>OY974083.1:24351191-29151191 GCA_963854165.1 Sylvicola cinctus | reverse complement strand
ATCGATTCCCGCGATCATTTTTTTCTCCTGATTTTAAAAACTCAAAATGAAAAATATCCAACATTCTTGCAATGATAATAACTCAAAAAATTATTACACTCTTCTACGTTTTTACAAGTCTCAATTAAAAGAATAGTGTTCAAAATATTGTAAGGTCACATATTACATTATATTTACGCTGCTAATTTAAAAAAAAAAACTGTGAACATTTCAAGGTCAAAAAATGGTCAAACTATTTCAAAGCAATTGTAATTTATTGATGTGAATAATGAGTTTAGTTAAATCGTGTACACATTTTTCATGGGCTCCTCGCTGCGTTTTTTTTGGCTTTTTGGCACCAGCCTAGTTGTAAGTAGTCAAATTAGATTTCAAAATTTTGCAAGCAACAAACTTCAGTTCATTAAAGATTTAGTATTAAATACTTCTCATGAACTTAATTTAAAATAGAAAAATTAAAAATGTAGCCGACGACGACCTATTTTTCCCAACGATTAAAAAGAAGTTTAGTCAAACGATAATTAAATTGTAAAATTCTATTCCAGTTTTTTTATTATAAAATAAAGTTTCACATTTTATTTGAAGATACATATTTGCACCTTTCGTTTGTCATCAAGCATTATTTAAAAATGGCCTTGAGCTACGTAATTGGTAATTTTTTAACGTTTCGCAAATTCTTAACAAATTCCATTACACATAACATTTTATTAGTTCCGTCATTCACAATTTTAGATAACAGCGTGATGAATAACAAAAATATCAGAAAAGAAACGATTGAATTGCTGCAGGCCGGAAAATGCATTGTTCTGTGTTTGTTTGAATGACGATAAATCACTAAAACGAAATTTTGCGAAAATGAAGCAAAGGTAAAAACAGGTGAATTAAAAAGCTTAAACTCTATACTCTATATTATACCGTGTTTAAAAAGAGACGTCTGGAAAAAGACATGACACGCAGAAAAATCAGACACTGTGCAGAAAAAAATGCGAAAACATTTTGGAAAATATTGTAGACATTAACCTCCCAACCGGTAAGAATATTAATTATTTTTAACAATATATATTTACTCAGATGAAAGTTGCACAAGAATTAATTTGATAATGAAGAACAATGTTTATTGTTATTTTATTCCGCCAGAATGATAGTAGCGCCTAGCACTTTTTTTTAAAATAACACACACTAAATGGTCATCACTTCTTAGCTCTTGTAGAAATTGACTAAATAAACACAGAACTTTTTTGATAAATGCAATAAGTAAAATGCATTTGATTACTTTTCGTGACACTTCTAAAACGTTTGAGTGTAATGAAGTTAACTCACTTCTTGAATATTAAATAATTCGCATGTTAAAGCTGCGGCGGTGTTTAGACGGAAATTAATCCTAAAAATGAGTTTCGTTGCGGAAGATATTCTGTCGTCGCGAGTCTACACCTCATTCAAAACTGAATTCCGCAAGGAAATACCGAGTTATGGGACACCTGATTTGGACTATTGTTTATGTAGTTTCATGCTCATACGTGCATGTTTTGACTTAATGTATCCACCGGCAGCTATCTTTGTTTGTGGCTTTTTTATGTTGTCATCTATACAAGCGACAATAGCTAACTATATATACGTTCATGTATATAAACAAATCTAATACTAGCAGCTAAGTGTACGAGCATATAATTATTTGAGTTTCGACTGTCCAATTCGTTCTTCAACACACACATTTTCGTACGCGCTACACCCGCACTCCACAAATGTTCGTATGCACTTTTTTTCCCCAATTTCTACCGGCTTCCGACACTCTTTTGTTAAATCGTTGAGCGTTTTAATAATTTTCCCTGTCATTCATTGAACACTGTAGGTCCGAGTGTGTGGAAAAGCTGTTTTCCGAATTGATTCTAAATATTGATTTATTAAGTACTTGGTTGTTATTTGCTGTTCGGTTACCCAGCAATACAGGGGCTGTGCAGTGAGCTGGTGTCGGATGGCGGGAACGACGCGTGTGGCATAAAATGTATTTTATTCCGCCAAACTGCGCCGCGCCTTACCGAAGACCGATCAGTTTGTATACGATTTTCCACTTGTTTGTGTATTGTGGCGAGGCGACGTGACGCCCTAATATTTAAATAATTAAAGCGTTCTCATTTATTACTTTATGATTTATATGTACTCAAATACCATTATGTTTTATCTTCTATTTCGATTTGATTTGTGCGCTTTGTTAAGGAGTAATATTTTTACAATGTTCACTTTCGGTTAATGTTATGGAATGCTTCTCTGAATAGCTATATTAAAACCTTTTAATAAAGCTAATTAACTATATACGGTTTAGAAATTTAATTGCATCACCATCGTCCTTCATCCTTACTTTTAAGTTGAAAACGCGTTACCGTAAAAAACAAATGCACCGCTGTTCCATACGACACATATAATAGAACGCTAATTGGTATGGTTGTTGGTATTATAGAAATGAATATATTTTCTGCGTTATCGCAAGGTGTGCGGAATTCGAGAACGAATGGGTTCATATTGCATCACAAACCTTCTACTTAGCTTGTTGATGTTAGCGCATTATACAAAGTACCTAATCCCATACTTCATCATTAAAAATCATTTTGCTATGATCTCTGAACTCTCACTCGGCGTCTATAAACATTTAAATTTTAAGCCGGCTTCAACTCAGCTGTGGATACCACCCCGTTGGTATGTTATAAAGATTAGTGAAATTATTTATAAAATATTTAATTAGTCTCTATTCTGCAGGTTTTGCTTGTAGGGATTGGAATTAGATTAATTTTAAAACAGCTATTTCATCATAACGCAGAAACACTGATATTGAATTAACTTACCACAGTTCAACAAATTTTTCCCCGACAATAGACTGAGTTTTAGGTTTTTTTTTTCAAATTTCAGAAATAAGTTTGAAGTCACACCATTTGAACACTTTTAACATTAATTATTCTGCGGCACATAACATAACTTTGTAAATCGAATGTAATAAGTCCCCAAATAAACAAGAATGTGGACATTGTTTTCTCACGTCACTGTCGCTGACCTTTTTGTTTTTATGCCATATTAATTCACTTTACAAATTAAATACACTCAATTTCATTTAATGAATTATAAAACTTGTCACATACTCTAATTGAATTTTGACTTCATAGCAAGTATGTTAAGCGTTCTTAAGACCCACGCCGAACGGACTTAATCCAGAAACAAAGTCCTATTGCTTACAAACACTTAGCTTTTATGTAGGTACATACTTTTGTGAATTATAAACATGATCCGGCGAAAAACCTGACCTATGTCAATTCTTCTCGGAATTGCGCACTGAAAAAGTTAAGAAACATGACTTAGCAATATCAATTCACCATAGGTATGCATTTGCTGCGCCCGTGCTTCATTTCTGATTCAAATTATAATTATAATTCTTTGGAAACGCAATGTACGGAACTAGTCCAGAGTTAAATATTTACGCGTTACCATACGTCATCTTTGTTGTGCCACGCAAAAACGTGTGCCTATTATCGTACATAATTTAATATATTGTGAAAATTGTCGTTAGGAATCCTGCATTCCTCTAAGCAAAATTTTTTTCAACAATGTTGCAAAGCTTTTAAAAATATGTTTGTATTTTCAAACAAAGAACAAAACTTAACATTTTTTCTAGTTCTATTTTAAAATAAGCATTAGAATTTTGACATAAAAAGTGTTTTGTTCCTTACAATCGCTTTTCAAAAGTTTTGATTTTAGGCAATACATCTTATCTTAATAGTAATTATATTAATTTACAAATTATCCGAACGCCATAGAAAGTTCTATTGCTATTGACTCCGGACAGAGTTTACTAGCAATTTAAACCCACAAAAGAGATCACGATTCACGATTAGGTATTATTGCAGAACCCATATCCATGGCCAGTATTGCGCATTAATTTTATTTTGTATTAACAATTTACTTAAGCGTGTCCAGTACAATTCCCGATTCACTTATGATTGAATCCGGGTTTGATAAGATGACTGAATGTGAAATCCCAAATGTAAAAGATAGCAATCTGAATTGATTCCTCGAAAACAATTCAGATTTTAATAAAAATCAATTTCTGCCCACCACATTTGTGCATGATTGGCAATTCTTCAAAAAATTGTTTCAGGCAGATTCATTCTTGAAGATGTCAGCGAGAATCGACAGGTATCAGTTTAAATATTGATTGAAATTTCAATTTGTGGAAATATAATTCGAGTCGAAAATAAAATGCTTTAAAATGAAATGATTTAAAAGTATTTTTAGAATAACATCGCGTGCTGGTGAAATTTGTGTAGCTACGATTTGCTGTGCAATTAAATGTCATTAAAAACATCAGTACAATGTAAATAATGAGGTGTTAGTAGAAATGTGCAGGTGCGGAATAAAATCTGCATACAATTGCAGGACATTTGCTTTAAGTAAATTGTTTCTTCGTTAACATCAATGCATGTATTATTATTTATTTTCTCTTTCATTTTGGAAGAACCACATATTTTCCACATATTTTTAAATTGTTGCGGTCCTCAATGCTCAATTATTCCGTTTACAAAGTTTTGCAAAAAGAAACACAGTTTGACTCCTCTTAAATAAATAAAAAAGAAGTTAAATAAATATTTGCGTCTATGTACACCTCGCTGCGATGTTGTTGTTTATCAAGCTGAATTTACAAAACAATACGACAATGTCCAGTTGTCAACAAAAAGTAATAATGTTGGTTTGATTTACGCCATTGATTTAACATTTGTTCAACAAACAGGTTGACAACTGAGCTTTCAATTCACAAGGGAGAAACACTGCTATGTTCCACAAAGTGTCCTTGCATTTGAACGTGTGTCGTGCACATTTGGGGGTTGGTCTGTCTTGTTACATGGAAACATGTGATTTTTCAAGGTGAATGCTTAAAAATCTTGCACCGCGTCTATTGATTCCGTGCGGGATTACTGCGGACATTTTGGAACTGACAGTTACAGTGAAATTTATTAAGAGTTTCCCCATGATCGAAGATGGGTGGCAAATAATAAAATACGCACCATATATTTATTTATGATACAAGAGCAATCTAAAGTAAGTGCGAAAAATCGCTTGCGTCTCTGCAGTCGCTACTCTCAAAGAATATTGTGCAATATTTAAGACTGTATAATGTATAAGCAGAAGGTCTCAACTCTCATCGCAATTCGAAGTTATTGTTATTGTTGTTTTTCCTTTCATTAATTAAATGACGTACGTTGCTAATTACTTAAATATTTTTATAATTGTCATTAAAATACGTGACTCAAATGACAAATGGCAGTCAATGATATGATGAATATTTATACTTTGTTTAGTTTGAATTTTATGTTGTTTAAAAACGTGTCTTTATGCAGTGTTCTTACGTTTTGGTATGGGTCATTTCTCTGCTCCATTCAAAAGTTGCGCGTGATGAATTAAGTTAAAAAGACCTCGGAATTGGTATTTGTAATTATATTATGTTTATCCAAAATTGGGCTGTACACCATTCTGAACTAAAATCATGTACACTTTGACAGTTATACGAAGAGAAGGTTTTTGCGAATAAAATTAAAATTGAATTTGACTTAAAACGAAAATTTTAAAGTCCTTTTTAAGTTATTAATTATTAACAATATGTTATTTAATTTATGAAATGTTTCAGAATTAATATTTAAGTGCCCTAAACTTCTATATTTAATAAATAATTGAGATTTTAATGATCAATGGTATTGATTCAATTTTAAAAATATTGAGGAGAAATGGTATTAAATCAGCAAATTTATAAATTAAAAAATGTACTTACGCTTTTTTATATTGTTGGATCGTTAATTTCATTCTCCAAAAACTAATTAACTTAATGTCTATAAGTATAAATACTTATTGATATATTGTGTACGTCAACTTTTTTTAATTTTCACTTTAGACAGAACATAATAGTTCCCGTAGCTGTCCCCTGAGTCTAAAAACCAATACAAATTAGTGAGTAATTACTGTAATAATTTATATATGATCCCCCAAAGGGATTATATAAATACATATTTGCATTCCTACATTTTTTGGAAAAACAGTTGATGCCGAAACTCGTTTTGAAACCCCCTAAGTCCAAAAAAGTGGTCTAGAAAAAATGTGCAAATTTTTGTTGCAATACGATTTTGGCCGTTAAAATCGACACTTTTATCTCTGAAACTACTATACCGATTTAGTAAAACAGTAAAAAAGAAAAAATAAGAGACCCATTTTTTTCAAAGTCACATACTTCAAGGCCGAGTTATTGCTAAAAACGCAGTAAAAATCTAAATTTTCATTTCAGAAACTACTGTACCGATTTCTCTGAAAATTTTTCGTAAACAAAAAGCGTCCTCACTCAGAAAATTTTTTTTTATAATTTTTGACAAACGCTCTGATTGGTCAATGAAACAAATTTTTTAATTTCCAGCGTGAACGCGCTTAATAATTTTAATAAAATAATTTTGATAGTTTTCGTCAGAGGCAGATGTCATTGACAAGTTGAAATATGTATATTAGAAGCAAAACAAAAACAAAATTTATTTAATAGAACCATTGACAACTTTAATAGAATCAACTGCCAAAAATAAATTTTCAAAAATAAGATGGCCCAGGGCATTTTTGATAATTTTGGTAATTTTTTTTCTACAGAGCGCTTGTCAAAAATTCTAAAAATTACTTTTATCAAAATTATTTCTTCTGTGAACGACCTTAAAGAAAATAAATACTTTTTTCAATACGAGATGCTTCAAGTTATTGCCAAAAAACGACGTTAAATAAACCAGTTACAGAAAATACTTGACGGTTTTGTATGAATTTTTTTTGTAAAACATTAGAGGAAAAAACAAAGAGATGTCTTTGGGAAAAAATAAGAATGAAACTGCTCTACCGATTTGGGTGCCAATTTTGCTTAAATTATTAAAGAAGAAAAATGAGAATAAGTTTCTCATTTCTTTAAGGTGGGAGTTCAAAATCCATTAATTTTTGTCAGTAATAAATGTGTAAAGAATATTTTAATTAAAACTGTATATTCAAAAGTGACCTTCGAAAATAAAAAAAATTATTGCACATGTTTGCAATACTTTATAATTGAAAATACATCGAACAACATGGCAATTTCTGATTGTTAAAGGCTGTTATGACGTTCCACATAATTTCTAATTTTAGTAAAAGGAATATTCCATTCTTCAGAAATACATTATTAGCTTGTATTTTAGTTGCAGTCTTCTATAAAGTCACACTTTGCTCTCTCTGTGATGTTGTTTTGTTTTCATATATTATTTCGACAATGAACTCTTATACTCTATGAATTGTGTAAAAAAACTATTTTAAACTGTCAATGCAAATACGGAGAAAATTTTAACTCCTTCATTATAAAAACAACCTAAATGGCTTGAATGTGACAAAAACAAAACAATCACAATAATTATTAAAGTTCCATTAGTACGGTGAACATTGTTGAAAAGTTTTGACACACCAAGTGCAAACGTAATGAGTCGTTTAGTAGAAATCTGAAACACCAACATTCATCAGCATTGCCAAAAGTTCATTAAAATGCCACGGACTGTCCAACTAACTAAAGATGTAACATTTTATCAAAAGTTAAACTTCCGCTGTAAATTGTAAAATATTATGTTTAAAATTATATGCGCAAACAACAAATCGGGTTTCTTTAGATCTTGCGGTACAAATACCTTAAGTAATTGTAGGTCAAATGACAAATATATATTTAAAGAATAGCAACTTTTCAAAATTCCATCAAATTGTTTTAAGGAATCAACAAAGCGTGAAGAAATTGCAATAAATAAATAACAGTACAGTTATACATGTATATAACTCAGAAAGGTCCATGCGTTGAGTGAAGAAAGCAATTTCGCCCATTTTATATAGCTGTTTTTGGATATGAAGAAGAGGGAAATTTTTGGCACAAAGGAGCAAGTGGCATCAATCACGATTTCGTGATTACCATCCATGACCATAGGATGGCTCGTAGGCGGGTGCTGCAAATTTGTAGACTGGTTCTGGAGCAGCATATTTGAAGACTGGCGCTGGTGCGGCATATTTGAAGACGGGCGCTGGTGCGGCATATTTGATGATTGGTGCTGGCGCAGCGTACTTAATAATTGGAGCGGGAGCATGAACTAATGCTGGTGCTGCGTATTTCACAATGGGTTGTGGATGGGCGACATGAACCTTAGTGATGGACGATAATGACAAACAAATTATTAGTGTGTGTGAAACACGCATTGCGATAGCATCAATAAAAATTATTGTGTAGCTTTCATTGTGTGTCCAAGCAAAATCAATAAAATAACAGGGTAATTTGTTGTTTAATTTCTTTCTTTTTTTCTTTATGGAACTATAATAGTTGTGAGCGGTGGCGTAAATTACCTGACTGAATGTGGAGTAACTGGTGGCAGCTGGGGCGATGTGCTTCACCACAGGAGCAGCAACTTTAACAATTGGGGCTGGTTGAACGTAAGAGACGACTGGAGCATGTCCATAAGATGGTCCGTGTCCAAAATCATACGAATGATCATCAAAGTAGCCGGGAGCAGCGCTTGCAATGGCGAAAAGGGCACAGGCAATCTAAAAATTTGTGAAATCGATTAATCACAATAATGAAAATCTATCACCCTCAAGTTTGTTTAATCTCACCAAAAATTTCATGATGATCGTTTAAGTTGAATGTGTTACGTTCGAATAGAATTATGATCGTTGTGCGATCAATGGCAACTGAATACTGTGTGATTTTGTAACAGATTTGCTCCCGTTTATATATCTTCAATATTTCGAGCCAGTACGATGAAGGTAACTACTTACTACACGTATATGGGAGCCTGCATAATGCATTGTACGAAGCAGTATGCAGTATTTGGAAATTATTAAAACAAAAAAGCGCCATAGAAGCTAAATGGAGTGATTGCTTGGTATTTTCATTGCAGTAGTATCGTTTTTGTATATGCACATTTCGGTATGTGATCTGCAATGTTATGCAACTGTTGGAGGCTCCCTTCTCCGATGTTAGCGTTTCTCTGCGACAACAAACCAGAATCTTAGCTAAATTATATTTAACTAGCCGCATTTGTATGAAACCGATTGTGGAGCATTGTCTTGTATTCGACGATCTGTTTTCGTGCAGTTTTTTGCGATGTTCATTGAGCCTAGCGCGGAGAGTAGATTATTATCACTCTTCAAGATTATTCTAATTAACTACATGCTGTTTTAAATTGCAGTTTGTATTAATTTTATTTCATAATTTTTTTTTCATTCTCGTTGACAAGAGGAAGTGAATTTTCTAAGAAAAAGTTTACATATTTAAAGTGAATTTTTATTGCTCTGTAAGGTTTAAAAAGAATGTGCTTTTTAAAAGTTTCATCCGCAATTCAATGTAATTTCTTTGAAAATTTATTTTTACATCGGAAATACATATTATTATTTTTCAAAATATCCTTTTAAGTCCAAAAAAACCTTTCCAGTTCATAAAATATATTGATTGAATTGAAACCACCAACTTAACTTGCGTGGGTAACGGGTACTTACATTAATTGATTGTCAATTGTTATTCAGCTGGTAGGTGGGTTTCCATTGCAAATCTACACACCTCCTTCTGTGTCGTAACTAAGTAAGGTAATATCTGGTATTAAAGGTTATTGACTGAAAAGAATTATTTATTAGATTGGTAATTGGTGCCACGTGTAACTGTGAACCATTAAATTGCTATAAATTTACCAAAAGTAAATCTTAAGAAAAATCTAAAACTGTTTCAGTAAAATACAGCAAATACCAAATTTATTTGTCTCAGAGATGTGCAGTAAGTACATATGGGCAAAATAATAAAACGGATACTCCACATTATATTAATTTGAAAATGCGAAATGCAAGCTGCAAGCACCAAATATAAAGACGGTCATGGCAAGTTAGTAAACTTCCACACACACGAACCATACGGTAGGGAAATGAAGTGGAAAATTACTACACACATAAAAACATCAATCAATTACACGTAGTATTGGAAATTTTTGTGAACAAATTGTAATTGGAAATAACTACAAATTGCTTGGACACATAAATAATAAATACATGCCAGACGATATTTCAAAACATTGCAAGCTAATGAGTTATAATTGCAATTGCATTAGACTTACACATTATACACTGTAATAATAATTTTACGGTTTACGGGAACTACATATTATGCCATCAAAGTTCCTTTAAAAGTTTTACATCGATTTTTCCAACTCCATCAAAATCTTAAAATATATTACCATTAAAGTTGTCAATAAACTTCGATCATACACAACTGTTATCTACTACTGCTTAAATACAAGCATGGGCTCGAGCTTCTAGATAGATAATTGTGGAATGTAGACTGTAGAGACCGCTGTAACCAAATTTATGGCTTCATAACATGTTAAATACCGCGTAATTAATACTACAGTTTGAAGTAGCATCATAAATTAGGAATTGGAAATTGGAACATTTAATATTAGTTAATTAATTAAATATATGGCAAAAATCAAACTACATATACAAAGTTAAAATTAAATTTAAAATAACAAATAAAATAAGCTTTATTAACATATGACACGTATCCAATTGTCTTTTAAAATGATAATTCAGCATGTAGTGAATTAAGACTCTAGTATTATGTAATTATTTAAAATCAACCATATAAGTCATAACTAATAACTTAGTTATAACCATTTGTAATTTACATCTAACTAGCTAAGTAGCTAATTATAGTTAAAAATGTTATCTTGTGAAGATACTTGTGTTGTATATATTTTACTTAATACATATCCTAAAATTTGTTTTCATATCTTCTGAGTACAAAAATAAATCAAAACTGTACACATATTTGTATGCTGACGAAATAAACAACTTTCCA
The DNA here is from genome assembly GCA_963854165.1 of Sylvicola cinctus. Classification (NCBI taxonomy): domain Eukaryota; kingdom Metazoa; phylum Arthropoda; class Insecta; order Diptera; family Anisopodidae; genus Sylvicola; species Sylvicola cinctus. The sequence continues at coordinate 29,140,294 of OY974083.1, read as the reverse complement.
GAAGATACCAAGGTCATTACATTTTTTTATCCACGGTCAATAAAGGAATTTTTTAAAATGCTGTTTACCATTTTTTTAAATCATTTTGGTTCGTAAATTGGGTTAGCACGCTGTACAGTGTACATCCCCATTCCCCAAATTGGAGAAAAAGGTAATGATGCCGAAAAACGTTTTGACCCCCTGAGTCCAAAAAAGTGGTCTAGAAAGCATGTCCGGAAGATTTCTCGAAGACTACTCGACGGATTTGTATGACATTTTCAACTCGTTAATAATTTAACTAAGTTTATTTTTTTCAAGATCAAGGAATACAGTACATAATTCAAAATAACTTGCCGAACGTATTAAATTTACACCTCGCCCTCCCTGCGATGCAGTTTATTTTATCTCTAACCTGAAGCGATGTAACTCACGGATGTTCAGATAATATCTCCTATAAAAGTCTAAATGGGTTAAAGGTTATATCCGCATAATTAGGATAATGATTAATGAGTATTGTTTCATTATTTCTGCTTTACTTCTTATCGGAATTTGTAATTATTTATTATTGACTAAAGCCTTTAAACATCACAGCATTGAAAAGGGTTTTGTAATGCAATACCAGCGTTTGATTTGTGACACTGATAGTGTGACACTGCATCTACGCTCTCTAGTGCCTGAAATTGTGTTTAAAGTGAAATAAAATCGATTTGTATCACTAAACATTTTAACTTTTTTTTAGTTTTTTCGTACAGTTTAAATTTTTTGCAGAATTTTCTAATGGCAACCGGAAATAGATATGAAAAAAACAAATAAAATAGAAAGCATTGTTTGAAATATATTATTTGCTAACTGCAAGTGCAATTTCTATAACGTTTGCAAATGCGGGATCTTTAACCTTTAATTGTTTTGTGAAATTTTCTGTCAATTTAATTAATAATTAAAGCTATAATTGTAATGCGCTACCCAATAACTACCTAAAACTGTGATACATCTTGAGGTCACTTAAAAAACACAACACAAGCAACATTACTCCATTACCCCCATATGATAGTTTCCTCGCATAATTACTAAACAATTGTATGGGTTACTTTATCCTTCTAAATTGTGATTGGGAAATTTTATTACTCTTATGATCATAATGACTTAATAACAAATTACAATTATAGAGAAAAGAAGTTAGCATTACATTGCAATGATAAAAAGTACATAAAATTCAAATATCACTTTTGCACGTTTCAATATAACTATTTTGCAGCACGATTAAAATGAATTATTGTTTTAAAACATAGAAAAAAAGGCATTGAGTTAAGATTAAAATATAATTAAATCGAAATTTACCATGAAAACAATTGGAAAAAAATAAAAATTAATAAATAAATGAAATAAATATTAAAATAATTAAATATTGTTTCTTTAATCTATTTTGAGTATTAGATTGAATTTGCAATTTTTAATGACTATAGTTAGTCATGTTTAATTATTAAATTAAATACCACGAATACTAGAACTTTCTTCTCAAATGAAAAAAGAATGACACAGAAGGCAATAGTAGGAACTAGGAGCAGTTAATTTACTTTGAAAAATCGAATTTATTTAAATTCCTAAATTTGAAAATTTTACTTTCCATCGTACAGTTTTATTATAAGCACCAATTTTCACATGTTGTCAAATTTTATTTTACACTTGGAATCACTCATTTGAATTATTATCTAATTGAATCATTAAAAAAAAATCCATTTTTTGCTTGTATTGTCGAGAGTTGCATTAATTTTGTGCTCCCATTTTTGTCAAAGGTGCACTATACGTTGCAGTTTTAATCACCTCCATGTGAATGTCAAGATTTCTCATTAAAAGCAGTTTTAAGTGTTTGCAACCTTCATTGCACTCAAATTCTTATCTAATTAACCACTTTTTCTATAATGAATTTTCAGTAAACTGAAATGAATTGCATTTCATCTCTGGCAACTGTTACACGCATATTTGGCATTTTTTGCATCGTTTTTCAGTAATCATAAGCAGCATAATATGAAAGAGGTGAAAAAAAACTGGCACATTCGAGAAATGACTAACATTTCTGTATGAAATTCACCAAATTTTCAAGTCATTAGTTTAATTACAAAACTATTCATCTACTAGTTGATATCGTTTGTATTTTGGTCTCAACTAGCTTTGAAAATTGTTTTTAATTGTCTCGTGCTGCATTTCAATCAAACAGTGTGCGAAGGTCGCAAAACATGAACCAAAAAGATTGTCTAATTAATCAGCTTTAAAATAAAAATGTCACATGAAGCCTCGTATTAATACGAAAGACGAGCGACCGTTTAAAAACGCTCTTGTCGTTTGCCGTATTTACAAATAATGCAAACACGTTTGGCGATCGACCTACTTACCCCGTACCTGCGATCGACGATATTAATCATCATTCATCAGCATGTTGTCTAACTACTCGTATGCCATTATTAATTATTATTGAAAAAAAATAAAAATATTTGCATGGTCACGATGTTTCATTCAATAGCTAAAAGCGCATGGTGTTTGGCGGATGTAACTATAAAGCCATGCCTTTCGACATAGTTTATAAAGGGCTATTAAAAAATAATTTTATTTTAAAAATTTTAAACAATATATGTCAGGAATAGCAATATTTATTTTTGATTTTAAAGTTGACAAATAAATTCCGATTATTGACGATTTGTGTAAAATTTAATTATTTATCCAAAACATCGAAATGTTGAAAAGAAATGCGACATAATTGTTCATTCTTTTAATCCAATAGACATACGAGTACTTAATGTTTGCAATTAAGAGTGTACGTAATGTCATTGGTTCTTCCATGGTAAACCAAATAACAAGACACTATATGGCAAACAAATAAAAGACCGGTTAATGCCGGTGAATAGTCGTAGATGAGAATTGAAAGTGAAAGGCCGTTACAGAATATACGGCGGCATGACCATGTTGTGAATTGTGATGTTCTTTATATTTTTTGCTCATTTTCTTGTGATCTTCAGGGGATAAATATACTGGACGTGCTCGTGTATATATAAAGAGAAGTGCAACTGGCAACTGCATTTCTACTGGTACTGTGACTGCAATTCGACGCTTCGTTACAGCGATTCCAAAATGTTCATGAGTCATGGATAGTTATGTAAGTAATCATTGTATGCAAATTGAGCAAGTAGATTCATATTTTCAATCTGGTATGTGAGCTAGTTGTGGGTAAAAGGCAAATTTAATTACGTAATAACATAATGTTTATATGCATCTTTAAATAAACAAACCGAATGCAAATATTTGAATTTATTTGATCGTAACAAAATAACCGAATTTTGAACAATATTACACAATTTACAAATAACTATTTACACATTTACGAAAAAAAAACACAATCTATATTTTAACAGTTAATGTAAATAAAATAACCAGCAAAATTTCTTGTCAATACAATGTACAGATTAAATTAAATTCATGTTGCCGACACAATAAAATATGTTGTAGTTAATAACACTTATCAAATAGCACATTTTGATATTGGAATTTGTTGCAAACACAATTTAAACTCTAACCTCATTACAAGAATTATTAAGATTTACACTGACCGATATCAATTATAAAGTGGAAATATTGAATATTGAGTTATTGCTTGCCCATAAATGTATGTATTTATAGATACGATTTGTTGCGAGCGCTTACGAGCCCACTTATATTTCTATGTCTCCAGTTAAAAGTGGAAATGAAAGTAACTCTTGACAACACCACAATAGCCACTACCTATAGCGGGTCCAACTAGGCTACTAACTAAGAATCACCTAAGTGACCCCAAAAACAACCAAAAAATAAAATTATCAAAATCGGTCCAACCGTTTAGGGGGAGAAGAGCTTTGAACCACAAGAATTTTATTTATAAAGAATATAAAAATATAGAAATTAAAATCAAAGTAACCACTTAAATATATGTTTCTTCATATAAATTTAAATGGAAACTTTAATATAAAATTATGTATATAAATATATGTAGTTTCCGCATACTTTAAGAGTTTTTTTATAAAATGTTTTCCATTAAAAATATAACTTCTCTAGGACTCTTTATTGGCAATTAAATTGAAATTTTATTTTTGTGTTTTCATGTAAATTAAATGAATTCAAAAGATTAAATTTAGTTTATAAAGTATGTATGCTGGTCATAATATTAAGACCACTTTAATAATAATTGTTAATAATTTTGTTGTTTACATTAAATTGGAAAAAGGCATGAAAAGAAAATTAAAATCATAATTATGGTTGAGAATTTTTGAGGAAATCAGATTTCCTGTTTCAAAAATGAGGAGGAAATCCTATAAAGACCAAATATGAATCTTCACAGCCGCGACCTTTATTAATGCACTTTCAAAATTAAAGTTAACGTTAGGTACACGTTTTTTTTATATCAAAATCTTAATATCCAGTTTAAAGTTTGAAAATCTCAAATTCACTAAACGATTTTTGTGGTTACTTTGAGTACTAATATTATATGCTGAGTGTATTCGGAAACCACAAATGCCATAATCTTGTGCAAATTTTTATTCAAAAGCTTCTCAGTTAGGATGTAGCGCTATCTAAAGAATATTTGACGAAATTGAAAGAAAGAGTAATTATTTTCATTGTTATCCAATCTAATGTGAACAACTGAATGTGAATTAAACTAGGTGGAACCGACCTTCCTCTAATTCTTATGGTCTCATTTTTTACGTAAGAGTGTATAACATGCTTAAAAAATTATGAAAACTGTTGTAAATTGTTTTGTTGTTAATTATGATTTTGGTCCCACAAATTATCAGAATCTCATCAAGTTCAAATGCCAAAATTGCGAATGTCTTTTTTGGGGGTTGAGTTTCTCTATTGAATATTTTATTGAAGCAGATTCTGTGAAAATGGGAAGGACGTGTACTTACTACAATTGTTTGCTAAGTTTTAAATTCAAATCTAAAATGTATCAAACGAATATTTGCCTCCATTTAATAATTTATTAAATTCGAATCCTTATAGATAGTTTGTACATGAGTTCAACGTACTCAACGTACTTATATATTTTTGAAATCTTTAGAAAATCCTATACCTTTATCAAAAGTGCTTTTACTAAGCAATCTATTAATGATGTATCAATACTTAACTCTCATATCAATTATTGTGATGTACCGACAATTTGTACTTACTAATGAGGCATTCATGAATATGTGTTTGCCCTTATTTCGTTTAAAATTTACGTAACTACCGCTGTTTGTAGATATGGGCTGACAAAGTACTACATAAATGTTGACGCTAGGAAGCCAATCAGACTGTTATTAAAATTACCGACATTTTTCAGTAACCCAAACCCGAATCAGAAAATTTCGCAAGCAAGTGGAAAAATTATTTTTAATTTATTCGAATTGTTTGCTCTTTAAATAGTTATCAAAAAAAGTACTGAGAAAACTTTTTTTATTACAAAATTTAGGTCCAAATCCTGAAAAATCGCACGGTTTTGTATGATATTCTGGCAAAATTACTTAAGCCATTTTAGGGAAGCACATAAAGGCATAGCAATGACTACACACTTAAACTGTTAATATAATATAAAATATTTAATAATACGATTTTAATGTTTTAAAAGGGATACAAAATTTTCCGAAGAAAAAATCCCGGAATTTACAAGATACAATATTTTTTAAACTATAAATAAATAAAGCGGCGGGGAAGAAATTCAAACATGAGCTCTGAAGTCAACTGTCGTGTGATAAAGCACAATAGAAGTCTTGCACTTTAAATTTTTGTTTGGTTTTAAATTTGTCTTCATGTGCGCAAAACATTTCGCAATTAAAAAAAATACAATATACACTTTGATTAGCTTTACTTAACACAAATTCGACTGATAAGAATTGGAGGTTATAAGTCTGGATTCACCATTTACAATCACCGCCATCTCATGAGTCTGCATGTTTGGTAGGATTTTCCCACGTTCACTTGGATTAGGACTGCCACAGGACTCATCCACTAGCATAATTTTAGCATTTTTAGCCGAACACTTTAGCCTCTTATTTGATAAACTAAATCCACTGCACTCCACTTGTCTACTGCAATTGGTAAATTGATTGATCGTCGTGTTCATTACAACCGATTCTTTCCCCTGTAATCGATTCCAAGCTTGACGAAACTTAACATAAAAAAACGAGGTTAAACAACGTCTAAACAGTTTCTTTCATTTTTTAATTAAAAACAAATTACCTGTGTATTCATGCCAACATATATCAAAGGATTGTAACAAATACTCGACTTGGCTAGCAGCGACGGCAGCACGGCCATTCCAGGACTTATCAATTCGCTGTCACCAAACTGTTTGATCAAAGCGAATGCAGAATATGGTGTCCAAGCCAAGAGAAACGCCAAAATCATTATCAACACCATCCATGTGATTCGTCCCTCTGCTCGATTTACACGCCCCATACGACTTGAGTTCTGCCACAAGGAATTTTAAACGTTTCTTCAGAGTTTATTTTCTTTAATTTGTAAATTTGCCATTAATTGTAGAATTACCCGTTTCATTGTTAATAAAATATTAATGTAGCTGTAGGTGATAACGGTGATTGGTACTAAAGAGCCGAATATGAAGAGAAACACAATGTAGGTGGTGGCGTTGTGAGTATGTGACTCCCAGTTAACTGAACAACTGAAAATTTATTTTAAACAAACATTATTTTTATTACTATCGTAACATATGCGATGATTGAGCACGTAAAGTAATAAATTGTAATTATTCCAAAAATTTAAAATTGTTCTTAAATAAAAGAGGTTATTTGTTTGGGGACTTAGCTTTAACGATTTTGACCATTTTTAAATTATATTTTAAAACATAACCTAAATAAATGGCGTTGAAAGGATCTCGCTATAGAATTTCGCATTTGACAATTAACTCGTTAACCTAAAATTCTGTATATAGTGAGCGAAATTTATTTAATTTACCCCGTTTTTCGAACCGACGAACGGACGTATGTACATACACACATTTTCTTTAGACCACTTTTTTGGGCTCAAGGGGTGTTAAAAGTACGGGTTTCTGCATAATTAACTTTTTCGAAAGATTTTAAATGCACTTACAGTATTGAAATTGCAAACGAAAAATAAATTGTTAAGTTAACGAAATAAAGGACATGTGAAGTCACAAATAATTCTTAAAAGTTAGAAATTGTCGGGAAGCAGAGAGTTTGGGTTTCCGTTCATCGAATTTAAACACTAAGTTTCGAATCTGTTAATGAAATATTGGGTGTAACCCACCAACAGGAAACAAAATATCTCTCTTTCGTCAAATGATATTAAAACAATATAAAGGCGTAAATTCTTACTTCCAATGTTTAAAAACGTGCAGAAGATTTTTCAGAATTGTGAGAAAATCTCGATCTGTCGAGTGTACGCGAGGAGTCCAATTTAAGCGCCATACAGTGAATAAATTATGATGCTCTTAGTTGTTATTTATCTCAATGAGCATATATTCCATTTTTCAATGAATGAATTAATGGTGCAGATATTATTGAATAATTATAAAATATAAAATCCTAAAGATCTTAATACTAAAAAAACACATTGTTAAAAATGATGAAAACGCTCACCTAATATTTGCAGCTTCATTAACATAAGCACCCCAGCCAAACAGTGGTGGCATCGTTAACGCCAGCGAATATACCCAAATAAGTATCACTGAACAAGAAGCTCCTCGATGACTCAACTTATGAGACGAAAACGGGTAGGATACTAATGAGAATCTTTCGTATGATAAGACGGTAAGTGTTGTTATTGAGTTGATGCCTGAAACAAATCAATGGAAAATGGAAAACTAAATACTCAATGTATAAGATTAAATTTAATTAAAATTTTAAAAAAATGAGTTTAAAACTAAAGACATTTTATTGATTGGTTCTGTAAATAAAATTGTCACTACACTTTATATTTTGTGAGGGTAGGTATTGAAATATACAAATGTGTGAAATATATGTATATACGAGTACCTAATAAGGACATGAAAAATCCGTACGCCACACATGCTGTATGACCGAAAATCCAGTGATGTGCAAGCGATGCAGTTAGTGTCAACGGATTTCCGATTATTGACACGGAAAAATCGCAGCACACCAAATTAAATAGGATGACATTCATCGGACTCCACAGCTGTTGTCAAAAAAAAATTCAGATGTATGTAGTGTTATATTTGCTGGTAAAAATCCAGGACGTTTTTCACTTTTATAATATTAAACTTTACCATCATTAATACCCAGTGTTTAAACCAACTTGGCGGAAATAAACAATACGCACAATAGACCCTTTATTAACACGAAAGTAAGGGTTTTTTTGTCAAATTTATTCAAAATAACTACACATTAGTCTATGACGTAAATTTATTTAGTTTCATCATAATATTGTAACATGATCGTATTTTTTTAAATCACATAAAGCGTTTTATTTTCTGAAAAAATCCTTCATTTATTTATGGTTGTTGATGGAACCATAAATTATGCTTTTTGCAGCCTAAATAAATTAAACTTTCTAAAAAAAAGCTGTTGAATGTATCACGCTAAGGTTAACACACTAATTAATCATCGTTCTGCAAAATTATTTAAACATTGATTATACGTTTTTCGGTTTCGTTCAACTTATATTAATTGTGAATGGTACGTTGCACAATACAATTTAAAGAAGGCCTTTGAGAACGTTTTATATTTATGCAAACAGCAAAAAATTAATTTCGCCAAAAAACAACCGAAATTTTCGTCACAAATAGCTGACAAACGTTAGTTATGTGTAATGCAACCAAATGCAACTGACGTAGATTTAAATTTATATATATTATATACTGTCCCGTAACTCGTGTGCGAGTACATCAATGTCAATTTTCTTAGAATACGTTCTACAATATGTACGTTGCCTGAGCTGTAAAATACTTAAGTGCTTTTTTTGTGGTATGCAAATTGCTTCTTTTGGATGCAGTAGTTTATAGAGAAAATAATTTGTTAATACAAAACTATTTATCGTAGCCTTTTATGCATTAAAATATTTGTACATTTCAATTTACAACGTTCAAAATTGTAAAAAATTGATCAAAAATATTATTATATTATGATTTCATCCATGTCAAAATATAATATTAAAAATTGCGTTACAAATTTAATCAAATCACGAGGGAGTTATTTTTATTGCTTCCGGCAATAAAATAATCGGAAATGTTCTTTTTCTGCAACAATTGAGAAAATACTGAAATTTAAGACTTTGGCAGTATTTTGTAGAAGATCAATGCAAACACACTCGTATAACAAACGACATAGAATTATTCAATATTCGAAGTATCATCAGAAAAATGCCAATGGCAAGTACATTGCATGGAGGGCGAGGCGTGACTTTAGGACCTGCAAACTATTGTAGATAGTGTATATAATATTGGTTATCTTGCTTGAGTCTGAAGTAAACGCCAAGCCGGACTTGTAAACTGGGAAGTCGTAAGTACACAAATTCATCTCATTACACTCATTTTTAATTCTATCTAGTACTATAATAATAAGTCAAAGAATTAAGAGTTTGTAAATAAATCTGTCAAATAACGCATTAACCCATTTAAATCAAATTTATAATTCATCGCATGCACTCCTTAGCTTTAAATATGTATGACACTTTTGACAGAGTTGATCACAAAACTGCGCAATAAATACAGTTAGCTTGTTATAAAACTTTTCAAATTATTTTTTTCATGACTGTGATCTGACGAACTTGTTGTGAGAAGTGTTTCAAGAACGATTGTCCATTAAAAGGCGACCGAATGTACGATTATTTTATATTCGTTTCCAACAACTTGAATAACTTTATTATATTAAATTATTGTAAACCATCTCGGACTCTTTAAAAAAATATATAAACATGTTTAAATGGACATTGTCGATGCAATTAGATACATACCTGTGTATCCTTGCACATCAAAATGATAACAATTAAATTCAGTGAAAACCCGAAGAATCCAATAAGAAAAAGTACCATTGCAGCAACTGTGTATGCCCAGGATACCATTAGGTCACCATTGCCAAACGTGGTCACTAATGTGAAAGTATCGTTTCGATTTTCCATTTTTACTGAAATATTATAAATTAAATTAATCATAAAGTAGGACAATTAAAATTGATTTTACTGAATAATAGCGGAACCCTGCCAACGTTGTTTCGCCCTTTACAATATTCGTGTTTAAATGACACTATAGAAATACGGACAAGATAAATCCCGGCAAACTAAGATTCTGACAAATACCTGAGAATTTAAAATCCCGAAGAACTGAAATCACTTAGGACCAAAATACAGCCCACCTAACGGCGGTAACATAAAATTCTGGGAGATGTGGTCCCAACCATCTCAAATTCCAAAATTGCATATCGGCAACCTAAAATCTCGACTACCGGAATCCCGACACATTGGTAATGAATCAATTGACCTTAAAATAATATAAAATAAACTCTTAGAAAATGCTGTAACTTGTAGCGAGTGGCTGCTGCGGATGGGTATTCCCATCATTCAACATTCAATATTTATAAAAAAGTATTTTAAGTGTTAAACAATATATTTATATTATTTTGTAGACAAAAATAAATCGTAAAAAAACTGAAGGACATAATTATCAAACAATACCCTACAAAGCATGTTTTGAGGAGCATATCTCGTCAGTCTAATGAGAACTTTATCAACAAATTGAATATTTCATAGCCACATCCATGACTAATATCGGAGAGGATCGAAGTAGAACATATCTTCAAAACTATGGCAAAATATGTAACAACATCTATGAAAGTATGTGATGTATGCTGAAGGTTAAATTTTGCATAGTAAATTTGTTATTACAAGTTGAAATCCTAAAATATTTCACTCATCATTTTCTCCACTAACGTTTACATTTCTACTATCGACTAATACGAGACACGAGCATAAACAGATATTTTCTTTAGAGAAATGCTATTATGATAGATCCTGTTTTGATGATTGATTCTAACAGTTGGCAATTTTTTGTGTAAGGACAATGATGATTGAAGTACAAGTAAGTGATTCGCATCATGTTGCGAAATATTGCACGAACCACTTGATTATTATCTTAAATTCGGTATCAGTGATGAAATCCATGGACTCTTGCCATTATTTTCCAAAAATTGCACAACACAGAATAAACAACTGTACTTTATTATTTTATTATATTTGAAGTTCTCCAATTTCTTAGAACTTATACATTTTTTGCATTCAACCAAAATTAAATTAACATGCAAATATGATTTTCAGACGGTTGTTGCACACCAATTTCAACAATGACAATTCAGTCACAAGTATTCTAAATATTTGATAACAGGTAAGGTGAAAGTAAATCAATAATACACAATTGAAGACAACAATAAATAAAAACTCTTAAAGATCAAAAGAAAACCGGGTCACCTTCTCAAAAACACAAAATCGAGACACTTGAAATGATACATTCCATTTCATGGAATCAGTATGGAAATATTGTTTTGAATTTTGCAACTCAAATAATTTATTGCCTAAATTTATTATTTATATTTAATTTAGTGTGAACTGCAACCCTTTTAAGCTAAGATTCCAAACAGACGTTCATTGATTTCATACGCAAAATGCATGACATGCTTGATAAATGCAGCACGTGGAAAATATGTGAGACAGCGACACACTTATACGATTTTTCTAATGAGTTGAGTGAGTTGATAAAAAAGTTCTAAATTTATAAAAGTCTGTTGAGATACGTGTACATTAAGTTTTTATATTCAAATTGGTTTGTGTATTAAAAAGGGTATTTAATAATTGAAAAAAAAATGGACAGAAAATTATGTAATTATAAGGTTATTGCCAATAAATGAGCTATAAAAATAATTTGAAAAGTATTGCATTTCATTACGCATTTATCGAAATGATCGATTTTCTCATAATGCACTTTAATTGTACTGACCCTTTGTAACTCTGCATTCATGCATCAAGCTCTGTATGGAATTGTACCTTAAGTCACTGAAGTTATATGTAATTTGGCTATGCTTTTGTGTTAATTCTCAAGAAATGCGTGTTTTCGATGTAATGTTGTGATTCACAAAAAAAGTTTTATAAAAAGGTTGATGACATGAAATATATTGTGACCTTTAAATATTCTTCAAAATTACAGCGTGCTTTTTTCATCACAAATGTTTTCCAATTTTCATTTTTTTACATCTCAAACGATAGTGAAAACTTTTATCATACACAAAAAAAAATTATACGGTTCTGCTAAATTTAATTGGATAAAAGTTTAACAAATGTTTGCGAACTTTTTTAACACTTAAATATGCTACGAATTACGAGAATAATAAATTGTTTCAATTCACCAAATTTCAAATATTTGCGTTATAGTCGTAGTTATATATAATTTATAAACAATACATTTTACACAACAAAATTAAATTGCATCATTGTTGACAAAATTGCATTCTTCTTAGTCAATATAACTTTCTATGCATATTTTAATAGCAATTCCGAGTTTCTTTTATTTTTTTGACAAATTGGTTAGGGAATGCAGCGAACTGATTCTACTGAAGACCGAACTTTATGAACAAAATGCAGTAAGCTCTTCTTTAAAGCACATTATTTGTTTGAGAAAATGAAATACCTTACGACACCGTATGCACTGCAGGAAATAGGATGAAGCACTTTGCAACGCATCATAAATTAATGAAAGGGCTGATTTTGATGCATTTCCAGAACAAAATAATTGGCTCAATTACAAGAAAACATGTAAGAGACACAAAGTAATATTTTGTGCAACAATACTGTGTGGAAATGTGCGATGATTTTCCTCTGGTGTAAGTTCGAATGATGATAAGCAAGCTTAATCACAGTAATTACCTTTTCACTTCCAGATTATCCAATTGTTTATTTCCATAATTTGTATTGCGTTCAAATCATTAATGAATATCCCAACACTAATTCCCATTATTTAATTAACTGTACATGCAAATTTTGTTCATTCCGTTCACCTTCGAACAAGTTCTTTAATACACCACATGGCGGTTGCGAAAATGAGCACAATTATATTCGCGTGTTCACTACTTGCAGGCTTTTCTTCAACTGAACAGCAAGGTTTTACTCCTGAAAACAACGGTGCCGACAAACAGGCGAAACTATACGAAACGTTGGAAAAAGCTCTCCAAAGCTTCAACAGCGCATGTGGCAAAGTTCAATGCATATTTGATCTAGCAAAATTGTATTATTACATTTGTAACCGCATTCATGTGCATTGTGTGTAATATCTTTCATGTTAAAGTCTTTTATTCGTTTACAAAGCAAATGCAACTGGTGCGTGAACTTGCCCTGAGGTAAATCATTTTTAATCTGCGTTATGCCAACGGCAAAAAAATTTTGGGGGATGGTTTTTTTACTTTGAACTCGACCAGTTTCACGACTTTCAAAAAATACATCAAAATAATTAATTTAATTTATCCCAGAAAAACTTTATTTAAACGTATTTAAGCAACAGTCGTACATTAATTCAAGTCTCGCTCTCCCTGCGATGTAGTTTTTACTTTATTTGCTCTGCACACTAAAACTGTGCACATATTTTTGGATGTGGTATCAATTTAGTCAAATCAAATGTTACCCCAATAACATGAACACTAAAGACCGGATTCTATATGCAACCTAAAATACCTAAAATACGCTTTAAAATTTGCAGTAAATTATTATTAATTGTATATAAAAATAAATGGAAAACAAAAACATTTTATTTGTATAAATATTTTTAATGATCGCAGACATCATATTTATCATCATAATTATTGATAGATTCTGGCACCAAATCTCCCTTTAATATAGCTATTAATTTAACGTACAGGATTGAAATTCTGTTTCTTTAAATACATTTTCAATTTTTGTCTCTCGATTTAGTACAACATGTTCCTGGCGATATCTTCTTCTTCTTGTATATATTTTAAAATCTCGTGTCGTGTGTTTTTGGTCGCACTCCTCCGAAACGGCTCGACTGATTTTTATGAAATATTTTTTTGAGTATTTATGGTAGAATAACACTAGAATGGGGTGTCCGATATGCTTGGAGAACGATTTGCTTCAAGACCACTTGAAAAGTTTTGCCGAAAAAGCGCAAAAATCGTGCTTCCATTATTTTCACCTTTTTTTTCAAGTTACTGTATCATTTAATAAGATAAGGAATCTTGTTAAACAATTCAAGGTTTTCATAATGAAAATAATGCAAAAGTCTTATTATTCTACGGCTCTCATTGTGCTCAGAAAAATTAAATTAAAATCGGTTAACTTCAAATTAAAAATATTTTTCCGAATTATGTATTTTAAAAATTTTCATTAACTTTTTTGACACTTTTTTTGTGAACTCTTAACTTATGACAGAAGTCAGAAAATAAAACTTCAATTTGCTTTGCTCCGTTTGTGTTACATTCAATGTTTGATGTGTATGCTTAAGAGAATGCATAAAATGGTAGATTAAGAGTTTTGCCGCAAATGCCACGGCAGCATTCATTTATTGAACATTTGGGAGCATCCCGCATTGTATGGTACTTTGGGGATTTGTGGTCTGTGATTGCCGATTGGTCTCAACCCACATTAATTGACAGCATAAAAGCAGTCCTTAGTCAGCCGTGTGCCCAAATTCTCACGATTTCATACATTGTGGATGCACGATGTTGATTTATCAACCAATTTCATTGCCGAAATGGGGGAAGAATTTATTGACTTCTTAGAAACTGTACGTAGTGCAACTGTTTACAAACATTTAGTCAACTTAATCAACATTGGATTTTCTTAGAAATCGATCTTTTTAATTGCACAAAATAAATAACTGACTTGTAACTCTTAATGCTTATCGAAGTTAACATTTTATATGCGTATATCATTACAATAGATTTTTTTTGTTTGTAACCGCTCTCAAATTAATATGGTTATTTAAAAAAAACACCAGTTTATAAGAATAGGGGTAGAACATTTATGCCAATTAAAATGGCTTATTACAAATTTTAAATTAAAACCTGGCACTGGTTACCGTACATTTTAAATGTTTATACAATTTTATCACTTGAATTTAAATACTTAACGTTTCACGCGAGATGAAATATATGCTACGACAAACCATCTACGACTGCTTTACAAGTAACGAGAGTTGGTATGATTTTATACTTCTTGAATTGTAATGCATTCTTGTTTCTATCTCAAATAAGCTGGGCACAGCGCCATGCGCAGAATTACACACCACACATGATCTGCTCAGTTAGGTCGGAATTAAATACTAACTTTTTCCTTTAAAGTCGAAAAATATGAAGATTTCAACAGTTCTTTAATCGAAGCTCAAATTTCAAAATTAAAATTCTAACGATGCAGAAATTCACTATCACAAATAAATAATAAATGTATAATGTATAATATTAGTAGATCTTACTGGAAGCAATAATTTGTCAAACATTTCGATATCAAATATTTAGGGAGTTTCACTTCTGTCGCGTTGGCATCATTTATTTTTTCTTTTGTACATTTTCAGCATGGATAACGGCTTCTGCAAAGTCCCAAATCGCTTTCCCTAACATGATTATGTAAGTACTGATTAAAATCCGGGAAATCCAAAGCATCAAATTCAAATGTATTATTTTAAAAATTCATGTTTTGGTGGTGACTTTTATATGCATATACAGAACTCAAAAAAAACCGAGTCACTTCACTATATCAAATTAGGAAAATGTCGTCAAGTATCGGTGCTTTTACACCATATAAAATAAAACTAGAATATTAAGACATTTTTATTTCAAAGCTTTAAAAAAGGTGAATTATGTACATTTTAATTTTTTTTTAATACATAATATGTATTTCTAGTTTTAAATGAGTCAATATAACGGTATTATAACGATTATACATAACGGTTATGAGTAAAATAGCGTAACGTAGAGTAATGGCATAAAAAAACGCACGTTGAAAATTAAATATGTTTCTGCCCGCATTGCCCAATTGTTGTTGTAAGAGAAGAACGAAAGCGTCACAACTCACATGACCGCATCCCGCATCTTATACTAAATATTGGCTCTAATATATTATGGTGTATATATTTACAAGCAAGGCACAATAATCAGTAGGCAAATATTAATTTGAAAATGCGTCGTCGCATTCTTTTCATATAAAATGCTCATATTGAGTTTCTATTGGAAGATTTGCACACAAAATTTCGACTCTCATGAGTTTTCCTTTGACCTTTATTTGCTTTGTTTATTTACACGAGTAACGTATTGTTGATATATGAACCAAGAATGGATATAGAAAATCAGATAATATTATTTGAAATCGGCGGTGTTTTTTTAAATGATAGCCCCCTTGAAAACTTGCATGTTAAAAAAAAACGAAAAAATGTGAGCGTTATTTTATAACCGTTATGCATAAATAACGTTATGATTTTAAAAATAACGTAGCGTTGTCGTTTTTCGAAAATAACGAGAATAACGATAACGCACATTCCTGCTTAAAAATACTCTTTACGCATTAAGTTGTGTAAAAAAATGCTGTCATGAAAAGTGTCGTTTTTCAAACTTCAGATAATTTAACAGCCGCTTTATCTTGGATAGATCTAAGATCCAAAAATATTCCTTAACCTGTATCATTTTGCTCTGACGAATGTATAACTACATTGATTAAACCTAAGATATCTTTAGGAAATCGTTCTTCATTCTCTCTTCAACTTCACAATCAGTGTCAGTTTCTTCAACTTCTGTGAACTGTATTTCATTTCCTGTTCAATTAGAATTATTACGGAATTAACCTGAAATTGGCATATAAAAACAATGGTCTAAGAAGATTTTTTTTTCGCGTATTACAACCCCTGCCATTCGCAAAATACCAGCCGTAAAAGTTTAAAATATGACGTGCTTTGTTGCAGCAGCGGTTGACCTTGAAATTCACAAAATCCGAATAATCTCCTAATCTGCGCTTTTAAATGGAAGGCGCGGTTTATTGCCATTTTACTTTTGCATCCTTCTGTTTAATCATCGTGTTTCGTTTGCGCAGTTCTAAAACTTGGTGAATGCAATGAAACGTGATTTCTTTTAGTTATGCGGAGTTCTTAATAAGCATTTGTTATGGTTTGGTTGTTTTAATTGCACGTTTTCATTTCAATGTCACGGGCAGGAGACACACACGCATATTTAAGACCAGACTGCAGGATTTAAAAAAAATTAATTCCACAACAAATATGCTTTCATGAAATTTGCCATCACATGAATGAAAATAGTTAGAAAAATAGTTTTTTTTGGAAAACTGCAATTTTAATCCTAGATAGATTAAACCAAAATGAAGCATTGTTTTCAAAGAAAACTTTTCATTATATATTTCAACAGTATAGAGAAAACATAAATTATAAAATCGTAGTAATAATAATTGCAAAAAATTATTTTCCAATGTCGTTCTGACACATCCCGAATCCAACAAAGCGTTTTTTTTATAGAAGTGTTTATGAAAGTGTGTGCCATGCCAAAGCACTCCAGTCGTCAAAACAATTATAACTAACTAGCGAAGAAACCCGTGCGTTGCTCAAGCACAAATTCTCAAAAACTCCATGGAACAATATCTGTTTTCAACTATTTATTGTAATAAAACTAAAAATAAATTGTCAACTTTGACAATTATTATGAAGAAATCTGATTCCATGGTGCACATTTAATAATTACAATTACCATTTTTAACGAAATCGTTCCGAAATATATTTTTTTTAATTTCGTAAAGGCGTAACACAAAAAATTATTCGTAATTTAATTCCGCTTTTTTTCTTTGCTACGATAATTGTATTCGATGCTTTACACCAATATTTAGGAGCATTTCACCTGTGACATCATATACATTAGTAAAACAAAAAATTGGGACTTGAATCGAATGCAAATAGCAACAAATTTTTATTTCATCGCTTTGGCAATTAGCTTTAATGCATTATGTTATACAAATATTGTCGGTGGAAGGAACCTATATCGGGAGAAATTCTTTCAAAGTAATATCGAGCTAGATTAAAGATTTCTCTATCGGGTTTGGCAAATTTGATGATTATCAGAGCTTTGCTTTTGGGTTAGTTGAAAGTCAAATATTTATTATTCGTTATCAATATTTACATTTCAACAAAAAAAAAAAATTTTATGGTTGGTCAATTTTTTCACGAACTGCGATTTTTTTTTGCGCGTTTGTAAAATTTTGTAGCATTTTTTACATTTTTAACATGATTGATTTCACGTATAGTCACACAATTTATTAGATGGTCAAACATCTAACTGACAAAATGAAAACTGATGTAATGAATTATTAATTATAATTATATATTAACAAAGTCTTGTAGCAATAATACTTTTTTGTAACACTTTTTTATCGTTGAAAAAGCAAAATGCAAATGAATATGTCCAATAAATAAAACAGGGACTTGAAATGGGGAGCATGTATTGAACACAATATAAGCCTTGCGGCTTCTTTAAATATTTTTGAAAACGCGTAGGTTTTTAATTAGATCCACGAATACATATCTTCAAACTTTCTCACTAATATCAGGACTCCTGGCGCTTTAAATAAAACAAAATTCAATGTACAACGTGTATTCAAATATTGTAGCTCGTAATGTCCTGCATTATCGTCATTAAATATGTTAATACATTATTTCCATAAAGACTTTATTTCGTGTTATCAATTTTAAAAATAAACTCGAGAACATCACGAAAAAAAACATTTATAATTCAATAAATGACCATCTTCACAAAAAGGATGAAACCATTTACATTTAATGAAGCCAATTAAATTTAAAAATACCATTCAATTGTAGTTATAATGGTTAATTTCAGAAGAATTTGTTATAAAAATTAGCCCGCTAGCAAATGATCGTAGTTCTAAATTCTCCTTCACCAAAATACGTAACATATGTTCCAATCACACACACAAACACACACGCGCGCGCTGACATGAGCATACTCGTTTCAAGGAACTAAACTCCACATTTCATCATCACACCACCCAAAAATAGTGGAAGCCAACAATGAAATGGACGATTTTAATTCGAAAAACAAAACATTCTGTAGTTAAATACGGCGAACAACCGACGACATTGTAAAAGGTGGGAGTTACAAAAATAAGACGTCCGACCAGAAAAGTTGGAAGCAACCGCGACGCTCACGGCTCATACCGCATTAATGACAACGATTCCCATTTCCCAAATACTCATCAGTTGTTCGTTGATCACCTGCTTGTGTAGTGTTGTGTACATACCACAGAGTCGCCGTTCCGGGTAAACCCCTCTGATGAAAGTCGAAATAGCATCAAAAATTGCGTGATCTCTGCAAGCGATCAACTACAATACATGCTGAAGCTTTTGTTGTCCGCAAATGCATCTGCACATTTATTTTGTTCATATGCAAACGCGCAACGCGACCGCAACGTAGAGCGCCACCTCATATTTCCGTACCGATTCAAGTTTCTATTTTGCATATTTTCAGCTGCAAAGTTTGCGGTTCCAGAGTGATTCGGAGTGCTGGCATAGACCGTGGTCAGTGATTGTTACTTGTTAGTTGTAGGCTGTTGTAAGTTTTAGTTGTTACCACCAGCGAAGTGAAAATCGCGCATTTGGTAACTCGCGCTATTCGGTGTTCGTGTAGTTGGTTTCGCAGGTTTTTACGTGGTGCGCACGTTTACGACGATTGTTGCAATTTCGCGTGTCTGCGGGGAAAATTTTAAAAACAAAAATAATCGCTTTTAATAATTCGTTGACAATAGAGGTTATTAAAATTTCGAATACAATTAAATCATTTTATTGTGCTATCGGGAATGACACGGAACGAAATGAAAAGTGTTTCAGTTTGTTGTTTCATGTGAATAGTGAATGTTGTGAATAATAAAAAAAAATTAATTTGCCTAATCGGGTTTATTATCTTTTATACTGAAAAGAGGCAATGAAATTTAAAAGTGTTTTGATTTAATAAAATTAAATAAACTGGAAACTAATTAATTGATTCAGAAAAGTCCGTCGAGGTCGAAAAGCTGCACCATTGGAATTTAAATACATTTAAAGTAAGATATTGTTTTAAAAAGCAAGACTTTGGTTTTAATAACAAAAGTGTGTTTATTTCTTCTTTTTTTTTGTTTCCTTTAATTTGCACTCCTTAATTGATATTCTGAGGGGACATAATCTTACCTTCACTGTTTATGAAATGCTTCGCAGTCAGTAATGAAAAACGTTCATCATATGCATTTTTTTAATATGAGAGCACAGTTCTTTTCAAATACAACATTGAAAAGCTTATTTGCTTGCGTTACAGCTTAAAGGATCAAACGCTTAATATTTGATCAGAAAAGCCTCAAAGGCCAAGTAATCTTTTTGTATTACTTTTTATTTCCTCGTCCTTATACAGGTTCTTCTAAAATGTGAATGGGATCGTTGTTTGTGGTCGTGGAAATTGTAATTACAAAAGAAGGTTTGTGTAATGTTCCTTGTTAAAGGACATCCTTTGCGTTCCGACAATTCCGATTATAAACACACTTTGTATTGTTTTCGATATCATAATCTGCATATTATTTGTAACCATAAAATAATTGTTGTTGAACCATTTGCATTTAATGAAGTGTCTTTTCTACATCAATAATTCGAATTTATAAAAGTAATTGTCCTTAATCTACATTCTACAGACTTCATTTAACAAATTTTAAACTTGAGCAATGAAATAAGTTTAGATTTACAGCAAAGCCTAATATGAGCTTATTTTTCGTCTACACAATTTCGGCAACTTGTGGTTTTTTCGGTTGATTTGTTACCATCTACGTTCCATAGTCTCAAAGCATTGAAATGCAACAAGTGTGTGTAATGTGTGTGCGTCTTTTATGTACATACTTTACAATATAACGGTACATGCGAGGTCTGCAATAGCAAAATCTACTCGCATAATATAGAGAAAGTGAATATTGTTATGTCGTCGAGTTAATTTCGATTTCGTTGGTTGGTGCGCGATATATTTGGACGGTTTTTGTGTGTCGCACGCCTCTTTCTCACACAATATAATATAATACAAACTGTGCGGAATTGCCGCGCCATATCCATCCAGCGGGCACCGACCACGCTCAAACATATTTAATAGCCAACATTTTTGGCGGCTGTATAATAACTGCAAGTAGGTTGGTGAATTCACCATGATCTACATCAAAATCGTCTGCGCTAACTCTGTGCGAGCTGTCCACTTTCTTCTCGTGGTGGCTTTGCAGGTAACCACTAACCACGTTTATGTTAATGCACGGATTGTGTAATCGCACACAGTGCGAGTAAACTCTTTGCGGAATTTCCATTTCTGCCTCTGGGGTATATTTCAACATTATTTGCATTATGCCTAATCTGCAGAGTAATGAGCTTTAATTGATGTAAGCATGCGCGTGTGTTTGCAATAATACAATAAAATGCCAACTATACAAGAGACACCAAAATTTGCGTTTCTTGGAAGTCAAAAAGCAACCGGATCATATGTTGATTAGAATAAAAAATCCACCTTTAATAGCAACATATTTATTAAGTGGTTTTTAAAATCCACTCAAATGCTAAAGTCGTCTTTTCCCATAAAATTCCGGAAACGCAACTTTTGGACATGTAGCCATTTGGTGATGTTTGGTCACACGTGCTCATGGTCTCAAATAAATTATTAGTATTCGTGTCCAAGGAACCGGTCAAGTTCAGAAAAAATCAAACCAGACTGTCGATAAACAAAAAATCAAATTTGCAACATGAACATTGAACAACTTTATAAATTCGTATGAAGCAGGCGATTTAAATCATGCAGAACCAAATAAACTACTCACCTGTGTGTTTGATTACAAATTATTGCCATTGGTCTTTTAAATACGAGTAATTATTTAACTAATACTTATTGCTCTCCATTTTTAGTCTGATTTTGGACATGGTTTGCATGAAATAAATCTAACATCTACGTTTCAAAAACATCGATACTTAACATTTACAAAAAAATTATTTTAAATTATCTAGTTACGTTACTGTATTGAATTTGGTCACATTTAAATTGGCTTTAAAATATAGAAGAAACCAATTTTGAAACGAGAATAATTCTTAGAGCAATCACTTTGTCTTGGTCGATAACTTGTCTCTTAAGCTGGCCAATTAATTCAGCAACTCATGATTTATTTATCAGAATTTCAGAAAAATGGTCTTTCAAATTTTTCAGCACAAACTGACAAATTTTTTATTTTTTATTTATAAAGTCGTGCAGTTGTGGATGCATATTATAAACATGAAGTCCAAAATGGGGAAAACCTTCTGTCAATTTGCTTTTACGGATAAATGAATAGCAATAATAAATTATAATGAGAATGTACATATTATGTATGTTTCAGTAAACTTATAAAAAAACATATCATTTTTGGAAAGGATTCGAAATTGATTAGATACTTTGAGATTAACTTAAAACCATATTTTTGGTAATTCTTTTCCTTTTAGCCAATTTCTCGGCATAAGCCGCGGATTATTGTAAAAAGTTCAATAAGTAAAAAATTTAAATGGTCTGTGCTTTTGGATTGATTAGAAGTCAATCGGTACTTTTGTTTTTACTGATCCATCATAAAATATTCAATACCAACATAAATGTGAAAAGCTGTTATGAAGCCGGACACAATATAAGAAAATGTTATTATTATAAAATAGAAATAATATAATAAAGAAAATTAGTAGTTAGGGTTTTAGAAATTGTTATCGGCTTGGAAAATAAGAGATGAAAAATTGTTAGAAAAGGTTTTGATTCTGAATAGTCGCATTACTATTAGTTTAAAAAAATATTAATTAAATGTATAATTGTTGTTAATAGTAAAATAATTGTGAAATATAGGGAACATTCATATAGTCCTGGAGAGCGATCGACAACAAAAGCATTATGTGAAATGGTGTCGATAAAATTAGCCGATGACACGAACCGTTACAATGCAAATTAGGCAATAAACTAACAGCTAAGTTGCATTACATAAAAGAGCCTCTAAAATGTGCACTTTCTTGAAGTTCCACATCATGGACTACCGTATTACATTTGTTAATTGATTACGTTTCTTAAAATATTTAAATATACGGTCCCAGTTTTAAACTATTTGTGTATTCTTTTCTTAGCATAACCATTGAAATTATGCATGAAAAATGAAAATATAAAAATGGAATTGCACATTGCACATGTACTCAATATTGGCGTGTTCTGTAATGCGCTCGGTTGTAGCTTTCGAGGATCAGTACATCATTTTGCATTATGTTTACTCATGTGTGTAGGTTGTTGTTATGATTTTGAAATTTAGCCTTTTTTGCAAGCAAATGAAATGAAAGGAAAAATCTCAATTAAATTGGGTGTATACTTTAATGTTTGTATTTTTGTTGCATCTCACAGTTTTAGAGTCCCTAAGAAAAATGTGTACAACGACATTAATTAATGTGAAGTGCATCTGAATGTGTGAGGGATTTTCCTTTGACCTAGTATTCCAATTTAAATTACGCAATTATATAAAATTCATTTAAAAGAAATCCTACAAAAAAATGTACACTCGAACGTAATTTGCCTACACTGTATTTCGGTCAAATTATAAAAAACTCATTTATAATACTTTTTTAATATGTTGACAAAATTAAAGTGAAAATCCAGAAACGAAAGTAACGTTGCTATACCAACGTAATATTGTAATATGCGACGCCGATTATGATTATTGTGATTATTACAAAATAATTGTTGCTGTTAAACGCGTTGAGCCAAGGTCGAAATTTCAGAGTTGGATGGCACTTGGCCGTTGAAAGTTTCATTCGATATAAACAACGCGATTAAATCCGCGGTCCGCGGACAGACACGATCGAAATCACCAGTTGTAGAGTAGACGTACAACTTAATGCGTGGCCCCAAGCTGATTTAATGAATAAATATTCCATGATGACAAGCGATTAAGTGATGTCAAATTGTCAATAGTCGATAACGCACGGAGATTCAAATTCGACAAATTATTTACCATAACTAGTATTTGTATTGTGTAGGTCACGTCAACCAAACCATTTGGACATATCGCTCTAAATAGATTACATCTCTGCACTTATTCAAAATTTACTCTTTGAATTGTTTTTATTCACGATTTAATGACATACTTTTTGTGTTAATTATACTCGTAGTTTGGATTCCATAAGTCGTGTTTGCAAATGTAGTTTTAATGATCATTTTTGCACTTCCGATGAATTTTTGTAATTAGACCATAGATTGTACCATTATCCACATTTAAATTATTAAGCTCATGATTTAAATTCACAAACATAATTTTATTATTTGTTTTATATTCTCTGAGTTATTCATTTTGATTCTCTATATTATTCTTTCAATAAAATTATTTTAGTTTTCTTGATAATACTTGTAGTTCTTGGGACTGGCACATATTCTAATGAAGTTTACCAATTAAAATAACAGTCGGATGAAACGTTATTCCTCTATTATTATTGAAATTTCACTATATATTTATTGACTTTGGATTCTCTTCAATTTCAAATATATTTTAATTTAATAGATAATATTAATTTCATTTGTTTTAACATTTTACTTAATCTCATGAATAACATCTCTGAAATTTCCACTCAACTCGTATATATTTGTGCGTGAGAACATGTATACATTTGGTATTTGCATATTTGCCCACAAATACTTAAACTGTCAACACGGCAGCAAACTCTTCCATAAGTATTAAGTGATTAATACCAGTTATAGGAAAACTTTCTAATAATTATTATTTTCAGTATATAAATATTTCTGCAATAAACCCACGAGTACCTCCACACATGGCTGATTCGGCTATAATTCATATTCGCCACAATTTACAATCATGTTTCGTGATCGTTGATTTTAAATTTTCAAAAATAAACAAATACAGTTTCGAAGTATCGACAAAGTTCAAACAAAAGGGGTTCACTTGCAACTGTGTCCTAAAAGGAAAACATAACACTTGAGGATATAAATGTCATAGTGCTTTGGAACGCAAATGACGTTTAATTTGGTGTAAATTTCTTCAAAACATTTCATCATCATCATCGTCATATGTGGCGCCACAGCCCAATCCATGTCCTTCCTATCACAAAAGCTTGTTTCAGGCTGGGTGGTGCGCCACGGTCCACCAGGTAAGTCCCACCATCCGAGGTTTTTACAACATCGCTTGGGCAGCACGTTATCGAGAAGACACGAATATTATCCTTGTTCACGCCTTTAAAGCTGGCAATAAAGGAATATTCTGTCCTATTCCGTGCCAGGGTCGCGGAGTCATATGTGAGGGCTCGCTGGATAATGGTCGTGTTAAACGGGAAAAAAATTGGTTACGGAAATATCTGTCTATTCATTGCACTCAAATCACTTTTGGACACTAACTTGATCCAGCAAAAAAATAAAACCTTAATGTCGTGGACACAGAGCCCAAGAGACAGATTTCAGAACAGCATCAATAAATTTCAAAAATCAAAAAGTCGGTAACTAAAATGCAAACTAATTTATTCTGATGATCAATACTATATACCCACGTGTGATAAAATGTCTGCGTTTCCGATATATTACACATAATTACATGAAATGTTATACTTTGAACTAATTATAAATTTAATTAAAATGATTGAAACATTTTGACAAAGTGATATTTCCAATCCAAAAAACAGCATTGTAAATAATTAATTTGATATTGCAATTTGAAGCTCTATTTTAATGAAAAATTTGTTTTTAGCAAAGCAACGAGTTCGTGTAGAAGACGCTTGGCAATTGTCGTATTATTGCGTGCTTTAAACGAATTTTTAAAGAAATAAGTTGACAATACTAGTATTGAAACGACTGTTGGGCGATTACAGACATCAATCTCCAATTTTCTTTATCGGAAACTTTCCGATATGCTTTGTAATCTTTTGAACAGTGATGACAATTGCATAAATAAATTAAAAGGATTGCAAATAAACCGATTTAACAATACACCGATGCGTTGGTGTATTGTTAAATCGGTTTATTTGCAATCCTTTTATTTTTTACAAGCGGCACCCGTTGCGCGTTGCCACGTCCAAGAAAAAACATGTTTTTAATTTGAAATGTGAAATTAAATTTCTTTATTTAACAACATTTTTAATTCTCTCTGTCATAAACTTTAAAAATATTTTTAAGCTATAAAACAAAGTGCATTAAAAGTTTTAAATGGTATGGGCAAAAGGGGATCCCCTCGATTGGCCCAAATCCTTCACTGGGACCATGCCCGGACTAAACTATATTTAGCATAAAAATTTCATGAAAATCCATTGGGCTGTTTAGGAGTCTATACCAGACATACAAACAAACATACATCGCCTTTTATATAAATAGATAACAAAAAATAATTGTAAACTCTTACATTGTGGTAACATTGGAATAAATGTTAGTTCCAAATATTGAAAAAGAAACTCCTCAAATAAAGCAACACTTATAATATGATTCATATGATAATTCAGCTTTTTGTTGCATTACAACTTTAGATAGTAGTTAGTACCTATACCGTACTACGTACCTCACACTATTGCGTCACAATACAACCAGTGGAAATCTGTTTGCAGATGCACTCAAAAGATAATACAAAAGATTGTGAATATCGCTGTAAAATGAAAATAAGACATTTAAATGCGACACGAGTACGCACATGTGACATAATGTCAAGCAACTATTGTCTTCTGCAGCATTTAACCGTGTTGATGCACATTAAAATATTTAAACGACGTTTTTCAAAATGTGCTTCCACCAAATTTGTCATAAGCTAATTTTCTTAAAGGTAAACAAATTTTTAAATTCAAAATTGGTTGAACGTTTCGCCATCCTGCAAGTAAATAAATTCACTAAAGCGAATTGTTTATTGTCTTGAGATTACATATTATAAATGATAAACTCCAATAAAATGTTTTTTTTTCGGATTTTCACACTACATATAAATATGTACGATCTTGCAAGCTTGTTGTTTCACAATAAAATTCCAACAAAGAAAAAATTGAACAAAATTCAATACATTTTTTGTTGGTTAATAAACAACAAAATAATACATCATCTTCACTGCATCCTATAAAATAAGTTTCATACATTATATTATATAACGGAAAGAAAGTAAAAAGGAGAACGAAAAAAGAGTATCCTTTTCTATTATGCATTTGTAAAACCAAGGATGTGTTGTTAATTATATTTGCGATTGGAATACATTTGCTGGTTGCATAACCAAATAAATTTAACCATTAGATAAATGTCATCCTCAATCCACATATTATGTAGAAGAGATATTATGCGCATGATAAATGCACAAGCACTTTGTTTGTCATCACTCCATGTTTAAAGAAATTAAAGTCGCGGTTACAATTCTTCATGAGAAGTTTTCCTCGAACATGAAACAGCTTTTTTGGCAAAATCCTAATATTAAAATTTAAAAACAAAAAAGTGCACAATTGTTACAAAATCTTCCCCAAATCGATCAAAATAAAGATGAGTGACTATGCGTCGCTACTTCGATGGTCAACTCAAATGTTATGTTTTGTTCCTTGCTATTAGAAAACTGTTCATTGATCCGGTTGATGAGCATGATTAAATCTGCCATAGGTTGCGGGTGATTAGTTTTTACATAACTCACCAGACGCGCGGCGCGGTCTCGTCTTTGAGTAATAAAACGATTAATTTATGAATATGCGCCAGTTTAATTTACGCAATGAGCCCCATTATTGGTTATTATTAAAATAATATGTAACTAACAACAATTATATGTAGGTAATATAATTGTTGTTAGTTACATATTATTTTTCGTTTCATACGTAAATGGATTGATGTTTTTTTGTTTCATTATGATCTAATGAAAAATTTCCTGTGGTGGAAGCGTAAGCTGAACTCGTTTCCGGATTAGGTATTACCTGGTATTACGTACTAAGTATAAGCCCCTCTGTCCAAATTGTCTTAATTATTTGAAATTTCATGGATTAGATTGACTACAAAAATGCACAAAAAAAAATCCTATTTACTGTATTAGGAAAGTGTTACTCGCGCTGTTACACCTGACATTGTCTTCACACAGTGAGGTTAAAATGTATGTGAGCACAATAAGAGTTGTTACAAACGAACAGGTAACAGCTGTTGGAAAATATGGCGATTATGCGATTGTGTGCGATGTGGGGCTATCCACGGTATGTACAAATGAAAGTATCGTAGATGAAAGTGGATGTACACAAATTAAGTCACGATGCTTAGCGATTTAGATGTCTGATTGTCGGTGGCACGAATTCAAGACGATGGATAAATGTTTACAGTAACTGCTTCACTGCAAGTTTTGTGATGTTATGCGGCAATTGTTTAGCTTCGTTAGTTTTGGCATTATGCTTTGGTGAGGGGGGCTAGCTATGTTTAGTTAAAGTCCGTCGACGAGAGCTATACAGTCAATTATTTAGTGACGTCTGACTATATTTGTATTCAGTGTTTTTAATGAAATTTCCGGGTTCAATACAGCTTACTATTCCCACAATAAAAATTGGTTTTCTTTTTCTATTGTGATTTTCCAAACGACTGAAATCAGAAGGGCGCAATTTATTAACATTATCCGTAATTTAAGTCAAAAGAAAAGTCCAACAACATAAAATGCGTGTAACATTACCACCCAATCTTACATTAAAAGTTCGTACAAATATAAGTTTATGTGATCTTTTATGATTTGATTGAGATTATACTCACTCCAAGACATAAGAAATATGCACGGTGTCCTTCCACTGCACTAGCAGGTCTCAACCAAATTTATCTCATTAGAAGTTATTACATAATTGGTCTACATAAGTAATATCAAAACAGTATTGGCAATACATTCATTACCCTCACAATCACCACACATTTACGAGACTGTCGTACATGTTTAGATTTATGAGACAACTTGTAATTTTATATCAGTTTTATGTTCGCCACCAAATTTATGGGTTACCCGTAAAAATTTGCAACATCAACTAAACGCCCCAAAACTTTTAGCAAAAATTTGCTAACTAATTAGGTGTGGTGTCTTCATACTCAGCATATTGCTCTGTTCATTTAAAATGTTAAATGACTCGTCCTTGTTGAACGTTTTGTTTTTGGCACTATTTAAAACTGCACACAACAAAATTGTCGTGTCCAAGGTCAGTTGGACCTCAATTAAAAAGCATTTCACTTATTGTTTTATTGTTTTGCGCAATGACTGTGAAATTTAATAAGTGTCTCTTTGATGTGCTGCTCCAATTGTCCCTATACAGTTTTCTTTCTTCTTGCATGTGTGTGTGTGTGTGCAGTGTACATTATTGTACGTAGCCCACTGAAATCTCCTGCATACAGATGACCGCGGCACAACGCAACGTGTCGTAAGCTTTCTAATGGGCACGCATAATTACACATAAGCTGAAAATTACTACACGGCACCATATCGCAGTTATGACTAAATTGTGACACAATTACAGTAACATTGCTCAAATGCATCGTCTTTAAAATAAGTGAAGCAAAGCGAGAAGGAAAATGAAAAAACTTTCAAAATGAGCAATAAAAGTTATTTTTCATCTCGAAATAGAACAACCCAATTTGTAAACAGCAAAGATTATAAATCGCAGCTCATCATCGAAATGGAATTTTCGCGTAAAACAACGATTTATTGTGCATATGTTTTTGTTCGTCATTTACTCGTGTAGTCGCATGCGCGTGATAAACAGCACGTCACATTTTTTTTACGATTATTTCTTAATTATAGGCTTTCCGGTAAGATTTAACTAACTATATGTACTTGATGTTGCTTTAAGACAGTTAAACTGAGATATTTCACATGTTTTCAGCATTTGAAAGAAAAGTTCAATCGATTAAAAACAAGGCAACGGGTTTAGTGGCGATATTGAAATTGAAATGGATCAACTAATTCTGCATCACAATTTTGGGATACATAAAACTTAAACTTCTTAGTCACAAGGAAAAAGAATATTTATAATACACATAAATAATTTGTCCAAGAAAAATTAAACATTTCTAAAGTAATCAGTAAATCACCCAAACAAATGAGCAATTATTAATTAGACTTAAAAAGTTCGTTTTTTTTCAAAGAGGCGAAAATTTCATTCAAGTCTCTGTAATAGTTTTCGTGGGGGACCTTAAAATGTAAACTGTACAACACAAAATAGTGCACTGCAAGTGGAGTTTAAAAATGGGATAATCTTTGTAAAATAACTTAAACAATTTATTTTTCCCATTTCGTTTATCTCAATTCCTGTGCAGCGGAACGATTTTAATAAACATTAGAATACTTTAGGGACAGATCCCAACTCTCAGTAATGACGTAAGTAACTCAAGCTGTCGCCTGTCAGTACTAATGGAAACATTCCTTCATAAGTCGAATTCCGAATTTTGCAACTTATTTTATGTATGAATTCCATTTTCTTAATGTTATTCAGGACTTGTTATTTTATGACAATGCAACTATTAAAAATTCATAATCTTTACAAATCGTAAACAAGTTGATATTCTATATCTACTGCAAAAGAAAATATTATTGCAAATGCTTTTATGTTGATGTAAAAATTATATTAAAATTAATACATTTCACTCGTGACATAATATTATACGTTTTCTAATTTGCGGATTGTTTAAATGTTCGCACATTTGAATTCCATATTTATGTACAGTTTTTTTTTTAGCAAAAGGAAATTTGGCATACCAAACAAAAACAAAACAGCTTTGAATGTCTCGGCAGTCGGCGATAAATTTAAATTTACTTTTCCTTTCCATGATTTAAATGGATAATCTATATGTTGATGCAGCAAATATCATAGCTCTTTGTTTACGCTAAAAATAATAAATGATAATCATAGTGTGAATGCTTTGTTGCCAATTTTTAACGCACTACTACATGAGAGTACAGAGAGACAAACTTTGCAAACTATATGTCAATTTTCGCAACAAAAAAAGGTCAAAAAAAAACTGGAAATTATTTTATTGTAATACGTAAATAATTAAAATAAGAGTAGAAAAATTAACAACATGAATAATTGTCATTGAACTTACTCGCTAGCAGTGTCCAAACATCTTTTTAGTTTTATTTGTGCAAGCATTTTTAATTCGCAATTAAACGGAATAATGTCTAATTTCAAAAAAGCAAACAACACAACAATCATTTAATTGCTACAATTATTCGCAGAATTGTTATATACGAATATTAAATATGTGCTAATGTCATTCAGGAGTTCAGGGGAATATTCAAGTTCAAGGACATTGTGGACGCCATTTTTTGACTTCATTATTCTGTAAATGCAAAATGTGTTGTACTTATGTGGTAATTATTTTGTTTTCTTTGATGAACGTTACCATGATGACATTATCCGACTTTTTCTAAGTATGTTTGAAATCGTGTAGTATTAGAATGTGTTTCAACAATCGAAGCATTTTCAAAATTTGAAGCCGTAAAGAATAATTTAACGGGAGGCGTAAGCATTTTTCAATAGTCTCTTCTTTAATTTTTATGATTAAAACTTAATACGTCATACGCTTTTTGCAAAAAGTGATTTCATTACAACAGGTGTCATTTTTACGACTTAATTTTGCTTACAAAAAGCTTCTATAATGTTAAGACTTTTTTGTTCATCGTGGAATCACAAACTAGTTACTAAAGTTTAATGTTTCAATTAAATTAATTACCTTATGATGCTTTAAGGCGCAAACGAAGCCACAACATTTCGGGCAAAAACCACAAAGAGACATCTTGCTTTATAGGGGATGCAGAGTTGGTTCTTTGTTGAACAACAAATAAAATGAAAGCAGTAAAGCATTAAACGTACAAAAATTATTACATTAAAGTTGTGTCATTAAAATTAAACATTTTCAGGCAAATTTGGTGTTTTCAATTTCATGCTGTTATTTATTAAAATGCCATCCTTTATGTTTGCTCAAGAAAAACCCCAATAACATTTAATTCACTTTTTGTTCACCAAAAATAATTTAATTAATATTAAGTAACTGGCAATTATCATCTCAGTGCGTATGTTTGAATTATATGTGCATTGTAAATGTCAACATTTTGGTTGATTTACACAAATAATTGTCGTCGTCTTGCACCGAAAAATATTATATATTGCGGCCCATTCATTAAAAATTCATTAAATCTACGGATTATTTATTTAAATACGACCCCAAGGGCATATAGAGATATTTGCATTCCGATTTTTTTTTTTTTGTGTGGGTTGTGGACACAGTTTTGATTTTTTTAAATTTAATATTTGTTTTTGATTTTTCAGCATGCGTCTACTACTATGTACTCTGCTGAGCGTCTTGCACGTGTGCTTAAGCGCTGACATACTCATGGTAACAATGGGAGGTACAAAATCACACAAAATTCCATTTTGGGAACTGGCGAAAGGATTGATACCAAGGTAATTTTTTAATTGCTTTTAACAATATCGATAAATTATTTGGAGCAAATATTTAAAAATTCAGCGATTCTATTTCTCACTCGAGACTTCAATCATTCAAATATAAGGTTTCTTTTTCAACTCAGTTTTTTACAACATGTTTGTACATTGCAATACAAAAATTAAAATCATGCAATTGCAAATTTACTTGTTAAAGTTGTTACTTCTTGCAAATTGGTTGCATCACCAAAAACTGCACTCCAAAAACGTTGAAAATTGTCTGCGGCACGCATAATAAATTGCAACTGACCATGAATTTTATGAACTCAATATGATTTCTCTGTTAACATTGTAGAATGTACAATGGCACAAGCACGTGCATCATGCAAATAAACGAAAAGAAAATTGAAATTTCTTCGTTGTCGGTTGTACCAGCGCCAACGCATTTTAAGTTTTCGTTTTCGCATACAACTACAATTCGATACGCGAAGCTTTTTGCAGCTACACTTGCTTGTTGCAACTCGTATACATAACGTCGTTTCATGTTTGTACCTTTTTCCTTTCTTTCCCTGTGAACGAAATGTGCATCAATTACGTAACCCCCGATGATTGGATTTTACGGTTGTTTAAACGATCTGTACGGTGTACTAAAAAAGCTTTGGGGCTTTGTGGTGGATTATTATGCAACTGGATGTAAATTGCCATATGCATGTTGTACTTAGTGGATGTCGATTGTCGGTATGGACATCATTACTTGTTAAAAATTGTGGTCAAGTGCACTGTGCATTGGCGTAATCTCTCGCTGAATTTTTTAGTGCTCATCATCGGTTGGCAGAATGTTTTCATCGCGGTTTCATTTAAAATATTAATTTATTTTCTAGACTTGACTATTTAATAAAATAAGTTTACAAAAAAGGGGAAAACTAAATAACAGTAAACACTTTTAAAAAGTTTATTTCTAACAACAAAATACGTATTTATGTACAAACATCATAAAATGTTAATTGCTTAGTCATTAAACCGACTCTTGTGCGCTACGATACTCAAATATGCTCCCCTTTGCAACAAAAACTGGATTTTCGATTTTTGAACTTTCCTTCACCGTGTCAGAAGTTGGAATGCCAAATCCACCACCGCCGGGTGTCTGCATTGAGAACAAATCACCAGCCTCCACATTAATTAAATTGCGACTCGCCAAATTGATTACTCTCCCATCCTTTTTATAAAGCAGATTTCGCCCACGCTTGCCATATTCGCCACCCTTTAAACCATACGGCTTAAAGACGCGACGTTCAGTGAGCACCGACAAATGCAAAGGCTTCCTAAATAGCATTTCTCGATGAATTCCATCGCCACCTACGAATCGACCACTACCACCCGATTGATCCGATCTCAACTCAAAACGCTGTAGAATCATTGGGTATCGTTGTTCGAGAATTTCCAAATCCGTTATGCGTGTGTTCGTCATATGCGTATGAACACCACCAACTCCGTGGTATGTTGGGCCTGCACCGCTGCCGCCGCCCACAGTTTCGTAGTATCCAAACGTACTGTCACCGATTGTAATATTATTCATACAGCCGCATGATGCAGCACACGTTTCGAATGCCTTAAAGACGCAATCAACAATTCGTTGTGACGTCAACACATTACCACCGACAACCGCTGCATTTTCAGACGGATTGAGCATTGATCCGGGTTCAATAATGACCTGCACTGGTCTCAGACAACCCTGATTTAAGGGGATGTCATACGTTATCATTGATCGAAGGCAGTAGATTAAAGCGGACAAGGTGATGGCGCGAGGTGCATTCAGATTGCCATAGTTTTCAAAACTTGTTCCTGAAAAATCGAATACAGCTGATCCATCAGTTGGGTTAATTTTGATTACAAGATTAATCTCACTCCCATCATCCATTTGATCGTATGCGACTAGAGACACATTTTGGCTTCCAGCTGGTAGTTGCATTTCTTTTAGCTGGCGTCTTGCAACACCCTTAAGCAGATCCCGCACTGCTAGCTCTGCATTTTCCTGGATAAAATTCATATACGATTGCACCACGGGCAGACTGTAAGTTGCAATAAGATCAGTCACCAGTTGAATGCCTTTTTGATTGGCAGCGATTTGTGCTTTCAAATCACTAATATTATCGCTAAAATTTCTGGCACCGGCCAACGTGAATCTCTTTTGTAATTCCTCTTCTTGGAACACACCAGCCGCAACAAGCAACATTGATTTGATAGCGACCCCTTCTTCTGATAAACTCTTCGAATGCGGTGGCATTGATCCAGGCGTTACACCTCCAATGTCGGCGTGATGACCTCGTGAGGCCACAAAAAATATAGGGAAGCCTTCATTTTGATGAAATACTGGTGTGATGACAGTCAAATCTGGTAAATGCGAACCACCAGCTTCGGGGTGGTTTGACAAAATGACATCACCCGGTCTCAACGTTTTTCCACGCACATTCAGTTGATACTGAACTGTTTCCTGCATTGCTCCCAAATGAACCGGAATGTGAGGTGCGTTACTCACCAGTCCACCATCTGGTCCAAAAACTGCACAAGAGAAGTCGAGCCTCTCTTTGATGTTGGTTGAAATTGATGTGCGCTGTAAAATGTGACCCATTTGTTCGGCAATACTCATGAAACGATGTCCAAATATACTCAGCTGGATGGCATCCATCTCAATAGCAACCGGTTCCAAAGCTTGCTCCTTGATTTGCTCCTCAATATGTAAATGAACATCACTGGAGTCCGTTATTGTGGCGACAACATCCACCTCTACAACAATGGTTGAAAGTTGTTCAATAATTATAGCGGGACCAATAATTTTATCTTTCGGTAGCAAATCAGTCATTAAATAAACTGGTGTTTTGACAAATCCATCTTTAAAATCGCCGATTCTTTCGAAAAACACTTGTGACAATTGCACAGGTTGTGGTTTTGCATTGGCTGGTCTACTGTCTCTTTTCGGACCGTCAGAAGACGAATCGCCAACGCTTGCAGCCAATCTAACTCTAATATCATCACAAATAATGGGACGATCCAACACGAATCCGAACTCGGATTCATAGCGTTGCACTAAACTGTCTCGGAAGTTTCCGAAATTAGATGCCACATCAAAATTTGATGTATCCTGCTCCTTATTAAGTTGTTTTGCAGAGCACATGAGGGCTGTATCTGTACCTTGGTATCTTAAATGCAAATAATATTCGTACTTAAACTTTGCACCTACTCCATCTGTAATGCCTTGTTTTGCAAGGGACTCACGGCATTCTGCTTTCAAGGAGTCAAATGTGCGCTGAATTTGCGGAGAATTTTGAATTTCAAATGCATCTCCAAATGGACTCTGCTTATCTGAAACGCAATCTGCCAATGCCATTCCATATGCACTCAAAATGCCGGCATATTTATGTATAAAGACTTCTTTCATTTTAAGGGTATTTGCAATGGCACATGCATGCTGACCACCGGCTCCTCCAAAACAACAGAGGACATGCTGCGATGTGTCGTAGCCACGAGCCTGAGTCAATGCACGTATTGGACGACACATTGCCTCATTGGCAACTCGCAAGAAACCCATTGCCACTTCGGCAATACTCAGCTGTTTATTCAATTTGCTGTTAATTTCCTGTTGAAGAATTTGAAACTTGGCTGCAGCCGCATCTTTGTCTAGTGCTTCACGCTCAGACTCGCCAAAAATTTTTGGAAAATATTCTGGAAGCAAACGTCCAAGTACTAGATTGGCATCAGTTACAGTCAGTGGTCCCCCTTTTCGATAGCATGCCGGTCCTGGATGAGCACCAGCTGATTCTGGTCCAACTGCAAACATTCCTGAGCGAAAGAACAGCATCGATCCGCCACCTGTTTTTAACACAGTATCATTAAGATTAAGTGAACCAATTAGACACATGATTATAAAGATAAGATAGAAAGATAAGATAGCGTGAAATTGTACCTGCAGCCACAGTATTAATATCTAATTGAGGGGCTTTAATTGTGACTCCAGCTGTTGTAGATTCAATAACATGCTCGTAATCTCCATCAAATCGTGAAACATCGGTGGAAGTTCCACCCATATCAAACCCGATTAAAGGCTTCGAAGTCTGCTTTCGTCCAGTTTGTGCGAATCCCACAACACCACCTGCTGGCCCACTTAAAATGGCTCGAGCTCCCCTGAATCCAGACATCTCAGTTAGACCACCATCACTCTGCATAAACAGTACGCTGACGTCACGTAACTCATCTTGGAAGCCTTTCTTAAAATTTGATAAGTATCGATGGACATGCGGTGTCAAATAAGCTTCCGCGCACGCTGTAAATCCACGACCTACTAACTTACACATTGGCATTGCCTCGTGTGACAGTATCACGTACTCAAATCCCAACCGGCGCGCAATATCCCCGACAACAAGTTCATGGTCAGGACAAGCATAGCTGTGCGCCAACACAACAGCAATAGATTTAATGCCCTCGCTGAGTACGGCGGTCAGCTGTTGTGTGATTTCTTGCACATTCGGTGCCTTCAACTCAAAGTAATCCCCACCACCCGATTTGGGTGAGATGCGACGACATTTCGTCGCCAATGCAAGCTCACATGTTTGTATATCAGGCACTACACGGCAGTCAATTTCGATAACTTTTTTGTACAAATTCGATGGTTTCCTGATGTTAAGATCAAATATTTTAGGACGCGACTGATTACCAATTTCCAATAGATGAGAAAATCCCTTTGTCACAACTAGACAAATGTCATCACCTTTGCGTTCAAGTAGAGCATTCGTGGCCACAGTTGTGCCCATTCGAATCCAACCAATGTGTGAGGTAATAATTTGACCTGCCGCATTTAAACAACTCTCGCCAAGCTCACGCGTTAAAATGCGACGAATCCCCTCCGTGGGAGCGTCTGCGTAGTGCGCAGTATCTTCAGAGAGAAGTTTCAGTGTGCGTACCTCGTTGTTGGGGCACTGTGCCAACACATCTGTAAATGTTCCACCGCGATCTATAGCAAAATTGTATTTTCCTCGCATTTTGCTAGTTATTGTGTTTGTAATTCGCAAAATTGACTCAAAATTGATTAATGAAAAACTCACTTCACTTTGATAAACACTTTTTGTTTGAATTCAAATGTAGCTTTTAATCCAATTTGACGCAATTGTCTACCCGCACCCAATCGTAGCGGTTGTTGCTTTCACACTGCTGAAGGCTGCCAGAGTCCAGACGCCAATTGCCACTTTACACTTAATTGTGATGTTTTGTTGTATTCTTTAGGTCGCGTGTAAATTCTGAGCCCGTGTTCACAATCCACATCGAAAATAACTAGCTCACTCACACAGCAGCGGTACGCTGTGATTGGAAATTGGAATCACAATGTGCACACGTTGCGTTGTTTTGGTTGGGGAAACTTGTTATCATTCAATATGTCATATGTATTATTTTATATTGCGTAATGTAAACACTCAACACGTCTTTACTTTTTACAGCATAATGCGGGAAAATGAGAATAGCATTTATTGTTTATTCACTAACACAACGCAGTTCCATTTAAATATGAGCGCGAGTCGCGAACGGAACTTGCAGCCTGTATCAAATTATGTTGTGTTTGTAAAGTTTGGATTTATGACCATAGACCATAGTACATACATTAAAGTTGCGCACAGCACGCCTAAAAATCAGAGTGCAAACATTACACTTCATTACGCTTTTATCACTTTCCATTCAATACACATCCGAATGAGAATGAGAAGTTGCGCAACACATAACCGGTGTGCTTTTTTAGTATGTATGTACACACTCCTATTGTTTGTTTTTGCATCTTTCTAATAATGGTGTTTTAATTATCCATCAATAATCCATGTCATTACAATTCACATATGGAAATTTACTGTCTTGTATGTGGTGTTTGAGATTGTCGTTGTTTTGAAGTAAGATTAGCAATTAATTTGTCTATTGCTTTACATGTATGCATTTCTTTTTTATTACGACTTAAGAGTCCAATTCTCTAATTATTATTATAGTATTATTGCAGCGACAAATATGAAAGATTTTACATACGATCTCATGGTTTTAAAGGATGATTGTGTGGATAATTATTTATTAAGATACTAAAGCTAACCATTAGGGGACCTGAGATATTTTATAGGTTTTAGTGTTAAAGTTAGTACTATACTGGCAAATAGATGCTATAATTAGATACACATTTAAATAATTCGAAAAAATGTTATCCATAAAAATATTATCTCTAATGAGGGATGGACGCAGACACAGCGCATATTGTAAATCTCAGAACCCTACCTAAAAAACGTATAAAATAAATCCTTTTACGTCAAGATACAAACATTTTTATCAAACATTTCAAAGTTAAAACTCAAAAATCAAGCCTACCTCATTTATATCTCCGAAACGTTAATTATTTTGTAAAACTTTCTTTCACATTATTGTACTTTTTGATAAGAGTTAAGATAAAATGCTTTGTTGAACATTTCAAGGTCAAAAAATAATTTGTTCTCAAGAGCGGGGATGATTATTATTACCTGGTGTTTGGTACAAACTAGGAAAGCAATGAACATTAAGTAAATGGCATGTAGGTGAGCGGAGTTGTTGGTCATTATATGAAGTTCTAGGAGAAATGTATTCGCTTCAATTTTTAAATTAACTGTTTGCAATTGAATAGCAAATTAATAAGTTTAAAACATATTTGAAATAACTGAAATGTGGGTGGCATGTTTATTAGGAGCTTTCTAGAACGGTAAATAGACTTTTTGTAACGGTGTTGTATTTTTTAAAAATAATTATTTGCTCTTTATTAGAAATCATAAATTAAAACAAATCACTTATTTCTCGATTTAATTCCTACTAATAACAATCATCCAAATGATAAACCAATGATATAACATACGAGTAACTATTGCATGTGTTTTCGATACGCATCTTAATTACATCTACACGACATTTTTAGTTTTGTATTTAATAATAATACAGTACTTGAAAGTCCAAAATCCTGCCGAAACACAAACAACAAACAATAAAAAAATTCAAATAATATAGCAACAAAGCATTCAAAGCCATTTAATTAATCCATTCAAATGCACTTCGCCACCCCGACAATAAATCACGAGCCCATTAAATTTTGAGTATTTCAAATATTCGCGACAACAATATTTTTCTTGAAGCGTTCGAGTAATTATTTTTGCTCAATACTACGAGTATACGTTTCTCTTTTTGTAGTTTTGTTAATTGCGATTATTTGCATTATAACGACGAAGCACTTAGGTGCGTCTGCAAAAGTCGTACACAGCAGGCAGCACACGGACAAAGCGCAATTAGGTTCTTGCGTATTTGGCGTAATTAGTTGCCATGGTTGGAAGCCACCCACTTGTAGTGTAATCAGTGATCACCATGGAATAACCTTATATTACGCTTACATTTTGTAAGCCCCGAGGGTCGTTCATCTATTGTTTTCAATTTTAAATCTTTTGAGTTTTGACACACAATAATGATGATTTTATCATTAAACGGTTGTTGACTTTTGCAGGGGACACAACATTACATTCCTCAACGGCTTCACGGCTGACTTTCAAGTTGTTGGATTGCAGGAAATTACGCCGGTTGGCTTGGTGGATTACATACAAAACTATACGAACTGGGATCTGCTTGGGGCGAGGATGAAAGGTGATATGCCTTTGTCAGCATGGGACGTACTGAGATACGGATTTGAGGTGAGTTCTTTAATTTCCCTTTAAGTGCATCTTCACGTTCATATTGTGCAATGAAATTTCAATCAAGTCCTGCGATGCCATGCTATCTGACGCAGAAACCCGAGATATAATGAATCGTCAATTTGACTTGATGATTTTCGATGGGGCATTTCCGGAATGTGCCCTTGGTCTGGCGTACACAATGCGGACACCATTCATGTACATCAATACGGTTGGATTTTACATGGGAAGCATCTCGCTGGCAGGTAACCCGGTGCCCTACTCAATAACGCCGGCGTTTTACAGCACTTTCACCGACGACATGAACATTTGGCAACGCGCCATGAACACCTTGTATCATTTTGCCCTCAATATGGGCCATTGGGTAAGTTTTACTGTTTGAATTTTTATCGGCCATTACTTGTGTGTGGCAATTTGTCATGATGAAACAAAATTTGTTAATAAATATAATATGCAGACTGGTGTAATTATCCGTTTTCATTTGGTGGCAATAATAATTTCAGACAACAATTACAATCCTACAAGGTGTATTGCGACGCCATTTGGGTGCTGACATTCCTCCCGTTTATGACATATCGAAAAACGTTAGCTTTATTCTGCAAAATGGGCACGCAACCGTCTCATATCCACGACCGCTGTTGCCAAATGTTGCCGAAATTGCATGCATCCATTGCAAGGTTGCCAGTGCATTACCAAAAGTAGATAATGGAGAAATTTGTACAAACACTTTTAATTTCATTTAATGCTTTTTTTAATAAGGACCTCGAAGATTTTATTGCTGGCTCTGGTGAGTCCGGTTTTATCTACGTCTCAATGGGTTCATCTGTTAAAGCAGCCAATATGCCAGACCATTTGCGTCGCCTGCTCATACAGACGTTTGCCAAATTGCCCTATCATGTCTTATGGAAGTGGGAAAGTGGTTTGGCTGGAATGAAAGATTTGCCTTCAAATATCAAGCTTGGTAGATGGTTGCCACAACAGGATATATTAGGTAACATTTCTGAATTAAAACAAATAAAATGCAATGAAATACTAAATGCTGATTCTTTAATCCAGGACACCCTAAGTTGCGTGCCTTTGTTACTCACGGTGGGTTACTGAGTATGTTTGAGTCTGTCTATCACGGTGTCCCAGTGGTCACAATGCCAGTATTCTGCGATCATGATGGCAATGCGGCGAAGGCGGAAGCAGATGGATATGCATTAAAGTTAAATCTCGAAACGCTGACTGCTGATAAATTAGTGAAGGCGATCGTTAAAGTAATTCACGAGCCCACATATAGGCAGGCAGCAAAGTATTAACTCAGTTTTTTAATTTTCTTTCTTATTTCAAATTATTTTAAAAACCAAATAATTTTTAGAAAACGTCAAATTCTGCTTCGTGACCAAAGAACATCTCCTCTAGAGACTGCAATTTATTGGACAGAGTATGTCTTAAGGCATAAGGGAGCATATCATCTGCAAACGCCTGCCCGCAATTTAAGGTCCGAAAATACCCTCAAATTCTTGTTTAAAATGCACTAAAGTTTATATTGATTTTTTCAGTTGGTACCAATATTACATGTTGGACGTGTTTTGCCTGTTCCTGCTGGTGGGGGCAGCTGTAATGGGTCTCATCCGTCGATACTTCAGCTATGGAGCGGTCGCAGTCTTACCAGTGAAAAGAAAGACAAACTAAAATGTGTACGCATAACATTTGAAGTGCTCTCCAGGATTCCGCAAACGGGTTCCATTCATTTATTTAAATGACACTTATTAGTCAAAGTGTGTATGTATGATAGTTATTCAGAGGTCGATTCTGTGTCAGTGTGTTTGGTACGTGGAGCCGGCATTCATATTTTGTGACGACATAAAATATGTATGAGACGGTATCCTTTGTACATGAAGAATATATTATAATTAAGTATTTTGTGGGGAGTTTCCATTTCTTTTGATCATAATTGTGAATGATTGTGGGCTGTTATTTTTATAAAATTAGTATGATAGTTGAACAATTTATAGGAATTAACTCACATGGGGATTGTTTTGAGGAGTTAATTGGGAAAAAAATTTATTTGTTGTTAAGTGTATTTGTCTTGAGTTTAACAGTGTGCCGTCACATGTCATGGAAGTTTTGTAAATATATTAGATTTGATTATATATGTTTAGTAATAAAGTATGTACAATGTAAAATTATTGCTCGCTCTTTATCAATTAATATAAAATATAAATTTATTCTAACAATAATAAATGTGTTTAGTTTCAAATTATTTATTAATTAAATTTTGTTATATCGGCAAAAGATTATTTCCAAAAAAGTGCCGAATTAAAATTTTCCGATAGGAGGACTCTTTTACAAAATCTCCTAAAAACGAAAGTACCGAGCTGACATACAAGCAACAAAACGAACCGCATTTTTTGATTAGGATGAAACAATTTGGAACCCACTTAATTTGTTAAACTTTATTCCGAAATTTACTTAGGACACTTTGTGTACATAATGCAAAAGTCTCTCGACACTTAAATAATTAATTTGTAAAGGAATGAATAAATGAAATTAACAGTAATACGGGTAATGGTTTTCCTTAATACATCAAAGTAATGGTGTGTAACGATGAAGTTTTTCATTATTTAAATGGAATATTTTTTTGTGATAAAGTATTGCTTCGGGAGCAATCAATTAATTTATGTGTTTTGAGTAATCACTCATTAGTCCTTACTTATACAAAAAAAAAACGTAATTTCCTTGATAATATTTTATTATCAAACAATAACTATAGCAAATTTAGTAAAGAACATTTTGTAGTAATAACTTGCAATGCTTTAGTACGAGTTTAATATAATATGTAGTTGTAATATTTTAAATACTACAAAAACATTGTTTAAAGGTTTAAAACATACGCATTTCTTTTCTATCATTTAAATATGTATAGTGATTTAGAAGTGACTGACAATACAGTCTCATATTTTTGTATGTATTTTTGGGCGAACTACAACTTTTCTTTATCAACCAATCCGCTCAAAGTGCTCAATTGTCTTGGCAAATTGTGTCTGCCACCGTCTGGTGTTTGCACAGATGGTATAGTTACGACTTCGGCATCAGGATTTAATTTCGGGCCATTTTCATTACCATTTGGCTCATTTGAGTTAGCTGATGCCACTTTTGTTACGGTTAAACTTGTGCTATTGGTGTACTCCAGATAGCCAGCAAACATGCACGCCACTACACCCATAAACATGCAACCATATTTGACAAATGCGTTAAATTTGAGACCCCTAAAAATGAAAATTATTACTACAGGAAAATTTTGAATTGGCTGTTTTGACATATTACAAGAACAGCTGATATTTAAGCATGTTGACAAATGTTTTATTAAGTTGGGCGCCTTCCTCCACCCAGAATAATGGGTACGTAATTGAAGGTAATTTTTCCATAAATTCCAAATCATCTATTTTCTCGAGTGCCAAATTGAATTGAAGTCGCTTTGCGGCTGACATCGGAGTGCCAGAAATCTACAAACGAAAATATAATTATGTTTTGGAAATAAACATGCAATCAGACAAGCAACTGACAATTTCAAAATCGACATAAACTTCATGTTCCTTTTTATTGGGATGTAATCCTTCGACCTGACTTAGAAGACTGGGATCAGCTTCATAGAAATGGGGCATAGATGCGACC
Source organism: Sylvicola cinctus (assembly GCA_963854165.1). NCBI lineage: Eukaryota > Metazoa > Arthropoda > Insecta > Diptera > Anisopodidae > Sylvicola > Sylvicola cinctus. The sequence continues at coordinate 29,096,494 of OY974083.1, read as the reverse complement.
AAAGGCGCATTTAAACAAGGAAACAAATCCATTGTTCCTCGAATCGGACAATCATTTGGTGGATCACGACAGAAACACAACTCATCTTCATCGTCCTTAAAAAATACATGTTTGAGTATATTGATTTACATTTGATTACCAAAGCATGTCACCCTCATGTCCTTCATGTAATATTTATAACGCAGTGTTGGAACACCCCGATAAGAGGATTTGCCCTCATACCAGGCAGCCATTGATCGGCAAATATCTGGTGTGAATGCCCACAATCCATCATCTTTTTTCATAAATGGCGGAAATATTGTGGAATCAGTTCCGCGATATTTGTTGCAAGCGTCGCCATCCCAAATGTCTTGTTCTGGCTCGTCATTGTACGTTACCATTTCGCCCAATTGACGAATGTTTTTAATTCCACGATGCACTTTAAACCGACCCAGATCTGTAGCATTGTTCTGGAACCCAGTTAAAAATTAAATTAGGAGTTCAACAAGTATTTTGATTTATTATAATTACACCGCCAAAAAGAGAAAACTTGTAATGAGTATCATTAACCGTTTTGATCCCTTTGGCCTCGGATTCGAATGCAGTACACACTGCCTTGGCTTGAAACTCTGATGATGAGCAGTCAATTAAGTAGCCATGAAAGAGTAGATCCATTACTGAGCCTCTGTAGAAAATGTCCTTGGGTTTGAATATTTCCATTAGACCTTTAGTAACTAATGGCAACATTCCCTCACGATCACGTTTAACACCCAACATTGCACCCTGTTTAATTTCATAAAATGTAAAATCCGCATTTTTTTTTTAATAATCTTTATTACCGTAAACAATGGATCGGGAATAGTTATGAATTCATTTCCCGTAAGTCCACCAGATAAATCCGGTTGGAAGATGAACGTATTTCGTAATGTAAATTCTAATGTGTCCTCGACGTCGTCATCAACTAAATCTACTTTTTTCTTGTATTCACTAAAAATTGTTCATTATAAAACAAAAATTCTTTACAAAAGTGATTCTACAAACAAAAAGTGATATGGTCCAATTTCTTGTAGCTTTGGTTTTCCTCCTCGTGTCACTTCATCCGGATTTGTTGTGTTAAACATATAAATTTTAAAGTCCAATGGAAATGGAATTTCCTCGAACATTCCTCGCATTTTTGCTCCCGGCTTCAAAACCACTTGCTATAAATTAAAATATTATCATCACAGGAAAAATGTTGCGTTTTTGTTTAGTTTACCGATCGCAATATCGCACGGAGTATTGGCGGAAATATGACCCATCCAAAGAAAATTCCGAAAACAAAAAGGCCGCCACCGATTCCAGCTATTTTAATTTTATTAAAATTTCCCAGTAACATGCTAAAACGTTTTACTACACATTAGTTCTCAATTTGGAAAAATTACTTCACAAACAAATTAGGTAAACTTGCACAACTTGTAAATATAAATTGAATAGTTTCAGTTTGTAAAAACACATCAATAGACAAATAAAAACAAACAATTAAGTTCCGAATTAAGATTTAGTATTAATTTGGTTAGGTTCAGGAGATCCAACGGTATTAATTTGGTTATTCGAAAAATTATAACGTTGAAAACGATTTTGCATATATCCTATTCATAATGTGTTTACAAAATAGTATAGCGTACAGTTATTGCAAGCAGGAAGCTGCACATGACATTTCTATGCGGTTTTATTGTGAAATGCATGTTTTATTTATGCATTATATTTAAGAAATTCGTGCGCAAAATTATCATATTTCCGTTTTAAGTGTGAGTATAAAACATTACCGCGGGATCTCGCGTAATTTATCTCGGAGATGTTTCTTACTTATTGAATACTGAAAATCAATTCCCGCAATTATTTTTGGAGTAAATCGATTTTTTTAGGAACCGAGTTTTTCGCAGATCATTTTCTAATTTAAAAGATGCTTATTTACTTCCGGAATGTTGACAAATACGCGTGCCAAATTTCGTGGCAACCCCAGTTTAGTCAGTCACACACGTTCGTTTCCATTTTTATCACATTGTTCTTTAAAAAAAATTTTTAAAAGCTTTAAAAAATCTCAAAAATCCTAATTTTGTCTTGAAAATTTTATTTTCTCTTTCTTAATGCTGGTACTACTTAATGTTTATTTAATTAGAAAACTTTCAGACCAGCCTGGTTTGTCTGGTTTACAAAAATTTCACAATTTTAACAACAAAGTCCCAAAAAATTTATTACATAAAAATATCTGATTTTCAATTTACTTTATTTTATGTACTCTTTAAACACACATGATGAAAGTGTCTGTTTCAAAATACTTAAATCATTCTCATAAATTGCAATTGAAATCACCTCCTCTTTTATTGTTATATATTTATAGTTGTTGATTTCCTCGTTATTGTTTTTGCCAACATATCTTGGCTTTCTTAGAGCCTAAAATTAATTGTAGGACATTTGTATAATTTTTTAAATCCTGGTTCTGAAGAAATCACACATGGTCGTATAAGAATAACTTTAACTATTGCATTTTCAAACTAATAAATAAGCTAAATATATTTAAAACTCTTGTGAAGTAAATTAATTTACCTTACTCTATAATTAATTCAAATTTATCAAAGTAGGACACTTAAGAACTTTAAAAAATTGCAAAACTACTCTTTACGAATAGTTTCCATCCAAAGTCTTGGATCGCAAAAATTAAACTGACGAGACAAATTTCTCGCGGCCACATTTCCTGTGTAGAAGCTGTCCAGTGTCCATACCAAAACTCCGCCTCTGACGATTCTTACGTGTATCGTCTAGTAAAACATGATACTAATAATTTATAAGGTTAGCGAAACGCAAAATAGTCATGGATTTTTTTCCTCTCTCTCTATTTCACACATTATTATGCCCTGAGATTTTTTGCATGCACTATTCCTGCGTAATGCAAAAACTAAATGCAGGCCACTGAAAGTATGTAGATGCAAGTATTGGAAAAAAAATGCGTGGCAGGGAAAGACACAAAGTTCTTTGCACATTTAACAAAACGAATCATTTTTCCCTTTATACCATATCCAAATTTAATGCAAACTTGTAAACTGTTTCTTAAAAAAAAAATACTAACAAACGAAAGGACTTACAAAATGTTTTCCTATTTTTTTTAATCAGGAGTCTCAAACAATTATTTTGCATTATAAGAAGTTACAATTACAGAATACAAACTCTTGATGTTACTTCTAAACTGATCGGGGAAAAATTAAATCTAGACATGCCAATGAAAGGATTAATTGTGAGCTCGGCTACAGTTGTTACCGTTTCCATAAAAATAGTAGCATATATATTAAAGATGCAAACAATTGCAAGGAAAAGAAGGCAGCAAGGGCGAATGTAATTATGTGTTGGGTTTTTTTATTAAAAGAATGCACTTTTTAAATCAATGCACCACTATTAATTATATTCTTTACTTGCGGATAAGATTCTAAATATTATTTAATTTGCGTTCAATAAACAAGAAATACTCGTACGTTTCAGTAATGCTCAAAATTGCACAGACTCATATTTTTTCTAATTTCGATAATATCAATTGCGTGTTGGTGGAGTTAATTCATGCGGTTCATCCCTAATTTCATTTCACGCAAAATCATTGTCAGCATGATACTTATTATTCAGCTATATTTGACATTCAATATTGTAACCTTCAAGCTGTCTTACGTGTGCCGGATTGTGGGTGATGTCTTACCAAGTATTGTGGCATTTTCATTGCCAATTACATGAACCATAACTAATAAATGATTTTAATTGTGGTGTAATTAATTGATTGCTTGTATTTTTTTCCAAACACATTTTCGTTCCCACAATTTGTTTTATGCAGGTAACTATTTTAATAGTTGTTTATTCCCCACTTTTTTTGCCATTTTATACATGAAAATTTGTGTAATATTAATAAATAATAAACCGGCCGTTTGTGGTAACTTAAAAGCGATAAATAAAATATCGGCTGCAGTCAATAGTCTATAGTCGATACCTTTCTCACATCTCTGGCATTGAACTGCGTGTTATACAATAAAATAACTAAAAAATCGTTGCATTTTTAATCAAATATACAAACGGTTAGCAAATAACGATGAACATTGTGTCTCAAGGACACCTGATGTCTTACTGTATTCTTCTCGTATATTAAACTTTTTTTGTAAAACCGCAGTCATCGTTACATTTTCTTTTCTATTTCTGCGGTTCATTTTAAAGTGCATGTTTTATCTTATATATAATTAACCTAAGTTTTTCAACTTGTCGCATTTAGTAAATAACTATTGTATTATATAGTTGTTAATTATGTTATTGCATTCCATTAAATCATAACATAAAGTTAATTGAAGCAAATATTACTCAACAATCCTAAATAACTAAATTAAATTTTAAAATGTGACTATAAAACTCAATTTAATTGCGGCATTCCTTAAGTGTTGGGTGATGCACAACTAATGCGAAAAACTCGCGCTGTAGCCTGCGGGGAAAAAAATTGTTTTCAAACTGTAAAAAAGTTTCCACGATACATTTTAAAATTTTATTTGGCAAACTTGTACATAACGTTTTAATGGAAACAATCATCATCAGCGAACGTGATATTCTTTCGATTCAAACTGAAAAAAATTAGCATTAAGAGTGTTGAGACTTGAGACCCTAGCAACTTTGTCAAGAATTAAAAAGAATTTTAAACATTTTTTAGTTAATTTTTATGATAAACAATTTTGTGCATGAATCAATTCTAATTACACTTCGCAGTAGGTTATCCAAGATGGAGACGTGCATTCATGAAATATGCCAAAATACAAATTTGTTTTTTAATTTTAAATAAGACGTGATCTTTGAAAAATTGATTTGACCTCGAAATGTTGAGAAATCTTGTTAAGGCATACGATTACGAAGTGCTCATTATTTTCGGAAAAAGGTATGAAAATGAAAAATATATTTTGATCTCTAAAAATTACTTAAATGGCCTTGAAACGGTATGCAAAAATAAAGCTCTTTCGAAATGTTTATGATATTTAAATCTTAAGTTTTATTTAGTTTTAACTTTTGAAATACGAGTATTTGAAAATAAAATTTAGATGATAATGTTTTCTCCGTTTACAATATAAAAACTATTCATGGTTGTGATCTCCTTTAATGGTTAAAATAACGCCATCTTGATCAGTATGTAAACGCATGGCACATTGTGCTATTGCACACTTCCAATGCACCTTTCCTTTCACAACACTGTGACGTAGAAATGAACATCCTTGCATCATAAGTTTTTTTCCTGCAATTGAGAATATTTTATTTTCGTTACAAACTCGCTTTAAAAAATCTTTGCGTCGCAATCGCACTGCATTGACAGTTGACAAGAGCTTCGACCACCCTAAATTATTAATACATAGTTCCATTTTCAGTTTTAATTACCTGCTAAAGGTTCAGAATTTTTTCGCTTTGGAGGATGATTATGTTCCTTTGTTATGACATTGATACAACCATCTGTGTCACGTACCGAAAGGGTAGCCTTGCAATCAAAATTTCTGCGCTGGGAGCAACGATAGTAGGTGGTGCCCAATTTGGCAACACCTGTCTTATGGTATGTGTGGCCGTCGTGAATAATTGCTCCTTTACTTGAACTTATTGTATAGACAGGTGGCAACTCCTCCATTTCATCTATTTCTGCAGACAATTTACGTTTATTTATTAAAATATTATGTTTAAGTTTTAAATTAAAAAAAAAAAAATTAATTAAAACCTTGATTATTCTTGATTTAACATAATTATGTTCCAAAGGGATCAATCGTATAGAGATTTCAAAATTTACTACAAAATAAAAAGTACCCAAACTCTTAAATTCTTTATTCACACAAAAGAGAGAAAAACTAAATTAAGACATTGTGATTGAATCATAATAAATTTCATGCAAATTAGTTGTTATGTAAATGGGTGCCACGAGCGGAACCACATTGTGATTGTGTTGACCAAATGAAGAGATTCTGCCCTCCAGCAACACTTTCAGGCGGCACTTGCATCCCATTGACTTGCGCTGGGAGCAGAACCAAATTTGGCTACTCTTAGCCGTAGAGAATCGATAGAATGTGTGCTGATTGATCACTAACTTTTTCCTTCCTCGACGTCCAATTGTGTAGGCGAATTTGTCTAAAGAGGGACAATAAAAAAGACAATCAATTAGTATTAAGTAAAAACTTTTTTTTATATGGAATGAAATTTAAATTTTCTAATTCCTACTTCCTAGAATAATTTAAAAAGGCTCAGTTTGCAGTTTTTTTAATTTATTTTTTTATTTATTCCATACGAATTAACTCATGCGCACATAATAATAATAATAATAATTGTTTATATCATGATAATTTGTATTTATTTGTTACATTATTAACTAATTAATAATAATAATATAATAATCATTGATAGCAACAAAGAGTTACAATATAATAGAGTAATAAATTTTCTTTATACAATTTTTTGTTTTAATAAATTTATTAAATTGATGGCGACCCCTCAAATCCTGCAAGAAATTTTGATAATCGAGAATAAATACTGTTTCATATTTTCTCGTAATTAATAAAATACACCCGCTGTGAAAAAACATATCTTAACATATTCGTGCTATTAAATACAAAATGATTAAATTCTGAAAGACCTAAGATTCAATTGCATACAAGCTCGCACGACATTTCATTAAGTAATGCAATTGAAGCTAAGCTTTCAGATTTTAATTGAAGAAATTCATGTACGGATGTGAAGAAAGTGTTTCGAGAAAAAGGTCACCATAATCAATACGATAGATCATCACCCGAATTTTATCCTAAATTTAAAGGAGAAAATTAGTAATTTTGAATTAAGGAATACATACATCAGAATATTATATACGCAACAATGTACTCGACATGTGAATATTGCTTTTACAGTTATACATCGGTTTATTTGTTCATGATTTCAATGTTTGAATGTTGGTCAAACATATTTTTATGATTTAGTTTAAATGTCTAGAAGAATCAGATCGACATTACTTAAGCGCAAACAATATTATCATTATGGGACTCGAATTAAAATGAATTTTAAACGGAAAGTCGGAACTTCATAATATTGCTGCTGTTAAAGCGAACTACATATTTTCAAATGCAATTATGATTTAGTTCCCGTAACACAACCATTCGAAACTCCCATTGATATTCATTAATTAATACGGAGCGTGTGGCTCACCAGATGATTTCATAGCCAATAAACTTAGGAAAACATCGTTTTTTTTTAAATATGTGATCTGAAAACAAATCACATTTTAAAGACATTTAACAAAGGATTAAACAAATAATAGGGACGTATTTCAGAATAATTTACTTTTAATGGAAAAAGCGACAATTGGTTTGTATCACCTCAAAATTAATCAAATAAATTAAATACAAACAAAAATCAAATCTCCTTTATGTTTAACTTTTTAGAAAAGATTAGCACATTTCACAAAAATATCTCTGTTATTTTATCTATAATTTTACTCATTTTTCTGTCAAATTTCGTTATTTTTACATACGAAAAACAGTAACTGTATCGGTGTGTTTGTGTAGTATAATTGCATTATTGTTTCTGGTAATTCAACATCCCCACCCTCCCCTCACTCTCCCACACACACACGCACACACAAACACACACACATTACACCCCCTTTTTCGTATTTCCCGGTCACATTGTTTGTATGTGTTGTTGGTACAGTTCTTCTTCCCATCTTGTCACTTATGTATTTCGAATTTTGCCGGGCACATAGTTTTTGTCAATAGTGGACTCCTGCAAGAACATGTGCAGACATTTCTCGTTCTGCGCCAACGGATGTCCGGCGATTTTGTTAATAAAAATTTCAAGTCCTTTGCGTCTCTCCTCGATAAAGTCCTTATCGAAAATGCCATTGTCGCTGCGGAAAGGCATCTGTCGCTTCCACGCCTTACCAGGCAGTGGTGGCACGACAATCTGAAAATAATCAAACGTTAAAGCAGTTTGCCAACACCGTCATCAACCAGTTGCTAATCACTAATCAGTAATATAATTAAGTCAGCAATGCGGTGGGTGTCGTTAACATACACCCAACCAAAATAAATGTGTTTTTTATAGTTAATGTTTTTTCCCATTAATTTTACTTTGCTATCGCGTTCCAGTTCGCTCCGTAGCCACTCAAAATCACTGTATCGTCGGCGAACGCTGGACTCTTTTACTTTGAATACTGGGAGATTCGTCTGCAAATAAAATTTATTACTCATTAATTGCATGTTACCCAAACATAGAATGATTTAAATTTCGGGAGAAACATGAAATAAAATAAAATGAGCCTCACAAATCTGTTTTCCTCTATAAATGCAATAAATTGCATGTAACTCAAACTATTTTAAAATGTCTGTGAAGAGCAACAAGTATTGAATTGAAATAAGTAAAGTGAAATTCTTTCAGTAGGTATTCTCCCAAGTAAAATACCAAATATCTACAGGACACTGAAAATGTGTGAATATGGTTTTGGTCACATACTCAACAAATTATTTGAAAAATAGTAAATATTAAAAAAAAAATTATTCAGTATTATTGATATTTGAATATCACATGCATTTGCAAAAATATTCTAAAAATGGATCAGTGAAAATCTGAATGCATAGGGACGACTTGAGGGTCTCAAAAGCAGTAAATTGTGTATTGGGAAAATACAAGGGAATCTTAAAAAACATGTAAACTTCGAAAAAGAAGACTTTCATAAACTAATAAAAACTTTGCATTTCTAAAAGTAGATTATATTCAATCAGATTTTTGTAAAATCCGGTTCCCCGTCGGAATATTTTTCGCTGGACCTCAAAACTCAAAGCATCCTCTTTGTTGAATACGCGACGCCACGACCAACGATTGCTTGAACCCACCTCCTAAACCATCCCAATTTTCATAAATCGTCTTAACAAACAAAAATTTTAAATATTTTGTTGCATTGGCCAGTGAATTGTCAGCTGATAGCAGAATCATTTTATCTTGCAGCCGCGATAGAGCGTAAACCGGATATGCTGACGCAAAGAACAAACACAAAGTAAAGCAACGTCCATGTGGAGGAATACACTTTTTCTTTAGAAATTAATGGTGGTTAATTGTTTAGTTTGCAACGTAGCATCTCAATAGTATACAATCCATTTTCAATATAATCAATCATAGTTTAGAACAAACAAAAATTGTTTTTGTTTCTTAAAATAATACCAAAAAATTTGTGATTGAAAAAAATACTTATAGTTCATCCCAATTTATTTCAATTGTGGTGTAACATTTCCTAGAGATATGTTTCTCATTCGCCTTAAGGAATTTTAATCCCCGTTTTAAGTTTTTTGGTTAAAAATGATTTAATAGAAAATTTCCCCATACACATGTCCGTTTAATATCATAAAGAACAATAACAATCGTTGAAGCCAACGTAACATACTTTGATATTAGAAAAAATATTTAATTCTATTAAGTTTGGAAATTCGACGTGGAAAACATTTTTTTTTTTAAATTAAGACACTTGCGCATCACATTTTATAGGGCGTTTTCAATATAGAATTACTCCTAAAAGACCATACAAATGCATGCAAAAATGTCTATTTAAAAGAAACGTAATGGCTAAATTCAATTAAGAGATACTACCGTAAGTGAACACGCAAGACGTGAGTCATACACAGTCACACAAAACAATTTACAGAATATTTGCTATCGTCATCGCATCAATGAATAATTGCACTCAGAAAATGTATAAATGTCAAGAGTTCATCTAATCGCGGGGATAGCCAGGCCCCAGGACGATAGCATTATTTCACATTAATCTGTAGCGGACAGGCATTAATACATTTAATTAAATAATCAGAAAATAACTGAATAACAAAACTATTTAACGTGACGCTTTGGTGTGTGTTCATGAAAGCGAATCGAATTATCTGCGTTTATGTTTTGTGGTCCAAGTGGCGAAGATGAATAAGAAAACGAAAATTGAGGTTCAAACTGCACCAGAAAAACAACAATTTTTATCGCAGCATAATTCACAAATGAACACAGGGGAGGAGGAGCGCGATAAGTGAAGTCAGAAGAAGAAAAAAAAAGAAGAATTATCAACAATTGTTAACTACGTATAATTAACTCACCCTCATTCGAACATCGTAGTCCGTGTAGCGCTTCTGGCCCTTAGTTATCGATGTCACTGGATCAACAACGTCGATTTCCAGGAAATTGGCTGGCACAGCGTACGCATCGTCCAGCGTTTGTTTTTTGACATTAAGCCTGCGGGTGGCGTCTGCCGTACCGTCTTCTACCATCATGTTTTACAACAATGCTCAAGTGCTATTCTGCTGATCGGCCTTCTTGGGGTTTGGGTGGTATTGAGGCGGTGTTGCTAGCTCCGTGTGTTCCGTGTGCGATTGTATGCGTGCGTGTGGCGTAGTGTGTACGTATTGTTGTACAACTTTTACCTGCACAAGGGAAAATCACCAAAGTGTGCACGCAATTAAATGCGCTTATTTTGCACTTTTTGCACACACTACTGAATGTTTTAAACAAATCAAATGTACACGAATTGAACTTTTGTAATAAATAATTTTAAAAAAGCCTTTTGACGCCCTAAAAATGATTAGCTTTATTTGCGAACTCGCTCCAAATTTTTTTTTGGCTTCACAAATTTAATTTTGATTGTTCGTATTTTTTTACGTTGCTGCACTTGATTTGAAACGACATCGGTTTATGTCAAAGGGAGCATATTTTTCGCTGCGGCGGAGTATAGGCAAGAGGTTATAAGACAATTTTTTTAATGGAACGTTCAATCGTTATACATTTTTTAAATATCTTTAGCTACAGTTACATAAATGTAATTCAATTTTCGTTCATAAATAAATTTAGCTACGATTGGTATTTAATTGTAATGACGCGACGGTATCTTTGGATCCCATTTTGGAAAAATTCGGCTCAAAAGTATTCTAACAATTTCGCTCAGTATTAAAAAGGAGTATAAAGTAGTACTTTACGATTTTATTCATTGGAAAACGATGATTTTTTGATTTAAAGAATTGTTACATTATTTCTCAATTGTAAAAACAATCAAAAAATGCTAAAATAAAATTTAAATTTAACAATGATTAGGTTAAGGGCTTTAATATTATTGCAAAGGAAGTTAAATGTTTTTTATTATTTCATATTTTGTTTCATTTCAGTTTGCGTGTTCCTGATTTGTCTTATTGTTTGGAGTTGTTGTTATTCAGATCGTTGTCCGTTATGAGAATTCAAAAATTCAAAATGAAATTAAACTTCAAAGAACAGTTCTTGAACCCCTATTATTGCAGTAATGTTAAAAAAACTTCGATTTCCAGTTTTTTTCGGATCATGTAATATTTTCAATTTGTCAAATGTCTTATGTCGGATACTTACTTGACAAAAATCCAAGGTTCAAATTACTGTAAAATGTTTTTCCTCGATCACTATGATAAAATGAAAAATTGAACATACCTACTAGCTCGGGAATAGCAATTAAATTCTTCACTTAGAAAAAGCATGTCAATTCAACTTGTCGGTGCTTAAGCTCATTAAATTCGATGCAAACAATTATGCCTATTTCCGGTATTGATTAGAAAATGTTTTAAAGACACTTAATTGAGTACCACAAGTACACGATGAAAAAGAGAAACCAAATGCGTTGGGAGACCTTAAGACATCAGTGGTCAGGCAAAAATGTTCATTGCTCCAAAAGCAAGTATTTAAATCAAACTTAATGAGATTCCCGTGAATTATGGATGGCTGTGAGGAACAGATCTATAGGTTCAATCTATAACTACTCCTGGATCTACATGTAATAATTGTATACATTAATTATTCAATCAAAATATTTGGAATACTCAAATAATAAGAAGTTTTTTTAAGGCTTCGTGTTTCAAAAAAAAAAAAATTTATTCTAGAAAGAAATATTATTTAAACCCCGACCGCATCGTCGTCATTAATGTTTTGGGCGTGATGCGACGACATACGAATACACAAAATCTTCATTACAATTCAAAGAAATATTTTTGTCGGATTTTTATTTTGCAGAACCGTCAATGTTTTTTGTTCTCATTTATTTATTCTGCAGTGTATGGGTTTCATCAAAGCACGGCTCACATATCCAATGACTACCAGGACATTTTGGACAAAAGGTAAAGATTTTTTTCATTGTCTGTCTAAAATGCTGTCGATCATTGTTCTGTTTAATGCACCTCACACAGAAACCACGCACACGATTTCGTTTGTACTCCACAAAGGAATGACCATCACTGGCGTGTTTGAGAGTGGTTTTTCCCTGTGGGGTGCTGTCGCAACTGATTGGCTTCATGGCAACCCACATCGGAGCTTTTGTTAATTTCACTTGCGGCTCCGCGCTCACTGTGTTGCTACTGGTGAGTTTAATGTCTTTCATGATTTCAATTTCAAACTCCTTTCCTGATTCTAGTGTCTCCGTTTCCCCATACTCTTCTGCAAAACAAAGAAAAATGTTTTAAATAATTGTTTTAAAGCATTTCTTTACAAAAAATAAATAAATTTAAAAAAAATTAGTTACAATAACAAAATTGATATTAAAATGTTTATTAATGCATAATAAGAATAATTTGAATTGACAATTCATGGTGTGTCAGCTTTAGATTCCACACCAGACCACACTAACGCCGGGAATGTCTCTTGCGGCGGTTTCCTGCCATGCGTATGTTGTCCGCGCACATAATAGACCTTTTTTCCAAAACTCCTCAGTGCGGCATTGCAACGGAATTTTTTATAGCCACAACAGCGCCAATTAATGATGTTGTCCTTTCCATTGATGCCTGCCTGCGAAAAGGTGAATCCTTTGACTACAAGAAGTCCCTTACGATTGTAACTGTACTCCTTGACTTCACGGCATGTGGTCGCCAGCTGAGAGTAACTTGCTTTTTTGCGCAACGGCATAGGAGTTGGCGGTATTGAAGACAGCGTTGAAATGTTATGTTGGAACAAATCGTCTTCTGACAATTCCTCGTACTCACTTTCGCTGTTTTCTACAATAAACACAATAAACTCGTTAAAGACATTTGTTCAAACTTTAAGTCAATGTGCATCTACGCAACGAACGAACAGTATAATAGCTTAAATTATAACACTACTTGCATCACAAAATTACAAAATCGTGTAACAAAAAAAATGGAAACTTTATTGACCAAAAAAGTTTACACAAATTCGCTTAAATATGCTCTACTTCAAACCCCATCTCGGATTCAAGTAGTTCCAACATTTTTTGCTCTTTCAACGCTTTTAATGATCCTTTTGGTCTACGTTGTGTAACCATCAAATGATTGTGCTTGGTGTGCACCAGTTCGACTGATCCTTCATCTGTCTTCGTGCGGACACGTGCCTTACAACTAAAAGATAATGAACAACATTTATTAAGAACTTTTATACGATTATATTTTTTTTTAAATACCCGAGTGGATGGAACTGAACACATCGCCAATAGATCGTTGACATACGAGTTCTGTGTTTAGTGAATGGGAATCCATCGATACAGAGCTGATGATTGCCTTTGATGCTACTTTTGTAGTTTACCACTCTGTCTTGTCCTGAAGAACCTGTCAATGAAAATAGAACAGAGTTAGTGAAATGGCAACAAAGTGATTGGCATACATATATTCCACAACAGTACAATTATTTCACATCAATTCGATGTTTTGGCAATAAAATCCATTATTTTACAGATTGAGATTATAGTTTATTTTGAGTATTGAATTGTATCTCTCCCTGTTCAACCGACACCATTGTTATACGTTAGACAACAAATAATTATTAATTTTCTATAATTACCACTTATAGTTTTTTTCTTTGCGAAACAAAAATTTATTGCTTAATTTACTTAGAAATAATTATTTAGGCCTATAATATGCATTATCATATTCTTTTCCTACTAATTCTTCTTAACATTTTTTAATGCGTTCTCCAATGCTTGCTCCAAGCGAGTTTTCATCCCCTGTTTTATTGCATCGCGTTCCTCTTTACTATCAGCCTCCTGCACTTTTGTCTCCTCAACCAATTTAACAACACTGTGGTTGTGCATTGGGTGCAGCGTCCAAACTTGGCCACCCTTAGACACGATTTTTGCCGAGCACGCAATTGATTCGTAGTTCACGCATCGCCAATACGCAACACCTTTTCGGTTAAAGTAGAATGTGTACTGATTGCCTTCGTGCGCAACCTTCATTCCACCGAATTTGCAAGATACATAGTTGATTGCCGTGGATGGACCCTTGAGTACCTCTTCAATGTTTGCCGTGATTGCCTTGGGTGGTGGTTTGTTAATAGGCTTTCGTCCGCGAGTCTTCCTTTGTAGTGGCAATACGACCATTGGCAAAGACTCTATGTCAAGCGCATTTGTAAAATAATAAAAAAAAATTATAAATTAATAAAATAGTGGAAAATTTAATTATTTTTTTAAATAAGCAAAATAAAATGTACGTTCACATAAAATATATTATGTACGAAGAATTATATTTAAATTGTTTTTTATTAAATTTATTCAACTATTTGAAATGTAAAAGAATTTTTGGTTGAACATTTTATTTGCTTGCGTGTTGGTTCGTGGGTGTGTTTCGCTTTCGTGGTGACCAAAATTTGTTTCCCATTTTTAGTTTTAAGTATGCATCTAGCTGGGCATTTCTTTCTGTTGTTAGTGCGTATGCGACAAGACCAATAAGTTGAGTCTGTATTCATCTTGGCAGAATTTTGTAGAGAAAATGTATAGCCATTGTGCACTAAAAGTGGTTTTCCACGTTGTCCAAATGCAAAATGAAGCGGAACCTTCTTTCCGTCACTGGTCGTGATAAATAAAGTCTTGCCGTTGCGTGTTTTGAAATCTGCAACAATATAAGTATGTATTACATTTAAAATAATTGTTATCATATAAGTTTTAAAGCAAAATTTTCTTTTCTTTCATTCATACCTTCGTTAAATTTGAGCAACACTTAAAGATAGATTTTTTTTTTTGTTTTGTTATCAGTATTAGTTTATTGTTTTATTTATATGTATGACAATTTATAGAAATTAATTGAAAAAGTTGATGCGTTTATTGACAGTTGTTCAACAAATTATCAACGGTTGCAATCGACTTCTTCCGGGTGATTATGATTCGAGTTCTTCTGCACAAAGTAAGACTCATTTGTATCGGTAATGATGCGGGCCTTACAGTTGCGGCTGCGTTGCTTCGCACAAACCCAATACTTGCGATCCTTTACATTTTTGGTGCAAATAAACGAGTGCCCATCAAAGACTAGTTTACGACTGCCCCGCTGTCCCATCATGTACATGACATTTTGGGGTTTTGAAGCGTCGATAGGTTTGAATCTCAAAAGAGTGTTATGTACGTAGCCCGAAGTTTCTTGATAACTGTAGTCGATGTCTACATCTGAAATTAAAATTCGAAACAAGTTAGTAAAAGTTAAAATTTAAATTGTAGAAAAAAAAAAAACACCGGAAAGTTTTTTAGGAATTTCTGGAAAATGTTGCGATTCCGAAATGCCATTAAAATGAAAAGACGAGCAATGCAACCGAAATACACATTTGTTCTGAGCAAAAATATTTTTTATTTGTTTTTTATTCATGTTTTTGACTGATCTTTAACTAGATCGCGGAAATTCTTTTAAAAGATTATTGAAGAACGACGAATTTCACAATTCTTCTGAATGCTTAATCTCGCCTTACAGTCCCGAGTTTTTGTAGCCGTACTACACAGTCTGCTCCTAAGCGTTTTGTATTATGTGCATAATTATTTATGGCTTCCCTCCTCTGGCTTTGACAATCTGAAAGCATTTTTTATTTATTAAAAAAATACAAATCAGCACAATAAAAATAATTTTATAAGGTTTCACATTAAGATAAGAAAATAACTTGCTCCAGTTGATGTAACTTATGTTCTAAGGATCGTTGTGCCAGTCCAAATTAATCTTCGAGTGCATGTTTGTGATAATTGTTTCTAATCAAAATTCCCTCATTGTCATACATCAATAGTTTTGTGTTGCCTTTGAACATTTTTTTAAACGAATAGTAAAAACTTAAAGCCCAAAAAAACAATTTGAAACAGGCTTCATTTTATCGAAACAAAACTTTTAATTACAAATGCAAATTCTACCCATTTAAAGAAATACAGTTTTATTAAATTAAGCTAAAATTTGACAATATATCATGCGATTTTTTGTGGTGTTACATCACTGACTACATCCATAAAGCTGTCTAAGCTTTGCACACAAATAATCTCATTCTATATTAAAACACATTAATCAGAATATTCTTCTTTCAGATCAATTCCATAAACATATGGATGCGAATATTCCGGAATATGGTTGTGATGTTGATTCTTAATGATGACTTGTTTAGTGCTCAAGTTAGTAATAATGCGGGCCTTGCACTTGAGATAGCGGTTTCGGGAACACAACCAATAAGTGCGATCGTATGAACCATTGTTTCGGAAATACGAGTATCCGCCGTACAGTAATTTCGGCTTGCCCTTATTCCCTTGCACAATCCGGTACTCATCCTCTGCAAAAATTAAATAATACAGGTAATTAGTGAAAGTTCATAATCGTTTGACAAAGGCAAGTCAAATACATAAGGTAAACAAAGTTACTCTTTGTTATCCTAAATATAAACCCTTACAAAAATAAACTGATAAATTCAAATAGTCGATTAAATGTTTTATTTGCACAAATGTCGCAGTTACAATTATTGTTATTTACGCAGAATTGGCCGTTACTCTCAAAACTTTATTACTTCAACGTAAGGCGATTCATGTGTGTGCAGATGGGAAGGACATTTCACAAACTCTTGTCCTTTGTACACACGAGTCACAAGGCGGGCCTTGCATTTCGCCTTATAATAATTCGAACATTTCCAGCCGCGAACAACTTGTCCGGGATACGATTTTTCATTCGGTGTGTATGTATACCCACGAAAAAGTATTTGCCGAGTTCCACGTTTTGTTTGGACGCTTGAAAAGTCCTTGGAGAAACCTTAAATGCAATGATGGTGAACATGTTAGTTACATATATGTTATTAACATATTTTAAAATATATATTTGTTTTTTACTGTTACATCATAACTTTATTTCGGTAACCGAAAATTTTAGCGCTTCAAAAAAGGACAGAGAATGCAACGTGAAATTTGCAAAAAAAAAGAAATTCTTCGCCGTTTTAAATAAAATATGTAATAATTTATAATTATTTCAAAAAAGTACGAACATAAAAAACACTGCACAATGAATTTATATAAATTTATAATTTATTGTCACGATATTTTATTCGGCTTGGCATCACTCCTTTGCATGAGTGTGATGTGTATTCTTTGGGAATATCATAACATTCTGACCAATCATTTTTGTGTGAACTCTGGCATTGCATTTTTTACGGTTATACATAACACATCGCCAACTGGTCGACTTTTTGCAGACATGATGTTTACTAAAGAAGAATCCTCTGTAGTTTATCAATCGAGCACCTCGATTTGTAACACTAAAGTGGGTTGGCGCCTCACCTAAAAATATACAATCAATTAGTAGTGTGATCGGGTTTTAATACATGAAAACAATGCAAAATTGAACATGAAAAAAACACAACATTTTTTTACCAACATTTCACTAATTGAATTTTATTTGAAACTGTTTTATCATTAAAAAAAAGAAAGAATTTTGTTGTTTGAATTTGACAAAATTCACAACGTTTTGTTATTCCTGCGCAGACCCCGCAAATGATTATGGTCTAAATTGGTGAATTTAACCCTTTCGACGCCTTCAACAATTCGGGTCACAGCGCGAGCGCGACATTTAAGCTTTTGAAATTTGGTGCACTTCCAATTTACTGACTCTTGAAAGATGCGATCTCGAATATAGCTGTAACCGTCTTTTACAAGCATCGGTGCACCACGCTGGGAATGGCCAAAGGTTGCTAAACAGTCAAAACCTGAAGATTAAAATGATAATTACATTAGTTTTAAATAGTCAACAGTTTACATGAAAAATCTATGTTAATGTGATAAAGAAATAAAACCAAGCTGGTAACCAAGTTAAAGTGTAAAACTTCTCATGAAGAATTTTCATACATGTAGTTTATTGTAACTCTGAATTGCCATTAAATGTTTATGATTGGTGGAAATTGCATATATTTCGTAATATTATACAAAAAGACAAAAACACTAGAATAGAAAATAATGATATTCAGTAGTATTTTAGAGTGAAATGTATTCGGTTTAATTGATTCACGATGCGTCCTTGCTGCCTGCGAGCACATCGGGGCCATGTGAATGCGGGGAACCGGCTACTCTTATTGTCAAATCATTTGGGTCTTTGGTAGTCACACATGTTGCTCGACATCCGAATTTAACATAACGTGAGCAACGCCAAAATATGTGTCGAGTACTTTGACGATTTTTAACGTAGCGATATCCGGCATGCATTAACATGCGATGTCCTCGTTGGGTTTGAGTGTAGCGTACAATTGTCGTTACTGGGGCGTATTTGTCCTCCATCAAAAAATCATCTAAAAGAAATGTTTTAAAATATTATTATTATGTGTGGAACAAAATGTTATGGGAAATATTTGTTTCCCTATACATATATAATTGAATGTCTTTATTTAAATATTCGTTTGCAAAACTTTACAAAAATCGAAAAAATAATATGTTGTAATAACAATTGTAGTTTTAATTATGATGCAATTTATTTCGTTTGTTTTTTCTACAACACTCAAGTTTATTGTTATTGGCAATATTCAATGCATCGAAACTAATTTTTTAGACGGAGCTTTTTCTCCGGGACAATGATTGTGACCTCTCTGCTGGACGATGACGCCGTCTTGGGTGTGTAATCGTCCAGGACAGCGGAAAGTTGTGTATTGGTCACATCGCCAGTAGACTTTTGATTTAAATTCTCGCTCTTTTATGTACCAAAAACCGTTATAGCCGAGCTGACGTTTTTTCTTTTGGCTAATGCCGTAAGAGATATTCCAAGAGCCTAAAATAGAAAATGTAAAATGGTTAGAAAAAATTAATAAATAATCGACGAATAAAATAAAGAAACGAAAAATAATAATAAAACGAGAAACTGTAAAATGTGGATTTTATTTCGTGGTCATTTAACCCTTTATTAAACATTAAACGAACAACCTAATCCGTTAAATTCTCATCATAATCATCCACATTAACAATCATATTATCCTCAATAGCACTATCCTCCTTTGGTGCTAGTTCCCTGAAGTCTGCGATTTGTGGTATTATAGCACTGAACGGCATTGTATTGTTGCATGCGTATTTGCCACGCTTCATCATTGCATGTTGATGTTGGGCTTTATTCATGACAAATGTGGGCGGCGTAGTCTTCCTCATAATGATGCGAGCGGGGCATTTGATAGATTTGGTTGCCATAAAACTGCACCGCCATGATACCGTGTTTTTATTTTCATTCATCATCAGATAGCGAATCCCATTCGCAACAATTGCCGGACGTCCACGCAGCGACTGTGTAAAGTACACTTGAAGATCTGTGAAATGAAGCATAAATGAAAACTGATGATAAAGTTCATTATATAAACAATTAAAATATTTAATACTATATAAAAATAACAAACACAAATTAATGTCGGAAATTTGTCGTTTAAGTGGACTGACACATTTGTTTGAAATATACGTTAACACAGATTTGTGGTAAATAATGACGATTCATTTTATTTAATTTTTATCGTGTACATGTTCCTCATTCAACACAACGATGCGTTCTGTGGCATCTTTTGTGGTAGCCACTGAAGCTGGACAGTCTGCTTTCAGACACTTCCAAAAGCTTAACATTGAGTTTTCCATGTGTTTCGTGAATCGATATTGGCCCATTTGCAGAATCATTTCACCGTTCTGACTCGCCTTGAATGCAATCAGGCTTTTGGATTTCGCTGAAGGTTTGCCTGTCAATGAATCAATTAAGTTAACTGATTAATTTCAATTACTACATATTACAACATTATTTTAGTTTTTTTTTAGATAAAATTTTGTATTTTAATGAAACAAAAATGGCATTTTTTAGGGATTTTTTGATTCACTGCTTTATTTTCATTAAAATTTACATTCACTCTCTAATTACTTTGTGTACATTTAAATTTTAATCATTTGTAATGGCCACTATTTTGAAATGTGAAATGAGGTGACCTTATAAATTTGTTTTCAAGAGACCCATAACAGTGTAAGGATGGGACAGTGAAAATGTAACCAACCCTCCCAACCAAGCCACAAAAGAGATTATCGCATATTAGTAAATTGAAAAAAATAATAATGTAACGTAATAAAGAAACGATGAAAGCGTAAAAATCTCTTTATTTGCATTAGTCTTTAATTACTTTACCAAAGTACACCGTTCACAAAACTCGCCATCGTGTTTTATGAAACGCTTAAAAACGGATGTACTTAAGTTGAAACTTGAACTGTTATTCCGGGACATGATTATGTGTGTGCATTATTTTAATGCTGGAGTCTTGTTCGTCGATAATGGCCAGCGTAGGGCATTTCGTCTTGTAATAGTGACTGCATTTCCAATACTGACGAATACCACGCTTTCGATTCCGGAAGAAAGTAATCCCGTTGATAACCAGCAGTTTTCGACTATTTTTCCTCGACTGAACGTACTCAATGATGAAGCCTAAAACAAAATTATTGTATTAGTGAAAAATTCGGTCAGTTCTATATTAAATTTCGTAAAAATATTCAAAAGGGGTGACCGCACATAATTGAGTATATTACCATTGTTAAAGGCGAATATTCATTATGTCCATTCTAACATACATTTGAGTTGGAAATTTTATTTTCAACGGCATTGGAAAAACTACAAACATTTGAAATGAAAATAAAATACACTTTATGTTTATTGAAATTATTTTAATCTTATGGTTTCAGTTGTGGTAGATAGAGTTCACATGTTTAAATGACGTGAATGATTATGGTTAACTGTAACCATACTGAGAACGTTGGTGGCTTTGTCTAGCTTAGCACGGGCATGACACTTTTTACGAAAATCTGCACACTTTAAGTAGACCTTATCCTTTGTTTGAGATCCCACAACAAAGCGATAGCCGCGTATGTACAGTTTGTCGTTTTTATTTTTCCAACCTGAAACATATCAAATTAAAACTCTTGAATTACATAGATTTGAAATATTTGTGTGATTAAAGTATGAATATTTCGGTTAAAAAAATGCTAATAGACTTTAATAAAATAATTTGGTGTGAAATTACAAATTGATCTTTATTTCAATGAATAGCTGACAGTTAGAAGCACAAAAAAAATGAATTTAGCTGAAAATACTTAAGAATTATTTGCGTGTTAAGTAACAAATTATTCCGCGTCTAATAATTTTTGAATTATTAAAACCTTCAAAATTCAATTGATTTAAACTGGATGATTGTGAGAATTTTTAATAATATATCGTTTCGGCTCTCTTGATGTGGTGATTGCGCGTGCCTTACAACCGGCATGCCATTTAGTGCACTTCCAATACGTGGTGTCGCCATACATGTTGTTGCGTATAAACTTTTGTTTATCAACAAGGAGCAGATCATTGCCGCGCTGTGATTCCACAAAAGACAAATTGTCTGACTCAGCCAACTGCGATGGGATTCGGGGTTTTTTCCTTGATTTATTTGTTTTATCGCTGGCTGGACTATTGTTTCTTTTGCTTGGAGCAGTGAATCTTACGATGTAGTTATCTATGGAAACATTGAAATCGAATAATTAGCAAAAATTCAATTGAAATGCCCTTTAAAATAAAAAAAAATCGTTAGGCATTCACATATTTATTTAGTAACAAATAAAATTGCATTCGCAGCAATTTTTTTAAAGTAAAATTACCATAAAAAATGTTCACATAAGATCAGTTGGACACAATGCATTTTTTTAAAACATTTTAAATAAACATTAATTTTCATATTAAGTTTTTATATTTTTTATTTATTGTAATTATTCTTTCTTTAAGGTTTAAGGAAGGTCTTCTTTTTTTTCTTAACTATTGGATGATTATGAATATATGCAGACTTTGCCACAATCCGTTGAATACCATCAGCGTCTATGTTTGTGGTAATGCGAGCCCTGCATTTTGCGCTCCCCTGCCAAATTTAAAACAAATTGAAATTTTGTCCAACATAAAGGCACACATAGTTTAACAATATAAATAAAACTTAAAATGGACACACCTTTTTAGCACAAATCCAGTATGTTTTGCAGCCAAGCTTGGATCGTCGGTTTTTCACAAAATAAAATCCATCATGTTTTAAAAGTGTGCAGCCACGCTGTCCAACTTCAAATGTAACGCCTTTTCCAAATTCTTGTTCCTCAACAAGACCATCATCATTGCCAAACAAATCTAAAAAAAAGGTAGAAGGTAATTTACTCAAATCTAATAACCGCCCACAGCTATGAGTGAGTTTGCCTCACAAATTCGACACAATTGTGTGATCAAAACTACCAATCAAATACATTTCGTTTGTTTCGCCGTTTATTGCCACAATTCTTTTTTACAGTTTTTTAAAGTTTGAAATAAACTTTAATTTAAAAATACATCATACAATTATTACATTTATTTGTATTGAAAGGTCAAACATATTATGTATAAAGCAAGCAACTATTAAAATGGCGCGTGATTGTGATCAGCATTCTTCACTATAACATTTTGCACCTGATTATCCGTGACCACTGACACAACACGAGCCTTGCATTTGTGCAGACCAGCTCGAGCGCATGACCAATAAGTTTTAGGGCCGCAAACCTTGTTCTTTGTAAAACTAAAATTGCCAACTTTTAACTTTTGGCTACCGCGAAACCCCGTTACAAAGGCTAGATATTCTGCAACAAAGAAAATAAAGAAAAATTGATTGAATGAAAATGTTTTTGTATTACGTATTGGTATTACACAAAGTTAAATTAAAGTCAACGAAATTTGCTGTAAATTCGGAGTGTAATTTTTTTTTATTCAAATAAAATACCATTTCAAGATGTTAAAATTAAAATAATATATCGATATAGTTTAGTTTGTAAACAGAGAAGAAAATACAAGTTAGTTTATTGACGTTAATCACATTGCTAATAACCATCAATCACAATCTTTTAACAAAACTGTCTCTGAGGTTTTTTTTTCATTTTGCTGTCGGCGCCACTGCTTTAGAGCCCCATATTTTCGGGTTTGTGTAATTGCCTCATGATTATGATTGTCGTTGAGTATTGAGACGATACCGGGTGTCGTTTTAACGCGCGCCCTACATTGATAGACGGCAAACTGAGAGCACCGCCAGTATGTGATATCGCCTCGGTTGACATGCCGATTGAACACATGATTTTGGTACCTCACTTGTGTTGAACCAAATTTACTGTTTATAAAAACAGGTGTATCCTCTGCAATAGAAACAAATTCAACGTATTTTAGAACGGAACATTAGGCTTTTAACGCAATACGCAATATGATAATTCAAAAAGTCTTGTTCTAGTTTACTATAAATTGTTTTCAACTTTAAATATTTGATATAAAATGTTATCATCCGCGAAACAATTTATTTTTGACTTTCAATACATAATGAAATTTTTGTCATCGACGGAAATATAAATAAGGATATTAAGGTTTTTTTTTCCGGTAATAGACTTCAATTCTGTAATAAATGAATTTTATGAATTAGATTAATAATTTGCATTTTAAAAAGCCATTGAACTTACAAAAAACCGTTTCATCAATCTGTTGATTCCAAAACAGCATTATATTGAGAAATTTATCAGTAAAAACAGAACCACCACACTCAAGACTCCGGAACTTTTTACACATCTGAAAGCCTAATAAGTTCAACTATATACTATAAAACAAATTAACAATATTTTGGTATAAAATAAAACATAGAAAACAAAACTAACAGCAAAAATGATGATTTTAAAATGTGAAATAAAAATAATAGTTGAAAATTTAAATGAACTTATTGTGGCATTCATGATTTTAAAAACTGTTAAAAACTTGTAGAAATTTAATGCGTACACATTTTAAATAAAGAAAACATTATTTGAGTTATTGATTGAAATACTAGTTTATTGTAACTAAGGTCAATTTTATTTTACACAAAAAGGTAAAAGACGACTATTTTCTTCCTTTCTGCAAGTACTGAATTTTGTTGCGCAAAAATGCTTTAATTTTGTTGCTGTCCATATCAACTCCTTTACGCTCAAAGTATTTCACAACATGAACTGTAAGACATAAAAAATGTTTGTTAATAAAAATTCAAAATTAAAATGAATGAATAGAAGGCGACTTACTTTCGAATGCGTTATATTTGACAGGCTCAACTTTTGGTAGGAAATCGCTTTTGGTCTTGCACATTGAACATGCTATGAGTGTTTCATCTCCAAAAATTAATTGAGCCAATCGTGATACGTATATGGCTGGCTTGTGTGTCATAATGCTTATGAGATCGTTCTTGGACACATAAACAGCACTACCAGGATGTAATGGTATCATAGTGCTATTCGATGATTGACTCGATCGGAGTGAATTATCAAGAATTTGAACTTGCTCATAGTTTTCTTCTTCATTGGCATCACCCCCATCTTCGTAAGCGGTGGATTCTGAAATTCAAGGAAAGTAATTGTCAGTACAATGAATAAGAACAAATCAATGTGTATTTTGTTTTTTCACAAAATAGCAATTTTACACATTTGCTGAATAACTTACCAAACTAAAATGAATGGAACAACCCTAATGAAACAGTTTTCCTATAAACAAAAAGTAAACTACAAGGTGAAAACCAACGAAAAATTTTGTATAATATTATAACTGTTTATTAGAATAATTGTTTATAATTTGCAGATGTGAACCACAATGTGTCTATGTATCGAGGCATTCCCTGACAACATACACGTAATCTGCTATCTCTCTGGTTTTCTTTGTGACACGCTTCTTCCGCCTTATCACCTCATCGTGGGTGTGATACTTATTGAGCGGAGTCACAATGTCGCCTAAAGTGAACACCCGGGCCCGACACTTTTCATTCCACCACTGATTGCAACGCCAGAATCTCTTTTCAATCCCGCCGCCAATTATCAAGTTCTTTTCATAAATAAACGGCTGTCCACAGTATATCAGTTGCTCCTTGCCGCGTGTAGTTCGCGTGAAGATGGCTTTGTGTTCTGACGAATCAGCATCAGGATCTTCTTCTTCTGCAATCAATGAAATGAGGGATTATAATTTAAATATAAATTAATAACGTGTTAGGATAAAGATCAACCAAAGAAAACAAGCGAGCAGGAGCATGTAGTTATTTCAGAAAATTTAATAAAACGAAATAATATGCACCGGAGATACTTACGTAAATTGGCTAGAAATGTATACAATATACAAAATATACAAACACTGACAATTTTTAAGTTATAGACCAATTTATTTATTTACATTTCATTCGATAGTTGCACATTATTGCGGGCATGACAATGACTATTAATCAATGTGTGAAAAGTTAAAGCTGGAATTCCACAAGTCTGTTCAACGTTGGTCACCGATATTATTCGTGCGCGACAATTTTGACGTTGCCTAACACACCGCCAATAGATGCGACCATTGCGTTCAGCATCTTTGTGGAAGGAATAGCCATTATGTTGCAACATCATTTTCTTTTTGCGACTTAAAACAAATTTTACATCGTCAAGGTTAATGAAATCTGCAATATAAGAAACGACACACCATTGCATAATATATATTAGTATCAGCGAGCTTGCACAACTATAACTTTTTATTTTTGTATTATTTAAAACAAAACAATTTATTTTATCTCAAATTAATATATTTCATAGTTATCATTGTACAGGTATTTAACTAGAACAATTTAAAGGCTTCAATGATTGTCATGATTGTGTTTGTGCTTGCCCAGCTTTATTTGACCATTTATTTTAGTCACACATCGAGCAAGGCACTTTTGTCCCGATGATTTTCTACCGTTGCCCTTAGAGCAGACCCAATTGGTAGACGTCTTGAAGCTGGCCTCTTTGCGGTACTCAAAGCCATTAAATATCAAATTGTGTCCTTTTTTCTTATTTTCAACGAATTGCAGCCGCAAATCACCCAACCAAACACCCAAGGGATAGTCTGAAACAACCACGAAACAATAAGTTTTTTTGGGATGCCACATTTACTGCACAATTAGAATGTTTACGCAAATTGACATATAAAAGTACACTTACTAAGCAAAGGTACGACATAATTAATTACCTTCCCCGCCCATCACTATTTTATTAAAATTTAAAAACATTTGATTTCAACACAACAACAGTGAATTTAATTCAAGTACGTGTGTAACCAAATTTCTCATATTCAATTATGTAATTATAAGCCTTTTAAGTCCTGAAAGATGTTCGATCTCCATGCCATACTGAAACAATTTCATCACTATTTTCAATGTTAAAAAATGTGCTAAAATAAAACGTAGTACTTAATTTGTATTTTGTATCGATATTCATTTTATTTTGACGTAATAATCTTTGACATAATATTCTAATCTGTCTCCATAAAAATATCCACAAAAAATATAAAATTATACGAACTTAAATCTACCAGTCGGTACTGAAATGTGGCTGACGCCTGAACAACACGGCTGAGCCGGCCGGATCGTCCTCATTTTCACAATAAACCTTCACATTGGCAATGTCAGCCACCATTTTGCGGCCCCACAAAATTTTTTCTGTCTCCGGGCCGTGCGTATGGTTTCCCAGAACGATGGTCTTGCGATTCTTTTGTAAAATCAAACGGCCATTGCATTTGTTTTTAGTGCAACGAATGCAGCGCCAGTATTTGCCGCGATTGCGACGATACAGGTAATTGTCAACGACCAATAACGGTCGACCACGTTGGCTGTATATAAAATCCAAACCTTCAAACAAACAGAATAACACAAGATTGATTTATGAGCATTGCTTTAAATTGTGGTCGTCTTCAAATTAATATCAATCAATGTCAAGAGTTTTAATTTCTAAAATAACCATCAGACTATTAAATATTTACATTTAACACGCACATATTTTACTGTAGGACAAAATGCCACTTCATAAAAAGAGAGTTTTCAAATACAAATAATAATTATAATTTAAAAAGAAATAGGAGTAAATAATGTCCATGATTCGAATATTCACTCATCACTGCAACCGGTGCCAGTTATAAAATTGTGCACGTCCTCATCCGCCAAATCTTTTCTCAGGATAGTCGACTTCATGATACGTGTTGCATTGGGTCGATGGTTATGTATCGTCTGCTTAATGATAATATTCTTTTTACAAATGACTCTTGCATTGCATTTGTTATGCTTGTATGCAGTACACAACCAATACGTTTTATCGGATGTCATTCGTTCGCATCGATAAACAAAACCGCCCCTGGTTAATAAGGCTGCTCCCCGTTGGCTACGTATGAATTCAAAAATGGTTGATGTTGGCGACACATCATGTAGAAATAGACGATGACCGGTGATCATTTTAAGCTTTTTTTGTTTTACTGCACATAAAAACATACAAATATTTATTGCATTGCATTTTTATTTAAATTGGTAATTTAATCTAACTTCATTCTTATCTTAAGACGTACACTCGTACTTTTGTCCGATTGATCTCGCGTATTAAAACCCAATTGTTTGTTAAGTGCTTAAAAATTGTATTCTATCATTATTATTCCCCCGGTTCTATTGCTGCTTGATGCAACAACAGAAATTGAGAGAGCTTATCATCGTCATCCTCAGTATCATTATCCACGTTGGCTAACACATCAAAATTCGCGTGCCCATTGGAATCTAACTCTTCATTGATAGACGATGATTTTGCGTATTGTGTTTTCCTTATAATTTTCTGAATTTTATCGGCATGAGGTAAATGATTGTGGAGGCCGCCCGATTTGGATTTGAGTATACCATCGACTATCACGCAGCGAACACGACACCGCTCGTGAACCATCTTCTTTGAATAATTGTGGCATCGCCAATAGCAACGACCGGCACGCTTGCTATGAATATTAAACAGATACCCGTTGAATACCAGGCATGGAGTCTGCCATGGCGATCTTAGGTATCGAAGTTCTAAGGGACAAACAGAACAGAAGAATATTGTTAGATGGTGGTTACAAAATGTAACTTTCAAAAATTCAATTTTGATAGGGAATCGATGTTTTTTGCCAGCGATGTATCATTCAATTTTTTCGAAACAAAAACATTTTGATATTCTCAATAACCGTCATTCTACCGATTCGTAAAAATGGGTTTTAGAAAAAAATTATCATGGAGATGTAGAACAAGAAATGAATAAGGACAGCCATTTTAAATAGAACATTTATATTTATTTGAAGAATACAATATCTTGACAATAGAATATGTCTGTTTTTTTTTCACCAATATACCTACATTTCATAAAGTATAAGATGACTGATGAGTAAGGATAATCTAATTATACGTGATATAATAAAATAACAGTGAATTTAAACTCCAAGAGCACTAATCTCCTTGGACATCAGCTGACCAGTCTTTGTGGCCGCAAGAATGCGTGTAGTATCTTCAATGTGATTGTGGTTAACTGTAACAAAATATATTAAAATATATGCACTGTAAGAAGTTTTTGAACCACATCGCTACGCGAATTAACCAATCACTTTCAGGGTCGTTTCAATTTACATTTAAAATAGGCCGAACCATTACACATTCAGTAATCTGGTATTTTAACAAAAATTTATCCTTCCTTTCCATTCAATCAATACAAAATCATTGACAGTACTAAAATTACGGAAGTATTGATGAAATTGTTTAGTAATCCCAATCCGATTAAAATATCCTAAACTACCCTGGATGCGATTGTTGTGTGAGTTCATTTCGTGATTCATTCCCATAAATTGAGTCTAATTACCGTTTGTCACATATAGATTGTCACCAATGCTCTTTAGACGTCCACGGCACTTAATCGAGCGATTATGAATGCACTCCCAGTAAATTTTATCCTTACTTCTGCCTTGACGCTTTAAGTTGGAGCGATAGACAAAATTTCTATGCACCAGGTGAATTCCACCTTTTCGGCTGACGATGAATGTTTGTGGGCCTGATCCTGCTGCTGCGGATGGGATTCAGGTAATAGGTCAATTTATGTTTTAGCAGTATGGTATATGGTGTTATTGGAAAGACATATAAGGGACTTTCCAAAAATTGAAGAAAAGAAAAAAAACAATATTTCATTTTATGCGCAATTATGACTTACGTTCGATTTCATTGTAAAATAATAGACAATTCTTTCCAATGCCAACGGAATTTAGAAAATATGTCAAAATTCAACAATGAAATTTAACATGCATATTTTTATTTTCATTCAAATTAGTTACATAACAGTACCAAGGATCAATGAATAAGAAAAATGTATATCATCGGCTTTGTAGATCGTGACTTTTATTTTGTTTGAATATGCTTGATTAATATCACGAAATAAATGTACTTTAAATACAATCATTTTCACTAGGCCAAAATAAGGACAGCTGGTAATAAAGGATATTTTTTAAATTTGTATGTAATGCCCGCCCCAACCGAATCTTAATTTAAACCTTAGAGTTTATTCAGATTAGTAATCCTCCTCATTAGGCACCAAAACCTGAAAACTGTTTTGAAGTTTTGAATTTGTCGCTTGTGAATGCTGCCCATGTGTATGAATGGTCTCCAGTGATTCAACATATTTATGATTAGCATTATCGTTCTCATATATCTCCAATGCATCTTCCATGTCGTAAATTGCACGATTTGAAATACGACTCCAATGAGGCGAATGATTGTGTGATCGTCGGGATGAAACCAGCTGGCTCTCTTTGGTAATGCACACGGCACGACATTTGGATTTGACAACATCTACACATCTCCATGTTGTGTGTCCGTTACCCTGAGTTTGTTTTTTGTTGAAAACACAGCCTTCATGGACGAGTTGGGCATTTTTCTTTTGGCTCCGAATATATTTGACTTGCCCTAAAGAATCAGGAGGGGAAACTATTAAACATAACGGTAACCCATCATCACGATACATATGCATTTGTAACAATAAAATAAATAAACTTAAAAACTCATTGCGTGTGAGTTACGAGAAAAGCGCAATATGTACATATATTGAATAGAAGAAGACGAACATTAAAACTCAAGTTTTTGTGGTAGACCATTTTATTGAAACGATGATATTTACAATCGTCACAACTTTCGTTTGAATAGTGAACGGATATTTTTAAGGATTAATATCGGTTTTGTTTTTTGGTGCAACAAACACTGACAACGCGCTTCAACTTTGAAGTTGTGATTGGAGATTGTGGGAGTATTTAATGCCGAACTGGAATTCTATTTGATATTAATGTGGGACCCTGAAAATTTAACTCAATTAGAACACTAAACTATATCTAACTATAAAAAAATTGTGGTTTATTAGAAAGGCAGTAAAAGGAATAGTGCAATAAATATATAACTTTTTTAATAACCCGCCTTTACCATAAATTTGAGCATAGTAAATATAAATTGACGGCGTGTTATAGTAAAAACGAAACACATATGTATTGATATATAATATTAATATTCAATTATAATTAATTGCTACTTACCAAATTTAATTGCAAATTGCACTTTTCATAACACTCGAGTAATTAAAAAAAAAACCTCCCCTAAGTAATTTTAGTGTCGCTTCGCAAGTAAACTAACATTAGTTATTAGAGCATTCGCGATGCCTATCAATAAAGTAAGCTGTTAATGACTGAAAGTAAATTCAACACATTTAAGCCACTATTCCAAATTTCGAGACTTTCATATGTGAAGTAATTTATTAGAAATTATTGGTTAGTAAATTTGAGAATTTGGTATATAGAATGGCCCGCAATAGCTGTTATTATTATAGAATGAATGTTTTGAAAAAAATCTGTTTTTCTTAAATAAAAACTATATCAATCAGTAAAACAAATCAAATTAGAAACATTAAAACCAATATTCTCCCAATTTATATTAATAAAACAATTTATGAGATTAGTAGTTGTAATTTATAAATACGTATATGTAATTTAAGTCATTCAAGAAATTTTTTTTTATTTTAAATTGAAGTCGACACTAAAATTTTTGAACAAATTTAACGGAAATCGATACCATTGTAAAAAATTTCTAAAAATGCAAAAACAACATATTGAACAGTGCTGATGTTCAGTCAGAACTTTGCCTCCTCGTCAGAGAAAATCAAAATTTAATAAAACCCCCTGCTTTACCTTATCTGCTGTATGTTTGTAGTATTTCTCTACTAAATATTTGTGGGGCGAAGCGTTCTAGGATTCCTATGACAAAATTCGTTTTGATACACGAGGTGCTTCTAATTACGAATATGTTATGTTACATGTCTAATGTCAATAGAACGTAAGAGTCGTTAAAACAATTTACTTTAATTTCTGTACCATGCGATAAATTATGGTATCTGTGAGACGTTATATTTAATTAACTTTTAGGCTTGCTAACAATATAAGAAATACAATAACACACTTGTATTATTCTAATGCAACAATTAATATAGTGTTATTGCGTTAATTTAATTAATTTTTCAAATAAACACGACCGAAAGTCAATAGACTAAACAAAATCGAAAGAGAAGCATGGGATCTCGACCGAGCACATGGTCTTAGAGTATTTGGTATGAATCTTTTTAAACAGATCTAAGACCTTGATGAAATGGTTTATTTGCGATTATTATGCGGTTTTTTGCAAGTAACAAAAATTATTAAATAACGGAGAAATAGTGAATTGTAGTGGATTTGTAAATTCGGTCGTAGTATACTCCACCTCAGTGTGGACCAAAAATGAAAGAAATATGGATTGCGCATTCTGAAGATTCAAACTGGGTTTTGTTGCGCATGTACGTCACGCGATACTTTGTACTTTGTTGAAGTATATCGTTTCTTTTATAATCACACAGCACAACCTATTATTCTTAGTGTTGCGTGACGTCAGAAAAAGTAAAATAAAAAAACAATCAAACATACGTAATCTGTATTATTCTATTATTATTGAGTGTGGATTGTAGTAGATCGACCATAACTCCTTTAGTAAAACAAATGTTGAAAGTATGTATTGATTTTTTCTGAATTTGTTAAGTTGTGATGACTAACGTGATCAATCAATAATAATTTGTGTTTAAATTCCCCATTAAAACAATTAAAGAAATGCCAAAATCCACTTCACTCCACTACGACAATTTTCACGTGGACAGAATTTGCAAATTCACTACAGTTCTCCACATTTTAATCCGATTTAATAATTCATCACTCCACACTACATTTTTCTTTGTTCACGTGGTGGACTACGTACCCCATATAAACGCGATATAATAGTGACTTTCATTTCTTTAAAAAAAAAAACATTTTAAAAATGTAATTTTAATAGGCTTTAAAAATATTTTTTGTTATCCCCCCTCTATCTCTCCCCTCCTTTAGAGCCACCATTCAATTATTTCATAATTTCTTGAAAAAAAAATGCGTGAGTAGAAATAAGATAAGTATACATGAAATACCTCATTCCGATGTTTGAAAATTTTTTTTTTCCAACACACTCATGTTTCACTCATGATTGTCAGAAAACAGGAACTTTTTTGAGCGATGACGATTCCAACCTGATGCTGCAGGTCTATACGACTTTATAATCAAAATTCAAAAATGATAAGTTTCTAAAACCAGATTACTTACTTTTTAAAAACTTTAATTAAATTTTTACATATTTTTAATGCGAGATGTTTTAAAGACCCTAACTTGTTTAACTTGACCCAGAATGTTCATTCGGCATCATGAAAGGGAACGATTTACATTAGTCGGATATTCGGAATTACCTGCTTGATTAATTGATAAAACTGCAATTACAAAACAACAGAGAAAAATGTGTGTGAAGCAATTTGTTAAATATGTATACATATTAAGCAAACCGCGAACCGAAATTAATTTACAACACTATATTTAAAACAATTACCAACAAAACAAAGCAAGACATTTCGATTCATTGTTTAGATTTTCATTGTAAGATTTCATTTAAAAAAGGATATGAGCACAATTTTTTCCCCTATTGCAAGCATATTTCATTAAATTAATTTCAGCCCTTATAACACGAGAAAATACATCAACCCGAAACAGAAGTATTTTAATAAAAGATAAGGAAATTTCTACATCTCCATTTTGTGAATTAATAAAATTAATAAAAATGTGTGTTACTTTACAACAAAATTGCAACGTGATAAAAAATTCAAAAACTATTTCTTTGAACGTTAGTGATAAAACAAAAGTTAGCTTAAATAAATTATATCCAATTAAAATCTCATAAGAAAAAAAAACGTTTTTTTCACTGTGTATACTCGTTATGAAATCAAAAAAAAAAAAAACGCGGAACCCTACAAATATCTAATCGTTTAAACCGGTAATGGATCTTGTCTTTGCTTAACTGCACTGAAAAGGACTAGTTTGTATCTACACAATTATTTTTAATTGAAAATATTAATTGTCGTAACATACACGAACGTTATACTCACCCTAATTTTCTAATCTAAATTAGTGTACACTTAAAAAAAAACAATTGGAAATAAAGATAATAGTAATAAAAGTTTATACCCACCGCTTTAAATGGTAGTTTTTCCAACGAAGTTCTTCTGCACATCATAGTTTTATATATTCATCTTTCGTCTATTGAATAGCATATCACTTGCACAACACAAACACTTCACTTTATGTTACAAAAATAAATACCTTTGTAACAATTTGTACGATATTTTTGACATTTAACGAAATAAAATTTTATTTTATTTTAAAATATATAAATTTGATATTGGATTTATCCCACTCACGCAAGTTTAGTTGAGTTTTTATAACGTGGGACAAATATGATTTATAATGATATATCAAAAGGTTTTTGGGCAGCATTTGAACGAAATTGACAGCAAATAAATTCGATCGCAAAGTATTAAAAGACTACAACCAAAAATATATATTCATAGAAAATTCAAGAAACTTTAAAAATTGCATTCTCAATTGTAATATATATGTGTTTACAAATAACTAAAGAGAAAATGCAATAATCGATCAAATAAAATTATCTTGAACACGTGAAATTTGACTGCTGTATTGTAACTCCATTACGTTTCTTTTTCACTGCCCAACAATATGTAACATGTTTTAAAAAAATGTGGAAACAATTTTGTTAGAAGTGCTGCACAGTATGTATCTCACCATTATTTTTAACCGAAACAAATTTAGAATTTATTATAATATAAAATATATATCATACTATAAATAAAATGCTTGACAATTAATTTGCGTTTCATGGTACTAAGTTTTGCACTTACCTGCCCAGGAATATGCTCGAAATGCATTTGAAAACTTTTTTTACTTATAGACATTCGAGACTAAAATTAACAATTTTTATTACCTATAAAAAATGAATCGTTTTAAACTAACTATAAAAGTTTGTGTTCGATTCAACGTGATCATCTACAGTAATCGTTTATGTGATGCAACAATTTGTTTTAAAAACAATTTAGGCATGTATGTGTATTCAAACCATTTTAAAATAAAAATATTATAAAATGTTGAAACGCAAATTAATTCTGTGCAACACTTTTAAACATTATCGAATTCACACAAAAATATTTATGTCTAGAGTAATAAAAAAAAGGAAACAATTCAACTAACCTTGTGCCTCTCCGGATGATTGTTCGCCTTCATTGAATGACTCAGTAAATCCTGAAATGCCAGCCTTGCTCTCCTCATTCTCCGTAAAGTAGCTTTCATCGTATTTCATGTCGCCGTAAGAATCGTCCTCAACGTAGTTTCCTTCTTGTTCGGATGCATCCACATCTTGATCGGGATCATGTTGTTCATGTTCATCAACGTATTCCGGTTCAGATTTGGTTGGAATTGTATCAATTGGTAATTCAATGAATTCTGGTTCATCGATTAGTTTTTCAGGTGTGCCGGAGAGTGTGGATATCAATTGTGCGTTGGTTGTGGTAGCGGTTTCAGAGACCGAGTGATCAAGTGGGTCAACACGCATACGCTTTGTCACCGTTTTTATGGGAGAGCTGTTGCGTTGTTGCCGTTTCTGAGGGACTTGTACTTGAATAACTTTTTCGTCGCAGCTCTCATCGGAGTCCAAATGCTGTTGTTGCTGCTGCTGTTGTTGTTGATGCTTAAAGACGGTTGCTTTGTGAGTGGCGCGTTGATTGCGTCGCGGTGGGGACTGATGGCTTGGTGTTGGGATTTGTGGTGGTGGTGATGGTGCCTTGATTGGTGATTGTGATGGTGCAGTGTCACCCTAAATTGTGAATGGAAAAAGAAATTGTTAAAAATGCGTTGATTCAATCAATCAATTTTTTAAGTGCAATTTTCATATGCTGGCTTACACTTACCGTTTCTGTGAGTCCTTTGATTTGAAGCGCTTCAGCTGTACTGATAAAAGACGGAAGAGCATCCTGTTTGACGTTTACTTCCCCACAATACATAAACTGTATTAAATCCTTCAGTGCTGAGTGACTCACGTCCTTAAGAAATACTAAATTGCAAAAAAAATTATTATTAATTACAATTTTATTTAATCTTAAAGATAGGTGTTTAACCACACTAATTTAATATATAAGATCAAAGATTTTGAAATCTTGTTAAAACTTACCGAAAGCATGTTGATTTGCCGGCATTTGTGTAAACATTTTGCGAAAATACGGCGAACACACCGACAAAACCAAGCGATGGGCCTTTACAAGATGGCCCTCGGCAGCGAGAGTGACATCAACCAAGTCACCTCGGCACAATGACTCATGAAAGCCGGTTGATAAATTGGAATTATAATTATTCCAGCAGAGTGAAAACTGCTCTTCTTCTGCCATTTTTTCGGACTTATTTAAAATCTGCAATAAAAATAAACAAATCATTGTAAAAATATGAAGTTTAATAGATATAACTTTGAAGTTGTCAAGAAACAAAGAAAGCAGTCCTAACAATAAAAAAAATGCTTCCATCAGACAGCCAAGAGAAGACAGTAAATCAATTTTCAATTAATTTATTGAAATCATTCGGAAATTAGCGAAACCAAATGCCTTGTTTTATCATCATTTGGAAGTTTGGGGGTGGTTATGCCTATATTGGGAATCGAACCCGAGCTCACTTGATACAAATCTAGCGTACATCTTAATTTTACCATCAGACTACTGATGCTCTCCAGTAACGAAACCCCAGAGTAACCCAGTTTTTTGTTTATAAACTCTACTTAGCTGATACTTTGCATTTCTTTGAAATTCAATTTAAGAATAATATGTGCATACGTCGAAATGTAATTGCATTGCAAATTGTCCCCCTAAATACACACACAGAACAGAAGAAAGCAAAGCACACGAAAAAAAAACGTTAAATACAAAACATACAGTCATCTCTTTCTAATACATTAGATTTACGAGACAGACGCGCTTCGTTTTAACATGAAAAACACAAAACCCAAGCCGCCATAGCCTGCGTCAGCACGTATGTACAAATTGAAATACACACGCACACAAACCCAAGCGAGACCCGCGCCATTTTTCCCAAGCCAACGTAAATCGATAAAGCGACGCAGACGCCCAGTTGATGAAAAAATAATTCATGTAATTTTCACATAAAAGCCAAATTTAAAATATGGTTTAATTAAGAAATCATGTTAATTAAAGGAACTTTTTTTGAAAATTAGTGAGAAAAATGAGTTTAGCAGTAAAATATTCGCCTCAGAAATCAACACAATGCGCCATAAAATATTATCTTATTTTGGGAAATTATTGTGTCGCGTCAGTCCGCCATTTTCGGTTCAGCATTTTTCGTGCTATAAAAGTTGAACTTAAATTTTTGCACCCAATTTTCGAACTTCGATTGTTTGTATTCAGCCGCTTATTAGGGAATTATTTTACTAATTTGTTTGTAAGCTATCAGAAAATATTAAATCAATTAGAAAAAATGAACTTACCCGTGTTAAAATGTGTATTTGGTTCTCTGCACAAATATGTAGATTGCTTCACACTTTTCTATATTTTTTCACCACTTACTTCTTAAGCACAAACTAAGCACGTCCACACTATACCGGAGCAACTACACGAATGAGGACAAAGCCGAAAAAGTACACGGACCAGACCCGAATGACAAAACTCTGTGATTGGCGAATGTCGATTGCGCGTGGTTTGCCAACGGTGCCAGTATTTAATTTTTAATGCTGTAACAATGGCATGCTTTTTCCTTTTTCATTTATTAGGTAACATTTTTTTTTTAAAGCCATAAATAAACAAGATAGAGATTTTTTAAAAAATATTTTTTTTTTATGTTTCGATTATTAATGTTATTTTTATCCATAGCTTTTATTCTACTTATAAATTAACATTGTAAGTAGATATATTTTTTAATCTTATTGTTTCATTATACATATCCATAAGCCATAAGAACAAGCCATAAGCAAGGAAAATTACTGGAATGGAACTAAAACTATAGTATACCATATAATTTTATTTTTTATTTTTTAAATTAAGCTTTCATACAAAAATCATAACAACTTAATTGCAAATTGGCAATTTAATAATGCAAATAATCTTAGTAAGTTACTTTTTTTGCTTGCATTTTAGGGATTTTTGACTGCAATTTTCTAAGTTGCTTCAAACTCTTTTTTAATATATTATAATTGTGTATTCCAAACAAATGTGTTGAGGTAATTAAAAAATGTGTATTTTGCGAAATATCCCGGCCCATTCCAGTTAAATTCATTGTTAATCGTTGGTGTCTTAATTTTGTAGACGCATACAATTCGAATGCCGTTAAGAATCACTGAAAAATCGACTGAGAATCAATGTTCTATTCCATTGGATTAGTGATTGGTATGTGCGCCAACTCGAGGTAGAGCAATTTGCATTAAAACCTTACAAAGGCTTATATTAATTTGACAGTACTGTGCGTTATATATTATAAAAAATTAAATTTGATGTACATTATACATATATATGTACATATTTTGCGATACGCGATGAATAGAGTTAATTTATAAAATAAAATATTATTAAATTTTTCAGTAAAAATATTTTTATTCACGAAATGTACCTATATTTTGTCTATTAATTATAGCGAAGCAATTGTCTACAGTTTTTCTTCAATATATTGTTCCAAATATACCTATTATATTTTATTCACAAAAGTCAAAAACAGATTATATCAATATAATACCTATGTATGTTGCTGAAGAATTGTTAACTATTAACAAAAACTCCAAAAGTGGGAGAGCACTCCATTTTAGTGGCAAGGTGGTGGGAGACAGTTTTTTTCATACCACTTTTCTACCAAAGTCAGACCCTCAACGACCACCAATCAGTCTATGCTGAAATTTCAACATGATTGCGGTACCTTTAACAATATTACCGAATCTCTAAAACAAACTTTCTCTTTAATTTCGCAAAGTAAAGCATTGATCAAGTTTAATATTTAATTTTGTTTCTAAAATACTAGAGTATGTTTGCCCGTGTGACGTTCTATCCGTCCCTGTTCTATAATGTGTTTATGGAGCGCGTTGGAGTCCGCCGATGGTATGATCGCATTGACGACAACGTCATTCTAGGCGCGTTGCCATTCCGTCAAATGGCTCACGATGTGAGTATTGTCGCAACTTTCACAATGACATTCTATCTTAATATACCTAAAAACGAAATTATTTGCAGATGGTAAGTAAGGAGAACGTTAAGGCAGTTGTTTCCATGAATGAGGACTATGAGTTGTGGATGTTCTCAAATGACGGACTGGTAGGTTTCGTTATTTTAAAATTATTCATTTTAATTCTATTTTATATCAAACTACTAGAAATGGAAAGAACATGGCGTTGAATTCCTTCAACTGGCAACAACAGACATTTTTGAAGCACCATGCCAAAATAAACTTATTGATGGTGTTAATTTCATCAATCGTTTTTTACCATTGTCTTCGAGAATAACAAAGCTTCCTGCAGTGGAACATGCACCTGATACAGCTGGTACGGTTTACGTGCATTGTAAGGCCGGAAGGACAAGGAGTGCAACTTTGGTGGGGTGCTATTTAATGATGGTAATTATCGATTTTAATTAATTTATGAAATGTTTGTTTAAAAAAATATTCTACCCACATGGAAAAATTGCAAGTTTTGAAATATGTTTTGTCGCAGAAAAATGGATGGAGTCCAGAACGTGCTGTTGAACATATGCGAGAATGCCGGCCACACATTTTGCTCCACAAAAAGCAATGGGAAGCTCTTAGAATATTTCATAAAGAAAATTGTCTTACAACGTAACAATGGAGGAGGTCAACCAAAGCTCAAACGTCTAAACATAACCGACGTCAGGGCACAGACAAAACTAACTCAAGATCTATTGAATTTGTATTTTAGTATAAGATTTTAAGATTCGTGTGGGTGCTATTTTTGGAATTATATTGTTGTTGATTTATTTTTAAGACAAAATGAAACACTTTTATAAATGGACAACCAAATATATATTAAATAAAATATAACAACATTCTTGTCATTGCCTGACCCCAAGTAAACACACGTTTTCGGGTGTCAATGTCGACGGGACGTAACACTTCAATTCACATTTAAACCCTTTTTCTTGCAGGTACTGAATTCTGGCAAAGTCCATTAATCGTTTACAACGTCTACCGATTTCCTCTTTCTGAAATCGGTTTATTTTGTCTTTCGGCACTGCAGTCTTGTTTTCTTCAGCGGCCTCCCGACGTTCTCGGCTAAATCCACTCCCACAAACAGCCCAACTCACCATTTTGGTCATAATTAAAAATTCCTTGGCACTGAAGTTGTTTTGTTCTAAATATTTCCTCCCAATGAATGACATCCAATCACATCGGTGATAACAACAAAGTGCGAATAAAAAGGCGGACGAATCCTTGGATTTAGCGATTCCATTGACAATGCATCTTAAGGCAAAATCTGTAGCATTACCGCAGACATGTTTACCTAAGCCCACCGTGCATACGTTTTTCTCAGGAAGCTGAAACTTGTCAAGACAAAAATCGGCGATATCTGCTCGAATTCGTTGCACTTTATTACGATCCTCAATTTTATTGTCCTTCTTGAATCGTTGTGTAGCACGATCAACTAGCACGACGTTAGCACCATCCAATGTGTTAGTGGCCTTTGCCACGTAATACGAAACTTGACCCTTTCCGGCACCATACTCAATGAATGTTGTATGAGGCTGCAATAATTGTAGCCTATCTAGATGTCCCAAAAGCGATGCAGTCTGTTTAAGGTGTTTTTCAGTTTCGTGACCAAGTTCAGATTGATTCAGAAGATCTTTGAAAATAGGATGCTCCAAATATTCTTCCTCAATTGAGTTAACTAACTCTTCGGCGTCGTAAATAGCATTGATTTTTGAACTAATCGCTAAAATGACGCTGTCATCCAGATCGGATAACCGTAGATCATTTGAATTTGATTCACTTTGGGTATGAACATCATCATCTGAAATTTCTCCAGTATTTATGCCCGGTACAATGTATTCTGGTTGTTCAGTTGGACGAGCATTGCAAATGAGTAAATGTTTTTGAAGTTTTGCTGCAAACACAGTGTGTTTTGGATCTAGTGGACATGGAATGCGGTTTAGGCATGAAGCGTCAATGTGCTTTTCGAGGGCGCGTGGTGTGTGTTCTCCACAATACTCACGACCGGTTGCGACTGTCATTTTGCAGAATCGTTTCTTTCGGATAACATAATGCTTACATACTGGATCTGCAGATACAACCTCAGAAGTATCAATGCGTGGAATCTTTGAAACTGGTTCCATAATTTGAAGAAATAAAGAGTTGATTGTTTAAAAAATATAATGTGTAGACAAAATGAAAAAATGAAAATAAATATTTTGTAATAAAGTTGTATTCAAAAGTGTGAGGTTATGTCGCTTTGCAATTTATTTCCATTTAGGAAGTTGTAGGGTTGCCAACACCTTTACTTATTGTATATAAAAAATAATAATGTTTATTTTTGTTGTAGACTGTAGTGCATATTTACAAATTGTTATTTCTTTACTTAAAAATAACATGTTGTAATCAAAAATGACATGCGAGAGTAATTCCCACGCTTTTGAAAATAATATAAAGTTATAAAGTTAAATCCCTTAACTTAACTTTAAAAAAATGTTGAATAAAAAAAATAAAATAAATATTTGAATTAATCGACATTTAAAAATGAGTTATGACTTTTGACTTTTCAGTTTTTGAATATCATAAAAATTTCCTAAAGTTGGTACAATGAACATATCACGTACTTAAAGATTTTTTATCAAAACTTCTTAAGTACGACCTTAGATTTATTTATTCTCGACACTTTAAATAATGTTGACCATGTAGTCATTAGTCAATGCGTGTTAAAAAGTGGTCTTGCACAGTTGTTAGTTGCTTTTTATTTTTACACTAAAGTAATAATTGTTTTAAAAATAAATCAAAGAGTGTAAAATTATCTTTAAAATATTATTTAGAGTACTATTTTGTGTTGGCCTTGGAAACGTTTGACGAAATGGCAGAAAATACTTATGGTAATATCAAAGCAAAAACAAATTAATAAACACATTAATTATGGTACAATATTGTCCTTATCTTTATATTATGCTTGTTAATTATCACCATCATCACTTATCACGCTGTGTGCGACTGTTTGTCATCTGACGTACAACACAGCTGGGTCATATCGTTCAGAAGTGGAGGGCCTCAAAATGGAGCCGTCCAGTCCCCCCGACAAGGACAAGCCTCATTTCTCACGGTGTAGCAGTGCTGGCAGTGTCCACACACCTACATCGTCTGCTCACAATTCTGGTTTTATCTTTATTTTACCCTAACGCTTATTATGCATAACACTAACGAATCTGCAGACGATGAAGAGGACAGTGGCGATAACAAATCGTCCATGAACTATATCAATCGACGTCGTGAGGCTCACACACAAGCCGAGCAGAAGCGACGCGATGCCATCAAGAAGGGTTACGACACACTGCAAGATCTGGTGCCAACATGCCAACAAAATGGCGATGTTTCTGGGTATAAGCTGAGCAAGGCGACCGTGCTGCAGCGCTCCATTGATTACATACGATACATGCATCAGAGCAAAAAGACCCAAGAGGAAGAACGTGCTGCCCTACAGAAGGAAGTTACTGCGTTACGCATCATTCAAAAGAGTTACGAAGACATGATGCAAAATCAACAGACTTCCCCAGGACGTACTGAGACCAGATTGAGTGATGATGTCAAATTTCAGGTGGTAGGTGCCATCGTGTTGGATTGTCAATTTACACTGGGATATAAATGTTTGTTGTTGTTGTTGTATGTACTTGCAGTTCCAAGCCATCATGGATGAAATGTTTCTTACATTTGAGTCGATATCAATGAATGACTTTGCCGAGCTAACTGCTGGTGTGATTCCCTGGTTGGAGGAACACTGCAAGCCACATATCCTAAGGGACATTGTTAGCAGAACATTGCAGACGATGCGAAATCAACCACAGGGTAGTAGTGGCGGACCTATTTCATGAGTGCACGCGTTGCACTTTAAATGTTTAAAATTATTTTCTTGTACAGATTAGGTAATTCCGAACGATGCGTTTCGGATGGGTTTAAATTGAAAAGTTTTTTTCTGTTTTTTATTTTGATGAATAAATGAAAACACAAAAATACATATTAAACACCTAGGTGTATTTGAATAACTCAATTATTATTAATTATGGGGGATAGTTTTTAGACTCATTTAAAAAAAAAAAAAAAAAATGTGCATCGGCCGGGAATCGAACCCGGGCCGCCCGCGTGGCAGGCGAGCATTCTACCACTGAACCACCGATGCTTAAAAAACAATTTTGCAAAGTCATTTTTAATAAAAAAAACTGATTAGTTTGGTAGAAATTAATTATTAATCGGAATCTATTTGAATGGAGAGTGCATCAAATTCATCTATTGGATTCCAAAGTAGTTTTGGTTATTCTTTCATAATTTGTTCTTGGTTCTTTAGACTTGGTGTGATGGGTACTGCGACCTTAACTTAAAAGTCTATTGATTACCTCGACTAA
Organism: Sylvicola cinctus; assembly: GCA_963854165.1. Taxonomy (NCBI): domain Eukaryota; kingdom Metazoa; phylum Arthropoda; class Insecta; order Diptera; family Anisopodidae; genus Sylvicola; species Sylvicola cinctus. The sequence continues at coordinate 29,053,362 of OY974083.1, read as the reverse complement.
CTTGGCATTCCTCTATTAGACTAGAGAGCACCTTTTCCAGTCCTATTTTCTTGATGAACTTAGTTATAGCCATTCGTGAGAAGAATAAAATCATTTTTTTTGAATCGACAAAAAGTCCCCTTCCATTTTCGAAATTATTTCTATCCTTATAAATTTGGCGCACAATTGGTGGCATATTTATTTTCGAATTTACCTTTTATATTAAGAATAAGCGAGGTTATTCTGTTTTCCATTTAAAAATTAAAGGGAACAAGATAAAGGGTAGAAAATTTTCAATTTTTGAACAAGAAAAATTGTGGTTTGTGGGTCAAACCCTGAAATGGAATGTATTATGTAGAGCTCATTAATGAGAAATTGCTGGTCACTGGAATGGTGCATCTAGCTGGGAAACGCCGTAATATCTCATGAGTCACGATCAACTATATACGGTGCGTGTGTGCAGCGTATTTACCCGTTACGGTCGTACTGCAGTCTGCATAAGCAGCATAACGATCGTTATAGTCGTCACTCGTCACACGCGTTTGACATCAATTATATTGTGATCGCATATATGATATGTCAAAATGCACTGTATATTTCATATAACTATTATTATTATGAAGCGCGCTTAAACATTCAAATTATTAAAATTTAAGATAATTGACTTTAAATTAAATTGCGTTTTTGTGTCATTTATTAAAATTTAATTACATTTGTATTATTTAAATATTAAAAGTTATTTTCTTTTATACCTATAGAATTTAAAATTTCGTTAAAAAACAATTTTCTATTTTGCACTTTTTTTTGTATGCTTTCGTGTGAAGCGTTTAAACATACTTCTTGCAAAATCCTTTGCGAATAATTTTCCAACTTGAACCACACGAGCAACCTTAGATCGGCTAGGACGAAATGATCTTGATGTGTATAAATCTTGGTCGACAAATTCATTAGAACATGAAGATAAACTGAAAACAAAAAGATGCAAAGTTTTTAAATGCACAAATTCAAATTTATTGTTAAATTTTGTTTACCTTAGACCATCGCAGGACGCACCTTCTTTGTAACACTGAATTTTTACAATATTGAAGAAAACAGCACCAATTGTGTTTGCAGTGACTTCAACCATAAGAGTAATTAAACAAATTTTAAATAACGATTTTAAAATTAAATTTCCATATATTCATGAGTTTACCTGTATCAATATTTTGTAAACATTGGCGGAATTTTAAATCACAATCACAGTGTGATCTTGTTGTGCGAAATTCGTTGCATATTCCTTGTTTGCATTCCCCTGCAAGCAATACGTCAGTGCAATGATCATGATCCCTACAACACATGTCCTCTTTTACATTGACCCCTAAGTCGTTATAGTCAGCTGCCCGCTTGCCTGCGCAATTTACATTTATTAACATTTACATTAAACAAATTAACTGAATAGTTAACTATTGTTTACCTGATCCACACCACTTCGTTCCGGGATAAAATAGGCGGCCTGTATTGTTTTCTTTAGCCTCTTCGGACTCAAAATCATCATCATCGAACTCGTAATATTCATCCCCATAATCATCATCATGTTGAGATGTAATGTGACGTCGAGGACGCAGCACTTCCTCAGCATCAAGCAAGTTTTCATTAATTATTACTTCAGGATTGGTGGAAATCTTGCGGGCCAACTGACTCGTTTTGTACTCCGAAGGAAGAACCGAGCAATGCACCATTATGGAGTTGTGTAGAATAAGGAAAAGTGCAAGTGTTAATTTAGGATTCCACTGCAGAAGAAATGGTTAGGTTTCAGTCACTTTTAAGCTATATAGTATTATTATAAATAGAAAACTCTTACCATTTTCAATGCGATAGTTTGTAATTGATAAAGCTCTTGAGAGGATCAACCTTTTCGAAGCAAATGTTACTGCAATGATGATCTGATATCATTCGTGATCCTCATATTTATATTCTTCCATTGTGACAAAGAAAAATTACTCGACTTGAGAGAATTCACAAATCACATTGCACTTCACAAATGCATTTATTCTTCTAAACAAGATCGAGCCATGGTATTTCCAAGCAAGTTGTTAATATTTGTGGAATTTCTAACTTCGACTTCTTATTGTGCTTATTGGGTTTTATTTGGTAATTCAAATGACACTTTTACAAAACTCATCCTTCTGCCTTAATTATTTTTCTTATAGTTTCAATCTAAATTATTGAGGTTTCTGGTTCATGTTAAGGAGAGGTTTTACAATTTATTTATTTCGTCTATTTCAACCAATTTTTACGCACCAACATAATGATTTGAAGAATAGACTATTCCGAAATTACGCAGCTTTTTAATTCACAAGAGGAATTTATTTCGGATTTTATTTGACTGTTAAAATATTCTTCAAGTCCATAAACTCATTTGACAAGAAAAATGTTTTAATCAGACATTCATTCGAATTTTGGTTTTAATTATATAGTTGCGGGACTTGTGGACTACTAGGAGATAGACCTCGACGCAGATGTAAAAAATGCGTGTCTTAAATATTTTCTTTTTGGTGCCACTTCTAAAGAAGAATAATAATCTTAAATGTGGAATTATATTTAATGGATTTTGGAACTAAGATGAAAAATTACCTATCGTGTTTAATTTTTATTTAAAATATTATTATTTCAGCAGCTACATTAAATATATTCCAAAATTAATAGAAATTATTGTCCTTCAACAAAAATCGCTTTGAGAATTTTAAATGATTGAAAAGAATTCCAGATTACCGGTTTTATTCAAAATTACGTGATCGCAATAATTAAGATCTATCATGGAAATCCTATAGCTAAATTCTTAAGTATGGACAAAAATTCAGAAGGTTGCAAAGTCTAAACTGCACTGCAGTCTGCACTTTGAAATTTTCCACATTTATTTCTTTAAAACACAATGACAATTATTTATCTGATTTAATTAGTAAAAACATTTATTTAAGAGTTTGTGCAAAATAATTTGATCTCTTTACAAATGAAGCCTAAATCAATAATTGTTTAATATGACCAGGCGAGAAACTCTACTAAATAGCATTATAGTGAATATTTGTCGTTTGGGACGTATTTCTCAGATGGTCGAAATTTCCAGCGGGAGCATATTTCATCACCGAAAGTTTGATTGTAACCAACCCTGTAACTCAATTCGAAATGTTCATTATTTTCAAAGGACTATTTAAAATATTTATTTGTACACTACTTTTTCATACGTGCATGGTGCAATCGTGTATTACTTCATCGGGCTTCAAGCATGCAATTACAATGTAAATTATTCTCAGCCAGTCATAAAATACAATTTGAATAACTAATATACCCGAAATTCAACATTTTTACACAAGGCGAGACATGATAGTAGGTAGCATGTGCAAATAAGTGGAAATGCAAAAAAGAAACTCTTATTAATTACGTTTTTATTACAATTTGGTAAACCATCTATTCAAGGTCAAAATTCGGCTAGCGGATAATTCACAACACAGTTATTATGTACTTGTGTAATATTAGTGCTAAAAGAGCCGCAGCACATAGACTCCATAATATCTACAATCTACAATATTGTCCAAAGTCCGCACAAAGTACATGCAATTGCTCATGCGTTTCTCAATTCATTGCAAGCGTCAAGTCGTGGGAACTGCAAGAGAGTCTTATTAATTAACACCACATGCAAGCACAAAGAGCGCTGAGGTGATTGAAATTTTGTAAAAATAAAAATTGATAATTTGTATTTGTTGTAATTTTTATTAAAGCGTTTTTATGTGTGACATGCTTTCAGTGATCATCAGTCTTATAATTAAAGTTAAAATTTTTAATTTAATATGTTAAAAAAATATTTTGTTAGCATCTTAAATTAAAGAGGATTCGCCACTTGTAAGCAACTGGGGACCTACAAAGTTTGTCGGATGTGCGATTGTACAGACCGACCAAAAGATCTTTGACAAAGTTTCGGGTGATAAGCGACACCGAGTCTGCGGTTACTTGGGTATCAGTGTCGCCGTGTGGACTGGGAAAGCTGGATGTGCCAGGATGAAAGGAATATGATGAGTAGTATTGTTGTCGAAGGTATTCATACGCACAGTCATGCCTAAAATAGTTTTATGAATTGATGTACATCGATATTTGGGCTAATTGGATCATAAAACTAAATGACGGGTGAATCTTGACAGTATAATGTAATTTTAAAATTATATTGTTAAAGGCAAAACATCAAATCAAAACAAAAAAGGAACATTACAAGTGAAAGTCATGGGCGTTATTGAACACAAAAATCAATGCTAAATGCACGCACAGCTGTTATGCAGTTTATTGATTCCTTGTCGTTAATAATAAATTAAAATAAATTATTTATTTACCTTTGCCAATCGGTACAAGGTCGTCGTTCCCGGAAACATGTCACTTGCACAACATTAAAAAAAACTGCTCCCAGGGTATTTGCTGTTTCTGTGTGTGCCATATAAAATAGGTTAGTTTTTAATTATTCTGCAGGATTTTTTGGACCCTTTTTATGTTTCACTAATTTGTTTAACAATTTCGCCTCTTACCTGTATTAACCGTTTGCAAGCAACGCCGAAATCTTGCATCGCAGTCACAATGTGATCTAGTTGTGCGACTTTTATTGCACAACCCACGTCGGCATTCTCCGGAGGACAAAGTGTTCGGACAAAGGTCGTGCTCTCGACAACATTTATCCTCATCCGTGTATCGTCCTAAGTCATTGTAGTCCGTTGCCAATGTGCCTGGTTTATAAATAAACAAGCGATTTTCAATTTTGTTTGCTTTTCCGTGTCAAGATGTTGGCTTTATAGCATAGTGGAAATGAGACGTATTGTATAATTATTGTATTAATAATAATATTCAAAATTTATTGTGTTAAGTGAATAGTTAATATTCGCGTTCGGGCGCGCACGCGAAGAATATCACTGCCAAATTCAATGTGAATTGATGACGCATTCAATTTGCATCTAGGTAGTGTTGTTTCGAATTGTCTTGGGAAGGTTAACAATTGATTTCGGTTGGTGCGAGCTTTTGTGCTATTATGTCATTGATTTAAAGATGATTGATTACATTTTTCATTACGTCAAAGAATGATTTTTAAATTTCTGAGGATGACTGGCGCAAAATTGCCCATAAATATGAATGTCAATTACCTGGTCCACACCATTTTGTTCCAGGATAAATAAAGCCCAAACTATTGTGTATTTCACCCGAGACCCCAGTCGCTTCGTGGCACACCCCCTCCAGGGCTGAGATTGATTCTCGTGGAACGTGTCGAATTTTGACAGGATCGGCACCCATCATCATCCGTTGAATGTCTCCGCGATCCGAGTAAATGTTGCAGAATGGCTTGCGAGCCGACAGCTCAATCATTCGGCTCATTTGATAATCCGAAATCAGCACGGATCCATGCACCGCGAAGTCATTGTGCAGAATCAGGCAAAATACCAGAATCATTTGGATGTTCCAACGATTTAACATCTGTGATAACAATTCATTAGAAACATATTTTAGAGTGCAAAATATTCGCTCAAACGCTGAATTTATAAGCACAAACATTTGTTACATTAAATACCGTTAAAATGAGTTTAAAAAACGACCACTCATCTTAATGATTCAACGTCAGTGTGGTCCATAATGACCTTGCATTTTATTAAAAGATAACAACGCACAAAATTGTCATTTCCGAGTTCCGATTTTGTATACGCAAAGCGCATCTAATTTCAAATTGACGCAACAGTATAGTGCCCACTGGCAACCTTCAAACGGTACATTGATTTTCGGGTTCAAAATAATCAATTCAAAACATTAACATTGAAAAATAAACACAATATCATAAAAATATGTTAAGTGGATTTTTGAGATATTTTGAAGGTCCCAATAAAAGCCTATTATAGGAAATTTGAACCATAATTGTGTTAATGGTGTTAAAGGCGAGTCATTCAATTGTTAAAGATTATTTTCCCACTGAAAACTTGTCGCGAAATTATCTAAGTAATTTGTAATTGTAATTTGGTTGAATTTTTCAACTCAATATTTCCACAACAGTTGCGGCTTAAGTGTTTTTACTTTTATTACAATTATGTGGAATTATTGCGCTTCACACAAGAAAATTCCTCACACACATTAAATCGTGATCATGATGCTGCAGTTAATAGTTCAATTCAACAAAACACAATATTTGAGATAAATGTGTGGTGTGGCAAGGTTAACCGATTGGCTAATAATCAAGTGGCCAAAAACTTCACATACCTACGTATACGTAGCTATGTTCAATGGGCTCCTGACCTTTCTTTTTCCTTTGCAGTGCGTTTACACTTTAATGCAAACAAAATATTTCATTTAATTTTTTTTTTGGATCTCCTCTTCTGTATTTTCTTGATGAGTGTTGAATTGCATCAACTTGCGGCTTGCTTATGTTTTGTCTTAGATTCAAATGTAGCCTTTATGTTGGGAAATATGACGGTACATACGTGATACAAGTACTACTTCCCAAATTGCTGCACTGTGTGCACCTACGATGTACCATGGTAAATTAATTGTGTTTGACCAAGCGGCCGCAATGTTGCAAAATGTATTAACTTTGTAATGTAAATTTTTGTTAATTCAGATTTTTATCTTTTTTGGGCACATTCAATTGAAATTATATTGGGTGTGTGTTTTTAATTATTGTTGATACTTTTTTTTTGAAAATTAATAACTTTTTCAATGTCACTTCAAATTGATCTTTGATGAAAATCTTAGAGAAATTAGTACGTTTCACGACTTTAGAGGACGCTCAACGGATATTGCTTTAATTAGAGTTTGTATGCGATTTTAATTCAATGACTTTGAAATATGATTCTAATTATTAACAAATTCGCTATTTGTTTTTCTTATTTAAAACAACCTTAGTAAAATATTGTCAATTTTACTGCACTTTTACTCACATTGATGTTGTTCCGCAGATTCTCACAATTATTATACTGAACTATTTGTTTTATATTTTTAAACATTTCTATTCCCATAAATCCTTTGAGTTAATTTTTAACCATTCACTAAATTTTTTAAACTCAACTATTTTTTGTTTATTTGTTTTCACCATTAATCCTATTGTTATGTTTCAATAAGAAAAAAAAACTAATTTTATTAATATTTTTATTAGAGAGTAATTTAACTGCGACTTTATTTGCTTTTATAAATTAATTTCTCCTATTCAAAAAAATAACACAGCAATAGTAAAAATTTTACTAAAACGACACGGCTAAATTTAAAATTTAAAGAGGGAGCAGCTTCAAAAAGCTTTTGACCGCAACGGCTAATTCTGAAAGACTGACGGGTTATTTAAATTTAATATGCACACCAACATACTCGTACATTATTCGGTGCTCATTTCAAAGTCGTTACAGTTTTGTAGGAAACTACTCAATATAGAGCTTCTTTCCAATCAATAAATGCTTAATATGATGATGAAGATTTTACCGACATTTTGTACGTCAACTAATACAAGTTTAAGTTTAATTTATTTGTTATTGGCAAAAAAGGCGTTAAAAATATTTATTTATGACAAAAGAGAACAAATATTGGATGGGAAGATAAAAATAAAGAAAAAATCCTAGATTCAATTTTAAGGTTCATTCCAATTATAAATTATAACTGTATGTTTCCAAACTGTTTTATGATTTATAGTTTACGGCGTTTATTAAGTTTAGTCAAAAAATCGTGCTTGTTGCGCTATTGCAATTTTTAAATATTTGATCTTTTTACTTCAATGGTTTTTTCATTCATTTTTAGGTTTTGACTCGTAACAAAGAGTATAAAAGAATTGCGGCTTTTATTGTATTTTTGTACTCCTATTTGTGTCATGATTTTCATTTACAAATAACTGCTCAACGCCTATTTTTCTGTACAAAACTGCGAGCACTTCTATTGCGTTATTTCAATTTTATAAATTTACTAGATGCAAGGCTTGAGGGCTTTTTCATTTATGTATAAATGTTAATGATATATCATACCGTAATTCAATGCAACATTATAATTAATATTACTAGAGAACAGTGTATTTTTTCTATCTGCACATTTGAAGGAACTTAAAATAATTGTGAAAATTCAAATTACTTTAATATGCAGTTCCTTCCAGCTCTTCCTATAAAAAACTAATTCCAAAAAATTATATAAAAAAGGAACCAGAAAATTCGAGATGTGCCTTCGGTGCTGAATCTGTTATAAGCGGTTGTCTTCATAACACCACTGGTCATTGGTCAAGTCAATTGAATCAAATGATTGGTAAATTAAATGTCCACATATTTTACGGTCATTAATATTCAATCAGAATTTATTTATATCATGACGAGCATCCATTTCAATTGATGATTTTCTGGTAGCACATCACTGTTAGTATTGCGTCGTTATCGAATGCGCTTTTTAATGTACAACAATTTGGGGACAGTCTCGTGTATCAAATTTTACCACTCTATTCAATTACTAATTGTGCTTGGACTTTAGATTATTTTAAATATTTATTTAAAATTTATTAATCTGAAAATGAACACTACAAAAGGACAAACCGCTTATTTGTGATAAAATTGATATTTATTGTGCAATTAGTTTTAAATTAACATTTATATTATGAAACTTTATATATAGATATATCATATAAGAAGTAACATTTTGATGAGATTCGGCAATTATTATAATATAATAAAATGTAATCAAATATTATAAGCCGCAATAAATTTAGAAAATTAGTCATAAAAAATATTGTGTTACAATTTATATACTAATACTATGTTTTTGTATTAATTGTAAGTTGAAACCCATCTTGTTCTGGGAATAAATTTGTTTTTTTTAGAATTCTACATTGGCTTAGAATAAAAGAATACGCTTCTCCACGGTCTTCCGGCAAATCGGACATCCCTCGATTTGATCACCGCACATTTGGCAAGTACCGTGTCCACACAAGAATACCATATTTTTGAAGCGATCGAAGCACACTGGGCACATTGTCTGCAAAAATATATTAAAATATAATTTAATACATAAACTTATAAAAATAAATTGAGAAAAAGAAAAAATCCTACTTGTTCCTTGATATCATGCAATTGTTGTTGCAGTTTCTGCACATCATCCAGCTCAATATTGTTGAGATTGGGATTGGCATTATTTGTCGCCGTGATGCATGGAGTCGATGGTACCGTATTGTTCATGGCGACACCGTGACCGGACATGTTCACACATTGGGGCAATTGCTGCTGTTGCGGCAGTTCATTTTTCTCACTCTCAACACAAGACACAACCTTGGCAATTGTGCCGGGACCACCACAACACACACTCATGGGCACCATTTCCTCGATTTGAGTGCGACACTGCACACACTTTTTCATTATCGTTGAGCAATTGTCACACGCCACCATATGACCACAAGGTTGGAAGAAAACTGATGCCCGTTTGTCGGAACAAACGAGACACTCATCAATCTGCAATTAAATTCAAATATGTCAGTTAGAAGAAAGTGATTGCAAATGCATTTAAGTTTAGACAGTTGAGGAAAATGACTTGAAAGTGAATACATAAGTTTGTACTAACCTTCTCTCGGGAGGAGACAGTTTCACGACAAAGAAGACACTTTTTGACGCGTGGTGCACATATATCACAGCAGCAAACATGGCCGCATGGCTTGAAAATAGTGTCACGTTTTTGATCGGAGCACACGAGGCACTCATCCAACGGGCCTTCACTGACAATGTTTATATCGGCAGCACGACCGGCAACATTGCCGGGGAAATCCATGTCATCTGTTTTGCGTTCATTGTAGCACTTGACAAGTGTCTTACACAAATTCGGATCCGGACACAGATCCAGCGGTGTCTGTAGTTTGCGATTTTTAATTGTCAAATCTGCTCCATTTGCGGCCAAAAAGCACGCAATTGACGCGGATGCTTTTTTGTCGGTGTGCTATGGAAATTTACGAAAATAATTTCTTATTTTTTAATTAAATAATATTTATGTCTTACATTGCGTAGTCCCATCAGTAATTTGCCAAATCCTTCAACATCCTGCAGTTGTCGCAATTGAGACAAAGTGTGGTGACGAAGTGCCTCGTGTAAAGGCGTATCACCATCTTTGTCGGGAATGTTTAAATTAGCTCCTTCGCGCACCAAAAGACGAACTATTTGGACGTGTTGCCGCTCTACAGCTAAATGAAGTGCTGTCTGTAGATTAACATTTTGTTTATCTTTGTTAGCTTTCCCGGTGTGCACGAGTAGGTCGGCTATTTCAACGTGGTTATTCAGTGCTGCCAAATGAAGAGCTGTGTAACCATCATCCTTTTTCTCTTCCACTATCCAGGGACGATTTGTTTTTAGAAGCAATATTTTCATAGCACTGCAAAGAACGAATTAACAGTTTAAAATGTAAATAAGAAATTATAAAATCATAACCATAAGCTTTAAAAAAATTGTGTGAGCAATTTCTGATCTTGAATTATTTTTATTATGAGAGAATCTTTTAAATTTGTGATTATGTTGAATTTAAGGTAATTGAGACAATTTTTAATTTTGACCTTAGCACATCTTTATGCTATGATATTTTTCTGAATGATTCCTCTACAATACGTACAGGCTATGCTTCTCGAATAGAAACAAGAACTTAGAACAAACATTTAATTTACATGCGTTAATTATAAAAAAAAAAATTGAGGAAAATTCATTAACTACACATTAAAAACTCCTCAATTAAATTGTAGTCTGTTGCCATGAAAGAGATAAGACGTTATTGAAGATAATAACATTTTAGACGCAAATTGTGTCTACGATTTTATGCGTGTTATCTACAACCACTCAAATTCGACACTTCAGTACACAGCCGCGGAGCCCAAATACAATTGTAATAAAATGTAAACAATAAAAATTCACTGAATAGTTTTCGTTAGTATATGAAGTGGGGTAAAGTTTAATTACTATGCAATTTAGCTTACTCTGCACATCTGGATTTGAATAATTCAAAATCTTCGTCTTTTAATGTTCAAAATTACTAAATAGAAGTTTAAAACAAATAGTAACATCTACCTTTTTAACAAATCAATATTAAAAAGTCACGTATTAAAAGACAGCGATTAGATATATTACAAGATATTTAGTCATGTATTAAGAATCAACATACCTTGGATTGCCCTTCAATGCCGCATGATGCAACGCATTGAATCCATTATTATTAGTAAGCGTAATATCAGCGCCAAAGTCTAATAACAAGGATAACATTTCATCCTGTTCTTTTGAAATTGCATCATGCAAAGGTGTATCCCCCTCTGAATCTTGTAAGCTGGGATGACAATTCAGCTCCAGCAGAGTTTTTACAACATTGAAATGACCCTTGTTTATGGCAATATGCAGAGCAGTCTGACGTCTCTTGTTGCGTGCATTAAGGTCGGCTCCCGTTTTTGCCAACAGCTCAATTACACCAGGTTCATCACCAAATGCGGCATGATGCACCGCTCTATCACCGTCCTTATCCTCAATCTCGACATCGGCACTGTTGCGCAACAGAACTTTGATAACATCAAAGTGACCATTTTGGCTTGCCGCTTGCAATGCTGTGTGACCAGCAAACACTCCATTGACATTGGCAATATTTCCCGCCTGGGGGCTGGCTACACTTCCGGCAACAGCACCACTGAGCAATTCCTCACATTTGGTAGCATCACCATTGGCCGCAGCCTTGACCAATTCTTCAGTAGCATCGCCAGACACGTGAGGCTCAAACAGTTTTTTCAAAATTGCAGATAAACGCTCGCCATTTGACGTCACTGTTGTTGAGCCATCTGATGCTGATGCCTGCATTAAAATTTATATACATATTTTAAATTATTGTTATCGGACACAAATGTTTGACATGTACATATTGTGATTGATCGCATTTTGACTCAAGCGGAAAGAGAAAGCCCACTAGAATATATAATTATTTTGATAACCTTACCACTTTAGTCACAGCAAGTGGATTGTACGTCCAAGAAGTGTTGCACACTTCAACTTTAAGATCGTTGTCGTGATAAACTTGCTGAACACGTCCCACTTTTCCGAGAGTCTGTAGTAAAACAATACATTTTAAACTCAATAAATGTGGTATAATTGAAAGATGTTTAATCTTACCGGCATCATTGCTTCTGCCCACTCCCCATGTCCCCTTTGCAACAATTTAATTCTCTCCAAATCACTGCATATCTTCACAAAATCTCCAACTGCAAATTGCTGTACACCATCGGCATTAACTGGCTGCGAGGATATTTTTGTTAGAACTGCAGGGTTAAATGTCCAACGATTGCCACTTGCATAAGCCACTACTATGTCATGATCTTCGTCTATGCCAACTACAGTGCCCACATTACTCAGGCATTCAAACATGCCGTCAGTCCAACCACCGTGTCCATGTTGCAACGACTGCACAATCTCTAAATCTAAATCGACTGTCACTTGATCACCAATCAGGAAACCATGTGGACCTTTTCCAGGCCCATTTTCGCCCAGCAGCGGTAAATGATCACGGTAAAAAGTTGTGCCCTTCGCATCGCTGACCACCTTCAAATCGGCCATACCTTCAAACCCGACGCGATACAAATTTTTTGCGCCATTATCCCACACTACATATGCTGCTGATCTGGGTGAAGCAGCTGACCAATCCTGTACTTCATTGACTTTACCCCTACGACCATTTCCGCCATCTTGATCTTCCCACTGCCAATCCACACCTCGCACAACACGAGCTCCCGGAAAAATGCCCCGCACTGCAATTTTCTTTGATTTACGACGCGGCTCGAGCATTGCCCGTTCACCACCCGGAATTGTAATGCGACAAAAACGATGACGCAAATGATGTTTATCCGAGTGATAACACACTGAGCACAAGTCGTAATTGGCGCATTCTGCGCATTTCCAACGTATACCGAAAATGGGCTGTTGCCTACAGGTGTCGCACATTGTGCCTTCATGTTTAATGCCTGTGGGTGCACTATCCAGCACACGCAAATCATTTGCACCAGCGCAACGATAATTGGCAGCGGTTCCATTGTCCCACACAACAACCACTTCTTCGGAAGACTCAAAATTGCGTACTGTCCCTACGTGACCTTCACCTCCATCCTATGATATGAAAACATTTACTTTAATTATATTTCGACACCACAAACGTCAATTTAATATCTTGAGTAAACCAAAAAAAACATTCATCACAAAACATAGATAAAGAAGCACATTCCTAAATATCAGCGAATCGTATTTTTTATCAATGGAAGATTACAGTTAATGTTTACTTACTTGCTTTCCCCACTTCCAGTCGGGACCTCTTATGACACGAGCGCCAACACCTTCCATTGTGAAACGTGTCGGACGAGCGGTTGTCGTTCCTGATGTAGCTCCCTGGAGTGATGACGATGCGGACGATGCTGAGCCGTTACCACCTCCTCCATTTCCAGAACTATTTGTTGCACCAGCTGGTGTGCCTTGATTCGATTTCATCAAGTCCAATGGTGGGGCTGCACATGCCATACTACGCAATGCACCACAGCTCAATAAAATGTCTCAAGCGACGTTGTACTACACGCTTTTGTAAGTGTATGTGCAGGTAGGTTGCAGGTTTGTGAATATATTTTAATTGTGAAATGAATGTCAGACAAATGCAGGTATTTTCAAAATGGGCACTTGTAGGAATATCCGTTTGTTTTAATCTGTTTCGTGTGTTGTGGTTGTTTCGGAGAACAATTAGGTAACAAAAAACTTCAACAAAATTAAATTTAAACCTAAAAAACTAAATTATTTTAACTTTTAAACACAGTTTTGCGATGGCGATTTCCAATTTCCATTCTATTCTGTGAGTCCACATATATACTTCATGTATTTTGACAGCATTCGCTTTGCGATATTTTTTCTTTGCTGACTGCTGTCAAATAAAAGACTGATACATATATACATATACTCCATAGATATATATGTTTCAAAATATAACTTAAATATATGTAACCGTACTTTATATTATGTTTATACTTTAAAAACCCGGTTAAAAATATAGAGAATTTCCGCTTTTTCTTTTGCCATACCAAAGATATTTAAGTATTTTAATATAATTACAAATTTTTTTAAATAATAAATTGTATGAATTCCTTTTGTTAATAATGTTTTATTATTGCATACATTATAGCGAAAATGGATCCAAAATTTAAATTGTAAGTTGTACCGTTATAAAAGTGAAAAGTACTTATATACCATTAAATAAAATGCCATGCCTGACATTCAACCATTCATTAATCCAGAGAATATCCAAAAAGTAATTATGTAGAAAATTTTTTAACATCACCTGAGTCCAAAAAGTGACATAGAGAAAACTAATTAGTAATTAACAACATGCATGTAAATATGCGTATAACATTAAGAGATAAGAGAGGTTACTACAACCCTAATCTCAGGATATAGTTATCTCAAGTTGTTGTTTAAAAAATACTACACATTTTCCAATTGTAATTCAGATTTTTCAATTGTAATTCAATGTTCCAGAATTTTTGCTCGTCCTTATTTTAAAATGAAATATTTTCAATTTTACAATACATATTATAAACCTCTATAGTTTTAGTATTGGTAAGTCAAATATCGTTCATTTTACACATAATATATGAATAACATTTAAGTAAATATAATACATGACTTGCATAATTAAAATGGTTTAGTGTTGTTTTTTTTTGTATATTTATAGTCCCAAAATTTCACCATCAACTACGCGACTACACAAATCAAAAACACTTTTAGGACAAGATTCCTCATATTTCGTGCAATTTTTTTCATTCCCCAGATTTTCCGCTATGTAGTAATCTTTATGAATGCCCTCCTTTTTTGTCGTAGTTGGTCTGCGAATTAAATTTTGACAATAAACATTTTGCGAAATATTTTGATTATAATGTTTTGATATTCCTTAATTTAATCTAAAAGCTTACGTTAATATAATGTGCATGATATCACCCAGGACTCCATTGTGCGTTCCTAATGGATCTTTTGCTGCCTCACATATCATCCGTAAAAGGCACGGTCTGCCTTGATACCCATTCCTTCTCAAATCAATTTTTTTTTAATAATTATAAATGTTAAATTACAATTTTAAATTATTTGTACTTTTTATAAAAAAATTGACTTACTGACTAAATTTACTCTTTAGTATTCTGTAAAATGATTTTCTCGTTATGAATGTTGTGGTTGCTGGTAATTGAACATTTCTTCGATTTTTCTTATTTGCTGCACTTGCAGAACAGTTTGTTTTACAATTTCCAAGGATCGGTACAGCTTTTTTTTCCGACTTTGTTTTTGATTGTAATTTTTCTTCTTTTGATTGAGACGAAGTTCCTATATCTCGAGCAATGTTCCACTGTAAAATGATTTTTTTTTTAAATTAACATTTTAAAAAGCACAAAATTCAGTCAATTTTGTTTTTGTATCACCGTTTTGATTAGTCCCGGAATAAGATATGTTGCATTGTCGTAATTTCCATAGAAAGATTCAACACTGTGTGACATGTAAACATTCTCTCTCGGAAGATCCAAAGGAAAAGCCAATGCAATAAATACCTTTTAAATAGAGTACAAATTAAATTCACAAAAAAAAAATTTTTTTTGAACACATACACCAGTTCCACTTGAAGAAGGAAAAATCGCCGGATAACCTGATCTTCTACCACGATTGCGTGGCTGTTTAAAATCGGCTTCAGATCCGCTAAATTCATTTATCACAATTAAAACCACCGCAAAAAGCACCACCACGTATCGATTCATTTTTTCACAGATTACTCTCGAAATGGTTAAAAAGTAAAAACTAACTTTAAAACAGGAACAAATTCAGGTAGACCCGCACTCGACGGAATTATTCACAAGTACTGCAGCTAAAGGAAATGTGTAACATTTCGAGCACATATGTGAAAGTGCTTCGAAAATTTTCCTTTGACCCAAAAAATAGATTCTCCTCGATGTGCTTTCTAAGATCAAGACAAATTGATTCATCAAACATGATTTATGGTCTTAAATTTTATAAATGCTTGTGGTGTAATACATTAGGAATATAATCAACGCTAAACGACTTATATATACGTCCACACTCGAAGATATAAATCCGTGGACCGTGATAAAACGCCGAATACAACAATGTATGTTCTCGTTTGTTTGGATTAGCGTTTGAGTGCTGAGAACAAATCAAATATTGGAAACAATAAAAGCTGTCTGTAGCGCTTTTCGATATACTAGTTCGTAATGTAGACTGTCGAATGTGACTGAGCTATATAAGAAAGCAAAACATTTTCTTATTTACTATCACAAGATGAAGAGTATGTAATTCATTCGATTGAAAGCCAATAAAATCTCAACAAAAGATTGTAATACTAAAAGTCAATTTTTGAAATTTAAAAAAAATTCTCAAATACATTTAATTATTGCCTCTAATTTTACCTACATTATTTTCTTTGATTTCAGTGGTGTAAAGCCTATTTTATAACTTCTGTAATTGACATTAGCTAAACTGTTAACGAAAAGATTTTAATAAAAGGTGTTTTAAATAAAGTTTTAAGAGTATATTTATTACAAAATTACATTATTGAAGTAATTAAATCAAGAACACTTGTAGGACATTTCGCCTCATACATTTTACAATCTTGCGTTCTTCCAATCAATTCCGCTTTGTAATAATCCTTGTGCAGTCCCTCAGCTTTAGAAGACGATGGACTGTAAATATAAAACCCAAATTGTTGAAGTACTCGTACCTCATGTAGCGAAAAATACACGAAACTAAGGATTACGTACGTTAAAATAATGTGAAGCAGATCTCCCAATACTCCATTATGATGTCCTAAAGGCTCCTCAGCTGCTTGGCATATGGAACGCAGCAAACAATCCCGGCCCTTGATGTGACCACTTCGACATAAATAAAGTTAAGCGGTTAACGTTCGATACGGTTTAATTAAGTACATAAAAAAAAATGTGATCGTTACATTGAGTCAAGTTTTCCTTCCAACATTTTGTAAAAAAAATTTCGTGTTATTAAACTGGGTCGTTTCATTATTGACAACCCAGGAGAGTAAGGCAGATTCAAGTTTCTCTTCGAAACATGCTCAACTTTTATTTGTTTTTTTTGTTTTGACAATTTTTTGCGTGATCCTTCCTCAACGTCTGTTGCATTTTTTCCCCCATTAATTTTGTGTATTTTAGCTTTTTTCACTTTCTTTTGTTTGGTTGTACACTTTTTGATAGTTTTTAAATTATTATCCAATTGTTTTGGGCAATTGCTGGTGATATCAATTGATGTCGAATTTTGCAACTTTGTATTTTGATCGGTACCCAATGTTCGTGATGAATCCGACTCGATTGATTCCACAAGATCTAGCTAAAAATATAATTGCCGTCATAATGATGCAAACTGATATTCATTGAATTGCAATTTACTCTTTCCAGTGGTCCAGGAATGAATTGATCAGCCAAGTACGGCATATTGTAATTAGCCTCAAAGTTGTAGGACACAAATGCATCGCCGAATGCAACATTTTCCAGTGGTATTGCAAGTGCTATAAGAATCTTTAAAATAAAGTTATTTTTTGTAGTTCGTTAATAGCAAGTTCAAAATAAAGAAATTCTTCAAATATTTCTTACACCAATTGTAGTCGATTCGGGAAACAAGAGTCCACGTTTTTTTCTGTCCAGAGCTTTAGTGTAATCAAAACGAGAACTGTTCACAACAACCGCACTCAACAAAGCAGTTATTGCTATTGCAGACCATTGGGAAGTTACCTTCACCATGATTAATGTAAGATTGAAATTATGAATTCCTATTTTTAATCCAATGTCGAGTAAATTACTGAATCAAATGATAAACCTAGAACGACGTATGATCAAACTACGGTTAAGTTAGCTCACACTTTAATTTAACGGTACTTGAGACGGTAATTATTTCTTAATGGTTATGTAGTCGCACGCATTGCGCAATTGATCTTTGTAATATAATATGTGTCATTTCTCCCATTCCGTGTTCTAAAATGGTGCGCGCGTATTATTTGTTTTTACAATGAACGAGCGGAATAGGTGCTCGTAATATAACTTAAACTGTGAAATTATTCAAATAAATGAATATTAATCGGCGTCAACGATTATGTTATGTGAGCGATGATGTATGATATAATAAAAATTTAAATATTCAAAAGTTTGATTCATTTCGTAATAATAAATTTTAAATAAATATACATATTAACTTAAGTATTTTTTAATAACAGCTAAAGGTATAATCTTTATCTGTTTTGAAAATTGGAAAATTTGTAATCTTCTTGGAGCTAATTTTTTTTATAAATCCCATACATTTTTCAATATCAGAAAATTAAACACAACAATAAGAACTAAAGTTGATTTTTAATTTATATATTTGCAATCAACCCTGAGTTCCCCTATATTACATAATCGTGTTTGTACCAAAACATAATATTATATTGATAATAATATTTTCAAAAGGGTTTGAGTAGGTTTCCCTACCTAACGTTTACATCTTAAATAACGATTCTCATTCAAATATTATCAGTACTTTAAAACATTATAATTAGCACCTTTATTTTTACTTTGTATTCGATTTCGTGTAAAGAATCCGTAAGTTTTATGTTCGTGTCACAAATGTAAAAATACATATTTAAATGTTGCAGATGGCAAAAAAAGAATGTGTATTTTGATGTCGTTTCAGTATTGGAATCAGTATTATTATGATTAAGATAGAATTTCCTTTCCTCTATGGAGGACTTTTTGAATGACGTAGGGTGGGAAATTATGTTTCTCGCTCAGCTTCCAGACCCGTAAAGTGTCGAAATCGTCGTTTATATTCTCAATTTTTTAATATACACAAACATATCAAAACTGTGAATTAATTTTTGGTTTTTCCAAATATTTTTGTGCATAATGTTAAAGTATATGTAAAACTCTAATTTTTTTTTTCACTAAAAAAGAATTACGCGGATCTCCTTGCGGTGTTGAACTTTTTACATAAAAATACTATGATAGCTCAATTGCACTTTAATGTATTTTAACAATTTAACATGCTTTCTTTACAGAAAGTGCACATTTTTCTATTACTTATTCAATTGAAAATATTTTCAAATGCTTTTTTATTGTAACTTAACTAATAATAATAATAAGGATTATGGGGCTTAGGATACACACATTTGCATGTTTGACTTGACTTTTCAATTTTCATTAAATTGTGTAAACTGCAACAGTATAGTCTTTAGGAAAGCCCACTCCCCACTCATGTACACTTGTGCAAAAAATTAACTTCATTTATGTGCATTGTTTCAGTTCTTCTTTAGCATTCTTCCGAAGCGTGTCAGATGATGCCAGTAACAATTGCAATTTTCATCTTCTCTATTGTTCCGATTATTTATGGAAGTAATCCAGAAAGACGTGCTCTAACATTCACAACAGGCAGTGCAATGGGTGTAAGTGCATTGTCCAAACTCTTGTAATAAAAAAATCTTAAAAGAAAAAGTTAATTCAAAAATTTAATTTTTAGTATTTTATGGCACTTGCTGTTCCAATTGATCTGGAAGATCAAAATGTCTACATGTCCTTTAACTTTGAAGCCAACTATGGACTACCACTCAATGACTCCATATTTTCCAACGGAATATTTCAACGGGTTTGTATTTATTTTTAATTTTTTTTTCATTTTGAAAAGTTCTCAATTAAACGTTGTGATACCCTTTAGTTAGAACTAGATAAACGATCCGTTAGCGTAAACCCAAACGATCTGAGCTTTGACCATGTTTTTACAAGAGCTAATTTTTATGCCAGCTTTGAAAAATATTTGTTTTAGTAAGTAAACTCTAAAAAATAGAAATGAGACAGTTTTAAATACCTAATGTACTCATCTTTTGAACACCCCATTACAGTCTCAATTTCAATGGAACTTCATGTTTATTGCGAACAATCTGTGAAGTTGCTTCGGAGCCAATTGGTGAAATAAACGGATTAGTTGGAGATGTATTTCATATACTTTTTACGTAAGAACATTTTTATTTTAATAAATGTTAGCAATTTATACGGAAATTATTTTTTTAAGACCTTCTGCATCTATGGATGAAGACTTACCCGAGGTCGTTCATGAAGCTGAGCTGTTAGGAAAATTCTCGGATTGTAGTTTCTTTAAGAAAGACTGCCCAAATGGTGTTTTTGAACTAATCTCAAATTGGATATGAAAACACTAAAATAAAGACTAAAGTAGTTTTTCTATAAATCTTTAAATAACCTAAATTTTTTGTTTGTATCGATCGTTACAGTAAACTAATCCCCAATACTCATTGTATGTTGGTATAGTTCCATTTAACGAGGTAAAGTATAGCGGTGATTAAAGAGCTGACATCTCACATTCTTATGCTAATTAATATAACATTTCCCAAAGAAAGCATTAATCCACTATGTAGGTACCAAAATAAAATATTAACATGTATTACTGAAGATGTTGCAAACGTGTTAATAATACCCAGTTACTGAATCGTGTCTCTTGTTGCACACATTTGATTATAAAACAGTTAAGTCTTGTTGCTAAATATATATTATTAATTATTATTATCGATACATTTTATACAGTTAAAAGAATGTATATGTTATGCACTTCTTTTAGATACAAAATTATTAGTGAAAATATTTGTAAATCGCGAACAATATATAATGATAATTTCCCTGAAAACTAGTAACCGCAATTATAAATGCAATGTTACGACTTCTCAAAAGAAATTGGAGGTATGTCTTAATCAACGAAATATTTATGAGTTTTTTTTAAATAACCCAGACTTGTAAGGGTTGATATAATTAATTTACAACAAACAAATGTAAAATATCACTCCAAATTTCTTGCAAGAGGATCATCCCTGTCCATTGGTGGAGGCGAGGTGAGTACTTCCACATTTTTACTGGGTCCTTGTGTCAAGTAACCAGCCACTGGATTAACACCTAATAACGAGTGAACGAATAATGTTTTCAATGTCTATACACGAATAAAATAACAAGAAAATTTAATTCTTTACCAGTCAAGTATCCGCGAATGTTTGTATCTGTTATAAACAGGTCATGCTTTTGATCTTTAAACTCAGCCCAAATCGGGTTTTGGCTGAGAACGCGGGACACGCGATCGCCATAAGTTAAATTATGTGTCATAGCTTTGAGAGCAGATACAATTTGTGCTTTCACCATTGATGGATTGTCAGCGAACTCCATGCGGCTTTCCAGCAAATTTAAAAGGAATGGAATCAAATTGCATTCCAGTGATTGTCGAATTAATGAGTCCTACAAATGTTTGAAATTATTAATACTGTTGTTGTATTTTGTTGAAAATTTGTGTTTGTTATCTTACATGCTGGCACTTGAAGAGGCGACTGAGCGTTTCACATGACTGTGCTGTTAACTCACGATTTGACTCCATGCACTTTTTCAATGAGTGAATGCATTCAGTTTGGGAAATTGCAGAAACACAAATCTGTGAAATTAAAATTATGGAATCAGTCGTAAATAACAGTATGTAATCTCCATTTGGTGTATACTGACCTCTGATAATGATAATTGATGCAATACTGATAAGGCGCTTTTTGGCTGTGCCGCTAATTGACGAAAAAACTTCGGTATGTGTCCTAGTACAGGTACTGCATCCGCTAAATTGGGTTGAGCATTTAACAGAGACACAAGGGCAGTGGTTGAAGTTTCCAATACATCTTTCTAAAATTGAATCTCACTTAATATTTCTCTTTTTGTTTTCATCATGAAATTTTGTACCTCAACTCCTGTTCGATTAATATTATCTGCAACAAAATCCAAAAGATCTGACAGAAACTGTTTCGGTTTCCTCAACGTCCATCCTGGATTTGTGATAAACAGTCTTAAATAGACACCAGACACCATCAACTCGCTGCTAGTAATTTCTTGTAACACTTCCGGGTCCTTCCACATAATTTTGCTATTGGTTTTTTGTGTCGCAAAGAAACTGTCTGTCATGTCAGTTATAGCGTCAATCACTCGAATGCGCAGCTTATCATTCCATACCAATTCAGGATGTTCATGCGTTGACTCAAACATTTGCACAGAAATAGCTGGCGACTCCGTCATTGCATCCAAAAATACGGCCGGCACAAATTTGCAGCAACTAATGCGAACTTTCGGTCCACTTAGTTTATCGGCGATCATCTTGGATAGTAATTCAGCTGACATCTCTCGTAATTGTGGATTGCGTGAATTCACAAATATATCCAGCAAATAGATAACAGCACCTTTTTGTTGCGCCTCTTTTACCATTCTTTGGACATTTAACAAACCTGACAGTGTTTCTAATACACGTTGTTGCAAATCTTTAAGGTGTCCATCTTTAAGAGCAACCAAGAAGTTACCCAAAATTTCACACGCCGCTATTTCATTGACACACTCTTTGTTACGAGATACCAGTGAAACAATCTCTAGGGCGAGATGTTTTATTTCACGATCCTTAAACATAAAAAAAGCATTATCTAAATTTCCCTTCATAATTTAAAACCACAAATATTAATACCATATCACATAAATTTGTTGATAAAAACCCAAACAGCATCTCGAAGTGTCCAATGCATTGGATCTCTACATTAGGATTGGATTTTATCACAGAAATTAGCGCCTTTAAAACCATAATAACATGCTCAATAGCTTTTGGATTAGCGCTGAAATCATACTTCATGGAATTTTCTGACTTCTCCAATTGACTACGGAATTTTGATCGATTGTATTCATTGAGGACAGCTTCGGTTTTCTTGACTGTCGGCTTCATCAGCTTCTGCGGATGATTGGCTGCAAGGGTTGGCGTTAAAATACTACCAGGGGCTAGAATGCTGCGAGCTGGGGTCTTGGAGTTCAGCAAAAACGTATATCCTTGCTTCAGGAACTCCAACAGATCGATAACAAATGATTTTGGATTTTCAATGGGATATGTGGGCATTTCATTGTAAATTCGAATAAAGAGACCACCAATTTGAAGCTCATCTCTGTAAAAATAACATTTAAATACTGGTATTACGGACGCAAATAATTGGAATTTCAAGAACATACTTGTAGGCGTCAAAAGAGAAGTCTGAGACTATTTCATAGATGTCAGTTATATCCTCGTATTGTTCTTTGGAGCTTCTCGTCCGTTGGTATTCCAGAAAATCGAGAAGCTGTGCACGTGTCCCATTATCCCAAATTAAATACGGGTTTCGGGTGTTCGAGGTGAGCAGCTTCAAAACTTCCTTCTCATCTTCAACTGCCAACTTATTGGAAATAAACTTTGACAATAACGTATCCAGAATTTTTTTCACCACAATATTCGTCGAGGTTCCACTAATGGCATAATTCTTTTGAGTCACTGTATTTTGTTTTTCAATTGTTTTGGAAATAGCTTCGTCACCACTCTCCGATTTGCTGGTACTTCCTCCCGATGACAAATCAACGTATGACTTGAAATTTGGCTTATCGTTGTGGTTTTGCACCAAGTGCATTGCACTTTGAATTAAGTTGGTTGCATTTTGAGTGTAGACAGGTGCAGTGTTTTGAGGTGAATTGTTGGGGGTTTCTTCCAATTTGTTTGTATCAATTTGAGTTTCTTTGGGTTCCACAGTTTTTACTTCAGAGGGATCCAAAATGTATTTAATATCATAACCAGCGAGAGCAACAGTAGCCAGTATTGATAGTTTCGCCAAATTATTTGATACTTTCTAAAATTTGTTTCATTTAATTAAAAAAATCAAAGTTTAACATTAATTGATAAACAAACTTGTTGGTTAGATTTCTCATCAGTGTTAAGTCCACTTTCATCCAACGTATAGTCATACTCAAATAGGAATAATAACAATGACCATAATACACCGTTCTTCACTAAACAGCTTTGAAGCTCGTAGTTGTTTGCAGCCAAATTTGTAACCAAGCTGACGGAAAGTGAATGCTGAAAAAAATTTAAGGTAAAAATGAATAAATAATTTAAAAGAGAATACAAACACTGTACCTTAAAGTAAACCACACGACAAACGTCGGTAATTAACTGTGGCAGTTCTATGATCTTCTTTTTGCAGTTATCAAAGTTGCATGCCACTTCAAAGCATTTAGTTATGTTTGAGATGACTTGGAAGTGAACTTGATCTGGCTTAGTGTCGGCACCCATAATTGAGACACAACGGGTGTATGCCTCCAAAAGGGCCTCAAGACCATCATTTCGACGCAATTCTTCAGCGTTCAGTGCTGAACAATGCACTGTGTGATAACAAAGCTCGGAAGCAGCTGTTAGCAAAGGAACATCTTTGGAGAATAATTGATCATCTTTTGTTTCCAACTGAATTGTTTTAATTAATTGTGGATATCCGGCATATTTGTATGGTTTAAGTTCTGTTAGAGAATATACAAATTAATTAAATTTTTTCTTAAAAATAAGAATAAATTTCAAAATGTTACCTTGAGAATATCTTTCAAAAAGAATACTTTGAGTCTGTAGGATTAGAACAATATTGGATGGGTTGGGACCTCCAGAACTTAAAACCGACCGAGAACATAGGAATTCATAAGCTTGATTCACTTTGACGAAGATGTCCTTTAAAGCGAGCAAACATACAGAACTCAGCAGATTTTCCAAAATTGTGAAATAAGAATCAACTTACCCGTCCTTTAGGATTTTTATCAGGATGGTACATTTGCGCCAACTTGTAATAACTCTTTCGGACCAGTGATTCATCTGGTTTGGGGTTCTTGTTCAAATCAATACCTAAGTCCTCGTACGCCTGATTTACTGTCATTTGTGGCGGCTTCTTCTCCACTTCCTTCCGCCATGCGTCCAATGTATGCTTCAGCAACTGCACTGGATTCGGAATCGGCCAATTCGGGAATTTTTGTGTATCACAAAGATGTCGCAAATAAAATATGTGACAAAACAGCTCATTCTCTAGTTGTGGGTAACTTATCACGGGTATAGCCAAATACGGATATCGCGCCATTGTGTGTCCCTTGAGTCGGGGCGTGAAATCGGCAATGTGTGTTGAAATTTTCTCGATTAACATGCGACGCATCTCGGAATTCCATATGGCCTCGGGTGTATCAAATTCACCCAGAAAAATTTCAGCAAACTTTTCAGCGCTATGATTTTCGAGAAAATATACCATCGCCTCTGGCAGAAGCTGACCAAGAATACTACGATGCATTGTCGATTGCGTGGCTTCTTCGCTGCGGAATGCCTGCCGCATGTGTGTCATCTTAAGGAATTTCGCTATCGGCAGAATATTACTTCCAGTGTACATTAGCATAAAATAAAATACACCAGTCAAATAAACTTTTGGCATTTCAGGATTATCTTCCATAATATGACACAAAAGAGTTGCTACGCGCTCCAATAATCCTGGATCATGTGTAAGGCATACTTGTACAATGTGTGGTAGGCAAATGAACTCAGACAATTTGCGTGACAATTTGGGACCAGGAATAAGAACAGCTTCTCCGTCGCGAGCACGACTTGGAAAAAAACTTGTACAATTAATCAAGATGTCGAGGACATTCATGGCTAACTCAGTTTCGTTGTAGATGGGTGTGCCTTTGGCTATTAGACACCTGCAAAACAATGTTGATTATCATTGGCGGCATTGGTTCCAAGAATATTGCTTCCATTGAACTTACCATTTAAGTTGAGGAACTGCGTGCAACATACGCCATCCATCCATTCCAATCGCCCAGCATCTCGTCCTTTGAGTAATCTGTCCTTTGGTCCACAATTCCTTGAGCTCGGAAAATGTAATTGGACCGCAGCGTTCAGCCTTTTCACCATCTTTCTCGACATTGTAGTACCAATCTTTTTCCTCGTGCGCTTTCATATTGGGACCAGCCTCAATAACATTCGTTTTCGTGTTCGGAAGAGCCCTACCCTTATGCATATGAGCCAGTGTTATTAAGTCAACTAGACAGTTGACATGCTCTGTTAGTGGTCTGCAATTTGACTTGTTCAGAACAAGGCATTTAATGAGTCCCAATAAAGCATCACGTAAAGCTGGTGAATGGGACTGCAATCAAAAAATATTTTGATCAAATTTTGTTGCTTTTTAATGAGAAAATATTACTTACTCTATCAAGCAACTGCAAAATGTAAGTCATGTCACTAAAACATCCGATTTCCTCATAGTATCGTTTGTATACTTTGGCTAATGCCTGCAAGGATGTGACAGTTAACTGGTCATCATTCATGCGATTACGACAAAGAACACGACGATATAGAGCGTTAAACAACTCCACACTAAAAATTTAATAAAATTCAGTTTTGTTATTTTTAATAGCAAACATTAAAGAAAAAGACGTACGGATCTTTGACTAAATTCTGTGGCCAATCATCCCTTTCCAAAATAAGCCGAATGTAGTAGTCGCCTATTTTAATTTCATCCGCAAGACACTGATACTGCACTTCAAATTCTTCATAATTCCACGCAACCAACATGTTGCCGGCTAATTCTTTATCAGATGAAAATTGTCGTAGTTCACTCTCAAGGCAAGCTCTGAGCTCTTCGCGAGTCTAAAATCACATCAATTAAACCTTATAATCGGTTCCATAAATTTAAAAAATTTACCTTATGATTCCATATCAAATTGGGCATGTTATGTTCTTTCTGAAACTGGTAAAAAAATAAAGGCAAATTAAGCACAGCTTCACTGGTCTTTTTCTTCTGTCGCCTATTACGCAGCACAACGGGACGATTTTTCATCGCCTGATTTACTTTCTCCTGCCGATCGATCAGATTCAATCCCCAATGCTTGATACCCTCGAGGTGTTTTTCGATAGCATTGCGTCTCCATTTATTGGAATGTTGAATGGCTAGTTTTAGATTATCCCGGAAGTTTAGTTTGTCATCTTCAACATCAGTCTTTGGAACGGCATCTTCGCTTTCGAGAAACATTAACAATCCAGCCGGCTGAAAATAACGAAAACCAATAATTCATAGCAACGAACGGACACAACCACTGATATTCAAAAGCTTACGAAAATACGCTTTAGCAACTCCTGAGCCTCTTGATTATCGGTCACCCACAATCCCACCAAATGTCTCGACAATTGTCGGTGTGTTGCCAATGTGGAATCATTGGTCGGTGTGTAAAGTGCCACAAGCAAATGGCGACACAGTGCTGCCTCGTCCAATGCAAGCGCCTGCATTTGATTAGCAATTACGGTGTCGCCCTCCTCGATGAGAGCACGTAACACTAAACCGGCGCCCTTGACAATCGCAAGTGAAGAGTGTTGAAACAACTTAAACAGCGATCGTCCACGATCCGCCACCATTTCGAGCAGAATATCAAACTGCTTTCCATCCGTTGTTTCACTGTACGGCACACAAAGGGCAAATGTTAGGAAATCAAGCATGGCAGAGAGTACAAGTGCACCACTGCCCTGGGCCACATGTTTCGTCCACATGTCTAAAAGACTGTCGAGGAATGCCTTCGATGAAAGCAGCGACGATTTGTTGAGTTGCTCTTGCTTCAAGTCATAGTCCGAGTTCATTGAGTGCATCAACGAGTTTAACATATCAATGGCGGCATACGTAACTGCGAGATCGTTGCGTCGCAATGAACCGACCACTTTTTGACCGATTGCTTCGCGAAATCTGCAAAAATTACATTTATTGTAGGGGATTTTTTGTTGGCAAGTTGCCTACTGATTTAGTGTTTTACCCTGGCAAATTAGTAAAGGCAGCGAAACCAACTTTGCTGGCTAGGAGTCGTCTAAGCGCATGAAAACTTGCCTCTAATTCAAAATTTGTTAGTTGTGCCGTGCCGTCTGCATCTTTTTGAATAAGAGCTTGCAATGCCGCTAATATAAGACGCTCTTTGTTTTCAGCAAATAGACTCTGAGGAATTCAGTACAAACAGTTAATCAATTGTTGTTAATATATATTGGTTAAAAAGTACTCACATCTTGAGTAACACTATAATTCAAGCCACTATGTGGAATGTTGGCATTGAATCGCTCTAATATTTCGAATCGTCGTTGCGGGTAAATGTAATTGGTGTTAACAAGTCGCAAAAGGTTGGCTTCAGTTTCTTCGTCCACGGATACGCTCAACGGTACAACGCGTTTTCCGCGGGGAGTTTTTGTTATTCGAACGTGAACATCTTGATTGCCACAAGAACGTACAGCATCGAGAAGTGTGGCCAATAATGAATCGCTGTAAAAAGAAGTAAATTAAATCAAAATATCTATTAAACGTGAATGTTCATCTTGATTTTACCGGTCATTGGTAATATAACATCGACATTGTCCATTTTTGTATTCGATGCCGAACTGTTGAATATTCTCAGAGTCACGAACGAGTGCGTAAATGTCAATTAAGGGACGAAGAGTACACACCTGCGAAAAATTCAAAATGTATTATTAAACGCATTTTGCTTAACCCATTAATATTAAATATTATTAATACAAATTGATGGAAAAAATGTGGTAGGAAGTATGTTTTAGATAATAAAATAATGTGTGTAATTAATAATGATCCCTGCTTACACAAAGTATCCTAATGAGAAATTACATTAAATTTTTAAAAGCAAAAATCAAAAATGATTCAAATTTTTAAAACTATATCACGTTTTATACCAACAGCATAAGAAAAAGGTATAAGAAAAACCATACCGTATATGTTTGAGGATCTCGCTCCAACACAGTCGTCTCTGTTAAACAAAGAATTCGCTTAGTCGGCTCCAAATGTCGGGGTGAAACCTTTTGCACAACAAACTCCGACATTGATGTTTGAAATTGGTCACCGCTACATTAAAACATGCGATAAATTAAATACAGTCACCCAAATTATCTAATGACGTTGTTATTAAGTTACCTAAATTTGCCGAATCGCTCCTTTTCAAATTGCTCCAGTGTTATTTGACTCTTAAGTACCTTGATATCAATACAAAGAAAAAGGGCAGCATTCGACACAATATTTTGCACAATCTCATGATGATTGAGAGCTTTGAACAGATGCAGACGACTAAATCCGCCACACGCGATCACAATGCCACCAGCATAGTCTTGGATGCCTACAAATATATTTAAATGCAGTTAAAATTTGGGGGTCCGACAAAAATAATTTTGTGGAAATCAATCCTCACCTATTATACCTTCAATGTCTTTGTAATTGTAACTGGCCAACACAGTGTTTGTAGTGGGATCCAACTGATCCAATGAGCTAGGAGTAACTTCTAACACTGTTGGCAAGCTAACACCAGACCAGTGATGCTTGTAGCCATGATATTTCTGTGATCAAAAAACAATAAGAAGTTAATGGTAATTTTTGTTAAATAGTATTATAAAGATGAGATACTACTTGAATCGGTTTTGGTTTTTCAGCAAACTCCTTATTAAATTTAAGCAGGGAGGTGAGAATTTCACTGCGAAACTCGGACGACAGCTTAATGGTGTCACATTTGCGGTCCTTACGCAATGTCAACGAGAATTCATGGATTGCCTGAAACCAAAATTTAAAATGTTTATAATATTAATTTTAATTATAAACATGTTTAAATTTTGCTCACATTAGGTGTTCTTGTGGGTGCACATCCCACGACGTCTCCGTACATCCAACGATTAGTCAAATCGAATTTATCCGGATTGTATGTTGAGACACCGGTGGTTCCAATTGACAGGATCCGCTTGTACTTTCCCTTCCATGAGTGCTTCGTAACCAGAAAACATTCAAGGTCATTATTGTCCTTTAGTGGCACCATCTTAGTTGTGTTGAAGATCGTTGTTCAGTTGCAGTGCATCCAAATTTAATAGAATGTCTTGATACGACTGGAACAAGAGTTTAGAGTTGTTAATTTTTTTATTATTTCATTTAGTGCACACAATGAAACAAATCATCAAAAGTACACAGTACATATATTATAAAAACTATAGAGGAGGACTATTAACTATTTAGTAATCAGTGTCGAGACTTTGTGATAGACTTCATATATTCGTAGATATATGCAGTAAAATTAATCACAAACTACAAAGTGAAGCGGTCACGCAATTTTCATTTTGTTTTGCCACTGCCCATTGTGATGAAAAGCAAATAAACAACACAACACTATCGTACATTCGGTGTTATATTCCAATAGGTTTACTTATTTTTATTATGTGAATGTGTGGGCAGTGCACTGGTTAAAACAGAAAACAAGAAAAGAAAAAGGGGCGACATGATGATCCATTGTACGCGCTGTCAAGGCACAGGAACAATTTTGTTATTAGCAAAACTCTCCCTTCACTTGCACTCACCCAATTAAAGCATTTTGTTTGGCGTTCTATTGTTAATAGTTTTCACTATTTTCAAACATACGGACTCATTAAACACAATTGTTAATTAATTTGGCTAATTTTTTTTCTTTATCGCCGATCAGTCAAGAAAGACACTTTTCACAAATTTAACAACTACATTTGACGTTTTCAATTTTCATACTCATATATATTATGTATCGCACAAATAATTCTGCTACCAAAAATTGACAATATAATTACTTTATGAATACAAGGTGTTCTGCTTGCAAGAAAAGTGTGTTTTGTTTACATAAAAACACTAGAAAATATTTATGAAGTTAGTTGTTACTAAATGTTGCAGAATTTTTTATGAAAAAGACATAATTTTCCAATATCAGATTTTATTGATCCTAATTCTTTGACAATTTACATTAATATGGACTGCTAATATCGGAAGAGACATAATTCTCAAAATTCATCAATGCAAACAAAGGGGATTGGCGTCTATGTTTTATGGCTTATGTATAAACGATTTTACTGCTATCAGACCAATTTGATTTAGAACGTCGATTTCTCCAATTCGTTTGGAAACTTTTCGTATTTTCTGAAAGATATGCAATATTATATTTGAACGATTCCCTGGATATAGAATATAACTTTGCAGATTGACGGTTTCAATCAGCATTAGGAATTGTTGAATCATCTTGGGTTTTACCCTAAATAACAAAAAGCAACCCTAGTCCCCGGGGATAGTGCCCCTACTTCCTGGTTTGTGTGCCTACTAGCTAAAACAGCTATATATTATTGGACATATTTATATACATATAGCTGTAATAGTTCTTCAATCTTCATAACATTTTAACTTTTTATTATTCCGGAATTCGATTGATATTCAGAAATCTGAAATCACAACGCGGCTTGTTTATTATCTAATACTATAAACCGTACTCTAAAACTAAACCATTTTGTTGCAATCAGTTCAACAAAATAAGACGATTTCTGCAACGCCGTAATTATAATTTGACTTTAACATATAAAATGCTTCGTTAACTGTGTATTTTGTACCCAGGAACGATGCAAAAGTATGAGAAGCTGGAAAAAATAGGGGAGGGAACGTATGGAACCGTCTTCAAAGGAAAGAATCGCGACACTCTTGACATAGTGGCTTTAAAACGTGTCCGTTTGGACGAAGACGACGAGGGTGTACCAAGCTCTGCGCTTCGAGAAATTTGCTTGCTTAAAGTTTGTACCTGTTTATTGTGAAATTGCAGTTTCAATGAAAAAGTATTACTCAAGTATTAAATTATTTGAATTTAGGAACTGAAACACAAGAATATCGTCCGCTTGTACGATGTTCTTCACTCTGATAAGAAGCTGACGCTTGTGTTTGAACATTGCGACCAGGATCTTAAAAAATACTTTGACAGTCTCAATGGCGACATTGATCTGGATGTAGTTAGAAGTTTTATGTATCAGCTATTGCGTGGATTGGCTTTTTGCCACAGTCACAATGTTCTGCATCGAGATTTAAAACCGCAAAATTTATTAATCAACAAGAATGGCGAGTTAAAGTTGGCTGATTTTGGTATAAATTACTTTTTTTTGATAAAAATTTAGCAAATTATCATTTTTTTTCTTTAAAATTTATAAAAGGGCTTGCTCGTGCTTTTGGAATACCAGTCAAATGCTACTCCGCGGAAGTGGTTACCCTGTGGTATCGACCACCGGATGTGTTATTTGGTGCCAAATTGTATACGACCAGTATTGATATGTGGTCCGCTGGTTGCATTTTTGCCGAATTAGCCAACGCGGGACGCCCATTGTTTCCGGGGTCGGATGTCGATGATCAACTGAAGCGAATTTTCAAGCTCCTAGGCACACCCACTGAGGAATCTTGGCCGGGTGTTACACAATTAGCTGATTACAAACCATTCCCGCGTAATTGTAAATACGATTTTTTTGTTAATTGCTGATCTAAATTTGTGTTTTATTTTTGCAGTTTATCATGCCACTGCGTCTTGGAGTCAAGTTGTCCCAAGACTAAATTCCAAAGGACGTGATTTGTTGCAAAAACTTCTTTTCTGTCGACCAACCCTTAGGATAAGCGCAGAAAATGCGATGTCTCATTCATATTTTTCAGAGAATTAATAACAAAATTAAGAAATATTTATTATAATATCTATTTAAAATGGAAAAATAAAGTATAAATTATTTCATAAGTTAAGTAACCTCACATTTTCACATTATTAGCAAAAATGGTGGTTCAAGCCAAGGAAGCTACTTAAAGAATATTAGGGACTTTGAAATATATTTATTTGTATAATTTACAAAGTCAATAATGTTGTTTGAATCGTCGTTTTTTTAAATGGGTGTATTTAGAATGTAAATTATCAATTAATTTGGAATTAAATATAATCAAACTTGATATCCAAGTATTTTACGTGTAATTTGATGCCATTATTTTATGCGTTTCACTGTTCTAAAAAAGCAGTTAATGTGAAATCTTGTGATTCAAATGTTAGTTTCAGTTCAAACCACCTGTGTACTCTAGCCTATTGCTGGTATCTGAAGGACGAAAAAATGAAATACTGTTGCGCCTTTTGTCATTAGCGGGCACAAATTCTGAACCGATCGTAATATTTTCCGGAACCCTCTTCCCCCTAAAAACTAATCCATCATAAGGTGGCGGAATCGAACGAATATTTTCAGTAATTCTCCTCACAGGTTGAACTTTAGTTATTGAGCCACTTGTTAAATCTTTCCGGCGATAGTACAAAACCTCCCCTACAAGAGTGACTAATGCCAATCCCAATCCAAACAAAGTGGCAATAAAAACACCTCCCAAACTTTCAAGCGTAATTCCCTCGTTCTCATCAGTATGTGGGCAGTCTCCTTTAGCTGAGTTATTCCAATATTTTGAAATCAAATCTTCGAAAAAGCGCGCTTTTTGAAGCATCAGCACTTGCCGACTGAGCTCGTCTTGAAGCAGACTGCCCTGCTGAACAGCCAAAGCGTACGGTTGCTCAGCAAACATCTCACCCACTTCGGTGAGATTGCAATTGCGCGAGATTTCATAACGAATTTCGGCTGCATCGTGGATAAATGCATAATCGGCGTTTTCATGTTCATCAACGTTTCTGAATCCTTCGGCGGCGTCTTTGACTGGCATAGACCTATTAATTGCAAGCAAAATATGTCCATACTGTTCCTTAATCGGATACTCCCAAACACGATACTGATGTTGATCACTGGTACTATTAAGTGTAATCTCTTTCCACAGACGATAGAGTGTGTCTTCAGCAAATTTCATGTTAATAAAGTACTGATGTGTGTCGGAGCCCTCAACGACTGTGTAATTAATGCGACTTTGCCGTGCCAGCTGTTCCAGCGATTGTACAGGAGATTGCATTCTTTCAACAGTCAAAAAGGCAGCCAAGTTTGCAGTAAATGTAGCCAACATTAATACAACAAACAGCCAATATGCGGCTACAAGGATACGTCCAGATAATGCTTTTGGAGCCTCACCACCCCCTTGAGGTGTGAATGAAGTCAGAGCGAACCAGAAGCTTTCTTTTAAAGTGAATTCACGGCAAGGATACGTGTAAGCTGCTTTATTGTTGTGAGCCGAGTAAGGAGAGTATTTGTCAAGGAGCCACAGCATTATTGCTGTTCCAGTGAGCGCACCGATTATACTCAACCAAACTTCTAAGCGCAAAACTGTCATGAATTTGAAAAGGGAAGTTTCACGCACTGCTTGACGGATGACTGAAAAAATTACACATTAAACTTAGCCAATATTATTTATTAGTTATTAGTTATGAATGTATACCAATGAGAATGCCGGTCTGATCGAAATAAGGAGCAATAAAATCGATAACCTCCTCTCTATCTGCAGTCATCTTTAATGGAGCAACTGCTAGTTCAGTTTCCTGTTTTGAAATATCAGTTAGTGTTAATCGTTTAGATGAATATATTTTCGATATTTTGTTACTCCTGAAACCAAATCTCCTATCAGACCATCCCAATTTCCATCCGAAAGAACTTGTCCAAAAGTGCCGGACTTTGGCTCCACAATTTCATAGTCGAAATCCATGCCTTCGGACAGCTTTTGCATTAAGTCAATGCAATAGCCTTCCCAAATGGGGCGACCGTTACCATCTAAAATTTTCTCTCGTGTCTTAGGATCTCGCTTCAAATATGCCCAAGGAATAGCCTCTGTCGTTCCGATGCGTAAGAATTTTCGTGTCATTTTTATTTCAACATTTTCGGCCACTAAAAATCTATCCGACTTCCAGAAACCTATCATCTCGTCGCCCTCTTTGAACACGGAGATATTAAGTGCAAGATTAACGGCATTTCCATCAATTGTTAAGGAGGTACTGGATTGGATAGAACTTGCAATTGAATCTTGAACGATACTACGTGTGTCTGTTGAAACATTTTCGTTACAATTCCAAAAGTTAATTGGATAATTCTCATTAGATATTGTTGTCACTAGATGGTCAAGCGTTTCTGAGATAACTTTATTTCTTATCTGAAAATGGAGTTAATACTTTAAGGAAACCTTGAAAAAACAATTTCAAAATTTGTTCTACATCAAAATTATCCGGGCAGACACATGGGGTTGATTCGAATTTATTGCCACAGCATAACTCAGCATTGAATTTTAAATAATTTATTCCAATGTGTTGGGATAGTTCTGAGGCCTTAGCCATATGATCCAAATAGACCAAATGCCATTGATCGGGGTATTCGATTAGTCGTTGTCGATTAGCCTAAAGTGGATAAAGTATTTTAGAATTCAAATTTAGAAAATAGTTTTGCTTTACCTCCTGAATAATCCTGGCCATGTTATTGGAGTTAGCAAATGCAACAATATGCGTGGGGCTTGGTCGCATGACCTTGATCCGTTGAGACCAATTAGAATTCTCTATATTCAAAAAGATTAGTCGGAGCTGGGACTTTCCCACCACTTGATACATTGTTGCGGTGAGCTCTTCATCATTTTGAAAAATAAAGGCAGCATCATTGGCCAGGCGCGCTTGCAAGAATTTCTCCAAAGCATCCGTAAACTGGCTGTAAGTGATATCAATGTGTATGTACGGAATGGCCGATTGTTCGATTATGTCCGAAAATGTGAGTTCTGGAGTGTACGTTGTGTCGATGATTAAAGTTGCGCCCTTTGACAGCATTTCACAAACTGTAGGCAAACAGATAATAGTTTGTTTCTAAAGGACTGATTTTAAAAACAGCCATTTTGTTATTGCACTCTTGATAAATGAATTGTAATAGTCTTTTTAGGTTTGACCTCTTCTTAAGAAAATGGATTCCGTTTAACTCAAAACTGGTTTATTGATTACTTAAAGTCCTGTTCTGTTAATAGTACGAATGGAATTGTCGTCTGCGCGTTGTAGAAAGGAGTTGTGTTTGAACAAGCCTTTTTTAGACAAGCAACATTTCCCCCCACAACATACCAAATTGATTTTAAGGTGAACCAACGAAGGTTTTGAATTATGAAATCAATTTTAAACAACGAAATAAGATTAACGAACAAGACTATTAAATTCGATTTGTCTGCTCTGTGCTCCTTGTTCATTTAATTAAAACCCCACGAATGAAACTCTAATATTGGTATTCGAAATAAAACTGAATAGGTAAATTATACTAACTTGAATTTGTGGTCTCATTGAAGTCCACTCTGTTTAAAATCACATAATTATCATCGATATTTATTTGACCTCGAAATTGATCGTTAATTGATTTTAGAACATTCCCAATTAGTTGTGGTAAATTCTCCTGCGTAGCTTCTTGTAAAATAACTATATAATAGCGAATAGAATTGATTAATGCTAAAGAATTGAAAGCATAATTCCGCAAAAAAAAAAAAATGCAATATCAATTGTGGTTTTGACTTAAGAAGATCATTTACCGAAAATGACACGAGAATCACCATTAGCTCCAGAACGCAATCCACAACACAAAAACCATAAAAGTGCAAACGCTTTGTTGGCAAACATGTTCGCGTCTTAAAGTAGTTAAATCACGACTGAATAAAGGATGATTCGTGTCATTTCATAATGCTCACTGACCTGCAGTTGTCGCATGGACAATTATCAATTATGCCATGGTTAAGTTATGAATTTGTGATACGAAAATTGATAAATTATTGGTTTGTCGAAAAGAGGGACGTCTGTTGTGTAAGTGCTACACTACAAAGTTGAGTTGGGTATCAAGTTTGTTTGCATTTTAAATGAATGTTCAGCTAAAGGGCATATCATTTTCCACATTTAGCAGATTAGGGTTATTGAGAAAATGAATTTAATTTAGAACGCACCGCTGCTATTGTTAACTAATAATTATGATATACTACTAAATAGAATTTTCGTTTCGAGTCGCTGTGGAATAATACAAAACACAAAGACATCTTATTCAAATATCAATTTATTGAGTATAATTATTTTATTAATACATACGTATCTACTCACTTTATTGTTCTTCGCCGATCTCTCTTATCTCATCATAGTTCATAATACATATTACATTATAGTATGAGGTAACAATTGACAAAAATTAATATGTTTCAGTTTAATTCACCCTAATCATCTCATTTGATATTAAATTACAATTTTACACAGATTTTAAATTTGAAAAGGGAGGTATGTGTCCACAAAAAGGCAAATACCCATGATAATAATTGTTTATGTTTGACAAATTGAAAAATAAAGATGTTTTTGGTTGTTTAAAAACTCAATTCCTGAGTTGCAAAATGAGACCTTGTGACCAAATGCATTATTTATTATCTAATATGGCTCCCTGCCACGTTCTCTACCAAAAGTAGTAATCAGGCCAAAAATGCAATTAATATCCCGAAACCTAATATTAGCAACAAATCACATATCAACAAAATCATTCCAGATAACACCAATTCCCTTTCAGAAAATTGCTGGTTATTGTTACAGATTTTTCTTCTTTTAATCGAATATAACAATTAGCACATTTATCAAACCATTTTAATTTGTTTTTAAACATTCATTAAAAGTACAAAAAATGAAAAAGAATTTTTAAAACAAGTATTTGTAAGTTTATATAATAAAGATCAACATTAATATGAATTTCTTTTTACGATGTTACGCAAAGTTACTTAAAGAAATTTAGTTTGATTATCTTTTTTGAAACAATGGGAATATCAATTAATATCGGAATTCAGTAAATTTGAAAGAAAAAATAGTCACGAAAATTTTATTGATTTTTTAAAGCACTGCTTTAATATTCCAAATAATTTATAACAGAGAAATTTATCATAACAAAGATCAACAATTGAATAATTGTTATTAATGTAAAAAAATGTTCTTAAATAATTTTTGCTCACAGTAAAATGCAATTTCTAAAACACCTAAGAAAAAAGAAATTAAAGCCTATGGCCTATACATTGTGAGAAAATATGCTACTGCAACACATTAATGAAGAACACGGCGGGAAGCATCTTCGGAAACAAAAACCAAAAAGCTTTTAAAAAGGCTTTTTATAAAGTCTAACTTTAATAGGGGCCATAATAATTATAACAATTTTAAAATTGATAAACAATTAGATTATATTTACACATCGCACCGCAAAACGCAGTACCTCATTTAACTGGGCGGCCCAAATTTGCTCGTGATCTTGTGCGAAACATTGACAATTGCCATCTCGTGCTTCGAGTCCAACTCGCAGTCATACAGTCCACTCAACGAATCCAAACTTAATAGTCGCGATGAAGCACGACTTGAGATTGATGTGTCATCGACATCGGGTGCATTGTACAACGAGTTGACATCAGACAGGGCACCTTCAGCATCCGTGAGACCGGCCTCATTCAGCAATGAGACGTTCTCGAGACCCGGCTCATCGGTAATGTATCCAGTGCTTTCAGCGCCACCTTTGTGAATAGCAATCATGTATTATTGAATAAAGCTTGAAAGAGACTTATTATATTATTAGTCAAAAGGTACCAGTAGCTTCTTCTCTGCATTCATCATCACTCCATTCCGATTGACTCTCCACCGGATTTGAGTCAACCGATTGATGACCAGCACCATACTTTATTTCATCATTAATGAAATTGGTCTCTTCATCAGCACCATCCTCGCTGGGGTGTCGGTCCGTGGGAATTGCTGCCCTCGAATGGTTGCCGCGGTTGTCATGCAAAATCTCACAAGATTCCGTATCGGATGTTTGCCTGCAAAATACATTCGAAATACACTTACAAATTTTTCAATATTTAACAAATAAAATATAACTTACATTTGACTGGATTCTGATGGATTCTTGTTTCGTGTAATTTCCTTGATCGCCTCCAAACCAACTGGATGTTTTCCCATTGCAATCTGTTGGCTTTGTTTGGGTTTATCCATGTTCTCTAACTCATACTTAGTCTTATTATTATTTGATAATTTATTATTGCTACTGCTGTACACTAATTCTAAATTATTCCTATTTTGGACATTAGATGCCCCCTTGTCATGCTGGTGATGGTGGTGATGATGATGATGATGTTGATGTTGGTGTGGTGGTGCTTGTGAATAACTGTTTGGCGTGTTGTGCAATGGATCCTTTGCATTACCACCGGAAGCACCACCACGTGACTGTGATTCAGCCATGAGACGTTGAAGTTCACGTTCAAATGGCGATTTTGGTGGCAGACCGCGTTCGTGATATTCAAAACTGTTGCAGGATTCTCCCTTGTTGGGGGCCGTTGACGGTGCTTGACTTTCTGTGGTCGAACTGATCTCGTAATCTTTTAAATTTGAAAAATCCACTGGAGAAGTTGGGTCAACTTGAATGTCACATGGATACAGCCATTGCATTGGATTGCTTGCTTTTGTAATGTGATGTGCTGGAAGTGGAGAATTTTCGTCTTCACATTCACCTTCTGTAGTTTTGGAGTAGCTCTCGTCAGATGAACTAACGCTTGGGGAGTGTGGGCGGGAGCTCAGATCATCAGTTGAGGACATTTCGCGACATTCTTCTGCAAATAATAACAATTGAACCAAATCATATTCATATTCGTCATACAAAATGTATAATATACCAATTTCAGGTGGAAGCTTTGGTAAAGGTTTTAAATAAGTCTTTAAAAGTGGCGACTTCCTTGAGTGGAAGGCGTGTGGAAGAGGCATCGGTTGACTTGACTGTTGAGGAACTGGTTGTTGTTGTTGATGTTGTTGTTGCACAACCATGCTAGCTGATGGGGCTGCATAACGTGGCGGCTCATATTTCGGTGGATTTTGCTGACGCGGCATGACCTTGAAATAGTAAAACGGTATTAACTAATCGATAATAATGGAGAATGGCAAAAATATAATAATGCGCAAACATTTGATATAAAAATTCGTTTGATGTCGACCCACCAGTGGAAGTAACGCAATTTGATTTACCAATAGGACAATACAGTGACAATGTTTCTTTGTTAACGGTTAATTGAGCTTAAAGGTCAAAGCCAAAGCGACTGAAGTATAATTAGGTCGACTTATTTTCACACTCCATAAAGGATCGGCTTCGCGACGCGTTTTTTTTACGAATTTGACTCAAATAAGATAATTGCTTTCCTGACTGGAAGCCCCCTTCCACATACAAGATTACGCAAGGCTAATAATAAATTAGTTATACCTTCGCCACGGGTGTAGCATGTAACAAGGGTTCATTTTCCCGGCTACCGCCATTGTAGTTGTTATTGAATTGATTTCTGAAGTTGATGTGCTCACGCTTTACCATATTGTTAAAATTTTCCGGCAAGTTGAAATTTTCGTGGATGTTGTAGTCATGATTGTTCATCATGTTGGGATTTTCGGTGATGTTAAAATTTTCCCGGGTGTAATTGTGATTACACTGATCCCGTTTAAATGGTTGAATGTTGTTTTCGCGTAAATTTATGAATTCTCTGTTAAAATTTTGTTTGTACTTGTTGTAGTTTTCTTCGCGTAAATTCTCTTGGTGTTGCAACAAGTTTGGACTAGCCATAAAATTGTAACTCTCTTTTTTAACGTAGTTCTCATTCAGGACATTTGGGTGGTAATTTTTTTCGCTTACATCAGTATGTTTTTGGTAAAAGTCCACTGGTTGTGGAGGTGGCGGTGGCAGATTCTCTGCATGGAAGTTTGATGCTGTTGCATTAGTTGATGGCGGTGGGGGTGGAGGCGGTTGCCGACTACCTGGTGGAGGAAGAATAGCACCTCGAAATTCGCGATCACCATTCAGTGGATTTTGTGATACCTCTTGTAGAAAATATGTAATCATGTCACCTTTTCCTTTCACCTTTATTTGACCACGGCATCTGTAATAATGATGATTTTGATTAAAATGTATTGTGATGAAGAGGCTAAGGTCGAACACGAATTTTTGTTTACCTGAACTCATATTGCGTTCCTTGCAGACTGTCAACAACTTCTTGGGTCACTTGTGTATGTCCTGGAACTCCCGTTGAATCCATACGACTGGCCACATTAACTGTGTTACCCCAAATATCATATTGTGGCTTCCGTGCGCCGATAACTCCCGCTACAACCGGTCCAACATTCATTCCTGTTTTAATTTTAATCATTAGAATTCGATTAAAACCTTACAAAAATTTGGAAAAAATGTATTATACAATAACAAAAACAAAGACTTACCAATGCGCAATAAAAAGTTATTGAACGAATGATTGTTGAAATTCTGCAATGTCTCGCGCATTGCCTTGACAAACTCCACCATTGCGGTCATGAGGCATCGTGTTGAATGCGAATCAGTTGGATTCATTTTATACTCTGTAAAATACCAATACAAAAAACGTGGTATAAAATAAACTTTATAGTTAGGATTCGCATATGAATTTCCAACCGCTATGAAGGCTATTTTTATAATTGCAATTACCTGGAATTAATCCAACAGCCGCCATGTAGGTGCTACCAACTGTTTTTATTTTATCGATCGCCAGGAACCGCTCCTCAGTAAGCAAATTATCAAAATCGGCGATAATCTCATTCAAGACACGCAGGCATTCGACGCCCTCATTGTTGCTATCCATTTCGGTGTAAAACTCATTAAAGTTTGGTATTGTGCAAAAAATGACGCCCACCTTGGCGTAGCTCTGATGATAGAGCTCCTGCCCGAGAGTGCCCTGAAAATAAACACGCCAAAACATCAAAAACACTATCACTAAAAAAAATATAATTAGGTACGGGGACTACGCCAATAACGTTTTTGTTTTTTTTTTCTTTGCAAGTCTGCAAGAGTGTAACGTTAATTTATTTAGTTCTTGTAATCACCATGTTGTTCCGGAATTGGTTGTCCAAGAAATGTGAGGCAACGTGAGCTGGCAACAAGTTATATAGGATGCGTCGATTCGAATCCTGCAAAACTGACATGTCATGTTTCTCTTGCGAGGCTTGTTGTTGCCATAGAAAGTCAAGACGTGCTGTCCACTCCACCTGGCGACCATGTGCCAAAATTGCAATCATGAAGACAATTATTCGGGCCAGAGACATTGTGTGTAGGGGAATTGTGGATCTATTGGGAAACATTGATGCTTATTGATTGCGCAAAAATAAAATGGGAAAAAAGAGGTCACTCACTCTACACGCTTGTCGTAGCAGTCGAAGATGTTCGTGTGTGATAGCTCTATGAAAAGAATATACACTGTGCCCATTATCGTGATTAGTATTGATTTTATTATAATTGGCAATCTGAAAGGCAAAAAAGTAGATTACGTTTAATGATAATTTTGGAAAATTCCGATAATAATTGATAATATTAAAATTTAACACCGAAGAAGTGCTCACCTAAGAAACACCGATACAGAAAGAAAAGCAAAAGCAGCAGACAATGAGATATACTGTGGTAACGCGCACTTGCGATGACTGTATGTGTCCTCAGAATCAAGACGCCAGTTTTCTCCGGGTGTGTATTTCATTGTAAAATTATTTGTGCAGGGATGATCCGATAGGCAAGTAAACTTAAAAACATATTCAATTTATATTATTTCAAGGAACATATATTATTATTAAAAATTATTTAGATTAAAAAGATTTAAACTCACCACATTGACTTGTCCCACAGAATACAACAAAATTATGGTGAAAACTGTAATGGCCAATCGCAGCAGGAAGCTTTGCGATAAGTCCCAGAAAATCCACTTCAAACGAACGGCCAACAACAGCATCAAAATGGAGCTGATCCAAATGAATGCGGTCAAGAACAGCAACAACAAAATGAATGTTCGCGGTAATGCAGACACTTGGAGTGCAGCACTCAGTATCAAGAGCAACAGACTGCAACACATTGCTGTTGTAAAACCTAAATCGGAGTCTTGACGGTACTCATGCTCATTTTGGCTGTTCTTAAACTTCAAGGTGATACGATTGACGTGATTTGATTTCTCGTCGTCTATGCTGCGTGCGCCAATCGCGGTGGCTAGAAATTTGTTTACACGATTCGTTGGCTGATGATAGACGCTGGAATGACGCTTCTTAAATGGTCGTTTAAATTTCTCCGTTACTTTATTCTAAAGCAAAAACGAATCAAGAAATAGGCGGTTTAATCGTGTGTGCCGGTAATCGGTATAGTTCAATTTATAAACGAAGAGATTTATTGCAAGCAGGAGACATTGCCGTTTGGAAGCATAACAGCTTTCATGCTGTATATTGTTATTTTAATGCGAAGGTGGAAATAATTAGATTATATGGTTAACGAATTTCGAACGAAATAATGGGCCCAATTAAAATAGCATTCCAAAACACAACATGAAAAACTGACGAGTATCATAGGATGAAATGTACACAGATTTTTTATTCGCGAAGCAAGTTATTTTGGTGTACACGAAAGTATTTTCGCACGTCATACAAAAAATATTAATATCTCTCATGGAGTTTTTTTTTTTTTTTGAATAAAAAAAAAATCTTAATGTAATTAATTATTTTTTCGAATTGGCAGTAAGCCAAACATTTCACTTTACGGTGGTTTAAATTCAGGATAACATATCAATTTTAGCTCAATAAATTATGCCAAACTGAAATTGCTTAAAATTATGAAAATACATCACAACAGGTGAAATGAATATTAAATACAATAAAATAAGATAAAAAAATATTTTTAGTATACATAGTTTCAAAAAGGTATTCAAACATTCAACACACAAATATCTAAAAGAGACAATCACCATAGCAACTCAAAGCATTCTGTTAAAACTAAAGTATTTGATAAAAGTGCACTACAGATCTATAATTTAAACTACATAATAACAGCATATATGTTTAGTACTCGTTACACATACATTTGGCATTAATGGCATACACAGACGTAAACGCATAATACAAAATATGCACACTTGAGACAAAGAAAACGTTTAGAAGCAACAGAAAACTCTGGAAAACACTCAGTGCATCGTCTTTTATGTGAAAAAGATCAATATAAAAGCTGTGGTGAGATCAAATTCATTTCAAATAAAGAACGACAGCAAAAAAGGGGGTGAGATTGAAAAAAGACAGACAAAATATATTCCAAGAAACAATCATAATTATGTATAGAGAGAAAAACAAAAATGGTAAATAAAATTTTGAATTGGTGTTGTCTCTCACTTTTTTCACCCTATCACTTTGAGCCGTTCCTGACACGCTTCCGCCGGGTGTGGGCGGTGCGTGCAGCGCCCTTTGCAGTTTCAACACCTAAAGTAGACAATTGGTAG
Source organism: Sylvicola cinctus (assembly GCA_963854165.1). Classification (NCBI taxonomy): domain Eukaryota; kingdom Metazoa; phylum Arthropoda; class Insecta; order Diptera; family Anisopodidae; genus Sylvicola; species Sylvicola cinctus. The sequence continues at coordinate 29,009,433 of OY974083.1, read as the reverse complement.
CATTGTTTTAAAATTAAAAGTCAGAACTTCTGAACCAAAATTGCATAATTATGAAAAAAAAAAACAAAGAAAAAAAACGAATATGAAATGAAACGAGATGATGAAGCCAACAAAAATCATAAGAAAATGGACTACAAATGATTGTTTGAGTGATGAACTGTTTTGGTTCGCATATAATATGGTCTGGGTATTTAGTACATACTGCTTGCACTTACCATTCAAAGTTATTTACATTTAAAAAAATTACTTGTTTACGCTATGTGTTTTTGTTTAATTATTTCTTGTATGTACGAAATGCTGCAATTACTACTTAGCTCACTGATTTGCCACTAAACTTACCGCTTCCTAAAACAGAAAGAGAAACGGAGAGAAAAAAAAGAAACTAATTGTTGGACATTGATATATAAATTACGACATTCATGCGTTCAACCACAACGACAAATAATGTCAATTAAAAAGCCAAAAAATAAACTCGTTCTATATCAATTTAAATTGCATAAAAAGATAAGCAAACTTAAGTGTGTGTGTGCTCACCTTCCGTGAATTCTTGTCCATGACAGCGGCGGCACCACTTGACCCGGGATAAGGACCACCAGCCATATGGGAAAATGGCACAGGCTCAGAAAATTTAATGGAGTGCAGCAGCTGCAACACAACATTTGAAACATTTCTGAAAGAGAGTTTGCGGCGATTGGCAGCACCCAGAGCCGACCGGACGCCTAACGTATTTATCATAAGTGGCTGCAAAAAAAAAAAAAAAAAACAAACCACAAAATAAAAAATCTTTAAATCACAACCCTGCAAAATTAACAATACAAACCTTTCTACGATGTGGTGGTGGCACAATGAAATATGTCTCAATTGCGTGATCTCTCAGATAGGAGTCGCGTGTGTGGCCGTGACCCGCTTCCACTTCGTACTCCCCGTTAAGCTCTTCGAGCGTTGCTCTGGTGATATGGACACGTCCTGGTTCGCCGCCAGATTCCATATGATTGGCTAATGTCACGTCATTGGACCACACGTCGAATTGCCATTTGCGTAGACCGAGTACACCGCACAACACACGTCCGGAATGAATACCAACTCGCATATTTAAATTGACATCGGTTGACTCAACAACGGAACTGCGCGTCAAACGCAAAAATAAACAATTATTTCGTTTGAACACAAAAAAGTATGAATGCTAATAATGAAAAATCATTTTAAAATTTAAGAATTGAAAATGGTTTATACATATTTAATTGTAAAATGTAAATTGTGAAAAAGTAATTTTTTCAAAAGTTTAATTTCTGAGTAATTTTATAAGTACACAAATAAAATAAAAACCTTCAAATAAAGTCAAACTGTGTTTAAACCAAAACATGTAAATGAAAGAAAAAAACACTCACGCAATAGCATCAATCATGTCCAGTCCCATTTCGACAGCACATTTAGCATGATCCTTTTTGCTCTCGGGCAGTCCTGACACACAATAGTAACAGTCTCCCAATATCTTGATGCGCAAACATTGATTATCCTGGAGAGAGCAAAAACACAAACAAACATAGAGTTAACCTTTTAAGCACGACAAACAAAAGGTCAATATGCAGTAGCATACATTAGCCAATTGATCGAAGCGCCCGAACAGCTCGTTAAGCAGTCGAACCAATTCCTGTGCACTACATTGTGACGCCAGCACCGTGAATCCGACAATATCAGCAAAGAGAATGCTATAGAGAAAGGAGTGCAAATGTGTTTCATTTGTTATGCGCAAATTGCACAATGAAATTGCATATCGTACCTGACTTTTTCATGCTTTTGAATGTAAATTTTATAGAATTGCGTTTGTACCGGCGACAAAATGTCATTCTTCATTTCCATGGCAACATGTTGTGGCAACACGCTGAGCAATAAACGTTCCAGCTTCTCGTTCTCATCTTCCATGTCAAGACGGGCCGAAATACAGTTGCGAGTGTCGAGAAAAGCTCGCCGCTGAGCACGCTCCATCATTATGTGGATTACCAGGCCGACCATATTGACACCGATGAAGATAATTATGTTTGCAGCCAGCTACACCAACAAACAAGCATAACACACAATTGCGTGACGATAAATCAAAAACGTGTAAATTGTAACTTGTAACCGATATAACTATAAACACACAGAGTGTGTGTAGGTTGTTACTTGGAACCCAATTAACTGCATCAGTGATGATCATTTGCAATAATCTTTAATTAGAACGAGCTGATGATGATTAACGCTCTAAATTTGAACATACCTGATTGAACTCTAAGTACTGAAACGTGTCCGTGTAAATTTTGTAACTGGTTAGACCAACATGCACCGATGGTAATATAACGCCAAAGACAACAGCTTCCCAAATTTGAAGTGGCATCATAGCGAACGCCAGAAAAACAACAAACACAATTTGCCAAACACCTTCGGCCATCACCTCTTTGGTGTCAATGGGTAGCAAATTGCCGCCCGCCGGCATCGAAATGAAACAAATTGCCGACGTACAAAACAAAATGCCATAACATAGAAACGGCAGATGGACATCGGTAATCACTTGAAATTGTAACAGCGCAAGGATCACAGAAAAGAGAAGACACATCAGTGAGTTGAAAACATTCTGTGAATTACAAAAACAATTATATAATCATAATTAACATTAATATTATTAGTCAGTTTACATGCAATGTTGGTGCCTGAGTGTAGGTGAGACTGAGAGCTGCCATTACACCGCATAGCACTACGACAAGTGCGACGACTCCTGTCACCGAGAATCGCTGCAGTTTGAGGGTGTAGCGTTGATACAGGCATTCCAACTCATCGTTCTCGAATCGCAACTTATTCCAGGGACGGCCACGCGCCGCCTTTACAGCGTGATCCATTGTGGGTGCTCTTGGGTCCGATATTGAGTGGTTGTGTGGACTGCTGATGCAAGTCCTGCAATAAAAGCACATTTAAAATTGTTATTAAAAATATTTAGTAAATATTCGGGGCTGAGCATGCAGGCTTGTAACTATTTATCTCGATAAATTTTCGCCCTCAAATTTTCTGCAGATTTATATTTGTTTACCAAGTATTTATTGCTCATAAATCAGGCATTGGAGCAGTAGAAGAGTTAGTGGAAATAGCTTATATATGCAATCAAGTAATAGGCAGGGAATTATTGCTAGATTATTCACACTCCATTGATATAATTTATGCGTTGGGCTCCGCGCTTCAAACTGGGTAGGTATTTATAGTTTCCTTCTCGATCGATATACCGTTTTGAAATGAAATTTTGTTGTGACTACGATTGCAAGTTAGTGCTTTATACTAACGAAAGGATAATTTTCCATTATACAATCTAAATATTGCCAAACAATTTACTCTGACATCAGCAAAATATGTTTATGTAAAGTTAATTATCGTAGGTATTTGCAGCAACACATTTATGCTCGAAATATGAAAATTAAACAATAATGCACATTCTTAAAATCAGGAGCATAACTAGTTAAGCCACACAGCATAACTTAGCCAAATAAAAAACAGCATTATGACTTAAGTTTACTTACATATATGGAAACAAAATTCGTTAGAAAATATTTGAAGCTGCTTTTTGCGATCATAATATCTGCTACCTTCAAATCATTTCTTGCCAATTTGCAATGAGCAAACAAGTACTCTTTGCATGGTACGTTCAATGCCTAAACAAAGCTAATCCACAATGGAATTGGAAAAGGGCTTGTTGTGTCCTAACATTTGATGCCAAATCAAATAAAATAAATTTGAATAGACTGCTTAAAAGCAAATTTAAACGAAAAATTGCGTAAATATAATATTTAAAAAGTTTGTAAACAATATTTAAAATTGTTTGTATTTATCTTAATATCAAAAAAATTTAAATTTTTTTTGGCTTTTAATGTCTGGATTAAGCTCAATTTCATCATTTCTTGGTTATAAATGCGTCTTAATCAAATTGTTTTAAGAAAACGTGGATGAGGCTTGGGCATTGAATTGAGTTTGGATGCAACTTGTAAATACATATTATCAAATGCAATTAATTTCAGTCATTAGGGTGAAAAAAACCCACACTAAAAATACAAACCGAAACACAAAAGGGTAATCAACAATTGCCATCAAGAATTTAATGCCAATCTGTCGTGATAGTCATTAAATTGTATTGTTATACGTCTAGCTGTGTCGTGTGACCCGACAATATGCCAACCCTATAAATACCAGAATGACAGTGCCAGACGACTCAGTGTCAGTACCATTAGTCAGTTACGCCATCACTTATTGAAACAAACAACACAGTTTTAAAAAATGAACATTTTTGCATACGCTATTGTGATTTTGGCTGCGATTTGCGTGGCAGCAGCAGCTCCTGAGCCAATTCAAGATGTACTTGCTGGTGTTTTGGGTAACCTGCCAGTTGGAGGCTAAACCACTAGTTTGGATTAAACAAATCGACAATTTTTGATTGAAAGACCCTAATAAATGCGTTTTTTTGAATGACAAAAATTCTCTGTGTGAATTTTTTACTTAAAATGTGTGCATACTTATATAATCACAGGTTGGGAAAAGAATTACCAAAAACATAGCGTTTGTGAAATGTAGAGGCGCTCAATACTTTGATAGTTTGGCGCCATTTAAAGAATGAATTTACGAAACGAAAATAAAATGTTCAACTTGACCTTGTGGATTGTGGAACCATTACAACAAATTGACAATGCTGCCAAGTGCCGATAAAGCCAGCGAATAAATTGTTCATTCTTTAACACCCCACCGCCCATCACAATACTGCAACGAAAGAGATGACCATGAAAACTGCAAATACGTACATACACATACATATATGTATGAGACAAAATGTACTCGTACAATGGCGTCCTAATGTCAGATACTTGTTTTGTAAAAGGTAAAAAAAAACATTATTGGTAAAGTTCCTAATTCAATATAATTTCTTTACTTCGTTATGGCTCAAATATAAGTTGATTTTCTAGCAGTAACAGGTGAATGCCTCTGAACGGTGTATCAGCAAAAGCATAATAACTGTTTGAGCCACATGGGCCCAATTCAATTTATTTTTGGATGCGCCTCGCCTTTTCAATACAAAATGCCAAATTATTTCGCCTGCAAACGATTCACGACATAAATGATTATGTAAGAATTACGTAAGGCGATGATTGATTCGGATAATAGAAGTTTTTGCAACCCAAAAATACATTAAAAATGCATTTCGTACAAAACAAACTCTCACATTTATTAATCGCAGGGATATAAAAGCAATGGATATTTACAATTCGGGACATCGCTACTAATTACAAATTCATTCGAAAAAGAGAAGTCTATGTATTGTTGAATGGTACATCCCCATGATTTAGATAAATAAAATAAAACTGCATGAATACGAATATGTGAGTCAATCTAAATCCCTAATACCTAAAACTGAGGTGTTGCTTAAGCCTACCTTAATTTAATTGGCACGTATGTTCGCGTAAACCAGTTCGGCAATGCACTGACTTTTGACGTAAATAGCTAGCGTGTAAATTTAAGGATAATAATTCCTTATGAATATGTATGTTTGCGTGGGTATAATAAATCTCGTTTGTTCCGCATGGAGCAGCGGATGCGGGATGTTCTATGACATGAATGCTAATTGGTAGCCAAGGTTCGGGATATATCTTGATTAAATATGCCAAAAAAAATTATACAATATTTCTTTAGGGCATATATACAAGCACCAAAATTTTGAAAGCGCATAAAATATAAACACATTTATAGGATTTTAAAAAGAGTAATAAGTAAATACATGTAGGCATAGTTCATAGGAGATTAATCACGTTATATGTGGTTTTTGATTATTATGTTTCTTTGTTAATTCTTAAGAGAATTGTAAAGCTGTGTGAAAGTCACCTAAAATGAAAAATTTCTGTTATGTAATGTTTTTGGTCTTTGGCGATTTTTCTAACAGTCGAAATCTAATTGAAACTAAAGTTATTTTAAGTTAAAATTTCTTGGAAACCTTAAGTGTGGTCTGTGACAATAGATATTCTATACAATATTTTAATTAAAATTTTTTTTTTTTTTAAATTACAGTGTGTTACGAGTTGTAAATTAAAATTGCTCATTTGAGACTGTTAAAATAGTTATAGTTATTACATATATATCGTATTAAAATTAAAATGTATAACATATCATAAATCTGACGACCTACATGCTCACAAATTATGTATAAATATTATGAATATGTGGTGTTAAAGCTGGCATGGTCAGTTAAGTTGACACTCAATTTAAGCCATGCACAGAGTTGGCAGCTTCGATTATATATCAGCCACAAATGTCACCAACTGATTAATTCCAGATCAATCATAATTTAATAATTTTCCACGACTTGCATGGTCGCTTACATTATTTCGCACACCAATCGATTAATCAGCGTCGACACTAAACTATAACAATACAAAACTGTGAAATTAAAAATATGAAAATAAAACAAATATCAGAAACAGTAATCAAGAGGGATTCATTTACAATTAGTGTAGCAATTAGTTAAACTATTGGCAGCTATTGGAGTCGCATTTACATTCTAAGGTGGGACATTAAATAACTCCATACAAAAATCCATACAAAATTAGTTATCAATAATAATTGAATCTGAAAAAATGTATTGACGCAATTATGCGGGCCAATATGAACTTATTAACAGCCTCTTAACATTTGCCATAAACATAAATAGACGAAGTACATACAAAAACAATTCATCGTCCCATATCGGTTTTTTTCGTATACAAGGACACTTGAGGTCGTTCTTATTTCATTAATGCGAATTGAATTTGGTTGTGATTGATTTATTGAACACAATGAACACTTATTAGATTGCAAATTGAATTGTACCTTTCCGCTTTACTTTGTAACCAGCTCTAACACACAGTGCCCATACAATCTTCAATTCAATAAACGAAACTGGCTAACCGTAGTAACAATACTTGCAACAATATTAATATATAAACCAATTAAGAAATAAGACAATTCAATACCAAATTAAGCTGAAGATTAAAACTACTCAATAAAAAACAATCATCGTTGAAAAACAATAGTAACAATTAATTTAAGAATTTTCCAACGGAACTTTAGTTGTAGAGTTGAGTGGCGCAGCAATGTCAGCACTTGTTGATGGTTTTGGCGCTGGAACATTTCCATCAAATTGTGGTGCAACAGTTACGATGGTCGGCGCCACAGGCGGTGGTAAATTTCCATTTTGTATTGCGGGTCCAACATTTACGGCCATGTTTGCACCAGCACTATCAGAGAGAGGCACAGTTGCTGCAATCAATGTTGGAGCTTTGGTTGTTCTTTTATAATCTACGGCTATTACAATTGGTACTACTGGAGAAGGAGGAGAAGGTGGTTTTGCAAACGAGTTGACGGTAGACGCTTCGTTTGAATCATCACAAATCGATTCGAATGCATCAACTCCAAACAGGCTGGAAAGGCAGTCGAAAATTGGGTTACCCGATGAGTATGAGAAACAAATCACTAATGCAACTGAACACGATAAAAGTCTCATTGTTTTAAATGTCCTTAGAAATTTTCACAATAATTCGGAATACTATTTGTCACGTTAACGGGATGTAATTGAACTGTGTATGTTACTACATTTGAAGCCCAAGTGTTACATTGAAGCTCTATTTATTCAAAAACAACTTAACTAGTTGTGTTTATTGTACAGAATAACTTTTAATGGGCACCGATAACCGTTAACCAACATTTGATGAACTGTGCTCTGTTAACCACATTTGCGGTAAACAAATAAAATCTTGTCGCTTTTATTTCAACTTGTTAGCTTTCAAGTATTTATTAAAGTTTAAAGTTTTATAACTTATTGTTTAAAAATATGACAGAAAAAATGCGTTAAAATTACAGATTGTATACGAAAGAATGTGTATGAGTAGGTTGGTTACACATTTTTACGGTTGAACAATATTGATTTCTGTCACCACTGTCTCTTGTGGTCCAACTTGAAACCCAGACAAAAAGTCTACCTTGGGCTGGTCACCACCGCCAGTGAGTGGTGCCAACAATGCTCCAATATCAGCGCCATTTAATTCCCCACACAAAAAACCTAATATGAGGCTGACAACTAATAGAATTCGCATGATTCGTCCTTCACTAGTGACACTTATCGACTGTTCAGTTTAGGTTGAATTGAAAATGCATTAAAGCAGTGCTTCTTTTGCTATACGTGGAAAGTTTACAGCAAAACCATTTCATTTAATTGAATTGTTCTCACGACTGCTCCACATTTAGTCGGAAACGTGACGGAGCAATAATTATTATATTTAACACCTATGAATAGGTTGATGCGGCGACGAAATGATGCACATTTAAAAAATAACAATACGAAATTGCAATTTGACGCAAGGAAAAAAAAACTTTTTTTAAAGCATTGACGATTTGACAATCACGACCGTGCAAGTCTTGACGCAATCAGGATTGACTTTGGCAGTTTGTCTGCGATGCGGCGCGGCGCAAGACAGCACTGTACGACTTGTAATTCCAGAAATAAAACTTGGCAGCCGCCTGTTGGCGATAACTCATCTTGTAATTTGTTGTGCTAAATTTTTTCGTAAAACTTTTTATGATATAATATAACGGTATGCATATATAAGTTAAAACTTCATAATATAAAGACACATTGTGGATTGGGAAGAGAATAAATTGCACATTAAAAAGTAATATTTTCGCCATTTTTCTCTGTTTGATTAAATGAATGTGTCAGTGATAATTTGAATTTTATGACACAAAATGCTTGGTTATATGTTTGATAAACACAACAGCCGCAGGCAAGTTTAAATGAAAATATGGAATGTGATTTAATAACTATTAAGAAGAAAAATACAGACGAACAATTTGAATTGCACGAAAGATACAACAAAATTCTTAGAAAATTTATCTGAAAATGGAATACCAAACCGATTCATTTTAGGGTTTTGTAAATACATTGACAATGATATTTAAAATATTTTAAAATATTAACCACAAACGAATTGAGGAAATGAATAATTAAAAACTCTTAAATTAGTTAAAAATGTATTAATTGGTTCGACGAAGAAAGCTCTAATCATTAATACACAATTGTATATCGACAATTTGAATCTGTAGCGGTAAAAAATTTGTTTAGACGCATAATTCATCAGCAATGTGTTCACTATTTAAAACCGATTACGTGAACACTTCTTTCTTCTTTTTAATGAAATCCTCTTGGTTCACGAAAACATCAATGAATTTGGTTCAGCATTAAATCATATTATTAGTTACACATGTGAAACGACGCTACGTGTAGGCGTCTACTTGATGTTGTGTAAATGTTTCTATAATTATCTTACACGCCGACTATTCTTAGAACATAAATATTTTACTTCAGGAGATGCAAAAATGAATACAACTGATTAATGTGGCCATTCGTGTACAAACATTTATGAGTATGGCAGATCTCAAATAGTTCTTCGAAGCAAACAAATGCAAATCTTCACATACCACAAACGTAAAGCTCAATTATTCAAACATTTTCAATTTTGAACATAATAGGAACATTTGAAGTAACGATATAATTAACAAGACCAACCAAGATCGGTATTTGGTTAATAAAATAAAATGTTGCATATTCGCAAAATTGCATGGCGCAGCGTAATGCTTTGTACTCGAAGTTAACCAAGTTGAAAAAGTATCCATTACTTATCCAAGAAACTCACTTTCTTATAAGAGTATTAACTGTTATCCATATCATATCCAAAAATTATCAAAAAGCTCAGGCCAATTTTAGCAAATTATCGTTAATTTAATTACATGCTACATTGTTCCTGAAGTTATAAATAAAAACGGAATGAAGCATGCGAGTTGTTTAGTAATTCATCTTAGGACATGTTAGATTCTCCGTAATACAATTTAACGGGAGAGATAATACGCATGTATTGCATGAAAGTAAGCAAAGAAATAGCGATAAAATCGATGGCATGCTTTTGACATGGAAGTTGGAAGAGACATTGATCGATGCGCTAAAACTCATTTCAAACTACGTACATTACGTTCTGTAACGTATTGATATTACAATTAATTTTAAATTGGCATCACAACTATTAACACATTTACAAATACGAAATGTTTACTTTCATTCTCATATAGGTAAACAATTAACAATGTCAGCAAATAAAAATTTGATAAGACGATAGTTACTTGTTAAAACATAATTAATCGAAAATTGATCGACTGGAACTGATTTGTTATTGTTCCGTAGCGAATTGGAAATTGTTTTAAGCAGGTAAGTCAAATGAATTTTGCGCAAAAACAACTACTCGTCGCAACGTAACTGCCAAGAACTTTTATAAAAATTGAAATTAAAATTAAAATCAAATTAAAATGTTCAGGACAACTTTTTATTTTTGTTCTTTTTTTGACATCAGTTGGTTAAAACGAATTTATTTTCATATTTCCGATTGAAAAACATTGCAATTCTCCAAATTGTGCAGGTCGAATTAAAAATAACAAGTACAAAAATAAAAGCAATGAAAAACAATTTAATTTAATTTGAAAAGCTTTTGAAAAAATAAGTTTTAAAATAAATGCACTTATGAAGTGCATTGCTATTTGCTATACATCATTTTATAGGAATTTCGTCATGGCGCGCAAAATTAAATTTATAACAATAACATCAATATGCAAGCAGGCATACAATTCACAATTTAATCAGCTTCCGTAGGCATTCTGTTGTTCATAAACTGCACGCACTTTAGTAATGCAAAACCTACACTGTTTCAAGTCGTTGACCCATAATTAGATACGGAGGAATAACGCTGACTTACTTAAAAGGCATTGTGTTTCTGTGTGTGTCCGTCGTCATTTCAAAACATATTTTGTATTACATTTCACTCAAATCTGCACCTTTCATTTAGCAGTTAATGCAATTGCATCTTAAATTTGTTTGAATAATATTTAAATGATGCGTTAAATGCATTTCTTGAGATCGGGCTTAACCAGCTGAAACACTCAAGATGCTTATGTTATTAAAGGGGTTCCAACTTTCAACTTCTTCAAACATAAACCATGCCGACGATGACATTTATGGCGACATAATATATTCTACACTCGCTTAGTTGAGTCGTGTTTCTTGGAAATTGAAAACGTGTGTGCTGTGCTGTCTTCAATCAGTCTTTGACTGCCTGGTGCACACGTGCTTTTACAGAAAAATATGTATGCCGAATAGCGTAAATCATTTTCAGGCGGCTATAGGCTTTGCGGCTTTTAATAACCAGTTTCGTTTTCTGTTTTAAAATGCATCTGCAAGTGCATGGGGGACGTGGGTGTTCCATTCTCATTATTATACAATGCAATGTGTGTGTGCACGAGTGCACTGTATAGTTACTCAAAATGTTGTGTTATGCCGCTATGCGCCTTCGTTTGCCCTTTTCGAATGCAACAGTTGAACATTGAATAATAAATGTTTGGTGATTTAAAAAAAATTTAATATGTAATTAAGTTAAAAAGTCACTGCTGTTGTTTATTTACTGTAAAAATATGAACCGATATTGAATAAACCTTGAATTCGTTCGAAACTTAGCACTTGAAAAAAAAATTCATTAATTACTTTGTACAATTAAACATGATAAGTATAAACATACAAATCAATAAATGGTCTCAACATTACATAAATAAATTGCATTTATACTCTAAATATTCAAACAAAGAAATCGTGTGTTGTTAAATAGAAAGTACATATTACATATAGTTCACATTAATTATTTATTCGTATGAAAAATGCATTATGCATTGTATTGAAGAAATTGCTCAGCACAACGAACGTGTATCGTTAATAATATTAAAAAAGCGTCAACAACCCTTTGGAACGTGCTTTATTTATTTAATCAACAACATGTGATTATTTCGTCACATTTTTCCAAACACTGCCGTTTTTGTTTACGTTATAACTTATACTCGACTATATGTCTCTACATTATACAGCCCACAGAAGTCAGGAACACATGGCACAGAATTTGATAAATTTGTATCACACATCATCACAATGCCCACCTTATCCCGATAAACAAGACAAATCGAATTTAAGATGACTAAAATATAATTTCGTCACGTGAACAGAAAGTATTTTAAATGGGACGAAGTTTTTAGAATTCATTTATCTAATATATAAATTTCTAAACGACCATGTATGTATGTATGTATGTATGTATGTCACGCAATCACGCCAAAACTGAAAATGGGATCGCCACGAAATTTTACACACGCATTTGCCAACTTTCTGAAAGTAAAATAGGCATATTTTCAACGCGAATATAAACCGCGAAAACCGCGAAAAAAATCGCGGTTCGCGAAAAAATTGTCTTTTACCAAAAATGATTACGGGAATCGATTTGTGAGCATTTAATTAATAAAAACCATGTCGCGAAAAAATCCTTGAAATTTTCCGCGATTTTCCGCGGGACTATCAATTTTAAATATTCCTAAACGAAAGTGTGGGTATACCTTTCAATTACGCCAAAACCGACAATGGAATCGCCACAACATTTTGCACACGTGTTTGCCAACATCCAAGAAGTAACATAGGCATTTTTACAACGCAAAAATAAACCGCGAAAACCTCGAAAAAAACGCCGGTTCGCGAAAAAAATTACTTTTACCAAAAATGGTTGCGGGAATCGATTTGTGAGCATTCAATTAATAAAAGCCATGTCGCGAAAAAATCTGCGATTTTCTGCGGAACTATCTATTATACAATATAAGTACATTCCTAAACGACCGTGTGGATAGACATTTCAATCACGCTAAAACGGACATCATGATCGCTAAGAAATTTGACACATATATTTGCCAACATTGTAGAAGTAATAGAGGCGTATTTTCGAAGCGAAAATAAACCGCGAAAACTGCAAAAAAAAAATCGCGGTTCGCGCAAAAGATGACTTTTAGCAAAAATGATTGCACTAATCGATTTGTCAGTGTTCAATTAATAGAAGACATGTCGCATTAAAATCCGAGAAAATTTTCCGTGCAACTACATATATACATAAACGGCCGTGTTGGTGTAGGAATCAAACAGGCTAAAACCGTAAATGGGATCGCCACCAAATCGCGAAAAAAAGCGCGATTCGCGAAATAGTTTAATTTTCCTAAAAATTAATGGGGGAAATCAATTAGTCAGTATTCATTTAGCAAAATTCACATCACGAAAAAATCAGCAAATAATTTCGCGATTTTTACCGATAGTGAAGTTCGTCTTATATATAAAAATTGATACGATCCTATAAAAAACACCTCGCCAAAAAATTCGAGCGTGTGGAGCAATGTGCGTGTGGTTTTCCATCATTACGGTTTTATAGCAAAAATTTTTTTTACATCCAATGCGGAAGTTTCATAAACGAAAGTAATAAATAAATAAAGTTGCTAAATTTTTCTCGAAAAATAGACATTCTTTTATCAATTATTTTTGATATTAAAGAATATAAGTGATTACTAAAAACGCTTTTAGAACACATGTTATGTCCGAGCAGCGCACGGGTTCCTCCGCTAGTACTAAATAAATTCCGAGACATATTTCATGTTTTAAAAAAATTCTTTTAATTTTTATACAATTTGAAAGTCGAATAAAATTGAAAATCAGTCTTAGGTGTGTAAATGAAAATATGTTTTTCGAGATAAAAATGGTATGACCTTGAATAATATATATTTTGACCTTGTTCGGCAATTTCTATTTTGTTTTATAAAAGTCCATATTAATGTGAAATAATTTATTTTCATGTTGCTTAAGGTTTCTGAGATATCGCGCTTACATCTCATGAAATTATTCCGAAGAATCACATTTAAGGGATATACTGTATTTTGAATATCTTTATGTATAAGGAGTTTTAAAATGGTCAAAATCGTTAGCACCGTTCAGCCAATCCGTCAAGCGTGTTTTTGAGTAATCCTTCCATACACACATATTTTTCGACTCACGGGTTGTCAAAACGTGTTTCTGCATCATTAACTTTTTTCATCATTAAGTTTGCGAATGTAAGAATCTCTTACAACTATACTGGATCGTAAAACATAAAAAATGCGATGGAATATCATAATTTTTATGTGCAACTCATCTTCGGTTCTAGAGGATGGCGTTTAAAGCCAAATAATGTCCAAAATTTACCAAAAAAAATTTGAGATGCATTCTATTTTGCCTCGATATAGAACGGACCCTTCGAATTTTTTTCAGATCATAAAAAGTGTTAACATCTTCCGAAAAGTTCCAACAAGTATCGGACGGGACACCAAAACAATTCAACACTTTTTAGTTTTAACATTGTTTTAAACAACAAATATTTCATGTTATGAAAATTCCAATATTAAAAAACTTTAGTATATTTTTAGGATCAGCAAGAAATTTTTCAAATTCATTATTAAGACACGCGAAGAAGAAGTAATCTATACTTGTAGAATGTTTATGTGCTTGTATTATGCAACACTTTAAGCGTATGTCACGCCAGTCGCCACAACGCACAGGAGACAGAAATATTGATTTGACAAAACCCACTTTCAAAATTGAAAAAAGCGCCTACAACCCACCCATACACTGTTCTTTCTTTAAACTAAAGCACCCGAAAATTTGATGCAGTACAAACGAACCATACACCAGCAGAGTATATTGGTATGCCCGAAATAGATAGCAATGTGGCCCATTAACTTTTTCCATTTCCACCGCATTTCCTTTGACAAACAAGCCATTTTATTTAGATCGTAGAGAAAAATTTGTCGCATGCAATGCTATAAAATGCCTTTTGCCATGGTATCCTCCTGCCCATATATGCTTTGGGTTCGATGTATACCACCAAGCAGCGTGAGCGCGATATTTGCCGAGTCCCAAAAGAACCTATCCAAAACGCAATGGATGACATTCAACAATAAACGTCTAGAGTTTTGGTTATCTTGTATTGTTTTCAAAGAATTAGAAATTATATTGATTTTGTGAGTCCTGCTCCAGATTATACAGATGATATTGTTGTATAATTGTTATAAAAACACAAATCTAGAACATATTAAAATAAATTTCTAGAATGTTTGTAGCATTTCGGATTTTAAAATTAAAGGGAAGAGCATCAGAAACTGTCTGGAAAACTTTAATTAACTATAAAGTTTTTTATAACTTAATTATATAAAGTTTTACAACGCCTTTACACACTCGTACATTTCCATGTTGACTTAATCTTTTTAATTAACTAAAGTAAACAAAACCAAACTAGCAACATACACACCAGAACACATACCAAATAGCACCTGTTTATGAATTTTGTGAACTACACCAAACTAACTGAAGTCATCATCAAATATTTTATCGGATTACAGAAAGTGATATGCCCATACATGATGCATTTACTCGTATTATAAGTAAAAAATCAGCAACAGCAGTAAGCGAACACCAAATGAATTGTATTTACTCACGTTATAAGTGATTCAGTAAGTCAATAGTGGAGATAATAATCCGATTGTCAATTAATATCTGATTAGCTTTAATTCCAACAACTACATGCGTGGTTTAAATGTATTCAAGTGAAATAAACAATTAGTCAGGCTGATAACGCGATTTCAATGAATTTACCTATAAAGCATTTCTCAGCAATTTAATGTTAGCTGTCTGAACGCTTATTTTGTGTGTGTATTAAATGTGGTGGAGGCAATTGACAATAATTTGACTGGAAACATTTAAGGCTCTTTGCACCCCCTTAACTTACTCGTACTCCCACTGCGAGCGTTTAAGTACTGTTTAAGTGACACATGAACAGGCATAATGATCATCGCATCATTTAATTACATTGATTGCTCCAATAAAGCTATAGCTGTAAACAGCAGCGCAATCAAATAATGACTTCACGGGTACTATTTTAAATCGTTGTGGGAACAATTGAGCAACAACTCATACAAATATAATTTACATAAAATATAAGTTCTCAGCGTTGTCATGGAAATCTCCTCAATCTATGATCGCTGATAATGCACTGAAGTGACGAGACCACACGATAATATACAAGAATGCGGTGACAATCACCTCAAAAAACTTCAGACATGTGTTTAATGGAAAACGTGTCTGAGTACCATGCAGTCAATTTATTTCGCTCCAGGGCACTTAAGAGTGTTATGTTCTGGCATAATATGTGTTGTTGTGTGTATTATATAATGTGGGCAATGTAATCTCAAATATTACAATAAAATCACATAGTACATTTAATATAACCATTAAATATTAATTTTTTATTTACATCAGTAGGTGTAATCAATATTATAACAGCCCTCAATTAATTGTTTGTATCAACGACAATGTTCTTTATTGCGAATTATAAGTTATTAATACTTAATAGTCATTAAATATAATACACAATTACTTTTTTATTAACATTTATTGTGTCTCGTGTTTTTAGTTTAAAAATAAATAAATACATGACAGGGAGAATCCTGATTGAACATTGCAAAACTTTTCAGGGTGTAAAAGAAGGTTTTTTTTTCTCAACTTCGAATCAATTCTTTTGGAAAGCATGATGTGTAAGTGCAATATGTGGCGATGTCAACTTCTATTAAATCTATATTATATATTCTTCTTACATTTTTTAAACACCCGTTGTGACAACTCATACAAATATTTCAAACAAAACAATCAATAAGAGGACGAACTTGTATTATTGTTCACGTCAGCCACAAAATTCCAATACAACTGTTAAAAATTTAATGTGCCACATTTAAAAATTTGGCACTTTCTTGGCAGTTTATCAATAAAAGTAAGAATTTTTGTTAGAGAACGTCCGCGCCGTCCCATTTACAACAACAGCATTGTGACTTGAGTTGTTGAAAATGCGCTGAATTTCGTTGTTACGAATTTGTTATGAATGCTGTACGATTTTTACACGTTTGCTAACTTTTAGGTGAAGTTTTATTTCATTGTATATAATTGAAATTTGAAATTTGGCTGTGGCGGCGAAAGAAGTTTTTGAATGTATGAAGTTTAACAATACGTGTGCACAATAATGCACGAACATTTTACTAAATTGAGTGCATTCGCTTGATGGAAAACATCTAAATTTTGAAATGACTAACATCCCATTAAATACTATTTTTAAACTTGGAAGTTTTTCATGATTTATGCTGTTTGCATCGCAAACAATAATTGTTATAATAAAATATATTTAAACAAAAATTTTACCAAAAACCATTTCAAAATATATTAATCTAATAATCTTTATTTATTAATCCTTCCAATTCAATATACCAGTGTTCAATACATGTTTAGTTAAATGACTTTCAATATTGTGTTTGATATAAAAGATTAGAATTTATCTATCGCGCCACTGTTTCCACGATACGGATTTATTTCAATGATAAATGACTTCATAAATTATCAATTTAGCATGATATTAAACGACACGCAAATATGAATAACAAAAAAGAAATAAAATTTCAATATAAGTATAAAAAGTAAGTAATCCGACCTTTGGATTAACAAAATTTAAGTTTAAAATAAAACAAAACTACCTGTCAGGGAGAGTTAATGAAGACTTTTTGTACTGCAAAATAAGAAATAAATAATTTAAGAACATTCTGTCACTCACTGGGCTTATAGTAAATTGCGCCGATTACTTGACAGACGTCCAGGGATTTAACTTCAAAATAATAAATAATGCAAACATCTATTATGTTACTTTTGGGATATTATTAAATGAATAATCCAATATATTTAAATATCATGGAAAATGCTTGGAATTTATTCGATTAGGGCTAATAAAAAAAACTACATCGCAAGTACCATTAAATTTTCAGAAAAATTCTTTCTCTTTTTTAAACTACAATAAAGTAAAAAAAAAATTTCTCCTTTTCTAAACTACAATAATGCGAAAAAAAAATTCAAAAATATTGAAGGTTTCTAAGATAAAGGTAGTGTGACCTTGAAATTTTATAAAATGCTATACCAAACATTTGTGTGAAAGAATTGTTTTCATGATGCTTATGGTAAGGTTACTGAAATAGAAGATGGCTTACATCCCATGAAATTATTCCGAAGGATCAGATTTATCCATACGGTAAATGCAGTTTTGCTGAGAAAACTTTTGAGTATGTATAAAGGATTCGAATATAAAAACACTATCGTTAGAGCCGTTTTTGAGCTCCCATATATTTTTATTAGCGAAAAAATAGTAATACATTTTCATTCAACGAGTTTTATTAAAAAAAAAAATTTGTTTTATGTAGATTACACACATTGAAGTCAACAACAAACAACCAAACTGGAAAATTGCCTAACTTCATGCGCATGCCTCATCATCACAATCATAGCACATAATTCAATGCCACCGCCAATTCGCTGCACAAGTTCAAGTCAACATTATACAAGGTAGTACATATATATGATTGTGTACTCTGCATACGAACAAAAAAAACTTCCGTATCAAAGCTCGACGTATGTAAACGAAACAAATAGACTCGACGTGCATTATAGTAGTATGCATAGTTGAGAACATAAAAAAAACATTTGCATAATATAAGGGAATTGCGAACATATAATTATTGTGCGCAAACATACATACTCTCAAAACATACAGCGCGCGAAATAACAAGATGCCCAAGGTCAGCACCACACTTCATTTGGATTATTATTATTGGATGGGGCCGGTATGAATATGAATTGTTGTTTAATTAATGAAGTTATTTCTTTTAGAGGCACATGCGTCACTATATTGTGCACATTACCATCGCATCAGCACTCATCATCGCAATTAGCTATTCTAATGTAAATTATCATTTATCGCCATGACCATATACTCTTGTGCAAACATAGTAGCATGTACATTATACAATGTTGCAGTTTACACCTTCAAAGTTGGGGTACAAGCTTATAGCTTATATAGCCTTAAGGTATTTTATTGCAATATCTATTATACACTCTACAGGCTACAACAGTTTCATCAAATTTTCACGCTGGGAAGGAAATGTAGGCTTGTGCAAACGGAAAAAATTAATAACCAAATCAAACTTTGAAATACATATAGTAAAACTAGTATTCTTTTTACATTTCAATTTGCAATTGAAATAACCGTCGACATTTAAAAAAATTAAATTTAAATGTTATGCTTTACGCGGAATAAGAAAATCCAAAATGCGTAAAAAAGAACTAATCCACATACCTATTTAATTAATTTATCATAGAATAATAATATATTGCGTTCAAAAGTACATACGAGATCAAGTAAATAAAATTTCTTCTTTCGTAGGGGCAGCCAATGCGGCCCAAATACTTCTGAAAAAACTTTTTGGTACGCAAAAAGTTCTGCATTTACAGTTTCGAGCACGATACCACTGTGAACATACGTACGATTACTTAAGTAAAGTGCCCGTACATTTTATATGAGAGAAATTTATACTTTTGTTACACGGTACGCCAAATTAATGTGAATTTTGGTCTCGAAAAATGTATTTGTTTTATTTCGGTTCTCATTAATTTTTGTGGTTTTTGAAAAATGAACATAGACGCCATGCATTAAGTTAAATAGAATTTCCTATGTTTTATTACACACCGAAAAACTTTTGCTGTCCTCGAATACAAAACTTGAACCAATTGCAGAAATACACAATAAAATCTAATTATCACTCAATTTTTGTAACAAAATTTGACAGAACAAGTCGCGTGTGAACAATATTAAATGAATTAACATTATCTTATTAGATTTTGTTACCACAAACGTGTTGAAGCAACATTCTGAACAATTAAAAATAAACCTAGCGTAACTAATAAATTATAACACTTCTTTCTTTGAAATTGCCACCGCAACCGTCATCGTATTTATAAGACTATGTTATTAATTAAATGTTAGGCGCATGGAGAAATTGAAACCACGCAGTCGAAAACACAGCACTATTCTATTAAGTAGCATTGATGTGTTTTGATTTTGGAACTCTTTACTTTATCACTTTGTTGTTTGTTTGGATGCAGCGCAATTCATCAAAGCGACACTAACCTTCTTTTCATGAAATGTTTCGCCTTAAAATTAGCCAACTTGATCGTGCAATTGGCATCCTGACTCCTTCTACGAAATCTGACATCATGCGAGCACGTAGCCATCGAACCAAATTGGAACCACTTATACGAACTCAGCGACGAGTAAATCAAACAAAATCAACTAACTACTGACAACATACGAGTACACAAGTGGTATGTTCGATAACCGTATATCTAATATGTATAAAGAACAGCAAGGCAAATAATGCGAGGAGGAAAAAAAAACAATTAATTGCCATGAAGCGATTTGCAAACTGATGAGAAATTTGTCACTGCTGACTGCAGCAAATGGTTGCTGAGCATGACGATCGGCGAGCACTGCGGTAGTGGTGGTAGGAAGTGCTGTTTGTTTTATAAATATATTGTTGGTAAAAGAAGGGATACAAGAAGTTAAGCGGTCGTGCTATTATGCGTTTTCAAATTTTGCACATGAAAGTTTGGCTACCCATTGTTAATTAACTTTACCAATTGCACGTTTAAAATAATATTGCAAAATGTTCAAAACTTAGCTGTTGTAATACAATTTAAGGGTATGATTCATGGACATCGTTCTCGTATCAAAGAGTATTTGTATTTTAAATTAAACAGAACTGATGATGTCAGAAAAGGCCAAAAAATCGCATAAGAATATACTACAAAAAGTATTGCAATAAAGAAAATAACTCAAAGTTAATATTCCCAAAACAGTCCCGCGTCCGCAATAAAACAACCGCAATTTCGCAACGCTTTTATTTATCCAGATCGCAAAAAAAAAACAAGCAAGATCTTGCATTCGAAGAATTCTTGAAGAGAATAAGAAGGATGTTATTAAAAAACAAAAATTATATCGCAAGGATAGTCAAAACGAGTCGTTTCTACATTACTTCAATTGCAAACGATTATAGAACTTATTCTCCACACAACTGTACGATTGCAAATTAAAAAATAAGATAAAATTTGGGTAATAATACAATAATTTCGCTACTAGTTACAGTTGAATTACCATATTTATGAACAAACAACAGATTTGAGGCAATAAACGTAATCTATGAAGGTAAATAGTAGATACGAGATTGCATTTGCACACGCGGGGAATATGAAAAACCACTTAATGATCATTAATTCAATATCACCATTATTACCCATGCGAGCAGTTAATAGAGTTGATACAAATAACATGCATACTGCTGAAGTATTTCAAATTACATGAACTTTTAGGTTATAATATTCGTTATTGTATGAAATTATTCAAATTAGTAAGAACAAAGTGTGATTTTATACAGCTTCGAACGAATCAATCTTCTGCATCGAAGCATCTTTTGTTGAATAAAATCGTTTGTAATTAACTTATTCAACTTTTGAGGTAAATCGCATCATGGATGTAGTTGTAACTTCTTTATTTATTGATCTCGCAATTAGATTATATAATTTGTTTTCCTCAGATTGCACTTGTGGATCAAATTTCATTATACCTTTATCGAACTTAATGAAACAAATTATATCCAAGCGAATACAATCGGGTTTGTTGTAGTGTCATAAATGGACAGCTGTTATGCAATATGTAATATGATTAACATTTACAATTTTGAATCGATCGTGAGTTGCTGTAAATGATCATTTTGCAAACACTTTGTTTCACAATAAAAAACAAATCAGTTTCGCATTTTGCAAAAATACAACTGAGCGCAGTTACATAAATGCCAAAACGCACATAAGATACATGTAGTATGTGTTTGTAAAACACTGTTGGAGCCAACACCCTCACCTCAGACAACCACAAGCAAAACGTGACCAAACAGCTTAATTGCAAATTAATTAAAAATTCAAAGTCAAAAGTAAAACTCTGAAAATGATGACTAAACCATCGAGACATTGTGCACAAAACAAATTCAAATACAATATGTGCGTGCCCGTATATTTGCTTTGCATATTTACCACAAACGGAACACGACCGCACGTTTGCGAATTCAGTTAATATCATTTCATAAATACAAAAATACATAAATATGTACTTCAAAACATGCACTTAATTCATGCAGCACATCAAAATATAAACTGCAGGACTCCCGCGTGGTATAAATCGTAGAAAGTTTAACTGAAACATTGTGCGTTTTAGAAAAATGAGTTCGGGTCTTTGGATTCATAAAATATGATGATGAATAATTGATAAATATCAGTATGTATTTAATTATTAAATTAGCACATATTATAATGGAGTGTGTGAATTAAGTATTAATAGGGTTGTTATACACAATATGTATACTTAAATTGATTGCATGATAATTGGTTAGAAATATAGATCTTTGTTATTCGCTAATAAAGTATAAACATAAAAAAATGTTAATACCTATACCAATTCAAATGACAAATGTAAATGTTTAAAAATAATATTTATGTTTGAAATTGAAAATAACTTATGGAATTGGTTTCAAAAAGTTAATTAAGAAATAAAGCCCTTCATTTTTTTTTGATTATGCAACAGTCACAATTTTCATAACTTATATGTCAGCAAGTAATTTGTAAGTAAATAGATCCTTGGGAACCTTAGATGAATTTAGTTGAATTTTGAAAACCTTTCAACTGGATCTTGATTACATACATTACTTTTCAGTTTACATGCTTTTATTTCGTCGTGAATAAAACAAATAACATCGTTATCAGGTATACCACACCGTACCCTCTCATAATTATGCATTATCCACAAACAATACAAACATGTGTATGAAATGAAATGCAAAACCTTCATGTTATCTTTTATCTGAATAAAAATGCAGCAATTACAACAATGGGGGTTTATCTGATTTTCAAAAGTGACATCAAAAGATCAATGATGATATATAATATGTAGTTTTAACTACAACCTATTAGTTTTACGAAATGCTTTTAAAAAAAGTATGAAGGGGAACATAGTTAAAAAATAAAATAAAAAATAACTTCTCCTTTTGTAATTGCTGCGAAATTGTTTTTGCAGTGAAAAAATTTTATGGATAACAAATAACTTTTGTTTCTGAGATAGTAAATTTTTTAAAAAAATTTTGCGACTAGTAATTGTACGTTGTATGAATGCAAAATAGAAAATAAAAAATTTTAAAATTATTGTTACTAATAAAAATTTAATTTGGTCGCATATACTTTTAAAAAATATATTGGTAATCCAAGTATGTTTTTAACCAAGTCATTTAACACTATTAGTTAATGTGTAGGTTTTTAAAAGAATAAAGGCACGTCCACAAGATAAACAATAAATACCTTTTTATCTCAATAAAAAAAATGTTGTCACGTTCCTTGCAAAATACAAATGCATGTGTGGCTGTAATATGTAGCACTTAAATTAAAAACACAATGTTAATTATAACTGATACACAATGTATAAAAAGCATTTGTGCTGATAAAGTAAGGAATTTTTAAGACACAATTTACAATTGTGTAAACAAGTTGAGACTGCGACACACATCGCAATAATTTTTTTATGCTCGTACATTAAACCTTTAACTACACATGACACAATACAATAATAGCTACTAATTAAAAACTAAACAATCCTTATCAAACCGCATTAACTTCTTTTTAAATTCATTTTTTTTTAAACTGTAAGTATTATCGTTACTTGCATAAAATTGACGTTTGATAATTAATACATATATGTAATTGATCCTGCGGCGCCAACAAAGTATTAAATAGCCGAACACACATCCTAACAAATTGTAATTAAGCAGGGCGCCATCAAGAACAGTGCAAATAATTAACAACACAAGAGCGGTATTTAATTAATTGCATTCATTCATCGAATATGTTATGTTTTCGTTGTGCGATACTTGCGGGCAACAAAACGAGTTGAACTCCATTGGCATGGGGCCAACAACACATTGCAATTTGGAGTCGCGACGTCATCGGGGGCCGGGGCTGCTCATTTTCAAGAAGCTAGTGCGCCGAGTTGTGCACTTGCACTTGTGCATATTGTGCAATGTGTTATGTGGTGCACGCCACCGGCCAAAATAACAGAATACAGTCTACTTTTACACAGTTACAAAAAAAAAATCAACTTTTCACACTTACCCCTTAATTTTCTGGACAACCAGAAGAGTTGAGCATTGCTTTGAAGTAACGTTGTGAATGAATTTAATCGAAGAAAAGTGTCAACTGTATTTTTTGTATGTTAAAGATCAATTTGTCATAACTTCCTGTGACTTTGCACTACATTTAACTTGACAGACGACAATGCGTATAAATCCAAAGAAATTCCACGCACTTAACTCTTGTATTGGTGTTGATGAATTAAACAATTGTTAAGAAGTTTTCCGCTCACAATTTGAGTTCCATGTGTAGGTTTTTTCGAAAACTGCACTTTTGAAATCCAATTCAACCAGACTTTAAAATATTTAAATATTGTGTAAAATATTATTATTATTATTTTTATGCATTTGTAATGCAAATATAAAATATTTATTATTTGCACAATTTACCACTGCACTTTTAAAATTCGAAACAAAGAGACTACTGTAAATTGAAAATTGAAGAAGCGAAGCGAAGCCGCTGTTGTTTTTTCTTTTGTAATTATCTTAGTTAAAATTGGTTGAAAAACGCCCCAGCAGCACTGCACAAGAATGAAAATCTACTTTGCACTCGATAAACAAAAACCACAAAATCGAAAGGAAAAAATTCCATGCGCACGACTGCAACAGTCACAACTCACAACTGTCAGTCCCTGTGTTTTTATTTGTTCTTTAACTTTGTAAATTTAGAAGCAATTCCTTTTTGGTATAGTTGAAACTTTTTACATTAAATGCTATGCACAATTGAAAACATTAAATTAACAAAATTAAAATGCTCTCCGTAGATCGAATTACTCAACAGAACAATGAACAATATCCAGTGAAGACTAAAAAATGACTGAACTAAATTCGTTTCACTTTCGAGTTTGGTCATTGGTGATTGCCGATTGGCCTTTGAATACAGAATAATTTGGATTTTGAATCGAGTGAATTTACTCGAACAGTAATGCCAATCTAACGAAACAAATTTATTTTTCTCAGTGGCACCAAAAAATAAAATATAAACATTTTTATTTAAAGTCTAATTTCAGTTTGAACATTTAAGTCGAAGATGCAATTGTTGTGAATGCACAGAAGGTGAAAAATTCAGGGTGTAAATATCACAACTGAACTACAAATAAATTTTGTCAAGTTTTGTTGTATTCTTCTAAATTAACAATATATTAAAACTACACGTAACACGATAATGTCGCATTACTAACAAAAGATTTAGGTGTTTTCTTTTAGGTCAAAAAAATGATAAATTTGACATTATTAACTGTAGTTGTTTAAAGTGTACTCGATTTTATGGTTCAAATATGATCAGCTGTTGGACACGTACGTAACAACTGACATTTAGTAAATTAATATATATTATGTACAAGATATATATATCGGTGACAGTTTCATTTGCCAAAATGTTTATTGATTGCGCGGCGCACAAGTTAGAGAGTTGACGGAGTAATCTATTTGCAAAAGGCAAATATAATCGAAGATGTGCGAAGAAGTTATCTGAAGGTGCTAATTAAAATAGCTTCAATATTTGTATCAACAAGCAATTTTATTCTAATAAGTAACAACGCATTAAATATTAAACATTAGTAACGGGGCAAGAAATTTTGGAGAAAATGTCAGTCGATAGTAACAGTCAAGTGGATCCACGAGTACAGGTAAATTTCGATTGACTCGCCCTTGTCTGCCTATACAAATTTTCAGCGTTCCATGATCTTTCATATTAGTTCATCAGTCATAAATAAACTTGACCTAATTTAGAAATGGTATTATAATTTTTTGATTATTTTAAGATTGAACTGGAAAAACTCAACACAGCGACTGACAACATAAACAAGTATGAGGTTGAACTGGATGTAAGTGAATTTTTTATGAATAATTTAAATACCGTTTTTTTATATTTACTTTTTTCTTTTCAATATATGCAGGAAGCAAAATGCGAATTCAAACGAATGCTGACTGAGAGTGTGGATCGCATCAAACATTCCTCACACAAATTAACCAATTCTATTCAAACGGCGAAACCATACTATGAAGCCCGACTATATTCCACGCAACTATCTAAAGAAGCCCAATTGGCTGCTGTCAACTTTGAAAAAGCCAAATCCGTACATGCCGCAGCCAAGGAAATGGTATACCTGGCGGAGCTTGGCTTGGGAGAAAAATCCACTCTTGATACGGCGTGCCAAGAAATGCTGAGTCATGCGGCTAGTAGAGTGAATCAGTCACAAATTGACTGCACTGAGACACGGAATGTTTTGAAGATTTGCGAATTGAAGCAGGAAGTTGCCAACAATCGAGTGTCAAAGTTGCAGTCTCAACTGAAGAGTGCTATCAGAGCCTCTAGGTACGTGTGCCGTTAATTTTTTTCAAATATTTCTGGACCCACCCGTGTTTATGTTACAAAATAAATTAGTTTCTGGTTTGTCTAAAATCGTAGAGAGCTCAGTAAGTTAAAGTACCCTAACTTGAATTAAATTTTAAAATTCATCAACATGTATCTAACAAAAGTCGATAAAAATCTCAGACACTTTTGGAGCAATGCCAAGTATATTTTGAGTTTCTTTCATTTAGGCAAAACCATAAGATCCCGATATTTATTTTGCATATTATTATATATTTCTTTTTATTTATATGAAATTCATGTATTTTAATTTTATTTTTAGTTTTAACATTCGTCGAAATCTTCTTTTGTTGAATTTAATTGTTTACCAGTCGGACTTGTTATTTTTGTGAGTAAAAAAATTTTATTTATTATATATGTCTCGTGTAAAAGAAATAATAACTCATTGAAATTCGATTGATTTAAAAAAAATCATATTCGTTTCAGGCCATACTATGAGACACGTGCCAACTACAATGGACTACTAAAGAATCAAAAGAAACGCATTAACGACCTTGAATCAAGGGTTAGCGACGCCAAAATAACGTACAATGAAGCGCTAAAAAATCTGGAACAAATCTCCGAAGAAATCCACAAAATGCGAGAGGAGCGACGTCGTGAGTACGGCGAATTCAACGAACGTGATGCCGTGCACTATTCAGCGTCGTCGAGTCAAATCAATTCCACCGATGAGTACTTGGACTTCCCTACAAAACTGAGCATCAAGGCAAGTCCAGTACGGCAGCAGAAACTGGAGTCTTTAGACTGCCCACATTTGCTGAAGGACTTTAATTCATTCCCAAAACAGTGTAGCTCCAATGATAACAGTGATGCACAAACGGATATTGTAAGTTTCGAGTTTTGTTTGTTTTCAACTTTGGTTTTGGGTTAGTAATGATTTGTGTATCCCTTCACAGACCAATTTATCATCGGATGATATTGAGCAATGGACCGAGATTCGATTGTCGGGCTCCGAAAGTACAAGCTCTGGTTACTCACAGCATAACTCGCCAACGGTTGATGATCGCACACCACCCGGTTCGGATAGTTCTTCTTCAGAAGATGCTACAAAAAAAGTTAAGTGTTCCGTTATTCATCAGCAAAATGATAATGAAAAAAAGGATGGCTTATCCAATTGGATTGGTAAGAGCAATGTCAAAGAAGCTCCACGGCGACAGAGTCTCGATTTGTTGATTGATGCAGGTGACAAAGTCAAAGATGTTTTTGTTGGGGGATTTCAAAAGGTGGGGCGATCCCTTGAGCGTCGTAGCAGTGAGTCAGAGGTGAATCAAACGGAATCAAATGATTTTTTTCTATTTAGCAGGTGACTTTTTGTCGTTAATTTTTAGAAATTTGTTTCACAATAAAGTTAACAATCTAAATATTATTAGGTCCGACAACAAAGAGGCGCTTTCGGACGAGCAAGTCGAGAACTTGCTACTTAATGAAGACTGTACCGAAATGTTACACATATCTAAATGAAACTAAATTGCAGGCGTGACCTTTTAACCAAAGTAATAATTACAATGTAATAATTTATTGTTAATATTAAACAAAAAATTACTAAAAAATACAATTTTAAAACGAGAAAATAAATGTAATTACAATTGTCGTGCATTTAATGCAAAAAAAATTGTTTAATCGTTCATTTTTTGTGTAGTAAATGTTTATTTCTTTTGAAAAAAAAGGTTAACCATAACAACACGCACCTTTTTTATTGGAAAATATATTTAAAAATTTTCATTTTGAGGACATAATTATTATTTTATGTGAGAGTCTATTAAATTGCGCTCGGATTAAATAGGTGTTGAGTATGTATGATTAGCCAAAGGTTTTTTTTACTTCGAAATTAGAACTTAATTGTTCTGCTCATAACTCGAAATGACTCTTGGGTGCTCATATCTTACAAATTTCTTAGCCGACGATACTTAGCATTAAATTTTTTAGTAAATAGAATTATCTTTTAAGGTATGGTATGTACAATTTGGTGATCAAAATAAAATCGATACATTTTATATAACAACCAATAGTCTCTACAAATGTATATGTTTTATGTACGTGTATAGTTTATATTTTCCGGAAGTTTGCCTGAGACAAACAAATGAAAGAAAGAATAATTACGGAAAATAAAGAAAAGCGTAATTTGGTAACGGAAGATCCTAATTAAGTTTTATTTGTGCGTGCATAACTATTAAATATTTATAAAACTACTAACCATGGTCTAGAAAAAAAACAATTTGATTTACACATTTCAAATGTGCATTATGTATTCAAATTCAGAATATATAAGAGATATGTTAATATTTCAGCAAATCATTACTGAATAAAGTAAATTGCGATACATATTTATCTATTTTAGGAAAGGCTGTCCATATTTGTACCAGTTTTAGACTTTAGTTAGGATTATGAATAAGCTATTTGAGAAACCCTGTATGTCACATTTTGATCAAAATCGATATTTAAGCTCAAGGCTCATGATTAAGTTAATAAACATCATTAGTCTTGGCCACCCCCAGGCAGCTAGAAAGTTACTAACTTACAACTTCAGCTACAATGAGTGAAAAATTGAAAAATAATGGTGTTTTTACTATTTTAATAAAAAAATTCAAAATTAAAAAAAATTAAAACCTGGAAAATATATTCACAAGCGTTTAATACTCCATGAGAACATATTCCTTTAAAAAGATAGAATAGAAAAAAAGCACTTAAAAAGCTTTTTGTATAACAATTTTTGCCTAAAGTTAAAGTCGTTTGACTTATGAGGCTTCCCAAATAACCGATTCATTTTCTAATAATTTATTTTGAATATTAGATTTGAAGATACGATAATTAAAAATAAATCGATAATAATAATATGTTCTCATTATCGGCTCTTGTGGCTTCTTATCATTGCATTAGTTTTTTTGGTAATTGAAATAGGAGATCGAGATTGAGTTTCCTATTAATGATAAAATACGAATATTTTGTTTTGACATTCTGGAACAGAAAAAATTTAATTCACTTTGAGCCATTGCCAGTCTTAATAATCAAATTAAATAGTTTCTTAGAAAAGTTTCTGGAGCTTCATTTTATCTTCCAGGTCTCGAATACGTTGCTGTTCCGCCAGTAATTGTAATTCTTTATTGACAGCTGTTGTTAAAGCTGGATCTAAAGCCGTACAGCGCCCAAAATCACGTCGAGCCTCCGATGGATTCCATGCTCCGAGGTGGGCTTTGGCACGTCGAAACAATGCCTTTACATTATCTGGACTGTACAAAAGTACTTCCGTGCAGTGTTCTATAACCGGATAGAAATCATCTGCCAGCAGTTTACATTGTGAAAAATTAAGCAACAAGGGTATTTTTATTTTAACTAATTCTAGCCACTCGACATCGTTTGGCTTTTCTCTATAAAAAAATGAAAAAATAAATAGAATGTTTCATAATACGAAATAGAAAATTATTGTACTTCAACATCAGCTCCTCTACCATTCCCAAAGCCAGTAAATAACTCTTTTCAGCATCGGCATAATTGGTTTCCTTATATAGCTTATTTCCACGTTCCCTTAGTTTTGCTATTGCAGTCATTTTTTCTGCATCATCCAATTGCCAGGAATCTTTTTCATATTCATTAGGAAGTTCAACAGAAACCAGTTCTATAAAAAATTAAGAAAGCGATGTCATTTTTTAAGTACCAATATTGTAAAATCTGTAAATAAAATCGCATGATATTCGTTACCAAAAATAAATTGCAGGTCACACGGTTTGCTAAACAATTCATCCAAGTCACGATAACCAATTCCTTCATTTTGGATGGTCATTCCACAGCAGTGACGCCTTTCTTGGGGTGGCTTCCGAGCATCTCTCAATGTTTTCGAAATAAATGGATATTGCTGCACCAACTAAGTATTAATAATGATTAAAATACATTTTCATTTCACCAGCAGACACATTAATATTTAAAACATACAGATTTGTCGACAGTAAACTTGGCCACTTCATGTAATGCCATTTTTTGAACTATGGCCTCCCAAACTTCTAATTTAAATTTTTTACCAAGCACGAGTTCCAATGGTTCTCCCACTTTCCTGCTGTCGTCCAGGACGGTCTCTTTGCCGTCACATTTTATCGTTTGAAAGTGAAATTTCACCTACAAATAAGGACGCGTAAAAAAGACATTGCCATTAAAAAAAAAGAAGTTATAATGTAATTTATACCCTGGTCCCAGGCTTAAAAGCTATGTATTTGCTCCCAGGGTGAAGAGTCTCCTTCTTTATAAGTGCATCGGAGCTTTCAATGTTGGGGTCCATTTTATTGATTTCTTTCTTGGATTTGTTGAATTGTACTGCAAGATCTCTTTCAGGCCAGTACTCGTCAGTAATTGTTTTTTGCTCACTTTAAATGGGCAACTAATGTCTATGGGACAATCACATCCATTTTTATCACAATTTATCGCTTATTGAATATTGACTATTGTATACGAATATACCATTGACTAGTAAAACAATTTTACGAGATCAAACTCATTAATGCACAGTTCACATTGGGGAGAAATGTCAAATGCAGTCCTGGCAAAAATTTACCGATAAAATTGCAAGAAAAAGTTGTAAAGCAGCACAAGTTCAAAAGAAAGCTTGTTAGCTTGCATGACACAATGCATGTACTTTAAAATATTTTACAGACAATATACATACTCGGTAGTTATTTCATTTAAAGAAATTCATCATTTTATTAGCAGCTTTCAACTCAATGTAAAGGGCCCATAATTCTGTAGAGTTATATAGTTTTTCTCGATCTGACTTGAACTACATATATAATCTTATTGGAACTTACAGTAGACATATATATATGTATGTGTCGAAGTTGTCAACCAAACGTCAGAATTCTTCCCCTGAATTATATTTACAAGGTGGTTTTTTTAAATCCATTTATTTTGACATTAAATACACAAACTTTTGAGTTCACATTTTAAATATAATTTATGTACCTATAAAGCTCTCATTTTGAATTCATAATTATTTGTTATCTAGATATCATATCTTCTGAAAATACTTTGAAAGTTTGAGTTTAAGCTTGAAACTTCAAGGATAAAAAAATTATGTTCCAACTTTGTGTGGTCAGTTCGTTTAGAAACTAGACCGAAGATTACATTCAAAATAAATTTATTATTTATTTATTTTCAGACTTTATGTGAAATTAACTATTTATTCAACTACAGTTGCATTTTACTAAATTTTGATTAAACACGTTTAAATTTCATTAAAAAAAGTAACAAAATCTGAAAACTTTTCCATGTAATAATCAGGAACTTCATTAATGACTGTATGGTTTTGTAGCTTCTCAAGACTTGTCGCTCCAGTTAGAACCAGCAACGTTTGAAAACCACACAAGTGGCCAAATCCTATATCTTGCAAAAGTCTAAACAAAAAATGTTTGAAAATCATTTAATTTCACATTCTCATATAATATTTATGCTACTCACGTGTCACCGACAAAAAGAACTCGCGTAGGGTCCGTTATGTTGAGCTTGTTAAATAGAACGTCCTTCAGTGCAGCACCAGGCTTACCGACAACTGTTGCCTTTCGCTTACTCATTTCTTCTATAAGCTTTACATATTTCCCTGGACCTAAAATGTTGTAAACAAAAGAAATGATATCAGCGAATTTAATTTTAATAGAAACGATTATAAATTGTAATTATTTACCAATCATTTCAACGCCACCGCTAGCGTAACTCTCGTCAGTGCATCCCGCTATGAACAAGCAATCTGGATTCGAAAGGTAATTGAGGGTTCTGTTGAGTTGTAATGAAATAAGGTTAAAGTTGGCATCCATAACCACTGCCTTGACCGGTTGTTTATCGTTAATGGTGCGAACATACAGGATTAAATCGTCCGCAATTTCACCGGGCTTGATCATGTTGAATTACATTTTTATTTATTCTTTTTTTTAATTGATTGTATAAAAATTTACCCCATCAATAACATCAAATCCTGCCTCAAGCATTATTGCTTTGCAATTCTTGGATGCTGTACTGTAAATGAGGCCACTGAAATTAATAAGCTTCAAGTAGTCAACGATGGACAATGCAGGGTGTATGACATCTTCGATATTGGCCTTAATTCCATTTTTCTTCAATAGTTCCTTGTATTCCTCATTCGTTCTAATGGAGTTGTTTGTTAAAAATTTAACATACTTCCCATTCTCATGAAGCTTTTCCACCGCCTCTCCAATCCCGGGAATTGGATGTGCCAGTTGCCACACAACACCATCACAATCGGTCAATATATAATCGAAAGACTCCAAAAACTTTCGCTTATCTGATAAGGCGAGCTTCAGTAGATTTTGAGGATTTTTTATCGACATGATTACACGGAATAATAATAGACTTGGCGACAATAAGCTGATGAACAACCGACTGATAGGCTAATTCACTGAACGTCTTATATTATGTTGCTAAAAGCCTCGTTTATGCTTCAATTAAATTTCAAAACGTGAACTAGTATACACAACAATTTATAATCCATCAATTGGGTTTCCTTCCTCCCGTGGCACACTCGTGATCGTAGGCTGCTTAACGCTCAAGAACACTTTTAATTGAATTTTCCTCTTGATGTTTTCAACGGAATAGCATCACTGTACTCTATAGGCTAGGTAAGCGCGATTGCTCTGGAGTCTGGTTATGGCTTTAGCAAACAATTTAATTAAGCACGATAGTCGTTTGTATGCGGATGATACAGAATTCGAGCAAACGAAGAGATTACTCTACCTAGCTAGTCTCACACCACAATGTTAACTAATTTAAAAATATTTTATGACATTTGGTTTGGTGATTGTAAATAAAAGTACTGACTTAGCATTTTTATATATTCAAGAATATACACTCCAGTTTTATCTGTGAGCTTTCACTCCTCCCGACTGAGCCGACGAACAGTCAACCGCGTACGCACGGATATACATACAAGTACCTACACATGTATTTTAATCTGGTTGATGTAAGTGACAAGATTGGTAATAAGAGCACATTGTTTTCGATCCTCATTCTCTCAAATTACATTGACATTCACACATTTATATTCGTTCTATAGTTAGTTGCATTGTTTGAACAATTGTTGTTTATAAATACAGTTATTCACATAGGGTTATATTGTATATTATTCAAAATAGCATACAAGGTTTTTTGAATTGGTCACCCATATATGTATTATCATTTGTATTACAATAAACACAGTGAATGCTCGAGTTCAAATGGTTACGACTTGGTCTGTTTAGATCAACCATGACGAAGATAGATTATAATTTATGCAAGTAAATTATAGAACGATCTGTTACCAAAATTAAATTTGGGATGGGTTTCGCCGCGTCGATTACTTTTCCATTTGTTTCATAAAATATCTGCTATGAGGGATTAAATCGAATATGTACGATCTGAAGTACTTTACTGATTTTTCATTACAAATTAGTGCCATCAACAAACTAGTCAATAAAGTTTTTGTTTCGACAGAAAAACGCATATGAGCAATGCGTTGAATATTTTTATTTACATTTTTTATGGAACACTCATAATAATAAATTTCAACCGTTCAATTCAATATTATTAATTAACGATTACATAAATGTCATAACTCATACCCCTTTTTTACATAAATTTTTAAAGTCAAGTTTCTCACTCTTTGGTTTTTTCCTAAATACTTTTGTACCGCTTTTACAGACTACATGAATTGGAAAATTTGCAGCTTTTAATTAAAATACTAAACACTCAATAAAAACTTAAGGTTTAGGCTAAATCATCGAAAGCAAGTGTCGAGGCAATAACATGCTAGCTTGCTAAATTTGTCCATCGAGAGTGCCTAACGTTAGTTTTGTACACACTTCGATACTTGCTAGCGATGACATCGAGAATGTCTCCGTTATTAATCACGCATAACAAAAAATTTATATTCTACTAAAGATATGTATAAATATGCATTATTATAGAAATGTTGTAATTGCAGAAGTTACTTTTACTGATATCATAAAGGCGCGACCTGCATATTGATAAAATTACTTGAGTAAAAAATGTTTTATACATGGTTCGTACAGCGTCTAAAAGCGAGATTAAATTGTCATGCAGCTTAACTAATTGTGATAATAAGCATTCAAATAAAACACGCATTCTTCTAAATAAATATGTCCACTACATGGACAAAAAGATATTTATTTGTTTGATCTATTTATGTGTTACTTTCATGAAATGTGATTGCTTTTTGTTTCATTTCTAAATTTTCATTTTAAATTCATCCTGTTTGTTATAGGTAACAATTAAAAGTTTACATCTAAAATACAATGACATATTTTGTTAATTATAATTCAATTTTTAGGTTTTTTTTTTTGCATTTTTTTTTCTGGTAAATTTCATTTAAGAACAACAACACAACAACAAGTCATCTAAACAGCGGACATTTAGGATGCTCAGAGTATCTACTCGTATATATTTATTTAATATGGGGAATTGACATTTATTCCAAGTTTTCGACAAACTTTGAAAAGTCTGAAAACTTTTCTAAGTAGAAGTCGGGAATCTCATTCACAACTGTGTGTTTTTCCAGTGATTTCTTGGATGAGCCGCCACTAAAAATAAGGATAGTTTGAAAGCCGCATAGCTTACCAAATGCAATATCCTGTTGCAGCCTGCGCGCAAAATATAAAACAATTAATTAATGATCTTTAAGAAGCATTTAAAGCGTAATTAACATACATGTCACCCAGGAAAACCACTCGCTTAGGGTCGGCAATTTCCAGTTTATCAAAGATAATATCTTTGAGTGCCTCGCCTGGTTTCGCCAGTGTTATAGCCTTTTTGCCCGATATTTCTTCTAGAATCTTGGGAAAAGAACCGGGTCCAAGGATGTGAAAATCTTTCACAACGCTGAGTGTCACATCAGTGGCGCCAGATATTAGAACGCACTCGGGGTCTTTCAAATAGATCTCCGCCCGTAGCAGTTGCAATGATGTCAGATTCAAGTGGGTATCGATAATGACCGCCTTAACTGGTTTCTTGTCAACCGCCACTTTCAGCAAGGTGGTGAAGCTTTCCTCGATTGGCCCATCAGGCTACGCAGTATTATTAAATAGTTATAAGGTTGTTAAACAAATTACATACTATTAAATATGCCAACGCAAATACTTACTCCACTAATGAATCGGAATCCGGCATCCTTCAAATGATTCTTAAAATTAGTGGATGCAATACAATAAATGAGACCGTTGAAATCAATTTTCTTCAAATAGTCGACGACGGAGGCTGCCGGATGGATCACATCAGACTGTAATGCAATTTCAAATTAAAGGAATAACAACGATTCTGCTACAGTTGGTATTGCAAGAGGAAATTTAATCGATCACTTACAATATCCATTTCCACACCCAGCTCCTTGAATTTGCTCACATACTGTTCATCCGTACGGAAACTGTTGTTCGATATGTATTTGAATTGTTTACCCTTGGCTTTAAGATGATTGATTGCATCACCGACGCCGTCAAAGTTTTTCGTCAACTCCCACAAGACGCCATCACAATCAGTCAATATGTGATCAATTGAGTCCAGGAACTCTTGCTTATCCTCCTTGGTTAGCTCAAGCAATGCTCGCACTTTACGTTGCTGTTCCTCGGCAGTCATTTTCGATGTTCTAAATCAAAAGATGATTAATTGATTATTATACTTCGGATTGCAAGTTCTAGAATGCAATGTTTCCTTTTAAATAAAACGGTTAAAAACATTTAAAAAAATATGTTTCTCACAAGACAATTATTGTTTGAATTTAACTGAGAACGTTTTGCATTATGGTAACTTTGTGTGTGTGTACCCCTCTGGGAAATGAACCCATACGAAAGCGCTTTGCACCTCTGGGTGAGTGTGCTTTTCGCATTTATTTTGCTTGTTATTTTTATTGTGTGTATTACTTTTTCGTTTGGCAGAAGTAAAGCAAACAGTTGAACTTTAATATTTCCCCGGGGTTCTGCCTCATATGAGTGTAATCAAGGTTCATTCAGATTTATTTACAAATTGCAACATATGTTATGAGATTCGTTTATTACAGGTCACCAATTTCATTTTATACGGATTCTGTCCACAGTAAGGCACCTTTTCCCTTTCGTTTTTCATTGAAACCTAATGGATAACTAATTATTTCTAAAAAAAATTTTTTTTGGAAATGAGTTGTTTCTTTTGTGTGAGACTGGTGAGAGGTGATTCATTAGTAAATTATATTGTTTTTTAGACAATATGTTTCTGCCCACAATGTAACATGTTAGTCATTTACACTCTGACTCACAAACAAATAGTACTAAATAGCTGAAACTATTAAAATTTCCAAAAATTCACATAATTACTTTATTTCAACTTTAATATCACTTCACTTTGAGTGCTTCTATAATAATAGACAGTCTAAAAAAAAAGAATACTCCAATAAACGAATGCACAGGAAGAAATTTATAAAAACTCATACAATTAGTAATTATTAAAAAATTCAAAGTTATTTTGTAATGCAGTTTTTAAATATTCACACCAATGACCAAATGAGTTTTGGTTTGACTTTAAATTCAAAACGTATCAAGTCACTTTCTTATCATATAATGTTGTTTTGCGACAAATTGAAATGCCAACAAATCTATGTCTGATAACAGACTGTGTTTTATTTTTAAAGCGATAGCTAATTTATCCAAATTGATTTATAATACAAGTAAATCACGAGTCACAATACTATGGAATTTGCAATTTAATCCGATCTAGTCCACCTGGTTACCAATAACAACTGATCACTATGAAGTATGGACTGAGGACACCTCATTCCTCACTACCTAGTACCTACTGGCTACTATAGTAATTGTGGAGGTACGAACTACGAACTACGAGTACATTTGAAACCGCTGCAGTTGAGCAAATTGAGTACGTGATACGTCGTGAATGTTCGTTCTGCAGTTGAGCTTGTAAATTTTAAGAGTCCAGAGCTTATAGATTTTATAGAGAATACACAATTAAAAAGTATGATAAGTTCGAGTAAGTTATTTAAATATTGAAATTTGATACAGATAATATATAAGTTTTGCGATCTGACAGTCTCAGGTATTGTGAAGGGCACACATTTGGGAGCTGGTTTATGCAATGGGTTTATGTTATACACTTTTTAAAAAGTTACAATTTAGCAATTGTTTTAAATTTTTGTAAAAAAAAAATTTGTTGACAATTTAAGTCTATTAGAACATGCAAAAGACCATCATCCGGAAAGGCGAGCATGAATTGGTACGCGAATGCAAATAAAATTCAAGAACCCTTCGTTATTAATTCACACAATTCTCGTCGCTTTCTGTTCCCTTTAGATTCTTGCATTTCAAACATTTCGAAAAAAGGTTAATTTAAGTCCAAAAGTCCTGAGTCCAAAAGTGGTCTAAAAAAAAAAAGTGTAAAAGTCCGTACGCCGCGCCATATCGCCTGATCGTCATATCCTCGAAAAGTGATCCATCGGCTTTTAACAGGAATGGACACATAGTAACACTTTTTTATATTCCAAAAAAAGAATATTGCAAATTCAATACAAAATCCTAATTTTCAAGAATATTTTTTTTTTTATTATTATAGCTTTTAATAAGATGAGAAAACATTTCAAGGTCAATATTTGAAAACTCAGGGGCATATTTTCAAAAACTTTTTGTTCTGGGGTATTGATGTTCTACATTATAATATTATTTTTGTTATACTCACTGAAAGGAATAAATGAAGGTTAAAATTTAAAAAATTTAAGGTCACATTTTCCATACTCCACAAAATATTTTTGAAGGGTTCTATAGTCGTATAAAAATTCACACCTCGCTCTCCCTGCAATGTTGTTTTTTTAGTAGTAATTATTTCAACATCATCGTCTAATTTCTAACCGCATAGTATTTTGATACAATGTACCTTTAATTTATTTAATCTATCATGCTAAGCTCCTTTGATTTGTATATCCCGATGATGCATTCAAAAATAATTAAGTATTAGGGAATCATTTTTGTTTTTTGGAAAACATAGCATGAGCAACTATTTCAATTGAGTAGAAATATTTGTGGTGTGTCGACTGTAAAGCCATGAAAGCAGTTTTTTGCAAAAGGAACATTAATTCTTATTAATCATTAAATTTAAATCATGTGTATTACGAATCAGACTGATGGCTATTGCACGAGTTACGACTGTATATAATTATAAACCTACGAAAATAGTTATATACGTGCACAGTGCACGCACATAAGCAATATTAATTCAAAGGTATCGAAATACAATTGAGGAAATTTGATATTTATTATCTATGGATATTTGAGATCATATTTGTAGTAGGTATGACATTATAAAAAAAGGTTTATAAATTGTGCAATGATTATTTGCATTATGAGTTTGTTAAGCAGCATCAATAT
The DNA here is from genome assembly GCA_963854165.1 of Sylvicola cinctus. Classification (NCBI taxonomy): domain Eukaryota; kingdom Metazoa; phylum Arthropoda; class Insecta; order Diptera; family Anisopodidae; genus Sylvicola; species Sylvicola cinctus. The sequence continues at coordinate 28,970,574 of OY974083.1, read as the reverse complement.
AATATGAAATATTATAATAAAGCTTTTCTCAAAGTTAAATTAAAATTCAAAAGATTTACCTGTTTTTTGTTAACTAATAACATGAAAGACGATTCATTTACAAGCATTTATAAGGAAAGGAAAATTTAAATAATAAAAATCAACGTTTCCCATAATACCCAATAGGTCTAATTTAATGCTTGACTTAAGGATTAGGGAAGGAATTTCGTGTAAATTATATTTAAAAATATTATAATTTTGCGATTTGAAAAATTTTATCAATTTAATTTAACTTAAAGAAAACAAGAACATGACTTTACTTGCTGAAAGATGTAACAAAACTTAAGCTGGCGTTACACAAAAAAAGTTCACTTAAATGCCTGGAAATTATGGGCTATACATAGAACTTCCTCAATGTACATATAAAGGCGTTCGTAAAAATTCACTATAAAGCTTCTCTTGCAAAATTCTATTCAATTTATTTAATACAATAAATAAAGAAAGTCAAAATTCAATTAAATATGTATTTCATGCGCTGGTTCCGTTATATGTCGCCTTTAAAACTCCAATTAAAGTGAATTGTTTTGAAAATGTATTATCTTTATTGTTTGTTTAATCGCAAAGATAATTGAATCATAAGAGGGTGTGACAAATTTTTTAATTGGAAATGTGTTGTCGCATCACTCGCACGTGTTCTGCGCAGTAGAAGCGATTCAGAAAAAATTTAATTGAATCGTAAAATCCAAAACTTTCGTCCTCTTAATCATGATGTTTTTTTTTTTTAAAACATGATTGGGGATGGACAATAATGCTATAAAAATGGTGATTGAGGGTGGATTTGGAAACCACTTAATTTGCTGTACTAATCAATAAAAAACAGGTACGGCAAAAAATAGTGTAAAATTGAAGCTTCATGAGGGAATGTCAAGGTTGCCCATTATATATATTGCCGCCATTTCAATCATCACACCCAAAGTTATTGCAACATAACTAAAGGTTTAATTTTAAAATATAAATAGAAGTGAATGTTTTATTTTAAAAACATAATGTATGCGAGTTACATAACACGCAATTATCGCAAGTACATAGTTACAAAGATCCTATCTCAATATACAAATAAAACGTTTATGCATAAATGAATAATTTCGAGCAACACCTACTCCATTGCGAAATAACGAAACAAAACGATTGGGGATGTACATCAATCAAAAGGGTGTGAAATGTGAATGTATTTGGTATCTCTATTTTTGTTCGTCTACAATACATACGTATAATATGCACGTACGAGCTTGTAAAGTTGAGGGCTCGCAATTCATATAAGATATACATTTCACTCTCGTTAAAACTAATTATTTTGAGTGAAATTAAAAAAAAAATTGGCACTTGTTTCACGTTTGTATATGCAAAATCGGGTTTCTATTACATAACACCTCAATTTTTTTCTTGTAATTCACAAATTGTATAAAGGACGGAAATGGAATCCTAACAAAATACCTTCTAAATTATTTAAATATGCAATAACTATCAATTATTCAGATAACTGATAGCGTTTGATTTGTTATGGAAAAAAAAACTCCACCCTCAATTTCCAAGGTCAACTTCAGTCATGAAACATCTCACAACCGTATCTGTTGCGATTTGCGACCTCAAACCACACACACAAGCAGTCGTGTATTATTTCGTCAAAAGCATGTAGCCAGTAAAGCTGCACATTCCACCCGCATTCATTATTTCGGTACAGTATAAATAACCTGCGACCGAATTGAAAAAACGGCACAGATGATTTTCCGTTTCATGCAGGCGTTTTACAAGGTGTTAAAAAAGCAAATAAATGCGAAAACAATTTAGGGTGGCCTTCATTAAGCATAAATCCATCAAAATCCTTGCAGCGATTCACACACGAACAAAATAATCCACAAAGGACACTCGCTAAAAACGAAAGCTATTTATGGGAACAATTATGCCAACGCACATTTTCGGCTTCAAACACGCGTACACCTTATTTTGTGTATACGTTGTTAATGTTAATCTAACTTAATCAAATACTCCGCACTTAACTAAAATCGCTATAAAACTTTTTCGCAAAAAAGAAAACTCACATTTTGTTACGAGATATTCGTGTTTTTTGTTTGTTTGTTTTATTCGTGGATGTCTGGTGGGGCACACCTGTTAACAACAACAACTGCGAAGCGCGAACAATTATAAGCACTTTGTCCGAGGATATCCAATGAAGCTCACTGCTCAGCACTATCGAGTTTCACGACGTCCTATTATGCACTGAATGTGTGTGCGGTAGGGTATGTATGGGCACACTGACAGAGGACGATAAGGAAAATGCGTATGGCAAAAACTCAAACTTCCATCGTCATCTGTCAGGATATCCCACTACGTGTTTCTCACCTCGATGTGAAGAGATCGGCTTGCACTAGTGTTGATAACATACGTGTGTGTCGCAGTTCGTGCAGGATAGAATTGCGACCTAAGAGAGAAAATGTTGAGCAAAAGGGCTCAAATTCTAAAATGATCATTTTAACCAGAGAGCTTTTTCATACATGCCTAGGAAAAAAAATATATTGAAAAGTTGGGGTATAGTTGTGTACGTGCGAGCGAACATACAATTCCTCATCCTTTAAATCTTTAGTACTTCCGCTTTTCCCCCCTAGACCTTTGTTTACAGATTTGTTGTGGACTGTGGCTGTGTATGACTTTGATTTATACCAACCTGAGTTGTACTTCGTTCCTTGGCGGGGATCGGGATGCACAGCATAATCGAAAAATCGATCCACAACACACGGGCAAATGTTGTATTGTGATTCGTGTGGCACTATAAGTTTATGGATGGTGAAAGTGTGAAAATGAGCGATGAATTTTATGGCCATTATTATTTTCTCTCGTTTTCATCGGAATGAGCAGGCGTAGTTTATTGTAGTTTAATTTTTTTTTTACCAAGTGTATTGTTCATATTAAAACAATAATGCATTTACGATTTAAAAAATTATATATTTAATGTAAACTTTTACATTAATTCTGTAAGCTCGCTCCACTTATAGTCTTAAATAGGAAATATATTTTATAATTTAATTTAGACTTTTCTAATTATTTTATAACTGCAAATATTTTTAAAATTGGCAGTTCTTTAACACTTTTAGTATTAACAACTAATTATGTTTCCAAATTTACATTACTTACAAAATTAAAAGAGTCGTTATAATGGTAACGTTTACGTAAATAAAAGGATTATACAATTTTCTTACAAACTAATTCAACTTTAATAAAGTTTGCAGTAAAATACAAATAAATATTTGGTTAAAAAAGTATAAAAGTGAATCGCAAAACTTTAAAAGCATAATAAATTCAAACCACCATTGTTGTGTTGGTAGGACGCTGCCTTAGCTCAGCCTCGTTCGTACCATTACCCATTGTGTTAGGTTGATTTTGTACTTTTCTAAGAATCGGAATCCAGCCAGCTGAAGCTGCCAACTCTTTTTCTTGTGCTATTATGTGCTCTCGTGTTAAGTGATCTTCTCGTTTTATTTGATCCCGCAATTTTCGAGGAATATCCGGAATGGCCCAGGCAACAATCATTTGCACAAGACTAACGGCATTTTGAAATGCGACAATAAATGCCAAACGAGCGGCTAAAATGTGCCAGTAAATTAATGGCCGTTTGTATTTATTTTCATGCCACGGCGGATTTCTGTACTCGTTATAGCGGCAAATTTCAAGATCGGGAAGTGATGTGTTTAGTGGCGCTGTCCCACTTTGGAAGTCCGATGTATTAAAATAGGCCAGGGTGTGGTTTAGGAATCCAACATCATCGTGTTCTTGAGTATTTACCACAATAGCATAAACCAATCGCGGTATAAAGTTTGAAGAAAATGCTATTATAAAGGCCTAAAAAGTACAATTTGTTATTCGTCTCGTCAAAATTTATACAAATTCAAAAAGTGCATACACTTGACGCTACTGCTATTCGACACAGGATATTCATGATGTTGAACCAAACGCCAATATCCTTGACTCGCTTCGGCACTGGTCGTCTGTAGTATTTTAGAAACTTTTTAGCATCAAGTCTCATTTCAAATATGTTGTTAATTAATGCAAACAATGGACCAAGGGGAAATGCCACTACGAATATCGTAATGAAACCATACTGGATTACTGAAAATGAGGATGAACAAATACGATATTGTAATAAGCAATAAACTTGTGTGTTCTAAAGATACATACTCATTTCCAAATATTCGTCAAATAGACCACGACTTCCCCAGGCTAGCAATTTAAAATCTTCCGTCCATTTATTGCAACAAATTAAACCTTCTCCATTTTCGTCCACCTCCAATCCAATTTTATTTCTAATATTGTTATAGGTTTTGTAAAGGAATGGCATCAACATTTCCAAAACTGAGTTGATTGCTTGTTTTCCCACCATTATAATAACTAACTGTATGCATAATTCCATGAGGCATCCACCAGGACTGCACTCTTCCTGCCTCAAATTAAAAATTCGATTGTATTTTGCTGGATAACCCACAAACTTGCCCTTCATAAATGCAATGTAGAAAATGGAACTGTAGTAATTGATGAATTGAAACAGATAGATTTTCAAGGTAAGACTTTCATCGTACTCGGTTTGAGTGCGTCTATACTCTTTCTCTGTCAAGTAAACTGCCAAGTAGTCATAAACATAATTCAGTGCAGTAATGACCACCAAGTTAATTACAGCAGCAGTAGCTGGCAGCACCATAATCTTGTAACTCATTGTATCAGAATCGCCAAAAAGGTTACGTGACGTATTCATTGACATCCGATAAATTATAATTCCAAACACAGCGGCTACCGCAAGGCATATCTAAAATCAAAATAAATTTACGTTATTCATAATTTAATTTAAAATTAAATATCACTTTTTTCAATAACTTACAAATAGAAATACTATGGAAAAACTAAGGAAGTAGACAGGAAATTTGACTTTCCAGAAAGGAACATGTGGCTCCAGCACACCATGAATGGCATTAAATTTAAAGTTCTCGACAGATTTAAGTCGTGCCAAATACTTAGGCCGAGGATGTTCTACCTTGTAGCAATAATCAGTTAATCCCCATTTGTGCAACCATTTTGCAGAATATCGCTTCCATAATTCAAGATAAAGAACGGCTATAAATAAAAAATGCCTTCAACTTATTGGTTAATGAAAGACTAAACAAAACTCACCCCAAAAAGACATAAAAACCGCAAAGACCACCGTTAAATTGTTATCAAACAAATGACCTATTCTGGAGTAGAGACACGTATCACTTAGGTACCAATAATCACATTTTCCATCACATTGTGGACACATTATAATTGTGCGATTGTCATTGCAAATGTCTTCACTAATGTTATTTGAGAACAATGTGATCAGACCGTAAAAGAATATAATCAGCCCAACTATTGACGCTGGTATCAGCATGTGTGTGTAGAATCCCAACCACGCAAAGTATAAGGCAATTTGAGCCCCAAAATAGTCTTTAATGTTATCCAGCGGTTGATGTCTGAAATTAAAGAAATATTTAAATAGTCTTAGTTAGTTAAATAAATATTAAATTTAAATGTGAATGGGAAGACGCACTTTATCCACTTTTTAACTGATGCCCATTCTGAGAAAAGAAGTTCTCGTTGACTTCCAGGAACATTCCAGTCACCCTAATTAAATAACAACAATAAATATTAAATTAGATTGAAATGAATCTTAAATGTTAAATACTGCATATTACAAAAAAAAGTTTGTCCTACCTAAAACTACATACATTTTTACTTCTATTAAAATTCAAAAGAATAGAGCTTGCTAAGTGGAGTTACGGATTGCATCTGGTTAACCAAAAAAATTAACAACTTATGCGAGTTTTGACCAACTTTTAATTTTATATGGCAAGAACAAGCAAAGAAGATTGTTTTTTTTCATCTAAAAAATCTACGGGGATAAATATTTATTGAACGCACCGCATTATACTTTTAATGTTCCTATTAGATGACTGAGAAGGATTCTCTAGGTCCTTTCCTTGTTTTCTTATCTCCATTCAAAATGTTTTATAATTCTTCAAAAAATATTACTTTGATTATAGGCATAAAATATATTATGTTACAAAAGTATGTAATTTCAAATTTGAGATCAGATTTAACTATTATTTTTGTTCTCGTTTCAATTATGTACAAATCGCATTTCTTAAGTTACTTTGATATCTTGCAAACAATTATTGATAACTTACATCGTGTAAAGGATATGCTGAGTGGTAAACTCCATCATTAATAAGTTTGTCTATTCCAACGTCGCAGGAGGGTTGATCATTTAACGACTCGCTAAACTCTTGCCGCTCCAGAATGAAATGCACTATTGTTATTCTCACTGAATCGGAAAAGAAGTCTGGATCATTATCGTCGAATCTGGAAATAAGTTAAATGTAAATACAATTCAATTAGGTATATTAAAAAAAAGTTTTTAAGATTTTACTCACAAGTATCGCTGACTCCTGGTATATTCATTTGTCATTTCGTAAGTTCGATCTGGAAATAGTGTCTGATCCAACTTCACAAATTGAAAGGGCTTTCCAAAGAATGACTTAACTCCTTGCATTAACTGGAGTTCCGGTTCAATCACTCGATCTTGTCCACCAAGCTGATAAAACAAATAATCAATAATTTTTCTTAAAATAACTACAACTTTACTCACCTTTTTCATTGGCATTTTTATTTTTAAAATTTCACAATTTCTTTGAAGAACTTCTTTTGGGGCGTGAATTTTAACAAAATGGATCCTTTGCGTTTGCTCAAGCTCCAGTATAAGGCCTTCCTTTTCGAGGTTGCTTTCAAATATTTGGCGCTTGAGGTTGTTCTGTTCATCTTGATCGTCGGCGCGATATGACAACACAAAGTCGACGCTTTTTTCGCCATCGGCAAAACGACGCCATGTCTGTTTGGTGACGGGAAATATTTACACATTTATAATTGTAATATTGAAAATTCTCGCGAATCAATTTAAAACAATATTTTTTTGGTATAATTACATATTTACAATGTACATAAATAGGCATATATTTATATGAGAAATTGTGAAAGAACTCGTTTTGGCTCAGCAGTTTTAGTACCAAGGTAAAAGATCGTAAGTCAGACGTGCACGAAAAAGTGATACAAGAAATTAAAATTCCATCAATCAATAATACTTATGTTTTTAATCAAATCATTTTAGACCATCACCGCTTATATAGAGTAGAATATATTACTTAATTTAATCTAATTAAACTCAAGTATCAAAACATGAGATATCTTGAGTGGCTATCTTTGATTGTTAGGGGGAATTTTATTCATTTATCGCAAATTTAGCAAAACCTGATCACGAGGGCATGAACAACACCAATCTGTATTGTGATCTGCGAAAAATCAGTAGTCATCATTGTTGTACAGCGCTAATTCACGTATTACTCATATATTATTATTAAATATTTATGAATTATGACTACAGTGATTCATTTAAGAATTCCATGTTCATTCACAAGCGCACATTGAACATGTTAGTTTTCAAGCCGTAACAACATTGAAACATTTCAAGTTGTATACGCACAGATTGCACTTTAAGTATAAACCAATATGTATAAATTTTGCCTTAATATTCACCATTGATTTCAACTCCATTATTATTGCCTCAAAAACACGTTACAAAAACTTAAGACATAATACTAAAATGATCTTAAACGGGCCAAATTTTGACAAAACTTCTTCCCGGAGAAAATACCACAGTTAATTGAACACCAGCCTGTTGCGGACTAATTGAAACACTACACAATGTGACAATACACAATACGCATCGCCAATAAATGCTATCGTCGACGACCATATGGAATTCAGAAAATTTTGCTTAAACCGCTGAATTGCCAATACTCTGACAAAGCAAGCTGAACACGAATTTGGAGTACCCTAATTTTTGATAACTAATTGAAGTGCACCGATTGCTATCTATTAGATAACAAATAATACAATATTTAAGACAAAATTATCAAACAAGCAATTATTCTACGTACTAGTACATTACTTTGGATTGGGAAAACTACAAAACATTATTCGGAATTTGGTTGGTGTATAAAGTTCGTGTGAAATGAATAGTTAAAAAGCAGACACGCAATATTAACTTAAAAAGACCGTGATTACATGGAAATTGCACGTAAAAACGCGAAGCAAATTTATCCATATATTTGTAAATCGTAGGTTGTAAGCAATTGTGAGTTGTGAGTTGTGACGGAGTCATTTTGCTGCTGCATCATACATGTAAGGTGAAATCTTTATGCTACAAAAGTTTCTCTTGAATTCGTAATACGCATACAACTGTATTTAGTATTTACAAACAATTGTATTGTATGCAGCCATTTGTGGTGTTTACGCGAATTGTTGGTGTGGTTGAAGCGATTTAGCAGTTTAAATGAGTGTGTGTGAAAAAAGCATGGTCAATTATTAAAATATTTGTCAGTGTCGTCAAAATTCGCTTGTGCAAGAATATTTGATTAAAAAGCTGTTCAGTTTCATTTTTTGCCCAATTTATTATGTTGATTGAGATTGGAGCTATTATATTTTGAGGTCGATGCACCCAAAACAATAAAAAGCATTGAATGCTCATTTTAAGCTTTAGATTTTAAATATTGCAAAACAAAAAGTAATATTATGTAATTGTAATGACATAAATTAACTTTCGTATCCATATCAAAATTTTAATGTGATAAAGTGATAACTGATGAGATTTAAAAAGTCAATCTTTTCCGTTTACAATGCGGAAACGTAACATAAAAGTAAAAATTTAAAATACTAAAGCAATTATTTGACGGAAACAATAATTTTCTCAAATAAAAAAAAAAAAATAACAAATCGGGATAACCTTTTTAGAATTTGTTAAATTTACGTTTTACAGCCAAAAATTAAAGACGAAATCGAGTTTAGCTATTTTTAGATGAAACGCGCTGCACTGAATTGAAAAACGAAACAAGTGCCAAACATTAATTTTATGAATTGGTATACAATATTGCCATTGCTCTGGGAAGACTCTAATAATATTTTACTGAATTCTATTCCACTTTAACCAACCAACCAACCAAAACTTAATAATAAAAAGTGGTACAAAAACCGAAATTTTATTTTGTCGGTTTTTATCTAATAACAAACAGCAAGGTCTAAGAGAACCACAAATCCAAATAAATAGAACGGGTAATAAAGGAACCTTGAAAAATACCAGAAACGATTTGTACAAAAAATGTTGCTTCAAATGTGTGATTCATTTTATTCATAACACTTTTTTACTCAATTTTCTCTATAATTGCCCACACTACGTATCAATTAAAAGTGGCACTAAGAAGTTAATTGATAAAAAGCAATTTAAGAGATGTTAAAAAGTTCACCTACACCATTAATACACGCTTTGCACCTCCCACACATAATTGCAAATGATTTACCAGCAGTAAACAAATACTTATTATTTTAACAGTTTAGATTACTCCATGCCACAAAGATTTCATTTTCAACACAACGCAAACTCCACTCCATACGCGAATAAATAATTTAAGCAACTGCGACGGATGGACCATTTTAAAGATGTTATTTGAGTCTCGTGCAATTATTGGATGAGCTTAGCCGCCCGAGAGATGAGGAAGCTGAGTATGACTATTCAATGTATTTGTATTTCGCTATAAAATGTGTGAATATTCACAAAGTTGCGACTAAATTTGCAAGTGTAAACAAACATTTCAGTTAACTGAATATGTTACATTAAAATTTCATTGAAAAATTTATTTTATTTTGGACATTCGTGGCTTTTTCATTTATATTCAGTACAGTTAATTATAGATTCTTTTATTTTTACCAAGCCATTTATAATAATACGTGAAAAGTCTTATCAGACTCAGTTGCTTTTCATATTGTTGTCCGCATGTGTTAGGAAGGGTTACATAATTGAATGTGACTGACAATCGGTCTTGAGTCCTATTTGGTATTATACAAACGTAGTTGTGAATATTAGAATATGGACGAGTATAATTATTAATTATGGTGGTATTGAACTAAATGTGCTCAAACCTATTTGTGTTACAGCTTTATTTTAAATTCGGGGAAATACATATTTTTTTCCAAAATATTAAATATAATTGCTCATAAGTCATAAGTAATTTTGATGAGTTCCACTGAACATTTTTTTATTTTTTGCAGAAAAATCTTAAATAAAGAAAGAAACAATATTGGCACTTTTCAATTGAAATTAGTTTGTGCGGGAATGCCCAAGGCGATAAAATGAAATCCTGAATACCAACTATTATTGATGTGGGAAGTTTTACCAAGAGTTTATTACCGGTTAAGTACCACTCACGTGACAATTTATTTTCATTTGATTTGCAAAATTATTATTCAATTTTGATGTAAAGTTTTACAGACAAAGATTTCTATAAAATAAAACATTAGAATGAATTTTTTCGTTTTTGGAATTTTTCAAAATTCAATTTAAATGAGTCAGGAAAATGTTTGAAAGAGAGAAAATATATGAAGTCGAAGGTGTACTATTATAAAAAAATAAAATAGTGTAAACACAAAATGATAAGACTTTGTACTTCGGTATAACTCAATAGCTTATATCGTTATCAGTCATTAGCACGTTTTTATTCAATATGTTTTTGTAGACTATAATTACACCGTTATCACTTAAAGTGAATGTGACTGTGATTGTTTATAAGCGGATTGGCGCCGAAAAGTCACTATCTAGGCAAAATTTGCTCAGTTACTGTAGCAATTTTTTAAATAATTTTAAATGCTAACCTTAATTTATCATTAACATTTAGAAGCATTAATGAAGATGACAGAACAAAATTAAACTCGTTACAACTTATTAAGCAGTAGTTAAGGGTTTCTGAAATGGTTTCAAAATATAAAACCACCCCTTTTGGAGATGAACTGTAACATATACATAAGAAACGAGGTTATAATCTAGAAATATGGTGTCATTGCTAAAAGAAATAAATATCGATGATTTCAATGTTTTGGTACGACTGAGAAAAAAATAACGGATACCCTAACGATATACTAAGGTCGCATATTTATATTTTTGGATTTTATGAATAGATTCAGAGAGACTACATTGCAGATGTAGCTGATTCTCTCTGCTATAATACATAGAAAAAATTTATTTTATTCAAAATTTTGTGGATATTAGATTTTTATTTCGTGACGACACCAACGTTGAATATTGAAGCCTCATTTTATCACACAACTGTTGATAATAAACTACACGTTATCTCAGCACAATTTTCACAAGCCGAACGTGAAGTAATTGGTGTTTCAACGCAATTAGAACTAATTATGTATACTCACACCCAATTTACAAGTGAGTTCACTTAGAGATTATGGAAATACCCTCAAGCTCGCGCATTATTCACAATTAACAATGCTAAAAAAATGCGCCTATGTAATTACAACGCAGAAAAAGCCATCACCATATAAAAATAAAGTTTGAACAAACGCACTGTATATTAGTATAGGTATAACTGTTAGGAATCGGGGTTAAACAGTAATTGTGGAACGGATACTTGAAATGAGTTGAATTGAATTGATCTACGCGTATTTCAAAACCCAGACCGTAATAGTGCAAGAAAGCAGATGTTTGAAATACATGGGAGTTGCAACAACACGAAATGATACACATACAGGTCGATCCGGAACTGTCATACAATTTATGTATTATCATGGTTTATGCTATTGAGTTGCGGTTGATCATTAGAATTGTTTGTTTGCGGGACAGATAAAAATTATTTGGGGTTACCCGAGACTTCCACTGCAAGTACGTAACGGTCTTTCTTTTTTTACTACAAAGTAGAAGCCCTTCAGAGACCTCGTCATGTTGATCTGCATGATGATCTCCCATAGCACTGCCGCCCAATGCTTGCAACTCAGTGGCTGCAACCTGGTTATAACTGGCGCCATTGCCCCATCTGTGTGCATTGCTCAGACGTCGTCCATCAATTTGATCGGGTTGAAAAGGCAACGACTCCGCTGAATGATAGATGGTCTGTCGTGAAAGGCTCAGTGATTTGCGATTGATGGCTGCATTGGGATTCCCATCTGAACCGATTGATATGGTGTCCAAATAAACACTCTGGCGCTCGTCCATATCCGATTGAGCCACTGCAATTTCACAAGTGTTATTTTTTAGTAGATATCACAAAAGCATACAATTATACATATACATATAATAATATCTACAGAAACACACAATTAATTATAATCATAATTCATAACAATATTTAGATATATTTAAAGTCAGACAAGGTGCTCACCCTCTCGGTACATGTTTTCAGTCATGCTGAGAGCAGTAGCCGGATATTTTTTACGCAATTGGAAACCAAGCACTAAGCACTACAGTGACGACACTCTTATGCGGGCCAGATGGCACGATTCAACTAACTGGGCAACCGATGAGGCGTCGACACCCGTTCGAGATGTACGTTTTGCAACTCAAATCATTCGATAAATTTGTTCACCCATTTTTTTCCTGATATATCGCACTAATTACAACGTCCGGTGAATTTTGTTAACCGAAAGGGGAGGAACTGTGTGTTTTGTATTTTGGTTGCGTTGCTTCAGCGAAGGCTCAACTCTCAAAAGCCGCGGTGACTCGGACGGACTTCTGATAAGATACCACGATATGTACAATCGTATTTCTCCATTATCGGTTTGGAACTGATTTATTAAGTCTTTTGTGCTATTTACCATTACGAGTTGCGATTGAGGTAGCTTACCTTGAATATTTGCCAACGAATCTGTGTGTTTACATTAATTCTGTTACTTATTTAGGACATTGTAATTACGCGGCGCGAATCAGAAGCACTGTCACGGATCAGTGATCATCGGATCGCGCTAGCTTACGGGTCGTGAATCGTGATGTCATTCGTTCAAGAATTGGAATACCGATTACCGATTTGGAATTTCATTTTGCATTTACAAACTGTGCGCGGCTGGAGCAGGGGTTTTATTTGTGCAGAAGAGGAATGAGGAGAAGACTGCAGTCTGCGGTGCAAAACATTAAAGTGTCAAACAGTGCTACCAGAAAAAAACAAAAAGAAATGCTTTATATTAAATTATACAAAAATATTTATCAGTAAATAAATAAATGATTAATTTACAAAAAAACTAATCTAAAAAGACTTTTAATAAATATTTTGTAGAAATTTGGAAATACTGAATTTTATTTTTTTCTCCTATTTTCTAAAATGTATACATGAACCCAAAGGCATATTCGATTTTGTTCATTTTAACGAAGTTTATAAAGGTATTCTAAACAAAACTTAATTAACCTGTAATTATTCTATTCTTAAATGTAATCCTTCTGGCCAAAATAGGGGTCTATGCAGACAAACCCCACATTATTTATCTCAGGTATGCTACTCAATTTGAAAAATTTAAATCCTTCAGATAAATACACATAGTGTTTAATAAGCGAAAAAACTTTGCAGAACATTTCAAGGTCGAAATCGCAAAATGCATGGTCAAACTTTTTATTTCTTGGGAAACTTTAATATTTTAAAATGTTCTTTCTTTCACCTCATTCAAGAAAAACTTGCTCAACATTTTAAGGTAAAAGAAGAAAATTAAAGAACTGTTTATTATAGGGTATTATGATATTATTTGTTGCATGTTCTTAGACCGGTTGGCTCTGATTAACAATTATATTGGGCAGTGACCCAATCGGAAGTATAGCGTAAATATTATTAAAATTGAATTAATTCTGGTTGCACTGGTACAAAATATGTACACACAATTCAGGCATCACGGTTTCAGTTTTTTATGTTGGTATACATATGTAAGTCATAACATAATTATGACGTACTTGAGTCTTAAGTCAATTGACTATATGTATATATTATATATATTCAATATACACATATATTTTGTACTGCATAAAGTCACCACTTCTTTATAAATTGCACAATTTGGAACTGTCAAATTATTGCAATTTTTAATGCAAATTATTTCTGCGTTTTGATGACATTTGCCCTTGTTGTTAATAATTTATTTCTAATCGTGCACAGAGACAATTTGCTGCGTGTAATTCAATTTATAATTAGGTTTCATATAATAAGTTAAAATAAATATTTAGCGTGCTGTTCAAACTCTGAAAGTGAATGTTTTTACAAATAAATAAAACGTAGCAATTGCGTTGCATAAGATGCGTGAAATTAATCAATTCATTGCAGTGGTGGTCTTGGCTATATGCCTGAAACATTTAAATGGATCGCCAATTGACCTTGCGAAAAGCAATGACACGACTACTTTAAACGTGCAAGAGAACCCGGAACCACCCGTCCATCCAGAGACTCCGTCACATCTCCGTGTATACACTGAAGGTGGCACGATTGGTGAAAGCAAGATTAAACCACGTAAAGGAGTTTCCCAAAATATAACTGCAACATCTAGCGAAATCGTAGATATTACTAGCACCGAAGAAGTGCACGTAGTTGATGATAAACCAATTCTTGTCAATACAACGACCACAAAAATGACATCACAACTGGAAATAAAAAAGGAAGAAGATGCTGCCGATAATGTAAAAAAAGTGTCTGATCCGACAACACCAATCAAAGAAGTTAAAAACACTCTAGTTGCCAAATCGAATACAACAGTAGACAATAAATCAACAACAACTGGAGTTATCACGAAACCAGTTGTTGAATTAGTGGAAGAAAATAAAGCTGTACCTGATTCATCAATTTCACCAGTTCCAATTACAGTTCTTAACACAACATCCACGACAAAACAATCCACATCGTCTACCGTAGGAACCTCCAAAATCACTGCATCACCATCCACAACAACAACAACAACAACTACGACGTCAACGACGACGACAACAACAACAACAACTACAACTTCAAAGCCAACAACAAAAGAGCCCAAAAAACCTACAATTACATACAGTGTTGAGGATGTTCCTAGTTTGTTAGATTTATCAAAAACTCCCAATAAAATTACTTCCTCGACTTCCGGCAAGCTGTCGGTTGATGAACCAGAACAGCCAATTGCACAACCCTCACAAGAGCTGATCATGGATTCCTCACATGTCGGTGGACACGGCGACATTGTCATACCAGTGGTGGCTCTAATTTTTGCTGTGCCCATGCTGCTGGGAATTGTTACAGTGCTTTTCCGACGCGTACGCGACTACTGGTCAACACGACACTATCGACGCATGGACTTCCTCGTCGATGGCATGTACAACTATTGAGGAAACGCACAAAATACCCCATGCAATAATAATGTTCGTCTTACAGGCGTGTCGTTAGCACGCACGCGTAAATCACTCACAAACTGAATAATAACTCAATTTAATCCAAACACTTTTTCTATAAGAATATTCGACAAATTGCCAAGTGCCTTACAAATTTGTATTGTAATTTGTAACTAAGTGAATTAAATTAATATTAGCAATTAATGTAATTAATAGAATTGATGCGTGTCAGCCATTAATCCACGTCTTCGTACTGTTCAACTGTTGTTTAGCATTTTGTGTTTTTCCAAGCAATTAAAAAATTCGGAAACATTGCGTTTAAAAGATTGTGATAATCGAGGAAATTTTTCATCCAAATTACATGTTTTGAATTTGATAATTATATTATTAATATACATAAAACTATCGTTTTAATAAATTATAATAATACAACACTTTATTGGGTTTGTTAATTCGGATAGTTGCATTCCATGTTTAGCCTTTTCACTTATAACATCGGTAAAAACATCTGTAGTAAAGTCCAAATTGCATGATTAATTTGACTAATTATATGACTGGTTTATTATTTTATATATACATAGCTGTTAAAATGTAAGCGTAGCTTTTTAAAGCCTATATACGCGTCTTATTAAAAAAAAAAACAAATTGTTTGAAAGTTCTTCAAAACAAAAAGTGCTTTTAAAATCTATAAAATTCATTCATAAATGAGTTTAACTGTTAAAAATGTGTATATGTGGTCCAAAAGTTACGATGCCTTTTTTGTCGGCTCAGGAAACGCTTCTCTTGGTGGAATCATGCTCAACATCATGATGTGCCTTGCGTAAGCCTTTGTATTGCGGAACAAAGAGTCTGTTCCATGTAAACGATCTAAAACACCCAGAACTCCAAAGCAATTGTTAAACCTACGGAAATAAAAACACTTTAAATAGAAAATTAAAACGCATTAAAAATTAACTCACTTCAAGTGATGGAAGTCATGAGCTTCCGGACTGGGGAAAAATGGCAAATGGTATCCAGAATGCGAATTCAATGTTGAGAGAATGACCATCGCAAACCACAACCACACCGTGGCAACATGACTTCCCATCAAAAATGGCCCCATAAATGGTGGCAACAAATTGCTAAAAATATGTTCAATTGGATGACAATAAATGGACGTGACGGCAATCGGTGAGGTCCACTCGTGGTGCTGCTTGTGAATGTACTTGTACAGATGTTTGCTGTGCAGAAATCGATGGGAGTAGTAGAAGCCGACCTCTTCCAACAAGATGAATATTGCCAATTCCAGAAGAACCCAATGGAATGTAGGTAACTCACGTATGTCTGGTAATCCTCGACGCTCTATTAGATAGAAACTGCCAATGGTCAATGGGACACCAACTAATATCTGATTAATCAATACGACTCCAACCACACGCATGAGACGGGATTTATCGACAGGCTCATTGGTGCCTGGTTGAATTTTGTAGCGGCGCAAAAAGGCTGGCTTGTTGGTCAGATCCATGATGGTGTAAATGCCACCGAAAAACCAATAAACGAATATTGTGAAGATCGTGGAGCCGATGACCCACATGTTGAATTGATCTTCGCCTAGAAATATTTTGTTGGTTTAAAAAAAGTATGAATAATGTAACTTTAAAATATTACAACATATAAAAAACTCAAAATTTTTAATGTATGAGTTAATAAGTTTAACTCGTTACTTGTAAAGCCTTAGTCATTTTTGGAAAATTATGATACTCTTTTTGCTAACTAGTATTATAAAAATAAATAATAATAATATTGTAGACAAAAAAAAGCAAAGCCCTTGACGGCTTTAGAGACATAATCATAATGGCTATAAAGCATTTAATAATAGAATTAAAATTTTAAAACATATTTTTTTATAGGGTTTTCCAATAAGATGTTTATTTTGAATAGCTTGCTGCCAATTTTGAAGCTGAAATCTTTTATTTTGACATTTGGCAAGTAAAAACTACACAATTACAAAAATGGAACGATTCAATCGCAATTTTGCAAGAAAAGAATATTTTATTTCTCGAATATTGTAATTGAACAATTTAAGAGTTTTACTTTGGGGCCACGTGAAATATAAGGTCTATGCCAATGATCCAAATCAATTCAAGACCAATTCATGAAAAGGATATGGTGCTGCAAGCGTAACCATTAGGATGATATCGTTTTCAAATCTTAGTGGCTTTCCTTTCTCTTTACAGTGAAAAACACATTTATTAATTAATTTCACTTAAAAAATACTAGTTTTTTTAAATATCAAAATGAAACCTTTTATTGGAAAACCCTATATTATAAATAAATTTAATAATAAGTATGCTTCTTCTGTCACATAAATATAAAGGAAAAACTGGATTGTGTATCTTTAGGAAAACACGAAGAAAGCTTAAGTTCGTTCAAAGGTCGATTGTCAAGATCGGGGATAAAATCAACGATTGAAATTTGAGCGGCTATATAATTTGCAATTAATTAGCTTTTGGAATAACAATCTGTTCAACTTTATTCGCATCTCCCGACTAACAGCGGTACTGCAACTTTCCCAAAGAAGATTTTTTTTTTAGTTCCAGGTAAACAAGAAACTGCAGATACTGTTAAAAAAAAGTTAAGTTCCTGCAGATGGAAAACCAGTTTTGCAAATTGCGTGTTTGTACGGGAGTGTGACTGTATAAGTTTAAGTGTACACTGTTTAAAAATGGTTCTCGTGCTCATATGATACGACATGCGTAATTTATTTTAAACGTACGTTAACGCATAATGAGTATAATGACATAATAAACGTAAACAAATTAGTTTGGAGAAGAAAAGTGCGGAAACTACAACCCACAGAATAGATGTTACCAAACCTTAAATTGTTCCAATAAATAAATAGAAACAATTAAAAAAAGATTAAGTTCAATTGTAAAAATAATTTTTTGACTTTTTTCGCGGCTCGGACTCACTTTTAAGTTTTAATTATCAAAATGCCTTTCAATGCCCGATCGTACACTCTGATATGCTATAATGATTGTGTTCTAGGAAGTAACCATTGTTTGATGGAATTGTTTACGTATTCAGAGTTTTAATATTCAACGACAAAAGAATATTTCTTACAAAATGAACGTCAAATAAAAGTAAATATAACTAACTTTTAAGATTTAATCAGGATTTATAAAGTTGAAACTTGTTATATCGACTTTGAATAAAAAATATAATTTTTATTAAGTTGATATTTAATGTTATTCCTCACTTAATAAAAAATTGAACTGACTCGGATGACGCATAAATTTTTGTTCCAAAAAGTGCTGGCCAAAAAAATGTGCATTTGCAAAAAAGTGATGTCTGCCCGAATTATGAAAATAAATGGAAACAATAATATGTTGTGTTATCTGTGAATATATTATATAAGTTAAGTACAATATGTTTTCTGCTTTCTTTCAAGATTGCGTTCAAGGTCAAATGATTGTCCAAAACACGTTATAATGTATTGGTACAGTATTGACATAACTAAAATGTAAATGAAAATGACTTTATAACTATAACGCGTCTTCACTCTTTGACGGATACTTAATTGTGGAGCTCTCGCATAGAGGAAGTTACTAATAATAATTCCAAAAAACCTTGAACTACTGAAGCCATGCACATCAAATGCCTGGAGGCATTTCAGATTGCGGTGACTCCGTGAATTTCCATAATCAACTTCATCTGTTTTCTTAATTCGCGCATGAATGCAAAGGTCGAATTTCTTTCAATGGATATTTCTCGTATATTGAAGAGATTTACCTATATGTGTAAACGTGTTGTATTAAAATAAACCTCTCAATTGGAATTCGGAATGTACAAATTCAAGAGTAGCTCTTGAACTTGGCACGCCAATCAGCCACAACAAAATGGGGGAATAAGTCATATTTGTTCACTATTTAGTAACACAACATAACCTTGAATGACCTTTGAGATAATTAATGATCGCTTGTACTAGGCTTGTACAGTTCATCAATTCTGCTCGTCACGTTGTTCAGCAAATGCACTGTAAACTATATATAAACGCAATTACGGTATATTTGATAGCACAGTGCGATCCACATAAGGAGGTCTCATCAATAAATATGTCAAATTGCACATCAGTATTATTACAGTGTGCATTTTGGCTGCAGACTTCAGTAACTGCGATGTGACAAAGCTGATGCGGACAAAGGACTACTCACTACACAATGAACCACTTAAGTCCACTGCGTTTGATTGAATTAATGAATTAAAACGGATTAGCGCGAGTTAACCGATTTGTTTGTACTGCCCGAGGCGGCAGAATTCATGTACAATTGGCGATTGCACATACTATTTGTAAACAAAGTCGAGCACTTGGAAAATGTGTCAGTTCGTCTGCACTCCCGGCTATAACTTAGCTACTCAGCTGGTACTATCTAATCAATTCTATAGCGTACTTTACGACTCATATTCTGTTCTACATGATAACACGATGATTGTAAATGGGTATGTATGACTTAAACGGTTGAAATGATTTTCTTATTTCTATTGTTCTATTTGAGTTATTGTTTGTTTAATTATTTGGCACAAAATCCTGTAGTCAATTTGGAACTGGCATCTGTATATTTGAACGTATATAATTGATTGTGTAAATATGCTACGTAGGTAGTAATACAAATAATAAAATCATTTTTTCATTTTACTTAGATCATCATATTTTCAATTTGTTTACAAGATGTGTATACATTTGAACTCAACAGGTTTTTATCAACTTTTACGGACTTTGATTTTATCTGAATTAAGACTGAATCGTATAGTTACTACTGTGGTTGTTTATAACAATAACACGAAGAAATGCTGCACAATTTATTAACAGAATTAAATTTTTAAAAAACTTGAATAACAACCAAAATAATTTTTTTTTTTCGCAAAAATCAGTCAAATGTCTTTATAATTTCAAAGTTATAATTAGAATTAAATTGTTTCAAAATATGAGAACATAACAAAAGGTCATCTCAGCTATCTTAATGATAAGGCTTCACAAAATTTAATTATATAGAATAATCTTATCGTCAGACGAAAGAGAACCAAACTGAAACTCCCTTTATTAGTACAATTGTATAAGAAAAATGTAATCAGTCAATAAACTGTACATTTAAATTAAATAAAAAATGTTGTGTTCTCAAAAATCATTCATATAAAAACAAATAAAATATAAGTCAACTTAAGCATAAAAACAACTCCCAGAGTCGCAAGGTCAAACAGAAAAATATTCCGACGCTTTTGTTTAATTTATTCTATTGCATAACAGACATCTAGTTGAAAAATATTACGCATAATATGCACATATGTGGTTAAATTGAACAGCACAATAAATTACACCATAAAAATTTGTACTCTCACTCACTACCTGTTGTCTCTGTCATGGTATTAGTTTAAACTCACCGGTAATGTCCAAAAAATTGTCCCATTGCGACTGCCAGAAGTCCCCGGAGGCACCCCAGAAGCGTTGCAAATGCCTGGCCGGTAAATCAAATGGTATAGGAATTGACATAATCTTGTTAATTGTTTTCAATTAGCAATAATGTGATCACGTTTTTGAAAACAATGACAATTAATTAACACACAGCTTTTTGTGTGAGTTGATTGATTAACAACGCATATGTGGGTGAAATGTATGCGTAAAATTGACCCTCAAATTTGACTTAAAGGTCAAGAATTAAAGCTCCACCTCGTTTTGGTAATTTTGATAACAACACCGGATAAAAAACACCTTAAAACACGTGAACTTTTTGTTTAGCAACTTAAACAACAATTAAAATGAGCTAAGTGAATGTTATTACCGTATCGCGGATGAACCGTTAATAAAAGCTGTGTAACAAGAGGCAAGCCTAACAAGCAAGTAGCGAGTATAACGCAAAGTCTGTATGGAACTGCGAATTCCAGTCACAATTCAACGCTCATAAGGCATACATTATAATACGTATTTTATTTTATACTCCATACATTTACAAAACATTATATTGTGACTTGCACACAAACTGAAAAGTCATTCGCGCAGCCTCAGAAACGCTTGTACATTTTCGCGATTATTTACGTTGGTGTTCGTTATATGTATTTTAAAAACAAAGGCTGCATTGCATACATAAAAGATTGATAATTTGATATTGAATAACAATACGAATAGAATTAATAAGCATTCGTATTTTGGGTTTAATTAAATACTAATCCATTAAGAGACGTATTATTATATTAAAGCGGGTATTTAAAGCATATTTTTTTACTTTTGCATTTACATATTAACAAAATTAATTAGCACCCGAATTAGTGATTATTAGAAAACGTGATCGAATTGATGCAAGGAAGCGATGTGTGGCGAAATTGGAGGCTAGTGCCACAGTCGCGGAAGGAAGACAAATGCTGATACGGTCAAGGAGTATGCTGGATGGGACTTTTAGAATTCAATTTTTTTTTCTTACTATAATAATGGTTAAATAAATTATCCTTTAGATTATTTAATATTCTTTCACTAAAGAAATGATAAATAATAATTATTACAGAAACATTTTTGCGTCTAACAGTTTTTTAATTAATTTAATAAAAGCGAAAAAAGTTATTCAGCAGCAAAAATATTGACAATACCAATATTGTTTGTTCAAAATTTAATAAAATTAGACTTTATACAGTCGAGGCATTTTTTCATATAAATCTCGCAAAATTTCAAATAATAGAACAAAAATACAGTCTCAGCCAATATTGATGTAAAATAATACATTTATATTGAAGGCAATTTCCCGAAAATTTCAATTTACACCTGCTACCGTCAATATTTTTTATTGATAGAAAAAGATATGCACATAATTTTGTGATTTCAAAATTTCACTCAATACCGGTGCATTTCCATGATAAATTTCATCAATAATACTCAATTGAAATATAGAGCTTTGAGTGCTTTTGTATTTGACACGTACAAGTTCCCACGAACAACAACTCCACGTACGTGTGTAATTCCGTATTATTCGTATATATTCGTATGTGAAAAAACAACAACAACATTATGCGCGTGTACGATTTTTTTTTGCATTCACTAAATACTGATATACAAAGTGCATTGTTAAATAGAAAAAAAAAGCATTCTGTGTGGCGAGTACTGACCATGTCAATGTATTCCGGAAGGCGGCAAATCCTACAAGCATCCATGTCAAAATAAACAAAACACTATACAATGAGGAGAGCAGACGGGGACGTTGTGATTCCACAGTCGGGGTATTTACGACGGCTTTCTTTCCGCTCAGGCCCAGCGGTTGAGTAAAGGACGTCGACGGCGTTTCCATTGTTATGGTCAAATACAGATCATAAAATTTTCAGTACTTAGCTCTGTTCAATATTTCCCACGCACTGCCCTTTAAGTTCACCGTATAGAAATATTAAGATTCACTTTTAGAATTTTTCAACAAATACTAATTTTCCGGATGATATTTAAACTGCTAACACCTGATATTTTGGATACTTTTAATTGTAAGCAATTTTGTTGTGGGTTTTCTAGCTTTATGCGTCACACTACAAATTACTGAGGACTTGCTTGTCATATAATATTTTGTTTTGTTTGTATTTGCGTGGTTTGGGAGCTTGCGCTTTTTTATAGACGCATACGCTCATCAATGTAATTTATAAATTCTTGTGAAAAGCTTTCACTTGAGTCAAATGTAACATTTATAAGGTTTTAATGCAACCTCTGCAATTACATATCGGCGACTTAAAGTCACAAACTTTTGGGATTCGTTGTGTTGAAAATATGTTTCTGTAATGGCTTTACATTTTTAATAAAAGCTGAAACATCTAATAACTATTGTTTGTCAAAAAAATCTCTGATGGCTGGAAACTGCTGTTGTTTTTAGTTAACAGTGTAATTCGGGAAGACCATATTTAATTGAATTCAAGCACACTAATTCAAAAAAGTCACAGTTTTCGTATGATGATACGCGTTAATGACATAAAAAAAATGTTGGATTTCAGAATAATTATGATGCTGCATAAAAATCACTAATAGAGTTTTATAATGGAGGTTGCATTGTAGACACAGAATTGAAGAGAATACATTTTTGGCCGAATAACAGGTTTTTTTCATTTTGGGACCAAATATTCAACTTTCGTTTTTCTTGAAAAATTTGACGCAGAACTGTTAAAAAACTGATTCCAAGTCTCTTAAGTAAAAACATCCATAAAATGTTGGAAAGTCTCAATCTCCAGGGTTAAATTCAACATTGTAGTTCACAAAAAATGTTTATACAACTTTTGGAAATTTTTAAATTTTAGTGAGTATTTAAAGCCTTGGTAATTTTTTTTTTGGAAAAGTCTAATGATGCGGAAAGTATCCTTTGGTGATTGTCCTGACAACCTCAAAAAACGAGACCATTCGACCTTCAATTTTCAAAATGATGAGATCTTGAAGGTAAACATCTTTTAAAGCTCAAAAATATTCTAAACATTCAAAAAAACAAGAATCCAAAATAAATTTTTCTTTTTCAAATCTAAGTATGCAGAAATTGTTACAATCGGATAGCGACATATCTCCGCCCGGCCGTTTTGAAAGCGACATAACTCCGCGCGGAGATATGACGTTTAGAAAACGACATATGGTAACTCCGCCGAACTAAGAACGACATATCTCCGCGCGGATATAGTACCGGGCGGAGATATGTCGCTATGCCGAGTATTTTCGTAGGAACCTTTTTCGCAAAAGTATGCTTTTATGCCTCAAATCGCCCTTCGAAAGACTAAAGTTTTTTTATTGTGAATTGTGATCGAGTCAAAACATGACTTGTTATCTCTTAGGGATTGAATTACAATTATTATAGCCTTACTTATATATTTTATAGAGTGCCATCTAAAATAGCTGTTGAAATCATTCTTGGACGAACTTCAAGCCTTATAAATCGTCATAATTACTAAATGTAAAGATTTGAAATTTTTGAGAAGCTATAGATTTAAAATGAGGAGCTGTAAAAGAAACAGTTTTTGGCAATTGTTGTTGAAATTAAAACTCACCGGATAATACGGAAAAGTTGGAAAAGGACGTGGGAAGAATTTTGTAGATTCTTTTGATATGTAAGTCCAACATATTATCCATTGTAAGAGTATTATACGAAATGCCTTTTGTGACTTTTTCGAAAATTATTTTTTAAGTCGTTATTGATGTGCAGTTTCGAGAGTTGACTATACAGATGGTGAGATTTAAACTCAAAATTCTGGATAAACCCAGTTCACTTTAGCATTATTATTATTATTATACATCAAATTGATTGAACAGAATCCGATAAATAAATAAAAAAAAAAAATTTATCGAACATTAAATGTTGACAAGGATAAAACTGCGGAAACGAATTAGCTCAAAACAAAGAAAGAGTAACAAAACTGTTAAGTCGGAATCTGCACACAGCATGCACGTCATTTTCATTATTTCATGTAAACAAAATTTAGTGGAAAATGCTAATCCGAATTGAGTACAATAATTTTTTGTTTTCAAGCAGTAGGAACTTTAGATTCAATAACAGAATATTCATAACTAAAAACACTTTTTCATACAATTTTTTTTAATTTTATTTATTAACTTATAATTTATTTCCTTTTTCTTATCAATACAATATACATGTCAGGTTTTAATACAAAATATTATATAATTTCCTTTTAATTACGTAGACAATAGACACACAGTAAATACTAAATATAGTTATACATATTTTAAATATTTATGGGATTGAGTGTGTTTTTGGTTGAATATTTTCAAAAATTATCACTGGTTTATAAAAAGCATCCAAACACAATTGATCACGAATTTATTAAAAAAACACAAAAAGTTAGGTCAGACTAACAAAGTTATAAGGAAATTATTAACTAATTTGCATAGAGTTATAGTTGAATTATTGCATAGTTAATAAAGCCTGATGGGGTCAATGTTAATTACAAAATATAAAATTCAATTCTCTGGGACAAGCAATCTTTAGATAAAATACTTTTAGTTTAATTGAAATTATTTTGAAACTACACCTGCAATGGAGCATCGCACGTGCTTAATTGCATACAGTGCAATTTCGTAGCAATTTAATATTCTATTAAGTTATAATATAATAAAATTTAATTATATTAGAACATCACTCAGAATGAACTCTCCACCATGAAAATGTCGTCTTCTAAATAAAATTTGATATCTTTTTCAACAAAAAAAAAAGACGACGGCGGGTGTGGAAATAAATTCAATTGCACAAAATGTCACTGCAATTTTACAAAAGAGAAAAGAAAATCCTCTTGAAGCTTCAACAAATACATGCCATAACTTAATATTCTGCGTGTATGTATACAAATATGAAATAGGGCATATAAAAGACGGACAACAAAAAGGGAATAGCGCCCAGAAATTAAATTTTCATATTTAAGAAAGTTCTCGTATCTTGCGAATTTTGAATGCTGAATCACCTTGGCAACTAATGCAATTAAAAACACATTAAAGATTAATTATTCCAGTTGACAAAGCTGTGGACAAAGTTAATGACGATTGTGCAAATCAGCATCAACCTGCCACCCTTCGCTTCCCTCACACTCAACAATGTTGATGGCGTGCTCGTCGGCATTCCCTAAGTTTCAAGTGTTTCGAAAGCGCGTTGTAATTAAAGATATCTCGTGAGTTATTATTTTTCATATCCCAGACAATTGAATTCTTTGCCATAACACTTTGAAAATGTGTTTTACCGTTTAGAATTTGTATTGGAAGAAATTGGCAACGAGCAAAGGGGAAAGATAAATGGCAAAAGTTATATTATATTGCTCGTTGCAGACGCATAAATGAAACGTGTGCCATTGTATTAATATGATGCATTTAGCAGTAGGTACTTGCTATTTGATATTTATTTTATTCAATGTTAACGTCTGTAAGAAACCCCAAAGTAAGTAGGTATATACGAATTAAATTATCCTTCATAAATTGCACAAAGAATATAGCACCGGCTGAACGTCAGCAAACTGCGTATACATGAAATCATCTTCAAGTAATCAAAACTGGAGTGTTGTCTGAACTCCAAGGCAATGGAATTGAGATACATTTATGTTATACCAATGTCGTAGAAATGAGGAAATTAGTCTATGTCAGTTTGAGTTATTATTATGAGGAAATTCTTCTTCTTCTTTCTTATGACACCAAGTTTCAGTTACATTAGTATCCGAAAGTGCAGCAGTATTAAAAAATAAAAACCGTTGTACCTGTTACGAAAGTAATTATCAATTTTCTGCAGATTGATTTTGAGTAACTTTCTTTTTGTGAAAAAAATCCGCGATCATCAAATAAGGAGAGCTTAATTATGTTTAAAAAGAACGTTGTTTTCCTACTATTGAAATCGACGTTTTAACTATATTAAAAGACATTCCTTTTTTACAAGCATTTGTGATTTCCTTAAACTGTTGTGTTTAAGCTTATATAAAAGTCTGACACTGATTTGTATTGTTACAACAGGTGTTTTAAAATAATAGTCTCATTCGTGCACCTTAATTCAAACTTTCATTTAATTAAAAAGCTGCAAATGTTGCAAAAACCAAAAACAGAAAAAAAACAGATTTAAAATAACTTAAAATTTGCATCAAATATGATGACTTTCTTCTAAACATTTGAGTTCGAGTGGTAGCAAAATGAAAAGGACGATTTAAGTCAAATATGTACATTTATTCACAACACTTAGCCAAAACATCTGTTCCATAAAACAATAGATTTCCTCAAAACTTGTAGACAATTAAAAACATTTGTAACAAAAAACAACGCGTAGGTAGGTAGCTAGGTACTATAATAAAAAAACGTTTCAACACAATATTCACAATGATCGAAGGCACTTAAAATATTTTCAAAATAATTGTGTTGTATTTCCTGTTAACTTGATAAAAAAAATTGTTTCAATATTTCCTTGCACAAAATGTACCATTCCATCTTTTCTTACAAATAGACATGTCTTAAAATACTTATGGTTGTATAATATGTATTTCTATTAAATTTCGTTTTATGCAAATTCATTAAAAGTTGGACCATGTGAGTAAACAATTCATGTTTGAATTTTTGACCAAATGTGAGTAACTTAATTGTAAATATCTCTTGTTATTATTTCAGTAAATATTATTTTGTGGGTCTAATGTAACATTCATATATAAATAATTTAACGGTATCATTAAATAGCTGGTTTTACATTAAAATTTCTTTCTTTCATTTCTTAATATTTTTAAATATCATTTTTATGAATATCACAACTAAACATTTGAATTGAATTCAAATAAAATGTAAAAATGTGGAAAGAACGCAAGTACCCTAGCGAGTACCTTAGTATAATAATAATAACAAAATTCATATTCACAAATATGCTCTAACATGGAAAGGTTGTTTTAAAACCTCTAGCGAACAATTGTAATTCGCTTAATATATTTTACTGATTTTTTTTTTTTTCAATAGCGAAAAAGCTGATTTCACAAAAGGGATAAAAAG
Source organism: Sylvicola cinctus (assembly GCA_963854165.1). Classification (NCBI taxonomy): domain Eukaryota; kingdom Metazoa; phylum Arthropoda; class Insecta; order Diptera; family Anisopodidae; genus Sylvicola; species Sylvicola cinctus. The sequence continues at coordinate 28,942,828 of OY974083.1, read as the reverse complement.
CCACTTTAATTTCAATAATGGCGGTTGAAAGATGAAACCGAATGTTTCTTGTAAAATAATTGAGTTCAAGTGACAATCAATACCATTGCGGTTGCTAATCCTTGGCAAGAGCTTTTCTTTAAAATACAAATAAATTGTAGAGTGGGTACGTATTATAGAATAGTGAGTACTGGCGTTGTAGAAACTCTACACTAATTATAATGTCTTATCGTTTTTTAATTGCCATTGTTTTTTTAATTCAGATTAATTTGCCTCCACGTTTCTTGTAATATCGCATGAATGACAAACGTCAGTATGAAAGATATAACTTTATGTAACATAAATGTTTTGTTTAATAAGAGACAGTTCTTTTATTAATTAATTAATTAAGTATTTTTAAGTGTTAGTGTTCTCTTAATTTTATACACTTTTTATAATTTTATATATAAAATACATTTCTGCCATAAATTGTTCTTAAAAGAAAATAAACCCACCAATGAGTAATCAAAGGGGACGTTTTCACATAATAAAATAACAATTAGTTTGTTACGAAAACTCCTCTTCTTGTTAAAATCTTGCAATTGGTGCAGCCAAATTAATTCTACTCATAAATAAAGCATCAGTAAGGAAATGAGAACACAAAAAAGGGACAACCTTTTACAATTAAATTTTGAAAGGTTGAGATATTACCCAATGTTAAAATTTATGTTGATTGACAATTTTTTCATGAAAAGTGTTAGTTTAAAATTACAAAAAAGCTTTGGAATGACATGTTTTTGTTCCTAAAACAATTTATATACAAATATTTATAACAGAAATAAATAAATTAAAATGTACATATACATTCTTATCAATGAATTAACAAAACAATTAAAACGGGGCTAAGTTAATGGTAACTCATTACAATTTAAAAATAATAATTCTAATGCAATGCATGTAAATTGTTTGATTAAACACATTATTTTCTACTTATAATAATAATTAAATATACTACATAGGATTCACTCCATATCAGGCATATCAGGTAAGTCTGGGGAGTCGGGTTTGCGGCCGGTCAACAAAAACACTACCATGTGATCCTTTCCTTTAACATAGACCTCACCACGGGCCTCAAAGTCGTACTGGTCTTCCAGGAAGGCAAGACATGCTTGACCCACCTGCAGTCGTCCCGACACACCAGTCGAATCCATGCGGCTGGCCACATTCACTGCGTCCCCCCAAATATCATAGTGCAATTTGCTGGTACCAATAACGCCAGCCGTCACATCGCCCACATTAAAACCAATTCGTAGAATCAAATTAAATTCCAATAAATCTTTATTGAAATTATCCACCACTTGTTGCATCTCCATGGAGAACTCCATCAATGCATGCAGATGTTCGTTGGCGTCACCGCGCAAATTTGGATCCAAACCACTAGCCGCCATGAATGTGCTACCGATTGTTTTGATTTTTTCGATGCATTTGTATTCAGGCCGACTCAGCAGTTCGTCAAAGTCGCCAATCAACTCATTCAGTACTCTCAAATATTCCTTTCCGCCCAAATACGACTCATCGTAAAGCTCATTAAAGTTGACAATGCTGGCAAAAATGATACCAACATTACGATGATTCTCCGAATATTTGGCAGTATTTTTGAGCTGTTCCGCCACATGCTTTGGTATGATATTATGCAGTAGCATGTCAGCCTGATTTTTCATGCTCTGAACGCGCCGCTTATCCTGGTTGGCGACAGCATTTCCGTAGAATGTCAATCGGTATCCAATTTCAAATTCACGATTTAGGAACCACACCAATGTGAGTAGCAGGAGCAAATCAATGTAAATCTCTAATTGATAGGCGTGAAACCAATTGTGTGTCGTGTTAACCAGAGATGTTGTTATATTTGACTTAAAACTAGGACTAGAATTCTCCAAGTAACTTTCGTTTATTGACATTCCATCCTGTAGGAATGTCACCGGCACTGTGACTTCATTTAAATTCACCAAAGCCAACACAATAAAACCGACGGCTGTCACAAATGCCAACGAATTTCGTACCCAACAATTTAGCTGGGTGAAATTGCAAAAATGTATAATACAAACAAACACGAGGCATCCATAATAAAACTCCTGACGATCGGGCAGCTTAAAATCTTGCAAACAGAAATTTACCACTACCAGTGTGACGGGTAGCGACATAAGAATTCCCAGGCAGATGTGCCATGGGTACCAACTGGAAATTGCGCTGAATAAAGTATCTTCACAGGATCGATTGGTTACCGTGTTATTGGACCGAAAAATTTGTCTCGTGAAAAGAAACAAGGCAAAAAATTGAATGGCACTGAAGAGAGTGAATATGGACACCCATATCCGGAATGGTACATTGTAGATGACGGGAGACATCAAAAAAAGGCAAGCTGAAATGGCAAAAAATACCAAGATACCAATAAATATGTCAATATATGTATTGTAGCGAGGTGTGGCTAGAGTTGGAAGACCTTCATCACAATTGTCATCATCCTCAGTGTTTTTGTCACCCAAAAGATGGGCTTTGCTACGAAAGTCTCTTTCCATTGCTCGCGATTTAAAGAACAACGAAAACCCAGAAAGTGGTGGCTTCACAAGATAACTTCTCTGCGATTTGGCATTGTCTTGGACACATCGTATGAGCTGAAGATCAGATTGCTTTCGCAATTGCTGCAGGCACGCTGCCAGTGGATCAGGATGTGCTTCTCCCATGTGCGGCTCTGGCGCAATTGAAATGCTTGATTGACTGCTGGTAAAGTAACCGGACACTCTCTGCTGTGACAAAGCACTCTGATTCATTGCGAAAATTTGTTGTTGTATGCTAGACCGTCGACTGTTGCTTTTGATTCCGGAGTCTTTTCTGCTTGCCGCCAATGATGGACAAATACTTAAACCATCACCCCACGGACCAATTGAGTGGTTTCGATGTAGCAATGCTTCGCCGCTTCGACCCGCAGACACTGTGGAGCTGCGTGGACGACCACCCACTGGCGACGACGAAGAGTTTGGTTGCTGTCCAGAGCGGCCGCCTTGTGAACGGTAGCTACCTGATCGGCCAAATGGCGAGATATCACTGCGGGATTGGGAAATGTATGAACGAACATCAATAATATCATCAAATACGGATGGTTCACGTGGTGAGCAATTTGAGTCTGGAGATCTTGAGCTGGGTCGTCCTGGAACGTCAATTGTTAGAAAATTTGAATTAGTTGGCTCAATTAAAATGGGTAATGGTTGATAGCCATTTTGCTCCAACATCACTACTGGCGGTGGATCATTTAACGGCTTTTTGGTTTCATCAACTGCAGATATTTCCACAATACAAGAACTACTATCCTTACGAAATAATTTCGGCACCTTCCAATTTTTAAACTTATTTGCATACTTTGTGGTTACAATCTCTTCATCTCTGGCATTTTTGTTGCTGCCACCACCACCACCACCACCTCGACAACAACCTTCGTCTTCGTTTTCAGAGTCCAAACTTCCTGGAAGCGACTTCGTGGTGACGATTAATGGAATCTTAGGATGTGGCTTCGAAATGATAGGCGCCGCTGCATGACCATTTCCAGTATGATGTGATGAAAAATATTTTGACATTTTACTGAACGACGCAAGCCTTGGTCTACTTGAAAGAATGGGCGATGGATTTAGTGACGTCGAAATTGGACCCACAGGAGATGCTGGTGGTACTGCCGGCTGAACTGATGAAATGTTAGTTGCACTTTGTGACAATTGAACACCATTTGTGAAACCATTGTAAATGCCTCCATCCGGGGGAGAGATGATCAGTTTCAATGACTGATTTGACGGTCGTAAATCATTACTACTAACTTCAAATGAACTAGTTCGCTCACGTTTTCTATCGACCACAAAGTATGTCCGATGACCGTCCACTTCGTTTCCCTCTTCCAGCATATAATTATCTCCCAAAAAACTACACGTTTCCTCTGATATGTGAACTCGTTCAGGTGTTCCAGACGATTCCATTTTGTTGGCAAATGAAACGTCATTACTCCAAACGTCAAATTTTACTCGCCTCGTTCCGACTATGCCGCACAAAACAGTACCTGTGTGCACGCCAACTCTCATGCGAACACCTTCATGCCGTTCTTTGTCAAATGTCTGCATTGCTGTAATCATTCCCAAACCCATTTCAACTGCACAAATGGCATGGTCTGGCCGTGGTTCGGGACACCCGGACACACAGTAGTAGCAATCACCTAGCGTAGATATTTTCTCACATCCACTGATAGTGCAGAGATCATCAAAGCGTTCAAATAGGTCATTTAGAATCTCAACCAATTGCTCAGCAGTCTTGGTGGAGGACATCTTTGTGAAGCCAACAATATCTGCAAACAAAATGCTAACATTTTCCATGCTGTGCATGTGAAACGGTCGAAACAGCGACTTAACATCATTGGATGTTCGTGGTCTCACGTTTTGTGAATCTCGATTTGGTCCACCCTCCTGCTCCATGCTGCGGCATCCCTCTTTCAACAAAATATCAGCCACTTTTGGCGGCATCACAGAGTGTATCATCTTCTGTTTTAGTTGCTTCTCCATTTCCAGTTGTCGCCGCATTAGCAAATTTTGGCCTACCTTCATGAAGGTGCCACGCATTCGAACAACACTCATAATTAGCACATGAAAACCCATGACATGCACACAAATGTGGAGCAACGCTCGCAGGAGTATTACTTTGTAAAACACAGGCGGAGACTGCGGCCCAATTGGAAAGCGCATCTCAACCAACTCAATGTTTATCAGCTCAAAGATGGAGGAATACAGGATGGCGATGCTGATGTTTTGCCACAATCGCATTGGAATCAGTGTGTAGATCAGCAAGATGGTCTCAATGCATATGGCAAAGTGGCCGAGTGGACTGAATGAAGTGCTGGTGAATGCGGCGAAACACAATGAAGCGCAACTGATGACAAGCGCGGCGGTAATTGAGGCCAGTCTCGAATGCGCCCGATACAGGTTTGTGTATGAAATGAGCAGCCCAATGAATGCCAACACAAATGTGGCCGCGAATGATATGAAAATTGGTATCCAATATGAGCATTGTTCTACTAGAAAATAGACAGACCAGACGAGTGACACCAGCAAAATGTAGAGCAACGCAAATCTGAAAGGAGAGAAAAATATTTTTTAGATTTTTACTCTATATTTTTCCTTACCTTTAAAAGATACGCATTATTGACATTATCACAAATCTTTTACAATATATTATATTAAAGGAAACCAATCCCAATTGAATGCCCAATTGCATTAAATAACTAATGATAATCTCGATAGATATATTGTGGCCAACAATGCAGCCATTAATGTAAGTGTAACAAAACCAAAAGCCTTTTTACCAAAATAAACACGCAAGCACAGTATAAAACATACAAATTGGATTAACACTGAGAGTTAACAATACACAAGAAATATACGAGCACAATAGTTTTGTATAGAAGCAGTATCGGTGCAGTCCTTGGGGATACTCTAATATTTCACTACACAAGAAATCTACTTCCCATATGTTCTGACAAGCTTCATATGTTGCATCCCTTCCCAATTCCCATTCCACTAACTAGGTATAATCATTTATAATTTAGGGTAACCTTTTTTTGGCAAACGCTTTTCCGGCATTGTGAAACGGAGGTTTCTCTCTTGGGAGTTAGAACGAATACATCGGGACTCCGCCAAAATGCACATAATTTAAGCATGAGGAATATAAAGTTTCTAAGTTTTGAAATTAATTTGAAACGAAATGTAGGTCATTTGATTTTAAACAATTGATTTATGGATCATGTAAGCTCATTTTGTCTTAGTTTTTTTGACACCAAGGATAATCAAGACTGGATTACATAAAATGTTAGCAAAACATTTAGTCTGCTAATTCTATTTTGTTTAAGTTTAGTTAGCAATACAATATGTAAAAACATAATTAACAAGATAGTTAATGGCTCTGTTGAAATTTAATAAGCCATCAGTTTACAATGTTCTCTCATCTTACTAATTACAAAAGTTTTCGTACTACAAAACTAAATTGGGTCATGCAGATCTTCTGAAGTGCTTTCAAATGTAAATAATATGTGTGCATTATTTCCATATTTTAACACGTCTTGGCATTATTTCAAGCAAAGCAACATTTGACAAACATATTTTATTAGGCGTCCAGGATCACAAGTAAATTATTGAAAAAGTTGGAGTAAAATTTAAGTCTAGAATAGGAATCGTGAACAAGATTTATTTTCATTTGGCTTAAAACCAAATAAAGAATTGGCCATTGGCAGGAAAACTAAATTCCAGAACGTAACGGAATTCCATTATTTATTTATTTTTATAACACTTATTTGTATTTAAAAAAGAATGTCACAAAAGAAAACGCATTGCATCTGTATTTGTGAGTAGCAAACATAATTGGGGTTGACATTTATTCATGCATACGATGAAGGTTTAATAAATAACATGTGTTTGTCTGGTTGATCCTTTGTCGGAAAAAACAAAACACTGCAAAAGGTCAAATGGGAATTGGGATACCTAACTCAAAAGAAATAAAATAAAATAAAGGATACTTCATAAGCTGTAAAACACTTTTGTATGTTCGAAAGATTTAAGATTTATTTAAGTTTATGTGAAATCGTATAATTTGTGCAAAACTTGTGAAAAATAAAATCAACTCCTTGTTACTATGGTACAACATTTACATTAGGCCCAAGAAATAGCCATGCTTGAACTGGATAGGTCACACCTATAGTTCTTAATAAGGTTATAAATAATTTAGGTTGAATTAAAAAACTAAATAAAACAATTTTATCCCTGGCACCTTTGGGAAATCAATCATTCAGTGGGTATGAGTTGTGGCCAATTTTCATGTTCAAACATAAACCACACCTTTGGTAAAAATTTATATCGCGTGCCGCAATGTCATGTCCACGTAAATTCGGTTGCCAGTTTGATTAAATATCATAAATGCAATATAACTGATCACGGTTTATGCTGCCTGCATTTGGTTTTATTTAAGTCGCAGTTACAGAAATTGTGAGAAATGTGGACCATTAATTCTTAATAAACAAACTCTTCAATGTCACAAGTCATAACTAACTATCAAAAATGCATAACTGCAAAATTTCATAATTTGAATTCGAATCTGAATGCAAAGAAATAACATTATAAAGAAAAATTACGCATTTAAAAATCAACTTTGAAATTGACCAAAAATTTTTAAAATTATCTTTAGAATTCAATACTTGATGGCGCATTACGAGTAGCAATTAGCAACACGTAAAAGTTACAATGATATTTACTGAAATGGCAAAGAGGCAACTAAAGAGAGTGTTTTAACAGAAATAAGTTATCCAAGTTAAATTACGAGTAATTTATATAATTCCCAAGTAAATTGTAATTATACTGAAATAATGCAAAAACTTTACATGTTTCGTATAGTTTGTGCAGTTGTCAACTTACATTTTGTTCATTGTTGTGTTAAAAAGGGATCAAGTTACTTCAAAGAAGATTAATCTAACTTACGTGAAGCAAAACGTAAAACCTCGAACCAACTGATTTCAAATGAAGTGACATAAATATATGGAGATAGTTGCGAGAATAAGTTGTACATTTTTTAGCATATGTACTTAGTTAGATGACAAAATTGGTTAGTCAGACAAAAAGAATACTGGATTACATTCGCCGCAGACGTGAAAGGTAAAATATAAAATTTATGGCGTAACAAATAATATGTAACTAACACGTTCTGTGCAAAGAAAAATACAAAAAAAAAACAACAATGTTTTGCATGAACTCGTATTATATCAATTTCTCAATCTGTGACCCAGTTAGCAGTGGCACGGGACAAAATTTCAGTAAAAATGCAGAATTATTGCACAAACTATCAGATACCATGTAGAATATATACTTGGTGGTCAGCAGAACAAATTCGATCGATTCCGCTCAGATTGTTTGCGGGGAGCTTACCCTCAATAGAACAAAACAATTTCTTAAAGCTTTAAAAAGCGCACGGTTAAAAGAATGACATTAAACTATAATGCGCGACAATGGAGTAAATAAAAAATCGCATTACCACTCTGAGTGTACCTAAAAGCAGAATGTCACAGATGACAGCTCGCTCGTGTGTTGTCGGAGCATTAAAGAATCATTTTACAACGTTATAAGATAAATGCAATTTACTAAAAGCTTCAAAGCATTAAATACCACTAAAATTTGAAAATGATTTAAAAGTTTTCATATACAATAGGGACAAACGAAAAATGTATACGCACGCGAGAGTAACCTAATGAAAAAAGTTTTGAAATCGCAATGCACTCAACTGCACTTCTTATTTAATATTTATCTAAAGGTTTCACAAATTTTAACCATTATGTTGCGTATTGAATAAATAAATACTATACTCGTATAATAATTCAAACCTAGAGATTACTGAACATTTCACAAAATTTGCAATTGAAATACAACTCACACACATGACTATTAAATGTATGAGTGTGCAATGTGCATATTTGAAAACGTGCAAACAATCACAAAATGCAATGCAGCAAGGAGTTTCTGGCATGCAACCCTCCTCTATCCTCCATAAAGTGCATGCATTTGTCTAAAATAAATTCAACAGACTGTCGTTAACCTAAATTGCACTTCATGTTGCCCCACATTATTATAATAAATTTTAAGTATTTCCACTCTTCGTTCGTTTCACCCAAAAAAAAAGCCAATGCAAACACGAAACACAACGAAATACAGAAATAATTGAAATATAATACTTTGCAAATGAGTAAGGAAATTCGTGTGTAAATTTAATTGAAATTCAATTCATCCCATTTGGTCGAGAGGCACACACAGATTGAAGTGTAAAAGGAACACGATAACGCAATGAGAAACAATTACAGATTAGAATGCAGCTGGTGCACTTGTATGCGGGTGCAAAAATAAGCTTCCAATGAGGGAAAACGCGGGCGTTCACGATTCAACTAACCAAGTTCCTGTCATCATGCGGCATTATATGATTATATTGCATGATTAGCATTGTGGTGGGCGATAATGTTGTGGCGCAGAGAATCCTCCTACAACATAATTGCATGGAAGACAAACAGGAAATGCAATTGTTGAAATTTGTAAACGTGCTGTTGATTAATTAGAAGCTGTAATGACATGTTGTCGAGTAGTAATCCTGTTTGAAATGATTTACTAGATGGAAATGATTTGCTGTATGTATTTAGCAATGGCATAATGTTGGTTTTTGTTAAATAACATGAGCTCTTTTGCGGCAGCGATCCAATCCATCATAGTTGGTGTATGGTTTTAATTATTTTTACTTCACGAATTTACAAAAAAAAAATTTCAAAATTCCCGTCAACTGAGTAATTTTTTGTTGATATTTCATAGTTGCTAGAAAATTCATTCCGTACTAATAATTATGATAAAATGAAACTACATAAATATTAAATAGAATAGAGATTATCCGGAAGAAATGTAATTGGAAGACTGTTTCGCGGTAGTAAAATTCCTTATTATTCTTACTTTGCTAAAGATTTTAGTGTAACAGTTATATTTGAAAGTTACAATAAAAAATAAAAGAACGATTGCTGTATTTTAAAATGTTATATTGTGTATATTATTTAAAATATTAAAATATTGATAGTATTTTCGTAATGACAATGACTCAAAAACCTTTAGTTATAAAATATTGTGATGTTCAATACTAGTCTCAATGAAGAGAAAAACTGCTTTTTGTTTGTGTTTAGAAAGGATGCATTCAAAAATAATAAAAAAAGCTCTGCTCAGTTATTTTTTTCTTTCGTTACATTTACATCAACCCGAGTTTTAAAGAGAAAAACAATAAACATTTCAAATTTTATTGTATTAAAGAATTTCATGACTCATAATTTTTTGAATACAAAGTTAGAAAATTTGGAAAACTCATCGAATGATTAAACAATTGGATTATGCTTTGTTATTTCTGCTATTTTTTTTAAAAGTCTCTAGATAATGTTCCGGATTGTTCTCACTCCATATACGGCAATTTTGATTGTTCACCTTTCCAGCCGGAAATGTGGCTCGTCAAACAAAATTTTACGGTAAAAAAGAAGATCCACTTCCAATTGATTATGAGCCCAATTTGCGAATGCACGAAGCAAACGATGATCATTAGGCTTCAATTGGATCCAACTGGATCTTGTGAGAATGTAAACCAAGATCTTTACGTCAAATTTTTCACGTAGTGGATGGACGAACTCAGATTTCTTGATACCTTGCACATAATTTCACTCACAGCAGCAATATTTTCTTCGGTACTCACATTTCTTTGTTGTGTTGGTGGTACGAAATTTATCCATTAAAGCATGAATAGCCTACTCAGATGTACCACTATTATGTCGACCATAAAATGGACGAAGAGCTCTATAAATTTTGTTATAACAATTAAAGCAAATTGGAAAGAAGACCTTAATAATTCAAATAAAACCAACTAAAGCGAGATGCAATTTGTATCAGTAAATTCGGGCTTCTGATATAATTGATACAAAGTGTCAGTCAATGGCAATTTGCAGTTTGACTAATCTCTACATAAACAACTCAATATGTATTTGCACAGGTGTACTCTCTGACTTTAATGCACATTGAATGTATGACTCAACGCATGCATAATTAATTTTTAATCAAATTAACCAATTTGCCAAATATGTTGCAGAATTATTCGTGCTGACGGTGTTGAATATTGGGAACATAATATGGTTTCTTGCATTTACTTCGGCTAGCACATGCTTGTGTAGGAACTCTTATTGATTTTGTGGACACCGTGTTTGTGTATTTTGTGAACAATTGTGTGCATAAAAATCTTAACGTTCAACAAGCATTTTATTATTTTTTTGTTAAAAGCCGAAACCATTTGCAAACAAAATGAAACTTCTTCTTTCCTTCTTTGCAAATATTTTACAGCCGAAATAGCAATCAATCATTCAAATTAATGGAAGTCATTCTTTTCGCAAACAATTTTGCGAAAATCTGCGGATTATGTGTTAGCATAATTGATTATACAGAATGTGAAATTTATTCCAGTTTAAAATGCGATAATTTTTTTTTACACACAAATTGTTCAAAATTTTTTACCCAGTAGTCTTTAAGACACTCAAATACACAATATTAGATCCGTTTAATGTGGAAAGTTAAAACTTGAAATATTTTGCCAGCCGTGGTATTTATTTTATTGTTCTCTCTTTGTGAAGCATTGTGTTTTGCGAGTTCATAAAGCAGTACGTTATTGGAATTATGTCACTGCAAATAGCAACTCAAACAATAACACAGTAAACAGATCAATAACTCATATGATTTGTATTACACATTATTGTGTTATCGTATATGTTTCCTATAAGCAAATCATGATCTAATAAAATAAAATAAGAAGACTAATAGCTTATGTGTTATTGTTATTTGTAAAACTAATTTGGTATTCTTTCGCACAGTGCTTTAAAATTATTCTGTTTAAAATAGTATTATATATTATATTGCAGATATTTAAACAATTAACAGATTTAATCGGACGCAATATTTCTTCAAGACCAAAATTCAATCATTAATTAAATCACAGAAACCTTCTTGCACATTGTATTAAAATTTGCTTGCACACGTTTAAAAACGCCATTAATTACTCATTTAAAAATTGTCACATATATTTCCTTATTTAAGGAACGAGTCACAAAAAAATCAGCGAATTCCTCTATATCGGAATTCGGACCATTTAAGTAAATGTATTTCATTTTAACAAAACAATTCAACATTTTCAAAACTGTCTGTGTAACACAAATAAGCAAACCTTGATTCATCATTGATATTTCAAAATGTGGACGCAAATGCTGAACAAATATACAAAATATCTAGCAAAAACAATCACTGCGACTACGCAGAGGTTCATCGATTACAATAATATTTCGATTTATGAAAATCAGTTGCAGTTTAAATATAGAATAAATTCATTTCACGAAACTGTGGCACAAAGCGGCTCATTGATTTCCACGAAATCCGATTAGACTTCAGATGATTCTCTACCCTTTGTCATATTTATCAATATAAACAATTAGTCTGTAAATACACAATTAGACTAACTCTTATTTACATTCAATTAATTTTCGGCTGCTTAAGTTGGTCATGTGACACTGATGAGCAAATCATTCAACAGAATTTTATTGGGCATGATGTAACTTGATTAGAACTTTATATTATGTATATTTACATAATGCCATTTAGCTGTTGATTGAACGAGACTGTAACATTATTATGCTCATTTGGTCACACTACAGCAAATAGTAATTACGATGAAACTATTAGTTAATGAACGATCCTAGTTCTGAGCAATTATCAAAAACAGGCCGCAATATCCAATTCCTCCGTTAATAATAATTGTGTAATTAATAAAAAGTAAATGAATTAAGCTGACACGTCACGACGAGTGTGTGGCGTGCATTGTATTAAATAAACTTACGACATACCTGCAGCCATAAAGTTGAATGCAGCTTATTAAAAGGCTTTAAGAACATTTTTAATTCACAAAACTTTTATTCCGATATTAATCATTCAATTTCTCATCAACCGTCTAAAACATAAGTGCTTACATCATCAACTATTCAGAACATTCTGCTGTATTGCTTGACAAAAACGTCGACATCTTATTGCTCTGCTACTTAAAACACACAAACCCACCCTTTCTCGTTGAACAAAGTTATATGGAAGAGAAACATATTGCACCAAGCGAAAAATGTCTCCAGGAAATACTTCTGTCGTCTACATCCTGAGTATACGTTTCTTTTAGAAAATTGCGGCATTTCCACCCCCTTGTAGTGCGCGACACCATGCGTTAAAAAATGTCTCAACACAAGAATCAACTTAATTCAGTGAAAGTGAAAGATGTTGAATTTTCCAGTTCACATTCAAACTAACGGTATGTGAGCAACAACAAAGTATTTCATATGCGATTGTCATTGACCTTTAATGCGCGTGTTTTCGTGTGAGGGTGTTTTGCTTTCACATGTCTTTCCATTGGTCGATAAACACAATTGATGTTTCATGCTTTTGTGGGGCTCCAAGCTTTATCGTGTCGCTCTTTTTGTGTTGAAGAATTTCTGGCTGCATATACAAATCTGATGGTGGGGACTGGGAGTTGGGGCAGACGTAAATGCTGCTAAGGGTTGATTTATTTAGTTGTTTTGGATTTTGTGTAGAAATCCACGTAGGAAAATATTTAAGGACTTTTTAGAAGAAATCAAATCACTTATTTTTTCAATTCACTAATCTTTACATATTTTTCTTGCCAAAGACGTTCTATAGATATACAATTTAGTATGTAAAATAATGTTTAAATGTCTGAATTAAACAAAATTAAATCCTATACATAATTTCTTCTCATTTAAATTGGAAAAGTAGTTATAAGTTTTGTAACTCAGCACATATATTTGTAGAGAAATGTAAAGAGATGTTTTCTAGTTGAATTAATTAACATAATATAATAATATAATAATAAGTGGAACATTTTTCTACAAAATAAACTGACACTGCATCTCTTATTGAAAAAAAAAAAAATTAAAATCTTTTCAAATTCGTATAAAAGAAGCTAAAATATTAAAAAGTTAGCGAACGCGGATTGTGAACTCCACTTCCATAAGCGCTACCGCATTAGATCGCAGTAAAATCATGTGGCCATAAAATGATATTTGCATTGTGACCATGAAAAGCAAATATTAAAAATTTTAAATAAAAAACATTTACGTTACGTCAGATAAAAAGAAAACAGATGACTCGATGTGTGCCAAAACCGCGAGCACTGATAAAATAACACAAATGAATTGCTTCGCTTATTTTCTCGCGGTTCCGGATTATTTGAATTACAAAAATTCGCATCTGTATCGTACCATCATTTTTCTTTCTATCTTTTTCATCGATACAAAACAGATTCGTGTGACTTTATAGTTTGGTTAGGCTTACACGCCTATAATATCGGCTGAGTGCACACCGGCACCCGCACCACCAGGATTCACTGGCGATCGCACGGTATCGCGATATGTAAACAAATTTTGAATGCCGCCTGTTCTTTGTACGTGTACGAGACGCGACGGCCGTGCAAGTATCGTGCGCCTATATACATCGATAGTCGGCATTACGACGACGACGCGACGCGATGCTTTAATTATTTGCACCTCCTACATTTGAAGTAAACATTGTGGAAACATTATTTGTTGAATCATCGGTACAAAATTATATTGATAGCAGAGTTATTGGCGTTTTAGTGGTCTGGCTTCATTTAATGCGGTGAAAAATGTCCGCATGTTTAAACCCACCTCTCTGTAATTCTCTAAATACACCGGTTAATGACCGTCAAGGTTATATGGCAAATGTTTCAGGTGAGAGCATTATGGTTTTAGTTGGTTGTATAAATTTTTTGTGCACTTTTAAAAACAGTGAAAACCGCTCATTGAGCATTTAAGCAATTACTAAAAAATGCATCAAAGAGGAAAAAATGGGAATAACTTATAAATAACAAAATGTAATAGATAGTAGTTCTTAATGACCGCACGATGTAATATTTTGAATAGTTAAAAAACACATTTTATCCCTTTTGTTTTTAAAAACACTCTTTGACACACAAAGTTATTCTTTTGCTATGCGTGGACTTATTTATTTAACTTTTGAGCATTTTTTTATGAAAAGCTCTTCACGCAAACAAACTGCGGCGATACTTAAGTGCATGTATGCAGGGGACAAAAAGTAGGTCAACCTGTGTCTCCAGGTGGTGCCATGAAAAAACAAATTGCATCCATATCGTTACACACATGCCAGCACATGTGGTTAAAATAAATGTAGGAATGTATGAATGTGCGATAAAAGTGCAGACACGGGACATTTACTAGACAGACACCCTGGCGTCTTAATAGCATTCAATTGCGACTCAACATAATGATGTTCGTGTTGGTTCAAACTAACAACAATGCATTAAAATGCACCCCGAGTGCCTTGAGCTCCACAGGGCGTTTTAAAGCACTGAGAGACACTTTTGCTTAAAATAGTAACTTGCTGAAAGGGAATACTGGGGATTATTGGTAGATACTTTTAATTACGATAAAGTCTATTTCATGAAATTAACGCATGACCATAATTCAAGCAAGCAAAGTAAGCCAGCTCAAATTTTTTCTGGGTTGAGATGGTTACAAAATTAAAGTAAAACAATTTTAACAGATATAATTACAATGAATACAATTTACTTTAAAAAAATCACTTTTGTGGTTTTAAAAATGTCAGAATAATTTGAATCGAAAAACATTAAACCTACCTAAATCTGAGTCGTATTTGAGGAAACACACTGGCTTGGTACTGGCCTTCTAAAATAGGCGAGTCGAAACGTGGATCAAGCCATGACTTTGCGGCCGCCCGTTCAAACGCCACCGGCAAGACGACACTGCAGCACGAATGGCGCCGCTCTGTCTGCGACAAATAGGCTTGTATGTATGGTGCTAAGGCGATTTGCACGTCTTCGCTGGAGCCATGTGCACTGCCGGATGACAGGACGCCGGGTGGCATTGTGGTGAAGCTTACTGAAGCGCGACGCGACTGCAAATTAAAAAAAACAAAAAACAATTAGTATTAAGAAATATGACTGCATGCATATCTAATTATATTCAATTAATTCCGCACTGTTGGCAAGGAGGGAGGGCAAACTTTGCGTGTTAGTTAAAATTATAGTTTTAAATATATTTCAATATATTATATTTTAATAATTATATACAAAAAACGTTCGATGTGTATGTGTGCATTGTGTATTGGGCAGTTGGGGCTGCGACTTGCGTGTTAGAGCAAATTGCAACATGTTATGTATTTTCAAACCCAAATTGGTATAATAAATGCTAACTAACTCGTACATGAGCTTATTTAGAAACGAAAGATAATGCGAATCGGACGACATCGGACATAGGTAGACAATGACAGTTGCGATGTGCAGCTCGAGTGTGCACTTTAGTGATGTTTGTGATTTTTGTTTGGTGCGCATTTGATGATGTGTATTGTTGAACAGACATGCGAGATGATGAGCGAAATGGAAAGGAAGTCACGTCTGTTCACAACGAGGATTGAGCCATGTGTTTGAGCGATTAGTATGCAGTCTACATGGCCAAAATCACATTGGGTGCAACAATATTTGTTCCATAAAACATTTTTGCATTTAAATGAAAGTATTAATAAAGTGATAATGTAATTTGCTATAATTTGAGTGAATAGCCTGTAAAGAACTATCAATTAGACTACAAATAATAATTATAATAACATAAAATTAAAAATATTCCAAACAATAATTAAACCCCTGACTATTTATAACATACAATACAAAATGTTATTCACTTAATTCTAAAACTCATTACCTGCTGCAACTTGGCAATATTGAAGTAATGAGCTAAATTTTAACAAGTACCATAGTATGTACCATAGTTACATAAAATATTTATGTGTTAACTAGCTGTTAAATACACAAATAATGGCGAAGGAAACATTGACAAACTTTGCCTATTGGCTACAAGTAGAAAATATTTGCAAGCAATTTTTTTTGTAACAACAAATTTTGAACAAATTAACACGCTTCTGAAATGACAAAAAAGGCAATAAAAATGTGGCACAAGCTTTACATTTTCATCACATCATTTTTACTGGCGTGTATTACAAAATACTTCAACCAAAATTGTTCATTTATAAAAATCCGCGTTAATTAAATGAGTCAAATATTTCTTGCAAAAATGTAATTTATATTTAAAATTAAAGAGGAACTGTGAAACTGTTGCTGAACGTTACAAGGAATTATACAATTAAATCGATCAATTGTTTTGATAATTTTTTTTGTCGATCCCACACTTAATGTGCATAAATCAGTGTCTTTTGAATATAATTACAAAAACACAGATTTAAACGAGCATTTTCTTTGTGTGCATTAAAAAATAAAAAATAATAATAAATTATGTAAGTAGTCGATGGTAGGGGGGTATTTACAAATATTTATCGACAATTGGATAACGGAAAACCCATACAGACTAAGGTGTCGAGTATAAAATTATTTGTGCAACTAGGTGTGTATATTCATTTAACGAGACAAAAAGACGGATTCAACCAGCTTTGAAATGTGTTAATAGAATTATTTACCATTGAATTGGTTTTTTTTTAAACGCGCAAAAACTGCTGTCAAGAACGTTATTGTTGTTTGATTTATTAAACAATTAATTGTTTACACAGTTTACATAATTTTAAAGTTATCATTAGGACAAATTTAATAACAATTTTTCAAGATAGTTACGAGTACCTTTAAATTAGTTATTTTAATATACGATGTAACGAAGCTTTGAGTTTGACACCTTTTATAAAATAACGGTGGTGTCAAAAAACGACATTTTTATTGTTGCGTCGGTCGATGACTGCTTTATGGTCGACATTTCTTGAAATTAACATATTATATATTGCATAAATAATGGAATAACTCGATCGATGCTGTTGTTATTATTATTATTGTGCTTTGTTCTGATGGGAAAGTCCAACAGTACAAAAAGAGTGAAAGGAAATGACTTCATCGACAATTAATGCTGTTATGCTGCTGCTGCTGTTTTTCCCCGCATTTCCTTACAAATAGTTTTCATTAGAGCATGCAAGCACAAACAACCATTCACAATGTGTACAATAAGTGCCGATTGTGCCACAGCCCATAGCACACAATCAACATTAAGCTTTTGACTACATATGAAATATATTGATCAGATAAACGTTGTTTGTTCATCACAACAATGTAGCTTCCACATTTTGTCACACAGCTCTTCCTGTTGCTGCAGCATTTATTTTACATGCATTGCAAATTGATTTTTGTTGTGCAACACCAATGTGCATAAGAGCTTATAGACCGCCAAAGATGTGTGCAATGTTTTACCCATTAGGGCGTCTATAGAAGTTGCGGAAGCGGGTCTTATGATTTTTATTG
Source organism: Sylvicola cinctus (assembly GCA_963854165.1). NCBI lineage: Eukaryota > Metazoa > Arthropoda > Insecta > Diptera > Anisopodidae > Sylvicola > Sylvicola cinctus. The sequence continues at coordinate 28,924,849 of OY974083.1, read as the reverse complement.
CGCGCTTTCTTTGCGTGCCGCCGGAGTATTTTTGTAGAACCTTTACGCATCACATCAAACAATAACATTATGTTGTTTGCAAAATATGCTCGAATTTCGCACCATATAAAAGCACGCCAGGAATTTTATGCAAATATGTCTTGTACACATAAGGATCAGATGCATTTAAATTTTCAGCATACAGAAGGAGATTTTGTTGACTGTCTGTCGAATTATTGAAAGCATCAGATTTACATAAGTGTTTACTTATGTTACAGACTTAACGTATTTTTAGCTTTTCTTAGTAAACATTCGCCTCTTATAAGTCTCAAGTAATAACCTGTGTAGGTATATTTGAAAATATAAAAGATAAGATCCGTTTTAAAAAACAATTCAAGTAGATACAAACAAATTATTTAAGATCCTGAAGAACCATTCAAACTAAGGACATTTTAACGATTATGAAAATTGCTTTATTAAAATATCACCACAAAAGGTTACGACCCGCGACAGGGAAATTATATACAACTGCAATAAAACTTCATCTTTGCTATTTCTCTTAAAAAATAATAAAAATTAAAGATTTCTGTAAAAAAGTGTGCACAATTTCTAAGATACGCGACTTTAAATTACTTCTAGCTTTTGTTTGAGATAGGTGGAACATTATCATAATCAAAAACTTTCGCGTTTTTGTAATTCGAATTCTTTGAATGCCATAAATATACTTATTGAATCTAAAATTTTACTTTTTCTTTTTTTCGACTCTACTTGCCATTTCAAAAATGCTATTTTGCTTGAAAAATGTATAGAAATATCCTGGAAATAGGGTCGTTATAGTGTTTTTTAACAATAATTTAAAGGTCGGGAATTCTCATTGTTTTTTTTAAAAGAATTTAGCGAACGGAAGAATGTATTACTCCAGTATGTTGGGTAGTAACAAATTAAATGAAAATTAACATAATAAGTCACAATAAACAACAAGTGTTAACGAATTAATTACAAATGGTGGTGCGTTTTTCGCTGCATATTCATTATTTTGAGTGAAAAATGATAACATAACGTGCACTTACGTAATATGTAAAGTAACGACGTAGACAATTTAAAAACTCGTATTTACGATTGATGACAAGCAAATATTTTCAAAATTAATTTTTTAAGTAAAAATGAAAAAGTTGAGGAAATTGCATCAATATCACGACCCACCATACTAAACATAAAAATTTCGTAACTTTGGTTACTTTGTTGAGATTTAAAGGCACTACTCTATGACTCTGGTGATCAAAAACAGTTTCTGAGTTATCGATAATATTACTGTAACCTTACACATTATAAAAAAATATATTCTTTAAAAACATACAAGAATTTTTTCATATGTGGTTTTGCTATTTTAATTATCAATCAGTCAACGTAATATTGATCACAGTATTACATCAATTGCTTGCCCAACAAACAGGACAAATTCCCCTTCCAAATAAAACGTCTCATCGACAACAACCCACTTAATTTTCTCATACGTAACATAAAAAATGGTTTAACTAATTACAAACTTTAACGAGAACGTAATAAAATAATTTTATGAGCGATTTATTGCTTTACGAATTGCGATAATGTTAAAAAAATTTGCACGTTTTGTGAAAAGTCTTTTTATTTGTAAACAAATTTTTTATGTGCATTTAATTTGTATAGACTGCAGGTGATTTGTTCAAAAAGTAAACAAGAAAATACTCAAATGTTTGAAACTAACACATCCATTTTACTTCCTAATACTTTACAAAAAAATAATAACTGGGAGTTACACAAAAAATCAAAAAAAAAAAATTAGACTTGGTATAAAATATAATACGACAGTAAGTCCTTTTTGACAAATTTTCTGTAATCCATTTGAAACCAGTGCATGCTTTTGAATGCTCATGCTAAGTCCAATGCATAAACTCCAAAGCACTGAACAAAAATCAAGTCCTTTACAAATATTTTTTAAACAATAACTAGGTCACAAGTATTTTCAATTCAATTTACATATCAATCTCAATGCCATAGAACAGACAATAATCCGATCGCCGTATTATATTACGAAGAATAAATTTGATTTATGTCACAACTTTACACTCACAACGTACATACTCTTATTCCATAACAACAACAAAAGAATATGCGGCAAGGAGAGCGGCACAACAATTAATACACGACTGCAACATAATGCGATGAAAACAAAATATTTTGCCGAACCTATGATATTGTAAGGCACTTTAAAAATAAAATAAATGGGCATTCAGATCAAATTTTAATAAAAGGTAAAAACATATGGTTGATTAAATGTTGTGACCTTAAAACAAAATTGATTGTGTGAAAAACATGCAAAGGGTTCTGAGCTATATGACTTCTTGAATTTTGCGACTTTAAAATGTGAAACAACATTTTTAGTTTCGTTTGAGCCTATATATCGAAAAAATCTAAAAATCTTTAATTTTAAAAGTAAGTGTGTATTTTCTGTACTCAGGTTTAGTTGCCAAAACGTGTCTTTGGCTCATGATTTTTTTTTCGCAAAAAACGGTGATGTGTAAGAATCTATATACTCTGTGGTCAAATTGGAAAAACATCTGCAATCTTGACTTTCAAAAAACCACACAAAACTTTGACAATGAAACAATTCGTCATGAGTGAAACAGGATAGCGCAACAAAACCCTTTTTTGTTGTGCATTTTGCGGGGACTCCGCATGAACCATTTTGTTTCCCTCTCTTTTAGCTCGCACATTGAAAGAACAAGCGCGCATACAATGAACTTTTGACCCCATTGATTTCATAGAAAGCTTTTTTGCAAACAAATAAAATATTTATATAAATTTTGTGTCAGACTGTTCATTTCGAAGGAACGAAAACTTTTAAATTGGCTATAAATAAAACAAGTCATTTCAAAACATTTTCTTCCCTTTTTTGTTGTACACCTACTGTAGGAAAAATTAAAAGATTGAAAAGTATTTAAGTAAAAATTTCTTCTCATTACGGTGTGGGCACAAACGTTGAACGAATTTTTATTTTGTAACTGTTACTCATTTCACTATTGACTCCACGTGCATTGGGGAGGAGCATAAAGACACTGCAGTAAACTTGCATTTATGATTAAAAAATAAAAAATTGATAATTCAACATAATGCGGGAATTCTAAAATTAATTTTCCTCTTCCTTTTAATAAGTTTACACAACAGTTTAAATTTTATTGTCGCATGCCGTAATCAATTTGTCGAAAAAGCCTTAAATCCAAGTTGCTATTTAGTCGCCATGACACCAAAGCCATTAATTTTGTCATTGCGTACAGATGAGTCAAATAAATAAGTTAAAATACAGTTCAAAAGAAATGGTATAAAATTTTGTTTAATAAATCACGTTAATATAGCAGGTAATATACATGAACATGCTGCTGGGTTCAGAGTAAATATTGCTTAAACGTGTGTCTTTCTTACCACCCATGCATTCATCTGGTAAGATACTTTAAAAGATGCGAAATACACAAAATACGATACCATTTGCCACTACCACATTAAATGGGTACAAAAAAATAAAATCAGAAGAAGAAAAGGAATAAAGATCAAAGCGGACGCATAAATGTAAACGCCAAGTCACACATGAAATTGAAGTGGAGAACTTGCAAAAGCCGCCAAGGGCAAACACAGGTTAGAGAAGGGCTCCAAAGCACACATCGCACATGTAGGTAGACCGCAGAATGTAATAAAAATCATTATAAACAAGCTGGCAATTTATGGAGTGTGCACCGAGTATTGTATACGTCTCAATTACCCCATAGCCGGATGGGTAATCCCCATACCGTCGCCGTTCAGCGTTCAAACCGCAGTAAAACAACTTCAAACTGAATGAAATGTTTAAATGATTTCGAACTTAATGTTAATACACGTCAATCCTCACACCCGCAAGGAGAAAAACATTCCTTTTTCAGTTATTTTTTAATTTAGTGTTTAATCCTGGAGAGTTATAATCTATAAAGTTTCCGCCAAAAATAATTTGATTTGACATTGACTCAAAATGATCCAAATTAAAAAACGGCGGGAAAAACGGAAGCCCTTTAGAGAGATTAAAAGTGTCGTGTATTAGAACCAGTTGAATTTTATATTATGTTCGACTTTCGAGTACGGTTCGAGTAGAATAGCAAACCTTTTGATTTCTTTGGACTTTGGGTGGTTTAAAGTTTAACACCCACTTTTGATTTATAAACTTATTTTCTCGTTAATTCACATAATTCTAAAACTACTCGTACTCTTCCATCCACGAAATTATGTTCTACGTTCGATATACAAAGTAGACACGACACAATGAAACTAACAAAAATGAAGAGATGAAAGTCACGTGCCAAGCCAACTGCCACCACATCAAAGTGTATTCCGATATGTATTAGGAACACAACTAAAATGCGTTTATTTTTATTCACGGAAAACCTCATTTATATGCTACAGTTCGCGGTGTGGGTGTGGGTGGTAAGTCGTGTGACATGATCTCGCGCCCAAACTATTTGATTAAACTGTGCAGCACGCATGGCATGGCGCGCGCTAGTACTTTTTAATATTCCACGGTTGTCTTTGAGTGTAGCATTTTTATTATCGTTTCCACGAGTACAATATATGGACATGCAAAAGGTGTAAATTGTAAGTGATTGTCATTTCAAACGTGAAGAGAATAAATTTTATTCAAATGCAATCATTTATTAGAGGATTGATTTCATAAGAAGTGTTCATCTTAGATGTATCTTAATAAGGTGCTGAAGTTATTAATTTTACAACATTTATTTCCAACTACTAATAAAGTGAAACTAAGATTTTTTCAATATCAGTGTTTTTTATTATTAGAAAAAAAAAATTCTTTCAAATGTTTGGTCTAGAAATATACAAAATGAAGCAATAAACATGATTCCTTCGAAATAATAAAAAATAAAAAAAGCTAAATGAATAACAAGCGCACAAAAAAATGACAAAAAAAACATCTTTACTGTAAAACGTAAACTGATAGCGCAGGCCACAGATGATTTCATCAATATTCATTACCTGCGCTTGCAGTCAAAACAAAATGAATCAACATTGGACGAATTATTTTTTTTGGTCGAGCAATTAGTAAACACAAATATATACGATTTCCACCAGCTTTCATTCATCAGCGATTATATCAATTGCTTAATGCTTATTCTAAATTGAGCGCCATACACGTTTGAATGTTTAGGTCTTAGCCATTAACTTTTCCGACAGAAACCACGCAATGATGTGATTAAACACTCAGATTAAATTCATCCAAATAATGCGGAGAACCGAGAATCCCTTATTTAGATGTCGTATCATGTTTTCTAATTCCCACGTACAAGACAACTTGAAAAAGATACACACACAATACTCAATTTAATAATAGCCCACATTAACGCTAATTGCACAAGCATTGCGGAATCGATCATTAATTATATGCAAAAAAGGGAATAGCCAAAAAGTGTGGAGGAAGAGATTTGCTATGAAATCGATAGCCAATGGTGGTGTGGTGTGGTGTGGTGATGATTGTATCTTACAACACATTACACGAACTTTTCGAAAGCATAATGAAATCAGCGTTTGAGCGAGTCCATTATTGTTTTTGAGAAATCATCGTGAATCGTTTTATACTCGTAGAATAAAGAAGCAGAAACTATGAGAAATGGTCAACCCTTTCATTAGTTTGCTGACATTCTCGAATTTAATGAAAAGACCTAAATAACAATCAAACATCAAGGACATAACGCATTTCATAAAGTACATTTTATTCTTAGACTTTGAGCAACAACATTGTTACCTGCGTGGTGTAGTATTTTATAAAAATGAATTAACGTATTTTCCAAAAATAACTCCAACATTACCCTCATTCTAAAATAGATTGATTATGCTATTTTCCATGAGCCGTAAATTATTTTGGTCACAGCGTGTGCTGTTATGGTATTTTGGATTTGGGATGTCGCTGCATGCACGATATTGGTGCTACACGTAACTGTCGTTTCGCAACCACCGCACCAACAGAAAAGAACGCTCCGACACTTGTAAAGATAAAAAAAAAACTAAAGAAAAATAGGAAAAAATTGTAAGGTGTCCCAAAAATAAATGAGCACCACCTCACAATCATCCCTCGAAGGGTGAATGCTGTTTATCATTCATGTCTATTTTCATCGATCAATTTGTGGTTAAAATTGGAGTAGGCAGACGGTGACATGCAAAGTGTGGGAGGCGGCGCGTGGCCCATTTCTTCGCCCTTTCCAATCGATTCACACAAACCATTTTAGCAGCAACACACGGGCATAACATACGAATTAGGAGCGACGCCATCAATTGAATTGTTTTATTTTTATTCCACTCACTGTATACATATTACATAAATTATATTGATTGGCGATGCGTCCCCACCCACACATTGGACTCCCGCAGGCCGCAGCTGGCCGATATAAGTTTTATAGAGGCGTCATTCTTATGGGCATACATACGGAATGTTATGGCATTTCTCACAGCCCAGGGAATGTGTGTTGTGTACGATTTTTGTTTGCGTATTATAGTTTTATTCCCTTCAACAAACACTGCCATATTTCCTCGTGTCTGGTACATATTATGTGTAATTACGACTACTAAGGGGTGACGCAAAGGGTAGCAATGGAATATTGTGCTTTATACATGTGTAACGCACATCAAAGTTCAACGCACTTTATTTAACCACATTGTACAGGACTACTAGTAATTGAAACGATGAAACTTATAGAACTTTTGAAAAAATTCGTTATTGATTTAGATAAACTTATATAGGTGTAATAAAGACAACAAAAGCTCAAATTTTTCCAATAATTTTATGTAATATAAGGCTACGAAAATTTTGATATTCAAGTCACGATTTTCATACAATTTTTCGCACAACATTTTAATAGTTAATTTCGAAATTTTAAATAAAGTACGATCAACCATAAAATATCTCCCTCGTCAAAATCGAAAAATTCAAGGACAATTTTTTTATATCTCAGAAAATTTTAATATTTAAAAAATAATAATTTCACGCTATTGTTGGATTAAATAAGATAACAAAACTTGCTGAACATTTTAAGGTCGAAATGGGAAGTTTATAATTTAAATAAAAGTACCAATTTTGGACAAAAATCATGGTCAAAATTTATAATTTCAAGGTCACATTTTCCATATCTCCGAAAAGCTTTATTAAAATGTAGTTAAGAAACAGTCGTATAAAAATTCACACCACACTCTCCCTGCGATGTAGTTTTTTTCTTAATACAAATGTGTGTTCTTTTTGAATCATTGAATCAATACTTTTTAATTGAGAAGCGTATTTTGATTACCACCGAGTAAACGTTCAAAATGAAAACAATGCGGCACAAAAAAAAGAACAAAAAGCTACAAAAATAAAAAGAGAATTTTGTCGCTTAGTTTTACCTTTTTAAACAATGCTGCAGGTATAAATGCTTCCAAAACACATTTTCGCCGGATTCAAAATCTGTTTACAAAACCAAAACAAAACAAATTACAATATCCAATTATAAATAAAAACATGACGAAACCATACTGAAAAGTTCATTCTGTGCAAATTATTTAAATATGTGACTCAAAGCTCCTTATGTTGTCAAATGTTTAAAATGCGATGTTGAACATTTTTCAAAGCTTGCCGGGTAGTCAAAGGAAAATTACATTTTTGTGACAATTTTCTTTTGGAATGAGTGACGGTATTTAATTAACACAAGTTAAGGCATTTTGATTTTCAAAACTTTTTGTCTTGCACCTGTGTTGTGCAAGAGGCACATTTTAGCTCTGCAGGAGATGTTGAACAACTTTTGTGAGTGAACATTTTAATCATTAAGAGAAGTCCACCCATATAATAAAGAATATACCCTTATTGTATGTAATTAAATAATTAAAATTTAACAAAAATTTAGGTAAATGTAAGAAAAACATTAATCACTCAAGTTCTACTGTTTAATCAAATTGATAAATTGATAATAAAAGAGGGCGACAAATTGAGTACGATTATGAATTATTTCTGGTGCAAATCCTTGACTGGCCCAGATTACTAACACTAAGTTATCATAGAAATAAACATTGTACAGTTCATGAAGCGCTTTTACCTCATACAATAAGAAAGATTCAAGGTGGTCAAATTAGAAAGAGAAATAGGGTCACGTACGCTAAAAAGAGTGGATGTCGTGAACTATAAACATGCAAGACGCTGCGGCGCGACATAACGATTGTTTCGTAGATTTTTTTTATAAATATTAACAATGTCACGCAAGATGCTTTTAAAGACAATGAGTTTCAACAAATACAATGTTTTTAAATTTGCAAATACATATAAATCAATAAAGTAACACGATATTTTGTTTAGGCAAGTAAACTTAATTATTAGAAAAGGAATCATACAACACCATAGTATAACCTAAATATTAAAAAATGTAATAACTTAACGCTATTAGGCACAAGGCACAAAATGTGAAAATCATCAAACACTTCATCACAAAGAGGAAGGACCTAATTTACATAAAACGTGATTGATGATGGTGAATAATTACGCTTCCATTGATGTTTTTGCTTTCAATAGCTTCTTCAAAAATGCACAGTTCCTCTTGAAACTAACTTTTTTTTATACACGACGTCGTTATGAGAGTGTAAAGACGTGACTTAAGTGATGATTCAAACTTTTCTGGCCTACATAAATCGATAGAAAATGCCAAGAAAATATTATCACACGCTTTTGTTTGTTAATCGGGGGACGCATAATGAGAATGTAAAACAATTAAAATTAATACGGCAAATAAAATGATTTATATAACAACATTAAAGTCTAGAGAACTGTTTAAGCCATAAGTATACAACTTTTATTCACATGCACTACAAGTTGTATAACTTTATAAGACGATCATTTAAATGGAACGACAAACAAGACATTGCGATTAGTTAGGTAAAACAATTATTCCATAAATAGATTTTAACGCGAGGAAGTTCTTTGGCGCTTTGGTTTGTGGAAAATTACAGATAATATCATCTGATCTTGAAAAACGATGAGTGCGGATACACTTTTTGGTACACATGTTTGATAACGATTAGGTACTTTAAGTATGTATGTATTTAAACAAACAAAAGGTCAACCAAATACGATTAAATGTATGTTGCATCCATTTCTCACAATAAGTACGCTGCTAACTGTTAAGTACTCATTCAACAATGATTAATATAAAAAGGACTCGGAGTGCGATGTTTGATATTTCCAATAAAAATCCTGTTTCAAAAATTTGCAGGCACTACAAAAACACTTTTGGTAGGAGGAGGCATTATTTCTTACTTGTCAGCAAAGTATTGACCACAAACCAGAAAAATAATACGAACACATCAAATTAATCGATAAAATAATCTTCAGAATCTATTGAAGACAAAAGGACATGAAAATCTTTATTACTTACGTATTGCCTGTCAGTAATATTGCTTATTGATTAATAATAATTATTAGTTACGAGTGCATGGAGCGTATTGAGTTAATGTCCAAGTCTGAACAACTTTTTGAGGCACATCAAATTTGTTGTCACCTAAATGAGCACGGCGATTAAAGGTAGGTCGGCGGTCCCCGTGCAAATTGTTTACGCATGCAACGCGCTTGTTTCATGATTGATTTAGTTGGGTTTTTTCCTCGAAACAGACAAAAACAAAAATTTCACCTGTCCAAAATCCGAAATGTCAATAAGTAGTGGGCCTGCACGTTTATGCATTATTTATAAGTACAATACTTTGGCTGTCCGAATTTAATGGAAGTGCACATTGGACACATCGTAAACGTAAATGGGCGACAAAAGTGTGGCATGATTGATGACGACTTGAGAGTTGGGACTTGGGACCCGGAGTAAGTCACTCATTAATTCATCACATGCGCATAATTATGATACATATTACCATTTAGCAGAGCAACATCATTCAGTTGATGGAGGACATGATAAAAAGGTATAATAAGTTATAACATCAGAGTGTAGTGTATTACATTTTGATTATAATTATTATACTTGTAAAATACGATATACCATAAAGTGTATTCCTTTTTGGAGGTTGATGGATGGTAGTATATAGAATCAGTATGAATCCATTAAACCATGTCCTTAAAAAACAGAGCTGAAGCAACGAGCACAAAACAATTCAAAAAAAAACTCCCAAACTAAAGGACCAATTTGTGTGAAAATTTTTTTTTCTTGTTTTTTCAAGGTCAGATGCTTCAAGGTCAAGTTATTGCAAAAAATTCTTTCACATTATCTAGAGAAACCTTAAATATTTTTGAATTTTTATTTTACATTATTATAGGACTAGAAAAGAAAAGAAAACTTACAGAACATTTCAAGGTCACAATTTTAAAACTCAATATTTAAAAAACAATTCAATGTCGATATTCACCTTGACATTGTGCACCACAAAATATGACAACCCTTTTCCAAACTTTACATTATGTGTTCAATTTTGCCTTTATAAATTATGTGAAAAAAAAAATTGGTATTGGAACTAAACAACTATACTGCATACGAGAAACAGATCATTTTCGAAATCAAATGTGTAACCCAAAATATTGTTGTTGCAGCACCACGACCGACGATATCACCGCATTGCAATCATGTTAAACTCAAGTCAAATTACTGTAAAAGGATATTTAAAGCGAAAGATGGTTGTCTGGAATGTGAACAAAATTGAAATCGCAAGGGATTTTAGTTTTGTACGATTTATGTGTGTCTGATGAAAAGCATTTTACGTGCTCACAAGCGCAAAAAAGAGGCAAAAAAGTTGTAAGGTTTGTTTGTGTTATATTTGCACGTCTGCTAGTCGTAGAAAATCACATTGATTGAAAACCCTAAGGCACTGCCCTAAAAAAATAATACATATACTTAGTATTTTGTACCCACTTGTATATCGAAATGGCATTACAACATTCGTGAATGTTGTTCACCCGTATTTCCATAATTATGTTCAAAAGTCCTCCAATAAGTTAATTGCAAAATAAAAACGAAATTAGGTTAAAATATTATTGCGCAATTAATTAGAGTTGCTGTGTCCAAGCAAACAATTTGAAATATAAACCGTGAGATATTTTAAAACCCCCTCACTTAGCTTGCGTCTCAATAATTAAATTCTCCATAAAACATATAATTCGTCCCAACCCGTCTCCTTCTCCTGATCATATTCAATGTTCAATGTACATTTTAAGGCACACTGCTATTAATTAATTGAAATAAATCGATTAATAATATTGCAAAAAAGAAAATATCCATTTCTTCGTTAACGTAAATAAAATGCATTTTTATTATATGAATTAAACTACGTAGTTGATTAAGGAATGACTGCTTTTTGTAATAATTAATTAATTAGACAATTTACAGCAATTAATAAATATATAACCAGGGTTAACTGCATTTGAGCAGTCTTTCATATATCACATTAAGTATATAATTTTCATAAGTGGCTGTTATTTTTTATTAGTAGTAATACCGGAAAATCACATAATAAATCATATTGTCCTTTAAGTAAGTGCCTACACAACTTTTTCGTTAATGTTTGATGTAGGAGTGAAAATTATTTTTTTGTTTTTAGATGTTAAAAGTATAACTTGAATTTTTATATTTGGACCTTGAAATGTTCGCCAATTTGTTTTGTATTATGAGAAACATAATATTTATGTTTTGTCAATGATCAAAATCGTTTTTGAGCAAGCATATAATTTTTTTATCGCAAAAAAACATTTTTTGGCCATAAGTTGACCTTGAAAAATGAACCTTCACACAAAAAATTACAAATTAGGCACAAATTATTTTATTTACGAGGTCAATATTCATGGAAAGAAAGCAAGAAATCTTCGGTACATTCAAATTCCGAACGTTTCTGGATCACTTTGTTCTCAGAAGAATATATATTATTACAATCATACTGTTCGAAATAAATTAAAAAAGAAAAAAAAACTGGAGAAATGTAAAATGTAATGGTTAATGAGTAATAATATTTAAAAATTACACAACAACTTTTAAGCTATATACAAAAAATTACACAAATTATGCATACATTTAAAGTTTAAAGTAAGCTAATCTGGAATTTATTTGAATGAAGACTTAACCTTACATAAACAAATAAAAAATTGTGCTAAATTTCAACACGAACGCAGAAAACAAATGCACTGCTTCTGCGTTAAAAAGCGCCTGCAGATTTGGTCATGCTCCATTTATTCATGAAATGTTTATGCAAATTTGCTTTTGAATTTTTACTTTGTACACGCAATACTTCCCCCCGAAAGTACACAGTAGTAGCGAGTATGAAAAAGATTTTCCAATGCGGTGGTGCTGATTCCGGAAAGAAAATTTATAATGCAAAAACTCGCTTTGACTGATGCGAAAAATGACTTTTTACACAACAAATATTTGATGTTCAACCAGACCACACAATCATTCTCCAAAAACCACCAGAACAACACAAAACACCGCCAAAAACAACGCATCAATTATGCTCACATAGAACACACACAATTTACTCGAATACGCGAATAATTTGCATCCGCTACGCACCCCGTGTACGCATTACATTTGCAAACAAATAACTACGTAGCATATCACATTTCTGGGTTGAACCAAATTTAATGTCGTATCGTAAACCCTGTGAACCGCGTTGTTTTGTTTCATAAACGTCAATTGTAAACACAGGATATTGCGGGTCAATCATTATTTCCAGATGACACATTTTGCAGTTGTCTTGACTCTTATGCGCAGTAATTACTAATTAAACAAGAATTTGGCAATAGTTTTGTGTCTCCATATTTTTATTGTGTATAAAAAATCCTTTAAATAAGTTAAAAAGACACAGATTACATTTTGAATATATGTAATTACTGATTACGTTAAATACAATTTGAAAGATACAATTTGTTTTCTATCTGTTTGAAGGTTTAATGGGCTTGTGTGGCGAATAGATCGGTTACAATTGTTGTTGCACAGGCAAATAGATGTTAATAGAATTTATTTTAAACATATTATTATTATGGAACCCATTTGCATAACTTCAAAATTTTATTACATAATGGATAAAAATCTGAATCTAGTCATAAAAAAAGTTATTAATTTATATCACTCTCGGGTCCTGCAGGATAATCCATCAATTCGGGTGCTCATTAAAAAGCAATCAGCCTTAATTAATTGTTGATGATAGACATACGACAGATTTTAATTAAATATTGGCATGAAATGACAAACGTCTGTTGGTTTGTTGGATCCGAAAATTGGTTCCAACCAGAAGGCTGTGGGGTATCTATATACCGTATGGGTACTAAGGCGGTTTATCTCATAAATACCGTCGGCATGGCAATTGCAATTTCCAATTTCGAAAGTATGAAAACTCAAGCTGCAGTGTGTTGTACAATAAAAATTAATTAAAAGTACTAGTACTTTAAACTTTGAACGTACAATTTTGAGACTTTTGCCTGTGCGTTTTAATTTAATCAGAAACCGAAAAGCGTAATCAAAAAACCACAAAAAATGTAACACAAATTGTTATTGCTCGCGCATTTGTTCCGATAATGGAATCTACAAATCTGTAAGCATTTAATCTGGTAAAACCTTGCAAAAAACAGAGAACCTAATTTTATACAAATAACACTTGTATAAAAGATAAGATTAAGAATAGGCGCACGCATCGAGCTTATTATGTGCGGGTATGTACAAATTGTTTGTGGATAAGATAAATCTCAGTATAATGAACACTATCTCCCAGACTTCAGGAACCGCAACATACAAGTGCGGAGATCTCATTACTTTCAGGACACGTGTTTAATTACTTTTTATCATTGTTGAAGTTTACCTTCCATATTTGTTGTAAGAAAAAGTTCCCCAACAAAAACTATTATATCATTTCAAATTAAAATTAATTTAAATTGCAAAAATTTTGTAATGAAAGCGTTGATTTTCTTGAAAACTTTGAATGGTTTTTCACATTTATCCAATTAAGAAGTATTATAATATAATTTTGAAAATATAAATAATGATGTGTTTTAAATAATATAAACAAATATTATTTAAAAGTATACAGCATTGCGTAATTTTTATGAAAAACATTTAGGATGAAATGTTGTAAAATAAAAAAAAGTTTACCCAGTAAATTCATTACATAAAATTAAATTACTGAACACCAACTGAACACCGTTAACAAGCACAATAACAACCTTTCAATAAAGTCATTTATGTTCGTGAAATATAATTACGTGTTTGTTTTTGATAATTCCGTAATTCAAAATATAAATTCAAACTGATTTCCCATAGGAATTTATATGTTTGCAAAATGTGGTTTAATTAATTAAAAACAAATGGCTACACTCGAAATACGTCGCATAGGTACTCAAACCATAAAGTTATTGGTACATCAAATTATTTATTTCCAATTACAATTCACAAAATTTATTGATCATTAAAACACAAATTTAAAAAACAAATCCTTCGCCGGGATTGAGAATTTATGACGACTGGTGCAAAATTGACACAGAAGTACACATCAAGTCGGAATCCGTTGCGTTATCTACGATCACCATAGTCTCCACAAGTCCGACTTTTGTCAGATAAAACAAGTTTCTGCATCAATTGTATTCTGCCGAAAAATCGATAATGCAAGAATTCTCCGTAATAGTAAATTAGAAATTAACATTCTTAATAAAATAATATTTACTAAAATTTTCACCTGCATGTCATTCCCAATATGAAGCCCGACTTCTGAGCTCTGAGCATGTAATGCTTGAAGTGGCATGACTGGATGTGCAAAAATGCGTGGATTAACGGAGGTAAATTGCTTTTTCATATGCGATGATAGAGACTGACTAGAGAGTAGATACCTATGAAGGAATTTACTTGGCAGAAAATAACTCCGCTCTACAGGAATGCAGGTTGAAAATGTTTTCTGAAACTCAATAGTATGAGTAAAATAATAACTGAATAGTTTCATTCCCACCGAAAGACATAATAAATTACACAATGAACTCTATCCACATCCACACAATCCTTGCCAAGACTTGTGCATTCATATTAGGTTTCAAATTAGAAAAAACAAAAATTTACGACAGAATTTATAGAATTTGTCTCATTTAGAGATAGATCCTTCATTTTGTTATATTGGATCAGGACAATTTTCTGGAAATATTATCAAAAATTTGCTTTTTAGTTGGTATGCCATATATTTTTGTGAAAATCACAAATAAGCATTTTGAACTGTACAATTTTTACTGTAAACATATTCTTTTACACTTTATTTCAACCCCACCTCTTATTCTTTTTTTAAAGTAAATCTCAAATATATACCGAGTTTCAATATATTTTTACGACTCGTTAACATGTGAATTGTGAGTCAACTAAACTAAAAACAATGCGTGAGAAGTTTGCATTAAATTATGTAGTATTTAGAGTTAACAATTAACTGTGATGACATTTAATTCGGCTAAAGTAATAAATTTTGTGTAAAATCAGAAATTCAGAAAAACACGGCGAAGAATTTTGACCTCTAAATGAACAATCAAGTATTGCTCCGTTTCATTAATTGTTACGTATAATTCGAATGAACCTTGGTGAATAACTGACTGTTCTTAAAATGACATTATGATAAACAAACCGCCATAAAGTATTTAATTTTGTACCTCATGTTAAAGCATTTATTTGAAAAAAAAAACGTATCAGAATCTATAAATAGGTCACGAATTTTTAAAGTGCCAACAATTCGTAAAAGACAATTGATGTTTTGTTTTAAAATTAATTTACATAACAGCAAGGCTCGATTGTATATTTTTAATTTTATTTATTTTTATTGTAAAATTTATGCTATTTAATTATAGATTTTGTAAAGCGATCGCCCAGGCTAAGAGATGTGCTCCCACACGAATTTTGAACAAACGAAAAACAAAACTTAAATATTCTTAGTATGTAGAAGTTGAATTTCGTATTTATAAAAAAAAACTAATTTAACACAAAAATTTAAAAAATTGGTGCAAAATATTTATTTTGACCTTGTTCAGGAAACTTTGTTATCCTGCGTCGTCAAAGGAAAACTTCGGAAAAATGTGTAATTATCATACATTGCACCATAAACAAACAAAACCAATATAAATTAAAAAATGATTTCAGAATTAAAAGCCTACATAGTCTACATACTATGAGAATATAGTTCATTAATTCATTTTGCAGCATTATATTTAATTAGCACCAATTATGGCAAAAATATTTTTACTCACTGCTGCATTATAAATTAATAATCCATAACATAATTGCTTATATGATTACTGTCGGAGTGTGTCACGTGGTGAGATGTTTATTTGTTAATAGGATTTAAAACTAAAAATACCATTTGAAACTTTTAATTTGTTTATGGTCGCAATATGGTCGTATTTATAATATATACTTATTATATGTACTTGCACATTTTCTTTTATGGCGACGCGACGAGACGGTTGAGAAAAATTATCCACGACGACAGCAATCGGCACTTATATGGCAAAAATCACTTGTGGTTGACTTTTAAATTTCAACTATAAATTATTTTGAATAATTTATTGTTTTGTTTCACTTACTCTTACAAACAAAATTAATATACACTTATTATTTCTTATTTAACACAAGTACCAATGTTCAAACAATGGGTATACTTAGAAAAAATAAAAGAATGCACTAAAGAATTTATTACAAAAGTCATAACTGTGTCAGCGACTTAAGCACAATTTCAATTCCGTCAATTTTCAATCAGTCATGAGATGACGTACTTACCCACCTACTAGAACGCCTGAATTAGCATCCAAATGTTGATGTTTTTATTTTGATTCACAAAAAAAGTGTTATGCAAATCGTAATTGCCCCTGAATAATGAATAATAAACTTTCTGCACCACCAGATTTAGCTGCAGGCATCCTTCAATGATTCACGCAAATTCCTGCATCCAAAAAAAAACTTTATGGAAGGAACGGTCATTTGAAACGTTTTTATACATAAAAAATCGCCATTACAAAATACACTTAAAAATTCATCTCAAAATGAAGAAAAAAATGTTTTAAGTTCGATAGTTAGAATTAAATTAAGGCAAAAAATTTACGAAAGTTGTAAATTGGCGTAAAATATCAGACGAATCTAATACCTATATAAAATATACATCACGTAAAAATGTTGCTCTACGAAGGACATGAACTCTGTCGTACTCGTATTCAATAGTTAGTTACATTATGACGGAATTGCGTCAAGAGTTTCGATCAAAAAGAACGACAAGTCGCCCACCATCAATGCGAACAATATCCAATTTGTTCATTGTTAATGTTTATATTCTTCTGCGTGCCTTGTCATCTTTTCTTTTATGCCCTTTCGTTCTATACGAAGCCGATTATTGTTATTATTATTCCTTAAAGTTCTCGTAGGTATCTGCACACGTACCTACACTTGGCCATAAAGTAGGATGAATGCTTCAACATTTTTCTTTCGTTCTTTTGCGTATACGATATATGAAATGCGAATTTCGGCAGACGCACGTTGCTGGTTGCTCTTCTTCAATGATATTCCCTTTGGGAAGTAAAAGCAATTTTTTGGCTTTTTGATCTCTCATTCGCAGGTGCTTCTATGGAATAGCATTGTGTGCGGGGAAGAATATCAATGCATGTAATGAACACCACCCCTTCCACAGCTTTATTCTTCTGAAGTGGTATATAAATGTAGCAACTACCTTAAAGGGCGAGCAATTTTTTTTGAAAAAAGGAGGTAGACAAAAAGCCCACGATAGATATGATGAGAATACCAACTTTTAATTGAATTAAATCAACTGATTTTTGTATTGTTGTGCGGTCTATTTTGAAAAGGAAACCAATCCCCGCGTACAAAAACGTTTAATTGGATGCAATCCGCAAACAATGAATTATTTGAATCAATGTCATAAATTTTAAATGGAATTTGTGCGCAAATCAATTGTGAAATTTTGAATAGACGAGATTATTACCAAATGAAAATTGCTCTGCAGTGTTTAAAATTTAATACAATTTCTTTTAATCCCTTTAATTTTTACTGTGTTTAATTAAAAATACAGATAAAGTAATAAGTAACTATTAAACAATTTGTTAGAATTTCAGCGTATCAAAAAAACGTCCCACAAATTGATAAAAATTAAAGCATTTCAAAATTAAAGACTTCAATAACTCACCGACGACATCTTGGTTCAAACACTCGTCTTTTTTGCAGTATATTTAATAGGTTTAATTCACGACGTTGCACTTGAGCAATCAAAATGTATATAATGTTCTTGAGTTCCAGTAAAAACTTTTTGCTTCGGTTTCTTTCCTCTCCAACGTGAATTACAACAACTCCTGATTATGGCTGTGCTGGTTGCTGATGCTGCTGTGATCACCTGGGCGACGTTTATCAATCTCATTGTCACAAACAAGCAAATTATTCTCTATCGGGAGACAACTATTTAACGAAATTTTCATGTTTTTATCGTTGTGGATTTGATAAATTCGTTACGTTTCCTTTGTAGTCGGTTGAAATGCACATTTAATGTAATAATTTAGATGTCATTTCAAAACTTGTATTTCTGCAAATAAACGAGAAAAGGGATTAGTTTAAAACACTTTAAATTTTAGTTAAATTTCGAAGAAATGCCCCTTATTGTTATTTAAATTAAGGGTAAGTTTGCGTCAGCCACAGCAAAGTGGCACACTCTACACAGGATCAGCGTGAAGCCATCACCCAAAAGCTCGTTGCTCTACAAAGCAGCAAACAATTAAATTAGAGTGATTGAGGACACTAATTGGGAGAAAAACACAAATTAATCAAACTGGAGACCGTCAAAATGGACGGGAATGTTTAATCAGCATGCGCCCTAATTAGAAGCCCAATACTGTGACAACAAATGTGTGCTTGTGGGAGGGAAGTGCACAATTGACGTTAATTGATCCAATATCATATGACACACTCACACACGTACTTTCTTGAAATCGTCTTTGCGTTCACCGCATGAACTTGAACGAGGAAAACTGCACTGCGGGTACGAAACATTAAAGCACACATCGTTGTTCCACTCGTACACGTAAGCCGGTTGAATTGTTTTAATTAATTATCAACAGAACCGTGTACTTAGTACTTACTCCGTCGATTGGGATGACCTAGCGCGTTTGTAAACAATCAGATGCTGTGGAGTCTGGATGTAGCGACAAGCGGAATTAAAATACGTTTTCTTGTCACTATTCATCAACAATGCGAAGACATAATTTTCAATTGCTGCAGTCGTTAGTCGCATATGAAATTTTACATACTTGAGTTAATGCGGTCTTCAAACACTTACATGGTGGTTTATGCGGATTAATTTGAATTCTTTACACTTTGCACCATAACCATAATTGGCGATTAGTGTATGAGGATTGTCACGGGGAATAATATTCAAATATCTGCGGCTGCAAGATAAACAATCGTGACGGAAAACTGTTCAAACTTGACTTTGACAACAACGACTTATATCACAACCTGGCCGAAAGTCGCGAATCGCGATTTGCTCTAATCTTTGTGTGTGCCAATCCGTTGTGTAGAAAATGGCGACTTACTCCCATTATTTGTAAAGGCCGCGATAACATTTTCGGCAAATTTTTGTGCTCAAACCACTTTCCAAGTTTACGTGCTAATCTTTATGGGCACATGCAATTTTTGGATTTTGTTAATAAAATTCGCGCGGTGATTCGTGGAATTATTTTTAAAATAATTATTAACTCCATGTGAATTATGATTTGCAAACCCGTAAATATTTGTCACGTTCAGCTACCAGTCTACAGTCTACACTGAAGTATTATTATGCATACTCGTAAGTCGTATGTATTTAATATTTATTAACAATTAGCAAGGTTAAATTGCGTCTAGTAACGAGTGTGTGGACTAAAATATTACACATATCATCGCTTCTTAAGCCAGTGTGGTCAGGACTCAGGACCTTGAGTTTTGTCAGTTTATTGTTAAAATTATATCCACAATAAACATCAATGTGCTTTGATACAACATACAACTATCCGACTAGATAAACTAATTATAAATATGCTGATTTATACGTAATAAATTCATTAAACTCTTTAACCTGTGACCTCATTTGACCAATCAATTTAGAACATGTAATGTGGTCATAATAATTTAAATCGTTCGCATTTAACAATATTTCAAACGATATGACAATTACAATAAATATATATTAATAAGGTTTTGGTTGTCAGATATTCTTATGCTATTTTCCTAATTCGGATAAAGTAAAAAACATTTGAGTGTGAGTGTTTCTCATAATAAAAATCCACTTCACATTTTTTCACCTGTAATATCTCCTACATCGTGAATCCGCGTGTCACAATACACAAACATCGTCGTCGAATGAATGAGGTTCAATTAAGGTGTTCATTTTTAGTGGAATTAATCACGTCCCACCGAGCAAGCAATATATTTTTATTTGATGAAAGAAAACAATTTTTTGTGTATGAGAAAAAATATTTAAAATTTAAATTAAAAAATTGAGTTCGTTGTGCTTGTTTGTTCATGAAAGGAAAGCAATTGCAAGGAATATATTTTTATTACCGCAAAATTAAACATGTACAACACAAATTATCGCAAATAAAATTCATATCGTCACAATAATAGAAAATTTAATATCTATTAGAAGCCGAATGTAATTCTTTATTGCTTTACAAAGATAAAAGCAACTTTATTTCAGTCAACAATGAAAAATAATAATTCGTCATCGTTTAAATATAAAAAGCTACTATAGTACGTCTTATACGAGTTTATTTACATTATGTAATTCAAAAGATTTTAAATTTATTATGTATTATACATCCTACGAAGTATTATATATAGTTTCATAATAAAGTTTAGTTGCAGTCCCACCTAGATATAACATGCTTGCATTTTTTTATGTATTTAAGACAAACTTAAAATATCTTAAATCCGATTCCGGAGGTACTACACACATTACAACATTAAAATATCGGTACATCATAATTGTGTAATAGAAAAAACAAACATTTATGTCCAAACATTCAAAGTTTGTACAACTTAAATTGGTAGATATCAAAATCAACGACGTATGTTGTATGTAGCTTTCATTTGAGTCGTCTTTAATTAATTGTCTCAAAATAAAAAGCTTTAACGTAAACTATTTGCCACATCAATTACACGAACCGCGTTTTTTTTCACGGAATTCACGTACATTTTTGCGTTTTAAATATGCCTAAGTCATATGTGGTTTAAATTTTAGAACACCTAGTCATTGTGACCATTATTGCAACGACAAACATGAGAAAAATAAGGTAAAGATTAATTTTGATCAAAAAAATCTTTAAAATTGCGCTTTTCTGATAAACAGGCAAAACGTTATTTTTTTCAATTAAAAGAACTATTGTACTTCTTAATCTTAGAATTGGATAGAATTTGGGTAAAACTTGTGATCGACAATTCAATATTTCAAGTTAAAATTCAAATTATTCACAATAGACCCTGTGTTATTATATCGAGCACACAATTTCCTTTCTCAATAAAATTATTTTACCGATGTAAGTTAGGGATCATGGAGCAATTAAAAAAAATAGCGACCAGGTCATGCGGTGCATTTGTAAAACATTTTTCGCAATTTCCCTGTGCAACTTCAAAGCCTAAAGGTCGATTATACTATTTTGCACATCGCGAGTTACAATTTGCATCTGCTACGTAAGTACTCATACCTACAAAATAATTTTAATTGAGCATAAAGATTCATCGAATATGGTATTTTCTATACAAGAAAACGATACAAAGAAAAGATTCACCGTAATAAATGCAAAGAAAAAAGTTTGGTCACAAGGTGGGTGAATGTGCAAACGTTAATTCTTTTCCGCTGTGGCGGACGTACCACTTAGGTATACCGACGAAATAATTAAGCGTACTTATATTCGCTTTAAGATGTCTTGTCTTACAACGCGAGAGAATGTGGGAAACACTTTGAATCGTTTAAGTTACGTTAGACAATTGCTTTTTTTTATAGTAGAAATTTTGTGGATTTAATTGGAATTAAAATGCAATAAATGCATCTACTGAGTATAAAACAATTCAAAAGTTGGTTTACATTTTTAGAAAATGACATTTTTCACCTTTTAAGAACGAATACAAATAACGAGTACTTTACGATTTTTGTTTGTTAAGTGAGCTGCAGTTGATTTAATTACAATGACATTAATTTATTTAATGCACAATGCACATGTGAGTTATTATTTTAGATGTGTGCGTTTCAGCGCTAATTAATTATTGCTGGTCGATCATGTGGATCGAAATACACTCCTCTTTAATATGTAGTTAATAATGAAACACGTGATTACAATTTTTCACTGGTTTCAATTGTAGAACCGAATCGATTTTAAAATGAAATCTGTACATTGATTTATTCATTCATGTTATTTAAGACTTAACACCACTCCAACTTCGAGGCACTATAATTATTATTATTATTTTTTAATAATCAAATGCGGATTTGCACCAAATTAGGAAACATAAAAAAAGTTGAAACGTTTTAGTAAAAGTGAACAAAATCTTTACAGCGATAAAAATTACTGACATGCTGAACCAATGCATATTACACATACATAAAGGTCATTGTCAGCGGAAGCAAGCAGTTAAGTAGTTGTCGTGAGGTCATTATAATTAAATGGAGAATGCGTATAAAAGTGTACGAAAAATATGATTCCCAGAACTGAATTCCGGAATATTGCTAATGTCAAAAATTGCGAATCACTTTTTAGTTACAAAGAATAAGTATTGCATTCTTTGAACTTAATTGAACTCAATTTAACCTATAATTAGTTGATGTGTCCTCCGTGGGTCATATATCTATTTAAAAAACAATGCGCAATCGCAGTAAATTCAGACAACCTTGAAAACCCTTTATTTTTTAATGACGCATAAAAGCGATATTAATGTTATCATGATGAACTTGTCAATTACATACGGCTTTAGTTACCGCATCTTACGTCGACTACGATAGGGACGGACATAAATGACAAACCCAAGTACCTGGATGAATGTATGACACATATTATTGTATTTATGTATCAGTATTTTTATTATTGGAAGACAATCAAGTACACCATTAGTACAAAGATTGATGTAAAAACTAAAGCGTTGGCGTTAGTGAGCAATGGGTCGTTGCCCGGTGGCGTTGTTCTATCATGATTAGAATAGATAACTGATCCATGATCGGGCAATTGTGCATTTCATTAAATTTAAAAAGTAGCACTTAGTTAGAGATTAATTTTTAGATTTTTTGAAAATTATTGTCTGCCTCTTAGTGATCCTACAATTTAATAATTTGTATTCTTTCAATATTTACAATCTTCTAGAGCACTTGATGAAATGTTATCACAGGCCAGTGGATTTAGCGTAAGCAGTCACAGCAAAAACTTTTGTTGATAACGTCATATTCATTGATAACGAGGTTTAGGAATTTTAGCTTTGCTGGTTGCTGACATACATATTTGTGTGCATACAAGCTGTAATTTGATATGTTAACATTCATTATCTTATTGTAATTTTTATATTTTACATTAACTAGCCGAGACTACCAATCAAATAATATTATTATGCATGTTCACAATGGGTTCTGCATACTCTGTGTTTTACGTTAACCCGTTTTTTACCGGTTGACAAAAAAGAAGTGAAAATAAATTATTATTAATTTGATAATCATTATTAAGACAGTGTAATTTTTGTGCGATTTTAATTTCGCAAGCTCATGTTAAACAAAGCATTAAACCCCTAATCGCTATCTGGCGATAACAATTTATCTCCATGAATATTTACAGACCAATGTTTGAGATTATGATTAAGATTCTTGACAGTCTTTTTGTGATTAACAAACGTCTTCCTTAGGTCAAAACATTTTATTATAAAAAAAAAAACTATATGGCAGGGAAAACAATACACGATATTAAGTCGGCGTTAAAAAAACGATTTACGAAATATATGAAAAAAACATTTGAAAAATTAATTACTTGCTTGACCTTGAATGCTTTTTAAATGTGGTCTAGAAACAAATTTTTTTGTTATTGCTTTTTTCTGTTTTTAACTTAAACTTTATACTGTTCGGCTGCAAAACATGAAGTAGTTATGAATTTATTTTCCCTTAGTAAAATTATTTACAATTAGTATTAAGTAATTTAAACTTCTAAAGGAAAATAAAAGAGAACACAAAAACTTTAATTCAATTATTCGAGTGACAAGAAAAGATGGATTCCTATGTATATTTATTGAATTTCCCTTAACTTGTTATTATATCGCAAGCATTAACGCAGAAAATCTATTAGTGGGAGGTAAATTTTGTGAGACCAATTTTCACATTTCAATAAAAATTCAAATTGATCAGTTAAGCCATTTTAACTTAAAAATAGTTGTTTTAAATAAAAACATCAACAGTTTCAGGAGCAAAACAATTTTAGTATTCCCATTTTAGGCACGTTAATAGGTTAATTCTGTATACGATAACAAAGTGAATTACGAATTATAATTAGAAATATGCAAATTTAAAAAAAAGCGCCACTTCGTTATTAAGGAACATCAAAACTATGTAAATTTCATTGCATTTATAATTATGTAGTTTCAATTGAGTTATTAAAGGACTTTAGAAGTTTATACTTCTATTTGTTTTAACTTGACTGCCTATGGCGGACTGTTTTGAGCCCAAAATTGTGAACAAAAAATGCGACAAGCATTAAACGTATACATTATCCTTAATGCAAAAATAACATCAAATACTTGGATGTGTCTCTTGAATCCTCATTGAGTCATTAAAGAACACCATATTGAGATGTGAAAAATCATAAGTCACATATGTTTTATGATATAATAAATAAAATTGAGAGCTTGTTAAAATGATGATCATTGTAACGTGTACATTGTGCAATGTATGATAGATCCACAGGACAGCGTAGTAGCAACTATACAGGAGTTCTCGAAGAACAAATATTAATGTCTATATTCGAGTGAAGTCGAGGAGAGTCATATTTTTCAAAAGAAGCACATGTTTTCTTCATCCATCCATGGCACCAACATAATCTTTTAAATTGGAACTCAGAAGTTAAGACATGCCATAGAATTGATTAAAGACCAAATGATTACTTCAATCCCAAAGTTCGTGTTCGAGGCATTTACAAAGTATTAACTCAGAAGATTGCTTGCGAGTCCTGAGAAATGACACCCCCTATGTACCAGCAGACAGCAATACAAACACGTATGCTAAACGTACGAGCATAATATTAAATTGGCTTCACCCAACTTTTCAACCTTCATTCGAAAGCTCAATTACAAAAACAACTTTAACTTCTTTAGCTAATTAAGTGTATACAAATGTAAAGCAAATAAAGAGTGAGAAATTAACTAAAATTTGGGAAGATTGTAAGTACGAGGATTTTTTAGCGGTCAGTAACGTAACTACGATAACATATCAATTCAATTGAAAAATAAATCATAAAAATATAAAAATTTGAAATATAAATATTTTGATTTTTTTTTTTTAATTTTTTTTGTAAAACACTGATGAACAAAAATTTTAAGCAAAAAAAAAGTAAAGTTGCAAAAAAAATAAATCAAATCAAATTTAACCACTTTAGCCATACTGAAATAAAAAAACACTGAGGCTTGACTTAACAATGGATTGAACACAATACACAAATGAATTGAAAATGGAAACAAATTGATATAAGTGAATTTTGTCAAAAAGGCTCAAGATTAAATCACAGCACAATATACGGGCGTAGGATTTCGTCCTCCTTGTAAATCAAATTGATTGAAACGAAACGTTGAAGGGATTGAAATTGGCTTGCGTGTTGTGAGTCGTGGAACGCCATGGGAGATTGCGAAGCTTTCTTAAGACTCAAGACGAGTTTGTTATTTGAAATCAAATTCCCAGATTTATGGTTTGGAATTATTTGGGTGACAATTTAAATGATGTTGATAGAATTGAGAAAAGTGCCTATTGCCGACATGGCACAAGCTGAAGTTAATTTGATTTATTTGGGATGAACATGGAATTGTGGTACATCGAACAATACATCGAGAAAACAAATATGTCGCCAAACATGTAAAGGTATTTGGACAAACATTCCTTAGTGTGAGTGTGCTTTAAACAGATATTTTACCTGCATCTTAAAGTATTTAATATCCTTTCACTTTCAGTCAAGTTTTAAGTTTTAGTGTCAACTGTCAAAGCAGTGAAAAATACTCAAAACTTTTAATCTTTCGTCACATAGAATTTGCATTAAAATTTTTTTGCTATGTAGTCGTTGTAATGTATAAAAATGAAAAAAGAATTTAGCAATTTACCTGCCGTAAATGGTCACTGTATGTAGGTGCTTCAAGTTAGGCTGCTGCTTTTTGTCGTTTCTATTTCCATATTTTATTTTATTTACATTTTGCTCAGTTAAAATATTTTTATTGTACATAATATAGGTATATTTTTTGTTTCTTTGCAAATGAATTAATTGCAAGAACTAAGTTGAGCAATCGTACACTTGCGGCTTGCCAGTTACCACATCGCAAACACGAATTCAGTTGGTGTTGCTCTTTGTTTTTATGAGCAACACTTCCTTTCTTGCAGTAGCAAGGCGGTTTGGCCGTCTTTTCGATATTATATCGTGTTGCAGATAATAATTATTTCTTTAATGAAATATCCTATGCTTTTTAAGATTAGGAATTTCGCCATACATTTACTTGTGTACTACAACTGCGTATTTTATGTATGCAATGAAATCTCTGTTGTAAAGCTACATTCATACATTGAGCTGATTTAATTATTATAAATACATAAATAAATTAACATTTTCATCATCACTATAGCTTGATCTTGCACAATATGTGAATTTTTCAACTTAAATCATTACAAACAGCTTTTTTTAACATTTAAGCTCTAATTTACACATTCTCCTTCACACTGTAATATGTTAGCGGAACATAACAAATAAAGAAGCACAACATAAACAAGCGGACGCGTACTGTTGCCAACTAAAGCAATTCACTTGGACATTAGTATTTTCATGAAATGAGACAATTTTACAAAGCTTAATTGCTACTTGCTAGCAAATGAAAACTTTTTCACACCTAAACAGTCGCTTCGCTTGACACTTTTACAATTTATGGCACTTAATACTTAATTGTAGCGATAAACTTGTTTTATTATTGTTTTGGGAGGAAAATGATTCACGTGTAACGCTCGCAACAACTCCGCTAAAAAAAAACGACTGCAACCACGACCGACCTGACGTTTACTGAATAATGAATATTTATATGCGAGAATTTTCCGCTACTCGCTAGTCGCTACTTTCTTCAATTCTTGTAGGATTTTTGAATTTGACAATTAGAAACATTATATATAATATATATGACAGTGAAGCAAGTTAATCAGCGTTGCCAATAAAAATGAATTTATGAAGTTTGTTCGTTTTAATTTATGTGGATGAATCATAAGGTATTTTTAACAATGTTCTTTTATTTCTGCATTATCCGATAAGATATTATGAATTCAAATAAAATAAAAATAGACTATAAACAATTTGTATGCGTATGACGTTTCAAATCAATGCTGTCAAATTTCTGCTCCAGAAACAACTCGGCTCGTGTTGTTTCAGTTCAGACTAAAGCTTGTTCAAATTATGACCCAGAAACGTGCTCGATTGTAAATAAATATACTGAATCCGACATTGGTTTTAGTTTATGGTTCTTGTCACTCCGTGACCGAACGTTGGAAAATTATTGAAAGCTAGAATACTTCAAATCCGCATACATTTTGTACATTTTTCGCTTTAATTCGCTGAATACCCAAGCATCATTTTAAAATGCATGAATTGTGTAAACGATAACGACATTAATTTATATTGTAATTGTACAGTTGGAATTAATCTCACTCGACAAAGTTGCTGTTTTAGTTGCTGCTTGCTGCATTCATTATTAACAAGCGTTTTTAATCTTGAATCTTATAACACTGAACTGTGGTGAATTCACTTAGAACTCCCACTCAAACGAAAAAACAGTTCAACCAACATTGGGGAACCAAACAATAAACTCCTTAAAGTATACTAATATCTTAAAAAAACAATTTCAGCAGTTACATTTTCCTTTAAATTATTCGTTAAAATATATTTAAAAAAATTATTTTGTTTAATATTATCCAGTATCTTTCTTATATAACTTACATAAATTGAAGATTAACCAATTAAATCGAGCAGAATCTTCCCTCCAAAACTACAACTGTAAATTAACCGTAACCAGGGCAACAGAAATATTACAAACAAATAATTTTCTGCTGAAAGATGGCATTTAAAGACGTACGAGGTAAAACCAATTTTAAAATTAAATATTTGAATATATATTTTGTTATTAATTCATATATCTTAATCAAATCGTAGATCTATCGGAACATCTCAAACTTCTAGGCTACCCAAATGCATTCCCCTTATCTGCCCTCTACAGTGGTCATGGGGGTCCAGCTGCATTTAAAATCGTCGCAGACATTCTGCAGTGGATGTCAAGCCGACTCGAACCGGGTACAGTGCTTCCGGGTGGTGTCCACCATGAACATGAGCGCGTTCAACTTATCCGCTCTGCAGCAGAGTTCTTTGTAACAAAGACTGGTGTCAAAATAAATCCCAGAAAACTTTACGCAAGTTCCATGCTTGCAGCAAAAGAGCTGCTCAAAATAACTTCAATTTTAATGGGGGCACCTCAAGAGTCACATGACGACGATGACCAGTATAATAGTTTGGCAAATATACAGGATTTGGGTGATAAAATTGATGAGTTAAGGCGTGCCAGAGAATTGTCCAGCACATTGACAACAAAAGGGGCTGCGCTGTATGATCTCCTGGAGAAAGAGATGGTCAACAAGGAGTCTAGGACGCTACAAGCCAGTCGACCGATGGAATTAAATAGCGTTGAAAAATCAATCAAACTGGCGATTTCTAATTTACAGAAATCATTGCAAACTGGCGTTGCTCAACGTGAGACTCACAAGGCAGAACGTAGCAGTTTGAGTGCGAAATTGCAAAGAAAAACTGGAGATCTGGAACGTTCTAGGCAGCGTCTGCAATCGTTACAAAAAATTAGGCCAGCCTTTTTGGATGAGTTCGAACGATTGGAAGAGGAACTCAAGGAATTGTTTGGCGAATATTTTATTAGGATTCGGTGCATAGATTCACTTAAGCACCAGGTGGCTTCGCGGGTGAGGACACCGGCCCGTGTGGAAACGCCAATTCCGAAACCGTCGGACACGTCCATCGGTTTTATTACGGACGGCCTTATTGACTCCGATGATGAGGATGTAGATGATGAAGGAGATATTAAGGGTGATGATGATGATGAGGACGATAATTTGGGGTTGAACGAGAAATTTGGTGGATACGAAAATAAAGATGATGCAGTACCAGTTAGGCGTGCAGCAGCCACAAGATTAAGAGTTCGTACAGGAGGTAATTTCTACTCATTGCAATTTTTGATAAATAAACTAAATATATTAAAATAATTGAATTGCAGTCCAGCGAGGTGGTGCTGATCGCCGTGTTATTGGAAGCATGGGAGGCAGCCAAGATTTGGATGACATGACAAGCACGCTAGGTTCCGGCGATACTGATGACAGTGAAATTAATTTGGACGATGATCTCCAATTTGATGAGGACGAAGCTATTGGAAAAATTGTTGGTGGTGGACCGGCAGCCAATCGCACCCTAAAAATTGATCACAGTGACGAAGATTTTTGAAACAATGAAAGAAAACATTTATTCATTTAATTAATTGAAAAGTTACATACATTTACATAATATACAAATCTGTGAGTTATTTTATTTACAACAATAAGAGACCTCAACGCGTCTATATGTGTATATTTAGTAATGTCCTAGTATCAAGGACATTGGTCTTACATCGCAACATCACCACCCTTAATACTGCACATCGAGTCAATGCTACTGCCCCCGTTGACTTTCTCTTGTCGCTCGAGGAAACTGTCAGCAATATCTCGATCTAATCCGGTATACGTGAATGCCTTGCGATTCTCCAATTCCGAGTCGGAGGTACGGCGTCGTCGTTTGGCTTTGCGTTCTTTCGTAGTCCGAGACGAACGAATGCGCTGCAATGTCTCCATCTCTTGAATGCACTGAATTGGATAGGACATTGGAGCCAATCCAGGTGGTAACATATTTGGCGGAAACATCATTGGGTGTGGTGGTGGATGGGGTGGAGGCCCATACATTGGCATCATCTGGAAACATATAACAAAGTTAATTTCTATTTAAAATATTTTTCAATTAAATTTATACTATAATTATTTGCGCGAAATGTGTATACGCATTTGGAAATTAATTAGTGATCAAAGGAATTTAATTTGTAAACAGAAACATTTCAATTAGCACAATTTTACGCTTAATTAAACCATTGTCACAACAAGTACAATATTATGCAATGGCACTCGTACATACGACGAATTAGGCAAATAGGTACGGGCCATAATCAATATACCGTTGCGTTGCTTTCAAATAGATATATTCTCAAAGGAACTTCAAGGCTGACTGGCTCAGATGCGTGACAGCGTAAATGGTGCGGTTATACTCGTATTTCTCAAGTTATTTGGTTGAAGTCATGTACCTGCTGTAACCGAACGATACCGCATTAACACAAATGCAGAGAGACTTTCAATTTCAATCCCGACCTTGGTGCTGGAATCTGGTTTGTTAAATTACACAAACCAACCCATTAGGCAGCTTATGCTAACAATTGCATAGTACTTTTATTTTGCAGTGACAATTTACAAACTTCCTTTTTAATTAAATATGTGCTAATTAATCCTCTTCAGCAGTGATGTACGATTAATGAGGTCCAATAATTATAATAAAATATAATTATATTGAGCAACATAAAATTCATTGAAATTTGAAACCTTTCCGATATGAAAACTAAAAGTGAATTTCTATTGATGTTAACATTTAGCCTGAAGCGATTGAAATAAATACTGCACGAACACGTTAAACAACCCAACCCATCTTGAATGCTGCTGCATAAAATGGAGGAATTTACCCTTGAATATCATCATTTTTTAACATGTCCATCACGTTTATTTTATTTGTGTATAAACAACTGGCATCTTTACATTAAAGCTCCCCAAATCGCACCTGACATTGATTACTTTTTAATATTGGGATTTTTCTACTTCTAATTTAATTCCTCAATGCTAAAATTAGACAATTATTATTATTATTGTCGAAAAATCATATTTATCTTACGAGTATGTTGGTACTTGCTTGAGATATGTATATACGTTATTTCAGTTATTTAAACGATCCATCACGACTTACATTTTAAACAAAAAAAAAAATCTAATTAAACAGTGAAGTGGTAAACTGTAAATTTAATTCACAGACACATTATTGCCTAATCCACTTAAGTGCGGCACAAATGATAAATCACGAAAATAACATTTGAAACCTGTTCAATTGTTTAAAATATCTTCCGCCTCATTTCAAGGAATTTTAATTCCGTTTTTGTTTGAATTGTATCTCTGGGCTGGTAAATATCTGAGAGTCTTGATTATTAAATTATATCTAAAAGTGGCACGGAGGTAATGGCACTGATACACACCCTTTTTCTATGGTCGTCATGCAAATTTTAATAAATTTTTTCACCCGGTATTACATTTTTAGGAATTGCGTTCTGAGAAAAATAATAATAATAATTAATGTAAACAATTTTATTTGTAGGAATCAGTGCAAAGTGTCACTCTATTTTTATTAATTAATATTTGATTCAAATGTGCAATTTGAAATAATTAATAATTCATAAACTTTGCAAGTGTTCCCTTGACATTTTTTGACCTTAATACAGGTTATTAAAAGTAATGTGATAGATTATAAATATAAATATTGCTCGTGCATCTTCTTGTCTGAGCACTTTGGAGAAGACGTACATCACTCACAACTTACAAGTCGCAGGTCGTAAAAATGTGTGAATAATAAATGTCGTAATGACTTATGCATGCGGTAAACATCACTTGTACAAGAATTATTATATCTTGAAAACGAGATACATATACACTTCAATTCAATTCCCAATGCAACTGTCTCAAGATTATTAGCGAGATGCAACAAGTTGGTACTTGGTACACGCACACAAAACAATAGCTTGGCATGCAATTATTCGAGAATATAATATATGTATATTATGTTACATTCCTGGTATGTTGCGACTCGCGAATAAGTAGTAAAGCTTCGAGAGCACAATTACATAATGTACTTTATAACATACTTTTATGTTTATGTGATATGAAATGATGAGCGTAACGTAATTTGTAATTGTGATCAAGTCGAGACAGATAATTTCAAATTTGTTTTAATCTCAATTGTCTGATCCCCACGGCACTCTGCAGCCGCAAATTGCGTTTTCATTAAAAAAAAAACTCAAACTGCCGGAAAAGTGCAGCATAAATAATATTAAAGTTAATACTGTATGTGCGTGTGTTCGTGTGTGTGTGTGGAGGCTGCACGTAAAACTGCACAGTGCATTAATATTGTCTGGCGTGCAGCGTGTACTTTTTACATATTATTCTTTCGCTCACCGACATTTTCCGGTTAATATGGGAAAATAATTACATCTTGTCGTAATTCTTAATTGGTTGTTGCGGAAAATGAAATGCACATTCTATTAATAGGCACTTAATTTTGAAACTAATTACAAATGAGAAGTAATCTTTGAATGGGCAGCCTCTGTTTGCAACTCAATGATAAGCCGCTCGATCTTTATGCAGAAATAGCAATGCTTGAATTCATAATGTAATTAATCAATTTTTATAGTTTTGAAACAGGCATACAACCTGCGCGCCTCGCCGTAAAAGTCAAAGCATTTATAGGTTGCGTAATGGAATGCGTGCGGGTTT
Source organism: Sylvicola cinctus (assembly GCA_963854165.1). NCBI lineage: Eukaryota > Metazoa > Arthropoda > Insecta > Diptera > Anisopodidae > Sylvicola > Sylvicola cinctus. The sequence goes on along the minus strand of OY974083.1, from coordinate 28,891,903 downwards.
CATTTTCAGTAAAGCAAATTTTGTTGCACATATTTACTTTCAGTTATATTAAATGCTGCTACATCTTGAGTACTTTTGTTTTGATCGTGAGCCGCATTCCAAGATCTTTCATTCAAAAATAAATATTATGGGTTTTTGATCATTATAATGAACTTGGTAAAGTTAAAATCAACAATATTATAACATTCAGAACATACTTTCAATAAGAGAAAGAATGATAACTGATAACCAATTACATATTTATGAACACTAAACAAAGTTTTAACAAATTTGCACGTCGCTTTTTCCTTGCGATGTAGTTTTCCTTTTTTGAATAAACTAATTTTCTTTGTGGCGAAATAATGAACGACGCCATTCAATTTAAAATTTATAGGTTACAAAAAGGATTTTAATCACAATATTGACAAAGCATTTCAGGGTCGTCCTTATCGACCGAGAAATCGCTTTGCTTTATACCTTTTAATTTAATTTGAACAACCCTTCTTTGATGTTTGTTTCCCTCTTATAAATATAAATGAAAACATAATATTAATTATAAAAGGATCAAGGATGCAAATTTGAATTTCCTTGTGGCATAATTCTGTTATACAATTTAATTGTATTACGTGTATTGTTATTTAAGTTTCAAGTACAATTTATATGTCATTTAAAAAAAAAACTGAACCTTTACTTAACACTTATGTTGGGAAATTGGGTTTTTTCTTCCATCAACTAATAAAGTATATACACATTTTTGAAGCTTTACTAAAGAAGGTTAAAAAATATTTTTACAGAAGTTTTTAAAAACACCGATCGTCGTGCACAAAAGTGTTCAAATTGTGAGTAAATTAAATGTGGAAAGTCTTTCACTTCTTTATCAAGTCAATTGAACAATCTCCACTTATCCACTTTTGATAATTATAAAATAAAAAATTTTGCAATGTCATCCCTAAATAATCAGAAACTTACAGTGCCGCAAGACGGTACCAGGTGTGAGCTGTTTTGGCCTAACTGTGCCGACACTCGTGCGAATTAGCTAAATCGGCACCGTTATGGAAATCACCACAGATGTTAGGCAAGCTTTCTTCAAGATTTGTAATGACTAATGGACAATGGTGTAGCCGTTCGAGCGATATGCAATACACAATTATGGGACATTTGGCGTTTGAACATTTCGATACTGCACTTAGAGCTGCTCGATAAAAACAATGTTGTGGTATAATTTAATTAATTTTAATACTTTTTGGCTATATTCTTCAAAATGAATGAGATTTAACTTATGTAATCCAAATGAATAAGGTAATTTCGATATAATTGTGTAGCCAATTGGCAATTTATATTGCAATAGTATACAGTTTAAAAGCGAAATTGTATTCAACTGCAACTGTGTCTATAAGAGTTTAATTTAGTTTGGACTTTCGCTTGGGAAATCGGTAGTTAGTTATACGAATGCATTTGGACGCCTCTTTAAAATAAGAAAAAGCAATTGATAAAGAAAATTCCATCCATTCGGAAGAGCTTTTACTTTTCCCAGTGGATTCCAAACGACGCAAAACATCAATTTGAAAAAAATAGACAGAGATGACTGACTTAAAAAGCCACAAAGTCAATTAGTAAGTCGAAGCCATAAAATCAAAAGCGAATGATTGTTAAAGTGATGTCTGAAGGAATGGTAATACTGAACAATTTGGCGACTGACTCCTCGTTCAATCAAAACACAAAAGCCTGTGGGCAATCAACAATTGCAAAGGTCAAATAAACCAACACACTAAATACTTTTTACAATGCAATACTTCAAAATGAAAAAGACGAAGCTGTGTTCAATTAGACTCTAGGCAATGGCCAAGTGAAATTGAAATTGAAATAGGTAATATAAGTTTTTTATTAGTTTGTATGTGTATACGGGTGTGTAATATTTTCTTTTTAATTTCACTCAACTGAAAGTTTATTCTCAAATTTGTCTAGGAAAAACAAACGTATTTTTATGATTTTTGTGTTGTAAGCTTGATCCGTTTTATACTTAAATTATTTATTCGCTTTTAATACATAAAAAATTTAAAACTCTGTAACTTATGGATCCACATTAAAGTCGGTTTCACATAAACTAACAAATATTATTCATTTTATATACTAAAAAAAATTATTCAAAGATCATCGAACGTCTAACAAAATGATAAAATTAAATATTTAGGAAAAAAAAGTTACATATATGTAATTAATAATATGTCTTCAAATCAAACAATATCTTTCTCATAAATGGAATGTTTGAACAATTTTAGTCAAATTATGGTCACCTTAACCTCTGTCTTTCACTTTCTATGAGTCACAATTCACATTAACAAGTTTTCATCATTTCACTTTTGTATGTTGTATACTATAAGCGGTAATAAGCGGTTTAATAGTTTAAACAAAACAAACACAATAAAAAATTATATTAAAAAAAAAAGATTACGACTTTATAAAAATGATACTGTACGTATTAAAAAGGCACTTAAATATGAAACCTGATGAAACAATAAATAAACGATTATATTTTTTGTTGTTAAAAATGAAATGCAAATTGATTAGAAGACGCAGACGCATTTAAGAGAAAGTTTTATGCACCATTGAGTATGGTCATTTTTTAATTAATGAACGCGTTAATGTGGGTTTGACTTATAATCGCCGCTGTTATGCAAAGGAAGCGGATATTTGTAATATGCGGGTATGCGGAATGTGCCTCTAGGGCTGAATGAAATGAAAAGCGCATTTTAAATTCGTATAGCTTTCGAGTGCAATGAACTTTTTTTTAATTTGACCAGTAGAGGTGAAAGAACTGGCTTTTATTTTTGACGTCATTTGTGATTTAATGAAAGTTACGTTCAAATTTACATAAAAGTAATTATAAGATTTTAAAATAATTTTGGATGGAAAACTCGGACATTCCATTAACAACTTTTATCGATTTTATGATTACATTAAAATAACATAATATGACAACAGATAATAATTATATACGATTATAAAATTAGTCATTAATTGTAGTTACATGACGGGCCGAAAGCTTTGTAAAGTTGTCAACATAAGTTCTATGACTTATCTTAAAGGTCAGACAATAATTGCACAATTGAACTCTGTTCATTGTATTTCAAAGGCTGCAGTTGGAAGTGCGAGACACCAAGCCCACTTAGTCAATGAATTCTGAATAGGTACAATAGAGAATAATTTCAATGAATACATTTTTAAAATGACCCAATTTATTGGTATCCTCGAATCAGACCGTGTTCCTACGGTGTTCCCAGTAACTTAAAATGGAAACACTTGTCAGTTGTCGCCGCATTGAATAAAAAATATAAAATTCAATCCAAATTAAAATGTCAGTTGTACCAGCTTTTCACTCTACATAATACATTCTTTAAAAAGGTCACCATATATCCACACGTTACACACTTCGATTGCAATCACAAACGTGATTGTGTTTAATAATTAATTATTTAATTCAATACAATTGAAGTGAGAGTTTGCAACAATACTCCGATTGAAACGATGACTTCATCTTGGTTGCAAGTTGTAACCATATCGGATTATTATGGGCAATCAAAACTCTTTTACTCGCACATAATGAGTAAAGTACGTGACAATATTCTTCCGCCCTCACTTAATTTCTAAATTTCTTTACCATTAGCTGCTGCTAATTACATACAGCAAAACAACCAGCGCAAAATGCTATCAAAGAAACATGAGCTCAATTATGATTTCAACGTACGAGTAAGTGCAAGAAAAACTGAGTACGACTTACGTGATTATCTAAAACTTTCGCTTTAAACCTTGCGTGCATTTTAAATGTATTTATATTATTATTGTACTCTCAAGCTTCCCGAAGAATCACCATTCCATATAGCATCACGAATATAACGCAAAATGTCCATCATTATAAATTATTATCATGCAAAAATATGTTCATTACGTCGATTAGTGCAGTGTACTTACGCCATTTCCCACTCCAGCGGGGACTAGAATTATTGGTCGCTGCTGCATTTGTGGTTGCATTTGCTGCATTCCGTGTTGACTTTGCTGTTGGCCAGCCATAAACAATTGCATCATTTGCTCCTGGCTTAAAAGCTCACCATTGGGAAGACGAAATGATTTTGGATTCTTTCGGTCTATTGTGGTCATTGACTTTATGTAATCCTCCACCTTTTGGTGTGTCATTAGCACAGAGTTATTGCCAACAATTGCATTCTCAATCATTTGATTGTTACATTCTCTGAAAAAAGAAAAATAATAATAATAATAATACATATTCTCAAAAATATCAAAGGAAGTTAAATTTCAAATCAACCGCCCAATTCCTTTAAATTGCTTTCATTTTAAACAGTTGGCAAGCCTGACTTCAATCGAATACGTCACTGCAAAGATATAGAGCTGTCAACTTTTAAGTCTTGCTACAAGACAATATTTGATAATTGTTTTGTTTGTCGTAAAAATTGAATTTATAAAATTCTAAATTAGGTTTAAATCAATTAAGTGATTTACGAGAAGTTATTGTGCAACCACTTTAATGCAATAAAAAGTATATCAATCGTTTAGAATATAAGAAGTTTGGTTTAAAAGTAAAAAAAAACTCAAGACAAGAAAAAGAATCTGTCAACGTCAGTGTTTTGCCACAACATAACAAAACAAAGCGGCCCCATTGAAAACTGAAAAGGTGTCAATCTAAATATCGTGTTTATCGAATTTTCACCCAACAGCTGCTGTTTGATTATTAATTAGATGCGGTGATGTAAATTATAAGTTCTAGTCGTTCCCCAAAAAAAAACAAGTTATTTTCAGTACTTCAATCAGCCAACACGCACCTCTACAAACCCTCCCATTCACAATGTTGAATCGCATAAAAAACCGCGTCATGACGGTGATGAATCCGGACATTCCAGCCTTGCCATCACCACACACACCGTACACACACGCTCAACACACAGCCGCCCATAACCGCAGCCTTCCCGAGAAATTCTCTTACAGTCGTCCACCATTCCTTCAGCTCATGACCTACGATGAGCTGAAAGCCTCCGCTGATCACAATGTTCGCCCCATTATTGTGCCACGTGACATTTCCGTCATGCCGTGGTGCACCGGGTACGCAGAATGTGTGAACTCCGGCAAATCCGAATGGAATGAAGATCAAGCAGCATTTCATCGGCAAGTATTGACCGATCCGTCGAAACGCCACCCAGATTTGCCGTACATTTATTACGGCATTTTTGATGGTCACGCCGGTTACGGAGCTGCATTGGCTGCCTCCAATCAATTTCATTACATTCTACATGAGAAACTTGTCGATGTTATTGATTTGTTGATGCCACGCACAGTAAAGACACCATCAGTTGATGCTTTGCCGCATCCATTGTTGTTCCATAGGCCGGTGTCAAAAGATGAATTAATAATTGGTGCCCTTGAGAGTGCCTTTATTGAAATGGATGCTCTGTTGGCTGAGGATCGAGATAAGTATCGTAATGCTGGCGGTTGTACCGCTCTCGTAGCGCTGTTTATATTTGGCAAAATGTTTGTAGCAAATGCTGGCGATTCCAGATCCGTGCTGTGTCAGCGGATGTCCAATGAGGTACTGCGTTCACATTCCAATTCCTTGTCAACCACATTGGTGAAGAATGGTGGTGACGAGATGAACGTTGAAGACCGAAAGCACATGCATATCTTTCCGATTCCCTTCTCGCATGATCACACACCCGACACTGAGAGGCCACGTCTCATGTCGATCGCAAAACTGAATCCCATCCTAATGGGAGGTGAATATGTGGCAATGGAATATGCGAAGCGACCTATGATCAAAGATTTGGGAACACGCATTTTGTATCGACAGGGCACAATGAAGGGATGGGCGTATAAAACACTGACTCGAGATGATCTTAAAATGCCTTTGGTCACTGGTGAAGGGAAACGCAGTCGATTGATGGGCACAATTGGAGTGACCCGTGGTTTTGGAGATCATGATTTGCGAGCATTGGCCAGTGGACTACCGATTAAACCATTCCTTTCACCACATCCGGAAGTGAACTATCGTGATTTGACAAAAGTTATTTCCATCCCAGAGGAAAAGAATGAAGATGGCGACTATGGTATTTTGGTGATGGCCACTGATGGCCTATGGGATGTCGCTGATACTGAATCGGTAAGCAAAACTGTTTTTCAAACATTGAACAAATATCCGACTGAGAAGCATCGCTACACGATGGTGGCTCAAGAATTGGTAGCCAAATCACGGGGCCGAATTAATGAGTCGGGTCATTGGAGGCTGGCCGATAGCAAGGCAGCGGCTACGGTTGATGACATTTCCGTAATTGTAATTCCAGTTTATCAATACTTCAAAGAGTATGTTGAGTGGCAAAAGAAATGCAACGAGAAGTCTGAGGAAAAAGATAATAACATAAATGGGGTAGTGCCCGATGTATCCTCCCGAGAGGGAGCAAAGGAAAGTAAGGCATTATTGTCAAAAACAATTAGCAAGGACCCTGACGATAAAGAAAACAGCGATATTGAGGATATTAAAGTTGAATTGAGTCCCGTTGAAGCGCTTGAGGCTCGAGAGGACAGCAAGGATGATAATTAGAAAACACCCCTACTAGATAATTATCACGCCAGCACCCAGTCACAAATTTATAACATTTCTAGTGTTACTTTTGTCACTAGTATCATTAATTGATATTATGTACTTACTTGGAGCACAACTGCAGGGCAGAGTAGTAGACAGAGCAAACGCTGACTAGTAGGTGAATTGCTAAAGCCACCATGAGTCCTGCACCAGCCGATACCACACCTTTTGTGTCCTGTTTTTGACAAACGAATTTTTTTTTGTTAAGCTATTTACTAAAAATATTTTATTCTAAAAAAATATTTAAAATGCTATATTTCAGGCAGAAATATCTGAACTCGATGCATTATAATCTTTCAGTTTTGTAGGAATAATTTTAAAACAATTTAATTAAAAGTATTACTGCAAAAAACCTCATTAGGTTGACTATAATTTTACAACTGATAAAGCAAAGCTGTGCTTAATTTTACTAATTATGTAATTCATTTAACTTATTATTGTCATTTAATTAAATATTATCTTATCCTATGAATATCACAAATATATGTTTATACAAACTTAATTGAAAAGTGAATAAATATGAATAAATAAAATATATGTGGACAAACCTCGGCTTTTTGCAAAAAATTAACATCCCGAACCATCCCGATTCCAGTAATGGCCATGCCCAGTGTGCTCGATGCAACACAAATGAGACTCACTGCCAAGAACCCTGTGCGACATTTTTTGACATTGACCATGCCCAGTGCGCCAGCGATTCCGCCAATTCCACCAGCCCAAATTCCTGCTCCTATATTGGACAAAGCGGCACCGCGTGCCAGCACCAAACCACCCAACGCGGCTAATAGAATGGCCAGCAACAGTTGAAACAGTCCCAACCATGCAGTCTCCGGGAAGGGGGTTGCATCGCTTTTTGATGGTCGCTCAGTCATTTCCGTCGACTCTGGCATGCTCATGTGTACGCGCTTTCCCACTGTGGTGGGCGGAGCATCTGGGTCCTTTATTCGTACTTCTTGCTTTGACTTGTGCAGGTCTGGAGTCTGATAGAGATGCGAACTGTTGGCGCCATTTGATATCATGGAAATTTGTGAATTTGTCAGGCTATCATTGCGGTTATTGCTGTTGGTGCTCTGCTGGAGAGCTACACTTTGGTGTTTCATTTGGCCGTGATTCTCAATGATGGTCTCGGTAGTGTGTGCCGTTGTGTCAGAGATGGGCGTCGATGACGTTGATGGTGTGTCGCTTGCGTCGTTCATATTTGTAAGAATTTTCTTTTCTGTTTTTAAGTCACCTGAAATTGAAGCGTAAATTATTTTCATTAGTCTTTCGTTTTGCTGTTCTGTTATTTATATAAGTTAATTACATTAAATACCCAATGAGACTTGACTTCAGTTTTATACTGGAATTGTTCTAGAAAGTTGTCTATTTGCAATTGAGATTAATTATTTTATGTACCTACATATCTTTCCAGAAAGTCTTTTGAATAATTAACTAATTAATTAATATTTTTGCAGACTTTATAGTTCGCTGTTCAGTAATTGTTCTTCTTCGATTCGCTTGGCTAAATTTTGTAGAAATCGCTTTTAATTATTTTGAACTTGAAATACATTTTGTAAGTATTGAATTATTCGCGAGTGGCGTCTCAATACGCCTGCGTTACGCGACTGGCTTCTGCCATTGTTGACAATGCATAAGCTTCCTTAAGTTGATGAAATCCCAATTAACAATTTGTATTATGAGTTATGATTAGGTCGTCACGATTTGAATGGTTACACTTTAAATGAACTAAAACACGATTACAAAAGAATCTCGTGCGCAACGGAATGCGGAAGTTTATCGTTGTATCATTAACCATCATATCCATTTAACCATGTAATGTTAAAGAAAAATTGATTACAATCTAAGCAATGAAAGCGCATCTAATTTATTTAAACTGAACACTCCCCAATCTAATCCGGTATAATTTAAAATTATTCTTTTCAAAGTTCTACATACGAGTACCTATGAATTAAGATTTTGTCTACAAGCCATCAGTGCCGCTTTTAATGATCATTCAACGTGGATATCAAGTTCAGTATAGACAATAATTTATTTTGTTATTTAGATTGGTGTAACATTGACCCTCGCCACTTAAATAAACTTAACATATTTGATATGGTTTTGTGAGTTTTACATTTTTTCCTTTTACGTGTTAATATACTTAATGCAATGCTTGTTATTCGCATGATAAGTTTTACAGAACATAGCAATTATTGATGCGGTTCATTCAATTTACGGAGTAAACTTGATTTTTGAAACGTTGCCATCTCACGCAAATCCCAGGCTCTTTCAATGCGATTAGAACACCAATTTTGGTCAAATGCTTAGAACACCATAGCAATAATTGTCTTGGAATGTTACAATGCCGTTATCTGATTGTAGTCATCTTAAAAGAAGAACGGTTCATCAGTCTTTGAAGATGTTGAAAACACGTTGGATTTTCTCTTGTAAGTTCTATCTTTTGTTGAAATGATTTTTCTGGCAAATATTACGATCGAAAAGCGTAAGTATGAAATGAAAAACTGAATATATATTTATGGCATGACGAATTGCAGAGCTTTTACGACTTATTCATAGATTTTTTGTTACATCGACCCATTCATAAATTAATTGGACATAAATTCAACCATAAATGATACTCATATTATGTACCGGTAATAAATCCCATTAGAAATTGACAACAAAAATTAATCACGCAAAGACCAAAGCACCGGTATGGAAACTTGTCAGTTAATGTCACCGATATACTAACGTCTAACAAACATGTCGTCCTAATTCCACGATCACTTTGCCTTTCGCTATTCTGACCAGAACGGGTTCCGCAGTGCACCTCCATCACGATTCGCGGCTGGTTTCAAAATGAAAGTGAGATTGATAGAAAATTGGGGTTTTATCATTTAGCTGTGGTGAGTTTTCGATCTCGATTTTACACTCAATGCAAACGTATATTATTCAATTAATTGGCTCTGTATGTTTGTGCGAACACAACGAATTTCTTATTATTGGCGCGCTCATGAAGGTACAATTGGATCTTCAAAGATTTAAATATGTTGAAAAATCCAACGGTTGAATGTTTTGTTAAAATCCATTCGGTTGCATATTGTGTTGTTGAATCAATTTTTTGAGTTTTGGGAGAAAACACTCCAAACTTTCCAACATCCAAATCCAAGTGAATCGCACACGGACATAATTGAAAGTTGAGCTCAACTTAAATCGATTTGTTTTTATTATTTGCGCTAAAAGTATGTGGTGTGAAATTCGGGGCCAAATTATAGTTGAAAATAACACAAATTGAATGAGAGTTACTTAAAATGAACATTGAAGATGTTTTATGTTTGAATTAATTGTGTCTCAGTTGATATTTCAGTTACTCAAGTAAATTCAATTCGTGAGAATTTTATGATGAAAAATATTTTAATTACAAAAAATATATTAATTTATAAAACACTTCCAAAAACTCTGAATGAATTTTTTTAATGTCGGAATTTCCCAAGCACAAGACGGACACATTTCTTTAAATTATTATTAACTTGTTGCAACAACAAATAAAGGTAAAACCAATTTAAAAATAAATTTAAAATATCTACTTATGCTAAAATGTAATTGAATGAAACTTTCAATTCAAATGAAACGAAAGTAAAATTATTATTGTTTTGCGGTTAAATGCAATAAAAGCGATTTATGAATGTTTTTGCATGTACAAAAATGTTTGCATTAATCAGATGTGATTTGAGAATAAACGCATAATGTGCTTGGAGAATGAACTGTTGCGAGGTGAACAAAACAGCAACGGCACTTCACTGAGACAAATATAAGAAACTATAAGTACAGTTTACTACTACAGTGCAATTACCCGTGGCTAATTAAACGTTTTGTCTTATTTTTAAATTATATCAATGCAACAAATTTTGTCCATTGTTTGACCGTTTGAATAGGCCAGTAATATGAGTTCCAACCTTTGAATTTTTCTTCTTTAATTGCAACTCAATTCGAATGCACCGTTTTCATCCAAAAGGTGTTGTTGAACTTTAAGCATGTTGTACTAGAAATATATTTTAAAAGTTGACACACGCTATTGCAGATTACCGTAACTTCATTTCTTCAGCGTGAAACAATTCAAGTCACGTTTTCGGTATAATTCAGTTCGATTTAACTACTTGCAATCGCCTTAGTACAATATGTTGTGTAAGTGCTGCTACATAAATGTTGATATTGTTTTATATTCAGTTTGGCTCTTTGTTTTTATAGCACACCGCAGTGATCTCACACCTTAGACACTTGTTATTGCAAATACATAAATTGCTTACATTCGCTGGCGGCTGGGCGGAATAATTTCAATGCAATATAAACCATGACAAATCCCAAGAGAATAAGTAATATGAAATGTTAAATGAAAAATCGAATTTAAGCCGAGAGATGTTTGATTTTGCTTAAAATTAGTATTCACCGTATAGCGTCATTCGTTGTCATATTTTTTATTTTATTTTTGGAGACAAGTAAGAATTTTGAGGATTTGGCATTTTTAAGTAACGCGCGTACTTTAAGAAACGACTCCCAAACACAACATGCTTATATCGGTATACTAATATGCGCATAATTAGAACGATAATGTGAAAATTATTGTTATGGACTTGTACGCAGTGACGCGTGAAAATCTTAGAAAAATGAGGATAAAAAACGATACATAACAAATAGAATTAATGAATACAAAGACACGCTTGAAGTGCGCAAAAAAATCAAACAACAAAATGTATGTCAAATGCAAGAATACGCGCATACGTAGCTGAGCTCCATACTGACTATGTGACTACAGCATATGTAGTCAGGGAAATTGGATTAAGCTGAAGTACATATGGAATTTGTGCAAGATGTAATCGACATAGCATTTTATTGCTCTGGTGCAAGTTGCAACATTGAAATTCAATTAGGGCTTACCTAATGAATTACATGCGAGCAACGAATTAGGAATAACTATACTAATGCGTGCACGCTGGCGCTGACACAGTCTGCAATTTCATCTCATGATGCCGGTTAACGTAAAATGCAGACACTGCAGAAAAATCCATTCATGCACTTTGTTGCATAAAATAGAAGCGCACCATTTTTTAAAAACAATATGAAATGATCTTTTGGGTAATCCAAGTTACAACACTTAATTAATTGTAAAGTTTGTCAAGTGGAAATTCAGCCATACTCATATATGGGACACTCTTCCGTATCATTCGCAACGACATTTTTAAGCACTCACATAACGTGCGCAAATAAAAGTGCATTTAGCTGAGGCATTTTTCTTTTGTGGACACAAACCTTAAGTTATCAGCACTTGTACTGATTTCTTTCAATTGAAAATTGTTTGCTAAGCTTTTATCATTTGCTCTTAGCTCACGATAAGCTGCCAGACCTGTTTGGCGTGCGCACATTCATTCAAAAAAACCTTTCGCTTAACTGACTACATATTATATGCAAGGAAAACATAAACAGCGGCTTTCTTATTTATAATTGACTCCGAAAGTGTTCAGAAAATGCCCTAGAGGCAGCAAGTACTTGTTTACGCGTACGCAGTCTCCCATATAATAATATTGAAATGCACATTGCAGATAGCGTCTTAATGTGACCAATACACAGATTTCCCGCATTTAGACATATCGTCTCCAGTCTCACGGCCTTTATTAATATTATAACTTTTCATATTTATCTGCATGCATATGTTTGTGCCCTTAATTGATGAATGATACGATTAACTTGGGAAGTCATTGAGAGGTGATGATGGGTAAAGTGGCAAAACACTTTATTACGTGAAACGTAAACAAAATTTAAGATATTCTCCTATTTTATTTCATTGTTGTTTCGATCAAGTCTCAACAACCCAAAAACGTGTTTACTCGACATTTAAACTAAAATCGTGCGCGATATTTTGGGTTTCTGTTTATGAAAGCTTTTTGGCTCGGTATTATGAAGCTTTTAATTTATTGCAGAAATATACTTGCAGAGTATTTGCATTTCGAAAAAATTATTAAATTCATTAACCTAAGAAAAATGTTAATAATTTTAAAAATTTTAATTTTTCTATTTTACTAATTTAAGCTTTGATTAAATCCAATAGAAGTACAAAAACTGTAACCCATTTATTGATATGGATATCGTCATCACGTCATGATTAATTAACATATCACTTCTAATGAAATATGTGAAGAAGAATTTTTGTGTGGTCACGATGCTCGTGTTTTCTAAAAACCATTTCTGGAATATGTTGAGAAAATGATTTGCCTTGCAGAAAAATGACTTTATATGTGAAATTTTTTTAATGGTCTTTACTAGCACAGCACTAATTAACACGGATGTGAAAAAAAACTAAATCGGAAATCATCAATTTGGGTATATTTTCGATAGATCGAAGTAAAAGTGTATGCGATTTTACCGTTTTTCTGCCTTAATTCTTTTTCGCGTTTATATACGAGCAAATATATGTAAACTGATTTGTATGTTAATGCGTGACCGAATTTTAGTGGCATACATTTTGTTCTTATTGACGACATTTTTGCTACATTATAAATTATAAATCACTATTTTATATAAAATACGAGTAAATTTAAAATAATTAATTAAAAGCAAACTGTATTGAAACATCAATTTTTATTAAATAAACTTGCAATCTCACCTTGTTGAATTGAATGCTTAATAATCCATATCTTTGGTCTGAAATATCTAAAACAGTTTTTCCACAAATTTTTTAACTTTATATTTCACCTATTTAAATTTTACAAATAATATTTTCATTCAACTGCACAAATCACTTTAAATTCTTGACTTAAACGTGCACCAAGTGCCTTCTAAAATCAATTTTGCACAGGTGGTGAAACAGCAGTGTTGTGGTTTAAAACCAAAAACAATAATAAAAACAACCGCGGAAAACTCGCGTTTTACTGCCCGAACTCAATAGATACGATATTACCGTTTAGCAGCTCTTGTACGAGACGACTGAATCCGTAACTCTAAACTGAATGAAAGCGCGATCACAGGTAGCGACTGGCGACTGGTGTATGACTATGAGCGTATTTAATTTCCAACTCCACAAGTGAGCTTAACAGCGACTTAGCTTATTCGCGTAACGCTAGTACATGACTGGAGCGAGGCTGTGGCAATCGCAATAAGACCCCCAAAGAGATGTATTAAGCTTCTTCACGTATTATAGACGCTTGTGGTGGTGCACACTGTGCAGACGTCGCTTCACACAATTTCATCAGCGTTGGGAGTTGGGACTTGGGATCCCTCTCAAGTCTCGATTCATCATAGCACAGCTCACAAGTGCGCATTGAATAAAAATTGTGCGGTTGTTCCACAAACACACCAGGCAAATGCTAACTAACTATTTGGAAGTGCGCTCACACGGTGGGTACTACGTACGACATACTCCAAAGCAGCACAAAAGACAAACACAAAATATTTAACCAATGTTTTGTATGTCAAATTGAGGTAAGCTATATAGCTAGCACCTACAAACATATTTTGGAGAGAGAGTGGAGTCTTTAATTTTATCTTGTGTGTACATAGTTTGTATGGGCCCGTTAAGGCACCGCACGAATCGCAAACGAAATACAAAACAAAATATTCAACATGTGCACACATTCCACAGATTGTTTGGTGGAAAGAGAAAATTTATGTGGAAGCCCGTTGCTGGACTTGTTTGGTACTTATATAGAAGCAGACTACCATAACATGCATAATGTGCTCTTTATATTGTGCCAAAAGTGATGACCAACTCACTCCATATATTGACAATTGTATTAACGAATTTGTGCGGAAACAGTTGAAGCGGAATTATTCGGGGTGTGGGCACAGTGCATGTGACAAACAGGTGAACCCCGATTTGTGGGTGAAGTATTGCAGAAGAATGCATAACTGACGCGTAGCATAATAATGCAATTTGATTGTCGCTTCGCTTGTTTGTATAAAGACTGGAACGGATTTGATAAAGGGAAAAGCTCATGCATGTTTCTATTTTTATATCTTAATTGATAGCCATTGATTTTTCATCACAATGTAGTGTTGCTTATTTTTTTGCAAATACCCATTCACTCTCATAGTACAGAAATTTTTCATTTATGAAAAGAGGTAATTTTCCGCTTGATTAAATAACCAAACGATTTAACAAAGCTTAAAGCTCAAAAGTCACTTAAATTGCAATCATTGAAAGCACCCTTTGTCTGCTTAAGCTTCTTGCTTCATTATTTAAAACTTGCAAACACATTTCGAAACAAAAGACTCAAGCGAGGAACTTTATATTTTTAAATGAAAATAAGTTTATTTTAATAAATTTCTATTTTTTATCAATACGCAACTTCATTTCTATTTGCATAATATTTAAATCAATATTGCTGAGTTTAACAATTACATGGGGAAACACTTTCTTCAACAACATACCTTAATACAGATTTGTCTTAAATAATAAAATTCGATGTACTCTACGGAGTAAACGTTTAATTTTTTGTAATAGAAAGTAAATTAATTGCGTGCATTTCCTTTTATTTAACAAATTTCACATATTTCTTAATTAATTGTTATGCTAAAACAATCAAACATGTAATAATTATGTCGGTGCAACCAATCGTTGAAATACGCCTAATCGAATGGTGCTCTGTGGGCATTGAGTACAATGAACCGAACCAATTGGGTTTGCGGCACTAAAGCTTTGCATACTCGTATTAAACGCGAACGAACAACACAATGTTCAAATTTGACACAACATCACCACACCGATTCCGTTCCATTTTATTGCAAAATCGAATTGATTATAATTAATTCATGCAACACATTATGGTGCTGCTCATATTTAAATTTGTTGATTGAGCGAAACGCTATGACTAATATGGGAGAGGCAGGCGCGGAAAAGCTAGGGTTTTTCATTTCAAAATTGTTCTTCAATTGAATAACAATGATTGAGTTATTTTTTGTCAAATTAAACGCTTATTCTGAAGTCTTTAATAAAATATTGTAAAAAAAGATTTAAATCTAATGATTCTTGCATTTTCCTTCACCATTTACAACTTTAAAACGCATTGTTCAAATAATTGCAGTTTTCCATAAACAATCTCTAATTAGCATAAATCTGTAAAACAATATACCTTGTCGTCTTAAGTCTTTACACGCAAATCACATGACCTCAACATTCTTTCGCCGATGCACAAACATAAATGATTACAAAAATCTGTGAGCCTTGTTGCAAACTACTTAAGCTTTATAAACTGCAGATGTGAATGACAATAAATAGGTGAATTGATCAAACATTAAATTTTAAAATGCGCGAGCAGATTGATTGAGAAATTGCGGCGCGGCGCACCAATCCCTTGTTCAAAATGACACAATTAGTACACAATCATTGGCAATTTTGCCGATATTTAATCGTTGGGGGGTCTGCTGCAATAAAGGTGCCTAACACATTGCGGAATTGAGATGAATTTCATTTTCGTCACATCCCCGGATTAATCTTCTTATGCGCCACACACTTTAAGACTATTCGGAAATAGTTTTTGTCACCAATAAAATCGGTTATGTCGAGCGCATTAAATTCAATGCTACAGCGGATTAAGAAAATTGTTAACACACCCTAAAAAAAATCCGTACATTACAATACATCAAAGAGAATGGAGCGGTTGGCATTTCTAAGGCAATCCGTATCATTTTAAAGTTGCCATCCTTGAGACAATTGCAATACACAATTTAATACACGCCGAGCCGGCAAAAAGAACAAAAGTTTGATCTTACTTCTATACAACACACACAGCAGCCACTTGCAGCGATCTTGGGCTGGTCAGCGTTGTTGTTGTGCTATGAACTTACTATAGCGACTACCAGACCGTGCATGATGCATTTCACTCGGTGCTTTATTACGCGATTAGAACTCAACCTTTATATGCATTTAACTGTTACATTTTTCACGGTTATTCTTTCCATATCCATTTTTCATCTTCTTCTATTTGTTGTGGATAGATTTAGACTGCACATTATTGTATGAATTGGCGGAAAAATGGTAATAGTAACCGAGTAATCCGATTTCATGCGTGAACATCTTTTGCTCCAAATTCAGAACGTATCCACTTTTTAGGCCTAATATTTATATGATAAGTATATACATACTTATATCGCCTGAGAAGGTGCTAATTCTATAAAACGATAAAACATAAAATAACCTATGAAAACCGATATCGCCAATGTTAAGATGTGACTACGAGTATCTCAGTTAATTTCCAAAATGTTGCCAAAATATCATTCAACCACCATACTAAACAATTGGCAATTGAAAAAATTCTAATTATTAAAGCAAAGAAACTTTCATTAGAGCCGGTAAAACAATTCGGTATGCGAGATTTGATTTCAACTGATTTTCCTAAAACAAAGCGACCTTGGAAAATATTTTACATTAAATATGTTTCTTCCACTTAAACAAAACGTGTGTGGATTAAAATGCCAAACAATGCAATTTTCCCGCAAAAATGTGCAATTCACAAAGTAGCTGTTATACTCAAACTGCAACGTCTATTTGGCATCACTTTACCTCAACAAACAAAAAACAATCACGCAGTAAAAATAAATGAAGCAAAGATGATAAAACAAACTAAACCACTTTCTTCTCATCCAACAAGTTTGATTTTTGTAACCCTCACCAGCGCAATGTTGCACCTTTCCTAAGTGAGAGGACTAACGTAGTATGAATTATAGATGGACGGTGTATCATGCAGCTTGTAGATGGCAGTGAAGATTGAAATCGTTGTGCGATAGTCAATCGAAGTAAGTACGAGTGAGTGCGGCTGATGCGACACACAAACATAAACATTTTCTTGATAATTCCGCATTCAATATGCTGTCGTAGGTACTCGTTTTTGTCATACATGTAATGTGGAAACTTTCTCTTTGTAAAAATGTAACCATCTTTGGAAATAATTTCAATATAACTAACAATATGTGCAGGAGAATCTTCCGGATAACTGCGAGTGCACTTGTAATGCTACACTGTCTAGTAAAGTTTGTAAATTGCTTCAAATGTTTGATAAATGTTTCCGACTTTTACTTTAGAGAAAAAGTATCCTGATCGCAAGTGTTCATTTAAAAACTAAAAAATACTTGCAACAAAGTTATTTCCATTTAGTCACTTTATTTATTTGATTTAATATTAAGATCGCAATACATCACCTGACCGGTTGAAGGTCAAACGCATTATAACATATAGTTATCACGGACTGGATTGGGGGTTTTAGGAAAACTGGAACACAAAGCGTAATCGGGGACTATTTTTTTGTTTTACACATAATTTCATCGCTTATTGTCGATAACTAAATATTTTCAATTACTTTTGTTTGTCTGACATATTTGTCTGTTATATAGAATACATATATTGATTTAAATTTACATTGAATCTGATTATTATAAGTAGGTACATTACATAAAATATTTTTCAACTGATCAGTGCAATACGAAATATGGTAAACAATAAATTTAATATTAATGCATTTAAATCTCAAAATGATTCTACACCTGTATGTTTAGTTAAGCTTGATGATAACTTAATGAAATGAACATAGTCGGGATTAGTTATGCATTGCAACTGACCATTACGTTACAGAGATCATGTTCATCATTCAACTCATGGCTATTGCCGACAGGCTACAAGTATATTTGACATAATTTGCACACAATATGATTTGCTCACACATATTTTAATTTTAATAATAACACTACAATTTAACATTAACATTTATAGTTTAGTTGTTGTTTTACTTATGTGACTATTTTGTTCAATACTTTCATGTTGTTTTTTTTTTTGTTTTTTTTTTCAATAAATAAGCACATAACATTTTTTTTTTTGCTAACTTTTTAATTTTTTTTCTTTTTTTCAACAATATATTATATTATAATGGTATATTTCAGTTTATATTTCACATTACATAAGAATTAGAAGTAATATACGTGTTCAACAATATTAAAAACGATAATTCTCATAACATAAAGATTATGGATTACAACATTCTTAACTATTGATGCGACTTTTCATAGTTTTACAATAATTACAAGGGTATTAAACACCAATGAATTTGAGTTTGATAATGCGAAACGGTGAGTAGTGAATACTGAACATTACAATACATTCATTTACATTTTTGTATAATTATTATTTCAATGCTAATTTCCTACAATATTTATCTCATTTGTTTATATAGTTTAATTATTTTGGTAAAGTTATTTGTATTTGGAACAATGTTTGACGATAATGTACGATGCCCCCCATTCAAGGAGGCAGGCTTGAATGAGGGACGTGGGGCGTAGGGGGTGGAAAAATGAAAGAGCACGATGGCTTTAGTATGAATATGAGAAAAGGTCTTAATATCGCTTCGATTACTCATGAAAAATGCAGCAAAAAGATCGAGAAAAGCATCGGGCGATTCTCACGATTCGTACTCAGGCATCATTTTCTTTGACGTTAGCACCTCCCACTTCCCTATCCATGGTAGGCGTAATTGTACACCACTTCAACCATGGATGTTTTTTCACTTCTTTTTTTCTTCTCACTTTTTTAAACTGTTTCACCCGAACATCTACTTTTAGTTTCAATAAACATATATTTAAAACAAATTTTGGAAATACATATTTTGAAAGCCATTTCAAAAAGCACTGATAAGCTCTAACCAAGAGTTGACTTTTATAATATGATGCTCTGCAATAATGAAAGTAATTATGATAATTTTTAATTAAAATTATTGCTGATGCTAATAATTATAATACTAATTTTTCTAACAGTTTATATTATGTTCTGCGTTAATAATTTTAATTGGAGTCTGAATCGGAATCCGACTGCACCATTGGTGAAGTAGCAATTGGTTGAGCAGGTTCCTCCTTAATCACAGCAGGCTTTGTGGCTGTAGCCGCCAAATATGCATTAGGTGCATCGCCTGTAGTGTGCTCAATGCCCACCCTAAAATATAACCATAAAATTCCACCCCAAAAAAAATTTAATTAAAATTTATGCAACAATTCAAAATTTGGAAAAACTTACGTGTATTCATGTCGCGCCAAATATCTTACATATTTTTCTGGCGGTTCATCACTCTCTGAATCCTGTACACTAACTGACCGCACTGTGACGTGTGACACTTGGGTCGCCGGCATCGTAAACTCCACAAAGCAATGCGGTGCCAATTGCTCTGGCACTTGGTCGAAGCTCGTCAGCGCCATGCGCACCACCATCTGATGTGTCGTGTACGCTCCTTGTCCCTCCTTTGGTAACCGTGGACATCGCCATACAATCGCTCGATGATGATGCTCATACTTCGCCTGACCTGATGTCACTTCGATAAGCGACTCTTGCAGTGTGTCCACTGTGCCCAGAATACGTTCAATTCCCTTTATTTTACCCGTACGACGATGCGCCGATTTTACTGAACCGTAACGAAAGTGCTTCTCAACGCGAAACAAATATATCCAACATTCAGGTATCGGAAAACGTATGGAAACATCCTCACAGGGAATTTGGCCTAATTTTCGCGAAGCAAATCCAGGAACCAAAATATCAGCACGTAACTCAACTTTATTACCGGTCACAACCCATGTGGCCTTCAGTTGTAACGGTAATTCGCGATTTTTTGGTGGTCGCACACGAAAGCGCATCAATTCAATGTAGCAAGCATCCGGTGGTTGAAATTTAATTGTGCGACTGCGCTCATACTCATCTTGCTGGACGCACATGTGAAAGTCAACACCTTCCATGCGAATCCATTCCTCTGTAACCACTGGAATGATATCATGACGTCCGACAACTTCTTTACCCTGTCGCCACAAATCATTCAGCCCCAGCTCAATCGATGGCATGCCAGATAAGAAACCAAGGAAAAAGAGACGTACGCGTGCTATTTGCTTTGTCACAGCGCCATCAGATGTCTGCTCCACATATAACTCATCGACTGCTGTTATCTGGACTTCTTCCATCTTATAATTGAGTGCACGATCTCGGTGAACATTCATCTTAAAGAGTGCCTCTTCCACACATACCGAAAACTGTTTGAGGTCTTCGAATGTCATCGAGCCAATTTTAAAGAGTTGCGAAATTTGTGGCGCATGCTCAACGGGAAGACCCAACTTCTTGAGGTCACTGCCAAATTCTTTTACACCCTGATAATCACCCTGGATGGCGTATGCTGCAAATTGACTCAGCTTATTGGTTAATCGTTCGGCTTTTGTGACCTGACCAGGACGTACCCCTGGTCTTTCTTTGTAGAAAATGTATTGCAATTTTACAGTAAAAATTTTGCCAAACTGATCATATTGTTGGGCACCAATATCTGACACTGAATAACATGCTTGCAGTGGAAGTTCCTGGAATGGTTCCTTATCCTTTTCAGTACTAAAGAGTTGAAGTACTGGACTATCTCCCTGATACACCAATTTAATGAATATTTTTTTCCAAAAGCGTTGACCAGTAATTTTCTTTTTGTTGGGTTGACGCAGTTGCATTTCCCAGCAAATGGCACTGCTAAAGACGGTACGTGGAAAATCTTCAAGTGGTTGGGACACATCCTCATCAAAAAGTGGAGTCGGTGGAGTTTCTTGTGAATCAGTGCGTTGTAGTTGTTGTGCCTGATCCAATTCTGGAATGGTAAGATCCGGTTCTTCCTCACCTTTGTCAAATGGATTAAATCTTGGCGACGAATCACCCGAATACATTGAATTGTTCTGTGATGATTTTGGTGGCGGTGGCGCCAATACTGGTGTGGATGTACCCATAATCGTATCCGGATCCTTTGGTCTTATAACAACATTAAATTCTTTTGCATCATCGGAGTCGTGACTGTCCTCACGTATGGGTGCAGCAGCAACAAGTGGTGCCTCCATGGCCATAAACGAATCAAATCCATCATCTGCTTCGAAACCAACTGCACCTACTTCAGTTCCAGATGCAACATCATCACCCGCACCCCAAGCATCTCCGCAGGAGCTTGCACTTGCTGAAATACCACTGCCAAACCCGTCAAGGAAGATGTCTGTATCATGTTTTGGTGCAGATACTGAATCGAATTTGGCTGCAAAAGCATCGAACTCATCAGATGCCGGAGTTGCTGCAAATATGTCAAGTGCGGCAGCGTTTATTTGAGGACAAACATTCACAGCAGCAGGAACGGCCGGTTCAAAGCTTAAATCTAAGCCATCGTCTGCAAATGGATTAACAACAACGGGTGCTGGTGGTGATTGCACATTGACTGGTGTGGGTGCAGCATAATTTACTGGAATTTCCTCTTCAAAAGGTGGTGAGGCAACATCAGTTGTGCTTTCGTTATCATCTGGCAACACTGTAGATACATTAGTTTCTGATGGAACTTGACTGATGTCAGAGGCCGCCGATGAATGATCAGCATGCTCCTCGAATTCATCTGGAGATGGTGGCAATGAGGCGACAAGCGTCTCTGTTATAGTTGGCTGAATTCTATGAACTGATTGAGATGTTGGATCAAAGAATTGTTCTTCCATTTCCGGTTCGGCATTCATCTGTAGTGGTTCTGGATTTGCTTCAATCAATGCTTCATCGTTTGGTATTATTATATCTTCAACACATTGCTGATCCATAAGTGAAGGTTGCTGAGATTCCGAGGCAACCATGGGAATAAAATTTGCACCCATCGAATCACCCATTGGTGGCGGCAGTGATGAAGGGCCTTCATCGTTGTCCATTGACAGTAAATCTTGTTGCTGATTGTGATTATTTTCATGTTGAGACACAACATTTGCTGAAGGAGTAGAAAATAAGCTCAATATGTCTTCTTTTGATTTTGGTACAGGGGGACGTGGAGGTGTAGGTTTTACATCCACATCACCGAATATATCAAACAAATCGGCTTCAACAGCTGGTGCGGGTTGTGGCGGTCTCGGTATTGGTGGTGGTTGCTGATGATGAACAA
Source organism: Sylvicola cinctus (assembly GCA_963854165.1). Taxonomy (NCBI): domain Eukaryota; kingdom Metazoa; phylum Arthropoda; class Insecta; order Diptera; family Anisopodidae; genus Sylvicola; species Sylvicola cinctus. The sequence continues at coordinate 28,869,364 of OY974083.1, read as the reverse complement.
TCGCCGCAGGTGGTGGTGGCCTGATTGGTTGTTGCGGCATCATGGCCGGCGAAACGGGTCTCGCTGGCGGTCTTGGTGGCGGAGGACGTGGTGGCATTTTTTGTACAACTGTCGGTGACATAAATGGATTATCATCCATTTGCGGAATATTAGACATTGAATCGGATTCCGACATTTGCAAATCATCCATCACAGGTATAGCGCCAGTATCTACATCCAAGAGATCACCCAATGCTGGTTCTGGACTTGGAGAATGTAAATCTCGCATCGACACAGGACTGGGAGTTCGTGTTACTGGAATGCGACCCAGCATGTGCGAGCTGTTTTGATCTAGTTGATCAGCCACTGAGAGTATTAAATCATGTGCAGTTTTTTGTGCTTTAAGCTCAAGTTCCTCTTCGTAGTCTGATCCGAAGTTATCCTTGTCCATTTCATCAGATATTGTGGTGCCAAAGAATGACATTGCATGGTCTGCAGCGACACCAGTTGTAACCGTAGTAGTTGCAGTCATGAATAAGCTTTGCCCAACCGTAGTAACAACAACATTCGTTTTTATATCTTCGTCCAAGAAATCATCCACTCCGTGATTATCAATGCCCATCATTTCGCCATCCTCATCATCATCAAAAGCGAATGGATTCGATGATGGTGGTCTCTGCGTGGGCGGTGGAGCGGCAACAGCGAATGGATTGTCCGGACTCAATGTTGCAGCAATTTCATCAAGTTCGTCATCAGCCTGCATTAGGAACGGATTTGAATTAGCATCTGCGTTGTTCTGCGGAGACAGATTTGTTTCGAATGTTGTCATTTGTACTGGCGGAGCATCCATCTCATCGTCCATCATTAAAAAGGGATTCGCCATTTTTAATTTTTTTTTTGTATTATTTGGATTGCAATAAATTTAGAACTATTTTATTTAAGTTTTCTTATATTTTAATTTCCGTCAATTAATTCAGTTTCCAGAACTTTAATCTCAGCACGACTTGGAGCTAAGTTTTCTGCAATAGACGTATCAAATGGATCAATTTCAACGGGTTGTTCCTCCTTAAAAGTTTCAATATTTGGTGTAAGCACTTTGTCGCCTAATCCCAGTTCTTGAGAATCAGTTAAAGCATCAATAACAGCCAATTGATTGGTGTCAGATGTGTGTGCTTCAGGAAGCAATTCGTTTTCTATCTGCTTCAATTCAGCCTTTCCTGGTAAAATATTTGTGTCGACGGTGCTGGTATCAAACGGGTCACCATAAATATCCTCAATAGACTGTTTCGGGGCACTTTCGGTTGCTGGTGTCAAAACTTTGATATCCAACTGTTGATCGGCACACAAAAGATCCCGTTTAATTGGCTGTGGGGTTTCAGCACGTGGATTGAAATCAGAATCAGAAATGCTGGGTTTTATTCCAACTGGTTGCTGCAACAAATCTCGTTCCAAAAGATGTAATTCAATTTCTGTTGGTTTCTGTTCCCCAACAAAGGACGTGTCAAACGGATCAATGTCAGCCTCTTCCTGTAATGATGCTTCCTGCTCCTTAAATGACGCTTCTCGATAATAGGGCGTTAGTGGTTTCTGTTGGTGCTGGTGTACATTTTGATCATCCAATTTCAAAAGATCGGGTGTCGGCACTGCAAATGCCACTGATCTATTGGTTTGTTGATTTAAATTTATTCCCTGAATTCGTAGACTAAGTGAAGACTTACGACGGGCTAATTGCTCTTGTGTCAAGCCACGGATTTCACTATCAGTTTGTTTCTCAAATGATTCCAATGGTTCTTCTGCACGTGGATCGAAATCCGGGTCACTCAAGGAATGATGTAAATTTGATGATTTTTCAAGAAGTTCCTTTTCAAGAAATTTGAGTTCAGTTCCTTTAGGTTGCACAAGATTTGATACAATAGAAGTGTCAAATGGATCAAAATCTGCTTCAGGTGATTCCGTGGTTTTTTGTATTGGTGCCAATTCAATCGGTAATTGCGATAGGTCAGTGCAGCTTCCAGCTAATAAGTCGACAGGTGATTTAGGAAAGTTTACTTCTAGATTTATCTGTCCTTCTGGAGGGGTTGCAAATGGATCAACTTCCAATGGTGCGGCTTCAGCCGGTTCGTCTTCTGCACGAGGATCAAAATCGTCGTCTTCGACAGCCGTAGTTGGCAAAACACGTACAACGAATGTTGTGTCAAAAGGATCGTCGTATGGTACTTCGGTATCTAAGTCGTCAACATCAATAATGTCGGTGTCTGCATTTTAAAATGAAATTAATTATATATTAAAAAATATATATTATATTATTAAAAAACTTACCTTTTTGTTCAGGAATACCTTCAAATTCTGCCCAATCAGTTGAGAAATTTCCTTCAATTTGACCACACGGGTTTGATAGGTTCAAACTCTTCTCTTCAGGATGTTTTGTCAAACTTTCAGCTGCTAGCTCTCCAAATTCGTCGTCTTCTTCTTGATTTTTTTGAGCTAAGACATCAAACTCCTCTACATTAAACTGATCATTTGGCTCACTTTGTTCTGTGGGCTCCTGCTTTTGAAATTGGAGATGCAAAGAGACACTTAAGTCAATTGGTGCACCAGCATCAAAATTATCATCCAAATCATCCAAGAGATTTCTTGTCGGTTCTGGTACAGCTGCAGATGAAGTTGCTGTTGATGTGGGTTCCTCAAAAAGATCAACTGCTTCGTTCTCGTCTAATAAGAGATTTTGTATTCCCCGCCTTGGACGGCGTATACCACTGATTGGTCCAACTGTTTCAACGCGACCAGTAAGCACTTGAACAGCAGATCCGATGTTCACTAGTTTTTTGCCTCGGCTTGAAACTTCCGGTCCTCGAATTACCTTGTCCGCATACGAGGTGTCAAAAGGATCGTCTCCTGTTGCAAATTCGTCCTCCTCTGGTGAGTCTGGTATATACGCCAATGGAAGATTTCCTTTATTTATTTCATCAATATAATCTGTAGCGAAAATATCATCTGCGTCAGATTCTTCCTCTTCAGATTCACTAAGCTCTATAACTGCTTGTGCAAGATGGTCTTTTTTGTCCTCCTCTGCCTTTGCAGCTTCAGCTGCGGCCTTTTGTCGAGCTTCTTCTTCAAGCCTTGCTTTTTCGGCTTCCTGATGTCTTCGCTTCTCTTCGTCTAATTCACTTTTGAGTGGAACTCGTTGAAAAAACGAAGTGGATTTGATGCGATCAAGATCGTCTTGTGTCTGATGTAGGACGGAATCAATTCCCTTTGCAATCTGATTGAATTGAGACCATTGGTCATCGTCTTCTGCAGTGGCAGCGTCTTTGCTTGTGCTTTCGTGAGGGCCGTCAGTGGGTTGCGCCTGTTGCTGTTGATGCTCACGGCGATATTTCTCTAGTTCTTCGGGGGTAAAGAGATCTTGATCCTTGTCTTTTTTTGACTTTTTTCCCTTTTTCTTTTTCTTCAATCCCTTTGGTAACTTAAGCATTATCTATTGCACTCAAGGGGAGAAGGGGAATTGCCAGAGGACAAACACTACTGGCAACTTGGATACTGGTTTGGCCTCGCCCTACTTTCAGAATGGCTGTGTCGTTCGACTTTGGCACTACTGATGATGGGTGATAAAATAGTGGGCGGTACATTGAATTGTAGTCCGCAGATGCGATATGCGATGGCGTTTTTCTCGTTTCTGAAAAAAATATCAATGATTGCTTGAATGAAATTCTCATTTTTAATTGAATTTAGATAAAGTCACATAATCTTAATTAAATATATTAAAAATATTCCATTTCCGAAATAGACAATTGATTTTAATGAAACTTTTCACTTTTCAATAGTTCTTAAAGGAGGCAGTTTGGAATGTATGTTCATATAAAAACGTCTATAAATAATATCTGAATGGGATGATTTTTTATTGAGACGATATATGTGAAAAATTTTCATCGTTTGCATTTCTGTCATCGAGATATCATCCTAAATCAATTAATCGATTGTTCTTTTTTTGTACATACATAAATACGAGTGCATATATGTATATTGTAATGGCATGTATTTACAATTAAACACCTATGCAATTTTCGAGTCGGTAAACTATTTTTATATGCAACCACAAAGATTTTCACAATAACTTAATGTAAGATCCGTTACATTATACGTGCACTTAAATAAATCGATTTTAGTTACGCATATTACTTTGTTATTGAAATTAATAAATTGAGTTCTGGTTCTGTTTAAAAATAGTGCAAAAGGTTTTGAGCATGGAACTCTCAATTCTCCTGCAATAAGCATTCCCCACCTATGTCCCCTTTTTTATTGATTTTCCAGCCTTTCCCAATATAAATTACTAACACTTCATTTGGCAAATTTTCTTTTTTATATATTAATTGTATTATTGTGAATATCATTAATAGGAAATATGAGCCAAAACTTTCAAATAAACGAGTACTTACGATTGGTTAAGATTGTATCCAATTAAAACTATTTTTACAATTCCAGAAACTCACATGATTTCACCTTTAACAGAATATGTTTTAAATTTCTGGTTGTAAAGTTTCAATGCACCTATAAATTTGTCAATTTTATCAAAAGTTAAATTACACGGTTATATACTGAAGTGAAATTTTTATTGAAAAAACAAAATTTTAAAATCAATTCTCAATCAAAGAAATTGAATAAAGGCAATCCAAAACTAGGGTGTGGGTTTAAGAACTAACAATTAATGTTATAGCGTTTTAAAGATTAAAGAAGCTTGACGTTCCTCAATTACATTTTTATAGTCTTTATTAGAAAATCAATTGATTTTTATCAATTCAACTCGCTTTATTTTAAAAACGAATAGTTTTATATTTTGATTAAGGAAATAAAATGGTAACCGAAATTGATCTTTCTGACTTTAATTCAAATGTTATGTCAACTTTCAAAAAGTTTTATTTTGCGCTTCTGATTAAACCGATTTTAGTGCACTGCACAATTAGTTCCGTTTTACAATTTCACAATTTAAATCCACTTTACTCACTCTAGAACTTCCGCAAATTTTCCTCAACGCCAGTGAAAAGAATGAAAATTGTAGTGTATTGATTTTTCAGTAGATTTTTCCGTCTTCAAGTTCTCCTTTTGGAAAAGCCTCACGCCGAAGCTATTCACATTCATGGTTCTACACGCACGCGCTTCACACCCTCGTAACGTCATGTTATTGTAAATTGTAATAGGTGATGGCATTTCCCCCTTTCGCGAATCGTGTACGTAAATTGTTTTTTCTCTGATTATGCAACTGTTGTTTAGGGGTACCTTTCAGGAGAAATCCGACATTTTTTCATTGAAATTTACGTATTATCTATTCGCGTTACATAGAAACATGTGTGTAGGTTTTAGGTAGTAGAATAAATAAACGGTCCGTTCGGTGTTTGGATTTTAGAATGTCCGACAGAAACTAGCCAAAAAAATTATATGTTTGCCCAAAAACAACGCTAACGATTTTGATCATTTTCAAATCCTTGATACAAATGATCCCTCGGGAAAAGGTTCGATGTGACGTCATTTTCTATCTCTGCAGAAATCTTTATTTAACAATATTTTTGGTTTTCTTTGTCTTCATCTTTAAAAACATTTGTAAACTACAAAACAAAGCGCTTTCAAAATTACAACAGGGTATGGACGAAAGGGGATTCATTCGATCGTCCCCTAACCTTCACAGGAGCCATCCCTGGACTAAACTGTATTTAAAACAATCTCATTTAGTTTAATTTTATTTATATTAATTATTTATTTATATGTTTTATTTAACATTTTTATTTATATGCAATGCAACAACAAAATAAACCTTGCTATTTCATAAGGTTTACTCATCCTCTTTGTTAAAGATTTACTGGCCGCCACTCGCAAGTGGCGCTCAAAAATAATTTATAATTTAGTCAAATAACAATCCATAATTTGGGTCTACAACCCTGGTACGAGTGCTAGTTATCAATTGTATAATTTTTTTTAAATGTAAAATAAAAATATTAAAAACTATTTATATGAATTTGGAAATAATAAATAAAAAAATTACTACAAAAACAAACGGTTTGTTCACAATGTCGAGTCCATGGGATGTCTATGACTTTTACTATATGAAATGATACTAATTGTTTATGTTTCCATAATAAGCTATGCAAAAAAAGTATCTCTGTTTAAACCAAATATCGTTCGCATTCAATTAAACTAATTTAATTTGAATAGAATAAATAAACATAAAACGAAAGAAACAAGTCTACTAAGTTTGCAAAATATGCACATAGCTTAAAATCACCAGTAATGCCAATCCAAGTGACAACTCGTAAGAAAGTGAGTAAGTTAAGATAAGGTCCATTATTTTATTACTCACTATAAAGTTTCGTTAATAAGAATTTTTTTATTTTTTTATTTTTTTATTACCACAAGACAAAAAATTCATTGCCGATTAGTGATTATGATTGTTTTCAAAACTTTCGAAATCTAGACGACGCCGTTTCGTCTGCATATTCGCCGGTTAATTAATGTTATAATATATTTCACATTATTTATTGAATTTATTTATTTACAAATACTCCGATTTCTTTTAGGGATTGCATAAATGTTTTGTATAAAATAACTTTGGAATATAAAACCGGTAACGTCTGAACATATTTTAAATTTCAATTTCGAAATGCTGTCACTCCTATGTATATATATATATATATATACAGGGTAAATTTTAAATGTATATCTATATATATATCGTGGTTGCTGTCAAATGTTGTATTATAGCACTGTGACAGCTGACCGATACACTTACTCACGCCTTAATATTTGATTATAAACTATTCATCTCCAAAATAGAATTAAAAATATTTATTAAATTAAATATTAAAGTAGCAAACATATTTGCCAACCATGGCCTCATTATTTTCTTCCACGGAAGAAAGCAGCTTAACCCGATCAGTTGAAATTGAGAATAGCCATTCAACAAAGGCAGCGTATGGAACATATTGGAGTGCCACTCAACTGCAAACGTGTGTTGAGTGGATAAAGAAAAATGATTATCAAGTGGTAATTAATATATTTTTGTAACTAGTGTTTCGACGTATTGATAAATTGATGTTCATGTTTTACAGGTTTGTTTACAATTTCCCGATGGAATCCTGAGTGACAGTGTTAAGATTGCTGATGAAATAGAAACAGAAACCGGAAAGCAAGTGTTTATTTTGGGTGATACCTCTTATGGATCTTGTTGTGTCGATGAGGTATATCTAAGGTTTTAGAAATGTCGCAACAAAATTGAATATATTAAGAATTTTGTTTAAAGATTGCTGCAGCTCACGTTGCAGCCAATGCCGTAATCCATTTTGGTCCCGCCTGTTTGAGCAAGATCTCTGGGCTTCCGGTGTATTACATTTTCCCGCAGTATTCTATTGATGTAGCTGCGGTTTCGACTTTTTTTAAAAATTTGAAAAGCAACGTTTTTGTCTTCTACGATGTCGGATATTATCACGTCATTAGTAAGTTGACTATTAATTGAAAAAATTTTTTTAAAAAATTTGACTAATATTTTTTTTAGATAATCTGAAGTCTGAATTAGCGCAAACAAGTGGCATTACATTTGGAGAACTTTCCATTAATGAGCAACCAGATGTGTTTTGTTGGAAATTCAAAGACAGTAAACAGCCTGAGAGTGATGCAATTTGTGTTTACATCGGCGAGGACAATCAATCTTTCTTCAATATTTCAATGGCAATTAAAGGTTAAATAAGTCGTCACTTCTAAAGTAAATAATATTAATTTAAAAAATAAACTAACAAACATTGATATTTGTTACAGCTTCCAAATGGTTAATACTGAATGCAGAAACAGGATTTGCCACAGAATCAAATGCATTGGCGTCCACATGGATGCGTCGTCGTTACTTTTACATTGAAAAATGCAAGGATGCACGAGCTTTGGGCATTGTTGTCGGCACTCTTACATCTGACAATTTCCTTGAAATGGTGGCCCATATAAAGAGCCTTGCACACAAACGTAACATTCGGACTTACATTATATCTGTTGGTAAAATTAATTCCGCGAAACTAGCGAATTTTGCCGAAATTGATTGTTTTGTATTGGTCGGTTGTCCGGAAAACAATTTGTATACATCACGAGAATTTCACAAGCCACTTATATCAATATTTGAGGTTGAGGTAGCCTTGAATCCCGCCTGGAGCGATCAGTTGCCCGAAAGCTATTGCAATGATTTCAAGCAATTCCTGCCCGGAGGAAAAATGCACAACGAAGTTGATGATGATGTTCGCAATGAGATGGATGTAAGTTTGATTACGGGAAGGATGCGTGGCAGAGGAGATGGCGAGAATCAGGAAGCTTACAGTAATAGTAATATGGAGAATGGAGCTCTTGTGCGGCGAACAAATTATGATATTATCGAGTCAAATGGTGATGGTATTAATGGAGCATCATGGCATGGTTTAGAACCGGCAATGGGACTTAATGCACCAGCTGTTTTGGAAACAGGCCGTTCAGGAATACCCATTAAATATGAAGAGAATCCTCAAACGTAAACCCCGGACGATTAGAAATATAACCAACTTTTTAACCCGTAATAAATATATTTTCCTTTAATTGCAAAATAATAATTTTCTTTCTAATTATTTGGATTATGGTAACATTATAAAAAAAGGATTATATATATGATGTTTATTTTATAGCAACATAAGTTGACGTATATATATATATATCCATTGACAGATGTCAAAATCGGGCAAGTCCCAAGACATTTTTATTAGCCTCGCTGTGAACACGCTTTGATGTGATTAGTGAACAGTGCACGGATTACTTTAAATATAAGAACAACATTCTTTTGAATGAATTAAACAAAAACAATTGGAGAATTTTATATATTTTATAAATAAATAATCCTCCTTAAGTTCCTGGTAATTATAAAGTTCGTTTCATTTCATGACAATGAGTTTTTTGTGTGATATAAAATCGGTCGAAAGTGCAGTTCATATAAAGATTTGAATAAGGGAACTGTGGCCTACGTGACTTTCATCACGTTTGATTTCAGATCGTATACTTGTGCTGCTGCATAATATACAGCTGCAAAGGTCCTTGACCGTTTTTGTGTTCACACAACTTTCATTGTCCGCTGTTTTAATCAATTTATTTTAAAGTGAAAACTTGATCAAATTAAATAATATTTGCTTTATTTTAGAAAAGTCTAAATTCAGATTGTAAGATGTCAACCATAATAGAGCAGCAGCCCGAAGTGCGAATTGTCAAAGCAAAACCAAAGAGAGTATTCAAAGGAGCTACTCGAATTGTGAATAAAATACCATTGGAAATTTTAAACAATCCAGAATTGAATGCAGCCATCACAGCTCTACCATCAAATTACAATTTTGAACTACACAAAACCATATGGAGAACACGTGAACTAAAAGCGAAGCGTGTAGCCTTGCAGATGCCCGAAGGGCTCCTTTTATTCGCTCTTCAAATAAGTGACATTATTGAACGTTTCACAGATGCTGATACTGTTATTATGGGTGACGTCACTTATGGCGCCTGCTGTGTTGATGATTTCACTGCCAAAGCTCTGGGTGCTGATTTGCTAGTGCACTATGGACACAGTTGTCTCATTCCGGTTGACCAGACACGCGATATTAAAGTTCTGTATGTTTTTGTTGACATCCAAATTGATGCACTCCATTTCATTCAAAGTGTTCAAACGAATTTCCCCGTCACACAAAAGTTAGCATTCGTCAGTACAATCCAGTTTGTGGCTACGATACACAGTACAGCAAAAAAATTAATGGAGCTTGGATATGATGTAACACTGCCACAATCCAGACCCTTAACGCCAGGGGAGATTCTTGGTTGTACCGCACCCAAGCTACCCACAGATTCAGCACTTATCTACTTGGGTGATGGACGATTTCATTTGGAGGCAGCAATGATTGCGAATCCCAATTTGTCGGCCTACAAGTATGATCCGTATGAGAAGAAATTTACGGTGGAGAAGTATGATCACGCCTTGATGCGAAGGAATCGAAAGAAAGCGATTGACTGTGCGAAGAATGCCAAAACATTTGGACTCATTTTGGGCACATTAGGACGACAGGGCTCCCCAAAAGTTATGTCACACCTGAAGAGCCGCCTTGCTGCACATGGCCGAAAGTTAATAGTCATTTTGCTGTCTGAGATTTTCCCCACAAAACTTTCACTGTTTGTGGAAATTGACGCATTCGTGCAAGTGGCCTGTCCACGCCTTTCAATCGATTGGGGTACGGCTTTTGATAAGCCATTGTTGACGCCTTATGAGTTGTCAGTCGTTTTAGGAGATGCTGAGTGGCGATGCGAAGACAAAGACGAGAGCATTGCATACCCTATGGATTTTTATGCGAATAACAGTTTGGGAAAATGGACACCGAATCATGTAGTTCCCGACGGCTGTGGGGGCGTGAAACTATTTGATGGTTGTTGTGGAAAATGTACCGACAAAGAGAAGGAGGAAAAGCGGTAACGGGCAATCATCCTTTCCTAGAAAATTTTGCTTACAACTAATTTCTCTATATATATACAAAACGATTTTGTAAAATGCGAATGCAATTTCTGATATGTAAAATTTTTTTTATTTATTAGATTTTAATTATATATTGTATGTTAGAAAATATAATTTATTAAATGAAACCAACAGTTGTGTCCTTAATACCAATTTCTTACAGATCAAGAAATTCTTTAAGCAAAGTTAATCGTCTAGAGTCTTGACCGAGCAGTTTAATTACACAGTCCATTATTCCAACAGGGTTTGTGTTGTTCATCTATTATTCCAATTAATTTGATATCTTTCTTGGTACGACTAGTTCCATACTGGACGCTTTTTGTTGGATTAATGGTTCGGACTACGAAACAAGATATTATATATTATTTTTTATTAATTCCTATTAGTCCATTAAGAAATTTCCACTGCATATCACTAAATAGACGGCGATCGTCATTAATCAGTTACGTGGATATAAACTCAAGATTATTTTATAAAGAAAAAAAACATAGTAGATATTATATCTTTGAAATTGTTGGATATGGCAACTCAGACATAGAGTGTGTAGATTTTATAACAAATCATTAGTTTTTTTAGGTCGCATCAATGGTCAGAATCATTTCGCTTTACGAGAATAATAACTTCGACAAAAATACATAATCAAATTGTTCTTCTTTTGGTTTGTGTCTTGAATGACTCTCATCGAGCAAATGTGATATTTAAGAAGATAGCATAACACATTTTTTCTCTACAACATCTCATATTTGTTGCTTTTTATTACACGAACTTAAATATACATTTTAATGTTCCAACAACAAAAAAACGTGTAGAAAATCCTTAGTTGAAAATTGAAAATATTTCACTTAGCTTTTCAGGCTTCTTTTTAATTCGTAGCTGTTTATCCTTCGTAAAATATAATTATACACGAGCACATTTTGATAATAGTAATCAAAACGTAATATTACATTTTCTAACTAATTTACAAAATGCGTTAATACATTATTTTTATAACTTTCAAAAAAAAAAACCCTTTCATTTATTATTTGAATTAAATTGTCTTGTCCGTTGTTTGGGTGTCCTCATATTATTGGCGTTAATATCCATGGGCCATGTCCATTTCAGTTATGCAGTCTTCCAGTAAGATCCCTTATCGGACGTACGCTTAAATGACTGCACACTGACGTCACATTGTGTAAATCATGTCGCATTGAGAACTCACGGATGAAAATTCAAAAACAGCAGCGCCCACAGCCCACATTTCATGAATTACATTTTTTTGAAAACTCGACGAACGGACGCGCTGGCGCGGGCGCGACGGATGGCTATGGGACAATTGACAAACTGTAAAAAATCGACGCCTTTGCGCATGTCTGCTTATCTGCGCTGCAACTTCGGCGCACATTCACATACACTTTTAACCCCTATCATTTAATTGAAGGCGCGCGAACTCGAAGTTAAGTTTACAAGCACGACGTGACGCGACGCACGGTCGGGACTCGGGAGCAGAACAGCTTTGTACCACTGTGTACAATTCTTGTAAAACAAAAGAGCTACAGATAACAGAGAACATTTTCAGTTCAGAACGCGCGGGGCTGGTTTTGACTAAATTTGAAAATCGGAAAATTGGTTCAAAAACTGTTATAGTTTGTGTAGCTTAAAGATCGTTGTTTAATTTAGCTGATGACATCTTCATCATAATTCATATTTAATTAAGTTATGAGAACACAATGTCATCGGTGTGACTAGTTTTCAGTTATGAAAACAGTGAAGACATCTCATGAAAATCTATGGGTATGCCAAATCGATTTTCCGAGTGACTGGTGAATTTAAATTAGCAGAAAAGTTTTTTTTTTTTGTATAAATGTTATGAAAATGGATCAGTCTTTCAATTAAAAGCTAGTTGAATTTAAAGGATTGATGAATGAACTTTTATTTCAGGCAGGACGATTCTTTTGTGCATGTGATGTGAAAATTGGATCAATATAATATAAGTGAAGTGACCTGTTTTTGAAATGTGCTTAACACGAATCTCTACTGAAATTTTCCCAAATAATTTGACCGTATAGAGACAAATGAAGTTTTAATGCTTTGATGTGGTCATCCTTTTGTTTTGTTAAGTTTAATTCAATCTGAAAAAATTGCGCTTTATTGATTTCGTCCCTTTTCCATTTATTTCATCAAATCGACCCTGTTTGGTCGTTGCTGAGTTTACATGCCAGTGATATGGTGCACACGCCGCACGCGTCGTCTCTCCCGTAGGTGAATCGATTTTGAATTATTTCCCCACACCGTTAATATTTGTGTTATACCTTGACGCGTTGCTGCTGTTCGCCTTTACGTCGCGTCGTGATCAGCCCGTTGTTTACACCAAAATATATATAGAGAGCAAATGCATTCTCAACTCAAATGTGTGTGATACAAAATAAAAAGGAAGCGGTTAATTTAATGCATAAAATCATTAAGCAATTATAAAACAATTGTGTCGACGACATCGTGATGCTTAGTAGTGGGGGTGTTTGGGAATTCAAAGCTCGTCAGTGAGTACAACAAAAAACCGTGTTTAATATACTTGCAGACGAATTACATAAGGATTATTTCCTGATAAGTGTGAGTAGCTACTGGGAATTCAATCAAATCGCATTAGCAGGAACTGAAAACATGCAATTGTCAATGACCGTCAAAACTGCCGAGTGTGTTTACAAATGCAATCTATACAAATAGGATCATTTTGAAAAATAAGTTGGCAGCTCTCAACGGTTTATTTCAAAATACCGTCAGACATCCCAAGGAAGGGAACAATAAATATAAAGCACAACAAATCAAAAACTCAATACACGGTTGGGCGTAATAAAAGTTCATTCGAATTGCATGCACAAATTAAAAAATGTCATCAATCTCAGCTCAAGGAGTGGTTGAGCGAGCATCCGCTGAGCTATCCAAACGCATCAATGGTCTCGGTCTTCGATCAAAACACGGCAGTCATCACGGACATGGCAAAACCAGTGTAATGGAGCGCGTCACCAATGCACTTTGTGGTGGCAGCAGCCACAGCAATAATCAACCCATTGGAAGCGTCCCAGAGAAACCGTCCCGCATCAATGCATCTACCAACAAACAAGGCGGATGTGGTGCCAGTGGTGTTGGTGGTGGCGGTGTTCGTGGCAGTGGTCACGGCAGCCAACAGGGTACACCACAGACGATAAGAAAAATTCAATTACCACTGCAGCAGGCTGCACAGTCGCCCATCATGTATCCACCGATCCTTGATATGGGACAATTGCTGCAGGATGAGCGCTTCCTAAGTAAATTTTTCCTGTATTTTTCGTCCTATGAGCGTCGAATTTTGGCACAAGTGTGCACACGCTGGCGTGATATTCTGTACCGAAGTCCGCGTTATTGGAGCGGTCTGTTGCCGGTGCTGCAGTGTCGAGAGTTGCGACAGGTGCCGAATACGGATCGCGTGAAATTGTACAATTCGTTGATACGTCGTGGATTTCATGCGGTGTGCCTGCTGGGGGCGTCTGACGAGGATGCTCTGGATGTGGTGCATTGTTTTCCGTTGGCATCTAAACACGTAAACTCGCTGAGTTTAAGATGCTCGTCCGTTAGTGATAGGGGATTAGAAGCTTTACTGGATCACTTGCAAGTATGTTTCAACTTACAGTTTCTTTTTAAATTTTTATTTCACGAGCTAGTTGTGCTTTTGATATAGAAGATGTGATTTCTTTGTTGTCTCTGCTGCTTGTACAAATTATTATTGTAAAAGCTGTTCGTTGACCCGGCTGACATCTACGTACATACACGACTACCATGTCGACATATAACAAAGAGCGTGTACACAATTTTTACATAACGGTCAAAGGAATGAGTTCCACTTTGATACTGCAAGGACATTGTACAAAAAACCATATATAATGTGTTTCTATAATTGTTAAAACGAAATACAAATATCTGTATAACATCAACCTTTATTTTTTGAAAATCCAATTATTAATATAATAATTTTTTACGAATAATTATTGGCTTTTGGAGCGCGAGTAAATAGATTCCAATTTGTGCTATTGTTCAAAATTTAAGTGATGTCTTAAATATCATTATGCCTACCTTTTTGAAGTAACTACATATAATGATTTATTGACAAATTCAGAAATTTTGTCCTTTTCTTAATTCAAAACATTTCAAAATATCAATTATTCAATTAATTATGTGGTTGAATTTCTGCAGCACGCATTTTGACACGTTCAATCTAAAAATAATCTTAACTTTTTTACTGCTGTGGCATTTATTTTGGGACCACTTCATGTTATTTATTTATTTTAAGATATTTTATTCAGAAATCGCACCAATAAGACACGGGCGTAAAAAAATACCGCGTGTACCTACGCTTTTGGGAATACTTTCCTAATGACTAATGAGCAATGAAAAATAGAAAAGCTGGTGTGACACACAGAATAACTGCTATATGACGATCTTGACATTTGGGATCTGTGCCCCAGCTGTTTGACGCTCGTGAACTGAATGCAGAATTCCGATCAACGTTCTGCTTTGGTTAGCTGTTCCAATAAATTTAATTTATACGCAAAATAAAAATAAAAGCAATACGACAGAAAAATTAAACTCGTCTTTTGGTGTCAGTCGGAAAACAAATGATATGATCATAAATTCAATGACATTACATCCTTTATGCGATTGTTGCTAAATGATTGATAAATGTAAAGAAAATTAATGCCTGATAAATAACAATGAATGTGTTGGAATGAGAAACTTTTGAACAAATTAAGAAATTTATTTCGTGTTATGTTTTAAAAATGTTTCAATTACTTAATTTAAATTTGGAATATTGTAAATATCACATTGAGTTACACATAGTATTATCTTCCTATATTAAAACAAATTCCTAAATATTAAAATTGTTTAATTTCCTTTCAGTCCTTGTTTGAATTAGAATTGGCTGGATGCAATGAAATTACTGAAGCTGGTTTGTGGTCATGTCTTACACCACGGATTGTCTCCCTCTCCTTGGCAGACTGCATAAATATTGCTGATGAGGCGGTCGGTGCTGTCGCTCAACTATTACCCTCGCTCTATGAATTCTCACTTCAGGCATAAATCTAATACTATTTGTGGGATTCGAATTGTGGTTGTAATCGGTGTATTTGGTTTCTCTTCACAGGCATACCATGTTACAGATGCGGCTTTGGGATACTTTTCACCTAAACAAAGCCACAATCTAAGCATATTGCGTTTACAATCATGTTGGGAACTTACCAATCATGGCATAGTTAATATTGGTGAGTCATGTTTATTAAATTTCTTTTTTTTAATTTAATATATACATTTCTAAACGACCGTGTATGTATGTATATATAGTTAAGACAGCAGCCTCGCTACGAAACTTTACGCACGTGTTTGCCAATTCTCTAGAAGTAATTTAAACGCGAAAATAAACCGCGAGAGTATAAAAAAAGTCCCGGTTCGCGAAAATTTTACTGTTTCAAAAATGATCGGGGGACGATTTTCCAGTAATTAAAAAAAATTGCAAATAATTCCGCGATTTTCCGCGGTAATGGAGTTCGTATAATTTATAAAAATTGATACCATCTTGTGGGAGTAGGATTAAATCTCGCTAAAACTGTAAATGGGAAGTGAGATTAATAAAAAACACATCGCCAAAAAAATTGAGCATAATCCCGTTGTTTATATTTTTGTTATAATTTTGTGTTTCCTTTTATGAAGTTAAAATATATTTCAGAAGAAAAGAGAAAAAATTCTACAAATTCGAAACAATTATGAATAAGCACCATGACAACAAATTTCTGCATAATAGTTGTCATCGTTTTCAATTTTGACTTTGATTACAATACATAAAAACTTGAAAAATAGATGTTCTTTATCAAATATTTATGATATTAAAGAATATAGGTAATTAGTAAAAACGCTTTTAGAAAACAATATATTCTATCCGAGCAACACACGGGTTTCCCCGCTAATATTTAAAAAAAACGTTTAAACTTGGTAAAATTGTATTTAAAAAATTTGATGAAGTTATAATACGCCTCTCTTCTGTATGTACGAAAAGAAAGACGGGTATGCCCCGAATACGAATTATGAATATTTATGTCAGAGAATACGATCGATCGTGATTGATTTTAAATGAATAATACATTTACAGCTTTTACATTACCTCATATGCACCAACAATTAAACAACAATTAAAAATTAAATTCTTATTGAAATTCTACTTCTTATTATTTCTTAAAATTTTATACATCTTCTTTTTTTTCTAAAGTTCCATTAGTTTAAAAAAATTGTGGGTGAAAAAATGTATTTATTAATTGGAGAATTCCCCTCACTTTCCACTCCAGGAATAGGGGGCGTTTTGTATAATTTACTCACCGAAATCTCTTGTTAATATTTCTAATGTACGTCAATATTAAGCACCTTCCTAAAAGTTTAATCGATAATTAGTTTTTTGCATGTTTATAAAAAGAAGTGAACTTGGGTATTATTTATAAATTTGACCTAACCCTTCTTTGAAACACTTTTTATATATTTTAGTAATTATATAGAAATGCGTCTAATTATTTTTTCCACAATTTTTGATGTAGCTTCTTTTAGAAGATGTTATAGTAAATACAAATAAACATTAAATTCGAGATAAAATGTAAACTATTTAAAAATTCCTGCTATATAAATATATAATTTTGCAGTTTTTAAATAAGTAAATTAAAAAATGTTCAATATCAAAAAAATATTAAAAATAAATAAAAATTTGAATGAAAATTTTGAAATTGAATTCAGTTAATAAATTTTATATTCATTTTCATAAGTCAAAAACCAATTTCCTCATGCTCATCAGATACTTACAACAAAGAGTCATTTTTGCCCTTTGGTCGATTAATAGCACCATGCAGATTTGTAAAAAATGAAAAACAAACTGCATAAACCACAATTTAAAAAATGCACAATAAAATTTAAAACGTTGATATTCATGGCAGTTTCAGTAGTTGTGATCGAAAAAACGAGTAATCCATTTGTTCTGTGGCAATAAAATACACAATACCCGTTAGTGTCGGTCACAAAATAAAACTGCCACAATATATTTTAAGTATTATTCCAACGACATGGGTACATTTATCTTAAGTGAGCACAAAACTTAAATTTGAACGTCTCTTGCAGAAAATTGAACTGATACGGCTGCTGCTCTATTGGTGACTGATCTAGTTATTAGTGCAGCTGGTTTCGATCTCAGCCGTAAAGGTTTTTTTATTTATTGTCACTTTTGAATCTACACAATATTAGTTCAGACTTTTATCAGCCATTGGTTAGTTAATACCTATTAGTTGTTAGTTGTGTGAATTCATGTGTGTATGTACTCCGCAAATAATTGTGTTTAAGAAATTGATATCATTCCAGCTCCCTTTGCGTCTTGGCGGTTACCAGAATAATAATAACAAATAGGCGATTCAAAAATTATTTGTATTTTTGATTAAACAATTCGTTAGTTAAATTAAGTACAAAAAGAACTTGCCCTATTTGCCAAAAAAAGTAATTTGAAATATACTTAAAAATACTTAAAAATAAATTTAGAAATTTTCTTGAGACACTTTCTTGATATTCGTTGAACAAATAATGAAAAAGTCTGTAAATTGTACCATATTTGGCATTTGTTTAAACAAATTCGAATGTATTTGGCTAAGAATTGCAAACATGAGCAATTATTTATTTTTAAGCATAAAATAAATATGCATTTGTTGTCTGTTTTAAATTTCAATTAATTAAACATAATACCGAGTATACGGTTTGTAACACAACCGACATCTTTGTGGTATTTTCATATTATTTATGTGAAGGTCTCCATGCGTTGCTCCAAGCGTTGTACTGATTGTGAAAATATTAAAATACGGTCGCGAGTATTATTTTATGTCAAATGCTTCCCATTGTCAACATTTGTTTGTTGTGGTTTGGATGGATAATAAGTTTTACGTATTTCCATTTGACATGAAAATGGAAAATGTTATAATGAATTATCAGCATAAAACTTGTTAAACACTCAATGCGCAAATGAAATCATCATTTAATATTAATTAGTTTAATTTCATTATTTGAGTCATTAAAAAAAGGGAAAATTATTTTATTTCAGTTCACTCATTGCCACATCTCACTGTGCTCTCATTGTCCGGCTGTAGTAAAGTCACTGACGATGGTGTTGAGCTCATTGCAGAGAATTTGCAGAAGCTGCGAGCTTTGGATCTGTCGTGGTGTCCTCGAATCACAGACGCCTCATTAGAATACATCGCTTGTGATCTTAATCAGTTAGAGGAGCTCACTTTAGATAGGTGTGTTTTATTCATTTATAGAAACTAGAATTGTATTTCAAAACAATTTTTAAGATGAATTAAAATAGTGATTCACCGAACTCACCAATTTGTTTCGCACAAGAATTTCCTGGATTAAAATCCAACCTTTGCTTAATCCTTCAAAATGTTGTTTGTTTTCTTAATGCACAATGTAGCAGAGACTTAGAACTAGAAAAAGAAAGCTTAACGTAGTATTAAATATTTCAACAAAGCCCAAAGGTGTATACAATACGACCGAAACGCAACGACGTCGTACGGCTTCTCATGCGGTTACCCGTGAGTGGGGTTAGTGGTTAACGTTAATTGTAGGTATGGACTTTGGGCTACCGTCTATTGGAGTCACATTTTGTTCTGTTGCATAATTGCGAATATAAACGCATGTAACCAGAAGAATGAACGGGTGTGGCGGTTTCGTTCAATTTCCGTTGGAGACAACAACAGTTTTTGGAGGGTTTCCTATTTCGAACCACGTTGTTAAAGGAATCTGTATAAATACTGTGAGATTTCAAGAATGAAATGTTTCCTTTTTAAAACAACCCCTTTTGGAATTTAAACCGCTTGATGAAGGATATTACTATTAGGCCCTTTTTTATTACATTTAATTTGAAATATGCAAAACTTAATATTGATTGACAAGAATTATTAAAAATATCACCGTCACCTTACAGATGTATTCACATAACAGATATTGGGGTTGGCTATATATCAACAATGCTTTCGTTGACCGCCTTATTTCTGCGTTGGTGCTCTCAGGTTCGTGACTTCGGACTGCAACATTTATGCTCAATGCGTAATCTACAAGTATTATCACTAGCTGGTTAGTTAAAATGTTCAACGACTTGACTCTGCAGCATGATATTAATGTCTTTTTGCAATCTGATGTTTTTTAAGGATGCCCATTGCTAACATCGAGCGGACTATCTAGTTTAATCCAGTTGCGGCATCTGCAAGAACTCGAGCTGACTAATTGTCCTGGTGCATCGCAGGAGCTGTTTGAGTATTTGCATGAACACCTACCACGGTGTTTGATTATTGAGTAAGCAGTACACCATCAGAATGTGTAAGCACGTTTTTAGAATACAACGCAGCATCGCATCGCTTCTATAGTGAGGGGTATTTTCATATTATGTGCTACGTCTATTGTCAGAATTCCATATAATTATAATTAGGTTCGCTGAATCAAAATTGAGGGTCTTGTAACTTGTTAGGTATTAATTCATTTAAAAAAATAAATAATTGTTTAATTGTTAACAGTAAAATTGACACAAATACACACAAATTACCGTAGAAATATATTTATGTAATACTTAAGCAAAAAAAAAAAAAACAAAATACAAATGAAGCCAAAACGTTTTAAAAAGAGTTTAATTAACTTTTCAAATTACAAAAATAACAAACTAACAAAAAATTGCAGTAATTGTAAAAAGAAGAAAAAAATGATAAAAATTTACTTATAATATAAAGCCGATGATTAACTAAACTGAGATATTCATAAATATAGTTGTGAGCATAATTTTATTTAAGTTTTCATTTCATTTTTTGTAAACGGTTTTACACAAAAATATTAGGAAAAACGATTACCAATTTCTCATAACAAATTTCTCTGCCTTAAAAAAAAATGAAAAAGTAAAGTTAAAAAATGAATTATAAGACACACTCATCCAAAAAAAAAACCTATTGTTGACTATTACAGTATAATTTGATGCAATATTTAAATAAATAAATAATACAAAAAACACCCTTTACAAACTTTTTTTTAACTTTTTACTTTTACTTTATTTTGTATAATTATTTTTTTACTTAATAGTTAATTACCGGCACTTGTTGTTGATTGACCTACAGATCTTTATATTTTTCTTTTAGTTCGGCTTGAATTTTAAATCGAGTTTCCCGCTCTGTCTGTCGTTTCTTGCTAAGTTTGTCATGAATTCTTTTCAATTCCAGAATTTCTTTCATCTCTTCTTTATCGTCTTCCTGAAATTGTCATCAGCACACTCATTAAAAATATTGATGTGGAGCACATTGTGAAAATTACATTCATATTCAGCCGTAGCACCAATGCCCGTCTACCATCTGACATCGGTTTGCTGTATTCATTGAAATTCTTCAGCCGCTCCGCTGGTGCAACACCCCTCTCCACAACCAGAACAATTCGCGCCCATTGCCGTTGCCACTCATTGCGAGTCTCAGCTATTTTCTGATAAGTATTTCCCATCATGGCAATTAACATGTTTACCAAAAGCACCCCCACAATCACCATAAACAGGACAAACAATACTTTTCCTTCAGTCTCATGATTGGTATCGTCCATAGCGGAGTAATAGTCCCCAAAATTGGTTAGTGACATAAGAAACATGGCAACAAATGACTCCATGGGTGATGGCACTGGATTAGGTGAATCATTCGAATCACCGTCTTGTGGAGCTGATCCATCAAACGATAGGAAAATGATGTAGTAAGCTTGTGAGAATCCCATGACAAACACCAAGTAGATCGACACGAATCGAAGAAGATCGCCCGTTACCATTCGATAGATCATCACAACGAAGGGACCAAATGTCTGAAATCCTCTGAAAAATATTATTTTTAATTTATTTTTTATTTGATATTAAAAACATAATACGCAACCTGCAAAAAAAAAGAAAATATGGTGCCGTGGTTAACATGATCATTACAGCTACATGATCATCGTACTCAGTCAGACAAAGAAACCGTAGGAATGGTACCGTCATGGTGAGGATACACGAGAAAAGGAACATTACTCGAGACGGTGCTGTCATCTGAGGATAATACAGAAAATTAAAACAATATGAAATTTAAAAGACTAATCCTCATGATATTTACCAAATTTTCAACAAACATTTTGTAGCCCAAAAAGCGCGCCTCTCTCATTGCGGCTGCTATGTAGAGAATTGCCCCAAGCAACAGTATAACTTCTCCTGTGAGACGAATCTGAGAATTTCAATTATATAATTTACAGAGTTTAGATAAAATCTAAGTTTTATAAACACCTGATCCTTCCTTGATTCCATTTTTAACAGGGGACATTCCGCATACGGCGCCCACCACGATATACCGTCGTCATAATCCGTTTTATTAAACCAAAATGGATCGTCTGGATTTTTATTACAAAATAATTTATACTAAAGAAACTGGAATCCTGATATTAACTTCATATTAAATTACCATTATCTTCTTGAACAAATTTGGAGAGCAAGGTGAGAACGCTGGTGTTTGCACTATTTACTTTAAGTTGCTCCATAACCGACGGAGTACTGGATTCGGTGCTGTTTGTGCCATCGACAATCTTCCGCCCAGGCCTGATTGTATAGCTCGCCAATGAGAACATAAAGTATGAAGCAAAGAGTATGAATTGTCGATAAAATCGTAACTTCACAAATGTGTTCCACTTGGTTTTTAATAAGTCAATAAGAACTCCATCTAGGAGGTCCAGATGTTCATCTTTGTCCTAAACCAATCAAAATGAATTTAAAGTTCTGCGATTATTTTCCAATTCTGTTTACTCACACCAAACACTACTAAATTCAATGCAGAGTCTTTGTTGATATTTCCCGTTTCAATGTCGATTGTATCAATTCTAGAAAGAGGATACGCTGCGCATGTGACACTTCCTAGCTGCCAATAGATTTCACGTTCAATATTCATGATGTGGAAAAAAATTTCCACACGCGCCAATTTGGCGGCCAGCGTGAGTGGGGACAAATTTTGCAAA
This sequence comes from Sylvicola cinctus, assembly GCA_963854165.1. NCBI lineage: Eukaryota > Metazoa > Arthropoda > Insecta > Diptera > Anisopodidae > Sylvicola > Sylvicola cinctus. The sequence continues at coordinate 28,846,779 of OY974083.1, read as the reverse complement.
TTCCTAATGTCAATGGACGCTCCAACCTCATAGACGGTATCAAACATTGACACCTTCTCATAGATCACCAGCATATGCAATGCAGTGTTTCCATTGGTATCTCGATAATCGGGATCAGCTCCTTTCGCCAACACCAATCGGTAGCACTCCACTTGTCCCAAGCATGCGGCAAAGCTCATAGGATACTCACCCCAATAAACGTAGCCCTCGTAGTTTGTCATCGTGCATACACCAACATGTTCATAATCTACGCAGTCAATGCGAGAGCCTTTCTGATCTTCCGGACACATAAAAGCGCCGCAACAGCGTTCATCCACCTTAGCACCTGCATCCAATAGGTATTTAACCATTGCAGGATCCTCATTAACAATGGCTATGTGCAGCACATTCTCGCCATAGTACTCATCTGCCATGTAAGTATCTATTATGAGTTTTGGATAGAAACGCAACAGACGCTTTGCCAAATCCGCGTGCAATGAGGACGCATTCAAGAGACACAGGTGCAGAATTGATTCACCGACGGCACCTCGTTCCATTAAATCCCAGCAACACTCCTTGTACGCTGTGGGATTTGCTATATATTCCGCCTCTGTGACCACAGGGCATATTTTATTTAGATCGAACTCCTCGTCGGGATTCTCTAGTGCCCGTATTTCTGGCAACTGCTTGTGTCGCGCCCGGTCGCAGTTTCGCATCATTACTATGAGTGAGATGGGGACGTATTTTCCAGCACCCTTATTGTACAGATAAGGCTCAATTTTTGTTTTAATGGCATGATCAATTTCTGCAAATTGCTTACTCGCCACTGCCCGTTTCATCATGTCTACCAGTAATCCTCCACCTTTGAGGTTTACAAATTTATACAAAGACTGAGTGGATACTCCCGCTTGCTTTTTGACACTGTTGGTGACATTGCTTTCGGTGTTTCCCATGTTGAAAAACTTTTCTGTTACACTTCAACTAAACTAGTGTCGATTAAAACTAAAAAGTCCTCCTTCAAAAAAATTGAATTGAACCGCCCAATTAAAATTAAAATGCAAATTGAATAAAACTGCATACGAGTACATATAGGCAAAAACTCAACATAATACATATTTGTTGTAAAAGCAATGGATGACCTGATTATCGAACAAACTACACAATCCGTTGCTTGGTTTAATGCGCTGATTCAGCAACATGTGAGACTACTCATAGTTAGTTATTAATTGAGTTTATAGTCTTCCCTGGAGTAACTATAGCAATTTGATAATATCTAAAAGACGGAAATTCCGGTAAACCAAACTGAACTCCGTAGGTGCGTCAAAGTCTCTAATGTAAACATGTAAAATCAATAATTTGAAACAGTAGAAAATGATTTATTTTTGTGTTGCATATCTTAAGATATTTTTATTTATTTACAATTATTAGATATTTTTGTCATAAATAAAAAGCAAATAGTAACAATCATGAAAATAAATACAATAATTTGTGAAGGTTAAGTGAATAAACTTTAAGTTACAACCAATTGATGTATTGGCTGAGTCCAACAATAAATTAGGTTAGTTAAAACAAATCTTTAACTGTTTATTACCAAGAAAGGACTGATTTATGATTTTTCTGCAGGAATTGTAGCGTCTTCTTTCGCCGGTAAAGAATTTTCTTCAGCAACTGTAGAGTTATCTTCAACGGCAATTAAATTGGCATCGGCCGCAGGAATAATTTCATTTGGCATCTGCGCTACTTTTGGTTCCTCAGAGGCAACTGTTTCTTTTTCAACATTGTCTTCTTTGCCAATGTTTTGAGTTGTGATGTCATTCTGAGGTGGAGTGTCTTTTTGTTCTTCATTTGACACAGACTCTTTCTCATTAGATTCGTCGCAAGCTACCTCAGTTTCGATTTCATCAGAACCTCCTTTAGTAGCAACCATCTCTTCCTTCGCTTTAGCATTGATTTCTGCTTTTGCCTCCAAAACATTCAACGAACTTTGAATGCACTTGATTGCCTCCTTGCGGGCCATTCGAATGCTATCCTTGCCGTTGGTATCAATGGTATCCAATTTTAAAAGGTTTCTGGTCAACATCTCATCTAAGTAAATGTACTCCTTATCCTGTTTCGTATATGCAAATTTCTCGACTTGATGCATCAAGCACAGAACATCACGTTGGATGGCTTGTATTTTATTAATCGAATCGACGGTATGTGGCGTTTGTGGAGGTTGATTAGAAGTATTGTCAACATTGTTGGTCTGAACGGTTGGCTTTTGAGGCTTTTGGTTTGTCTGTGCTGTTGTGTTGAACGCGAATTGGGCGCTGTGATTGCCATCCGGTGTGGGAGTGTTGATGAATTCATTTCGTCCTTCAACAAATATTGGAACACTTCGAACATTATTTGTGCCCATGCCGCTAGCATTACTTGGTGATTGTTGCTGCTGTGGTTGGAAACTAGATTGGCTACCTTGGCTCGTAGTTTGGGGATTCGACGATGGCTGAGTCCCAGTAGTAGTGGACGAATGCGCCTGTTGATTATGCTTTGGCTCAGCATTCGCATAGGTATATGCATTAGGACCTTGCGCATAGGTGGTAGCAAAACTTTGATTGGGACCACCAGCACTAGCTGACGATGAAGCAGAAGCTGAAGCAAATGATTGCTGAGGCATCGAGTTATGAGGAATTGATTGCCCATTAACAGGTGACTCAGTTGGAGGTGGCGCAGATTGCGCTCGTTCAGTTCTGGTTTGCTCGGAAGGAGATCGTTGACCCATATCAACTGTATTCCTGAGCCCATGTTGATTCAGGGTGGATTTTTGTGGTGAGCTTGATTCTGGCGTCGAAACAGAGTCATCAGTTTGCATTGCGGCATCACAATATTTTGGACGCGATGGTGGTGCTGCAGGAGGAGCAGAGTTTTGTTGTTGCTGCTCATGCTGCACAACTACAGGCTCTGGTGCATTAGCATGAGGCACACCTCTAAACGGTTCTTGTGTTCTTATATTAGATGGCCTTCGTGATGGAAACATATCAAAAAATTCCGGGATGTGCTCAAATATTTCAGGGTTGTTAAAAATTCCCGGTTGTTGAGCTCGCTTTCTTCCCAAACGACCAACTGAATCCCAATGCGGACTGAAGTGTGACATGAATTCTGGATCGTCGTACACATGTTGGTAGACATCTGGTTCTGGTTGGTGTGGGTGTTGTTGGTGATTTGCATGTCCGGGATGTGGTTGCTGTTGATGTTGCGGGGTCGCCTTTTCTTGACTTTGTGGCTGTTGCGGAGTATTGTTGTTCATGGAACTGCTGCGCTTTCGCATAGGCCAACCATCGAATGGATTTCGCATTGCACGAATGTGCTCACGCAAATCAGTGTCACCAAACATGTCGGGTATATCAGCCTCCATATTGCCAAAAGTTTCCTGTAATTTATCAAATACTTGTTATTGGATAGTTTCATTAGATAGTTTTAATTGTATAAGCATAAAATTGAATAGTTAAGAGTTGAGTCAACAACGTTTATCTTTTGTCGTATTTATTAAGTACTTGAACAGTCGTTAAAACGCTCATTAAAGTGTAGGCGAACTGGTTATTAACATGGGATCGTATACTTTAAACTTTAAAGCAATATCTCGAATGTCTTACCTTATAGTTAGGTTATACGAAGTACCTATTTCTATAACTTACATTTTTTCTCGACGTTTCGAGAAACTGCTGCATGTTATTTATCAAATTAAAGACCCCATAAAGATGCCGCATTTACAGGCGTTACTTCCAAACAAAACTAAAGTAAGTGTGAAGGTAAAATCATTTTAGACTGCAGCTTTAAATTTAATTAATGAATATTTATCAAGGATTCAATTTTGGCAAGTTTTACGAACACATATTGTAAGAATGTAAACAAGACTACCGCGACGCAGCGTCACCATAAAGAACTGCAGAAACAATTAAGAAGCACAGCAAATGATATAACATATTTTGTTGACAGAACTAACTACTTAGTAGTTAATTAAAACAAATCAAATCTGTGCTCAGTATAATATAAAAAAGTGGCGCCTGCGCCAAATGATTTTCCTGCGCATGACTTTCGCAATGCATAACGTCTATAAATAATGAGTTTAGAAAAATTGAGAATGGTCTCGCAAAAAGATCTCAACAAAATTGCTCAAAAAATGCAGCATCATCAGCTGATGATTTTAAATAAAATGTTGAACTATGTTGAAAGAGATCAACATTTTGGACAGAAAATTAAATCAAATCAAAACAACACAACACTACTTAACTTAACAACCAGAAATGGCAATTTTCACGGCTGGCAGATTTCGTCCAAAAAGACAAGGATAGACCACACTTAAAAATAAAGTCTGGTGAAATCGTGAATCATGCATACAGATAGACATATTTGTGTCCGCCAAATCACAACCGTGACATGTATTATAATGTCGTCATCACATTTCTTACTAAGTATTACGTTTTGAATGTTGTTTCGCGCTTCCCCCTCCATCCCCCCACCCCACGACTTTCTGCGATACCACGCACTTTCAGGCTTAAGCAGTGCTCAATTTTCAAGTTAACGAATTTAAAAGGTAAAATATCTCGCGTACTACCAAATTAGGCATAATTTCAATAGCAAGTTCGAGTGTTTTCCATTCGCTTCATTTTAAATTAACTAGAATGGCGTAACTTGTCCGAAACGTAGTGCCTTCCATTAAAGTGTAAGACATTTTTTAAATGAATATCGATGCTTTACACAAATTTGGATCAAAGTATGGACTCAAAAGCGCAAACGTACCGATGCAAATGGTGAAAATCTTCTGGAACCTCCCGGTCTCGGCATATGCATGTTGTTGGGAGACGATTGATTTGGACTGCCACTATTTTTATCCATGTTTTGGTTGTTCGCGTTTACTTCAGTCGGTTTCATCTTATTGCTGATGCTTACGTAAATATGTTTTTAAAACTGTCTCGATATTCTTAGCCTTCGATTCGATTGTGTAAAATGTTATCCACTATTTAATTATTGCTATTATTATCCTGATTTTTTTGAAATATCACAATTCACCCTTTTTCAACTTAAATAGCACTGTTTAGTAAATTCAACTAAAACCAATATTTTAACCAAATAAATTGCTCACTCTGATCAACGGAGATCTCACATGAAGATCATTTTTACACGCATTTACTTTTCACTTTAAAATTAAAATTGTATGAGCTGTTTTTCCACTTTTGTCGTTCTTTTGAATTTATTATGTACGTGTATCCACGAACTCACACAGTACCATGCATCTCTGATGGAGTTACTTTATTTAGCTGAATAAATACAATCAAGCATCACGCTTAAAAATAGCTTTTGGACGATCGCAGTTCGAACACAGTTAGCACCGTTGACCACACGTTTTCTCTTACACTAAAACACTGAGCATGTCCGCCCGATCGCAATGTGCTTAGTGCTTACTGCTGCTCGGCACTCGGTAGTCTTAAGTCTACCGTGCGTTGCGTTCGCTAAAGCTTTGATCTGCAGGCATCGGTGATCGCGCGCTGTTAAAAATAGCCAAACCGAAATTTCAACTTTTAATGATGTCAAAGAGAGGCGCATTTGGGTAACAATTTAATGCTCACAATATAACTACATAATACAAACTGTTCTATTATAACTATGTGGATTGTAGTAGAGACAAGTTTTAATGCGCGAAACCAGCGGTACGATGCGACGCGACGCGACGCTGCTCTTGGGAATTTCCCCGAAATATAACTTCTTACTTCAATACAACGCAGTCATTCACGATAATCATTTTAGCTAGTGTTTAACACAACGTCTTTGTTATGTTAGTATGAGAAAATGACTTCATGTTAGCTTTATGCCAAAAATACATAACAATAAATTGTTAACACTATTAAATTTAACATTATCTTGTGGTTGATTTTTATTGCGTTTTAAAAAATTCTCGTTATGAGAAATTACTTAATTACATGAAATTTTGGAACGGTTTTGAAAAATCATTATATTAATTGCACATATTATTATATATTAGTTAAAAATGTTAAATTCAAACTATTTTGGTTTCTTTACATATTTGAACCAAAAATGAGTTTCCCTTTTTAGTTTAATAAAATAAAGCCTTCTCCAAAAATTGCACGAAATGCAAATGTTGCCAATTAATTGGTGAAAAACTGTAACTTTTCCTATTGATAGACTATGTCCTTAGTATTATTTTCTGTGATTTAGTAAATATTTTTATATTAGCCTACTCACGCAGCATAATTTTTATAATATAGTTTCGATAATTTTTGACCGCAGAATTGGTCAATGAAATAAATATTTTAATTTCAATCTTGAGCGACCATAATAATTTTGGCAAAACTGTTTTCATATATATTAAGCGCAATACAAAAGCAAAATGTATTTAATAGACCGTATAGAAGTTGTGTTTGCAACTATAAAAATTTTACTCGATTTCAAAACTGCCAGAAATTTATTTTTTACCATTATGTGTATCTTACTTTGATCACAATTTATTAATTCGTCTTGGAGAGTTCTTAAAGGACTTACGAGTTACGAGTATCTAAAACACCAAAAATTTATTTCGAATAAAACTTATTATACGGTTATAAGTAAATTGTAAAAAAAAAACTTTTAGGTATGTGTTGTATGTATTTATTTGGTTTTAATCTTTTTTTTCACTTTTATCAAAATAATGGCTTATTTAATAAATAATTATTTGTTACACAGGCACCTAAATATGCCGTTTAAATATGGGATCAATTTAATAACAGTAACATCATTCATATAATATCAATTGTTTTCACTTTTTTAAGAAAATATAAACCAGCATATTTGTTTTATAAAATAGTTTTATACCGTTTTATTGGTTTACATTATTCATTGTTCATAAAAATAAATTAATTTGTATGTGTTTATTCGACTGTACTGCAGGCATGGTATAATAATTAGATACTCAGTTGGAGTATATTGTATTTGATTATGAAGAGTTTAGAAGTGTGCTCTTTAAAGCATTAACAATTATGTACGTAGAGTTTTATATTACATTGACAACAAGTTTGAGGAACCTGCAGTAATCATTTTACCTATTTATAACATTTGGTATATTAAAGTTCAATGTAACCAATAACCGCTAAATATAGGAAGGTCTAGAGAAATGCAATGTAAAAAGATCTCAAAAAGTGGTCCATTAATATCAAAGCTATTTATATTTGTTTGTGCTTGCAATTTACGAATGCAAGTATGTAGCTAATTCAATTGTCAATCGACATAAGATAATCGTACATTTGGCGCAGTCGGCAACGTATGTATAAGGTCCCTAAGGCTTCAAATTAAATGATTGACAAGTTTAATGTGAGTTTAAAATAATGAATATATGTTATCGAGTTAAAAAAAAAAACAGCTAGAAAAATATAAATGAATGATTTATAGAATTTATGTGACAGTGACACCTAAGTTACAAATTACCAAAATATTTCATTGTCCAAAAAACATTAAATAGTTATAGAGTTTAGAGTTTTAGTTTAGCAAAATCGCACAATTTATATTATCATGGAATAAATATCAGGTATGCGACTTATTGAGTCAATAAAATGGTAAAAAAAACATTTTTCAATATTGATTTTCGCAATCTACAGCACTATAATTAACACTTAGTAATAACAAATACTTATTAATATTATATGTAGAGTGTTTATGGCATTAATTAACCAGTCGATTTTATTCATTGGTGAAAGACTAAGCCGTTTGGGAGTTAATGAAATATATTCGTATATTGATAATCATAAACGTAACAATGAGGGGTTTTACTCTTCGCAGTATTTTGTATCAGCATCGCCTCATCAACGTGAAGATAATCCAATCTTTCCATACGTACACAAATAGTAACGAGATGCTGCATTGTTTTAAAGCAATTAATATAATAGACGATTACAATTTGCACGGTACACCTCCGGATTACTAAACAAAACACCACTCCTTCAAATACACAGACTTAGGGTTTGCACAATTTTAAGCTTATTATCTTATAACAATGTTCATTTAAATTAATTGATAAATGCAGAAATCGCGTTATTATTCGACGGCATATATACACGACAATGCAAAGGCATATGGTATTTTTGTAGCAATTTAAGCATTATCATTAATGTACTTTTACATTAAGTGTGCGTAGGCATTTGCACTTTTTCATTAAACAACTGCATTTATATTTTAATGGTCATTTTCCATCCAAGAAAACTTCGGTTTTACTTCATTTTTAAATTCTACGACAGCTGTTACAAAATCTTTACAAAAAATTAAATTTTTTGTAAACACACGTGCTAACTCAATAAACGTATTACAGTTTAGGTTAGGCATCCGGTTTCTAAGTGAATAACATTTCTTATATCAAAAGTCCAAAATCCAAACTTTTTTTTCTGTTCATTATGTACTTTGTTTCTCATTATTATTGTTTTATACAATTAATTCACGCAAAAAGCACATAATATTTTTGAAAATTTTAACGATTGCATTACTTAATATTAACAAATATTCACAATTTTTGCAGAACAATGGTTTCAAATCTGATCTTTTATTTATTGAGCCGATCGTGCTCATATACAACAAACAATTTTCTCCCCAACACATCAACGAGAGCTCGTTGCTATTAACAATATTTTTATAAGCAATTTTTTTTCTAGATCTTTTTTCTTGAGCGTGTGTTTAGAAACAATATGTAACCTTTATTAGAATTCACTAAATACATTTAAAAGAATATGAAGTTTATACCTATTTTGGTACAGACTTCTACACAACTTAGCTTTTAACATCATACTTTAACCATCTAATGATTTTAAAAAAATTACGTCATTTCCTTTACATTTCTGATATCATCAGTATTGCTTCCATTACATAATTAAACATTATTCACTTTAAAACTAAACCTAATTGAATATATTAACAAAACAACCTGAATTCTCAACTCACATCCAATCTTATAAAATATGCTGTCTAAAAACTGCATTTTTACATTTCAGTTCAATTTAACAACTTGATACGCGATCATAATTATTACTAGTCCTTATAATTCAATCGAAACAAATGTTTAAAATTCAACAAATAATTCAACCGACTTGTAAAACGCTTCTGACAAACAATTAACAGCAGACTCCTATTTAGCTTTTCATTCCTTTCAATAGCCCACCAAACAACAAATTCGGATATGCGATTTATATTTTTTAACTGTTTCCCCCCATGCTATTCTAATCACTTGAAATAGAAAGCTCTGTTTAAAAACCTAAAATTGAATGTATTTACCTGATTAATTGTAGTTTATTATTTAAAACTACGAGAAAATGTTAGCAATTTCAAACATGTCTTCATTTTTTTTACTAACCAAACTACTTAAAGATATTCACCTAAAATTAAGTAGAAAACCAATTACCAGCCCTTTTAATAAATAGCTATTTTTGAAGGACCATTTTAAACAACCATGAAACGAAGCACCAAATTTATATGTCTATTCCTTTTGTGTCAAGTCAAATTAATACAAATGTGAACTTGTTAAAAAATCAACGAAAATGAAAAAAAAATCGCGGATGAATACAGATTAACTTATCTACATAAATATGTTAAACATGTCCTTGTGCGCGAATTATGTTTAGATCCTATCTATTAGTAATTAGTAATTACATACATTCTTTTTAGACCTATTTCTTAGTTAATGTTAGCCTACAGAGCTACGCGGTAACATACCTAGATATGTGTGTTACCATTGTAAATATGGGTGGTGCAATTTCGGGTGGATGGGATTTATATGATGAATACATTTTTAACTTTTACCGCTTTGGCTTTTCAACAACTTGCTTCTTATTTTGTCTGAAATAGTTAAATTAGAAATTATTCAATTGGTAACAGAGAAATGCATTGACAATATAATTACTTTCGTCCACTTTGGCGTGGACTCGATGGTGGAGTGTGTGATGGTGACGAATTACCACCACCTCCTTTACTGAGGGACCAAGTTGAATTTCCTGTCAAATTGGTAATGCTACCACGTGGCGGTTGGCAGCCTACATAAATAGCTGAGCCCTTGTCAGCAGCACTACTTAGATCAACACGAGACCCATGGACGGATGGTGGTGCAGATCCTGCGTAATTATTAATTAGGACACTTCAATTAGTGATACAAAAAAGTGAAGCAAATATACCTGTGTAGGAATGGAAGCCAGCTGGACTACTACGTGGTCGATATGTACTGACGGTGCTTGCACTTCTGTGCAATTCACTACCCCCACCATTCTTATTCACCTTCGTAGATGCACTGGAGGCCTCTTCGATGACAGGTGGAGTCGCTGTTGTCATCGCCGAAGCTGCCGCTAAAGTCATTGATGTGCCGTCTAATCGAGAATTACGCCGAAGAGCATATCGCGGTGATGTTGGACATGATTGTGTTGTGGAGCGCACTGAGAGACGTGACGATGTGGATGATGTGCTGGTTTTGCGTCGGAAAATTCCTTTGGTTGGCTCTTGGTTACACAGTCCTTGGAAGGGTTGCGATGGTATAGACATTGAAACGGACACGCGAATATAGAAAGGAAAATAATGTTGTTCCAGCGGTTTTTCGTACAATAATGCTTTTGATGCTACTTTTTGGGGTGGTTTATTGAGATGGTATATGCATTGCGTGCACTCTTGAAACTAACTTGTAGAACAATATATCGTTTACATAACAAAGCAGTTAACATATGCGTGAATTATGAGATGTGAATTTATCTAAATAAATTTTTATATGATTGCCAACTTTTTATGAGTCAAATTATATATACAGCTGTAATAAGAGTTCAAGACATTCCAACTATAACGACAAAACTAAATATCATGCCACCTGTTGGGCATTCCTGGCCTCGAACACAATTTGCCTCACAAAGATTCTTGTTTGTTAACTGAATCTCGTAGCTATCCAACGAGACACCGCATTGCTCACGATCAGTGTACTCTAGTGCTGTACTTGGAAATCTTTCTCGCAAACGACGCCGTTCCTGCAGCACAAACATCAACTTTAATTCAAGCCCATTTAAATGGCGCATTTAAAAATCTTACTTCGGGCAACTTTAATTGCTCAAAATCTTGCAGCTGAGTCTGAAATCCCAAATTTGGATTGGCAATAGATCGACCAGCTCTCACTACTTTGAGCGCTTCCTTCCACGACAATGGGGTAACCGACATTATGTAAGCAACCGCTACTGTTACGGATCGTGACATTCCTGCTAGACAATGGATTAAAACATTGCCGTCACGTAATCGAGCTGCATGGATGAAATCATTGCAGACTGAGAAATATTGTGACAAATTCTGATCAGGCGTGTCGGCTGCCATAACACACAAATAGTGTTTGTCCTACAGAAAATGTTCACATTAAATTGATTAATTAAATTCTACAACAATTGTTTTGTGACCGTACAGCAATGAGCCTGCGTGGACTGTCATGAATTGCAACGATATGTGTGATATTAAAGCGCGCTAGTTGTTGCGCATCCTTAGAGTCTCTGTAGTTTCCTACATAGAGACCAGGAAGAACCTACAAATATTTCATGAGAATTAGTTTGAATTTAATAGGATATCTTTATACCGTTTTTACCTTATTCATTCCATTTCCCATCTTGTATTAGAGTTTCTTCTCCTATCAGTCTGTAAAGTTCCAAAAAAAAAAATACATTAACAGTAATATTTTACACCTTCATTGTTCGTTTTTTATGAAATTTATATTTGCTAGTTATAGTAAACGAAAAATGTATTCTATATATATAATCTACTAGCTGGAGAGCCAAATACCCTCAATCTTATGTCTCGACTGGACAAAATGGCAGAATATTTTGTTTAAGGTAAAACTCCATTGCATTTGGTCCAATATCAATAAAACTTTAAATAGCAACAACCTAAAATCTGGGCAATTTTAAATTTTAAACCATCACTAATTTATAATACCACTGTGTTTCCTGACAGAATTTTCTAGATGGACGTACGATGAAAGGTATAAAAAACAAAAATCCCGAGTTATTGAATTATTGCAAACATATTGCTCGACTTTCTTTTTCTCCAATGCGGAAATCCAAATGAGAAGAAATATCAAGTTGTGCTTACAGCTTGCATCCTCGAAAGGATTATCAAACATTGTTAATTTACCTAGATTGGATATACGACTCTGGTGACTGCGACTTTTAAGAAAATAAATACAACTAAAGCACTCTCTGACGCCAAAGTTTCAACTTATACCTCTGATACCATACATAAAGGCCAAAATTATAAAACTTCAAGGTCACATAGTTATTTCATATTTCAAAAAATATGCTTGATTTAATTGAGATTAGGTTATTTGTATTTCATAATTTGTACAATAGAAAGAAATTTGTTAAAGCTCATAAAAATTTATGAATAAGCGACACAGAAGGAGTAAGTCTGATCGTGATATCGTCCGGAGAGAGTCGTGTGAATTTATTATGACCTGATGCAAAACAGTAAAGTCCAAAGTCTTGCATTTTTTTTAATTCATTAGTTTTTATTTTTAAATTATTAAAGCAGATTGATAATTTTTGAGTCATAAATATACGTATGCCAGTAATGCCACCACTTTGCGCCGAATTGGGATTTCACACAACATTTCTTTTAATTAATATTTGACATTAGGAAGAGTGACCTTTCTTTAATTAAAACTAATATACGAGTATATAATACAAAAAAAAAGCAAAATTCGATGCAAATTTGTTCAGTAGTTCCAGAAAACAACCTACTTATACAAATTTTTTTAGATCACTTTTTTAGGAGTCGTATTGACAAAAGTCAAAATGTGATTCGGAATAATTAATTTTCTATTAAAAAGTTTCGATCGCAAAAATATATTGTATTATCCCATATTGTAAAAAATAAATATTGCTTTCACTGCTGTTTTATTGACGCAAGCAGTTGTGCAAAATACCTACAAATAAACAAAAATTTCCATACTTAATTACGCAATACGCATTATTAATTTGTGTACAGTGTCCTGAAACTTTAAATGAAACAACAATTAAAACGTTTACGTAAAAATTATTTTAATTTTGAACTTCAAAAAGAATGAATAACTTCGGTATGTATGTATAATGTTTTATGAATGTTTAATTTCTAATTATTCTCTCACTTTATTATATAATATAAAGTCCTTGCATTCATCTCTATTGTCTATATATACATAAACTTGTTTGAAAACGCTCTTATCTATTTTATTCGGTGGGTAACTGGTGTGCAGGGTACGGAGTACAGACATTAATATGTGAAACTATATGTAAGTGGAAAACATTTCTAAACAGCATTGTGCCATTATCAGCATGAATTACTCATGTGAAATACAATACATATTAACTACTCTCTGACATAAATTATGGTAATTTTGAATAAAAAAGGACACGCAATGCATAATATATGTAAACCATATGTAGAATTAAAACTTTCGCTAATATATTATACTTACAGTTAGCGAAAATTGTATAAAAATTCGATGAGTCATAGAACATTTTCGAAAATATAATAAATTTCAATAGTAACAGTTGCAAAGCAATATTTGCAAAAATTTTGTCTATTCAAAACAGTGGGTTTGAATCGCACCCGAACCATGACACCCCTACCTATTTATTATTTTGTTAAGAAATATCTCTGAAAGTGGTTTAAAATAGAAATAAAATTATTTTATTAGAATATTAGTTATTTACCAGTTACCACCCAAAAATTCTGTCAATGTAGGCCCTTAACATCAGAAATTTGGGATATAGTCGTTTAGGATTTTTTTATTTAAAATAAAAAAACACCTCACACACTGGAATTACAAATTGAATTAAATTTGCTTTAAAGACCATCAAAAATTAATTTATGGCCCATTTTTATATTTCACAATACACATCACTATTAAATTATGTTTTAATTTTTCATAAAATTTTGATTAAAATTTCATTTTATTATCAAATTAAGTTTTCCTTACAAAAAAAATGCAAACAATAATATGCTATTGCAACAAACTGTTGCAAAATTTGAAATGATCAAAATTTTATAGTTCTTTAAGATTACAAAAGTACGAGATACAAAAATAAGTTTTTTTTTAATCTTTTGGTAAAGCTTTAAAAGACCACTGTTTGTTGAAGAGACACACACTCTTGGATTATCAAAGAACAACTGACTCCATGGACACATTGAGTGTAAAACGAAAGGCCTCTCAAGTCTCATGACGTTATTAGAACGGAAAAGTCCAGTACGTAACACCATAACTGGTAAATGGACGAGCAAATATTGAGTCTGGGAAGTCTTTTGAGATTTGCATACAGATGACTACTTATGGCGATTCGGTATGGGACAAAGGAGAGTGGCACTCGTACAACATGCCATATATGCTAACTAAATTATTTACATACCGTATGGTGATGTAATTATTATTACTTTTGGGACAGTGATACAACAGGGAGGTATGATACTCGCATCGTCCAGCAACAGCGAATGAGTTGTCCGACACAACAGGATATTGTTTATTAAATTCAATATGCACTTCAGTTTTAACCAGATTCCTTAGTGACCTTCCCCAATTAAACAGCATTGAGCTGAGCATAATATCCTTGCAATGTGCACCTAACTAGGTTCACGTTCCACTTTCCCGCCTCATTTGGCTATGTATGCATGTACACAATTGGTACGGTGCGTTCGTTTTTGGTGTGTGTATATGAGATATTGATTTTTTGAACCCACCTCTTAAACAGTACGAAGCACTGAAGCTAGTTAATGCAAAAACATGGTAGTACTCGTATTTGGATACTTTTCGCTGGGAGTTGGGGCACGAGAGCTGCGATTTTCCTTATTGTCATCAGTGTCATTCTTATGAGGTTTGTTTTCAACAGCATCTGGTATTTTATGGTTATTGATTCCCAGAACGTTATTGTCCCGGGTAGAAAAACAACCCTAGCAAAACATTACACAAAATCAATACAATTTTCTTTAGTCCTTCTCATCTTTTATTGTGTTGTACTGTCTTTGTTGCATGTATTATATTTTAATGCACGAATAAATGTTCAGTTAACTGGTGTTATAGGTGTTTTTTACGCGGAAGCTTTCAAGCGAATGGCACAGTACAATATTTTGGTGATCAGTCTAGGAGTCTTACTTGTAGAACTTTTTTGCGAGACATATTTGCACTAATGAAGTGTTTAGTTACTTATAAGTATTAAAAAATAAATATAACAAAGACGTAAAAACTATACAAAAATAAAAGTTTTAAACACGAAAAGCCACTAAAACTATACACAAAAATTACACACGACAAATATTAAACAAATAAATCAACTGTCAGAGAGAGGTATAAGCACCAAGGTATAAATATTATGACTGCATGAGGATATAGACTATAGTGTGTAAATATATAGACAGAAAAGGGTAAATTCCTTGCGGATTACCGAACCACCCGATCGTGGAGAATGCAGTCAGCAGACTACATGCTGGCAAATTCTGGCGTTGCGAATTGTGTAGCTTTTGAGTTTTTTGTATGAAGCTGCTCCAAATGCGGGAAATACTCGTACAGCGTACGTATAGTTTTCCAGGAGGCGCTTTCAATGCGCGTTGAGAACTTTTATGTTGTATGTTGTATCTTCAAACTCGCTCAAAGTGGGGTCACGGGGTGGTGAATTTGTGTGTGTATGAGCTGCTGTTTCATACGGAAGGGATATACTTCAACGCGATGTTGTTTGTTTTTCTGTGGTAAACACTTTTGATTTTGTTGCTTGATCCTTTAGTTTTAGAAAGACTTTTTTTTAAATGATTGTATTTGAATGAAGTTTGCGCATTTTGATTCCATCCATGATTAATTTTTTAAATGTATGAATTGTGAGTTAAAACATTGCCGTCACGTAATCGAGCTGCATGGATGAAATCATTGCAGACTGAGAAATATTGTGACAAATTCTGATCAGGCGTGTGAAGAAATGTAAATTCACCGGCAAGAATCCACTTGAAACTGTATAGGAAGCAGGAACAACAAATAAATTTTCAGGATCCTAAAATATACAAAATACAATAGGTAAAATTCTAAATCGAAGTTGTTGGAACTTTTAAGATTATCGAAACTTTCTCCAGTCAAATTAGACACAGAACATAGCTTATCCTTGCGAACTATTATGATATTATCAATTTAACTATTACGACCATACTGAAGTAATATATTTTTCCGTTAACAAAATTTAAAAAAGGTAATGTAGAAACCACTAGACGTTAAAAAGCTAGTCTACAAAAAATGTCTGTCCGTACGTCCGCATGTAAGACCATGCTCCGTATATAATAGGCTATAACTCATTTTTAAATGTCAATCCTTTTTTCGACTTCAAGGTCATGTCAAAATTGAAATTGCATGTTTGATTTTGACTATTTTAAATTGTTTTTTATTTCGAACAATCGCATCTCGGGAGCAGATTTTTAAATTATTTAAAAAAAATTATTAATTTCTGAGTTAGGTTTCATAAAAAAATCTTTCAAGTGCTTTCTACAATGTAAAAAAAATTAGGGCATCCTTGAAGAATATGCACTCTTGACTGACAGCACAAAATGGATATTGCAAAATAGGCACATTTAAAAATAAATCCATGTCAAGACGAAGATAATAGCAGTGTGTTTTAAAGATATTGAAAACAACACTTAAAGGTATAATAATTTGAAGTGCAGCATACACAATGCATATATATTCCACTAGTATATTTTGCTTTGTGTAAAAACAAGTAGTACGGGTTTAAGAAAACATACCCTGGTCGCTAAATGGAAGAGGGTGGTGGAAGTGAAAGAAATCAAAAAAAAAATCAAATGTATTTGTTACAAGGACGAGCACCGTATGCTGTAGTGAGGGAAAACAATGAATTCTCATTTCTCCCCGAAGCCTGAAAGCAGTTCTGCTGAAGAAACCAACATTGTTTTTGACATTTTATGATTTTTTTTACGCATCTTACGATACATTTTATTACATTTTATAAATCGTAATAAAAAAAATTATTTGGCCTTATTGTATGTCATTTTAAGATGCTGCCTCTGTTGAAACAATTATTACCGTAACAAAATTTTAAAATGTTTAGAGATACAGATATACACATTTCATAATACGGTTTACCTCATACAATTATTTAAAACATATGTTTTTTGTCTCTGTGCGGAGATTTAGCTAATTATGAAAGATTACGCGGACTATTTATTTTCTCGGTGAAAAAATTGCAGTGAAAAAATATTGTGGGGGAATCAAAAAGAAGTTTCTTAGGAAAAGCTAAGAGATTTCTTTGATGATGAGCAGTTTTCGAAGAAAACATTAAAAACGATAAAATGATGGTAGAACTAACTGCACTTGACATCGGTTTTACTTTAATTTTCGTTATCTGAAATAGTCTGGTCTCGGAAAGGGAGTCTACTGTGTGTGTACAATTTTTTTTTTAAAATCATTATTGCCAAGGACCTTCTCAAAGAAATTAAAATATGATTTTACAAAAAGTTTTATAAATTTACTTAAAAATCATATAATTATCGTAAAAGTTACACTGCACAAATTGGAATTTATTTTCCATAACGTTTTGACCACGAATAAATAATGCTATTATTAAGCAAGCAAAATTATCTAAATTCACTAATTTACACTTAACTGCAGTTATAGACCAACTGATTTTACAAAAAAGCTAAATCGCTTCACTTCTTTTTTTTTAAGACTGTTGGAACTTTTAACAATCTTACCTGTATACACTTTCGCTTACTCATTTATGAATAGTGTCGCAAAGCTTTGAAAAATGCAATAGTACCAAAAAAAGGATTTGATATAAATTGCTATAAAGAATACCACCAGTGTCGAAACATTGCGGTTTAAATTGTGTTCAAATGAATGCATATGCAAACTCCTTTAACACTCTAAACACTAAATTCCACAACAAACAGTTTTCCCCCTCACAAAAAGGTCATTTCCGAATGTTGTACAAAAACATTTTTTTGGGTTTACTTTTGTCGCTTATGTAACACACCCTTTCATTTGTATGAACATTAAATTCAAAGTACATGCTTGTTTTAAAACAATAAATTAAATCAACTTTTGATGCACGGTAGTGTTGTGCATTCTGTTTAGTATAAATTAATATATGTAAGTGCTTTTTTAAAAGTTTTGTTACCAAATGAAATAAAGTATTCGGGAATGAGTCTCAATTTTATGATTTTTTTGGGCTTGTTTAACTTTTTACAAATGCAATTTAAAATTAGATTTACCTAAACCTTGAAAACAAAAAATATTTTATAGTCTGTTTATGTACACTGCGACCGTCCCATTTGCGTTATTTATACATAATTTGTGGGTTACCTCACATGTTGCCGTTGATTCAAATGCTCATATTATATCATACGATCATTCACTGAGTTAAAAGAAGTCAACAATAAAATTGTATTTTAAAATAAATAATAGACACGTTTTACCAACGAAATGGTTTAAATATGCGAATTGTAAAATTGTGAGTTCATTTTATCTTAACTCTAATAAATTTTTTTAAGTAATTATATAGTATTGTATTAAATAATGAAAGAGTAAAAACAAATTGTATTTAGGAGGCTCACTTTTTTTAATAATCATTCTGTATTTAGGTAATATTTAAATAGTAGAAAAAGGTGGAATGGGGTGGAATGGTGAAGAATGTCTCATGCAAGAAAGTTAGACTTTTTTCGACTTTAAAAAAAAAATATTTTCAGTTTCCCAATTCCTGTTTTTTATTGTAATTATTTATTTGGGCATTTAGTTAAAAATTAGGCAAAAAGAAGACATATGAGTTAAATAATTTCAGCAGTAGAAGTATCCTTCGAACACTTGAAATTTCAAAACAGTGACGATCTGAGCGGAGTTTTCCCAAATATTGGCATCATTCTGCGAAGAAAATTTCGTCACCATTTGTTTCAGTGGAGAATGAAAAATGTAAAAGGAAAATAACATAATTTCAATCAGTTTACCCATAATGTCCATGTTTTGAACTGACATTAGTACGGATCGGACGTCAATGAATGTAATGAAGAAAAATTTAAAGTTAATAATTTGTTAAAGAACAAAATTTTTCCGATTTTGTAACATTTGAAATTTTAAAAAGTCAATTTTTAGATAAATTGTTGATATACATTCTACATTATTAGGTGCCTCAGTGAAACGAAACAATTAGTGTAAACATGTCTTTGGTGTAAACAATTTCAAGGTATTTTCCTAAAATAAAATCAGGATAATGTATAGGTATAAAGTTCAAACGAAACCAAAAGTCTCAGGCTCAAAAAATTTAAGGTGAAAACATTAATAAATGTTTGTATTAAAAATGTATCATGAACTTTTTTTTTGTCAAATATTTTGCTGTATCATATTTCATAACTGAAACTAAAGTTTAATAAATGCAAGTATCAACTGAATAAGTTTATGTTTTCATTATTTATTTAATCTAAAAATCGGTATACAAGAAGTATTGCTTAAAAAATATTTTCTCTTAAATTATATTATAATACCTAAGTAAAATTTCATGAATTTCTTTATGTAAAAAATTAATTCAAAATTTTTCAAATAAACGACATTTTAAATCGTAGTACACATCACACTTACATGTTATTTACAATCACATTGATTAAACAAAGAAAAATATAAAACTAATCGTTCCGGCCTAAAATTAAATTTGCTATTTTTTTTTTTTTATCCCTAAATTTCATTTAATTTTGTTTCAGTTTGTTACTTTTAATACGAGAATTTAATGTACGACTGAATAAATATTGTTAATTGTATCATGTATGTATTATATGTAAGAATGTTTACACTGAATATGTCAACAAACTAATTTTATGTTAAAATGGCATCATTTTTCAAAATCATTTTACCATTCCACCCAATACAAAATATGTCAATCAATTTTAGGTCAATTCGGTGTGATTGTAGAAAAAATTACGAATAATTTTATTTTACACTGCTTACAAAAGTATTTTAGTTGTGTTGTTTAGTCGTAAAATGTAATTGTATTATTATAACTATTAAATTAAAACTTATATGGAGGAAAACGTTATTGTAAAAGCAAACGTGAAGCATAATGAATATTTAAAAAAAAAAACTATATAGAATTGTGAAGCAAACAAAGTTGGTTAAATATTTACAGGTAAGTTTTTTTTACAAAATAAAAGCTATTACGAAATCATGAAAATCAATTGCACAAATTCACATATTTCTTTTCCTTTTCTTTTCATGTTTCTTCCCTTTTTAATTAAAAGCTTGACTGAGTAAACTGTTTACGTAAACTTACATCACGATATGGATATAACAAATAATTTCAAAAATTTAATACACCATTTATTGAATTAATCATCCACTACGTGGTTAATATTATGCATGTTTTCAAATTACTAATATTCACTCAACTAAATGTTAAAAACACGTTATAATAAAACTAATAATAAATAATAATAATATACGCACATGTCGATCACATTTTGTAATTAATTAATATTGTAAAACAAAAAAGCCTTACAAAGCATTAACACAAGCGTAAAAAGTTAAGCTACAAAAAAAGTTAAAAGGTTATAGCAACACTTAAGACGTTTTGAAGAAATTAGCAGTCCGTTTAAAGTGTAAAAACGTGAGCAGTACACGAGAAGTATTCATTTTGAAAATTGCTTTCTTGGAATTTTTAATTAAATATTTCAAATTATAATCTACACAAGTTTTTACAATTAAGTTGCCACGAAATTTAACATAAGGCATACAATTTCAGAATTTATAATGGCACCACCGTAAAAGAAAATTCTCACAAGCACCGACAAATCACGATTTATTACCAATGTCTTACCAATGATATAAGATGTGACTACTTGCTCGTTGTTCCATAATTTTAATATAACTAACTAAAAATCCAATATTGAATTAAACTGTCTGAAATTGAAGACACGTAAACTAGGCAATTGAAATTGCAAAATAATCACAAATATATTCCCTTTAATATTTAAGTACTAATATTTTTATTTCAAAATTTTTTGTCACTGATGATTTTTCATAACTTTGTTGTTAAAATCCAAAGTTAAAACCTTAAGGTCAATTCGATTTATTGAGTTTAAAGTTTTCACATTCTTAATCGGACAAAATTAATTTTATTGTACAATTGCAATTATTTATTCCGTAATCTATTTTATGAACCTTTTCAACATTTTACAAATCACGCACGCTAATATTTTGAAGAATTAAATTTTAAAATAATGTCCTTAAACCTTACATCATGAAAATGAAACTTTGTTCAGTGTCAACTTGAACAATCAAAATACAGCCTTCCACTGATTGCAAAACTTCTTAAAATGAAGATACATGTAAAAAATATTCAATAGATATTTAATTATTACTTATTTAGTTTAAAATTTAAGTGTATTTTATTGTTATTGTAATTAAAAGACAAAAATTATTTCACTTCATGGCACTATCTTATAAACATCTATGAAAAGAAATGCTGAGGTTTGTTAGTGGTAGTGTTCTCTGAAGCAGAGCGTCGCACACTTGTAAACTACTCTCAAGTCTCGCGCGTTTTATTACTGCAGAAATAATTGTTTTGTGGGTTTTCATTTTCAAATGAATTTTCTTATGTACATTTTGATTTTTGACAGTTGCATTATTAAACTGCTCACTTCTAATAATAAGAAAATATTTTCACAAAAAAATATATATGGCAATTGAATCAATTGTTATTATTGCAGAAGTAATGCGTAAAATCTTAGATTTTACAGTTTATTTTAATCATATTATGTATTTAAATTAAAATTATTTAAATTAGGATGTAGTAGGATTAAAAGAGAGATATGTGTTTTTATTTTTTTGTGAATGTGTGAACTGGTAATTGCATTCTTCGAAGTTATACTTAAAAGTTAACCAACCCATACTACATAATAAGAGTGTTAAGCAAACGGTTCTTATTACAAGCATCCGTTCATCTTTTCTTACAAATCACAAAATAAGAAATATTGAAACAATTTTGAAAAAAAAATTATGAGCATTTTTCTCAATTATTTTCCTAATTAATATCACAATAGAAGTTTCTAATACACATAATATTATAATTTACTTTACTAATTTCCACGAAATTTGAAATACTACAACAAAAAAATTGCACCTACTTTTTACTCTCTGCACTCGTTTATCTTTCAGATAAAGCAGCCCCTTAAATTGTACGCGAAAACTATACACTTAATTGCCTATTCGCCATCATGTCGTTCACAAATTACCAAATTAACAGTTCACAGTTCACACATACATTCATTGCCGTATTATTTTGTTTTCGTACACATTTAATTGGGATTCAGTCGTTGCTTCGTGCAATTATTTATCATTTTAAGGACATTCATATTAATAAAAGGGGATTCATTTTGAAAAAACAAAAATTTGTTATTAGGTACCAATTGCATGTTGTCTATTTTAATTGTATTATTAATGTTGTTGTTGTTGTTGTTGTTGCTGATAGAGTTGTGCGGGATCAACTCAATTTAATATTATGCTCTGTTGAATTAATTGTTTCTATGTAATTTGTTTATTGTAAAAAAAATCCTATTGTATATAAATATAGCACCATTTGTACATTATTATTTTGTGGAAGCTGAGTGTTTGTTTGTTTGGTTTGTCTCATCTATGTTATTGATTTAATATTGAATTGAACTATAATATTTGTTGTATTTTGTGTTATTGTTATTTTGTGTATTTGGACTGATGAATTAACAGAGAAAAGATATAACAAAAACTCAAAATTGTAACGCTTCTTAATTATTAATGCACATGCCACCTGTTTTAATGTTTTATACAGTAATATTACTTTTTATGAAAAATTTGTTAAACTAAATAAATGTATGTTTATATTTTAAACGCAATTAAATTGACTTAAAAAGCTAAAGACTGTTAAATCACAAAAGTTTGTCGACCATTTCCCAATATTGTGCACAAATAGTCAATTGTCAAATGTAATGAGATGAAAAAGACAACACGCCCTCAAGCATGTCTTTTCTCACTAACTTTTTCTTACTAATGTAATAATTAATTAAATTGTGTACACAACATTGAAAAGATTTCCCATGTATTAATTTTCAACAAATTTGAATGTATTTTTTATGTTATAAATTTTTGAAAACAAATAATGAATCCTTGCTGAAACATACATTTAACTAGGCACTCTCGTTTGTATTCAAAATACATTATTTCCACGTACTTTTATAGCACGATGTATAGACGTTGCTATCCTTCTCAGTACAAATCACACGCTTATAGAAAAAATTAGGCGATTAAAGTTTTAAACTCTCAATAAATAAACATGTTTTTTAAACTCAATTCAATTTTGAAATTGCATTTCCTTGCAACCTTTTTCCACAACGCATTAGATTAATATCCATGGAGTTTGTTAGAACGTCCTGACTAAATTGTAAAATTGACCACATGTTATTATGGCAAATTTATGATACATTTTACATTCACCATTGTGTGTAACTTCATAAACTATTAGTTAACCGCCAATAACTAAAGAACCTAACTCAAAATGCTGACTCTTTATATCGTAAAATCGTCAACTTCATTAAAAAATATAGCTACATAGTTTGTATGATGCCGTTTACTAGTAATTTACACATAACGTACTAATTTTCTGCTTATTTGTATCTCCTAAAAACTGCAGCTAATACATACTACTGTACAGTTTGTTTTCTCTAAATGATCTTAATTGTTCTCGTATGTTGCATTGAACGTAAAAGAAACCGCTTACCGAAACGGATCTGCATACATATTATATGTGTTGCAATTAGTTATATAAACTACAATTAAAATTATTAGTTTCAAACCTGTGGGTATTTTGCCGGAGGAATTGTTTTTACATGAGAAGAGGGGGTGGGTGGTTGACTATTTATTGAGATGTAGTTTTATATTGGGTTCCATACACACATGTACATTGCACACTCAAATCATCCATTTCAGTACGTTCTATCCATGCATGGAAGCGGATTCTATCTCACAAAGTCGTCTACCTTTATGAATTCGCGAAAACTGAATGGATATTGTGGATGTCACTGTGTAATGGAGGCAACTGCGCCACTTGCTGATGGTACTGATGTGGCAGACGTTGGGATGGCTGAAGTTGTCCCACTTACACCATTGTTGCTGATGCTGGCTCCAACACTGACAATATTTCCAACACTGACAACACCACCGCTAACTGTTCCGCCGGCACCGTTAGCCTGTTGTTGTTGTTGTTGATGCTGCTGGGGTTGTCCTCCAAATGCTTGATTAAATGGCGGTGCGTAACACTGTGGGAAATACAATTCGTGTTTTACAACAGGAGCAACACGTGGAATCAGGTTCGTTTGTTTGTCGATTGTGGTGTGGAACGGTGTGGCAGCTGTCACTGGAGTTGTTGCAGCTGATGGAACAATTTCTTTGTTGACGACGCTTGCGATCGTTGCAGCTGCTGCTGCTGCAGCCGCCGCTGTCGATGAAGCTGTTGTTGCACGACGTGCCTTGGTTGCATGAGGATTCATATGGTTGTCGATGTGTTTCTTAACCTCGGGCTCAGTGGCAAATCGACGACGGCAATTTGGCATTGGACAGCAAAATGGACGATCTCCCTGAAAATGAGAGAAGATTTTTTTATTTTTTAATGTTGCCGTTAAATTGAAATATAAAAAAATGTTATATTTGAAAAAGATTTTTCAAAATTTAAACGTTACAACTACCTGGTGTGTTCGCGTATGCTGATCCAGAATGGCTTTCTGTCTAAAGTCCTTCCCGCACTGACCGCATTTATAGGGTTTTTCTCCAGTATGAATACGAATGTGCTAAAATATAGAGTGTACAATTAGACTTCAAACATAGCAAGTAGAATAATATAATTTAAACGAACCTGATTCAGAATGGTTCTCTGTCGGAAGAAGCGCGGACAATACAGGCAACCGTACGGCTTTTCATTAGTGTGAATTCGTAAATGTTGAGTTAAATGTGACTGCTGTCTGAACCGTTTTCCACAATCCGGACACGGATAGGGACGTGACTCTATGTGAATACAACCATGTTGCAGGAGTGTACTCTTTTGCTTGAACTCTTTTTGACATATAGGACACCGCACATACAATGGCATTCCCGCTGATCTACCGTGTTGAATAACATCCGGAAGCATACCCTTTTGACCTTGTTTCAGATACTGAAGTGATCCCAAATTTGCACCAAAAACAGAGTGATTGACGCCTTTGGCGTCTTTAAAATATGCTTGATATCCAATGCCGCCTTCTGGTGAAAAGCATCCGCGCGATTCCGGTGTTCCTTGAGATGCATCATCTGCGTATCCGGCTTCATTTTTGGTATCGCCATCCTCAGGAGGAAATGGCATATCTTGGGGCCATAGTGTGGGTCCATTGGGACCATTCTTGAAAACAAGGTGTGGGGAAACGTCTGTAAAGATACATTTTTCAAATAAGTTTTTTTTTTCCACAAACCAAATCGACGTTTATTTTTTATATAATGTGTTATTGAGAGCCGTTGTCTTAGGCATTGTAAAATTTTAAGATTCAGGTCAGAACACTTGGAAATGGTGGAATTGAATTTGAATTTTGAGCAAATCATTGAAATTTTGGTATATGCCGATTTACTCTTTTACTCTCAGATAATTCATGGTTAAGCAAATGGTAAATAATCGATCAGAAATATTACTAGAAAACAAAAAGGTCTCATCTTGCAAAGTGGATAACAATATCCAGAACTCGGAAAAATATTGTATAAATATATCAAATGTTAGAAAGCTAAATTGGAACAAAAAATAACCACAATAACGATTAATCTCAAGACCGTAAGCGTAAATGATCTTATCAATTATGTGAAAACAAAATGAGGAAATAGTATTAATGTTAACCTTTAGCTTGAACCGTACACGCGATATGTTACCCCATTGGTTTTAATAAAAAATTTTCTCACGAAAATTGATAACGAATAAGTACGAGTATGTATATAGAATTTGCTGGAGCAAACAAATACCAATGTAGCAGTTAAAATTTAGAAGTTCACAAAATTGAAATCGCAAAACGGTTATCCGGAAAGAATCTATCCACCATTGTCATCACCAAGAGTAAAAGATTTGAGATAGCAATTTTGATAATTGGTAAATTTGTAGCGGTCAATAACTGTCGCTCGCCTTGATGGGTGCGCACATGTTGATTGAGGATGGCCTTCTGACGGAAGTGCTTGCCGCACTCCGGGCATGCGTAGGGCTTCTCACCCGAATGAATGCGCAGATGCTGGTTAAGTATGGCACGTTGACGAAAGCTTCGCGGGCAGTACAGACATGAGTACGGTTTCTCGTTGGCATGGATACGCAGATGCTGTGTCAAATGTGACTGCTGTCGGAATCGCTTTCCACATTCGGGACATCCAAATGGGCGGGAATCGGTGTGAATGCGCTCGTGCTGAAGCAATGTGCTCTTCTGCTTGAAGTCTTTGCCGCACGTCAGACACTTGAACAAACGCAGTTCGGATTTCACTTTGGTCGTGGCCGCTGTCGTCTGATGCATTTGATGGCCGGGCAACAGATCCGGCATCGCATATTGCTCGAGACCGGCTTGATCCATTCCGCTCATGCCGGGAAGCAGACCGGGCTTATTCAAATAGTGTAACGGAGGAAAACCGGGTGGTGCCAACATTGTGCCTTGTACACTGGAATGGCGTTGTGCATAATAATTCAATTCTGCCTGTTGTGGAGGGTCAGTGAAGCATTGTGGGCCGGCCGGCTGTTGAGTCGAAGAAGCTTGATTTGTTTGCTGATTTGCTACAGCAGCTTGTTGTTGTTGTTCAGTGGTCATGTCAATGTTTTGTTCAGGTGATGGCTGCTGGTTTGGTTGGCCCACTGACACTTGCTGGGTATGTTGCATGGATTGCACCTGCAAAAACAACTTGGATAAGTATAAAAAAAAAATGAAATGTAATTAAATAATATTACCTGACTTATCACTACATCGTCGTCCATTTCTTGTCCAGCTCCACTACTTTGTTGAGGATATGGGCTAGTGGCTGGTGACGAAAGTCCTGCACTTCCATGTGGGTCACCCCCACGCTGTTGTTGTTGATCATCATTTGTTGGACTTTGTGATCCGACTTGCTGATGTTGCTGCTGTTGTTGTTGTTGCTGCTGTTGTTGTTGTTGTTGTTGCTGCTGCTGTTGTTGCTGTTGTTGTTGCTGCTGTTGCTGCTGTTGCTGTTGCTGCTGCTGTTGTGCCGCAATCTGTGCTACAGCTTGCTGCTGCACATGGTGATTGGAAAGATGTGCCTGCTGTGGGCTCTGTTGCATTGATGGATAAACGTCGGAAGCTGAACCATTACTGGCCCATTGAGCACTAGCCAATTGTACGCCACGCTCTGCTGCGGCAGCGGCAGCGGTTTCTTGGGAGTCCTTGTACAAAACATATGGTGCTCCGGTATCTTGAGATATGCAGTACATTATCTGTCGGGGAACTTTAAGCCCAGCCGCTAAACAAGCAGCGAATGACGCTGAAAAGTTGATGGCCATATTCAATGCTTTACTATGGCTTTCTTAACAATTTTTTCCTGATTTAACGATATTCCTATAGTTTTGATATTAGAATGCTTTAAGTAGTGAAGTTCGACTCGATGATAATGGTGCACGTACACTGGTTTGTTCATTTCCAACATCAGCTTACTTCACTGTAATGTGCAATAAATCGCGGAAAACTCATATATTTTAAGATATGCGTGAGTCATGCCCATAAGTTATATTTTTTAGCCGCAACACCACAACTAACTGAATATACGGCGATACATTCGTCTTTGTCTAATTGAAGTTGGTTTTATTCACATCTTCGACGGTTTTACGAGATTCAATTTTAGTCATAAGTCCATAACCTGGAAGCGAAAATTTGTAAATTTAAGTTAACTTGTTTATTTGCATGTCATTTTAACAATAACTAATAATAAGCAATGGATTTAGTTAAACTACACATGTGCGACAAATGACAATGATTTTTAAAAAAAAATTTATTGTTGGCCCGCTCTGCAGTGTGCACCCTTCGCATGAAACTGTATAATATCAAAATGTGAATTTGAAACGAACACAGGCGACTAACATTAACGAGTACGACGACGATTATAAATCGGCACTCTTAAAACACATGTACATACTTAAATTTTCGCTGCACATGGATGAAATAAAGCACAGCAAACAAAATGACGAACAGCATCTTTGGATAGCTAAAAATACTTTCCTTTATGAGGCATCGGGGTTCATTAGGATACATTCTATTTATTCTCATGAAATTCAAAGATATGAGACTCGGATTTAGTCAACGATTTTGTATGTTGGCATTTGGCAAGCTCTTTCTTTCATTTTTCCTTTTCTTTTTGTTTCAGTTTTCATTTGATTTTGATGATGTCTTTAAAATAACGAGTGGACGAAAGAAATAAACAATTCGATATTATGATTTAATGATAATTAATACAATTTTTTTTGCGAAATTTAAACTTCAGTTTATAAAAATAATTGTATCTTATCAATGCACAAAATAGTTAATCGCATAAGAAAAAAAAATTATGCCACTAAGCTGGTTAATAATTTTTTTTAATCTCAAGGAATTTGACACGGACCGTTAATTGCACAAAGCCTAAATTATACAATAACCCAACTGTAAGGCCGACCCAAAATAATGTGCGATGAGAGTTGGATAACGTGTGCACAAAGTACGCGTATATAAAAGTAAAGAATTAAACATGATTTAAACAACATTTAAATTGTCTACCAACAAATATACAAGTAAAAGCTCTCTTTCAAAGACAATTAAACTAATTCGGAATTTCTTATTTCCGGAATTATTTTCAGTGTCATTTTCAAATTGAAAGCTTATGTGAAGCTTTTATCAAATACTTTTTTTTGTCATCCAATTTAAATTTAATTTCATTTAGAATATATTTCGTCCAACTTAATTTGAATAAAAAAAGGTCAAAAAACTGCTACTTGCTTACTTGAATCTTATTTTCTTATTTATGCATAAAACACATCCCCTTTGTGATTGGTGCATAACAATTACACATATTTGTCTGAACAATAGACTAACAAGAACAATGCGTTTTATTATCAATATCCTCATTAAATCCGAATATAAAGGCGCAATAAACCTTAGTGGTAAATACCCAATCGTGCATTGTCAACAAATTGAATGTTATTTTGATTTGCAACATCCATTTATGTCAATGAATTTTTATTTCATCCAAATTAAGAGCATCTGCTTTAAAAATATTAAATCAGCTCATTCATTTAACATGCACCTCCCATATCAGCGTCATAAAACAGAATGGGACAATTTTCTTTTTGTGCTTTATCGTTTCGTTATTAACTAACGGTGATAAAAAAATTAACGTGGCAAAAATATTTCAATATGAGTCTTTGATTGTAAATTATAATTTTAACACATACCATCTTTACTGCCAAAAGCCGTGACATTTTTGTTTTATCCCTATTTTTCCAATAATACCATGGATAATGCATATTTTGCACAATGAAAACACACACGTGCAGCTAATATAAAAGGGCGGCTAATAAAATATGTAAAAACTCGACTAGAGTCTATATAATCGAAAATGAGTTGACCGTTTGGTGCAATCGAATATGCATGTAAATGCTCCCAGCTAAGTAAAAATCAATAAAATGATTTACTCTCTTTTACCGTAGTGTGTGATTGACTGGTTATACATAATAAAAAAAATGGCTGAATTTTTATTTTCTGTTATAACGCTTATAATTCGTACAATATAATAGATTAAATTAATTATTACTGTATTAGCAGTTATATTTAAATTAAAAAGGATTATATCAATTTAATATTATAATTGGATATGTTTGTGTATACTTACAACGAAAATATAAATTGCATTCCAGTAAATAATTCGGTAAAAATTTTGGGTGCATAATATTTATCCATTCTATATCAAGCATACATTGCAAGTACGCACGCTCAGTACACAAATCCGGCAAAAACAGTTAAACTAACAATGAGCTTTTTTTGGCGCCAAAGGGGAATGGGTTGAAAAGTGATGTGGGCAACAGTTATGTTATATACGAGCATATATATACATGGACATCACCAGTGTGACTAGCAGGGAGTCGCGAGATTGGCACATAAAGCGCGCAATCGTACTGACGACAAATTGGCTGTCGTTTTTATAATATGTAATGGATAAAGCTTCCCCATTGCATTGTGGCAACATTAAACATATACATTATTAAATTACGTCAAATTTTTGTCCTAGCTGTGTATCTAATTTAAAAAGGAGTTATTTTCCACAAATTTTTTTAACATTTTTAAATCAAAGAAATAATATTTATTTAATTGTTTTAAAATGCAACACAGGTAAAGCGACATAATACTTTGTGCTTGAAGTTATCCAAAAAACAAAACAAATTAATTTAAACAAACATTTTTAGGTCGGTAATTGGGTTCGGCTGTTTTTAACTTAAATAAATTGACCTTAAAATTTAACTTGAAAAATGCATGTCCTGGAATTTTATATATTTTACAACCAAAATATGTAATAAGGTTCTTTTCTTATGGATGAAACCTAAATAAATACCTTAGAAAACGAATTTTAAATATTTGTTTTTTATTTCTGTGTGCACGGGAATTAGGATTATCGGGATACAAAGAGAAAGGAATGAAGAAGTAATCCTAAATATATAACTACATAATTTACAATGTTAACTAACTAATTTGATCCAAAAGCGAAACACGGGCTTTCCTCTAGTTATTCTACAACTACACAACAATGCCACTTGTTACATTTATAGTAACTGCTAGTTATGTAGGCCAAAACTTAATAAATATGCATTATTGTTGCCATTCTTGATTCTTGTTACTTCATCAACGCATTTTTGGCTTCATTACTGGGAACCTTACCATATCATAGCACGTAGCAGGCGAAAACAACAGGAGCTTTTACTTTATGAATTTCCAAGAACAAGACTAATGAGGTAAGCATTGTAAATAAGCACACCAGAAAAGCGTGCGCGTATATTTGTTTTAAAATACATACATAAGCATTTAAAGAATCGCGTATTTAACAAAATATGTGTAGAATAATATTGTTGTATAGTTATGAAGTATGGTGTAATTATGTATTTAAATTAGTTATCACTTATCCAGATAATTACCAATAAAAAGAATTACTAGCCTAAAATATGCAGTTTAAAACGTTTATTAAAAAAAGGAACTATTAGACGATACCATACATTGTACTTAGAATAATTGAGTTCGAGCAGTTGGAGTGCTCAATCCTCAAGGTCAAACTATTATTTACCATTTTAATTAAATCTTAAAAAGCATTTTCATTTGATCTAAAAATTATTCATACGCCTGGCTGCGATTGTTTTGACTCATTTGAAGCAAGATGATTCGAGAAACATCGTACTAACTACACATATTTAAAATATATTATAATAGTGGAGTCATGACATGCACACACACAATTGCTATCCGTAGTCTATCAGTAAGATGCTATAAACTTGTTAATAACGCTTAATCTCTTTGGTTCCAAAACCAAATGAATCTTGTATTTCAGGCTTTCATATGTGCCACAATTCACAAATAACTAGTTTGAAATTGAGCAAACGAAAACGTTTCATCGTTAAGTTCGACGTTACAAGCTGCATAATGAACTTAATAAAATGTTTATAATTATCTCCATGAAATTTAGGAAAAATTTGGGTTTGTTGCATTTCAATTTTTTACAATGCCAAAATGTTAATTTTGATAATGGATCCGTGATTCAAAAATAATGTACTTATAACGCTCATTTCGAATATAAGCAACAAAAACAAAATCAACTTAATGGCGCCAAACAAGTTTTATTAAGCGCATAAATTTAAACTTCAAAACAATTTTTTTTAATTTTGCTGTTACTACAATGAGGGACAGACGTGATTTACGTCGGGCAGAGGACAGCACAGAACAAGAACCACAATGGAAAACCCAGAGGCCAGAGCTGCTGTCGAATGTCGACATTCAATTTGAAAGAACGTGAATTTTGAGAAGCGACACCGAACGACGGTGTGTTAATTAATTTTTTTTAGATTGACTAGCTCTATATTTTAATATTTGACTATACAGTTCGCTGCTATTAAAAATAAAGCTGTTTAATAACACTGGCCACCATCTAGAATCTAACAATAAATTGGTTGTAATATTGGAAAGGACATTACTTTGCTTAAATTTTTTTTCTCGAAAATGGTAAATTCATTCCAATCAATTGAAAAACAAATACAATCAATCTTATTCTATAGTGTTAGTATTTTTAATTATATTATTTCAAAAACATAATTATCTTAGTACTATAATTTTAATTGATATCTGATTATTTCATAAGCAACATGTAAGACAAATATAAAAAATTGCCTACAGGGACAGCTATTATACACAAGACTTATCAACATCATACTCTTTAAGATAAATTAATTTTATATTTTTTAGTTTAGATTTTATAAAAAATGACCCGCGTGGTTATTTTGTATCAAAAAGTTTCTTAGAATGCTGTTCTGAATATTATCATCTCCAAGGATGATCAAAAAGCTGTGCTCAAATTCAAATTTTGTTAGTTGTGTCCTTAAAAATCCTGTTTTTCCTTCTTTAAATCGTAACTAATATTTGAGTACAAAAAACAAAAATTGCCACTTTTTAAATTGCTTTGTGAAAATTTCAGCTACGAATATAGAGCTTTTTTTCTCCATACTGTTCGAATCTCAAGTAAGAACCTCTGTTTGTAAACAACATTTTCTCAGAAACAATGAGACGAATTTGCATGAAATGTTAAGATGCATATTGCGTACATTCAAAATCAATAACAAAATAAAATTCTTGCAAACTTAATGTCAATTATTTAAGGTTAAACCCAAATTTGTTGACTTAATTGTTTAAGGACATGTCCTTTTTGTTTAATTGTGGGAATCACTCTCCTTTTTCAAACTTTAATTTCACTGTTAGAAGGTCCGGAAAGGCAAAAAATGTTACATAAGTCGGAGTTCTTTTTTTATAGAAACCCCATAAGTTCATAAATGTCAAATCATGTGACCTTGGAATTCAGTATTTCATTATCTTCAGTAGTTTTAGACGTTCAATAATCCTTAATTTTAAGATTCAAACCAAAAGGTCGTTTGGGCTGATTTGTTAAAATTTTATCAGGAAATACAACAACCAAAACGTGCTTAACATAATTGTGATCAAAATGTACAAATACACAATATTTTGATTCGTCTTATTCTCATACCAAGCAACATTTGCCTCTACCACAAGTATAAAGTATGATTTTTTTGTAAGTTACCTTTAAGTAGAAGCTCTAGCGCACAGCGCATTGCTGCTGATTGAAGGCCGTGTTTACATATAAACACATAGATTTTCTTTCTTTTTTATATTATTTTATTGTTTTACCGGCTTTTCATTCATAACAATAATGGGGAAAATAGTTTTTCTTTAATTTTTTTTATTAACCCTTTCTTGTCCGTAAATGCAGAGTGACGTATATGGATATGGTTACTTTTTATATGAAACATTTCTCGACTTTTGTGACCAATCAATACCCGCATGTCACCGAGTGAGTATGCACATAACCAGTCTACATACTCCACAGAGCTCTTAACTGTACGTACTCGAGTACGTAGTTCACAGACAACGCGAGTTTTACACCTACAGCTTTGAGTTTCGACATTTATTACAAATCGCGGGCTGCCGAGCTACATTCTCATTCCATCAGCCTCCACCAGCGCCATATTTACAGTCGATTTCATTCGCGTACTGAACTATATATCCTATTGCGTCTAGTTTAATTATAAATATACATAATATTTGCATATGTGTTATACATGCGAATACGAGTGTAACGTACATACTGGCCATAAATGCAAGTAAATCGTGTATATCATTTTCAACCATTTTGGCGAGCACAAAACGATGCTGTGGCCTGTGTTGGTGACTTCTGACTACGTATGTACGTATGCAGTCTTTATGCCATCTAAAAAACTTACCGATTTGAAAGCACTTCCATTGCCACGGCCGCTACAAAGTAATCCAAAAAAATCCCACAATAAAATATTTTTACAATGATGGTTCCAAATGTTGCACACACGCACACACAGACACACGCACACATTAAGCCATTTTCTGTTCGGCCAGCTTGCTTACAGCTTAACTAAAAAAATTTATAAAACATTTTTTTTTTTAGATTGGACCATTTGTACGTAATAATAATTATTATTTGAACGAAATATTTTATTTGTGCAACTTTCGCTGTAACTACTGCAATTTATATTACATTTTATATTATGTATTTTGTAGGATTGTTAAAGTGTCCACTGAATTTGCTTATGATGATAATTTTCTGTACACAATAACTACATTGAAGAACATTTTTGCAATTATCCATCACACAACAAATATGCACCACACCATTTGAACTGTTTGAACTTCACTTTGGTTTTTCTCAAAAGTACATGTATTTGTGAAAAATTTTTATTTATTTTTTTCCTTTTTTGATTATTTTTTTTTGTTTGTGCAATCGTGCAATATATTTCAAAAAATAAAACAGGTAAAAAACAACAATAATTTTTTTTTATTGTGCCTAAAAGAAGAAACAACAAAAACACACCGAAGCACACCGAAAGACAATCAGCGAATGCACGTATACAAAACGCAAATCATAAATTTAATTCGAAGGCGCGCGCGCGCAAAAAATTGGAGTATGTGTACGCGATGTCTCTTTTGTGTCCGGCAGCGATGCGGCGAGGGGTTAATGGGCAAGGGTGTTGCGGCAGCACTGCAAAATACACCAATATTAAGCTTTTCGTATGTTTTCGGCCCGTTGTAAGAATATGTGGGTTCACCAGTCACCACACATGTGCAGCAATCCCAATATCACCCAACCAGCCACATATTATAGTTAGTGAAAATTCAATTGTGTGTATGTGGAGCTTTTGGCACATCGGGTATGTGCGAAAAATGTATGATATTCGCGAGCGCGGTGTATTCACATTCAAAAATTCGCGAGCAATAGCAACTTCATTTATGCACATGTGTGTGCGTGTGGTTCAGTGGATGTGAATTGTGAATTGTGAGCAAAGCACAAAAAATTGCACCGCCGCGGCCGCGTCCGCCAATCGCCATGCCACAGTCAAAATTGCGCGCAAGGGGAAATTTCAGTCCATATATGTATAATATGAATAGCAGAATGAGTTCTCGTTTTTTTTTGTACCAGCGAGTTGTGTATTCAAGCTGGGTGCTTCTATGCTATTCCGAATAACCTGCTTACCCTTGCACCGTGATACTTCGATTCTGATCTGCACCCGCGAAGAGAAACCTTTATGTACATATGTATCCATAGAGTGTAGTTATGATATATACCTACTCGTATATGTATAAATAAATGGGCGCAAGGAATGGAATCAAACATATTTTAAATTGCAGAGAGCTGTGGGGAGAATTGAACGTAATATACATATATTCAGAACCAAATGTATTTGTACCGATATATGCGTAGAAGCCGCAATTGATAGCGTGTGTGGGTTGAAAATGCTTAACCTACCGCACCCGGCTAGGCTGCCCGGCATCTGTGGTTCGTATTTCGTATAGTTTGCCGCCGGCTCCATGGCTGTGACTTAAACCTTTTATGAAATCGAGTACATTATGTACCCACTGGTACTTGTACATATATTAAATTATACGTACTCATTGTGTAGTTAGCAAGACGTGATTGAATACTATATATCAATAATTATTGCAATATTATGGGAGCCTGTTAACAGCAACAAATTGCTAAACTGAAGGAAAGTTTAAATTTATAATAGAAAGAAATTTGCACAAAATATGTATATTTCCCAATTTAAATATGATATGCCTCAAAACCAAATATATGATAATAATTATAGGTATACGAGTTGGTAAATTAAATTTGAGTTTTTCAACCCCATTATTTATTGTGATTAGAATTTTAAATTTTGAGTTTTGACTCACTCACTAGTCACTACGCGTCTTCAATGTTTTGATATTCGACCTTGGGTCGGATCGAAATAGGCGTTTGGAGTTTTTCAACGTTTTAGTAAGGAAAACACTTTACCAGTGGTCCTGCAAAGATGTACACTTAGGTATTATAGCTTTATTATAAATATCAAAATATAGAATATAGAATATATTAAAATTTATCTTCAATTTTTAAACTCGTTTACTTTAAATTATTTTTAGCAGTTGATGATAAATTTGATCTGAAACCATCAAAAAGGATTACTATTGGAATGAAAGAATTTTTACTATACAAATATTTTAATTTGATTAGTTTATTTATTTATGAATAAAGCGTAATAGAAGAGAAAGATAACTGCATGACAAGGAGAACGACGTGAAACTTTTTAAACACACCAAATAAGGAAAGTGTCGAAAAAGTAATGTTTTAGTGTCCTTAAAATTACTAAAATTCCTACTAAAGTTGTATTCTTCTATAAAACTGAAACAATTATGTTGGTACATATCGTTGTTTAAATCCTAATTTGATTTACGGTCATTGATAGAAATTCAACTTGATCGACTATTTATAGAGTTCATTGCAGTTTGCAAAATTTCTTTAAACCGCGGCAGCGAGAGCCAAGTAAAAATGCAGATACTGCAAGGAAAACAAATGATTAAATTTTGGACTCCGGAACGTTAATGCACTAATTATGAATTGAGAACGTACTTTTGTTATGCGTTTACATCACCTAGAATGAAATAATTTTTTTTAGATGATGCAGGTGTTTATTTGAATACAACTGGATGCGTCTTGATGGCATAAAAGCTTAGGGTCCCTCAAGGTCAAGGATTCGAGGTCATATTAATTTTTTTTTAATGTTTATTTTTTAAATAACAACTCCTTCAGGCTTCAAAGTGTCTTTCTACTTTTTTTCTGTATTTAATACAAATATGGAATAGGAAGTCAACGATGCATGAGATCCCAATTCCATCAAATATATCGTTCCTTAGGGGGTTTTCGTAAAAAGAACATAATACAAATTCATACGCGAGTGGTCTTGAAACGGATAGAACTTTTATGGTAGAATTTGATTATCAATCTCTTTTATATATGTTTAAGCACAATAATAGATTGCCTAAACTGCGTAACTCGCAATTATTAATTTGCATGATGGCTCTTGTTTGGATACGTGCTTCTGTGCTAGTAGTTGGCACTTGGTACTAATCGCATTATATACTCTAATGAGCACTAACTAGTACACGCACAACTCCGCGAGATATAATTAGTCACCCATATAGTCATGAACTGGCGCGAACAAAACTGGAACCGATTAAAAAACACAAATAAATACTGATGTCAGATGGTGCCAAGTGCGCCGACTTACTTAACGTTGCTACGCCTAATAAATGATTGTTGCAAGTATTAATGAATTCATGTACCGACACATAACGCATAGAACGCGTATCATGTTTAAAATTGCTGAATGTGTAGAACTACAATGTACTCGTGCATACATATATCTTAAATCGCGGGATCATGTTATTATTTATTGTCGCGTTTATTATGCAGTCAAATTATATGTTAAAGTTAAGACATAATTAAAATTAGTAATCATTACGATTCGGTTTAATAATAATAAACAATTATTAAACCCAATCGTAAAGATTACTAATTTTAATTATGTCTTTATTTGAATCTGTGCCAAATTCAATTTCAACCCTTTCAGCAGTCCACACTCCCCACATAATATTTGCTTACAATAATAGAAGAAGGTCTACTTATTATTTCCTCTCTATGACGACGAAATAAACAAACGCTATCAATATTATGTAAAAGAAAGATAAACCCTCAGAAAACAATTACAGGCCACAAAAGTAAAACTTTATTTGAAATAAATTGAAAAATGGACTCAACATTCCCATATTCACGAGAGAGGCGTCATTTTGGACGTCAGTGTATTCTAAGTGACAAAAATGAACTTCTAGTTTCGATTCCACCCAATAAACAACTTGCTAAAGAGTACATTTTGCGCGATGAAGTCCATCGCTCCACGCAGCGCAGTAAGACGATGGGTTATGCTGAGGTTAATACCAAGGCGTCCACGTATGACCACCACTCTGTGATGCACACTGAAGGTGGTTGGCCAAAGGATATTAATCAGGACGATCCAGAACAAACGACCAGATTTCGTCGTAAAATTGAAAAGGATGAAATTTTCATTACACAACTAATGGCAATGACAACTCTTATGGAGGGCTGCATTTTTCAAAACAATGCGGTCAATATATACGAGAACTATTTCGCCGACTTAGACCCACCACCCCTGATTGAGCCAAGCTACTCTCGAACCATCAGCGTGTATCGAGATGCATCCGGTCAAAATAGACCAATAACCCATTTGGCATGGTCACCGGACGGTGCCACCAAATTGGCAGTCAGTCATGCGCCATCAAAAAATCATGAAACTGTACAAGCTCTCGGCTGTAATGATTCCTACATTTGGGAGCTAGGTATCATTTGGTTTGATTGCAATTTCACAACGGTCTGACTACTGTTTTTTTTTTTAGATAATCCTAATGCTCCGTTGATGAGTTTGCACACTCCAAGTTCGGCAATATGTCTTGAATACAACCCAAAAGAAATTTCTACATTAGTAGCTGGTACACAACGCGGTCAGGTTTTGATATGGGATACACGTGTCAGTGGGGACGCAGTCGCTATATCTGAGCGTGAGGTTTGCCATCGCGAGTCTGTCAACTCTGTAAATTGGATTAATTCAAAAACAGGAACCGAATTTTTCTCTGGTTCATCTGATGGTCAAGTTATTTGGTAACAATTTTCCTAAATACCGTTTATTTTATTTACTTGTAATAATTTAACTTCTTTTTTCAAAAAGGTGGGACATAAGAAAGATTAATGAACCAATGGACCGACTTCTTATTGATCCTGTTAAAACGGACGATCAAGTACTATCGCGATGTTACGGTATTTCAAGACTAGAATATGAGTCTACCATGCCAACCAAATTTATGGTGGGAACCGACATGGGCTATGTGTTCTCGTGCAATAGAAAAGGAAAGACACCCAGTGAAAAAATTGCAGTTAAAGTGAGTGAGAACGATTCTTTCAAAAATGGTTTATTTAATCATTACGAATAATATTTAATTAGATGAAATGTCACCTGGGTCCAGTATTTACAATAATGAGGAACCCTTCATTCCTGAAAAATTTTCTGACTGTAGGAGACTGGACAGCACGTATATGGTCAGAAGATTGTCGCGAAAGCTCTATTATTTGGACTAAAAATCAACCGGCGATGTTAACAGCAGGTGCTTGGAGTGTCACAAAGTACTTTAATTCGTTCATCATAATGCGCGAAATGTTTTATTTTATTAATTAATGTAATATTTTAGATGTTCGACATTTTTTACGTGCCGGATGGATGGAGTCCTAGATGCTTGGGATCTTTTGCAGCAACACAACGATCCGGTACTAAGTATGAAAGTTTGCGATGAGCCATTGATTTGCCTCAGACCCCATGAGACGGGACGTTTCCTGAGCGCTAGTAATAACAATGGGGCGACATATTTGGTGGAGGTTTCTGATAATATGGCAATAAGTTTGAAAAATGATAAACCACTTTTGACGGCTGTAATTGTTTTTTATAAATTATTTTTTAAGTTCGGTACTTATGCATATAAACTTATTTATTTTCGTGCAGATGTTTGAAAGAGAAAACAAACGAGAAAAAATACTAGAGGCGAAAATGAGGGAGATTAAATTAAGGGTCAAAACCGCACAGCAAGCCCGTTCTTCAGGAGATGACTCCAAAAACGTAGCATCTGTAGCTGAACGTACGAAATTTAACTCCGATATAAATGTTCAGTATTTGAAATTAATTCTAATTTTTTGTTGCAGTTGCGTGCGAACAAAGTGAACAAGAGTTTTGGGCAAGTGTTGCCATGGAGCGTTCAAAATCTTTAGTTAATGTCGATCCAGATGAATTTGAAGAAGGTGACAAAACTGTACCAGACAATGAAAAGCCGTCTATTCATGTGCCAGAGGCAGAATAAACTCGAACAAAAAAGTATTTTTATCATACACAAAATAAACAACACTTTAAAATATAAATAAATGGTATATGTATTAATTATTTTTGTTGACAATCTTTTGAGAGTATAACTACTGTCTACAATTTGTCGACACATCTATTTATTATTAGTACCACTTTCAGTGTTAAAACCACAAAATTTCCATTTCCGTTCAATTTTTGCACCAATCCCCGTTACTTCCTCCACAAAGAGGCTATCGTAACGATTTAAGACCATTTCAAGTTCCTTCTGTTGAAAATTAGGTGCAGCACGTTGAACGTAAGACCAAATGTAATCGATACTGGCACCAAAGGGATGAACAACAAGGAAGGTTGAGACTAAAGCCACAATTTGTGCTGCATCTCCACACAGAATCACATCTTTTTTCTTTGGCTGCGCCTTTAGAGAATCACTGGAGACACCACAGTCGGCCTGTGATGTGGTGTCAAATTCTAAATCATCAACATCGGATTCACGACATGACGATGTCGTTTTAGATGCTTCCACAATTTTTGTTTTTAATAGCAGCTCCTTAACGTTGGCTTGCTTGAGTTTGGTTTCTAGATCACTAATCTTGGTGAGATTGTCCTTTTCCTTGTGCTTGTTATCAAGCAACTGTGTTTGAAGATTCCTTATTGTCTCTTGGAGAACCTTGATGATTTTTTTATTCAGTTAGTTTATTTTACAACAATGTTAATAGCATTTTTACTTTAATTTGTTGGTCCTTGATGTCTGTGTCAGACTTTAGGTCAGATTTCACCAAATCTACCTCACTCTTGTATGCAGCCACCTGACATCGAAGGCTGTCATTTTCCTCCTAAAATGTGTACGAGTTTTTAAAATGCTCAAAAGTCAATGTTTTAATTAGCCACACCTTTAAATGATCATTATCTAGTTTAGATCGTTTCCGTGCGATTTGTACATCCCTCTCGTCCTCTGACATTTCCATTTCGTCCTCATCGTGTAGCTCTTCCAACTAAATGATTTTTGTTTTTAATTTTAAAATTATTATTATTTGCATTTATTATGGTTTACAACTATTTTAGAATATCATATTTTATGTTTCAATCATTCAAAGTTAAAATTTGGTTTAAAATGTATTTCTTTTACATCTTAATGCGGTATCTTATTGTTGTTGTATTCCCTTTTTAGGTTTTTTCTTTAACTTTTAATGTAAATAGCAAACCATTTTTCTCGCATCCAATGATTTTTTAATCGTCTTGTTACCTGGTTATGCGGATTTATTACTTACCTTGTTAATATTTTTTAATCAAGAACAAAAATATTTGCCAATTGTCTCAAAATGCGATTTCTGTTATTTTATCAATTTTTCAATATTATTTTCCCCAAATGACCATCGTTTAAATTTTTATGAATTTTTATAACAATTATTGATTTTATTAACATTAATAGCTAGTCTAATACTCGAAAAAGGATATTATTTTATATGTATTATTCAAATATGTATTCATATTTTTTACAATTTGAAAGCCCGTCACACATGCGCACCAAACAAATTAATTAATCTCAAATATAATACAATTTTGCACCTGAATAAAACTTTGGTCTGATATCAACTTTTTGAATTGGCAAAAACACCAATAAATTTCCATTTGAATTGCAAACTAGTATTTAAAGACAAAAAAAGGTGGAATGTGCCAAAGTCCAAATAAAAAATTGTTTTAATGATTATTAAAGAATTTTTTAATATAATTGACATAAAAAGCTGAAGGGAAGGTAATTTCAAGCGAAGGAATTAATTTGCTTTCTTTTCGTTAATTCCCCTGAAAGGGTATTTTTCTACAAACAAAATGTTTTTTGCCAAAATCTTACAGAATCAGAAGTCAAAAAAATTCCATGCTAACTAGTTGCCAGTAAGGATTACATATTTGTTGTTTATATGGTTACGAGAAGAAAATTATAAGCGTTAAGCATTTAAAGCCCGAATACACATCAGGATTACTGAACAATCGTTGGCACAGTTATTAAGTTAATACGAATAACTGCAATTCGTCTTTAATTTTTCGTTATATTTTTTATGAAGTTTTTGATCGTTAAGGAGTAAGGACTAATGTGTATATCAGTGCTATAAATAAAGTGGAGATTATTTGATTGCGATTGCAGAAATAAAAACACAAACGTCCAAAATAAAAGGATTAAAAGCAATTTAAGTAACGTAAAACACATAGAAGTTTTTCTAATACGTACCGCCGACTGCTTTTTCCACATATCGATGTTTTTTCTCTGGGCTTTGGTGAAATGGTCCCAAACCTTCTTGTGTATAGCCGCATTGAACACTTTTTCAATCTGAGTGACTGAATTGGAGAAGGAGGAGATAAGAGATTTCCGAACGTATTTTCCTCTTCTTGTTTTTTGTTTGTTTTAATATTAAAATTTATATGTCCGTCATCTTATGATTTTCGTTTGTAAATTATTTTAAAGCTT
Source organism: Sylvicola cinctus (assembly GCA_963854165.1). Taxonomy (NCBI): domain Eukaryota; kingdom Metazoa; phylum Arthropoda; class Insecta; order Diptera; family Anisopodidae; genus Sylvicola; species Sylvicola cinctus. Next base: position 28,804,230 of record OY974083.1, on the reverse strand, counting down.
ACACATAATCATGAAAATTATGAACAAATAATATATAGGGCAGGTATGCTAATGTAATTGGTTAAATTCGTTCAGACGAGTAAGAATAAAGAGAACTTGCAAAAATAATAAAATGAAGAACAAAAGATTAGTAAATAATCAAGAAGTTAGGTGTGGCAAATGGCAATAATAAAATTAAATAATATGAATATGATATATCTCAATATGCATCAAAAGACCATATTTAAAATGAAAGTTAATTCGGTGTGCATAAAAAAGGAATTGCATGTCACTGGATTTACCATTTAATAGAGTATTTATTTTTTAAATAAACAAAATGTGTCCATACGAAATTTGATTTAAAACTAGCAGCAATAAAATTATATTATTATGAATTGAATTAAAAAAATGTATTTATGTTTAATAAACAAATAGTTTGGAAGAAAATATAAAAAAGTAAACAAACTAGTTATTAAAAAAATAATGAAAAATGTGGGCAATGTAGCAAAATAATTGGAATGTTTTACAAAAACGGATAGGTCTAAAATAATAAGAAATTGTTCAAAATTCTTTTAAGTTGTTCTGAATTTTAAATACCCGTGCATTTTATAAGTAAGACTTAAATTTTGTGTTTCAATCACAAAATGCTTAATAAAATGCAAATAATATAAACTAATTAATATCGTCACATTTTCAAGTCAAGGTCAAGGTTATTAATTTCAGTGCCGGAATAAAAAGAAGAACAAAAAAGACAAATACTAAGGCCGTTCTGCTTTGTACTCGACCAGGCCATAACTGAGATTATATAAGTTTATCTATTAAGGCGAAATGACCCCAAGTACCAAAAAATCACAATAAAACAAAATTTAAACACACACAATCCCACCCAGATTTTGTTATTTACATCCCCAACATCACATTCGGCGGAATAATTTAAGAAAAAATGAAATTCCTGCGACTGTGATAGAACGTTCACTGAATAACAAATCCTAACCTGGTTCAATTTTTCTTCTTTACATACCTTCAATGTCATACGGGAGTTTGATTTCTAAACAAATATAATTAATTATATTGATGTGTTTCAAATTGTAACTATTTTAAAATAAACAACAAATTATGTTTAATTGAAACAGAAAATAAAGCCAAATCAAAAATACTACGACCATAAACTTATGTTTTGTTGGAATGTGTTGAATGAAATTCAGAAACACTTACTCCGTTAGATAAGTTTCTTTTGAGATTCGTATTTTTCATTGTAAAATAGCTATTGACATTTGTTTACAGACTACACACATCATTGCCCCTAAAGTTTGCCTATTTGCAGTGCTTGCGCGCTTTGTATTGAATTAAAACACTAATTATAAGAAATATATAATAAACCTCTTTTTTTTAAATACAATTAATTGATTTAAATTAGACACAACGGAATTCAAGCAAAGAAGAAAATAGAGTCAGTTTGTCTCTGATGCCGCATTTTATAATGAAAGAAATAATCCATTTTTAAGCCTGCAATTAAGCTCTAAAATTTGAATGTTTTTTCAAACACTTTTTGCAATTAAAGGAGATAATCTGTTATTGCAGCGTAATATTATTTTATGTAAATATGTTCACGTTCAGAATTCCCACTTACTGATTGTACCGCTTGATCTCTCATCCAATTCGGTACAGAATTTTGGTGAAAGACTACAAAGCTCTCCATGTGTTAATAAATGCGTACAAATTTAAATTAAATAAATTTTCCTGTCTTGTTGAAAATGATCTCACCTGTATGTGTCCTTAGATTCATCACAAATCCCAACGATTTATTTGGGTTTTAGTAAGACGTGTTTACAAACGCATCGAATGTCCTTTGTGGAAATAGCCGACAGAAGCGTGGAAAAGCTTTTGCTGCCATTTCCCAATATGAACTAACCCAATTGCCCATAAATAATAAAATTGAAACATTTTGTACTCACACTGTACGGACATGCTTTGCATTTGCTTCCGATAGATTTCACGCGACTTCTGCAGTTCCTCCTCATACGTAGTTTTCTCTCCCTGTAACCGACGCACATGGGAATTGGTGCTCTGAATCATCGAATAGAACGTGTTGGCATTCTTTTTGTTGCAGTCTCCTCGCTCCAGCCATGTGACTAAAATCTGTACTGCTTTAGCAAAACTCTCGTCCTGTTTTAATTTCTCGGCTACAGCACCGGCCTCATGCTCCGAGTAGTGAACAATTGGCGGCGGTGACAATGGTCGCAATCGATCACGCTCCAAACGTTCACGATGTCGCTGCTCACGTTGTAGTTGACGTTGTTTGCACTCCCATTCGTATTGGTCATCTCGGGCTTGAGCATAGTCTACATGTAAGCGTCCACAGTACGCAGCATCTGAATTATTCTCAATGCGAATACGATAGCCAGAAAGGTAAATGGCAGAATCCACAGACGCCTCATACACAAACCGAATGTGGCAGAAATTTTTCTTAGAGAGGCGCAAAGTTGTGATTTCGCCGCATCGATCAAACACCTCACGTATAATTATTTCGGTGATTTTCTCTGGCAACCCGCCCACAAAGACTGTACGACATCCGGGTGGGCGTTCTCGTGTCGTGGGTGGTGGTGCACTTGGACTCGGCGGAAACAATGTGCAAGACTTGCACGCAATCATCTCTTTAAGAGACACTGTTATGGGACGCATTTGTTGCTGGTCGCAAGGGTCTGTCGCTGATGATTGTGTGACAGTACTGGGCGACGGTGGCGATATATTTGTGCCGGAAATTTGGCCCAACATTGGATATACTTGCGAGGGATCGATCATGTTCATCATGCTTGGCATCATCATGAAACCTTGGGACATACTGAACATGAGTTCATTTTGGCTCATTGCAAGAGATAACTGTTTTTCATGTGCCGATTCTGCAGTAGCACCATTATGCTGGTGGTGGAGATGATCATCAAGATGACGATCCACGCTTTTACGATCACGATCGTGTGATAAATCGTCTCGTATGTGATTACCTTGTTGTATTTGAGAACGGGTGTCTAGGCGTAGGGGTATGTCAGAATCAGCCTCTAATTCCATAGGACCGGCACCAGACGGTTGTTGACCTTTTTTAATATTGTTAAAATCTAGCGGGTTGTCATTGAGCCCTGTCATATTATTAGCCAGGAGTGCAGTTCCAGAAATTTGAGAGAGTGCTGGTAAAAAATTGGTCCCATTTGACATCAATGGAACTGTGAATGAAACAATCAGGATTCCGGAATAAAAAAATATAATTGCGCAATTATACATAGGAGTATGTATACCATGGAGCTCTCATGTATACAATATAACTTGAGGATAATATGCACATACCCATTGTGTGTAAGGGATTAGTCCCCATTGAACTGTAGCCGTAAGACATTATGATAAATTAATTTAATACTTCCACTTTAATATTAAATACAATTAACAAGAATGTCCATTATATTACAATTATTTTGCATGAAAAATTAAAATTTTATTCTACACTCTACACTTATTAAAACCTAAATCCAGAAAAAATTTCAGAGGTGAGAGAAGTGAAAAATAAATTAAAATGATTATATATATATAAAAGTAAACACAATATATATATTTTTTTCAATTATACATAACTCGGACAGTGTTGCCTGTTCAATACAGAAAACAAAAAAAATATTCCTCATGGAGAAACAACAGTAAGATCAAGTAAAACGATGTTTTACTTTTGAATCTGACCAAACTTAGGCAAAATATCTGATATTGTTATGTCATATGCTGAGGATTCGATTTAAAAAGATTCCATTGAAATGAATGTGTTTTATACTATCACCTTAGCTGTTGACATTAGAATTATCGTAGAACAGAATTTTACAAATTTGAAAGTATTGAACCTTGGTTCTACTCAAGTTACCAAGAAGAACGCAATTCATATGTATGTTAGATTAACGTGTGTTAAAATTCTTCAAAAAATATTACTTTACAATATTATATTTACGAATAAATATTAATGTTATGATTATAGAAAATGGGAGCAATAATTGCGCTGAGCCCTTCTAATATATATACATGAATATATATATGCATGTATGTGATATATATGAAATATGTATAATATATATGCGAATACAAAACAAAAAAAAAACATTTAAATTTATGAGACTTCTTATCGTATATTGATTTGTGGAATGTCAGTGTAAGAAATGAAAATAAAATTTGTTATTATTAAAATAGTTTAAAAATATTGAATTAGGTCATTTGGATTAAGCAAAATTTTACTCAAGTTTCGCAACAACAATCCTTACAACAGGCACAAACGTAAGACATCTAACCATTTGCTTGTTTTCAGGAAATTCATAAATTTTCTCATTGGATGGAGTATGTTTCTTATTTGCATTTGCTAAGTTAACACACGTACATAATTCGCATGGAGATTCAAATTTTCTGATGAGTCTGCAATATGTTTCACAATTGTCACACCTTTTAACGTGGAAAACCAAGCAAAAGGGCATAAAATTAGTTGTTCCATTGAACTTTAATTTTATCGTAACAAATAATCCTACGTGAAATTGGCCAGAATCTTTAGCTCAATCGATTTTTCGTTGCCTTATAAAGCATAGAATATTTTACCTGGAAGCTGCAAACGGTCAAACCATATAGCGGATAGCCCATACGGATTGTCGTGTTTGTTTTTGTTAAAAAAAGAGATATTTATTTTTCATTTTTATTATGTCACAAATTAAGCCTATAAAATTAGATAACGTTTATTCTCTTAAAAGATAACGGATTTTAGAATCATAAAATGAAAATTCATTACGTTTAATGTGTTTCAGGACAACATGGATGTTCTTAAAGACTTACGTTTACAATCTTTTGACAACATTCGATTTGCTTCATACAGGACAGCTTCTAAAATTCGCTACATTCAAAAATTAACCAATCGTAAGAATTAAACATTATTTAATAGAGCCGCATTATAATAAATATTTTTTTTTTAGTACATTTGGTTGATATTTGGAACGTAATTGAAGCGTTTCGTGAGAATGGATTAAACACCTTGGAGCCACAGAGTGAAGTTAGTGTCGCCAGACTAGAGACCTTAGTCTCTTCATTGTATCACAATTTAAATAAACGCCTACCTACGTCACAACAAGTTCCGGTAGATTCCAAAGCAGGACTTCTTTTAAACTGGCTGCTTTCTGCTTATGCTGGTGATGCCGCGTCAAATGGAAAGATTCGTGTATTTTCTATTAAAGTTGCTCTTGCCACAATGTGCGCTGGAAAACTCGTTGATAAGCTTCGATGTAAATTGTTTTAAATTAGTAATATTAATGCACTAAATAATTAAATGTTTGTGTTTGTAGATATTTTTTCGCAAATCTCGGATGCAGCCGGTCAGCTTATCCACTGGAAGCTTGCCGAATTCCTAAAAGAAGTACTGGCTCTACCAGCAGCCGTTTATGAGTCACCATCATTCTACTACAAAGATAATTTGGAGGCTGACCTTTTCTCGTATAGCATAAAAGTCACTGTGAACGATTTTATCACATCATTGATTTCGGAGCCCGGACCCGCATGCCTTGTGTGGTTGCCATTGCTTCATCGCATGACCACTGTCGAGGGCATATGCCACCCCACCACATGCGCTGTCTGTCACCGTGAGAATTTCTCCGGATTTCGTTATCGATGCCAACGTTGTCACAATTACCAGTTGTGTCAAGACTGCTTCTGGCAGGGAAAAGTCTCTCTGAATCACCAAAATAATCACGAAGTGAAGGAATATTCCAGTTTCAAAACGCCCAGCGAACAAATTGGACACTCATTGCGCAAAAGTTTTCGTTGTGTCCCTGAGAATAAGCTTACGCATTTTCCCCGATTTCCTGATCAGCCGGAGAAGACGTTGAATTTGTCACATATTGTGCCACCATCACCATTGCCATCGCACAATGGCTTCTCCGTTAACCATCCACCACCAAATGAGACTTTATTTAACTCCTCAACGATTGACCATTGTGGCACGATGGAGTCACGAATGACTGGAAAAAGTTTTGACTCTTCGGGTGGTTGTGGTGGTGGGGGGCCTCTTAGTCATCATCAGCTCATGGACAATGAAGAACACCGCCTCATACAACGATATGCCGCTTGTTTGGCCCAAGACCAAAGACCAAATGATACGCTTGAGTCACAGCAAACATCAACGTCTTCGTCGTCATCGCAACAACAGCGTGAATTAATTTCTCAGCTGGAGGCAAAAAATAAGGAAATTATGCGTGAGATAACACGATTGAGACGTCAGCAGCAGGACCAGGAAGGGATGGGCGGTCATCAACAGGAGCCCCAACTCATGAATGAGTTGCGCGCCTTGCGACAACGCAAAGGTGAATTGGAGGGTCATTTGGGCGCACTACAAGACTCAAGACGCCAATTGATGGTACAGTTGGAGGGTCTTATGAAAATGTTAAAATGTCAACAGCAACAGCAACAACAAGGTCATCCAAATGTTGTTCAGGCAAGCAGTAGTAGTCAAAAATCAACACCGAATTCTAGTCCACGCTCTGCCAAATCGCCGCCCATTCCAGGTTTTTCTACTTTGAAGTAAATCTATTTTTCTTGGTATTTCAAGAAGAGTTGAGACAAAATTTGGCTTGGTAATCAACATTCCGGCGCATTCGACTCTGACATGTCAGTCGATTTGTACGGACATTCTTTAGACAATTCTTCAATGCCTGTAAATGGGATTGCGTGCCAAGTTTAGTCACTTTTACATTTTTCCAAACAGACAGCTATAATAATTGTATACTAGACTTTCGTATTACATATTTATATACATAATATGTGGGCAATGAACCACATAGATGTTTGCTTTTGCATTGGGAGCTTCGATGTTGCCTCGTTTATATTCCTCCTGTATAACACACATGTATCCATATTCATATTCGACTTCCTTATTATTATATTCATAAGTATATGAAACTTGTGATCTTTGTGAAGAGACAGGATACGAGTTTAAAACAAAAATAAATAGAATACCTAAATGTAATAAATATAAAAATAGTCAACACATAATATTCGTTTTTTGATCCCATTTGTTTAACTTTAAACTTTTCATTTGAGAAATCTCAAATTGTTCTTTAGACATAACCTCAAAATTTAAATACAAACTCAATTTTATGCGTCGTTAACCGCCCATTTATTAATTTTGTATTATTATTTGGCAACCAATTATACGTACATATGATTAATTAACCAATTGCAAACTACTCCATATCAACGTTTGCCGTCTTCTTGTCTTCCGCCTCAACCCAAGCCTTTGTGATCATTCTCTTCATGTCGTCATCTCCACTTTGATACATTTTCTTCATCATGTTCATGATATCAGCTGAAGGATTACCACTGGTATCCTCCTCGTCGCCACCACCCACGCCCATGCCAGCTTTCTTGATCTCACTAACACGTTTCTCAGTTGTTGTCAAATGCGACCATGTGTTTCCAGTCTTTCGCTTCAACAAATAAATGGCTACCATATCGGTTTTTACTTTGTGATAGCTCTTCTCCACATCAATATTTTCGAGAAGGCTATTAATCACCAGCTGATAATCTCGATTGTTGAGACCAGACACTTTCATGGTAAGTGCAGACTCTGTGAATGCTAATGTAACATTTTCGGCAGGTAAGGCACCAACACCATCCAATGTCACGAATAGCTTCACAAATCGATCGCTTTGATCCCAGGCGTAATTTGTAATGTCGGATAAATAACATTTAGATGAATTGGCTACTTTTGATCCGGATGCTGTGGCCGTAGGAATGCTTTGCTTGTTGAGATTTTCACGCAATTGTACCATTTGGGTCTCCAATTTGCGTACTTCAATAGATAGAATATCTTTGATCTTCTTACGCTGTGCCAATTCAAGGAAGCCGCGCAATTCCTCCAGATCGGCAGATAACTGCATATGTGCGAAATAAAATTAAAATCAGAGGTTAAAAATCATACAAGTGTCGATTGCCGTGTATAAAACATTTCCTTTGTTTCTTTAATTTAATCAAAATATACCTCTTCCAATTTTGTGGATGCCATTGCTGTTCAGGAAGTTATTGGAAATGTGTACTTGCGTCCTTTTAATAGTTTCTAATTATTAAAATAGTTTTTATAACAAATATTAGATGCTTCTAGAAATGATATGCTATTTGCTGGACTCGTTTCCGCGGTGTCTCTCTTATGACTTCTATAATTCTGCTATATATATAGCTATCTGTCAATGTCTCTTGAAAAAATATATATTTTTGAAGTTTATATGTATTCGAAATTTGCTCAAAATTCGCGATGCAAAAATAAAAATACAATTAAAATAATTTGTTCCCTCGTGTATAACAGTATTTTATTCTACATTCAAAAAAATTGGACGATCGTTTAAATTTGTCACAAAAATATGCAATATCATTTACATTTGTATGATTTGTAGTGGCCTAAGATTGTGGAAACGAATATGGTGTGAAGACATCTCTGGCAAAGTTACGCCCAAATAAGCCGAAATATAACAATTGCGACACCTGCACTTTTGTTTCAATTTGGTTGTCTCGAACATCCAAACTGAAAAAAATGATTACATAAAATGTAATATCTTAAAACAAAACAATATTTCTATATATAATTACCCCATGGATTTGCGAGTAACATTGGGATTTGTGAATGTGTATGCATTGTGTAAAGGTAAAATGCTGGTATTCAAAGTGGTCGGCATTACAGCGATGTCAGGATTGACACTCATCTTGATGCGAATCGACTCAAATATAATTGAGTCTACAAGATTTGTGTTGTCGCTGAATCGTTTACCACAGCTACTGGTATCATCAGACGTGCAAGCAACAATTGCACAATAAACTTCACCACAGTTTCGCTCTTGGCCAAATTGCTGGCTTCCAAATTTTGTAGCGATTCGATAACTGTAGGCAATCTATGAATTTAGCAAAAAGGAAAGTGTTTTAATTAACACATCCTTTTTTGTTTCAAAATATTTTTTCGTTACCTTATCTTTTGGGACTGGAATAGTGTGGTACATCAAATCAAACTCGCAGCAATAATTGCCGTGCTCACAAACAAGAAATGGTGTATTTGTGAGAGTCCGATTAACAACTTCTGCAGGCAATTCAAATTCCATAATTTTCAGACTTTGCATTTCAACAGGAGAAAACGCCCTTTTGGTTCTCACAACTTTGGGAACGACTGTGTTGGGGTTCTTTGGTACTTTTGCAACAAGTAGTGTTCTGAAACCAAATAGGTTGTCCGTATAAATAATAGTTACTTATCGATGCTAGCTGCGAGTTTCCACAGGCCACAACCTTTCTTCAGTCTTGTCCGGTGACATTATGATATCAAGCACGCCATTACGTCCTGCAAATATTCCACTACCTGTGCTTCCTGCTGCTGGATTATTAGCACCAGCGGATAAAAGATTGATATTGTTTGCGAATGCCCATCCTTGATGGGTTTGTGTTGCTGTATAAAATGGCATTCCTGAGAACCACATAGACGGATACAAGATGTTCTTAACACCTGAATCAACGAGTCTGTAAAAGGAAGAATTTGTTTCAAAATGGATGTACCAATAAAATTTGGGGAATATACTTCTGACTTGGATATTCAAAAATGATATCAAAACAAACAATGTGACCAAATGTTACTCCGAAATCAGTTGTAAACACTGAAAACTCCGGGGAATCGGGTCTCGACATATGTGCTTCATTGTACAAGTTGAATTTTCTGTACTTGGAAATAACTGCACCCTTCCTGTCCAACACGACATTTGTATTAAACATGTTATAGTACAAACCATCCTTGGCACTTTTCTTAAAATTTGGTAAACAATCTCTTATTTCCCCGTTCATTGGAACAGTGCTGCATCGTTGTTTTTCTACCACATTAACTAAAACATAAATTTCGCTTTTTCGAACAGAATGACACAATTTCACTAGGACCTAAAATCGAGTTTAAAAAGTATCAGGAAATTATTAGTTGATTTTTTATTAAAATCAAGATTACCGGCGAAAACTCATCACTACATGGAGCTATTCCAATTTCAGGTAACACAAAGGCATTTTCCAAGAGCTTATCACTATTATCGTCAATCCCAAAATAGTTAAGTGTGGCTTCCGGAAAAACCAAAATATCCGCATCTTTCAATTTAGCCTCATCAATAGTTTTTATATAATCCGCCAAATTAGTCTCCACAAATTGAGTTGATGATGGGTACATCGATGAATTGTGAGTGCTTAAAGACACTACTGCTGCGGTGTAAAATTCATTTTCCTGTTTTTATAAACTTATTTATAATCAATTTGAAGCAATCATAAAATTAATAACTTTACCAGATTATTGCTGAAGTAAAAATACCCAATAATAGCAGACAGCACTACAGCGACTGTAATTTTTAACGACATATCAAGAGCTGTGCCTATAGAACTTCTAAGGCCAACGGAAAAATGCAAACTGAAGTTTTTTAAATTTCATAGCATACTTTAAGCTTGAATAACTCTCGTCTCTCGCTGGTCTCGCATATCACAGATCACTTTCATTTTCATTCTTTTATCACTACAACGATGACTTGCGTACAAGGTATATAGATCTAATATGGTAAGATATTCCGGAGTTTCATTTTTGACAATTTCGCGCATCTACGTCACTAACATGGTAAAATACATTTTTATATGAAGCCTACTGTACTTTGTTTGATCTACTTTAGATGAAATTTGGGTTTTAATACGCAAATTATGCACAGATTTATTTGTGTTTAATTAATAGTTTTATTTATTTTCCTTTTTTTTGATTTAACATCGTCTCAAATTTCTGAATTAAGTATTCTTATTTTCCATATATTTCTCCATGTATTTCACCATGTTGATGATGCGAAATATTGAAGAGAGACAGCATGTCACATGCGCAATATCCTACCATAATAGCTTTATATACCTTGACTTGCCTATAAATAAATTTAATTTACGCCGTTTATCTGCTAATTTAGTACTTATACGACAGTGCATGTTCATTCTTCTCCGTCTCAAATCGTAATGTGTGCTGTCGCTGTGTGAGACTGAGAAGTGAGACAATAACTTGTATATACAATAATAACTTTGAAATTTTTGTATTGTATTGTTTAACTAATTAAGAAAAATAATTTAAAACAGAAAACTTCCAAGTAATCATAACTCAAACCTACTTTTATAATGAATTTAATATTTGCGGAAGCTATTAAAAACACACAATGAAGTGTGCACACAAAACATGTAATCTACACATGCTTGTTTTGAGTGCGGCTTTGTTTTGTTATGATGCGTTAATTAAAGAACATCATTTTTGAAGGTCAAAATCTTTAAAAAATTTGTTTACCTTTTATTGGCGAATTTAATTAGTTATCTATGGCCTTGTTTACAATATCACTTTCATTTTCTCGTATGAGCAATGGAAATTCAAAAAATATTATTTATGAATACAAATATAATTATTTTAAATAGCACTTACAATAAGTTTCATTTGAAAAATAACTGACATTATTTAATTACATGAGAATTTTGTATAATGATCTTTAAATTATGTGGATGTTGTGTAATGGTCGGCAGCAAAATTTCTTCCATACAATCCAAAAGAAAGCAATTGCGATACCTGCAACTTTGTTTCAATTTGATGGTCCCTCATATGCATCCTGCATTAGATAAGGAATCAATTAAAATTAATACAAACAAGATTATACTAGAGATATTACCACATTGATTTATGCGTAATTTTTGCATTAGTGAATGAGTAGGCATTGTGTAGAGGTAAAATGCTGGTATTCAAAGTGGTCGGCATTACAGCGATGTCCGGATTGACACTCATCTTGATGCGAATCGACTCAAATACAATGGAGTCTACAAGATTTGTGTTGTCGCTGAATCGTTTACCACAGCTACTGGTATCATCAGACGACGTGCAGGCAACAATTGCACAATAAACCTCACCGCAGTTGCGATCTGGACCCATTTGACGGTTACCATAAAATGTTGCAATTCTGTAACTATACGCAATCTGTGTATATTTTAACATTGTTTTATTAAATTAACACATTGGATGGTAATTCAAAAAAATATATGCTTTAACATTTACCTTATTCATTGGAATGGGAATGTGTCGATACATCAAATCAAACTCACAGCAAAATTTGCCATGCTCACACACAAGAAATGGTGTATCAGTTAGAGTACGATTGATGGACTCGGCTGGTAACTGTAATTCAGAGATATGAAGGCGCTGCATTTCTGTAGGCGAGAGTGCTCTATTGGGACCCAATGACCTCTCACTGATTTGATTCGGAATTTTAGGAACTTTGGCAATCAGGAGAGTTCTAGAAAAAGGACATTTAGATTACATGCATTCATTGATATGCACAATAAAAATCATTTTAAGATTTACCTTGTGGCGTCCGGTGACATTATGACATCTAGTGCTCCATTACGACCCGAAAATATTCCACTTCCAGTACATCCAGCCGTTGGGTTATTTGCACCAGCTGATAGAAGATTGATATTATTTGCAAATGCCCATCCCTGATGGACTTGTGTTGCTGTATAAAAAGGCGTGGCTGAGAACCACATAGATGGATACAGAATATTGCTAACACCTAAATCTAGAAGCCTACGCAAGCAAGAGATTAAATTAAAGGGTGCCTATTTATAAGAATTTACATTGAAGAAACTTTACTTCTGACTTGGTGACTCGAAGAATATGTCAAAGCATACAAAATGCCCGAATGTAACTCCAAAATCGGATGTAAATAGAGCCAATTCTGGTGACTGAGGTTGTGTCATTTCTGGTTCCATAAATAAATTGAATTTCCTGTAGATTGACACAATTGAACCATTCCTGTCGAAAACGATATTAGTGTTGTACATGTTGTAATCCAAGCCATCTTCAGTATATCTCTTAGAGTTTGGTAAACAATGCTTTACATTTTCATTGTCTGGAACAGTGCTGCATTGTTCCTTTTCTACTAGATTAACAAGCACATAAATGCCACTTTGTCGAACTGAACTACACAACTTTTGCAGCAACTAAAAATGATTAATGTGCATAAAAATTAGCTCAATTGCGCAGTTAAGTTAGAACAAGCAGAAAGAAATTACCGTCGAATACTCGTCACTGCACGGGGCTGTCTCCAATTGGGGAATCACAACGGCATTTTCCAAAAGTTTATCACTGATGTCATCAATGGCATGATAGTTTAGTGTGGCTTCTGGAAACACCAGAATATCTGCCCCATTTAATTTGGCTTCATCTATTGTTTTCAGGTAATTTTGCAAATTTCCTTCCACCATTTCTGCAGCGGTTGCGAAGGACGATGAATTGATTGGCCTCAATTCAACAACGGCAGCTGTGTAGAATTCTTCTTCTTCAAAATTTATGAAAAAAAAATTAACTCCTTTGTTGGAGCTTAAAGCACATTCTACTGGTTTATGACTGAAGCAACACAAATACCCGATGAAGGTGATTAGTACTCCCAAAATGAATTGTTTATTACTCATGGTATTTATTTTCGTAAGCACACGAATTTACAATCCACGGCGTCTAACGGTCTGCAGCTAACTGACTTACTACAGTCTAAAGCTCTGCTATTTTGTGCCGACTCTTCGGCTCTTAGACTCATGTTGTGTAAATTTTGAAATTGTGTGAATTATTTGTTATATTTGTCTTTCACTGCATTGCATGATTAATGTCGAGTGAGAACTAGCTAGGACCGCTAGGTATTATTCGCAGTCTAATGAAGCTTATTATAATTGATATAGGAAAAAATTTACACGTCTGATTTACATCACCTAAAATTTTCATTTTATGTTGTGCTGCAGCCCTTATTAAACAAGGCTTTTCGACTTTCTTATTTTATGGTTATTTATTATATTTATTTAATTTGCAAACAAATATTGCGGTTAGAAAACTAAATTGCTTTAATAGTAATAACGATTGAAATCGTAAAGATAACGTTTTATTAATTTTGAATTTTTTTCATATGAAACTGTTATAAATTTCATATATATGTATTTATTTGAGTATATATAATTCTAAGACGAATTTTTATACATACATATATGTTTATGCGAGTATAATATATGTGTGGTAAATTTTTGATAACTGAATTATTGGCGCACAATAAAAAGTAAATTGCAACCATTTACGTATAAACATCTATTGATTAACCAACTCTTAATTCATATCTTAACTTTATTAGAAGTATTTTTTAATGTATATTTTGTGTTAATTTTATGAAATATTGCAATTTCTTGTAAAACTTTGTGCTGTTAAATTGGTAATAAATGGCGAAACGGATCCCAGATGATATCGCCACAGATGAAAGTCTGTTGAATGCTTGCAAGAATGTCAATCCGCTCCATCTTAGAACTGGAAAACGAATTATCAACACTGACATCAGTTTAAATGAAATTGAAAGTGGATTATGGCTTGGTAGTTTAATTAATGTGTTTTAATTTAAACCATTTGTAATATAACTAGGGTCTGTTTTTGTAGGTAACATTGCTGCAGCCACCGACGTTGAAACACTCAAGCAAAAGCAAATAGATTGCATTTTAACAGTTGACTCCTGTCCACTGCCCTATCATATTGAACAGATTACTTCCATTAAAAAGAAATATGTTCAAGGTTAATGTTTTTTCTTTCCGATTTCAGTATACCCTTATTTATTTCGTTTTTTTTTTATTACAGTAAATGATGTGAAAACCGAAGATTTACTAAGTCATCTGATGCAATGCATTGGTTTCATACAAGAGTCTTTGGAAAATAGTAAAAACGTCTTAGTTCATTGGTAATGTTATTATCTGCAGACGGATGAAAGAGTGGAAACATTTAAGGCAATATTATTTTTCATATATTTTAGTCAATATGGCGTCAGTCGAAGTTCTGCCGTTGTTATTTCATTTATAATGAAAAAATATAATCTTACTTATTTCGAGGCATTCAAAAGGTATTCTATATTCAACCGTTTTTAATTTGATGTTTGTGGTAGCACATTTAAATAAAAAAATCTTTTCAGAGTAAAAATAAAACGTCCAGTAATTCTTCCCAACCTGGGGTTTGTTGGTCAGTTAAAACTGTTTTACGAAATGGGTCACAAAATCGACCCAGCCAGCAAACGTTATAAAACATTTCGCCTGCGATTTGCTGCAGACCGTGTGCGAAAAGCCAAACGTTTGCCACAGTCCTTTAATGATCTCATTAAACCAGATCCAGCACTTACTCAAACCAATCCCGAGCCCATCGTGTATCGCTGCCGCAAATGTCGTCGAGTCGTTGCTTCCAAGAGCAACATACTTGCCCACAAACCAAAAACCTTTGACACGATCGCCCAACAAGATATCGAAGTATATCCCACCACTACCGAAGATGAGTACGGACTGCACTCAGCTGAAGTGGCAGATCACATGTCTGGCGCTGCAGAAGTTGTTGACCAGTTGAGCGGCGCATTAAAAGCACAAGTTTTGTCCAATGATGTAACACCGGACACAAATAGTAGCGCTGCCATCGTATCGGACAATTGCAATAAAATATTTTTTGTCGAACCTATTGCATGGATGAAGGATGTCAACTATCAGACACAGGGTAAACTTTATTGTCCCAAATGCAACAGCAAATTGGGTAACTTTAGTTGGGTCATGGGCTGCCAGTGTCCATGCGGAGTTCAGGTATCGCCTGCATTTTATCTTGTCCCATCGAAAGTTGAGCTTTCCAAAGTGGTACAAAATGTTCAAACTACAGTTTAAAATCCTCACTTTAAAACACCGAAAACGACCATATATATCTCTTGTACACGATCATTATTCTATAAAGGTAGAATACAACTGGAATGTGCGAGTTGGACCAAATCGCAAATTGGCGAGAATACAATTTATACAATTTAGCTGTCTTTACTAAAACATATTAAAATAAACTACAATTTAATATATTAATAAATATTTACACAAAAATTACGCGCTTCCAATTGGACAATCTTATAATCTGCGTTTTTAGCTCTGCTCAATAAATGTCTTCTTGTGATCGAATTTAACGAAAAATTCGAAATATAAATGTGTTAAATATAAAATAAATGTTGTTAAAAACAATTTAAAAATCAAAATACCAATAAATTAATCAAAGAATGCATAATTCTATGTATGTTTAACTGTATGTGATTTTTTAACTAATAAACCAAAAGTATCGTGAACTACAATCTGAATCTGGCAAAACTTTACTATAATAATATGAAAACTCCAAAAAAATAAGTATTAAAATGTTTAAAAAAAAATGTTTGCCTAGATACTAGGTAGTGTAGTTAACTAACTGAAAACTGTTTTATTTATAATTATTTTCAGATATGCAAGATTATGTCAATCTTGTTAAGACAAGTTTTACCCAAATAATAATTACTTTTCAGTCATGCCACTGCAGGCTTATATTTTAACACAAAACATGTGCTTTGAAGTTTTAACACTTACAGATTAAATTTTACTAATTTTTAATTGCTCAATAAACAATGTAAAACGTATTAATGTTTCGTGTAGCTAGTGCCACGTTTATTAATATAATTTAAAATGTAACCATTAAAACATTATTAACTTAATTTTGTGTTTCTGTTTTGCAATAAATTCATAATTAATTACAAGTTTTGTTTAAAAACACGAGTGTATCTATATTTATGTAAATTACATTATATTAAAATAAATATATTGGCACATTAAATATTTTCAAATAATCTCCTGATTCTTTTTTTTTGTGTTTTAATATTATATACTCATTTTTGTACACATGGACATCAAACATATATTTTCTTGTAGCTACAATAATAACTGTATATATTATATAAGTTGTACAAAATGCGTTTGGTTAAATCACCTCTAAATAAAAACCTACTAACCAGCAATTTTAAAAGTTGCATATACATCTCAAGAGTAGGTATGTATAATAAATACTTGTAGTAAGTAATTCTGAACAGGACGGTGATTAAATGTTTCCACAAAATTGCATAAAGCTCTTTCAATTCTATCAACCTATCAGCAATATGCATGCATTTATTCATGGCTGGCAAAGGTATCAAATTTTCGTTTTTTTTTTTCGTCAATTTCGTTGCACATCCAGTCAAATTTTTTTGTTTTCCTTTTTTTTTTTGTAAATATTTCGTGTTATGTGCCATTTTTGTGACAATGTTTACATATTGTATTTATTAAATAACTTTTTGAAATAAGTTTCTACATTAAAAAACAATTACCCATTGTTAAAAAAAACCTAAAGTTTTGATTGAAAATCAGTTCTCTATTTGATATAAAATATTCACTCTAACAAACCTAAAATTCGTTACATAAAAATTGATAATATTAAACTGATTATAAATTTAGAGATTCTTGACGTATTTCTCGCTAATACTATGTCACAAAAAATATACAATATTTTAATAAAATAAGGATTTTTGAATTTAAAGATTTTTAATTACACTGTCAATACTTTATAATCGACAGTGGTCGAACATCCTCAAAAACAACCAACAGTGAAAATATATTGGAATGTGTAAGGTTTCTTTTTGTGCAACAAAAAACATGGGTTATAAAAGTGAATTCATTATTAATTATTTATCATGGTTTAAATTTAAATAATAGAAATAGGTGCCATGTTAAAGTAATTAGATAGAATAGAAATTACAAAATCTTTGGTAAAAATTGGCTTTAAGAAATATTATAAAATAAAATTAACTAAAAATGTAACAATGTTCATGTTATAAATAAGTCATCAAATCGGCTGCGTTATATGACTGTTATTATCCCTTTTTACTTAAAATCCCCTATACTTTAAAATTTTAAATCACTTAGGCCGCGTTATTTTTTACGCATATAATAAACATGTTAAATTATGGACATTTAGAAACAAAGTTGAAAATGAGTGGACTAATGAAATGTCTATACATGGATAAAGGAATATAAACAGTTAAACGTTTTAATATATAGCAAAAGGTGCAATTTTGAGAAGCAATAAAAGGCCAAAAACACAAACACACCTTGGATCACTAATGTATCGAGACTACTTTTACTTACAATACCGTCTTAAATATATATTACGGTCTAACTATTATAGCTGAATCTCTAACGGTATGCATCTTGATCGTGACAGCGAATCAAAGGGGCTGATGGATCAGCTGATGGAAAATGGCTAACGTCAGCCATATCAGCTGGTAGAGATGGTGGTTCCTGTCTCCTGTTCGAATTAGGCGTTATAAATACAAAGTAATTATAATATCATAGTTCATCGAACGCCGACGGATGCTCACAGACATACTCCTTGGGAAAGAATCCCACCTGAAATCAGTAGTTTGAATTTAGTAAGACTGCTCTACGTACATACCAACGCAAAATTTGACCTGATTTATAAGTTCTACAAAAGCGAAGATTGGCATATCAGATAATCAATTTTATTGTATAATTATTTTTATTTGTGTTATAAAACAGCGGCACTATGCAATTTTGTGTGAGTATTATTGTGCCTCAATTTGTGTACAAGTGATGAATGAGTGTTACGAATTGCTTTAATTATTCACAAAAAATATTCTCACCCGTTCTATCGTTTTTCCACGCCACCATCCTTTACTGTCACCCTCTTTTCCAATTACTAGCACCTGACATCCCTGCTTTAGTGGTAATTGATTCACTTCTTTGGGGCTGAAATCATACAAAGCTGTCGCTATCACTTCTTTGAATGGCCATTGCAGCGTTTGATTCAGGCCTGCAAAATTTTCTCCCAAGTCATTGCGCTCATAAAATGACACCAATTCAACGATAGTCTTGAAATGCCGTCTCGATGATAGATAATACAGACTGTGGTCAGTCTCTCGTTTTTGATTTATTTTCATGTGTTTAATGACTCTATCATCGGTTCTTAATTTTGAAAAATAAAACAGAATTTAAGGATTTATCTTCAAAATATCCCATAAGTTAAAAATTACGTACTTTAAGCTTAAAGCATACATGGTCTCATTGGGATTAGACGCTCCTTGTGGTCGCACACGTAATAAATAAGTTCCAATTTTTCTATCCTCTAATTTTAGTGATGCTGTATCCCGATCCATTGGACCAACAAACCAATAAAATTCAGACAGCTGCCGGTCACACACCGGCGGTGGCAATGTGGTGGGACCTTGTTTGCAGCGACCAGTTGATGAGATGCACCCTTTGTGCACTGAGATTTCACACACTTTACAACGATAACCCTGAAAAAAAATTAAGGCTTTAATACAAAAATATATAAAAAATAAATGATATAATTACCTGATGAATTCGTCCTTTGAGAAACTTAGAACAATGCCTGCAGTTTACCGGACTGTCAAAAGTGGTTATAGCAAATTTGTGATCTGTATTACGACATCCCGGCGGATCTAAATTCTCCCTAAAATTAATAATTTAATTAATTAAAAAAGATAGCGGTGCAAATTAAATATTATTTATTACATGGCTTCCTGCAGAGCTTTGATCCATTTATTTCGCTCCGCTTCAGTTTTCATGTATAGAGTAAATGCATTTGATTGCGTTTTTCTCGCCAGCAATAACTGAAATTTAAAACGTGCGTCCCTTCCCAAAGACTTTCGTGAATGGCACAGCTCAACACGATAATCTTGTAAATTATGCGCTTCGCGAAAAGTGTACTGTCCATCCTAATTAAAAATCAAATGTTTTTAGAGCAATTTGAGACTATGTATTCGAATTTATTATTTTTTTAAATTACCCCAATTTTTGTATTTGAATTTTTAACCAGAATCATTAATTTGTCGAAAATGAAAGCGTAACGATGTTTAGTCTTTTGATCTTCATGGGCTTTTATATTTAACTCTCCATCAAGAACTAATCGTCCATATTGCTGCAAATCGTTGCCATTTGGGAGATTCAAATCAATTATACTTTCCTTAAAAACACAAAATATTTTTGAAATAAATTTGAACAAAAATGTCGTTTTAAAAACTCTTACTCGAACTTTTTGAATAACTGTTAAATGCTCTGAATCTCGTTTTACTTCGTTTGTATATTGAGCAACATCCACCATCGCCTCTTTAGCCCTTTCTAATCCTCTGTAGTCTTCGTGTGTCTATGGTAAATATAAAAAATAAATTGTTTTTTTTTAATAACTAAAAAACAAATTATAACAAACCGGTGAAGTTTCATGGACCAATTTATCCAGCAGAAGATGATACTTAAGAATTCGCTGCATTGGCACAGAAAGGATGTCACGTAGCTGCACTCGACCTCCACTATGTTCTTTTTGGCATTGCTGTTATAGTTATAATGGTAAATAATTTTTATGAAAATAAATTATTACTCTACATATCGAAAATATTGTTTACCTGAACTGTTTGCTCTAGAGACGAATTCCGTTTGCATACATCACGTAATGTATCGGTGGCCATCGTCATATTTGAGCAATATTCGCCATATATCAGGAATGGTTCACGAAATTCCAGGAATACAATACTTAGACGTATTTTTGGCACAGGTGCAATGGCATCTTTTAGTTTCTCCAAAAATTTTGTGTGAATTTCTGCCAATTCCTTGATAGAAGTTTGAAAAACCAACTTGTAAAATAATGATGAATTAAATAAACAATAACAAATTACTCGTATTGCAGGAAATATAATTTTGATATCATCCTTTCCCAAAAGTTTTTCCATTGGTATCATAAATTTGTAGCGGAGAGCGTTCAACACTTCCAAGTAGTTGGTTTCTGTGTCAATCAACTCACGAATCACAAAATCGCGTTGTTCAAAACTTGATGTTGATGCAGTTAACTAAAGTAAGTTTTAATTTATTGCTATTAATTTCAAATTATGTCTCAAAGACAATATACGATTCAAGTTGGACGAATAAATATCCTAATGACTATTATATGAATAATGACATGCAAATAGACTACCTGTGTTCGGCTGGCTCTTTGAATTGCACATAAGTCCTGATACACTTCCTCCTCTTTTGTATCATGCGCATCAACATTTCCATTGCAAACAGCATTGTCTGAGGTTCTTTTGCATTACAAATAAAAAGTAAAAACAATGGTGTTGAAGATGATTTAGGCGGCAATATAAATCATCAACAAATTAACGATATATGAAAATAAAATAAAATAAATTAACATAAAAAACACAATTGACAAAAATACAAAAATTATTTAAGTGTGTTTTAAATAAATTTTTAAAAAATGATACTAATATAATATGTTTAAGATAACGATACCATTAAATTAAACAAATTAATAATCAATTGGTATTGAAGGTAATCACATTGCAGAAAAGCTACTTGCATTTTAGGAACACAATAATAGCCAAGTAAATGATTTAAAAAAGGAGCTTCCCCTGACAATTCTAACTATACATTTATATAAGCTTATACGTGTCCGCCTGCACTTTAATAAGCAATAATATAAATTTATGCATCTTTGTCACGCAACCATTTTCCATTTTCTAAAAAGCGTTTCTTTGGCTTCGAAATGAAGCATCTTAAAAGAATTGGTTGTTACACACGGGCAGCCGTTACATTGTTACCAAACTATTGTGATGATATTCACAAAAGAATGCGGATGGAAAGGCTTACGCGGGTTTTGTAAATAAAATATCCATAGTGATATAAAACATAAGGTTTACACAATGTCCGTGCGTACAATGAAGCTGACTCTAAACGAGAACAATTGTAAACGATCGTTTAATAGAATCAACAAACAAGTCATAGGTACGAGCAATTAAAATAAATTTTGCTTAAATGAAAAGAATCTGGTTCTACAAAAATTACTCAATTTCAATCGCACTGAATAGTTTCAAGTGCGGTGCAATTCTCGGTGATGATGAATTATTGTTTTAGATACGTTTAGTCTGGGGATCACTTGCATAAAGTATGTTTCTCGTGGATTTTTACTCTGAAAATAGTACGTAATCGGGTAATATCTGAGGGTCTACATACCTAAAATGCCTAGATTTGTGGTATTGCCACCACTTACATAAAAAATCCTTTCTATATACCTAATTACATTCATTTGCAAATCATAAATTTTGTAATATAGAAATTAATTAAATAAGATAAAACGTGTGTGATGTCTTTTAATTAGATTACGATAACGAGCTTGAAATTGTCGCAAACAAAATCGATAAAAATTATCAAAAAAAGAAAGAAAATCGGTAAGCATTTCATCCACAAGCATCGACAAAAAATATGGAAAAATTCTTGCTAAAATAATTGATTACAAATGTGTACTTGCATTCGCCATGCATCATCTAAAGTATATACGACACATAAGCTGATTTAGAATAAAGTTTTACACCACCTCTGGTAAACTGGAGGAAAAAGTCACATAACAAAGATCCTCATAGATTTTCTCGCAATTGCGATTAATTCCGTTAAGCGACTCAAATGTTTCAGACGAGGAAAGCAATCGCCAACGATCAAATATCGTGGCATCGCTGTTTTTTTGATGCTCCGATTGAATCAAATGATTGTCATAGATTCCTTCGCTCTCATTGCTACCACTACGATCACCCTCCTCCACGTCGTCGTCATCTAGCGAACTATTTTGTGGCGTCGAGTCACCATCATTTGTTTTATTTAATAGTTTTATTGCATTACCATCCATTAAAATGCCTAACTCGCTAGTTATTGAAATTGATAACATTTTGATTGGGAAATATGTCGTTTATAAAGTGCATGCCTTAACAATTATAAGTAAATGTTGTATTATCACGGTAGTGTGTTACGTTTCAAATATTACAATATAATAAACTTACGTAGAATGCAAATCTCTGTAAATGTCTTCATCTGAATGGCTGCGCTCGTTGGGTGACAATTGCGCATTGAATCCCCTGCAAATAAAAAGTTATGAATGCACAATTTGCGTCAGTGAAATTCAAGGGTATTAAATGGGTCAGGGGCAACACATGGATGTGATGTTGCTCCCTGCAACCATTGTCCTTGACCTATTTGTTTATAAGCCTATTCACCAAAACACAACTTTTACTCACGGAATATTTTGGTGCAATTGTTGGACGCGTCTGCACTGCGACAATTTGCACAGTGTGATGAGAACACGATGAAAATTAGTCAAATCATACAACATGGTTGTTTCGAAGAGGTCAGACTCTCGCAGTCCAAACTGATTTTTACAACAGTCAAGAAACTGTTTTATATTTTGGCAACACAGAAACTGTGCCATTTGTGGCTTTCGATTGAAATCACGCACATCCATTGCACTAGGATCAAGGAAATTCAGTAAATTGCACAAGAGCACACCATCTCGTAGGGTAAGTGCGAGTATTCGGATTTCAGAGTCAGGCCAGTTAGCCTTATGATCGGGCGGAATCACTTTGCAACGTGTCAGCCAGGCTGCACACTCCCGCCACAGATCATCGGTCATTGC
Organism: Sylvicola cinctus; assembly: GCA_963854165.1. Taxonomy (NCBI): domain Eukaryota; kingdom Metazoa; phylum Arthropoda; class Insecta; order Diptera; family Anisopodidae; genus Sylvicola; species Sylvicola cinctus. The sequence goes on along the minus strand of OY974083.1, from coordinate 28,780,826 downwards.
CATCGTTTTGTACTGAGTTCCGTTCTGCGTGTGTTGCTAGCTAGAACTTTTCTTCTGGTAACTGCACTGCACTTTAGCTAATCGTGATGACACTCAATCCACCACCTTCAAAAGTCACTTCTTTTTTTTGTCGCAACTTTCCACATTAAATAACAGGGTCACTATTTAGAACATTATCAACAATATTATACTCTAAGGTATGTAACAAAAATTGCATCAAGGCGCGACTAAGTGCTGCTAATTATCTGTACTAGGATGAGCCAGAAAATTAAACGAAAATTAATTATACCACGAACTGCAGACTAAATGTACAATCACCAATCACCATAGACTATAGAAAATATTAAATTGTGAATTGTGACATATGTCAAAATTCTAAAAGCTCGAATTAATTATAGATTTTATAAATGCGCCTCGCCCGACATCTCACATCTACGTTATATATATGTCTTTAAATTTAGGCTTTTGAAAATATACGATTTATACATTACATATATGTAAAATTACGAAAACAAAATTTTTCAAAAGTTCGTTACAATTTATTTATATTGGAGATATTTTAGAAACTCAGTATATTTACTTTGATTTCCGTTTACGTAGTTTCTGATTTTTTTCCATGCCACCAAAATATGAGCGAGTTTTCCTGAATCTGCTCCTGACTAACCTCCGCCGTGCAATCTTCTTCAGAACGGAAATGGTGTTGCCCCGAAGAAGTAGCCAACACCGGTAGTGTGGCATGCATTGACACACCATTACAACAATCATGATGCAATGGAAAAATGTGCCGACTTTTGTCGCCGCTCTTCAACTCATTCAAGTCCCACAATAGAGCTTTACCATCCGTTGATCCACTGATCAGCCATTTGTCGTCATTGCTTATGTCAAAATAAATCCTTTGATTAGTGCTGACAGCGCGGTCTAACGTGTGCAATGGTTCGGAGGAATTTCGTAAATCCCAACAATGCATCTGATTGTCCCGACGAGCACCACTCCACAGCATGTCACCTGTTGATTCGAATTTCATCCACGTAACACCGGCTTTGTGGCCAAAAAGTTCTTCCTCCACCATAGGTTTGGATGTCCTTAAATCATACATTGTTATTGTTCGGTTCCATGAACCAATGGCAATTAATGTGTCCGATTGAGGACTGAACGCTAGACACGCGGCTGGTGCTTTCAAAGGGACGTTAACGAAGTCGCGACCAGGTCTAAAACAATTAAATACAATAATTAGGTAGGTAAGCTTTTAACTAAAATAAATGTAAACCTAAAATAAAAATTACACGTTAGTTTGGAATATTTTCAACGCCTTTTTATATCCTCCAAATATTTGTTGGCCATCTGGTGAAAATAATACACTAATAGCTGCTTCTACTTCATCTACGTGGTCGTACCCGCTGAAATTACAAGATAAGGAAATTAATATTAGTGCCTTTAAACTTAATAACAATCAATTCTAATTTTTACCGATAACTGCATCTTAGTCCGCCAGAAAATGCATCATAAATCTGGATGGGCTCATGTTGACGTGATGACAACCAACTTCAAAATATATCTTTATAAAATCAGTTAATTTAAAAATAATCCAATTAACATACAAACACGTTTCCGGTAAAGAACTGTGCATAAACGGGTACCAACATAAATCATAAACCGTCCCACTTTCCTTGACATGAACTGCCGTTTGTAAAACATCAAGCGGACGACTTTCATGGATTTCGTCAGCTTGATACAAATCAGTTGGCATTTCTACAATGTGCATGCCATCATTATTGACAGCAGTTAAGACGCACATTCCATCTGGCGAGAAAATGCAACCACGCAAGAAATTCTGTTGGTCACCAGATGGCCAGGCGTATCTCGCTAGTTCAATAACAGTTTTGTCCACGAAAAACTCTTTTAGACTGCATTCTGATAAATGGTTCTCAAACTGATAGTTCTCAACTTCTTCGTTAGCTTGTTTGCAAATACTTTCGTTATTGCCTTCTATGGGCAAGTCTTGTCGTGGAACGTTATTATCGGTTTTTGACTCTCCGTCCAATTCAAAATCCGCTGCTACAAATAGTTCCATTTGTTCGGAATCAATTTTTGAAACATTTGATGGAACCATTGTTAAATGTATTTTAGATTCATAATTTAATTTATTCTCTGAATCACTCAAGCCATTAATTGGTTCCAATGCGACATCATTTTCTGCGTCCTGTGGAAAACAAATTTACATGCAATTATATTTCAATAATTTGTCATATGGTATTTTTATAAATTTGCAACGTACTTGCGGGCTCTGTAAGTAAAGACCTTCAACTAATTTTTTCTGTTCTTCCATAGCTGCAATAAATAATTTAATTATTTAATCCCTTTATTTATTTTCTAACTTGTTTGGGCTTAATGTGAGTATAAAATTAGTGCGTAATTTAGGGTTATGTTTGATTGAAATACAAATTATTTTGGCTGCGTCCCAAATGTTGATGGAAATTTAAAACATATATTACGCGTATATATATGCTCACTAATATATATATATATTATACATTTGTGCTAAAAAAAAATGTAATTTGATTAATGCAAACGAAATAGAGCAGCCGACAGAGACAGCATAATAATTATTTTATTATATTATCACACACACTCCCATGCAACTGAATACCAATAAATATCCATGAGCCAAACATGGCTGCTATACTGTTGTTTTTTTTTATAATATGCTTTTTCATGAAATTAACAATCTTGAATTTCAATTTTAATTTAAACAATATTGCTGCAATAAGATTGTTACTTCAATATTAGCCACAAGAATAAGTACGTAATCATTTCATTAATTAATGAAGCCAGCCTGAAACTGAATTTTTCTTTTTTTGTCTATTGAACATTTCAGTGGCTGTGTTGTTTATCTTCAATTTTTTTTATAAAACAGCTGTTAGCCCATGGCTGATGAAATTCTGCGTATGTCCAAATCAATATCTGACGCATTAAATACGTACCCATACACGTTCCATTTCTACATGAAACAGCACACATCCCGTATCCGCATTGATCATTCAATTTTGTTTTCCTTTTCTTCCAGAAAAATCTATTGTAATATTGATACATTACAATTATTTGCAAAATTGTTTAAAAACTATTGCAAATTTAAAACGTAATTTTTAAAATGGTTTTCGATATTTTTAAAAGGTTTCTTGACGTCAGTAAATGTTGACAAAATGTACTGCGTCTTGAGAAAGATAGCCATGAAATGCAAAAATCAATGACTCGTGCGACCAGCTTTGTTTTAAGTTTTATGGTTTCTTTGTTTTTTCATCATTATTCTCTATTTTTAACTTTTGTATATTTCAGAATATGTATTTGAAGGTGCATTATCAATGATTTTGAAACGTAATGTTCTTAGAAATGTTCTTAATGCATATACATAAAATAATTACTATAGATGTTTAAATTAATTGAAATTTCAGGTTGGGTTTGAGTTTGACATATGAAAAATATCAAAAAATTTAAAATGATTTTCCTACAATAATTTATTTGTGTCCAAATATTCTAATTTCTCTCATTTTGAAGATTACTTAAATATCTATTATATGGCGAAAAAAATGTTATGATAATGTAAGAATTAATAAATTAAATTGAAATTATTTGTAAAAAAATGTCAAGTACATAATTTAATCAAGAAACAAAGGAAATATTAATATTGTGTTTGTGTGTGGGTTATGTGAGTACTAAAAATTCTATATTGTCACACTCTTCTAATTACATTAGGGGTATTTGAAGTTCATGCATCAGAAAAAGTCAAACATACAATTCGTGTTTAGTTGGGTTGGGATTGATTTTTCAAAAGCTATAAATACCACTAGTAGAATAATTTTCCTTCATTCGACAGTGAACAGTGACAGTGGAATAAACTGAAGTATTAGAAAAGTGCGAGCTTTGTGAATATTGAAAAAAAAAGAGAAAATTTTACCAAGAAAAATTAAGTCTGTGAAAAATAATAAGAGGTGAGTCATTCGTTCAGAAAATTTCTATAAAAATACAAGAAAGTGATTTTTCGACCAATTTAAGCAATAGTTTTTATTTTGTGTTAAAGAGTGCATTAAAGTAAGCATAGCTAATTCTTTTGTTCGTGAAAATTATAATTATTGATCGGCGGCCATTTTGAGTAAAGGTTGAAATTTGAATTTTTCTCTTTCATATCGCTTTTTCTTTGTTCGCTGTACATCAAGCGCTGCGTTTCGCAGCCATTTTTGAAAACGCATATTTCATCACTTTTGTAATTTATTACGTGTTCAATTTAAATTTGTGTTGACTCATCTTTTCTAATTCCATCTATTTTGTTCTTTTTGTGTGTTTTTACCATTTTTGTTTTTTTTTATTAATTATTTTAAATGAACATTGCAGAATAAAAATGCAGATCTTTGTGAAGACTTTGACTGGAAAGACCATCACTTTGGAGGTCGAGCCGTCAGACACTATTGAGAATGTTAAAGCCAAGATCCAAGACAAGGAGGGAATCCCACCAGATCAGCAACGTTTGATCTTCGCTGGCAAGCAATTGGAGGATGGACGTACATTGTCCGACTACAACATCCAAAAAGAATCGACACTCCATTTGGTCTTGCGTCTCCGTGGTGGTATGCAGATCTTCGTAAAGACTTTGACTGGCAAAACCATCACTTTGGAGGTCGAGCCATCAGACACCATTGAGAACGTTAAGGCCAAAATTCAAGACAAGGAGGGAATTCCACCAGATCAGCAGCGTTTGATCTTTGCCGGTAAGCAATTGGAGGATGGACGCACATTGTCCGACTACAACATTCAAAAGGAATCCACACTCCATTTGGTCTTGCGCCTTCGTGGTGGTATGCAGATCTTCGTGAAGACTTTGACTGGCAAAACCATCACTTTGGAGGTCGAGCCATCAGACACCATTGAGAACGTTAAGGCAAAAATTCAAGACAAGGAGGGAATCCCACCAGATCAGCAACGTTTGATCTTTGCTGGTAAGCAATTGGAGGATGGACGTACATTGTCCGACTACAACATCCAAAAAGAATCGACACTCCATTTGGTCTTGCGTCTCCGTGGTGGTATGCAGATCTTCGTGAAGACTTTGACTGGCAAAACCATTACTTTGGAGGTCGAGCCATCAGACACCATTGAGAACGTTAAGGCAAAAATTCAAGACAAAGAGGGAATCCCACCAGATCAGCAGCGTTTGATCTTTGCTGGTAAGCAATTGGAGGATGGACGCACATTGTCCGACTACAACATTCAAAAGGAATCCACACTCCATTTGGTCTTGCGCCTTCGTGGTGGTATGCAGATCTTCGTGAAGACTTTGACTGGCAAAACCATCACTTTGGAGGTCGAGCCATCAGACACCATTGAGAACGTTAAGGCAAAAATTCAAGACAAGGAGGGAATCCCACCAGATCAGCAACGTTTGATCTTTGCTGGTAAGCAATTGGAGGATGGACGTACATTGTCCGACTACAACATCCAAAAAGAATCGACACTCCATTTGGTCTTGCGTCTCCGTGGTGGTATGCAGATCTTCGTGAAGACTTTGACTGGCAAAACCATTACTTTGGAGGTCGAGCCATCAGACACCATTGAGAACGTTAAGGCCAAAATTCAAGACAAGGAGGGAATCCCACCAGATCAGCAGCGTTTGATCTTTGCCGGCAAGCAATTGGAGGATGGACGCACATTGTCCGACTACAACATCCAAAAGGAATCCACACTCCATTTGGTCTTGCGTCTCCGTGGTGGTATGCAGATCTTCGTGAAGACTTTGACTGGAAAGACCATCACTTTGGAGGTCGAGCCGTCAGACACTATTGAGAATGTTAAAGCCAAGATCCAAGACAAGGAGGGAATCCCACCAGATCAGCAACGTTTGATCTTCGCTGGCAAGCAATTGGAGGATGGACGCACATTGTCCGACTACAACATCCAAAAGGAATCCACACTCCATTTGGTCTTGCGCCTTCGTGGTGGTATGCAGATCTTCGTGAAGACTTTGACTGGCAAAACCATTACTTTGGAGGTCGAACCATCAGACACCATTGAGAATGTCAAGGCCAAGATTCAAGACAAGGAGGGAATCCCACCAGATCAGCAGCGTTTGATCTTTGCTGGTAAGCAATTGGAGGATGGACGCACATTGTCCGACTACAACATCCAAAAGGAATCCACTCTCCATTTGGTCTTGCGTCTCCGTGGTGGTATGCAAATTTTCGTCAAGACTTTGACTGGAAAGACCATCACTTTGGAGGTCGAACCATCAGACACCATTGAGAATGTCAAGGCCAAGATTCAAGACAAGGAGGGAATCCCACCAGATCAGCAGCGTTTGATCTTTGCTGGTAAGCAATTGGAGGATGGACGCACATTGTCCGACTACAACATCCAAAAGGAATCCACTCTCCATTTGGTCTTGCGTCTCCGTGGTGGTATGCAAATTTTCGTCAAGACTTTGACTGGAAAGACCATCACTTTGGAGGTCGAACCATCAGACACCATTGAGAATGTCAAGGCCAAGATTCAAGACAAGGAGGGAATCCCACCAGATCAGCAGCGTTTGATCTTTGCTGGTAAGCAATTGGAGGATGGACGCACATTGTCCGACTACAACATCCAAAAGGAATCCACTCTCCATTTGGTCTTGCGTCTCCGTGGTGGTATGCAGATCTTCGTGAAGACTTTGACCGGAAAGACCATCACTTTGGAGGTCGAGCCTTCAGACACCATTGAGAATGTCAAGGCCAAAATCCAAGACAAGGAGGGAATTCCACCAGATCAGCAACGTTTGATCTTCGCTGGCAAGCAATTGGAGGATGGACGCACATTGTCCGACTACAACATCCAAAAGGAATCCACACTCCATTTGGTCTTGCGTCTCCGTGGTGGTATGCAGATCTTCGTGAAGACTTTGACTGGCAAAACCATCACTTTGGAGGTCGAGCCTTCAGACACCATTGAGAATGTCAAGGCTAAGATTCAAGATAAGGAAGGAATCCCACCAGACCAGCAGCGTTTGATTTTCGCTGGAAAGCAGCTTGAGGACGGGCGCACACTGTCCGACTACAATATTCAAAAAGAGTCCACTCTTCATTTGGTTCTGCGCCTACGCGGAGGCCAGTAATCCAATAATTCATAAAAAATTCCACATCTTTTTTAACTTAAAAATTTCTTGATATGAAAATTTTTGAAAATTCTTTTTCCCTCTTTGTCAGTTCATGATTAATCAAATGATATGAGAATTAAATAAACTTGATGTTCAAATAAAAATGAGAATTAAAAAATATTTTGTTTGTTTTAAATATTATTTATTGCATTTTCAAATATAATATATATTTTTCAGAGGAACACTACAACTAGGACCTTTCGTAGTCTGGAAAATTTTATTCTTTTTTATTAGCTGTTATTTATTAATTTTTATGGTTTGTGCTGTGAAAGTCTGAAGTTAGCGAACTACTTAATATTATGCCCAAAGGTGCTGGATGGTGTTGATTAATGAAGATCTCAACAGCCTGACTGACAGGCGTGAATCCTTCCAAACCTGGACCACTTTCTAATAACGAGAACTGCGCAATTTGTTTCTTGTTGCGTTGTAGTGACCTAAGTGTACCCATCGGTATTGCGGTTTCTGATAAATAACCTAATATTAAGATAAAGATGTAGAACTTATCAGTAGGACCATGACATATTGGTGTTTTGCGATAATTTGAATTAGATGAGGCTACGTTTATACAATTAGAAATTTTATATAACAAAAGTAGTTTATCTCCAAGTTTTTCGATCACAAAAAAGTAGTTGCGACATTGTTATAAATTGAAAAGGATCTTTTGGTATTAATACTTTTGTTCAGAGTCATTTGAAACTGAAAATGTAATTAATTAATAAATGTGGAACAATTTTACAACTATAATTTCCATCACATTTCTTAAATTTAATTTTTTTGCGTATTTATACCATTTAACTGTGTTACTCAGGCATTTTATTTTTGAAGGCTTCTCATTTTATGGCTGCAGTGAAATATTTTTGATGATTTTCGGAAAATAGATATTGGCTATAGCCTAATTAAAAAATTTCTCCTGCGCTATACGGTAATTAAGATGAGAAAATACATTTGTGTTTGGTTGTTCAATGACAATTAGTTATTGTATATTACTAAATATATTATAATATGTGTATGATGGGTTTCAATTTGTAGCCTAATCAACCTACTACGCACACTCCGAATCGCCCTTATGAGTACTTGAATTCACAAACACATATTATTTTGCAGAAGCCCATATTTCTGTGTAGTAAGTAATTACCTTGCATAAAAAGTAAAAAAGCGTTTGAATGTGATCCAAAATACGTCGTATGACGGTATGAATGATAAATGTGTGAAAATTTCTTGAAATGTGTGCGTTTCAGAATTGCTGAAGTATTATTGGAACGAGATCGAGAATCATGATGTGTTTTGAAGCACAGCGCCGTATAATTTGTTGCGAATTAAGTTAATATTGTACTAATATTTTTAATTTTCTGATCTCCGTGTATTTGAACAAAGATCATGTTTTGTGTTTACGACTTGATTTAAAGCGACGTGACAAGACGTGTGTTTTATTGAGCCTCTGTCCTGTGTCATTGTGTTGTTTGATTCGTTTTAATTTTTTAAATATAAAATAAAATCTCATTTAACCGCAAAGAGGTCGTTTCAATTTTGAAATATACACACAGAAACCGAAGAATTGCAGCCTATAGTCTTCGATTTCTAACTGGAAACCCGATGCGCTGTTTGTGATATATTAATAATAATAATTAAAAAATTTAACGCCATACGCTATATAATAACTTTGATTGAGTGAATAGTGCACAATAGATATCTTGATTCAGCAACCACCTTGTGAGAGGCTTCAATTTTTTACGCATTCAACTTGTACTTTGCTTTCATTTGCAAGATGCGTGTTGTCGCAATGGTCAGCGGTGGTAAAGATAGCTGCTACAACATGATGCAGTGCGTGGCTGAGGGTCATGAGTTGGTCGCTCTTGCCAATCTGCACCCCAGAGACAAAGGTATAAAAAATATTTTCACATAACCTCAAAAAAAATTGCACATATTTAGTAGATTTGCCCTCTAATTCCAAAACTGCTGATTTTATCATCTCATAGATGAACTCGACAGTTTCATGTATCAAACTGTTGGCCATATGGGCATTGAGCTACTGGCCGAAGCCATCGAGCTACCATTGTACCGAAAAGAGACACGTGGAGTATCCAAGCAAACTGGCAAGGATTATGTTCCATGCGACGATGATGACGAAGTTGAAGACTTGTACAATCTTCTGAAACAAACCAAGGACGAGCTGAATGTTGAGGCTGTTGCCGTTGGCGCTATATTCTCTGACTACCAAAGAGTTCGCGTTGAAAATTGGTTAGTCGAAAAATAAGTGGTCAGGATGTGGAGGAGTATTATAATTTTTTTTCCCCCCAATCATACAAATAGCTGTGTCAGGTTGAACCTTGTTCCGCTGGCCTATTTGTGGAGGAGAGACCAGACTGAATTACTACAAGAAATGATTGACTGTCACATTCATGCAATTATTATAAAAGTGGCCTCATTGGGCCTACTGCCAGATCGTCATTTAGGTAAATCATTGCGTGATATGCAACCGCACTTGTTGAATATGCACGAGAAATACGGCCTCAATATTTGCGGGGAAGGCGGTGAGTACGAGTCATTTACACTCGACTGTCCGCTGTTCAAGCAGCGCATTGTTATCGAAGACCAGCAAACTGTAATCAGCTCCTCAGATCCTGTGTGTCCGGTGGGTTACATAAATTTTACGAAATTGCGTTTGGCCCCGAAGTCGCAACAAACGTCATTCGATGTTGTCGTGAAACGCTCACTTGACTACATTAGTGATTTGAATGAGTCCAGCTACAGTGACTTAAGTGATCCTGATTTGAGTGAAACTGAATTAGAGATCATTGAGAAAGAGACCCGCATGCGTGAGTCCTTTAGTAAAGATGATTTATCATTTTCGCGTAGTAACAGCCTCAGTCAAGGAATCCCACCGACAACATCTACGCTTCTCGCTCCAAGACTTTCGTGCACAGAAGATAGTAGCTCCACCACACAATCGCCACTAAGTCCGATGGTAATAAAAATAGAGCAACAACCTCTGACTAATCAACCATCTGTTTGCCGGAATGGCAAGGGATGGTTGTGGATTGCTGGTGTGCAAGGATACGGTACCAATGTGCAGGAAGGCATGAATGTAGCCCTTCAGACGCTACGCGATGTTTTGTCATCGCATAGCTACACGCCTAAAGATTGCTGCTACATCACACTGTACATGAGGAATATCGCTGAATATGCTCTTCTTAATGATGCCTATTTGGGCGCATTCAATTTTTACAATCCACCGACACGTGTTTGTGTCGAACTTCCACTGCCTACAGACTGCCAAGTCATTATTGAGGTGGTAGCGTATAAGGAAATTGTACCTGGCGCTGGGGAGTCCGACGGAAGGGATCACAAACGACACACCATGCATGTTCAGGGCATTTCACACTGGGCCCCAGCCAACATTGGACCATACAGTCAGTCAACACGCATAGATCAAATTACATATATTTCGGGACAAATTGCGCTCGTTCCGGGCAGCATGACTATTGTCGATGGTGGCATCCGAACACAATGCAAATTGACTTTACGTCATATTAGTCGCATTGCACGGGCAATGAATGCCAATGCGCAGCTTCGTGATGTCGTTCAGGTATGTGTAGTTTTGTAAAAATATGTATTGCTTCGATAACTGGTTAACAAAAAAAATCTCAATTTGACAACAATTTGAAAAAGAGATAATTTTTTGCGTAAACACTATCATAAATTAATTATAGGGTATCTGCTTTATCACACATCCCAGCTATGTAACTGAAGCTAGACGTCAATGGGAACGACGAACTGCCAATGCCATTGTGGATTATATCGTTGTACCTGCATTACCAAGGCAAGCTCTCGTTGAATGGCAAGTGTGGTCACACGCTCACAATGATAGCTTTGACTGTAAGTATTTAGTGACGATTCTTGAGTTCTTTCCACAAGAAACCAATAAAGGAAGTCGTTTGAATTTTAGATGAAGAGACTGGCTGTTCTATAGCCGAGTTTACAATCTCGGTGAGACGGCGTTGGAATTATGAGAATAATTGTGCCGCTATTATATGCTATGCTTCTACTGGTATGGCCACTTCAACCAGTCTTCTCACTGAGCCATCGGATGAGGTTCTAAACAATCACCGCCGTCGTGCTCAGTCATTAACCGGCGCACAAATGACCGAAATTCTCAGTTATTGCCTAACTAAACTGTTAAAAGGATACCCAGCTAGACGGGAGGAAAGCGAACAATTGCCAGTTACGCATCTGAAAATATTTTACGATGTCAGCGCGTCGCCGCCTGTCCAGATGCTCATCGATGCCGTGGAACAGTTCCGGCAAATCAATACTATCGCCAAATATGCCTTCTCGATTTTGCCCGCGTGCAGTCTGACCAATTTCAGTACATTTTTATCCATATGTGGTATTCGACACGAGTAATGCAGGATCACTAGGAGGGATTAGGTTATTCGAATTTCGAGCACACGATACGCCCCAGCTATCGTGTTGATGTTTTTCTTGTCATAATTATTATATTATCGGAGTAACTGTTTACTGTGCCATACTTTATGCGATTTATTATATTTAATCAAGATGCGAAAATAACGCTGTTGATTTGCTTTTAATTTATGAGCCTAAATATTTGATATTTTTTATAGGATTGATATTTGATATTAAAATTTAAAAAGGGAGAGACAATATGTTACATTGTCTTATCGCTTTAAGTCTGTAATTGTTTGTTGAAAAAAAGTGTTGTTAATACAGTAAGAAAGCTGAAAGCTACAGATTAATATAATTAAATTCATTCTAAACGGAAAACGTAATTGTTTCATTATTATCTTATTTTACCCACGTAAGCATTTAACGATCGGCGCAGCACACTTTAATACTGCAAGACATTTCCATGCTGCTCTAATTTATATTATTTTTATTATTATGACAATAAACAGACGCGAAGTCATATACTTAAAGTCTTTACTAACAATTTAATAATGTCTCTAAATTCACATCTCTCATGAATGTATATATTTTCAGTATATCTTTCAAGTTTACCCGAAGAAGATTTGAGAAAGCCATTATGGTTAGTTTAGTTTTTCTGGGATACTATATAAAATGTTTGAAAGACGGGAAGAAAAGCGCCGATGTACACAATCCTAATGTAATCAAATATCTTACATCCTAAAATCCCGGCGGTTCCAAAATCCCAACAAAATAAAATTCCGACGATCCACAATCCCATCTGCAGAAATTCTACCAACAACAAAACACAATCCCGGTATTCGTAATCCCGATAATATCCCTTTGATCCAAAATATTAACCAAGTCGATAATAATGGAACAACATGCTTAAGCTAGAAATAAATGGCATACCCAACTTGTGGGATTGTTGGTCGACGGTCATAGCAAGTAGGTATAAAAATCTTGTATATTAAGATTTTCAGGGATATAGGATGAACGTTGCTTTTGCAACTTTATAATCCAAATGATCACTTTTCAAAATACAGATATGGAAAATGCAGTTTGTTTAGAATTTCTTTGATTAAAAATTGATGACAATCGTTTGCCCCGTTTTGAGCATCCATATAAATTTGTTAGTGAAAAACCGTTTCTCGGATTAAACATGTGAGCATGGAATCGATTAAAATATAAGAATCAAAGTCTTTTATACAAAACTTAATTAACACAAACTTCGACTCAACAAAGTACAAATAACCAGACGTAAATTTTTTCAGTTCAACCAAAAAGTTTCGGATCGATAGCTTATCACTTATCAGTTATTAATCTTTAATATTGCAACATCCATTATTACATATTTATATGGATTAACTAAATACTAATAAGTAATAACAACAATTATTAATTTTGCTTTGATTTAAAAACATAATATTAAAAAAAAATCTTATTGGGCTCATTATTTCCAAGAGTTACTATAACTAATATTATGGGAGAAGTCCGTTAACTTGCAGAAATTTTTATTTAATTATATAATCACGACCACCTCAATTAAATGTAATGCCGTTTAATTATCCTTTGCATTCCTAGTTTGTAACAGGTCCTAATAAACTTCAAGCTTTCTCTATTAGGATTTTTTTTTAATTGAATTTGTTCTTGAATTTGATCATGTGATCGATTTGTGATCACTTTTAAATGAATAACTTCTTTAACCGCACATTAGCAATAATCTCGACCTGAAAACCATTAGGCTAAAATCCAGAATATGTTAATGCTACTGCTGCATCGATCAGTAGAGACTATAGAGTGGGAGTGAAATATTGTATATTGTATTTTTCTTGAACGTGATCTGCCATTTAACATTTTGCTACGATAAAATTAAACTTAATAACACATAAAAAATAACTTTTAAAAAAATTATATTTATTTATTTATAAACAGAAAATTTTTCACAATTCTTTATCTGAATACTTACAAATGTAAGCTGTTTCACTATGTCCATCACGACTTAAAGAGGTGATGTCTAAACTCATTCATTGCATACATTTGCGGTTATAGGTAGTTTAATTTACACTTAATTGTTGAAATTCTGTTTAAAACCAAAAGAATATCAACGTCATCATTTCATTTTTACAATAAAATAAAATTATCGTGTGCAATTATTCTACTGCGTTTGCTTCAAATTTAAATTTTAAACGTTAACGATTTTAATATTACAACGAAACCGAAATAAGAAAAAAAATTAGTACAACTTATGTTTACATACTCTTAAGAACACGATTAAGAACTTGTTACTTTTGTGATGAACTCATTGTTTTATGTCATATATTACGGTATGTTTTATATTAAATTTTAGTTTGCGTATGTTCCGATAGTATTATATAGTTCTTGTATTCGCTTTATGTACATTAAATTAATTGTAATAATATAGTTATTTGTTTATCATTAGATTACAAAATATTAATTACTTTTGATGCTATTAATTTGTTATATTATATTTATACTTAAAGTATCTATTTAATTGTTCTTAATTTAATTCAATTTACAATGCTTTTCTTACATGATACATAATATATATATTATATGTCTTCTGTGTGTATCCACCACCTTCGCCATTCCGATTAACTCAATGCAAATAAATAGCCCATACAAAATGTTTAATACAGTGCACATAATTAAATAATTAATATATAATCGATTTCATTCGCAACTTGAAGTTAATAACTAATTTATGCAATTACATTGTGTTCAATAAATGGACTTTTTTTTTATGTTTTGCTTCATGAGTTAGTTCTAGAAAATTGATTTAATGTGTCATCATTTAAAACACGTTTTCAGTTTTCAATAAGGATACAATTGGTTGTGCATTGTATAGGCCGTCCAAATAAATTATAGGAGGAAATAATTTACAAAAGAGATTTTATGTTTTGGTTTTAGTTTATATTATTTGTGAAATAATTACACACATTGGGCTGATAACTTAAATAATATATATAATATAAGTAATAATTAATATGTTTCTTCTAATATAGATAATCATTCTGAAGCAGGTTAATCTAAGCAGTTACTTTAAAAGTAGTACATACATCTACAATTGTAAACAATTAGTAGGATTAAAAAATTACCTATGCTTTGTCGGTTTGAACTAAAAAGGTTGACGAATATTCCATATTCCCGATTTTGTAATTATATTATTATTATTAGGTATATAGAACATAAACATTGGCCAATTTACATACATTTAATACTTTAAATAAAATGTTTCTTTCTCGAAAAATTGCGTTTAACTATCACGACGAAATCGATAAACTTAATTACAAATTTGTTTTGTTTGTTCTTAAGATATAATGTATACAATCGACATAAATTTATTAACAAAATAAATAAATTCTAAAATTCATTTATAAATAAACAATAAGGTAGTTAATTTACATACAATAAAATAAAAAATACGTCATTAACATTATGTTTAACGTATAGGTACAAAACTGCTGTTAATGGACAGTTAAGAGCACTGTAAGAGAGTGTATGAATTTTAATAAATTATTATTAAAAGAGCCATTCTTATGTAGTCAATAATCATGTTAAAAATAATTGTTATTTTATGAACATTACATTAAAACTGCTATCAGGACATTACAGAAAACAATATAATTTAAATTAATCTTACAACTAATAAGTAAATACTAATCTGCGATATTTCAACCAATTTACAAATTATCATTTTAATTAAAATAGCAGTAAGAAAAGGTACTAAAACTACATATTTGTTAGACCTTAACCTAAACACAATGAGTGCTTTCAAAGAAAACAATTGATAGTTCATTTACGGTACATGATTTTTGGGTCGAGCAGCACATGGCACACAAAGGGTAGCCACATGTTCACGCACTTTACCCTCGCGATACTCATGTGTCCACAACTTGGCCGCTGCACTGGGATCAATAGTTGCCTTTCTACTTGTCGCTACATGATGATGTCCTTCTGGATTGCGAGTGCCACAGCTTGTGCATATTGAACAAATACTACAATGCCAGCGACCTGTTACGTCGGAGAAATTAATCAAATTAAAAATACATTTTTTGAAATGTTAAACGGAATTATGAATTGATTGATTACCTTCAGGCACCTGGGTCAGACCAATGCAATATATGTGATAGCCTCGATCGCATTGATCACAAAACAACATTTTATCCTCATCGGTTTCCCGATAGCATTTAATACACTGTTTACATTCACTGCATTGCCATTTATACTCGCGGAGTCGTGTCGCCATTCTTGGCGATATTTCAATGCAACTGGGATGAGCTACAAAAAAAAGAAGAATATGAAGTTACCACATTAACGATTTTAAAAGTTATCACAAAAATGCTTACCTCTTCGTCTACAAGATGAACATTTAATATATATTTCTGGTCGCCCGTCTTGATTAGAGTTCTGTTTGCGGTCACACACTCTACATCGACCCGTGTCATTGGGTGGGAGATCTTCATCATCTGATTGAGAACTGGACGAGTCAGAATCCTACAAAATTGAAGACTCAATATAACACTTTCAATTTTGGATTAAAATACTTTTTTAACATACCGCAGTGTCGCTACTAGAGCTATCAGAATTACTTGAGCCAGAGGAACTATCACTGTCAGTATCAGTGTCACTATCAGATGATTCACCACGAGTGTAAAGTTCTCGTAATCTTTCTCTTAATTGAACTGGATTTGATAGCACTGTATTCACTGGATAGCATCTGTTAAAATTAATGATAAATTTACAAATGCATAATGAATATAAAACAATCAATCATAAACTATCCTAATAAAATAAAACTTACAACAACTCAGCTGGGGTGTATCTTCGATAATACTCTTGAAATTGTCCCGGCACTAAAGCAATCGGATAATGAGATGGAGGTGGATTTGGACGGCTCATTTTTTTCCGACGATCCTCAGGCAGATTGATTACCAAATTTTGCAGATCTAGCCATTCGCGACGATCCTCTTTGCGACTACAAAAATACAAACAAAATCGAAAAGTTATTAACTGCAAATAAATACGTTTCCTACTTCAAATTAAAACTCACCTTCTATTGAATTGAATATTCCATGAGACAGCTGCATCAATAGCATTCTCGCGAGCATGCACACTCTTATCGGCAATCTCTTGTCGCAGAGTTTTTTGGCGCGAAGCCATATCTCTAAAATGCTTATCCTGTCGAAATCGTTTGTACTCCTCGTACTTCTCGCAAAAATCTGTAACCATAATGTCGAGGACATCACTCGCCAGCACCGCTGTCAGCCCCATGTCGCACATTTTTTCTGAGACTTGTCCACGCTCTTGCAAATAATTTCTCTCCTCCATCTCAACCATGCGCCTTTGAAGGTCCGGATACCGTCGCTTGAAACTTTTAACACCCAAGTACTCGCAAACCTGCTCCTGAATCATGAAAGTGTCTCGATTCCGAGAAGGGCAGCATCCCTTTGGTGGTGGCCAATCGTACTCAGCAATCATATCAACTGTGTACTCAGCGCGACCCTCGGGATCAGCAACTTCCATTTTGCATCGTCGTTTTTGTGAGTTACTTTCCACAGTAGCACTAGTGCAGCTCAGCATGGAGCTTTGAGACTCTTCATTTTGGTACAGTTCGGGATTCCTTCATATATAAATAAATCAATTAAAATTTTGTTGGTTTTGGTTGGAAATTTGCAGCTATATTACCTCGCAGGTGTTATTAAATCA
Source organism: Sylvicola cinctus (assembly GCA_963854165.1). Lineage (NCBI taxonomy): Eukaryota > Metazoa > Arthropoda > Insecta > Diptera > Anisopodidae > Sylvicola > Sylvicola cinctus. The sequence goes on along the minus strand of OY974083.1, from coordinate 28,763,497 downwards.
GCACTCATGCGCGTGTCTTCCTCAAAAAGTTGTAAAGTAGCGCTGGTGCTTGAAAGCGGTGTGTCTTTGAACAATAACTTTCGTCGCTCCTAATTTTTAAAGGAATTTAATTAATGCATGTGATTGAGTATTAAATAAATAACGTTTAAAAACCATTTACATTTGGAAATTAAGAAAATCGACTCTCATCCACGTAAACATACTCGCACAATATAAAATGTATAGAGATTGGCCTTGAGTTTTTAACTAAGTGAATCGAATATTTATCTCTGCTACATTGTGTTGGAGTGCCACTTTTTCAACCTTGCAGCGATAACACAAAATCACATTTTGTAGGTAACGGGTTTTTTAGAATTAACTTAACTAGAGGTTAACGTTCTTCTTTAAGAAATTTATTCTTCGCATGCTATTGCAATTGTAATGAAAATGATTACCTCATTATCGAGCACTGCTGCACAAATACTTAAATAATTTCCTAAAACCTAATTCCATATGTACGAGTATTAAAGATGAGAGCTGACCAGTGTCCAATTTATCCTAATTCTTGATTTTTGATTATAGATGGTTTATTAAGTTATTTTTGAAGCAATACATTTATTATTTGTATAAGTTATAAAGTACATATTTAAAGTGCTGTGCGAAAAATAGTCTGGATCGTTGACACATGATATGGTAACATACATGCAAACAAAGAATTTGTTCACATGTACAGTCATATTGTGTGGAATTCGAATTATGCACGAATATACGAGTACACTTTTAATATAATAACAAGTATGTATATATGCATTTACTATGTACATACAGATATTAGTATATGCAGAAATTTTGGGGTAGTTGTTAGAACAAGGCCCTGCTTAATTAATTGTACCAACCAAAATTGCAAAACAGAAAAAGAGGATATATTGATATTATCCGAACTCCCAGAGATACCGTTCGGTGCATTTTTTTGTTCCTCAGATTAAAGGAATCATTTTTACATTAAAACAGTGTGCAGCTATGCTGGTTAGTGCGACTTAACTGAGGCTCCACTTTGGCTTCTGTTTTGCGGCTGTGTAAAATTTTCTTGCGTGAGACATTTGTTATGAATAGAAGTTGAAAACGGAATAGAAAACTTCTGGCTATACGTATATATTATGAACAGTTAGAGTACACGCCGTGCATGATATCAGAGGCCGCCGCGCCGCAGCAGTCAGCACAAATGATCATCGTCGCATATATTGTGTGGATGTTGTACAATGTAGTGTACTTTCCCTCATTTGAGTTACTCAGTCAATGCATGAGTATATTGCCTGTTGGTCGGCTTTCTGCGGACGAACGGTGATTGGTGCTGCACCGCGCAAATTCAGTGTCTTGTATCGAAATTGTATGTTTTCTTTTAGCTATTCGCTTGTTTTGTGTGCTATGACCGTGACCGTGTAACCGCACGCCATATACGGTACAACTACAATAACGGTAAAAAAAAATTTGGCGCCAAAATCATTTTTTGATACGTTTTAGTCAAGATGACTGGAAAATACCAATACTACATATATTGTACATACCTATACACAATGTTTAAGTAGGAAAGTATTTTGTTGTTTTCCAAATATGATGATTACAATAGGAAATTGTGTGACTTACCTTTCCATCGGGTGTTGAGAAAAGAACCCCATTTGGATATCTTTCTGGTGTTTCCAAAATTGACGCATTAGCCTGCGAGTTAACTAACAATTTTTGGCCCAAAAGAACACGAGCTTTGTTGCCTCGCCGAGAACCCCTTCCACGAAGTCCCCGTCCCCGACCTCTGCGTGGAGTTATGCTTCGGTTCAATGGATTGAATGTTGGGGACTCGTCATCATCGTCGGGAATGATACGTGGAGCACGTTTTTTTTCTTCCTTTTTCTCGATTGATTCATCATTGAGGATTTTTTCCACATCAACTGGCACAATGGTTGCATCATTTGTAACGTCAGTATCCTCCACCATAATAACATCAGGCTCTGATATCGTCTCGTTTCCATTTGATTCAACAATACCGTCATATTTCAGAAGTACGTCATTTTGTGCAGTCTCTGTCGAAGCCATAGTGACCCCAGCGAATTTACGTTTAGGCTCTGTCTCTTCGGGGACTTGTTTTCTGAAAGATAACATTTTTATTTTTTAAATATATTTTCTACAAGTGTTTTATAAAATTAAACTCACTTTATACTTCGCGACATCAGTGGATCTTTTCGTGGTCGACCTCGTGGTCGTTTCACAGGAGTCATCTGAGTGTCATAATCCTGACCTTCATATGCGTCGGCTTCCACTTGTTTTCCCGAATTACACACATCGACACCTGAGTCTCGATCAACGCTTGCTTCCTGTTCTTTTTTTGGATGTTCCTTGTTGGATATTTTTAAGTCGGAACTATCTTCCAGTGGATTGGATCCACCATCCTCAACAATAATACAATCAGAGCTGGATCCCTCATTCAATAGAATTAAATTAGGAACCGCTCTAAGCGACGATACTTCTGCATCGTTGCTATCATTTTGTAAATATGACGGCATATTTGCATTCGACGGACCATCATTCAAGTTAGTCTCTTCAGGTACAGACACAGTAGTTACGATTTTGGCAGCCATACGTCGTGATTGGCGTGTGGGCGCCCTCTTCTCATCCAGTTTATTTTCAATCTTCGGCAGACCAGTTATTGTCACCGAATGTGTCGCTTCCAGCTCAGCTTTTGCTTTGTTATCCAACTGCATACGTTTTAGAATCAGTTTGAGTTGATTTTTTGATTCAAGTGAAGTCTGAATGGTTGGTCGCTGTTGAGGCACAAGTTTTTCTTTTCGTTGCTGCTTTGCTGACCTCATTGAAACATTGTCTACACCATCATCATCGTCGTCATTAATTTCAATAACATTTGAATTTAGCCTAATCTTTTTCGATTCAATAACCTCATGACTGCTTGAAGGATCATTTCTGCTTCGTGGTCTTTTTAGATCATATTCGAAATGTTGGGTTTGTTGTGTAGATTTCAATGTTTCAGTTAAATCTTCAGTCTCCTTGCTTTTGTTAATCTTTAAGATAATTCGCGGAGATCCTTGGCTCAACTGACTCTGTTCTATTCTGTGCACAGGAGTAACAATTTCCAATGGTTGTGTTATGTCAAGAGGCTTAGGTATGGGTTTGATTGTTATTTTTGGTGTTATCAATGTTTCAGCATCGGCATTGGCATCATTTGGATTCACAATTGGTTTGATTGTTACCTTAGGAATGACAATTTGTTCATCCTCTGTGATGGTTGATTTGACCTGACGTATTGTAAGCTTTGGAATGGCTTCTTCTACCACGGAGCACTCGTTATCGTCATTAAAGGCAGCTGAAGCATTTGTCGTTGTAGCTGAATCTTTCGGAACACGAACAACAATCTTTGGGACGGGTGAATCAGATCTTTTCGATTTAAAAGTCAACTTGGGCACAGTTGGATGATGATCTTCGTCATCTGGGGGTTTGATAATTGGCTTAATCGTCACCTTCGGATGATGGACGGGAGAGTCTGGTTTTATAATTGGTTTAATATTAAGCTTAGATATCGGTGAGGCCGGCTCTTTAGTGTTCACAATAAATGTCCCATCAATATTGTCGCCAGTTGTTTTAATTGTTAATTTGGGAAGCGGAGGTTCTGCCAAATGTTTGATTGTGACCTTAACTCCGTCTTCAAGTATATGTGATGTTCCAGAGTTGTTGTTAACAATAAGGTGGTCATCTTTTTTGCTACTGCTGTCAGAAGATGACGACGACGACGACGATGAAGCTGCCGACGATGTGGAACTTCTAATTGTTAATTTGGGCACAATGTGAGCACCTTCACCTTCATTGTTTGATTTGATTGTGAGCCTTGGTACAATTTCGTGATCTTCACAAACCAGCATCGTGGAGAATTCCTTGATAATCGGTTTTTTTGTTATCTTCGAAACTGTGAGGTGATCACCTGCGGTTGAAGCGGCTGCATTGCAATTTGTTACAGATGACATAAGTTGCGTTGAGGATGTGGTTGCTAGTGAACTGTGTGAGATGACGTCAGGTCGTGCGATCGGTTTTATTATAAGTTTTTTCGGTGAATGTGGTCCACTGCTGTTTTTTACATCATCCGAAAGATGAAGATGATGGTGCGATTGCAATTTTATTACGGTCTTAATGGGATCACGGGATAGATTAATTTTAAGTGGCTCTACACGCCTGGTGTCTTGGTGGTGTAATTCATCGGAATCTCCGGAGCTCTCTATGCTAAGGCTACTGCTGCTACTATTGCTCTGGTTACTGTTTATCTTTTTTGTGTAAACAAGGACAGTACTGCTGCTGCTGCTGCATGGATCTGTTGCTTTTGTGAAACTCTGGTTGCTAGAACACCCTGTAAATTTATCAACCCCACCGTCATCATCCCCATTGTCCATGTTTTTCACATCGCCATCAAGATGATTGTTGTATTTAATGTTATTCCCCATTCTAATGGTAGACTTTTTCTTCAATTGAGATTCAACTTGATGATTGTTTTGATTTTGGTGGTTTATTCGTTCGGCAACAGCCGGACCTCCAATTATTACAGGCGGTCGATCTGTTAGTGATGCGTTACTATTAAATGGGGACCACTTGTCCGCCTGTGAATTTTCTATCGGTGTTATTTCTATGACGTCATCATCTTCATCGTCAACTTCATCTTGGGGTACCAACACGTCGTTATTTACCTTTTGCACATTATTTACAAACGATTCACAATTACGATCCACCAGAGGTACGCTCCCGTTCTTACTGCTATGTTCTATTTTATTTGATAAACATCGTTTATTATTATTAATTGTTGTTGCACTACTCGGTACTAAATCGCTTCTAGAACCATCATTGGCACTCTCGCCTTGAAGAGGAATATTATCAGCACTATTAGAATCATCACTTATTGTGACCGTGCAATTAATTTCATTAACTTGTAGGCTTGAGCCAGCCACCACTTCATTGTTTAAGGCTAAATGTGTGTTGTCTGGATTGTGATTCCGACTGCTGGACTCATGTTCCTCATCATCATCAACATCGGCATCATCTTCATCTATGCCATTGTGATTATGATTGATAGTAACGTGATTGCTATTGTTCTCAGTCGTTGTCATTAAAGGTAATTGACTACTTGCCGATGTAGCCAAACTAGTAGATGTGGATGAGGTGACCACCAATTCGCTAGCACATCCATCGTTAGTATGTTCATCACTCATTGTACTCTGGGTCCTGAGTGTATGACGGCTGGTTCTTGAATATTCACTATCTTCGTCCTCGTCGTCAGCAATGCGTCGCCTCGATGTACACACTGCATTTGCAACAATTACAGCTGGTTGGTTACGGGCACTCGCATTTGATGCAATTTCAAGTGATACTGAAGATGAGGTGACAAAGGAAGAAACTGACTTAATGCTTTGCGCTGGTGGGTGATGAAATCCGTTCGTTGGCGAGTTTGAATTTTGATGATGAAATGACGTTGGTTCTTGGGGTGGATTGTAATGATCATCTTTTTTATTTTCAGTTAGTTGTGATTGCTGAATTGCATTTACCATTATTTTATTTCAGAACAAAACCAATATTTTTTTATTTTTTTTATTTTACACTTTATAAGTATCACAAATTTACAAAAAAAATTCAATCGTTTTTTAAATCTCAACGAAAAAGAAAGAAAACTGCACAAACGCACACAACACTTGTACAAAAGTAATTTAACTTGCAACAACGAATTAGTTTTTAAACTGTTTAATATTTACCACTATGCACTTTTAAAACCCAGGGAGGGAGGCGCGTTTTTAGTCACAAATATTATCTTTAATCGGTCGCGTACGTAAAAATAAATTGATTACGCTGTCACTTGGCTACAACACTTTAACTGTACTGCTGTATGCTGAGTGCTGCTGCTGCCGTTGTGTGTTGTTGCTGGCGCCTGGGGTTGTCGTATCTTGCGCGCGGCCAATGCATGTTATTTTATGTAGCACAATTCTGCTGTCTGATGTGAAGGTGCATTCGCGGGTTGTCTTTCGTGTGATATGCATTTACAAATTTTCTCAATAAATTGGCGATGAGCAGCGCGTGTCACATTGTCCAAGAATTTACGAGCCAGCTAACTTGCAGCCATTTGCAATTTTAATCTGTCAAAAAAAGAAATATAAAGAAATTTTTGAGAGTGAGTAAAATATTTCTATATAGGTACGTGTAGTCGGTAGCTGTACGATATACGCGTGCAGTTAAATGTATGAGTGTACTAGAAAGAGTAAAACGTATACATATGTGGCCATCATTTTCCCCATAATAGTTCAATAATTATTGGTAATAATTAAATGAAGACTGTGCAGTCTGTTTGTGGTTTTTTTTTCACCGTTTTGGAGGGAAGACGCTCAAGCGAATGCACAATGTACCGGAAAGCGAGCCACCCCAAATAAATTTAGTAGCGCATTTATGTTAAATTTAAACGTACTGCTGTGTGGCGGCGCGCTCACTTGTTGGACACATACACAGTTGTGCGCCACTGTAGTTATATTTGAACGTGTGTACGAATTACGGTTGTGTGTACTGTGTACGTATATGCTATTTAATATATTAATGGCCAAATGTGAACAGTGAAATGTTACGTATTTGTATGAGCTATCAGCTATTAAGCACACCATTATACGCGTGAGGGTATGTGCTGTAATATTAATTTCATTTCATACCTATCTTATATCAAATATGTTATGTTGTATGATCGCGTATAACATGTTTGTAAAATTTTTATTGGGGGCAACAAATCAATTTGAGCCAACAACTGCTATTAATTGCTGTATACAATATGCACCAAAAAATTTAAAAAAATGTATGCACTTGTGAATTGTGATGCAAACAACCATGAGAATATTGACATGAATGAATATTTAATATTAATGATTTATTGGTAACCCATTTGTTTTTCTACAGTGCTTATCAATTGAAATATTTTGTGTTTTGTCATTTGTTAAATGTTGTAATGTATCCTCACACCCTGCGCATGTAAAGGGATGGTACAAAAATGTATAATCCCTCTAATAATTAAAAATTCTCTTCTTTTTTTTGATTTAGTTGCATAGAAATAAATTACATATGTAGTTTGCAGGATTGATTTTTGGGACCACTTAAGACGCATGATGACGTTTGATACTTTATGTTCTTTACACATGTTTAAGGACCTTGTTACACAATAATACTTAGTAGGCATCGAAAGATCAAAGATAAAAAATAAATAAATTCAAGAACAAAATCTTTAAAAAACAATAAGCACTTTTTACTAGCATAAATATCGATGATAATATGCTCCCCGCATGTACCTAAGTACATAAAACGAATAATACGCTTAAGTGTCCTCGGCCTACAATTACTAATTATGTACACGAAATGCACATTTGCTACTCGCTTTAGTCTTCGTGTACTCATTCATTCACTAAATCGCAATCGAAGTCAAAAATAACGTTGCACTTTACAAGCAGATTCTGAGATTACAATCATAATCCGTAACACAGTTGGAGTAATGTCCGATAAAATCATAAAACACAACGAGGAGACATGTATCTTTGGATGGCGGTGACCTGTGAAATTTTTAAATATAAAGCGACAGACGCGCGTCACTTCACAATTAGCATTCTACTAATTCTATTCTATGTGTGCAAACTTCAATTGTTCAACTCTACACCTGAGTTATATTGTGGATATTATTGGCTTAGGGAAAGTCAACGAAGGAACAGCTACGTATAATGTGGAAATAAACAAGAAAATGTGCATGTACTGTTACACTGTAATGGGAAATGTAACAGTGAAAAGGCCAATGCCCAATATATTGTGCGATTTGGTACTTTGTGCATTGATTTCGTGTTTACATTTAAATTATTGCCGTATCACCTTGCAATCGTGACTCTTTCCATCGCATTGGAATAGTGAACTCAAAACTAATGAATCTGCATTGATTCATTCGACATATTCCAATGAATAATTTTTTTTTTAATTTTGATTACAAGACTCTCAAAAAGTAGGATAAATATTATTTCTGTCACACAAATATCTGAAAATAAATTTGGTTACGTTTAGGTACGCCACTGGTTTCTAAGTACGATTCTGAATAAATTTGAACTCAACGATGGGCTGGATGTGTAAGTGATTGAACAAAATTTAGCTGCAACTTTACCGCGCGTTTTGTTCAGCAACAAAAACACTTTCTTGCAGCAATTTTAACACCTTGTCAATGCACTCACAAAATAATAAAACACTTAACAAAAAATGCTTGAAATGATTGTGTTAATTTTCTTAAATTTTAATTTAAACTTATGTGCATGTATTAAATGCCCCCATACGATGGTATTGCCTTGGCTCGGAGTTCGGACCGACCTCACACAAATTTCAATATACAATGGGAGTTCGTTAACTCCCTCTCATGCAATATGTTTTACACATAGCCGAGGCGCGCTCTCCATTCTTCTTGGCATACATACGATTTTGTATTTGTATTACATTTTCTTTTATGCTTTGCTTGCTGTGCTGACTGCTGTGGCTGTGCACTGTATCGCGCGTCAACTTGACGAGCCTTTATATATATCAGGTTTTTAACTTCATTTTCTAACTAAAATTACAATTTATTTACACGGGATTGTTTCCTTGATGGCATCCACAGTGTGGTTGCTGAATTTGTATGGCCGGCATTTCCACACCGCATTCAAACAAAGCCACATAATGCCCCCATAATAAGCACAACTATATGAAAAACTCACGCTATGTATGCGAGTACGCCATTTTCCACTTTGTTCTATAACACACAGTTTGATGATTTAGTTTCAATTGCAACACTTTCACTCTGTTTTTGGGCATCGACTCACTTATTTTATGATTATTTTTAAGGTAGATTACCACTGTTTATACACGCAATTTAGAGGATGGAAATTTGCACCGTGACCCGTGGATTGTGTACAAATTGTATGCGAGTCGATCGCACAGGAACACGACGAAGATTTTTTTTTCTGTACATTCGACGACGGCTATTTAGCGTTTTTCACAATGTGCATGAATGTATGAGTGCTGTGTATGATGTGATCATTTTGCAAGAGTGTGTTTACATTTTATATATAGCAAGTTTTGGAAAGTATATAAAATTAATTTTACAATATATATAAGTGTGTATTCAAAATATATTAATCTGAAATACTGGTTTTCGAGGCTATTTGTATTTACAAGTTACTTTAATAAATTCAATTTGAAAATAAATTTATATTAATATAATTGTTATAAAAAAAAAAAATTTAATTGGACGGTAAATTTAGGTATGATTTGGAATTAAAATATTTTTTTTTTTTTTTAAAACATTGAACTTGATACGTGAGTTTGACCTAAAAAAACCCCTATAATTGCATTAATATATTTGATAGAATACCACGCACAAAACGTTTTCATTATATGGCATTTTGATTTAGATACAAAACTTTGGTTGACAATAACTCGAAAACAGTGGAATTATTATTGAGTTAGTAGTTTAGGTTTTCTTCGTGAGTGGTGATTAATGATTAAAATAATTATTTCTTCATCTAATTAAAAACACGATGTTGCGAATATTTCAAAAGGCAAATCTTCTATATAAAAGAACTTTAAAACAGAAAGCCATATTCTACTGGTTTGCCAATTCACCCTGTATTTTACTATGATAATTTAAAAATATTATATATAAAACATTTGTTTATAAAATATATATATATTATAAAATTTTTAGTAGAAATTTAATTAAACTAGAAAAATTTCGGTCAAGTTGAAGTGCGGGCTGCGAATTAAAATTTTGTAGACGTACTGTTTCTGCAATTAATCATAAGCACTTTGTATTGATTTTAATTTAATACCAAATTAATTGTGTTTTAATAAAATGACAACGCTAAGACCGTTTGTTTGCGATGATATGTTTAAATTTAATAATGTGTATGTAATTTTACAAAAATCGTGTTATTTTGACTGTTTAAATTAGAGGTTATAAATACATATTTTTCTAGGAATTTGGATCCACTGACAGAGACGTACGGCCTCTCGTTCTACATGCAGTATCTGGCTCAGTGGCCAGAATATTTTCAAGTGACCGAGTCTCCGAGTGGACAAATAATGGGATACAGTAAATTCGTCACCGCTTTTCATACCTTAAAAACTTAAATTACAGTAATTATAAATCATTTTAGTTATGGGGAAAGCAGAGGGCCATGGTGATAACTGGCATGGGCATGTCACTGCCTTAACTGTTTCGCCCGATTATAGGCGACTTGGTTTGGCTGGTACCCTCATGAAATTTCTCGAGGATGTTTCGGAAAAGTAATTAAAAAAAAAAAACTATTGTCGTAAATGAATGATAACCCATTTTTTTTATTCTCAGAAAACGAACTTATTTTGTGGATCTCTTTGTGCGGGTGAGCAACAAAATTGCTATAAACATGTACACTAATCTGGGTTACATTGTCTACCGAACTGTACTAGAATATTACTCCGGTGATCCAGAAGAAGATGCCTACGATATGCGGAAAAGTTTATCAAGGGACGTTTCTAAGAAATCTATGATAGCATTAACTCACCCTGTACGTTGTGAGGAAGTAGATTGATTCCATGGTTAGTCTGCTTCCAATATTATACCTTACACAATTTGATTGAAATATCATGGATAAATAGTAAATAAATAAATTATGCATTATCAACATACAACAATTTCGAGTACATATAATAATTAAATAGATTCGGATCTGTTGCTGCAATATCAACAATAACATACCCTACAAATTAAATTAAATATGATAATCTAGGCTTAAACAATTTAAATTTTATCCTATTTTATAGCATGTGGTGGCTTATTGAAATTCGAATAATAATTAGTTAAGCAAGCAATATTTTTTGTTATTACAACTTTACATAAATTAAAGCTTGGAGGCTTAACGTATTTTATTAATAAAGATGTGTCCCATTATCATAACTATTTATAGATCGTGTTTCTTTAGACTTCGACTTTAATTAAACCCGGTCCGAGGCCCTCAGTGCAAACTTTTCTTTTTGATAAGAAAACCAATTGTATAGGAGGTAAATAATATTCCTTAAATTTTGAAATACATTAAATTCAGAAAAAAATCATCGTCACAATATTTAAAGTTTTTAGGTCAAAACTTTACTTCTCTGCCGGAATATTAAATTGTTTATTAATTTTTATAAAACATGTTGCGTTGCCAAAGCAAATATTGAAGCTACTGGAAAATAAATTAAAACAAACATTTTTTGTAGGCCCTAAATCTGTATAGATTCTAAGCTTAAATGTTTATTTGACTAATACATATTGTGGTAAATCGAGCTTGAGCCTTATCTTTAATAACGCACCAGTAAAAACGCAGCTTATTACACAATTCACAATGGCAATAATGATAAGAATTATTCGTTTTATTTTACAGCGTCCAAAAATTATTAATAGGCAATAGGGTTTTTTTTAAATTTGGATCCTGGTGGGATTTGGTGATGCAGGCGCTTCTTTCTTTCCACAATTGGACGTCTTGTGGTTTCGACAGAAAGAAATCAAAGCACACACACTACACGGGCCACGACCGAAATCCTGAAGGATGAATTCCCAGTTCGCCTGGCAAATTACACAGAAACCTTCACACTTCTTATGTTTTTTTTTTAAGTCAATGGATGGGATAAAGTTATGATATTAACTATACATAATTCCAAAACATAGAGCAGAAAATTTCATTCATAAAAAAAAAACATCGGATTACTTTGGCGTCACACAGTACGTGATTATCTTTAATACAACCACGTACCGTCAGGTAATCGCATTTAAGTTATTTATATATATATAACTAATTTCTCAAACAAGCTTTTATCTGCTTCTAAAATTCGCATCATCATTACTCACCATAATCTGTAAAATAAAGCTTTAAAAAGCCTTTTAAATAATTTTTAAAGTTATGTATATGGTCAAGAACAATTTTTTTTTGATTAGACGTGAGTTCAAAAACGGCTCTAACAATTTTGACCAATATTTTACATATGAACAAAAGATATAATCTATGCCATTACATTACGAAGTTAAACGGCAATGCAATATTGTAGACAACAAACAACTTCTCTAAACATACCGGTAAAATAATTATTAAAACTCATATTTAAATTATTTATTTTTGGATTAGTTTAAGTTCCCAGAAAAAATTGTTGTGTTGAAAAATAAGGTTTGTGTGAATTCCCATAAAAAAGTTTCTTTTGTGATCATTATCGAATTTGAATAAACCCACGCTCAATTCATATAAATTAGGAGATTTTTAATCAATTACTAAGCTGTCACATATTATAAGCAGACCATTTAATGAATTTAAAAAATGAATGAAAAAAAAAACGCAAATTAGTTTGGCGGCGCCATGCCGAATTAGATACAAACAGTTTTAATGTGCAAACTGCAAACAAAAACATTAAAAGTATCTGTGCACGGTGTTGTTTTAAGACAATTAGGCATCGAATTAATTTAAGATAATAAGCTCGAAGTTGCGTTACAAATCAAATATTAACTATTTGCATAAACAAAAGATAATTAGCAATAACTTTTACAAGTGGCACTCAGCGCATGAATGTTTGTTTGTCCAGCAACAAAATGATGCTTGAGTGATCGAAAGTAATTTTGCACAAAACATTGGTGTAGGTCATTTTAACTCGCGTATGAATACAATTAGTAAATTTCATTCAAAAAAATGCATGTCGTTAATAATCTGATGCCACCGGCTACACACATAAATAATTAAGTATCATTATACATTTGTTAGATTGGGATAGAGGGGGCCCGGGGTGACACTTGGGACAGTTATGGGAGAGCTGCGAGATACAATCATCGAACGGCAATCGACACGCCGCGTAGTTGGTATAGTGTAAATTTTAAGCTAATCAATCTGATTAGGTATAGGCAATTCGTTATAGCGTGTGTATTTTGAGTACTTAATGGTGGCTAAAAAGTAAAAAAGTGGGCTCCACGCCAACATGCAACAATTTACAATGAACAACCAAACACCAGTTAGTTGTGACACGCGAGCGTGAATAGGTCGTTGAATACATTTATAGCTGCTAGTAGCTCTGAAATCAATTTAGTTGAATGAATCGAATTCAAGAAAATACTTAATTAATCTTAGAATTACTACCTAAATATATTATGTGATTCTTGAGTACTACTTATTCGATTATGCAAGAGTTATGTAAATAATTGTGAGACAATAAAACAATTATTCTTAAAAGTGAAAGTTTTATAGTGACTGCGTGCCGTGCTACTACATCTTGCAACTTGCAAGTTGTAACATTCATTCGGAATACCTGAGACTCGCGTTGAGAGTTGAGACACATGTACATAATGTGTTGAGGCTCGAGTCGCAAACCACAAAACTGCGCAAACTATAATTATTACATATTACACTGCATCGGGCATCCTACCCATATTAATGTTGTATAACATAAGTGTGATGTAGCGGAATACACACGCATATGACTCAACAAACCACTTGTGCTCGATGTAAATCCGCAGCTGCTGTTGTAGCCTCTGGAATCTAATGCAGAAAAAGCGCTTTCCATTGCCCAACAAGAAATAAAAATTTATTTATTAACAAATAGTGTGTTTAAATAGAAGTTTATACAAAAACTTTTACGTAAAATTGGATTGAGACAGGCAACACAAATTAAAAGAATTGAAAATACATATAACCAAAATGGATTTTTTTGTGGATAACAACAATTCATCCCTGGATTTATTACCTGCAAACTCAACCGAGCTGGTTTCCTTGCGGCAAAAAATCCCCACTGTTAGTGACTTCTACGAAGGTGAGTTTTTTTGATGTCACGATTCACGTTCATAACGTAACAATATAATTGTGTTGGAATCATTATCATTTTTACATTTGTAATCTTTTTTGTTTGGAAAAAAAGTTAATAAGTCTCTTTGAAAATTAAATTTTTCCTAAAGTTATCTCACAAATGGGATATATAAGTAATTAAACTTCGTTTCGGACGGATAAATTGTTGAACGGTTCTCCCTGCCACAATTTTTATTTTATTTTAACCGATATATTGAAACAAGTTTTGTCAAACTCTTTCAAAAATTTCGTGAAATATAAAAATAAAACATTCACACTCGGACCATGTAAAACAGTTTGTTCCACTTAATAATGAGTAAAAACTGATGTGATGCTGCGGGTGTGTATAGTCCCACTTAAAAATTTATGACACTTTTCAATTGGTATATAGTTTTTTATAAACTAATTAATTTGATTCAGATTCATCAAGTTTAATTTAACAAATACAAAGTTATTTGCTTTAGATTTGAAATCTGCTGAAACAATTCGCTTGATTCTTGCGTCTTCTGAATATTATTGAGAATATGAAAATTTTGACTATACGGAGGGTGAGATTTATCAGCAATTTTGGGGAATTCAAAGGAAAAATTACAATATTTCACGGTCACATTTTCCTTATATGCATCAGAACAACTTCATTAAATAGTAGTTTAGATGCAGTCGAATATATAAATTCACACTTCGGTCTCCCTTTGATGTATTATTTTACGGGTCCTTATTAAAATCAACGTGTGTACTTCCATTCGAGGTAAAGAGATAAGGTGCGACTATTATGTTATACATATTGTGATTTTTGTTACACAAATGCTTTATCACTTTTCCCTTATATTGCAAATATCTCCACCAACATTCATTTATTGGCTGATTCCGTTTAAACATTTTATAAACATGCAGAAATATGTATAATTAAATTGTCAATGGATTGTGCGTTGTTGATCTTGATTCTTGCCTATAATTGTATCATAATTATCTCTCTGTAACTCTCTAACATAAATATATTTAAATGTTGAAGGCATATTTCAGTTTTAAAAGAAAATTTTTGGTAGTCGATATAGTTAATCATGGGTATGTGAAAAGGTGTATTTAATACGTGTTATTTCAGAAAACACGTATGACGTAATACGTCCCCTGGGTTTTTATTCAAATATGGCTTTGACACTGTACTATTTGCATATGATTAGAATAAGTGAAAGTGTGTCAACATTGAGCATTCAATCTTTCTTTACATTTAAACATATAAAGTGCCAATTCTTTATTTATTTCGACCATATGATAGATTCTTACACAGATAACATAATTAATAATATTTTGACATCTTCTGGCACTGAAAAGTGTGTGAGCCCCCAAAGTTAGCTCTCTTAAAATCAGTTAAGTCTAGTTATGGTCAAAAATCGGCATTACGAAAATCTAAAGCGGATAACGAATTTACAGAATAGCGTATTCTAATCAAAATGGCATTAAACGTGAATCTCTAAAAATTGGGAATTCGAAATTATAAGTACAGTAAGATACTGTTTTTAATTTTAAATGTGTTTTTTTTTTACAGAACTTTTAATATTTTTATGGTCTTTATCAAATAATACTTGTCCATTTAAAAGAAATTCTTTCGCATAATTATACGTAACAAAACATTTCAATGTCAAAGTTGAGAAATTCAAGATCACTCCACTTACCGTTAATCAAGGTATTTACACACGGTTTACCAATACTATCTACCTTCACAAGGTCGTTGAAAATGTATGCATCGATATCCCTGCGATGTAGTTTATTTTACTACGCTGTACCATAAGTGTTGAGGATTCACAATAAGTGATACCCAAGTAAATTTATGAAATAGTTATGTTGTTACTTGTTCACGTATAGCACAATCTAATATTACATGGTTATCGACTATCAGGATTCATGCTTCGTGACCTTTACCCCAGACGTTAAGGTTGGACCTCAATTACAATTAGAAATGAACGTTTTTTAAGAATACAATTTTTTTTCATTACACAATTTACATTAGGGAAATCAAAATTATAAATTAAATGAATGCACAAAAATTGTATAATGCGTTTTATCCATATTTAATTTATTAATTCATGACAGAAATTTAATTTATTAAATTTTGAACTCCGAGCATGGTTTTGTGTTTTTTCAAAGTGGTCCTAAAAACAATTTTTTTTATACGACACAATTGTGTTATAAAAATTTTTACGGTATCCTATAAATTACGACAAAGTTGTTCTGAAACTGGAGACTTCTCTATATAGGCATGTTATGATTGATGTGGCGTTCCCTCTATAATTTCAATGAGGAAGCACTTTCGTGTCATGTACTTTAGTCTAAGGCATGTATCTAATTGCTAAAATCATTTGCCACTCCCTCAAACACTTGTACCTACCATGCTAGTCATTGATTAATTACGTTAATTTGTTTTTGATTATATACAACCAATTATTTTTAATATACACATTAATTAGGCTATATTCTTGTCCAAGCAGCTTCTTTATTTAATTATTTATGGACTTGATTAATAACCCAATCAATTAATAAAAAAAATTTTTACTGCAACCAAAACACTCATTTGTAATTGTTATGCAAACCACTTTTAAAATGGAATTACAAAACGCATTTTTCTATTATTTCAGATATCGATCCTTGGGCATTAGGAGCAATAGGATGCGCATCAACATTATTTCTCATCATCTTTTACATTTATTTGCAACACATACGATCCTTGACTCAGAACACGCCGAAGAAATTTTTGGGTCGTACCATAGTGATGTTTACTGTGTATCCAATTGTCGCAATCGCGGCATTGGTCTCAATCACAATTCCCAGCTCGTATGTCATTTGCGATGGAATTTGCCATTTTTCGTTCGTGTTATGTGCTTATCAATATTTTTGGTAATTTCTTGAATGACTTTGAAATACAATGTGCATTTTTTATTTAAAACTATCCTTGCAGCTTGATTGTGGACTATTTACAGGGAGAATCAAACTTCATTAAAAACACAGATAACGAAGTATTTAATTTACGAACTCCACCATTTTGCTGCTGTTGCGTGTGGTTGAAACCATCGTCTATTTCAAAGTGAGAGCAGTTATTTTGCATGACACAATATTTTAAACTTAATTAAAATCATTAATTGATTGCTTTTTTCAGAGAAAAGTTCCTATTTTTAAGAATAATGGTTTTACAAATGAGCGTCATCCAAGGAATGATCTTGCTAGTTCTAAACGTTACATACATTGAAGATCCGGTAATACCTTTAGAAAAATTCTCATTGCTTTACATATTATTTTATTTGAGTTTTTAGAGAATTTATCCTGATTTGCTGCTTTATTGTGGTCCTTTAATGGGCATATCGATAATTGTTGGTGTATGGGCCTTTAATGTTATTGTGCGGATGATTGGGCCAATTTATCCTGATCTTAAATTAATGGTGATACAAATTATATTGAAAACATTTAGAATTTTATTAATTGTGTTTTTGTAAATTCTAGGGGAAATTTCTCGCTATTCAATTAGTGCTTATCATCTGTAAATTGCAACCACTACTTGTAGATGGTATCTTTAGTTTAGCAAATGTCACTGGAACATACCCACTAACCCGCCAGATAATAAGAAATTGTAAGTGTATAAATCTTGAGTCCTTTAATGCAATTCTTGTAATTATTTCACTCTTTTTATAGCGTCTGTTCAGGTTGTTATTTTACTGGAGACACTGCTGGTTTTACTTTGGGCCAAACAACTGTACAAGAATCCTTCGAGGCGCTCATAACTTTATAAAAAGAATTAACTTCAATTATTTAAATTTTACTTGCCGTATTATAAGATTAACATTGTACTTAAATTTAGGAAAGGTCTTCTTTAACGAAATGATTTTATTCACTGAGTTATTTTCAAATAAATACTATGTCTTCTATGTATTTTATATCTTGTTAAAATTTCCTGATATAGAAGTTGATTGTTTTTTTTTATAAATTAAATGATCAATCTGGTGAGACAACAATATACTGAAAAATACAAAATAAAATATAAACTATTGTAAATGATTGTATGTATTAGAAAGAAATGATTTATATTTATTTAAAAAAAGTGAATAAACAAAATTAAATGTCATTGTCGCTGTCATCCTCATGCTTTGCGTTGAGGCCAGCTTGATTGGCGCGTTCGTAGACATTTTTAGGCACCAACTCATGACGATTCTTTGAATTATCACAAACCCAGCTAAGTTCCATTTTAAACAATTTATCCTTCAACTCATCATGAACTTGATAAATGCTGTAATTAGAACCAAAACGTAAATGTTAAAAATATATGTAAGTTGTTTCAGCAAAAATTCTGTACTGTAAACACATAGGAAACAAATCTTAAGTGCAAGTAATATTGGCCAGTGTAGGCACTTGCAACAATTTACTCTTTTAGGTTAATACCTATTATAAAAAATCAAACACAAAACTTACATTTTACCAGCATTCTCAATAAGATCGTCGATTCCCATATCGTTTAATTTCAGCTTTTCAATTTCAGTTTTTGCTGCCTGTTTAGCCTTGCCGGTAGCGCAACCGAAATATCCCTAAAACATCAAAACACCCAATTAAAAGAATTCAAATAAAAAAAAATTTAAAACTCAAATACTCACATAGCAAGAACCAGACGGCTCGATAACATATAACTCGGGTCCCGTGAGTTTTTCACAGGCAGCCAACACAATACTAACACCAAATGGACGTACAGCGCTGTACATGGTGTACGCGTGAATGTAGCTGGAAATGCGCTCCGTTAAAATTTTTAAAGGAATTGGACGATCATACTGTTGACGGTAATCGGACGCTTCTTTGCGAGCATTCTCAACCAGATGCCGACCATCAGCCAAGAGGCCAGCCAAAGCCATGCCAATGTGTTTGTCAATGGTGAAAATACGTTGGCCAGCATCTTCCTCATACAGTGGACTTGTGACGATTTTCTCCACAGCCAGCACAACACCATCTTTTCCGCGCAGCCCAACGACGGTGCCACTTCGCTCAACCGCCTTTCCAGCATAGTCTATTTGGAAGACTCGGCCGTCCGGCGAGAATTGCGAGGCCGACAAATCGTACTAATTTTAACAAAGCAAATTTTTAGAATGTGTTGCGTTTTTCATTAATTCAACTTACACCTGTACCAATTGAACTCATTTTTATTTATTAATTGAATGCTTTTTTACAAAAAAAATACAGAAATTGACCGTAACAATATTTGAATGAATTTGCAAGAATTGAACACTATATTTTGTTTGAGTTTTTAGGTTATAAAATATTGCTATTTTAGTTGTCATTGATGTCACCTGAATGACTGAGCCCGATTTATCTCTATGTTTCAAGTTTATCTCGCAGATGTCACTGCATTCGGTAAAAAAGTTTGTTTAAATTATAAAAATATCATAATTTTTGTATAATTAAAATATAAATTTAATAAATCACATAATTTTTAGATACAATTGAAATGATTGTTTAATCGTTTACATACATTTACATTTATCGCGATTTGAACTATGTATATATATGTTTTTAAAGTAAATTATATAATTTTTTATTTCCTTTTATTTGCTTTTATGTACACTTTCACCAACCTGACGATAAAAATGTAAATACTTTTATATATATAATTTTGTTATGCATCAAACAAACGTCAAGTTATATTTTTGATTCAGCTCTAATAAGCATTTGGCATTTGCCATTTAATAATTTTTGTTGAAATATATTGTGTAACCGCTGTTTTACAGGTGTACTGTTAATTGCATTTTTCAAGCCGGAAATCAAAGAAATTGTTTTCAAAATGGCATTGCAACTCCTCAAACAGGTTCATAGCAACAACGTAGGACGACTGGCATGGAGCAACAAGACTCCAATGCTCAGCTGGATTGATACAAAAATGGTAAAAATTATGGGTTATGTATATTATGTAATAAAATTGGTTTTAAGTTATCCACCGATCACATTTGCAAAGGCGAAGATTTATTTTTCTATGCGATTCCATTTATGACAATTTGTAAAAACCTATGATAAAAACAATGGAAATATCCTAATGGAATGTGCAAGCTGTGATGAAAGTCTGGGATAACATTTAAACCTAAAACAATTATTGTTAAATCAATAACAAACAATTTTTTTCGCTCTTAATATACCTTACCTTACAGAAATACGCCACATAAATTTATGCCAATTTGGATGACTATATCATGGCTTCATTTCTTTTATCCGCGGACCGCGTACTATGTGTCTTGAATCTTGATTCTTGAAGTTGCAAGTTAGTTGCCTCTAATTCTTCGCGCAGTTAACACGCGAAATGCTAAATTTACAGTGAACGATCCCTTACTGAGTATAAATTATAATAGAGTTTTGATTGCAATGTTTAAACTGGTTATCTCTTTAAATTGTGCTTGTCGCTGTTTCCATTTCAGTCATCCGTTCTTTAAACTTGTTTATTAGGCCGCGTAAGCATACATTGAAAAACGTTTGTTCAACTGTGTGTGACTGGAAATTATAAAAAGGCCAATTAAAAAACTAGCTAGAAACGTCTATTAAAAATTTGAGATTAATAAAGTGAGATTGTCGATTTACATCAGAAATTCGTTCTTTTAAAATGGTACCTTTGAATATTGAGTTGTATTGTAAACATTTGAATAACAAACGTATTTCAAAATTTCCCATAGGCCAGCAGCAAAAGTGGTGAATTCCGTGTTGAATCAGACACCTTCGGTGAGTTGAAAGTGCCAGCCGACCGATACTATGGTGCCCAGACGATGCGATCAAAAATCAACTTTCCAGTTGGTGGCACCCGCGAACGCATGCCAAAGCCTGTCATCACATCAATGGGTTATCTCAAAAAAGCTGCCGCCATCGTAAACAAAGAGTTTGGCCTTGACGCTAAAGTGGCGGACGCCATTGCTTGTGCGTGTGACGATGTCATCTCTGGTGATCTGTACGAGAAACATTTTCCACTTGTCATTTGGCAGACAGGGTCTGGCACCCAAACAAACATGAATTGCAATGAAGTCATTAGTAATCGAGCCATTGAGATTTTAGGCGGAAAATTAGGCTCCAAAGATCCCGTTCACCCCAACGATCATGTCAACAAATCACAAAGCTCAAACGACACTTTTCCAACAGCGATCCATGTGTCAGTCGCGCGTGAGCTGTGTGGCAACCTAAAACCGGCCCTGAAAATACTTCATGATGCGTTGGAATGTAAGTCACAAGAATTTAAGGACATCATCAAAATTGGACGCACTCACACCATGGATGCTGTACCATTGACTTTGGGACAGGAATTCAGCGGATATACACAACAGATTAAGTACGCAATTGATCGTGTTGATTCAGTGTTGCCGCGGTGTTTTGAATTGGCGATTGGTGGTACAGCTGTTGGTACTGGCTTGAATACGCGCGTGGGTTTCGCTGAGAAAGTTGCCGCAAAAGTGGCTGAGTTGACAGGTTTGCCATTTGTTTCCGCACCGAACAAGTTCGAAGCACTTGCTGCTAGGGATGCAATGGTGGAGGTTTCGGGAGCTCTCAACACTATTGCTGTGAGCCTTATGAAAATAGGCAATGATATTCGTTTCTTAGGATCGGGACCACGCTGCGGCCTGGGGGAGTTGAGTTTGCCTGAGAACGAACCGGGAAGTTCCATTATGCCGGGCAAGGTTAATCCAACACAATGCGAATCGTTGACAATGTTGTCTGCTCAGGTTATGGGAAATCATGTTGCTGTCACCATCGGCGGTTCTAATGGTCACTTTGAGTTGAACGTGTTTAAGCCGATGATTGTTGCTAATGTTTTACGGTCAATCCGATTGCTATCCGATGGTTCACGCACTTTCACCACCAATTGTGTAAGTGGCATTAAAGCAAACAAAGAGAATATTGCGAAAATTATGAATGAATCTCTGATGTTGGTGACGGCTCTTAACCCACATATTGGTTATGACAAGGCGGCTAAAATTGCAAAGACTGCCCACAAGGAGGGTACTACTTTGAAGGAGTCTGCACTTAAGCTAGGATACTTAACAGAAGAACAGTTCAAGGAGTGGGTGCGTCCCGAGAATATGTTGGGGCCCAAGTAACGCGTTAATCATTCAAACACAAATCACATTTGTTCGTTTTCTTTCTTGTAAAACAATTTTATCTTAAAATAAATAATTATCATTCATCCTTTTCGAAAAATAAACCTGTATCGTGTATGAAAAAAAATTTAAATTGCATTTAATTTTTCAGAGAATGTATTTTAATGAGTTTAAGCGAGCAAACATATTGACGAAATTAAGTAAATCGGCATTGACCTGCGATAACTAGTTTGAAATTGTCCATGGTTGAAGATCAAAGGCTATCACCATTTTATTATTAATTGAGTGATGATGTCTCAAAAAAGTTATGAATTTGAGTCTGACCATCACTCCCATTGGGACCAGTTCGTAATTAGTTTGACAAAATTTTGCAAAATATTTTATAAGTTAAACGTGTCTTAAAAGTTGTGAATTAGGGAAAATGTTTGCTCAAATAATTCAAAAGTGTTCAAAACGTGATCTTTTTACAGTATCAAGACACGCATTCTGCTTTTCTAGCATTAATTGTAACCGAATAGAATATTATGAAAGTGTTAGAAGGCAAATGGAAAAAACGCGACAGAAAATCGGAATAATTGGCGTTCCCATGCATAAGGGACAACGTAAAAGTGGAGTTGCTTTGGGTCCTAAGGCGTTGAGGGCTGGTGGGCTGATTGAAAAATTACAGGAAATAAATGGTGAGGAGTAGTAAGGATACGGAGGATAGGACACTCGTTATTTTAAGAAAATCATATAAACAAGATGTTTTATCAAGTTTCGAATGGTACAAAAGTACCAACAAAAATTAAACTTGAAGAATGGATGTAAAAATGGCACAACGCACTTTTGGGTTTCAAAATATTGGAACTATAGTATACATAATTATATAATACTAGCGGTGCCCGGCGCTCGTTGCTACGCCCAAGAAAAAGCATGTTTTTAATGTGAAATGTGAAATTTAATATCTTTATTAAGCAATAATTTTGGTTCTCTCTGTCAAAAACTTTAAAAATATTTGTAAACTACAAAACAAAGTGCTTTAACAGCTGTATGAGCGAAAGGGAATCCACTCGATCGCCACCAAACCTTCACAGGAACCATCCCCTGAAAATCCGTTGGGCAGATTAGGAGTTCATACCGGACATACATATGAACATATATCGCCCTTTACATATATACTTTTTTTTTTAATGAGCTTTTTTTGTTTTAGCCAGTAATGCTTAAAAGACATTTTTTGGAAATACATATTTCATTTATTTTCTTCAAGGGTTTAACAATTTCAAAAAGAATTGCTGAAAAAAATAACTCGAACTTCTGGAGGATTTAATTTTTAATAATTTTTTTTTTTGCCAAACTAACGTTTTAGAGCTCTTCGACATAAAGGACTTTGGCGATGTTCCTGACAAAAAAGTGGACACCGGTGGTAAAACACCATCAAATATGATCGAATTCGCTGAAGTAATTGGCAGCAACCAGGAGCTGTCCAAGATGGTGCAAGAGGTTTTAGCTGAGGGTCGTTTGTGCGTCACATTGGGTGGTGATCACGCTCTTGCTGTTGGTACGTTTCACTAATTTGCAAAGTAAAATGAAAAAGTTTTAACATAAAATTTGTATTTATTTGTTTTGATCCAACAAGGCTCAATTGACGGCCACATTAGCCATAACAAGAACGTGTCCGTCCTTTGGGTGGATGCCCATCCCGATCTTAATACAAATGCGACTTCAACATCGGGAAACGTCCATGGCATGTCGGTAGCGCTACTGGCAAAAGAATTGTCGGACTTTTGGCCATATTTACCTGGAATGGATTGGCAAATTCCGCAGTAAGTCCATTCACAATTTGGCTATAGTCAAAAAGAAAAATTACAAAATACTTGCGTCTATCAAGAAAAATACGCACGTCCTAGTTCCCCCGCAACTGCGTTCGCTTATAATATCGAATTTAATTTAAGTAATTAAACTACAATGAATGTTTGTTATTCGGTTGCAATTTATTGTTTTACAATAATTAATTAAACACAGTCTCGTTTATTCAGTCTTTTTTGTTTTTGATTAAAATTAATTAATTACTTTCATATTTAATATCACAGTCTTTAATATAAATCTACTTTAATAATATAAATTGAATGTATCATTTATTCTATTTGTGTGAGTATTCGGTATGCGTATAATATCGGCCAAAAGTCGGCTCTTCTTGGCTAAACCATAAAAGTTACATTTGAGATGCGAGCTTGCATTCGGGTTACATTTGGCATCTTCTTTGCATCTCGTGTTAATTGCATCCGCATTCAAAAACAAAAACACAAAATAAACATTAACTCATGATCGTTTAACTTGAGGGATAGTTAGAAGGGAAATGTAAAAATTACAAAAATGTTTTGTTTAGCATCGTTAGGTACTTCAAATCATAAAGCATGTGCAGAAATAGTTAAAGGTCCACTCTAAGGAATTTGTTGTTGTAAGTTGTAACTTAAAATCAATCACGAAATAAAAGTATTTCAAAAGTAAAACATAATAACAGTGTGCCGTGTTTGTGTGTGTGTGTGTTAAATGTGTTTTTGTCGCGATTTTTGTTTGTTTATTGCAACAATAAATGCATGTCCTGCAACAAGAAAAATACAACCGAGAAATTTAAATTAAACTATAACAACTGACATTAATTAATAATAAGAATAAAGAATTTTGAAATTGCATTTGATTAGTTTTAAAATAGAAATAAAGCAACAAATTAATACTTACTTTCTGGGTTAAGATGAAGTGAAAATAATGAAAGAATTGCTTTTTTTTTGGTTTTCCCTGAAAATGTTATTAATAATAATAATAAATTAAAGGGATAGATTAGGAGCTTTCCTTTATTACAGAGGAGGGCGTGTGTGTGGGTGGTTTGGGTGGATTAAATTAAACATCGCCACTGGAATAAAAATCAAAACCATAAAACGGAAACAACAAATCAAACGCCACATTACCTAAATTTATAAGTTTCAATAAAAATACTTACTTTTAAAATAATAATAATAACAAAGACATAACGAATAAAATTTCCACAAAATAAAAACGTAAAATCATTATTAATTGCACCAGTAAATAATTAATAAAAATAAAACTGAAAATATAGAGAAAGAAAGAGATAAAATTTCTAGCGTTAAAATTTATTTGAATTACTCAAGAAATCATACATGAAAGCAATAATAATAATATAATTTCTGCATTTAATTAATAATAATAATTAATTAATTAATAATATAAATAATGAAAAGTTCCTCTCAAATTTGGTTTGTTTTTTTTTTGATCATTTTGTAACTGTCGCAATTAATTGATCAATTTCTGGATGCGCTTTCAATCAAATAAAAACATTTATCCGAAATGATGTTTGGCAATTCTAATCAATTATTATTTCTATTACGGTGTATGTAAGTTGATGAAAATGTAAAAAGTACTTGTTAAGTTGATTAGTAACGATATAATTGATGTGAGATAACATTCTTTCCGATCGAGCATGTGAGCAGAAGATTTGTGAGCCTAATTGATGTGTAAAGGTAGATTTAGATGTATGCGGTCGCCTTGCATGATATCCAAACTGGACGATGCTACATCTTTATCGAGTATGCTAGTCTTAATTCCTTAATTCATCTTTGGAATATTGACTGTTATGCAAATAGCCATTCTTTGAGAGAAGCACATCATGCAAAAACACTTTAAGCCACATCAACGGAAGTTTTATATGTTTTACATTCACAACAAATAAGTTACGATTTTGCATGTCGCATTCACCGTTAATAATTTATAATTAAACAAAAATTTCAGGTCAATAAGCATCAAATCGAATCTGCAAAGATTCAGCTCTATTTTTTTGATTTCTTGTAAACAGTAATTTTGGTTTCAAGACAAATCAATTATTCATTTTAGTTATAAGAACAAAAGAAACAGGAAAGCATCGATTTCGATTATTATCCACAAAAAAGTTCGTTAGTATTTCTAATAATAATGATAATAATAATTATGATTTAATTAGACAATAATTTATATTAAAACAAAAAAGTTAATAAAACCTTGAATTTAATTATATAAGCATTTTACTACTTAAACTTTACGGGTGATTTCATTTAAATTATCGTCCTTAATTTCATTCAATGTGACTTTGTAAAAATTGTTCAGTTAAAAAAAAATTGTCAACGAAACACATTACAAATTCTTGTTTTTTTTTTAATATTAAATATTTGTCGATTTTCTCATTATTTAGTTCAATTAATTGCTATTGCACACAACATCAATCTTATTGGCTACAATTTTTACTTAAAATTAAAATTAATAATAATAATATCGGTTCATTGAACCACAACTGTTATTTTATAATTATATGTTACTGGTTTTAAAGTGTTTTTCATTTTTGTTTAAATATTTACGTTGCTTTGTTAAAATTATGTTTGTATTTTACGATATTACATTGCCCCTAAAAACATTGACAAGATTCCTTAAAAATGCAAGGTTTCAAATTATCGGGAACACACAAATTTAATTTCTTCTCAATTTTTTTTGTTTAATTAAATATTATTAGGGAAAAGATAAAAAGTATTTTATGCTCATAATTGTTATAAAAGTTTAAGAAAAGAGATTCCGATTATTACGTACGTATTCGAGTGTGAAATTATTAAATGATTTTTTTCCTTCGTTAAACTTGTAACTGTAACTGCAACACTTCACCATCCGCACACACGGATTTGGAGAAGATATCAAAGAAATTAAAAATTAAAACATTAATTGCATTGAACATCTTGCTTGTGTGATTGTGTTTAGCCTCCTCAAGTTAATTAACTATAATATATTATGTTATGTCTTAAATACAATTAACATTTGTATCATATTTTGTGTCTGTTAAGTACAATTCGATTAACTTTGTTGTAACACTTAGGCCGCAATTGGGGAGCGCTTTCGTGTTTCTTTTTCATAAGCAACTACTAATATAACAATTAGTTTATCGGGTTGTTTTGAAATGAGTTTATGAGATTAATGACATTGAAAAAAAAAACAACACATAATTTGTCCTTTTTTTAATCTTTCCATATAAATGCTAATTGGGTTGAAATGAAAACTCAAACACATCTCAATGGGCCACACTTTTATGTGATTTATATTGTGTAAAATCTATCAAATAAATTCTATTACCAAAAGCTTAACAAATAGGTAGGTAGTTAGAAATTGCAAAGTACGATTTATTCAGAAAGGGGTTAAACATATATGTTTTTTCTTTTTAAATACAATTAGTGTAGATATATTACTAAATAAATATAAATAAATAAATAAATATTTCAATTTTATTTCATACACAATTTTTCTTATTATTAGCATTATTATTTCAATAAATAAAATTGTTTTATTAAAAAAATATATTTAAAAAGATCATTGTTTGACTAGAAGTTATCAGTTTTTGTTTTCATCTTTTTCCCCTCTTAAATATTGGTAAAATGGGATGTAAATTTGACGTTTAAACATAAATAAAAATTCGGAGAGTCAACTGTGAATTACACAAAATGGCAAAACTTATTTAGAAATAAAAAGAAAAATATGAATATGATGGTGATGGTTGTGAATGTGTTAAATAGAATTATGAGAAACATATCATGAAGATGAGCTGATTAAATGAGTAATAAAGCGAGCGCATGCTTCTAATGTCATCTAAAACTGATCTATTGATGGAAAGACAGAGACGCTGCTGCAATCATTGTGCAATTGTACAATAATCGTATATGTTTCAAATATGTATTTGCGGGTCAAAATGGCGTGTCAATTGTGCAAACTGCACTGATGCATCACATTTCGGTGATCATATAACAAATTCTTAACATCATGTTAATACGCGCGCTACTTGAAGACATGTGTAAACAATTAAAAGAGGCAAATTTATCGTTGAAAATTTGCAAAAGTCACAAATTCAATCAACCATACATTTGCTCCGATTTTTGGTTACATCTCTGGAAACATTGGAGGATTTTCATCACCTCTAGATATACAGCAAAACATATAACTCACCACGCCATCCCCATCAAAATAAAAAATAAATACGTCGAAATAAAAATTAAACGTTACATAGGTGAAATAATAAAATAAAAATAATATGATAAAACGATAAAATATGTATTTATTGAAATAATAATTAATAATAATAATAAAAATCAAACAAAGAGTTATAAAATAAAATAAAACATTTGTAATTGAAAATTTGACTAAAATAAATAAAATAAATGAAAATATAAAGTCAACTCCATCATAAAAATATTAATTGTCCTTTGGATAAAAATTGCATTTTTTAATATATTTTCCCATATACTACTTAATTTTTTGTATATTATCTATATATTATAAAGTTTAATATGTTTTACGTTTGGGAGGAACTCGTGTCCAATGATCAGCCTTCGTGTGTTTTTAGGTTATAGGTTTACAAATTTTAATTCAATTATTTTTTTTTGTGTTAATCAAAAAATTAATCAGATAAACAATTAAATTACGAAAAAAAAAAATCAAGTGCACAGCGCCCAAAACAATCCTTCCATCGAGAAATCAGAATCAGTCCATTATTCCAAATGTATGGCAGAATTTATTTAGTGTTCACATTTCTTTTAATTGAGATATTTTATATATTGCCCTTGCGACTGCTTCTTTTTGTTCTCTCATAAATCAATTATCTTTTGTGTGTTTCAAATGGGTGTGTAAAAAAAGCAAAGCCACAAAAACGCAAAAATTAAAAAACAAAAAAATTACAATTACACACCATTTTCTCGTCAAATATCGAAAACTTATCAGCTAAAAATTAATTAATGTGAATTCTCATTAAACCTACAAATAAATTAATTTTGTTTTTTTTTTGTATCTATTTAAATTCAAAAATACTTATGAAACTTGTCATTCCGATGTATATAAGCCGGATTTTATTAAACTTTTGTGTAAATCATAGTTTTTAAATTTCAACTAGTTTTAAATGTTTTTAATTTTTGTGAGACTTTTTTAATGATGCGTTAAGTGTAATGTCTTAAACTAAATCTCTTTTTTTACAATCATTATTTATAATAAAACTCTCTTTGAACTGCACTAGTGATGGGCGTCTGCAAAAGTATAGGCGCTCGTCTGCTTTTTCATAAATGTTTATTTAATTATTATGTTTTGTTATAATTATTATTTTCCTATCATCCGGCTTATACAACACGTGCGCCATCTACGATCTCTACTTTTGCGCCTGGGATACACCACCCACATGCAGGATCATTTTATAATACACGGCAAGATTTTTTTTCCTTTATCATTTTTACAGACGTCGAAAAAATCTAATGAAAATTGTGAAGAATTTGAAAAAAAAATTTAAATATTGTTTTGCAAAATATTTATGCTAGTATAGAAAATATAAGATTTCCTCATGATCCAAAAGGTAAAGGTCAGCTCGAGAATTGAATAGTGCAGCCATTTTTTTTCTTTTAATATAAAAAATTCGATCGGTTAAACTCAAAGCTGTCAAAATACACACTGTTTATGCTACGATCTCCCAGATGACATCATACTGCACAGACCTTTACTTTATGGATTATGCATTTTCCCAATGTCGTGTATTACACTTGGTTTTTGTCCGAGTTTTTCCATAAGATTTTGTGTATAAAGAAAAAGGAGAAAAAAACTTTTCATAATCTGATCCTCGGGTATGTGTCCCAGGCTTTTCACGACTCTCTGTTTACGTTTAAACTATCATTTGCTTACATTTCTTTTGTATAAATTATTACTTTTTTATATAATTTAAGCTTGTATTATATTGTTTTATTAAATTTATTTACTTGCTCTTTTCTCATCTTCTTTGTTATAAATATTTCACTTTATTTATAAACCGATTTAAATATCATCATTACTAAACCTGCAAATTAACAAAGAGAAAAAAAGTTAAATGTTAATGAATGGTGAAATTAATTGAATTGATTTAAAAAAAGTGTGTGGGAAAGCTTTTTCATGTAACGAAACATTCCCGTCCCGCTAATGGTGGGGCGTATGTTGTTGATTTAAAAAAGAAGAGGTTTTTATAGGTAGGTAGGACCTATAATAATAATTTAGAAGTATTGAAATTAGAAAACAATTACTTTGACTTGTTGGTTTTGAAGCTAACTTGCAGCACCCGATTGCCCAGGGTGTAGCCATTCAATGCTCGTATAGCCATCATTGCCTCCTCGTAGTTGGTCATTGTGACGAAACCGTAACCTTTGCACTGATTCGATGAGGCGTCCTTGATTATTTTCACACTTTGTACCGCCCCAAATGGCCCAAATAATTGCCACAATGTGCTTTCCTCGGTCTCCGGCGCCAAATTGTATATAAAAATGCTCCAACCACCACCGGACGCAATACCCGTCACCCCATTGGTGCCCGGCAACACAACGTCCAACATATCACCGGCCATTGGTGAGAACCGTGCTAGTCCCTTGCTCACTGGATTGTGCATTGCGCCGCCGATACGTCGTGCTATATGCGGATTGAGGAAAGTCGGCACCGGCGATTGCAGCACTTTACTATTGCTACCCGGTGTGTTGGAGAACTTCACCGATATAGGGTCAGTGCAATTGGACGGCGTTGTACCGTTCAGTGCCTGAATTGCACGCTTTGCCTCGTCGCGCGTATCAAAACGTATGAATCCGACACCCTTGGTTTGCGCATCATTACCGGCGTTCTGTAGAATACGCGATGTAATTATTGTGCCGTACGGTGCGAAAATGATCTCAAGATCTTGTTGTGTCATACTTTTGGGAAGACCGGAGATGTACAAGTTGGCGCCCTTTATGGCGTCCGAACTTGGTCGGGCGAACGACACTTTAATTGTTTTATTCTGCAGGCGTAACCCGTTGAGTACGTTGACCGCTTGCTCAGCGTCACGTGCACTCACATAGTTCACAAAGCCGTAGCCCAAGCTCTGTCCTTTGGGTGCGCCCGGATTTAGAGGATCTGGAAAAACGACCGTTTTGTCGCGCACCAGTTTCACACTTTCCACTTCGCCGACGCTGCTAAAGAGTGAACGAATCTCCTCTTCGGTCATTGTCTGTGGCAGATAATTAACAATGAGATTGGTGCGTGATTCATTCGAGGAGCCCGATGATATGACGCTTGAGCCATTTGATTGCGGTTGTTGAACACCACCACCACCCCCTGAGGTGTCCATGCTGTTGCCGCCATTTTGTTTTTGCTGCTGCTGGAGCATTGTGGCTTGTTGTGTTAGGGTTTGCGCATCTACACCACCCGCAGTCATTGTGTTAGCAAGCATTTATGAGATTTTTATCCGTTTTAAAAAAGAGTTTTTGCGTCTTGGAGTATTTCCTGTCTCCACAATGAATATCGGCACACAATCACGCACAACAACCAACACTTTGTATTGCAAAATTCGAATTTTTAATAGACGTACTTAAAGCGACCGCCGCTGAATAAAACACTTGGCGCTGCGAACTACTAACACCCGTTTAAATCGGACGAGTGCAAATCAAGGCAAGCCACCCCTTGGAAACTCTTATTGGAACTGGAAATATCGATCGAATTTGCCTGGGCTTTGTTGTATATTCTCTTTTCCGGTTTTATTACATACGCATATATTTATAGTGTATATGAGTACAGTGCACACCCCGACCAAAAAAGAGGGTGAATACTGAATACAATGCGCTGAGGGTGAGTTTTTTGCGTTCTACGCTTTGCCTTATTTTATTCGCTTCGAGGGAATATTATAATTTCACGGATATGGAAAAGTGGCATTCGTTGCTTCAGTCAGCGTTTTGGGTTGTTGTGTTGAACAGAGCGAGATGAAGGGTTGTTTTAAAATTAATCAATAAGACCGTCGAACCCCTTACGGCTAGGTGTTTTCTCGCGCTGGTTTTTACTATTTCAAACTTTTTTTTCAGATGGTAAATGCAAAAATGTTCACTTTTGTTTGTTTACCACCCACACCTTTTGATAGTATATTTGTGATTTAATAACAATTAAATTTTTAAACCGCACGCACTTTTTGGACAATCTAACACGCGAAGAAAAAGTCTGTGGCCTAATAAATATATTTCTTTAGACAAAAAAAAACTTTTCACTATTCAGTTTTCTTCCCCCAATTGATTTGTGGGAGAGGAAAACACCAACACTTTTACAAAACGATGTATGCACGTCAGTGTACGCGATGTGTGATAGCCGCGAACCGGTTCACCAACACTCAAGATTGAAATGCTTGTATGCAAGTCGTGCGTTCTCCAATACGAATTATGATTGTGTGCGTTATTTCTTTACACACGATCAATTCTATTTTCTTCTCTTTGTGCTTTTGGATATTTTCTTAATTTGTGTTTGAACTAAGCAAAACCAGCTTTTTCTATATTCCCTTGAATTTGGTACACACACGTCAACCTTGTTTCAATGAACACACCAACTTTTTATTCAATTAAATTTTTGTGTAATAAATAATAAAAACCTGGCAGAATCACTGATCCACTCGACTTTTATATGGCCGCCGACGTACGTATATAAAAATCGAAGAATGGAGGAAAACCAATAAAAACGCGAAAGAAGAAACACACATATGCATGTATATTTTTAATATTATCAAATAAAAAATTGTCTATGGCTAACTCACATACACACACGTACACTTGCGCAACCCTAACAATATGTTTTTCAATATTTTACTATTAATATTTGCATTAAATATTAAAACTCCACGAATTATTGTAAATATTATCAAAAAGTAACAAATTTTTGTCAATTAGGGTTATTGAACTTTTGTGATTACGTCTACGAACTGTGTGTAGCAACCTTTCAATGTTGCGCTTGGGTTTGTAATTTTACGATGCGTTTCTTTGCTTCTGCCACAAATATACAAAATTTAATACAACCTTAGCAAATGTGTGTGCACTGTGCATACAACGTTATGAATATTTGATATGATTGCACAAATGAGTAAATTCGAAAGCATCTATGGCAGTTGTTCGAAAAAAATAAAATAAAATTCGAAAGTATCATATATAATATATAAATGAGCACTTCGAACTACCAAAGGGCTGCGTTAAACGACAAGGGGGAAATTCAAAACAATTACATAACGATTTAATGAACATAAAAACTGTATAACTCACAATGTCTTTGGAGCAATTTTATTAATTTTCATTTTTCATAAACCTTTTATCCAATTTAATTTTCTAGTTTTAATATACTTTACTTTGAAATTAATAAACAAAAATTTTTCAAAAGGTTATCAATTAAAAATTTTGCATACATTGGATTGCGCTCGGTTGATCCTTACGAGCGGTTCATAATTGATAAGTTCAACATTTTAGCGTATGGAATGAGGGTATCTTTCAGTTAATTTAAATGTTTCTCAAATTTAAATTAATAATATACACATTTGGTTTCAAGGACATTGAACGATATGGAATTAATCATGTGGTAAAAATGGCATTACAACACATTGACCCTGATAATAGTCGTCGGATACATGTTAGTTTTGATATCGATGCGCTAGATTCTTTTGAAGCTCCTAGTACTGGAACATCGGGTACGTTAATCGAATCGTTTTCTAAATAACTTTCACAATATATTTTTTTAATTTTCGTTCTTTTAGTTCGTGGTGGCCTAACACTTCGTGAAGGCGTCTTCATAATGGAAGAAGTTTTTGAGACTGGCCGCCTGGATGCTATTGATCTGGTGGAAGTTAATCCAGACATTGGTAATCTTATTGACGTTCGAAAAACTGTAGATGCTGGAATTGAGCTAGTTATGGCTGCTTGCGGAAATAATCGCAATGGAAATTTGCCTAAAAATGTTAATGATATTCCATTCAAAGATGACTACGATATTTCAAAATAGTTTTTAATTACAATATATCAATGTGCATTCTGTTAAGAATTGAAATTAAAATACCAATTAACACAATTTGAATATATCCATATAAACAATTTTAAGTGCCAATCTATAATTTATATATATCCAACATTTTCGAATTCTTTAGTACGAATATAATTTATAATGGTACTATATATTAATTGCTGAATAAGTAGTTTTATGTATTATGTAACTAATTGACATTTCAGAGCACGGCCAAATGAGATAGTTTCCTTCCATAATCATCAAAATATTTTAAAGACTTTACACAAAAAAAATATTTTAGGGCTCTTTACTGTTTTACAATTATTTTAAAATAATTTGGGTAAAATAAAGAATAAACTTTATTAATAAGTTTACAAGATATTATTATACTAAACTTATAAACTGTTCCAGTGTTCGTAAGTAAATGCATCTTCCGTAATAAACATTTACATCTCGCTAAATATAACCAAAACAAACTTTTCCTATTTAATTTTTAGAAACATGAACTTCTTAAGGCAAGCAATTACAGTTACTAAATTGATCGCTAACGAAGGTATTTTATGCTATAATATTTAATGAATATTATTTAATTTATACATTTTTATTGCGACAAATTTAAATTTGAGGTTAATACACACATTTTCAACATTTCCCAGATATATATTTTTCAAGGGACTTACATGCAGAAAATCCAGGACATAACATAACGGATTATATTTTAAGAGTTATAAGTTATGACTCATATATTAGATGTCCATTTTTAGTAACACCTGCATCTTATAAGTATTCCAAATGAAGCCCTAAAACATCCACTTTATTTTGCACAAAGGAATTCCATTAACTTGCTCTTTTGTTACCTTGCGGTCATAGACGCACAGATTTTCCAATAGGATGACCGCACTGAATTAAGGTGTTGCTTTGTGAAACTTAATCTATCTAATTTGCATTTCAATGCATGCCAATTATATTCTATTCCACACGTGTGCTAATCCGTGTAATACAATGATATGCAATGTTTATTTTGAGAAAAAATAAATAAGATTCGGTAAATTGTTGTTGGAATATGAAGTCTTGCGAACGTTTGCGGGATTTTCTCCAATTGTGAGGCGAATTCCTATGTAGATATACTTACCAAGTGCCAACATATTTTGTTTGATTTCACCGGTAAATTGTTAAAAACCGAAACGGGTGGAACTTCGTATTTATTTATTTTTTAATAACCTTATTTAAATTTGAAGGTCAAGATTCTCCTCTTCCAAATTCGCAAATTAAGCTATAACTCGTAAAACTTAACACTTCCAACATACTTATACATACAACTTTTAAATTATTGCATACTCTTGGAAGATTTATATGTTAAACAAACAACGGATAAAATCAAATGAGTTTCGCCTAAATTCTCATCAAGTTTAATTAATTTTTTTTTTACAAATTTTTTTTGTTGATAAAGCCCCATTCAAAAATACGTATCATTAATATTTTTTTAAACTAATTTTCTTATGCCCAAAAAAAATCCTCTGTACCCATAAGCTATGGCAATTCTCCCGGGCTGTACTTATCGACTCGTAAAATATTAAATTTTGTAATGATCTCGGCCACAATAATACAAATCTTAACATTTTCTTTAAATGTACGTACACAAGAACATAT
Source organism: Sylvicola cinctus (assembly GCA_963854165.1). Taxonomy (NCBI): domain Eukaryota; kingdom Metazoa; phylum Arthropoda; class Insecta; order Diptera; family Anisopodidae; genus Sylvicola; species Sylvicola cinctus. Next base: position 28,728,033 of record OY974083.1, on the reverse strand, counting down.
AACAATCCAGATAAAATCAAAGAAGATAAGAGTACCATTTTCATAACAATATTTCTAAAGAGTTTTATAATATTGACAAAAAGAGTTGTATTGAAAGAGAGGGTGGACAGCTGCGTCCAATTGGCTAATCTTGCTGACGATTGTTGCGGTCAGCCCATACAAATATGCCTTAATACACCATTTCCATTGTAGTGATTCGATTCCGATTTTGCTACATGAATGGGGTTAAGATGTAGGTATTTGGTATACACAAAGACAATATACGCCACACGATGATGATGGAGTTTCAATTTGCTTCAATTTCAATTTTCAACCCTTATTGTGCTATTCGGACAACAAAAATATTATTTTCCAAATTTTGTACAGTACGAGTTATTGAAAAAATAATTGAGGTAATTTATGGGAAAATGCGAAACAACTTTTTCTCAGGTTTTACAGTTGAATAGAAAATGGAAAAGACGAACCATTGCTTTCGCAATTTTTTATTCAATTTTGTTTAACTAATATGAAGAGTATATCAAAAAAAATATCTCGCGTTTCCTGTTTAAATAAAATTAAGTAAAAAATTAAAATAGCAAAATGCATTTCGAGATTGTAAAGTTACAAAATAATGAATGTTCTAGGGATTACAGTTTACGTTTATATTTTTGTTTCCAAAGGATTACAAGCAGAATTTTTGTGTATCTGCATCCACGTGCCATTACGGGAATTCGATATTTTGCCGCAAAACCTTATATGTATGTTATTTTAGTTATCAGAGTGCATTCATCTCAGCATCTGCTCAACAAAACAGTAATCCAACGTCATTTTGCAAGAAACCGTTTAGGATTTTATGAGATTTCAGTGACAATCTGTCAATCAATCATCTGACCCGGCCTAAAAACAATAAGCTGTAATGCAATCCTTTCTAAGTGACTGTATGATAGATGCAATTAGATTGTAATCGACATGTTTCTTCCGGTAACTGTAGGATTTGCACCAAATGTTTAATGAAGCGTCTTGGGTAATCCCTTGAAATTATGGTCCAGTTTTTTTTTTCCCGATCCTTATGGTTATGCAGAAGGTTTGCCATATGCTCATATTTGAATTTTCCACTTTTGAAGCTTTCGTGTTGTGTCGCATTTTTGTGTTTGAAAGCATGGTAACCAAAATGCTGACAATAGCATAACAATGAAAATTACGACAACATTGATGAATCCTTTTCTTCTGTCGGGGCGTTTTTCTCGCTGATTGACCACTACAATGGTCACATTATAATAGAAAATTATGGAACAATGATTCCAACAACTAATAGGAAATATTGTCTAACCTAAAATCGATTATAGCGTTCATCTTTCGATTTGTGTGTATAACCCCAAAGATGATTGTCTTTTCCCAATAACTCTATTCACATGTATTATTGTGTGATATTGAGTGATCGATCCCATGCTGGGTGCGTTTTTTGTTTGTTTGTTTATTTGTTTTTAACTTGATTTTCCTCCGACAGCACTTCAATCTATAGTCAACCGGAATATGGCCTCACTGAATCAAATGCATCGCACTGGACCACATTTTAAGACACGGCCCCCACGTCAGCCACTGGATGGCAAACCTTTTGCCAAAGGAGTAGTCCTCAAGACACTGATTAAAAAGCCGAAAAAACCAAACTCTGCCAACCGAAAGTGTGTCCTTGTGCGATTGTCTACTGGAAAAGAAATGGTTGCCTATGTACCGGGAATTGGACACAACTTGCAAGAGCATAACATGGTGTTGTGCCGTGTGGGACGTTGTCAGGATTTGGCTGGTGTCAAAATAAAATGTGTACGTGGTGTGTACGATTTACCACATGTTATTAAGAAAACACAGTAGAGGGTTAAAAATTGTTTAGAAATGTATTTTGTGTGTAAGTAAAAATGAATAGAAAAATTGTTATGACTATTATCTAAAATCTCTGCAATCTTTTCTTTTTGCAAGAAATTGCACAAGTTAATGAGTCAGCATATTTTGGTTGTCCAGTTCTGTGCGCATTGTTAACGACATTTCTTTTAATGTATACAGTGGACAATAAATCGGCTTATCCTTTTTAGTTTTTAGCGTTTCAGATGTGGCTTCGCAAATTGCAAAGTGACTAAACACTTTATTTGTTTAGTCTTGTGTCAGAACTATTTAGAGGTAATGGCTTTTTTGGAAATTTTTTTATGCATTAAACAATAATTTTAAATTTTATTTGTACTAAGTTATGCTCAAAAGTATTTACCATCTATTTCTCGCCGTTGACTTGGGTTAAATCGGTTGATTAATAAAAATCAGTATCCGATAGATAGTTTATAAAATTTTTAAAATCTTGGAAACATAATTTTTGCAATAAAATGCGCTCAGTAAGGCCGTGGATGTTCTTGTTAAATAAAGACTGAGTAAAATGCACCATTTAAGGATAATTTACGAGTACATATGTATATGCAATTGTTATTGTACACTGTATAAATACGTGTATTCTACATGAAGAACTTAAGGATAAAGTGAATTGATTTCTTTTTGAAGGGGTTCTACTTAGAGTTTAGTCAATTGGACAATACCTGAGAAATTGTAAAGAATTGAGTATCAATTGTGTTAAAATGTGTGACAATTTTATCTCATCCTCAGTATTTTTTTAAGGAGTAAGCCAACGATTTAAGATGTTGGCCCGGAACATGACGATATATTTTTAGAAATATGTCATATCTGTGTAAGAATCAATTGGCCGCAATTTGTAATCTTTTAATCGCTCTCACATTCTTTACTCTCTGCACTTTTGAGTTTTTGGAAGTAACCTTCTACCGTGGTTATTACTGATTAGTGATTACTTATTAATACATTTCTGTTTGTTATTACCCATTGTTGACGCATATATATTAAATAACCAAGCAAATGCAATTACCTTCATTTTAAAAGCCGCACATTAACTATTTAGATGCAATTAAGAAGCAATTAGCGACCCTTGCGCAACGGTTCACAGAGGTTATTGGTTAAATTACAAGGCGTTTGTTGGATTGAATTTCAATGTCGCATTATTGTCCCCCGTGGGGCAGCATATCGTAATTACTATTTTAAGAGATTAATTTAAGAATTTAGAATGCAACCATCATCCAAGTGATGCAACTGAAACATGCTTCTCGCAAATGGAATGCAACCAACATTAATCCTTATCTGCCTTGTTGCTGTTTAGTTTGTAAGAGCAGTTATTTGTGAATGCGGGGACAACATGTGCACTGTTGAAAAATGCAAAATTGTAATACTCTTGAGATCCGTTTGGTCTGCAATATTTGTATCCTTTCCATGTTACAGTAAAAAGGGATTATATTTTTCAAAATTTCTTTTCATAAAACGCATTGTTCTATTGTGTTTATCTTTACATCGCTTGTTGTTGTCCTCCTAGTTATGCAGTATGCTCCTCCTACAGGGGCCCATTTTGTGCAAATATTTCGATATGACATATGCTGAAATAGACTTTCAGGAAAAGGATAAGATATTGTTTTTTTTTGAATCATTTCAATGTTTTATGCTTTAGAATTATTGTTTTGATTTTTAAAGACATTTTTCTACAGAAATGTTCTGTTATATTATTGTTGGTATTAAGCTTCTCATATTTGTGACTGTACCTTAATAGTCCCTCGAGGACAACCAAAATTTTAATGATTATTAAACATTAAAAGACATGTTTTTGCTTCCAACATAATATATCGTTATGTGGGTAATAGTAACTAACTGTTGTGTGTGGATCGATTATACAACTTGAATAACATATAAGATATTAATTAATTCCTAAAAAATGTCAAAGCTTAAAAATATGTGTTACACTTTAAATTTAAATAGACATACCTAATAATTTTAGATCGCTTTCTAACATAATGATATTGTAACATAATTGCTTGTAACAGCTGCAGGTCAGTTCGAACGTAATTAGTGTATTTTAAATTGCCGTTTTGGTGACTTGCTTAGTGATAACTGATAACCATTAGTTGGATTTGTAATGCACAAATTTTACCGTTATTGTCACTATATGTACTTATTTGCATGTTACATACCTACATTTAATTATGCAATAGTCGTTAGCCAGTTAGTTGTGTTTATTTCCAAACTGTTTATTTTTGTGTGGGATTTCCCGCACACGCAATTTTGTTTTAAAATTCAAAAACTTTATCTATAATCTAATTACCTATATTCATTAATTTTTTTGTTGTTTTCATTATTATTATTCAAAACATAAGAATGCAATTATCGTTTTTTCAAGGTCAAGTTATTGCCAAAATCAGTTTTTCTTGTATGGGGACTCAGAAACAGTCCCTACGATTTTATTCATTTTCACAACAATTAATCTTCAAGGCATTCTAAACAAAACATTTAACAGCATTTATTTTATATCCCGCTAGATGCTCCTTCTGGCGAAAAAGGGGATAGACAAAGGCAATTCCCACTTTTCTATCTCAGACACCTTACACAATATTAAAAAAATTCTTTCAGATTATTGTAGGATTAAATAAGATAAGAAAACTTGCTGAACATTTTAAGGTCGAAATTTGAAAAACTCAAGCCATATTTTTATAATGAAAATGTGTAATTCAAAAACTGTGTGTTTTAGTGTACTATGATGTTTTAAATTATTGATAATCTCAATAAAAGTACCAATTTTGGACAAAAATCAAGGTCAAAACTCAAAAATTTCAAGGTCACATTTTCCATATCTCCGAAAAGCTTTATAAAGATGTAGTTAAGCAACAGTCGTATTGAATTTATATCATCTCTCGGCGATGTAGTTTATTTTAGACGCAGCACTTCAGTTTCCTCATTTTATTAAGTGCAAATTTGAATCTAAACTATTGGGTTTGGTACAGGCCAAATATATTGTTCTAAATCATTCATTATTATTAATTAATATAATTATTAAAGAATTAATTTGGAGAATAAATGAAATATTGAGCTTAGGTTATTTAAAAAATAATAACTAATAAGCAGTTTTGAAATACCTGCAGTTCCTGCCGAATATTGCTCCTTATTACACGTCCCTCTATAAAGTATTGGAAAATCGTATGGATAATATATTTTGTCCACAAGTATCCGGATTAGATTTAAACATAAATAATTTAACTTTCGTGCGTGTATTTAAAATATATTAAGTACCTGTTGGGTTGTCATAAAATTTAAGCCTAATAATTATTGGCAAAACATTATGTAAGGTTTATAATAACTTAAATCCAAGAATGTAAGATAAGAATGTAAGCCTAACTTAAACTCTTAAATATGTCGTACATTTGTAAAAGATTGCATCCTGCAGGTAAAGATCACATGTGCCACTCCATTGTTTCCAGCTTTAAATTTGTATCCATAACTCGGATTCATTTTTCATAACTCCTAACTGCAGCAGCAGACCTTTGAGTTCAAATATTCATTCAACATAATGTTTGCAATGCAATATACGACTTCCACTTATGTTTGTGCATTGAAATCGTTGACTTAGGACTTTGTAGATTTGCAGTGCTCCACAGTTGAGACATTCTCTTCCGAGAATTAAGGAAGGCTGAACTAACGGTACTTATGGTATATATACGATGTGGATAGGAAAAATGCCGTCTTTTGAGAATTCATTTGCATAATATTATAATGTGTACAGAAAGGGATGAGTACGAACTACGTGTAAACAATAGCAAAGAGTTGCAACAATTTATTTGTTTGTCATGCAAAACCAAACAATAACTTGATACGCCTTTCCTTGTGTATACAATTGGTATAGTCTTTCGAATGTCGCCCAAAAAGTGGTCTACTAAAAATGTGCATATGCACGTAAGATGTTGGTTTGTGGTTTTAAGTAGGTACTACTATATGCTCCAACAGAAGTCACTTTTTGCTTGCCAGGGAAAAAGAAAATCTTTTTATAAAAATCAATTTTGACAGAAGAAGATAAAGTACATTATAAGCAAATATTATTCTACGAATTGTACGTAATTAATGACAAAGGAACTTTGCTCAATTTTATGATTTAAAGTACATATTTAAAAAAAGAGATATTTTATAGCAACAAAAGGGATCAATTAATCTATGAATGCATCTGCACCAAATTCAATTGAAAATAATATGCACGTGCCCCAATTGTTACTAAATATTTACCATAGTAACAGCCACAAATGGCCTTTTAAGTATATTTTATTTATTTGAGTTCGGAATGTATTTAAAAACCCTTTTGCTCATCTCCTTATAAAATAGTTAATGATCTCATTGACTATGAATAATTAATGATCTTCAAGTCCATTGGTGGTCCATTCGGCAGACATTTTCCATAATAACGTAACTCCCAATTCATTAGGATGCACAAATGATCGGGGAAACTCATAAAATTGTTTATTATTTTGTTGGCCCACTTCCGGCAGTTTAATGATTGTCTCCAAATCTAAAGAATATTCAGTAAATATTTTCAGTCAATGTAAATTGAGACAAATTGCTTTCCACATAGCTATACGAGCCTAACAAACATCAACATGTACAATGGCATTAAATGCATTGAATGCAATTTGAAGAGGCAGCCGCCTTCATATTGAGTCACTATATTAAGTATATTTTCGTTTATAGTATATGCAGTTGACCGGAATTCCTCAAACGGTTCGGAATTAGGCAATGCAATAAGGTTTATGTAACTTTCTTTTATTCGAAATCAAAAAGATTTTTGGCCACATAATTGTCTGCACATTTACTCGCACAATATCTCTTTCTCCAGGCTATTGTGCTGGCACCTTCAAACGCATAGAGCTTTGGCATGTACTAACATATGTACAATAGTCCGCATGTTATATAGAGTTGTACACTTTTTGAGGGCTGGAAAATTGCATTCACTTGAGCAACATTCAATGTAATTGGCACAAAAAGGTAAAAATGGTATGTAAGATTAGAAAACACAAATGCAAATGACTAAATGAATGAGATTCACTGCAATCAATTGTTTGTTTAAGTTGTGGCATGTGTTAAAGAATAACATCAGAAGAACAGCGATTGTTGGATAGAAGGAAATCCGGATATTTGTGTAATCCGTTTAACAAGTGGTAAATTCATTAATGTAAATTGGTAAATTGATTTCATTGTTGTGCATTTTGGTAACTTTTAATTATTTTTTTAGCTTTAATATCCCTGATTTCATGAAAACTGAATTTGCCAAACACTTTTTATTCACCTATGTTTGAACCCGTGTATTTAAAAAGAAATTTTAGTTTTCAGTTGATACTTTATAGCTGTGCGTGAATTTTAAACGATGCTAAACGAAATTTCTCCTTTTTATTGAGATCTTCTTACACCTTAAAACATAAAGGTCTGTAATTTGTCATGTCGTATACCAAATTAGAAGAAGTGAAAGGCGAATGCTAAACTTCAGAAAAATATGCACTTTTTTTTAGCAGAACACATAATAAAAATATGAAAAGGATCAACGTGCATTATCTAGGATAGAACTTTATTTTTAGGAAACGTATGACAGGATATACGGCTTAAAATGTGACGGAGGACAATATTAGAGTCCTTACTGAAGAAACAAGGAAACGCGGGAGCAGTTGGAATACCAAATTAGTGGACATTGCGATAATCGTCCTGTCTGAAGCTTAATTTTGTGTCCATCTAAGACACGGACCGGGTTGTATCGCCACACATGATGCTGATTATAACACGAAATATATAATATAATCTATATGACTAAATTCAATATTTAATTAAATTCGCAAAATTGTTTTGAAAACCTTTGGTATTGGTATAGGTCAGCGATGAAGGTACTCTAAAAAAAGTAATATTAAACTTCACTATGCTTCAGTTTTGCAACAAACTGACTGCGTACAAATAACTCTTTTGAAATGGGGAAGTATGTTGTAATGGAAACTTCTCATCCAATAATTAATAATTGCTTCTAAATTTTCTACCAAAGTTTAGGATTATGCAAAAATTGCAAAATTTTCATTTTCCATAAAATTATAACTACTTAAAGATATGGAGTAAGACTTTGCAATATTTTACACTAAACTAAGTTGTTTTGTTGTCTAACACTAAATATGTATTATTTTATAGAGATACGTACTTTAGGACTGTGTTAAAGTGGCACAATAATTAAGATAATATTAAATTCCCAATCTATTGTGTATTTTCTCTCAATGTACCTTGTTAGTGGCACTTTTATATGCATGAGTGCCCTAATCTTTGCTTAAAAATGTCTTTTTATGTCAACCCATTTTAGTAACACACCTGTCCTGTGGAATTATACTCGATCGTCTGTACCGTTACAATATATGGGTAACCGGTGTATACACGGTCACAGTAAGTAAATAATTTCCTATTATGCGGTGAATCATCATACTTCTGCAACATAGGAAATATTATTCCCACAGGACATAGTCCCTTCGCATGGATTTTAAAAAATTTAAAGAAATTTGAAAAAAAATTTATCTGTATCGAATTTCTAGTTCCGATATAAATTTAAAAACTATAATACAAACATTAGTAACTGGACATACATATGTGTGACTTTGAAAAGCAGGAGAAAATGTTTGTGGGGAGTAAAATAAATTGACTTTAATAAATTAAATTTATTAAACTGCTTCTGCTGATTTTTAATCTAAGCAACATGCATTAAATGAGAACTGAAAATTATTGAGAATTAAAAGAAAAATATTTATATCGCTAGCTGTTATAAAATGATATTTAGCATTTAAATGTTATTATATTTAATGTTCTTTCTACCTTTATTTCAGTAATTTTTTAATTTGAAAAGGATAACGGGGTTTGATTGGAAATGATGTAGGATTTAACTTGAATCCATACACAAATCCCTTTAAAAGTTGAAAACAAATTGAATTCACCAAAGATCTATCAAAACGACTGCGTGATGATTGAATTGTTGATGTGAGAAAAAGAGTTTAATCAAGGCTTCAGCACTGAATGTTTTCAATTGTGTAGGTGTTTCCATCACACACGTCAAAAGAATAACAAAACAATTTTGCTCCTTTAATAGCCAAAAATGTGGTTACCCCAATTCCCATTGCATTATTTATTTCAGTTTTTCGTTCCAAACACGAACCCAATCACACATAACATAACGTGTCAACGTTTTCTAGCCTTAAAATTTTGGCACAAATAAAAGGCGTATGTACAAAGGAAGCCGGCTGATCCCGAAAATTCAATGATCATTTCCAAATATAACAAAAAGCAAACAGTTAGGAATTTTCAAGGTAAAGTGTTTAATTCGGGACCTGAGAAATGAGAATGCAGCGCGTATGTGTGGGAGCAACTTTTATTATCCTTTTTATAATGAAAGAAAATAAATAGCCGTTTTGATTGAGTGGCACTTCGGGTAAAATAAACTACTGACGCGTGTCCAATGATTTCGGATATTGTGTGCTGTTGTGGCTTATTTTATATATAGGCAGAAGCGCTGTAGTTATAGGCGACATGACGTAGTCATTTAATTTTAATTGTATTCCTTGCTAAAAAAAAAAAATTACATTCACAATTCGTTTAATGGTCAAAAGGCATATAAATGAACGTACCTAAAAATTTATTTTTTTAACTGCATCGTATAGGAAAAGGTAACTAATACTTTTTACTCCCTTGAACAAATAAACAAAAAAAAAAAAAAGTAAGTCCGCGTACAATTTTATTATATCTTGAAAACTAATTAAGCGATTTTCATAAAAAGTTGATGATTCAAAGATCAGATTATTTTCGATCATATTATTCATAAATACATATATTCTCTATCTTTAGGATTTTATAACTGACAAATAAAATCTCTGCAATGCATTATAGATCTATAGGACATTCTGATGTCCCATTGAAAGAAAATGTTTGTAAAGAAGAATATTCCATATTGAATAATCGGCAGATACAAACGAGTTAAAAAACGTTACTATGCTATGAACATTTCAATGTCTAAATATTTGTGATTAAAAGTCGAGTTCAAAAAAAATTATATAAATTTGTTATGTGATTTATATTTTCCAAGCAAATATAAGTATAACATATTACATTTGATTCCTTAAATATTTTTATTTCACCACAACGAAGTAAATTATGAAATTTAAAACATAAACTTACACCAAGCACAAAACCTCAAACGTACAGTTATGTATAATTGCCACCCTCGCAAGTCGCATATTCCATAAGTTCGCACAACGAGGGTGCAATTGTCCACCCAAAGTTCCATTCTATTATATATATATACGATTAGGTATGTGCTGCAGTGTGCATAGTCCAAAAGCGAACAAAACCTCACACTTGGGATTAGTTCGCAATGCTGAATGCATTATATTATGGCTGATTACATTGCTATGCGGAAGGGTTATCTCACAGCAAATACTTCAATACTCAATTCCGTTGTCAATCAATAAATTTTGAAACGACAGCATGTGCATCTCCAGTCAGGAATAGGAGGGCGCTGCACAATAGTTCTCATATACCGACATAGTTATGCTATGTTATAGACATGAATCCTTCCTCCCGCATTTGACCGCAAATATTGTAATATATTTTATTTGCGAATGCACGCACTGCTACGAGTATGCACATATAATTCACAGTTACACTCATATTATGTTATACATAACAAACAACAGACGCACAGTAAAAGGAGAAAACGAATACATAACTATAAAACTATGCTGTAGCCTTACATTGTGCAGCATTATTTAATGGTAATATTTACTTCAGACCACATAATAGTGATGTGAAGCTATGAGGAAACGATTTGTGTTTGATCACACCAAAAATGAAAGGGTGCGTCGACTGCATACAGCATACACCACATAGCGGTAAATGAATTTCCAAAAAGGAACGGTAAACCCCTACGCATTAATACAGGCTGCATGACATTGCAGAAGCTGACGTTGGCATGTTCGAAAAAAATGGCGTTTATAAAGATGTTGCTGCGGACATTGGAATATAATATGACTTAGACTTAAAGTAACAAGCAAATGATTGCCAAATTCTTTGTATAGAATTGATATACGTTACCGAATATTGAGGAGACGCATTTGTAATGGCTAAACGATTTTCAATAAAAATGCATGTCATTTAAAAATTTGTTATAATTGTTTGCAGGGACTAACCATTTGTTAATTAACTAAGTGTCCATATAAAGGACACCATTTATCATTTGTGAATTCTGCAGATGAAAACGGTATCGCGTGTTTGAAAGAGTTTTGAGTGTCCAAACAGCCACAGATTGACCCGTTTCGGCTACCGCATATTTCTTTGTGTCGTGAAAGGACGCAGTTTGTCTGAAACAGATGTTCATGAATCAAGATACATTTACGCACTTATTATTTTCTTCTTTATTAAAAAAAGAACGCACTTCAGACCAATTTTGAGTACTTATTGAAATGGCTACCTAATAACATCCTTTTTCTGCTCATCATGGTATAGAGTTAACTACACATCGATGAAAGAACATTCCGGACGGGTTATTTCTTCCTTAATTCAGTACAACAGAATTGAAAATATCAAATGTACTTCCTAGCGGAGATCATTACAATTAAACGTAATTATCGTTCTAACGAATAGTGTAGGCACGCGTTTTTTTTTTTGTAAACTTAGCATAACCATTTTAACAAATTTCATATTTTGACGGCATATTTTCAAAGGGTTTTAAAGAGGATTAACGATACCGTATATTATACTACATAGTTTAAATGTTATGCAGACCGAAAAATCACGTCCCATTGCACATGATGTGTAGGATTAAAATATTAATATCCGATTTTGTCTACACATTTCGTTAAATTTTTTACTACTATTATCCAAAAATATTCTCAATGAAGTCGTGTACGTTAAAAGTAGTATATTTCATTGATGCCTAACGTGATCTTAATTTGTGTGCATTCACTAAAAATTCAAAATTTCATTCAAAATATTTTTTTACATAATCCTATTATCAATTGCCTGTACACATTTGAAAACTAGTATGTTATATGGCATAACTTTTAGCCCTATATAAAGTATAAACATTAACTTTTGGGTTTCCGCGAATTGGTGAATGGTCAAGTTTTATGCAAACATTTATGCCCAATATATCCTTCTTAATGCATGCTGCGTCATCCGTTTATGTAACAGCATATAACAGTAAACTTAAATATTGCAACCCTTTTGGCAAGAGACAAAGAATTTGCAAAAATTTTCAACAATCACTCCTTTCAAGTCCATAAAATTGCAGCTCCCGTTATTCTCCTGCCATATATAGAACGACAGCTTGTAAAAGTGGCAAAAGTCGTGTCATATAAGGTAATATTTGTGAAGTATGCAAATTGCTGATATACAGGTAGTTTTAGCCTGCAAGGAATGCGAGTATTCAAAATTTAAAAACCAAGGTCGAAGGGTTTTACTTTACTAATTTATTACTTCTTAAACGTTGATAATTAAATGTGACAATATTGGCAATACAAAGGTGTGATCCCTTTACTGCTTAATCCCATATCAGTGCAATGTATATTATACCTACAACGATTCTTGTTTTAAATTTTAATCCGTATCGAATCCATAATGAATTGTTTTTAAACGATTATTTTTCAATTTCAAAAAATGCATTGTGATTAATAATAGCTCACTAAAACAGTCAAAAAATCTATAACATCGCAGGGAGAGCGAGGTGGGAATTTATTACGCTCTGGTATACAAAATACATTGTAGGCAGACCAAAATGTCAATAATTTGCAGATTTGGACCTTGAAATGTTCAGAAAAATTCTTCCTTAAACAACAATGAAGTGAAACACAAATTTTTAAAATGTTTGAGGTTTCTGAGATATAAATAATGTGACCTTGAAATTTTATATTTTGACTTTGGAATGTTCGGCAAATTTTTTTGTATTACTTAAGGTTTCTGAAGTAGAAGATGACGTAATACATCAAAATTAGGATATTAGTCATAAACAATTTTATTTACTACATACTATGTCAAAAATTTATCCAAATCGGTAAAGTACTTTAAAAAATACCTTTCGCACATCCGAACGATCATCCGAACGGATAAATTAAAAATTAGAACAACCCCTCCGCAGACAAAGTCGGAGGCAGAGCCACATGTCAATTTATTACGACAAATTTTAAATTGTTTTTTGGTTCACGGGAGACGAATTTTTCACTATAAATAACTTGCTGTTTTAGATAACGATATTATATTTAGTTTCCAGTAAGTGTTTTATTTTGCCAAATGTGGACCGGTCAGTGGAATTTTCCACATCTCAAATCACGTTTGCAATCTGCATGTGTCATTATTTAACAAACTGCATAATAAGTACACACTATGTTGAATACTGAAATCTCAAATTGGTTTGTTTTTCATTCCTAATAACTTAAATAACATTGACGTTTGAGTGAAAATTGTCCAATAAATTTAATCTACTTAAGGCTGCAACAAGCAAATTGCAATGATCATGCGTTTGCAGTTTGCACACATTCTGGATTTTATCAATGAAATGTTTACTTTAGTCGACTGCATATTCAAATTCTACAATCTACATATGTATACTTTGGGTTATTGGGTAAGAGGCCCTGGGAAATGAATAATAGAAACCACAAAGCTTAAGCATATATGATAACTTTTTGGAATTAATACACTAATAGGTCATTTTCATATTTTATTAATGGCATATAGAAATGTTTGCATTCCGAATTTTTTCGGAAAAAAGTTGATGATGCAGAAACTCGTTTTGACACCATCTGTGTCCAAAAAAGTGGTCTAGAAAAAATGTGCAAATGTACGTCCGAATGCGGTGTACCGTTATATAGCCAAACGGTGGACTATGGCTGAAAAAAACTCCTAAACTACTATTTGTATGAATTTTTTTAGTAAAACATTAGAGAAAAATATAAGAATGTAATTTTTTTAAGGTCAAGTTTTTTTTTATGGGGGCTCAGAAACGGGCTATTCGATTTTCTTTATTTTCACAACAATTAATCTTCAAGGTATTCTAAACAAAACTGCATTTATCTTATATTCCGCTAGATGCTCCTTCTGGAAAGACAACCCCCACTTTTCTATCTCAGACACCTTATACAATATCAAAAAAAATCTTTCAGATTATTGTAGGATAAAATAAGATAAGAAAATGTTCCACATTATTGCTAGTCTCATTAAAAATACCAATTTTGTACAAAAATCAAGGTAAAAACTTAGAAATTTCAATGTCACATTTTCCACATCTCCGAAAAGTTTTAAAAGTTAAGCAACAGTCGTACATAAATTCACACCTCGCTCTCCCTGCGATGTAGTTTTTTAGTTAACACATGTAATTGCATGTTATAAATTGTTATGATCTTTTCAGTTGGATTAAATCAACGGTGAAATATTGTTTGATTAAGTCACGTGACATAACTTATTCTTCTTCATAAGACATTTTTGCAAAGATATTTATAAAAGTTTAAAGCGCAAAGTTAAGTCAAGACTTAAGACTTCATTTAAATGTAAGCCGCAGCGCAACGTATTACTTTAGTTTCATTAAAACATCTTTCAAAGCAAATACGAGAGTTTGCTTGACTAAAAACTGGTGTAAATCGACGTTTTCGAATTCACAATTTTTAAAGTTTATTCAATAGTTTATGCTCGTATTTACGATCCTGCATATTGGATTTGTCGTATATGGATCGGATGCTACGTACATTGCATGCGCCACGCATTGCAAAACATAAAAAACGAAACAAAATGGCGTTGCACAGTTCATATACTGATCTAAATGCACATAACTCTTACCTAAGGGGTGCATCATTGAATCAGCCCCTTTTTGCATTCAATCGACACAACTTCATATAGCGCTCAATAGCTCATAACAGTTTATGTACACAAGTTAAACAACATTCTTTATACTGTTTCCACCCCTATTTTATTTAAACCCATACACATATTTATTTCATATACATATTTAGAATTTAAACATAAATTGTAGTCCAAAGTCCGTCCAAACTCAATAACAGAAACGAGTGTTATGCAAAAATAAATTAGTTAAAATGTATAGTTCGTTAAAGCATTATAAGACAAATGTTGTTGTGACGATAAAACAAGCCAGACAAAAAATAATTAAATTCAAATTAAACTCAATTAAAATTAATTAGTTATTCTAGGAAATAAAGAATAATAATAAGTCAAAATGTCTCAATAATTCTCGTTATCAAATTGAATGTGCTTGAGATTTAAATAATATTTACACTTTACAGTATTCCAGGCAATAATTCGGAACGTTCTGCGTTTATTACACTTCATAACATTTTTTTATAAAAAATGTTTAATGTTTATGTCATTGTATGTGATGCAATGTATATAACTCGATATAACTAATTAGTAATTACTAATTACTAATTGCTATATAATAACCAGAGACCGAAAATAACCATTATTTTTCTAATTTCAATGCAAAAAGTTCCCAGTGTTATTCAACTCATTTTTTGATTATTATGTGTTTAAAAACACAAAATGTAAATTTAAATTTTTTTTTGATAATTTTTAACGTTTTTTTTACAATTTATTGATTACGCAATCTAACATGGCTTCTGTAAAATCACTTATTACCGTTACACTGAAAAAACTACAGCTTCACTCCACACTAATTACTAATTTAGTAATTACAATAAGAATTCACCACACTGGTGCTCGCAGTATATGCAAAATATTTCATTGAGGATATACTTGTGCAAACAATAATAATTCACATAAATAAATATAAAATAGTATCATTTTTACTATTTATTAAAGTTTGATTATTTTCTGGTGTTAATCTTTATCGTTTGTGTCTTTGAATTTATTAATTACAATTTACAAATAATAATATGCAGTTTTTAAAAAGTTGCACACTTTTGCATTTGTGGTTTGCATTATGCAGGTATACGTATTTCATTTTTGCATGCAATTGACAATTGTGGGTGTATCTAATATACAAAGGCAACTTTATGTTTGTGTTTATTATTTGTGACTATGTATATTTGTATGTACCACATTATTACATAGTATTGGCTGATTTCCCCTTGGACTCCCCGTTAAGTATTTTCTTGCCTTATCCCTTATGCTGCTTTCAGTTTTAGCAAAACATGGTGATTGTCGGCATATAAAATTCCAGGGATTTTCAGCAACACGATCAGTTAGCTGTAAACTATTGGTGTGTTCACACTTCACGTTGTCTCCACTCTCTTGAGTTCAGTTTTTTGGTTCAATCCTGTTAAGTTGAAACGGTTATGAGTTCGTTAATATTTAATAATTTAAAAAAAGGTATAATTTTGTTATAATTTGTTTAGTGAATTGCCAATAAAGCATTATATGAACTATTGAATTTAATACAAAGGAAAACAATTAGTGAATTTTAAATTGAAACAAAATAAAAATTATTGTTAGCCAGTGTTAAAAAATAATTCAATATTAATTTGCTTTTCCATTGTTCCAGAACGCGTTATTCATTCACCAAATACGATGACTTCTGCCACCACCTCACCAGTGATTAACAGTTTTTTTTATCAGTACCAAGACCATCATCATCATCATCATCATCCGCATGAGCACCATCATGCTCATGAAAACATATCTCAAGTTCTTGACTTGTCGCGGCGTCGCGACTCTGTTGAAACTAGAAAAACACCATCACCCTACACAAACTCCAGCCATGACGAGAGCTCCCCCAGTACACGACGTGACAGTAGCGAACACTTGCCTGCAAACAACGGCCCAGTCTCAAATTTACTTCACCCATCCCATCACTTGTTATTCACACCTCCAACTCTTGCCCATGCCCGATTCTACTGCTCGCAACAACGGACACCATCACCATCTGAAATCAGCCTTTATTCTCAAGCGGAATCATCCCACCATCGTCAAGAGCCAATCACAAAATTTAACGGTTATGAAGAAGGAAAATCCGACGCATTGGAACAAGACCATCACGCCTCAGACGACTCATCAGACATGATCTTCAAATCGCATACAAGCATCGATCAGCAACCGCCATCGGCATATCCCATGATCGTTGGACGGGACGGCAAATTAGCACGTCCCTTTAAAGCGTATCCACGTAATCCAATGACGATTGCGGCCTCATTTACAGCCACTGACAATGCATCGGCCGAAAAGTATAGTTTGTTCAGGAAGCGAATGCTGGACCAAATTCATGCCGCGAATGGGGGCCAGCCAACCGTGTCAAATCCAAAAATGCGACGAACAATAGTTAAGGCGCCAGGTGCCACACTCTCGAGCTCATACAGTGACAGTGAGTCCAAGACCGATGATAACAGGAAAATGGATGATGGTTCTTCCTGTGGTAGTGGGCGGGAGGATCTCGGAAGCTCTTCCAAAGATGTTGCATACATGGAACGACGAAAAAAAAATAATGCGGCAGCTAAGAAGAGCCGTGATCGTCGACGTATTAAGGAAGATGAAATTGCCATTAGAGCAGCTTACTTGGAGAGGGAAAATATTGAACTGAAATTTGAGTTGGCTGCCATACGTAAACAACTTGGGGTACCAGTTAGTCCTTGAATTGGTCTCTTGAGATTAAATTTGTTTGGTACTTTATATTATTGAATGAGAATTAAGTACAAACTCCATAGTGTTGTGATACGTTGTTTTTTGTACTATGTATATAAAATTAATTGATAAGTAATTTAAAATCATAACAAAAAAAAACTTTAGGATGTAATTGAAAACTTAAAAATTTTATGATTAATATGTATATAAACTTGAAGAAAGAAAAATGAAAACATTTAAAACCTGATGAGTTTTATTTCCGATCATACGCGAATAAGATAGTTTTCTAAAAACTGAGGAACTCATATTTTATAATTTTTTTTGGATGCGTTTTGTTAAAAAGAAGTAAGGGGATGTATATATGTAGATACTATTTATTGAAAAATATTTGAAAAAAATTATAGGTACTAAACTTTTTTTGTTAATATTACAGAAATAAGTCAAAACCGTGTAGCGCACAACCAATTTTCTGTACATATTTGTACGAAAGTTACAGACAAAAGAAATAAATTTACACTGAGTATTTAAGAGGTAACTAAACACGTGCGTTGTTTCGGCATTTCGTCTGAAAATTCTAGAGTTACTTCTGTAAAAATTATGCACAAAAAAACATTTTTTTCTGAATTTATTAGAAGTCCGGTCAAGCCGATGTTAATCGGACATCATTACGGAAAGTATTAAGGACTAAGGACTAGACGCATCTTATGCAATATTGCCGTGCTTCGAGTGATTTTCCTTATAGAAACAATTAACTTTACCGTTAACTACACTGACTGTATAATTTAAAAATTTGATATAATTATTATTACCTTGTATTTAAAAACGCCTACAAGATGCAAATACATTTTCTGCGATGTTTAGAAATTTTGATAAGATATATATGTATAGAGATATATACATAAAATCTATTAATATAGGTGTATATATATATTGACATTTTTAGAGCATCTGTCAAAATATTCAATGCCATTTATAAATTAGATGCGTTGAAAATATTGTTCTGAATAACAAATTACAAAACGTTTATTAAATAACTCCTTTAATCTAAAATTGAAGTAAAGTGCAATTATGGAGAAAACACAGAAAATGCCAAAAGTGGCAAAGGTAATTTTTTAATAAATATTTTCTCAAAATATGTTAAAACTTCAATTTCAATTTGTAGGTTAAAAACAAAGCACCAGCTGAGATTCAAATTACGGCTGAGCAGTTGCTTCGCGAGGCAAAGGAACGTGATCTTGAGATTCTTCCACCTCCACCAAAACAAAAGATCTCCGATCCAGCCGAATTAGCTGATTACCAACAACGAAAACGCAAAGCCTTCGAGGACAATCTCCGCAAGAATCGTATGGTTGTTAGTAATTGGATTAAATATGCCCAGTGGGAAGAGTCACAGAAGGAGATCAAACGGGCGCGTTCAATTTGGGAACGTGCCCTTGACAATGATCACCGCAACATTACCATTTGGTTGAAGTATGCCGAAATGGAGATGAAAAATCGTCAAGTGAATCATGCACGTAATCTGTGGGATCGCGCTGTAACCATCATGCCTCGCGTCAATCAATTTTGGTACAAGTATACCTACATGGAGGAGATGCTGGAGAACATAGCGGGTGGGCGGCAAGTTTTTGAACGCTGGATGGAATGGCAACCGGAGGAGCAAGCGTGGCAAACATACATTAACTTTGAGTTGCGCTACAAGGAAATTGATCGTTCACGTAAAATTTACGAGCGCTTTGTTATGGTGCATCCGGATGTTAAGCATTGGATCAAGTACGCACGTTTCGAAGAGAATCACGGATTTATTCACGGATCACGACGTGTTTTCGAGCGGGCGGTTGAATTTTTCGGCGATGACCACATTGATGAACGTTTGTTTATTGCCTTCTCCAAATTCGAAGAGAACCAGAAAGAGCATGATCGTGCACGTGTCATTTATAAATATGCACTTGATCATTTGCCTAAGGATCGCACAAAAGAACTTTACAAAGCGTACACAATCCACGAGAAGAAATATGGCGATCGTTCGGGTATTGAGGATGTCATCGTGTCAAAGCGTAAGTTTCAATATGAACAGGAAATCGCGGAGAATCCCACAAACTATGATGCTTGGTTCGACTATCTTCGACTCGTGGAAAGCGAGGGAAACACAGACTTAATTCGGGACACATACGAGCGCGCTATCGCCAACATTCCACCGAGTCAAGACAAGAATCTGTGGCGCCGTTATATTTACCTTTGGATAACATATGCACTCTTTGAAGAGCTTGAAACTGAAGACGATGTGCGTACTCGAAAAATTTATCAATTTTGTCTGAACATAATTCCCCACAAGATTTTCACATTTAGCAAAATTTGGTTGTTGTACGCCCAATTTGAGATTCGTTGCAAGGATTTGACAAAAGCGCGTAAAATTTTGGGTAACGCAATTGGCGTGTGTCCACGTGACAAACTCTTTCGTGGTTATATTGATCTGGAAATTCAGTTACGCGAGTTTGATCGTTGCCGTATTTTGTACCAGAAATTTCTTGAGTTCGGTCCAGAGAACTGCATTACTTGGATGAAATTCGCCGAATTGGAGACACTGCTTGGCGATATTGAGCGTGCACGTGCCATTTTTGAACTGGCCGTTAGTCAACCACGTCTGGACATGCCAGAGTTGTTATGGAAGGCGTTTATCGACTTTGAAGTATCACAAGGTGAAAATGAATTGGCCAGACAATTGTACGAAAGATTGCTGGATAAAACGGTTCACGTTAAAGTTTGGATTTCATACGCCAAATTTGAGATGGGAGCTGAACTTGAAGACAATGCTAATGTTAGTCTATCGCGGCGTGTGTATGAGCGGGCAAATGACAGTCTGCGTAGTTCAGGTGAGAATGAGTCCCGAGTTTTGTTGCTGGAAGCGTGGCGAGATTTTGAAAGAGAACATGGCGATGAAGAGAGTCTTGTGAAGGTGATGGATAAGATGCCACGACGCGTAAAGAAGAGGCAGAAAATTGTTTCTGAGACTGGCGTAGATGAGGGTTGGGAAGAAGTTTTCGGTTACATATTTCCGGAAGATGAAATGGCTCGTCCCAATCTTAAATTGCTGGCCGCTGCTAAGAACTGGAAGAAACAGAAAACTGGAGATGACTAAAAGTTTTGTTTTACCTTCCTTAGTGTAAAGATTTTTTTGCTGTATTGTAATTAAGTATATGTGAAAACTCAAATTAATAAATGTTTTTTTTTTGTAATTAATATTATTATTTTTTTATAAAACATATTTAAAAAGTCAGTGTATGCTGTTCACGTTTTCAATTTTTCAATCTACTAGCTTTTCCGTACAATATAAACGCATTTAACAACTAAATTAATATAAAATAGCTACTTCCGCCTAAAAATACAACACAAACAAATGTCCATCATGCTGGCTGAAGACTTCAGTGTGAAATTCACAATGTGTATATTAAAAATGAATTGTTAAAAATCAGTGATGCGACGAAAGAAGACCGCAGAAGCGATGAGGGTCATTTCTAGTGCTCGTTGTGTGATTAACCATTTCATATCACATAAAATACTACCAATCACCAGCAAGTTAAATAAAGTGTAAAATAGATTTACCATTCAAGTGTTTTTAATTGTTAAATGTGTTTCCGTAAAAATGGTTAAAATGTGTTTTATAATTACAAGAACTGACGCAGATTTTCTGAAATGAATTGTGTTTTTTTTTTTTTAAATAAATATGCGGCGATAGATGTGTCTCTAATGACACGGGTTTTTGTAATTCCTGGGGGCTAAAAGCATTTCAATTCTGTTTTGAATTAAGATCGATTACACATTATACAGGCAACGGTCACAGCAGTCAAAAAGTCTCTGTTATTTGAATAACCAAAGCGTCTTAAAATTTAGAATATAAAGAATCTTTTTAGGCCCCTTTTTAGGACTCTGGTAATACATAAAAGGCCAATGTTTGAAGGGGTTGCTTATCTTTCAAGAATCAAGTACCGTCCAATAATTGTTCCATGATGAATGTTTTTTGTTTACTAATATAAAATTTGGAAAATGCGTGAATGCATAGTCATCCCGATAAATGCATGGTTATATAATCTATAGATGAGTATCGTTACAGCTTGCCGTCGCCCACACATATTGCACAAAATTGAAACGTCAGCTTTTTTTAAAAAGAATAAACCTAAACGAATAAACAATATGCACCAAAGCACTACATAAATTACCATCCATGACATTAAATTACAATTTGTTCCCCGCATTACCATTCAATTTCACATAGCAAGTCGCGAATGAAAATGCAAGATAAGTGTAGGCGGTTCAGTTTCGTTTGATGAACGTGGCACTATTTGTTTTATTTGAGCATTGTTTGGGTATTTAAATATAATTGATCACATATGGTTAATTACGAAACGGTGAAAAAACAATTTCGCATGTTGTGTATTTTGACGTTATCTAAAACAACGCGCGCCCCGCCACTTGCGCCTCTATTTTAAATTATTCAGATACATATAAAATATAAAAATTATAGTATGGCGATTGGCGTTTACCTGTGAAGTTCCACGGAGTATAAAATTGTTAAAACATAAAATTTGAGATGTGAACAAATGATTGGTAAAAAAATGTAAGCGATAGAAAAATGATAAGAGGCCTAATTATAGATAATGCTAGAGACTAGAGTTTATGACACGAAAACATTTTTATACTCGCGGGCTGAAAGTGGAATAATGCTACGTGAAAAGTAGAAGAGAACACTGTAGCTGATCGGTTAATTAAAATGATAGTGCATTGTAAACATAACCTCAATGCAAGCAATTTGAAGTCTCCCAGGTCAAGTTGAAATGTTTATGCGTTTGAAAATAATCAGGAAAAATTGAATTGTGGCAAATTAGTAATAATTATGATTGTTACAAGTTTATGGCGGCAAACTGAACAAAACCACAAAAATAAGTTATGTTTTTATAGTTAAGAATGACGAAATGCATGTGTAATGTGTAAAAGTGCATTTTGAGAATTGACAAAATAGATAATTTTAAACAATTAGACTTTATATTCTTTAAATAATATATTGTTTAATTGGCATCCAATGTGCCAATAACAAATTGTCTTAATAATAAGTTAACACGTAGTGCGTACAACAACAATGTCTCTTGTTCGGACATTTATGGGCCTAAGCACTTGGGTGCGTGTGTTGATTGGATTTTTGGTGTTGTGGGGTTTGCTTGTGTTTATGTTTGCATCGAAATTAAGCAGTCCCCAAGCAGGAGAAACAGATCACACAATTAAAAGGCTGAATCAAGCAATATCCTACCTGGAAGAATCGAAACGAAGAAACACTGAGCTGAAATCGCTGATTGATGAATTTCTAAAGTGAGTGCCATCAACTTTTCTTTTCAGAATTTTTTAACAATTTTGCATTATTTATCAATTATAGTGACAAATCAACATATCCCGATCAAAAGCGTAAGATAATCGAAGAAATTGAAAAAAAATTTGAGCTATCGGAACAGCAGAATGGCAAAAAAGGAAGTGCATCGAATGAGCCCTCAATCGACTATGAAAAATTGCGAAGACGCGTTTTCTCAAATACCCAGGAGATATGGAACTTTTTCAATTCTGAATTGTTGAAAATGAAAAAATCGTTTAGCGCCGACCGACCCGAAATTGCAAAGGCCATCGACATAACACTGAATATGGGTGCAGATCAAAAGCGATCTCTTCTGAATGATATGAACGATATGAAAGAGGTAGATGGCTTTGAGGCGTGGCGACAGAAGGAATCCAAGTCCTTGAGCGAATTAGTTCAAAAACGTCTCCATTATTTGCAAAATCCATCCAACTGTGACCGAGCCAAAAAAATTGTATGCAGACTTAATAAGGTTGGGATTAACTTAGTTACTCTTTAATCGTATGTTTGCGTTCTTAACTGACTCTAGTCTCTATTTTATATGATGTAGGGTTGCGGGTACGGATGCCAATTACATCATGTTGTTTACTGTTTCATAATGGCCTATGCAACAGAGAGAACACTTATTTTAAAGTCGAAAGGCTGGCGATATCACAAAGCCGGCTGGGAAGAAGTTTTTCTTCCATTGTCCGATACTTGCCAAACAGACGACGGATCAACTCATTCAAATTGGCCGGGTCAGTACAACACTCAGGTGATAACACTTCCGATTATCGACTCGTTGAATCCTCGGCCGCCATACTTGCCACTAGCGATACCTGCCGATTTGGCTCCACGCCTCATGAAAATACACGGTGATCCCATTGTATGGTGGGTGGGACAGTTCCTAAAATATCTGCTGCGTCCCCAGCCGGCGACTCAGCAAATGTTAAATATGGGTCGGGAAAAGCTGGGATTCCAGCGACCCATTGTGGGTGTTCACATTCGTCGCACTGATAAGGTTGGCACTGAGGCCGCCTTTCACAGTGTCGAAGAGTATATGGCCGCCGTTGAAGACTACTTCAAGCAGCTGGAACAAGTGCAAATGATTGACAAACGACGGGTATTCCTCGCCTCTGATGACCCCAAAGTGTTAGACGAGACCCGCACAAAGTATCCGAATTATGAGATAATTGGCGATCCCGATGTTGCGAGGATGGCTGCTGTGTCAACGCGATACACGGACTCCTCATTGAATGGCATCATCATGGACATTCACTTGCTGTCCCAGTGTGATTATTTGGTTTGTACGTTCAGCTCACAAGTATGTCGTGTGGCATATGAAATTATGCAGACCATGTATCCGGATGCAGCGAATCGCTTCAAGTCGCTGGACGACATTTATTACTATGGTGGACAAAATGCTCACAATCAAGAGGCCGTATTGCCTCATACGGGCCGCACACATGATGAGATACAAATGAAGCCGGGTGACCTTGTGGGTGTGGCTGGAAATCATTGGGATGGATTTTCAAAGGGTAAAAGTATAAGGACGCATCAGACTGGTTTGTTTCCTTCTTTCAAGGTAGTCAACAGAGTAGAGACTGCCGATTTTCCAACCTATTCAAATGTTAAATAATTGATATTGTTTAAATGTTCTTTTTTAATGAAAAATGCTCTTTCCTCTATTTTTTGTGACCCTTCTCCCAATTGTGATATGAGTAAATAAAATGAATTTGAAATAAATAACTATGGAAACGGCTATTATTTATGATTTCGGGGCATTATTTAAAATAAAAACTTAAACGGTTAAATTCATTTTAATCAGTATTCAATTTACAACGCACAAAATATTAATTTAATAAACAATCAAATAATCTCAATTCGGCTTCTAAAACGGTCTCGGTTGTGACCCAAAACCCAATCCAACACCGCGCATTGTGTGAGTTACTTGACGTGCCACTTCATACTGTTGCTCCATGTTGGAAAATAATTCCTCCTGCTTTTTAATTGTGTCGACGCCACCACCAGCACTACCTTTGAGAGGTCCGGCCGCTTCTTCCTTTGGGGCATCCTTTATACCCATGAGACGCATAAATTTGGACGCAACACGTCCATCTGTGTCCTGCGCAAATTTGGCATTGTTCCATTTTTCGGTGTCGGCCTTTTTGTTGCCCCACAAAAGTTTGCGTTTCTGCATTTGTTCAGCATATTTGGAATTGACTATGGCGGGGGGATTGAAAAATGTGGGCGTCTTCGCTATCGATGGCTGCGTCGTGGTCACGGCCACTGCCACAGTGTGCTTGAGTGGAAGTGGACGTTGTTGGGATTCACCTAAACCACCGCCACCACTGAAATGCGAATTTATTACTTTGTTATCATTGTCCGAGCTATTGGGTCGACAATGATTCAGTGGCATTGTTGTGATGTCCTTTCTTGTTGCAAGTTTTGATCGTTCTTCTTTAGGAGTAGCACAACGCACTGGTGACGATGAGTGCTTCTTGTGATGACGTGTGGATGCCGAGGAGCGTCTCTCATCATGTTTTGGTGAGTATTTTGATGTCTCCTTGCGTTCTTTTGCTGATGCAGAGTGACGAGAGTTTCGATTGCGATCGCGATCTGTAGAGTGGCTGCTGCTGCCAGACTCTGTGTTATGGGATTTATTGCGTTTATGATCAATTTTGTCGAGTTTGCGTTCCCTAGATGAGCGTCTGCAATAATTTGTCATTGAGAATTCCGTAAAGTTAATATTTGTCTGTTACAAACCTAGACTTTTTTTGATGTTTGTCCTTCACTTCGTGGTGATCACGGTGTCTATCATTTTTACTACGATCCTTTGATTTGTGTGAAGATTCACGCTCGGATTTATGTGACTTTGATGACTCTTTTGGCAACGCGTCTCGACGATGGTAATCGTGGGACGATTCACCGTGCTTCTAAAATTATAAAACGTAACATAAGAAGTAAAAAGATCTTATTTAATAAATTACCTTATCCTTTTTAGAGACATTACGTCGGCTACTTTCTTGCTTTTTAGAAGAATTTTGCGTTGAGTCATCGGAATCCTGTAAATACAATGACAAGAAAATGCGCACAGATTTTATGATGTATCAGTTCCAATCTTTACAAACAACTGTTTTAGTTCTTGTTTAAATTAACTACATCTAATTACAAATACGAGTATAAAGAGAAAAATAAAAAAATGTTGACAATAAAAAAACAACTTACGCCATTTAATAAAACTCAATTCAACACAAATCAATTTTTAGTGAGATGTTCCTGATGGTATTTGGTAGGAGGGCCGTGTAGCTTGGATTTGCGGCTGTTTTTATGTTTTTTTTTTTGGTTTTGTGTTGTTTTTTAATTGATTGAATACTCACGTGTGCCGGGATGTGAGGACGATTTGACAAACGTACGTCTCGATCGATCATGCGTGTGCTTTTCACATTTTTTATTGTTACACGACATTTTGGGGGCCTATTATGTGGGGCGCGGTACACGCGGACCCCGCCAATTGTGTCGTATTGTATTCGAATTGTGTGAGAGCAAGCGCGCCTTAATCAACTGACTCATCAGGTAACGGGTGCCTAGGTAGTCGCAATATGATACCGAGACTACATGGCGATACGTGTGGTTTTTGGTTTTGTATGATATAAACAACAATAGTACATAATTGAGTTAAAATTACAACAAATATTTGGAGAAGTTTTTGTATAAAAAAAACAATTTTTTAAAATAAAATAAATGAAATAAAAAGATAAATAATTTCTCTTGTCTAAAAAATATTATGTGGTTTAATAGCTAGACTCTTCATTCTAATGAAATATAAATATGACAAGGATTTTAACCGCCTTTGTGGGTCTGACTAAAATTTTATAAATGTAATTTACCTCACTCATTTCCAAGTTGTTGCGTTCACGTTCTAGAACTGTTGCCGTCACATCAATATGCTTACGCTTCTTGGACTTCTTGCCAGATTGTTTGACCGACGGTTCACTGGTAGACGACGACGATGAACTTCTTGGCTGTGCCGTCGAATTTTGAAGATCACCCTAAAGGAACGGGTCGACTATTCAGGAAAATTGAAACAGCAAATTGTGTTACTATCTTACTAGTCACCATACAAATATGGTACTTTAAACTAAATTTCAGCTTTATCAAAAGCTTAACATACTTAAAACAATTCACAACTCATCTACAAAATGCAAAATTTCCAAAGAGAAACAGAAGCGCGAGGTAGAAAAATCAATAAATTTGGAACTGTCAAATGAAAAATGTCGCCTTGGCCCTTGCAGACGAAAAAGTTCACGCGTTATAAATGTGTGAATTTTGGGTTTGTTCTAAAATCTAAATTTACCCGATTGCTTGAAACTTCAACATCTTCCTGTTCGTCTTCACTTCCATAACTTACGAGAGACTCCATCTTCTACGGCTTTACTTAATTTTTATGTGTTAACTATTTTCTCGGCGTTTCGTGATGCGCTTTAATTTAAGAGCTGTGGCCTGCGTTTTTCATCACTTTTTGTGCAAAACGATTGAATTGACGAAAAAATTAATCTGCGCTTCGTGACGTTTTCTTAGATATATATATATAAAATTTATAACTTTCTAATCGATTTTCTAAGATGTATGTATAATATTAAAAGTATAACACATATATATCTTGAGATCGAAGGCAATAGTAGCGACATTATCCCAAAAATATGTTCGTCAATATTTTGAACTACATTTTAATAACACAAAATAAATGTCTGAAATACGCGGTATTTTCAAAAAAAAAAAGATTAATAAATACAATGGCCGAAGAATATTTCGTTCACGTGGGTGCGAGCCGTGTGAGTGTACTGTGTAACGTTTCGGTACAAATAATTATAAATGCAAAAGTATGTGCAAGACAGAAGAAGTACAATATATTTTATTTTACTTGTGATTTTTAAATAAATATTAAATACTGTATACATACTTAATTATTTAACATTCAAAACGCGACATTGATTAGGGGCAATTAAAATAACACCGTTGCCTGTGCCATCGTCATACGTCGATGGTCACAGAAATGACTCACTAAAAAACGGATGATTGAGTGCCTCCTCAGCTGTTATCCGTTTGTGTGGATCCAGTTCCATTAGCCTGCTCAACAAATCGTAGGCACTGCCCGGAAAAAGATCCCCTTCGAAATTTGTGTTTGTGTGCGTATGGGCACACAAGCAATCCACATAAATTTGCTCACAATTGTCACATGTGCCTGCGGCCTTTTCTGTAGCCGAATTCTCTTTGCGATTCATCCGCTTGCGAAAGCGAATGCACAATTTACGCAAGTGCAATGGCTTCTTGCGGTTGCTGGCCAAAATGTTTCTGCCCAGTTTGGCGGCACAATTTTTCACTCTGTCAAACCCGAACACGGTTATTATTTCGGCGAGTGCATTGTAGTCGTCGACTGGCTTAAAGAATGAGATTACACGCGACAGCATTACCACAAAGATAACACCCGCAGCCCACACATCAACTGCTGTCGTTTGATCGGGATACTTGAAGAGTACCTCTGGTGGACGATAACCAGGGGTGCCGGCGCGTGATGCTTGGATTTCTTTTTTCACTATGCAGTGATTGCACACTGTGGGACGACCGTAGCAGCCGCATGCAGACGGTGAATGACTGCGTTTCGGTGCTGAAGTGTCGCCATTTTGACGCGCTAACGTTCGACCCTCACGTGGTGGTTGTTGTTTCACAGCAACGGATTGATCTCTAATATTGGCCAACTTTCTTTTTTCAATTTTATCCGCAAGGGCATGCGCCAACACAATCGATTTGACGTGCGTGTTCAATGGAATGCTCTGCTGATTCTTGCCCATAGGCGTCGCTTGTTCATTCAATTGTTTGAGTGGCTCCTTAAACGATATTAACCCGTTTCGCCTGTCACTTCCCACATCGGAAACAGCAGCTACGGCATTGACTCCATTCGGTACAGCCGGCATACTCGATGGGCGGAACCGTTTGCTGCTGGGTGGATTCACGTTTGAAGTGTTTTCAGTCTCAATTTCTTCTAGCTTTCGCTTGTTGTTGGCGGTGGGCAGCGTGGCAGCTATTGTACTCGAAACACCACTGTCAGGAGGTGGCGTTAGTGGCGATGGCAGTGATTCTGATGCCGATGGCGTTGTAGACCACCGTTCCAGTTGCACTGCCGATGATTCTTTGGATTGTTCCAATTTTTGAGATAAACCGAAGTCGACCAGCAAAAATTTGCCAGTCTTTCGATTGTGCAGGAAGTTGCTGGGCTTAACATCACGATGAACAATGTTAAATTGATGCACATGCTGGATGGCTGTCAGCAAGTTCTTCATGTACGTTTGCACCTCGAGTGGTGTCATGATGTCGAAGTAATCAGAGAATCGATCGTGATGCATGTAGGGCATAACAAAAGCAACCGAATTCAGATTACGGAGACACAGCTCTACGCCAACAACATTTGCCAATCCACTGTAATTAAGAAAATAAATTTAAGGTAAAAAAGGAATAACTGTTTATTATTGCAATAAAATACTAAAACTTATTGATCCAAAAAATTTAAACTGATCTTTACGGTGTTTATAAAATATACTCATTCTTTGTTTGAAAATTCACATGTGAATAACCAAAATTTACCACGTGCGTGGTTATTTTTCTAATAAACTACACGAACGAGTCTTACACAAAAACACCACGTTTTGCGTCACACGCACAATTTCAAAACAGAACCACACTACACGTGCATTTGAGAGAAATCTTTAACTTACCCAACTTCAAGTAAACACTTTAACTCCTTCTCAATCCTAGTTGGATGACTGGTAGGTATCAAATGCTTGATGGCAAATTGCTTCCGATGCAGCATTGGCACTTGCGCATGACACTTCAGGGTAGCTTGAAAGACAGTACTGAATGTTCCTTCGCCAATCCTTCGATGAATATTAAAGAGGTTACCCACTTCCGGGATGGAAGTCTTCAAGTCCAGAATTAGCTCTAAAACACCAAAATAAATTAGTTAATATTACAAATTGTCACACATACCTTGTGTATTTCAAGCAAACTCACTCTCATCCTGCCGGGAATGCTTTTTCTTAGGTGCTGGTAAGACTGAGATGGGTTGCGCAGGAGTAGTCGGCGAATCGTTGAGGGGACTATCTCCTGAACTATGGGGCGGGCTATTGCTAACGTAGTTTTTATTCTTCTCGTGTACATCTTCTTGTGACATAACCCTTATTTTTTAGCAAAATCAAAGCGTGTTACCCAACCAGCTGGTTTCCTGACTGTCCGATGAAACGTGGAACTTACGGTGGCGTGTATTTACGATGATAGGTATTTTTTGATTTTTTTTAATTCCAGGAATGTAATCCTATGTATGCTTTAGATTCATGTAATAACTTTATAACAGCTGTATTTAATTATTATTTGGAGTTATATTGCACTTGTGCACTTTGCAGATTTGAAAGCACGCGGTTGCATGTGGTTTTTGTGAAACGCGTGGAATTGTGCGTCGTAGTGTTTAACCGCGAGGTACAACTTTCTTAATATGCAAGCGACTGAATTGTCAAAATAAATCCTACAGCAACGTCCTTCAAAATATATCTTTTGCACACCAACCACTTCCACAATTTTTCACAATGAATACTGTTTCTGCGCTTGATTTCGACAGCTTGATGCAATTTTCACTTTGACTATTATTAAGTCAAAAAATTCAAACTTTTGTATTTTTAATTTAAACACGATTATTCACTTCATAAGGCTTACTGCAGGATAATAAATTAGTTATTGGAAATTTTGCTTGTAGTTGGACAATACTTTATATTATAGTTTGAGGTCTAAAAAAACTTTGCGGACACTTTTCAATCAAATAGTATTTTCAATAACTTAATACAAATTTTCTTTGTTCAATGAAAACTACTGTGTGTTGCGCGTATGTGACGTCGCGGAATATGTAGGATATGTTACATATATGTATTATATTATGTAAATAATCTATATATGCCGTGTGAGAACGATATTTGTATGGGGATTGGGGTGAGCCGTACAGCTTGCGGGGAAGGAAGAGGCAGCAGCATAAAAATTTTGTGTTTACGCTTTTCAGTTTTAGCAGTTTTGTCTTAGGTGGCACTGTTTACCATCTATTATTTGTGCTGAATTACGGACTACGGTGCTTTCGGAAAACATATATATAGAAGCAATTTAGAATGTCAAAAATATAGGCTCAACCGTGCACGGCAAGCTCGTTTCAGATTTTGCAATAGTTCTCAATTTAAATCAGTTGCATTTACTATTCATTTCATTAAAAAGGTTTAAAAAAAGTATAATAGTGTTTAGCAGTATTCTATATCGTACATATAAAGCTATTACATAAACTTATAGACCGATATGAAATCAACTGAAAAATAATATTAATAATAATGTTAAAAGTTATATCAGCAATATTTGCAGCTGCACATTTATATCACATATGATAAACTTTTAATTTATATATTGTTTTTATTTATATTCAGAAATAATAAACGTCTTAAAAATTTTATAAAATTTTAAATGATAGAGACAAATCTCAGTCCATGGTTATTAATTCCCATGAACCAACATCAATTTTGGCTGAGTTATTTACTTTTTTTTTAAGATTACAATATTTTTACTTCAGCACAAATTACAAAATAATTAATACTTTCAGACCTCAGTCCTTGTATTCTGTAAGTTGTGAATACAAAAAATGCTAACCTTCAGCTATAACTTTCCGATTTGTGTTTGAAATATTTATTTTATAGAATATGTTCAGTGGATCTTTGAAGTTATTCCACGATGAAGATGACAATCCGCTTGCAGTGCCAGCTAAGTACTTTATGCATTCCAATAGAGTCGCTTCCTATAAACTCTTGATTATTTTAAGTTTAAACTAATGCCATACATTTTAGCACCTCTTCGCATCTGTCTAATCTCTTTGGGACATCAATGCAATTTCAGGACGATGCGGACGGTGCCACACTAAAATACATTCCCCCCAAACCAAAACAGCAGACGCCAAATCCAGTGAAACCCGAGCCGCAGCCGTCATGGACTGCTGTAACTGCAAAAGTAGTTACTGCGTTCAAATTGTAAGACTAATTTCACATACAAACTTAAACTTAATTTTGTTCTTTATTGGGCTCATAAAGTTGCGTAAAGACCGAATCTTTGGATACACCTAGATCCCCGTTATTTAAAATCATTTTTGTGTTATTCAATTGCAGAGTGAATCAAGAGAACATATCGCAAGGAAAAGTTGGATTGGCTCTTCTAAAAAGCGACAACAATTACAAAATTATATTGTATCGTAGCAAACAAAACGTTTTATCTACGATAAATCTTCAAGAGACCACTAAGTTACTTAGTCTAGAAAACAATTACGTTCAATTTTGGGATGACGCTAATGAATTATGGAGCATTTTATTTTCCGCCACGGATTATAGCCTATTTGTTGACGAAATCAATGGAAAATGCTTAATAGAATTTAAATCTCAAGCGCCCCAAGCGAAGCCATCACCCACACCAGCTGATGTTACAATTCCCGAGAATTTAAAGGATTCGCATTCACACAATGAAATTGAAACAGTATCAAAAACAAAAGCCAATATTTTATCACGCATGGCAAAAATGGGACAACCACTTCCAAATCTTATAGCGTCCACTACCGACATGTCCAGTGACAGTGATAACATTGCATCCGAGGAAGCTTCAACCTCACCAATCAACAAACCAGCCATTTATCCACGTGCGTCTAGGATGACGAAACCATTTCAGATGGTTCCTGTTGGCCAGGCTGTTGCAATGCCATCACATGGTCACCAATATGGTAACAATTTTGTTGGACAACTTCCGTCAGCTTCCACGCCAACAATGCTGCCATACGGAGCGCAGTTTGTGCCAGCCGATAATCTGGGTGTGTACTTTTCAGAATCAAGAACACACAATTCAGAAGTGAGAACCTATTTGTCCAAATTAGAGACAAAAGTGGAAAAAATTCTGGATCGCATTGATTTGGTTAAAAGTGGCGGCAGTAGTAACACTGATCGTGTCTATGAGGACCGTATTTTTGAGCTGGAAAAATCTAATTTATATCTCAAGGAGCAGCTACGAGATTATGAAAACAGGTTAAATGTGAATATAAATGGACAAGAAGTAAAGGATCTTAGAGAACAATTGGAAGCATTGAAATCAACTGGTGAAATAAAAGAAACGGAAATCTTAAATCTAAAAACCAATCTAACATGCGAGACAACCAGATGTGAAAAATTGTTAGGTTCACTGGAAGAGCTTAAATCTTTAAATAGTATGAAAATTGCTCAAATTGCAGAATGGGAAGAAATCGCTTCAACAAAAACCAGGGCCGTCGAGGAAATTTCAACCAAATACAACGATTTGTGTATAACCAATAAAACACAAGAGATTCGCATTGAAGAGTTAGAGCATGAAGTGGCAGAAAATAACGAAAATTTCAAAAAATTAAACGAGAAATTAGAAACAAATAAAATAAATAACGATGATAACACTAATAAACAGGATGTTAAAGACCTTGTCAAGACACTAATGTCCAATTTGTATGAGGACTTAAGTACTCGTTTGTCGGAACAAGATATAAACCAAAAAGATTTAATGAAAGTAATTGGTCGAGTCATTCGGGAGAAAACACTTGAAGCATTAAAATAAATTCCGTGATTTTAAAAACTACAAACATACTACAAATATAATCAATTACTTAAAATATTGTTAATTTATTGTTATCTTTTCTTGATACTTGTTCTTTTGACACTGTGTTTTCTGATCGCTGTAATTGCGACAACTCGTTCTGCCTTACATTCATAGTGGAGTTTAATTTTTTGTGCATTTCACTTCCACTCTCATGTCGTTTCATTGCCTCTTGAATCTTCACAATTTCACGTTCCTTCTTCTTGATATCCTCGCCAAGTTGGAAGCTTAAAAGGTTTAAATTTTTTAATGTTTGTGCCTTCATATCTACGTTAGCAGCAGTTTTAAGCGAAGAAGTTGGTTCAGTTTTTGTGGTTGTTTTTGTTGTAAACACAGTTTCATTCATAAATGTAAAAATGTCTGTTTTATTTGATGCATCACGTTCATACGCCTTAATATTGGCCACTTCCTGTTTCTCTTTCTGTCGCTTTAGTCTTCGTTCAACGCTAAAAAGATCCTTGTCACCATCAGCCTTTTCCCGCAACTCCATGCAATGATCTAGGCTCCGTCCAGGTGGAAGTATTTGTGCACTAATGGGCGTCACGATTCCCTCACCGTTATTACCCAAACCTGTTCCAATGACATAACCCATTTTAACCATTAATTTAGATCCAATCCCTTTTGTATGCTTTTCCCATTCACCGAGAGCCTGATCAGCTGCCGGAGTCATCAAACTTTGCTCTATTAATCGCGCATGCTTTAGCGCATCCACGTCATTTTCTTCATTAGAGCTTTCCGAGTCACAAGACGAACTGCTACTACAATCTTCATCGATCATTGGAAGAACATCTTCAAATTTCGATGAGACGTTTTTTTTCATTTGCTCAAGACGAATTTTGCATGTTTTTGCATCAAAATCGCTGGTCACAATTTTACCACGATGCCACAAGCGGTCACTTTGTTTTACCAGCACTGGACAATTCCTGTGTCGTAGTAACGTAAAATTTGGTTCACGATATTCTCTAAGTTCCGTATAATTAACCAGTTCTCCATGGGAGAAACGGCATTTGTCAACATCGAAGCGACAATCACCGTCCAGAAAATATGCACAGGGCACCATTTCACGATGAGTCGGATTGGTAAACATTACTCGAACTTTTAATTCATGCACTTCGGCGTGCTGCTCACCATCATCAAGGCTACACACGAACGCATTGTGATAAGTTTTGGATCCCCACGACAATGTATAGGGCGCTGAACATTTTTCTCCAACTAGAAGCGAGAGTTCGCTTTTAATTTCTAACACTTTATTAGCAATTCCTTCTTCGCTTGATTCCTTAGTGTCGTCTTCTGGCTCTTCTTCGATTGACTCGTTTGAATTTAACTCATTTAAGAACTCGGCAACTTTTAAATCTTTTTGCTTGTCATCTTCATGGCGCAATGTTTCCTCGGTCAGCTCGAGAAGTTCAAATAAGTCGGCTTGAAGATTTCGCAGTGGAGAGCGCTCAGTTTCTGTGTTTGCATTTTTAAGTGCTTCAGTTACTTGGAGAATCTTTTTGTAAAGTGTAAATGAAGTGAACGTCGTGTGTTAAATAAGACTAAAACTGTTGTTTTTATGTATTTTGATTTACCTGACTCTTGTACTGTTCTATCGAAGCCCGTAAATCTTCATCCGTGGACATTTTGGAACAGATTTGTTTTACGTGATTTTGATTGTTAATTCATATTGCTTAATTATAAATATATGTCTTAACAACAATATAATAGGCACGCATGTATATTTATAAACATTTACATAAAACAACAATTTTTGGTAGGTCGCAAGGCACGAATTAATCTACTCCTGCAGAATTGTATATTATTATTAATTATTGCAACTTGCATTGTCCAATTACGACGCCTTGACACCATCTTTACATACACTTTCCATGCTATATATTTCCTCAGCTTTATAATTTATATGAGCGCGCTGAGTTATGTCATTTGGCAGCAAATACATCAAAACCATACAAATTCAAAAAATAATATAAAATGTTTCCGCCTATATACATTCAAAAATATATATCCATCCAAATCCTTTTAACAGTTTTAAGACATTTTGAACGAATTTCGTTTTTGATAATTCGACGGTTAATATGTATACACGTGGAAACCGTTACAGAATTACGATTCGGACTATGATAGACCCTATTCGGTGAAGTCAAATTTCAACGAAATATTTTTCTAATTGGCATAACGGGTTAAATAATTAGATAATAATGATTTTTTAATGTTTCCAGTGCGAAATTCAATAATAGTTCCATAATTTAAAAAACACAGTTATTGCAGAAAAAATTGTGTTTATTTAATTTTAATACAAGCTTACACATTATTCCCATATGATGATATGCTCCTCCCTTAACAATACAAGTTTGGAAATATTAAAAGATCTTGGAATTTTACTATATCAAAACTTACCTTTTAGTTCACATACTGTAAAATTGTGCATAGGATTGATGATTCGATTTTCTAGAAATTGTAAAGCAATGTGCGCATTACTGGAACGGTCTCAACTAGAATATGTTATGTCTTTGCATATTATAATATCTTCCAGCATTTATTTTATCTTTGAAACAACAATGTTTGTGCAATCTATGAAAAAAATTTGTTCAAAAGAGCTTGTTTGCGCTGTTATAACTAATATTCTTACGGTTGTTTTTTCAATGCTTCAATATTAATGCAAGTTTATGTATGGGAATTTTCAGCCAGTAGTAACTGTTTGTAGCTACACCAAAAATAAAATCAAGAAATTTCACGTAATACGTACAATCAAAAATGCATTCCATCAGTCGTCGACGCAATTTGAGAATGTCGAAAGGTGAAATAAACTATACACGAAACAAATTAAAATAAAGGTCTGTTTAGATGCGTTTACATGTTGGCTTGGATTGAAAGTTAGGGCCTGTGTAAAAGAGAAAGTACGTTAAACGTAGTATGATAGTAAGAGAAGTTCGATCGTCAGCATTTCCCCATGTTAGGGCCTAAACCAGCTTAAACCATAAAGACGAACAAGTTATTTTTATACACTTATATATTCAATTTTATAAATACAATTAAGTTTTCTAGTCTAAAGTAAATTTTTGTAAACAATAAAAATATAATTACATTAGCATACTCGTACATACACATTATATAATGATTAGTGATTATACTGATTACTATCTAAAGACAAAGAAGTGGTATTACCTTTCTAAAATTATTTAAAAACATAAGAACTCATCAAAAAAAAATTAAATCACATAAAAGGTAAGCACTAATTCTTACAAAATAAACGCAAAAACTTCTAGAAAAAAATGTCACAAAAAGCTGAACTGTTCAGATCAATTTTAAGCAAGATTTTTAGCATTATAAAAACTGGTTTGTTATACAAAATATAACAAACAAAAAACACTCAAAATATTTTTGCGACTCAAAAAAAAAAAAAATAACGCGAAAAAATTGCACAATCTCATCTAATATTTTACAATAGGAAAAAGGGCGGGATTAAACTTAATTCAAAATATAAAAATTTGCGTAGACGCTTATTCATTCAATTTCATAAAAAAAAAATCCAAGATCAGTTTTATATATCGCCCAAATAAAAACTATGGCCCTAATGTATGCCAATAATTTGGATCACTTATATGCTGATTTATACTTAATGCTATCTAACCTATCTTTAATTTTAATTGTATCATTTATAAAGTACGGAACTCTTATAGTCGAATTTCATTTTACAAAATGGTCATAACTCATAAGTATGTCCAAAAGTCTTCAAAAATGATTTACATCCAAACGGAGAAAACAAAAAATGTGCCATAAATCCGCGCACCATCACTGGTAGATTGAGATCAATGAAATGTGTCTATCTGATATTTGCGAAGAGGTTCAGCACACTTTTATTTTCCTTTTGACTGCGGGCTTTGCTAAATACATTCCAGAAGCGCAATGTCTCATCACCAGCACCCGTCACAATTGCCTCACCATCTGGACTGAGTGCCAAATACAGCACACGATACGAATGTCCGGTCAATTTAGCGACCTGTGTCAGAGACGGATACTTCCACACAAGTATCTGATTCTGGGAATACCCGTGAGTCGAGACCAGCTCGGAACTGTGCTTGGACCACGCTAAATTGCACACCTGTGATCCGGTATCCACACACTGCATTGGTTGTCCAGTCAGTGTATTCCAGAAGCGAATGCAACGATCTGCTGTGCCGCCGCCGCTCGCCAAAAGGCCATGATGATGTGGTGACCAGGCGATAGCTTTGACTGCCGCCATATGTTCCGTGTACGATTGTACAGGTGTGGTCGAGTGTAGATTCCACACAAAGAGGCGATTATCATTACCCCCGCTGGCAAGATACTGATTGTCGGGAGACCATTTGAGGCCACATACCTCTTGACGATGACCGGCTAGGCGACGCTCTATAATGTGACTGGGCGTGCGGGTGTCACGCTGCATTATAAGACGATCGCGGGAGCCACTGGAGAGAATATCACCGTTCCAGGCGAGGGCACCCACACGGGCGGAATGTCCCTGTAATTTGTTTATCTGAAAAATATTAAAGTATTATTGCTTAATAATTCGAAATAATTGCAAAAATTATCATAATTAAACTTTACTTAAATTCAAATGCAAGAAAGCAAACTTTCTTTGGAAAATGAAAAGAAATTAAATTGCATTTGCATGTTTAGACTGTGTGCATTTTCACTCAAAAAGTCACACTTTCACATTTCTTGCGAGTACATTGCTCTTTTACTGCAGTCATAGAATATCCAATACAAATTTTGTTTTATGTATATCTTTAAACCTGAACAAACACACGCTGCACAATATTTGCACAAAAAGTGCATTAGTTTTCTTGCAGACCGTATTTATGTGATTCAAACAAATTTATAGTTGGTGCGTGCGTCCACTAGTCGTATAGCTACATTACGACTTACTCTGACACGAAATCTATTCTTTGCGTGTAGGAGTTTCACCGGTCATTCAACTCCACAAAGATTTATTAATCAACTTGTCTCCAATTAATAAAAGCCAACAAGAAATCCTTGAAATTACCTCGTCCCCAGTTCTTTTTGCCAACATGGCTTGATCAATAGTTCATTAAAAATGTAACCTCTTCAACTTTTCGCGAAAAATTCGCAATAGGAAGAGAAACAAACACTACACACACACACGTAACTAAAGAAGCGCTTATCGTTAGCAAAAAATTACTGCCGTTTGCTGTTGCACGAGAAATCTGCGGTGTATAACCTGAGTGGCAACATTTCAAGGATGATTGATATGTGTGTTGTCAAGTTTTTGGCTAAATGTTTACAACACATCTGTATAATTCCTTTTTCTCGCATATGTTAATCTAACCACTTATTTAGTACCAAATTAAACACAACAATCCATATAAAATGTGAAAATCCAGTGAGATTAGAAAAAAAATTGGCGAATTCTGTGGTTGCAAAAAGTCTGAAAAAAAAAAAAACAAAAAGAATACGCATGCAGAATGAGATACATGAAAAAACGATCACTCAAACATATGTAGGCATAAGAATAATTACAAACAGGAATGCTCTGTCGCTTTATAAATCTTCTTATAATGTGACTCACTTAACATAATATTGCGTTGAGAAAGTTGAAATGAGTTTGCTGTTGAAGAATATTACTACATACCAATGCGATGCTTTTGTTGTGGCACGCGTTGGGTCGGATTATATAAATAGTTTTGGACACATGAAGATTTTAGAATTTTTACTGCGGGGATGGGAATATGCAAATCTTTGCAGATGTAAATGTCATCATTTTATTAAATAGTCTGGTCATCTTTTATTTTCTCAAAAAACTGCTTATTACTTATACAGGACTGCTAACTAACTACAATACGATGTGCATGCAAAAGTGTTAATTCAGTTTAAATTGAAATTCAATAAATTGAAATAAAATTCAGATAAATTCATAACTATTGTTACCGTCATGAATTCCAAAATTCATATTTGCATTTTAACAAAAAAGATCATCTTTCACGAACCTTGCCTTTCCTTCTCCGATAATTTCATGTATGATATAAAAAGCAAAACAACTGAGTGCTGCAGTAAATTGTGCAATTCCTTAAATATACTCGTGCAAATAAAATTACAAGACCGCATTTGCATTGAACTGATCCGACGGACTGTTTTAAGGAATAAAATTAGTCGCTCGAAATTATTGTTGGTCAATGCAAGACGGTTGACGGCGAGTATGTAGGTGTGTTTCTTAACAATTTATTGAGATTGTTTGCTGTCACGATGATTGGACACATTCAAAATGTAGTTCTCTTAAATATTTTATGTTCGTTTATGAAAAAAAAAACAAGAAGAATTAATGTCAATTAGAATTTATTAACTCCCACCACATAATATGACAGAACATCTTATATAAATGGTTATGGCGTACTTTCATTTGTGATAGCTGGGGTCTGAAAGCTTGATACAATGATCGCTTGACCAGCAACATGAAGAATGTGCAATGGTGGTTACGGTAAAATCATTATGACAATGACGTCAACTTTATTTTTCTTTTCAGTGTATTGAATATTCAAAATAAATTGTAACAGAACATTCGGTAGGCGATTTCAAGTCCTATTAAAATATTTTTATTTTAGTGTTTATTGCTGAAAGCGAGTATAAATACAAAAAATGCAAACAGTTATCCTCAAAAAAAGTATCAAATAACTTAGGCCGTACAAAATATTTTACTCAATCGAAATTTAAAATGAATCAGATATTAACAAAAGATTTCTACTTTAATACATTTCACACTATCAACTTGAGTAAATAGCGAGTAATCAAAAGCTGAGGTAAAGTTCTGCTGAATTAATTCACTTAAAGGAGTGTCAGTGTCAGTAAATTTACTTCACTGATTAAATCTTCTTTGGTAACCACTAACCAACGCTCGTCCGTTTACACTTTACGGGCAGTAGCTCACTGGCATATCAGAATACAGCGTGTCTTATTTACTCCCCTTAGTTCAACCTAATCCCAATCAAATATAAACCGTGATCGGGCGCCACTCACCATTAGCAAGTGGACTGTAAAAATAGCTTGTTTTCAGCAATCACTAATTTGTCTATTTTAATAAATCTTACACAGTTTTGCCCTCCTTTTTATTAATTTCAAGATTTTTTTTATTATTATAATCCAATTCCATTAATTTCAGACACAAAAAAAACATGCGCACTCGAGTTCAAATGAGTGAACAAATTAATAAGCGTTATCGTAAGTCGTAACGCGACTGGCATGCACCGCAGTGCAAATCCATCCAAGCAAATAGTAAACAGCGATGATACCAATCGGCAATCGTGAATCCAGACCGCCATGTCACAAAAAATGACGTATGAAATGCGGACATATTTGATGGAATAAAGTTGAGGTACATACATACTTTTAAAAATAAATTATGTGCATGAAAAATCGCACATCGCATCGCTTAAAGTTTGTTCACGCGAAAATATCACGTGTGTACATTGTGCAGTGGACAATGTGAAGTGCACTCAAAATGGCATATTATGTAAAATGGATGATACTCGTGTTCTAAAGCTCGAGCTTTTATATTTAAATACTAAATCGTGGAACATAACCCCAAGTCATTGCAATTCTGATCCTTGACAAACATAATTCGAAAGCAGTTACAATTTTTATGTTCACATGTAGTAACAATAGATAAGAGATTGTTTAATAATTAAATTAATTGCATTCGAAAAATGATTATCGCAAAACAAATGACAAAAACATTAATGTTGCTGTTATCAAAACCACAAAAAATAAAACTCAAGGTTTCCATGATAATTGTGTTTTTGAGATTTTAAAATACAGACACACCTATATACGAGTATATCAAGATACAATAAATGCAACGAAAAATTTTAAGGGCTGTTTTTTAACGTATTTAAATATGAATCAATATTTGCGAACATGCCAAGATGTTTCACGTTTCTGAATTATCTATAAAAAAAATTTAAAACGAATTGGTTACGCAAAACAATGTGCGTTTAATAAATAAATTAACAATAAACTGTTAAAATTTTTAATAAATATAGAATAATTGCTTGCTCACGAAACTATGTTCAACTAATGTATTCTCGCGTAAAGTATTGTAAAATAAAAAAAATTATCGAAATAAACGAAATGGAATCGCTAATTGAGTGATCACATTCGTTAACAATTTGCCATTTCTTGAACTGTAGCAGTCTCGCGCAGACAATAATATGAAGTCATGCACTACCCACATTTGTTCAGCCAATCCCAATGGAAATTGATATAGCACCTTTGCCAGTGACCACTACATTTGGTATACATTAAATGTGTATTGTGGGGTGTTCGTGCTCACACATTAGTGGCATAATTTATGGCCGAAAAAACGACTGATATCCACGAGTCTGTGACTAATAATGCAATTTAAAATCACATGAAGAATTGTAAGGTTAAGCATAGGAGACGTGTTCGTTGCACTGGATGTGTGCATCTTCTGTCAACAGAAGATGGCCGAAATACTTTTTAAATACCACAATAAAAAAAATGTAAGAAAATAGCAAGTTCTTTTAACAAGGTCATGTTTTAATTTTTGTAAACAAAACGAGTTCATTGCTTCCAATTGTATTACCTGTTGCAATGAATTAAAAAAATTAATGAAATACATTTTCTGAAAAATTCCTTGTCACTCCTGTCAGAGTGATGGATTAAGGACATTTAGCAGCAACTCTTTAAGCACACGATAATGAACAAAATAAGTGGCATGAAACGTGAGTCAAAACAAATAAAACGACACAAAGTGAATAAATGAAAGTAATTAGATCGGAAAAGAGATCCAGAAAACGTTGAGCAAACGGTCGCACACAGATTTCTGCGTTGAACGTTGGCATTGCAACAATTATACGAGCATTATGTATGCTTATCTATACGCGATTCATCCAGTTTACGTGCCTGGGTCGTTGACACCGTGTTCTTATGCAAACACTGAACACACGTAACGTACAAATCCATAATATATGTACCATTAACCGCCACGATGACCACATAAAAACTAATCCTTAAAATGGCAAATGAATTATAAAGCGTATAGGATTTGTTTTATTGCAACTCGTATTTGAAGCTTCTCTAAACACGAGTTATTTTAACGACATTTCCAAATGGCTATTTGTTCTAGAGTGCGGGAATTTCTCGCCAAAATTAGTGAAATTTTGCGAATTTGATCAGTTTTATTTATTATTCTTTTCATTTCAGCAAACACAAACATCAATAATTCAAAATCATCAATAATGGTATTTAAAGACACTCCACTCATTTCTAAGTTGGATGACAAACTCTTCTAACCTGTTTGTGCGAGTCTATAAATTCAAATCAAAAAAATGGAATAAAGTCCGATGACCTCCAAGGCCAACCATCAAACAATTCGTGCAATGAAACGGCTGACGCAAGGAGAAGAAACGGTGAAAAATTAGCAATCAGCTGAAATAAGCACTTTCGGTTGAAAGTGAATCCACTTTTGGAGTTTTGAGCGGGCGCGCGCGCGCTTGTGCTACAAAAATGTGGTCATCGGAGTTTAGTTGTCTCTAAAATTAGCACGTCAGCACTGAACACGGCAAATGTTCTGCTTTTTGGCGCTTCTTCTCCCGCGCTTGGTGTGTATTCTTTATGGATTTTAGTACACGACTTTTTTATGTGATATACATTTCGGGGATCGCTTGCACAAAAGCTATAACTCACGACGTTTATTGTTATAGATGTCCACTTGAATATTTTGCGACGCTCTTGAGTGTGTTTTAACAGCAATAAAATTCGCAATGACTGAAGAATTTTGTATTGCTGGTAAATATTTGCCATAGTCATTAAATTCATTCAGATGCGCAAATACTCTTACTCGAACTAAATGAAATATATAGTATGCCGCTAAAATGCGAATGCGAAATATTTGTAATTAAATTGCACGTTTCTAAAGTGCCACTCATCAATTGAAAAGTGGCACTTTTCGCCATAGAAAGTTAAGTAGCAATGCTGATGCACAAATGTTTGCTTACACAACTAAACAGCATAAATAATTGATTGATTCTTTAACATTTGACTTCTATTTACCTGCTTGTTGGCTGCAACATCCCAAACGGTGACATAGCCGTGATGTGTGCCGACTGCCACTTGATTACCCCGCTCGTTCCAAGACACTGAGGTCACTGAATTTGCATCCATGCTCAATTCACACAGGCGAGTTACCTATACAAACAAATAAACACAACGTAAATGAAAAAGAACTCACTTTTGTTAATTGCTGTTTTATAAAAAAGCATTTTTGAGCATTGGATTTTATTTCGCAAAACTTTTAAGAATGCGAGAAAAAAATGAATTAAATAAAGAAGATACAAACGACCATCGCTTGTATTCATACTTCAAGATATTGTTGTTTGTAACTTGACGAACTTAAAGAACTCGTTGAATTCATTAGCCGGAATAAAGGAAAAAAAATATTTTAATATACAATTGATTGTCCATTTGAGATCAAAAATCAATTTTTTTTTTAAATATACAATTTACAAACAAATTAACACAAATCCTAAAACGTGGAATGTGCTGCACAAGGATGGGCTGACTTTCACCTCATATTTATTAGATCACTGTTGCTGAATCAGCGGGTGTTTAAACGAACACAACATCTTAAATTAATTCAAAATTAGTAGAAATGACACATTAAAAAAGAACCAAACGAATAAATTACGTTCTTATATTCAATTCCTTAAACTTTGAAGAAATACAAAACATTTCTCCTCTTTTGGATTGTAAACTAAAGAAACAGATTAAGAACACTTGAGTGTCGAAACACAAAATTAGCAGAAAGGTGATTTTATGATGATCTTTAAATGTGTCCCCAAAGTAATAAAATTAACGATTCGCGAATCATAAAATTAAACAAACATTAAAATCAATTAAATTGAAATTGCTCATCCAATTTGCAAATTATTGACAATATTGGTAAGTAAATGCAACTCAGAACCATTGGATAAAATAAAAATAAATAATTAATTTACCTGGCTGGTACATGCACTCCACAGGTACACACAGCTTCCCAATCCAACGGCGAGCACATTCTGTGCGGACCAATCGACCAAGTTCAAATAAAAATCATCTTGCAGCTCAGGCGCATCCAGCACTTTGAAGGGAATCCGTGAAATCTTTCGCGTAGCTTT
This sequence comes from Sylvicola cinctus, assembly GCA_963854165.1. NCBI lineage: Eukaryota > Metazoa > Arthropoda > Insecta > Diptera > Anisopodidae > Sylvicola > Sylvicola cinctus. The sequence continues at coordinate 28,683,285 of OY974083.1, read as the reverse complement.
GCGGGGTGACCTCAGCAACTTTTGACTTTTGGCGCTTACTGGTGACAATGAGTACGGACACTGCTCATTGAAGTCCTGCAATGAATCAAAAACACCCATTTAAGAATATTTTAATCAACGAATTTGAATTACAAATGACATGAGTGCGATGTTTTTGTGCATTCGAAATTTGTGTCCGTCCAAACCAAAGCAAAGCAACGCGATTGCATGCAATAATTTACAATTCAAAATGCATTTTAAACACTTTAAATGCAATACAATAGAAAGTGAAGGGAGGACAGAATAAAAGTGTACAATGAACTGGCTGACTTTTTGAACTTCAATTGTATATTAAAATGTGTGCAAGATGACACATCAATCGCAAAAACACACTTCAGACATGTTACTCGTTCTACAGAAGTATTATATTTCATTTTGTTGCAATTCCAGTGCGGGTAGAAATTGTTGTACATAATTGCCATGGTGGATACAAACCTCTAAGATGAACAAAAACGGCTGCCAAATGTGATTCCTTTTATTGCGCAATAAAACTGCAAACAAAGTGAACATGAGTGCAATGTTTGTAGAGCGCGGTGTATACTAAAGTTCGTATATTCGTAAGTTGTGACTTTGTCCCACAATTCACATAAATGTGCGGCAATTAAGCGTCCGTGTGAGCTTCTGTGCTGTATTATATTCATTGAAATGGTGCGGCATTTTGTAGTTTAATAAATGACTCGCTCTTCTGCGGCTGTGGGCTGCGCTCACCTCAAATACGATTTCTTGTGGCAAACACATGTGTAAATAACAGGGGAAAAATTCTGACAAATTGCTTCTGTAAACCGATCTTTATTACGAGAAGTGTGAAACAGTTCTACATAATATTATGCAAATTGGCAGCGGCGAGAGATGACTACATTTATCGTTCAGACAATCAGCCAGTTGTGTAACATAAAACATTCATTTATCGAAATGAAACACACCTTCTAAACACATATTACCACCTACCGGCACGCACTTATGGCGGATAATGCATCAATATGTATTATACTTAATGTGACTTGATACGCACGACAAGACAGCCTCATTTCTCAACGTTTGTTTCATTTTAAGCATATGCGACATTCTGTCACTGTGGTGGAGGCAATAGGAGAACCCATAAACTTATATGTGGAAGCAAATTCGCCAAATTCGCGAATTCGCGATTTGCATGTGAATTGTCTCATTAAACCACGCATGATTTAAATAAAGAGAGAGAACAAGAAGATGAAGCAATATAACGCATCTAATGAAAGCAAAATTATTATGCGTAAAAACCGCAGGAGTTGCGTATGTGTCCACTGTCCACTAGGAGAAATGACAAACAGCGAACGCATTTTCTAATTTGCACGACTCGTCAAGTGGATATGCGCACAAGGAGTTTGAAAAAGCATTTTTTAGTGCGTAAAATAGTCGACATTTTACTTAACGAGTAAAGAAAATTTATGTAAAAAAAATTTATTGGATACATTTTTGACCAACATGGTAACATCGTGTGTTGACACACAAGTCTAGACAACACAAAAAATTATCTAAAGAATAAAGCAATAAATGTCTGTTCTAAAAGATTTGAACATACTTATTTTGTTTAGAAGGCGTTAACATTTTAGAAGTGATGTAACGGCAAAAAAAAAAACAAATTCCAAAAATTCAAGTTTAAAAAAAAATCGAAAATAAAGTTTAACAAACAATTTTATAGACAACAACATATTTTATCTATCATTTTTAATTTGTGGTCACTGAACTCACAATAGTATGCAGAACTACAGTGCTTGTTGTCTGATAGCGCGCACACAAAATTTGTCATTTGATCGATTTGCAAATTTGCAAATTTCCACTTCTGTTTTACCGGTTTAGGGGAAATTAACTTTTATTACAATAAATTTTGAGGACATAAAATTTGATGAGTCCGACAGACGACAGTTATAAATATCCATGCCTTGTTTTGAATAACTATTAGCATTTTTTTTTTTGCACACATTCGCACGCATGATTGCGTAAAAATGTGTGTCGAATATTGGTTGTTTTTTGCTATTCAAGAAAAATAATTAATTTAGAATTTATGGCCATTTTTATTGGTGACATCGCGAATTTTGTCATATATGATGAGAGAAGGTATGTGTGTGTACAGGAGATTATAAAATTTTGGCAAATAGCGTAGTTTACTTAAGCTTTTACATACCTACGCATTGGAGAGAAATGTTTTTTGCCACTTTTGATTGAATGGAAAGCAAAAGAACGCCAAATCAATACAATGCGTGCAATTTATGCAAAACACATGTTTATTTTTTTTGGACACACAAAAAATAAAAGAGTTCATAGAAACAGATTAACAACGCGCGTTCGCAACTGAAAACATTATAGGAAAGTCTATCTTTTGATTTATTGCAAATTTAATTACATATGCTGATTGGATGGAAATATAACATCACTCTATAACAGCAAAGGATTAAAAGAATTTTTCTTTTTCAAATTGAAACAAATAAAATTAATTTCTAAATAGGCAGTCAACTTTTAAATGCATGATGCACACCAAAGTTTATAAAACTCAATTAACTATGTAATATTAAAAAAAGAAACAATCAATGTCAGTATTTAACATTAATAGAGGAAGGACCCAAATTGGCGATGTTGTATCCGGTCAACAGTCGCATCAGCATAAATTATTCAATATAACAACAAATAAATATAACCAACGAAGCGCGTTGGAGTCAGTTTCAGTTATAATTTATCCAGTAATGAACAACGCATATTATACGAGCACATACATGAACATTAGTTTCGCTTAACCGTACTTATAAACTCACTTCACAGGTAACACTTTGGGTCATTAGACATGTCTGCAGTGAGCAGTCTAGTGCTTGAAGCTTTTTCGTCTGAAAAACTTCTGTTATTTACTTTAACCTAATTTGTCACAATGCCACTTCCGGTAGCCCGTAATGATGTACAAAATGAATTCATTACAGTTTAATCACCATTACAACTTATAACGTAACGAGTTTAAATTTTTTTCGGAATGCATTTTGCACTAATATTGTGTCTGGTAAAACGCGGTGCGGATTGCGATCACGAAATATGTTTGAATTTCCATAACAATATACCGCACACATTTTTATGTTCATTTCAACACCTATATTAAAGTTTCATTGTTGTTATTTTTTATCACGATATTAAATTAAATAGGTGAGAAAGGTGGAAATGATATTAATTTATGTTTTTATTGATCACATGTATCAACTTAATAAAATATCAATGAAATTTATTGCCGTATTTAATATTATGTAGATGTGTATAGCAATTTGAAAATAAGAAGAAAAATGAGGAATTGCGGGACGGATGAGCCTTGATCGAATGCGAACTATTTTTAATTTAACATTTAGAATTTCGAAACCGTTCGAAAAGTGATTTCGATTTTTAAAGAGGCATTTTACTTATGTAAATTGACGAACTTTTATTGAATATTTGGGTTAATTGTAACCTCCTAACCCGCAACACCCGCATTACAATTGCCGATCTAAATTAGCTGTGAGCACAGCCCTATTAAACAACCGGCGATAGTAAACGAATTAACAAGTGTGTGACACACTTTTGTTCCATATGTAAACTTTGTTTGCTTTTGCAAGTACACAAGGAAGACTTATCGTGTGTTTCGTTATCAGCGCCATAGCACCGACTATTTCTAAATTTACTTCATAGCAAATGATATGCATTATCGCATGTATAACACGGCGACATGGATATTTGATGAACACGTTTTTCACCTAACGTCAAGATAATATGTTCATTCAAGTAATGATTCTCAGTAATTGTAAAAAAAAGTCAAAAACTTAAGTAAATTTTGCCAGTAAGTTTAAAAATACAAGAAATCATAATCGATTTGGTGACAACACCATTTACTATTGACTTAGATGGCATAATCTTCACTTTTACACGCACAATTTTGGGGGCAGCCATTAGTTTTTGCGTACCCACGTTTTGTGCGGCTAGTTGAAGATGTATACTCAACTCGTTCAAGTATAAAAACGATAGACAATAATTATATTAAAATGTCGCGTCGCCAAATACGTAGGCTTCCGCTCATTTTCAACAGGTACGCAACTCAAATATTTACGCGCATTTATATGCAAATGTAGAGTTAAACACGCACTTTTCAATATTCGCAAAATGTTGATTCAAATTGCAAACACACAAAGCGGCCAGAAAATTCGCAATGGTTTTGCACAAAATGTGTGCGCCCAAACTCTCTATTTCTCTTTCTGAATAGTTGATGCGTAAATTCGCACACGCATTTTTTGCGCTTGCATCTCTCGTAATTCGCGCACACACAACACTATTCGCCAAAAGTGGTGAATGGAATATTTGCGCAAACAATTCATTTGATTTAATTTGGTTACAGCTATTTTTTAGACCTCAATTCCTTAAATCAATACACAAACATAAATTTCACAATTTTTAGCAAATCTGCGAATTTCCGCATACGATTAGAAATTGTAACGTCTTGTATGTCATTAAGACCGCTTCAAAGTCTGATACTACCTCAATGCAACAAATATGGCATATGGGCATCTTGTTCAAACCCAGCCGAGAGCAATTGATCGCCTTTTTAGGTAAAACAAATAGATACAGAACTGTTGTTTGTGGTGTTAATTGAAATGGAAACCACTGCAGACAAACATCTTCACAATTATTGAGGAATGACTTTACGCATTATCATAAGTTATATGCTCGCACAATTCAAATCATATCTGATAGTTTGTTACAACAACAGAGCAATTGAAATAGAAATTCATATCCCACCAGCATACACTTTAATTTTGAACTGATATTATTAAAGTATTTATTAACGCCCATTATTCACGCTGATTAGGAGAATCGTTAGAAAATTCTGAATGCATCAATGGCATTGAATGAGTCAAATATGACTGTAAAAAATTTAATTAAATGCATTATATGGTAAAAATAAACGATGAACAATACACTATTCTTCTTAACATGAGGGCAAAACGAAATTGCAGCAAGCATTTAAATCATTATAATATAATAAAACTGTTACTAAGAATAAATCTTTTTTTTATAGGATATATTTTGTGTGGCGTAAATTTATTTTTTCAAGAATTGCTAAAAACTAAACAATTTTTATTTAATCTTTCCATATTTTATAATGCTCAAAAACGCTTCGACTAATTTTTAACATTTTTTAGAGTCCTCAGTACGTATATGTATTATCAGGATTTTATAGTTAAAAAATGAACACGGCTTCACTCGTACATCGCTAAATTTGAATTTTTTAAGACATTTTAATACTTTATTGCTAGATGTAAAACAGCTTTTAAGCTTTAAAATGTTCGAAGTATTAATAAAAACTAGCAAAAAGTTTGTGGTAAAACCTATCCAATTCAATTATATAGAAACAGGGCAACAAAACATACCCCAGACAAATTGGCGAGACATAAAACGCAGGTACTCGTATATGAACATCGAACAGTTAAGTCATTTAAAAAATCACTTTTACTGTTTGAAATGGCGATCACAAAATTAATTTTGATTTTGATTAAAAAGCGATTAATTTGTAACTTCTAGAAAGTCCACACACAATGGCTGAATAAGAAAGAAAAAAACTTGTACGTTTAAACGAAATCTCGCGAATTCTTTTAATTATTGCAAGTACGCGGATAATGTGCAAAAGTATACGTGTGCAAATTTGATCTGCATGTTGTGAAATAAACACTTTCGCGTAAACCGCACCATTTAGAAAATCGTATTTCACCTAATTAATTGTGAATAATATTATAAGTATATGTAATTGGAGTGCATTGAAAATGATTTTGATTCAGCTACATAAAAACATAAAAATGGTAACTTATTTAATTTTTATAGATGTTCGGAATACAGCTGATATTATTTTGGTGTCATTTAACATTAATTTGAACATTAGAACGGAAATACATACTCATATAACGCGCACGACTGGTGAGACGTTGTTTATTTTAATATTTAACAAACAAAATGAAACTAAAAGAACAAAAGTCACAATAAAGTTACGCGTGTAGCCTGTAAAGACTCGAAAATGTATTGCACTGCTATTTACGAGTAGCAAAATCTTGTAAAACAGAAAACATTTCATTCTTATTTTAATTATAATATGAAATTATGGCTTGCTCAAAACAATTATAAAACCTGCATGAATACAGCAGACGCATCTAAAATCATCAAAAGGTACAATAAAAAATTGAATGAAAAATTTAATTTACAACTATGTCAGGCAGGGAACATTAATAAAGAAATAAAATGCAATTATAATTAAGATATTATATTATACATACATATTTTAGCCTATAAACGATTATGAGCTGTTTTAAGTATAATAACTGAATATATGTTATAATTGAAATCAACGGACATAAAGTTTATCATTTTGAAAAAGCGTTTTATTATTTTTAAAAAATCAACAAATTTAAATTAAGCGTCTGTATGCATATTCCTATTGATAAAATAAATTTTCTTTACGGTAACTGAACTTTGACTGCAGAGATCACATAACGAAAAAAAATTTAAAGACATATTGTAAAACTATGTGAGGTTATCACAGTCATGGACTGCAGCTAGTCAACAACGCACAGTCGGAGATACTTCTGTGGTCGCAGTATATGCAGCAAACACAAAAATATTTAATAAACGAGAAAACGAGATCATCAAAGTGCGAGTGACGTGATGCACTCATTTAAAATACATGCAATGTGCATTGTGCATGTCGGGTTTTATATTTGTACTCGTAATATTCTGTTGTGCTCCAATTCTTAATGTGAAGTTTTCATTTCATGTAGTTACAAGCAACGTCGATGTACAAATAATTGAATGAAATGAACACGAAGAGAAGAGGAAACATATGATTAAACGATTGGATAATTAAATTAGTTGGATGGGCAGTGGGTACAGACTTCTTGGAAATTATTGATAGACAGCAAAATGCAAGCCTTGATTTAAAAAAAAATATTAATCACAAATTTACTTGACTCAAAACATTATTGATTATTAATTTGTTTTTACTACAATGGGAAATAACAATTGCATAATGAGTCACTTTAGACAGCTTATTTAAAAACACTGTAATATCCGGAAATATCCATTTAGCTTCAGATTAATTTAAAAGTGATAATTATAAAAGTGTATGCAAGTTCTGACCCTCATTAGTTGAACATTATGACTAGACAAAATGTCTCATACGCACATACCCATACGTCTTATCTCAAGACGTCGCATTTATTAAATATTTGCACACTTGTGATACATGACATATTAATTGTATTCTCTCAAAAATGCTGTCCCTTTTATTACCCTTAATGACACTCAAATAATAAAGATTCGTTTCTCAACCGTATAGGGATGGGCTTCCGGCGCAATTAGAGAACATACTCAAGTTTTGAGTCATCTCGCCACAAGAGGGGCTACAAACTCAAATGAGAAGCAAAATGAAATCAATAAACATATGTGAAATATTGAAAAGAAAGGTTATCACGAGTGTAATGCCCCCAACAGCACTGATCTGAATGCAATAAAATTGTTGCAAATTGAAATTCAATACAGTGGAAGTATTCATAAAATTTTAAAAATAATAATAAAATGCGATATATGGACGCGATGGTCTCACTAAAAAAAAAACCCACGCGCTAACGAATGTACCTCTGTGCACAGCTATTAGTATATTAGTGTAAAATAAAGAAAATAAAAAGCTCACCTGTTTGGTAGGCGATTGGTATTTGAAGAGACTGCGTTTGGTCGATGGCAAATAATTGTTCTCGTTGCGATCGTCACACACAGCCTTCACATCATCGATGCCGCTGCCCAGCAGCTCATTCTTCAATAAACATGTGTAGGCAAGACTGTCGCGTACCAAGTCACCTAAGTCACGTTGCTTCTTATTCATCGTTGGGGAACTTTCAATTTGTTTGTTAATGGTGGCGAAATTTGTCTGCCAATGGTTATTTGCTCTAGAATAAAGAATTCAAAAAGAATATATGTTTTGGTGCACACGTGGACAATGTAGCTAACTAACTTTATTTAATTAATGTTTCCCGATCGTGATATGAATACCTGTTTCAATGTAAAACTACCTAATTACTAACCATTTAACAAAATCAATTAATTATAACGTTCTAGTCTTATGAACACAAAATAAACACATTTCAACTTCAGGATATTTTTAAGAAAAACATTAAACCATAAAGCATTTATTAAAATTATACTTTAATTGAATTGAAAAAAAAAATGGATGTCACGTTATTTTTGTTTTAACTATTTACCTGCAGGGAATAAATCGGTCCTGTGCTGTACTGGTCCCACTCTCCATGCTATTGAAGAGATTTCTCGCAACAGGACTATGCTTCATAATCCGTTTTTCATAATTATCGTTAAACATGTTTTTAGCTTTTTATTCACTTATAAATTATTAAACTTATTACAATTAGAAATTGTAAACCAAAAATTAAACTGACAGTTTTTTTAAACCACTTCAGTAGTGGTAGGCAGTTCTTTATAAATGTTTATATAAAAAATTGTTAAGCACTTAAAATTCCACTAAAAAATATAAGCTGTAGATTATTATTTGAGAACAATTAAAGTACAATATGTATGACTTAGCAACAATTATTGTTTTAATAAAATCAATCCGTCAAAGCCATCTGTTAAAAAAAAAACTGTCCCGAAAATTGAACTTGAATTAAACTTATTCTACCAAGGAAAGGGAAAAATTATTACGTAAATAATTAAACAAAAACGCCTCCGTTAGAATACAATGCGCCGGTATATTATAATAAAATCGTTAACGAATCAGCAGCTGAGGCACAACACTGCAGTTACAACAGTCGACTGTGAAGTGTGGCTGTAAAAATATTGCCCAACAGGCAACAGCTCGACGGAATCAGATGTGAGCAATGCGTATTGCGAGCTTTGATGACGGAGCGGCTCGAAATTAGCAGTGCTGTGAGACTTCCAGCTGACTGTGAGATCAGAGCGAGAAGGAACAAGCAATGCGGAATGTGCATACAGTACACAGCATAGTGCATACAATTGGGACTTTGTGATTGAAAAATAATTTGAAATAAAGTACTGGGCAGAGTTTTGGTTAATTAGTAAACTGTAATTAAGGATAGAAGTTATTATATGGAGAAAACAAATTATGGGCTCGGTGCAGTCTCAATCGGGTTATCACTTTTTATTTACAATACAACATTATGTGTATGTAATAGGGGTGTCTTATCTCTTATCTTACCGAATGCTTGTATGCTTTTAAGGAGGCTCATTTTATTTTTGTGTGTTAAAAACTTAAATAACTGAATTACATATTTCTTTTCATATGGTCGTTATTTTTATTTTATGTACGTAGGCTGATAAATTGGTGTCCGCAAGTAACTGGCTTTCAAAACCACTTCCTATTTTAGAGCCTCTTACTTATAAATGTATTATTCAGTTGAATTTCTTCTAATTTCAGCGTGGGTATATCCGACTTAAGTTGAGTCGTAAACGAATTTTTTTGTATTTTTAAGATACAGCCGAAAATAACGAATTTTTCAATTTATTGAACATAATAGACAACGCCTACAGTTGTGAACGAGTTTTTAACAAAATTATTGTTTTGTTTGATTGTTAGGTGAATAAAACGTGTATTTTTATTATCGAGCATAAATTATACACTAATATAAAAAATACTGTAGGCAGATAATTTTTTTTTAGTTTTGTTACAATTTTTTTATAATTGAGGTTATGTTGCACTATGAAGATTTACAGTGTTTTGTTGTTGTTTTGTTATCGTACACTTTTGGATTTTTCTTTTCTTTTCCATCATAGAAAAGAAGGTATAACAAAACATTTAATTTATAAAACTAAAAATTAATTCACTAGCACAGATTTGGCGTTGAAATTTTATTAAATTTCCATGATTCGATTAAATTGTGCAAACATATTATGAGCAAGCCAACTAGCGAGAACGCAACTGTCATAATTCACCATAGCTTTAATTTTTTCACTCTTCAAATTCTCAACACTTCCGTAATCCGTTACATATTTTTAAAATATAAAACCTCAATTGTATTATTGGGTATTATGTTGTTAAAAATCTGAATTCGTTAAACAAAATGTTGTAGGTCAATTAAAATAGATTTTTTGAAGCGTGACAGATGGTAACATTTGAAGGCTTGATCTCATTTTATGTACATACATATCTGCGAATTAACAAAGTGAATTATTGTCTCTGGAATATGCACTTCTTCACTGTTGTATTCATGATAGATTTTATGTAACAAGAAAGAAAAAAACTAGCAAAATGCATTTCAAATATAAAACAAATAATAAATGCACTAATTTAAACAAAAATTGAAAAATTACACAACGACGCCAGAAAGCGAACGAGAATTTTTTCTTTTGTGAAATAAAATACACATTAACATAAAATCTGGGTTGCCACAGTGACAGTTAGTTATGGCATTATCCAAAGAAGAACAAAAATCCGTTATTTACTTGGCAACGGAAAGTGACATAACTTATGTACGTATATATAACTATTTCACGAATTTATATTATGAAAACACTTCAAATGTTACATTATTTTAATGATGTACAGTTGCTCGCATATTTTTATGTTGAGTTCAAATAAATATGCTTACAATTAACTTTCTTTACATACACTAAACGCCATAATATTGCAAGTAAGATACAATAAAAGAGAAAAAACTTTACAAGGGTTTGAATATGCTATCTTGTATGGAGTATTTACTATACAGTATGTTTACAGGCGCTTCAGGTATGCGTGGAAACTGAACTAATAGCGATCTTCGAAATGTTGCCGTTGGTTGGTGTCCTTACTTTTAACACTGCGCAAAGTATTTGTTTGTAGTTTGTACTTATCGAATTTTTACAAAATTTTTTTTTTTTTACAGTTACTGATTTCTGAAATTCCTGTAGAATATGACACCTTATAGTTTTGATCTTGACTTTTTTACAAATTAGCCGCCAAAATCGGTCACCTAAAATTGTTTTATTAATTTTAAAATTTTTGCTAGGCGTTTCATATTTTCTATTACCCTAGAGTTTTACTCAAATACCTTACTACTTATTTCTTCTTAAATTTAAAGCAAAAAATAAGCGTACAGTTTATTACAGGAAATTTTTATTTTATATGTATACCAAGAGCATATATAGATTTTTGCAATCCGACTTTTTTCGGAAAAAAAATTGACGATGCAGAAACTCGCTTTGACACCCCCAGAGCTCAAAAAAGTGATTTATTCTAGTTTTTTTTGTTCTGTATATTTTGAGGTACCATATTAAATGAAAAAATTGTACCTTAATATTGTTGATACGCTTGGTAAGCAATTACAAAGTCGGCATCTGTAAAGGTAAACAAACAAAAACTGATTTCATTGGCGATTTTAAGTGCATACGATACATACGTGTTTAAACAAAAATAAAAAAAGTTTGTATATGATTATTTTGATAAAGGTAAGTGCTTCAAAATAAATAAATTAAATTTTGGTTTTAAATGCTATTTTACATTTTTGAGATGTTTTGAACAACCCCTAAATTTTCTGCAATGATTGACTTTGCATAGAGTTTAGAAAAAATGTTCGCGAGTGTCCGCCATAAATTTAGATGCATTAGAAAGCTACGTTCTTCCTCTAAATAAAACTGTAAAATTTGGGTGCACTATTTGCACTTTTTAATTTTATAAATTCTTTTTTAAATATAATGTGTGAAATTTCTCGTGCAATTTGTTTGAAGAAGTATGGCTGTGCAAACGCAATAACGAGTTACTAAATGATGACTATTCAGCATTTCGGTTCTATTGGACTGGACGATACTATTAAAGGTGCTCTAAAGAAGGAAATGAGGAGTTTTGTTATCAAGGTTGATGAGAAATGGCAAGAATGTCATTGAATAGAACTACGTTTTCGTACTATAAATTGAGACTAGCAATAATGTATGATAAAACACACAGTCTTTGAATTACATATTTTCATTATAAAAATATGACCTTGAATTTTCCGATTTTGACCTTAAAATGTTTGCAAGTTTTCTTATCTTATTTAGTCCCTCAATAATCTGAAAAAAAAATTCAAAAATTTTTAAGGTTTTGCAAAAAAATTGGTCCAGCAGTTTAGGAGTTTTTTTTCCACCATAAAAAAATGTGGAAACGAGCCCATTTTAACCATATTTTTACCCAACCTGACTACAGTTTTTAAAGATTATAAAAGTATTATTTAAAAACAGTTATAGATTAAATCAAACATCTCATTGGCTTCCATAATTATTTATTTTAAATGCAATGCTTTTATAAACCATTTTTATATCTTCTAATCGCATTCATATACATACATACATAATATGTGTAGTTTATGCACTTAATAACATAATTATATATGTATACATTTATATATTTTTTTGTTTATATCTTAATATGTTGTTCTGTGTTGTGTTTACTTTTATTTGGATCACATCGAATTATAGTTAGAGTTAATAAGTAATATATAGTTTATAGCTAGTGATTAGTCATTAACGAATAAAAAATAATAATAAAGAAACGGAAACAAACATCCACCCAAAATGTTTTGCTTATGCGAAAAGCTGAAATGATTAACGGAAATATTGTAATAAAATTCGATTCGGCGAATGAGCTTTTTAGACAATAAAGGTCTAAGGTGATGCACAGTTTCACTGTAGAAATAGTCTGAATCCTTTAATGTCCTTTAATGCCAAAGTACTGCCCATTTCGCTTGGGCATGTAACAGAATCGACAAACTGACACTTTCAGATTTTTATTTAATTATTATAAGTTTAAAAAAATGCGCACGTAAGTGTTCTTATTTGCAATGTTTAACATGTATACGTTTATAAATAATACGTGTAGTTTGTGTTGCCAGTACAAATTTCGATTTAATTTTTGCGTAAAATAGTGATCAATTAGCAATTACTGATCTGTGCAAAAGTCCAGGACCAAAACAATTAACATGGATTTTCTTAAAATGTAGACATTTAATTTGGGTATACAATTAATAACAATCCTCATAAGTCATATAAACTTAATGTTACAATCAACAAAATAACGTATTAATATAATGATAAATATTGATGTCATAAAATTTCTTTAAGCTGATGTTACTTTTCATAAAAAAGGCAAAATAAACAATAGAGATACATAATTGTATTATTGTATATTTAAAGTGATAATAATTATTATGGGCGATTTATATTGTTTATAATATTAAATCGATTCAAACTTCAACGCGTGTACCGGGTACAAACACAAATTGTTTTACACTTAATAGTATTTATTATATGTATGTATTTAGTATGTCCTTTATATAAGTATATATGTATATATAATTATATATATTTAACAGCCATTTAGAATTTATTTCTATGAATGTGTTTAATTTTTTTGTATACCTACAAACTTTTCGATATAAATGCATGTATGTTTGACATAAATATTCGCCAATACGAGTACATATTATATGATTTTATATTCATTTACATTATGCATAATATTAATATATTAATCACGTTTTGTAGATGAAACTTATTTTTTTTACAGCTGCCTATTGATGGCAATAGAATCGAATTGATATCCATTTTATGTACAGCGAAAAGAGTTCAGCGCACAGGCCAGCTGACGCAACAACATTATTGCACAAATGCACAAATAATTTAGAAAAAGTATTCGTACTTTATTTAGCCACATGCAATGTGAAACTATTTTAAAAAATATCGCGTTTTGAGGTTCGCTTTTCCTGCAGGATATTCTCGAGAATTTCTGCGTAATTTCTGAGACCTTAGCAAATTTACGTTAAAAATAATTTATTGGGCATGTATATATGTAGGTACATTTGCAAATTACAATGAACAACGTATAGGGTAAACGAACACAAGTATATGCATTTGTCTGTAACATTTAAATACAATATCTAACACAAAACCCCACTTCTGAACAGTTAGGTAGTTAGAAAAATCGTGTGTGTAATCTAACATTGTAAAAACTATAAAGAACTCCATTTGTTTTTATAATCCACAGTCAAAACTCTCACCCCATTCACTATATCGTGAATCTTGTTTCTGCAAACGTTGCTGACACGCCTCCAAATAGCTGTCCTGAATGCGATACATTCCCGAGTTGGCCTGATACATTAATGTCTCCAAGATGCGCTCATTTTTGATTGCCTTCGATGGCAACACAATTTTGATCAACTCCTGCGGTGAGATACGGTGTAACTTGAGATCACGCGTCAATCGCTCCATAATGCAACGGAACTCAACCTTTGCGTCTGTCTTCGCGGAAACCTTTTGCTTCACCTTGTACTTGGCCCAGGCCAACATGGCCTCAAACTTTCGAACCTCAGGTATCTCTAGATTGCGGCACATAATCATCTGCACCATGCTCTCGCTAAGGTTTACAAAATCACCAATTTGAAAGAGGGCGTGCGCTTTACTTTCGACAAAAGCCAAAATCATATTGACTAGCTCCGATGCGGATGTGTAGCGCCAATAATAGTTCTCTAATGAAATCAACATGGAGCACACCACATCAATACGTAGAAATTGTTTCGCATGATGGAAGCAAGCCTGCAATAACTCTGGCAAATCATAATGTTCTGCGGCACAGATGAGCCCTGGTATTGTGATGCAGGTGAGCGGGCAGCTACCAGTATGAAGATAGTCAAGGAGCACGCGAAATGTGTCCGGATCAAACTCAATGATGTTGAATTCTGTCTGGGCGAGTTTGGCACGATCCACTTTTTGTGCGTCAGCACACACCGACAATCGGGGTACAGCTAGCGACTGTGAGGGCTTATTCTTGTCTTGATCTTTGCCGTCCTTGTCTGTAACAATATAAATGAATAATTCGGTAATTTTGTTTTGGGGGTTTGGGTTGTTTTACTCGAACAATCTTGTGATGAGGCCCACTTCTTCTTGTCGTCCGCGTTCAGTTGGGAGTTCTGCTTTCGTATTGAGCGTCCCCAGCCAGCAGTTATCGTGCCCAGTCGCGAAAATGCGCGTTTTACCATAGGCGAGGACGGTACACTCTTTGGTCGAGCCGTCTCCATATCGGGCACCTGTAGAAAATTAGAGCTCTTCGGTCGTTGATTTTGCGGTGACATCAGTGTGGGAGCGGGTCGAGCCAACAGTTCAGCAACGGGCACCTGCGGGGAGCCAAAACCGGTCTGGATACCATACAGCATTTCCTGAAAGACGCGGCTACGTACACCAAGGATGGCGCGCACCCCAATAAAGCGGGCCTTTTGCTTTGATTGGCCTACTAAAAATACAACATCGAAAAGTTGGGCATTCTGCAAGCACGATGGCTCACAGTTTAGGAACACGCGTGTAAAATCTTTCGCCAGTTGATCATAATCTTCGAATTGATCACGAACTGAGTCCAGTAGGGGAGATGATGGTCGCATGTGTCCTATGGTTAAATATTTTAGTTGAAAATGTATCTTTTAAATCAAATGTGCGAGCAGAATAATTCAAATATATTTGGCCACGTTTAGGAGAGTGTGGGTTTATGTTGGTAATTGAAAAGATTGTTTTAAAAAAAAATTCTATTTAGTAGCAGTGAAGTACACAAAACAAAATAAATAAAAACGTAAACGAATTCTCTTTTAATTTAGCACATAATTAAAAAAACACAAAGTATCTACAAAATACGAGTACGATAAAAATCGAAAAAAGTATTTAAGGTAACTTAAAACTCTAAGAGTTACACACAATTGGTAACTCTGTTACGGTAATCCTAATGCCTAGACGCACAGAAGACAAAGTACATTAAGCCACAATCACTATATTATATTAATGAAAGATTTAAAAGCGCATTAGAAATTGCAATAGTTAGTTAAAGATAAAATTACAAATATTATTATTTACTGCAATACACATACAGGGTATTTAATTATTGAAAAGAAAAGATTCTAGATAGGTATATTGGATTACAGAATATTTTTTATCCAAGTGCAAATTAAACCCATTTAGAAAAGAATAATTGAAACAACATTTCTGAGACTTTTAAAAACAAAAAAAGCATATTTATACTGGAAACAAAAATATATTACTCACGAGACGATGAAACCTTGGAAGTAATTTTATGTTAAGCGATATCGAAAGCCCTTTGCGATACATTGTTTTGCTTAACAACAATTTCTTCTATTTAGTTACAAAAGGAAAATGAAATTACAAAAGATCCCTCCCATAAAACTACAAGAAAGCCAAGCTCGAAATAATTCCAATTGTATTGGGAGCGAGATTTTAGCTTAAATTGTTTTTGTTAAATTTAATCATAATTTAAAATTAATAACATCGAATAACCTTCCCACCCTTATGGTTTTATACTCCCAGCTTACACGCGGGCAACGCAACGTGAGTTCACGATATGATTCACATTACTTACGACTTACTTATATTAATATTGCCAAGTTACTTAATGCTGTTTTCGATTAAAACAAGATGTTGCCAAATCAGTAATGCTATATAAATTGACGAAACTTAATTATCGAAATGGGTATTGGGTATACCGTGTACGGTATACTGAACCCCAGATCATATTAAAAATTCAAAATTGCTTGCTGGTTAATAATTCATTGCGCCATAAGGTTTTTATTTCGAGTGGCGTATTCAAAATTATGTCACTTTCTTTGACAATTTATATTGATGAGGATCCCACTAAATGTTCGAAGTAAAATTATCGAATTAACAAATAATATAAAATTAAAAAATGCAAAAACACAGACAGGTAGCAAGATAAGCAAGTACATACTATGCGGCACATAAAGTCGCATACAGCAACTAACAGTCACTCGCAACATGCAAGGGTCCTCACCGATGGGTCGCCACGAGCCGCGTCTGTACGGCTTTGGTATTTGTCCCGTCTCCGCATGATTGGCCAGATTCGCTACAATGTCTTCCAGCATTTGTGAACGGGTGCGTTCCTGCATCCGGGCAAACTTTGGCGCCGAATACGACGCCCGCTCACCGTTCACCACCTTCGTTAGGAGCCATTCCCTAAGTTTTGAACCACTATTACCCGTTAGTAACGTAAAGCAAATATTTTACCCCGCAGTATGCGAAATCATAATCATCATTCAATGAACCACCAACCTGAACATGGGTCCCTTCTCGAACACCGATTGCTCCCACAAATAGGGTTTGTAGGCGCCCACCTCGTCGCGAGTCACCACGGACACCTCGTAGCGTGTCGGCTTACGCTTAATGCGGGCAGACACACGCACCAGTATGAATGTATGTAAAAAATGCGATTTAATGCAGGCTGGACTAAAGGGCGTATTATCGGCTTCAAGGAAAACAACGCACACGATGTCGTTGCCGATGTGTCGCTTTCGCTGCAGCTTTTGAGGATCGTGTTTTTCGTAAGGCAGCAGCGTTGACACGTGGAACATTATTTCGATGCCACGCCAATTTGTGTAAACGGAATAAAGTCCTATAAAAGGGGTAGTTCATTGGTGATTGTTTAAATCTAAAGCATGCGACGTTTATTACCAGTTAAATCGTGGACAGTATCAAGGCCTCCTTTGTACTTATCGAAACCGCGTAGCCTAACTTTATCACCTAAGGTCTGAAGGAACTCCTCAAAGAGAGGCGAATTTTCATTATTGTCTAGGATCTGTTCCTCGGTGTATTGGTTTTCCTTCACATAAATGACACCCACTTTCAGTTCCGATTTGATGAAAACCTTTAAAAAATGTATAAAGAATTTTTTTTATACAAACTGTTTTATGCTTCAAAAAGCCTTTTAATGTTAACATTTTAAAACTACAAATGACTTGATTACGAGAATGATTCCGTCATTAAAACTCACTTGATCCAATTTTAACAGTTCCTCCGGTGTGTCTGGTAGTTGTCCTAATATTAACGGCGGATTTAAATTTACTTCCTTACCTAATGACCTAACTACTTCTTCTCTATTATATCTGCAAAAGAAAATATTTGTTTTTTTTTCAAATATTTTGTTAAAGCAAATAAAAATTTAAATGGTTTACGCACCTATCTGCAAAAACGCAAGATGCTGGAATCAGTCCATGAACGGTGTACGAAATAGCTCTAACTAAAATTCGAAATTGATCTCGGCCATTGAGTGTTTCTTGCTTAATGGACAGAATGACAGGACCTAGGTCCTCATCATTGGTAAAATAATTCCAATGCTCGGTGCCATAAAAGTATTTCTCATATGTCTCTTGTTCCACCGAGGTCAACTCGAAACCCTGTTGTTGCTCCCACTGCTCTTCGATGGCCGTTTTTTTCCTGGAACTTCATCAATTGCCAGATAATCTTCTAAATGAGTTCTACAAACAAAATGATAAATACCTTGGTATCGTTTCGGAGTCTTCGTCATCCTCATACAGATCACTGCATCCACGCTCCAGATGAGCGTCAGAGCTTGTGCCTCCCATACCGCCGCAACCGCTACCGCCACCGCGGGCACCCTTGGTGTCAGGCTCATCATGCTCGGACTCACTGTCATCCCAAATGGTGAGTGCATTCGGTAGTGAAATCTTTTGTCGGGAACACTCGATCCAGTAGCCGGGCGTGGGAATCAAATTGTGTGGATATTCTTCACAGAACTCATCTGACAGGAATTAAGTAATGCAATCGTTTAATAAAATAAAATATTTATAATGAAGGCGTTTTAAGGCTGTAATTATAAAAATTAATTTAAAATTAATTCTGTTCTCTCTTGAAAATGGAATAAGACAATAAATTAGGTTATCATAACTTAGCGGCAGACACCAGTCAATGTTCATAATAATTACAATAAATTGTTTGAAGTTACTCACAAATTTATTACATATGAAATATAAATATAATGTGGTTCTGATGTAATTAAAGCGAATTACAAGAAAACAAAAAAAAAATGCTATTCTCATTAGCATATCAAAATTTTATTAACATATTCACATATACTTAGTCTATGACACTCGTATTTTGTGTTGTGAAATTCCAGAATCAAATTAAAGACATTCAAAATTACATGATAAATGTCGACATTACATTATACGAGTGAGCATTATATTATGGGCTATGGCATATGGTTGTTGCAATACGACTTATATGATTATGAGCAAATATACTTTATGTGACATATGGGCCGGAGTATAACTGCTACACGCGACTTGTGCGTAATTCTCAAATATTTATGTAATGCTCCTTGCCGAATGCTTTTAAAGAATTATTGTGCGTATGATTAAATGGGTATGTGAAAGTTTCTTCAACATTTCTTTCAATTGATGTCGCTTGTGATTGGTGTGTTCATGACGTGGATGTGTGATTACTGATTACGAAATGGAAGAATAATATAACACATTTGCAAATATATAAATGCCATCTTGAGATGGTAATATAAGTCGAACGTCATAATCGATCGCGAGCCACAAGAATAATTTTTTCATCCTTGATCATCAGTTTTAAAAGGCGTTTGCAAAACCGATAATTTGAAGATTGGGACGACAATCATCTGGTGATATCCACAACGTAAACACTTAATCAAATAATACTTAATAATATCGTTATTATTACATGCCTGGAGTATGTATTCTGGAGATCTCAGGGAGTATATGTGTGAAATGTTAAGAAATGAGAATCTTGACTATGTGTATAAATATTCGTTAAATATATTATCTATGTACGCTGAGTTTGAGTGCCAATAAAATTCGAAAATTTGCTGCTGATGCTGCAAAAAATATAAAAATCTCTTGGGACATTGTAAATGGCACGATATTCCTACATATGTAAGAGCTTAAATCATTTAAGAGTCCCTACGGACCATCTAACATTTTCTTCTGTACATAATATGACACACTCTAGTTTCCTTGCCGCATGTAAAAACATTATTTTTGTTTAAGTTCTTAAATTCCATAAGTGACCGGGTTTGAAAATTTGTTTACCATCTCTTGTTAATACAAGGAGTAACGAAGCGCATGTTGCGACGTTGATTCATTTATAAAAAAGTCAATTTATTACATTGAATTGCAAAATATTGAAAACATTTTAAAACCTTTATGACATTAAAAACGAGGTGTGAATTTGTTACGACCTGGTACAAAATACATCGTTGGCAGAAATGTTTTGCAAAGTTTTTCTCTTTTTTTAAGCTACACTAATGTGAAAAAATTCAAAAAAATTTAACTTTCTGAGACGTAAAAAATATGATTTTGAATTTTTATATTTTCTTTCCTTTAAAATTTTATTTATTTTTATTATAAAAGACTATATTCGTGTAAATCAATTTTCTTTATGTTGCGTAAGGTTTCTGAGATAGAAGATGACGTCATATAGCGTCTATATCCCATCAAATCATCCCGAAGGATCATTTGTAGGGATGTATGATAGATAAAGCTTGGCCTAAATAGCGAAAAAAAACATTTTTTGGTCTTAACTTGACCTTGAGAGAAATCTTTCGAACATTCGAACATACGTACACACTTACTTATTTTCTTGACCACTTTCTTGGAGGTGCCAAAACGTGATTAGCATCATTAATTTTTTTCTTAAAAGGTATTAAATATATTTAATATTTCTACCACGTTTTTAGTATTAAAAACTAAGTTTAACATATAACTATTATAATTAATAATAATATGACAATGACGGTAATGATATAGATAACATATATAACCTGTTTTTGCACCGTTGCAATAGGTGCACTATGCAGTTTCAATTATTTATTATAACACGTCGCTTTATATGAAACAAAACCCGCCCTTTTGATACAGATTTTAGACTGCAATATAGATCTTTACAATAGTAGTTGCAAAATTATCTAATAAGTATTCTAATAATGTTTATGAATAAGAAAAAATAATGTAGTTCTTACAAATGTAGAGACAACCACTATGCGTACTGGCCAAAGTAATACAACTTAGAGACGCAAAGTTCTGAACAATATTTAAGAATGTCTATTCTTTACTATACATTTGCACATTTCCAATCTGTAGACTATGAACAACGCATTCAGTGATATACAATAAGAAATGCAAAGATGTACAAAATTAATGCAAATAGTTAAAAAATTTCTTATTAGGCAAAAAAGTTAATGGAGGAAAGCGTACAAGAAACAATTCTCTAACAGATACGTTGGCAATTTTAGCATTGTACTCAAAGTGTGAGATTGACAACAAAAGTATTATATTCATGTTAAAATTTAAAAAGATACATAAAAAGAATGGTGCAGAAACTCGATTTGATGATGCCAAAAATCAAAATAGAATAACGATTTTGATATTGATTTTTGATGTCCCAACATGTGTTAACCGTATACTGATACATATATTGCTGTCTACAAGTATTTCGAAAACGGGTTGACGAATTTTTCCCACCATACAGGGCGAAAGCTTCTGTGATTTGGTATGTGCCTTAAGTTGATATGACTTACAAAAATAATTTACGTCAGAAGTAATAAAATATTAAAACTCAAAGAGCATAAAATAAGCTGTAGATCTTTTTTGCAGTAATCCAGGCTTGAAGAGAGCTTTAATTTTGATGTATTTATTTGAATGAATTTAATTATTCTTACTCTCATAAATCGTATTTCATTTCAAACAGAAATGAGAGCCACAAAAATTGTAGGAGGTACCTACTACTCTGAATCTTCAGGTTCTAAAATCTAAATAATGTTTCTCCAAGTTGAAAAAATGATTTTCTTGAAATAATATGTTTTTAAATTTGGAATTTTGTTTGTGTTTTGGATACGTATCCAACTTGGATATCATCGAGTACAATGTTTTATGTCGCTTTCCCTGGGATGTTGTTTTTCCCACCATGTTATAAGTACCTAAATACTAAATAGGTATTTTGTGGAGTTTGGTGTGAGATTGTAAATTGTCTATACTTTAAATTTTTGCTTCAGATGATGTGAGAAAACATTGTAATGGCAAGATTACATCAAATATATACATGTATATGCGAAAGTATTTACAAACAGTATATGTGCCTACATAGTACGTACGTACATATACATAATACAACGAATATAGGATACACGAAAACGCTTAATAACATAAAAAGGCAAATATGAAATATTAGGGCTTCCTTAGAACATGATGAATGGTATAGGATGGTTGGTTGGGAAGTAGACAAATGCTCAATATTTATTTTAAAAAGTATGCAAAAAAGGTAAGCGTTTGATGAATTTCGCCATAAGAAAAAAAACATACAAAAATGTACACACAACAGTAAATAAAATTATGCAAAATGAAGAAATATTTCTACGAATTAAGTTAAGGCTATTTTATACAAACACCTTATAAAATTAAACTAAACCTTAATTAATTGCAAATGAACTCTAATTTTTAAATTACAATTAAACCATTTTTGAAAGTTATTGCAAGTTGATCGCAAATAATTCGAAACCGTCAATTAGAAAAAAAGTTTAATGTTAATAAGCCCACATCCTTTTTGGTTCATCAATATATTATAATGAAAGCACCTATTTGAAAAAAAAAATTTGGATAATATTTATTTAAACCATAATTCAGTCATAATTCCATTGTTATTCAGCTGACAGCCAGTGCGTCGCCACGAAGTCGCCTGATGAGAAACTCACTCACTGCTCACTGTAAGATATAACACCAAGCATATCAAAATATACCAGCCTGTTGTAATTCTTACAGCCAGCAGTAATTGAACAATTTAAAATCGCATTATATTTTTCCTCGTGCACTCGTGAGACTATCACCATTATGCTGTTACATTACACGGAATAAGATGAAGTCGTGCGAAAATATCTTGTGTGACGTGGCAGGAGTGGGCCCCGGCAGTCGCTGTTTGTTGATTCAATTGATGTCGTACATTTAGGTTTGACGTTTGTTGTTTTTGATTGTTGCGACATTAATCGGAGATTATAAAATGTACACTTTGAGTCGTTTGCTGCGTTGTAATGTTTTTCACTTATTCATATAAAATTTATAATTTTAAATATAAAAATCACAATAAATTTCAAAATCAATAGGACAATATACAGAACCAAAATTCGTAACTTAATAAAAATATTGTAATGTGAATTCACCTCAAATTGATGATATAATACATAATTTATATACAAAAAGGCAAATGCAATAAGGAAACAAAAAAGGCTAGTGACATTGCTGCCATTAGTCCCTTCTTCTGAGGTTTACGTAATAATTCATGCACTATATGTTCGATTTCGGTCGCATACAAGTTGAAATGCATGAATTATACAAACTGGAAAACTGATTTCTGCACAAATCTGAATCATAAAGATTTGTTGTACGAATTTCGAATGATGTGGAT
The DNA here is from genome assembly GCA_963854165.1 of Sylvicola cinctus. Taxonomy (NCBI): domain Eukaryota; kingdom Metazoa; phylum Arthropoda; class Insecta; order Diptera; family Anisopodidae; genus Sylvicola; species Sylvicola cinctus. Next base: position 28,659,963 of record OY974083.1, on the reverse strand, counting down.
ATACGTTATTTGATACAATATACATTATTAAGTTATGTATTGAGGATATTTGCACTGTTCTCCCCATAACAAAAAATAAGTCTTATTTAACATTTCACGGTTGAGATGTTTCACTTTCGCTTATCCTCTTTCAGAAATGATTATGATTGATGGTCTTTACTATTTAATCTAATGAAACATATCTGCCTTGATCCTCTGTTTCAATTCTCAATACACCAGAGTCATCCTATGAAACCCATCTCATCCCTTTCCAGGAGTCCGCACACAAAAGCCCAGATTAGATATACATATCCTGCGTAACAAAAACGTAATAACACGATCTGCACAGATTTTTTATAAACCTACTTATATTACCCCAACGCGATTAATTTTAATGTACAGGGTGACTCGAATAATTAATTACGATAAAATTGTTTAAACTCTATAATTAGATTTTATTCGTCTGACCACTTGGCTTTATTTACATTGAATTGTGACAAAATTCTTTTTCATATGGAAAAAGAAAAAGAAAAAGGCACACCCCGCAGGTAAATATCTTGAGGCATGCCAAACGTGACATGTTTGTAGCCAATGAATAATTATTGTTTCCTAGCACGATAAAGAATTTTATTATTAAAGAGCATGAGCCTGCAATTATTATTTGCATCCTAAAGGATATTGACCATTAGAAAATTTGCGCGGTAATCCAAATCTTTACTCTGTTTTGTGGAATGAATTTTGAAGAGTGACTCATCTCTTCTATTTATGTGCCCAAAAATTTGTATACAAAATGTGATAAAATGATAGCATGTGTAACATTGTAATGGTTGGTCGTACGGCATAGTCATGAATCATTGGATACTTAGTATGGAGAGAAAATATTACAAAATTAATTTCTTTTAAAAATGTTAATCTAATATGTATATTAAAGTCTTAACGACTTTATTTGTCAACTGTCCGGAAGAGACGCAGGCATATTTTGAAATATAAAATGTATTGCGATAACCGCGAAAAAAAACGCGTTTTGTGAAAAAATATCGTTTTGTCGCGTCCGTTTATTTTACAGATCTCGTTTACAAAATGCAAAATGAATTTTTTGAAATAATATCCTTTATTAGGTGAGCTTGAAGACCTAATATTAAAATTAATAAAATTTGTAAAAAAATAATCGCGGTTCGTGAAAAAAATGACATGAATGAAAAGGGACAGTTTACAAATATTACATACGAATTTTAACATTTTTATCTAACGTTGTATATATTATATCTTCCAAGATATTACATTGAATAAATGATCGCAGGAAATTTAAAATTTTTCAAAAAGAAGTGTATTATTTCAATTGTTTTCACATTACATTTTTAACAATATTGTTTGCCAGAAAAAAAATGGTACGAAATAGAAACAATCATGAATTGATTACCACACGTACTTGAAAAACAGATATTGTTTCAAGGGGGTTTAGTGAAATAAGATTTTAATTAACGTTTTAATTCCGCTTTTTCAAACCACAAATACACGGGTTTCTCCGCAGGTTATTTTAATAAAAACCACACCTCCTTACAAATAAAAATGTTTAATATATTTATGAAACTTATGCGCTATACCAGTTTTCCGGATTTAAACAAGAGTTAATATTTAAAATTATGTTTTATAAGTTTTAATCTCCTTCTAAATGCAACTTTAAAACATTCACTTTATTTAACAGATGCATGTTCTCTCATTTTCGTTGACAGAATGAAAAACACTTCAGGTGGAAAAATACAAAGGATTTAATCATTTACGTTGGTTATTTAATTAAAGAATTGTAGAAAGCGAACCATCATTAAAGCAGATGACATCAAATGAAGATGGATTATTTACCATTGTGCTAATTAGTTCTCCAACAACACGTTGAGACTTGGGGCTGCGGAGTGCGGGTCTCGTTAAGTAGTTTATAAAATTTTTTACTCGTACGCTTTCAATGACAGATAATATTTAACATAGTGATATAATTATTGAATCGTCTGTTGAACTATGCGAGCCTGTTTTGTGTTACAAAATTATTATAATCTTGATGATGAAAATCTTGCAAAAGCAACATGATAATATCGTACTTAAAAATAAATAATTTCTCCGAAAACTACCAACTGTTAACAATATTAAATAATGCAGATTAAGAAATTTAAATATCCTCAATAATAGTAAATCTTTTAGATTTACCAATACTAATTGATAGCCAAAATTATTTTTTATTATAAATATATAATTAAATTATTAGAATATTAAGTTCAAGAATAAACATTCACAACAATTTACATTATTTGTTTTATGGAAATCATCAGCCAAATTAGATAGTTAGACTAATAAGACATAATGAAAACACTTGAATAATAACGCATAATTTAATCCAATATGAATTCATTCCACATTGTATTTATTAAAAGGAAAATTCGGGGCCCATCTACTGTGGACGGTCATAAAGGATAATTTTGTCAAATAAATATTACTTCCATTAAATGTATACCAATGAGTGATATCGTTCATCTCTGAAACTATCTGTGTTCATACTACACACTACACAATGTACACGAGTGTGTATTATATTATCCGGATTGAATTTTCGTCACCTCACTTCGCAGCCTTGAAATAACAGGATACTATTTATGTTCCTATGAATAGTCTACACTTTAGTCTCTACAGTCCACAGTCCACACTCCACACTCCACTCTACAAGTACATCCACATAAGTAGGCGCATAAATGCAGGGTGATGCTTTGTTCCATAAATATCAAAATTGTAGAGGAAGTAGAGGATGCTTGCAATTATAATTGTAAAATCTTCCTTTAGAAGCCGTGGATAATTTCATGTCAAATTGATGTACTGTAATTATTTAAATAACAAAGCATTGCCAATTAATAGTTAATTTCTATTCGTGATTATAAGGAATTAGTCTTGTAAATCACCCGGTATATGTTTTAAGTGTGGCGCCAACAAGATTCACATTCGATGTTCGTTTAATATCGATTTCAATTTGCATTTTGCTTTATCTTGGTTCGTTGAGGATTGGGGTGGCACTGGCTTAATTGACAAGGTATGGTATGGTACGAGAGAGTTACATTGTATTTTAGAAACAATGGCCCATTTTATACAACGTATTGTGATATCGGATTGATTGAAAGTTAAAAAGAAAAAGAAGCAAGTTAAATTTCCTTTAATATGAATTTAAAATACGCAAGTATTTCATTCATATTGTTTTTGACTCTATTTTCTCCAAATTCACAGAAATAACTAACTGTTTTAATTGTACTACTTACAGTGAAGATGGGAAGGGAAGGTGATTATGGCGCCATTATCACGAAAACAATTCCGCATGTTTAACACGTTGCAAATGTACATATTTGCACAACGATAGCAAAACTCGCATGCCGTTGTAATTATTTGGCAGCTGGAAATTGCAATTTGAATTTTAAATCAGTCGTAGCTATAGCACCAAAGAATAGGCGGCTTTTCCCGCTCGCACCAAATGAGCAGATCTGCTTGACAATCACGAACCGCAAATTGAGGTTTCTCAAACATTCAATTAAATTGGCCAAATTTAAAATCACACAGCGCATACACACATGCATGCAGATTTAAGATTGTACAATGTTCATGTTGTGTTGGATGATTGCCAGAAAATTGCCGTCTGCTTTATTGAGCCTTTGAGCAATTTAGAGATATAATTGAATTTTCCATATTGCAAGTTACACCAACTGCACAACATACAGCAATAAAACTTTAAAAGCTGCAGTGCATTACATATATACGAATACAGACGATTGGAAAAAGTTTTTCCTTAAATTGCATTAAATTGTATACGTTTTTGGATTAACTAATCGAGTTCATCGATTCGCAATCGTCCACTGCACCCATTGCTCTTTCACATACATACGAATTTGTAAATTCAACTCAAATTGGTAAATCGGAATTCTAATAAACAATTCAGTTAGTTGATTATCTAAAAAAGTGAAAAAGAACCATTTCTCAAATCTAGAAAGATTTAATACCCACACATTTTTTGGTAAAGAAAAATGTACATTGTTGATGGGCCACTTGAATTAAAATGCGAACAGTTGTTCGCAACAATATCCAACTATAAACGACTTTATATTTGTGTTTGAATGTCAACAACAGAAATGGAATTCACAAAGTTTGTCAATAATAATTTAATTTGAAGTATACAACAAAAAGAAAAACACAAAGACACAAAACAGTGTGCAAAAATTTTCCCCGTAAATCACGAAAGACAGGATCATTTGTAAATCAGTCGCACGCACAAAACAACAAACTCACCTGAGCACGCCTGGGGTGGCAGAGGAAATATCAATGTCGTGGAGCTTTTGCGTCTGGCCACTGCACAACCAAGCGATTGCGGTTTAAAGCTTCTTAGCTGTTGCATAAAATCGGAACACTCCATCAGAGCAACGTCTGCGAAATGCAAGTCGCAGAGGATTTGATTCTGCAGTTTGCAAAAAAAAAAGAAGAAAACACAAAAAAAACACACGTTGCAGTCTCGATTTGAAGGGTAGATGATTTCATTTATTTACACTTACCTTGAACCGTCTTGCTCGCTTCTGATTGGGTCCAGTTAGATTGAGACCACATGAGTTGCACCTTAAACATTCCTCGTGGTAGTGGTTGTTGTCATACAATGGGGATGGTTCTGCAATGAGGATGGGGGAGAACAATAACAGAATGTTTAATTTTATCGATTGCAAACCAATCAAACTTTTACATCATGACCGTCTAAAGTTTACACGTATAGTATTTTGACCGTCACCGTCATTATATAAGTGCTTAAGCTTTATAAGAGCATAGTGTGTCGGATTATTATTTTATGGTATTTATAAAAGGCAAGACGTACTTGCTTTTTTTTAATTAAAAAAGCTTTGAAGAATATTTTCAGTTTAGTACGTTTTGCGCGTAAGTTAAAAAGTATGAAAACTTAATTAAATAAGAAAAAACTTAACGATCTTACCATATATTAAATTTGTTTCGTTTCATATAGTTACGTTTCTAGTTCAATAAAGATTCTGCATGGTATGCTCAAACACTTTAGTAATGAAAACAATTCCTATTTCATATGCTAGTTCAAACTTTCATGCAATTACTCATTAAAAAAACTTTAATAACTTTATTAAGTACATTGAATTACAAGAAAAAAACATTCAAGAGATTCAAGTATTCTAAATGTCGAAAAACTTGATTACAGAACCCTCATCGAAACTTCCTCGAAGAAATCAACGAGAATAAAAACAAGTTGTCACGTCTTACGTTTTATTGAAACTACGAAGCAATACAAAGTTTGAAAGCACGAAGATAATGGCTCAATGACACAAAATGTGATGAAACAAGGTTTTAAAATTTCTTATTGTTTTTTAATCAAGTCTTTGAAAATATTGTCTTTACGTCACATTACGGTTGTTGCATTATCTGTATTTTCTAAGGATAATAATAAATCCAACTCCTTTCAGTCACATTTCCTGGCGCTACACAAAAAGGAATTCAGCACGTGTATTCAAATACGTTTATGTTGTATGCAAATTTAAAAGGCTCTCTTAAAGCAAACAAAAATCTGTCATTGACATGAAAACTTTGTATACAAAAAAAGCAAGATAAGCTCTAAAAGTCAACACTAAAAGGCAAAAGGGATGCATTTTTAAATGTGCAAAGCATTTGATGTTGACCGCTTTTTGTGGCAGACGGTCGACGGATATTGGGCGGGTGGGGTTAAAGGAGGGGTTAACGTATAACAACAATAAAAGCTCTCTATATATATTTGTCAAATAAGCGCAACTGTGTCTGACCTGCATCGCCATAGTGTTGGTTACAAAATGGTGTGCCCACAGAAATGGTGTTTGTTGAAGAAATCACAATTGAACATCTGCGCGCTGCTTAGGTAAATATTACATTAAAGTAAACGTGAATAATTAATAGCGCTGTGAGAATTAAATGTGGGGAGTGGTGTGAATGCATTCATTTTCAGCTACATGAGAGTGTTCGGAAGGATGTTGAATTTTACGAAACAAGATAAGAATACAAATACGGAAAAAATTATAAGATACTTGTAAGATAGATTGCGTCTTCACACAAATCATTTCGCTATCCAGCCTTTTGAATAAATAATAATTTTTAACGACTTAACTGATTGTCAATATTAAACTCGTATGTTGTGGCTTATGTTTTATAAAGTAAATTAAATGTCAACTAGTATTTCATTACAGTTGACAACGCATAAACGTTTGAATTCTAAAAGTTGAATTTTGTCATGTGGAATCGCATATTTTCCTCGTTTAAAAAAGTTTTTTTTTGAAACAAATTGAATTAGTCGATGTTTCTTAATTTAACAAATTACGAGACTAAATAGTATAAAAGTTAACTCAAGTTCTTTCAAAGCTAATTGCAAATGGTCACGCCACAATTAAACATTGAAATTTATTGTGAACGAAAGCCGGCACACACTTTTTTAGTTGAGCAAAGAACAATGGCAAAATAATTCATTCGGATATGTATTTTTGAAGACATTCTTGATTTTTGTCCACTCCTATTAATCTTTACTCAAAGCAAGCATTTGACCAATGGGTAATTCGGATTTGTTTTGAACGGAATTCGGATAATAATTGGCCCACCACTTTTAGAGCAAATTTATTCAAGGTTGTAAAACCAAAAGTAAACATGATCATAAACACAACTATTATTAGGTGACAACACAAAATGAAATTTCCAACACAAATAGAAATATTATATGTAATTAAACAAAACGACCTTTAAGTCTTTTAGTGATACAAGAAGTTCCATAACTTCTGTTAGTGATATTTAACAAATAACATTGGTAAACAGAACTAAAGCGCTAACTTTTAGAGTAAATATTTGCCCTACCGGAGAAATTAATACAATACTGCAAGAATGATAAGTTTTGCATATAGCAATAGCAATTCCTTGCAATTACTTAGCAATAGGTTTGCCGTTAGCACGAGTACAAATACAATTTGCATATGAACACAGAAAAACTTTTGAATGCTAATTTGCTGCCGAAAAAATTCCGTCGCTTTGATAGTTGTTTTCAAACAAAAGCTCTCCCCACATTAATTTATTGCGTGAAATAGCAATAAAACGCAGTCGAGATTTTCTTAAGATATTGTGTCTTTTGTTGTAAAGCCCTTGCATCGGATTAATCCTCTGCAAGTTCTCACTTCTCAACGAATTTATGAAAGTTTTTTTTTTTCAAATGGTGGACACGCACAAAGGAAATGGTATAACAACAAACTCGATAATGAGTGTTTCCAAACCATTTATAAACGGACATCCAGGGAGAGTGCACTTAAAAAGCCTCAAGAGTACACCATCGCAACAATACACAAGGTCACATTTTATATCATATAAAAATATTTGTTTTTGCCAATATGTATTTACTGGTAAGGGTTTTTTTTTAAAGAAAAATGGGTGTCTTCTTTATGTGATAACGCCTATACGTCAATAGATTTAAGACATTCGAGAAAACGAGGATCGCAACTCTATGCGTCGCACGACGAGACGTTTTTAAAGATTTGGGTAAAAACTTTAAAAATACTTGATTGATTTCCCGAAATTCCCCAAACAAAAAAAAATCCGGATGCGAATGGCTGACGAAAGGTAACGTAAGAAAAATATTTAGCAATCCTGATTTTTGGGGTTTTTTGGAATGTCGATAAGAACACTTTTCTCAATATTTTCACCAAATTTAATTCAATTTTTGTTTAATTAATTAAGATTAGCGTTGTTGTTTTATTGCATGCAAAATTGACGGTGAAAGATGGTGAAAAATTAAAAAGAAACGTATGTATTATAATAAAGTGTATCAAAGTTATTACTTCTTTGGGCAAAAACCATAGATGGATGAAACTGCGGAATACGGATACGGTCCATTTGGGAATTAACTTATGTAATGAATTTTATTGATGGGAAGGTCTCTCTAGTAGATGGAGTGGAAAAATGTGTTCATCAAGCGAATGTATAACCCATCTTAGACACAGCCTACAATTCTTCTTGGACATTACGTTGCGTGTCATGCTGTCCTCGATGCTTTTTAAGAATATGTGCACTACTTCGTAATGGGGTCGTAATAATGCGATAAAATATAATCATCAAATGAGTGATGTACGAGAAGCGATTACTTTTTGCCCTAGGACAGTCGCTTAAATCATACCCATTTACACCCCGCACTTTAGGAAATTTATTTATATTTGGAGGCATTTCATTTTGAGCATTAACATAAGACTGTTCACTCCATGACGACATTTTGATGGAAAAATTCTGTGCAATCCTTCAAAATGGTGTTGTAAAAGTTCAGTACAAAGCTTGTATCGCGTTTCGTTTAAAGCTTTTGTTTGTAAATTAATGATATTTAATATAATATAATATTTGCAAGTATTTGAAAATTGTTTAACATTTCAACATTATATTAAATTGCTTTAAAATGAAAAGGGTTGGACAGCTGAATTTAGGGGGAAGAATCTAATCACATTAATGCTCAAGCAGCAACACACGCAAATGCAAACAAATAAGTTGCTGAGCGAAGATGTTCGTGTACATATAATGATGCTCGAATTTGAGAAAGACAAGAAGTTGCTGCGTCGGAAGAATCTCTTTATATCTCTGGATATTTCATATGCATTATCACTTCATTTACTCGTAATTTATAATGAAAAAAGTTTTTGATCGATTTATCAGTTAAGAAAATTGTGGACATAACTTTTTCATTGCAAAATTAGCATCTTTTAAACACACTTGGATATTTTTTTGTAATTCCTTTTGAGGGGTTATAGATTCAAAGATTTTCTACACATGCAGCAATGTACAACATAACATCTAAAAACTTTTCAACATCTTTTCAGCAGATGTCAATCACTTTTTAAAATATAATGTGCTCCCTCATATCGGTTTCACTTCACTGTAATGTGTGGGTTACGAACTATATTTTCCGCCATTTGGACTGGCGGTGTCGTCATTTCAAGTCAGGTGTGCGACCGTCAAAAAATTATTAACGTTATCTCAACTGTTACGACTCTGTGATGGCGATCGTTCTTTCCAAAACGATTTAATATGGAAGTGGAGGCCGTGAATAGAACGGGACAATTTTAGGACAAAATACAAAATTTTAAACTCAATATTTTTGAAATCACAAGAAAAAATATTCAGACATTTCGTGATTTATTTCATTACAATGCCCAACATTGTTGTATTGTTTTAAACTTTGACGCCCAAAACAATTCTATCGGTTAATGTAACAAAGTTTGATGTCCCGTGTCATTCGCCAAACAGCAAACAAACAGAATAGCATGCGAGCAATATTGTGCCATTTGTTAAACGTGAATTTTTCGCGTGTTTTTACTCAGCATTTATTTACAAATTTTTATTTGCCCTTTGATGTACGTCGCGTTTAATCTATATGGTCCCGTCGCGTCGTTTATATTGTGAAATGATGGTGAAGAACTATCAAGTATTAGCGATCAAAGGGATTGACTTCAAAAGGGAATAAATTGTTATAAAATACAAAATTATTTTCTTAATTTTTTGAATTTGAATAAGACGTTTTTACGAAAACTTGTCACTTAAAACGCTATATTTACAATCATGTAACTGCAGTTTAAAAAAAGTAATAAAATCTTTATTTACTTGTAGCTCGAAATATTCTAAAAATTGCATATCCTTTATAATGGTCACCTTAATTGTAAAGTACATATTCCTCAAAATTAATAAAATCTAATGTTTCTTAAAATAACGAGAATAAAATGTTTGAGATTACTTCTACATTCTTATAATACGATTGAAAGTAAAACAATTGTCTGCCTATATAGTACTCGTATTTGCAATCAATCATCACTTTGTTTGACCTCACATTAAATGATTGATTAAATTGATTGTGACTTCTGCCCTTACTGTGCCACTCTCATTGTCTTTCATCTTATTTCTTTGCAAACCACACAAACATCATCAGGGTACTTTCTCCCAAAAAGTTAATTTAGTAATGGCAATATAAATAGAAAAATTTGATTTATATATTGACAGGGGATTCCGCCTACATGTACTCTCAATTTTTTGCACTTATAGATCATCACTTTTGTTTTCTTTTTAATAAGCGGCCAGTTTTAAGAATTACCGCAATATGAATGTTTGACAGAATAAGAAAATAGCTCAACCGCATTTAAATCGAATTTTATCTGAAGTTTTAGTAATTAATTAATTTGGGCTTGCTTCTTTGTAAACTATTTAGTCTATAATAAAATATTACTCCTCTTTATAATTTTATATATATTATATGACGAGAAATAATTCAGCCGTAAAAGCAATTTTGCTTGGAATATCTAAGATTCATTTAATAATTTCGTTATTCAAAATTTTTAATTCGAAACAATCAATGTAAAACTAGTATAAAAAATTGACGGCATTTTATGAAATCAAACTTTTTCACTTTGGGAAAAAAAATTGCTTGTAATATTCATCAAAGTTTTCATCGATTGAAATATTACAATAATGGGTTGAAAATATTCACAATTAATATGAAAGGTTCCTAATCTAGTAAATTTTTTGCTAAAAATTAAAATTCTGAATATTCATATGAATTTATCAAAAGCTGGTGCAAAAGTATTTTTTATCGTCTTGTTATTTGATGCCACCCGATCGATTACCCAAATATATGTACGTAGAAACATAATATACTTGCCTCGTACTTGGCGTGCACGCGAGTTATGTCTGTACGGGAAACACATTTATAACAATCAATTGCTTTCAAGGAAAAATATAACACATGAAATATACAAAATGCGCTATTTTGTCAGTGTCACACTGTAATTGGAGAGAGCTTCAACCTTTACTATTTCATACGCTGATATACGATGATCGAATCTGATATTACGGAAAGGATAAATGTAACAAATAAAAACAAATGAGTTTTGAAATTGGTAAAAAAATAATATTTAAAAATGTAAAAGAAGCGTGTTTTGTATGATAAATACTTCAGGTATTTAAGTATGTATACAAAAAGATACAAATGTTACTCGTATTTAAATTTATTTTAATTAATCAGTTTTAGAAAGGCGACCTTATCGTATGAAACATTATTAATCATTCTTTACTCCAATATTTTATAACTAATAAATATAGTTATAACAACAGTAGGGAACGAGTAAGAAAGAAACATTTAAATTCGTTAAATAAAGATCGCTGTCAAAATTGGTTTATACGAATACATATTATTTTTAAAATGAGTATTGAAATACAATAAAACAAAGCCATGCATTGTACTAGTGAATAGTGACAGAACAATGAGACATTTTAGAAGTGCGTGATGGCATATACAACGTCCTAATACTCACGGCTTGTTCTTTATGTCACGTGCAGCCATATTCAATGAAGCTTTCAAATTACGTTGGAATTTTCTTCATTTTGTGCCGTTTTATCACCGATTATTCAATATTTTATACTGAATAAAAATTACATCCTAAGAGGATATGGCTGTGAATTTATGATGGTTTGTATCATTCACAAAACAAATTCGAAGTAATATAAGATATTTCCTGTTAAATCATAAGAATTTATAAGGACTCGGTTTACCAAAATTATTTAAAATCTCATGTCACAAACACTAGTTAGGGTTTATTTCCGCATTTTGCAGGGAAAAAAACTTCGTTATGCTAATATAATATGTACCTAGATTAATTTTTGAATGTTTGACTGGGTTTTGGACCTTGATTACAATAAAATATATACGGGCCTAATTTTTGTTTACACAACGTATCAAAATTCTAAAGAAGTGACAATAATTCAAATCGCGTAATGGTAAAATTCAAAGCATGAAAGGAAGATTAATGTGATATCAATGATTGTAACTCAATGAAGTGAAATAATATTTAGTACACTCGCATCGACTTATTTTAACAATTGGTGGTCACCCTTTCTTTATACAATGTAATAATAAGTACCAGTTTTACTTTACACTACTTCAATCAATATACGCATGTGTAGGAGTTTGTATATCTCTTCCTGGTTATTGCGTATTTCACCACTTATCCATATTTTATGTGAACAATATAGGAGTCCCTATTGTTTCATAAAAATCTGAATTCACAGAGATTTTCATTCCCGGAGCTTATATGTGATAAATAAAGCTTTTAACTGCCGCTGTGCTTTGGTTATGGTGTTTTTGTGGCTGCCTTCACCGTGTGAGGCCTTTCTGCCATTTTATCGCACTGATTGCGGCCTAAACGATTGGCAATGCGAGAATTTGCATTGGAAGGTTCCTGATTTTATGGCTCAATTCGATTGTGCTTAATATTTATTTAATGAGTGTAAGTTTATGTTTTTATAAAACTGGTGCAGCATTTTTAGAAGAACTCGTATGTTTTGGAGAGGGTTTGGGGGATGCAATGAGCAACAGCTTGGCACTTGCGGCTGGGTGTGTGCTATCGATTTTTGAAAATGCGGTGTGGTGTGTTTCAGACTTTGGTATATTGTCTATTGAAGACGAAGCCACGTGCGAGTTGTTTGTAGGTGAGCTTGTCAGGCGCACGCGAAATATGTAGGCCAGCAACTTGTACGAGCATAACTACATGGTTCGTACTATTGTGTATGTATGCATGAGGATTGTGGCTGGTGTTGTGAACAGGTGGAATTGGTATGGTATTCTGTGGAATGTATATATAAATTTAGAAAATAGTTGTAGTAAATTGAAGTGCGTGTGTTAAAGACGGCTAAGAGCTTTTAGTAAGTATGTATATTGTTTTATGAATATATGTCTACATAAAATATTGTGACATTCAGAAAAATATTAAATTTTCGTTATATCATATCCTGATTTAAGATCTTTGACATATTTTCTATAAAGTCGCAAATCAACGCCAATCAATCAAAGGCTGGGACCACTACCAAGCCAACATTCGCGGAGTTATTATTACTGCACCAGATGCTCGAAAAATTTGCTCAATTTAAGAACTTCCAAATTCGCGGCGACCGCATGTTCAGTTTTAAACATTACAATGATAAACCATGTTTTAGTATTTCACTTTAATGTTTAAATACACCCAACATAATGTGAAATTCTCTTGAGATGCCATCGTAATCTTATTTTGCGAATAATATTGCGTTTCCTTTTCAAATTCAATCGATCGAAACCTTTGCTTGATTGAAGCAGTCACTTAGAAGAATGTTGCATACACGAAAATCGTATATATTTCACATATTTCGCTAGAAAGAACGTTATTTCAATTTCGCATTCGGAAACGCATAAATCCTGTTCTTGACAGTGGTACTTTAGCAATTATACAAGGCTGTCTTTAAATTTCTTTCATACGGTAAAAAATACGGTTTTGAATATAAAATGGAAGAATGTTTTACTCCACTATTAATTATATACTAAACTCTATAAACTTTGTTTATATCCAAAATGTTTACCTCCCAATACCAATTTAATTTAAAAAAACTCATTGGTTATTAAGGGAAGGATGTATTAACTGACAATGTTGAATTTATTCTTTGATTATAAAAGAACAATTACAATAAATTAAAGTTGTTGAAGCACCCTAGATTTAAATGTCACTCAAATATGTATGTACTTCTAAAAGGTTTTGCTTATTCTTCAATCTTCAAATGACAAATGTATATTTTTGTGGGCTAACACATTAAACCGGATGTCACACAAAGCAAACCAAAAATCTGATAATTTGTTTTCATTTTTGGGATGGACTACTCTCTTTAATTTGTATAATTATTATTTGAATTATAATTTGTATTGTGTTACAGGTAAAAGCTCTTTGTACAATAGTCACGCATCTCATAGTTTAAAATATAGCATCACCATGGAAAACCATGAGTATCTACATAATATCTGAGAATGTGGTAAAGTAATTACTTCTCTATAATTGCTCATGCATGAATGCTCTTGAGAGTCGACATTTCAAATAAGTCAATTTCCAATTACATTTTCAATTGTTATCAAACATTCCAATTTCCAGGTCCTTGGGGTATCAACCTTTGAAAATGGCGCAGGCACTCTTAAATTTTTCTATGTTCAAGTTTTAACTTGGACAGGTTGAACAATGAATATTAATGCAATTGGAAAAATTACTACACAATTATTTATCATTTTGTAATTGTCATTTTCTAAAACTATTCGTCACGTCGTGTGGAGACGAAAATTAGTCAAATAAATATATTTGTTTGAATGAATTAAAATTAGTTTTCAGTTCTTTATAATGTCTCCACATGCAACGATAATCGGAGAATAGTACAAACGCTGTACTAAATATATAACCGTCAGCACAAGAACGTTCAATAAGGGTGCGAAGGGCAAAAAGTACACTAATGGAATATACACACAAATAGCCTGGCTTTTATGTGGCGTGCCAGTCAAATCTCAATGTTCAGAATTTATATACGTTAACGTATAATGTATGCTGAATGGATATGAACAACTTAAGTATGTCTCTCGTTCTATAAGTTGCGTTTGTCGTGCCCTTTTGATTATGTGAGTCGTACCACTCTATAACCACAATGACATTTAACTGGAAAATATTGCTTTACGATTCAGATGATCCAAAAATGTTTTGCTTGTCTTTTATTCATTAATACACAGCACTCTGCAGCTAAATATTTATCCCGTTTTTATTTTATTTACGACCACCCACTGCCACCCATACTGGTGTTTATCATGCCAGAAATAAACGGATAGTTGAAAAGTGGACTTGGTGGTCGGAGTTATAAAAATAGCTTGCCGTTTACTTCTGGAGTTAGCACGATAAATTCCTATATGTATTTCTAGTTTTAATTTATAATAACCCCTTTTTTAATTCTATTTTATTACTTATTTATGAAAATGATAACAATTTAAAAAAAAAATTATTATTTTTAGATATAAAATCTTGAAATTGTTTCAATGAAAAACATATACGAGACTGAAATAAAAACCAAACGCATTTACAAAACCAACAAAATAACCATAACAGTATTTTATTAATAATATAAGCAATCGGATTTAGTGCCCCTTAGCAAGTTTACAATGAAAACCCATTGAGAATAAAAGAACAGTAGAACTCAACGCAAATAAACTCGTACTCCTATACTCGTACGAACGAGCTGAAACATGGCGCACATGTAGCATTTACTTGCTCCGAGTATGTGTATAAGAAATACGTGGAATCACCAGTCAATTGCAAAAAAAAAAGAGGTGAATTTTGAGCAATTCCAGAACGCGGTCTGTCCATTGGGACGATTTCATTGGTGAGTGATTCAATTACAACAACCCCAGCCGCAGCAAAAGCGAATTGGGCGCAATGAATTGACTGGCTGGGAGTGGGAAACTTTATTAACTTTTTAGAAATCACCTGAGGGATTATGAAAGCGCAATGTTCCATTTTGGCTAAATTTGAGTATGAATATAGATAGAGCGGAGCTTTTGCAATTTAGGTCCATGTCTGACTCGCTGCAGATCATAGTGAGTCTTAATATTGTAACAGAAAATTAACAAACTTACAAACATTTCTAACTCAAAATTAATATTTCATGATTATGTAATCTATATTAATTTGTGGGTAACAATAGTGAAGGTTAATGGAACATTCAACATTGTACAATAACGTGAGAGGGATGGCGATAGTTAACACCATTTTGTCGCTCGATGGACGGTTCACTCAAACAATTGTGCATTTATCACACACAAGTTCTTTATCAGCGGTTACATTATTAAATATTTGCGTTTACATGAGCATTGTTAGATTGACTTGTTGCTATTAACCAAACGATTTTTTTTTTTTATAATTTCATGTTAACATGTACAATATTTAATTGGGGTGTAGGAAAGCTCAGTTAACCTACTATAAAGGAGTTACGTGATTTAGTTATTTATTTGGCGAAAGTCGACAATTTCCCAAGAAGTTACTTACAATTTTGCAAAAGTTTTCCTAACAAAGTTAATCCATCTTCAGGATTATCACGCATCACCTTCTCAGGATAATTCAAGGAAATTACACACATAGTTGGGTAATATGATTTTGTTACGCAAGAAATATTTTACAATTATTTACATCAGAGTATTAATATATTTTATAATCTGTCAGCATTAATACATATTGTTGGATGTTATAACTTAGCAAAGAAAAGCGTTATGTGGCTGAGTAGAAACATCCACTTTTACCTTAAATTTATCCTTTTAACCTTATAATAAGTTCTCTCAAAAGAACAAAAATGGTGAACATAGTTTAAATAATTTTTTTTTAAGTTTTTGACATTCACTTGACCTTGAAAAAATAAACCTTGAAGTGAAAAATTAATAATCCGAATTTAATTTCGTTTCAAAATTTTATAAAGTACTGTGGGTGGTTTCTGAAAAAATGCTTAACTTATACTTTTAGATATCCAAAGATGCACCTTAGAAGATTCTTCCTTTCTTACTGAGTCACGCAAATTACTATAATAGCAAATACGCAGAAGTGGCAACACAAAATTATCTGAGGAGTCACAGTGCAGATAAGTTGTAATAGTGCAGGGCATGCACCCTACGGTACGAGATACGAGTACACCAAATATTTGTTAAAAAATAAAAGTTTAAATGAAATTTTATTTTATTTTTAGAGTGTAATGCATGAAATGAATGAACGTGGATCCAACCGTACATTCATTCGTATAAATACTTAATGCTGTTTGACAAAATATGTACCACCTCCGTCTGCTTTGCTGGCGTATCCTTTCACAAATATTTCATGTACAATTCCTTCGTACGTAAAAAAAAAAAAATGCACACAAACACGCGAGTAGTGAGTACGTTCACATTTTATAGCCCAAGTGGTTTCAGGGAGCGGGCAACAGTTGAATGAATGTTCGAGTTGCTGTACGTTCCGTTTCGTTTACTTTATGCTCCTTTTTATTTTATTCAGAATTTCAGCATATTTGCAGTAATATTAGATATGTACATTGTGCACTGAACGATCATACGAGGTTGTGTTATTGTTTGCTAGAACACTTGTTTGCAAATACTCGTTCCGATAGGCGCGTACTTTTGCAACTTGCATGTAATAAACTGTGGAGGCGAATGAGCCAAAGTGTCGTTGGGAAGCGGAAGAATGTTTTGCTAAAATTTATTCATTCCGCTGGTTTCGCTTTTTCTTTCACATACATTTTTTTTAAAATAAAATACACACATAGTAAACTAAATGATGATATACAACCACCCCCTCTCCAAAAAAAAGCACAGCGTTCAAATTATTTAGGGCACATACATACATTGCGGCATTTTTGGCTTTTTGGGGAGTCAACCTCATTACCATATGTGTATGTAAAATGCATGGAAGTATTTTTGAACAAACGGTACGCTGATGTACACTGATAATGCTGATTAGTTGTTATACATGTACAAGAATTTGGTGATAAAAAGTAAATATTGGGGATGAAATTTTTATAGGAGGTCTGTGATACATTTGGAGCTTTGTGGAATGTTCAATTGGGAATTACGCACCTGAACGGACTTTGAACACTAATTTTATTGTTTGCATCCAATTTTTCACAATAACATTTTTCGAATTGATAAACTTTCACAATTTAATCTTGTTTTACATTTCGATGGAAACTTCAGCAACAGTGCAAGTTACGTTTATTTGTAAGAGACGAACACAATTTACAATAAGCTTTTTTATTTACTTAAAACTATATTTTTATACGGTTTAGTTTGTTGAAAGCATACTTAAATTTTTGACAAAAAGGACTTGCATAGTTCAACACAATTTACACAAAACGACACATTATATACAAAGTAAAAAGGAATCCGCCTTAAACGCATTAACATGCAACTTTTATCAGTGTTTTTAATAATGTTGTGTCTTTCAAAGCGTCTCGACGTCGACTGATTGACTGGCTGTGTGAATCGCAATCAACTCGCGCGTCCCGACTCCCGAGGACTCACTCAACACACACACACACACAACTGATAAATACAAAATACACAAGCAAGTGTAAAATACGTCACATGCAATAGCGGAATCCTTGCGATGAACTTTGCCGTGACTGGCTATTGTTCTCCACTTTCAAACGGAAAAGCTTCTCGCACTTGTGTAAAGTGGTTGAAATGCTTTTGTGTATTGTTCGCACATCTTTCACTTAAACCCAATATTAAACTGTCACAATTATTCTAAATGCAGCTTTAATTAACAATTGGTTTGTAATAATTGTGTGCTATAAATGGTGTTACTGTTGAATTGTTAGAAGAACACTGATTTTTTTTTTTGTTGTGTAAAATCGATGTGATGCGTATGCGTAGTACTTGGCAAAAAGCACACGAAAAAGAACATGCAAAGAAATTAAATAAGTTAATACGGTTTTCCTGTTCTAATTTCAATTCACAGTAGCTTTCCTTGTTTCGCGCGCAAGCTTGCAATTTTATTGTCGGCCTGCATTTGTGTTATGTGTAGCTCAGAGTCTGAGTTGTCTGGCGCATGTGCCCCATAGAATGTATATTGTGTTTGTGTGCTGTCTGTTTGAAGGCCGCAAAAGCTCAGGATGTACAACATTTTTATGCCAAATAAATTAGTGTTAAGATTATGGTTTTAAAATTAAAATATGTAAAGGTAAATACCAATAATTTCTGTGTTTCTATTTTAAAGTATAAATGTTATGTTATTGAATTGAAGTTATTGGTTTATTGTGAATAACTATGCGATTTTTTAAGTGACTTCATAATGCATATTGGGCATAGTATTAGAAGTGTTTATGCTTTTTCATTTTGTGCTATGCGTTACATTAAAGTATTTTATTATCACACTTTAAATTTGTTTAAGTAGTATTTATTTGAATTATATTGAAGCGTTTTGGTGTACCATTTTTAAACAAAAATTTTTAGGTGAATAATTCTAATTTTTCTTTTTTATTTTGAAACAATTTACAAAAAGTTTCACTCTTGTTTTACTTCAATATTTGTATATGTATGTTTCAAAGCATTCTTCAAAATCCACAGTCTAAAGCAACAAGCAAATGGATTGTGCAAAATAAAAGGAAAAGGATAGAAGGAAAAGGAGACACTCAACCATGCCAATTACTAAAATAAACAAATAAGCCATCAAAAGAATGGGCTGGAATTAAAATGGGGATGAAATTGTAACAGAAATATTAATTCCGTGAGGTTTACGTTTGATGAAAATTAAAATAAATGGCGACATAAATTTTCAAGAAAATTATACAGAAATATTTTGGTGTTTTTTAAATGATTGTGAAACTGATCAGTAATAATAAGTCAAAAGACTCAATGTGACTTAGTGGATTGTTTTTATTGGATTTGTTTTATTGTTTCAAAGTGAAATTCAAACAAAAATTGTTAATAATTAATCGCGTTAGTCATCACAACTATTGTTTAGTTAATTCAGAAATAAAACAAATGATATGCCAAAAACAATAGCTTCAAAAATTATTTACTATCTTTAGAGGCGTTATTTTCGATCTACTGCGATCCACACCCAGGTACTACGACCGAATTTATAAATTAATTTCAATTCACTACACACAACCGCGACGTGAACGCGATAATATTTAAAACAATTTAATAATTGATGAATTCCCGCCCATTTATGAATTTTAATATAAGAGTTCGTACATGTACATGATTTATATTTTAGTGAACCCAGACGACTTAAAATAATTATTTTAAATTTAAACCTGAGGTTTATCGTATAACAAAACATAAAATTGTACGGAGTAGAGAATTTTTTTAATATAAAAGGGGGGAGAATGCACTTTTATTATTAACAGATGCAAAGTGATGATGTAAATAATGCCAACAAAAAAGATAACTTTGCTAAAGCGTTAAAAAATAATGCACCTTCATTTTATATAACGTACTTCGATGTTAACATAACACTGTATAGTCTATAACAGTAATATTCTCTTCTTTTAACTATAATATTTCACACAACAGTGTAAATATGTAAGTATACAACCACAATCCGTAGGCAAATATTGTGGAGCATGGGATGGGGTAAAAAGGGCAATTCAAAATCCTTCCCGAGGTTGCAAAGTATCCGCAGCTGTATTTGCGGAGGCGCCCCTTTGGCTCTTTATGTGTAATTAAGCGAGGCAATGAATTTGCTGAATGCTCCACATTGGGTCTATGCAGAGCAGAGTTGTATTTAGATACCAATGTACTTTTACCTTGAGAGATTTGTACTCTTTTTAAATAGATTAACAAGTAAATATATTGTTATGAAAACAAGTATGTTGTATATTTTATCTTTCTTTTTAATTATCATTATTTATTTATTATTAATAAGTAAATATTGTATGAAATTATAAAAACGAAGAGGACCAAGAAATGTTTTTTTATTATAGTTACGAATTTTCCTTTTGCACAGATTTAAAAATAATTAAAAAAGCTGTAAAAAATTTTTGCTGAAAAGTAAAAAAAAATTTTTAACTCTAATATTTTTCCGATTAATGCCAAATCTTGCAAGTATTTATGTTCTCATATTTTTGGACTGCATAAATATTATTTTTATCGTAAAAAAAAAAAATTATTTATTATTAATAAATAACTATTTTATTTCCCAGACAAACATAGAAATTGTTTTCAAACGCTGTTGCATATTATGTATTTAGTACAACTGAAGCACAATTGTACTTTATTTTCCTGCTTTGAATTGTATTTTGTTGGATCTTTTTTACTATATAATTGTACTGTAAGACGTACAATTGTAATCCATTTTGCATGCTTGGTGGAAAGCATGGATGGCGCCTTGAACGGAATGCCAGCAGTCAGCACAGAGAAGGAGGAGTTTGCTATCCAACTGCTTCGTTTACATCACGTATTTTACATTAAAATTTGTTCTTGTTGCATTAAACTAATACAACGAAATTTTATACATCGTTGTTCGGTTTTGTTTTACGTATTTGTATAATTTTATAAGTGGTAAGTT
This sequence comes from Sylvicola cinctus, assembly GCA_963854165.1. NCBI lineage: Eukaryota > Metazoa > Arthropoda > Insecta > Diptera > Anisopodidae > Sylvicola > Sylvicola cinctus. The sequence goes on along the minus strand of OY974083.1, from coordinate 28,639,045 downwards.
GTATAAGTTCAAGCAATAAACTGGCAGCAAACAAATTTAAAATGAAAACAATGCGAACTCATCATTTTGAATATATATAGCTTCTTCCTTATTGTGTAATAATTTTCGTACAGAAAGCGTTATACATTATCAAATTAACTATTATTTGATAGATTTTAGACAAATCAGCTTACGATTTCTTGATTGATTGCTGTAACTACACGAAGGGCAATGTGAAGTGTTATTATTATCTTTTTAAAATGAATCAGATTTTAACAGATATAGATGGCTAGGTCAATCTGGACATTTAATATGTTACGAAATACAGTTAACATATATTTAATAGTTACAAAACCCTCTGGCAACAACCAAACAAAGAGTGAAAGAACACAGACTTCTCCAGCAAAAAAATGTGAATCTATTAAAACGAGCATTCGGGGTTAAATAAAAAAAAAAACATCAAAGAAGCTCATTTTCCGATTGTGAACAAGAACAAATGACATTTTCTGCGTTTAACCAATTTAAGCTATTTAATGATTCCATGAAAAATTGATGACCCTTTAATTTGAGCATGAAAGGAAAAATTGGGAAGACACGCAAGTGTTCGTGTAATGAATGGCGAAAGGTTTGAAAATACGGGCAGCGGCTTTTGTGAATGGCGAGGGAAGATTGGAAATAAAAACTGTTCTTTTCGGTCTTCATTAATTAATTAATAAAGCGCGGGAGGAATGGGAATTGTGAGCACATGAGTAAATTATATTTTACAATGTTGGCGGTCAATGAACGGAAGTGTTCGTAAAATGTAATTCCCTACCGAGTAAAGAATACGCAGGGTTCCTAAAACTATACGTGCATTCAAATTACACCATTTTTATTGGCACAAACGAGTAATTAGTGAACAAGTCCTAAATTCCCTGAGATGATGTTTAATTTACAAACCCGGCTTTTGTTGTTCTTGAAAAATGAAATTAGGAACTGAAATGATATCCGACAGTTTTACCATGTTGTCGGGAAAGTTACGAGTAATATTCTGTAATCACAAAGCTGAGCACAAATTGTCCAAGCAACTAAATTAAATGTATTGGCTGCAACAGTCTCCCGTTATCAGTTTTTATATTTAACACAACCTTGGTCATGTATGATTATGTTCAAAATTTTATGAATGGTTTGAGACTCATTTAATAAAATTAATATCTGCAGATAATGAAGAGCAAAGACTAAAAAGAAAGAACATTTTTATTTTCTATACACAGCATTTTCTCGTAAATAAACTTGTTATTTATTATAACAAAGGTAAGAAAACATTTTAAATAAAAAAAAAAATTTTCCATAAAAAAAATTTAATGGTTTCTTCTGTCTCAGAAGAATTAATTTCGTTAAGAGGAAAATATGTTTCTAAAACAATATCAGTTTGACATACATTGTAATTAACGTACAATAATTAATATTTAAAATATGTATAAACAAATTTTAATAAAATCATATAAGTAGTTAACCACTGTTTTGTAATTGACAACTAAAGACTAACCTTGAAGAAGCGAGTACCTCAGTTGTTTATATTTATTTTTCAAGGGCAAATTTTTATTTAAAAGCCCAACAGGTGCAAAAATAAAGGGAGCACGGAACTCGACGTGAGCACGGGTTCGAATCGCTAGGTCGATGATTATTAGGAAATGAAATGAAGAAAAATTGCAGTGCACCCGATTGCTGTATAAGAATATAGCTTATGGTCCTCGTTTTTGTACTATATGAAATTAAGAATTCGGCCACACTTTTGCTATCATGAGTTAGCTCAATTACTAGGGATAATTAAACCCAAATATCGTATGATCCACTTATGTTGGGACATCCGTACACACTGTTTTGGGCAATCCACTGATTGCGATATTATATACAATCGAAAGTCCGTTATAAAAATCCCACGTGAACGTGATATTTATTGGTTATTGATTTTGTGTCCGAAGATAGGTTCTTCGCCCATCGACACTACAACATTATATTTTTATCGGAAAGCTTATAAATTTCAAAGACAATAAAATGTGTTTAACACGGGATAAAGTCGCGAGAAAAGAATCAATTCAGTTAGTAATGTCAAAAATACATTCAATGACTTTATTATATTACTTGAAATGTAAGTACCTCTAGATAGATGAGTAGATACATAGCAACATAATGAAAAACATTCATTTTAACAAAATATCTTTCACATACAATCATAAAAAACTGTTAAATGTTAATCACTTTGTTCTTACTTCCTAATGTACCACACGCTTTTTCACAGATGTGTCACGATTACCCTCCCACCATAAATATTGTATCATGTACGCCTCCTTCCGGCTCCCCATACATATTCTGTTTTATTACGTACATTTTATTAGATAATACATAGGTATGTTGTCCAATAAAAGAGAAGTGAATGAATAATAATACAGGCAAATAACCCCACCTCCCCATAATGGACATAAAATGTTATCGCCTAAACAGATCATGTGTTTTCCGCGCATTTGGTCAATGAAATAATAATACAGCAATTGCAATATTAATGACGATAATATTGCTTGTTTACCGCTCGTTTCCGATTTTCATAAATTAATAGAACACATGTTTTGAGGATTTGGGGTGAATGTGTTATTGAATGTCGTTGTGATATCTTAACTACAGTGAATTATTTTTAATTAAATAAAGCAGGTGAGAAATTTATGTTTAATGTATTTATAAAAATGCAATCACAGCTTCTGTTAGAAAAATTCTGTTTTGAAAGGGGAAAAGTACAATTGTTAATTTAAATATCATTTTAAAGGATTGTTTTCTTTTTGGATCGCTTCAGAATTGTTACTGCTTCATGCCATAAGAAAATGATGTAATAGACAAATGTTTCAACGCAATATTTTAATATCAATGTATGTATGTAGTGATGATTCGAACGCCGATGGCAAAAACTGTTATACAGGACAAAAAAATCTAAATATCCTTGAAACTCACCGGTTTGTGTACTGGAGTCAAAAAACGTGCTTGTTGTCTCGACTGTCATAGTTCCAATTGTACCGTCAATGATTTGTGCACTGGAATCGCGACGTCCTCGATATCGACTATTTTGGATACAAATAAATTTATACATATGAAAGCTTCTTATTACAAAACGTAACGCTTTTGATTAAAGCTTCAGGAATTTCACCACCCAAAATATATTCAACAAATAAAGCTCCGGAAGTACAGTTGACTTACCTTGTAACATCATCACTTTGAGAGCTTTGTCGTCGAAAGTTTCGGCATCGAATCATTTCCTCAGTAGTACTTTGACGACGAAAGCCTCGCGATATCAGAATTTCCTCTGTTGTTGATTGTCTTCGGATAGCTGGTCGTGGTGTACATTCGGTAAGTGGTTGAGGACGACCTGACGGACTTGGGTCTCTAAACAAAGAATATAAAAATACTGTAACACCCAAACAAATTCAACAGGTATAATAAATGTACCGCGATGAACAACAACTGCTTGAATCTGGAGATCTTGGTGTTCTTCCAGCAGACGATGATTGTCTTCGAACTCGTGGTCGCCGTCGTGGGCTAGTATCGCGTTCATGACTACGATCAGGTGACAAATGTGCTCGCGAATCGCGTCGTCCCTTTGATGCACTGTCGGGACTCAAACTATCACGACGTGCTCTTCGTTCGCCATCATCACCATCTGGACTCAATGCGGGCTGTGAACCCCTTCGGCTACCACCAGGTGGTAAACACGACTCGTCGTACGCTGTCGCCTGTCGTTGCAGCCGCTGAAGACGTGGTCGCTCTGGGCTGGCGCGTGAATCGCGTCGATTAGCTCGACCACATTGTGTAGTTGAATCCCGCCTACCCTTTGCAGCTGTGGGGCTGGTGGCTGGTGGCGTAACTGAACTTGTAATTATTGTCGGTGGCGGAAGTGCTTGACACGCGCTATCAGCATGTGTGGCATTGATTGTCAGGGGTGGTGGAAGAAGTGTCAATTGAGCTGGTGGGCCGGCGTCCGATGCGGTTGAGCTGGTCGAGGGACGTTGTTCTTGTCGGAAATTTGGCATATCCGGTGCGACGAGAGAGTCTCGACGTTTTTTTGTGGCACCAACTATTTTTGGCGGCGATGTACCAGAACGTCCGATATTAGAGTCGCGTCGCCCACTGCGAAAACTTTCGCCGGAACCGCGACGAGAGCCCTTGTTGTATTTAAAAATCAATTGAAAGTTTTAAATGAAAGAAAATTACTTAAGAATTGTAATGGAGGATGCTTACATTTCTTGTGCAGTCAGTCGATGTTCCAGTGTCCTCTCGTTCTCTTTCGTTAGGACTTTCACGCTTTGCAAATTGCTTAAATTCGGAGACATGTGATTCACGCCGCGACCGCATGCTACGAATGCCAGAATCAGCACTTGACTCACGTCTCTTACGCAGTGGGGGTGCATGCGATTGTGAAAAGTTGCTGCACTGTGCAGTAGCTTCGGTATTTGAGCGTCCCCACGGCAAACTTCTGGCTAAATCGGCTAACGTTTCGCGGCGGTTTAGTGGAGGTTTGCCCGTTCTTTTGGAGCCGCCTCCACTCCACTCACGCAATATGTCAGTGAGTTGGGCGAGGGAGCTACGACGGCGACGTTGAGATCCTGCCGTTGCAATGCAATTGTTTAATTAAAATTATATTTAGCACTAAGATAAAATAATTAAGTACCAGGTGGTGGCGATGTACTTGGAGGAGACGCGGCTGAAATTTGGGCAGCCGAATCCCGACGTCCGCCTAGCCGCTGTCTTATTGTGGTCTCCTCCATCTATTTTTTTACAAAAACAAAACATTATGTGGAGTACACAGCAACTGAATATAGTTTGATGAATTACCTGCTCCCGCATCATTTCGTCCCACCCATTGCCACCCTGCCATACCAGCCCCACTTGGTGTGACATAATTGGCAAATTGCACACGAAGCATATGGCCGTCATTGTCCTGAAAAAGTAATTTTCTTAATTGCAATTTGAAGGTGGAATTTTACTTATTTATTAAAAGAAGGCGTGTGTATACTTTCAAGATGATTGGAAAAGATATCGAATATTGCATGCATAAGTTAAATTGTAGCAAATATTTAGATGCGGTTTAGAGTTTGTGTAGATGCCCTTTATAGGGTCAATCTCTAACGCATACTAAATTGCTGATAGCACTTTAGTTATGGCGATAATAATCAATAATTATGCAAAATTAAAAGTAATAAAATTATGTTCACTTTTTAACTTTAAGCTGCGCAGTTAAACTTTACCCCAAAAAAGTATAACTGATGAAGGTCAAATGACCTTATATAGAGTGAAAGCTGCTGAAATAACATTGTAAGGAAAGCGTGTGCATACACAAAGCATAAGTGTGAGTAAAACATAAAGGCTGCTATAAGTATGAAAAAGAAACTATACTATTAGAGGGAAAGTTCAATTTAACACAAACATAATATTAAAATGTCGCCACCACACCAAGAGGCACAATTCACACAAACAAAAATGGGGTTGTGGGTGGCGCCAGAAATAAATGTCTTTACAATATGTTTAAATTTAAATTTGCTATAGGAGCAACAGTTGATAGTTGTTGAACGTATTAACGAGACCTGTAATGTCGAAGTTTTGCCATGACTCATATCTGAAGCCGCGTGTCTTAATCCGGGTCGCGGTTTTGGGTAGAGCCTGTGTTGGGGTTGGGGTACCTGGAGTGTGGGTAGCCTATCTCATTTCTAATATATTCGTGCAAGGATAACACAAATGTTTGGTTTGTACGGATTTGTTTGTTTGTTTGGCAATTTTTGTAACAAATTGTTTTGAGGGGGGTCTGGAAAAAATGCAATCAAAAATAAATTGTAAAACACTGAGGGAATAATATTATTTATAAATCACAATTTCAATACAACAAAATGGGGGGGATTGAGGATACATCATACAACAACATCAACAATATAGACAATGGAGAGAATAACACAAACAAAATATGTATATGAAAAATATTTAGAGGTGGGCTATTATTTCATATAACAATATGAAACATAATTTTTAAAGTGATTTTAATTGTTGGGTAATGAATACCTACCTATTGAATATTAAATTACAAATGAGAAAAAAAATATTAAAAGCGTATTAATTTTGTGTGGCGGGCATTTGTTTTGAACGTAATTCTATTTCGTGCTGCAACCGAAATTGAAAATTCCCTTAATGGAACATTTTCAAAGTTTCAAGTCATGCCCACATGTTGCGTATTTTCGCACGACCAATACCACTAAGGATTATAAAAACTCAATTACAGTTAATGAACAGTTGCCAGCAAATCCTCTGGCGCAACGACCTTCTCTTTGGCAAATGAATTAAAGTAATTATAAATCCCATAGATGGCAAAGGCAGCCGTGCGTCGTGCAAACACCGGAATTTAATTTAATTGAGTTGTCACATTTTCTCAATCACTGCCATAATCATCCCTAACACAATTATGCACATATACCACACCAAAGAACTTACATTACGAAGGTATTCGAAAAGAATGCCGGCTCTGAAAGCTCAATCATTAATAACAATTAAGGGTGTTTTCCAAGTTTCAACCCCTGTAGATTTTATTTATATTTTATAAAAGCTGGTTGTATACTACATAATTGTATAAATAATAATTTAAAAATAATTAAAGTTTGTTCAACTTAGTGGCAACCAAAGGTTGGCAACAACACACATTTTGTGTAATAAACTCAGTATATTTGTTTATTTGCATAAGGGTTGAAGTGATTTAAAGAATAGTAATCAGTTGAGCGATTTTCCGGAGCTCATTTCCATATAATACATGAAATCAGTTTACATATTATGAATTTTGAAACTAAAAGTACGAAACATGAAACTGCACGGTTCGGACTTGGGAATTACATAAAACATCATATAAGTGTATGTATTTCATTTACAATCTATATGTTATATAAATATTCATTGAATACATAAAAGTCATGAATTGGAAACCAACAATTTATACATTTTGCCCTTCAGCTCGCCTCTTGTGTTTTGTATTTGGCATTTTGCATCACAGAAACGAGCCATTATTTTTGGTATTACGGTTTATTATGAAGACCATGTTTTGGGGTTCATTTTCATGTTCCAGCCCGAAACCATGTTAATGCGCGCATCTCTGAATCATATTGTTACAAAGTTCCATAATGGTGCAGTCGTTGGGCGATAGTTCCAAAAAGCCACACTGATGGAAAATGGTTTTAATTTAATTACCATAGCAACCCCCTTTAGAAGGTTAATAAAAATACCTAACTATATAAATAAACTGCAAATCAAAGATTTATGTGTATAATATAATTAATGCAGCCCACCGCTATAGCGAGCAACGTGTGAATTTATCTGGTGTAAAATATTTAACTGCGTATTTAGGTGGACTTATCTATCATTGCTATGTTAAATCTTAGAGTCTTTGGCGTCTAACAAACATATATTTGACCTTGAAAAGATTATAAAAGTTTTTTTAGCCTGTGGTTATGGTTAAACCAATTTTTCAAAAATAGTTAAGATTCTGAGATTTAAATAGCATGACATTGAATTTATGACCTTGAGTTTTTAATTTCACGACTTGTTAAAATTCGTTTTTATATCAGTTCGTTCGGACAAACTCATCTTTTTTTGAACTCAAAACGTTTTTCTGCATTATTTTTTTTTTAAATGGTTGGGATTTGAAGAACTCGCTACACAACTATGGGTTGTAAAAAACTACATCGCAGGGAAAGCGAGGTGTGCATTTATATACGACTGTTGCTTAACTACATTTTAATAAAGCTTTTCGGAGATATGGAAAATGTGACCTTGAAGTTTCTGAATTTTGACCTTGATTTTTGTCCAAAATTAGTACTTTTATTGAAATTATTAGAAATAACATCAATAACACTAAAACACACAGTTTTTGAATTACATATTTTCATTATAAAAATATGACCCTGAGTTTTAAATGTGACCTTGAAATGTTTTGCAAGTTTTTTTATCTTATTTAATCCTACAATAATATGAAAGAATTTTGTTGATATTAGTAAAGTGTCTGAGATAAAAAATGGGATACCTTAAAGATTAATCATTGTGAAAATAAAGAAAATCGTATGGCCCATTTTTGAGACGCCATACATGAAAAAGTGGATTTGACAATAACTTGACCTTGAAGCATCTGACCTTGCATAAACAGGAATTGAATTCTTATATTTTCTCTAATATTTTACAAAAAAATTTCACAACAAATCGAAAGCGCAGTTTAGAATTTTGTTTTTTCCGCCATAGTAAGAAGTACGGCGAACGGTGTATTTGCATACATTTGCAAATTTTTTCTAGACCGCTTTTTGGGGTTCAAGGGGGTGTCAAAACGAGTTTCGGCATCATCAACTTTTTTTCCAAAAAAGTCGGAATACCGAAATCTATATAAAACTTAGTTTAGGAATATTATAATTTTTGAACAAATTAAGGCAACAACGCCGTAAATATTTTTATTTTGAATAAACATTTTTTACGTTTTATTATTTAACAATTTGACAAAATTTACCAATTAGTGTTTTGCAGTTTTGGTCAAAAAATAGAATGGAGAGAATGCCGTGTTTTCGTACATTCAATTTTAAATGGAAATTTAAGAGCAAACAGGTGGGTAAAGTTGGTTAACCACACTGAAGAGCTTACATTGAACATGCGATGCGGATGTTGCTAAGCTCAGCAAGATGAGTGGCCAGAACGTCAACCACAAATTGTTTTTAGTTGTTTGTGCGGTAATAATTGTAAGTGTTGTGTTAATTTGTAGATTTTCTCCGTAAACTAAGTTTGCATGAATGGAAATATAAACACATTTAAATATGCCCAAACCGCTCACGCAACATAAATTTACAACCCTAAAATAACAGCATTAGGCATACATAATAAACATTTGTGAATGATTGTCATGCCGCTATATGCGTGCTCCATTGTCATAAACCTTCATCCATAAAGTACAACAAACAAACGCATCTCTTCAGAATTCAGATACACAAAAGCTTCTTGATTACAATCATATTTTATAGAATTCAATTGCCATGTGTGATAAAAATATGCACCCGAAACTTCGGTACAAATACTCGCCCACACACGTAATAAATAAAACACATTCTATGTTATGTACCTCCAAACATGGTACTCGTACATAAGCCTCATTTGTTGTCAGAGAACATAACTACAAAATCATATTATTGCGGAATAAATAATTCAGAGAACATATTTTGCTTGAAATAATGACGCAGCTAATTTTCAAGGTACTCGAACGTTAGAACGTTATGTTATAGAAATTCTTTTCCCTTATATCACTCATGTCTCGAATTGAATCATGGCAACTAGAATATAGAAGGTATTACTTCTCCCAACCTTTAAAATTTGTTAAAAATGGTTTTTAAATAAAACTTAAAATATTTTAGAAAACGATTCCGTGAATGCAAAAAGGGCATTTAGTTTTTATATTAAGTAATTTGGCGACACAAATATATATTGAAATGTTTTATTACATTTTAAATATGTAGCAGGTGTTGCGTTTCACCTTCAAAAAACCACTTATGCAAAAACTCATCACTTTGAGTGGGCGAGGATGTTCGATTTACAAAATATGTCAGCCCTAATCAGTTATACATGTGGTTCCCTTGAAAGCAGAGAACCAACGAAACGTTAAAATTCCAATTCAATAATATTGCCGATGGTGGTCACGTTCAAGAAGGTGAAAATTAGATTTACCTATCATTTTTCAATTATTATTTTCTGTTCTTCGCACGTTGTAGCATATTAACTTTGTTGCATTCGCTTTAAGCTCTGACTTCCATTACAAACAGTTTAATAATTTTTAGACGATTTTTGATGTGTTGTAACTAAGAGCATGAACCAAACAATTTAAACGGGAGAAAACCATAAAACGTATTGCATTGTTACACAACATGTTGGCTATTTTAAAGGATTATTTATTAACGTTTGTCTGGGTAACAGCCGGCAGCTCGACTGTATACTTTCCAACACTGACTTGATGGTAATGCCTTGAATTGCAGATAGTCACAACTGATCTTACATTTTATCGATTCCATATTATATACGGGTAACGGGAACACACATATACATCGCACATCTGAATCAATTCATACGTCGCCCTCCAGTCAAACGTTGCATTCCCGTGTATATAGGACGTAGACGAATCGTTTGGAGCGTGGGTGAAAAGTGAAAACTGTGGGCAGTTGCAGATTCGCGCAGCTTAAGGGAGAAACGTGTCAGAGTTGAATAAACTTTTTAGCATAGAAATGCAATAAATACTCGTATATGTTTGATTGTATGATGAAAGTAAATATCTTTTGCAGAAACTTTCTTTATCCTTTCACTTTTTACGTTTTGAACGACGATGAATTCATGAATTTCACTTTCTTACTAAAGTACAGTGTTTGCAAGGCTTCGGCTCTTATATGTTTATACGTCTTAGGGTTAAGTTCAGATACTCGGAACATTTTGAAGGTTTATAAGGAATTGATCTTTAAGAAAAGATGCAAAGTTTAAAAGCTTCTAATTTTGATTTTAGTGAACTTATTTTGTTTTCTTATTAAAATACCAGACACGTCTGAAATCGATACAGTGCGATTTGGAGTTGCTGTATATTGAAAATGAGTTGAAGGTAATGTTTCTCAATGATTACATGAAGGAAAGTTTTAATGGCGATTAATAGGCTCGAATTTATTCGTATTCTTATTTTTTTCTTTGATTCGTGAGACATTATTTCAGATTTAAGAATGACGTAACTTTTGCTTGGTTAAAATTGGAATTTAAAATAAGACAATGAATGAAATGAGCTTAGAAGTATGTCTCAGTGGGCAGCAATCTCTGCTGTTTTTAATATTTTCTTTTATGTATTCCTTGCAGTTTCATAAAAATTTTAATTTCACCCATATTCTAAAGACGACTATGTGCCATTAGAATGTGTCAACCTGAATTGGATAGTAACAAGGGTTCAATTTTTAAATTTAATAAATTTTGCGGTCACGTATATACACGCGCAGTCGGGTCGCGGTCGCACGTCAACATATTAATTTGTAGTCTTCTGACTCCACTCGACGGTCGATATGTATAACAGTCGCCAGTCACATTGAACAAAATGTATTCCAGAAATAGGTTATTCTGGGAAAAGTGAGAAATATGAAATGAATACTTTAAAAACCGAATCGTGTACTTGTAGGGGAAAAAATAAACAACGAAACAAGCATTTGTCTGAAAAAAGAAGAAGAGAAAAACCACAAAAAAATGCAAACGACATGGTAAATTAAAACAAAGTATAATTAAACGAAAGCAAATATACCATTTTCATAAAAAATTAGTTCGTTCCTCCCTTGCAAAACATTTTTCCGGTTGAATCGTCAAAGAGACTTATTTTATGAATGTAGTCCCAGTCCCGTAGGTACGCACAAACTTATAAACGACTAACGAGTATAAAATACCGTAACATCTCTAGCTGTATAAAAAAATATGCACACAACCTATCACAAAAATTAACTGTTGATATTTTTACCTTACGAAATACAATTCAGGCTAGCGTTTAAATGCGATGCGGTAGCTGCTCTTCACACCCCAACCAACATTACCCATGCTAAAAAGTGTCGTCATCTGGAGGAAGTCCTACACCCAGCCATGTACAAACAATATAAAACGAAGATGCCCCGCTCCATCTCCGGAATGAATACCGAACAACGAACACGCATACACAAATACCGCGTAAAGACATTTTCGTTGATGTAATTGAAGAAAAGCGAATATTCAGTGGGTGTGAAGCGCAGAATGTATCAGGCCGAGTGGAAAATTCAATTTTTCTCCCATCCGATAGGCATTCTTTGACATGTAAGCTGTTTCGCATCTTATGCATAAAATTAACGAAAGTGAATTTAAATATTAGTAAAAAATAAAGCCAAAGGGTGTTTTTTTTTTGAATATACATAAATTTGAAAAGCGTTCACACAAATTATTATTTTTAAATGCAATTATTAGGTTTCCAATTAAATAGATTGAAGAGTGATATGGAAATATAATTCAAGATATTATATTATGCCGTTTTTAGACATTGATAAAATTTTAATATTCCGACAATGAAGTGTTTTGTACATTATTAAATGGTAGTTGGCACATAAGAACTGCAAAAAAACCCCATTTGAAAAATTACCCCCAATCGGACCACCCTGTAGAAATATTTTACCATTTATATAGTAGTACATATTGCGAAATATTTCTAAGACATGTGTAAACTTGATGTTATTCCTATTGGTAGCTCATCTAAAATTAAGCACACTGATACATTCCACTCCAGCAGATATCGCCCAACGCCCGTCTTTAATCATGTGAATGTAATGATTTTTCCCACACATGCTGTGTTATCGGGAATGATCAAAGGGAATTCGCTCGCTGGGAGCTTTCACAAAAACGCATACCTATCTGGATTATGGCAACGGGTTGTTCAAACACGCACACACAGCTACAAATACACATGTCTACTCGGCAGATTGGTGCGTGTAAATATTATACAATCAGATCTATTTACACAATGCAGTCCCAACTCCCAACTCCCATATCCGAGTCAGTCCGAAATCACGAATGTATATTTCAGATCAGAATTCAGGTTGGAGAAGAAGTCTCTCGTATCAAATCAAGTTTACGTTTCAAGTCTAATTTTGTTAAAAAATTTTTGACATCGGGTTTTAAGAGAAACTTGCCCAAAATAATTATTCTTATTTAAAATATCTCCAAATTTGAGTATCTTTTTATCGAACTAAAAATGGAGACTAAAAGGAGACGATTTTGGCACTTGAAATAACAACATTTGTTTATTTCAACAATCTCTTTCACAGTGACAAAAAAAGCAAAAAAAACGATACAGAAAAAGTCGTAAGGGTATCTACTTTAAATTTGGATACATTTTTGATACAAGCCCGCGTTTCATGCGACTTTTTATAAAATTTAAAATATGCGCCTGGCACAATGTGTGTAATGTGACTATCTGTATACGTGTATTGCATATTATGAATTCGGCAGGAATCTTTCAAATGGAATTTTTTATTTGCAAACGATATCAAAATTTCAAGAATTCAACATGCGTAATGTCAAAAAAATATGTGTTTTATGTTTTGGAAGCCCGGGGATTATTGTGCAAATATTTGAATACGCCATTTGACGTTGCCCAAAGGGTAGGTTAATACACAATTTTTGTTGTGGACGCATAAATTCAGAATTAAAATTTGTTATACGTTACCTTTTTCATGATTACATTTTTCATAATTTAATTGAACATTTTAGAAGAACGAAACAATTAAAAACATTTGTGCAACCAATGGTGCATTTGTAATAATGTTGCACAATGTTTTATAAAATAAGTTTTAATTAGGATTGGGTGAGCAGAATATTCAAAAATTGTAAATTCACCTACTAGATTCTCAATGTTTGTATGAAATAAATACAGAAAGTAATACTTTGAACTAAATAAATACCTTTTCCAAAATAAACTAAAATTTGTTTGAGAAGTTTGCTTGCCACAAAATTAAACTAGTTAATGTGAATTAAAGGATACACTGATTTCATAATATTTTCTCTACCAAAAAACAGAAAGTTAGATAAAATATCTGAATACATATCGAGTTTTGATTATTAAAAGAACAACATGAGATGTAACCTGTTGACGAACACGTCGCAAATTGCAATATGAATATTTGTGCTGGGTTTCATATCTGATTATTATATTAAACGATGAAAATGAAGTTCCGTTTTACCTGTAACGTTGCTTCAGGTTAAACGTACACAGATTTGATAAAGATCTTACTTTTTTAAAGAATTAGCATAAATTTGCTGTGTTTGCATTAGACGCTATACTATATGTGCCAGTCCAATTTTCTTGAGCGTTTCCTTTTGGGGAAAAAACTTTACGGTTTTGTGTGAGTAACGGCTGTAACGTCTATTAGGTAGTTGATCAACATTTTATTTATTTATAATGTTGATTGTTCAAAATAATTTATTTTTGATTACAAGTTAAAGTAACACGGTTTCAGTTTTGTCAAATATTTGGGACCCAAAATTTAGAGTTTTCCAAGAAAGCGAAATCTGGTCAAAAAATGTTTTTTATTGAAAATATTTACTCAAGTTATTTTAAAAATACAATCTCGACGAGAACAGAAGGTCATTCTGAAGTAAAAAAATTTCTATTCAATTATGTATCTGAAACATAAGATAAATTGCGAATTTATAAGATAAATAAAAAATAATTAGTATTTAATTATATCTAGATGATTGCATTCCCATTAAATGTTTGTACGTTACAATTATAATGCGCATTGGAAGGATGTTTTTTGCTCGTTAAAATAATACCCACTCACAGATAGTCACATCCTTTTCCAATTTATCAAAACTTCGACAAACACATATTCTATATGAGTACCCAATTTCAATCGAACGAAAATGTTGAACAGTAAATTGACTGTGAAAATTGGCAGGAGAAATTTGCCCTTTTCCCATGCAGAATGTAATCATTCGTACACTAGTGGCAATTTTCAAGTGTTTTTATTCACAGAGTCAGCCCTTTTCAGGCAGCTACGCAATCATGGGTGAGATACAATTTTAGAAATTCTCGCAGCCGATTACAAACTGCCTAATAGTATTATTTTACGCCGGTTGCATCAATATTTTGGTTAAAATGGGTTTAATTTTGAGTAACTTTAAGGTTTGCGCAAGTCTTTTTTCCCCAAACATCAATATTGATTATTGATAAATAACAAATGTTAGTGAAAATAATATTTGGTCAGCAATTAAGTCCTAAAATATACTCGTATTTATAGTAATGTCTTTAATAGTAGACATCAATGAAATATTTTTTGTATTTTATGATGTAAGCTGGATGTTTTGCCTGTTACTGCTTATGCTTTAATGTTGCATTAACTACTAACTAAATGAAATCCATTCGAATATGGAGCCTATATGTGAGACTGAGCTTTGCTGTAAGACTGGTGACTAGCAAGGACGTGGGTTGGGAACACATTTGTGATGCATTAATAATTCATTGCCCTTCAGAGATGGTTACGTGCGCTTTATGAGTGTCTTCTCTTGATAAATCACCTTGAAGATGTTGTTTCTTCTTCTAAACAGGACAGGCCGCCTACATTACGTGATATAATAAAAGTCTATATTCATGTATAGTTAAGCATGTGATCAAGAATTTGACTTTTTGGTTGCGGTGTTTATACAAGTGAATTAACTTTTTATAGGGTGACAAACACACTGTACTTAATGTGTTCTCTTTGTGCTCCCTATTTGTTACCAAATTAACTTAATTATTTGAAAAATATGCGACACATGATGCCACGTAATGTGATGTGGGCCTATTAGGTAATAACATTTAATTTTAATACATTATCATTGTTGTTAATTTTTTGCAAACTTTTTTAGTAAAATTTGAACTGCATATTTGGTTGAAATTTATTTATTTTAACTGTAAATAGAGACACTCAAAAAAAAAAACAAAATACATCTTACGTCATAAGCTACAGCGTCAATCAGTGTCCTGAAATAACCAATCAGACGACATATAGAAGAATCAATATTAATAAAGAATGTTAAGAATAGGCACACCCACTGTTGCACTAATTTGAAAAAAAATGTGCCCCTTGAATGAGTGCTATATCGTTCATTCATTGATAATAATTTCAATTTCGGATAAAAAATAAAACATTTTGCCACTGTCGTCATGGTAATGGTGTATGAATACTGATCTTCACTTGTACATGTCAGCTTTTCCACAGATTTGTGCTATCGATGGTTTACATGAGAACCCAATTAGTAAAACATGAAGACATCTAATGAATCAAATCATTTGTCACAGTCAACGTTTTGCTTTCATGACGCTTCATGCTACACGCATCTATCAAAACATGACAAAATATGATTATGTCATTGCGTATATCATCATGCGAGATATGTGTTTTGATTATATATACTTATTTGCCGTGTAAAATGTACCGATTTGTTTAACGTTGTCCTTTTCTTGTCAGTGCCACATCACTGCAGTTAACTATTTTTAGATGTATGTCTGATCTGTATTTTGTGTAGGTATTGATTTACATAACAATTCTAATTAATTCGAAATCACTTCGATTGGCAACGGCACACAATTTAGGGCTGCACGATCTGTGTGCAGAAAGTTGTATTTTATTGCCTGAAGAGGGTTTTGATTTAATTTTAAAAACTTCAAGAATTTTTTGCAGATTTTGTAAATAATAATAAATTAAATATTTATGACTCATGTTCATAAATATTATATAACAAACATCAAGAGCCATATTATGATATCAAAAATTTATGTATCTTGTTTAATAATTTTCAAATCGGAACCTGACTGAGAGAACAGAAATTAAATAACGTTAGAAATTCCTTAAATTTCGTAAAACCTTTAGAGAAAACCTTCCACCTTTAATTAGGGTAATAACTTAATAAAAGCTATTAAATTTAAATGCACCTTAAAAGCTTTTATGTTCCTATTATAATGGCTATTGTGCTTATCTGGAATTTCCCCCCTTGAAGCCTGCACTTTATCAGCCACTTTACGAGGATTATATATAATTGAAATTCCATAAAGATGTGTTTTATTAATTGAGTAAATAGATAAAGATATTTTCAACGCTTTTACCAAGGGAAACTACCCAACCTCTCCGTTTATTTCATGTCAACAACATGCTCCTTGAGACTGAGAACTCTATAAAGTAGAGTGCTGTGAGATACAGTAAGAACTGTTTCTTGGCATAACATTCCTTAATAAATATTAACTACGTTTCATCAAACTCAAATTGTTTTGTTGATTTTGCGGACATTTTGTTGCTTTTAAATCGCATTTTTTTATTTGTGCGCCATTTGTAAGAATAAGAGTGATGATGGAACAGGTGCGCAGTGTCTAAATAATATAAAATATTCTGACGTTGACGAATATTGTTTCGTCTTGGGCTTTGAAAATTCACTGGTATCATTTAATTAAAAACAAACAGGCCTTAACTTCAATATATTTGTTTTTATTTAATTTAATTTAATTTGGGCGACATTTAATATATCTTCTATTCTTCGAAAGACAACAATAAGACATTGCAACACAGAAAGTTTAATATCAATTTGCCACTTAAAAATAAGTGGAACATCAAACACAATATTTTGCATAATATTCTGTGCGGAATCGGTTGTTAAACGTTCTATGACAAAAATATTCAATAAAAAATATACTTTAAACTCTCAAACTGTTTGTTCACAAATGTTTAGAAGCGATCCGCTTTGATGGTTAAAGTTAGTGAAGTTGCAATTGTCTGCAGCTCTTTTCCAACTCAATTACTCTCCTTTTTGATGATGTCAGTCGCCTTTGGCAAACAAAACTGTGTGACAATTCAGCACATTTTACGGTTGCGTGAGTTATAAAACTTGACATTCTATAAAGCAAAAGTGACTCTCTTAATTTATTACGACCCACCATACTAGAGTTATACAGTTTCAAATTGATTGCACCAAATGAGCCTAAAAAGTACTCTAGAAAAATGTGAGGACTGAAATGTATGCTGACGATTTTTGGGAATATTTTGCATTCTGCGTCCCTTGATTTTTGTTGAGATTAAAAAAAAAATATATTATTGGAAAAACGTTTCTAAAATTTGTTGATTATCAGTTTTGGTTGTGATAAGGGATCAAACATTTCCGCGGAAAGTCGTTTAGTCTCTCGCGGAATCGGCAATTTTTTTCATGAACCGCGCTTGTCTTGCGTTAAATTTTCGTACGTTTTTTTTATGACAAATTTAGATAGTCGAAACCAACTACATACTACCAACTATATTCACTTTACTACTATGCACCACGTCAAAGTAAATTCGCACGTCGTCTCCCTTGAAATTGTTTTATTAAAGAAACTCTAGGCAGAATGTCAGCTCTGTTCTTTAAAAACATATGTTTGTATAACACATTTTGTGCAAAAAACATTTTTGTTTAAGGTGAAAGTGAAGCTAGTTCATAATCCACTTTAAGAGCCTTAAGAGATGTAAACACAGCTCAAAGTAATATTTTTGCAGCCCTGTTTAAGTCGTTGTGATTCTACGGGTGAAAATCATCATAAATCAAACATTATAAATTGTCATCGATTATTATAGTCCAATGCAAAACCATAAATTTTTATTTATTATTTTTATTAAATAGCTTTCACATCACACATTTCCATTAAAATCTCAATTAAAATTTCGCTTATCTTTTAAAACAACATTTGCGTTCCTTTTTTTCATTTTATTGTTTATTCAGTTTGCCAATAAATAATTTAAAACAAATGCGATTAGAACTTCGAAGTGTTGATGGTTGTATAAACTTTGCAGCATAGTCAAACAATTGATCATTTACAAAACAATGTACAATAGATAGCAAAGTTTCATAACTTAATCTTAGAACTGAAGTGTGTAGCTACAGCAAATTAATACATATCATTCACGTCTTCTTTAAAAAAACTTTGCTGATGAAATTTTACATTTTAAATAAACATATGCATCAGTAGCACGAGGAATGAGGTTCTCCAACTGTTCATAAAGTTGAACGGCAGGCCAAACCGAAATTGAAATCCTTTATAATGAAACACTATCAACAAAACGTATTAAGAGTTGTGCCAACAAGTTGTTAAATAATTGAATTTGTATTCCAGCACTATCGCATCACAGACCTTGTGACCTCTCACAAACATCCCTTGCATCCCACACCATAGCCATATGGGTGAAGTGTACTGCAGTGAATGCGGATTATAGTGCGAATTGAAGGCTGAATCACAGTTCGCAGCACACGACCGACTGTGCGATTGTGGGTGGTTTTCAAAATAAATCATCCCCAAATGGTGTGTGTCACCACTCACCACACAGTGCACTCCACCTCCCGCCGCGTCGCGCCATCGAATATGATTTTCCTTTTACATTTATGCGCCGTTGTTTTTCTATAATACATGTGAGCGGTATTTGCAGCATTGTGTGTTTAATGTTTGGAGTGGCTAAGCACGGTTCAACGGCGAGGGATGGGAATTACCTAAAAGCAGCTGCGAGATGGGTCTGACTGTGTTCAGGTATTTAATTATTTCTACATGAGTGAACAAAAAGCCACCTCACAATGAAACGCAAAAGTATATCACAGACTTCATAACCTTTATCATGCAACCGCATCAGCAATATGAAATGTGAATTCTATATAACCGCATACAGCTCTTGTATAGAAAAACATGTCTTACAGCTTATGCTTGCGTAAAAACAGAATTATGGCAGGAGCTTAACGCAAAGTAATCCAAACACATATACGAGCACCATACATAAGTTATAAATTGTAATAGATTTTGCTTGCGGGTACATTAAATTTATTTTCTACATACAAAATATGGTAGCGCTCTCACTAGTAACAAGTAACCACAATTCAGTGATTATCACATTTTATGTTTATCAACTAGTATAGTAAAAGTTCATTGTGCATGGTAAAAATGTTTCCCTCTTCTCATAACAACCCACAATTGATTGTTGACTTTTGAACACTATAACTATTACAATCCTACTAAAGGATAAAAGGCAAAAAGCTTTTAACTCACTTAACTATATTACGTCAAGTATAAGGTTTTGCATTCTACAGGTATAAGGTTTGTTGTCCCGACCGGGTCGACACCCGCACACACCGCCCGCTGCAAACCACATCGAAGGTGGTTTGTTGTCAATCGATTTTGAAATAAACTTACGAGCTGTTGTGTAAAATTATAATTCAAGATTTGAATTATAATTAACAAACCACACACGCACAACAATTCATTGCTGAATTAATTTGACACGTAAATCGGTAATGTCGTTACCCATCGCTTAGGCTTCCGAGTTTAGACGTAATGAATTTTAAATTACCAAAACAAAATACCTTTGCAACAAACTTTGTGAAAATAATGTAATTATAAATTATCTATACACAAATAATGCGTCTATCGGAAATTTAATTTTGTGTGGGGTGTAAACAAAAACGGAAGCATGAGCCCTCAAGAGCTTTTAAGGACATTTACAATTTGGTTTATAATTTGATGGATTTTTCCTTAACGAAATTATAAATTTTCAATTAAATTGGAAATATTTCTAAAAACTAAGTGTCATCTGCTAATTTTTTTGTTGCACCCTACACATTCGGTTTGCACATTAATTTAACTGCTGTTTTACTTTCCTCGGGCAGACTTTAGGAAAAATCTTTTAATTCAAAGAAAACACATTTAGTTTTTGAAATTGTCTCGTCGGCGTAATGGCGATTAGATTAGTTTTTTCTTAAATTGATGTTGTTACCAGGCGTTTGTCATCTCGCGGATTAAGTTTTTTGGAACAAAAAGTGTTTTAAAATGTTTTTTTTAAGGAATGAAGCCCAATAAACTATGCATCGGGGTGCATAAGTAACTGAAAAGTAAAACATATTTTTAAAACAGTGGAGACAATTTTTCTTAAAAATACATATTATACATTTTTTAACATTCAAGGTGGTAGTAGTGGGGAGATCGAATGTAATTGTACACTTCACTCAAGAAGATGATAAACATTCTTGGAAATTTTCCCCATATTTTAAATGAACAATCGTGTTCTTTAGGCAAATACATTTTTTTGTATTTATCCCAGAGGAATACTCTGTCAGTATTTATTGTTGTTTCAACTTTATAACATCATCGAATCACAAATTCTAAATCGCAATACATTAAGAGTTATGAGTTATGGCTTATGATCAAAACGATATCAGATATAATTTTTATTTTCATTTAATAACGGTATCCGCACCTCTGCCGTAATCACCAAGGATACGACGATTCATTGGACATTTTTGGCAAATATGAGTATATCGTAGCTATGCAAGTAAATCCACATAAAACGTATATTTAGTATGGTGAAGGATGTGTGCAATATAAAAGGCGTTGCAGGATACAAGCTTTTAAAGTATAATGGGTATATGCTTTAACTGTGCAACACTAAAATGTATATACGAGCTGCTTTACGTTAAACCTGCCGTATACGTTATTCTAATAAAATGTGACGTTTTTATTCTGCGAAATGTGAGATTAAATGTCATAAAAATGTGCTGTAAAAATCTGTAAAAATATTTATATCCGTTTGTAAGCCCACGGGGCAAATCCAGTAGCAGCCCTGCCTGTTTTTTCTTTGTTGTTTCATTTTCGTTCCTCTTTGTATTTGAGCGAACGCACGTACAGGCATTAAAAACAATGGCAATTATTATTATGATTGTTGGTGGTCGTTTAAAGAATTGGCTGTTTATTGTGCAGCTACTGCGGCTTACAGAGTTGGATGTGGTAGGCGAAATTGCGTTGCTTGAGTTTAACAGGCTATATACTTATACATGATGTAAATTAAAGTATCCAACAATACCAGTATTTATTAAAAAATACAAAACTTTCCGGGCGAGCTCATCCTAACATATAATTAATAAGTTTTATGCAAATAAAAGCATTTACTTAAAAAAGAAATTCAAATGCAAATTGTATACCGAATTTCAAATATTCTTTAAAATGAATGTTTCAAGATTTTATTTAAAAACATTTTTTCATACTGTATTCACAAAATATTGTATGAATAATGTTCAAAGTTCACAAACATACCTAAGCTTTATCTAAATGTTCTTACTTTACCATAGCTCGTAATTCGTTGTACACTAAAACAGCCCTCCTACCAATTCTCATTGAAACTGAGACTGTACATTATTGTAACATCTTCATTATTTATCTCATGGAATAATACCATTTTTGACAGAATAATTATTTGAGCAAATAAAAATTTGGCTCTTCCTAATACATTAGTGTTTCCGTTTTTTGGTGAGAAGAGATAAACATGAAGCACAGTAACAATTGAAGAAGGAAATGAATGACTGCCATGCGTGATGAAACGGAAATTAAATACTGTCTCTTCTCGTCACAAATCAGTTTAATATTTGCTCCACAAAAGTTTGCTGAAGACATCGATACAAATATTGTTTCTGTATATAATACTTCTACCTACTTTATTCATAAAATTTTTGATTTTATTTATTGAATCAGAGAGTTTAACTTTACTTTTATTTCTTGTGTTTTGAATTGTGTTGTCATGAAGCATTACATGTGTTAACCAAGTATTTATACTGATAGGTGATATGTGCTCACAAATACCATAAGATCGTAGGAAAGCAATTGTTTAACTACTAATTAAATACAAATTAAACAATTTCAAAAAGTCGTTTGAAGTCAAAATTTCTAATACTTGTCATAAAAAACATATAATATATTAATTTAATTCAAGACCACTGAAGAAACAAGCATTATCCTCTTAACTAAAGATACGAGTACAATTTAAATCAAGGCCGCAGGAATTACAATTTTTTGAGATTAATTTTAGTATAAATTGTGTAGGTCCTTTGACATAAAATATAAATAATTAATTGCATAAAGATTTAGGGAATATCAGAATAAATGAGTTTCTCTCCCCCAAAGTTATCAAGCCAATTCAACGGATCGGCTCTACACAAGATGTCCTTATTATAAGTTGTACATTAATACCGAAAGAAACGTATCTCGAATACATAAATGTATAGGTACTTGTACTCAGCAATAAAGCTGTGGTGTAATTTTAGGGCTTTTGCCCATACCCCCTCCAACGAGATTGTTTTTTTAATCTTCAATGTCAAGAAAACATCCACTTGTTTGAATTTTCCAAACGTACAAGCAGTTTTCATACTTTATACACTCCCCCACAGCTTTAAAAGTATTAAAAAATATGTGTGTGTACAAAATTACAAATGAAATGAAATATTAAAAAAATCTCCGTGACGTCATGTATTTAAATTGTACTCGTTCATGTCATGTGCAGCGACTGTTCCCATCAAAAATGTCTTTGCAATTAGAACGGATGGTTTGGTTTCGCATTTCAAACAATGCTTAAAACATCGCATTGTCTACATACTGTGTGAAAGACGGTGATTTTAACATTATTGAGTAGAATCCTCCTTTTACCCAGCAGCAATTGCCGACAACCGTGTTCCGGGACTTTTATTTGAGCTTTTACTTATCTACATCTCACTCAGTAAAAAGCTATTTTTGATTTTTAACAAGTTTTTCTGTAACTCAATAAGTTCACAAGGTTACCAGAGCATCAAAAGTTTATAAACTAAGGTCATTACCTGGCAATGATAAAAATAATTACAATTTAAAACTTATTCTAACAAACACATATTATTTTCTACAAATTTGCCGTCGCCTGTTGATATTTGAACGCATTGTAAGTGTGGGAGCAGTGAATCGCTTTGGCAATTTTGCGTTGGAGAAACTTTCTCCGGACTTGTTCAGTTCAACCAACAAAGCGCATTCGTGCTATACTCGTATAGTGTCTTCGATAAGGTTTTTTTTTGCAATGTTTTTTTTTCTCAAACGTGCTTATCTTTTACAGTTACAAATACCTGGAATGAATTGGTTACACTCGAGGGTGGCATACCAAATAGAAAAATGGAAGATTATGTATTCACTTGTAGTGCGTGCTATTTTACTTCTTCAAAAAAACTGTTTAATTTTTGTTTGTTCATATTTGACACCATTTTGTACAAATATAATATATATTATAGTAACATTTAAATATTCATAAGTGGTTTGCCTTTTGTTGAAATTTCACAAGAATATACGGCAAATTAAAATATTATTAAAATAAATAGTTAACTAACTAATTAATTAAGCACTTAAAAAACAACAACAAATTTTAGCCCTTTAAATATAAATCAGCTCTTAAATTGTTAGTTAACATGAGGTGTAAAGTTTAACTTCAGCTTGAGAAGAATTATTTAAAATTTTAGCTGGCAAATTAATTTTTATTGTCATTTGATAATTTCACTCATTGAAGAACATTTCATGCGTTGTTTTAATATCAAAAGAAAAAGAGTTTGGTTTCTAATTATTATATTTTATTTGAATATCTATGTAAAAAATTGGTGTAGATATTTTTTTAAAAAGCACCGTGGCTTTCCCTGCCTCATTTTTTAATTTGTTAAAATTCTGTCATTGATGTAAACAGTTCATTACTTTCACAATTCTAATATACAGGCAGTTTTCATAGACAAGCTCCATTACGTTTGTGCCCTGAAGGATGAATTGGTTCATGGATTGTGAATTAATCAATTTCCCTTTAAAGTTTCTCATAAAGTTTTGGGGTTGAAAATGAAAATCTCTTTTAAACAAATATTTGCACACAAAAACTTTCAAATCCCTCATCTTGCTCAAATCTCGAAGGTAAGACTAAAATACTTTTTGGTGTGCTTATGGGCTTTTAAAGTACACTAACAAATTTCAAAATAATTTATGAGTAATATTATATCTAAATATTTTATACAAACCTCAGCAAATAAATGAAAGGGATACTCATACGCATTATGCACAACATACATCTTATGTTATACGATACATATATTTGATGTAATACGCAATGTATTTGTTTTAAAAACACACAAAAAGGAACAAAATTAAACGGAATAAATTGAAAGAAAAATATTTTATGAGCTTACATTTTTGCTGAATGTGTTTTCGACGTCCTACGATTATGGTGTGTTCTTTGATGTTTGTGGGTGGAATTGGAAGGTGTGCTACCCGTACGATGAAGCGGTGGCCGCCGTCGATTTGAGTAATTTCTTTTTATTATTAAGGAAAATATGTTTACTTTTTTTTATAACTGTTCAAATGAAAAATTAATTAGATGCAAATCCAGAAGTCAATTGCAATTTGGTTTGCTATTATAAATATTTAAAATTACATTTAAGATGTTTGGGATTTTTTTTGCATGTCTCCTTTTTAGTTTTGGTTATTATAATGGGTTTTCTGTTTTTTGTATTATGCATGGTAAGTGTTGTTTCGGTTTGTTAGGACATATTACAGTTACTCTGGGGGGTACGAAATGCGATAAAATGTTTTCCCGATTTTTTTCGGTTATCTTTTGTGCCACTATCTCGATCATTTATCATATTATTATGCCATGTATACAATTTTTTTACGTTTATTTAGGTAATCTGGATTTATCATAAAAATAATTTATCGAAAAATGATAACATCATGGCGCTAATTTTCGTTACACCAAAACCGTGGATTTATGCATATTATTATAACAATTTTATACATTGTTCTTGTAGCCTTAACATTGACGAAATAATTGAATTTGTTGGTAATTATTAATTGTGCAATATTAACTGTATAATAAATGTAACATTTAATTGTAAAGGTTAGTGAATATTGTTTTGATTATTTGATAAGTGAACGCCATTTAAATAATTTAAATTCTGTATTTTTTAATAGTTGATTATTAAAGTTCGCATTATGAATTTATGTGCAGTGTTTTATGTTTTAAAGTAGATATTCACTTTTATTTAAACCAACCAGTTGCTTTTGCTTTTCAAATCCACTTTTCCGCACACAAAGTATTCAGTCACACACCAAACAACCAATTTTGGGCAACATTTGCTTTACACAGGATTAAATTAAATTTAAATCACAAAAAAGCACAAACGTCTGCATACTTTTCAAATTTAAAAAAAATACTTTAGCAACTCAAAATAAATGGTGAAACTGAAAATTTAGATAACAAGTGTATGAGATGGCTGGACCCAACCAATTGTACTGAGCCAGCCCACTAAATCTAAGAAAGGTGTACCGCAGCTTAACTCACTTGTAGCAACTAGCATTGCGCGCGCAAAAACCCTGGCTTTTATACCCTCGCCCACTCACACAGGTGGCCGGACAAAAGCGATCGTGCTCAGCAAAAGCTCTCTCTTTCATCTTGTATAGCATAATGTATAATGCAGGATTCGTTCTTTTTGTGGGGAAATTCTTTCGGGCATTTAGCGCGCACGACGCAATGCGCATGCCAAACGAGTGTGTGCACATTGAAATTGGGTTTAAATTTAGAAGAGGCTGCTGATGCATAAAGAACTCGTGCACAATACCACCGAGAGCTCTAAATGCTTATATTAAAAAAATACCTGACGTGCGCGTGTGTGTGTGCAAGGCTCCAGCAAAAGCTGAAGCGCCCTGTTGCGTTTCGATGAAATCTGTTCAACAGTGAAATTAATCGCTGGGGTTTGGTAGCTTCCCACCCGCTGGGAGTTGAAGAGAGGCACAGGTAAGTTGTTTTCATATGGTTTATTATTTTCTGCCAATTTTATTTCATACTTTGCTTTAACGTTTTGTTGTTGGTGGTGTCCTTTGACTACATCCACAAAGTGTACGTAAAAATGCACGAACCTGAATTACGAATTGAGATGGCTTGTGAATTGTGATTAATAAATAATAATAATATGTAAAAATTGGTTATCGTGCTGTGACTTTTAACTCCCTACTCCCTTTAGGTGCATAATTTATTTACACATCAATATATTCTTTAAGAAATTTAAGCAATTTTAGCCTTTAGTTGATGTACGTAATATTCGAATTAAAACGTATTAATATAATTTTATACTATAATAATTACTTGATTAATTTGTCTGAAACTTTGTAAAAAAAATAAAATAATTTATGCCTAATTCAGTATTTTCTATTTCAAGTCACATTTCTCAAGCTAAGGATGTTTTTCACAAAAAAGGTTTGCTTAAAAACGGCGCAACGATTTTCGTAATTTTTAAATCGTTTATACAAAAATTAATTCTAAGCAAAACTGCATTTACCGTACATCCTTCGGGATGTTTTGATGGGATATAGGCGCGATATGACGTCATCTTCTATCAACCTTTTTATGCAGCATGAAGGGATTCTTTCACATCAATGAGTGTTTAATAATACAAAAAAAAAATTGCCCAACATTTCAATGTTAAAATATTAAAATTTAAGGTCAAATTATTTATATCTCAGAAACCTTAAACATTTTTTAAATTTTGCTTTCACAACATTGCAGCATATAAAAAGAGAAAAATCTTTATAGATCATTTCAAGGGAAAATCCTGAATATTATTCCACCCCGGTCTGTCGACGATGTATTTTGTACCAGGTCGTAATACATTCACACCCCGTTCTTCCTGCGATGCAGTTCTTGAATTGTCATAAAATCCAACAGAACTAGAAATTAACAAAGTGTTGTATGTCAATTAAAACTTCCTTAAATTAACTTCATTACAAAAATATACAATTTAGGAGCAAGCAAAATGACTTCCTTTCAGATATGTATATCCAGAATTTCGTTTATTTGTTTTCATGAAAATAATATTTGAGTGAATTATTGTGCAAAAATATTAATTAAAAGTTTGATCTCATTTTGTTCAAAAACAACTTTATTTTAATTAATATATGCTATTACCTGTTAAATATTTTGCATACATTCATTTGCCAAACGACGGAAAAGTTTTTATTATATTTAAAATATAGTCAAAATTTTGTAGCAGTGAATAATTTATTTCGAAATAAATATTTTGCGTATTTTTAACAATCTGATTTGGCTTGTTTTTTCACTATTTTGGAATATTTAACAGAGTGTTTGTGTATCAAAATATGAAGAACCATAAATTTAAAATGCAGTTACTATTTAAAAATATGTCCTTATAGTTATATTCTGTCGAAGGACTGAAATGCAACAGTTTCATTCAAAACTTTGTGTAGACGCGCCACACTTTAACGAAATTAGTTAATGGTTAATGGTAACAACAAAAATTAAGGAGAATGTCTTCTCCGTCAGTTTTCATGCCTTCGTCTTCTGGAAGCATCATCAATACAATCATCAAAATGTCATTAGCAACCCTTTTTTCAATCATAGAACCTTACAATGAGCTAAGCTGTTTGTCTGAGCATTTTAATTGGGGGGAACTAAATTAATGTTTCTTTCCTTTGTGAATCGCAATAATAATTACTCAGTTGAGGAGTACTGAGAGGCGGAAATGTGGTATGATAACTTTGAAATTTGTACATTATGGTGAAACAATGGGGAATAGGTCCGTGTTCATTTAGTAAATTTCGTCAACACATTAAATGAAGATTCCTTGACTATTTTGAAACAACTTGGGAGCACCTTTTACCACATAATATCTCATGATCAATAAAGGGACCAGCCTTGTAGATATAATCATTATGTAGGTATATGCATGAAACCACGTTATTGATCAGAGTTTAAATATAAGTTGAAGGGTGTAGCTGATGTTGTAAAATAAATTATCTTTTCAATGGCGGGGACATTTCTGTTGCAAAATCTAAAATGTGTATTTTTTCAAGCAGATGTTCAATAACATCTCATTTTAAACTTTGTTTAAAATTAAAGGATTTGAAACTGAAATAATGTAAATTTAATTATGATTTATACTTTGTGTGTCTCGAGTTTTTCATGGTGTGTAAAAATTGAGAAACCAACTTTGAACGTTCATGTGAGTATTCAGAGAATTTGACTTTCTCACTTAGTAGAAATCTGAAAAGTTGGATTAGTTTAAAAATTCCCCTATAACTTTTGCCTTTGATAATTTAGGGTTTGAACCAAGAAATAAAATTGAAAAAAGATAACATGCACTGAATAGAAACTGTGTATCAAAAATCAGTTTAACTATACATTTTTAGAGTACCTACTTGAGTTTTAAAGGACTTGCTAAAGTGTTCTTAGTTTAATTTTATTTTCTGGTTAGTAAATCCTCCCAAGTATTTAAGTGCTAAGTGTGAATTAACGAATATAGCTAAAATACAATTTAATAAAGTCTTCCTCATATATGTAAAACTTGAGCTTGAAATTTTTGAATTTTGACCTTGAATTTTTATCCGAAGTTGGTCCTTTTATTTAACAATAATGTAGAACATCATTATACCCTAGAACAAACTGTTTCTGAAACTTTTCAAATGTTCAGTCAACATCTACAATAATTTGAAGTATTTAACGTTTCAGACATGTATGAAAAATCTTGAACTTTCCAATTTCGACCTCGGCATGTTCAGCGAAATTTTTTAACATTGTCATTATCACAAGTAATAATGATGTGAAGGAATTGTTTTATATTGCGTAGGGTTTCTGAGATGAGAAAATGTGGGGTTTGCCTATGTCCGCCACCTTTTTTCACCCGATTCCGAAGGGACACAAGGTAAATGCGGTTTTGTTGCGCTTAAATTTTATATACATAAAACTTTAATAAAATGACCAAACTCTTAAATTACAAATTGTTTCTAATTTTTTTCAGTCACCGCTAGATAAATCGCATTCCAGGATTTTTTTTAACAACCACATGCGTTAAAAATCGTTTAAGGATAAGTACATTCTTGCCTATTATTATTCAAGGATTACTAATATGCAAAAATGTCAGCTTGTAATTGAGAAACAAATTGATTAATCACGCGGTTTTAACGCAAAACATAAGCCAAAAAAAATATTTTGCATTTCTAATTGATAAAAAAATATTGGATAAAATCCTCGCCCTCGTACATCTAATGCAAATAAATTCGCCCCACATTACGAGGTAGATTAAATAAACATCTTTTTCATTATGTGTACTGACATCAAATGTCCATCGCACATACAAAATAATGCAGCTCGGTCACATTTTCCGATTATAATATGCAAATGAAAATGTGCACGGGAAGGAAACAAGAGAGAAATCGAAAGTTTGTTTTTGGTGTAGCCAAATATTTAATTAGTCCTTTTGCGTTGTTGTCCAACAATTCCTAAATTCCCTTTATGATTTTTTAATGACCACATTTTTGGACGATGAACATCCGAGGGTATTGGTGCTATAGGCAGTAGGCTGTTTGTTGCCCTGCGCAAAATATGTGCCACCATGCAATGCTGGTTTAAAAAAGAATTTGCATAAAGGCAACATAATTGTGTATGGTAAATGCCATGCCAGGGCCCATACACGATCGTGTACAATACATGCACGCCTGCCTGCATGCGTGGAGTGTGGACACAAAGGACACCAAGAAAAAATTGTTTAAAAATAAAAGGGATGCGAACGGGTTATTTGGAAATAATTGTGTCCAAGAGGGTGAAAATGTGGGCCGAAATTGTAAAATGATTCCATTATGTTATTTTATACAATGGAAACAGCTTCAAAAGGCCACTGGGGTGCACACCTGAATTATAGTTAGTTCACAATATGAATGTCGCAAACGCTTTTTGTATAAGGAAGAATCAGCTTCAATTTACAGTTGAAAGTAACACACATACATATTATTATTGTTATTATATTTATACCTACAGAATATGAATTTTTGAAAGTATTTTGATTATTTATAAATGTCAAGGTAGTGTATAGAATCTTGCAGTTTCGATTTGTTTTGGAAACAAAATTAATGTAGCTGAAACACGTTTTGATACCTCATTTGAAAAATGTGTTGGCCGAACGCCGCATTGTGGGGCGAACACACCAAAACACAAAAACAATAAATATCGATAGTGTTGTTTTAGAGCTACCACGTGAGATAAACATTTTGAATTTCAACCTTGATTGACACAAAGTGGGTCATATATTTACGTATTTATAAATATTTGATAATTGAAACTTTTATATATAATGCAAATAAAATATATTCTGTCTTTTTAAACGTCCAAAATTCAAAAAGTCCAAGTTCATATTCGATTCCGTATCTCAGAAACGGTTTCTGTTTGCTTAAAATATTAATTTTGCTGTTTTTAAATATTATAAATCAATTGTAAATCTTATAAATTTTAATTTTTAATTGTTATTCAAGAAAAACACCACTAGAAAAAATCAGTGCGTGGCTCTCCCTACCGCAGTTTACTCTATATTGTACATTGTAAGTTGTAACATATTCCTCGCTCCCTGTCATCCAATTTACGAAGAATAAATGTCTTTTGTTGAGGACACTAACGGAGTGTAACAAAGTGTGCGATCAAACAACTGATGCCTCGCTGTTTCAATAAATTGTATAGATATACTAGCGCAGGAAGGACAATGTGTTGGAAGATCTGTTTTTAATTTTCCTCCTGGCTTTTGTTATCGTTATTTAATATGAGAAATAAATTTGCAAATCCTAAAATTTTGTACATAATACGGCTACAGACTACAGTATACAATGTACATAGGTATTATGTACACAGTTCTTCAAAAAAAAAACATCTTACAGCTATTATAGGTGCCGAAAGACAGCATATTCCGTAGATTCGGCTTTGAGAAATTTACACCTAGATAAATAATATAAAAGTATTGACGAGTTAATACACGTTGATAGTATTTTGGCCGAACACCAAACACATCGTCCCAATTGAGGAAGTTACTAAGCATCTTTTAAACATACGTTTAAGCTCGGAGGATTAGTACGAACAAGTAGCTCGACCAAAAAAGGTGTTCGTGAAAAATTGACGATTTTTAAAAATGAGTGCAGGATCGATTTGTCAGTGTTCGATTATTTTTATAATAAATGTTTGACTTCTTATCCCATCCAAAGAAGGACTCTCATAATTTTTCGAACGAATTTGTCAAAAATAATGGAAAATTTTGCAAACTTACAATAAAACCGCTCTTAAATCTCATGTGCGGTTTCCCGTCTTAGCATCCACATCTCACAGTTAATGAAAGAAGTCAACTATCAAAGTAAATTTAAAAAAACGATATTAAATTACAAAGTTCTTTTTTATGTTTCCATTTATGAAATTGAAAGATATATCGGAATGAAGGCGAAAATATTTGGGAACAGAAAAATCTTTTACTCCTGTTCTACTTATTACAGTGTACAGTGTATTTAAATATTTCAATTTTCATTTCCTGCAAAATATTACAATATACATAATTGTAACATCTACATATATACTCAAAATTCAAAATTTCGTCCAGGAACTGAAAAATCATGGCTTTAAATTGTTGTAACTTCAAAGGGTTTATTTGATTGAGTATTTTCGAATAAATGTTTTCTGTATACCGCTTCTAGATGGAAAATGGAAATGGTTTGCATTCTATAAGATAAGGAAAGCGTGCTTATAGCAGCAGAAGGTGTGTTTCGCCCATTAAAACAAAAGCATATTACTATGTACTAAAATGTTCGGTACGGTACCGTATACTCCAGTGAAAAAGCGAGTTATGCAAATAGGATGGTTTGGGAGAATAGGATTATCGCTAATCGTATTTAGGCAATTCACTTTTACAGTATTCAAATTCTAAATGTATTTAGCAGCTCAGGCAATGCTATTGAAATTGTTGAATAAATCATACTGGCAAAATTACATAAATCTCAAAGGTGTCGTAAAATGTAAAGCAATTCGCAAAGATCTAAATTTACAATAGAGAATCATTAAAATATTGATCGAAATTCAATGTTCCTCTAAAATAAACAAATGTGACATTGGCGAGTTTGGATTTTGATCTCGAAATATTCTACAAAAAACCATAAAATTCATAGTTTTCGAGGAATTGTTACATTTAGAGGAATAAAACTTAAAATTTAAGCTTACGCACTTCGAAGGCTTAAATGAAAAATAACCAAAGTGGAGTTACTTGAAAATTTATTTAAATTGGAGAAAAGAATGTTATTATAGTTTTTTAAAGGGCAGATGCCTCAATTTCAAATTATTGCAACAATCTTTTTTTTGTATGGATCAGAAACCGCACGTATTCTTCATTTTCACAAAAAATTATTCTTTAAAGTATTCTAAGCAAAACTGCATTTATCTATAAGATCCTTCTGGCAAAAAAAGGTGGTGGATAAAGATAAACCCCGCTTGAAACAAATTCTTTCAGATTATTGTAGGATTAAATAGTATAATAAAAATGGCTGAACTTTTCAAGGTCAAAATTTGGAAACTCAAGGCTATATTTTTTATAATAAAAATATTTCAAAAACTGTTTGTTTTAGTGTTCCATAATGTTCTACATTAATGCTAATCTCAATTATGTAAAAAAATCAAGGTCAGAAATTCCAAGATCATATTTTCCATATCTCAAAAAATGTAGCTAAATAACAGTCGTATATAAATTCACACCTCGCTCTCCCTGCGATGAAGATTCTTTTTATTTTATTTAAATTCTTGGATGTCATCAGCAACTTTTGGATACATCAATGAAAAATATAATATTTCCTATATCCAATTATTTTGTAATTGAATATTATGATTGTTCATAAGTCACAACAATTTACTGTTTCTGTACGCCCTTTGATTCCAATTTAGTAAATATTGCTACAGTACAATAATATAATTGGCTTTATAACCAGGAACCGCACATTCTTCAACATACACAATAAATTATGAAATGCATATAAAATATATTGATTTCTTAAGAGAAAGTATGCTTTTCTTTAAATCTTTTTCTAATGTATAGAAGTAGTATGTATTCAAGTACGACAATATCGCTTCAAAAGATGATATCAGAAAGACAAACGTAAAGCTTGTGAAAATCATAACAACAAAACCGGTCATACATTGAAGAAGATATTGAAATTCTACACGCTTTACTAAAAGCGTAATTTGCTTACAGGATTAGTGGCAAACGGTTCATTTTTAAGACGACTATTTTTGTGTTGAAATTGACATAATTTTGTTTTAAAAATAAACACATAAATTAATGACGGTACTATTTTTATACACCATGATCTGAAATAAGAAAAAGGAAAGCAAGGCGCGATATTAAATACATTTGCAGCATATATTTTAGTAAAGTCATTGGCATAGAACACCAGGAATTTGGTTTATGACATTTTATCCCCAACGATAGTTAATACAATTTAAATTAATTACATACTATTGTATAATTAATTGTGTATAACATCGAATAACACATCGATTGATGGAAGCATTGGTGCTCAGTGCTCACTGCTCGTACAGGCGACATTGCTAAATGCGCTTGCTGTTACATAAAACCAGAACATATTTTTGTTGTGTCACAGGACGTAGGGGTGGAAACAGGCATAGGGACTAAACATCGGTGTGTATGTGCGCGCTTTTTATATACAACATGCTAATTCATTTTCAGAGCTCTCCTTTTGCATGTTGTGCTGCGAAACAAAATTCATTAAAACCAAATCAAATTGTGTTGGTTTAGATATGACGTTGGAAACACATGAAAATAGGAAGGTGATGGTGTAGGCACAGTCTGTACAAGTGCGTTTCAATGGACACTCCAAATAGACATATCTGAAGGGTATTCTGCATCATTGATTCAATGTAACATAATTAATTTATATACAACCACGGTGTATATAGATTCTTTTTAAATTAAATTCCTCGCAACCAATTATTGATTAATCGAGTCTTGTTACTGGTACGAACATTGAAGTTCACTGTCATTTTCGGGAACAAATTTCCTTTTAAAAAATAGCTGGGCATTTTTAACGGGTCGAAGACATTTATTTTTTGAACCGAAAAATAATTTGAAAATTCCGCGAAAAAAGCACGGATAATGTAGGCTTTACCAGGTGTCGAACGCAGATTATGCAAAAGAGATAAAAAAGCACATAACATACAAAATTTACTAAAGCCATAGGGGGAACAGAAGTCCTTTTTTTCATCTGCTCGTGTTATCTGCAAATATAAAGTGTGGTAACTTATTGGAAAAAATCGCTTTCTCAATGTTCAAAATTACCACATATAATTCGATTTTTAATTTGCCTTTAAAATAAAACGCTTACCCGACAAATCCTCCATGATACGCATTCTCTTGCATAAGCTTGGTAACAAATTGCATTGTTATTTATTATTAGAGCCTATACAAAAACTTTATTGAAATCATTTTTGTCCATAACTTGACCTTGAAATACATTTTTAAATACAACTTGCATTAATTTATTCAAATGTAAAAAATTCATGCAATTAAAATTAAGAAAAGAAAATTAAAAAAGGTGGCTATCGAAGGGATATCACTAAAGCACTTGAATATTCCCGTATTACATATTCTCATTTCTCATAATATGCATTTTAATATTGATTCATTTTATGCGTACATGTACAATGTACGTAATCATATATAACGATAATTGTTTCACTAATGTGTTTACAATATATAAGCAAAGTATACAATCAACAATATACGTGAGATCATACAGCACCTACTATTATTATACAAAACGAATAACGATGGATACGTAATGTATTTGTTCGTATGTAAAAGCTCATCCCTGGCAGACTAAAAATAGAAAACATCCAGATTGTTTGGCTGTGTGCGTACTACGTACACACGCATACACACGAACATTGTGTGCTAATCAGCAATCGGCGTGTGTTGTGCTTAATGTGCATAGTCTATAGAGCTTTCGTGTGACTGGATGCAACAGCAACAGGCTCTCAAATAAGTTCGTCGACGCGATGGGTGCGGACTAAGAGGCAATAAGGACAAATGCAAATATGCTTCACATAATTAAACTTTTTTAATGCGACAGATCGTTTCTGCAGAATAATTTAAATTAGAATAATAAAATTTTGCGGTAAAAAAAAAAAATGGGTTAGATTTATTTTTCTGTTAATGAGCTTTCAAGTTTTTTCTCATGATAATGTTATATAATATGAAATTATAAAATTCCAAGTGAAGCTGCCATTTTATAGTTTGCGGTTTCGTTTTTGCATACTCGCAAATTTAATAATATTTAATATAAGTACATTGATAAAGTATGTTGATGAATGATATTCAATTTTGTAACCGTCCCATATATTTTATTCTTCAGGGAAAGTTCCTTAAAACGAAACATTTTTTAGTTTCATTATGAAATTACATTATTTACGCATTTCTCTGATTGCAGTAAATAACAATTGTTCGAAAACCTTGGAATTAATTTGTGCCCATTGTTTAAAGCTGCCAAAAGTTTTTTTGATACAACAACCCATTTAGTTTGTTTCCAGTTTTTCAGTTGAAGTTTTTTATAAAAACTTTACCGCAGGGAGAGCGAGTTGTGATTTATATACGACTGTTGCTTAACTATTGTTCAGTAAAGTTTTTCTGAGTTATGGAAAATGTGGCCTTGAAATTTCTGAATTTTGACCTTGATTTTGGTCTAAAATTATAATTTTTTTTTGAGATTATCAATAATGTATGTAACATCATAAAACCTTAAAACAAACAAAAGAAAAAAAATTATTTTCTGAAGATTTTGAGCGTTTATAAATAATGTGTTTCACCAAAGAGATTTTTGTGGCGGAACGACGGGTCTGCCAGTTGTTTAATAATGAAATTTATTTTCACTTTTTACATAAAAAACATGCTTTTTCTTGGGCGTAGCAAGGCGCGCCGGATACCGCTAGTAAATAAATAAATCGATTCTTGAAGGTGTACAATTAGTATTTGTTTTAACAATTTTGACACTTTTCCGGTTGAATTTTCCGGATGTTCTTGAAAAATCATGAATGCAGTGGTTGAGAAGAATACAACAAAAAAATCTCCATGTTAATTGGACACTCCGTTTCAAAGTTATGGAATTATAAAAAATTTCGCAAATATATTGCTCCCAACCATATAATTGGCATATTTTTGTGAAATCTTTGAAAAATGTGGTTGTGGTGACCATATATATTTTTTCCAACAAAAATCTTAAAATTATGGTGACTTCAACCATATATATGGTCACCACAAGCATATTTTTTTACATTTTGTAAAAATATGGTCGCCGCAATCATATATATTGCCAATTATATGGTTGGGAGCAATATATTTGCGAAATTTTTTATAATTCCATAACTTTGAAACGGGGTGTCCGATTTGCATGGAGATTTTTTTGTTGTATTCGTCTCGACCATACCATTCATTGTTCTTCAAGAAAATCCAGAAAATTCAACAGGAAAAATATACCAACACAAATTGTACACTTTTAGGATTCATTTGCGAAATTTTTTGTAAATTGGAAACGGAGTGCCCGGTTTGCATGGAGATTTTTTTTTGTTTTGCTCTTTTCGATTATACATAGGATTTTGGAAATTTAATTTTCCAAAAATTTTAACTTCGCATGTGTGTCATGTTGTTTATTAATGGAGTGTATTCAAAAACTCGTCAATAAATAAAGCGAGGTTTGTGGCGCAACGACGTTCGCCAGGTCCGCTAGTAGTAATTAAAAAATGAAAAATAAATTTTTGAGATAATATATATTATATTGTTTAAAAACAAAAGCATTGTAATTTCATTAGAATGGAAATATGTACTTGTCTTTATAGTATACGCATCATAGTAAGAACACCCTGCATAAGAATTTTAAAAATCAATGCGGATTCTGCTTTTTGCCCTAAAACAAAATTGTTTAAATTAAAATATGCGCAGGTAAAATTTCGAATGTTGTTTGAATTCAGTTTCCAAATCATCAAATCAAATTTCTTTTCTAACCTCAGATGTCTGTTTGGTTGATGGGGACGTTTGAATTTATATAAATAACTGCTTCTTTATGTAAAATATTATAAACTGATTTATATATAAAATTCGCAATTCAATTCTCACTTTTAAGATAAAATATAATCATCACTGAATGGAATTCATCTCTAATATACATTAAGGTGATGCATGGTGGAATTTCGACCTTCCTTAGGACGGAAAAGATGGGTAATCGATTAGCCTTCAACTTTTTGTACTACACTTAATGCGAAAAATCAACTCCTGAGGAGTATCACGGCTTTACAATGGATAATTGAAAAAACATTTATACTTTTATTGAGGTTA
This sequence comes from Sylvicola cinctus, assembly GCA_963854165.1. Classification (NCBI taxonomy): domain Eukaryota; kingdom Metazoa; phylum Arthropoda; class Insecta; order Diptera; family Anisopodidae; genus Sylvicola; species Sylvicola cinctus. The sequence goes on along the minus strand of OY974083.1, from coordinate 28,601,452 downwards.
GCAATAATGTAAAACATCATAGTACCCTAAAACAAACAGTTTTTCAATTATATATTTTCATTTTGAAAATATTGCCTTGAGTTTTAAAATTTTGACCTTGAAATCTTCAGCAAGTTTTCTTATCTTGTTTAATCCTACAATAACCTGCCAGAAATTGTGATCGGGCATCGCACGGGTGTCTCCTATAGTAGAAAATAGGAAGCCTATTTTTAATTATTAAGAAATGGTGCCACAACTGAAAAATACATTTAATTCATCCGAAGAACACATTTTGAGTTATTTACGCACTGCAGCACGCCATTTTTGAAGCATGTTTATTGTGTTGGTTATGCACAACGATTGTCGTTGGTTATGCAATATGCATATTGGAGAATATTTCAACACCGGGCGGTTGCTATTATATTTTATAAACCATATCGTTTGACAGACTCGAATTGTTTGGGAATTTCAATGACCATGACCCAGAAACAGGACTTTATGCTGGTAGAATAGAGGAAAGAAGATATATTTGACCTCAGGTGGGAAGAGTGCGTGGTCTAAGTTGCAGGAACGTTCGGAATACCAAACTCGAAATATATCTAAGAATTTGTATATCCATTTAATATTTTTCAATTATTGGCTTCCGTAACTTAAAAAAAAAAATCAAAATTGTGACTAAATATGTGTATGCTATACATTTTGAAGAGAATTCATTAACTTTGCTATTCTCCCAATAGTAACCTCCCCCAAGCCTTGCATTAATTATTTTATCGTAACCATGCCGCTTTCACCTATATATGTGAATTGTGAGCCGGATAGTATCGGCTAATAATAAAGGGTGATTCCATTAAAATCCTGCCCTATACCCCGCCATGTTGACCTCAGTGCCCTTTCAGCTGACACAATGGCTTTGTAAAATCAAAATGTGTTCCATAAACTCGTTTTTGAGATGATATAAAGAGAATAATCGATATAAATTTTAAATGGTGATGAGTACAATGTAGCATTAATGCATGAATGTCGTATACGTAAATGATGTGCGTCATTATTCTTTTTGAAAATCCCGGAAGCATGGATAAATTATGATAGTGTGTAATAATTAACTTTTATGTGGAAGTTATACGTTTCGCTACAACCCGGTCCGGATCCTCGATTAACTGATTACGTTAATAAAAAGTGTATTGGAATCGGTAGATATAACCATAAAGGCATATTTAAAAACAAAATCCGTCAAAAGAACCGCGGTTCATGAAAATTTGAGACCACACATTATTAAGACGGGCATTTTGTCTTGACACAGGGAATGTGTTTTTCCTTTTTAAGGAAGTAAAAAAGAAGCGCCTTTAACAGATGCCCACAAAACCTGTCATTCACTAAAGGTATCGTACATTAATAAAAAATGGGTATGTGTATAATAAAATAATAAAGTAATTGACAAATGAATGATTGCGTCAATACGGAGTACAGGTACATCGCCCGCCCTTACGCGGAGCAGTTTGCAGGAACTGTCGATGGTGCGTAAAGAATCATATTTCAAGCTTATGGTAGTGTAATCTAATATAGTAGACATAATTCAATACTGCCATACTTCAACATCCATCAACTCAACAACGCTGCATTTCTGTAGATATCCGTAATGCGAGAAAAGTGTACACTCAGTTTTAGATATTGTTGCCTCCGTTCCTATTTTAAACTTGATATTTCATTTTTACCTGTACGTAAACTTTATAATTTCAATTTTCATAATATTATGATTAGAATTAAAATGCAGAAACATCTTGAATCTCAACTTTATACATACGAAAAATTGGCCATATTATTATAAGTCTTTAGAACGTCATAACAAGTGCAACATAAATTACTCTTTGGATTTGTGCAAAAATAATAAAGCTCTCAAGATATAAATAAACCAAGTTCAATTAAATGTCTGTCCCGGAAAATGGGTTGACCTATTTTACGCTCCACAATTGAACTACACACCATTGTTGCGAGGTGATATACGTGTGTGGTGCATGTGTGTTTACCAGAACACATTTACGTATTGAAACAAAGTCGAAAAAAATATTCACGGGCTTAAATTCACAGAAGGCAAATCAATAATGGTGCTGTGAATTAATGAGCTGGACCGTTTCTGTATTGACTGCGAGTCATAAGTTAAATAATTATTGTGAAATAACATCAAACGCATATTATGAAAACGTTACCTGGTGGTGGGCGATGGCACTTGTTGATTTCATCCAGAAAGTATTTTTTATGTATTCATGCAGTTACACGTTGCCACATAGCCCGAATGGTATGTAGTACTTGGGGAGAGTTTAGCGAAAATCGTACATAAATTCGAGTTTCATTTAAAATTGTAGGTACAGAAGGATACATGAACTAAATATTTAATAAAAGTGGGATGAGTTGTGAGCTTATTCTATGGAACTGGCAGCAAAAATCAATACTTCATAGGTTTTCAATGTGCACAATATCTTCTCGTATTGTGTATATTGAATATTATCTCAACTATAAAATCCTTTTCATTACAGAATGGCTGTAACTCAGCACTCGTATACATTTAGTTATGTTTTGATTTTAAGGCCTCAACATGTACAAAAGCTCCTGCTAAAGATGCTGTTCGCTCTATGGCAGCCGTTTTTCATTTCGGTGTTCCATATATGGTGTATTATAAAGAAGCCAGCAGGTAGATCTTTATGTACATACAATTTATGTAATACGTGTACACTTATACTGCCAAATACACAAGGCTGTGGGGAAATTGAATAGCTTAAAAGCTTGCGCTTTCCCAGCGTATGTATATTGTACATATCGTGTAATGTGTATAATATGGGTCACAGTATAAGGGGCGCATATAATTGCGACTGGTGTAACATCATTCACCTCTCCGCTCTCAGCAGCTTTTAACGATTTTATGTTATTGAGAGTTTTAGGATATAAGCTCAGTTTAAAAATAATACACCCCAAGTCTTTGCAAGGACGTCCACAAATTTGAAACAACCTTAAACTCCGGAAAAGTTTTTTTTTTTTTTACGAAAAATTGAATTTTAAACTATACAAATTGTGTTTCAATAAAATAAATGCGTTGTGTAATGCACTTAAATATCAGGAATGTAATTGATATTTTGTAATTTTTATTATTTCCAATTATTTTAATTAAAAGAAAATCTTCTAAAATGAACATAATTTCTAAGGATCAATTTGGCCAGTACATTGAATATTGTACCGTAGCTGTTTCGCACCAAACAATCAACCAGTGGCACGTAAAACGGATCATGTTTAAGATGAAAGACAAGAGTACATCGACGTATTGGAACATCCTAATTGGGTCATTCATGTTGATATTTGGTTGAAAATATATTTTAGCAATACTTAGTGCAACACACAAAATCAATATCGTGCTGACATTGAACGTCGCAAGATTTTCATACCTTAACCAACATTTGTACAATATTTAAATATTGCACATAAAGGGAATGTTATATATATAGGAGCGTATTATTTTACATAAGGGTACTGCGATACATACAATGACGACACAAACTTATAGGCTGGTTATAACCATAGCATGGTCCGTTGGGGCTCATACATAACTTAGGCGCTATTACAAATCCTTTTATCATCTCCCAAATTTGTGAGTTACTTAATACTTTATCAAGATGTCGTTGCCTTTTCCTATCCCTTTTCAAAATGAAAATGACATGTAAAACTGCTATTTACGTGCCGGAAGACAGTTTTGAACCATTTTGTGGCTTTAAAAGGACTCCAGATTTTTGCAGCGAGGGGTTTTATTGGAATGCAAAACTCTGCGCAATCTTTTTAATTTGTATTCGACTAGTCCCTTACGAATATTATTTATAGGTTTTGAGTTTTAACTTTTATCTGATAATTAAAGAAAACAATGATTGTGAAGGAGCTACTTTTGACAAGGTTTGACATTAAAACAAAACGCGCATTTCAAATTAGCCGTCTTTATGTTATTCGTGAATATAGAAAACTCAAAAACGGCTTGACTTATTACCACCAAATTTATAAATAATACTCAAAGAAAACGAAGGTTTACAAAATCAAAAAAATCTAATACTCAAGAACGGCACTTAAGATTTAGTTTACATTTGGATATTATCGCATTGACGTGCAGCGTATTGGAGTGGATTGGATTTACAAATTCTGTCTATATGAATACAGCCGTAGTGGAGTGGATTTTGGCATTTCATTTATTTTTTCCAATTGAAATTCAAACCAATTTAATTATTAATTTATTGAAATTTGTTTACTAGAGGCGTTATGATACAGATCTACTATTAACACCCAGGTGAACACTCATACCACGACCAGATTTGCAAGTAAACTCCACTCGAATACGCACCAAGTTAACGCTTAAGACATATGATATTTTTTTAATTGCAAAGTATTTTCTCCATAGAACGTTTAAAACTTGAGAGGGTTGTTCTTTGGTTATAACTTAATACTTATAACCGTTTATATGCTTTTTTGAAGAAACTCTAAGAACAATAAAAACTTTACTCCATTAACGTGAATTTAATATTATGCATTGCATAATCATTTATTTCTGAAATTGAGACTTAACCGCAACATTCAGAATCAAGGAGCGTTGTATTGTGTGCGTGGTGGTGTTGCAAGTCTAATCAAAAAATATTAATGACATATTACACAACACATAATTCAAAAGGCGAAACTTGATCACTCTATCTCGAAGACGTGAAATGGAATCATTATGCTGCATGCAAGTACATATGTACTAGGTGTAAGAATACGAGTGTGTGCGGTTGAGGTTCAACCAAATTTCGTAAACTGTTTCTGTGGAAGCTGATTGAATTGAAATCCGCAAACATATGCCAACGCTTACTTACATGCGACACCTAAATTGCCACAAAACATGATATATGTGAGCCAATATAATATTACGTCGTCAAGATTTACACACACGCCACATTATTGTATACCTAACCTACTCATATAACTCGTAAGTACGAACGCTTTGGTAACGTGAACAAATGTTGTTTTAGGCATTCAATGTTTTATTAAAATTAATTTTTTGCTGTCCTTGTCATCCCCCGGCGGCAATATTTTATAAGCGAATTGTTGAGACTTGAGATAATGCCGCAGCAACAGTTGGGTATGAAACTTTTATTGAGCGGCAAACTTTCAAATATATAAGCCCTATTTACCTTTTGGCGGGCTGGTGTGGAGAAAGTTCCAACTGTTCAATAGGTACATTGGGGGATTATTGATTGTTTTATGCTACAAGTTTATTATGTGTTTTTAGTTGTAAACTTAAGGGGCATTTTGATGACTATAATGTAGTGCTTTGCTTGAAAGTTAGAAACTGAGTAAAAAAAGACTATGTGAGTTGATAGCAAAATATTTTAATTTATGTAAATCAGTCCCCAAAATCGTATTTTATACTTGCTACAATTTTGCAATAGCATCAGTTCAGATTAAGCGTGAACGCATTGAATTTCGTTTGTGTTTATTAAAAATTAGGGCCCTACATTTTTGCGATGCTCAAGCCCTAGCTTTGCCCCAGCTTGCTATATAATGTAGGCCCTAACATGGGGAAATGCTGACGACCGGACCTCTCGTTCGTTTTACGTAATTTTTCTTTTACTCCGACTCTAACTTTAGAGCCAAGCCATGTAAATACGCTCTACATTCGTATTACATTTCAATTGAAAAAACATTTAGACACTTGTATAGTTTTGAAGTTAATTCTCAAGAAAAATCGGTTTCATTCCAAATGATTTTATTAAATTCGTTGACTTATGTTTTCGTACACATCTGGGACATAATGTTTGTTTTAAAGCATCGTCATAATACATTTTACCGAGTTGAGTTGTCTTTGAATTTATTAGCACATCGACCTAAAAGATCTTTTTCGTGGGAGAACACTGAGTGTGGCCGGTGTGATAGCTGCGTAGTCACAGAGGATATGTAGCACCTTCCGTTCAGAGCTTTCTTGGAAGCACCTTCCTTCTTATACACATTATATAAAATCATAATTTTCCACGCTTGATAGTTTAGCGGAAAGTGTCCTTAAAGTTATCCGATTTGAAGTCATAAGTCTTCTTTTCTTTCTTTTGTAAGTCCTTCGACGTATTTCTGCTTCGAATTATTGGAATTTGGCTTACCAGAGGCTTTGTATGTTATTCCAATGAATCATGCAAAACTTATGTTAACTCGACTTCCCACGTTTTGATTAGTCATCTGATGTAGGTGAATGATATACTAGTGAAAGGTTCGGTGCCACTGCTTGGATAGCAGAACGTTATTTCTTAATGCGAGTTCTTGGAGTATATTAAATCAGCTTTTTATTATGGCTTTTATGATAGCTTTGCCCGATTTCTTATCCTTCTTGGACTATCTATCTATCATAATAGTAAGGATATGTAGCCAGTGGATCTTACTGGGCGACAGACCTTAGATTTTTGTAAATTTGAGTCGTGTTATAAATATGGGAAAAATTGAAATATTCCAACTACTTCGCCACCTATCTGGATGAAACCTAATAGAATATTCCTGCTGACTAAATTATCGTTTAAAATTGGAGTCAATCGGTGCAGCGGTTCTCAAGTTTTGAAATGTTGTGCCGGAACGAAAATTTCTAAAAATGAAGTTTATACTTATTACTAAAAAATTATTAATCCTAATTTCTTATTTGCGTTAATTATTACGACATAATCAATATATTGCCCCATTGGTCCGTCAATGTTGCGGATGATAATTTAAAGAATGTGTTTTAATTACAAAGTTACGTGCAGTCAAATTAGTTGTTTTGAGAAACACTTTTCCTTTGTGCTAGTCAAATTTCAAAACAATTCCCAAACATTTAAATATTTAACAACAATATTATTTCAAACATGCGTATACCTATAGGAGTACCCACTTATATCTACTCGAATATGGTTACCGTATAATATATATTTGTTTTCTCAAAGAAAAACTTTCCTGATCAGGACGTAGAGTTTGCTTGAATTGTGCTTTCGACAATAAAGTAAGACATTTGGGATTTATTTCGGCAAAACCATCATCCCCATATAAATGCTGCAACAGGCAACTACCATTACCACTGAAAATCTACTTTTTATGTATGTGCAGCTTGTGCCCATTTATGTATCGTATATATATTCGTATTGTATATTATGTAGAGCAACAGGCTTCCATAATGTACACTGCACGTCCCCCCCCCCCACCAAGGTCTCAACACACAGCATAATATACAATATACATTCTTATGTTCACAACACAGCGTATACACGAATATTTAGCAAAGAAAAAAGCACAAAATACACCCTAATAATGCCCAGCTTTATGTTGTTTCCATAACAGTGCGGCGCAAATCGCAATGGATACACATTACACAGTAGTTACAGAGAACCGTACACATTCAAAATACTTGATACTGCCAGCGGATGAGGGTTTATGCTTACTGCTTATGGGATGGGATGGGTCATGGCAATAGGGGAGGGAGTGGGGGGTTGTAGGTGCAGGGATGGAGATGTGCTGTGTGCAGTTGGCAATACTCCGTACTACACAGATGATGGAAACTTTGGAGCAATAAAAAAATGTCACAGAGATAAAAGACCAGGCGAATTTATTTGATCAAACCCAAGGCGCTTTTCAGTTTTCATGTTAACCAATATTCACTCAGATGCACACATTGGTTGTGTATTTGTGTAATACGTGTAATCTACACATATCTATTATATTTCTTATATATGGACATGTAATATTTGGGTACGAGTAGTTTAGATCCTGTTTCTAGGATAGTGTTTGGTCCTATATTTGAATAAACATCGTTTTGGTTTGTAATATTGATGCGGGTGACACATTTAAATGCAATTTACGTGTTATACGTGTCTAAAACTAAGGTACGAGTATACAAAGACATCTATTGTGTAAATGGGTTAATATGAATATGGGCGACAGGCGTGTGTGCTGAATAAGGACACCCAAATGAGCGTTACATTTAAATGCTGGTGCTACGACATATTTCTCATTCTTTATTTCATTTCATTTATGGAATAAAAATATTTTCAAATAAAAAATAATAATGTTCTTTAAAACTCTTGAAATATTTGAATTTTGACTTTAGTACATGTTGGTGCTAAATAGGTCTCGCCTGTTTCCAATTAATACAAATGTGAGCAGCCAGGCGCGTCATCGGTATGCAAGTTTTGCCCACGCAAACATAGCGCGCTCTGAAAAAATTGCTACTACATAAATATAAATCTGCATTTCAAGTTATCTTTTCTATTCGATTTCAGCCATACACAAATTTAACCCACAACTCTATATTTGGCACCTGCATATTAATATTAAATAGCAGTTTTTGAATTATTTTCATTGTGAAAATATGACCTCGAAATGTTCAGCAAGTTTTCGTATCTCCTAAAATGCTATAATTAGGTTAAAAAAATTTAAAAATATTTATGGTTTCCTAGAATTTTCATCTTTTGACCTTTGAAATGTTGTGCAAAGAGTTTTATTTAATGAAAAGCCACTATAATTGTACATAACATTTTAGAGATATAAAAAAATGTATCTTGATTTTCCGATTTCCGACCTTGAAATATTCTGTAAAAAAGTTTGATTATTAAACACTATACCTAAATTATATGTATGTGAAAGAATTTTCATATTGTGTAAGTTGTCTAAAATAGAAAATCTGGGGTTTGTTTTTGTCCACCGCCTTTTTTTTTGCCAGAAGGATTACCTATCGGGGTATGATAAATGCAGTTTTGTTTAGGATAATTGTTGTAAAAATAAAGAAAATCGTTTGCCCGTTTCTGAGCCCTATACAAGAAAAATTGGTTTTCGCCATATCTTGACCTTGAAGCATCTGACCTTTTAAAAATTAAATTAAATTTTCTTTACAGCCAAATTGTGTACGACGGTAATAATCAAATTCAGTGGATTTACAAACAAAACTTATAAAATTTTTATTTTAACCTTAAAAATTTTGTTACACAATTTTTCGTTTTATGCACAATAACGAAGATTTCCGAGCTTAACGATTTTTCAAAGCATTCAATGTTTGAAATGTGTTCCAGGAACAAGCTTAATTGAGGCAGACTTGCTATCTCTATGTATTAAATTAATGTATTTACATTTTTATGCAGTTATTTTTGTGAAATTCAATTAAATTTGAGTCAATTGAAACACTTTTACCCCTCTGCCGACTTTTATTATTAGATTTCATTTTCCACCGCATCGTAATTTTTTTATTCAATTTTTCATCAATGCAATTTCAGTGCATGCCATGGAGTTCTCCATCATTTTTTCCTCTTTGTGGGCTTCAGTATTTTATTGATGATGTGTGATGGAAACGTATGCATACTGTATAGAGCAGTGTGGCGCTTATACAACATAGTTATTCTGAACTACTATAGAGTTAATTGGCTGTTCGTTGAAAATTCATGGCCTTACGGTTTATTTTAAATTTGATCGATGAGTTCATCAATATTTACTTTGTAGTCAAATAATATGGAGAGGTCATTCATCCTGAATTCTGAAAATTAGTTTAGAAAAACAATAAACTATTATATTATTACACTCTATTACTACAAGTCTTGTTTCGAACTTTATATCGCTTTTTCCTTCACTTATTACTATTTTGGCAATTATTCAATATATCATTTAATAACTATCTATACACTTTACACATTGTCACTACCATAAACATATGCCAAGTCAATACAATTGCAATGTTGCTGTTAACATTACCTACAGACTATAATAGTGCGTTGTTAATTAGATAAATGCTTTTAGCGTTATAACACACCAAAGAATAAAGTCACGACCAGCCAATTGCTGAAAGAGACAACGCAGTAAATACAATATGCTGTTTATTTGCAATCGCATTGGGACTATCAATATGTACAAAAGAGCATACAAAGCGTAACATTTCTATGAACAGAGCGCCCAACACCACAATATTTTTGTCAAGGTGTCTACCCAAATTGTGGAATTGATGAGAATATATGAAAACAGAGGTTATATACACCTGATGGCTGCTGGCACATCGAACCGAAATTCAGCAGTCCATTTGATTCTCCCCGAGCTATCGCACTCAATCCCCACCGCCCACCCTATGTACCCGCTGTGACTCCAATTTCCCGCAACTCGCTTACACAATATAAATAAACACAAATACATACAGCAAACACGGCGACTGGTTCCATCTTGTTGATTGCTCAACAAATTGCCTTTTTGATACAGCCAACAGACAAACACAAAGCACACAAAGATATAAGGGTTGAACGTTGGTATGACTAGAACTCGGCACAGCTTTATACACCCTCCAAATTTCATAAAATGAAATTGTTCGTTGCTTCGAAACAGTCGACATCATCCTCAAAGCTCACATAACGCACGGAGCTGTAGCTTTTGTTTTTAAATATTGTTATGTCACAACAAGGACACGTTTTATGTGTGTCTCGTACATGTATTGTGTGTTCACGTCATGCGATACGATTGGAAGTCGTTTAAATCCAAATTAAAGTGTCATCATGTAATGTAAACATTCACACGGTAAATTCATTTCGGCTGTGGCCCCGGCTCCATATCGCCTCGTGTAGATTCAATCAACGCGATTGAACGGATACACCAACCGACATCCAGGAAATTTTAAACTAATTTGGGGCTCTTATCTGCTCAGCGAACGGCTGTCAAACGTTATGCTGATGGTTAATAAAATTAATTACCAAAATGACAAACTAATGATGGGATACCGCCTAATTTGTATACACATTTCCCTCGCATCTAATTGGAATTGTGTATCGAGTGTTTACATTTGGCAACAAGAGCAAAAAGGATTGCGTAATACGTTTATGATAAGCCATTATTTCCACAAAATCCTTTTTGCGTCTGTATTATCTGTACACGAGTATAACAGTAATGTGACTCTCCTTTGATACAAACACTTGATATACGAGTGTGTACAAAATATTCGCCATTAAAGTAATTATAAAATATTTTAATTATTTTGCTGTACGAAGGAAAATTTTAAAATGTGTAATTTTGTTGTCATTAAAGTAGAGTAAAATTGTTTCATTAAATCAATTAACTAGTAGGTATATTCGTTCAGTAATTCATTTTAATCGAAGTGTCTATAAATACATATATGTATTTTAAAATGAATTCCTTTTTAACTCCATAACGCGAGAACGACTTTACCAATTTTATTCAACCTTTTTTTAATGTTTCTGATAGTAGAAAGTTATTATAGAAAGAACCAACCGACCAAAAATAATATAAAATAAATTCGCACATAAAACAATATACATAATCCCAAATTTTTACCCTCCGAGCATCTCTAAATATTTAATAAAATTATTAAATTTCCTTAAAGTCGATGCTTCCAAGTAAATCAATGTTATATCCAAAAAAAAATGTTTGCGCTTTCCTGAGCATCACGTCCCTGTTCTTGGACACAATCAATATTTTATATTTTAAACCCACAGTGTGATAAAATAATTTTGCAACATGAGCCTTTTGTATTAAAAAAAAGCATTTCATTGTCAAAAAATTATAAAAAAGTTACGTCTGTTTTAATTAAAAAAATATATAAAAAATTTCTCTACTTTTTTTTTGAGCACACATACATGGCTAACCATGCATACTTCGTTACGCCTAAAATTTATTAAATTTTGTTAAATTATTAATGTTAAAAGTCTACTAAAAAATTAAAATTTGTACAAATAAATCATAACAACTTTAAAACCGGCAATTTAATAATGCAAATTATTGTAGTAAGTTAATGTTGTTGAATGCATCGGACTTTTTTGGTCGAGATTTCCAGTTTTTCAATTTCAAATATTCACTGATTTTTATATATTTACATATATTTCACAATGAAGTTTGATTTATAAATGTTTGCGTGGCTCTCTGTCGTGTTATTTTTTTAACGTTTCATATCTGAATGAATGCTAATTACTAGTTTGATAGACGATGGTGCAGAGCATAATAATACGAGCAATATATTTTTTATCGCGCCTAATATTCGAAATCGAAAGCATAAAAAAAAGGTTATAATATCAAAATCATTAGCGCCGTTATTGATTATCCATATAAATTGTTCAGTGAAAAAAAATTTTTTTTGACCTTAACTTAACCTAGAAAAGTAAAAAAACAAATGAGAGGCGAATCTTTTATTTATACAGAACTTCATGAAAACGAAACAAATAATTTCCGAGAAATCGACAGGGCAAATTCATCGTTATTGAAATAATATTTAAGATATATTGAGAAGGATTTTACTTGTGTATGTGGTAACTTTCCCTTGTCTAAGTATGTTGAATTATGCTTTGAACAAAACATTTGATTTTTTCAATACTTTGCCTATAGCAGCAGGCATATCAAGTCAGGATAATCAACTCAATTTACTAAAAGTAATTTATAAAGCCTTCAAAATAATTGTATGACTTATGCCACAGAGTTGCACTGTTTTTAAATGGTGCTTATAATTACTAAAACGTAAACCCGAACAAATTATAATTATGATTAAATGAAGGTCTACATATTATGCAATAAATTATCACCATCAGTCGTTACATTATTAAATGAACTTATAAAGCAAGGAATTTAAAACTTTTGAGTATAAAATTTGAGTGCAGCCATAAAGCAATAATTTTATTTCAATGCAATTCTCACACATCTACTATCCTCAAATTCGAATGTTTATTTAAAGTTACGTTATTTAAGCTATGAGAATACAATACATCAAAGCTCAATTAATATACTCGCAACTCGTATTAGAGCGTTATGTTTTCACTTGCCTTATTCATCCACACACTCGACAGTCGACACACACAAACTCTGTGCCACCTATCCGGTATTTAGCAAAAACAACACACATAATTAAAACCGGAAATTCAATTACGTGCGAAATGGCGGCACACACAATTCACGCACACACGCTGCGTTCCATCTATTTAAATAACAATGGCAAAACAAAGAGCACATAATTACTTTAAGCAATACGCCACACCATCCTCAGACCCCAACCCATCCCTAAAATGAATAATTTTCAGTGCACGTACTGGCACAGAGTATCAATCTGCAACCACCAAAAATTCACACACTTTCTAATGCTCTCCTAATTTCGCCACACGCACATTCGCCCACATAATCTGATTTATGCAGATAATACGCATGCTGTGTGTGTGTGTTTGTGTGACATAATACCGTTTGTGCCAGAACGTGTTTGTTTTAATTCGCCGTCGTATTAAACTGCCATGCCAGATGATGATACTGGGGGGATTTGGGATGGAGAAAATGAAGCAAGGCGTCAAAAGATGTCAAGTAATTAAAATTGATATGTGTTTGCTTTGTGTGTCACTATTTAAAGTTAGTAAACGTCTTAAGAAAATAGCCAATGGGGAAAGGAATAATATGTATAGTGAAAACCAAGTGAAAACGGTATATTGATATTAATATATATTGTCTTAATCATGCAATATGCAATTAGGACTAATCATGAATCTCTATCTATATAAAAGAGCTGTGTGCGTCCGATGCGAGTAAATTCAAAAACTGCTGCATCAAAAGTTAGTTCTTTTGCTACAATGTACCATTACGGCTGAACCACTGAAGCTTTTAACCTGATATTCACATTATATGTTCGTGTGGTGTCTGGAATGTTTCCCATATAGGTGTCAACTGGGTAAATGGTGGCAATTCTTTGTTATGGAAAGATAAATAAATAAATCGATTCTTGAAAGTGTACAATTAGTGTTTTTTTTTCACGATTTTGACTCTTTTCCAGTTGAATTTTCCGGATTTTCTTGAAAAACGATGAATGGAGTGGTTGAGAAGAATACAACAAAAAAAATCCATGCAAATCGGATACTCCGTTTCCAAGTTATGAAATTTTCAAATGAATCCAGAAAGAGTACAATTTGTGTTAAGTTTTTCGCGATCTTAACACTTTTCCGATTGCATTTTCCGAGTTTTCTTAACGAACAATGAATGGTATGGTCGAGAAGAATACAACAAAAAAATCTCCATGTTAATTGGTCACTCCGTTTCAAAGTTATGGAATTATAAAAAAATTTCACAAACATATACCAACACAAAGTCCACTTTCAGGATTCATTTGCGAAATTTTTTGTAAATTGGAAAGAATCCGATTTGCATGGAGTTTTTTTTTGTTTTGCTCTTCTCGATCATACATATTATTTTGGTTCTTCGAAATTTAATTTTCCAAAAATTTTAACCTTTAATGTCATGTTGCTTATTAATGCAGTGTATTCGAAAACTCATCAATAAATAAAGCGAGGTTCGCATCGACGTTCGCCAGGTCCGCTAGTATATTCAATTTTATTGAAATAAATATTTATAGCAAATTATGCCAAATTACGCACTATCAAAGAATTGATATCTTGGTAACAATTAAATGATAAAAAAAAACGTCGACAATTGTTATTATAAAAAAGAAATGTAATTTTTTTTGCAGTTTCTTAAAATTTATATTATACAGCATTTTTATTTACGCCATTATATAGAATTGGCTGAAAATTGTAACTACTTCTCACATCAAGGACTTCCAGAAAATAAAATTTTCTATTCGAGACAACAACCATCTAATAAATATTTTGGGACAAAATATTATGACAGAATATTGGTTTGACGTTTGAGACTTCGGCCCGAAATTTCCCTAAATGTTTCTTGTTCAGTTCAGTGGATATTTTGTTGTCAAACTTTAAGTCGAACTCAATTTTATATTTTTTAATTTGTGTCAAATAATAAAATTACAGGCTGAAAAATTAAAATTTTGGCTTCTGCAAATTGCACACTGCACTGTGCACAGTGCGACTCTGACCGTACGCCATGCAAAGTGGAGTGGAATAATTTGTTCTATTTTTAAACAAGTTTATTTTGGCGGTTTCAACGAGCACAGCTAATTTATTAACATCTCATTAATTTAAATAGATACTACATCGTGAAGTTAGTTTTTAAGTGAATGTTTCTTAGTAAGTTTAATACAGGATTTGTAGTTTCTGACCACTTCAAATGTTTGTCGTGTTATGACATCAGCGTCTTGTGAGTTGTGCTCAGGTGCATCACCAGTCGTGCAGTGCAAATTGAATGCACCATTTTAAGAAGTTTTGAATCTTATTAGGGGTTGGTACAAATCACAATTAAGTTCACGTGTCCTGGTACAAAGTTTGAGTTGAATGATCCACAGGTGTTAATGGATTGAAAGTGGCAATTCAAGGGCACTTCACAATAACTAAAGCTAGTCGAATGTGATTGTATAAAAAAAATGAGATTGAAACTTCTGTGATATATTTGGCAGCTTTTATTTTCATTTTACAAAATGACGGAAATTCGCATGAAACTTCGCACTCTTGTTTTTGCTACAGTTCTTTTAATAGCAACGGTCTACCTAATTTTTCGCGGCAAAGACTGCAACTTTCAGTTATCCACAAACATTCGATTGAATCCACAAGATCATGCTATTGTTATTTATGCAATCACTCCCACATACTCTCGTCCTGTTCAGCGGGCTGAACTAACAAGACTGGCACAAACCCTAATGCTGGTTCCACATGTTCATTGGATACTCGTTGAGGATGCTGACTACAATTCACCACTAGTTAAATTAGTAATTGCACGGACTAACCTGACCGAGAGAACAACACTTATACACGCCAAGACACCGGACAAATACAAGCGAAAACAGAATGTAGGCTTTCATATCGAACCTTTTTAAACTATTTTAACTAACTATTCTTTAATTGAAATATTATATAGGAGCCAAATTGGAAAAAGGCCCGAGGTGTCGACCAGAGAAATGCCGGCCTGAAAATTGCCCGCAACTTGCTGTTGGAGCGTCCCAAACAACGAGGAATTGTCTACTTCATGGACGACGATAATACCTACAGCAAAGAATTGTTTCAAGAAATGGAAAAAATTAAGCATGGCAAAGTTGGTGTCTGGCCGGTGGGTTTGGTTGGTGGTTTAATGGTGGAGAAACCCGTCTTGGACGAAGACAATGAAATCATAGGTTTTAACAGTGCCTGGGAACCAGAGCGACCGTTTCCTATTGATATGGCGTCATTTGCCATCAGTGGAGATTTGCTGCTCAGCTACCCAGAGGCTATTTTTAGTTTTGATGTCAATCGAGGATATCAGGAGAGTGAAATTCTGCGGCATTTGACGGTTGTAAGGGATATGCAGCCGTTAGCTAATAAATGCACTGAAGTTCTAGTGTGGCACACACGTACCGAGGAGCCTAAACTTACTGCGGAACTGGCATTGAAGAAAGAGGGCAAACGTTCCGACTCCGGAATGATTGTCTAGGGTTTGAGTAATATCAAAATAATAATATTTAAAGATGTTCCGAATCACTTCCAGCAACCTTTGGGCGAAATTGGCATGTTATGGAGTTTAAAATTGTTGAGAATTCCAAGTGAGTTTAAATGAAATAGCAAAACAAGAACAACGTTTTGACCAAATTTCATTCACAACGTTTCCTCTAACTTGGTGCACATTCTAAGTTTACTGTATTACCTTTGGTATTATTACTATTTTGAATGGGGATGGGAATTTTATATTTGTTTCGAAATTAAATATAGTTTTTTGTAAAACAAATGTAGTTTATTGTTAATTATTTATGTTACACATTCAGTTTACGACACCTTTATTTTGCAATCTCATTTTGCCGACAGCGCTTTGAAAAAGCTAAGGGCTAGTGGCTATCTTAACTCAAACGAGTTTTGAGTAAAATTGGTAATAACGTGTTTATTAAAATGTTTGTGAGTTTTTTCATCAAATGAACTTGTAACTCCGGAGTACATAAAGAAAATATCGATAAGATTAGATTCATTTGATAACCGTTTCAATCAAATTACATATTGTAGAAATGGTTGGGGAAACCAATTTTTTAGTAAGTATAATTTTGATTTATGACACGTTTGAGTTTTCAGCACGTCATGTAGACTGAAAATACGTTGGGTACACTGCCGTTTAAAATATGTGATGCACCGTAAACCGTATTTCGCGAGAAGTTGCGTGGATTTGGTGCGACAGCGACGAGACTATTATTTGATTATAACAATAATTAAAATGCTTTTTTCTTTGGGATCGAGCAAAATGAAGAAAATGTAAATTGCATACATTCTCGTAGTTTTTTTTCCTTGAATCTTAAGGATAGTTAAATCGACTACAATTTGCGATTCATCTCGGTTGAATTATTTGTTTAAATTTTTGAAACCATTCATCGTTCATTAATATTTTACTTCAACTATGCTGGGACTTGGGAGAGAGGCACACAATAAGATATATGTATATGTGACTGCACAAAAGTAAGCGACTAAGTAGTATCAGAGATATGTAAGGAAAGCTCGCAATTTGCATTCGTGCCACTGGTTTGCTGAAATGACTTGGAATCCATAGAAGTGGTCGGTTGTAGGTGGTGCGAGTATTTAAATTCTCTGAAACTTGAAACTGGAGATAATGAACTAAGCGTAGATGGGGATAACACACAAGTGTATGTTCTGACACAGTACTAAGTTATATTATCATTGTCTCGTCTCCAGCCATGACAATCTGAACATCTAAATAACACTTAAAATTGCTTTAAAAATATATGGGTAGAAGAAATTAGTCCTTTTGGAGCAATGCTTATGGAAAAGAAAATGTTATGACCTTAACTTCTTAATATTTCGACCTTGATTTTGTTGTATCTTCGTTAACAATATAAATAACGCGTAATATTATGATTTTTATCAAGTCTTTTATTCGGCGTTGAATAAATTATAATCGACAACTTCTTAGCTAGGATTTCAACCTATATTGGTTTGTCGTAGTCGTAAAAAAAATGCTCAAAATGCATTACAATTTAAAAAACAGTGAACGGGAAAAAGAAATGAACCATTCACATTTTTTGTTAACAAATATTACTTAAACTTAAAATTCAGCAATTCAAATCACATGTAAACGCGCCGTAAATCCGATGGCGATGTGATCATATTACATTGTGGACACAGCTTCCTCGCACCCAGTGTTTTCAGCCAGCACTTCTCACAGTGTACATGCCAGCAACAGATAGATACCACCGGCAGTTTAAATTCATCCATGCAGATGAGGCATTTCAGCGAGTCATTTTTATTCACACGAGTCTCATACTCTCGAATTTTTGCCTTCAAAGATTCAATTGTTTGATCACGACCCTCCACAAACACCGCATCATTTGTCTCGTCTGTCATTAGACAATTGGTAAAAGCATCATCGTTGCATCCGTTATTATCATCTTCGCATTCCTCCTCATCGTCAGTGCGACGTAATGCAGCATTGTTTGTACTGTCTTGCTGACCAATAATTAAATTACGTAAATACGTGTTTTCGGTTTGTTCTTTTAGATTGTCCCCACTGGCTGAGACAATTACATTACACTCCGAATACTGTGCCGGTCCATACACTTGTGTGTCATCCCCATCCACATTGAGTTCATCATCTTCATCCGGTTGGGTTGAAGCCGCTTTGAGTGTGCTATCGCGAAAAGAGTTTAAAATACTCGCACCACCTGTGGACGAGCAACTTCCAAGCATTCCAATGTAACCTTGCTCAAGTAAGCTGGTGGCACGAACGCGGGTTTGTCCGGCCCACTCGTACACATCGCCTTCTATGTCCACAGTATCATCCTCTGGATCGAATACGGATTCTGATGCAGTGGTGTTGCGATGTTTACGCTCAACACTTTTGAGGCAGGCCTCCACATGTGTGTCAATGTCGTATGTGATGCGTTCGTTGCATATAGGACATTCCGGATCGTCAGCTCGACGTTTGCGTGGTATCTGAAATTATAATCACATTAAATTTTTAACCGAAACACATACAGATTAAAATATTAAACAAACCTTCATTCTTGCTCTGCGGTTATTCCGAATGCTCACATAAGTTTTCCAGGATGTCGGATCAAATAAAGCTGTCCCCTTTGCATCGGTTGATGTACTCGGTGTGTCCTTTGCACCATTAGTTACAGGTGAGACACAACCACCTCCATTACTTTTTCGATTGCGTGAAGAACCTGTCAACTTATTGAGCCGATCCAGCTCCAGTGACAAATGATTTGCCATCTCAGAGTCGCGCAACGTTATGCTGCACACCGGACAACAAGTTGGTTCCAAATTTTTTTTGCGTTGTCTAAACACACGCACTTTCTCACTCATGTCTTCCATCGAACCAGTGACTATCGGCATTTACGCAACACCAGGAACAAAACTCACTGTGGCTTCCTACTTTTTGGGTAAAAGCGTCTTGAAGCTGTCCCTTACAAACGCAAGGTCTGCGTTACAACCTTCAATTAGTTGAATTGTGTTACAGTTTGGAAACCTCCAAAGGACAGCTTTAAAAAATTTTGTAAAATAAACAACAGCATAAGCCGAACCTCAATTTGACATCTTTACAAAAAAAAAACAGTATAGCTACATATATTTAATGTTAGTAGCTATATATATGGTACAGTTTTTATATAATGAACAATTTATATATATATATATATATAGTATATATATACGAAACGATATTTGAAAACTTTTTCGAAATAATCCCATATTTAAACCATAATAACATTAAATTATATTGTGACAAACTCTCATGAAGGTTGTCATGAAGACACTCAAGCTTTAACGATTGAACTATATAGGGTTTTCCAACAAGATGTTTCATTTTGAATAGCCTGTTATTTCGTCAGCTCTCAATTTTCATCTTTTGACTTTTAACAAGTAAAAACTACGTCATTACTAAAAATGGTACGATACATTCGCAACTTTTCAAGAAAAGTTTCCTGACCGTGTTATTTCTCGAAGAGGTGATCACAATTGGCCACGAGATTTTTTTTGGGCCTCGTAAAAGATGAGGTCTATGCCTTATATATTAACTCCGTAATTGCCCCAAAGTTTAGCTCTTGATTTAATTTTGCCATAATTTTTTCCACAATTTTTCCATTTTCCGGCTAAATTTTTCGAGTTTATTTTTGATGATTAACACAAAAAAAAATCTTTAAGCAAATCGGACAATCCGTTAACGAGTTGTGGAATTACAAACAAATTTCAAGCCTTTTGTAAAAATATGTATATACTAGCGGACCCGGCGAACGTCGTTCCGCCACAAACCTTGCTTTAATTATTGATGAGTTTTTGAATACACTCCATTAATAAACAACATGACATACATTCGAAGTTAAAATTTTTGGAAAATTAAATTTGGAAGGACCAAAATCCTATGTATGATCGAGAAGAGCAAAACACAAAAATCTCCATGCAAATCGGACGCTCCGTTTCAAAGTTATGGAATTTTCAAATGAATCCTAAAAGTGTGCAATTTGTGTTTTATTTTTCACGTTTTTAACGCTTTTTCGGTTAAATTTTCCGGGTTTTCTTAACGAATATTGAATGGTATGGTCGAGACGAATACAACGAAAAAATCTCCATGCAAATTGGACACTCCGTTTCAAAGTTAAGAAATTATAAAAAATTTCGCAAATATTGCTTCCAACAATATAATATATATGATTGCGGCGACCATATTTTTACAAAATTTAAAAAATATATGGTTAGAGTAACCATATATATGGTTGGAGTGACCATATTTGTAGTAAAATTTTTGAAAAATAGGGTTGTGGTGACCATATATAGATTGGAGTCACCATATTTGGTGAAATTTTTTAAAAATATGGTTGTGGTGACCATATATAGGTTGGAGTAACCATATTTGGTGAATTTTTTGAAAAATATATTTGTGGTGACCATATATATGGTTGGGAGCAATATATTTGCGAAATTTTTTATAATTCCATAACTTTGAAACGAAGTGTCCAATTTGCATGGAGATTTTTTTGTTGTATTCTTCTCGAATATACCCTTCATTGTTTGCTAAGAAAACTCTGAAAATTCAACCGGAAAAGTGTTGAAAACGTGAAAAATTAAACACAAATTGTACACTTTCAGGATTCATTTGAAAATTTGATAGCTTGGGAACGGAGTATCCGATTGCCATAGAGTTTTTGTTGTTGTATTCTTCTCAACCACTCCATTCATCGTTTTTCAAGAAAATCCAGAAAATTCAACCGCAAAAGTGTCAAAATCGTGAAAACAAACACAAATTGTACACTTTCCAGAATCGATTTATTTATTGATTAGCAACTCATTTAGAAAACAACATGTTGTGGCCGAGCAGTGCACGGGTTCCTCCGCTAGTTATTAAATAAAATTATTTGTTGAAGAAATTTATGTTTTTATTATAAAAATATATTTACTTTACTATTGGAAGCGTTTATATTCTGTTTATTTGCCATATAACTGTGCCAGAAAAAAATATTAATTATATTTTCTAAATTAATTAAAAATTTTGGTCTTCACTCAAACATTCGAATTAACGCGTCCTACTGTCTTATATGCAAATCATCAAGAATATCGTTTCGCAATTTTCATTAAAAAAAACCGGAATGCCGTTGTCATCGAAGTTACAGAAATTTTTAAAATGCATTATACAATCATTTAAAATGACTTTTACTATATAATATAATATATAATATATTGTGCAATTTGCAGATCTTACGAATATGCACGCGTTGTATGGTTTGTGAGTAAAACAACATGAGATTCTTTGAAATGAATGTTTTATTATAATTTTTGTATTTGGAGTTTTTGTATTTATTTATATACATATAATTCGATATATAGACATTTTGTTGCTTAACTTAATTCTAGACAAATTACTTTTATGTATTATATTCATTATAGCCATATTTTCGTCAAAATATTAAAATGATTGCCCATTTTTAATAAGTAGAAATATGAAATGAAGTAAATTATGTTCGATAAATTCGCGCACAATTTCAAAAATTTTATGGTAGCCAAATTGAAAATACAAAATTGCCGTATGTTATAATTGAAATTAGAATTTTAATGAAGCCTTGAATTAATTCTTATCGATGATTGAATAAAATTCGATGTATTTTTAGAAAGTTCTAAGTAAAATAATGCTTTTTGATTGGATTTAAATTAATTATTGTGTTTAATTATTTTGCGGGGCTGTCATAAAAGTTTTCTCACTTGAAACTGTAATATTATTATTGTTTAGTTTCTTCAAAAATCAATTACAACATAATTTATTGATATTTACGCATGTTGATTGAGAAAATAATTTTATGAGATCAAATACTGTTATTATTGGTGTGAATTAACGTTATAAATAAAAATGCTGCTTGAGATTGAGTTTTCAAACATGACATTACACGTGACTGTGTAAACTTTAAATTCATCGGCAAACCTCAATTTGAAAAAGCTACAATGTCAAAATAATAAGTTTAAAAATTCAAATCAGTTTTATTTTTATTTTACCTCAAAAGCGGTAAAATTGTATTAAAAATATTAACTTAAATTGTTTACTTAAACATTTATACTAAATCTTAACACAGCTTATGAATTCTTAAAATGTAAGTACAATGCACGATGCACATTTCTGTAAATAATTGTTCATTGGGTGTCGTCATACATATTTATTATTAATAATTATTATACTATTTAGTATTTACATAATTTCGATAGTGTTTTTAATTTTGTATTTAATTAAATTAATTACGTTTAAGTACAATAGAGTCTTCTGTTGTATTCTTCTTCTTTTTTAAACTAAATTATTCGTTAAATTTGAGTTAGAGAATTTAAATTCTAAATGCAAATGTAATGCATTTTTGTGTAATTTAAGTTGAAAAATTAACAAATTGTCAAATGTCTTCTCCGCGTAACTTTACTTGTGCATTTTGCTTAATAATTAAACAGAACTAATTGTGAAGTCTTTTTGCTGTTCGTTATTGCACAAAAATATAATACATATATTTACAATTTTTTGCTGCGATGTGGTATTAGTACCACACGCATGCGCACACACACACACACACACACACACACATTAATAGGAAAACCTGATTTTGGCAAAAAAAATTCCGTGTAAAGAACACTATCTGGGAACATTATTGCAGCTTGTTGGTGCGTGCAGTCCGGTTCGTTGAATTGCAGCTTTAAAAGCCCAACCTAATGGAACGGAAGTGCATCAGTGAAGCAAGTGTGTTCGTTCTACGGTCAAAATGAGGCAACATTAGGACTAGGACTATGTTCGGTGCGAGACTGCAGGTAGGTAATGCGTTCGGCGTGATCCTGCGGTGGCGATAATCTGCTCAATTTGTTGGCATTATTGTCGCATGCATGCGGTGAGGTACTGCTGTGTGGCGGACTTTGTAGGCCAGCTAGGGAACGTACTTGCAGTAATAACCCACTATTTAGTAACCGAGCTTGATGCTCTTGTGCTTTAGCACGTAAGCATGCAATTGAATTGTTTCTGTAATGACAGGGAATAAAGCAACAATTATAGAACAAGTCTTTTTTATTTAAATGGCATCGAAACAAAAGTTAGTTAAGTTAATTAGAAAGCAATTTGTTATTGTTAAAGTGTTATTGAATTAAAATCACCGTATGTATGTAATGGGGTCTCGATTGTAGTTAACCCACCTAAACGCTTCGGGGTCTTGGTCAGGATGGAAATTAGTAGA
Source organism: Sylvicola cinctus (assembly GCA_963854165.1). Taxonomy (NCBI): domain Eukaryota; kingdom Metazoa; phylum Arthropoda; class Insecta; order Diptera; family Anisopodidae; genus Sylvicola; species Sylvicola cinctus. The sequence continues at coordinate 28,577,895 of OY974083.1, read as the reverse complement.
TGTGGCATTGGGATGAGGTGTAACGCCCCCGCCACAGCCCGTCTGACCCATCATTACTATTAAATCTTTTCCCGCCTTCGTCGCATCACAATTATTGCTCATTTGATGGCTCGGGCTGGGTCCCCCCGATTGCAATTGGGATTGTTGTAGCTGTCCGCTGGCATTACTGGGTGGCGGTGACGACGACGTTGACATGCTGCTGCCACCATTCGTGCTTGGTGATGTTAGGCCAACGACAAGTGCACCATTTGTGGACGTTGACATGCCGTTGTCACCGGAAATGTTGCAGGATGCAGATGAGGCCGCTATTGACTGAGATTTGCTAACGTTGTTGTTTGTACCAGTGCTTGAAATATCACTGCCTTTGGATGTGGTCTCGTCGCGATCACTGTTACCGCTTTCCTCATTTTTGAGAGCCTCCGCCGCTTCCAAGGACTTACGGTGCATACCTAAAACAATTGAAAAACTCTAAAAGTTAATAGGGGCATAATTTATTTGTGATAATTGTTGGTTATTCATTTCGTAATATAATAGATATTTTTACACATACGATAATTGTGTGGCCACGCACGTCCGATAACAAAATATGTTTGAATAATAAATAATATATGTACATTGTGTGAAATCCTTATTGAGGGGTGGTTTGTGTTATGTGGGTTTGAGTAGGGTAGATTGAAAATAGATAAAAAGGGGTGGAACAAAGGTGTAGTGCTTTGTAATACAAACCTATAATTTAAATGAAAAACAGCAAATCATAATATGTAATTGAATGAAATTGAATTTTATAAGCAAGAAAACATGAATGAATATGGTTTTTACTTTTAACTTGTGATTGCTGAAATTTTAAAGTTTATTCAACTTTACATGAATTAATAGTTTAAAAAATGGAAACTTGAATTCAAAAAACACTTTTTAAATACATTTCTGAATAAAAGATTCTACTAAAATGAATTTATCGTTACAATTATATCTTAAAGGAGTTTTTCGTCTAATACTTGAGGAGCTACAAAGTTACAAGTTATAAGGATAAACAAATATTTATAGGAAACTAAACAAAATACAAATAATAAAAAAGGATGTCAAATCAAAATAAAAGCGTTTAAAACTAAAAATAAAATAACGGAATAAAAGTGTCATTTACTTTTGGCCTCCATACCTAGTAGCCAAGGCGCGACCGCTTCGTTCTCCTTGGCTGACTTCAGTATAGTCTCAGGTAGTGGTAGCGAATGTCGGACCATGGCGCCATACAGACCGTATTCAGCCATTATAGTGCTACGACCCCAACATTTTTCTGTTTTGCGCCATTTTGCACGACGATTTTGGAACCAAACCTAAAACATAAAAATAAGCAATGAATTCTTTTTTATAAACATATTCCCTTTTATATAGATTTTGGTGCACCTAAATATAAAAATCAGCAGAATCGTCGTACATAAAGAAAGTAATCAGTGAATATAATTTAAAATGAAAATACATTTTGTCCAGGACTTGATACAACAATTTATTGCACAATTTGAAGTGCTAAACAAATGTCGTGGACAGAAGACCCTCTTCACCACAACTAACAACTGTCTTCATTTGTGGATTACTTATTGCGCAATTGTTCAATAAATTTACAAAATAAAACTCATCAAAAAGAACGGTTTGAAAATCACACAATTCCCAATGCAACCCTTCAAAATATGTGACCGAATTTCAAAATTCATTTAATCCACCCAAAATAGAACCACCACAATGACCTTCATTCATCATTCTATTTAGACGCGGATATAGGTATTAGGAATATATTGGTAAGTTAGACATAGTGGGTGTCTATAAGGCGCCCAGCAATGCGAACGGCGGAATAGAATATAATGTTGGGTGTCACACCACAATGGAACTACTTAAATTCCAAACGGATTAGTCAATTAAAGTACGTGAAAGTATTCAACATCTTCTCTCCTCATTCATGTTCTTTGTCAATAGCGAATGCGTTCTGTGTGCGTGCAGTGCGGATAACAAGGGATGTGAGTATTTTGATGACGTAGATTAACGATTAGTGATGAAAACGGTTAGGGGCTTAACGCACCCTTTTCTCGAACATGTAATATTTGTTCTCACCCAAAAATATTTCACCAGTGACTTTCGTCAATACCTAATTGCATTCCAATTCGGAGCGTGTTCGTAGTCAATTTTTTGTGAAGGGTAGTAGAGAAATAAGCACGCTGGAGAGTGAATTAGTCTTTATTTTTTGCTAAGAGATTTAATTTTTCTTAATTTAAAAAATAAAAAATAATTTGCTTGTACAAAAAGTAGTAAACACCTAATTCCACATTCTTTTGTCCCGATTTCATAGAACTCCCAGTAATCTTACATTATTAACCCCAATTTGTCGAAATCAGCAAAATCAATGTCTATTATCTTTTAAGCGGTTTTGTCAATTTTGCTGAATCAAAAATTCAATTATAATTTGTAACAGAAATATGAGCACTCTCACTCCAATCAAATAACAGAAATCCGATAATATCTCCTGTACATTGGAAATGATTACAATATTCCTACGCAGCGAGTATACTAGTATTAAATTTATAGGATTACATATCTGTACAGAAAGCCATCACATAAATTTACCCGCAAGTATTCGTAAAATATTTCATTGTTCCGTTCCAATTATTACTAATTGATAATAATAAATGAATGATTAAATCATTAACTGACAAAAATACGATTACGATCATTATAACATTGTGGATAATATTAATACACGATACTTGGGGGGTGCTCATCCATCCTTTGTGTGCTAGTAAAGTGTGAATTAAATAGAACAAAGTATGTAATGCCTATCTACATTTTGCGGTAAGTACACATGTATAACGATATAAAGACCGTTGCACCGAATAAGGACACGTGCATCACCGTTGGCCAATTATTTTGCGGTATTATTAAACAATTTTCCATTTGTTTGGTTATTTTATCCCATTGACTTTGGTTTGGCATCTCAATTTCTCACTGCCGCATTTCCATGCCAATGAGAGTCGACTCTCTGCGTTGTTTGAAGTGCGAAAAATCTGTCCGCCGATCATTATACACCCATAGAGGATGACTGTGTAATATTATACGATGAATTCCACTTAGATGATTTTCCACCCCTTATTTGCTCAGCGGAAAACTGCGACGGTGAAAATGTTGCGAAACATTTTTGTTATTTTGATGATGAAATAATTATCTATATGTGATAACTTAACGTGGTTATGTAATGAATTTAAACAATTTCTTACTCAAAAAAGAGCTAAAATTGAAAATTTAAATTATTTTTTTTGATTGTGAAAAAAAAAACGAACAGATTATTAGTAGTTACTTGTTATATTGGTAATTTAGTTGCAAATCGAAAATACATATTAAATTATTTAATTAATACTGAAAACATTCTTCATCCTTTCCACAAATTTTCAATAAATGTTCTCCACAACCAACCCTTAACCACACAAGTTGTATTATTAGAACCAAATAAATGGGAATGAATGTTTTTCAATTAACTCAAGTGCCCTTCAAATTTAGCAATCTCGTTATCAACCCGAAAATAATCCGACAAAAACGCATACAGCGGAATACAACTGACAGTGAGTATCAACAAATACCTACAGCTGTTACAGTTAATGATCGGGAACGCACACATTTCTCTCTTGGGAGTTGAGTATGCGTTTAAGTACTTTAAAACTTGTTACAATTATTATTATCTGTAAACGAAAAAAAGGAAGTGCTTCAATTTTATTTGAGCACACTGTTAGCAGAGCCTATCACTTATATGACATACGGAAACATGGATGAAACGCCCAGTCGTTATAATAATTATAAAAAATAAAGTATTATTAACAATTGGAAAAATTAAATACATCCTTTAATGCCAAATCTAAAAAGAACATTTTTTATGGGTTGCACTTGCTTTTGCGAATTAAACGCAAACACACGCGCCAGCATGGTTTTACAAAGGGGTGGAACTGCATTTAAATTCAAGTCATTCGTTGCACCACATGCAATCTTTGTTTTAAAGAATGGCAACGTAAATAATTAAATTACGACGAAGCCATGTTGGAAAATATTCCAATGTTTTGCAATCTGAAAAGTGTACTGCACGAATAAAGGATTCTTTTTTAAACATGGCGTGTTCCTTTAACTGCAAAGACGTTAGCCTAAGTTACAGTTGTTCATATTTCACAAAAAAATTGTCAATTACCAATTAAGAGTACTTATTTTGAATTAAACATGCTAAGTTCTCATTGAACCGATAATCCCTTCTTGAGATATTTTCTCACGCACGCGCTAGCAAGTGCAATAATTTGAAGCGCTGCACCCACACCCGTGCGATGACCATAAATTATGATTAAACTTAATTTGATTTTCATGCAACCCTAAATAACAAAAGGATGCGTACACAATGCACAATATGATAGTTGTGGCGATATGCCCGACAATGCTCGTGTGTGGAGAAGATGCACACCAAAAAGTTCAACGCATAGTAAGAGGGGTGCCGCATTCAGTCACAAGTTTCCGGAAAGGGCGACCGTTGATGCAATGAAGCTGTGTGCCTCCCTGGGGATCGTTTTAGCAGCTCATTCGCATTCAACAAAAATGTTAAGTGTGTACAATATTTTTCCGGGTGAATTTCCACCGAATTCACAAGCCAGCGCGGCGCATTGTGTAATAAAAACCACATAATTAAATGAATATCAAAATAAATAGTTGTTTAGTGAGTGCACACTGTGCATCATCCTATTTTGCACATGAATGCACGAATGTATGCGGCATCCCCTAAAATATTGTGAAAACTGTGTGTGTGTGTGTGTGTTTGTAGAATTGGGTGCAGACTGCAGACGCAGTGTGTTTGATGATGCGATATCTATTGGCGTGCTTCTTTTCTGGGGAACGGGATAAATTATAGCCCAAGAAGAACATGAAATATAATTCATTTATGGTTGGTTTGCTGGTTTGCTGGAGAGGGTTAATTGAAAATTATTTTGGAACTGTGCAGATTTATTGTGGACAAAAACTGTGTGTTCCGATTTAAATAGCTGCGTATTTACAAGTGGTATCGGTAAAAACATTCCAAGGATGCTTGAGCATAACTTGTGCTGTGATCTCATTTGAGTTAGCGGACCCTCATTTAACAATGATGCTTTCTTTTTTACTTAACACAAATATTTGCATATATTTAACTATTTGTCACTCAAGTGCAAACACACACCATATCGATAAGGGTTGTGAAAACACAAAGACCAGAAGACATTCCTTTATATGGGAAAAACCAAAAGAAAATTGAGAAACACCCTTTGCCAGTAAGGAGTACAAGTTACATCAAGGAATTGCAAAAAAAAAAAGTGAAGGACAAATACGATGATCTCTACTTAGTATTTCTCTCTATGCCAAGATAAGGTATATTTGTGAAGTAAAGAAAGTTTTCCTAACCGAACTCTTGAGTTGATTTGCTAGAGGGCAACAATGATTTGCCTTTTGGAATGACACTAAAAATTTAATGCGTCACAGTGCACGACAAGTTCTGTGTTAAGTTAAGACTATCTTTGAATAACTATTGTAATTCGAAAATTTAAAAAAATTATTGCTAACTAACTTTAGTTTTAGAAAGACTAATAAATGTTGTCCACAGAGCCATTAACAACTTTCGGATTATATAGATATTTGAGTTTAGATCACAATTGCGTCTAATATAAACATCCAGACCGGGTGGTTGTGCAATACGGTTCACCAGTTCAATATTTAAATTTCCAAGTGCTCTTGTTTTATGGCCACACATTAATTCCTGGGTAAACCCCTTACTCTAATTGAATTCTTAAAATTAAAATGATCAATTCTTGGCTTCACATTTTTACTAACAACGAGTATAAGTAACATATATATGAAAATACTGAATTTTGCTTCAACGCATTTATGACTGTATTATATGGGGCCGCCTCCCAAAGGGTTGATCAACAAGCCACGATGCTGCGAAGAATATATGTACATTCAAACCAAAGCAACAAAAAATGGTCCTTAATCCTTATTATGGACATCGTCAACTAATACGAAGACAATTCAACGAGTCGTTGAAACATGATCCCATTTATTGAATTGCAAACGTTCGGGATTGTGGGGTACCTACATTGAATCAAGTCAAGCCAGGAATAAGTTTCTATGCAACGTACAGAGGGATGAAAAAATTGTTCACTTAGCGTAATTGGATAGAAGAGAATCTTTACAAGGAAACTTGTACATTCTCCTATAATACGTATATCAATGGAGTTTTTTATTTTTTCGTATTTATTTTTCGCTTTTGTAACCGACTTTTTTTTCTAGAAACTCAAGGCGATCGACAATATTCTATAGTTCTGTGCGTGTGCGGTGAACAACATCAAAACCCCAAAATGAGAATAAATGCTCTAAATTTATTTATACAACAGTGGATGAGAAAGGGCATACAGTGGTTTCTTTTTAACATTGTAAATGGCACACAAGGAATCGAAAGAGGAGAGTTTATTCCTTATAGCCATTCATCATGCACTCAAGTATATATAACAAGTTCTACAGTCGCGTTCAAAGCGTCTGCTAGACGGAAAAAAGTGAAACTTTCATTGATGAGATTGATATATTGTGGTTGGACGGATGAAAATATCATTCAATTGAAATGCAATTATGCGGATAAGAGATTTTCCAATTCAATTTTTCCCATTTCTTTGTGTGCCCGCGTCATATATATGTGTCGTTGCCTTTTTCATGGCATTCGAAATGATAGGGTGGTTATTGTGCCCACCCCCCCACAATATATTAGTTATTGGGAATCGAATTGCATAATATGTGTTTGTGTCTGTGCATTGTACGGGTGGGTTTGAAATCTTTTCACATACATTTATTATTATTGTTTACAAGTGTGTTTGTGTATGTCGGATAACACACAAATCACTGAACAAAATCAAAGCAAACCTCCCCTTGGAAGTTGGTAACGAAGGCGGGTATGTCCTTTAGTCAATTTATTCAATAAATCAGTTTTTCAAGCCGCATGCGGTTGGCTATGCAGTAATTGTAATATCGTAAAGAAAGAAAATCACAGAATAAAATGGTGGACAACGGATTTTTGGCTTCAGAATTGCTGCAAAATAGCAGTAATATGTCATCGTAACACTGCGGGTATGAAAAGCATCTCAAACTGTGAGCCAAACGTAGTGTGGGCAAATGTACTCAAACTTACCCCCATGTAAATACTAATAGAATATTTTCCATTTCATGTAATAAACCACTGAACATTTCTATACCGAATTCTAAGATTTTACAAATTATAAAGATATGCAAATTAATTGCACGAGTAGGTTAGTCAAACTGAGTTAACGTAAAGGTTTAATGTTTTCCTATTGATTTAAATTAAGTCATTAAAATTAATAACGATTTCTCCCCGACATCAAACAAAAGAAGGAAATATTTTCTAATGTGCGAAATTTCACTAAAAAAAAAAAATGATAATAATTACAAACTATCCCATACCAACTAAGGAGCAAATCTTTTGCAAGCAAGAGCATACGTCTCGCAACAGGCGGTCTAAATGCACAAACAAATATGGGAAACAATTACTATTTGTATTTCAATCATTTAGGGGTGCATTAACATAAAAAACCGGCACGTGCCATCATCATTTTTTCCCTGCGCGGACACACTTTATTGTTTTCATGTTTTCTTTATTGTTAACATGTTACTTGTTTGTCACACTTGTATCACACTAATCAGTAATCATTTACTAATTTGAAGTGTTTGCGCATTGCAAGGGGATGATGTCTTTCATTCAATGATCATTATTTTATAGAATTGTCAAACACTGCAATTCTTTTTAATGCAACATTTTAATTGTATTGCAGCATCAACTTGTGTTGTCAACTTTCATAGTCTGCAGCTACACTGTTTAATATTACCTTTAAGAAATGCATTGAGTTTGAAACGAAATATAAAAATGCATTTATGAATTGACGTAATGAATTAATTTAAAATCCTATAACTTCAATTTCGATTGCAATTAATATTTTAATTATTATTTCTATGTTATGTGGCCTTCCTTTGTAAAGAATTCTTTTGAAATCCAGCACTGTAACGAGACATATTGAATTTATTCAGTTTATAAAAAGCTGCCCACATACGAAACGATAATACAAGAGTATAAGCTGCTATTAAACAGCAATTTATGTGCGCTTATGACTACATTTGCAGCCATAACTTCTGTGCTGAATAGAAATATTTGACTTTGATCAATTTTGACAAAACGATATCAATTTCGACGATTTGAAACAGGAATTTTACGCGCGAGTTGCTGAAAATGCTTCGGAACACTCTTTCTCATCCCATTGCATGGAACGGCCATTATGCGGTCTCAATGGCAAATTGATTATGGTATTAAGTAAGTATTAGTTGATGAATATATCAATGCGAATATGAATGTGATACACCCACAAGATACCTACAAAACATAATGATATTTGAGAGATATTCGCTCGCAAATTGCATTTAGGGGTTTCACCTGATACTTCAACGATAAAGTTCTCTATTGTATATTAATATTCAGTGTACTTTAAGTTCGTCTTTATCTTATCGATAATTGCTATATAATTAAACACAATCAGGCAGTGAACGGTTTCACTGTTTTTAATATTAATAATTTGTATTAATTGTTATTAATACTTGATATAAAAAATAATAAATAAATGTTGTAAAAACATTTCTTCAGCGTTCATATACACGGGCCAATCAACTTTGTAACAACAATTGGCCAATTTTCATCAAAAACGTATAAACTTATATAATTACATATGCCCGCAGTTCTTCTTTATTACCTGCGCGAGTTGCTCATTGTGTGAATTAACTGAATTTATAAAAATGGTGCGTCTAATTTTGAGAAGCATAAACTATGCTATTTGCATGTCATTGCATACTTCGGTGACTCTGAACGTTTCATTTTTTTGACATTTATTCTCAATGATCAGTTAAACTCTATAATTAGGTGCCGCGAACAAACAATATTTGCCGCTTTTTACATGTGAATTCGCTGACTACATTCTATTTTGTACAGCATTCTGCTCACACATAGTTGTACAAATACGTACTCACACCGAAACATTTACGACATGTGTTTTTGTTTATTTCAATTGTTGGTGGCAATTTTTTTCCCCCATGGCAATTAAAGTAATACCGACAAGGTGTGGAAGCAGACTTTAAACCTACATTATAACACTTAATCCAATGATTTGCAATTTTGTTTTCATTGGAACAGACGAGGCGTTTCAAAAGTCGATTGTATTCGATGTTTTATTATTTTTTAAACTTATTAAGTAAATACACAAAATGGAATTATGAATTATGATCATTAAAAAACTGGTTCGTCATACACTTTGTGCATATCGTTAAAATACATATAAGGACGAACAATGTCAGAAATCATCTACAACCAGCAACACAATATACTTTAAGTTCGTCTTTAACCAATTATAAATCATCAAAACATTGTATTTTTAAATTAAATTTACACTTTGAGTTTTAAATATTAATAGGCGAATGAAAAGACTTATTTTGCAACACAATATTTTCAGAATCAACATAATAGGTAAAGAAAATGCGTCTAAATTATTAACAAATAAAAATTAACAACTTTCGAGCGCACAATAAAATTTCCTGTTTGTTCATATTTTTCAATAATAATGAATATTTTCACCATTTTTAATTTGCATAAAAAAGTCGCTTAATTGTTCCACTCCCCAGTGTGAAAATTTTCTCATTTTTTTGCTTTGTTTGCTAATAACAAAAACAACGAAAAAAAATCCACCATTTTATATTTCTTTTTATCTTTTGCAAAGTCAGTTTTCTTTAATTCCGCCATTTCTTATGGGCAATGGCTCCTGACAATTTAATTAAATGCTTTTAATTTTTCTGGCGTCTTATTTATCGGTTGTGCACCACGCTGTTTCATGCCGTGCATTCTGTTGCCTCACTCAACACCAGATGAGGCCACCCTTTAGCACTAATTAAATATGCTTGAAGTACTTAACGTTTTCCTTTTGTAAATATTCGTTAATTTTGTGCGTGACAATAAGTGAGTTCATTGTGAAAACATTTGAACCAAGCTAGTTATTGCATATAATATGTACACGTTTATAGGACGAAGTGTTATGTAATGCTTTTTAATATTCATCAATCGTCAATCATCATAAATTTATATAATTGTACCATTGAATAAAAAACAAAAGAATTGCCACAATAATTTTCTCACGATAGTTTTGCAATTTCATTTTGAGAAAGTTTCAGCGTTGACAATTGAAAACGCTTTTGTTAGCACTGCATCAATTTTATAGAGAAAATTGGATTTTTAAATTTGCTACAAAATTTACACCTGGTGGATAAAAAATCGACCAAATTTTCCCATGACACTTCACATGCTATTAATTAGAAAAATATGAAAAGATGACGTTGAACGATGTGTGTTTATTCACTTTATACTGTTACGATCCCATAAGAGGGCCAATTGTAAGATCTCGCCAATCAAGTTTCAAATTGAACAGATGGAAAAACAAAAGATTTACAAGTCGCATAGTTTTGCTGGTAAAATTCCTAAAAATCTGATTCTCACGTGCTCAAATACAGCTGAAGCACCCAGCGTACAATTCACTCAAATGCTATGCAGTAATTATTACTATAAACGAGATTTATCAAGTGCCTCCAACACTTTAAGTCGATGATTAGTCCTTCAGTTGTTGCATGCACACCAAAAAATTGATTTTAGTGTAATTGTGTTTAACAAACGACGCGTCGGTAATTTAACTATTTTTTTGATTTTATTAAATAATGAATGGAAATCAAAGAACTAATAACATTTTGAAAGTTCAGTAATGTCAGTTTCATAAAAATAAAATGGAATTTGGAGTCCAAACATCTTCCGTGTAAAAAAAATGTTTATCATTTGTATCTCCCCATACTCAAACCGAAATAATCTTAATAAATCTCTTTCGCAATTAGTTACACAACAGATGCTACTTCAAATCGCATGGTAAGGTTAATTTAAAAAAGCAAACAATTTCAATTTCAAGCAACAACATAATTACGCATCTAATTATGCAATTGTTGAATTAAGCCGCAAAATCAGACCATTGTGTATTAATCTTCAAGTCTACCATATTTGATTAATTAATTGTTACGAAATTCGACAAAATATCATTGTTTCAGCATTAAATATTACTAGCTTAAAACTAAGGCGTCTTGTACCACCCACAAATTAAATTAACGGCATGCGGCTTCTAAAGTGCATACACCACAACTGTGCAGCGTCAATTGAAATTGTAAACATCAAATTAAACACAAATTTAAAAAACAACTATCAACGATCTGACACAAAACAATAAGTCAAGTACTTTAATGCCCACCCTCCGCCCGCCACCCGGTTGGCAAAGGTCGAGCATCTTTCACGGACAATACCATTCCAGCGATTTAAACCGCATACGCAATATTGATTGAGTGACAGCGAGCGTTAAAATGTCACATTAAATGTTAATTTGTTATAACCTGAACGTGTTTGAGAAAAATTACAACAAATAAATAAAGGAGAAGAGCCACTTTACCGCACACATCGCGAACAATCGGCTAAACAAACAAATTACAACCGCTCGCGCACAATAATAGTTAAAATACAATGACCATAGAGTGTATTTTACTGTAGACCGCGCGCATTGATGTGATAATACGAGTTGATATGTATGAAAGATGCGTATAAGCTTTTTTCCACGGCCAAAACAGACTTGTTGTCTCCTTTCATGTGTTAGCTTTGTTAAAAATTAAAGATATGAAACATAATTGTATGTTTCATTTTCCTCGAAATGCTTCAAAATGCAAGAAACAAAATCTTTTTACAATCTTCTCCTGAAAAGAGTTTTCTGTTCTCTTTTTTTTCATCTCAAGTTTTTAAATGAATTATATTATGTTAAGTTGATGTGTGCCTTAAGACGAAATATTTAAATAATTAGTATGTTACACAAATATAAGAGAGCATCTTAAGTGTGGTTGCGAGAGGCTGGTGAAGATCGTGCGAAGAATGTGGGAGTCGTGTGCTTCTGACTTCTGTAATAAACTGAGGTGATTCAGTTTGTTTCATTGTTTTAGGTAAATAACAAAGTGTATATCTTTGTGGGTGGCACTAGGTTGGAATGGCTTATGATTGGGCACAAATTTGTCAGAATAAAAAAAATATTTTCACAATTTACTAACAATTTAGTCACTTGCTCGCATAGCATTGACATTAATAAGCTACAATATGGTAAATATTATTAAAAGAATTTCCGCACTGAAGTCATCTTCATCCTTTACACAATTCGCTAAATTAGCAGCAGATTACGAGCTGCCCAATGGGCACACATAGTATTCGCAACAAAATACGCTGACGAACCGTAATGATGTCTCAAGCACTCAACAAACAATGTGCAAAACAAAATCTCTCCGGATAATATATAAAACATTGAATACCTTTATAATGTAATTTGTATACATAAGATGAAGAGCGCTTCTTCTGTGCGATGCAAACAATTTCAACATCCCATGTCGCTCTCCCCGCCGCCGCACCGTGGAAAAACAACAAAAACGACAGCGCGCACTGAAGGAAGCGCTAAATTACTCACGGCTACTTATGTGCTCATGGTTTTACTACATCAAGAATTCACACACAAACTCTGCCAAACCCATCGCCATTCGCCACCACCATCTTTTTGTATATAAAGATTACAACCCCAAAGGGGATGCAGTCTAGTATCGCATTCACTTGATGGTTAATTCTCTATGTATATAGAATTTCTTTCCTCCATATTAACTAGTTATGTTTATGTGTACATAAAAAAAAGCGCGATTTTATATTTTCCATGATATGAGTGCGCCGAGTGCATCCTTTTTGTTAGCTTACTCCTTTGCATTAAAAATGCCACATGAGTGGCAGGAAAATGGTGTTACTATGAAGGAAGCTATTATACGTTAGGCATGCGCCTTTTCTTGTTATACACAAAGTAACGCGTAAAGTGTCTAAGGCAATAAAGACACCTACTTTCACAGTGAGTGGCGTCATATTTTACATTTAATAATCTTATTCTTGTATACGGCGTACTTGCACATCTTTCTGAAGTGTTAAACGATTTTTGTTGGTTTGAATATTTTCTCAGAAATTTTTACAACAATTATTATTTGAAAAGGATGCAGCAGCATTTGATTATGACTATCATATAATATAGTATTGATGTAAAAGGAGCTTTGTGTAAAGAACATAATTTAATGAAATGATTTGCAAAATATTAATTTCAAAATTGAAGGTGTTAAAATGGGTGTTTTCCATGAATCTCATTGCATGATTGACAGTTCTAAATATATGTGAGCTCAAAATATCATCATAAGGAAGACACAGTATGGACTATGGAGATGAAAGGAAATAGAATGGTGTGTGTGCTAACTGCTAAGAATTTGTTATGGAGGTATTTTTCAATTTCGTTTTCACTACACGTATTGTTTGCTCAAGTATCCAAATGAGTGAGAGTTAATTTTTACAATTTTGCCTCCATATTCCCATTCATTTTGTCTTTGTGTTTCTAAGTAACGCACTTAACGATACTTGAGTTAAATACATGTGGAGGAGAACATCACACACGTATATCGAATATCAGATGTACCAGTAACTATATTGACTGTAATATTTTTTCAAGACCTGCACATAATAACAGCATTTATCCGGAGGAAAATATAATGCGATGCTGCAGTGATGAGGAACATCCTTTGGTTAATCCATCACAACGTGGATCTGTTATTTTATTTTGACATGTGAAAAGAATTTGAGTTCAATTTTTCAAATATCAGCTGGGTATTTAAAGAATATATCGATGTACGAGGGAGTGTTTGAAAGCAACCTGCACCGGTAGCAATGTGATGATGTCATTTTCTCGTCTTTTCGTTGTTGTTTTTCTAAGTTACCTCTTTTGATGGGATTGAAGAGATAAAAAGCAAAGCACATTTGAAAGAAGACAATATGCGGTTAAGTATTACACCCCTGATGAAGTGAGAACACGAATCATCTGTCACAATAACGGTTTGTTGTTGAACAGGAATTCTTTGAAACGTCCCAAGTTTATTTGTTTTTGCCGTACATTTTCAATTTTTCAACACTTAGCTCTTTACTCAACAATGGTAATTTGATTACCTTCGAGGCAGCATCCCAATTTCGGATATTTTGTCTAAATTTACAAGAGTTATGAAAATTTTTATAAAATTATTTAAAATAGAAATTAATTTACGCTTTACAAAGATTGTTTTGATATAAATTGCATTTCTAATCCACTTAAATTGGATCCCACAATAATATTACGTACAAAATAAAGATTTGCGGTTGTCATCGCACTTTTGCCTTTTGCCTTTTAACATTGTTGCAAAAACACAAATGTCATGCTCACTACAGTTGTGGTGGTTGCATTGCATTGTAATGAAATTTAGTTTTAAACAAAAATATATGATTAGTTGCGCACAGCGAAATTTATAACTCAATTAAATGCTTTTTATTTTTGCTGTTTTGTGACTTTTAATTCGATCGTCCCTGCCACGCCGTCTGACTCTTTTAATCCGATTAATTCCACCACATTACGCATAGTTACCCACCCCATTGTCGGGTATTGTTATGCTGATTTTGTTTTATTTTTTCGCTTTCTATCCCAACCGAGATCCCATCCCATCGCTTTCACAATGGTTATGCGATTCTCGCGCAAAAGCGCACACTGCATTTCGATAAAATGGTGTAATCAAATTTATTTTTGAACCATAAAAGCGGAGACATTTGCATTTGCATATAAAACGGCAAAGCACACTACAGTGACCAGACAGAAGGACGGAAATGACTCGCAGTTTTATTGCTCTTTGTGAAAATATTCAATATACAGTACTCGGTATGTGTGCGGAAAATGTAGCTGGAAATATTGCACACTAATAGGTTTTATGTCAAATGTGAATAATTACACATTATATTTAATCATGATTTGCACATTAACTTTATGTTTAAGTGTTTTTAGGTATTCATTGTAAGCGTTTGCTTTATTTTAAACAATGTTAATTGGAATACATTAAGCTTTACTTGTAATTTCATATGAGATAAAATATTAAAAAGGGTTTGCAAATGAACACACATCATATAATTACATTTGTTGGAACATTGTCATTTCATTTAGAAAGCAAAGTGTATATTTGTGTAATTTAGGAATAGTTTAATGAGTATTTAATACAGTTTAATGTAAAATAATTTATTGTAATGCGAAAAAAGGAAACAATAATTGTTGTATGTAAATAAATTGACTTATTCAAAATCATAGATTGGTTATACATTTCTCTGCACCAGGTAATGATTACCTTAAAATGCAGCCACCAGATTAATACGCGTCCCATTCTTCAAAGTAAACAACAATAATTCAATTTACCAAAATAACATCAAAAACAATTCTAACCAATCTCAAAAACGTATGTGTTGTTAGTTAAATGTACGCGGTATTGTTTTGTCTGATACAAAATGCAAACAGAATTGAATTATGAATATAATTCTTATTGAGTGGTTGGCGTCCAAAGGAAACTAATTGACCGTTTTGACAGGTTATGTTTGCCGAGCGTCAAATCCAAGTGTTTTTGTAATATGTATGTCTATGTGTAGAAAGCACACAAGCAAATGTAACAGACGGGTGTGAAAATAATGCCCTCAAACAAGCCCCCGCCATACACGCTATTTTATGAAGATGAAAAAGAATTTAAGGATATGTAATTCAACGGAACGATGACATTCCCGAATTTTGTAATGTTCGAGTTCTTAAACAAATAAATAAAGTGGCAAGCTGCAGCAATGCTCAAGTGGCCGCATGACAATGAAAATAGTTTAACCGGCCAAACCATGCGGGGAAATTATTGTGTTATAACTACAAATGTACACCTCCATTTTCGTTACATTCAAACATAATAAAAAACTGTGCAATTGAATTTAATTTTGAAATCAATTGATTTTAAGTTTGTGGTAGAACAGTCAAAAATAGCAAAATAAATTTAAACCTGCTAAATAAATGATTGCAAACATCAAATCAAGTCCGATTCTTTGTCCACTATTTTCATTTCCAACCCCATTTTTCCCCTAATTAATGAACATAATACTTGCGGAATTTGTTACTGCATTATTGATCTAACAAATTGATGGGACAATTTCGACGTGTTTACAACAAAATAATGGTTTTATACTCATTGACATCTCTCGTAGTATTTGTGCAATGTACGGTGTACCGCGTCAGAAGCCGGGCGTAAAACTTTATCGTTTAATATATGGACCAAAAGAGGGTGTTCGATGATGCTGTGCCCGAAAAACACTTAGCAAGGCACCACATTATCGTGTCAATAAAACAATTAATCAGCCAATGCAAACACAATTACATCCTCCCCTACCACCAGGATACACTTCTGTGATGTGTATTTAGATGTACAAATCTGCACACCGACGACAGGAACACATGCGCAGAAAATTAGGAATATTGGGGGCGCGTAAAAAGGGGCCGCAATGTTTCTAATTTAAAATGTTATCTAACTTGATTAATTGCTTATTTTGTCATAATCAACATTTTAGGAGTTTAAATTGGTTTCTTTGTAAATTGGTTGCCGTTTGTTTGTAAAATAAAACGCTTAGAAAATCTTAAAATGTACGTAGGTGGGTCAAAAAATAAATTTTAAAAGGCCAAAATATTGTTGGCAGGGCACTGAATTAGATGCTAAATAGGAAATGTTCAAAACATGTTGCACTTAATGTCCTATAATTGAGATGGAATGGTGACAACAATCAAATTAAAACATAAAATCACATTCTCCGCATTTGTGAATTATTATTAAATTATTTAAAACAATGATGACAATGATATTGCCAGCGAGAGTTCTGTAAAAACACTTAATTGTTATTTAAATTTGATTACTGCAGAATTTATGCAAATGGTGTACATGAGATGCGTGCTGTACTGCGACTAGCGCCAACTACTGTAAGTACATATATACACTAACTGATAATAACTGCTATAAAATGATAATAAAATTATGTTGATGAGAAATTTGAAGTGTGCTGTATGTTAACGAGGAGATGATAGGCAGGCAAAAGGGGATGAATGTTGATTCAATTTCATGTTAGAATTTGTTTGTGTCAATTTGCTACATTACTAATTGGATTATTTACGGCAATTTGGTGACATTAACGATAGCAGAAAGGTTAAGTGTCGAGTGTCGATCCACAAGCTAACAAGCACTTTGTTCCCAAGAAATTCAAAATGCACACACTGTTGACTGCGTATATAGTTAAATGTAATGTGCAGCACATACACGAGTACAAGCTGATGATAACGATGACGACAATGCCATAACAATGCAAAATTCAAATTTAGTTGTGGATTGCGACGAGTCGACTTCGAATTTGCAATTGTACCTTATAATTGAGTCCCTTTCTTTGCAACAGTCTGACTATTTGGTGACGTACAAACACACATGATCCAATTATACTGCTGTGCGCTGGAATATACTGTACGGATGTTGTCATCTGTGGAAGACGTGCGTCGTAAATGGCAAAAAGAACAAATTCCCATGAAGCAGCGCAGTGTGAACGTTTCCACCCATAACTAGTATAAGTATTACGCCCTCACCCGTCACTTAAAATGGCACAAAAAGCATCTATTCAGATGTCCTCAATTCCATGTTGCACGCCGCGACACCATAATATATTGATCGTTTTGCATTGTATAACAGTTATGTGTGCAAAGGCATCAAACCGTATGTGGCTGTCAGCGAGGCGATTTTATTGTCATCGTGTAGCAGGGAAAAAGTCCCGGAATTAATCAAAATTGAACTTCGAAAAAAGTTTGCGTGTACCCCTGTGAAGAGAAGCAATTATCGCGAAATGCTATCACCACGGGGACGTTCTGCTTCTCTTTTATCGCATGACTATTTTTTGTGCACAATGTAGAATGTGAATGTGCCTCTACTCTCCAGTGTCATGGGCGCGGATTGTGGGTGTATATTGTGTAGACATTGGACAATAAGAGGCATTTCCTGCAGTGAAATCGCGTTGCTTCTACAACACAAAAAAATAAATATTGTACATGGACGTCCTGAACACTAAACGCCGCGCCTCCCGTTATAGGCAATCAATTTGTGTGGTTGTCTGATTTTTCAGCAAAAGTATTCACACACATTGATTGTGAGCATAATGTGTCACACTGCACACTCTCGTATATAGAGCAAAGGTATCTGCCGATGACAGGTTGCTTGTTAAGCAATTTAAGTTACTTGTCGCATGCTCATCCCTCCTGCAGTGTGAACAAATTGGATAACCAGTGACATCTTTTGTGTGTTGTGTTAAATTTCAATTACGTGTGCGGTATTATGTATAATGTACAGTTATAATTTGGCTATTATTCGAGTCTTGAATTGGGATGCTCGTGTATTATTGTACACATCCGCAGATAATAAAAGAAGTGAGAATTTCAATTTAATGCTACACCACATTTTTCAATTGTTAACTTGCTATAGAATTAACTGCAAGGATCGCGCGTTTTGCTGCGTGCTGTATTGCCAAGAGGGTGGATCGGGATGTAGCTTCTCAAATATTAATTCAATTGTATAAGTCAGCTTCGAAAAATTTGCGCGTCATAAATAAGTGAGTATGTCGCAACGACGAGGCGCCCCTTTTGTTGAACTTGTACGCTAGTTTATCGATACAAATATAACCTTCAGTACATACATTATACATGCCGGTGAGTTTTACCCTTTACTGCAGCAACATGCGTGAAAGTCTTTTTCACTGTACGTGTAATTTGTTTTTTATGGTGTAGCGAATTAAATCAACAATTCACATATGTGAGTTCTTTACATTCTGGTATGCACGTACGTAATTTAATGTCATATGCTCGTAATGTGTAGCTGGATGCTCAACACGCTGACTTTGGCTATTTATTATTATTCCATTTAATTGCCATGACAGAGAATTCTTGGTACATAGGAATAAGGGATGCAAGTTGCATATATATTCGTGTATACTCTCGAATATTAGCACAGTTCATCAATTTAATTGATAGTTTACAGGACGCTCATTTTTAGAGCATTTTTCTGCTCAAAATTTGATGACTAGCTGGCTTTAAATTGTGTAGCCCGGTTTTTCATAGATTAGAGAAACCTCAGAGAAACCACAGTGTAGGCGGGTCTCTCTATTGAAATCAACTGAATAAAAATCACGGGTTTAATAATTATTTGATCCAATTTATTAAAACTCAGGCGGATGTATTTAGAATTTTGACAAAAACATACTACAATAATTTACATAAAATTTTTCACCCCCTCCAATTGAGATAAATTTAATTCACTATAATACTCTCATCAATCTAATCTTTAACATGTTTTCATGCCATTATGTTATTCGATTGCCTGTTAAGCGACTTGCCCATCCCTTGTGACCTACAGGAGCGGTCCCTTGTGTCATGGCATTCACAATAAACGAGACATGTGTGTAAAACCGTTGTTGCTTGTACAGAGGGTAGTAAAATGTATACGGCGTCGTGCCCACATTACACTTGTAAGACAGTAATTTTACATGGTATGAAATTGTAACATTGATAAAACATCATCAAACCGAAGAGGGGTGCTTAAAGTTAAATGACTTGTAACTACACACGATTCTGTATACACTTACGTAGTGGTTATTGTTTTCATTTAAGTATAGATAGAACATATATATAAATAACAAGGAATGGGTGAAGTGCATGAGGCATTTGGCTGAGTGTTTATTGTCTCTTGAAGAATCCCCTTGGTGACTTTGTGTACAAATATGGGCACTCCATGGCTTCAATGAAATTATTCAATTACATATTATTAGTCTAAAATTTGCATGCGAAAAATTGGAACGCCTTTTTACTCCCTTTAACCAATAGGACGAATGCATGCACTGCATCCATGCATTAAAAAAAGTATTGCATTAATAATTTGTGAAAACCTGCACTGGATGAAGGAGCGGAAGGATTTCGCTTCAGAAAACAATTGATCCATCGTCCACATTTGATTTTAGGAACAAAGCGGAAACAAAGACAACAACATCCACCATTGAATTGCACATTCGTTGTGTGCAGTTGCTGGTATACTCGCAGAGAACATGTACGAGGCGGTGTGCGTGCTCTGCCCTCTAATTGAGAGCAGCCCAGTGAAGGGGAGTTCACGGCGTGATTGCATGAGATCTAACAAGAAAAACGCAAAAAAAAAATCTGAAGGGGAAAATGGGAGAACAATACAAGAAACAATGAAATGGAAAAGTCAGCCATTTTGGTGCAAACTGCAAAGCTTTACCCCAACACAATACATTGGTTGTTCAAAAATGACTTGTTTTAAGTTAATTGATTATTCCCACTTATTTAAGACATTGTTTTTCCCATTGAGAATTATTACAATGTTTTTATGAAATGTAAGGAGTGGTTATTTAATTGTCAATAATATTGAAAATATTGTTATAACTCATATTGTCTACATAATAGAAATCAAACAAAGTAATTTTTGTATAAGTTCTCAATTCAAGTACATTATGTATTCGTTTAGAAGTCATAGTTGTATTATGTTTATATAAAAAGAAGCATTGCAGATATGAAAAGCTCCTCACTTGACATGCGTAGACAATAATATTATATATACTAGTACGTTTGCATTGCCATTTCCATTTAATGTGGATTCTTATGTGTGACGCCATTACCCCTATATTATTTAAATCGCTCTTTATAAAGAAGTCACCATGTACATCTAGAAAATATATTGAATAAAAAGCAGACTGCGCTATAAAGTACATCAAATCAGATCAATTTCGAATTAAATTGATGGTGCATTAAATAGGAAATACATTTGCCAACTTGATTTAATTAGGGAGCACCCATTTCTCGTAATACAATATAATTATTATTAATTGGATGTCTCATGTCTTGAATCGAATATACATTTTGTGATCGGAATAACAGTTGTAATGGCCTATTTATTTCGTCCAATTATAATTAAAATCAATTTTTAGTCATTTCATCCGTCACAAAGTTATGTTATAAATTATAATATTGTACAAATATGAATTTATTGCAATTAAAGCTGCATCCACATATAAATTGACTATTTAAAAAAGCTTTATGTGAAATTAAAAATTGCAAGGAAGGCTTCGTAAAAAAATGTACTGCTAATTTGCTAAATTGCACAAACCGTTATAACATACATTTCCTTTTAGAGTTAAATGAATTTCCATGATTCACCCCTGAATTTACACAAGCTTCGCCGTCTGATTTCACCAAGCTCAAATAAACGAGACAACCTTATATTTTGGAAACCGCATGGTAAAAGCACGAGTGCAAGTAAGATGAAGGAAGTTTCACCCAAATTGACTGTATGTGGGTGAATATGCGGGAATCGGGAAATGCTTTTCTTTCCGTTGATTGGCTGATTGAGTATAACGATGGAAATTAAATAATTTTGTTATACGAGCCATTTATGTACACATTGGTTTATGTATACAACTGGCTATGTAGCGTGCTCGGCGCCTATACAAGACCAAAACAAGATATATAGTATCTAATTGCTAACACCGTAAAGTCTGTGCTGTACGAAAAATATTTTCCGTTTCATATTTCATCAACTCTATTTATTACATGGTTACAAGCAAATATTACACATTCAGCGTTGCCCTCCGTTGCATTTTAGCCTCGATTTTTCACCAACTGGGGAGCTTTTTCTAAAGAGCAATCGATGTTTTCTTGGCAGTTGGCGCGTGCCTACATTCTAACTGTGGTCTGTGACTCGTATATTATGTGTTCTTCATATGTACTGCTGCGTTCACATGTATTTTCAAGTATACTTCGTGCACGGTGTGGCGTGCGCCAATACGACTGTGTAGTACATACAGAATTTACTATACATGGCCTCAGGGTTCGGTATATTGTATTTGTCTCATTGTTGGTATATGCAGCACTTTTCCGGAAATTACCCATTTTGCAATTAAAATCAATACAGTTGGCTGCGTTTGTGGCTGAGCTTTTTCATTGTGGTGCTCTTCCTGGATAGTGTACATTTATATATGCATATAGGAGTGGTAATTGTGATTGACTTAATTTAAAAGTTAAAGATGGGGCGGATTAAGAAAAAAATTCTCTCTCTTTTTTTTTGTTTGATATTTGAAAAAAGTCGCACCATCCCTTAATTATTTCATTAGGTAAAGAAAAATGTGTACGAAAAAAAATCTATTAAATCTCCAACCTTCTAAAGAAAATCAACAATAAAAATTCCTTCATCAAATTCCACAAATGATGCCACCAGCCACATGCCACGTGAGTTCTTGTCTGCCATTCCTCAACTCAACTCAAATAATGTATTCACAACAGTATTGTACCAACAAAAACACCTTCCCATTTTCAAAATATAATTTTCTGCGCTTTTTTGATGCTCACCACACTTTTGTTCAACAACATTATTGATATGCCTTAAACATTCCGAATAATTCGGATAAAGTATTGAATTTCAGCTCGCGTTATGGTTCACCTCAACGGGATGTATAAGTTGCATGCTCGTGGGCTTTGTTTATTAGAAAACCCTTTATTTGTTGGAGAATGGGATACGCGAAAGAAAAGGAATTCCACGAGTAGTTAATCGTCACTCCATTTGGAACAAAAACCGTGTTGGAAACAAAAGGGAAAATGAAAAACGTAAATTTGGCACATACCTGTATTCGATCTTCGGGAAGATCTGTTTTTAATGAGAGCATTTCACGGGCATAGACATCTGGATAGTGAGCTTCTTTGAAGGCCTTTTCCAGTTCATCTAGTTGGTAGCTGGTAAATATTGTTCGACTGCAATGTTTTGATTTGAATTGAAATTATCTTATGTTTTCGATTAACATTTACACATACCTGTGACGTCGCTTCTTTTTCTTCTTTTTGCCACCAAATCCATTAATCCCATCGACAGTGAAGTCTTTGCTGGGATCTAGTGATCCTACACCTGAAATAATTGACATTGAAAAAAGTTAAGAAGGCAATACTTATTTTTTAATGCTGTCTTTAATTTTCATTTTGTATAGTGTCAGGAATATTATGGAGTAAGTATGGTATATAGAGCAACATTTTTATAACACAACATGTCTTGACACGTTTCACAAAATTCCAACATTTCGTTCTGAAATGTAAACCAAAGCGTTTTGTGGTGGTGGGCGTGATATTTTGCTTACAGTTGCATTATTCATTTTTCTACACGTACAGTCGATTGTAAAAAAAATCCCTTTTTATCACAAGTCCCACACAGCATCCAATATGCACCTCACAAAGTGCACAATGTGTACGTTTTGTTATTTTATTTGCTTGGTATTCCCAACACAATTCAATCTTTTGCAATCCCCCAATGTAGTTCGCGTACGTTCCACATACCTTATCCCACAAACCAATTCCTGTTTCCTGTACTGACTGCTGAATCACTTACACGGCACATTTGTACGAGGACATGTGTACAAAGAGTGAAAAATGTTATTCTCAAAACAAACGGGAAAATCCATAAAAATGTAATACATACTTTGCAACTTATTTCTGAGTTGAACGTGCATGCAGTTCACTTGACGATTTGTTGCCATTTAGGATTTGCAATGGTACAAAGGCATGGAATCGAACTCTATAAATATAAATTGAAAATCTTTATCCTGCGCCATGCCGATTGGAGTCGGATAAATCCATGAATTGTAAATAAAAGTGACTGGAATTGCTAATAACTAAATACTTTTCAGTACACTTGGTTTTATGTTCATATTTGTTATTAAATATTTTATCTTTTTACACAATAAATTTGCATGTATTGCGAATACATTTTTAAAATATTGATTTTAGATTTGCCGTTAAGAAGTCAACCCCTATTTGGATTATATTCCATCACTTGTTACTTCGAAAGTATTTTGGCGAATACGGTGTCAGTTTTTCTTGTTTGTGCCTGTTAGTCTACCCCCGCAAGGATAATATACAAATAACGTTAGTCGCGAAAGCGGGGAAAGCGAAATTGAATAAATAAGCAAATTACCAAATAATCGAAATTTTATTTGCATCGCTCGAGAGTACTTTAGTCGTCAACGAAAATTGCCAATTATTTTCGATAAAAGAGGATTCGGGAAGCATTCCATTCACATCAAACCTTAATTTACATATTATTGATGCCTCACGACACATATCGATTAAATTTTATAATCTGAAACGTATTTAAATTGTAAATTTCTTGTTGGTAGATTCCGCCTAATATTTGAATGAAACTTTACGAGATAGAGTGTTGAGAGTGAGTGATAGCTTAATGTAATAAAATTGCGAATTCATATTTTAAAATTTGTGAGCATTTCCAAATTGCCCAATTATTATAATATGAAGCTTATTTAAGAACTTTCAGAATTGTCAGCAACATATTATATTAAACAGTCCATTTTCCCATCGTATAAAATTAATCAAATTAGACTTATTGTGCCCCTTTATCCCTGATCAATGCTTGAAACAATAAATAGCTGAACTTTTAAAAATTGCAAGCTTAATTATCTGAACATTAAACGGTACACAAAGAAAATAAATGACCTTAATTAGTGATTTATTGCTTTGACCATTCCCCCCCCCCCTAACAATGCATTAGTTCCCAACAAAATGTCTTCGCCACTGACACAGACATACTGCACTCATGTAGAGTATAAGGTTTACGTATTTTTGCATCACTTACGAGGATGTGTACTGAAATAAATGCGGAATGCAGACGAGCCAATGTTATGTGATGGTCAAAAGGGACTTTAGGCGAGCAATAAGTTCAACACATCAAACTAATAGCCCGGAAAGGAATTTAAGCCCTTTTAATGCTTTTATTTATCTTTCATTTCATAATAACTAAATACCTCTCCGTATGCAAAAATGCATGTGGGTTGTTAAATTAATTGTAGTCACTTTGATGTTAATTAACTATTTAATTACGATCGTCGCAGAACATTTTCTTTGATTTTATTTATGTTAGAGTCACGCCAACATAGATGCATAAACGTTGCTGACTATGCACACGTTTGGCATTACAAAAAGCTTCAATCATTCATTCATTGAAGGCTACTTAAAACTTTTAATATTGATCTTCTCAAAAAACAAGCCTGCCAATTGTTAAGTACAATTTGCTGTGCCTAGTTTAAATATTTTAAATTGCAAACAATTTCGACATAAAGGGTTCATTTCAACCACGGTTCTGTTATGTTTTC
This sequence comes from Sylvicola cinctus, assembly GCA_963854165.1. Classification (NCBI taxonomy): domain Eukaryota; kingdom Metazoa; phylum Arthropoda; class Insecta; order Diptera; family Anisopodidae; genus Sylvicola; species Sylvicola cinctus. The sequence goes on along the minus strand of OY974083.1, from coordinate 28,552,571 downwards.
ACAAACACAAAATATACGTGTGTATGGGCATAAAATATACGAGAGCACAGTGGTGCCATTATGGCGTCCAATTTTCCTCTCGCAAATTGCCAATTACATACATTGCCTTTTTGCCGCAGTACGTTGCTAGATGCCGCACCGACGATATAGTATATATATAATAGAAGAATATAATGCCATTAACACACACTCACATGGCAATGAGGAGCCCCATCTTGGATATTTTAAAACCACCCAAATTATGTTTGTGTATATTATGTTTAGAAAATGTGTGTAAGCAATTTTGTGCCGAACTCACGTTTGTATATAAACGTCTTAGAGCTTTTAAACATTCTAATGGAAATACCCATTTTATTATTTAGTCATAGAGGTTACAGCAGTCGGTACATGAATAAACCATGAATGTTTTGCAAATAAAACTCAGTGAATTTGTTGAAAGAATCGTGAACACGTGAAAAATAGGTTTTAGAGGTAGTTTTGAATACTGAAGCAATGTTTTTTTTTAGAATGGTGTTTACGGGTGGGCATATTGTTTACTACTTCATTTACATATGCCGTAGGATACATTTTCATAATACGTGCATTGTTAATATAAAGATGTTCAATGTTCAATGGTGACGGTTAAGCTTTATCTTATAGCAAAAAAACTGTTAATAAAAGTGGAATAATTCCCTGGTAGGGAAGGCCAAAAAAACATTATATTCGACGTGATTTTACAAACAAATAAAATAAAGTGAATTTTAACTGATTGGTACATTTTGTTAAGACAAACAATTATGTAAATGCATCCCTTTTTAACTGGTTTCTAGAATGTTTTAAAGTAATATAATTTGATCACAAAGGTAGCTTGCATAAGATTAATTGTGTGGCAAAACAATTTACCACCTACACTTACAATTTTATATTTTAGTTTTATTTATTTTTTAAATGTTTTTCGATCCATTTGAGTTTTTTCTATGTAAAGGGTGTTTTTTTTCATATCTTCTCATAGGAATAACTCTCACTCATGGCACCCAACTGTTAAAGTCGCTTTAACTTCTTCTTTAGTATTTTTTGACAATTCACCATAGGTGGGTTAAAGCTCTAATAACGCCAATAAATTTAAAAAAGTTTTCATGAAATAAACGATTAAAAAAATAAAGGAAAAAAATAAATATTCGCTTTTTATATAAAAAAACATTGTTCAGTGACGAATTAGTGCATTTCAGGTTAAATGGGTGAAAGCAAACGTAATTTCCATTTTTAAAAAGAGAGCAGTTATTATAAAACGTTCTCTAGACCCTATTGCACCCAAGAAAGTGCACTGTGCGGTTTTGGGCCATTCAATTGCCTTCCTAGAACTATGTCGAAAAGCTTAATCATCCCAACCAACATTCAGCATATTATTGACGAAATACTAATACCTACTAGTAATTTTTTTTAAACTAAGAGGTCTGAAGAACCTTTTCTAATTACCTAAGAATACTTGTCAGTTATATGCGTAATGTATTCTGAATAAATTAAAGGATGAAATACGTTTTCATACGTTTACTCAAGTGATAAGACGTGCTACACCTCACATATGCTAAATAATGTGTGTGGGAGAAAGTTAATTAAATAACTCCAATGAGGTTCGCTCAATACATATTATAGTCATTCACATGTGCCATTAACTATGTACAAGAAAATAGTTTTGTTGCGCTTAAAATAGTTTATTAATTTCATTACTCTACTTTCACAGCAAATTTTCGACGTACACAAATTCCACCCCAAGCACAACGGCGACGCGGGCTCACATATTATACAGAATACAAATTGTATAGAATAAAACGCACATGGGGATGATGCGGTGACAAATAGTTAACACCATAAATACCCTAAATAGCCGGCGACTCAATTCAATTTACTGCATTCCTGTATAATTTCCTATATACCGACAATATGTGCTCGTACATAGTATGAAGGGTAGAATATATTAATGTGCAGACGAAGAGCAAGAGATAGCTTTGTAGAATATATATTATGTGGTAAAGTGTTATGAAGTAAAATGTAGGTTATAACGCTGGAACGTTGGAACTCGGGCCATTTGGTGGTTGTGTGAAAGGTACACTGAAAGCTGATGTACAGAGCTCATGATAAACGGTATTATGTAGCAGAGGATGTGCGCAATTACGAGCACTAGGTGTATGTGTATACATAAATTGACTCGAAGAAAAGTCCATTCAGCTTATGTGCTGTGTGCAGTGTGTGGGAAACATCGTTTATGTATTTACGTAGTGCCCATGTAAAATAATCGTGCTTTTATATTATGTCCTTGCCACCATTATCACGTTGTGGTTTCCCATCGTGGCAATGTACGCATTTGAATATTCTGGGTGTAGAAGTATGAAATAGCTGACAAACATTAGTGCAATTTATTACTCATGTGGAAGTATTTCATACGTTTATTACCCTTAATCGCTAATATACGATGGTAAAGTGTATTTGAAATATGGGGATTCAAAAAGCTTTCTATGTAGTTTAAAACTGTGTCATGGTTGAAATGTTGAATTAATTTATTTAGTGTATGATGTGTGTAAACCACAAACCATATACATAGTCTAAAGTATCTAGCGGGTTGGGATAATAATTTTAGAGCAGACATTTTGAAATCATCTCAATATATCAGAAATATCAAACAACGAGTTGATCAGACCCTTGCTAGTTGGTTAACTATTTCTGAAAAATCTTATCTATTTAGCACGACACAATCTTTCTGTACAGTTTTAGAAAAAAAAAGTTGCTGTGGACGCAAATATAAAATTTATTGTAAAACATCAAGAATTTGAATAACTCTGAAATGAGGAACGTGTTATTACCTACAAAAGTCCATATCGAACATGAAAATATTTAATTTTATATAATAGAAGGCATTCACCACGTAATTAACTGCATAACTTTGTCAAATTTTAATGAAAAATGGTTTTCCGGGCAATTTACCAGAATAATTGGTATGTGGCTGAACTCAATAAAAAATTGCAATCATATTTGTTACAAATAAAATTGCCTTTTAACCAGAAATTATCACCCTCCCAATGCCACATTAACACATTCAGTCAGTACATGCAACGCGGATGATAAACGCGAGTGGCTATAGAAAAAAAATGAACAAATTGACATGCAAATTATAAAATTGGTTGTTTAATTTAATTTACCGTGTCATCGTTTTGTGAATTGTGTTCTCTCAGTATATCTTTAATTTACCAATTTACACTCAACCAAAATGAAATTACGCAATTTGGGTTTTGTACGCGTGTTTTTTGCCCTCACAAATATTACGCTGACTTTTATTTAACTATTTTGTGCTTGTATGGAGATAGTGTGGGATTCTGAAAATATGTTTGACATTGGCCATTGCTATGACTTTTTTAGCAAATAATTGTTTGCACTTAATTGTGAATTGGATTAATTTATTTTTTGAATGAGGCACAATCATTTTCTATTAGGTTGCGATAAAACAATTCACAATTATTCTACAACAACATTCTATCTTAATATTCAGTCGGATAAGTCATTTAAGAAGTCCTACTGAAGATAAAAATATTTATTGTGATTTAAAACCCTATATTTAATCTAAACGAAATTAACTTACTTGTAAAAGGTCGATATGTATATGAAAGCAATAGAATCGGCGCAAAATACACATACACGAGAACATTGAATGACATATATTGTGTTAAAAACTATGATGGAAAAAAAAAGAAACGATAATATTTTGACAATCGTTAATCGACTTCCGTTTATCCGTACACACCCATAAATTCGGAAATCCAATTATAATAACACTCCCCAAAATACATCCATCAAACTATATTTGCAACCTTAAATTCAAGCGACATGAAAGGTTAAACCCTTTTTTTATTTTCTTTCTATTCAAAACACACGTACTCAAATTTACCACAACGGATCCCGAATTTGATTCCATTTTATGTGATTATGTACACTGCAATTGATTCGCTTACTGAAACCCTTTAACTTGACGTGTTCTGCATGCGGCATAGAGAAAAAAAGAAAGGTGCATGAGCGAATTCCAGTCACAACTTGCCAACAGAAGCACGAAACCGAAATAAAATGCTATTGATAGATTGTTACATCTTTTGATCGATGACATCTACATAAAGAAGCAGTTTGTAAGCATAGCACATCCAATGTTCGTGTATTCATTCAGGCAACATTCAATTGCTCCTTAAATATATTATATTTTTAACAAAACAGGCGTGACTTGCAGTGTTTTATACAACTTGGGCACGGAAATGTATGAGAAACATTTTATTTGAAACGCAAAACCCTTTTTGTTAACTCTCCATCTGAAATTCCTTTAAATATTGTACGTAAGCAATTCACTGTGAAAACACTGTAGCAGCATGCGATCATATTGCAGTCATCTCATAATTAATAAATTTAAAATATAATTAAGAATCTGAAACAATATCTAGAATTTCAATTGCTTATTCATTGCGAAAAGTAGCGTCATTTGAAGTAGCCATACTGATTTCAATAATATCTACACAACCAGTAATATCTTCAAAGATATTTGCCGCTGATCATCATCAAACACCCGCTTAAGAGATCCACGCAATAACAATTTACCAACCCATGTTCTCAAGCAAAGTAAATACTGGCAAGCGATGGTAAATACTAAAAATAGCTACAAACGTGCAAGTATAAGCATAATCAAGAACACTGTTACACCAATATTTACACGATCATCATCTCAATCAAAAATCATGTGCGCATTTTTCTGTAATTTAAGTGCAGCCATTCATTGTACCCAATCAAGTAAAATTAATATTGTCTTGTTTTTATTTTGATATGTGATTGGTTCTTTTCTCGATGCCGAGGCGGCCACTTCAGCCACTAATTTCATTTTGGCCGCATCCTCGATCCACCGACACCGCATCGCGCAACACATTAAATGTATGAGCAGTTAGTTAATGCTGCTGCGCCGACCGCGACGCATCATCGCTTCAACCACATCATTGTTTGTTTAGATTCTTAATGAAATGATGAGTTCAAGCTGTGGCTTATGTCAATAGTGTAACGCCGTAAGATATAAGAACGCACCAAACCACTCTTTTTTGACGCACGATAAGTGGTTCGGCGCTTTTACGGCGCTTTTATCGGGATCTTTTCTCATCGGAATATGACACAACGAGAAAATATGTTCTTTGAGTGGGTAAGGCTTTAAAATCAATCCGATTATTCTTTGTTCAATTAAGTAGATCACAGTGAATGGAATTTTTTTTTCCGTTGAGCTGATTTTTTATGAACGTTATTGGAAAGTAATTATAAAATAACTTTAATCCAAATCACTTATAAGTGAATGTATAGTCATTGTAACAAAGTGTTATTGCAACAGGGTTATAAATTTTGTGCAGTATACATAAGTTTAATTCAAGGTTTTAAAGACTGGGCCGTAGCTACTTTTTTTTATATTACAAATCGAAATTACTTTAGATTATCCACGTGAACAAAAGACGTCCCAATATGTCGAATTTCCAGTTAAAAGCAAATTAACGAACAAATAGAATGAAATGAAAAGAAAATTAATTATCCCGAGAATTTCCTTTTGAACAAATTTTAAACTGCCCCCATCCTTCCAACCAATGGAACGCGTATAATCCAGAAAATCGTCCCTTATTGGGAGCACCCTAATATTTAACAACACTGGGTTTTTTACTTTGCGTCGCTTGTCACTTTTTGAAAGATAAATTCGTGCAAACCGAAGCAGAAAACATAAAACCCCAAATAAGATTTGCTTTATTGACAATGGTATTTACTAATTAATGTGCTAAAACGGACCTTTTCAGCAAATTTCTCTATCTTATTATTTCGGCCCCCGCAGTAATTCCATACGCAAAAAGATGTTAATTCGCTGAAACTCTAACCCCCATTTTTTTGGGATTAGGCTTTTTTTTTTGCAGTTCATATTATAAATTAATATCATCGTGTGTAGTATAATTGATTTTTTTTTAACATTCCCTACCATTTCCACCGCACAATGCAATTTCAACCCTTGTCTCAACCAAACAAATACATTTTGTATACGTAGGTGTATAAAAAGAGCATGAACATTTTATAAATTCTAATTATCTATCATAATATTGTACCGCAGACAGATCGGTTCCGATGCTGAATAAGACGACGTCACGGCGACGACTAACGTTATATAAATTATATAAACGGATGAAAAAGGGAGATCTCCTCGCAATTTCTAATTTATTATAAGCCAATATGGCATTATGGGGATGAGATTGGGTGGCTTGATATCCGCAGGAGCGGAAGTAAAACGACGCAAATGCCAAATGGGGTAATATGCGAAATGAAATCAAGTTTAGAGAAAGAGACATAAAAACGATTGTGTATTTGTGTGAGTGTATTATGTACATAATGAAGAAAATGTACATAATATTTCCTCTATGGTTTCGATATAACAGGCTCATTATTGAGATTGCAACCACAACTCGCAAGTGCGGGGTGAGAAAGGCTGACGGGTGGTATTTTTATTATGATATTCGCGCACATGACTTGAATGAAATAAATAGGCATTATGAAAAGTGAATTTTCTTTCATGTATTGTGAATCAATGGGGGTTTTAGTGCCTTTTTCTGAAAGGGGTTCGTTTTTAATAACCAATTTAATAATTTGAAATGGCATTACTACATGGTTGCCGCAAAAATACGGTTAATATTTTTCGTCTATAATAAATATGTACTTAAAAACGCACAAATTGATCAATTGCGTTGTAGCTATTTATTTAAAGGTCAATTTCTCAACAAAATAATTGACCAAAAAGTGACCACAATATAAATAATTTTAAGTATAATTCTCATCGAAACCAAATTAAACGCATGGGAAAACACATTACACATCATTTTACAATATTATGTCAACAAATTTCTTAAGATAAATAAGAAAAAACACGAAAATCCTCAAATTACCATGGAAAGTGAAATAAATACTTTACATTTAATTTCAATTCTTCCGATCTCAACCGAAACTAGCATTTGATGGCAAACGTACGCGTTTGGCGTCTCATTTGAGGATGAGGGTGCTTAAAATGTGACAACAAATGGGCTGCTGAAACTTGATATCATGTGCATCAAATAAAGTGGCTACAAATGAGAGTAAGTGAATTTCAAAGGAAACGAGCATCAACGCAGTAGACTGTAGAACGAGGTCCAAAAAGCCGTCGCTTCAAGAATATAATAAATTGATACACATAAAAGTTGTGATACGTACGAGTACTTATAAAATGAAGATTGAAAGCCAAAAGGAAACAAAACGTTTACATGCAACGGCTGCATTGGCTGCATTACTGCAATGATGATTTGCATACGGTTGTTTGGAGCAGGGGGATGTCTATATTTGTGTATTTCACGATTTCCCATCCACACGACACATATCTGGCGCCAATTTATTTTGAGCCATCTTTTGTACAATAATAAGTATACTATAGATATTTGTGCCAAACAAGAAAATTGGAAAATATATATTTTGATAGCAAAAAAACACACAATTTGCATGGATTAAAAAAAAAAAACATCCCCGTTTGTCATCGTAGTGGATGTGGCATCCTTTTTTAATGGCGCAAGACGCTTGCATTCACGCCAAATTGCACTGAGTGAATCTGTGCAAAAACATAAAATTGTGAGCAAAAGCACGCTGAAGGTATGGCACGTATACGTTGCGTCGTATATTTCAACACACTTACGAGCATATGAGCTGAGAAATAAATGTACTACATAACGGTAATGGTAGTTTCTTTTCCAATCTTCAGACTCATCATTCTTGAGCAATGCAATTCGAAAACATGAAAAGAAAATAGAAAAGCCCCGGTAATACAGCATAAACACACTCCGTCTGCACTCTGCAGACACATGCGAATTATGGAAACGCGGAAAGATGCCTTATACGGGTATGAAAGTAAATACAGGGAATTCGCTTTGACGTGAAAAATGCAATCGGAGCGTAAAATCATGCGGATTTTCCACAGAAACGGATGCAGTGAAATGCGAAATAAATAGTAATTGCCAACCATTTTTCTTTGAATGTACGTATGGCAACGTAAAGGACTGTCGATGGTGGAAGATTTTCATTAAAATCCTTATTTGGATTTTTTTTCCCCACCCACATACATGTATTCGTGTACACGTATTGCCTCATGACTTTATAATATAATGACGTATGCACTCGTGCATGATAAATAAAAATAATAATCAGAATGCTTGAAAAATTTTCCAACTAATTACGAAAGTTCTCTTTTGAAATATGCCGCCATCACAAAATGTTACTAATTTAGAAAATTTTCAAACTAATTAAAATTTTACATTTCATTTCATGCTCAACATACTCGCGTAAAAAGGCATTGAAGGGTAGGCTTTTAGTGGAGTGTGAAAATGTGCGCCAGGGAATTAAAGGGGGTAGGGGTATTTCTTTGCTTGGAGTGTTTAATGAAAGATACCAATTAGGATGATGTTACTTTCGTGATAACTAATAATGCTACACGAATTAATATGTAAAGAATATAAAATTAAAAGATTTAATTTAAGTTTTTACCGAACACCTTTTTTTAAGACGAGCTTATTGGTGGCTACACCATGGGCAGACCGATATGTAATTTTATTAGCAGAACATAATTCTTGCAGAACTCGTGTAAAAAAGTTTACTCAAAATGGATGGCATTATATTTTGTAAGCTCATTTTCCAATTTTATGGCGACCTCTTAAGCTCCTACCGACACAAATTAAGCAATAATAATAATACTGAACCACGCAACTCGAGTTAAAATGTGCCGTTAAGGTTCCTTGTTCATGATCTAAATACTCGTCTATATTTAAATATTTGTACAATTTGTTTTTTTTTATTTCTAAGGATTATCAGAAAATTTATTTTTATTAAAATGCGTTTTTGTGTATTATAAAATTAATTAAAATATGGTAATAAAACATTGTTGGCACCCAAAAATTATCACAATGTCTCTGCTTAAATTCGAGTAAACTTTTGTAAAACCTTTCTGGCAATTACTTGACCTTGAGTAATCTACAATATAAAGCTTCCTGCTTTACCATTATTTTTTAGGTGTCTCAAAGTCGAGATAATGTCAAAAAAGGTTTATTTAAAAAAATTACTCTAAAATTGATTAGTCAAAATCCTAATAAAATTCCAAAGGAACAAAACAATCAAAAACGCCTGCAGTGGAACTAAATTAACCCTTATGTAGGTGAGAGAATAAAATTGCATATTTGCACGCTTGCACCATCCATAAATGAGTAAACTCAGTGTGTACATCAAAATCGCACACATAATACGTTCTACATACACACTTGGGGTACGGCAGTTCATTTCCTTTCAAGTTTTAATTTTTGCACCTCTTTCACACATCCCACATGCATTCCTTTTGTACACACGTTACGCGGAATAAGTTGGCCAATGTGATGGCTTGCATGTATAAAGATGTGCACGTATATTTCATATAAGCACAACAAATTATGCACATATATATTATGTTTGTGCATATTGTATTTAAGCACTCACATGTGTTTTCTGAAGAAGCACCACACAAGCCCAATGTGTAATGCTAACAATATTCCTTTTTTTGTGATTTATTTTTGTGCCCACTTTGTTTTTGTGTTGTGTATATTTTGCAAAGAAATATGCATACATGCGTACAGGTTTTAGCGTCGCCATTTTGATTACCAAACTGTTTTTTGTGACGCAGTTCGCACCCCTCCGCGGTGTGATGCGGCGCAGCGCATGGATGCCTAAATTTTATGAAATATATGTACACATTATTGTGCTATTATGCAAACCCCCGGTGTATATGGTTCACCTCTTGTGTGTGCGTATATTGCATCCCTTTTAAAGCGGATAAGCACACCAACTACAAACAAAAAGACAGCGCATACAGGAATGTGTGGAGTACTCCTGCATCAATACAGCCATACCAACATTGTGACAAGCAATGCCGGTGTACGCGTTGCTAGGTTGCCATTTCATTGAAGGCTAGGCAGCAGCCAGCAAGCTCTCAGCTCAACTCGCTTTTTTGCGCATTACAAGTAACGAAGAAAACATGTTGCTAGGATGTTTGTACTGCCACTAAGCGTGTACATTGTGGATTGTTATGTAGATGCGCTACCGAGTGCCGGCAAATTAAAATTTCTGTTAAGTTGGTTTATTTTTATTAAGAAGCTTGACTGTATAACATAATTAAGCATTATCAAATCGTGTATGTATAAATTATAATGGGGTTATTATTATGCTTAATTAAAAGTGGGGAAATAAAGCTCAAATAGCCGTCTCATTCTAACAAGGATCTAGCATGAATAACGTAAAAATTTAATAGAGTTCAGTATAGTTAAATTAAATAATGGTGAATGAAAGGGGATATAATATCTTGTGTTGCTGAGATGTCATGTGTGTGCGATCTTTTGGACACGAATTATAATTTTAACTGTCAGCCGACGGCCAACTATTGGAAAATTCCAAGCCGTCTCTTAAAAGTCTCTTAAAAGTCGCTTAATTTGAACTGAATACTACAAGTATAATTGGCTTCAATTTTAATTGTAAATTTATCAGTCAATTTCCTAATTTGAAATTTGTGGAAATTACATTTAATATTTTGTTTAAAATTAATTTCTTCGCTCTTTAGTTGCTCACCATAAATTGGTAAGGCGCAGCGTGTTTTTAAAACATTATTCGCTTGGCTATTTATGAAGACCAATTACCAAATTCACAATGTGTGTTACAATTGGTCGTCGAATGTACCAACACACATTTGAAGTTATAAACTAACCCTAAAAAGCATTTAAGGCATTGTTTGCTGCCACTTTCACCATTAAACCCCATTTTATTACATTAAGCTCTTCTTTCCGTCGCATGTTGGGTTGGAACTTGGAACTCATAATAAATGTACATATTATGTATATACTTACAACTTGCACGGATATGGGAGGAAATGCACAGAAAAAATGAAACCCGCATATATTTAAAAATTCAAGGATTCTTGCATTGAAAAGCATACACGCTAAATGCAACAAGAGTTTTTATTGTAGCTCATTGTATTGCTTACCTGGTAGGCAGGGACTTGTGGCTGAGCCAAATGATGATTTCAATTGTGAGAAACCTGAAATGAAACAAAGAACACAATTAGAATATTACTTCCATTTGCTTTTTGGGTTGCATTGTTGTCGTCGACATGATGGAATAAAAGTAAAAACGGAAAACAATTGTCCTTATAAATATCGTTTTATGCATTGCCACAAATAATCGTGCCCTCTTTGTCTCAATCACCATATAAGAAAGCACCACAAAATGACACTTGGGTGCTGTCAACCATTACCGGCACAAAAGTGTATCCTATAAAGGAAATGTGGCTTGGATTTGGAACGTGATGAGATCGAAATGTCTGAAGATGATGCAATAATTTCATTGTTTTGGTGGGGGGTTCGATTAATAATAGTTCAGACAGCCTTTTAGCATTTTAAGACATGCATGGCTGCGAAATTTCTATTGTACATTTATTAAAAGCTTTAAAACTCGATTAGCATTTCGTTCTATAATTTTAACAGACACTTTAACAACACATTAAATTAATAATTAACCAATCATTTTGTGCGAGAAATTCGAAAGTCAATAATTATACTACGCGATTAAACAAGTTAAGTATTCGTTTGCATTGTCAGGCTGCTTTTCACATAGCATAATTCCCACACTCCATCGAACACATGCGGACGAAGCCATCAACAAATATCGCTTCTTCATACCGATTCATCACATCGATTCAATCCAACTAGTTATCCCAGTTGATATGTTAATAAGCACTGAACAATGAATTTCAAAAACATTACACATGTAATTTTCCAATAACAAGAAAAACGAAGCATCCATTATAATTTTGATTGTGCTGTGTGATGCTCTCATCATGTCTTTAGCTCGTTGTGTGTATTTTACATTTTGCCGTTTCAGCGCAATAGATGCGTGGCAGCGTGGTGTGAGAACATGGCATCGCGCAAGTGTAAGGAAACTTGAGGTGAGAAGCAAGTTTGGAGCTGCTTTTCAACAGCCGCGGAATCCTTATAAAACAAGACAAAGAGCTTTGTCTACTCCGGGCATGTAGCATGAAAATGCTTAAATAATATGTGTAGTATAGTGTGTAGTTATAGCTGTGCGACTACACATATATTATATGTGTTAATAAGACGCTCAAATCTTGACTCGACTTTTTAGTGATTCTATAATATGTAATGCTTTATTATGTACAGGTAAATTAAATTAGTTGATAATGGGGCAGTAATTTTATTGGCCCAGTTATACGTTTTATATATTATCAACCAATATAATGAAATCTACCATCTATTTAAAACAAAATTTGTTACAAAATATCTTGAAATTAATAACAGGTGGAAAATATACTAAAAAAGATAAACCATTATTATTGTTACTCTCATTAACATCACTGAAAACATCGCATTTGACAGACGATATAATTCCATTATTAAATTGAAGATGTAAATTACAATAAATATTTCTGAAATATTTTAGGAAATGACCCAACCTTTCAGAAACAGAAATTTTAAAAATTTGATCATCTAATGTGTAATCTTAAATCTATATTTAAATTTTTAGAATAGATATGACTAACTGAGTAATTCCGATGTTGTTGAAATAATATTATCAATTATCTGTCATATAATGTGAACAGAGGCTGAGGACAGCTTATTGAAATATGGCAACAAGTTTTCCAAAAATTGTACAGTTTGTGAGATATTAAAATTTGAATGATATTTTATACAACGACTTAAAATCATGGTTGTTTTGCAGTTGTGACGATTTTTTGAATACTGAACCATTAATAATAATTTTAAATATCGTAATTGATAAAAATGAAATTCATAGCATTTGGTTGTTAAAATCACGAAATATAAAGTTTGAATGACAGAAAGAGGTGAAAATATAAAAAAAATTATTTATGTATTCGACAATAATTTTAAAATGAGAATCTCAATGTGAAAAATATTCAAAAGAGAAGTTGTTTTATGCTTTTTAAATCCTTCTACGGTTGTTAATTATTTCTAAAGGGTGTTTTTTAGGGCTGGTTGAACTTACAAAAGCGTAAACTGTCAAATAATGTCACACTGCCACTTTTTAAAATTTGTGATCAGTATACTCTGGCAAATCATCATGTAGATATACACACGCTCTAAATGATGCGAGAACGACTGTGTTATGGTATTCTTGCTTCATTTTGAGAGTATATAAATCTCAGATGAACGATTAAGTGCGCCAAAAAATCAAGAGATCGTACCAATCGACTGATTTCCAAAGAAAATTTGGATAATTTGGTAGTGTTGTTCAAGCTGGAGTCTATCCATGATGATTTGCCAGAGAATACTAGTATGACAGATCGTTAAACAGTTAACGCTTTTGAAAGTTCTATCACACTTAAAAAAACACCCTTTATAACTTTATTGAAATTAATTTGAAAATTTATATAATTTTCAATATTCATTATAAATAACTGTTATATTAAATAACACCCATAGTATAACCCACTCCTGAAAGGATTGAAGTAATGTCCACAATAAATTTATGACATTCATTGTCCCCCTGTTAAATTGTTGCATTTTTTTTATTCAACTAATCGCCTAATTTCCGCCTAGGTAATGTATAGAAATTTTAAGTCTTTTCAAATGTAATGGGATAATCGTACAAATGAACAATTGACATGAGGATAAAATGGTCTCAAAATGTTTTCTCCGAATTCTTGAAATGTCTCTGAGACATCCCTTCGATTGGAAAAATATTCACTGAATTCCTTTTCAAAAGATTGAATTTACATGTGTTCCCGGCCAATATAGTTCCCAATTGTGATTTGTATATTGCCCGTATAATTCGATAACAAAAACCCGAACACGTCGCATATCGTTGTGTAGACTGTAGAAGAGAAGCATTTCCTAAGGTAAATATGTGCAGTTGTACCTTTTTTCCGTTCAACAAAACATCGAACATTTTCTTTTGTTAGATGGGGATAATCTTAGACGTGTAACACGATCAATTCAAACATCAATTGATCCTGGCCTCAATTGCCATTGTGGCACGATACTAAATCCATTTAGCAACAAAAAGGCACATCAATGGAAACGGATGAGTTTTAAGTGTCCGTCATGTACAATGTGCGAAGATATATTTTTAATGCAACCGAAATTTCATGTTTTGAAACAATCCTGCTAATATAAGCAATTTGTGGAGTCCCAAAACAAAAAAAAGCAAAAAAAAAAAAAAACGCGCACACAAAAAACTTGCGTCACAATATAGCGAAGTAATAACACAATTGGCCACTCAACAACCTGCGTGTTTGGCTACAAAAGCGTCAGTTACCATTAGAATTTCATCGCGAAGTTTCAACGGCACTTTAATGCATCTTAACGCCTTTGATCTTCAGCCAAATTGATGGTTTTTATTTTGTAGATATTAACCAGTTTTACTAACCATGTATTTAAGCACTTTTGCTTCAAGTGTCACACAGGAATTTGGACCAAATGCCACACAAGAAAACTATATTTATTTGTATAGAGTGTATAGTACAAAAAAAAAACTTTAAACCATATGTCACAATGAAGCTGTATACAGCATCCACTGCATGCTAAATGACTAATGATGAACAGGGTTCGTTGAGGAATGAGAATGGACAAACGAGACAAGAGACAACCGCACTTAACTAATCAGCATGTCCAATATTTAATCAACAATGATAATCATCCAGTTTGGCAATGAACACGGGGACACGCGCCATGGACCACTGCATGGCTTATTGTTACAACAACAACAAAAAAGGAGGAGAAACAACAAACAGTCGCAACTCAATTAGCTGATGAGAATGCCGCACCTTTGCCTAAAAGCCCAAACCACACAATAAGCAGACCATTTGCCGCTGATCGGCAGATATAATTTCATTTTTGTTCAAACAATCAAAGAAAAGACAACCGCAAACATTTGTGGTAAAGGTGTCATCCAATTCGTTTGGCAGTTGGGCATGTCAGTCCATTGTTGGCATTATGATCCATATTTTCATATTTCTTCTGTAAAGTAACACACATCTGTTTGACAATTTGTCAAGCACGTATCTCATTTAGGGGTCTGAGGCTGCTTTTCTACTCACATTCACTGATATAACGAATTGTACTTAATGTTTTTCTGCCTTTTCATTTTTTTGCGTGGTTGCCACAAATTCATGCTCAACATTGTAATAAGACGAAAATTACCCGTTCCCGTATGCCTCCTTGAAAATTATCACTTAACAATATTATTAGTGATGAAAGGAAAGGATTAATGAGCTTAACAACCCCTACATATGTATGCAGTTATCTAAACATTTTCGCATTACAGCATATATGTAAAAAGCAACACACATACACAGCAGTCTGCACAGTGCACGTTCCGGCAGCCCCCAATTGCCTGCAGCACACACGACCATAAGTGGATGATTGAAAATTACCAGCAACATCACAAATCCACTCATTACATTACCGCCGGTAATCCCATAAACATGCATCTTTCAGTTGCACATAAATGAATGCGGTAGTGCGGTGGCAAATCCTCAACACAATATTCATCATTACACCATGCTTCCACTTTGTGTACCATTTGTATGAGAATTCGGGCGTGCCATGGCCAATTGAAAATGTGTCAAAATACAATAAGGAATTATATTAATCCCAACAAGAAGTTAAATATAATAGTGAGACAATTTCCGTGAATTTTGTGGTAAAATACTGTGCTGAAAGAAAATGTAATTGCTACCTGAATAATATCCCGTAAAATTGGAATGAGGGCAAAAACACAGAATTTTTTCAAAGTCTTCACAGTTTATGTACGAGTGATCATGTTTCGCAATTTGATAATTGATCCACTCACTGTCTCGATGACACTTCTGAGGACCTCACAATCAATACAATACGATTTGAAAAAAGAGCATTCGATTTATTTTTTAAATGGGAATTTTTCTTTCAGCTTGTGCTGCAGAAAGGAGCCTTACCATGGGCGTTTTATTTTCAAAAGCAATGCCTAGTTTTCGACATTATAAATATAGTGTGTCAAAAAGTGATACAACAATTGACTGTATAGAGTTGGAACTCAAATTGAAATGATGCAGGATATCCTTTTATACACAACATTTTTCACGTTTTGATTTCCTGTACAATTCATGCACACCACAGAATGAATCCGAAACGAAAAAATAAGACATCGCAACTACACAAGCTCCACAGCTATCGTAGCGCTTTTCATTGAAGCCGCATTGCATCTTCACACCGCATATTGAATTGTCTATGTGCGATGTTAAGCACATTTTCCTTTGCATAGCATGCAAAAAAGGAAAACTCAATGGAAAACGAAGGCAGAAGGGTAGAAGCAAGAAGAGATGAAGTCGTCTTCAAACGCACAGGGAACGCCAAGAGGCAATTATGTCAAAAGCCCTAATTTTCACGCCTCAGAAAAATAGAAATAAAAAATCCGGACAACAGAGCTAAATTATACAAGACAATATGGATAACAAAGGGTACGGAATAAGCAAGCAATATAATATGTATCTCTACGTATAACATCATACTTATATGTCAGTATACTCCGTATTAGGATGTGTGCGCTTAAAACAAGTGTATGTACGTCATAAGAATTGCGAAAACACATGCTAGATGCTTTTATACATATTTTAATGTACACGGTTTCCTCATCGCACGTTGCACACGAATAATGAATATACATACCTATGTTTTAATGCTCATGTATACCAATTTTTATACAAAAAGGATAAACTTTCAACGGTATGGATGCAAACAAAGGGGTGACATTGTTATTAAAAGGAAATGTGCATATATTTAGTTATATTTTAGTTTTTCACCTAATTTGGTTTTCTGAATTATATGGGTTTATTTATTATTCAACCCTCCCCACCCCTGCGTTAATTGCAATTTTTTGGTATTTGTGAAGATTTTCCCGATTCGACAGTTTTAAGGTTAAAAAATATCCTACATTTTTCTCGTAATTAATTTATGTTAATTTACAAAATTTAAGTAGGACATTTTCGATAAATTTGACGAGTTGGGTGTTTTTAATTGATTCATAAAAATTAAAGCATCGCAGCATAAAGCATTGATATCTCTAGTGTGTTTTTTTTTATCTAACAGCAGTAGATATATTATTTTAAACTCTAAGAATGGCTAAGAGTTTCCGAATCTCTCAACACCCTCTTGTCAACTTGGCATGAGTATTTATACTGCGAAACTCAATTCGTTGGGCAATTTGCATTTCAAACAGACGCGAATTTATTAAAATTCATAAAGATTTTTAAGCGCCAAAAGTGAAATAAACTATGTTCATATAAAGGACATATTATACCAACGTGCATAAAAGAAATACAATTTTGTGAAAGTATGAAATTGCAAAGTGCTGACAGGCGACAACGAGGCGACTGCATTCAACTGCAAAAGAGGTAAGGTAATATTCGCAGGCATCAAGTGGCAATGCAAAAGCTCATTTCAGCCACAAAAAGTATATTATGCGCCTACATATTTGCGACTATATGAAAAAGGAAAAGGAAAAAAAAAACGCGCAGCTGTTTTTGCAATAAAACGCGAGAAATATCTTGTCTCATCCGTTTTCTTTACGTAGCTTATTCTTTTGCACTGCATGCACATTACACCCGTACACACAGTAATGTATTTTTTCTTGGCGGAAGTTTTCAGTTTTGTATTTTATTTCGCACCCTGCAGCGACCCCACACCACCCGCATCATGCACTTTCAATTCATCATCACTCAACATCATATGCATCAACACCTTAAAAAATACTCTGAATAAAATGTTGCATGTACACTTGTGGTGTTTTTGCACCCCCTTTCCTTATTGGGATGAAACGTAAACCTACAATGCATAAATATATACGCGAGTATACATTTTCTGCAACTTCCTTTTCACCATGTACACTGCGCGACGAATGTGGGTGGTGGGGGTGAAGAAAGGGTTTAAAGGGGTTGCAGGCTGCAGCAAGCTGCCGTCATGGTTATTGACGTGCAGTGATGACGCGCGCTACACTGGCGTGCGGTGCGGAGGGAACAAGTGCAGACACGTTGATGCGAGCATTCTCACAGCATTGTGTTTTTGTGGAGATTTCACTCCCTTTAAGTACATATATCACATTGCGCCACCACAACATGATAGGAACCGTAAAGCTTAAAATTTAGATTGGCTTTTGAAAATGTAGAAACAGATGTGATGAAAAAATGTTTGCAAAGAAAATTACGCCACGTTGTAAAAGTGATGCTGGCATTGTAGGTAATTAAAATCATGTTGTTTGTGATCTGCACACGTGCGTTTTTTAAAGAAATACATTAAAGCTCAATACAGCTCAAACATAATTATCACAATAGGCCAAATATGATGCATACACGTGAGCATATGAAAATGGTTTGAGATAAAATCGCGCATGCCTTGCATAACGAGGGTAGTTTGTTGATTAATGCAACAGGTCAGCGGCAACGGAAATTATGCCCAGGGATAAAATATGCACAATATTTGATGCACTCTCTCTATATCCTCGTATTTCCTCTATTTCTATATCCTCATATTTGTACACATGTTTTGCATCCTGCGACGTCAACTTATGAATTGTGTGGGAGCAGACACAGACAATATTTCCTTAGTAGTTATAATTATATGTACATCCTTGTAAATACGCCGAGGCGGTGACTTTTAACGCGGCAACTTCAAGCACTCACGATTGTACTTACACTCGTATTTTAGTCAGTCGCAATTGTTCATCGTACATTTATAATATGTAGTTAGTATATTATGATCTTAGGCCATAGATACACGAGTTACGAGTATTGTGGTACGTCAACTGAATCGGAAAACCAATGAACATGAATTTATAGATGGTACATACCTGATTGAATATGTGGAGTACCGTACTCATTAAACTGGTCGTGAAGCATACGGTAAGCTATATGTTAGCAACAGAAACAAAGAAAAAAAATGTAAATAAACATAAAATTCATATTGAATTTAAATAGAAGCATAAGAATTCATGTGTGTTTAAAATGTGGTTGTACTTAGTATTATAGGTATTGAAATAAAATTATAAATTAATTATTTGTGTTTATAATTTTATAGGATATATACTAAAAGTTGATATAATTATATATTGTTGTTTTTTAATTTATTGCGATCCACAATGGTAGTATTATTATTTATTACTAATCCTATATCCGCAACTTTGTTCAAAGAAAATGAAATAATAAAAGAATAAATTCATTTTAATTTAATACATGTACTCGTATGTTTAGGAAACTCTTATTTTTACCAAAATAAAAATAAAAACATTTTCCCAAAGATTCCAAGGTCAAACTCTGAAAATTCAAGACCATACTTTTTATATTTTTGCGTCATATGGCTGCGAATATAACAGTTCATTGCTTCTTGCACAAACAACTCTACAAAATCAGGATTGCGGCTGCTCCATGTGCTGCTGTAAAATAAAAAACTTTCAATTTACTTGCAGAAAAGAATACAAACATTGATAGGCTATTATCTTCGATAGTACAGGTCCTGCGGATATTACCTATACGAGTGTTTTAACCTCAAATCTCTCCAGTAAGAGTAAAGTCCAGTCTGAAAATTTCTTTCTAAAATATCCAAAACTTTTCTGGACATTTTAAGGTAAACAATATTCAATTCGTTCGATTTTCATTTTACTTTTTTAGCATAACTTTTAGAAAAGAGACTTTTTCAAGAAAAAATATGCCAATATAATTCTATTTCTCTATAAATACTGCCGTTATTGAAAAGATCATGGATTACCTAATTATAAATAACACGTAGGTATTAGTAAAGTCACACAATTTGGAAACACCATCCCCAATAATGTTGAAACACGAATTGAAAAACCAAACGTTTTTTTACACGCTTTAACGATAAACCATTAGCCATATCGATATTTTTCGAATTAATGTTTTACCCGACATTACCCATTCACATAACATAATTGCAAGCACTTATTAACACAAGCTTTTTTACAAATCGATCAAGTGTAACAGCACTTCTCAAATAAACACTCATATACAACTCACATTGTGTGGGCTTTGATGGATGGAGTTGTAGCCTCAATAACGGCTTCAGTTGTGCACATCGCAAGTTTTTGCCAACCTGATATACTTTCGTCAACAGATGCAAGTTGACGACTGTTATGAGGAAATCTACGCGGCTGCAGCAAACGTCCTTAAAAGCTATTCACTGTGGAACACCCCCACCAAGTTAAATACAATATGAGGTACAAAGTGTGCAAGCTTTAATATACGAAGGAAATGTACATCAGTGTACATACGACTTACGAGTGCATAAATCACGAAACAGGGAGAAGCAAATGAAATGAATGAATTTTATCTGGGAAACTGGGAGAATAACTCCACCATGGAAAGAAATGTACATCACGTTGATCGTGCTTTGGCTTGTATGTTCCAAAAGTTAATTAAATTTTCTGTGTAATTTTAAAGCAATGATTTGTCAAGTGGTTTCACCCCAATTCTAAACGGTCTTTACAGCGTATATAGGGGAACAAAGTCGTTATGCACAAAACTATACGCTAGAATTACAAACAAATATAAAATCAATTGGGAAATTCTTGACGCTATTTTCAAACGTATCCGGTTTTTGTTTTGTGAAAAAATCGTCCTGATTCTCTATTTAAAATAAAGACAAAAGCCCCAATGGTGACTTAAATTAATGTAGGTGAGTCCTTTGTAAATTGCATAAAAGTAAATTTTTAGATGGTACACTAATTAGCATGTCTACTGGTGCCCATCACACGAATAAACACACCTAACCATAATCGTACATTGCGGCGTTGTCATGTATATTAAATACATAAAATTGCATAAGAATCCCGTTTGAATTGCGACTATTGAAGTGGATAATTTGCCGGCTCTGCGCATTTGCATTTTCAAGGTGTTTGTTCATAAAGGCAATTTTGTATTTTAGTCTCACCTTTTGCAACTGGTCTATGTGAATGAAAATAAAAATTTTGCATTCATCGCAAAACTCATTTAAATGAATTTAATTGACATCAACTGTCTCCCATGCACTAAAATGCTTTATAAAAATAAGAGTGTATATTAAATGCTCATAAATAATTCGCCAGAGTGTTGTCTAATACTATACATAACCTCACTCAGCCGCCGTACCACCAACCCCCTCTGTCTACATTGCTTTTGACACAATTTCATCCAAAGTCCTTATAACGAAAGACACTTAAATGAAGTAACAAATTAACTTGCAAAAGAAGGTTATTTTCTTGTTATTTTCATCTTTCCGTTTCCATGTTTGTTTGGATTGTCTCGCGACGAAATGGAATTGTGGGGGTGAGAGGGCCAACACAAACCGGGTGACACCATGACTTGAGAGCTCAACATAAAAACGAGGTGGAGGTAAGCGTTGGTATAGAAAAGTAAAACTGTGCGCGAAAAAAATTCTCCCAGGATGCTTTTGTGAATCTTTATTGCCCTCCAATTCGTAACGCTATTCAACTCAATCTCTTACATCGTTGTGTCCTTTTTGCGTTCAGGCCATATAACTTGCGTTTGTCTCTGACGGCTCAACGACGACGCGACGCTACCCGACGTCTGCCTGCCGTTGTTGAATGCATGTACATTTGTGCTATGCGGACGAGGTGGTGTGTGTGTGTTGGGACTTGGGGGTGGGTGGTTGAGATGCTGTTTTTCAGAGCATTTAGAAACAAGTAAAGTGGCAGCAATTCAACACAGGAAATAACTAACATTAAGTGGTAGGTAGTTTTTACGCTTTCACTATATTCTCTTCCACACTCAATCCTTTTTACTGTTTTACACGAATATTATATTGTAGAATATATTCGTACACTCGTACATATATGTGCAGAGTAAAAAAATTCTTGAATATGTTCTTCCGAAAATATTCCTTTTTGTGATTACATGACAATAACTTGATTTGATAAAAGGTAACACGGTATGTCTCGTAATTAGAAAATAAATTCTTTGTGCAGCCTATTTAAATTATTACTTTAAATGCACAAAAATAAATTAGGATTCACTGACATTTAAATTAACACGCAATATATTGTCACACATGCAGGTACAACGGTGAAAAGCAATTCAATTGGAATGTCTAATAACATAAAGATTTAATAAATGGATTTTTAAAATGGATTTCTTCTGAGAATTACTGCGGCAACATTTTTCTGCTCTTATCATTTGTCTTATTTAGGAACTAAATTAAGTTGATTACTTAAAAGCTTAAAAGTTATTTTACTACTGACATTTAAAACAATTACATTGCTGTGGAAGATTTGCTACATTTTACAATTAAAATTGGTATGGGCACGATTTAAAAAAAAATTTTCTTGTTTAACTTAGTTCTTAAGAAAAAAAAAATAAAAATTAGGCGTTTGTGCTCGCACATCCCTCGGTGAACCGATTTTTTTAATACATAATATACTGATTATTGTGGCTTGAAAATTTTTATTATAAAACACTCGGCGTTAAATTTTTAATTAAATTAAAAATAATATTTAACAATTAAAATGAATATTAGTTATTTTTTAGTCTTAAAGAAAATTAAAAAAAAATTAAATTAGAGAACAATGAAAATAAATAATTAATTTTTGTAACATAAAACATATAAATAAACATCTTGAATCGCCTAATTATTTTTAATTAAGAGTTAATCTAGTTTATTTTCTTTTGGCTTTTGCATTATTGAAAATTTACCAAAAAATAAAGTTATTAAAACGATGTTCAATCTAATTTATATTTCCAAAATCCAAGCTACCTCAGTCCTCATTACAAAATATTCAACTTTAACCTACAGTATACAATTGACTATGCACATACAACTTTATTCACTACATAAAGCATACATAAGTTGATATATGTATTTATGCACGCGGTCAGGCTTTAGGCACCCACAGTTGATGCTGGAGTATCCGGGCGAACTTCCTGACATCTATGATTAATTTCCCGATTCGCATAACCATTGACGCCATTTCACTTTCACAACTTTGAAGCCTATATTTTCGATTGTGTCATTTACGACTTTCAAATCAATAAATAGAGCAATTAAAAAGAAGTTGCAAAAGTCGTATTTAAAGTTGTAGGATACAGCGAAAATATAAATTTTTTTTTGGTACATAATATAATATATAATTTATGCTCTGAAAACGTATTCACCTGTAGCATATCGTAATATCAAAACCTATTTTGTAATTTCATATACGAATTACGAAATATATAAATTGTTGAATTACGCTTCTTTTTAAAAAAGATAGTGTTGCAGAATCACGTTTTGACAAGCTTAACTGAAAGATATTTTACATTATATTATAGTAGTCTCAATAAAATATTAAAAATTGTAATAATCATTTCATGGTTTAAATTAAAAAAATATAAACTGAAAGTTTCAGTGCATTTATGCTTGTTTATGCAGTTGTATTTAAAATGTTGTGTGGCAATCGTTGCAGCGATTTTATTTACAACGGTATTAAATTTTTGTTATTAAAAAGTGCATAGGCAAGGGGGTTGAATGCAACTGAAAATTGGTTCACAGATTTTATCCGCGCCCTTTAGTTAAGACACAAACCACAAAAATAATCGATTAGATTGAATTTTCAAATAAATTTTTGCTACATGCTTGAGTTCATGTAAAGTCCCTTTTTAAAAAATAGAATTTATTATATTAAGATTTTGTTCATATTACGTTCCATTAAATACGCAAAAACTCTACTTTTGGTGGTGATAAAATAATACATAATATGAATACAGAATAACGATTAGTTTCACAAATTAGGTTTTATAGGCATATATAAAATGTCTTTCTAAAAAATTAAAGACTAATCATAATTTTAAGTTTGAATAAAATTAAATAATAATTACTTTCGCCTTTTTCAAGGATTTAAAAAAAATCGTTATACGGCTTTGCACGAACGATATAAATTTTTGTTTGAAAGTCTTAAATTTTGCCAAGTTACATAAATACTATTTTGAATAAACAAAATTCATTTAAAATGTTTTTTCTCAAGGTAGTTACGTATTTCTTGATGCATAAACATTGTACTTTTATATGCATACGAGCTTACGGAAGGTATAGCTTATTCCATTTCTTTTTTCAAATAAACTTTTTAGTAACTGACGAAATAAAAACTAGGCAGCCACCCTTTATTTACAAATTATATTTAGCAGCACTAATCGTCATTCTATTTAATACATAAGCAGATTGGGCAGTGGGGACAGGCCATAAATAATTATTTCGCTACTTATCTTACACAATGAGTTAATTATGATTTTACTTCCAACATTCAACCTGATTATCATATTTTATTTAACTTATTGATACGCAACTAATTGAATTGTTTAACAATTATCTATATAATAATATGGGAACATTAGTGGGGGAGATTTGCGAATTATTGCGGTAGGTACATGCGTCATACATTTCGTTTGCATATTTTGCTTCCGAATAGGGCAAAACGATATGTGTGCTATAAATTATGTATTTGTATTTCGATTCAAAAGGAATTCACGATTATAAAAAGAATTACTCGCCTTTTCAGAGAGAAGAGTTTTAATTGAAAAATATCAAATTTCTTAGAGCGCAGTGGCGTGCTGAATAATGGGTAGCATATAGTGATTTATCAAATATAAAGGCCAATCTTGTTCTATTGTGATCTGACTTAGTTATTTTAAAGTTTTATATGCAATGCAACAGCAAAATAAACATTATTATTTACTAAGGTTTACTCATTCAGTATTTTTAATAATTTATTTGCAGCAAGTGGTGCAATATTTTATTTAATTCCCAAATGAGTTTAAAGAAAATAATTATAAAAATAATTCTGGGTGCAATGCATTTCAAATTATTTACTGTTAAAATTAAGTTCAAGCTTAAGTAATTGTGTTTGTTTTTTTGTTATGAAATAAATAGGTAATGGGAAGCATTTTTTGTAACTGTTAATTTTTTTAAAAATATAATGAGGAAGTCAGACATAACGTTTGCGAACAATAATTTCACGCGCCACCACTGATTCGTTTGAATGGTAGCCCCTCCGGCATTTTTGCATTCTGTGTCTGACGTGCGATTTTTTCTGGTGCCAAAACAAAGGACATCATGCACACCTAAAACAATTGAGTGGCTTTATTCATTATAGTTTTGTGGTATTTTATCTTGCAGCGACGCGATGTTTTGTTGTATAGAACCTGGCAGGGTTCTGGGTATACACTATACAGTGCTCTCGTTTCCATTGCAGACCTATCTAATTGTTTGTTTCGCAAAGTTTGAGCAAACTTTTAATATAGTTTGAGCAAGTCTCACTAAAGTAACGCACACATTAATGAGTTTTAGTTTTTGGCAAATATTTTCATTTTTAAACAGCCGTGACAATTACAACACCACAGTACAGTGCTCACTTTCAATTATTTATATTTTATATGAAAAAGGAAACGTAATGTGCAGCTTGTTGTTAGCAAAGCGAATTTGTGCATTGTTTTGGGAAAAAAAACGATGCCAATAGAAGAAGCGTTGCTTATTTGAACTTAGTATTGTGTTGCTTTGAATGTAGTTTTTCGAAGAGTGTCCGCGCTCATTATTTCGCGAGGGTGTTGAAATTAGCCTGGATTGGACATGAATCAACTGTGTTGTGCTCGTGGTCTTTTGAATCGCATAATGAGGATTCAATGTGTTTAGAGGTTTTAAATTACATTCAATTTGAATACCTTTTTTTTTATTTAATGCATGTAAGTGAGGTTTTATTATTACTACTATTATTATTATTACAGTCTTATCAGCACTGTGCATATGTTTTTTTAAATTAAAATAAGTTGGAAATACGCTGTGCACGTTAACAATGAAATTTGGATGTAATTTTTTCGGACGCAATAAAAACTTACCGGCTGATGTTTGTGGATGCAATCCCAAGTGGCCACCACCGCCACCCATATTATGTGGCAAAAAAGCAGCCGCCACAGCAGCGTGTGCATTAAAATAGGCCATTCGGGAAGCTGCCATCGTCATTTGATGATGATCAGCGCCAAATGGCGTTTGGCCTACATTAGAATACAAGGTTGGCGTGACAGCGGAAACGGCACCAGAGGGCCGTGCTGATTCGGAAGAGCTCAAACCAAGCAATTCCTGTATGGCAAACGGGGAGCGTTGAGGCATTGTCTGGGAGCTGTTGGCTGGTGGTCGACTCAATGCACCCGGTGCTGTTACGTGTATCGTTTCCGGTCGTGGCAATGCTTCTAAATTCATTGTACTCTACCAAGAGTTTGAATGTGGGTAGTTTTTATTAAATTTTTTAAAACTTTTAATTCACTTTAAAATTTAAATGGGGTAGCAATTTTTTGTGCGGTGTTTAAAACAACAATCACTTCAACGATTTTCGAAGATGCAACTTCACTTATATACATCACTGGATTAATTACTCAGCTTCATAATGCGAATGATTATGAGCGGGCCGACGGCAATTTTAAATTGTTTACACTCATGATGTTTGGATGTCGTAATGACAGTGTTATTCCTTCGGGACTAATTTTATGCTGATAATTTTACAAATTAACTACAGATCAGACACAATAGATGGCATTCCAGAAAAGAATATCACCGTTTTAATTTTAATTTTAATCAATTATAATTGCAGTAAATTTTTTTTACATTTTTTTAACTTAGTTAGGTACAAATGTTCCTCTTTTTTCACTACTAAACGTTACACACTTTGCGACCAAAAATAAAATTAAAAAATAATTCGATGAACTTTGAAATAAATTTAAAATATTTTTAAGCTTCACAAAATATAAATTATTTTCGTTTGTCTTCAAAATGTATTACACTTGTATAAACATTGCCAACTGCCAAGTATTTTAAGTAACATTAAATTGCAAAGATAAATTAACACAACCGCCGTTATTTCTCAACCGAACACTTGGATTATCGCGCTTTAACTAAACGTAGGCGCACATCCCCAGCTAGCGATTTGTCCCTTCACCAATACGACAGGCGACGGAGTATATTCTGCGTTCACCCCAGCACGACCGTATACGCGCATATAACCCGCACGATATACATGCAAACGGCCGGTAACGACAAGATGTAGTAGCTGAGGCTGCACACTGCACAGTACACTACCTACGGAAGCGAGACATACCCATACCTTCACTGCGAACCAAATGAAACGTCTGTTTTCACTTCTCTGCTTGCACTGTGCTCGCACTACACAGAACGAACAACAAGCACACAGGCGTTAAACACTCGAATTGGAATACTATGTAATTATATGTATACGTAAATGGGAACAGCGAGCGAGCACAAAGCTGAAAGCATATCCATAAAATACGCAAATGCTTGGGGAGATGCGTTCTACCTCTATACGTAAGGCTGTGCGGATGCAGATTACAGAAAATTACGACGTGTGGCCCGTGAGTGTTTCAAAACTTGTGTGGAATCATCATAATTTTTTGAATTGGGAGAAATTAATTAACAGTCACCTACATTGGTCTCACTCTGGCATTAATCGAAACCACGTCCTCAACCCTCATACTATTACATGCTGCAGCCTGCACAGTGCACCCGGTACCCACCTACTAAACAGTTTAAATATGGAGGACCTCACCCAATATCTTTATCACTCTTCTATAAAGCCCATTTGATGCCAATTATGCAGGTAAGTTACAATCGGACTTATTTAACTTATAATTAATAGTTTTACAGCTAAATTACCAATGTGATTAATTGGTTTCTAATTTCATTGCAAAGTACTCAATTCTGATTTCAATGATTTCCAGTTTGTGTTTTTTTTTTTTGCATTGTATACAAAACCAATAATGCCCTCTCTGTCTCGGGAAATGTTTGTTACTGCTCTGTCCTGTGGCAACGTCGTAAGAGGCGGGCTTCCACAGAAATTTGGGGCGTCAACTTAAATATTCTTTTCTTAAATGGCTGTTGGGGTACAATTGGTAATCATATTTTTTTTCAACCCATTCCAATTGAAGGGTTGAGACTTGCGCAATTTCAAAATGCACTTCAAGTAAAATAAATGCGCATGTACGATGCAATAGAAAAAAAGGTACATTTAACAAGGATTGAGATTTGAGAAACTCTCCCCAAAGTTGTGGACAGAAAAGTTGAGCATGAAATATGCGTGTAAAATACGAGTATACATGTACACACTTGTCATTTTAGCATTCATTGGCGTCAGGGGATCTTATTTTAGTTTACTTATAATTAGGCATTGTATTATAGTTTCATTCAAGTACACAAGTTAGTGGTGAAATGCAAATCGTTTTGTTTTCAATTTTACTTTTTGCGCACAATGTTTTTTGATATTTCTCTTTCCTGGTTTGTTATTGACGATGGCAATTATTTTATATATTATGCGGGTCTATCTAATTAAAACGTATTTCATATTTTATAAGAACGAGTGGTTACATATCAATTATAGCATGCATATTATTAATTATTTTTATTTTTTATTTATTGTTTACGTTTTAAAATTATGAATGTTCAGGCTTTGCAACATCTTAATTTCTCCAAAGACCACATATCTTTAATATAAAATTCTATAACAATTTGCATTATGTTTATATAATATTTTGAAGAAAGATTGCAGATCGACTTTCGTTGTTCCTTATAAAAGTAGGATTTGTACAGAACTCATTTATGAAAAATGTATATACCTAAACAAAACGTATTCTCTTTTGCTTATTGCATTATTGCATGCGACATACTCGTACCACAGATTTTTTGTTAATTGAAGTTAAATATACATCAATAAAATTGGCCCCCGCGTGCACTTTCAAACGCAAGACGTGCTCTTTCACTTTCATTGCGCATATACATTTCTCCCGTCCGGATTTATACCTATACACTGCATTACAGATTCTAAAATAATGTTTATAACGGAAGAAAACTACATAAGCATGTCTTTCAAAGAAAGATCAGCATGAAACCTTGTGGATTTTGTAAAGACATTCTTTCAACACACAATTAATTGTGGAAAGGGAAAAAATAACAATGCGCGAATTAAGTGTTCCAATGATTTAGGGATAGTTATTGTAAGGACTCAATGAAAACAACAACATATATAAACCTAATGACGTTTGTTATGAACAATTAAAATCATGAAATTTAAAACGAATATCAAATTTCTTTCTATCGAATATCGTCCCAAGTATACCATAAGTGTTGATGTTAGAAATGTTTTATACTATGTTATACTGGCACACGGCTTTCACAAAAAAAAATAAAAACACGAGGTTACATAAAGCCTAAATTACAATTTCGCAATATAATAATTGTACTAATAAACAAAATTAATAATTTTTATGAAAAATATTGATCATTCCTGAAAAAGTGAAATATTTAGAATGTAGAATACGTCACATAAATAATTTAATTTTTAAATTTTTTTTAAACACTGGAACTCTCATCATACGGATCATATACGGGATATCATAACTCATGAGTACTGAGTAGGTCAGAATTTAGAAAAAGGATAATAAAAAATATTCTTGTTGCGAATTAAAAAGAAGAGCGGTAATTTCTACTCTCACTGAAGTAGAATAATCCATTATCGAGATTTGGGAAGCTCTGGTCATTACTCAATACTCATTAGTATACTAAAGAATAGATTGAGTGCTAGGTGTCGATCATGACGTGCATTTAAAAAAATAGTTCAATATTATATGGAACAAAACCAGAGAGCTTAGAGAATTTTTGCATTCGGATTTTTTTTGGAAAATGCAATTTGGGTTTTGACAACATTGAGTCCAAAAAAGTTGTCTAGAAAAATGTGAAAATTTCCGTACGCCACGCCGTCCGATACTATCGTCAGAAAGTAATTGATCGATTTTTACGAAATTTTTATGTATAATATTAAATAAGAAACTGTTTTTGTTTGTTCATGGTTATATATATATATGTCCGTAAATGTATTCTGAACAAAACTGTATTTACCCAAATGCGCTGCAAAAAAGAAGGGTGGACGCAGTTAAGTCCCACTTTTTTATCTCATCAACCAAAAAATTCTTTCACTCATACTATGTGGTGTAATATAATCATAAAACTTTTGCTGAACATTTCGAAGTCAACAGTTGATAATTCAAGGTCATTCTTTTTATATCTCAGAAACCTTAATTTTTTGTTAAGATTTTTTACCCACACTGTTGTAGCACATAACATAAGATAAGAAAACTTGCGCTGAACATTTGAAAACTCAAGGCCATATTTTCATAATGGAAATAATTCAAAAATGGTTTGCATTATTGTACTATATAATTGATGTTTTTCATTATTTCAAATCTCAATAAAAGTACCTTTTTTGGACAAAAATTAATGTTAAAAATTTAGAAATTTCAAGGTCACATTTCCATATCTTGGAAAAACATTATTAAACTTTTCAGGATTATTTCAACAAAACGTAACATCTTTACTTGTATACTTGTAATATATTTTCGGCATCAACCGGTGTCAAAAAGAATTTGTACATCACTAGAAAGTTCTTTTTTTAAATTTGAGCCACAATTACAGAATTTATGTATTCTCAATATGTACTGACTGCAAAGTGAAAAGGAACATGAAAATTATGTATCGAATGAAGAAACTTATTGCGTTTTTCGGAATATTGTCGCATAGTCCTTGTGAATATGGCTTACCAGAGGTTAAAATCCGGCCCTGATTGTAAATGCATATAATATTTTTTAAACGTTCATGCGTACACTCAAAAATTGCACCAATTAAATTGCAATTCTATTATTCATTATACGACTGTCGAATTGAACTTATCGACTCTGGAGCTCTGCATTTAACAAGTTCGTTAAAAATATTACATCGCTGTCAAGTGGAAATTCGTACCTCCAGTTTGACGTAGGTACTTTAATTAATATGAAAGAATTTTCCTATGTAATAAATATACCTTAACAAAACGGCAGTATCTATCTGATCGCGTGAGTGTATAGTGTAAATCTACACTCTACAGCCATTGATAAAAATTTGATTCATTACGTAATTCGTAATATTTCAATTAAAAAAGCTTTTACGCGAAAATGGGCAAATTGGTGAATGCATTAACGATACAATTTTGTTTCGCTGATTTATTTATTCGCTCAATAAAAATGACAAATGTGCTTAATAATTAAAAACTTCGACACTACCCCTGTGTTCAAGTAGTACAATTATTTACACATATGCGGTACCATATGAATTAACAGAAAATACTCATATTATGCGACTTTATTATGCTATATTCGAGTGTAGAGTTGCATGCATATAAGCCCCCACTTGCGCACACAAATTATGATATAAAAATCATCAATTTTTTAATTAAGTGTATGAAAGAAAAATCTTTTATGCATGTTTTACACACATCTGAATCTTAACTGTTTAAAAGGACTGAAATCGCTTTTCATAAATACGACATACATGAAGGCACACCTACATTAGGTACATATACCAATTTGTGAGTTTATGTACGTGAGAGTGCATACTTGCTGCAATTGAAAGGAATGCAAAATATTCAACAAGAAAATTGTGATGAAAATATAATAAGAAATGGAAAAAGTGAAAAAGAATTAAGCTTTATTCAAACAAAGAGTGCATGTAATGACGATATACATATACGTACAGTGTGCACGTTGCACAATGTATAGTATGTATGTACATAAACATAAATAAAATAAAAACGGTTCAGAAGGATATATAGAGTGGAAATTTGCATATGAAACGAATTCTGTGCAGAGGAGGCCGAAATGGAGAAAAAAATTGCAATTAAATGCTAGACGAATGAGAAAATTTTTAAATAAGATGCTTGAATGCAATTTATGAAAGGATTTCCATTTGTAGTTTAACGTCTCCCCAAACGTACCTGTGTCCTGCAGTAGGTGCATACTCGTGCAATATATGGGAACGAGTTCTAAGTCTTATAAAGTAAATAAAAATCTAAAGAAATAATTTGTATATTTTATATTAAAAGCATGAACGCACAATTACTACTTGCACTAATATGCAAATATATTTTAAATAATACAAATACATTACATGAAGATTTAGTATAAAATTAAATAGTTACAATTTACACCCAAGTTACTTATTATTATTTTGTTCTGAATTACTTCAACAGTTTTGAAGATGAGGGATGCATAACTTGGACTGCAGCATACTATTTTTTTAATTGATTCACAAAAATAAAATTTAGTCTTTTTAAGACTGAAAAGGTTAAAGAATCAATAACGGCCAAGTCATACTCGCAATTATTTAATCATGTCCAACTATTTGCATCCACGTGATAACGTTTTCATTACATATACTTACAAATTTAAATTTGTATTTTTATATAAATATAAATAAAACTTTGAAATAAAAGAATGAAGAATTATTATTATTATTAGTACATATTCATTCCGCTTATTGCTCTACATATATACAAGCATTTACAATTTAGGTAGCTAAATTGCACGCAGCAGTTCTATGGGTGTAGTCTTTTCCAGACTTTTATCTGAGAGCATGATGTGTGCAGTGTGCACTTATGATGTGGGTGGCAATGTTCATTCATCGTTTCACATTAATTAGTCGTACGCTTATGCATGCTGATGTGCGTCCGCCATCTTGGAAAGCAATGCAATTGAAATGCAAATAATTTGAAAATGGGGAATTAAAAATTGTATGAGTGGAATGTGACTTTGCATTAAATATGAAGACACCGAGGTGAGAGTAAATGCATGCAGCCGCGTGTGAATTGATGATGTATAACTTGCAGCATATTATAATAAATGCGCAATTGTTGTTTGCCCTGCTTTTGTCATTAAATACCTGTAACGCGGTATAATGTATATAGGACGCGGTTTTGAATTTTTGTATTGCTCAAAATTCTATTTGTATGCAGAAACAATCTCAGTTTTTTATATTCGGATGAGCGTATACACAAGCGTGTCCCGTATGAATTGTGTTAATGTTAATGTAGCTATATGTACACATATATATGAACGCACACAATACTTCATTCATATATTTCTTTCGGTTTTGTTCTCATCTTTTCCATGATATATTATCTAAATCCTTCGACTCCATGAAATGAGCACTTTGTGAATTTCCTCATCCGCGCAAAATGAATGCAAATGAGAGAATATCTGAAAGAATTTAGCAAGTCCCACCCTCACCCTTCAGTACAACAATGGCACATCTACGTCGTATACTCGTTATATTTTATATATGAATGCGAAATATATTATATAGGTGCCAGAAGAAAAAATGTGCAGCCAAATGAAAGAAATTATTAATAACTGAGCAAAGCCTCAGCTTTGCAGTATTCAAAAAAAAAAATGCATTGCCCACAAGAATACCCAGACCTATGCGCAGCGTTTCATCTTCTCTAATTTCAATTTATGTGTGCTTTGGTTTCCCGCACTTTTTCACCTTTCCATTACTTTTATACTCAAGCCTTTATTATTGTACAATTTGCATACCAACACACACCAAAACTTCTGCTCGTATACACATTCTGATTTTTTTTTTACACATTGACAGAAGCATTATTCTTTGTATTATTCCTTTGTGGCAAACAGCAAACTCATTGCCCAATGTGGCTGGTGGATAACCTTTCAGTGTTTGGCAATTTTTCTCATTTTGCTTAGTTTCCATATTTCACCTCAGTTTCATGTTGAATTTATTTTTGTTATCAAAAGATTTTTTACTTGTGTCTTGTATCCCGTTTTTGTGCAAAATTTCAAATGAACAAAATATGGCGTCACTTTGTCTCGTTGTCTTGTCGTTTATTTCAATTTAACTCGTTCAACCCGCTTACTGCTTACTCCTAGTATAGTACCAACACTCCAGCAATAATTTGTGTATGATGGGGGATTTCGTTCTGCAGTGTTTTTTTTGCGCTGGACATTCATTTTTCGGGCCCTAATTGTATAATGCTGCGCTTGAAAGACATGAACAACGACAATTGATAATTTTTTAATTATATTTCGAGCGAAATCTGAGAGTTTTTCGCTTTTGTCGTACAGAAATTCATCATTCAGTATTATAAACGCGTTCTTTTAGTCGCCTCTTGAGTGTTGAAGTTTTTCATCGTCATTATATTAAGGAAGAATACAAACAAGTGCTTTATTTTTAATTTTTCTGCCTCTTGATTAGTTGTTATTCACTTAGTTTTTTTTCGCAATTCAATGCAAAATGGAGTAGGTAAACATAACATATTGTACATATATTAATAATACAAAATAGAAATAAATTTTAAGTAAATAGGTAATTGCTTTTTAGATTTACAATCTATATAATTACTGGAGAATGAATTGCATGAATGTATAAAATTCGAAATTTTATGATGTACTAAGTAATGGATTGTAAATTATAATAGGTAATTATTATACTAAAAAAATTAATTCAATAATTTCATGTATTCCTCACCTTCACATACAAATTACAATAATAAAATAAAATAAAATTCATCAAATACCTATAGCTTAAATAAAATTGGGTAATTTTCATGACTTTTAAAATTATTTCTTGTTAAATACACTGATCGAAATTTAATTAGGTCCACTTAACGCGGAACCCGTTAACTGTTGATGATTTGAACCTTTCAGTATAATGACAAGGCAAAACGGTTAATAATGTAATGATTTTTAATGTTTGCGGTGCGAAATTCAATTATTTCCATTAACTTTGTTGGTGATTACTACAACTTTTTTTTTTGAATAATTTTATGTTTCTCTAATTCTTTGTTAATTTTTATAAGAAACACAATTTCTTTAGGAGGGACTCGACAAAAATATGGAAAAGATGCTTTTATCCGAGCAATACGGAAAAATTAAAGCCATTCTAATCGTTAAATTTGCAAAAAAATTTTTTTTGGAAAAACACACTTTTATAAATTATTCTTTGAAAACGATGAGAAATATTTAAAAATTAAAGTTTCGGGGGATAAAATGGAGTAGAATAAATTAAATTTCATTCACTGTATAACGTAAGTAGCCGCAGTAAACCGCTTACAAGCAAACAATTTTGAATGTCCAAACTTCATGTTGGCACTGCAACAAACAAGCTATGAAGCTATGTAGTGAATGTACAAATTTATCAAGTTATACCCCGAATTTTGCTTGGGTGCTAGTATATATATCGATGGCATCGAGAATGTGCCTACCAATTGTTATTAATTTACTGTTTCTTTTTCGGTTTATCTTACACTTTATTCAGTTTTTGAGTTTAGTTTACAATACAAATTAGAATTTTGAAACTTTAAAGCTCGGGAAAAATTATTTCAAGTGCGTTATATAAAACTACTATATTCTGAAATATTCAAATGACTGAATTATATTTTATATACATTGTTTGGTTATCACTCTTCATAAAAAAGTACTTCCGTTAGCTATAAACAATACTGGTAAACCGTGTAAGTGATATTAGACATGAAATGAATTGTTAAAGAGATATCCATTAAAAGTATAATTACTTTCTTTTTTAAGGATTCTCAGAGTAATAATGCATATTCCATAAAAGCGAAAAAAATCACACATATCCTTCAATCAACCGCAAATGTTAACACTCCGTCTATATGCGATAAGTACATATAACGGATTTAAATTACAGCAGCATCTAAAGATATTATACACATGAAAATACACCAATTGAGTGTGAATAAAAAGTAAAATTTAAAAAAATGAGCATAACGTCATTTAACAGATCACACCAATGCGAGCGCGCATCTTTACAGTTAATGTGATTTTGTGTGGTACAAAAAGGCAAATGCGTTGCGAGCTTTTTAAGCTCATCTCATTATTGTTTTATCCATCTCATTTTGATTGTTACAGTATGGGAACAATATGAAAAAAAGGAAATCCCTTTGATTTGGTCGGCCATTGAAATTTTCCATTTTTCACTTCAACAAAAAGCCTTTTTACTTTCAAACGTATTGTCGTACGTACATTTGCAGTTTTGATGTAGAGGTGGGCCTGACGTGGTAATGATATAGACCTAACGAGTTTGCGAATGACTGCATTATTAGTTTTATATAGTTTTTAATTATTTGCAAGAAATTACATTGCGCTTATTTAAATAAATAGGTTAAAAGAGGTCTTAATTTAATGTCTCATAATAAGTTAATAAGATTTTTTTCTTTTTAATTTAATTTGTAATTCAAAAAATAGAATATAATTTACAATAATTTGATCCGAATTTAAGAATAAATTTAAATTATTGAGCTTAACATGAACAACTATTATTGAAGCACGTTAGCTTTAAAAAATAGATCTTCCTGAAGAATATTCCTCGAGCTTTGAAATTAATCGTAACAACTTCATTTGTGCAACATACTTTAAATTAAATTTCACTGTTAGTTGCGGTGGGATGAACAATTAATGCGTGCGGCAACTGGATGGTTAGCGACACGGTTGTCACGCTTCTCTCAGCTTTGGAGGATTCGAGGTGAGCGGCCGTAGTTGGGCGCGCATCAACACATCGAATCATACAATCTGCATTTGAATAACACTGCGGTGCATCTATGAATTGCACTGATGACTGAACTTAATTAGAATCTCACTAATTTGCGAAGCTGACGTGCCACTTGTAACAATGGGATGCACGGTAATTCTAAATGCATTGCATTTAATATGCACTCGTCATGTAACGGATGTGAATATGTGTTTTTGCGTTCATTACAAGAAATAATTGTTCAGCATTTGCATCTACTTATATGTTAATTTTTGATCGTTGAAGTTGATATTATTTTCCCGGTTCATGTTTACTGAATTGCATTAAATATTTATCCATAATTTCGCTGGTAAAATCAGTAAATTTTTCGATTATTTAGGAGATATATTAAACTCAGAAATTCATTTAAAATATTTAACTTAACTAAATTCGACTTTCAAAAAAAACACAGTTTATAAATCAACAAAAGGAAAAATTATTTACGAGTAAATTGGCAAATATAACCGACGGAAAATCTTTCCCGTATTTAACGAGTATGTAGATACAAATTCCAACGATTAAAGTTTATTTTAATTAAACTGCAAAACATAGTTTCAATTGAAGATTCGCTTTAATTATTTGATTGTTCAATATAGTTACAATGGAACTTTTAACAAAATCCCAAAAATATCGAGACTAGTGCAAACAGTGGCGATGTCAACAAACGATTCGCTTATTATAAACACTAATGCCCGAACTAAAGCGGTTGATTTTTTGTGTCTCGGCTACTGAATTCTACTCAGAATTGAAAACGATGCGCTCATGGCGGGGAATGGCAGAAACAGGACTACAATTTGTTACTGAATTGCAGTTCCACAAATCGTCCCTTGAGTAAAGTAAATTTTCATGTTATATATGGATAGTTGCAAGCATTCGCATAATTAATAGCCATTACTTGAATTATTTTAAATTACATTTTGAATCTCAAATAATGAAAATTGGAGTTAAAATAAATTTCTGCAATTTTATTACTCAAAAATGACTACAAATTTAATATAATAATTAATAATTATCCTACGTTAACAATATCAATAACATATTTAACACCCACTGTTTATCAAACAATCAGGATTTTTGACACATAAAAATACCCTATTAAATTGGCATATTTGGCCCGAAGTCATTTTGGAAATAAAAACTTCGTAGAGGGCAGGACGCACGCACGTGTCATGTTGACTTCATTTTTGTAAATTGACTTATGCCTATTAGATTGTAGCTCATTTTTTATTTATTTAATTGTATTTCGGTAGTTAGTGTCCTTACTTTTGTAAAAATGCGCAACAAAAATTTTAATTTTTTTTTAATTATTATATCTCAAAAATGAAAACAATTCCTGTATGCACTAGTGGATGTTATATAAACGGGAAATAATAAAACGGTGGTAAATATTTTCGAGAAGGGGTGATAAATCAAAACGTTACATGTTCACGGAGAATAAATCTTCTATAATATGTCCTTGCTGTGCGCAATGTCGTATATTGTATTGGTATTTTTGTTATGCAGGAATCATAAACGAGTATCCATAACACCTACACTGCATATTGTATACAGCTTTTACTAGTTGATACCCGATAAACTCAATTTCCTAGATACAGAACTGACAAAGAGGAGGACAACACCGATTCTACGGCAGAAGCAACATAAAGGAAAACAACAACATTAAAGTGGTACAATTTTGCGATAAACTTGTTTCTGTATTAACTCCTACGTATCTCTTGGATTGATTGGCCAAATTTATGACAAATGCGAGGATCATGCTGGCAAAGGGGCGCTCCAACGCAAATACCCACTGCAGTGCGACAGTATACACGTCCACGAATACGTATCAACTGTGAACAAAACATTTTAAGGGTGCGGACAAAATGTGCGAGTGACTTTTTCTCGAAGGATTTTTTTTTGTGTAATTTTTGATATTTCTCATTCAATTTATAAAACGTGTCTATTTGATGCATAAAAAGGCAAAAGCTAACTGATATTATTTCAACAATAAATGCGACTTACGAGCACATAGTGTGGCATAAAAGGAGTGCAAGACGAAATGTCAAAATCACTGCGGGGGGTGGTGTAATTTTAACAATGCAATCAACAATGGCGTGTGTTGTGCTCCAAGCGATTTGCTTTTAGTTACAATTTTTATTAATATGTTCTTATACCTTCATTTGAATGAATTATGATATATTACGCTGCACGCACATGAGAAAATTCACATCATTAAACGCGCGCAAGTTAATGGAGAGAAAAATATTTAGTTGTTAAGGAATTAATAACATGTAAGCGTGCACTGTACACCCATTGACTTTCTGGTAATTAAATTAAATGTGAAAGAAATAGCAGACTTGCCCAAGCTCTCTTCCCACATTTTAAACTTAGTGTTCTGGATACTTACATCATAATAAAGATTTTAGCAATAAAACATATTTAATAAGAATTAACCATTTATAATTTATTATTAGTCATTACTCATTAGGTTGTATATAATTTATTAACATTTCATGAACCTGATTAAGTCCAAAACTGTTGTCTGTTACTCACAAATATAGGGTGATTTAAACATTTTAAAATGTACATTATGTATAATAACTTAATAAGGACATACATTGAATTAAATCATCGAATTAAATCCTTTATACACAAAATTCTGATGTGCCTAAACGGCTCTACCGTTTTTAATAATTTTCTTTTCGAAAAACGATTTGCAAAATCATATTACGAATTTGTTAATTTTTTCACGAAATGCGATTTTTTTTCGCGGTTTTAGTGTTTAAAATATGCCTATATTATTTCCTATGACCGATCCCACAGCCAGTTTAGTTAGATTCATTGGTTTAAGCTTAAAAACAAGATGTATTTGTCAAAAGACGTACATTAAGACTAATTCTAAAACTGGAATCGTACCGGCACTTACGTTACTAAATAGTATTGCTTAAAAACGGGATTGTTCCTATAAGAATGAAAATAAATGCTAAAGGACTAACCTTTAATTTAGGATCGTTGAAAAGAAATTAAAAATAATTTGTCGGCATGCCATAGAACTTTACTGAAATCTGTAATCATAAAAGCAACTATAATCGTTAATTTAGGCATTATTGTATTTATACTGTCGTATGCAGCCTTATAAGAAGATTTCCCTGCCATTTAGTTTTCCCCACCAGTTTTTTAGTTATATGTAATTATTTTCTAACACAAAATTGCATTCACATTCGGAATAAAGTGTCATTAAATAATAATTAAAGGATAGAGATAAAATGAAAAATTATTGCATGACTGCTTGATTGCAGTTATACGGATACCAATTGAAAGCCGATGGCACATGTAATATAGCTCCTCATTCAACAATTTCCTCCTTTAAACGTCTCTCGATCTTCGCTTCCGACCCAATCTGCAATGTAATAATGCGCGCTATGAAACGTAAATGGATGCTTCATTATTGCAAACGAGCTTTCAGCATAATTTTACCATATACAGCGTTTCATCATTTTTTTCCTTTTCGCATATTTCATTCTTTGAATACGTAATTCTCTTCATATCGCCTATCACTGGGATCATTATTCATTCTTATATATACTTACTCGTACATATTTCTACATGGCAGATATGGAAATTATTTTAACACTCCAACAACCATGTTCACGAGAACTTTATACATGCAAAATGCCTCCATTTTATTCTTTAATCAAATTTTCGCTTATATTTCGCGCATTACAACTCATCTTAAATACGTGGGGTTGTTCACGTATTATATTATATTATGTAAATTTAGTATTTTTACCTTTCTACATTTAATGTGATTCATGAAAAAGTGTTTGCTGTTTGAGTTTGGTATGTTATACACAATTTAGCGTTTTTACATAGGCCTAAATGATGGTGGTTTTCTATTTGTCTTGCCTTGTCAGTGTCACTCCCCCAGCATGTGGCTGTAAGCGGATTATTTTTGTTAACCCGAACGATCACGTCAAATTGCGAATTTCAGCAAAGACAAAATCAAGTCGTTAACCAAAACTTCGTCTGTCAAATGTTTTGTCAGAACAATCAACACAAATGGAATGATAGGTAAATATAATGGGAATAATTCAATTGCGTACTTTTTCATGTCCTGTGCAATTTAAAATTTGCTTTTCCTGTTTTTTTTTTGTCGTTTACGTGCAAAACAATATTCAACGATAAATGATAATACTTCACAATTTGTGTGCCACCTATTATACTGTTTTACGAAAGGACAATGAAAATTCAAAAATGTTGGAACAGTTCCCTCTGACTCAATACCATAGCAATATCATGAAAATTTGACAATAACGAGGAAACTAACTACAACTGCAGTAGAATTTTTTTGTAAAAACTGATCAACTCAAAGACATTTCAATCTCCATTCTCATTTGTGATTTGACACTATATACACGCAAAAAGGGTTGTAATTATTGTGCTGAAGGTGAGGAATGGAATGGAGTGTTGATACCCGTCGAGAGAATTTTAATCTTGACATCTATTATAGTTCCTCCGACGCCATAGCCCTTTTGCGTTGTTTTCAATTGACATGTCAAAACATAAGCATCAAACATTTAGCTCGTCTTGATTGGAAATATTTGGTTTCAGCTCCTTGCATCAATTCTTATTCATTATCCAAACGGATGTTTATTACAATTCACAGTACGATTTCACATTAAGGCTAAACCTTATTTATTTCTTTTTCTTTTTAACAATAATTAAGATGTGAATTAGTTAAAGTGTCAAAAACATTTTAGGATTATTTATTTATTGTGCTTTAGCATTGTTTAAGTTTTTTTTATCAATTATTCTTATTATACATAAATTTCTATATACTGTTTTAGATATGTACAAATCGAAATGTTCTGCTTATGGTTGTCTGAATTCGCTCAGTACAGCCATTGTGATATAAAAAATATAAAAGCTGATAACTTATTTGTAGAGAGAAGTTATTTGCAATTCCAGATAACAAGAAATTCATTGCTTGAAATAAAACTTTGCTGAGATCCCACATATTATTATGAAATTGAATTGAAGTCGTGCACGCCCACACACACACACATCATCACATCCTCCTCGGTAACGAACGAATCATAATTTTTTTCCACCATGGTTTCATTTCTTTTCAATCTTTTGTTGGTCCCCTCCACACAATCATTTGTCGTTTCCACCATAGGCAACGTTCATTCTACTTAATATTGCGCTCTTCTCTACATCATAATTTTCATATACGAATATAATATGGCTTTGGATATTCGTACTCACGACAGTGTACATAAAATGAATGAATGTTTATTGCTGGGGATGTTTGTTCATTATATTTAATGGAAAAGAGGGTTGTATTTTATGTAGACTAAATATATAATATGTAAGAAGTAAGAACCAATACCAATTTCATATTTATTCTCGATACGGGCATTTTATTTATGACTTCTGTATAATTACCCGTAATGGCGACAAAATAGCTTTTCAAAATTTATTGTGAGTTTGATTATTGAAATACCATACAAAATATTGAAAAAAACTACATCGCAGGGGAGCGAGGTGTGAATTTATATACGACTGTTGCTTAACTACATTTTAATAAAGCTTTTCGAAAATATGGAAAATGTGACCTTGAAATTTCCGAATTTTGACCTTGATTTTTGTACAAAATTGGTACTTTTATTGTGATTCAATAATGTAGATTTTGATCTTAAAATATTCTGCAAACTCGAATATTAAACACTATGCATATGTGAAGAATTTTTTTTGATATTGTGTAAGGTGTCTGAGATAGAAAAGTGGGGTTTGTCTTTGTCCACACCCTTTTTCGCCAGAAGGAGGATATATGCAGTTTTGTTTAGGATGCTTTGAAAATTAATTGTTGTGAAAATGAAAAAAATCGTAGCACTCATTTTTGAGCCCCCATACGAAAAAAATTGCCCTTGGCAATTAACTTGACCTTGAAAGATCTGACCTTGAAAAATCAAAAATAACATTCTTAAATTTTTCTCTAATATTTTACAAAAAAAAATCATACAAATCGGTCAGTAGTTTAGTAGTTTTTTTTTCACCACAGTACGGCGTACGGCGTGCGGCGAACATACGTACATTTTGCACATTTTTATAGACTACTTTTTTGGGCTCAGGGGTGTCAAAACGAGTTTCTGCATCATCAACTTATTTTCTGTATGCCCTTGGGGTCGTATATAAATTAAAAAGTTCTTGACTTTTATTTGATTTCGACCGAATAATAAACTATTGAAATTTTTTAGGCAAACACAGACTAGATCAAAAATTTCTCTAAAATTAAATAAATGCAAACCCACATAGATTATCGAAATAAATGGAAATAATATTTTTAGTTTTTAGTTTAGTACGTCAAAAGGAACAAATTGTTTTCGCAATTAAATTAAATTTATGTTGTAAATAATTATTATATATCAGTTCAAATATTATTCATTAAGTTGTGTATGAAACTTTGGATTATCTACTTGTTAAGGCGTTTTTGCTAAAGAAAACACATATTTTAAATAAAAACACTGCAGTGTTGATATCATAATTTTCTTATTCCAAAATTTATTAAAAAACGAATAAATTATATATTGCAAATAGCTTAAAATCTAAATAAAAGATAAATGAATAAAACATAAAATCATGTTAATACTAAAGCTAAATTCGAATTTTGTTGCAAAAAATTTAATGGGAAAGAAGTGTCATTTAAAAATGCCTTGATTAAATTGACTTCATCGATGCACGGAGTAAAGACCCTCCATCTATGCTCTTTGCATCATCGACTTTGTTAATCATTGGGTGGAATAATCACGATTCTCCCTCTGCACATATCTACAAATTGACATTAAATTGATTGGACATTTTTCGTGTACTCCATGCGATGATTTTAATTGTAATTTTTTCCATTGCAAAAAATCGTCTCTAATTTTCCAAAGTGAAATTATCAACGGAGGGAAGAATCACAGAAATAAAAGAAATAATGATGGAATATTTTACGAGGACTGGAAATCGTATGATGTTATCCCAAAATGTATAAATTAATAAATCATGATTAGTTTTTAATTCGATATATCGAAGGAATTCTGATTTTTGATTTCCTGTTACCATTTTATGCAACGAGATAATTTCCTTTTTTCCCTAAATCATCGTTTTACAAGAACAGAATTCTTTGTTTTGTGATAGCAGTCAAAAAAAAATCCAGAAAATTATCTGAAGGATTTTATTTAACAAATATTAGCTTATGAGTTTGACAAATGTATGATGATCCGGGAAAGTATTGCTAATAACATTTTTACCAATTTTTTTTTTGGTTGTTCCAAAAGCACATCAATAAACAAACAAAAAACAATATATCTATGGTGGCACGAATGTTGTACAGAGCGAAACAACTCTTGCTGGGTTCCTCTAGTTTTTATTAAAAAACGTCATATTTTACCAATCCATCTTCAGCTTCATTCTGACACTTTGCGTGAACCTCGTAAATTTATTGCGTTCTAATATAGCGAATATTCAGTTTGAATGCACGGCTATAGAATAGATTTTAATTATTTATATGTATTATGTACGCAGTATATTTCTCTTTTAATGTCAAATGATTAAAATTTCTTGTTAAGATCATACAAAGAATTGTTAAAAAATTTCATAATAATTATAATAACAATCTAAAAAGAGGAGTTTTGAAAGGCATCGTATTTGAATTTACCGCAGAAATATGTTGTAATTTACATTGAAATATATTATGGCGTGAATTATAATTACTCTTAAAGTCATATGTACAT
This sequence comes from Sylvicola cinctus, assembly GCA_963854165.1. NCBI lineage: Eukaryota > Metazoa > Arthropoda > Insecta > Diptera > Anisopodidae > Sylvicola > Sylvicola cinctus. The sequence continues at coordinate 28,508,257 of OY974083.1, read as the reverse complement.
ACATTCGTTATATTTCTCCAGTGCGTTGTTTTCCACTCGTATATTCAGAGCGGAAATCCCAACGAACATATAATTTAAATGAAAGAAATATTTAATGATTCATAGGAGCAGTAGTGTACACCCAATCGGCAAATAATACTGGGCGCTTTTGGCGCTTCATTGATGATTGGGAATGAAAAAGTTTTCCATGGGCATAGGACATTTTATAATTAGTTAATATTCCTATGACAATGCTCTACACATCTAAAAGATTTACAGTCAAAAGTCCTTTCATTTCCACATTTTGAGTATCACCTATTTGTGACCTGTCATTATTCATTATGTTTTTGTTTATTTTTACGTATCATATGCATTAAAATAATTATGGTTAAATTAAAAGTGTGTATACGCGTGGATTGAAAATTTCCTAGTATACTGATCCTTCTATATTCTCGTACGACGTACTTCACAATTTCCTCATAATTATTATCATAAAATACAATGGCGTGATTGCTGCATGCATTAAAAATTTATAAATCAGTGTGCAGAATTCAGATGTATGTAGGTGTAAATGCATAAATAAGTGTATATTCAAAATAAAATATGCTAAATGCATTCTGAGCGTTGCGAGCTCAGAAACGACAAAAAGAATAATATTGATGGATTATGTTGAAAGTGCAGGGGAGAGCAAATATCACGCATTCATAAATTTGAAAGGGAATTTATCTTATTTACATATACGTCTAAAACAAATGCACCTGCAGAAGAAATATAATAATAAAATATGTTGAATACAGAACAAGGAAAACAGCTATTGTTGATCGAAAGATGGAAAATTGAAAAAAGAGTTGATTAATTTGATGTGATTGCTCCTTCAACTGACTTTATTTCATTACAACGACGATTTCTTTTACATGTTTTTATTTGCTACAAGAAAATAATTGTACTGAGAATTTTCTATTGAATTATCACAAACTTAGGTTATGAAATTGGGTCACAATTCTTTATGTTAAACTGTCAGTTTAATTTAAATTTTAATGTTAACTTCTGTTGCATTAGCCTCATTCTGCTTTTGTTACTTTTGAATAAAAAATAATAATTCATTAAAGTTTTTGGAGAAAAACAGAAAAAGGCAAAAAATGTAAACGTGGTGTAAACAATCCTTACATAAATTATTTGTATTTGTATTATTCGAAATAGATAATTATTAGTATAAATATAATCCAAAACGAGAATGAAGTAGTAGTCAGCACTCACTCAAGAGTCCGAATTGTATGGAACTTTTTCAACACAAGTTTTACTGTTGAATTCTGGATTAAAACTCACTTACGAATTTTACAAGTTAAAAAATTTAATATTGTAAAAAATAATTCATTGTGTAATAGTGTTCGTTAAATTTAAATGTTAGTTGGTGAATTGTTGGTTATCGTTCTATATTAATACTTAATATATAACGTAAGTATTTTATTTTATTTTGATAATTTTTACGACCATTTACTCATTCTGTATATTTTTTATTCTACTAGCGGTCCCGACGAACCTTGTTATGCCCAGATGTCAAAAGCAACAAAAATTTTTATTAAATATATACATAAAGATTAACGAATACCGAAATGATTTAAGTTGAATGTCTCAAATATAACCTAATTAATAATAAGTCTTGGAATGGATTTATCTTAATTCGAAATCCAGTGAACGTTATTTCGCCTTGTACTACGTTCGTGTAGTGCAATACAAATTATATACTTCATTTTTTTATTGATATTTTAATTTCGGATATGCACTATTAACATCATGAATTCCATTCGAACCCTAGAGCCTGAAATATCCAAAGGTCAGGATCCGGCAACATAAATTTACGACAAACCAAAAATCCGTTGATCCAAAATGTCGTCACAATTTTAAAACCCAATACAAATTCAAATTTCAAATCCTGAATGGGCAAAATCAAGTTAACGACAATTCCTTCAACAGGAAATTCCGACGTAGCTAAAATTCCAATACTCGATTCCCGGTCAAATCAAATCTTGAAGGGCTGTAATTATAAATGGCAAAATCCAAATAGCGATAGACCAAAATCCCGTCAAGCACTAACCCAACATCGAAATTCCAGGGCGCTGAAATTCAGTCTTATTTATATCCCGATGGGCCTAAATCTAAAAACACACAAATTATCGTAGTAGGCTATTTTTTCATATATGAATAGTTCCTTTATCCGTAACTAAGAATTACCACCATTTACAGGGTTGACAACCCTATATGAGCCATCCTAGATATCACACGAACATATTATGTGAATATTAGTTGGATTGATTCTTGTTTTATTATGTGATTAATTTTTTTTTTAAATACTTTGGTTGGATTTAAAAAGAAACGAAACTTGAATATTGATATCAGCACCTACTGCGTCCAACTAAAGCTAAGGTGACCCCATGAACTCAACATAAAAAATTATCAAAATCGATGGAACCGTTATATCTCAGAGATTTAAAATTTTTCTACAATTTGCTTTTACATTATTGTTGCACTTGGCATAACTTTATTCAAAATTAAAAAATTCAAAATCATATTTTTTATCACAGAAAGCTTAAATATTTTGAAAATTAGATCCTCGTTTTTATCGGGTTCTACTAAATTATTTGCGTTATAGCTTTTTTGTGGTGAAAGCAGATTAAATCCTTACAATAAATTCAATTGCGAAGAATATTTCAAATTAACATAATCCTTAAAATAAAATTAATCTAAATCTAACCTAGAAATAAAACACAAAATGTTCTCTTGGTCTTCAAAATAGGTCTTTTTGTTTTTTGTGATTAAACAAATACAAATTTTAAAGATTTAATAAATATATAAGAATGCTTTAAAGCTTTCAAAATAAAATTTCCAAAATTTCTGCTCCTACCTATTTCGGTAATTTTGATAACAATTTAACTGAAAATGTTTCTATTTCTATTATTTGTGCCATTTTCTGTGCAGTATATTTTATTATTATGTGTCCATATATTACAATTTAAACAAGCAGTTACGAAAACAAAATGAATGACGAATATACGACTTTCTTTTCGAAATAATAATTACGATTTTATTAGGAACCAATTAGAATCCTAATTGACCATAATTTTGCAACTAATTGCCACAAAGGAGAAGCCACTGTAAATGAAAGCTCTTCAAGTGGGCAGATGCTCCTTTTCTAAATATAATTCAGCCATTCAAAAAACTTCATAATTTCCTTGTTTACCAATCATCATACACGAGTGTATTAAGTAATTTAAACGAATCAGTCCTTGTGGTGACAACTGGATGTGTTAAGGCACAGCACATTAGGGCACAATAAAAAAATGCCATAATTGACATTTTACAAGGGTCGGCGACTGTATCTGCACAAAACGAACACAATACAATCCGCATTGTTATGCATGTGCACAAAAGCCAACCCTCAAACATGGGGATTTTTGACACATTCTCGTACTCTTTATTTATGTGTCAAAAATATAATACGAATATTATTATAAAATATTGAAAAAGGTGCGGTAGGTATTCCATATAGTTAATATACAATAGAATTTCTCCCTCTTTCGCTTGAATAAACGGGAGTCGAAACTGCATTGAGCTTGCAAAACACGAGTATACAAACTGTCCTTATTCAACATTTTTGTTTTTATGAAACCTCCTTAATCAGATTTGTATGACGGTATTAATAAATATAAATAAGTCCTTATGTAATGCTTGTCTGAATCTACATTTATTTAATACGAAATACCATCATTTAATTCAATGAGAAATTTTTCTTTGATACATTTGTTTGTTAAAGCATAAATAGAATTTAAAACTTGAATCTCCGATAACTATCTTATTCAGACGTTTTTAGTTTATCATAACATGGCTTCATGAAATAGACTCACATTCAGCAATGTTGAGATGCTTTTGACGTGGATTCTGCTCTTATTATTTAACTCACTCCTATAAGAAATACATTACAACACAATACCAATTTTTTTGAATAAAATTCACTCTTATTGAAGTTAGTTCCAGTTGTCTCGTGGTTTAACATAAATAACTTCGCGAATAATTTCGAGATTTCGCGTTATTATATAAAAGATGTAATGTTAAGTCTTTCGTACCTAAAGAAATGAATCATGGGGAACCTAATGAAGTATGATTACAGTACCTGTGTTGCGAACAAAAACAATGGGGAATGTAACCAAGAAATATATGCACTGTATGTATTCAGTCACAATGTGATTCTGAGGCAATGCCAATTATGAGGTGTCAAGTAAATTGTCACCAAATCTAACATCCGATTTGAATTTAAATGTGCATTCGTATTTAAGTTGAGCATAAATTTAAGTCACTGTCAATTTCCAGTTTAAACTCAATTTCCTAAATACCTACCTATAAGCGCACACAACCGTTAGCGAAATTCCAATTCAATATAGTGTTGCAAAACTATTTGAGAATCTTTTTGCATTACGATTCGATTTGTGCTGCTTCGATTTGTTGGCAGTTTGTGTACTAAAGTGACAGGAAATTCGATCATTGTGAGAAAACGCAATTTCCACCGAACCATTCGCTTAAGTTGGAACCAACGTAAAATAAAAATGTGGCTGTCAATCACGCAAAGTGCACCACAATGCCTTAAAATATTATGGGACCTGATTTTTTTTTTTTTTTTAATTACCTTCACTCAATATTATAAGTCTTACAAACTATAATTCAAGTTTCAAGAAGTGCGATTTAATTTATTTCAAATATTACTCATAATTAATGTTCAAAAAAGGAATTGAAAAATATGTATTTTAGCCTGGAAATTATTAACAAAAATTATGCATAAACATTTTTTCAAAGTAAATTTGCAAACGGAAGAATTTATTATTTCAGTATGATGGATGGTAATAAATTATTATACATATTTTGCGATAGAATCAATAAAATCATTTACTGAAATGAACATGTCCAACAAATTTGGCTTAAGAAAACAACAAAATTAAGTTTATATAAAATGGCATTCCCTTGTGCTTTATGCCTTTGCAATTTTATTCATAAACATTTTTCAACTCCGCATAATGCATATCAATCAAATATCCGATTATTCAACTTTTCAATTTACATTGCGGACGGACATCGCTGATGCTGACCCACGACATTTACTTACCCCTCGCGTCGCAATTATTTCAATTTGCCTTCAAGATTATCAAAGTGGAAATTGAATTGAATTGGAAATTTCCTTCAAATCCCATACATACCTCCTGGGTATCCAAGGAGCACACGGGGTGGGTGATCGAGATGAATAAAATTGATGACTTTACACTAAAGAAAAACAAGTTGATTTTCGTATTGTAAAGAGTCTATTTTGGTGACTGAAGATGATGATGAAAATGTATTCAGAATTAAATTCAAATTCAGCTATATCATTATTTACTATATTCAGATGAGGTTATCTCATTCCACATAATCCATGAATACAATATAATTCTCATATTTATATTCACGAAAATCGCCAAAATGAAACGGATGTATTAAAATATTTGTTTTCGAATTGAGAAACGTGCTCTATAAGCACAAACGAATTGTTGGAATTTATGATTCATGCAGCCAATACCGGAATTAATTCATTTATGTATACTTATTATAAAAATTATTATTATCGTATGTTTAGTAAGACGCAGCATAATTATATTCTCCCAGTAGCATTTTCTTTTTAGGTTTAACTCGTAAGCTTTAAGTTACGACTATACAGAGCTTTTTTCAATATGGCTAGAATACGACATCTAGCAAATTATATCGAGACTCAAGTTGTTGTTTTAAAACAAGAGAATTCTTAGCGTAAAACGTTTGTAAAGCACTCTATAGTGGAGACGTACCTTTAAACAATCTTTTATAGAACATAATGCCTAACTACAGCCGTGGAAATACAATTACCGCCCTGTATTTAGTCAAGACTTTTAAGGAGTAATAACTAACCGAAACAAAGATGTTGTTATAAATACACCCAGGAACAGAGCACTTCATTTTGATATTTAAATTTAAATATTTTATAATAATTAATATTATTATTAAATATTAACAACTCAATATTTTTCTTTTCAAAAATTTCGGCTCATATTTTTATAATTAACCCAAAATTTTGATAATACCATTTTCATTGATTTTGTAACATCCTAAATAATACAGCCCAACAATTAGTGGAGTGCCACTTTGAAATTTGAATAAATAAAACGCAATTTACATTAATTGTTCACTTACTCGCTTCTATATATTATTTAAACTTATTTAACACCAATTTATTTCCAATTGAAAGGAACTCAGTTAAGTCCAGCATTTACTACTTATACTGAATGGATAATTCAATCAGTGCTACCGATCGCTATATAATAAGAGAAGCTTCCAAGTCCCATGAAAACGGTTTTCCCTCAATTTGCTCCCCCTACTTCCGATTGTACACGTATACGAGTGTAACCATCCATTAAGGCCATTACTTAAATAGTTTGTGTTGTATTCTTAAGATCCACTTTTCAACGACCAGTTTATTTGCTTGTCCGACCGAAGAACGTCTTCATTTTTTATATAAACCACAAAAATATATATCTATACATTTTTATGGCTCTTCCTTTGATTGCTTCTATTCTTTATTTAACTTGTTAAATGCTGGACTGCATTAGACGTGGATGGACAAATTGAAAACTCTTTTCTTTATATAGAAATTCCCTCTTATGCCTTTTCTACCCTTGTGCTTCCTTATTTCCGTTCCATACATTGCCAAAGCGTGCATTGTAGCTTGTAGGGTCATTGACGAATAAGAGATTCGAAGATGGCTGCTCACTCAATCAATTTGCCAGAAATGTCCAATTATTTGAACAACTAAAAGGGTAACTAAACTGAATGTGGCACAAAATTGCTTTTATATTTCAATTATTAAAATTGCATAAATTAGTAAAACCTGCAACAACAATTCTTACCAAAAAGCTTTTCTAACTCATCAAAATTGCTCCACGTTTTTTTTTCAATAATCGAAAAAAAATCAGCCAACTGCCTTAATTAAAGTAGACAGCAAAGCATCAAATACTGCACACCGTTATAATAGGAACATTGAATTAAAAGCGAAATATTTACGGTCGAATAAATTGCTACGCCATTTTTAATTTGCTTGTCAGTACACAAACCTAAATATGTCTTAATAAGCGACTTACAAAGTAAAAAGTTAAATTACGAAAGTTCAACAACAATAAGTGGCATTCATAAAAAAAAAACAGTTGCAACAACATAATTGTACACAACAAAATATGGCAGTTTAGGCGCTATTAACACTTGTAATTTATAACATTTCCTCTGCTTTGTTGCGGCTGAGAAAAGACCACTTTAATTTATGAACGTCTATTTTATTGTGGTCCGTATACCGTACACCGTTTACAGTGAAAAAACATTCAAATCCACACAAAAATAGAACGCTGTAGTAGTTTTTTATTTCAAGAAAGACTTTTACAGCACATGAAGAAAGTAATGTAATTCTTCTGTTTTATAATTTTAGTTTCATGAAGAACTGCTATAGCTAAGTTCAAAAATTTAGAACGAGAAAGCACGGGTTTAATCAACTTATTATCAAAAATGCACATAAAAATTTTACCCAAGAAAAGACAAGCATTTTGACAAAACAAGATCAAGAATAATGTACGACAATTTTAAGTCTACCTATTGTTTAACGTATATACCAATTATTTCGAAATGATTTAAACTTCCATCAATCGCATAACTTTACTTAGGCAACGCAACCCAATGGTTTTTACACAATTTTCCGAGAATATTAATTTCCAATCAAATTTACTGAATCAACAAACGTTCAAAATTCATGTAATCATCTTGCCCTCATTAAAAAAACCGCCCTCCACACCAAACTTCATAGCGGTAACATAATACGGTGCTTTGAAGCGATCTCTCTTTACAACTTGCAGCGATTGATTCAATCTTGCACCAACACCTGCGAGTAAATTGCTTCTTATATCAATTACGACTTTATTGTTCAAATATCTTTCCAAATATTTTCCTTTGATACGACAGCAATTAGAAAACATCAAAGTAATGATTTGCTTATACTATACATTTACAACTGCGGCATCTGTTTTTTATTTTATTTATTGTTGAAAGCACCTTTAAGAAACGGAAATAAAATGTATAATTTGTATCGTTTGGTCGCATCATCATTTAACACCGATGATGACCGCTTTAGACCAATTTAGTTGGTTCAACAACAATTTAGTTGGTCTAAACGGTTTTCAATTATGTATTCAATTATTTTAACACAATTCACACTCCTATTGAGATGTTGAAAACTAATGATATTTTAACTTCCGCCCATTGCCCAACTTACAATACACAGTATGGGAATCTATATTTAAAGAGAGCGATAAGATTTTAAAGTAAATAGTTTTTGTTTGTATTTATTGTGTTATGATTAACCGTTAACACTTTTGGTCAATTTAGATTTCAATATTCATGAAGTTCAATTTCACATTTAACGTAACCGTCAATAAAAATTCAAATATTTAAGGTTTCTGTATTAAAAAGAATTATACTTTCAATAATTATTTTTTAACAGTGCGTTTTTTTATGCCATAACTTTACGTTACACTATTTTACTCATAACTGTTATGCAACCGTTAGTTATATATTGACTCACCTCTAGTTCATAGCCATAGTTAATGGCTGAAATTTCATCTGATACATTGGTATTCATAATTTCCAGAAACTGAATACCTTCTAGATTGTGTGAGGAGTTCTGAACTTCGATGTTATCAGTGTATTTTAAACGTTCAGGCGAAAGAGTTATGACATCCAGTTATGTTTCATTAATCACACAGGGAGAGGAGGTTAATTTTTTATTGTTATATTTGGTTATGTCATAATAATATTCTTGTTAAAAAACGAAATTTTTTTCCAGGCAATGAGGGTTTTCCCATTATTACACTATGAAAACTCAAAATTATATTATAATTTTTAAATATGGAAAATCTGGCCTTGAAATATCCGAATTTTGACCTTTAATTTTAGTTCGAAATTGGTCATTTTTATTGAGATTTGCAATAATACGGTATATTATAATAACCCAGAACAAAGAATTTTTCACTTACACATGTATTTTAAAATTTTGACCTTGGCTTGTTCGGTAATTTTCTTAATATTTTATTAAATGCTATGATGATGTGATAAAAAATTAAAAAATATTTAAGAATTTAAGATAAAAAAGGTTGACCTTGAATTTTTCTATTTTGCTCTTGACATATTTGGCAAAGTCTTCGATTATTATACAAGAACGTGCATACACATATTTTTTGGACTCAGGGGTGTCGAAACGAGTTCCTACATCATTAACTTTCTTTCGAAAAGTTTGCTAATGTATTGCTATTTAAACCATACTAGTTCGTAATAAATTAAACATTTATTTTAGGAATTTAAAAAACACAAGTCACAACCGTCTGTCAAAGTAAAATGTAAGATATTGCAATTGTTGTAATATCAAAGAACAACGTTTAAATTTTATGTTCAAACATTTTATGACTTATAAAGTACAATCTATGGTTCAATATAAATGCGTGAAAAAAAATTTGCAAATTGCTTTCGTATGATATAAAACATGTCTTTCATGTAATATATTTTAATAATTGGAGAAACTCTCTTTGATCTTTTATGTACTTAATATAAGGATAAGTAAATAAAATATAATAATCACATTACTGAGAATTTGTGTGATATCGCGTTTTCACGCAATTCTAAATGTTGACAAGCATATAATGATCGCTAATCCGCCGATGACAATTTTTCCACTTCAATAATGCAACATAATGAATCATAGCAAACAGAGAAAAATTATTTCCATCAATTCTTACGTTCCATAATATGATCATATCTGACGTAATATTATGAAATATGCAATAAAGTAAATTGCTTTTCCCGCAATCAGTTCGTTAAATAAGACATTTTCTTTATCCAATTATAGTCGATTCTGAGAAGCATATTTCTGCGCTCATGCTGAAGTACACAATCAAATCATATAATCGTAAGTGTAAACATAATTCGCGCGCAAACACAAAGAAATAGGAGGCCCCCCTTCTCCAATTGCGTTGTCATTGGCGTGTGCCTTTTTTCCAAGCGATGAGTTATATTAAGATTTCATCCACGGATAAATCACTCACAATTATCGTTATCCCATTTTGTTTTGACGTGTGTGCAGAAAGAATTATCTTGAAACAAATTGAATGAAAGCGAATAATAAGGTTTGCTTTAGGGTGTCCCTTATTTGTTCTGTAAGAACTTGTTTTATATGATAGAAGAGAAATATCCTTAATAGGACAACGTTATGAATTTTTCGTTTATTCTGTAAGTTGCAACACTTAGTTTCACTTTGTGGAAGAGTTTACACAATTGACATGTTGTTACAACAATTGTATAAATACAAATAATTTTCTTACATTTTTCAAATTTTGTTTATATTGGTGAAACATGTTAAGCTGAGTATGATGCAACCTGTGCGATCTGTAAAAAATTATCCTTCTAAACTAAAAATTACAATTAAAATTTAGTGATGTATTCTGCTCAAAGTTCGAAGTTTTCTTTGATCTGTGAAGTAATCCTGTGAAAATCTCGTGCGTGCGAACGCAAACTTTCGTTCTAATTCGTTCATTTTCGTGCAAACGTACACACTGAGCAAACGCATGCGTTCCCTATCGTGCGCCGTGCGGTCGCATGCGTACTCTAAGTCTGTACTGAATAGTGCGTACTAATATTTGACAAACCCTTAGTCCAAATTTCAAAATAGCTTATTGCATATATTATGGTGTTAACTATTGTATTTATTTCGTTTCACTTTTTTAAGAAAATATTTTTCTAAGACTTATTTAACATTTACCTATATTTAAAACAGCTTTTTGGACACTTTGGCTTTCCATATCGTTTTTGGTAATGTGTATTCGAGTTTATATATTTTATTCAATATAACTAAATAGAAGTGGAAAAATAAATATTTCCAGATCAAATATTAAATGAATTCTTTGACGTGTTGGTTCCATCGTTTAGAGAGTATGTGGAATGAAATCTTCCCACAATTCGACGGATGGCTTGATGACGAAGTCGTCTATAAGTTAAGACAATCGACCATCGATTTTCAATATAAATTTGGGTAATTTTTAGCGCTGTTCAAGCGTGAGTTTATCCATAATAATTTGCCAGAGTTAAACCGATGTCTTCAATGTCGCATAAACTATAAAGAGTGCACATTTAAAAAAATACTGTTTTGTATATACAAACAGAAACAATATTTTCGCTAAACATTTTAAGATAATGTGCTTTTATATACGACATTTAAATTCAATACTAAAACTCGTGACTTAAAAAAGCTCACCAAATTTAAGCAATACGTACAATCGTATACATATAAATTGTGTCGTAAGTCTCCCTGCCGCGGGTGTCGACTCTCGTAGTTTTTTAATGTTGATGAACAAAATCTGAGTCGACCATTAATAAAGACGTGAAATGATATTCGGGAGGCCAATTAATAATTATAATTATTTTAACCAAAATTTTATTATTTAAATCCAGCCTACCAAGTAATTTAAGAGTAATTGCTGTTTCCGAAATATTTCGAATAAGATTTTTTAATTGATATTGCTAAAAGTACGATATTTTTTTAATTGGTTTGAATCGTATTATAATTATTATACGTTTTTAATTTATATACGACCGAAGATTAGATTTTGGCAATCCGACTTTTTTCGGAAAAAAAGTTGACGGTGCAGAAAATCGTTTTGACACCCCCTGAGTCCAAAAAAGTGGTCTAGAAAAAATGTGTACTATGGGAAATGGTGTACGCCGTACTATGGTGGCCATTTAAAAAGATAAACAACAAAGACAAACCCCACTATTCTATCTCAGACAATATCAAAAAAATTCTTTCAGATTATTGTATGATTAAATAAGTTAAGAAAGGTCAAAACTCATAAATTTCAAGGTCACATTTTCCATATGTCAGAAAAGCTTTTTTTAAATGTCGTTAAGCAACAGTCGTAAATAAATTTACACCTCGCTCTCCCTGCGATGTAGTTTTTTTGTTAAACTTCTTAAAAATTGTTCATAAATTTAAGTATAACCTTATAAGTACCTTACAAATGTACTTTAGTTTCTTTGTATTATATCATCTTCAACATCGTTATTTTATGAATTAAAATTGTCACTTATCATGAAAACGCAAAATTGTAAAAAAAAACCAAACACTGATATAATGAAGGTAAAAATTTCAGAAAAATATACTGCAATATTCGAATCACATAATTAAGAATATGTGGCCGTATTATGCTATGGCTTTAACAGATTCACATCGTTGTCGCTTCTAGAGTTCCGTCTTGCGTCATCCCCTAACTCAACAATAAATTTTCATAGCGACATCATTCCCGGTAATTTTTATCCTTCTTATATCTGTATTAATGTCATTTGCAACTTATTGCATTGCTTGCAATGTTCCGCCAGCAATCCGCCATACTTCTGGAATTAAAATTGAATGCACGTTCAGCCCAGATCGAGTCAATGTGTGTATGTAGTGAGTCTCAAGTATGAAACCACCATACACGATTCATCATTCCTCAGTCCTCATTTTCTCTCATCTGCAATGAATGCTATACGTCGCCCAATTCGCTTAAAAGCAAAAATAAAAAATAAAAATGAATAAAGAAAAATGGAAAAATTTCTAAAGAGGGAATTTTCATTTTTATATTATTATTTTCATTTGTGTACACCGTGTAGCCACCCCATGTCCCTACATAAATTCAAATATATGCAGATTGTGTAGACACGAGTATAGTACATCACGTTGCATAATTTTCTTTACTGTTATACAACCCCTATACTTATACGTGTAGGTATACGTTCGTTTTTATCTACTTGTTTGTGGGGTGGAGTAAAAATGAAGTTGCACGGAAAAAAATCAGAGTCGAAATGAAAATATGAGAAATCATCGTCATCATCAGTCACCCCTAACCATATACGCTCGTATTATGTGTGCTACATATAAATTATTAAAGGAGAATTGTATTCAAAAGAATTGTGGAAATATGAATAAGGGAGAAAATGGCATGCAATGGGGGTTGGCATATAATGTGTATATTCGAATGAAATTTTTTATTGTAAACTCTACATTCATATAAATATGCTCGTAGATATATGAAAGAGGGCGCGGTTTCTCATTTGTATTTTGAAAATTGAAAGAATCTGAATTTGATTTTTTTTTTTGCAGCACGTTTGGAAATTAAACCAAATAGTTGTTACATCAATATATCTCCAAAGGGCTCATATGTAATTCCATATTTCTTACAGCCCTTCTTAAAATATTCTCACTTCAAAAAGGGGGAAAAAAAAACATTAAATATTAATCCCACTTGCAGTCAATAGATCAGTCAAACTCTACACCACCGCAAATCCACACCCTTAACAAATATTGCACAGAATTTAACGAAACCACAAATACCCTAATTTGCATACAGTCAACCATGTTTATTTCACATCCCCTTCCAAAATGCGGTGCCCCAATCAACTAATGCAGAATCCGCATTTATGGAATCCGTTTAAGAACAAACATGGGAAGCGCAAAAAGCATGCCAAGTAGGCGTTTATGTTCCTTCTTTCACCTATACCATTTTACTCCCCATTCTTGTCCAAAAGCATAAAATCGCGCACAACACAAGGCATCACAACTTCTCATTTCTATACCGTTTTAACAACTCCCCTTGGGCAACCATACCACCCAATGTGCTTCCTCAATGCCATTTGCGCGAGAGTTTCTCGCTTATATTATGGCCTCGAGTCTGCATCCTCTTTCGTTTCTTTTTGTTTGTGTTTGTGTATGCGAATTGCAGAAATTGCGAGCACTCTTAATTATACAGTCCTTTGTATAATATGCGCGATGGTAGTGTACCAGTCCGTGTGTTCTCCCTGGCACAATGTACAATGTACATCCACTGCAGCACAACGTATAAAGACAATTTCACATTATTAATATCTGATGGATGGTAGCGCCATCCCTATGGTAATGGAGAATCTTGACGTAAAGCGGTTTTTCTAGTAGTATATTGAAGCACCATTTAGCATTAAATAAAAATGCAATTACAATTCGCATTTACAGTAGCAGTTTAAATGAAGATTTCACATAACAACCCTTTCGTCGACAAACCGACAAAATTATTATGCAATTACTGTTGTTAGGAGTGTGGGAAATCGTTACAAGATTATGGGTATGATTTGGCTTTCGATTTAAAATATTCTTCGCCTCAGCATGTTTCCAAAACTTTGAATCATGCTGGTAGGAATACCATTACATTCACAGTACTCGATCAATCAATTCATGTAGCTTCCCTTATGATTTACCTATATGTTGGTGTGTGCTGCCTTTGCGTGCATGACCCTTTTATTTCCTTTTCCTATCAATTCAATTCCAATTCCTCAATTTACCAACGTTTTATTTTTATTAAAATGAAGCCACGCTTGCATGCAACGTTTAAAACGTAACTAAATATTTGTACAGTTACTTGGGTGTTAACGCAGATGGTTAACGCTATAACAACCCCTCGTGTACCGTTCAATATAATTTATAAATTAAATAATAACATAATATTTAATAACTGTTTCCAAAGTGGCAGCCATTTTCCATTTTACAGAAATATGGAATGGTTGACAAGGTAATCTTTGTATCCATTTATGTAACTCGAAAATGGCTTGCCTAGTTACTTTTTACTTGAACTTTAACATAATTTTGAAGGACATCAAATATTTCTTTGTTTTTTAAAAACTGAATTGGACAATTCATTTTAAAATTTTTAAATAAAAAATATCACTAAAAGTAAAAAAGTTTAGCCTTCGTTTAAAAAATATGAAAATTTTTACAGATTATTTTTATTATAATGGTTATATGTCATAATAAATTAAATACTTCCTCGATAATAAGGAAGTTAAGTATTTGTTTTGATTAATCGCAATACTAAATTAATGTTAAAGTCTTTTAAACTATGTTTATGACTTTTTTAAATTATACTTTGACGTATCTTATATAATTTAACAAGAAAATTTTACGAGTTGTTTTTTTTAAACATCCGCGATATAGCAACTAAGGAGTAAGTTTTAAGTATTTAATAACATTATATTAATTTATCCACATTGTGTGATGTTTTAACACTAAACATAAATACCTTAAAACAGTTTAATTCTATTGCAACCATCATAACTCTTCTTCAATATTGCACATGCAAAATAAATATATTGGAACGTTGAAATAGTGCAAAAAAAAACAGACTCAAATAACTCATTTCAAAATGCATAAATTTAATGCGATACTCAAAAAATGCATTTTGCATGTTTAAGAAAATTGCAAACATTTTCCTTTTGTTAAATGAAGTAGTCATTTCATGAAAGTCTTTAGCAAAATTTAAAATTGTCATTTATTGTGCAACAATATATACGTATTTATGTGTTGAAAAAAGTTGCTTTTATTTTTTCGTTGCTCATTGGATCGTGTGGTGTGTCTTTTGTGTCCTCCATCCACATGCATGGATGCGTTATGAAATGCAATGAGCAACAAAGAAAATAACTGCGGGCGCTTGCGGTTGATTAAAAACAAAATATGCGATATAATATGTATATTGTACATTCATATAACTTTTACAAAACATCACAAACCTTTTCGTCATTCCCATTTTTGTGCAGGAATTCATACATTAAATGAGTCTATTCGTGGCCTAAAAATACCATTTTCACTTAAGAGACGTTTCTATGGTGTAGAATTTTAACATAAATAACATAATAAATTATTTTAGTAATAGTAATTGTATAACTTTTTATGAGATTTTCAACTAAATATAATATGTAGTAATATTTGTCAATATTTAACGTTTACTAATTTTTAAATAATTATGTTTAATTCTATTTTATTGATATTTTTGTGAATATTTAATTTTTTTAACGAAATTTAAAAAAAAAGGAATTGTCTTTGGCGAAGAATCTTTAGGCAAGTTACGATTGCATTACGGAAAGCATATTTTCAATTATATTAATAAATCTTTTGGAGACAGTTAACATATATTAACTTACAAACGATATAATTATTGTTACGTAAAATAAATAATGCAAGAAACTCAAAGAAAAACAAGTTACACAAGAAGAAATGGAACTGGAAGAAACTTATATGCTTCATACAGCATACTCCATATATCATATTTGTAACTCGTTTATATTGTTTTTAATTAAGATGATATATCAAAACTTACATCGGGATGCCATCTATAGTACAATGAAATGAGTTAATTGTAGTGCGTTGACAACTAGCCATATTTTCGTTTGTGCTGACTTGTTGAGGCTTATTTGTGGGCCTTCAAATATATAATTCAGAAGTAACTGGAAGTCAGTGCATGAATTTGAAGCGTCAATCACGGAGCTTCCTATGTTCTCACAAAATACCTATCCTCGTAGACAAATCTTAATAAAATTAAACAAAAATTCAATTATCGAGTTTTTTAGCAAAACCAATTTGTTTATTTTACAATAAAAAAAACTATAATTAAATATTAACTATATTTAGATAATGCAACGAAGACAGGCGATAAATATGTATATTTAATTGTACAATCAAGTAGACTTTGCTTGTGTCTGGAAGTACAATAGGCTAGTTATTAAAAAAGAAGTAAACCCGAACTCACTTAATTTTGATAAAATAATTTTTATAATTTTTGACAAGCGATTGGTCAATGAAATAAATATTTTAATTTCCAGCTTGAACGGCAGTTGTCATTAACAAGTTGAAATATATTAGGCGCAGAACTAAAACCAAATTTATTTAACAGAACCATTAACAACTTTTATAGAACCAACTGTCAAAAATAAATTATCAAAGTTATCAAAAATAAGATGACCCGGGGCATGAATAAAAAATTCTGAAAATTATTTTATCAAAAGTATTTCTTCTGTGAACGACCTTATTAATTATTATAATTTTATATTATATAAAAGTATGTAAAGTAAAGTAAGTGAGGCTAACAATAAAATATGAATATGCAATTAGACTTAATGAATATTACTTTACATACAGTTTCATGAAAGACCGTTCTGCGGAAAGGGCGATGTAAAAACCTCCTTCTTCTGAAACCAGATTTAATACTTAGGCGAAAATATTCTCATGTAATAAAAGCGCGTCGAAAACATTGCTAAAATACGAAAAAAATTCTTTTAAAATCTTAAATTTTATTCCCCAAACACCATAACGTTTTTCAAAAATTATAAATAAGGACACATTTTTAAGTGTTGCGGAATGTAGTGATTATTAAATGCTCGTAAAACTAATCCAAGTATCCGAAAAACCTTATAGTATGTACGTAGTTATTATATGATAAACGAATCTATGTAGCAGATCGATCTAATAAAGGATAACATAATTTTTAAGAAAGTAACCAAAACGATGAACATTGTGTGTCAGTATACAACTATCATTTTGGGTTTTTCAAAAATCGTTGAGCAACAAAATACGTAATTGTATGTCAAAAAAATGAAAACTCCAAATCTATTTAATCGAAGAAACAAGTCATGAAAGGTGCAAATTTAACACCCGACGGTAAAACTCTTTCACATTACAAAGTGAAACCTTTATATGGGAAAAATTCGCACAAGTATCAAATGTTACTTAAGTGAACACAATGAGCTGTTTCACACCTCCTTGCTGACATCAATACGAGTATTATAAAAATGGACATGATGAAATTAGTGAATGACATTCAAGTATTTAAAAGGATGCACAAAATCATGTTCTTTACCTGTATAATATTTACAACAATTGGATTAGTTATCAACAGGTATTGGTTTTCATTCAGAATAAATCACCACTCATCAGCAATTCCAATGAACGCGTTGACAGATTCCCCTTTTTCGTACATAACATACACCACATTCAATTATGGAACGCTATGATATGAAATATAAAACAAAATAAATGGAACAAAATTGATTGAATTGATTTTCTCTGTGTCGATACACACACATCGCACACACTCGCACATCGTAATATATGCATTTATACTCGTCAAAACTGTAATATTCAAAGGATATAATCGCATTGTTGAATGAATCCTGGTAAGATACCCACTCAAATATTGGTCCATTCACAAATACCTTACGATAAAAAGGAAGGAGTGTTGTTCTTGCAATTCGTTGTGCGAGATATTTGAATGTCATTCTGGTAAATTCTTTCTCATCGGCGATGCCTCCTCATTGTGGGGACACAAATGATAAAAGTAAACGCGTTGAAGTTTGTTGTGATAGATGTCTGATGTCAGGCACAAGCAAACAGCATGGTGTCGCCTGTGTGATACAAATTCTTATTCTATTTCCCTTTTTGGATTTATCCTTTATATATTAATGCATGTCTTGAGTTTCAATCCATTTTTTTCCCTTTCAGTGAAGGCAAAGTGAGCATGCTTTTGAGTTAACTTGAATGCCAAGTTGCTTAAGTGGCATGTCAAAATATTGCGGGGGTTCATTGAATAGGTTTCTTTGAATTCAAACTTTTTTGGTTTAGCAGTCTTCTAACGTAAACGAGGTACTAAGTATATGTAACTTGTATGGGATATGTTGTATAATATATTTTAGGACTAAACATTGGATTGAAATCGAATCCATCCGGTCAGTTGGATGCGGGCAGACCGCAGAATGAAGGTGATCTGAGATGTGTCAAAAGACTTATAACCTCATAACACTTTTAGGTAGAGATTTCATTAAATGTTTAAAAGAGTAGCCTCTTTATGATGATGTAAATACTTGGACAGTTTTGTGGTTTTCAACGTGGCCATAATTATAATTATATTGAAAAGTCCTGACAAATTAATTTTTTTAGGGAAACAATGCGCACGCATTTCACTGGCAGAAGAAGTCAACATCGTACCCTATACGATAATGAGACAATTTTTTCCATCATTTCCTATCCTATCAGTATTCTAACGAGAGAACAAGATGACTAACAACCGGCAC
Organism: Sylvicola cinctus; assembly: GCA_963854165.1. Lineage (NCBI taxonomy): Eukaryota > Metazoa > Arthropoda > Insecta > Diptera > Anisopodidae > Sylvicola > Sylvicola cinctus. Next base: position 28,489,240 of record OY974083.1, on the reverse strand, counting down.
AACTAAGAAGACATGGCCAGCATATGACAAAAACAAAACCATCAACATCCTAAAGCTATCCTGTGCAAATGTAGATAGAACACAAAACGATAGCTTACTTTGTGCACACAAAAAAATGCCCGGCTCCAGCCAGGGTCAGGCACATCAGATTCGGTGGCCTTTCCATTAACGGCCTCAATGATCTGTCAGTGTCCAACGATCCTGATACATTTCCTAAAAGCTTCTGGAAAGCTATTAAACGGGAATGGTCACGGGAATGAGGGGTATTAAAGCGGCTCTAATGCGCCAATTTGAGTCCTGCACTGAAATAGGGACCTCATCACTTCTACCAAGTAATCATCCAAGGACACAATATTCCTTATTTCTTAATAATATTGAACAGAATGCCCCAAAGCATAACCCATAGGCCCAAGTATAAAAAAAATGAACGCCACGTACTGTCTTATTCAAAATATTCAGATCGTTCAAAATTTTGTGTTAATAAGTAAGAGAAAAAGTAATTAAAACGAAAAATTATTAATGCAGCATATTCGAAAACATTATACAAGTACCTAAGTGTTTTATAAATTTAAAAATGCATCATTCACATTTCAAAGTGCAGTGCTCTTAAAAGAATTCTGAAAAAGGATAGCACATGAAAGAAATTTTATCTGTTAAAAATTACGATGTGTACAGATTATGTTGTTTTGAAATGGTTGATCCCGTATGGGGGGAGGACAAAAATAAGAACCTACTGAAGATGAGCAAGAAACCCTATAAATATGGATGATTTTTAATGAGAGCATCATCCTTTCATCTTCCACGTACAATGCGTGCAAAAACGCTTTTGTCACATTCGAGTACGATGATAATGCGATTTATTGCATAATGCAGTAGCGTTAAAGGATTCAGTGTGTGGACTTTTTCTTCTCCATAATGTGAAATATGTTGCGGATGTTGATTTGCCAGCACAGCAACATCTTTACGATATGCAAATGAATTATTAATGCTATGCGGGTTTTTTAACTCAGGTCGTGAAAGGTATTTTTCTAATATAAATATCATTGAAGCATTGCACTTTATTTTCAAAATCCTGACCATATGTAAATATGGGATTATGTGATAGCGTACAGGACTCTTTATACGAAAATAAATATTCATTTAGCTGCTAGCATGATTTAAATTGTGCTATTACAAAATATAGCGTACTCGCACATCGTCGTTAAAACTCGCAGGGGAGCTTTCAGGTCTTCTCTAGTGTCTGTATATAGTCTGTACATATTGTATATGTATGTTACATGTCGGATGGTTGGTTGATGAAGTTCATTTTCAAATGAATGAATTGAAGACTAAGCGCCAGAAAACTCTAAAGAATTAATTATCGTAATGATGATGAATTATTCGCTTAATGGCGATAATCACCAGCAGGGTTGGCACTTGGCTTTTGAATTTTGCATTTCAAATATGATTTGTTCAGTCACTCGCAAGATGAATTAGTAAAAATATGATTTAAATTGTGGATGTTGATTTATGAATGCAGCTGGAAGAAATTAAAACGTCTGAAAAACGGATGGCGTTCATAATAAGTTTAATAATCAGATAATAATTATTGTAGGTACTAGGCAGATATACGATAAAATTGGTGATATCTGTAATTTTTTCACGGAAGCGAGATTTCTCTAAATATTTAAAAAAAAAAAATTTAATGAGGTTTAAAAAAAGAGACAAGTTTTTATCATCTTAAGAGTTTTTAAAGTATATCCCACCATATCAGACAATATCGAACTGTATACTAGAGCTCATCGCTCAAAAATACAAAACTTTTATTAAAAAAAAAAATTGTTTCTTTTTTAATCGTATAATCATTATCTTAATGAATTTGACCAATCTTAAAACTTTTTAAGTGAAATTGCTTCATCATATATCTCACCATTGATAGAATTGCTTCAAAACGAAAATTTTCTGTTTAAGACGTCCAAAATAAAATAATAGGAAGCCATTTCATTTTGCGTATTTTGCGTGCATTTGTAGCTGTATAAAGAATGTAGATATGTACATTAAATTGCGTCGGAATCCTCCATTGAGTTGTTTCACTAGCGACTGAGTTATAATGAGTGTGCTGAATGTTATGTGAAAAGTGTGCGCGGCACAAAAAACCACCCTCTGGAGGACGGCAATGTATGCACATTGCACATTACGGCATTTGGCATATGCACATTGAACACCGTATGTGCGAGAGACGTTATAGAACCGAGAAAGTCGACTCTTAATTGAAATGCATGTATAATTATGATTTTGTAATTATTTCAACATGCCGTTACAGTAATTATGTGTTTTTATACGAATTGAAGGGTTGTTACCAGCGTGCTGTTCTCCATTGGGATTTCTGTTGGCCTCATGCAAGGCAGATGTCTTTAATTTAGTGTATAATGTTTTAAAATTAAACAAAATTAATAGAATGAATCGAACTGTCACAATATTTTTACTAAATTGAATAATTATCCTTATGTTAATTTAAATCAGCAATAATTCAGTGCTTAAATTATATATTATGAATAAAATATCTAAGTACGAGTGTGAATTTATCCGGATTTAAGTACATATTGATTTACCAAAGATTTTACTTACCGCATGAATAGAATTCATAAAGAATTGTGGAGAATGCAAAAATCTCCAACAATTGCAATTAAACGGTTTTCTTTATGCGAACCGTCATAGCGTAATTCAGCTCAACAATAATTAAAAATGGTGCAGTGGAAATGGCGAATATTTTTTAACAAGAATTAAAATGTGATAATTTGAAACATCCCCGCATCGTTGTTTGCTTGTCTGCAAATCTGTTAAATGGTTTTGCGTAGCACAGCACTAACAGCACACAGATTAATACCAGGAAGCTTGCAGGGTAGTTTTTAATCATAAAACATTAAAATGCATTTAATGCAATTCCTCACATTATCATTGTCCTGTAAGTTTCCTCTAGTTACACATTCATATGCATGTAAAAAAATAATTCTTGCAAAATATGTACAGCAGGTGCATTTTGTACACTTATTCTGCGCATATAGAAAGCAAGTGCAAATATCCTGTTAAACATGCAGTATTTGAGTGCTCCTCTAAAGCGCATTAAATGTTCCCACTCTCCAGCAAACGGGGGTATAACCGGATGTCGGAACCCACCACCCAATCACACAGTTGGACTCATTTTGCTATAGCTCTTAGGAATTATGAAGCGTCATAATAAACTCATGCGGAAAAGAAAAGTTGTGTGCGGAAATGCTGTAAGTCGTTTCTTCGCATGAATGGGGCAGGAAATGCGCTAATGCAAAAGAAGTCGTTTTCGAAGTTACTGCAATATATGAATCTTACATTAAAATAAAATGTTATTTATTTCTTAATTGATTGATGTCAATTTTTTCAATCAGTTTAATTTACGAATTTTCATTAAAATTTGAAGATGACGTTTTATTAAAAATTTGTAAAAAATCCTTCAAAAATATGAAGAATTTTTTTTTTATATGAAATTACAGAAAACAAGAAATTCGTTTAAAAAGGTGAATTATTTTATTTCATTAAAAAAGATGTTGGTTATCGATTGAATTTAAATTTTGGTTAAACTAATTTTCTTTATATATTTGATTTTATTTATTTAGTAAAATACCAAGCAGGTTACCATATATGGTTACATCTTTAGTTATCGAGCAAGGGGTGTAAAAGTGTTGGAATTTAAAAAAAAGACGCAAGAAAGCTCTGCCACCTTAGAGATTCATAATATAAAGAAACTTATTTTATCTCTTTATTGTTTACTAATAAAACTACAGCCAAATACTATCTTCTATTACTTATCTGCGCAAAGAAAAACGTATCCCATTCTCCCAAATAGCTGAACCCAATTAAGTCCTTTAAGGAAATACTCGATTGACTCAAAATTCCTTGTTTCGGGGGTCTCAATTAGTTCCAATTATACGAGTGACTATTATGTTTGATGTTTTGTTTATTATAAAGCATTTCATTATATTAACATAAGGTTGGTACCTCAAAAATCTTCACAAAAATCCTATCGTCCTTTCAAATATTATTGAAGTTTTATTATCCAAAATTGAATAAGTACGAAGTAATAACTTTATAAGTTAGTTTTTGAGTTTTGATTTGTCTTTGGTTATCCTTTGATCTGCAAGATAACAAAAAGTATTCGTGCACTCTAATCTCCACCAGACAGTAATTAATTAAGAATATACCATAGAATACAAGGACATACTAGACTTTTACCAAAATAAAAAATTTACAACTGATGAAACATCAAACGTGTTTTTGATTTTGAAAAGCATTGGCGCATTTATCACCATCCACCATGCACTCACATTGAAGTAAATGACACTCTTAATTTGAATATAAAAATTGCACTCATTACAAAAAGAAAAAAAAATCCACGTCTGTGCAATTATAAAGCAAAAATGCATATTTATATTCTCAATTAAAGGCTCAGAATTTCATTGCGGTTCTGCAAATAAATAAATAAATAATTGATAATAGCGCCACAAACAAGTAGGAGTTGATTAATTATTTAACCGGGTGCAAGAGTCCTCGTTGATATGGATGATTCTTGCAATTATGGGCGGGAAATTGCAAATTGCTTTTATTAGTGAGTTAACGAATGTTTATGGATGGAAATTGAAATCAATTAATTTTACTTTGAGAAAATAAAGAATTGTTTCCGTATTTTTATTTTGCTGAATATTGAATATAATTTTAAGAGCGTTTCAAGGCTGAAGAGTGAAGACTATGGAAAAATGTCAAACTCAATATCTCTATAATAATTTCGAAATAAATTATTAACATTTTGATTTCTACATGACCAGTAACCACACTGTTTAATATTTTACAATTTGTTAAAAAAAGAACATTTGATTTGCTAGATACCCAAGGTCTAACTATGTAATCGGTCGAATTCCCTAAGGTAGGCTAACTCCCATGGTCTACACTCTACAGTCTTAAACATAAGTACAATTTACTGATGACCTTTTTAAATTAATGTCCTCAGTTTTTGTTAATTATGATTGAATAATTTTTTGTTACAAGATCAGTCAAGTTGATTTCAGATTAGTCAAGTTGAATTCAGAAATCGCCAAGTTGATTTCTGAAATCGTCAAGTAGGTGTGTTATTACAAAAAAAAAAACATAAAAACTCCTTACTTTTTTACTTGAAAATGTTAATATAATTTCTTTTAAATACAAGTTTGTATATGATGTTTGTTTAACAAAAATATATATTATTCCAAGTATATAATGTATTTTATTAACAGGTGAACATAAAAACAATTTCAAAAAAAAAACAGGAAAATAAATGTTTTTCGACTTGCATATTGCCAAAGCTGTTACTTTCTGAAATCAAATTGGTATCTTCTGAAATAAAGTTCACGTTTTCTAAAATTACCTTGACTAATCTGAAATCAACTTGATATTTTCTGAATTACATTTGGAAAAGGTAGAATTAACGGATTGCACTTTTTCACTGTTACCTGGACTTTTAGGGAAGTTCACTACGAAGCTGCTGGACTGAAGGGGTAGATTCAATTTTAGTTCTTATTTTATCTGTTATAATTAGTATGAAGTCTAACTAACTTTTATTTATTGTAGGTATTGTATTTATTATGTTGCATTAATTTGCGTTTAATAACAAAACAAATGCCCTGCCATTAAACATTCAATATTTTACATCATTCCAAAAACCAATCTAAACCGTCAAGACAAAATATATTAATATGTTTTTAAATTTTGAAGTACATTACAAAAAATGTTTAAATGTATTAACCGATTGGCGTTAAACAATATTCAATACAGACAATAAACAACATTACTTTTACATACAGGTCGATAACATGTAATTAAAGTAAGACATGTTGTTCCGATGATGTTTTTGTTTAGTTGGTATCCTCCAAGAAGAAATACTGTCCAGCACGTTTTTGTTCAACATCCTAATTTAAAGATGGAAAAATTATGTGTTTTAATAATTGTACTAAAAACCCATCATAATAAAAATACCTTCACGGAAGCTGCTTTGTTAATACGAGGCCGGAAATTGTTTGGATCACGGCGGAACGTTATGCCCAGCAATTCCAAGAAACGATTCATTCCATTGAGCAAAGATTGTGGCGAGTAGGCTGTGGTGTCAACGGATGGTCGGCCTTCGAACACAATAACGCGATCAGCTAAATACGTTGCCATGATGAAATCGTGTTCAACTATGAAGCCAGTTTTCTTGGCATGCAAAATATATCTGAAAAAAATTTAATTTGTATTAGATCTGCAGTTAGTTTGAGTTATGTTTTTTGCTTACCTTTTAATTACTTTAGCTGCAATAAGACGCTGCTCGGAATCCAAGTAAGCAGAAGGCTCATCAATCAGATAAACATCGGCAGGTTTACCCAAACAAAGCACAAGTGCGACTCGCTGCAATTCACCACCAGACAAATTCTGCACCTCTTGGTCCATGATCTCCTCAATTTTCATTGGCTTCATAACATCAGCCATGAATTGGGGATGAATGTAGGCGTCACGAATTTTGTCATGCAACAAATGTCGCACATGGCCTTGATGTTTGGGTGATATTTTCTGCGGCTTGTAGGAAATATTAAGCATTGGCAGTTGGCCGGAACCCTCATCCGGCTCAAGATTGCCGGCCAATATGCGGATGAATGTGGTCTTGCCGGTACCATTTTCGCCAAGAAGAACCAGAATTTCAGAGTCACTAAAATGCCCCTCCTGTATGGACAGCTTAAAGGATCCTAGACATTTCACCATTTGGGGATAAATGTAATGGTTCATTCGTTTAACTTCCTCCTCAGTAGCTGATTCAGATACCTAGACAAACAATGTTACCTTTCAATGCAATGTGCCTAATAACTTCCAACCCAAGAAAACTACCTTAAACGTCAACGATTCAGTTCGGAAACGCATGTTCTCAGTAGGAACAAACCCATCCAAAAATATGTTAATTCCTTCACGCACCGAGAAGGGCATAGTAACAACTCCATAACATCCGGGAACGCCATATAAACAACAAATGAAATCTGATAGATAATCCAGAACAGAAAGATCATGCTCGACCACAATAATGAACCTAAAAGAGAAAAACATTTAACAATTCATATTAGAGTATACCTTGAATAATTTGGTTTTCAATAACTATATCTAATTACAACTTACTTCTCAGGATGAATAAGACTGCGAATTGTAAGAGCAGCATTCAAACGTTGTTTCACATCCAAATACGAAGACGGCTCATCAAACATGAAAATGTCACCATTCTGAATGCAGACCATAGCAATAGCGAAACGCTGCAATTCTCCTCCAGATAATGCCACAATGTCACGGTCTGTGATATGCGTCAAATCCAACATGCGACATATCTCCTTTTGATTCTCACGCTCATCTTTTTTGTCCAGAAGCACAGCAACTGAACCCTTGACGGCCTTAGGAATTTGATCAACGTACTGTGGCTTGATGAGAGCTTTTAGGTCATCCTCCAAAATTTTGGTAAAATAATTTTGCAGTTCAGACCCACGGAAATAGCTTAAAATCTCAGTCCAATCGGGTGGTGTAGCGAATCGTCCCAAATTCGGTTTCTGTTTGCCAGCAAGAATTTTCAATGCCGTAGACTTGCCGATACCGTTTTGGCCGACAAGACCGAGCACCTCGCCGGGGCGGGGAATAGGTAAACGATGCAACTTGAACGAATTCTTAGAGTACCGATGCGTTGTGTGCTTCTCCAAATTGCTAGGCACATTAATGATCATGATGGCGTCAAATGGACATTTCTGCAAAATTTAACGTTGTTAATTAAATATGGACAATGTACATGATGTTAAATAATAATTACCTTGACGCAGATACCACAACCAATGCACAGTTCTTCGGAAAGTGATGCCAATTTGGAGTTGGGACTCACTTCGATGCACAGCTTACCCATCCTCACAACCGGGCAGGATTTTTTGCATTCCTGCCGGCAACGCTTCGGCTTGCACTTGTCATCACTGACAATGGCAATACGCGTCTGCTTGTCGGTCTCGTCATGCGACTTATTACGTGACATTCTGGAAACGAACAACGAACATATATTAGAATAACTGCAAAAAAAATATTTTTAAATATGTGTCAATCTACATGGCTTTATATTGAGTCTCAAAGAGAAAAACAACAAATTGGTCAATATAAAATGCACTTCTCCTTTTCTGGTTATAACCTCAATATAGGTGCGTCTGTTTTGCTGTAAAACAAGCCAATTGAACTTCTGTTTTGATAACTCTTTTAGATTGTTGTGTGAACTAAATAGTTTAACACCTTTTTATAAATAATTACTAGTAATTGGTTTAATATTTACCTAATATAAACGTACAAAAATATGGGACCTAAATTTAGGAGGCGATCGCTTAACGCGTGTCAGCCTCAGAAAAGAAAGTGTGATATATGCAACGATTCAACGAGACACGCAGCAAAATACAAGCGACTATCGTTACGACTGCAATATTTTAGCTGTCACTTTGACAGTTCAAAGTTCAGTCCTACCTATTAATATTTTATCGGGAGTATTCAAAACAAAATCCAATTTTCAAAAAAATAATAAACAATTGTGTATATATAGGTGCCATATATATATATATCGTTATACATATATCTTTAATTAATTTTATTAAGTTTCATTCACGCCCGGTTTGAAACAAAATTATGTCTATCAGCCATCGCCTATCAGGTCAAGAGTCAAGACCCGGGCCAGATTGTACTGCTTGTACATATAAGGTTGGAGGACTCTTTACCAGAATTAACAGCAAGCTGTGAAATTAATTAATTTTTTCAGCACATCAAAAAACTTTATATGAAAATAAAAAATACGAAACTGCATAAATTAGCTTCCGAACCTACCAAGTACCTTGCCTGATTAATCTTAGACTGTGATGCTACTCTGGAGGATAAGAAAAATACAAACTGGAAATGCGTAAAATATAACGGAAAATAAGTGTCAATGACATACATACCTACGTAGAAGAAACAAATTAAAATAGTTAACAATGGTAGGGTCATCCTACTTTTTTATTCAAAAGTTAAACAAAATATTGAAATTTTAACAGCAATCAAGCACTTTTCAATACAATTTCGTTTTCAATTAATACACAAGTGAATGAATAAAATGAAATTGCAAAACTTAGCAGTTTACTTTAAAAACAACATGTAAAGTCAAATTTACTTGGAAGTCTTACATACGCCGGCGAATAACTTTAATTCTTCTCATTTAAATAATGGAAATGCATTTTTATTCCAATTTTCATTCCATCGAAGTGACTGAAACTTTTTCAAATTTTGTTGAAATCTTTCAACAACGTTAACCAGTGAAATGTTGTTGGGAAACTCAAAGAACCATTCGGAAATGTGATCAGCCAAATCGGTGTGGTCATCAAAAATAAATCCATTCTCCTCATGCTGCACAAGCTCAGTAAGACTACAGGAAGTAGCATTTAATTTAATCTTAAAAATATTTTTTTAATGTGAACAATAAAAATTTACCAATTGAATCGAATAGCACAAACAGGGAGACCACATCCAAACATATCAACAACTTTCATTGGCAAATCTAAGCCGGATGAACTCCAATGCAAGGAAACACCCAAATCAGAAGATGCAAGTAAAATCGGATAATCTTCTGCGTCCAGCCACGGAGTAATGACGCTTATTTTTGTCCATTTTTTCTCAGAAATTACTTTCTTGTAGAACTCCTTTTGTGGTCCTTTTCCGGTGATGGCACATATCAAATTCGGATAAACGTCTGGCTGTTCCACTGCATTCTTTTCGTAGACTTAAAGTTTTGATGTTATTAATTGAAAATCATTTAGGGACAAGGAATAAAACTTACGCTCAAGAGCTTTTAAAAGAATTGAAAAATCTTCATCAGGTGTCCAGCTTGTACTTGAAACAATTAAACCTGGTCTTGACGACTTGTAAGTTACACCTCCTGAGTTAAGCTTTTGAGTGAAGGCTGTTGATTCGATAACTCCACTTGACTTGAAATCATCGCAATTTGGTGGCAAAAATTGTGGATAATCTCGTCCCAATCGCATAAACAAATCATGTTTGTCATTCAAAGAGATGCTTTTAAAGCAAGGTGCTGGACGATCATACAAGACAGTTGCACTAAAAAATTACAAGTATAGCTAATATACAGATAAGTAAAACGCTAAAAAAAACCAACCTGATTCCCCAATTCCGCTCCAAATCCATTTGCATTGCTTTGGTCACACACAAATTGGCGGTGCTCTTGCGTCCAAAAAAGCGCTCAATCCATCGAGCTGTCCTCACTAAAATGCCTTTCGGATTAGAGGTCAATGCTAGTATAGTGTATGTGTAATTGTGCCAGTCAATAATCATACGCGATCTCATCAACAGGCAGTAGCAGTAGCACACGAACAATGTGGGAATGCCTGGAGGATTTTGACATAACAGAAATTCTGGGCGACGTGCCGATGACAACGCCACAAACAGTGTCAAAAGTTGCCAAAATGTTTTAAACAGATATTTTACAGTGCTGGGGAGATTAGAGTCGGGAAATGGTGTCAATGGATGAATGCGAGTATTTGGATCGGCAGTTATTTCGGATAGCGGTTTTGTTTCCATGTAGCCAATGAGATCAACATTGAAGCCCTGCTGGATAAGAGATTTGACGTGATACTGCATGCGGGGGCTTCGGCCAATGTCTCCAAGCACAACCACACAAATGTTGCGCGATTGGTTGTTGCGTGGCATCTTTTTAGTCTTTCTGATTTGAGAATTTTATTAATGAATCTGATTTTAATTGCTTAGAATTCTACTCATTTTTTTGCATTTTTGCAAAGAATGGATAGTTAATGAACAAAAGTAAACTCCTAATATTTCTCACAATTTATCGGCTTCAAATTGTAATTGTTTTGATATTGAAAGAGCAGTACGTACTTGACGCGTACACAATAAAAGAGAATAAAATATAAATAAGTGACACGCAAAAACAAATTTCAATCAACTTTTAAAAATATATATGTATTAACAACATTTATATGTTTCTAAGAATTCGAATCATTTTATATGATTCTACAATTCTTATAATAATTTTTTCCATTAATTTAATGTTTAACTCTAACTCAAAACTACACAAATTTTTAATTAAGTTTATTAAAGATTAGTTTATTGCTCAATATATAAGTGTTAATTTATTAAGAAGGTGTTTATTTAAGCCTATATTTAAATTTGAGGTTATGTGCATATTTTTATTTTTATTCCGTCCTTCCAGCGCACTATGTCTGCTTTACTGCGAAATGCTATGGTAAAGTTGTCGATATCCGGGAACGCCATACAATCATCAGCCATTGCTTGTATTCACACAACTTCAACATGCCATGAAATCCGCAAACTGACTCGGCTAAGGGTTGTGGACAACAGTGAAATTGGAAAAAGGGCGATGGCCGAAGGAAAGCCTCCTCGATGCATACATATTTACAACAAGACAAGTGTAGGCAGAATAGGAGACAAAGTACTCGTCGCAATCAAGGGTCAAAAGAAAAAAGGCATCTTAGTGGGTCTAAAGCAGAAGCAGCGTCCAAAAGTACCTAAATTTGACTCAAATAATTTAGTGCTGATCGACGACAATGGTACGCCTTTAGGTACGCGTATTCACGTTCCAATCCCAACAATCCTGCGAACAATTCTCAAGGAGAAGACCCAGGCTAAGGGAGCAGATTACACAAAACTACTGGCAATTGCTACTCGTTTCCTGTAAATTATAAACAATCACTTTAATATAGTCAATAAAACTGTAAATTAAAATTTTAGAATATTAAAAAAACAGTGGTTTTACAAATCAATTGCAAAAAAATTTATTATTTTTCATGTTTTTCCGTCAATACAAAAAAGACGCCCGCACAATACCACCCCGCTTCGTATGAAGGAATTTACTTGAGTGGGATGAAACGTGAGCTGTGAGTGGCACCAATACCTGGCCGACCGTGCTTAACTGGCTTGTAACTCAATGAGAACTCTCCCAAGTAGTGTCCAATCATCTCGGGCTTAACCTCAACCTGGTTGAATGTCTTTCCGTTGTATACGCCAATAATGGAGCCGACCATTTCTGGGACTACAATCATGTTACGCAAATGTGTTTTTACGATGGATGGCTTCTCATTTGGTGGGGCCTCCTTCTTAGCTTTGCGAAGCTTCTTGATGAGTGCCATCGGCTTACGCTTCAAGCCACGCGAAAAGCGACGACGTGCCCGGCTGTGCATCAAATCCACCAGCTGGTCATTAGGCATGTCCAGGAGTTGGTCCAAATCCACACCACGGAAGGTGAATTTGCGGAAGGCGCGCTTCTTTTTTTGGCTTTCATCAACTTCTGCCATGATTGTGGAGTTGGTAGATTTTTCACGTGTTTTCACTGCAAAAGTGACGGACTAAAGAGGCCATTTTGAATTTTTTTGTGTACCAACTTGAGAATAATCAAACGCAGCAGGTTGGTAAAATCAAATGGGGCAACACTATCCTAAAAAGTACTGTACTTCGGGGAAATTAATTTTGTTTTGTTTGGTTGGCGAATCTGTTATTAAAAGTTACTAGAATACGCATAGTATATTTTTAATCATTTTTTTAAAGATCTATACAGAAAGACACAGTAGTATTACAATATTTAGATCTTTTACGGATTAATTCTAGATGTTATTCCATATTTTAATTGCTTTAAAAACGTCAGTAAACAAATTTCCATTTTTCAAGGATGTGAAGAGCTTTTAAATCATTTTATAGTTATTTATTAAATTTTATTTTATATTCGTGGGGTTGTTTGACAGGTATATGTTAGAAAACGGTAGCTTTGAGTTGTAAATTGAATATCGCGTTTTCATGGAGTCAAGAAGATACAAAATAATTTTTAATATGAAATTAAACTAGGAGGTAAATCGCTGTTCACCTTATAGGAGAATGCAAACAGATACGACAGAATATACGATAAGACAAATTTGGCAACGTACTTAGGCTACTGCGGATTAATATTTAAGGACATGAGGTTAGGGTTAAAGGATTCGTCTTAAGATCACAACACAGTGCAACTTGCATTTATCAATTTCTTTCATCGCAGTTTATTTGTTTTGTTTCAATGAGTAAACGTAATTAAATATGACATGGCTATCATTGATTACAATTTGATTTTTTAAGGTATTATTACAGAATTATAATTCATAGCTAATTTTTAACATTTCAATATTTTTTTAAAACCATGAGTTTCAAAAACAGGTTCAACAAACAATTTTGTATTGGAATTTCCCTGAAGTTAGTTTCCAGACCAATTGCTTGTTTAACTAAAGGGAACTTTAATAATTCCCTAAATAATTACCCCAAATTCCACTTAAATAATCGATCTTCCCGACAAACTGGTTTGTGAATTGCACTAAGTTGTTGTTTGAACCAACAGTAATTTTTGTTTGAGGCTTGAGCATTTGTTTTCAATGGCGAATATTCACATTTCACACTTAGCGCTGCAAAAAGAGAAAGGGTAGCAAACAAAGCGGCAAAACCTAGTGTTATTTAACAATTAATTTGTATTTTATTGCATCAAAAAGTCAGGTGTGCATGTTGTAAAGATAAATAAGTGTAAATGGGTTGTGGTTTCTGTGATAAAAAGACAAACTAGAGGATGCCGGATTTGTGTGTGCAAAAACTTGAATCTTGGCGTCATTAAAAAATAAGGGTGAATGCGGCGATATTGGAAACTGGAAGGTATGCAAGGGTTGTTTTATCAGGGTGACCCTATAAAATGCTTAACTTATTTTACATTTTCAAAGTTTTCATGTAAATAGAATCCAGGACATTGTGAGGGCATTTTTCAATTGATTACATATAATTAATTAATAAATTCATTAAAAATGGAGACCGTAATGAATTCGCCGCACCGCAACGCAATGGTACGCATGCGCCCAGTACCAGAGACAGACGAACCATGGACATTCCTCTGGGACGATTGTGATCTCTCTGCGACAATTGCCAAGTTTCACAGCAGTACAAAGCTAGGAAAAGGCGGTAGCAACCCCTACCAGGAATATACTGTTCATAATGGCACCTCCCAGGATGCAGCTAATGAATGCTCACTCAAGTGCGTGATTTGTTCGCGTCGCATGCTCTCGGCCTACGATTTGGCTGTTCACATGCGCTCCCATGCCGGCGAAAAACCGTACGTTTGCATCGAATGCAATAGGCGTTTTTTCACTGCCAACCTGCTGCATGTACATCACCAACGAGAGCACAATGTTGCCAAACCGTTCCATTGCAACGAGTGCGGCAAGCGTTACACCTGCGAGAGCCAGCTGGCTACACACGAACGGAAACATCACCAATCCGATGATTCGGAAATGATATCGTCCAGTGATGATGGTGGGGTCAATACCTCGTCCTCAATGTTTGCCTGCGTCATTTGTGCAGCTGAATTTAATGGACTGACCGATCTGCAACAGCACATGCGAAACCACACGGATGAACATCCATACGTATGTGACATCTGTAACAAACGGTTCCTGCTGGAGTCGCACCTCCGCATCCACATGCATACTTGCGAGAAATCTCATCAGTGCAACTTGTGCGACAACCGCTTTCTCACTGCAAGTAATCTGCAAACGCACATGAACGAGCACACTGGCGAGAAACCGCATCGTTGCGACATTTGTTCACAACGTTATAGTGATCCGGCTGAATTAAGGCAACACATCAAGACGCATGTCATGAACAAAACGATGCAGTGTGATCTGTGTGAGAAGCGTTTTGCATTCGCGTGGCTTTTGCAGCGGCATCGTCTGACACACATGGAGAATGGGCATGCTCACGAGAACGAACTTAACGGTGATGATTACGATGACACTATCGACTGTGCTGGTGTTTCCGTAAAGGATGACGGTGATGATTGTATAATGTATGAGGGAAATGGCGTCGAAATGTTGAACTCGCCTGCATTTCAAACAGTTAATGATCAGAAATCAGTGTTGGTTTTGAATAAGACAATGCCACTTAACCCACCACCATCATTGCAGACGACAATGGCCATTCCACAACCGGGTGATGTCATTGCGGGAACCGTCAGTAAGAAGGAAGCAGAGGAGAAGCCGTTTGCTTGCAACAAATGCAGCAAGCGATTTTCTTTGGCTTATTATTTGCGGTTGCATGATCGTACTCACACAGGAGAAAAACCGTATCCATGTCCGGTGTGCGGTAAGTCATTTTCGCAGCGCTCCAGTCAGCAGAGGCACATGAAAGTACATGCTAAGCAATAAATTGCACCCACATTTATTTTTGGAATAATACTCACGGCAACCTGTGCCAAATCTTGCTTTATTTTAATAGAATTAAGTATAAATGAAGAAGCGTTTGGACGCCGATTTTTTTTTTTGATTAAAAACACGCGTTCAAAATAAGTTGTGAAAAATACTACGAAACTGATTTTGGAGACTTTACACGATCTTTTTGTTGTGACGGGCAATTAAAAAATCTATTTTTGCAAAATGGGTTTGTTTTGAACGCACATCCATTAACTTGCGATTCTTAGGGATCGTGTCAACCTTTATATAAATAGGTATTTGCCGTAGCATAACGAAATTTTTCCATAATTTTTTTCTTTAGACTGCAAAAAAATATCTTTGAAAATCAACAAAATCGTACAAAAGTCCGACAAAAACTTTGCATATTATTATATATAAATCATATGACAAGCAAAACCGTAATCAAGACCGATTTTGTTGATATTCTACGTTTTTTTGACATTAAAGGAGAAAACAATTCTATTAAACCTTGTTGTATTTAGGCACTTTAATACTTAAATTTGCCTTGAAATTAAGAATTTCGAACAGCAAGCATAAATAATGTAATGAAAGCGAGTTTTAATTTCAAATATTAATGAAACGTCAAGTAACCTTATTTTTATTCTGACCTTGAAATGTTCGGTAAAGTTTGAAGGTTCTAGATTAACACACCAAATATTTTTTGGAAAAACATTTTGTTACCGCTTTTGACACATGGAATTTGTGACCTTGAAGATTTTTACAAAATGAATCCTTTCATTGACTACTTAATAGTAATTATAATAATTAAAACATCATATATTATTCATTGAAGATGTTATAATTTTTTTAATTTCGAAAAAAAAATTATTTTAAGTCCGAACACGCATTTATTGGGACATAAGAATTATCAAAATCTCTGGAGCCATTTTAGAGCTTCCATACATGATACAAGCTTTTGCTCAAGAAATAATTTCTCAGCTACTTTTTTGAGGTCACTGGTAGTCAAAACGAGTTTCTAAATATCTGATTTTTTTGTCAAAAGTTGTGATCGCAAGAATTTATTTTTTCAATCAATTAAAAATGGGGAGAGGTATTTTTTTCAAACATTACTATTGTAATTGAACTCCTTTACGATGCTTAATATTGCGTATTTTCAGTGGTTATTCGAAGCGTTTTTTTTGTTAAATTTTGTTTTGTGTAAGAGATTGGTTAAAACGAGTTTCTTTTATGTTTTTAATTTTTTACACTTTTTCTATTACAACACAAATTGCAAATATAACCCAATCCTTTTAGTATTACTCGAATATCATTTCTATATAAAAAAAGTGTTGGTGATGCATAAAAATGATGATAAATCCATGTGTTAAAATGAAAATAACAATTTTTTTTTTTAAATTGTCACTTAATTTGCCATTAAATAACAGTTATTTTCTACATCAGATATTAACTGAGAAACAAAAATGTGAAAGGGAAACCTACCTATACAACTTAATATAACAAATTCAACTAATTTCCTTCTTCCGTCACTGCTTAGTGTTAACTTCTTCCTTTGAACATAATGAATAAGAACTGAATTATTCGCGGTCTGTATGTGCTTTTGTGTTATTAAAAACGAATCTTCTAAAGCAAATTTAGCGGTTAAAAATTTAAATATTTTGCTAATTCACTTATATTAGGAAACAGAAACTCAAATGTTTGCATTTAATTTTTTTGTGATAATGTACCTACTAATAATCGTCTATGAAATGGTTAAAGATTACCGAAAGATCCACTTAATTTTGAGCCAGTTGGTTTAATTAGTGTTATGGACAACTTTATGCACTTTTTTTGTGAATTTATTAACGGCTCTCTAAAACTGACTCATTTAATTTATTGAACTTTTCAAAGTTTCCAATGAATTGAAATTGACAAACAAGTATTATATAATTTATAGATATTATAATACAGATATTCTTAAATTTTTAAAGTTAAAAAAAGCATTCTTTTAAATAATAAAATTTTGTTTTACGGTTGATATTTACCTTTGGTCATTCAGAGACCTTTTGCTTATAAGAACAAAGTATTATAAAAAAAATTAATTTAAGAATAAATTAATATAAACATTATAATTAATTAATAGATTTTTTTAAATTTTAAGTACAAATAAGTTGATTGTTTTAGTTCGATTTTTTCAAAGTTGAAGCACATGTGACTTAATTGTAAGAAATATTCTTTACCTTAATTTTAGTTCTAATTACCTCTATTACTGGACAAAACAAAGTATCCGTATTTAAATTTATTTTACATGGGTATTTGTGTTGTACCATTTTGTGTCAAATCTTTTAACCCGTTTAAGGGTATTGATGTTTTATTTCTGTACCCCTAATCTTCATTCCCATTTTAGTACAAACTTTATCCATATTATTTATGGTTTATTTTTTAAAAAACGCATGAAACTTGGACATAAGTCCATTATGTAAGTTGTTACTTGTAACGAAGTTGTAGTAATAGTTTGAGAAACAATTTTCAGAAATACATTCCCACATAACACAATGCTTTTTATTTAATTTCCAGACAACAATTTTATTGCAGAAATTTTAGAAATGATCAAAAAGTTTGTACATCAATAACCTTACTCTAACTCTGTGTTCTTTTTGCGTTAATTACTTGATAACAAAGTAAAAATGCGCTGGTCTGGCATTCACGTATCTGCATATAAAAATATTATACTCCTGGAAAAGTAATAGCTTGACGGGTAAGTTTTCT
The DNA here is from genome assembly GCA_963854165.1 of Sylvicola cinctus. Taxonomy (NCBI): domain Eukaryota; kingdom Metazoa; phylum Arthropoda; class Insecta; order Diptera; family Anisopodidae; genus Sylvicola; species Sylvicola cinctus. The sequence goes on along the minus strand of OY974083.1, from coordinate 28,471,190 downwards.
GAAAAATAATATCGTAATAAGTTTAAAAGACAATATTGTACATTATATCAATTTTTTTTTATTTGTTTTTCATAAACTCTACACTCCTAGAAAAATTTGTATAAATCTAAAAATATATTCACAGCGGCACAGATCTTTTTTAAATTTAATATTATAACATTATTATTAATTAATTAATTATTATTAAAATTAGTTTTATTAATTTTAATATTATGATTTCATCGCCAATTTCAATGTTTTATAAGTTTCCTTACAATTAGTTATTCGCGCTTTTGTTTCTAATTATTTTATACATCTAGGAAGGGAATCGATTTTTTTTATCTTCATCCTTTTGTGTGTGTCAACTCTTTTCACAATTAATATCTAGTCTATTGCATCTTTTATATATTATTATTATTATTCTCAGCCAGCGATAAATAGTCACAATATTTGTAGGTGTATGCTTAAAAATTTCATTTACTTATACAATAAGAGTTTTTTTTTCTTCTTAAAGACACTTTCGTTTAATATAGTTAGTCTGATTTAAAAAAATGAAAATTTAGATATTATTACATATTGTAATTTGTGAAACTAAAGTATTGAAAAACAAATTATTACTCTAACGCTTTTTTCACGAGATTATTTCGACTTGAAAGCATTTAATCTACATCATAACGTATCAAGACTTTCAACAAATGTGATTATTCTTACAAATGAAGGGACAATTAAATAATTGAATGAACATTTCAAACACACTTAAATGCAACAAAAGTTCAATCCTAAAATTTTGTACAATTTTAAATTGTGGCTAAATGTGTAAAAATTGGACTTACAAAAAAGTAAAAATTGCTGAACAAAACATTCTCATTGAATTGTGATTTCCTTGTTGTAAATAAATAAAACATTTGCTTGACAAGATACGTGTAGACCCCCGTTCATGTACACAATTTTAAAAATCTTATAAAAAACAATAAAAATTAACATAACAATAGTAGTACAATATTCACTTTAAAAAAAAACTTAAAAACACACATATTTTGAGAAAAAAAAGTTATAAAAAGATATGTATGCAAATGTGTGAGTGTGGGTGTGTTTGTAATCGACTACTCGTATAAACTGCATCTGCTAAAACAACTGGCAAGGTGTCCAGCACATAATAATTCATTCTTTGTAGAATCTGTTGAGCAATAATTACCAGCTTTACATGTGAATGGTGGCAGCAGTGTAGCGAGCTTCCCCACGCTTCCATGACCATTGGCTTGGACGATACTATGAAATAAATTTAAGAAAATAAATCATTGTAAAACAAAAACACTTCATAATGTTATCAAAATTGAATAAAAGACAATTGCTAAAATATAATTGGTTTAAAATATAATATGCAGTCATTTACGAAAAATCGTTTTGTGGCATTCAATAATAATATGACCTTGAAATCTTCATCACGTTAAAATCGTTAGTTACGCTGTTCAGGGTTTATGAGATACTAGACGAAAGAAACGTGATTCGCAACCGAATTTAAAGCAAGTACTAAATTTAACAATTATAAATTTCTTCATGAACGGCATTTTTATCGCGGTGTTTATATTTTAACATGCAGAAATTGAACGACATGCCAATATAGACGCAATGTCGATATTATATTATGAGCACAAAGTGAAAATCGATCGACGCTAAAAATTACTCTGTTATTATTAAAATATTTTATTTTGGATAAGGAGACTACAAGAATCTCAATTTGTTTAGTTCGATCGAGCACACTAATTTGCTTAGTGCACAAGTTTTATTTGCTAAAAAGTTTTTTCTTATTTAATTATTTTCAAACTACTGAAAATGCAAAACCAACAAGATTGGACGAAAGACGAACAACGTCAAAATTATTATTTTGATAGCTCTGCAAATCAACCACAGCAAACCCAAAAACCAGCGCAGAATCCAGTGCAACAATTTTACAAACCTCAACCAAACCGTGATGTATGAAAATGAATAATTTTTTTGCTCAAAACTAAGAAAATAATTTGTTTTTAATAGGGTTATTATTCTGAAGTGCAAGCATCGCAATCCGTGCCAACTGGAAGCTACAGAAAATTTCAAGATCATCAAAATCCAAGAAGAAACATTTCGCAACAGCAGCAACAAAGGACTAGGCTGAATCCATCTACGAGTAAAATAAATGTTCAACGGGTAAGAGCGGAACCAACATTTTAATGTAGACGCTTTGTTTGAATAAGTTAATGTTTTGCTTCCAATTTATTATAGCCATCAATGGCTTATGCTTGTGAGGAACCACTTCAATCATTCCTTTCAAACACCATGGAAGAACTAAATTCTCATAAGCCCAATATGTACCAGAATCGACAATATGCCCGTGAAATGGTTGACGATATACCAAATGTTGAAGCCAAAGTATCACAACAAAGCACTATCGCCGATACCGTAAAAAACATCTGCTCCAATACTAGCCAAAACCTTGGCTGTGGTGATGGGCCTTCTCCGGCGAATTTGGAATATTCGTTGTGCAATCAAACATCAAAAACCGTAACCCGTGCGGTTGTGGAAAAAAATGATTTGGAACTTGTCAAAAGCACCATCTTACGTTTGATTGATCAGGAATTGTCCAAAGATTCACCAGAAAGCAGTAACGCGGACGAAGAAGAGATTTTGAATGTTACTACAATACGTGGAGATGAATTAGATGACCGAAATGTGCCTGAACCTAATATCAATATTGGAAAGGCTGCTGATGCAAATTTCAGGATGAAGCTGAAGAAAATTAAGATGGATTGCATTCAGGATATAAAATACAAAGTAATGCAGCTTGCAGACATGGAAGATATTATGTAAAAACTAACAACTTGGAAAAACCGTATTTCAATTACTAATATCAATATAAATTTTGAGTGTATGTACCTTTATTCTGCTCATCTGAATGAATTGCAAAAAAGATAGAAACATTTTTGTATTTACTTCTATAAAATAAAAAGTAGTCGTAATTGCACCAACCTGAATAAGTAATTGTCCACTTTTTGTGTGTGGATTTCTATATGCATAAAAGATCCACATAACAATGCACATAACCAGAGTCAATGGAATAAACAATCCCAGAACCATATCCATGCCACCGGACACACTATCCGGAGGCATTTGCTGCGTTTTGCTGGCGAACGAAGCATCTGAGAAGTTTCTGCTTATCGTGGGGAATCCATCCAAATGTGTATCGACAGTGCTGTTGATATCGCTATACATTTCCTTTACAAAATGCTCCGTGAGGGGTCCAGCATTATTACCTAAATCTCCGAGTTTCGGGCACATTGAGGTGTCCTTGATTTGAGTTCTATCGCATGCTGGTTGTATAAAAAAACAATTTGTTGAATCATTAATTTCAAATGACTTCAATATATTTGTTTACCTTTTAGAATCCAGTCCTGTCGCTTCCGATCAACTCCTGTTGAGCATTTGTTGAGGGTTGGACACCAACTACACTGTTGTTGTCGTAAAAACAATTAATTTAGAAATGAATTCATTATAGTCAATGTTGGATAAACTAACCTGGAACATGCGAATTTCTTCCAAACAAGCCACACAATCTCTCTGTTGCACACATGTTGGTTGAGCATATAAAGTTATTATGGTGAAATTCTTAATTTCTTGATTATCGAAGTTAACACGATGATATTCATAAATTGTTTTACGACGAGTGACTAAAATTATTTACAAAAAAAAACAATTAAATTAAATATTATTGGACGAAGTTAAACCAAATATCATAAATACAAGTTATAAAAAATATTTAATAATAACTCACATTTCTACTTGAAATATCTTTAATACATTTTTAAATAATATAATTTTAAATTATTTGCTTTTATAAACCTGTTTAAGTTAAATACTTGTAAATATCATTGTTCAAAAAAAATTGTTTTACCACATAATAAAAAATATAAATTGTACTCACAGTACTTGGAATTATCAATAATGTAGGCGTCTGAAAGCCCAATTTTAACCGGGTGTTTGTCATCATGAATGGCTTGAATGCTGTATGGCAATGAGTAGTAGACAAAAACGATGTTTCCATTATCATGAAGCGAAACGCTAAATGTAAATGTACCACGATCTTCATGCCCTTGCCAATACACATTGTCCCAAAGCACAGTAAAAGCAGTTCCTAAAAACAAAGAGATTGATTATATTTTTAGAAACAAATGGAACAAACGAAAAACTTACCATTATCACTGTAGCGGACAAAAGAATCATTTGATATGCGTGTGTCAAAATTAGCCATCAGCGGAGCAATGTATTGAGTGGCAGCCAACCATGAGTGGACATAATCTCCCGTGTATAAAAATCCACCGGTTGCCACTGTAACATTGCGTACGCCATGGCCATAGAATGGAAAATCAAAGGAAAGATGTACCGTCTGCAATAAAATTACAAATTCATTAAGAATCTCAACAATAACACGCTAATCGTATAACGAACCATTGCTTTACGGTATGAGCTGGATAATGTTGAGATTTCTTTAAGATTTTTTAACGAATCAAAAAAGTTCATTGCATATTCCTTATCGACAGTGGATGTGCTGTTGTAGTACTCATGATAATCCTAGTTAAAAGAGAAACATATTGTCAAAAATGTGCTCAAAAAAAGTAAAAATGCGATAATACCAACCTGATCAAACTGGGTCAAATTCTTGGGCAAATTGTTTCTAGTTTCATTATCTGGAACGTCAATTCCATCCAGGGCGTGAAGAATAGTATCTTTATCCGCATCTGTAGCGTTTTTGGATCCCACTGGTGGTGTTATTGGTTCAGACACCACAACTGGCTTAGGAGTTGTGGCCAACACTACCGTCGTAGTAGATGCAGTTACACCAAGTTTAGTGGGCCGTTGCATTGTCACATTGAGCTGACCAGTGCCATTCACGCCCAACAGCGGTCGACTAATATTTGTCGGTGACATTGTAGTCGTTGAGGCGAGATCCGCCACTGTAGAAGATGCAGTTTGGCTTTCATTATTTGCAATTGAAATGCCAGATGCAGGCGTTATGGTAACAACTGGTGATGTAGCCGTGGATGCCACTGGTACCGATGGTGCAGCAGCTGTTGGTGTATCACGCTTCAAGCGGGATTGTAGTGGCGTAAAATAGACATTATTTAAGTATGGTAGTTTAGAGTCCACATCGTATGTCTCGCAATTGATATCTGGAAAAAGCACAATCAAATGAAATATTAATATATGGCGTAATAACGCGATGTGCATGAAAGGAGTTTGCAAAGCAATAACAACATCTAAAAGCTAATGTTTAATCAATTGTTGTAATGAAATATGTAAACGAATACACGATGAGTAATTCAACACCAGTATAAGAAGTGAACTTGTGTCTTTACTACGTTGGGCCCGCGCGTGCTCAATTTACACACGCTATCAATGAATCGTTTTTAATTACAAGTTGCAATGTATTTTCCTATTTAGAAGTTGTACAAGTTCTGAGATCTGACTGATGGAAAGTAGTTTCATTAAAACACTTTTATGGGTTTCCAACGCCCCTTTATAACACATTTCATGAATTAAGCACATTTAACTATAATGTATATTTCAGCTAATTCGTTTACACGTGCAATCCTTCCTAGTATTCTGTACAAAACTGTACAACAGTTATTTTCCACAGATTGGTCACGTGTTTTATATCATAATTACTAATGATCGATACATTCATAATAAAATATAGAGTCTATTGTTCAGCTACATCATAAATGGAATAAAAATAGGTCAAATAAGGGTGGGTTGTTGTTACAAAATATGCTCAGTTATGACTTATGACGAAACAGTTTTTCTGGATCGATTGAGGTTTATGTAACTAAACTTCCAATAAATTATTCAAAATTATTGTGTACCAAAGAATATTAAAATGCTGTCAAGAATTGAATTTGAAATGTTTCTTCCTTTGAATTAAAGCTGAATAAAATTGAAATACTTTTGTTAATTTATGGCAGATTAATTTATAGCAGATCTTCAGACTTATCGAAATTAAGCGAAAAATTCTGTTGTGTTCAAAAATTTCAACTTACCATTGTAACAAACATGAATCACAAAATATTAAAAATAAAAATGTAATTGAACTCAAATTACAATATGTTTGATAAGCAATGAATGCAGCCATGACTTCATTTAATTAAAATACGACGGTCAATCATGTTTGTCATGTTACACACTTTTATTGCAGTTTAAAGTTAACCTCATGACAAAGGTTTGGACCGATTTGCAACTAAATTTTTAACCTGTCGCAAATAATACTCGTATATGTACAAATTGCATAATTGAAAGAATATTGAGTTTATGCATGCGATTAAAACAATTTATTAGTGACAAGTTACAATTAACACTTTTGGAAACAATTTCATAAAAATTGCAATCAATGCACTACACTACATATTGAAGAATGTTTGCAGATAATTTTTTTATTTTTTTTTTAATCTTAATATATCTCCGTGATAATGGAATCACTGCAACCATAATATTGCGGTGAATTTTAATTTATATCTTGTTAAAAAAGCAAGAAATGGAAATGTGTCGGATTAATGAGTATAGCGATAGTCACAAACTCATACAATCACAATGCATGATTGATGTTAATTGTTATCGTGCGCATTATCATCAAACAAAATAGAAACCAATGAATTTAAAATTGATTGACATTCCATCGGGTGACAGAGGTCTTATGAATAATATGTAGAGCAAGGTTCTACATCTTCAATTTGCATCGACTTATCAACATACATCATCATGTGCAGCGTTTGCTATTTGATTAGATAGCATTGGATGCCTTTTGAATGCGGAATGAAAGTTTATGTCCAAAGTACATATGTATTGTACAATTTACCATATGAATCAGGGTGAATAATTCGTTTAACAGTCATACATATGTAAATTTGTGAAATAACCCGTACGATGTGTGTCCTATTTTAGTTCGCAAGTTTGGTGTGGAAGGTTAATTGATTAAATTTTCGTCGTGTGACAACGCACACGGAAAAAGTAATTACAACGTTTCCACAGACCAGTGAATTTTACCTTAACAAAAACTATTGTACATTATCAATCTCCCCATGAAAACAATTTACTCACATACGAGTATCTACAAACTGGTAAATATTTAAATAGATCCACTTACATAAATTTCTTGTGTATTTATAAAAAAAATGTATCCACCTTCATATGAAGAAGAAATGATTGAACAGTTAGGTTACCATAACTATATACGAGTAGCTACAGGAAGTTATACCGTAATTTTGTAAACATTTGGCTGCATTTCGTGCATGGGTCATTGACAGCAGAGCAACACAAATTTATATCTGTTTATAATTCACTTACCTATACTAGCAAGTTCGCCACATAAGTTAGTATACGTACTTTGAATTCATTACTTAGTTTGTGTTATGTGGCCCCTTCCTCATTGTATGATAATAATAAATTCAAAATTCACAAAGCCAAATAGTCAAACGAAGCTTTTGTGATTTTTGACAACATAAACATTCGTTTTCATGAAAACCTAACTAATAAAAATTCTATAGAGAAACATATAATAAGTCTAAATGGTAGTTAGGATGTATGTGATGTTGGTTCATTTGATTCTGTTTCATTTTTAAATACTAAAATGCTAAATTTTGCACATAAATAATGCACTTATTCATGTGAATTTATTTCATTAAATGAGTTTTAAGTCGACATGCAATTTGCATTACAATTCATTTCAATTTCCATCCAATTAAAAATATAAAAGCTCAACATTGAAGGCTGAAGTAAATTTTTAAAGGCTTATCAGTTATCAATAATGGTTATTTTAGTGTAAAAAAATATCAACGCAATAAATTGTATACAAAATTCAACTTTTACTGTAATTATTTAGGAACATTAAAAATTATTCCGATAAACGCAAAATTTAATATTTGTTTTAAGCAAAGTGAAATAAATGTAAGAATGAAAACATTTCGACTATGAAGTATGAACAGAGACTCTTCTCTGATACAAGCCTCTTGAAATATCATTTATTTTAGTCTGGCTTTTACAGAGTTTTGCAACCAAAATGCTTCGTGATTTTTTTGTATATTTCCAAACCGCCACTTTTCATTTTTCATGCGTAAGTGCATATCATCAACATACACAGACTGACATCTATCAATAGACCGACGCAGTAACTTCATTTGATAACGTGTCACGACTATTCGCACGTCATCTCATTTATCATCAGTAGCCACTAGCCAGACTAGCCACAGTACGTCGAAAGAGAGACTGATTTTGTTTTTGCGTCACAACTCTTCAATTTCGAGGAATGCGTGGGAAGTAATTGTACAATAATGCGTATTTCAAAAAGGATTTTGACTGGTATTTGGTTTCTTTGAATGTCATGCGTGAGTATAATCAATCTGTAGCTATACACAAGTCTCAAGGCATGCGTTTTTTTTGTAACGTAAAGTTCATTATGTCGAATTAATAAGTCTATACTAAATAGAGTATTTACACAAAATGACCTCTCACAACATCATAATTAATGTGCCGCTGAATTTAATTTATGCCAATTACAGTGCCTTCAATGGTTTTTCCTGAACAATACTGACTGCACTTTAGAGTCACTCATTAGCAATTTATTAATTTATCATTAACTAAATAATTAACTATTGATTGTAATTAAGCCGAATTAGGAATGCATATGTTGGTAATTAGTTGGAAGATTGTTGATGAAAATTTAATGTTTTAATGAACACAGAATTCAAAATTAAAATTTTTATTTAATGTTTAATGGTTTTTAAACAATATACAAATGCTTGTCGTTTTAATAGTGTACGTGTATTTACGCTTTACACTCAAATAACTAATTACAGGAATATAATAAATATCATATTGCAACCTCGAGTTGTTTTTCATTCAAACCTAATGCAATTTTGGATAAAACATACTCATAAAAAATGGTTAATTGTTTGGTTAAAAGACTTTTAGTTTGTTGCTAAGACACGATGCAACAAAAACTGTTTCGTAAAAATCAGTAAATTTGGTATAGGCATTCCCTTTTGATTAAGAAGTATTCTTTATTGTACAGTAAAGACCATTTATCTAATTATTATGAGCGTATATACGACATTCGCATTTAGGATTCAATACAAAAATTGATCTGCATTTCAGATAATAATCATACCGAGCGAGTTTTAGTTCAGGGGAAATCCCAAGCCTCACAATTACTCCGACTAACTTACAATGACGTGGTAACTGGTAACTGGTAAAATGGTGAGTAATTTTATACAAGAAAATGTTGGTAGTTCAATGCCATTGTATTTCGACTCAAATATATGCACAAAACAAATATAATAAAAGCAAATTGCATATTCACATAATAAGAATGCTCAAAACCTTATAATCATCTCGGATTTAATTATATTATATCGGCTATCGCGAAATATGGCAATTGATATATAACACAAGTTTAAGCAGAGATTGTTTATTGAAGTATATCAATTTCTTACAACAATAATTACTGATAACACGACACGTGACATAAACAGTCGTTATCAAGAAGTGTATAAACATTAGGATTGATTAATTCACAGGTTCATAACAAAATTTGTTGCAATGATTATGCAATACGGATATAGTATGTTTACATCTATATTGTACAGTTTGTTTGGTGGCTCATGTGACATGTCCCAATTTGATGGAAATTGACGCCATGACATCATGACAGTGTAAATACTCGTATGGGGGCACTCATAAGGCGGCTAAACTCAGCTTATCTTGCAATACGAGTGCACATTAATTAAATGCGAGAAGTTTGCACATGGCAGCAACTGTTTACATTGTATAGCAAGTGTTAAACTGATTCATCGTACTAACCGCAATTAACATACATGACATACATGACATGCGGGATTTTTTGTCTGTGTTTTTTTAAGAATTAATCCGCACGGTATTTGCATACAATTAATAAAACTGCTTAAACGTAAGCAAAGAAAGTACAATGGTTTTGATAAAACAAAAATTTTCTTCTGTAACATGTTAAACTATCTGTCTGTAAATCATTCAACTATGAAAGTATATTACTCGAGTACGACTGTGAGCAGTGAGATCTCTGAATAACAAATTAAAGAGGCGCAGATAACAAAATAGCTAAAATTTTTATCAAAGGCAAAAATGACTATGGTTTGTAAAATTCCAATTTAACAAAAATTTTGCTATGATGAGAAAGCTAAAACCATTTTTTTTTTATTTGACTTGAATATATTGTACCGTATACGAGTAAATACGTTTGTTTTACCTCATTTTAATGCGTAAATTCCATTCTTGAAATTCTAAAATAGTCGTTGAATTAATTTAAAGTTGTATTGCTTCTGATTTTGTTATCAATCCTAAAAATTAACTTTAACCAGCTTAAAATATTCGCTAACTTTTTTTACAAAAGCTCTAACACAGCTTTTAAGCAATAATTTTCATTTTTTTAAAATCTGTGTTGTATTTTAACTACATGTCATTTTATAATCAGACACACAGAACACACACAAAATTTGGATAGTCAGTTTCCCTCAGTTCTCTTAATTTGTAAACACTGCAAAATAATTAAAGAATACTAAATAAAATTTCCTGTTAACAATTTAATGACATAAACCTTAGGAATTTTAGAACGTCAGATATCTGCTGTGGTGCGACGCAAAGTCTATCGATATTGTAAACAATGGGGGAGTGACGCACAGTCTCTTTAAATTTGGATCTCAAATCTGTAAATATATGTATTCAACAAGTTGGGTGCAAAATGCAGATTTACTATATGCATTTTTCAGGTCGTCGTCGGAAAGTTTTGTATAGAATCTTTACAAACATATTTTTATTTTCGTCAGCTTGATTTGTTTGGTCGAAATGCAAACGGTTTTGTCAATTGGTTTCGAATTTGGAACAGTAAGATGTAAAAAAAAAAGTGACGCAAATGATAGTAAAATACAGAATTAAGAGGCGACTGAAGCTATTTGGGAATTCTGAGACTTCATTACGTAATACAGCAGAAAAGTAAATAAAAAAAACTACATCGCAGGGACAACGAGTTGACGCAAAATTATAAAGTACGTGTATTAAACTAATTCGTTATCATGATTTCTCTTATTACACAAATTATTTTTAGAAAAAACATTATTTTGATATTAAAAGCTTAATGAATTTCAATAAATAAATGAAAAATTAATATATGCGAGTGTCTATAATAATTATAATTATCTCGTATAAATCGAGTGCGATTAAAAATTCTAAAACTTGAACGAAATTAATCAATGGAAAGAATACGCTGGTAAAAAAGGAATGAAAAATTATTCACAATAATAAAACCGACGTAAAGCGCTATCAACTTAATTTGTGTTTTTATTTACATTAATAACGCCGTTTTCATTTTAGTTATTTGAATGCTAGTAACATGATATTTATTGCATTAAAATGACTTCATGACCTCCCGATTAAAAGAAGACGGCGACACCAAGCAAGTTGTTATCTCTATAGTAACTGCAGTGCTAAACTTCCGATGAAACTCTTATTTACATTAATTTTTTTGTAATAAATACTCGTACATGCACATGTTTTGCTATATTTAATATGTAGGTATATAGTAATTTAATTGTCGTTGATAAATCATTGACAAGTGTTAAGATATGCAATAGAATACCATTGCATGACCCATGAACGAACAAGCTTGTGAAAATACAAATGCAACCATATTTAGTTGTTACACTTATCGATCGCAGAGTACAATACTCTTTTGCAACAAAAATGAAAGTCGCTTTTATGAAGCATTGTTGGTTTATTGTGCGCATGAGTTTCGTGTTGCACACAAAGACACACAAAGAATAAGAATCATGCTCACTATATCGAAAAAAAATTATTAAAGCCAATTAAATATACGTATCAGCGTACAAAATTATAATTGAGAATACATCAAAGACAACAACTATTAAGAATCATTCTCACTATACCGAAAACATTTATTGAAGCCAATTAAATATACGTATCAGCTGACAACATTACAATTGAGAATACATCAAAGGCAACAACTATTACAGCAAACGACAAAACAGTTAAAAGAATTATAGTAGTTACAGTTCACGTTTACACATTACACCTAATTCTAAAACGAAAATTGTTCTTGTAATTGCAGCTTAATTTTAATCAGATCTTGATTTATTCTAATAAAATATTGAAGTTATATACTTTATAAACCCTTGAATAAATCAATCATTTATTTAACCTATTTAAAATCTCCAAGTTGTTTGCATTCAAACTTGGTTTTTAAATTAAATCATAACTATGACAAGAATTACAATTTTAATATTGAAGAATGAAAAATACAACAGTATAACATTTGTAAACAGCTCCTAATTAAAATGATATTTACAAGTCAGTCATAAATAAACCAAAATTCACGCATTAAACTGGTACGATTCAGTTAAAAATAATAATGTAAATCATTTTTGTCAACATGACGTTGTAGACAGTCGTACTGTACAGGTATGTTAAACTGTGCCATGTTCCATTAAGAACTTTGCAAAATGACTGCACACATTAACGATTTGTTGGTGAATGTCCCAAAAAAAAAAGGAAAGACAAGACTCTGACGATTGTTCATATTGAACTCATATAAAACAATAATATCTAATTGTCACAATTGCAATTAAGCTCGAACGAGACTCATAGTCTTCATTTAAATACTTAAAAGCAGTTTTTATAAATCGTCGTTCATGTTGTGTTTTCAAGTGTAACCAAGACGAATTTTCGACAGTTGTTGCGGAACGTCGAAAGTTTTTGGTAATGGAAAGAAAGTTTGTTGAAGTTTCCTGCATATTTACAGAATGGATATTGTTGTATGTATAATATAAAAATAAAATGATTAAGCAGACATCAGTATAAGCACGCATAAAATTTACACATGTGTGGCTTGGTGCACCACATTGAGATTCGACTTCGAGACCGCGTAAACATAAAAATACGCGCAGTTAATAGTTATACGACTCGCAATGAATGCACGCAGCGAAGCAGGAACGACAAGAGTCGAGCCCTAATTAGAGCTAGTTTTGTTTAGTTGATTGGAATCACTTGTGCCCAGATAAGACATTCCCGTTTGATGAATTTTCATCAGCAGCTCAGCTCGATTGTATCACATATTATTGTGATGACTGCAGAGCATGTTTAAAATACAACATACTTTTTTGCAAGACCTTTGTGTTTGTTGTTCTTCTAATTGGACGAAAGTTTTAATACATAAAATCAATCCCTTGATTGCTCGATGACATAATATTTTATTTACATCTAATAAGAAACTCTTATTTTTTTTAAGGTCAAAACTGTTTGGTCTGCATGGAGGCTCAAAAACATAGATGATAGATCCATTCTGAGAGAAAAGTAATACATACTTATAAATTTAAAGCCATGGTAAGTGAGGAGGTGAATGAACATCATATTTTGTCCAATTGGAAATATCACAATGTATTGTTGATTAAAAAGCTGAATTATTGACAATTCTTGTTCAACTCAATACTGGATAATTTCCTGTGAATTATTAATTATTTACTGCAAAACCGATATTCCCCACAACGGGTTCGAGTTATTCAACATGAACGGGCGATATCAATATCTTACAAGTTGCTTGATACATATCACGTTTCTTGCGGCTCTCATCGTAAGCTCAGCTCAACTCAAAAAATATAATTAAAACTCGTTTACGAAGAACAACCAACACGTCATGCTTAACTCTTAAGTCAAATAGACAGAGTGTAGATGTTGCAGTAACTACGAAGATTCAATCCAAATCATAGTTATGAGTATTTAAATGATATAGAAAAATTGAACATATGGTAATATGGTTGCAGTTAACGTTCAGTTTATTGTTTAATTGACACTTGCACAATGACGTGCATGAACTACTGATTGGTCGCCCTCATACATCAATGGCCATTTGTTGACTTATACGTCTTCTTTTTTGTGTTCAATCAATTTAACATTTTGAACAAATATTCAAAGATTTGCAACCCATCTGTATTCCGTAATAAGATAGATTATGCTTGTTGCTTAAGTCGCAAATGCCAAACACAGTTCACACTCTACACCATGATACGGACTCGCGTTTAAGTTATTAACATAATATTATACTTTAATTCATAATATGCTATCCGTCGCGTAGAGTTGTTCGCTTCTCTTTTCACACATTGAATAACGGTAAGTAATGCTAATTACCACCGTCCACCATACAGATTATAAAATCTCGCACACACACAGCTTACAGGTCGTCAGCCACCAATAAAACTTGTCGATGCATATTATGAAAACCAGAAACGATTCAACACAGTTTAGCTGCTAATTCCAATTCCTAATTGTGTTCTACGTAACTATGCTGAGAATTATGCAAATTTTACCACAATTTGCCGAGAAATCTATTTGCTATGACAACAGAGAACAGACAATCTTTTTAGCAAGACGACGATACTTGGTTAATTGTGACTTGTGTGTATAAAGTCGTGTCTTAATATGCACTGTGTGGCAATGTCGCAATATCCAAATGAGCTCTGTAGACTGAAGTCTGTACTGGCGCATTGCCTTCTGTTAAGTGCGTGCGGAAAAACTCCATTTTAGGCCGAAACGATTCGATTTATTTCACTTTGAATCATATTCTAATTAGAAAAGACAACAAATTTCGTTAATTTACTCACTATTTGATGAAGAAAAGTCGGGCACAGTAATTATTAGCACAAATAACACACATATTCCGGGAGTAGCACCAACCACTTTCGCCATTTTTGTTTGACTAAACCCGAAAACGAATGAAAAGCCAAAAGATAAAGAATAAAGATTGTCGGGAAATTTTAATTATGCGGATCGCGGGGGGCAGACCGCGGAGTGTGTTCTGTGGAGTGCGGACAGCGGGGCAGCAGAGTGGAGTGAGATGTTGAATGCCGAGTGTCGAAGAGAGCTATATATACGCCAATTGCCAGTTGCCACTTTGTTAAATACTAGACCAAATTTTTAAACTTTTTAAATTGTACTTGATCTTAGTGAGTTTGTGATGACATCTCATTGTGGATAAATTTAGTCAAATTGTTTAGCACAAAATGTAATGATTTTTTCCAAAAATATAATATTAATTAAGTGATAAGTAAAAGACCTCAATAGTAGGAAATACTTAAAATGCACTCAAAAACATTAAGGAATTATGAATATGATTAAAGAAGAACTATTCTAACGGAGCTCGACTTTCGACATTTAATAATTTAATATATTTTAGGAGTAACGAAGTTTGTATGGGCACACTGGGCAACTAGTTAAAATACAAAGATTTTTTTCAAAGTACGTTAAACATCGTTTCAAATTTAAATCGCCTGTGTTTCATGTTTGTCAGTTTTTCAAACGTTTTTCGTTTCAGATTATTAAGTGAATCGTAAATACACTAAAAAAATATTTAAGGCGAGAACCATTTAAGTAAATGTATATATGAATATTAATTAAAACATATATATGATATGCTTATAGTATATATATTTGTCGTTTTCAACCTATAGCTCATATGTTAAATCATAACAGCAATATATATATTTTAAATTGTAGCTCTCAATTCTCATGCTCATTTAGCTCAGATTTAAGAGTGTCTGCAAACGAAACGTAATGAAAAATCAAAATCAAAATATAGTAAAGTGCTTTTTTAAGGCGTTAAAAATAAATTCATACAACCAATAAATTAAAGTAAAAGTGTATTTTAACAATAACGACTTACAGGATGTTTTTTTAAAGTCGTCAATTGTGTACAAGAAATACACTAAGCGGCGGCCTACGGAAAAGAAAGCAACATTGCAGAAAAGGACACCAAGCCAAAAACATGACACCTTTCGACGATTTTGCGTACCTTGTCAATCATGTCCTACTCGGAGAAGAGCCGGTACAATTTCATATTTGTTGATATCCACTAACATACAAATCGAATTAACTTTTTTTTTCGCAGACAATTGAGGACTTTATTTTATTGATTGGTACAATTGTAGCATTCATCGCTTTTATTCT
Organism: Sylvicola cinctus; assembly: GCA_963854165.1. Taxonomy (NCBI): domain Eukaryota; kingdom Metazoa; phylum Arthropoda; class Insecta; order Diptera; family Anisopodidae; genus Sylvicola; species Sylvicola cinctus. The sequence continues at coordinate 28,455,149 of OY974083.1, read as the reverse complement.
GTGGTGCTGTTTTCCAATTCATCCAAAGGTATAACAATATTTCTATATTTCTAGTTACAACACTTGCTACATCTTTAAAGTGAAAATTAACACATTCATAGTTAGGTTAGAATGGTTAGAGCAGTTTGAACAATAAAGTAAATTGCACCTGTTTAATGTTTGTGTCAAGGAACACTGTTTATTCACATTAACACCGGCAGATCCGTACGGAATGTTTAACCATAAAGACGTTTTGTAAACTAAAATTTTGTGTTTGTGGTTATTATTTTATATTTAACAATGTAGGTATTTGCACACTAATCAAAGTAGTTGTGCTTCTTTTAATTACTTGATAATCACGTTCTTATGATATTGAAATATTTCCAAATTTATTTCAGCACTGTTAAATAAATGACATTCAATTTAGTTTTATCTATCCATGACATGTTAGGAAAAATAAGTGTAGGAAGAGTTAGACGAATTCTCATCTTAAATTATTTATTTAAATATTTATATAATTTACAATTTGTTTTATTATTAGGAGAGTACGAACCACCAGCAGTTCACATGCAAATCCATTCAACATTCATTCTCAGCGCCAAACCACAGTAGTTACAGTAGAAATGGCGGACCGAATGGCTATGGTCTCAAATCAGCTGATCATTCCTATCATTGTTGTACTTAAAAGTAATAAAATTTATTTAATTTTATACACATAACTAATATTAAATAATGTAATGGCATAACATTTTACAAATTTTTATTACTTCATGCACTAACGACTAATACGATGTCGACTAATGATCATTATAACTTGATAATTTTAAATTATGATCATAGTCCTCAGATGCAAATACTTTTTAGTAAATTTTTAAAAACTTTAGTTCAACAAAATTTCCTAATTATAATTGTTTAAAATCCACATAATTTCCATTTCAACTCATTTTCGTTGTTGTCAAACATTATGTTGTGTTGCACAATTCCAAAATTAATTTGATTTTTGAAAAATTTCCCGGATTGTTTTTCTTATGAAGGAAAGAGATCCAAAAAAAAACAGACTGATGTATTATGAGTTAATTAATTGGGTGTCCTTGAGAGTATGTTTTTTGTAATTTATTCAGAACATATTTATTCAATAGAATTTTAAAAAGCCCTAAAATCTTAATCGTAAACCATATTTCAAAACATCAATTTATTAGAATCAATCAATTATTACCAAAATTAAATACGAGTATATAACTTCAAAATATAATATACGTAATACAATTTATTCTTAATTAGCTTACTCTGTAGACTTAATAATTTGAACGGCTTATTCCTTAGAGGATTATTCATTGATAATGGTTTGAAAAAGTCAATTTTTTTTGATTTATTTTAATTAAGGCTTAATCTGCATATTTCGGCTGAATGCCATTACAATTTAAAAAATGACTACTAACGTTTTTTTTGCTGCTAAATTACTATTTTATGGTTTTAAAACAAATGGCAATGGCTTAAGAAATCGTTGCCTAAAATTTCAATAATTGTGGCTCAAATATAATATAAACATTATGGCTATCTTTATCTAATACTAATTTGTAATAACTTGTAGTTAATCATTATTGGTTTCTAAATACCTTAATCCTAATCAATTGAAAGATGTCGCACTTAAGTAGACGTCTACTAAAACAACGTCTAACTGAATCTGCAATAAATGACCGCATTTGCAAAATAGAGTATTGTATTAAAATAATAATTAATCTGTCAGCGTATTATCTTTATAAACTGCAAAACATAGAAGTAGTTACGAGTATAATGCATTTTTTCTTAGAATAGTTTACCTAAGAAGTCTCATTAGTTTGTAAGAAAATTATCTGAATGTGTTTGTTAAATTTTCTAGTCAACCAGCATTAAGCTTCGAAGATTTTAAAGAATATATTACGTACATATTTAATTATAATAATTATATAAATAAACACAAAATTAAATTTCATTACAAAATATTGGTTTTATTAAATTATTTCCAGAAATTTTAACAGTTAGTCACATATTAATATTGACGATATAACATTTCAATTAAAACAAAATTAAATCTATTCAGGAACTGAACTCCGTGCCTACTTGCAAATAAATGCACTGAATGTGCGAAATGAAGCCACTCACAGCCTAAGGTTTTCCCTTATTATTTACATCATCACATAAGTGCTTGTTATAACACCTAAAAGTAATCTTTATAATTGCATACCAAAATGTATTCAATTAACAACCGAATGTTGGCCTTATCCCCCTACTGTTAGACGTTGTCGCGTAATCACTCAAACTCTTCCACAGCATTGCGTTGTATCGTTCTGGGGTTTCAGGACTTGGAATAACATTTGGCAACGTGAGTGCAATCAACAAAGGTTGCTTTTTTATGCGGACAGCATTCTGTCTCGTCAAATGAAATGCATTCATCGGTGTAGTTAGACTTGTTCTTGAAGTGGCCTCGATTATGTTCTTATCTTTTGGCGTTCGAATTTCGCGTTCGTTAAACTTTGGAGCAGGGGTTGGGGTTAGCTGTGGTAGTGGAGATGGAGGTCGTAGAGACTCTGGACACAATTGCGTAAAGTCATCGAAAAACATGCTTAAATCACTTGCTGGATCCTCAGCTCGAGTGTACGTGGGTGACAATGTTTTCTCGAGTACTTTGTTTGTCTTTCTTCTTATCGTTGAAGTTTTGCGCTTTAATTTCTTGTGCGGCGTCTTCTTCTCTATCGTCACTTCCTCTTTTGGGTGTACATTTGGTTTCACATTGAATGCAACAGATTGCTCCACTCTGCTGTTGATCGTATAGTCGTCATTATGTAAATATCGAGGATTATCGTAATATGAATCCACGAAATTGAATCGTTGAAGAGTTGCGGTGGAGGCTGTTGCATTTACTGTGGAGAGTGGAGTGTGTTCTATGTTTAAAGGGGGTCGTCGAACAGTTGCACTGGCTGTGTCGTATGGTGCGTAACGATGGCGCGACAAAGAGGTGGTAGGTGTATTCGTAGGCGTTATATTACTGACGTCTTTTAGTGGCGATTCCAGAATGAATAATGGACTTAACACTTTGACATTGGGGTATGGCGTTGAGGTGCACTGATTTTCTTTGTCCTCCGGTTGTGGGTATTTATTTCTGGTACGTGCTGCTTTTGATTTGGTATGTCGTGGCGTGCCATGTCTGCGAACTGGTGTTGAATTCAGTGTCTTGTTTGGGAGTAGAATAGATTCGTCTAGGCGACGTGTTACTGTCCACTTCAACATGGTGAATGATTCTGAAATATTAATTAAAAATATTTAAAAAAAAATTTATTAATTGACAATTAATTTTTAACAAAATACTTTGGCATTTAATGAGTAATCATAAACAATTATCTTAAATATTAAACGAACATCCACAAATAATTCATTTAAATAAAAGCGCATTATTTTAGGTGGATCTTTCAAGAATGTGCACAACTACATATTTTAGCAACAAATCTTGATAACAACCCGCATTGAGCACCGCGAACTGTTCATTTTGCTCAACCCCTATGTTTGAAATTGTTAAAAAAATATACACCTTTCTTTAGCACCTCCATTCTGTGATATTTCATAAGGGTTACATTGCATGTACCAAATTTTATTTCTTTGTTAAAATTTAATATTAGTACTTATCGCTGAACATAATCTAATAATTATTGTGGCAACTGCACAACACTTATGTGCAAAGAAGAAAGCACAGTCACAAGAAACATGCACCCCTTCCCCATACACACTATACCTACTAAGAAAGTAAACTTATGCAACTGTGCGCGAGCCAAAAGGGGTTGAATGCATCGCGTAAAAATTCATCCAAATCAAGGACAGCCTTAGTGTCTTTAAGGAGGCTAAACCATCACACAGGAAGAGGTGGGAAAGTAGCTCTTTCACTAAGCATTACACCCATTAGTGAGCCAATTTCTTCATTCAAATCTCAAATCACAATACCATGGTTGGGGTAATTATTGAGTTAACGTTATTCGTTAAATTTAAGTTGCGTACCTGATGCAGGAATTCAAGAAATTGAGAATTTTCCTTCACATACGATCATTTCACATTTGTAAATTGCAAAATAATAATTCCAATAACGGTCACTCGCAATTAAACATTGAAAAGACATGGAGATGTTTCCATATTTATTACCTTTCGACCAATTGTCATATACACCGATTCCTTTCAAAGAAAAAGAAATGTCCGGTTGTGATTTATATCCTCGAACCACAATCGAAAATGCTATAATCGATATAGTTAGGTAAAATTGCATATAAAATATGTAATGTGCATTGGCGAGGGGATAGTACAGACCCACATTCAATACCACGTGGATAATAAATTAAATATTTTGAAGCACAGACCTCTGCTAGAGGCAAACGATCTTTGGCTATTGTGTAGTTTGGTTTCAAGGTGAGCGATTTCAGTGTCTTTTTGGAGAAATCACAATGGAGGGGTCGACGTTTTGAATGGTCCACAGGAAGGATACACAGTGCAGTGAAAAGATCGGAACGCATGTACGCAACACAACGTTAAGAAACAAAATCTTGTACACCCGAGACATCCAGGTGGTTTAAGATTTCCTGCCAATTCTGCTTACTGGACCAATTCACGTTTGTTTATCCTCACCTTTATGAAAGCATTCTCCTCACATTGTAGACAAACAAACTGGATATGTTGCAAAATTCTGATGTGATATCAATAATACGCTCTGCGCAACAATATCCTTTAATTTCCACAATGTACAAATACCGATTCCACGGGTATGACTTTCTTTACCTGCCTCGGCCTTTTTCAATTCTCAATCTTTCGAGATGAGATTTAACTCAAGCAGATGCACTAAGTCTACCGCACAGAATCCTTGCATGCGATGTGCCCTTTAATTGGACCAACCGAATTTCTTGTTCATTTTTTGATCTAATTGTCGTTTCCCCTTCATGCATCTTAAGTAAAATAAAATTCGGTTTATAAAATACATTGTGTACTATGTGTGTGTGCAGCGGCGCTTCAGCCTTCGGGGATAAAAGTTACATGGAAAAAGGGGTGCTTGTATTTTGGCGTCCAAAAAATGTGTGTACTGTTTTTACACTTTTGCCTTCGTTTATTCCAAAGGTGCGCTCAATGTTTGCGTTGTTAAACGAAAATAATTTTTTTCGGGTGCTGCACGTTGGATCATTTCGATTTGAAGCATTTTTCTCTTCCGGGATAGCTCTTCCCTCATCATATAAGAAAAGGATCAGAGCCATACACATTTTTCAATGTTATTCTTACAATTGAAGGACGTAATGGCAGAGAGAATTGCGCACAGAGGCGAAAGTAAAGTGAAGGAAAAAAATCACTTAATCTTATTTATTTGGGGGCTTGAACTTTCACGCACATCTGCCCAGTATCGTAATTTTTGTCTTGTGTAATATTGCACCGATGAGAGTTTATATAAGAAAATTATTTGCAACGAATGAATAGAATTTTTGAAGGAAGGAAATTTGTCGCAATTGATAAAATTAGGGCGGTTTTGTTCGTTGCGTGCAAAATGCGAGCTGAATTTAAGGTTAAGGTTTTGCTTATGTGAAAACATTACAAAAAAAACGCATCAGCTGCAGAACTGCGTGTTTTCAAAGTCAACGCAACAATGGGCTCATACCTCGAAACGTCTTAAAACAATGAGAATGAATTTCTTTATGCTGTCAATCATATATTATTTAATATTAAGGAATATGACTGCGGTTTAAAGGTTTTGTTGTTTTAATTCTTTAAATTAAATAATCCCTTTATTAAGTTGTACCCAGATTGCCTTTAAATCTTCTTTTCTCCTCTCTAATAGTATTCAAACGTTTATTTTATATTAAATCCAATATTCAAATGAGTGGCTCAAAGTGCAAGTCCAAACTTTGTCGCCTCTTTTGAATTTTAAGAGACAGTTGCTTCGGACCCTAAACTATATTTCCTACACATGCACTTTTATAGCGTCCCGTTTGAGAATAAAATTTAGTTTCTTGTTTGCCAACTTACCCGAAATGGAAGGGGTCGGTTTGTTACATTGGTTTCTCAACAGCAAGAATGTGGGCAAGATCCAGTTATATAATATTCATTTTGGCATTAAATCTTGTCGGGTCGAGTGAATGAATGAAAATAGTGTCACTGCCTCGAATGGCATTACGTTCCTATCTATGTAGCCTGTTGTTGTTTATTTAATTTATTTGTTTATGAATTGAACGTAATGGCCCCATGCAGTTGCATTTGAATTTCAAGTCACCTTATCCTCAGACGGGATGCTCTTCGTATATCTTAGGGAGTAATTTCGACGTGAAACGGCCAAATAATTAAACGCTCTCCAGTATTTGCTGGACGAGTTTAGACTTGAATTCAAAAGCAACCCTTTTTTATTAAACGCGCATTCATTAGCAGGATCGCAATGTCAAGTAAATAAATAAGACAAACACTTCGCAGACCCACATTGTTTGATTTCGTATATGTTATACATATTCAAGTACGCTACAATACTTCAGATAATCTTAGGGTTTTTTAAAGTATCTGAAATGGGATGAATCAAGAGGTTGAGCCTCGCATAGGAGATTTGCGTTTATGTAACAGAACATAATATGTGCATGCGATTTATCCCATTGCATTGGCAACTTGTGCAGCGGTGGGAAAATGTATAGTGTTATCTACATCCTGGGATGGGATTCGAATTTGTTTGTTTATTTACATTTTCTGCATATTTGCTTAAGGCGGCTTCTTCTCTAATGAGGATAATAGACCAAATTTTAAATAAATGAAGCATTTAAAGAGGATTCAACATGCGTTTAAATTGGACCAAACTTTATGTAAGTAAACAAAACGTTTGTCTGAGTATAGGATTTGTAAGAATAAGATCGCCTAATTCCAGATAATCCTTCGAAATTAAAAAAAGAATTCCTATTCGTTAAATTGCACATATATACTTGTTTTTAGACGTATTTAGACAACCGTGCACATTTAAATTTGAGCAAAAAGATACCTTAATAAAGATGGTACAATGCTGTGACTTAAACTAGGAGCCGTACAGTAATGTTTACAACAATTAAGATTAAGATTTAATGCTACATTTGATTATTTTTAATACAACAAAGATAAAAAAAAATTAATTTTATTTATATTGCAAAATCTTTTATATGTAATTAAAACTATAATGTATTTAAATATGTACATAATAAAGGTGAGGAAATAAAACACATCAGACAGACCTATTGAAAGTCACCATACATTGTAACCCCGGCAATTCACGAACGTGGGCTCGAACGACTAGCTACATCATTTCATCGTATCCCAATTCCCAACACGTTTACCAAAAAGCCAACAATTTTTCTAATTTCCATATAAATCGTTTTTTCTCACCCCTAAACTAATACTAATATGCATTGACAATTCTATTGACAATTTATGCGAAATTTCAATTCGATTGCATAAATATTACGTATTCTTCGTTGAAATTATATTTGATCAATTCGTTTCTCATGCAATTGATTTTATTTAACCAAGAATGGTATGTAAAAAGGGTTGTTCTACCGTCATATGACATGTCTCAATAATAGGGATGCATTGCATTTTTAAAGCAATATTATCCTAAACAATATTTGATAACCGTTGAAAATTATCATTTCGCCATTTGATTTGCATTTAATTGACGCAGGGAATAAATTAAATTACCGTTAATCGATAAACTTTAGTAAACACCCTCATTGATTTTGAATCAAAATAAAAGTGTGCAGAATTAAAAAGGAGAAAAATTTTGTTAAGGGATGATCTGATTACATGAATGCAGATTTGTATTAAAAATAAATAAATAAAATTGTGATGAGTATAGAATAGAACTAACAATGTCTAATATATCACACAGTGGGGGTTGTTGAGAGCGAAAGGATGACTATAACAAGTATGCGCCTCAAACAACAATGGTGAACGGTGAAAGTATAATGTATAATCCTTTTTGTTGAATAATGGAATTTTATTTACGCGGTGGGGTTGACATATTCGACTTAAACCATCACAACCGTATAATGCAACTGGCTGCGGTTGGGATGCGATGACATCGAAGATAATTATCAACCAAAAATGGAAAACAACGGAAGCACATGCCCAATGATATAATTTTACAATACTGATTTTAAGGGATGCATTTAATGTGTACTGCATTCAAGCAAAAAAAAAACATTATTTAAAGCGGGGTTTAAAATGAAATACTAAATGACAAAAAAAGTAATATTATAACTCACCTTTTTATTACACAGCAGGGTTGAAATTAATCCAAAGTGATGTGTCAGTTCTCCAGCAGCTTCATATATTTTGAACAATTTTTCAAAATTAAGCAAATATAAACAATTTTTTTATAGCACAAATACTGCAGATTTACACTTAATGCGTTGGCAAATATTATTCTAAAATTCCGTGGGCAAACTCAAACTGAGCCTCTAAAAATTTAACACACTCTGTACGTCCTCACTACTCGACAACTGTTGGTCGTATGAATAAACGTGGAACGGAGGGCAGTGGTGCGAGTAGCACTAGTGCGTGATGGAAACAAGGACTAACGTACATACATGATACAACTGATACGAATATTGTAAATGCAGTAAGAAATAAGGATTGCTGTAAGCAAACTGTTGAGGGGAGGATTGAGAACCGGAGAAATTGTGCTTATATATACATTTGTAAAAACGGGTATATGTAGGTACTAATATAATAACATTGGATGGTCTGATTTTATACGGAACAATTCAAAATTTAGGATTCCGTTGGATATATGGAACTACGACTAAAATGCACGCATATCAAACACGTTGAATAACTTACACGACTCAGGTAGATATCCTAAGATTTACGCAACTTATTTGCAGGAGGACACAAACGCACGACATCACTGTAGTGTGACTTGAGACCCAGCTGTTCAATGTTCCTGAATCATGATGGCAACTTGCAATGATATATTCAAGTTAAAGGGAAACATCCGTTTTGAGAAATTTACTCTTCTTTTGACCTCGAGTCCGGATTGCTACTCTACAGAGTGGCCACACAATCGAAAAGTGCACACATGCAAACATTGTGTATAGTGTGCGACAAGAAAAATGAAAAATGAAAGTTTTCTCCCATATATGCCACAACGGAAAGACGCAACGCAAATTTGATTAATAGCCACAAAATGATTTGACAAATTTTTGACACAAAAGTGTGTTTTCTAACATAGCTGGTTGCGAAACCCCTTAACTATACCGAATACACGTAATTTGAACAACGCATCCTTTATTTCATCGCCTCAATGCGGTTGAACACCATTTTTCGTAAGATTTGACAATTTGTGTCCTTATACCTGGTCAACCGCTGCGTGTGATTAAAATCCCTAGCGCGAGATTAATGAATCAACATTTAAATACCGCGAGAAAGGGTGAGTTTTTGGTGAACGTCTTCCTAGAAAGTGACCCTATCATTTTATTGCGTGTATATTAAAAATCCACATATAACTTTATTATTATTTGCCAGGATATACCTCGAGTGATTGCTATAATTTGTATGCCATTTATGTAAAAAGGCACACGTTCTCGCGGATGGGATTTGCCCCTGTCGCATCGCTTAACAATAATTCTAAATCTATTGCGCATGGTCAGTGAGTTATTAGAAGGGTACAAAGTACGACGATGACTGGGACTGACCACTAATGGTACTTTCTTCCGCGCATTCTTGTTTGTATACTTTTTAAAAGTTTAATAGTAGGGTCAGCGTGCTTTAATGAGACGTAAATAAGACGTATGACCTTTCCATTATTATGGGTTAATGTCTTAAAGACTTCTAGTGCAATAAAAATGTTAAGATTTAAATTAAAAGGAATAGCGGTATTTTATCAAATTTAAAATTGCAACATAAACCAAACTGTAATATAGTCTTTACAATTAAAAATTGAATTGCGTTTTCAATATCTTTTGTTGTAACTTGCGGTGTACCAAAGTTTTAAATTTCAGGACTTATGGTTAACCCAAAGAATGACGAAGTAAATTTTTCTTCTAAAGAATTATGTAAGTCTACACTTTAAACTCAAGTATATTTTGCATAAACAATTCTAACAATCTACGCCTCACCAAAGGTATATCTTCATCACAAACAATCCACATTCCGGCCAGGCAGCGTACAAAAATCAAATCAATGTGACGTGACACATTCTCATCAATCACATACGTAAGACAGATGCTACCTTTGAGTAATCATCATTATCCTTTTCATATATTATGCGATTTAGCAACCCTCCCTTCTTGTACGATACTTCCACAACACAACGCATGAAAACATGTAAGAAGTCACCATCGCAATTATGCGTTGACAATGACATACACGGAAATGTTTCAATTTCTTGTCTGCCAATGAGGTATCACGTCGTGTATGTCCGCAACAGTGTCCACTATAATGTGCGGCGATGGTCATAGTGCGGCAAACAATTCGTCTTTGGATTAAACAAACATGCAGCCGAATCACAATGCAAAGGTCGCAGCGTTAGAAGGGGTCAGTCTATAGGCTGAAGACTCTGCGTCAAATGCGTGAGGATGCGTCCATTGTTTGATGTGTGTCCGACATAAAGATAAATGGCCATTGCAATAAACACAATTGTAAAAGTGATGTGCCGTATAAGTAAATTTAGAGAAAGGGTAGCCTATCATTGAGGTGCTAATCTTTATTCGTTTTTAGTGCCATAGCAATTACATAATGGAAAATATTAATGTGTTCAAAAGACAATTGCTGGACAACGCAGTAATTGCAGAAGGGTTACAATGTTGGGTTAGCACTTTTAACTATATTTATTACAAACAAAGGGCCCGAAAGTTTGTTTTTTCGTAGACGACGGTTTAAAAGCAATCAAGAACGCAAAGCGTCCTTATTTTAATTGATGGAAATCCGCGATAATCATTTAGGGATTACAGTTAAAATGCAAAATTAAATCTACAGTCGCACCAAAATGTTGACTACAATCATGTAGATATATTAAATAAATTAAAAATTAGAAATACTAAATTCGTTAATAAGTTTGTGTTTCCATCACAAATAAGTTCACAGCATTTAGATCATTCTAGCATTAGCCAATAGAGCATCAAAGTTCGAATTTCGAACCCATCACATGTGCGCAAACATTAAAATACAGCAATAAAAAGAATGTTGGATCGTAGCGTCTGATAGTGATGACCAGGTCGCATGGGAATCCCTTCTGTCCTTTTACATAAAAAGCACTCATAGTGTACACAAGATTGTTGACCACATGAACAGCGATAGCATCAACCGCTACATGGGACATCACGCGAATTCCCACTGCTATCCAGTTAAGGGTCGATTCGGCATTGACACGAAGGGTTCACTTATTCGGACAATGCTGTGTCGCAGTCCACAATCGACGACAATGTACTTATTGTACAACGCGCGACGCGCGCAGGTAAAACAAATGAGTTCAACAAACTCCTGGACACTGTTGTCAAACAAACAAGAAAACAAAACAAAACAACTGAAAAAATGTTGTGCGGATGTAAGTGCAGCAACCGATTGAGTGCAGGCAAATGTACTTCATCCCATGTGTGCACTTATACTGCGGCAAAGAATGTTAATGGTGCTTAAGTGCGTGAAAAAGAATTTTTTATTTAATTTTGGCTAACCGCAACAGCTGATAAATACGTTGTAATATCCCAATCGAATATTGTTAGTTGGCTTTAGTGATGGTCATAAATAAGATGGGCCATTTAACGATGCCATGCTTCACGAGCCAACATACGAACACGAGCGCACATATTTGTGTTTCTAGATAAAAGCGTAATATTCCATATATTGAGGAATGGCATGTATACTTTATGTAATGCGCCAGTTGGTCAATGAAGTGAAGAAATGCCGATGATCATCAGGGGTGGAGGGCGTTTATGTCAATGACGTGACATGAATTCAATTCAAAAGTTAATTCAATTAACAACTACTTGTTACAAATTGTTGTTGATGGATCAAAATGATTGTTTACTCTCATCGGCAACCTCTTTGCATGACAGGTGAATGAAGCAATATTCCTTTAAGCCTTTGATACTCGCAGCTGATAATTAATTAGCTACTGCGAGCTTAGCTGGATTAGGAGTAACATTTTTCATCTGTATGAAAAATAATAACAGCATAAATATGCTGGGCCACCAATTTCTCTATTTAAAATAAAATATAAAATTTTAAACACAAGCTAAGGGTGGAGTGTTAAATGAATTCAGTTCTATGCGTGGAATATTTAGACACAAAATATTATGTTGGCATATGGAAAGAGAATTCGTAACACCTGCTGCCAGCATGTTCTTGTTATAATAATTTTCTGTCTCTTTGGAAGACAAGCATTCGATTCTCCCCCATAATATGCAGCAGGTTTGTTTTGGCTGGACAAAAACAACATTTGCGAATGGAACTTGTTACAATAGTGTGGCAATAGCATTAACAAGTTGATTGATTTGTTAATATTTAACATTAAACACTTTTAAAATTGCAGTTTTTAAAACAACATTTCAATTCAAAGTAGAAGAATATTATTTAGGTAAATTATATGATCAAAATAGCATTATACTGCAATAAGAACACAATTATAACGTTTTTTTTAACTTGTTATGAATTACAATTACTGAACTTTTAAAACTTAAATATTTCCGTTACAAAACTAAAATAAATGCAATTTTATATCACGCTGCTGCAGGTACAACACTTACCTAAACTCACTTCTAAACTAATACCCCATTGTGGTCAAGTGTGCTGCGAAATAAGAATTTCAAAGTCGTGCATCGTCAATGATTATCACAGCGTCCTAAATCATAGAATGCAATACATGAATTAAGTTCCTTTGAGCATGATTCTGCACATGTAGTTCTGAAGACAAGGCGGTACATAATTACTGTACTTGTACCTTTATGATTGATGTGAAATGTCAAACAAAAATATTTACAGCGTCATTTATCAATGAAAAAAATTCGTTTCACACTCAATGGTTGCACTCCTTGAAGGATTTCTGTAATACAATTGCAGCATGTTTCTTCATTGTGAAATACCGCACCGTCTGAAAGAATTTGTTATCCGGGGGGAAGGAAGCGTGCTGCTGTGCAATTGTTGCATTTGCCAAAATTGTTAAAAAAAGGTAGGTGACGAAATATTTGCACAACAGGGAATGCATGATAGTGAAAGTTTCACAGTTGGATATGTTTTCTTAAGAGGTGTCGAAAGTGAATTTTTTTTTTTATTAAAGATTTTTAAGCGCAATCTCCCCTCAACCATTGACAATGCACACGTGCGTTTATACATTTTGATGCCAATCCTCGGCGTAAAGACATTCAATATAATATATCGAAGTGGTATTTTTACAGAAATAAAATGTAATTGTCCATTTCAACCCGCATGCATTTGGCAAAAAGCAATCATGGACATCTGCATTCTGCATGTCCTTTCCACTACAGATCAATAACTTTCTATTGCCGTCCTCTAAATAGGAACGTATCCCATTTATTTGAATGCAATTATGTATTTGGTTCAATGTACAGTTATTGATATTTTTTTCAGTGTAAATAGATAAAATGTCCGTTAAAATAATGGATGGCCTGATTTTCAATATAGAATCCATGTGTGGTAATATAGAAACAAACGGGAAGGGCAGCAGTGAGCATAATTGCAGAAATTTCTTTTTTTTTTACACCTCTTCACTTGATTGTTTGTAGTTGTTGTTCAACGTCTGATTGATTGGAGTTGGCTGCTGCATGCAAACGCACTCCAGCGAAAGTCTCGGGGGATAGCGAAAACGGAAAAGGAAACAGTGAGTGACAAAACAAATAGTAAATACGATTTTATATACACGTTTAAAGAGGAAATGTCAATTAAACCACAGGATAAAACATTCAAGAGTCCTGCGGTGAAATTCAATTATTTCCTCATTACTCTCACAGTTGACATTATGCCAGCATATACTACATTGCAATAACATCACGAACCACCACGAGTGAAAGGTGTAAGCCGTAAGGAGAACTACCCCAAACAATGCATTTTCACCGAGTGTTTGTGGCACGTGGTGTGGGTATAGTCAGTTATGGTGAAGTTCGTCAAAATATGTCAATATGCGGGCTATTCATTTGTGGTTTTAGAGAAATGTTAAGAGTTCCGTTTTTGACAATAGTACCTAAAATGAGATGATACTTGACTACATTCGGAATTCCAATTATACAATTTTTTTGTTCGAAATTATTCTTAGGGCGTAAGTTTTATTGTAGTAAGTAGTTTAATAAAAAAAAAAATAATTTCCGTAAAGCCAAATGGTTAATGAGATGCAGGTAACGTGTTGTATTAGTAATAAAATCAATAAAAGGAAGGCAATGTATTCTCTGCTTCATAAAAAAATGGTAAAAGAATTTAAGCAATTAGCCTTTGGCACTTTTATTTGAGAATTATTTAAATTAAAATTTACGAACTTTTTATCAGTGCGCAAATCATGCACCCAAAGAAACCGTAACCCCTTGCAACGAAATTTTTTATTTTTTTTTGTTAATTCCAGTACAAACAGTTAATAATTATTATTATGCGTCAAAGACTTTTTCAACAAATTTTTTTATATCACAAACTCAGTTACCATGAAAAAATTACCCTGCAGGAATTATTCGGAAAAAAATACCGTGGGACACATTTTATATAAGACGGAAAACAAAAAACGTCATAATATCTTGGCGCATCCTCGTCAAGTTTGGCACAAGAAGAAAAAACGGAAATGAGCAACAGGAACGGTGCCACGAATTAGGGCCGTGATTTAAGTTACTTTTTGAATAAAAAGGGGGACCTTTATCAAATAGCTTGTGTTCCTCCTCATAAAGCCCGTAATGTTTTTTCATTGCACTTTTTTCCACTGCACATTTCTTTACGTGTTTTCCATAAAGTATTACCAGATAATGCACGAACACAAAATAGTGTCTCTAAACAACCATGAATAAACAAACGGCGAACAAATCATAATTGCATAAAATATTAACGAATGCACTTCAAGACATTGGGCTCCTTCACGAAGTCAATGGTCCTTAACAACAGTCCTTTACGCATATAAATATGTTTAAAGTGTGATACGGGAAATTATTTTTAAATTTATGGTGGAGTTTTTTTTTTGAGTTTTCATCGGTTTTGTGCAAGAAACTTTTTAGCGTTGCTAATTTAATTTCAACGTTTTTCTGCATTTTCTGTTTGAATAACTGAAAATTCACAATAAATAGTGTTTCCTTTTTTTTGAAACTCTCTGCACAGCATGAATCAACATTAAAGTCATAGTTTAATAATTTCTAGTTATTTAACAAATGCTGTAATTTGGGTGAAATGAAATGTCTGACAAAAATATTGTGGGAAATAAAATCCTCTTCTTAAGTTGAAAACTTGAATTAAAAAATCCTTTTTATTTTAAAACAGGAGTATTTATTCAAAGTACCTTTTAATATTTAAAAATTTTAAAGTTTAGTAAAATGGAAATACACATAAGTACTAATTTTTAATTATTCTAATAACCAAATAATTTATTTAAAACATTTGACCTTGAATTGCAATTATTTTACAGCGTTATACCGTAAAGAGATCAAACTGTTAAATGACGTAATATTTATTATAGTACAAAAACCGCTGTTAAAAGTAACAAATTCACACCTAGTTTTCTACCACATCGTTCACGTAAAAAAACTTTTCTGTAAATTGTATACAACCCAAACAAGTTCTGTTATAACATTACATTACATTATGAAGTAACACAATTTATTCACAGTAGCCCATTTAATTCCACTTGAAAACTGTTGTTGCATTTAAGTAGTTAGCAAAGCAATGGAACACTCAAAACCGTGAGTAAAATATCTGGACTTGGCATGCGTAAATTGATATTTATGCGCTTGACTGCCTTGAGTCGTTTCAATTACACTGCGATTGTTTGTAATTTCTCTTCGTCTCGTTATGTGTATATTGAAAATTGTAAGTATGTTATTTATAAGCTACATCATCATCTCCCTACAAAATGAAGGTATCGTCTGCTTATATGCAAAATTGAAGCAAAATTTAGGCCTGCATCAACAATGCAGCGTTATACAATTTCAATAAGCACTTGAGAATTCTCTATACACTCGTTGTTGAAGTCCATAAATACATCACACTATAGCACATTCAAGTGTTTTCTTGATTAAATGCAAATAAACATATCGCTTACCGTATACCGTATACTCAATAGTCATATACAAAACACATAAACATCTGCATGTCTCTGAAGTCTTAGCTGCCGCGTTCTATATTGCACAAAAAAAAATTATTATGCTTGAGTATATATAGAAAAACAGTTATAAATTTTTAAACATCAACAAGATCATAAACATGCGCCACCGAAGACGCATAAACCGCATTGTTGTTTCGTCAAATGTGGTTAATTCAACGAGTGTCGAGTGTACCGAATACCGATCATTCGCGGTGCGCGGTCGCAACTGCGAACATGACAGACGGTCGTGTAATTTCTAGATCTCAGAAAAGCGATAAAGTGTCTCATCAACGATCATCAAAACGACACACGTTCAAGTAAAAAGAAAGTCAGCCAATTGTAATTTATCGCCATTTGCGTAGCATTTCCGAGGCAACCATTGCATTGCCATAAGGACCCTCGTCCTAACCGCGCACCACAATAATGGGCATTCCATATATTTGTTTAACATAAAATTGCGTGTCAAATGCATTCAGGAGCATCTTAAAGAAATGGTGAGTTACTATACCACCATGACTTAAAACTGCACCACCGTCCACACCACAACTACAACTCGGATCACTATCGGAGTCCGCGGATATGCCGAAGAAACAAAAACCTACTACGTTCAATTGACCTGAAACTACAAAGGGGGGAAATGGCCATGATATTCCAGAAAAAAAATCGAGCATGTGTATTACCGTTTGTATTCGTTGTAGGCTCACTATTAAATTAGTTCAAGTGACTTGAAAGGCTATTTGCTGTCTGCGGTGTTCTAGATTCGTGTATTAATGTGACGTCATTTTGTGGCAAACCATATGTTGTTTTTGTGTGGTACACCAAACCAACTTAAACATTATGGAATTATAGTTCCACAAGAGTGGGCAGATTTGCATAATACTCGTAGTTACTTGTTTTCTTGTTGGTTTCTTTGATGATTTACAAATGCAATGTACGAACGTTCTTTAACCGCAATAAGTACGTGCTCCATCGACCGAATATTTGAATAATGTTTATCGTTCACTCACCTACTGCCTTTCAACAATGGATAAGTATTCAAATAAATTAAGATTCGACATTTATGACCAAAATGATAGACTTATGGTTGTTGTGCCACTGCAGCGTGCAATGGGGATCTTCTTCATAGCCACATTCATCGAGGTCTGCTTATTGATATAACGCATAATAAAATGTATTTATTTTTGTACCTCGTCTCTGCAGTTCGATTGCAATTTAATTGCTTCTTGTAAGGGCCTCTTGTGCTTTTTTAATTTCTTTTCATTTCAGCATTTAAGGATCACAGACTTTAAGTAGTTTCAAATAGAAATAAACGACAAAATAATATGCCAAATTCCAATATGTATATTCTGTGGTTTATTTCTATGTTCCTATATACTTATTAGGATTAAATCCTTTCTTCAATAAATCATTAATCAAAATACATCAACACAGGCAATTCATTTACCGCATTTGCAATGTCACCCTTTTAGTGCATTAATGTTTGCAACATTTATTTAAATTTGACATTGAGATTTATATTGGGGCTCAATTTTAGTAATTACTATGTATTCAATTAAGTTCTGTCTAGCATTTAATAATCTTTTTTTTCATTTCAGATATAAACCATTAGACTTGATAATTTCACCGAAATAATAAATGGTTTTTCTTCCATTAAAATATTCTTTTGGAAGCATCAAATACACCAATCGAATTACCTAATGGATTTTAATAAAACATTAAGTAGTTTGTCCTTAAAATCTTTTTCTTTATGTCCCATCTTTTTGCAAAGCCGTAATCAAATTTAAAAAATGTAAACAAAACCCGGTGAACTCCCTTGGGCACGGTTAAGACAAAACCATTTAACTTTTAAAGGCCATAAACGTTGCGTTGTCCGTTGTTGAAATAATAATAATTATTAGCACTCTAACAAACTACCCGTTTGAACATAAACAACTTAATATTTAATGGTCGTGTAAACGAAACATTTAAAAAAGGATAGTCATATTATGTTACGTGTAATGTAATTTCCTCCTCAACTACAAGTTGCGTTACATAAAATATTTTCTTTTAAGGCGATTGCAACGTCTGCCGATCTCCGTCCACATAAGTACATCCTAACGTGAGGGACAATGGGTCTGTTGGGAAAGGACTAAGGAGCATGCCGCGCCGCAGTAAATCACAGACATAACACAACAATTTCAATTTGGTTTCATGCTACCCATTGTGTGTTATGGCAAATCAAATGAGACCAGCGCAAAAATGCACAAACAATTGAAAAGTGTACAGTAATTTTTGTGATCGACCCCCTTACATTACCGCTATAAAAGATTACACCCTTTTTATTATCCGAATCTCCCAAAACTTAAATATATAGGTGCTGCAATGTGCCGCCGGATTTATGGCCGCATAAGAAAACAGCACAGCAGACCATAAAACATAACAGTTATAGGCTGTAGCGAACACAACGGTCATCGGGTCACTTATTTTATATGTCTTTAAATGGTTTGACATGGTTCCAGTATACGAATCGTTTTCATATGACAATTTTCTTAGATTCTACATGCAGTTTAAATGCGTGTTCTTGGAATTTTAGCCTTTTTATTCGTTTGCTTTTTTTTAGAATTATCACAATTGCACAAAGGGGTCAGTTGGCCGAATATGTACGTAATGTGGTTCTATCATTATTGTATTATTAGTAATTGATGTGCATGCGTTGAGTTCACATTAAACAATTGAGACAACGTGCGAATGCTGATAACCCTTGGAGATGCCTTTTGAGAAACAAGTTGCGACGCTGCACTTTTGTTTAAGCTATTTTGTGTGCTCCCTATGCCTTTATGCAGTTGCAAACAATGCAATTGTCCTTGATAAGATCAAGGAAATTGTTATCGGATCGAATTGGTCAACGGAAGCGTCATAGTCCTTTTACTTTATAACGTATGTCCATTATACAGCTATTGTACAATCTTGGACAGGGCACCGCCGCATTCATAACGTGTATTATTGTTTGCATGAGTTCAACCATGTCACAATCGGAAGAAGGAAGTAACGACAAATAGGCAAAGGATGTGCACGGAACATTGACAAAATCCTTTGGGGGTTAATCTATGTATTTAATTCGGATTGTTTGGATAATTTCAGATAATTTGTTTGTCTTGAATAACGTTGAGAATAACTATTGTTGTTTATAATAACAATTATCATCAATTATTTCTAATTATTTTTTATTGTAAATTTGGTTTCATTATGATAAATTAATGTTATATGTTTTAATGAATATAAATAAATAATTTTATTGACATAAAAACCATTATTGATCAGCAATAAAGGGTGATTGAAAAACAATACACATAACACATATTGTATTGAGAAAAATATTTATTCAAATTGATAGTTTATTTCATGCCATTTAACGTTAAAAGATAATGTCCTTCAAATATTGCCCACGACTAAGTAAGAAATGGTTTATTCTGTGGGTCCACTATTAAAAAAATTACCTCCAATTGGATCACCCTGTGTATATAAACAACAAAGTTATTTATTTACTCATATAAATATAGTTGCTGAGTGCTGATTATTAAGTACTTTCATGCGAGTTTGAGAGTACATTCATTGCATACCATAGTATGTTTTCATGCAAAAATTATGTATAAAAATTTCGTTCCTGCGTGCCAGAAGCAGCTACGTTGCGTGTCGCAAACTTTAACTCTCATTAGTCACTTATCATTCACAGTCACCACAGTCCACATTGCTTGCAGAAAAGACAATCACAAAAAACACGCATTTCAGCTACACCTGGGGCTGGTAAAATATGCAGTTAACACACTGCATCGTTCATGTCGATCTGCTGATTTATGTTAATAATAATTATGTTAAAATGCAACAGTTAGCACAATGCAATTTTAAATGTTTCAAAGGTATGCAATCACATTGTGTAAAACAAACAATCAAGGATGTAGGGTCCAAGTTCACACATAGTTGTAAAACAATTTTCACGTGCAACATACCGCAATGCATATTTTTTATGATGCACCGACCCCGACATGATATTTTCATCATTATAAAATCACTGTCTATTACGCTATTGATTGTGACAACAATGCACTCCATTAAACAGTTGGACATAAAAATGTTTACACGTTTCGTCAATGAATCATCATTGCAGCATCTACCAAACGCGTACTATATTGGCGAGGCGTATATGTGATGCTGCGCCTCTCTGATACAGCGAAGCACACTGCACAATTGCACTCCCCATAAACAGAATGTGCATTGTACACAAATCATCCACCCCATGTCGTATATGCGGCATATCAACGTCCGGATATAAAAAAGCGGCAATAATCGTAAAAGTTACATTTATGCAGCATTGGTACTGCAGAAGAGAGGATACACTCCACAAGCCATTTTAATAGCTGCCCTTTTGTGTTGAGTATTCTCACTAATTACCCGCAAGCGTTCAATAGGGGTCCTTGTGGATGGCACTCGCAATGCAGTGACTCTTCAATAAACGTGTTTTGGTACTTTTCTTTTGATGAAGGTGATACTATAATAACTAGTGTAAAATTTTATGTACAAAAAAAGTTATTTTAATTATTTCCCCTTTTGTAATATATAATTGAGAATATTTTATATTCTTGTAATCTTCGTACAAAAGCCATAACTTTACTTAATATTTGAAAACAAAATACACAAATTCCAAAAAAGAAAATTTGACAACTGACGACTTTTTTCCACTTATTTCTCCTAAAACGGCTCGGGATGGAATCTCGAAAAAAAGTCGGTCAGGATTGGAAAATAAAACACAATGTCGAACAAAATTAAATATTTTAAATGAATAACATAATGTAAATAATTAAATTATGACTATAATTTTTGTAGTAAAATTCAAGGTTAATTGATCGAGGACAAATTTCAATGCTCGTACTCCGTATTCGCCACAGGAGTTGAGTAAAAGAATGATAACATCTTCAAAATAAAACATTACTGATTACAATTTGGCAGAACGTCACGATTTACAAAACGACGTTCGAGTAATATCAAAAAAGAGTATCCATGAATTGTCACTTGCATAGAATGCACCCTATTTCAAAAATTAGTGCAAAACAATAAAACAAAGCGTTGCGAATTGTTGCTGACATTTTATTGCTATTCGTCCTATTTATATTAGGCACACATAGGTGTCGGACATCCCTCGGCTATTGCGGCGCATAAAAATAAAGCACGATATTATATTAATAAGGGCGCGCATATAGGAATTGAACACAATATAAGTGCAACACCTTGATGCGAGGATGATTGACGCCAGATCAAAATTATATGCAACGCGTTATGTTACACAGAAGGCAGAAATTACCTGACTAACGGTTGACCGCATTAGTTCGCTAATGTAACGTAACTACTAAGTACTGACTAGTATCGATGTTTTGTCAGTTGCACCCTAGTCCTACCCTACTCCCTGCATTTACGGGTTAAGCGCGTAAATTACATATTTCATTATATTTGTCGCGTATATGTTACATGCTCGTATTATGAAAATAATTTTATCGCACTACCGATCTTTGGTTTGCCTTTATTCGTGCATGTGCAGGATTGTGCAATGTGCATGATACAACTTAGTCCTTACAACGGGAGCATTCACATTTTTTATTTTTTTTGGGTGTCGCGCTATTTATCGACGAACCCATTTTTATTACAAGTTTTATTTGATTACTTAGGCACATACTTTATTGTTCGTGTACTTAGTTGGTTTAGTGATTTTTATCACTTTAATTTGAGTACATGATCGCACGCGCAGTATTTTTCACCAACTCTCAAATCCCGGCAGTTACACTGACACGAGGCGCGCCCTTTGTTTTCAGTGCAGGTCAACCGCGTAAACAAGATCGCCGATATATGATTTATGAAAATTTTAATAACAACCCGCTGTTGTTTAGATTCGGATCGTTTCAATGCCAAAAAGGGGTTGATTACCAACACTGTGCGTCTTTTTTGAAATGCCTAGCTGTATAAACAAAATTACCATTATTTGATCAAAAAGCTGATGCCAGCCGCGCCAGTGGTATTGACTTAGGGCAAGTATGCATAATGCAGATAGGTTGTCAATCACATTTAGTTCCAGTGACATAACTTTTCATTTTTGCTTCATTTTGACGCGTACACGCACAATTGAGCTGATCGGAAGTAAAATAGTGAAAGAGAATTTTGTGGTCATCGCATTTGCATAAATTTCATTGCATGCGGATTGTACCAGTTTTGTAATGCTTGCAGGCAATTCCATACTAAAGCAGATAACAAGGATGAAAGTCCGGTGTATAAAAAACTTGTTTTCCAACATGCTAACGTAACTATTGAGTAAATTGCCTTTACTATTATCTCTGCGTAAAGAGCGCCAGCAAAGTTCTATGAAGTTCATCAAGTTTTTGTTAGAAAAGGTCAAATCCAGTTCTGCACATCGCAATAGCTTAATCTCACGTACGTACAATAAAATAATTTTTTGGGGGGAAAATAGTGAAAAATAATGAGGGAGAAATTTCTCCTGCATGTGGTACATTTAAGATTCAGGGATGATACTCCACAGCACGCGTATACGCGCACGCGCTTTCAATGTGCCTTTCACTAAATTAAACAAGAACAATGCAACTGTGGCAAACAATGGCCGGAATAAGTGAAAGGGCCTCGAGGTCCAAGCCAGCAAGTATATCGAGTTAAATGTTCATTTCGTGTTTGTTTTCATTTCACCGTTCTTTTTGTATGCTTCGTCAATGTCAAAGCATTTTTTGGCGGATTCTCTTTTGTTACAACTCGATTGCAAATGGATTTTGTTGAACACAGTATTTTAATAGTGAGTCAGTACCGGTACCACCCCGTATCCGAATGGGGTAGTCACAACTCATAGTCGCTACATCACACTGCTTGCAATTTTTCATTGTTACAACTTACGAGTTACGACAGTATTCCTACAGAATGTCATACAAGTTATAACTATTCAAATTGTCGTGTATTTACCCTTGTTTTCTAAACGCACGACCCACGAGAACACTTTTTCCTATACCGACCAAACTGTCAATCTTTTTAAATACATTCGTGTTTATCTAATGTCCCATGTTTAATGTTTTTTGTTGACGCGCATCCACCCAAATGACGGCGATTTAATTCAAATGGAAGCTGTTGAGCGGTTTACTAATGCGCGTTACAATTTTTGTAAAAGGGCACTGTGTTGTTTGGGCGCATCATAATGACGGGTAAATGTGCACTATTTGTGGCTAATGAGTAATGGATTGGTGCACCAACAACAGTCAGAAAGGGTGGTTTTATGCTCATTTTAATCGCATTTTAAATTGATTTTTAACTCTATTCCATTTTATTTAAAGTGTAAATTGAAGCCCGTTAAAGGTACATAGATAATATGCCAATTAAATATAGATTATTGAATTGAATTTTGTCGCTGTGTTCAATTGTCGTCATTGGGGTTTGATGTGGATGGTCGTCGGTTGGAGTTACGGTTTCGTCCAGAGGATTCTGATTCCTGTAGTGGACGACCTGATGGTGGATTCCCTTTACTTGAGGGTACTTGTGCAGCAGCCACAAATGATTGGCGGCCATTATTGCGTGGATTCGGAGGGCCATTATTATCCTGACCTCGATCATCCTGGCGATCGGGACTTGCATTAATCTAAAAAATTTAATTGCATTACAATTGAAACATTTTGAATACTTAACATTTTTTGAATTTTGTTTTTGGATTTACCAAATTCACAAGAACCAAGCACATAATTGCAATAATAAATATATTTCTCATTTTGAGGCTGCAGACTTTTTTAACGTAATTAAATTTTAGAGCGAAGCGATTTGCTTGAAAATTGAAACTATAACTAAAATTGTTTTCTCCCAGGTATTTATATTTAAAAATAAATAAAATTTAATATAGCGGAAGTTACACTTATAGTTTATTCTAAATATATAATAAGGAGTTTTTGTCAAATTAATTTAAATTTCGTGATCAACGTTTATTTTCAGTCAAAACATTAATTTTTTCAAAAACGCTTTCTGCTTTAATAACCAAACTGTTAAACTAATTCTTGTTTCCAATATAATTAATAAGTTAGTAAGAAGCATTTCCGTTTCAAAAAGTAAGTTTAATAATTTTGTCAATGAATCTCTACAATAATTAGAAAAAAATCGTTTTCCAAACCTTTATGCTCTATTCAATGTGTATAAAAAATTACTAAACATATTCATTAAAAAATGTTAACATTCACAAATTAACATAATGAAAAATCTACATGGTTTTTAAATGTAAAATCACACAGTATGAAAATAATCGGTGTGTGAAATCATTTACAATCAATTATAAATAATAATAATAATTACAATAAATGTTCCATGTTAAATGTACATACTAAATTGAAAAATTTCGTGATCGTTATTTGTATAAAATTACAAATTTAGCGACCATTTGTGGTTTAGAATCAGAAACATGAAAATTATTTTCACAATAATATTGCTATTGGGAGCACTTTTGATGATATCGGTGAGGCATAAATTCTAAAGTTTTTATTTAAAACTATACCTTTCAAGTTTGTGTTTGTTTGTTACATTACCAGGCTCACTTTACGAAAAGCTCATTCCGCCGTAAAAGGACTACCAAAGCCGATTCATCAGAAGAAGACTATCAAACTACTATGCGTGGACAAAGACCAAATGGCAACCGTTATCGTTCCCAATATTACCGAAGGCTCTGGTTTTAAAGAAATATTATTTCGTAATAGAAAATGTGAACTGTATAATGAACTATGTAGCTTGAATTTAATGAACGACTATTAAATATAAAATAAACTAACTGCAAATCGATAAATGTTTATAAGATTTGTCTCTGATACGGATTTCCATCAATTTAGTTACAAAATGCATTCACAAACAACTATCTAACCAAAAAACTAAAACGACCGAATTGTAGCCTCTGGCAAGGACCGAAAAATTGCACGATTTAAAAAAGGGTTCGACTAAACAAATCATTCAATTTCATACTTTCTTCGCGACTAATTTTATTATTACATTCAATAGCTACAGGAAATGATTTAATAACCACATAAACTTTCAATTCAATTCAGTCCATAAATTCCATATACTCGTACTTTCGATTGATGAATAAATTACACACATGTAGCATCTAGAAGAATAGAAGAGGAAGTTTTCTCAACGCCTTTTCTTAATAACGTTTAAATTGGCAACATCATAAATTTTGAATTTGCATCGCAATTGTTGTAGGTACGAATATTGGTTTGATGCATGAACAACTCATGAATACATTTAAATTCAATACTTTAAATTTGCTAGCAGTGGCTTACTTTTAAAATGGAGAGAGTTTCATTTTTTTTTGAATGGAGTATTTGATAAATTTGCATAGTTCGTATAATTTTTAGTTCTTAACCCTTTTTTTTTTTAAATGTAAAAGAGTTTTCCAATAAAAAATCGAGAAGTTACAAAACTCATATTCGTGCTAACAGTAAGCATCAAGTAAAATGCACACTTTGAAATTTTAGCACAATCGATACAGCAATAAATAAATGATATCGTGATCTAACCATTTTAGAAGCTATGCAGAAATGAAGGAACAGAACTACATTTTGAAACTACGCCACTGCATCTTGAAGAGTGTACTGCAATTGAATAATTTAATCAAAATAAATTCAAGCGAGAGCTCTGTGTCATTTAAAAAAACAAAATTCATTCCCATTTTGCATCCCTTCAATGTATGAAATCGTTGAAATATGACACTGGTGTTAAAAAATTGCATCATGCTTGCAGAAAAATGCACCCTTGCCATCACCATTGTGATCCATTCTTCAAAATATGTAGCGCAGCTCGTCATTGCAATAATGCTCCGAGTTGTTTTTGTTGCTGCTGCTGCATTAGTTCCAAGTCAATAAATTGATGAAAATGACAAGAGGCGGTATCTCGCAAGGATGTACCAATTTCTTGATGTGTTATTTTTCATCTGCGTTGTACCTTTTTGCCGTTCAAATATCTAGGGATTGATATATCAAAGTGCATTGTGCACCTTTTTCGGTGGCTGAAATGGCCATTTTTGCAGAATAAAAAATTAACTGAAATCAGGGCAATCAATTGAAGTCATTTGAGATGTAACGGACGTTGACTGACAGTTGCAGTTCAATGTGCAGTCGCCTTGCAATAAAATCGGGCAATGCATTTTAAATTACACGAGAAGGATGCACACAAATTTATGAATTTATGGGAATTAATGTTTATGAAGAAATGTTTATTACGAGGGTTGAGACGTTCATAAAAAGTACACCGAATAAAGTTAAAAAAAAAGCCAATAAAAAAAATCAATGAAAAGACTCTGCTGTGACTGAGAATTGGTCACACTTTAAACGGCCAACATTTTATATGTAAAATGCATAGCTAATTCTATTTTCCTTCAAATATTTTAGGGCAAATATGAAAAGTAATCGGTCAAGCGAAAACTTTATGATTTTCAATAATTTAAATTCAATTAGAATATTTTACCCCTCGAAATGTAGAAATTAGGAGTGTGGCTTAACCTGAAGGTTTCTTTTTATTAATTGTACGTTATTTTATGATGAGCATTTATAAACTTACTTAGAGGTCCTTTAAGAATAAATTTTTAAAAATTCCCAGGATTTTTTATGATATTTTACGGTTGTGCAAGAACTGCGAGTTTAATTATTTCTTTATTTGGCTGTTAACACGTGTTTATTTGCTTGCCTTAGCAAACATTTTAAACAAGAGTCGGCTTAAACTGATTCAAGTCTTTTGCGCCATCGTCCAGTCTTAAGAGGTTTGTAAATATTTGCACGAAATGTTTCTTAGAAAACATTCAGATGCTGTTGTTTGTTTTGCAACAAGCAATCTTTTATGCGTTCGTTATGAATTTTGATGATGCAAATTGTGTAAATTTGAGTGTCACACATGTAGTGTTAAATACACACGAGAACAATATGCATTTTAAAGAGGTTTTATAAGAACACCGTTGAAATAAAATCGTCCTTGTTCGTACATTGTCAAATTTTAATACCAAACCCGATTACTCTGTACAAATTTTAAATTTATGTCAAGTTACTTTATTAGGTATGTAAATTTAATTGCATTGCTCAACCCATTCTTTTGAATGGAGATGAGAGTCACATTTACTTATTGCATTGTACACAACAATTTAATAACACAACTATGTTATATGCTATTATTTTATTTCAAACAATCCAAACCGTCTGTCGTTTTAATCTACATCAACCTAAATTAGTTACGACTGTTTCAACTAATTTCAAACGCGTGCATTCAATTGCATTTTTGATACACTATAAAAAACAATCCACAAGGTTAACAGTTTTGTCAAAACTATCCAAAACATACACCCAAAATTGTATTTGACGATTGTTCAACTTGATGGAACAGTGCGATATGCGATAATTTTATCCTTTTGCTTTTCCGTAAACCCCCATTAGTTAGATCGTCAAAATTGTGACATTAATTGAGGTGACATAGCGCATATGTTATCAAAATTACTGTACATTGACGGTGCGCAGAAAATCGACATGCACGCGTAGCGAATCTTGATGTTTTTTCCTGTTGTTCAGGTACTCATGTAGACAGTAGAGCACATGGCTTTGGGGTGGGTTATATTTGTTTTGTTAGCATTTCGCCTACGCTAAAAACATGCGTGCTGTAATTTTATTTTTTTCAAGCAAATGATTATTACATTAACCCCCTTGCTTATTAAATTATAGGTATGGAAGTCATTTTCAACAAAACGAGAAACTTTCAGAATACATGTTTCGTTTATGATATACGAGTACAATTGACAAGTTACTGCATTTCTGGGATTTGATAATCGTTATTTCTATTAATTCAAATGGAATTGTTTTTTCAGGTTACAATATATTAAGCATATTTTTATTTTTATTTAACAATAATTACTATGAGAAATTTAATCTTACCTCGACGGATTTAAAATGTAGTAATTAAGAACGGAACTTAAAAATGTTCAAAAATATGATAAAGTGAATAAATGGATAATTACCAATTAATTATTATTATATTTACTGAACTTTTTAAATCCAATTGCTGGTCTTGAACTTAAGTCTCAAGGCCCTTTAGGAATAGTATGTAAGCCCTCCTGGCATAGTTTTAAGTTAGCGTTAGTTTTTTAAATAATAATAATTAAACACTTATAATTATAACGTAAAGTCTAAGGTTTTTAGGTCTTCAAGGAAGCTAACAACCACAATAGCCTTTTTGAACAATTGCAGAAACATTTCATGATCAAATTTAGATCACACACTTAAGTGGAGTTACTGAATTTCCATCTTCATCACTGCTTTTGCTGTCCCTTGGCTTTTTAACGCGGCTTCGTTTTTTGGACCCATGGCAGTCGAGTTCTTCAGAAGATTTTTTATCTTAAGCTACTGTTTGTGGGATCTCTGATTCCTTCTGATGACTATTTTGAATTACTTCTACTATTTTGTGATGTGTTTGCTCCTTCATCGACAGATAATTTTTGGTCTTTCGTTACTTTTGTTCATTTTTTTAAAACTATTTTCACCAGCTTTTTACCAACGACTTATTTGGACATCGCATGTTGTACAAATCAGTGAAACGCACTCAAATTGTATTTAAATACACAAGCCAAGGCTGACCATGTTAAATAATATTAAAATCACGTTGTTCGCCAGAAATTTGTAATTTATATACTTGCATTCAAATGAAAAAAGAAGAACCAAGTGATAACTGATAGCAACATCGACACCCGCGCAGAAAATTAGGACCAAGTGCTTCCCACATAATTATATCAAATTAGATTTAATTTGTCTTAAATTGGTACTATAATTAACGCTCATTTATTACACACAATTTGTTTTTCAACTTTATAATTCAAATAAAAATTAAAATGTAATCTCTAATGTTATTGTTTTTGCCAAATTGGTACCAGTATTATACGGAATCATACTGGTCGTGCACATTGCAACGCGGCAAGGGATATGGCAAATGTATACTCGCGTACGTATTACATAAACGAAAGAAAAAAAACAACAATTCATGTTTTAAAATAGGGATTTTCGGATATGATAACTTTTTTTCGAAATTGTGAAATATTTGGATTCATCCATATATTTTTGTATTATAATGAGAATAATCTATAAAATAACCAGTTTCAAAAGAGGCCTCATTAAATTGGAACAAGGGTGCAATTGCAGAACCAGTAGACATATTCCATAATCTCAGATATCGTCGTACCTTTTAAATTCGTTCATCACAGTGCAGGATTAATCATGTTATTGGACAATGCTTTGTATTTGGTGATTCGTTGGATCTAATCCCATGATACAATAGGATTGCACTTCGTTGCGTATGTAATATTCGTACAGTGATTGCAGGAATTATGTACAATATTGATCATGTGAAAGAATATCCGCATAATCTCCAACAAAAAACGAAGGGAGTTATTGAAATACTCTGGATCATTTCAACGTGTAAAGAATAGCTTTGAATGAGCAAACCAAAAGGTATACAGCATATATTCGTATCAAGCAACACAATTACACCCAAAAAATAGCACACATTCATTGATCAAAAACTCGAGTCCTTTTCTGCAGATTAATTGACCCATAAAATGAAGCCCAAATATTATTCATATCAAACATAGGAAATATCTAAATCTACAACATCTGGAAAAAATGCTAAACGCAACCGGGCGGCAAACGTATACTATACTCAATGAGTCAATACTGTTTGACCGCTCAATTTCTCTAGGTATAGTTTTATTCACCATATAGTGGCCATGGAACCTAAAGGTAACGATCTGAATTACTGGTGTATTATTAAAAAGCAAAAAAAAACTAAACAAAGCATATTATGGGTCAGTTTTTTCCGCATATAATACACAGCATAATAGTTATAAGCCAACCAGTTTCCGAGTCATTACTCGCCTCATTTTGGTCAGTATGTCACAAACATTTTGTTAATAATACACGAGCTATAATTATCTTGAAAAAAATTAAATGCTAATATTTGTCGTTTGTTAAATTAATGTGCAAAACTTTAAATAGAATTGACCACAGAAATTACAGCCTTTCCCAAATTATAGCACACCTATTATAGCAATCAGCACTTCAGATCGCTACAATAGCAAGCAAAAGCAAATGCAAAAAAAAACTCTTGATGTTTGAATTGGGATTTGCGAAAATCCGCCACTCACAATTGAAGGAGGGCAGGTCCTGCCTGACTGTTCATTTGCATTCAGTAAATATTGATGATGCTTTTTCGGGTGATTGTGATTGACTAACAATGACAGGCTCAGACAGATGTGTCTGATTTGTCAAATTGTTAAGGGTAATTTCAGCGCAATGCCAACTTATAATCCGCATGCATTCGCTTGTTGGGCGGTATTCGTGCGGAGGGAGGAAAATGTTATGTGAAAATTAACGTGTGTCATCGATTTGTTATTGTACACAGAATTCGATTTAAGATAAACTGATACGGACACGCGATTCATGAACACATTTTTTTATTTTTTTTTTCAACAGCGCATAGTAGGAATTTGACCTTTTCATCGGAAAAATAACTCATGACGACTTTATAATTATAATTATTGGAAGAATGAGAGAGAGATGGATATCGGTGGCATAAAGGGAAGCCGCGCGCCACTCCTGCGTTGTTAAAAGAAACGACTTTGCGAAAATACTCAACATAATATGAAATACACGATATTTAATAGGCCTTTAATATACAAATATACCACTTTAGATCCAAAGGTGTGATATAAGTGGAGTGTGCCGCATATGACATACTCTTAACATATTGTTTGTATTTTGTATTTATACTGCTTTTGGGTTGTTGCTTATTCCGCACGTCGTTTCTTTGGTGCGTTACGGTTTGAGAACGTGAGCAGTGCACGCCCTCTAAATATAGGTTGCTGCTACTAAAGGCACTTTAAAACAATAACGTTAACTTTAATTTAATTTAAATTTTCTTTTTATTTAGTTTATGCTAAACGTTTGGCAACATATTTCACCATTAAAACATATAAGCATTTAAAGTATATTAATTTGTTTTTGTTAAAAAAGTTTTATTTCAGCTTGTTCGTGTTTTCCATTGAAATTCCTAGCACGTGTCATATTTTTGCAAATAATTAATAGTTATTATAGAATACCACAAAACCACAAAACACAAAGCAAAAAATACACAATACTTCTATTCAATTAGCCTACAGCCAATCTTAAAGATTCATTCATATTTTAATGCTGAAATGTGCGCATTACAATAACATCGCAGGGGCGTTTAGGAGCCGCTTTGTATCGAACAACCTAAGAAGGTGTTGCTGTCTATTCATAAATTATATTTGAATTATTTAAAATTACTCCCAATTTATGTGCAATATGCGTTTGCAGAAAAGGGTTGAGCTTGTACTACATATATCAAAATATTAGATATATATTGCCACCCTGTGTAATAATTCTCATATTATGCTAATCATTCGGAATAGAACACGTTGCGGAACGCATATGGAAATTGCATCGACGCAACTCACACACAAACGCCGTCAAAGCGAATGCAAAATTAGCATATGTCACGGTGAATTGCAGTTAAGCCACAGCAATTAGCCTAAGTCGAGTATTGAAGGGTTGCAAATTTTTAGCCTGTAGGGGGACGTTGCAGTTGTGTGCAATAATTCATTCAGAAATTTTTTTTTGCGCCGTTTAATTATATCATTTGGAAAAAAAGTGTTTTTTTGCGTAACATTCAGATGCACGGAAATTGCTGATTCTGTTTTGATAACTAAATTTAATTTTTGCTTTTTCAGGCAGCTTGCATTTGACAGTTTTATGGAATTGGAAATTGCGTCGGTGTGTCCACCCTTTCAGTAAATTTAAAATTTTGCAACTGCAACGACGTGTTTTTAACATTTTTATGGTTGTACAACATGTAAGTTTAAATTCAATCAAAAGAGAATTATTTCATGTAAAGTAAAAACACCTGGCCAATAAATTAGAATAATATTTTACTCCTTTTGTTTTATAGTAAATTTAAAGAATATTGTAATGTGAGCTGGTTAAGAAATCAGAGTAAAAACTAAAAATTAATATTAATAATTAATTGATCATAGCCTTAAAATTCTTCTGCGTCTTTATTTGAAAACTATCATAAAATCCTCTGATAATTTCTAAACTCACTTTGAATTATTTAAAACCCAAAAGCCTTTGACAATGGAAAAATCAAAACTAAAATCTTCCCACAAAAAGCTGTATGAATTTACTTGTGGAAATATGTGCAGCGAGAACAACACACATACCCTAGTTAAAGATATTTCCTTCTGCCAAAAGCTGTATGCTTTAAAAAAAAAATCAGCGCACAAATGAATGAACGAGAATGCAATTTATATTCAAGGAACCTTGACCTTATCGATTTATCTCTGCTTGATACAATTTTTCCGAAAGTGAAATCAAAATCAATGGAAACTATCTCAAGTAAACCAATTTCTTAAAATCACAATAAAAGGGAGGCGACCCTCTCCAATGCGCAAAATTATTAGCTACCATGGCCATGGGAACAATGCAGAATTAGATGTGCCCCTTGTTTGAATGGACACATCGATCTGACTTATTTCGATAGTTATTTTTCTAGTGGGATGGACTTGAATTTATTTATTGGGTATTGACTAACTGCATTCACATTTAGAGCACGTAAATTACGAAACCAACATTTCTATTTTTGTACGTGAAGGCACAGGAAGGATTCCAAAAACAATTCTCTTAGTTAATTTGAGTTCGCGTATCCTTTGAATTTTGGGCAAAGGCACCGTGCGAAAATGTACATTTCTTGATGATGATACTTTCCAGAAATAATACAAATTTGTCCTTTAAACAAATAGAGTAAAGTCACCAAGCAAGTATAATGAAACATTCTACTCACAGTGCGGTGGGAAATTGGGGATGCTTTTATAATTTTTTCGGTGAATTTGTAGAACATACATTCAAACAAGTTAATGCTGATTTAATTGTGACAAATGAATCCCTTTATATAATATCTTTTGCGGAGCATTCGCACACAATGTGTGTTAAAATAATTGCAGAAAATTGGTCCAAAAACTGTGTTGCATTTTTTAGGCACCCTCGAAATTCAGTTGCGATGGTCCCTTCCTGCACTTCTTGCATATGTACGACGCGCATATATACAGCTATGTCTAAAAGGAAGACGCGAAAGGGTGCAAACTGGTTGCAAAAATTGAAATACAATTCGAATGAACAATGTGGAAAAAAAGTATTTTAAATTGTAATGGTCGAGGCAAGTCTTGGCAAACAATACGGCAAACACAAAATGCAATTTCGCATTGTTTGGTAATGTATATTGTCTCGCCTTCACGTTGTTGCTTGGATGATTGGAAGACACTCGGCAGATTATAAAGGACGCAAGGGTAACCAATACTGTAGACGCGTCTTCAAGAAACAAGACCGCTGGCTAATAGGAGAGTATGCGTATGAAAGCGAAACCATATATGTAAGTTGATTCGAATGCAAATTAGTTTGTGCATTTGCAGAACCGGAAAGACTGCTTTATGCGTTTCGTAGTCTTGTTGCAAAAATCCGGAAATTCAAGGTTTTTCGCGGCAAACGGCATGGGATGCTTTAAACGTTTTTTTTGGATGTGCATTATGTGGATCGTAAAACTTAAAACGTTTCGCCAAAAATATCTTTAGATATTTAACTTGCAGAAAATATTCATTGAAGTTTCAAAAATTCTCACCACCAGCATATTTTAAGTTTAAATAAAAAAAACATTCCATGCTAATGTAAAGATCAATTAACCTTCATCTTCAACACCTCCATAACTCAATTTTGACAACCATCATGTCAATCCCATTTTTAACGCCTATATCAAGCCTGCACCATGATATTACGATGGGAAAAAATCAATGATTATAATCAATTGAAATAAAATCTGCACACTAGTCGAACTAATGCAGCACATCGACACGGCCCATTTTAAATCAGACCCTTGCTCTTAACCCCTTCGCTCAACCCAATTGTATGCTTATCAGATTAGGTGTAACTACAACAACCTCAATACCCACTCGGCAAACTCGGATACATAAATCGATTGTAATGCAGAAAATTGCCAATAAATTACCGATTTGCCAGATTCGTCGTCAGATATCGCAGCGATGTATCCTTGCACTGCACGTATAAAGATGCAAATCGCTGCATTTAAGAGCCGCATTGACGCACATTCTATTGTGTTGAATGTGCATTTGAATACAAATTAGCCTAATTATCGTCGTCAGAGTATTAAAATGCTGGGTTGACTAAAAGTTGTGACAAACAAATCAACTCGAATTATTATTCGGTGTCACGATTTACACTCTAATCTCGCATTTTATTACGATCCGTTACATTGTGCGAGCAGACAAGCTCAATGCGTGTCAGTACGGAATCACCGCTTATGCTCGTGGTAGCATGTGAGTTAAATGTGAAAAAGGGGTGGATTTCTAACATCTATTCCGCTATCCGCAGGTGAGGCATTGTTGCAATTATGTGAGTTATAAGCTTCCGGATACTTTGTTTGATGTGTTTGCTTAAATATTACCAATTAGATGGAATATATTTTAAAATGTAAGTGCATAACGAATAAACCCCCTCCCCATAATGCGCCGAATTATTTTGAAAGTTCATACGGTCACGTCTTACGTACAAACTCGTTTCTAATCCACCACAAAATCAATTAAAGTCGCGTGACCAAAAGAAAGTGTACTTTAGACGCGACGCGATGACTTCACCGCGAGCTCTCAATGATTCTTGTTTGGGTAAAGGTCGTAATTGAATTGTTTATGTTTATCGCGACTTTTATACACCAAAGATTACATTCCGAACAACCCTCAATACTTATATTACTCTCCTATTGCTTATAGGACTGAGGCATGCCTCTTCCACAAAATAGTGCGCATGTAAATAGAATGCGAATGCATTTCCCTTGTGGGACACACAAAAGCCGTTGATTAGCGTTCTCACATTAGTCCTACCCCGATTTGCATAATTTAAAGCCGGGGTAGATGAAAAAATTAATGTCAAAGCAAAAATGAATTAAATCTTTTTTTTTTCTTGCACATGAGTACGGTTTTTAGCAGTCAAACTACCTGGCGATCTTGTGAGTTATGTAGATTGGAATGAATCGGGGATGTTGCGAGCCACTTCTTAAATATAATTAAGATTTTTATTGTGAACGTACTTGCCCATATGTTAAGAACAAACATTTTGTGAGAAGATTTATTGCCCATAAATCAGAAAAACTTACAGTAATTAGATCTAAGTAGTTGTGTTGTTAAATTTTTGAGTATGAAGGAGTTTTTTTTGTTTGAATGAGTTATATTATTTAAAAAGCTGGGGTTGTTAGTGTTTTTGTGCATCCCAACAGGACACAATTATACTTTTTTATAGCTTTACTAAAGAAATAATTAATCTACACCTTTTAACTGCTGAATGAAAGTGATTTATTAAATTTTATTATTTGGAAAACAATTTACTATAATATAACATTTTTCAAATATTTAAAGAAATACATTGAAAAACTGTGGAAAAATTGTTGCTCGTCCTTAAAGCGTCAAAGTTGAATCACATGTCACAGTACGCAAAGCGAATAGGAATAATATAAATTATTATTATTGAATTTCAATTATGCTTATATTTCATTTTGCAGTTAAGATAAAAATAATAAATGTTTAAAGTATTTTTAATTAAAATACATAGTTAACTTAAGTGTAAGGATTTTCTCAATGGAGCAACAATACGAACCGACATCCTGGGATGCAACAATGTACCTCTAGGCTCGAAGCATTGCGAAGACAATCATTAGGCAGTGCATTATTTATTTATTGGCCGACATTTACTCTTGCAGACAATGAACCACCTACCCAACTTTCACAACCTCATAAATTTTACTGTTCGATGTGTATCATGTCTTCGTTCAAAATTCACAGGATATCCCAAAAGAGTAATAGACGCGTACAACCGGATGTGCAAACAATGATATCGCATATTGTGACTTTTACTCATCTTACGAGTATGTGTTGCAAAGAAAGGTACATCCTCGTACATACTTTGCTCGAAAAATGATTCCTGAAGAAATGAAATTTTAAATTGCCGGCTGTGCGCATATTACAGAAGTCTACTCGCAGCCATAGGACATTATTTCTCGCCTCATCGAATCTGTCAAAATGAAAAGTTCTCAATTGCGTCCTGACTTCAGATATCAATGCCTATACAGTTGTAGAAAATAATTTAAAATCGATCATAAATAACAATGCATATCAAGCAAAGCGCATTCTGAATCCTCCTTAGATGCTGCAGTTGAGTAACAAAAATTGCTTTTCAAAAATGAAAATATGTCTCCCCTAGTGCATTTTCACCTAACCGCAATTTAATTTACTTCTTCGATGTGATCGAAATCATTCCGTCACAAGAAATAGACAACATAGTGCAACAAAATGTGGGGAACACAAAAATTAAAAAGCCTCATGAGAATATTGCCCATTTTCTGCCAATCATAATTTTAATGAAAACATGCCATCCTATGTGCGAGTACATGCCACATGCTAAGGACTAAGGAGCAAAAAGGGGACGCGTTCTGATTCTGTGATCTTTCAATTGCCTGTACGAAATTGGCAGTGATTGACGTGTTTTCCTTTAGGTCTTCGAATACATGGATAAACATTTTACCCAATGGATTGTGGACGTTTTTAATGAACTCCTAGTTTGATGTACGTACTCGTAAGTAATGAGCATAGACGCATGATCTTTTAACAAAATTTTCAAATTAAATATGAGAATTTTGGTTTTAAGCCAGTTTTAAGTCCACATTATCATTTGAAAATTTTCCATGTCCTCAAATAGGATTTTATGAATGAGTTTTCACACTAGCGTCCAATTTTTTTGTGCACCTATACATCCTTTTGCACAGATAAGATGACTATTTATGAATATGACAGATGATCCTCAAATATTCTCGCCTTGCAAGCCGATCATTACTGATTAGTTTGTTTTTAATTTAACACCTTTCCACTGTGAGATTTTAAAACCTGATGCATTTCAAGATGAAAACATAACAATTTTTAAGCTGATTGCCAGTTGGTTGTAATATAATTATTCAGAAGATATCGGCACACGTGCGGTGTAGGAAAAGGAAATATTTTGTGGACAGGTGCTTTCTCACTTTTACGTATTGTTATGTTATGTACATGCGTGAAGGATGAGTAAGAGCCGTACGACGACGTTAAACTGTTGTCCCACAATTGTCTTGTTTGTTGCCTTTGCGGTGTGTTGTTTATTGCAAACAAGCAAGTCAATGAATGAGGACCTAAGAAACATTGGGAAGGTGCAAATTGTAAGAGATTAGAAACAAATTATTGGTACTTAAAAAATTCAATGGAATCTAAATGTGGCTGTGAAATGTTAACGTTTTTTTTTTCGATTTTTGACAAGTATTTTGTGATGCAGGTGGTATTTAAAATCAATATAACAATGAGAGTTCATTTGGAATTAAGATGCAAGTTAATTAACATTAGGTTTGGAAAAACATTCGTCAAAACCTCAAAATAATTACAACTTTTGATGAATGGGATGTTTTAAAAGCTATTTAAAAAACAATTTTAAAAATGAAAGATATCTTTGTTGAAGTATGTAAAGCTTTACTTCAAAGTTAAGAATTCGCTATTAAAATTGTTTACCAACAGAAGGAAAAAATTAATAACATGATGTTGCACTTTATTATTTTCATAGAAAACTTATGTTCGTAAGGGCATCAAGAAATAAGAAGAAAATTTAAGTTTCTTCCAGAACATTTTTCATCTCCGAAAATTTCAAAAACTTAATATCAAAAATGTGAAGATTCTGATGAAGTAGTCATAGACGACTATACGATTCATTAGTATATTATAGGCGTATATACATAAGTTATCGCAAACGCCATATGCTGAGTGAAACCGTGGGAGCATTTGAATTTTAAAACTTTTCACAATAATAATCAATAATTCCTCTTTCTTTATTTTAAAATATTACGTATTTCAGCCAAAATTCATAATGTGAGGTCAAATATATTGTACAATTATTCTATTCATAATAATATATGAAAAACCTACAATACAATTAAGCATCATTTGTGTGGGCATATTAAATAAATGATGACTGTTAAACAAAATATCATCTTATAAATCAATCGAAAAAATGTGCTATAGGAATACTGGAGCAGAAACTCCCTCGGTACAAGGACAATCCAAGGAGCAGGAGCGTCATTAGGATACAAACAATTGGTATTGATCGCTTAAATGGAGCACTTACAAGTTACAACACCTTCAACTTTGCAGCTTTTAAACTAAATATCTCCCCCCAGTGAAACGGTAATGTTGGTGGCAGATGCGGGAGCATTCTCTCCTTTTTGTAATATTCATATGCCACCACGGCTACACAACAAACATCAGAGATTATCTGGGCCAAGATGGACAATGCTGATACTTGATTATAAGCTGTTGTCTGTCTTGTCATAGCTTCCTGAATTATGTCCGTGAATGAATGCACCCGTAACTGCACACAATGCCATCGACCTTTTGCCCACACACTACATTTAAAAGGAAACTAGATCACAGTGTGATTTGAATACACATTTCTACCACGTTCTTATACGCAGCTACGAGTAAAATACATATGTACTATGAGATGAAGATAAAAGCAAGAAAATGTTCTGGGCACGCGCTCCCAATCAATTCAATTCTCCTTAAGACGACCATGAAAGACGTCTTTGTGAAGCAATTTTCGTTCCTATAGTTTATTTTTCATCCTTTTCCTATCACCATGATCCTCCGCACAAAAATCACGTAAATGAAAACAAACGTTGCACAATAGAACATTACTTGGGATCTTTTTTCAATGTCGCTGAATAACAGGAACGCAGATGTTAGTGCGCAAAAACTTTGAGTGTTAGAAGGGAGGGAAGATTTTAAATTATTTTTCACATAAATTTCATTAAAAATGTCTTTAGAGCACTCTGCCCTTGTTGCAGAGAATTTTGGAAAAATTACGAAATTGAAAAGATCTTCATTACTTGTATGGGTACATGTTACAAGCAAGTTTCATACTGAATAAACGGCAAATAGAAAAGAAATGAAATGAGGTTGGGGGATGCATTCCGATTTAAGGGACGCCAGGTATACCCACACACAATCTTAATTTAATAAGCAGATGTTTAGATCGCTGTAGAACACAATTAATGCAATAAGACTCATTCTCATCTCCCCCATGAATTGCGTCTTACAATACTGCTTGAGGAGCTTCACATTGTTAATTGTATTTGTATGAAAGAAATCTCGAAATGCATTATTTTTAAATTTTCTGCTCGTTTTGATAACTATGGAGTTGCACAACCACATGATTTTGATTGGGCTGCAAGTGATCAAACATTTAATTTACAAATTACAACACTTTTGCCTTCTTGTGCAATGCAGCACGGAATTCGTTTTCATTAAGTGCCACTAGAAAATGGGCGCTCTACTCAAGCAGCATACGCATTACGCACCCTTTAATATATGCGAATTAAGTTATCGGTTATTCTCACAAAAAGAAAGTATATCAACAACAATTAATTTGAATTATTCATGGAATCTGATTCAAGTGGATTTCATGTGCAATCCAAACTCCAACCCTTATTTATCGTTGTCTGATAGCATTCTATTATGAAATGTGCGTTTTAAAGACAATTGTGGAACAATGAAATAGAATTGATCGTGCGCCCGAGGAGGTTTTATTGTACGGGTACACTCGCTGCATTTCATTTATTGTTTGGCATTTGATGCTAAAATGTTTAACAAACAAGTTTTGAGCGATATTGGATTGAAGAGCAAAATAGATAAATTTGCATAATAATGTTAAGAATAAATTTGCTTTGTAATAGGGATTATAATAGATGTTGGCAGGTAACTTCAAAATTGTTTAGCTAAATAGGCAAAAACATATTTATAAAGCAAATAATATCTTTGATGTGACTTATTTTAATTTAAAACCCAGTCTTGGCCTGACACAAAAGTTTGCTACAGAACGGATAAGTTATCTCGCGTCATGGCCCACGCATTTCTCACATCTGAGACAAAGTCTCCCTTGTCTCTTCGTGGCCACAATTTTACCAGTAAAAGCAGCTTTCGTTACATCATCGTCGTCGGCTGCTTTCTTATATTGAGAATAATTGGTATGGATGGATTCAGTCGTTAAACGAGGAATGATTTGACAAACAAAAAGTTGATAATAGTAAATTTTTATTTGCGCAACTCTTCAACAATAATTGTGACCGTTGCGTTAAAGTAATTGCTGGTCATTGATTAAAATTATTATTTGCAAAGGCTTCATTAAAAGAGACAACCGTTGTCCCGCTTTAGACAGACTTTTTGTAAAGATCAATTTTATGACTGTAATGCGGAAGTACGCCCTCAATTATTAATTCAACATACAAAGAGGTCTCCCGGTTAATTTAGCTTTCACGCAAAATGTACTTGAAAATTCAATAAAGACTCACTCTTTTGTGTGGCTACTGACTAGACAGTACTCACCCAGGGGTTGATAATTAAGCCATCTCCCTATGAGACCAGCGGTGGTTTTTGTGATTAATTTTAGACACAAAAATGGACTGTGACCGATGATGTGAATACAGTTGAATGCGGTCGATTTGTGACCGTGTACGATAAAAGGGGTGAGATATGGTCAATATTAATGGAAATACCTATATGTAATTAATTATCAATTTGTGGGCACACATCTATGCTTTCCATGCGAATCCTTATTTTACCTCGTCCTGTAATTATGTAATTTAGTTACTCGTAATAATGAAAGGGGTAAATGCTTCTGATGTGTTATTTAAAATAGTCATTATATTTAATTAGGAACGCATAAAAAATGTTACAAATTATTGTTATAATTTAAGAGACTATTAATGTGTTTTTTTGAAAGTTCCTAATGTTTTTAAAAAATGCTATCGAACTTTAAAGAACATTGCCATTCTAAATGATACCGTGGGAATAGAAGCATGATGGTTAGCGCTTTGCCTCAATAATGACATCAATAAAGTTTAGGATGATCACCGCCTCCTGTCATGAAGCCATGATTTTATTAAACAACAAATTATCTAAATATATATCTCAAGTTTTGATCAAGTTTATTGACATGGAAGTAATTTTGAAGTCGAATAAAAATTTGAGAACAAAGCGCAATCCAAAAAAAAACATCCAAACTGCAATGCATACTCGCATGAGAATAAAAATTGCAAGAAAGCCCCCTCCTAATGCGTCATTACTGCAGAAATATCAAAATATACCTTTAGGCCTTTCGTAGCATGAGATGATGTGTGAGCCCCTTTTTATTTATTGATAAATGATCTGATTTCATTTCTATTTCTGCACCAATCCGTTGATTTTTGCGCGAGACAAACAAATCGTAAAAAGAATCAAATGTTGGAAAATCCTTTACAGTTAAAGTGATATAATCTCCTTATTGTGTGTGCAATGTTCAATGTGCATGCGCTGCATTTAGTCGTAAAAAACGGGATTGATGCACACATGGGTCCTTTTCTTTAGTGTGAGCGAAATTTTGGGATTATATTTCACTTAAGAAAGGATTTTTATTAATTTTATTAGTTTCGTTGTTGCGTCATGAAAAGGCGGATCATTCCAATAAAATGTGGTTTTATTGTATAATACTGACAGAGCTGCAGCTCTTTTTGTGCAAATGGGTTTGTATGTTTTTTTCTTCTAAGGTGTTGCAAAGACCTTTCTTGCCGATGGAACATTTACAATGCGCATGGAAAATTTAATTCATCATGATTATTTGTGATTTAAAAATGGCTTTAAAATTAAATGTTGATCTTCTATTTAAAACTAAAAAATACGTTATTTTGACTTTTAAGCTATTGTTCAGATTAGTCTTAGCTAATTTCATTCAAGGACGTCAGTTATGTGGTAAGGAGTTTATAATCAAGCAATTTTGGTTTTAATATTACGTGGCTAAGCTGGGTTATTCGAAATAATTTAATGATAAATAACATGAAGGAAATTCCTACATTAAAGAAACTCCCTATATATAAACTGATTGAGTTATTATATTTGCTAAATATTCATGCAAAATATGCTTCATAATATTTAAAAAAAAAGAATTACCATTTTTGTTGAAAATTAATTAAAAATCGGAGAAATTTTATTTACATGATTTAAGTTTTATGAACAAACGCTCTTCTTGTATCATTAATGTTGTAAAACTGTTCAACAATTATTTTTACAAGTTTTAGTTTCACATAAGTAATAACGGTTAAACTAAATAGTTTACAATGCAGTGTGTTATCCTGCCGTACTGCCGTTTATGCGGTTTCTAGTGCATTCATATTTTGTTTAAGATTGTTATCTCACATCCTTGATCCTGTTAACTATTTAAACAAGTACGGCACCAAACATTTATTAATTAAAATACCTAATTCCCCTCAAATTGAATTTAAAACCTTTTAAAACTGTTACAGGTACAAAGTCGGATCGATTTAACGAGAAACAAAACGTCATGCTTGTTGCACTTTAGATAGATACATATTACAGGATATAAGGCAGCAGGTTAATTGGATGTAATAAAAAAAAATGAAAGTACTCAACTTTTTGTTTATGTTTGACCATTTTGCAATTATTAATTGTCATGGGAAAAACAGGATAAACTTAGGGCTGTGTCCGAAGATTAATGGATTTGCATAGTAATTAGTAACATTCTCTTAATTATTTATGAAAACTGCGTAACTTTAAAATAAAAAATTGTGTTTTATATTTGTCTCCAGTCTCCACACCAAATAACTGCATCTGTAGTAAGGACCCCTCAATAATTCCAGTATATTTATTATTGGCATGAAACTGGAATTAAGTATCATTATATATTTAAAAGCAATCAGCATCGTTCCATATTTACATATCATTAAAAATGTATGCCATTCCCACAAAATAACTATAAAAAAGAAAATATGAAATAATCATGAGAGGGTGTACATTTCAATTTAGCTATCAAAATAGTTTCCTTAATTGCGTCGCATCAATTTGCAATTACGCATGACATATGTGCATCCAGGAGCATGAAGCATCACGTGTGTAGGTGTAGGTGTAAGAGTGTACGCGTCATGTGGCTGCTCTACATGCGTTTTTGTTATTTAATATACAAACCCAGTCAATTTAATTTCCCATAAGTGCATATTCAGTTATTTTATTCAATTTGACTGTTTGTTTATCAATTATTTTATCCGTTAAAAATGCATCCTCTTTTCTAAGTATGCACATACATATTACCACACACCAAACAGTGTGGCATATAGGAAATTCTTTAATTGGAAACAAATTATATCTGCAGGCATGACATTGGCGTCTGAATAAGGAGAATACGCTTGCACTTGTTTCGAAATTGAAAGTAAGATAGGCATCTCCATTATTGTGAATAATTAATAAAAATGAGTTGGGGGTCGGTGAGTGCATATACATTACAAGGCAACGGTACAAAACGATCATAATGCAGCTAATTAAGGGTACGTTTTATTCCACGCAGCTATTTCATGATTGGTCTAATTAAAGCAATATTGTAATAAAATTAAAACACGCAACTCTTTGTATTTTTTGTTAACATATTAAATAAGTGCGTGGTACAATGCGTGCGCTATTGATTGAAATTGGATTATGGGAAAATGGTTCTATTTCTAACATTTTGA
The DNA here is from genome assembly GCA_963854165.1 of Sylvicola cinctus. NCBI lineage: Eukaryota > Metazoa > Arthropoda > Insecta > Diptera > Anisopodidae > Sylvicola > Sylvicola cinctus. The sequence goes on along the minus strand of OY974083.1, from coordinate 28,411,120 downwards.
TACACGGATCGATAAGACTTGTTTCCCTGTTTGAAACGGAAATTATATTTTATTAATTGCTTTGTAGGTATCATTTACGTGGGAAATATTCAACAATTTTTTAAAATTTAATACTAATTCTAATTTTTGTAAGTTTTTTTTTAATGCACATTTTGCCAACCTAAAAAACTTTACATGACGTACTCTACTCTATCAGAGTAAACCATCTTTAGACAACATATCTGTTGGTAAATCGCAATGTGGAACCCTTTTAGCCATCGGCAAAAAGATTATTTTGCAAATGCAGTTTGTTTTTTTCTACAAAAATGGTAAAATTAGGAGTCCTAATATAACTATGAACAATCAAAGCAGCTGAAAACATAATTGCATAATATAGTTTGTACAAATTAATCCTTTAAAACATTTTCGTTTGGTATTCGTTGAGGCGTGAGGACAAAATGGAGCGTTAAGTTTATTACGCTTGATTTTTCCCGTGTAACTAAGTGCTTGTTGTTCCATTTCTTCAATAAATGTACATAAATAAACGCGTAATTAGGTTAAGTAGCCTGAAATGAAAATCTATGTTTTCGAACGAGGATTGATAAAAAATCGATACAGATTTAAGTAGTATGAAAACAAAACAATTTTTTCGTATTGTGTGGGGTGAGAGAGTTTGTCCATCGATACCGATATGGACGATTCCTGCACGTTTTCAATTTATAGGCAGCTCACCATTAATTACAATGCTGAATATTATGTAATATACATGTAAATAAGTCTTTCGAGACCAATTGAATTAAACAAGCATACATAAGAATAAATGCTCCAAAAATCGCTGTTTTGATGATTAACAATCGACTGTAGAATAAAGTATGTGTGTTAATTTGGATTAATAATTACTTATTAAAAGTCACCGTAGGCTAAATTAATGTAAAATAAAATGATTTCGTAAACTTTATGCCTGGCTTTTATCGCTTTGCAGATCAAAAACAATATTAAATGCAATTATGACAGGACAATTTTTAATCAGAAGCAGCACACGGCTACTATATTTAACAATTGCAGTGGCGGACATTACCAGTTAGCAAAAGGGACTCGTGAGCCGTGTGTGTAAAATACATTAAAACGAATCAAATAACGAAATACAAATAATCCCCTTAAAAGCTTATTCGCGCAGAAAACCCGCAGGTCATCGCTGTGATATTGAAACTATTCCCCTACCCTTATTATTGATTTCAACAATAATTATTTACATATTTGTATATTTGTGCTCTTGTCCATTGCATTGTACAAGCGGGAAAAAAATCGTCCTATCAAGTTAAAAAAATATTAATTCTAATAAGTAGATAAATAATAATTGGATGGCCATATAAAATTGCATTGTCAGTTGCAGAAATTGGCACGCTGAGGATGATTGTTATATCGGTGTCGAGTTTGTTTACTAAAGGGCGTTTGCATTCACACTTTCCATATTTGCATTCAGCAATAATAATTGTATTAGGCGAACTTTTTTACTATTTGTCTGGTCATAAAATCAATTTGACCATGGCGAGGCAGATGCACAATGCGCCTTCATATTATATGCATCGCGCAATTCAATTGACTGCGTTCATAAAGAAGGTAATGGTGGCATTAAAAATGAATTGCGGTGCAGGGTGTTAAATAGAACTGGGAAGTTATGTGTGCTCTGAAGCCACGAAATGGTTTAATAGAAGAATGACAACACTGTGTTATAGATTCTCATATAATAATTTGTTTGCGAAATATACGGGTGCAATTTTTTCGCAATGAAAATGAACGGGCAGTGTTTATCTGTTTTTTATTTGGTTTCCTGTTTTTGTGGGGGGAGATTACACTTTCGAAACACTGTACGCTGCCCTGGCAAACAAAGCAAATGCGTTCAGTCAACCGGGTACTTGGACAGCAGACTGGAAAGTCAATGAAATGTCCATTTTTTACATACACTCGATTTCGAAGCATTTAATTTGTGCGTCTGCTTCGATTAACCAATAATTGTCTTGCGTTAACACTACGAGTTTTTGACGCGTGTCTGGATTTAGCACAAAAGTCACAAAACAAAAAGTTAAACTGACAGTCGGCATGACGCTGGGCGGTATAAGTTGCTAAAGCTCATTGTCGCGTTTTTTTCAGCACACAGATCCCGTACATTCCATTTCCACATCAAATCATTTCGCGCTCAATGTAACCCTTTTCATGTTCTCTAATTCGATCCCATTTGTACGAATGCACGTCCCGGGAGTCAGTCAATGCGAATTGTTCAATCGTCAGCATGTAATGTATGCATTTAACTGAATACCTAATTTCTTTGATTTCATTTTTTGTGTACTCCCTAAATGTCACTAGTCACTACCCCCATTCTGTTTAGTTGGTTGTGCCGCGCGTGGAAAGTTAACGGGTTAATCTTGTGGAAATGGTTAGATTGTAAGCGCTTCTTTCACTCATTGTATGTCCACACAACCCATTGCCATTTAAATACGTGTAGGTATGTATTTGCAATTGTATTTATTCAAATTAAGTATGTTGGGATTTATGTGATTGTTAATAACTCGCCAATAATTTGAATTTTGAGGGTGCAATTTTTTGACGTGGGGAGAGGGGTGCAGCAGAGCGCATTGCATTTGAGCAATCGTGAAACAATGCCGACACAAAACTGTATAAATTGAATTTTAATATCCATAACCTGAAGTGCCGATTAGCATGCGTTGAAATCATTATACGATGCACTGCCATAATGTTGGTAAACAAAACTTACCCTTTTTAGCTTTGATTGAAAGGTATAAAATACCAGTCGCACTGAGAGGGTGCAGCAACTCAATAGTAAAAATTTATTCCACATATTAATATGTAGTAATAAAAAAAAAATGCCGTAAAAAAGGTAAATTCTGCATTGTATTGACAAGTAGTTTTTAGAGTTGATTGCATTCGTTGAACAAGAGAACCAAAAAACGCTCGAATTGGAACACGATTTTTATTCTAGGGTGCGGTTTTGAACTGCAAAATCAAGAACTAAAAATAGTAATAGGTCGACGCTCATTTCATGTCATTTGCAGTCCAGGTGATGCATAACAAAAATGCACATTACTCTTTTTGACGATTGAACCTGTTTCCTGCAATAACCCTAAGTTGTCATAAATTGATATTGATAGGATTTCAATTGTGTCATTATTTTTTGGTTTAATGGAATTAGTTTTATGGCATTCCATTAAAAATGAAATTTCACAGTTTATGATTCACGTGGAGTACAAAAAATTATTAAAAGGGGTAAGTAAATTGGTATTTAATTGCCGCAACTAATACTTAACCGTCAATAATACCCGTTGAATCAATTCATGAGAACTCCGGCTTTCGTAATGTTAATTATTGTTTTATTGCGTTTATAGCAGCTCGCAAAAAAAAATGCTTGCTACCATGAATATTTGATACAATTCGTTTCTTGTAATCGAGTTTAAAATTCCGTTATTGAACGGTTTTACAAAACGGATTTTGTCAAAGACGTATTGATAAAATCAAAAGCAAAATCTCTTAATGTAGAAGAGAAGCTTCCCTCAAAATTCGCGGTATTGTGCAAATAATTGACAAAAGTCACAAATTAAAAATGGTTTCTGATTCATCAAAAACTGGATAACTGAATAAATTGTTAAAAATTCATGTAAGGGTCCTTGGTAAATAGCCACAATTAAAGGATCTATTGTACAATAATTTGTGTATGCCGCGTGAGAAATTTCGCGAATTCTTGTATATTTCACGTTTTAACTGCTTTTTTTGTTAATGACTGAAGGACCCAAATAAATACAAGAAAAGTCAGTATTTAATCAGTCAAATGTCGTTGCTATACTGAACAACATCTGCCCTGATTTACCTGAAAGGCATGATTCCAGTCTTTTCAACTTTACAAAATTATTCTGAAGTTGTGCAAACAATTATTTGTTATTTTTTACTTTCATTTTTTCTTTTTTTTATCATTTGAAGAAATCTTGTTTAGGTACTTTATTGCAATGTGAATGGTGATTTAATATGTCCCAATCCGAGAACAGCTGGTGGAGGACTACTGGCATATGCGTAAGAAGGTAGGACTCTTTGCTGAAAATGTCTTAAAGAAAAGTAAATGGCACGTGCTTTGGAGCCTTTACTTAGTCCTCACGTTTCTTTTGAAATTTGTGATGCTGAAAGAGAGAATCAACATTGGAACTGACTAATTCGTCACATTGATTTCTTGGGGAAAGATGCGGCAAATAAGGAATTTAACGCATGACGGTCAAAATTTTAAAGACGATCAGGAGGCTTTATAATTTTAACATAACTATGTGGAAAATAAATCGGTGTATTGAAAGAAAGTTATATTTGTGTTTATGTCGAGTTGCGCTATAAACCCCATTCAAATTATTAAAATTGTGAATTTTACATTATTCGAAGTATTCACCGAATTTAAATTATAGGGACGACTTTGGGAAGTAATTTAAAATTTAAATAAATAAGTATAAAAATGTAATCTTAACACAGGTTTATAGGATGTTGATGTCAAAATTGAAACTTGAAACGTTCGTTATAAGTTATAACCTTAGGCATATTATCCTTGAAAACAATGTGTCCTTTGGGACGCATAAAAATATAAAGTAAAAAACAACATAAATAAAAGGGGATGACATTATCGTATCTGCCTCACGTGTGTATCATCAAAATTACTTTCTTTACCTTGAAATCTTAAGCTCTCCGCATTTTATTTGAAGGTAAATGACAATCGAAATGGAGAAACACAATATTACTTATGCGACATAAACAATGCGAAGATCAAAACATGCACGGTTGAAAGCGGAATGATCTCTCACACATAAATGTCGTCATGATAATCGTCAACATCTTGACATGTTCGTCTGCATGCACGCTCGCAATCACAGCAAAATAGAGAAAGTTTATACGGATATATTTATTCCATTGTTGTCGTATGACATATTAACCCCTTTCGAAATTGTCATTTTTTTACGCACGGTTTTATCCTAGTGCATAATATTTTAGTGTTTATTTCCCCAGACGAATATTTCACGGTAAATAAAGCGATATTTTGAGGGTGACAAACGTTTGAACTGAATCGTCTGAATGTACTTCCTCATTAAGTTCGCCAGGAGAATTGTGTCGTACTTGGCAAAGGGGAGCAAGAAGACTGAAATCCATGAAATTTTAATGATCTTCAAGGCACCTTGTGCAGATACATGTTAAGGATTATTGAATGTAGAAAAATATTTTGAATATTCAAAATAATTGGGAAACGATTTCTACATCTTATTGACTGTGAAGAATTTCAACATCATTTGCGCAATCATGTGTCAAATGAGCAAAGTTCTCATGGTGTGCCATAATAATAGCCATTTAGGATCAGGAATCCTAATTCTGAGGGAATCTTGTATTTTACCTAAATTTTGCATAAACCTCGAGTTTTAATCATCTGTTCTTACACAGCCGTGCGTTTTTCCTTTGTTAAAGCCTCAGCTTATACCGTAAAGCCTTGGCTGTTGCATACGTTTCATCCCTATTAGGAATCTATTAAATTTACGATCACCACTAAATTACGTCGGAAAATGATGTTGCGTGACGTTCATTTAAACTTTCTTCACATTCATAACTTATGGCATACTTTCTATTCGATCAACCCCAGAACAATACAAAAAAATCGAAAGGGACATCTTATTACAGACCATTTCTTTTTTAAAATATATTAAGGATGTGCATCCCTTACATATGTGTCGATAAATTATTATTATTACATCGACGATATGTGTCAATAAGTATAATAAGTTGAGGATTGTCACATCATTATTGGCATTTCGGCAGGAGAGACATCATTAAAATTCAAATTAATGATGTTCCGTGCACATGCTCGTAGATAACTATTTAACTGCCGAGGTGCCTACATATAAACATTATCCAGACTGTCTTGATTAATGGAAATTACGATTTTTTACAAGCACTTCATGTACACGGTAATTTAGAAAGGGTTGCACTTTCGTAGATTTTGTGCCAAATGCAAATCCATAAATTGCATTTTTATTATTACTTATCGTGTTTTGACGCTCAGTAAAAAGTTATTTACAACAGTATTGGTTTACTAATATTTCAAGAATGTATAATGGGGAAGGGTACATCATTACATGGATTAGTGACACTGATTATACTTAAGATATCACCCGGGAGATCACCTTTCTTTTAATAATGTGGATCAAATATCATTGTATTTGATATTTCTCACAGCTAGAAAAATACTGTTTATTTAAATGAGAATAATGTACAGAGTTTTCAGTGTTTTAAGTTTCGACAATGCTTCAGATTAGCCCAAAATCCTTGATAATAAAACTGGAAGTTTACCCGATTCGAATGCAACGAATAGGATATTATTTAGTGCCGCACATTGAATGAACAACGACACTACGATTACATGCATAATAACGTGTATTCCGGGAAATAGGTAGTGAACACTGGATAGCTTTAAAGTGCAGTGTTATTGTCATAAAAATTCCATTGTTATATAAGAATTTAAATACTGAATTCAAAGAGATCGCATTAACACTCACCTCAGTTTTCTATTATACCTATAACAACGACACACTTTGTAAAGAAGAAAGTGTTACCGAATACTCGTGGTAGGAGTCTTGCTAATCTGAAAGACATCTTTTGTCTATTTGCGTATTTACCGTGAGAAGGGATGAAGATAAATTATTCAAATGATGCGAGACTAAGATATTCGGCGCAGTATGTTTAACAAGAAGATATTGAAAGAAGTATTGCGATTCTACTGGAGCATGCATAATTCAATTTAATATAAGGAAATTTGGCAAATTTATTATTGTTGCAGATTCCCATAAGATTTAGCTGTAGGCTGTATGTACAAATATTTCACGGATGCGCCGCGCCGCTCCTAATTCGACGATGCACATAAATCAAGCAATTGGAACAGACAAATTTCACGCCAGTTATTTGTGCAAATAAAACGGATCTCACAAGGTATGATGATGTTAAAGTTGAAATTAAACATTGGATGTGTTTGTGTGTGAGACGAAAGAAAATGCTTTACATGCCCGAAAGGTAAGAAATAAAACTTGTAAGGTCATTTGTGGCGGTCAGTTGAATGAAATCAGTCGTTGCCCAAAAGAATTATACACAAAATTAATAATATGTACAATTGTTCTGTAAATCCTGCATTGATGCGACCATCAAATACAGAAGACTGCGCCACCAGGTGATGGTCACAGAATGGATGTTCCTCCTCTCTGTGTGTATGCTCATTTTTAATTCTTTATGCAATTGTCACCACAATCTTTGCAGTTATGTCGCGCCCAAGCATTTGCATTGTTCTGCAAACACAGTCGCATGATACCGTTTTATTATATTTGTATAATAATTTCACGCCTTGGCTCAATGACAAAACTTGTCACAATGGATGAATTTACATGAAGTTTATGTACATATGTAACTGTCATGTTATGCGACTGCTGCGATTCGACGTATTTGTCTTGTGCGCTCAGAAATGGGGCATGCTCCATATAATTTTATATGCTTCTATATAATGCAACGGACGCATCTTTCAATGGTCATTATTAATTATGTTTTTTAGATATTTTATTGTCGCTGTTATTTTGGTTCTTATTGCTTGACATGGTGATAAGTAGTTGCAAGTTGAGTGCTTTTTCATTTTTCTGTCTCGGTCCTTTTTGTCATCATCAATTGCATTGGAGTGCGTGCGGATGGTTGCATCCCCGGGTGCATCAAACGCAAATGCATTTACCGTGTACCCGCATTCTTTTCAAATTTCTAGTTGTTTAACAACCAGAGAATGATAATGGAATGTTTGTGCTCGCAAAATGATTTTTCTGATTTAAAGAGTTTGATAAATTGACATTGAAATGCGACTGTGCGCTTCATAGCAGGAGGTCGCATTTCATGTCATGCACGTGTCAAGTATTGGATGGCATTTCTGAACGCAATGGGTTCTGCCAAAATTTACCTTGGAGCTTCTTGAAAACATATGGTATATTTTATAAATGTCATTCATTATTTCATTCATTTGAGTTATAATATGATCTGTATATAACAAGCATTATGAAAAAAAACCTGAAGAACGAGGTTAAATTGTCTCATCAAATTTCATTACAAACAAATGATATTTGTAAGATTAATCGAATCATGACCAAAATTTTATTTAAAAAAAATGACTTTCTTTCAAGGTCCTTTTTCAATAATAACTTTTCATAAATTTTTGTTGTTTCTTGTTTAAACCCCTGTTTATGTATTTTAGAAAACATTTCAACGCATTCTTTAATTTAGATGATTTCTTTTTCCTTAATTTGTGCGTCTTTAGGATGTGGTCAAATACTGCCATAAAAAATCTCGAAAATTACACAACATACAGTTAAAGATATTATGCACACAATACACATACTTGTATGTCGATGCAACCTAATCTGCAATGACAATTTTGTTTAGAATCTCGTACACACGAATAGACGTCACATCCCATTTCCGTAAATCCTGCGCAATCACATAAATCAATGGGGTAGATTTCATGGTTTAAAATGTATCTATACGTGAAATGCTTGATATTGTTCTTGTGTTTCTTCCTGTTCTATTGTTAACAACGAATTAGGTCAATCAGGTGGAAAATGAGCGAAATTCTCATGCGTTTACAGACTAGACTGTTGTTGCCAGAATCTTTCGTGTATTTAGTTTAGCAGATTTAAGGGATTAACAAAACTCCCTACTATATCCTACAGTTGCTGTGCACGAGATGAACAATTGTATTTATCGTAAAATTTGTAGTTACCACAATTTCCCCCAGAATGTGCGAGGCACAAAGATCAGAGAGGGATGAAGATCACAGAGGTTGTTCCAGTTCTGTGTTAACTTAAGGCTTCAAATTCATATATCTGTTATTCAAAAGTTAAAATCAAGAAAAGAAGTTTGGTAAGTTCATTAAAAATCAAATCACCCTTGTATTTTTGTTAGAATCACGCTCACCCCATTCAATACAAGTTATTACATAGTAAATCCAAACATGACATCCATAAAACAGGAAACTCAAAAAAGACTTGTAACAAAAAAATTTGATCTGAAAAGAAAATTTTCTCAAAAATGTCCATAAAAGATGTAAAATGTTAACTAAAATGTAAGGCAAAAAAATGGGTGCATCATAAAATTGTTGTGACACTGCAACAATGCGTGCATTATTGAGATAAAAATCGTAAATTTCAAATAACTCGAGATCAAAGGCACGGAAAGGGTTTGTTTGTACAATTATAAGGTCACAAAAAATAATTCGTTTGTAAACATCCTCTTGCGGGCCATTTCACCATTCTTCAAGTGCAATCATAGGAAAACGGGGAAAAGGTGCGTGAATCCATCGGAAGAAAAGGTCAACATTTAACGCGCGCCGCGACCGCCAAGAATTTGAAACGCGCGAGCCATTTCACATGTAAATCGTTGTTTAAATATGTTGCGCTCTCTATGCCGCCGTTTTGAACCGACCAGCCCCTTTTTTCTTTTCATGCGGCGCGACTTTCTTTTCATCATTTTCACTTTTTCATTAGACACCGCGGTGCAATACTTATTCGTGGCCAGGGGATTGCGGTGTCGCGACTGAATTAACATGCTTTAAGTTAGGGGTTGGCTCACTTTAAGGTTGATTTTTCTGGACAGGTTGCAACTTGTAAGTTTAAATTGGTGGTGCAACAATTTAATACGCGGTTTAATTATGCAATAAAAATTGCTTTGCCATACTTTGGCCGTTGAGCGATAAATTATACATGTTTTAATAGTACTGCTTTTAAATTTATTAATAATTGTTGTAATAATATAAATAGGCACATTTATGCGTCAAAAAATAATATTTATAAATATCAATAGCATATCAATGATTAAATCAGTAAACATTAAAATGTATAAAATGAAGCATTGTCAAAAACATATTCAAACAAACCAAATAAATATAAACACGGCTGCGTTGCGAGATTATGTTTACGAAAAAGTCAGCTGCTGATGAGCATAGATGGAAGAAATGGCAATATTTGTACAGAGTCAATGCACAAATATCAGCTAGTCAACCTTAACGTTCAGCAGTTATCAACTTTAATGAATGGTTGAAGAAATGCGTATCAGCGGAACTGTTGCGGGTTGAAGGAAATCAATTAAATTTACATAAATGGTCGAACCTGAAAAGTGAATTGTGGATGTAAGTTTATAAATTTAAATGTAAATCATAATAACAAGAAACACGTGCAGCAAGCAACATGTGTCGCCTGAAATGGAGTCTCAAACGCACTTAAGAACGTTTCAAATGAAGGCCCTTTTGAATGCATATATTCCTGCACATATTAGTCGTAATATTAATATGTTTGGATAATTAATTGTAGCTCACAATCATGTGGTTCCTATTAGGACCTTGCAACTTTTTCAATTATTCAGTGATTTATTAAAAATTTAGGTACGGATAAGTTTTGTAAATGTGTTTTAAAATTATTAATGACACAAGTATACAAGTTCATCATTAGCACGTCGGATGTTATAAGTCTCTTCTGATTGGACTTCCTTTTCAATCAACAATTTGATATCTTGTCCTGCATGTTATGCAGCAAATCATATCGATATGCACGAATTGGTGCTAAGGATATTCTTAAAAATTAGGAATTCAACGAAACACAGACAGTGCAATGTAATGCTTGACATCATTGATCATTTTATTTGAGTAGTATTATACCTTGGAAGTGATTTTGTTAGTAGCAGACAATTTCGCAATTTTTAATTAAAGGAGTCCTAAATTGTAGTGTATGGGTCTTCCGACAGTACGTGCAAGGGAATTAGAGGACTCTCCAATCTCCACACTCATGAACTGGAAAATACATATAACATTGATCCGTTTTAAATTTACAGTTTATTTCCGAACACATGCATAAAATGCAACTCAACCTGGTATTTGTTTGATGAGAATGCACGTATGTAGTTTTAATGTTCATGTATGAGTCCTGACTCCTAGCTCAAACTTAAACAGGATACGGGCAACCACCTTTTCCCACATATCGTAAAAATTACAAAGGTAGGCTCACAATTCACACAGTTACAGCAACACTAACGTGCATGTGTGACGAGTATAAGCGTTGCGTTGTACAAGTTGGAGTGGATTACGCACAGCCATGAGCCGAGCCAGTTACATATGAAGCTCACTCCAAGTTGGGAAGGCTGACAAACGAGAATTAGTTGCCGAACGGTACAGACGTGCATTGCGCAAACTCACATAACTTTTAGGCGCGCGTTTTCAAATTTCCTGTTTCACATATTTTTATACTCGACAGTTTGTTCGGTTGCGATAAAAAACAAATAAAAGTGTTTAATTTTGTGCCATCTTCTGCAGACAGTGGTGATTCGTTAATTTTTTATATACATTTGTTTGTGCACCTATGGATTTATTGGATAATTGATTTGCTACACATTTTCGCCGATCTATAAAATATTTGTGACGGTGCAAATAATCAACGAACTTATTGTGTGCACTTGGTGCAAATTGTTGTATGCCGGCATGGGATTAATAGTTAAATATTGAACGTTGTTATAGTGCAAATATTTATTTATTTCAAATGTTGGATCTGTTTGTTCATCCCTTAAAAATGACTGAAAAGTGTTGTGATTTTCCATAAAAAATACCTTTTTTGGATTATATTGCCGGATAGGAGACTGAGCCGGGTACCAAACGTTTTGGGCTTTTAAATAAATACAATCCAGGTGAGTGGAAATTATTAAAATAGCAAATAGATTTTGTTTGGTTTGTTTATTTGTACAATCCGAATTTGTTTAATAAAAAAAATTCTAATGCAATATTTAAAAAATCATCCCCCTTGTTTTTAAACTCAATCATTTGGATTGTGTGGATCGTCTTTGCCTTGGTGAGATCACTCGTATTCGTGTATTCAATGTTGCCGTGTTTAGCCATGTGTGAAATTCTTTTAGAACAATAAGGGTTAATTATTATTGCAGGGAGGGAAAAAGGCAATTGGGCTTTAATTGTGCATTTAGAGTTGTAAATATTTTTTATGTGAAGATTTAAGCCAATCGATAGAGGGGGAAAAAATGGCGAAGCATTTGCAAAAGAGCCGTTATAAATTAACTCAATTTAGTTTTGTGTGCAAACATTAAGGATTTTCGAATTTTCACTTTATAATGCAAAAAATATTTTATAAAATTTAAAAAAATCATATAAATATAAAATAACATAAATTTCTGAAACCAATTTAAAAACACAAATTAATTTTAAGAAATGACGTTTCATTATGAATACATCAATATAACAAAAATATGAAAATTAATTGAATCAGTGAACTTTTCTGTACTCAAAAAGGGTATACCAGCCGACATCTCATTAAAAAATCTCACCCTACGGTCTGCACCACCCCAACTTTTCTAATCCATTCATTTTTCACACTTCTACATATCACAAGTCGACGGCTGATCCGTGATTGTTAGCAACGATGACACAGTTTGTTTACATTCACTCAAATATTTGAAAAGAAAACTCCCGCAGTGCTGTTGTTGTTGGCCTGCGAAACCAATATGTCCGGACAATGTGCTTGGACCTTTGGCCATATCACAATACTATGATATGTACATAAAATCAAAACACCCAATAAAAGGGCTTTGCCAGCGTATTGCAAACAAAAGAGATAATCATTGCAACAATGGGGGATGGTATTTGATATCAATTATTTATGTTGATATTTGCAGGGGGTTTTATAATTCCAAATTAAATGCAAATTCATTCAGCACGTCATACTGCATGAAAATGCAGTGGGACACCTTCGCATTATATCCATTGCACATTTAGTTTGGATGATTTGCATGTAATGGAATCAATGTTAATTATTTATTGTTGATTCATTTGACAGATTACAGTTAAACAGAATTAATGCATTTTGAACTGTGGATTTAAATGATTATAAGTTATGAGTTATTGCAGTAAAATGTTTGATTTCATATTTGTCCTCTCATTCATAAGTTCTAATAGAGTGTCTGTTTAAATAATTAACCAAAGATTTAATGCTATAACTTATAATAAAATAATTAAAACAAAATGTTATTTAAAACTTATACCTCTTTGATATTATACAAGCATTTAAGGCGCGCAGGTGAGATTCAAACTACACCTATGTTTAATTCGGTAAATTGTTTTCAATCAAATTTCCGGTGAATCGGTAATGTACCCAAATAACCATGCAACTATGTATAAGTGGAGAAATCAACCCCTTACCTTCTTTCAGCCTAATCAAATAACAAAGGGCTACATAAAGAAAGATAGATCAATGTTTGGAAGGAATATTGTGCCCGAATTTCTGATATAACACCATGCATGTCTGTGTATTTGGCCAATAACGGCCCGACACAAAGATTGCATGTGATCGCTTATACCTACATTCATTATTGTTGGGAAATCAGAGGACAAAGTTTGGCTCGGAACAAAAAAGAGTTGCCGAGTCACCCAGCACTTCATTAAAACAAAAAATTGTCCCGAGGGCTGACAAACTGTAATATATATTTGTGTGTGTATTATATAAGAATAATTCGGTTGCATTCTATTTTTGTAATACGAATTGTTGGGCGCTGGTGTGTCACTATACCAAAAGAGGGTCGACACTTTTGACATGCCAAGAAATAGGCCAAATTAACTTAATATATATATGCAGCTATGTATGTAGTTATGGTTAAGGTCGAGATGGTTACCTTGGAATTGCCTTACATAAGAATAATGTGATATTCCCACGTTCATTTATTGCACATTGTCTTGGGTGGTTGTTTCTTAAATTGCATTATCTGAACAGGAAATCACATGCAATTTGTGTAGGTCGTACAGGACACAAGCCCTTGTATTTGATTAAAGCTGAAGTCAATCAGATGGGTAATGAATAACGATAATTTTTATTTGTTTAGTGGGAAAATTGTGATGTTCAACTCAAATTGGCAATTTTTTTTGCAAATAACGGAACGACAAGAATTAAGCAGAATTTTAATTTTGAAGAAAGAAAGTTCTTTCATCATTTTAATTAATTCAAATATTTTTTACCTTCGCTAGTCATTATGTCACAATAATCCCTAGTCGCCTGAATGTCCCTTTAAAATGTAACGTCGAATGTATTTCCCACATCTTATCCCATTCTCACATTATTTGCATAATAACCTTTAATTTAAGATACACTGCACCATGCCTTCAGCTACGGGACAAACATTTCTGAATATCTCTCCAAAAATTCAATCCTATAATTTTAAATTCAGGACTCTATCTCATCTTTCGGGGTCGTCACTGCATGATCTCTTTACACTCCGTTCGGCCCAATAACATAAGTATCATGCAATGTGCGCCCTAATGAAGGGGTTAAACGCATTATATTAATATTGTTCTGAAACGAATGCGCCCATCTAAGAATGGCGTTCGAGATACTCGCCTTAATTTCATATCGTTCGACAAAATTTATGGCGCATAAATTATCCACTAATATACAGAACGAAATAAATGTGTGTACCGTTTGGAAGTTGATGTTACCGAGTTCACTACGAACAATGTTTCCCCATTAAAATATTAAGTGGTCCTTGAATGTAAGTCGAAGGTGTTCGACAGAATCTTCAGACACGTCAGATTGGCACTCAAATATGTTCTTTCTATGGCGGTCACTTTCCGCTTATTAACCATAACTTATTTATGCACTCGAGAAAGGGTTGAGAATTTGGAAAAGATTGTTATCGATATGCACTCTCTATTGTATTTGCCGCGACTTCAATCCATTGAACCACAACAGTGACCCCACCCCATTGTTGGTTGCTTCAGTGCACGCCGTTTGTTGGTCGCTTGGTGGCACAGACCACAGCACCGATTACGCAATTAAATGCTCGTTTGTATGTGAAATCAAAGTCTTGGGAATGCTTCATGCTTAACGGTGCACGGATTCACTGAAAAAAGACAATTTTAAATTAAGAATAAATAAAACAATTTTCTCAAAATATTTTCATATTTTTGCATAAGCGTACCTTTTTTATGACCATCACATACTACCAGTCCAGAAAGTGCGATGCGAACACCGGAATAGATCTCACTGCAGACATAGTTGCTCATCCGGTTCTCTGACAATTGTATGCACATTTTCCTGATTTGCATTCAAATCAGTTTTATGCGAATTATTCAATTTGTGAATATGGTTTCAGTTACATGTTCCGATTAGCTGTCTTGTTTGTTGTCATATCTTGCGAATCCGCATCCAGATCTCCCCATAGAATCACTTCTTTTTTTTTGTAGCACATATCACTAAGGAAATCTGCAGCCAAAGTACAGCCGGAAAGTATCGTCTTGGCCAGACATTGTACTAGGCTTCAACAATGCGAAATTGCATTGAAAATGGTTTTTATTGTTCGACCAGACTTGTAATTTTTGTTCTCCCCATTTATATCGCATATATGTATGTGCACCAATGTACTCTCAAATCGTAGGTATTATAATATAAATATATTGTATATTAAATGTTTTGTTTGTGCCTTTCTCTAACGTGCAGCACCACGTTGTACAGAAAACGACCGGTTCCTGTCAAACCGTCTTGTGCGCAAAAATTTTCGTTTTAACGACTTGAACATTCTTTTATAATGCGACGAGAATTCGCGCGTCTTAGGTACATATGCGCGTGGACCCTATTGTTTTTGTCTGTCCCTTTAGAAACAGCGTGCAAAATTTCGCGAAATAAAATACGAATTCTACCTACAGATAGGGTTCGTTGGCTTTTTGTACAGTCTGTCTTCACCTATAAACGCTGTTCGTTTTGGAGCCAAAATTTTATGCGCATACAGTCAAGAGACCCATGAAAAAACATTTGAGCGTCTGGTTTGTAAAGATATACAACAATAGTCACGATATGTGTGTTTAAATACCAATAACAGAAATTCCGTTTAGCCGTTAAAGTTATCTTCTTATTGGTAGTATACCAAGACCACTCTTGAAATAATAACATGAGCCAGAACAACCATTTCTTAAACGAAAGATATTTAAAATGCAACGTTTTGATCCGACTCATGTATCAATTGTCACTTAGACTTATTTTAAATGTATGAAATAAAAATTACAGACAACAGGAATAGTCACTTGAAGTTTTTAGACTCAACATGGAAATTTAAAACTATGTTGATCGTTATGAAAAGGCCACAACAATTACTTAGATTCAAGGTAAAAAATAGAAATATTTGGGAACCTAAAGCAAAAACAATTCTTTAACATAAAGAACTTAAAAAAAAAGAGACAAAACTTCTGAAATAATGAAATCAGTTCACAAGGGGTAAAGTGAATTGCGGCAGCCTCTACCGACAAAAAATTATAGCAAATTGGAAAATAATTGCTAAATGTTATTAAATTTCAATTAAGTCACCCAACTTTCACACGAAATCAGTTTAGAGAGGGTGACTTTTTTGTTGTACGAGTATACCCATAAATTGCTCTTTGACATTTCCCATAGGTGTACAATGCACATAAAATTGGTGAATATACCTTTCGTCTGCAGTGTAAAGTGTTTTTGTTCTACAATTCCAATAAGTGGCAACACGAATACAATTTGTTGAGCACGCATTTACGGGTTGATTATTTTCAATTTCCCACGGACTAATTGAATTGCATTGTTTCGATATGATGGATCAGTTCATATGCAACAATTTAGCTATGTGAGGTACTGATTCGTGTATAATCATGCATGCTTACTCGGAGGACGTAGGAAGCAATATTTGTAATTAAATTTGAGGACTTTTTAAATGTCACGACTTGACCTATTGTCTACCTGAACTAAAAGTCGTCTGATTCCAAAACTCGTTTATTTTGACAGTAGGTTGGTAAAACTATGAAAATATTAAGAAAGTACTTTTTTTTGTAATAATGAACATTGCTTCCATTTCAAACATAACACAACTTTTGACACTTTTTATTTTAATTTTCATATTCCTTGTAGTTTACACGAATGCTGTATTTACGAGCTTGTTGAAACGAAACTGATATTTCACGCACGTGAAGTTTGATGAAAAACCATCCTAAAGACCAATGTACAACACAGATTAATCATTTTCACTTCAATTCATATAAATTCCCATAACGGGACGTTTTTTCATTGTCCTTACGGCTGTACGATTATGAGTTTATACCGCAACAAACTAATATGCTTTTCAAGGGAACCATTTTCGTAAATGTTGCGTAAATTATTGAATTCCCAGATCATCTTTCTCACATAATTCGTTTGTCTCGAAATAGATTGTCAGGATAGAGGTCAGATTGGCTCAAATAAATTACCTTCTCTTTATTGAGCACACATTTTCCATTATTTTGGAAATTTCGCAATGTGCATCGTGCATGCATAGTGAGCATGCAGAAACAGGGGTGATTGGTGAATCAATGCATTATAGCGAAAAAATGGAAGGAAAGTTTTAAGCCTAAATGCAACAAGATTTTGCACAAAAGAAAATATAGGGAATTTCTTATGGCTACAGTGAAAGGTAAACTAAGTTAATATCCGAAATATGTGCACAATAAAAGCAAAGGATCAGTGTGTTTAGGCCAAAAAAGGGGGGTCACAATTCGTTTCAGGCGACATATATTTGCTCTGATTATTCGACATATCTTCCTTTTTTTTAGAGCAGATGCTGAGGTGAGCTGCTTTAACAACACTTGCATCGTCAATACGAATAGTCTGATTTTACATTCGTACACATTTGTCTCAAATTTGTCTGAATGAAAATTAGCTTGAAATGAGAAAGAACACGCTAAAATATTTACTTAATACATCAATTGAATTTAATGCTTTCATGGATAGTATACAGAAGGATACAGAAAGCTAAAGTCATTGCAATAAAAATATTGCTAAAGCACATGAAGATTCAAATCCAAACTTTGAAACTATTGTGTAAGAGAACCGCGTGTTTTTTATGGCGCTACGTAAAGTTTACAGAAAATGTAACGAAAACATGATGACAAAAATTGAGTTTTATATAATACATTGCAGAATCTTCATGTTAAAACTTGAATTTACTTTGCATCTGCCGCATTTACCTTCGTTATCCTTAACCGTATTTGAGTACACTGACAATGCTTATTCGTATGTACACTGTACACTGTTAAAATGAAACTTCAATTATATTAAATCTAACGTACAGGAAAAATCCTTAGAAATAATGAGAAGAAATTAAAAATAACATTACCCATTTAATGTCTGCGCGTTTTATTCACAAGTGTCCTCGAAGCATCCACTCTTAAAGACGCCTCAAAGGGTGAATTTTTTATGTAGCAACATCAAGCAGATATAAATAACAAAACGGAATAAATCATCTCGCAAAAAGGGACAAACGCGTTTTATTAACCCGTTTTCGCGAATACATCCCCTATTTTATGGAACTGATTTTATTCACATTAAAATTGGCTTAATTTTGTGCAAAACGTTCCTTCATTCAAGTGCGCGATCTGAATGCGATCATATTTTTGCATAATATTTTCTTGCATATAATGCACACTCGTACCTACATCGAATATAAATAAATCCGTATAACTGTATATTACGTTATATGTATTGTGAATTTACGGTTATGTGCCCAATATGTATTACCTACACCAATGTGTGATTGAAAATGCAGCCTTTAGGCAGACACCTTTTCTTCAGACGTGCTATCCGTACATATACTTGCAAGTCGTAGGTAAAGACTCAAAAGGAACAGCCAGGAGAAACCAAAAACATTTGAACATTTGAGACGTATACGTTTATATAGAAACATACCCCCGGAAAGCACCTGGCCATTTCTTTTGTATGAAGTTGATGAATTTTCGCGCGTGTTTTCCTCTTGGAAGAGACGAAATAATGTTATAGTTCTTTTTGCATTAAGGACAAATGCATATTTGTTTTCTTGCTAAACGTAATCGGCTGCTAAGAATATACATGGCTCTTGCACAATTCGCCCGATTTCCATTCAATCAAACCCGAGCATTGTACATATTCGCATATAAATTGCAGTTCTTTGCGAATTTAAATCTTATTAGGGGGTCCGTTTTAAGAACGCGTTAAAAGTCGCTCAAAGACTCAGCAATGGGCATTGTTCCACAATTCAAGTTCAATCAATTAATTGCATTGTCCTTGCTTAATTGTATTTTTTTGTTGTGTTGTTCTTCAAACGTGTACGCATTCATGAAAAAGTTGAAAGCGATCTACTGAAACATGAAACCAAAACTAACAACCAATTGTGGTGAGTTTGAAATGAAATGTTTTTGAAGGTCGTTCTTGCCTTAATGAAGATATTATTGAAATGAGTATGTTGGTATTGAATGTTTAAGTTTCAGACAAGAGATTTTTAATATGCATACGCGACCGCGGAATACCCGAATCCAAAAAGTAGTCTCGAATAAGAGTTTATAATAAACGAACATTTGTTAATGAAATTCATTTTATATCAAACTCAAGTCTCATTTCCACTTTTAAATTCCAAAAAATTTAAAAAAGTTCAATATTGCATAAAACACGGTAAGGCACCACACAATTTTCACCTACTCTTCTTACCGTCAACGACATTGCACCTAATTTGCATACAGGTGTTCGCTCAAAAGCGCCATATTACCCATGACAACTGAAAAACATGGACATATTTATGAACAGCCTTTTTCCACGAGCATATTATTCTCTTTCATATTGCAATTTTCTAACTCCTTTCGTTATTTTCTTGCCAGCATAATTCGTGTTCACTACTCGCTCTGCAGTCCATATATGACGTTAGGCATGAACGGCCACCCCATCTTGGCCCTCGAATAAGGCACACTGCATGGGAAATACATTTCGTTAAGTGACGGTTGCCTGTAATTAAAGGCGCATAAAGCATTAAACTGCTATTCAATTTTATGAAATACAGCGAGAATGAAAAAATTTGCTAATTTTTGTGATAAATGGATTAAAGGCGCGTTTCAAGCGCAAATGTTTAATAGTAAAACCGGCAAAATACAATTGATGGATTGTTGTAGGCGGGTGCACAGTTTATAATTTTGTTCAAATAGGAATACGTAAGAATCATAAAAAGTTTTTTTTTTTCAACTACTCCTTATTCCATCCCTGCAGTATTTAAATGCCTGTCGTTTAAAAGTTTAGGCAATATATTAAATATTTAGTTAAGTATTCATATAAATTACAAATACAAATTAGAAATAAATAAAAGGGAAACATCCCAAAGAAAATGACAGGTGCATTTAAAAGAAACGAGACCTACAAGAAATTCCACTTATGCGTCTCGAACAATTTTGGCTCGTGCCGAGTGTGTATTTTTCTAAAATACTTCCTAACTTTGTATCAAGATACTACGAGTGAATTCAGGAATCCAAACAGTGTACGAATGATAGCATACGAAATATGTAAAAGCAATACATTTTGCTTTGAAACGGGTTAGAACATTCACCTGCACAATATGCCTCGTATATAATAGGCCACCTGTTGTTGCGTGGATAGAAATAAGTGGCGATAATACAAATTGTGTTTATGAATAACTAATTGAACCAAACGCAAAAAAAGTACTTAAAACATATTTTTCTTCAAAATGTTTCTAATTTAAATTTTCTACATTTTCAGAATACCTCAAAATGCTTAAGTGGACAATAAACCGACGTGGCGATACAATGGCACATAATCGTCGTTCAATGGGTGCCCTCCAAGATCCCTCAACCCCTCATGACAGTCGCCGGCGCTCTTTAGGATCTGCCGCAATTTCACGACGAACATCCCTACTCAATGATAAAGAAAATCAGTACACCCCCAACACCCATTTGCGCGTTAATTCTGAGAATTCAATCAAATCTGATGCGTTTCGAGATGTCAGCAACATAACACCCAGCTCCACACCAATCCAGCATTCTGCTTCGACGCCACAAAGTTCCAACAGAAAACGGCGTCTTCAACGATCTCCCATTTCAGTGGTGCGCAACTCGCAGTACGCTAGTACATTGCCATCATTTGATCTTGAGTATTCACCATGTGGTATAAAAGCGGGACCATTCCTTGCCCTGAGACACATCGGTATTGCTGACTCGTACTACGAAAATCCAAGATACATTAACGACGAGGATTTGCCGTCAGCAAAACGTGTGAAAAAGTCTCCAGAAATGACGCCACTATCTCGGAGGCTGTCTGATATTCGTTTCAGTCGCATGAGCTTTAAACGTCCTACTGCTATTAGTAAATTTAATCCAACGCAGGAGGAAACTTTAAGTTCGTCGGCAATGGGTGATGTGACGTTAGACATAATGATTGATGCTATTCTGGAGAGTGCGAAAAAAGACAAAATCGCAGTAAGACGTAGCCTAAGGAAAGATGAAAAAACAATCCTAGAAGAGTCTATTTCACCAACGTATGCAGCTGCCGATGATCCTGCAAGTGATTTGAATAAATTTTGTGATCAATTTATGTTATCGCCTGAGACATTTTTGGCAGCGGGAGAACGCACAATAATCATATCAGACCCCTCCCGGTTGAATGAGCGTGAAGTAAAAACACCAGAGAAGAGCCACGATGTAAGCATGAGACTTGAGGGTGCGTGCCAGTTGCGTCGACAAAAGGCTGTACGTAGAAAAAATAAGCAAGATGATCATCCGAAACCAAAATGCCTTATTGGGTTGACGCTTCCCAACGGCATTCCGTCACCGGAGACTCCTGAAAACATGTATCACATGAACTCAATAATGCGTAAAAGTCTAGATGTTCTTGCCGATTTGGATACACCACAGCCAGTGGCTCGAATTGTGCTTAACTGCGAATCCGAAAATGAAGCCGACAAGAATGAAAGCACTCCCGATATTGAATTGAAACACTTGCGAGCAAGTTCGACACCAACCGGCTGCACAATGTCGCCGAGGCGGTGTTTAAATTTCTCACCAGAATTGGGTGAGGACTCTATGGGCAAAAGAAGCTCTGTAGCATCTTCAACTACGTCAAGATGCTCTCGCACCAATTTCGTGAGAGGCTCCCTTGATTTGGCTATATTTGTTGAATGCAACAAAACATTTGTTCACGGTGAGTGGTAATATCAAACAACGCAATCACCGGCTATTCTGGGAGCAACTTTTCTTATGTTCTTACTTTTATTTTGATATACAATAGTGATAAGATGCCGCGATTTACAACGATCTGGAGGTGGCTCTATTAACGCTTATGTTAAACTTGCTCTTTTACCCGCTGAAGGCAGTGGCAATGAGAATGGTTTTCAGCGAACTGCAGTGCACCGCAATTCCGCGAAGCCGTATTTCGATCAACGATTCACCTTTGACCTAGTGGACGATGATCAGCCGAAGCGTCTGCAGTTGGCAGTGTGGCATCGTGACCGTGAGCTAAAGTAAGTTTTACGTAATTGTATGAGAGTGTTTATAGCCGTATATTACAATGTATATATTTTGAGAGAATTCGAGTATTGTGGGAAGAAAATATTAAATAATAAGGGACATCCTATAAAAAGGGGATGCGCATTGCGCATGCTCGATATTCATTGCAAGGGTTGCAAACTGCCTAAAATTATTATAAAATTCATTCTAAAAATTCAAGAAATGGTTTATCCTCAATTTTTTAACAATAAATTTAAATTTAAAATATACTTAAGTTGATTTAAACAATTACCCGATGAAAAACTGTAATCAAAATCGAATTTACTTTGCATTGTACTGACACCCTCCGGAAAATCTGCGCCAGTGTGGATCGATGCAGCCATTTTTATATGAACAGTTTCAGTCGGTGTCATGATTTTCTTACGCGAACTTTTCCACGAAACCCGTCCGCAGTTTTCTTGTTAGTTTACTGAAAATTTACCAATTTTCACTTTCCAATATCAATTTATTCCATTCCAAGTTAAAAAAACGTGTGTTAAATTGCGACCGTGTATAGTTCCGTCGGCTGTTTTAGTTTTAAAGTGATAATAGATTAGTTCAAACCCACAAAGTAATTCAAAAAGCATAAAAAGTAGCTAGTACAGCATGATGTTATACAAAGAAGGCCAAAAAAGAGAAGCAATATAGGAAAAAATGAGATTATTGCAGTGAAAATATTATATCATCTTGAAAGTGGAATTTCTGGCGAACAAAATTGAGATTTTAAGTTCTTTTTCACCAAGTAATCTTAAATCTTTGTTCTTTTATTAATTTTTACGTGATAATTGTGATATTTGTGAAGTGAGGCTTGGAGAAAATCGGTGCAAATTGATTTACTAAAAAACCCAGTGTAATTAAAAGATTTGAAGAAAGTTAGTGTGAAAATTTCATCTGGAGTTTTTAATAACCGCATTTCAACTTCTGTGAACTTTTAATGGATACTCTTTAAGTCAGCCAGAGCATGACTGCAATTAGTACATGGAAAATGTTACATAAAAGTAAAGCTGAATTCCTTTTACAAAGTAGTTATACAATGTACAGACATATCATATAACCGCTCCGGGAATCTTGAGAGCGCATTAAACCTAAGGGTACTTGCCTGTGTTGAGATTCAAAAGCTAAAAACTTCATATTTCGTACGGCTGCTTGGTATGACCCGTAGTCAGAGCGGCAAATACGGAAAGTTCTCGCTTGATATTTTAAACAATTGCTTGAATTTTTCACGAGTGTAGCATTTTTATATAAATTCTCAATTACGTGGCTAATGTCTTTATTGTGTGGAAAATGTTTTATTGTTTTTACGTTTTAAAGACGTCTAAAACGTTTAGTTCATTTTCGAAATAACAACTATGATTTTCTTAATTAAAATGTAGCACAAACGTAAGTGTATAATTACTTCTGATTGCGTGTGAAAATTTTGCGGCCAACCCGACATCACATCACCAAACATACATTCTATCATCCAAAAAAGAATCATAAAGAAACGCGAAAGGAAAAATGCTTGGCAAACGGGTGTAGCGAGTGCCACCCCTTTTCATACAACAATCATTTGAAGCCAATTAAAACACATTTTTCGCTGTTTTGAGTGAAAAATTTAAGCTTTCGCATACAATCTTTTGAAAAATATAGCAACATTACGAGTAGTACCTTTAAACTTTTAAACCTTAACCTGTACTAGTAGGTAAATACTAAATTCAACGTGAATGTTCAGTGTTCGTGACAACTTACGGTTTCAGTGATATGCTTTCGTGATAAGCTCCATCGGTAAATGCGCTTAAAATATGTGTTCGTCTTTTGACCAATGGAATTTTACGATTCAACGTATTGACCGCCAAATCAATAATCATCCAAGTTAATTTATAATTCAAGCGATACTGCGTCGAAATTGTCTAAACACCGCGACGAATGACGAACTCAAAAGTAGGTCAGGAGTTGTTCAATTTTATTACTTTAATGAAAGTATATTTCTACTAGATAATTTAATACTGCAATCATGCGAGGGTGGCAAATTTATACAATCATTAGATGCTTTTCATTGATTTTACATAAGTTATGACATGTGAGTGATTGAATTCGTTGTTAAGAATAATGCTTGTAACACAATGTAGACAAATTCATGGGTCAAAGTAATTAGGACTTTAGAATTCAATTTGTCAGTAAATGAATAGTTTTCTTAAAAATTATATGCAAAGAGAAACAAATTAAAGAATAGCTATCAGGACATGAAACGATAAAATCGAAATTCGTCTTCCACTTAAAGTATTGTCGCAATGCATTTAATGCATGTCTAATTTAACGCGCATAGTTCAAGATCATGCCCGACCTCACTCCGACAAGCTATTCAAACACATACTGTAGAATTATAAAATTGTTGGAAAATCTCCAACAAAATTCTGTTGTTGAAGGAGAAATGCAACATAACAACGGCCTTTACAGCCAGCTCTAAATTTTATGGTGATAAAGACAAAAAAATGACTGTTGTGTCTACGCCAATACCAAATGCAACTTACAAGCAAAAGTCACACGTTGCAACAAACGAGCACATATTTATAAGTCGCATTTGCAGCAATATTTTAATTTGTTGTCTTCCATATATTTACGAGAAAACATATTTCTCAAACACAGAAAAAATTAACTTAACAGAAACCACTCAAATCTAGATATTTGGCTAACCATTGATGATCGATTTTGAAATGTTTACTCGTGCAATACTTTGCGTATGTTAAGATCTACTTGTAAGTAGGGTGAAGCCCACTCTTAAGAATATCTGACAAGGCGCCAATCGTTTTATGACCTTTCCCACCCAACTGTTTAGCTCTTTTTCCTCTATCTGTATCCTTTTCTCACATTCAATTGAGGGATTTGTATATAAAGCACTTTTTTAGATTGTAATTTTTCAATCTCCAAAATACATTTTTAAATTTTACTAATTTTATTCTCTTTTTTTGTACTTTTACAGACGCAGCGAATTTATGGGATGCATGTCATTTCAAATAATAAATGTATTAAAGAAAGAAATTAATGGCTCATACAAATTGCAACCACAAACGTGTCTGACAACACCAACTCCACCAATAGCCATGGGCGAGAATTCACAGTCGAGTGTCGAGGATGTGATGAGCATCGACGAGTCGGCCATAATAACGGGGAGTGCTGAACACGGCTCACACTCAACAATACCACTCAGCAAAAAGGCAATTCATCAGCGTGATGCCGATGAAAATCTTTTCCTGCGATTCCTCGAACTGGATCCGCCACCAGATACTGAAAAGCCTGACACAAAGAATACATCGACAGGCAACAAAGACGAGGGTAACAAGAAAGAAACGAAAGAATCAAAAGAGGCAGCTTTGCGTCGACAATCGGCAGCACCACCCACCTCACGGACGAGCGCCGGTCGAACTCCATTTACGATTACAAAGAATTTACGACGCCCTGCTGATAAAGGCTTTGGGTTCTCAATCGTGTGGACGCATCCACCGCGTGTCGAAAAGGTTGAACCGAATATGCCAGCAGATAAGGCTGGTATCTGGCCTGGAGACTATGTCATATTTGTGGACAAACACAATATCGTCACAATGCCGGAGATGGACATTCTCAATTTGATACGTTCGCATGGTATCAATTTGACGTTGGAGATTTTTCGAAGGACATCTTCAACGCCACGACCTACAAATGGCATTCGGACACGTTTGCCAAGTCTAACGAGTCAAACACTGCCGGAACCGCAGCCAGTAGTTGTTGTGCCACCGCCACGCCCCTCCACCGCTTGCTCCAATCTTTCGGTCTCCATTGAGACCTCAAAACGACGGTTGCATTTACCGCAAGTCACATTCAGCAAGGAGGTAGGACAGGGTGTCATTGTTTGACGTTATTGAAAATTTATGCTTCACTATTATTTTCGTATGAAAATTTTTTTTATTTAATTTTTTTTTAAACTTTAATGTTAAATTTACTTTTGTTTTATTTCTTCATTGTAATTAGTATATGTATTTAAATTTACAACAACAAAACAGGGTGTTACAATAATTTTTATTATTTAACTGCTAATAATAATTTAGTTTTAAATTTTAATTGAAATTCCAAAAAACTAATACGCTTCTAGTTGTGTAAGCTTTCGTGTAATTATTTCGGACTAAATGTTTTTAAGTTGTTTTTAATTTTGTAAAGTTTAAAAGATTAGAAAAATTTTTGATTTCCAATTTCTACGAATATGTTTTTTTCATTTTGTTTTGTTACACTTTTTATTTATTATCGTTGTAAGTTCAATTCTTGTTTATAATTTTTTTAATCAATGTGGGAAATATCAAGCGCTAGTTAAAACATTACATTTACACTTTTAAGTTATTTAATTAAATAAATGATAATAATTGTTTAATAGGATTGCAATTGAAAAAGGGTGCGACTTTAATTAATATCATTGTTATATTCTGATTGACTGCTTTTAAAGTGACATGACGTCTATAAGTAGAAATAGTGAACGTCTGCCATTTTTCTAATAAAATTTTTGTGGTAGAATCTATCAATCAGTTTCAGTAAAGGATTTTGGTTTAATACATTTCCATAATACGTACGAACCATTCATGTAATTTAGTACTTTTGTTTATTATCCTTTCAATAAATCCCTAATTTTTAATTATTATGGAAATTCTCGTAAAATGTTACTTCATTTATTAATTTATAAAATGCAAATTTGATTATGTTCTTATTACTTATAGTTATTATATGTATTTATTTCTGTATAATATTTTCTTTAAAGTTATAATTTAAATTTACATAGTAAACATTTATTATAAAAATGATTATTTGTTATTTTTTTACTTCATTTCTAATCATTTCAGGAATATTTGTCTTGTTATTTTGTCTTTGTACTCGAACAGTAGTGTGTTTGTAATCCGATGTTTGTATAAAGGCCAATTACAGCCCATGCCATAGATTTATATTAACTTTATTCAATGATTTATGATTAAAAATGTGAAAGGCGAATAAAAAAAAAGATTCAAAGTAATCGCGTTCTACATTGAAGCTAAGAGAAAATCCGGGTTACTCTGCTTATAATAATAATATACAATAACGGTGAAAAAATATTCATAAATCATATTTCATATAAAATGTAGCTACACAAGTATAAGCAAACATACTGAGCCAACACTCCTTGCAATTTGTTATGCAATTTAATGTGCAATTCATTTAAATTTTCAATTTTATGCTCACTTATTTTTTAAGTCTGCAGGATTGGCATAATTTAAATTTTATTGCATAATGCATTTATCACTCATAACAATTATTAATAATTAATGAAAACGTGCATCATGCATGTGCTGAGGCTGCGGAGACGCATCTTATATTCATCGAAGTACGTACACTCTGTAAACTCTAACAGTTCTAATAAAAAAATCATCGTTTCAAATTCTGCCTGAAAGCCGCACGTACTGTCGGGAGATGTGCTTGGAATAATGTGAAAATGTAAACGTTTTGGTGAGCTTCTGTCTACACAGAGATGAGCTTATACATAGCGAAAGTCCAAAGCTGCTATGCGAAACTTTTCAGCATATATGAATTTTGCTAATTAATAGTTAAATTTGCCATTATTTCTTTAACAGTTCTTAATTGATACACTCTTAGTTTTTAATAATACATATTTGCCACATTAATTACATTTAACGAGTGTTTTAAGTTTGTTCTCGTTACGTATTTTCTAAGGGTCGCTTATTTTATTTCAAGGTTGCATGATTCAAGATCGATTAATGGCAAAAAACGGTGATTTGGAATATTTTCACATAATTCATCGCTTCAAAATTACAAACAAAATAATATTAAGAGCATAATTCTTCCTCATCCGGATTTCTTAAAGTTAATATAAAAAAAATATTTTATTTAAAAAATTGATTGCGTTGTAGAAATACAAACGTGACAAAAAATTTTGGTATATTTCAAAATATAAATCCGATGTTTTACATCACTAAAAATGTATCTTAAAAATAATAAATTTCATTTTAATTTAATTTTTTTTTCAAACATCTCAAGTTCTTAATAATATCAGGGATGTGCCTTAAATTTTAATAATATCAGGTACAATGCTAAATTATGCCTTAATAAATTATCAGATGAAATTCTACAATTGTCATAATGCAAATTTTATATACGCAAGGAAGAGTTCGAGGGTTTTCCAACATTTATCAATGACACAGCATTTTATTTGGTACAGTTTCTTGAATAATGAAATTAATATTTACTTCAAATGTCCATCTTTATAGGTTGTTGATTTACTTAATTAGTAGTTGATACATATGAAATATTACCTCAAATAATTGTTCTCACGTGAAATGTATATTCAATTTTCGATGTTTATAAAATGTCATGATTAACATTACTTCTTAATGATTAGCTCTGTGATGTGTTAATACACAACAAAAAAGCACACAATAAGCACAACAAAGTATGGTAAAGCTCAAATTTGTTTAAGAATTCATGCCCATCCAAAATATACGAATCGTTATTACTTTGTACTCGAAGAGTTCTATAATCATGGAAAAATTTGAAGAAAAAATGTTTTTTTGAAAAGCAGTAAATTTTAGAAATTTATGATACGCAGATCTCGAAGAAAACTTTATTTCTGTAAAACTTTTCAAGGTCAAACTTTTTTTTCTAAAATGATTTCTTAATTTTATTCTGATTGTGTTTTGGAAACGTATAAAATTATAATATTATACATAATTTGAACACATTCATGATTCATAAATCATAACATATCCGACTAATCGCAGTGATTTGAATGTCATATATTTATAAGTTGAACCTTCAACCATTTAATTTTGGAATTGCATTAGATTTTTGGGAAAAATGTTGTTCAAATAACCACAATTCTTTGCGAGCTGGGGAATTGAGACTTGCCAGTATATTAATGTAAATTTTACTGTTGCAAAACCTATTTGTTATTGTAATTTTTATTCTTTATTAATTCTGCGAGTACTTACGTGCTTTTTAGTTTTTATCCTGATTGAGTCTTTTGTAGAGCTTAAAAAGGCATTCGTGAATCGTGGCATGTTAATGATATGGTAATTGGACTTGGCTCGTGTTGCAGGAAATGAAACTTAGCAAAGGAAGTGTTTAAAATACGGAATACAGAAATCAATTATTTTCTCATAGCTTGGTTACACACTCAACATTATGTGTGAAAATAATTTAATTTAGAATTTATTTGCCCATAAAGCTATTTTCGTACGTAACGCAATTCTAGCAATGTGACATACTTTAAGCTAGCTGTTTATGAAATATTTGAAATATATGTAGCTACTGCTGATCTTAACTTTGAAATCGTTTTTTTTCAAACTGTTTTCTTGCATTCTAAGGTATCTAAAGCTTTCTAGTAAAAAGTTTTAAAAAAATAAGCAATTTAAAGAGATCTCAAACTTATGAAACAAATTAAATGCAAATATTAATTGAATCTATTTATACTCAAATTTGCAGTCAATATTGCCCCATTCCGCCGACGACCAGCGTCGTAAATTTCTATATCAGCTTATCAACCGAGAGCAGAACTTTGTAACAGCCCTCCAATTTGGTATGCAGCGTTTTGTCACACCATTGCAAGAACGAAAAGACCTAATCTCACCGAACGATCATCGCACATTGTTTCAAAATATTGATGAATTACTACGCATTGCCGAAGACATTTTGGAGCAGCTAGTTCAGGATGATCAGGAGCCACACATTCACTACACATCACGTGTCTATTTGTCTAAAACAACAGCTATTTGTGCTGCGTACAAGAAATATTGCAACGGCTTGAAGCGGGCTGATTGTGTGCTAGTTAATAAGTCACGTTATCCAAATTCAGAGTTTGTTGCGTTCATCTCGGAACCGCAAGTGCCACGCAAACGACCCGATCTCACCACCTTTATACACCGTCCGTTACAGCATTTTCGAGAGATTTTGAAATTAATACAAATGATAGCGTCTCATTGTCGCGTGGATAGTGAGGAGTTTAAACATTTGACAAATGTGGTGCAGGAACTACAGGCAGCCTATCGTGAAATAACAGTTGGTGGCGGTTTAATGGAGCCGCTTGGCGAAGGAAGGCCGTTATTAACGCTGCAGGATTTGGAATCACGATTAGTGTTCACACGATGTAAACCGTTTGTGCTGGCAGCACCCGGACGCCAATGGATATTTGGTGGGTTTCCTCTTGTTTTAATGATCCACAATTACTCTTTATATTGAAATGGTATAACTAATAAAATAAACAGGTGGTGACTTATCGAGAGTCGAAGGACGCTCAGTAAAACCCTACTGGACACTACTCTTCAGTGATATTCTCCTATTCGCCAAAGTTAGCCGAGATCGTGTCCTATTTATAACAGAAGAGCCTCTCCCATTAGCCAACATAACAGACTCATGCTTTAATGTCCGCAAGAAATGTAAGTTTGACCACGACAACTAGAATTAAGCTTGACCAAAATTACCGTAATGGGCAGGTGCAAAAATTTCAGCTACTGAGTTTCGCATCACAATTGACCCGAATGGCCGAATGGCAGAAAGTCCAACTGTGCACTGTGCACCCGACCTGACGCGAACGCCACGAAAAAATGCACGACGAAGGAGTATCATTTTGCGAGCACCATCCCCAGAGCTAAAAGCCGTGTGGCAGAATCTTCTCCAAAGGCAAATGTAAGAAAAAACAGTTTACTTCCATTTCGCAATTTTCATGTACAAATTTTGTATTGCTTTGTTGCAGCTTCCTAGTGAATGCGGCGCTCGGCTCGACGCCCCTGAGCAGTCCACTTGACTCACCGGATGTAATACACACGTTGGTACCACTCAGCGATATTGGAGCCGCCACCACATCAATGGCATCCATAAAATTGTCTGTCGACAGTATTCCAATGAAGAATCAACAGGTGCGTCCAATACGAGTGCAATCATCATATATGACAGACTCGACTAATAATATTGAGTGCAATTATTTGCCATCGGTTATGAATTCCAATTTAAACAATAACAATGTAACGATACTGCCAAGTGGGGATAATAACTGCAATAGCAAATCGTTATCGGCTATACCCGAGGCTGTTTCAGAGTTGCCGGAATTCATCATCGGTAGTAGTGCCAATGGTTGTTTTTCCAATAAATTGAGTGAAGATGAGGTTACGAATGGCTCCACAAACGCATTGTCCAGTTCGTTATCCAACTCTCGGACATTTCAAATAACAAATACTAATTACGTTATGCGAGATCCGCTCAAGTCTGAATCATCAAAGGGTTCACGTGAGACGGTGAGCTCACGGCCTTTGCTAATGGAGTTCAGTTTAAGTTCAGTGGGTCGTTCATTTATTGATGAGACGCAGGCGGGCGAAGATGGTTATCACAGTCCATCTGTTGAGACACCCGAAACACCAACGCCTAACATATCGCCCTCATCGTCTGCCAAGTTTTCAGAGACATTCTCAAATGATTTCATAAAGCCACCGTCATCGCCCAGCGTTGTTATTTCACCAATGGACGAGTTCTTTAATATGCCAAGCGAGAAAATGGGTGGGTCTTGGGATTTGCTTGAATTAGATCTTGATTTTCATGAGGTTAATTTTGACCCATCATTTGGGGGTGATGTTGAAGAGTGTATGTTTTTCGGTGACGATCCTTTTGGTGTGCTACCGTGTAGGCCAACACCGCCAGATTCCCTGGATCTATGACTCAGTAATGGGACTGGTTTCTCGTTTTGAGTGCGCGGGCTTCAAATATAGCTAACGAAAATTCATTGTACCTCGTTGTTAATTATAAACCAAATTTCTATTAACTAATTATTAGTAAATATAGCAAGACATTCAGCTATTTTTGGGTTGCAAATATTCAGTCCAGAAAAGCGAAAAAAAAATTAAGTAAAATGCTTGCACGAACGCTTATGTGTCGCCATACATATTAGCAAGTAGGTTATATTATAGTACACATTTGTATGTCACGTTTAGGAGTTTTCTATAGACCTCATTCAATATTTAGTACATAATATTATTGCAAATTTAATAATTATAGTATGGAGTAATTGAATTTAGAATTATCTAACTGATTAGATGCACAAAAATGTGTTAAAGTTTATAGATTTTATTTTTCTTGATTATGATTCGTAGAATTGCTATTCAATTAGAAGAACACAAATTCTCAATAGTTAGTATTTTGGTGTTTATTTTGTAGACCTTGGAACACATTTACACTTCAAAAAGTACGAATACTTATATTGGTAATTGAATTTGAATAAATTGTTTCGGTTTTTGAAGCAGCATTTTAGCTGAGTTTACAATTATTTTGAGATATTTCAAATAATTTATCCAATACTGAGTATGGTTGTAAAAGGCGAATATTTTTAAGTCAAAATATGTATAAAAAAGAATTCGCATAAAATTTTTTAAATTTTTTATTGAATAGTTTTTTTTTAAAAGTATTAAACGACTGATGTGTTCCGAGACTTATAGTAGTCGTAACTGTTTAAAAATGTTAAATTATGCCAAACAAATCGAATCCTTAAAACAACCAACGCAAAGGCCTATAAATGTAAAAAAAAAACAATTCACAAATGCACTAACTACCGTAATAATTATGAACTAAGAATCAATATAATTGAGCTTCAGCTGCATGTAACAATCTAAACTCTATTAGGTGTATACTCTTTTTTGAAAAAGCTTTCTTGAGCTCTAGTTTACGTTTAAAAATTGACACATTTAATGCAAAATACTTACAAACTACATACATCAAAAGTTGTGGTTTGAGGAAAATTTTGAGAATTATTAAAAGCAAAAAAAATAAACTGTACAGTTGACTAAATGTTTTACATATAAAATTTGGTTGATGAGAAATTAGTTAGGAAACTACATTTTTTTAAACCAACAAATGGATTCAATAAAAAATTCTTTGAATAAACGCTTGTGAGTTTTATTGTGATTTTAATTTCATTGACAAAATTATCGCATTTATTTATCGAAATTTTAATAAGCAATGAAACCCGAAAATGCATCATTTAAAATTTTGTAGCCCGCAAGCGTTTCTTCAAGGAAATTTTTATGCCACCCTCCTCAAAATACAAAAAACAAAAATCAGACATAAAATGCATCAACATCTCGTCTTTAACAAAAGCAATGAAATGAAATTGACAATCTCTACTTCAAAAACCACTTGCAGTCGTGCCGCTCCAGTGACGTTTCGCGCAAGATTGACGAGATAATCGACGAAAAGTGTCGCATCCTGAATAAAACGGGTACACAGAAGGGCAGCGCTTTGCACCTGGCGCAGTGGATGAAGGGCCAACTGGACAAATCGGTGAGTGAGTTCTATCGCCAAGAGGAGCATCATGAGGAGGAGATGGTCAACGAGCCAGATGAGGAACAAATCATTGAATGGAGTCGTGAACAATTACAGCGACGTTCCAAAGAATTGCAATTGGTAGATGAGAATGGTACACACATGAAGGTTGTGCCATTACGCTGCGACAGTCGCATAGAGGAGATGTCAATTAGTGAGGCAGAGGATGGAAGCAAAAGTCCGTCACGCAGCACCACA
This sequence comes from Sylvicola cinctus, assembly GCA_963854165.1. Classification (NCBI taxonomy): domain Eukaryota; kingdom Metazoa; phylum Arthropoda; class Insecta; order Diptera; family Anisopodidae; genus Sylvicola; species Sylvicola cinctus. Next base: position 28,377,162 of record OY974083.1, on the reverse strand, counting down.
TCAGACAGTCAGGTAAATCAGAGTTGAGCTTAAACGATTATAAAGGTATTTTTGCTAGAGCTTTCCCTCTCTCTCTCTTTCTTTTCCTCTGTGTATGTGCTTTCAAAAAGATAACGGTCCGTTCAAGTCCTATCGCCAACACTGACAAAATATCCGTGTGTCGTAGTTGTCACAAAAATTGCAAGCAAACACTCGGCCAGCCCCTAAACAGTTCATTAAAAGTTCAGCACAGCCAAGCATCACCGTCTGGACGTTGCTGTCAAAAAAGCGTCAGCAGCAGCCTAAACAGCACAAGCAGCAGTCATAGAACTGCACACACATCCAGTTCAATGACGCTTAATTGCAATCAAAATGGCTCATTAGCCAGTATATCCAGTAAAGAGATACCGTTGAAACCTGCACGAAAAACCAACGGAATCACGGCAACAGCTGAGGTATCAATGAAAACCACAAGGAAGGCGCTACACGATGTGGATGCGTCCAGTGTAAACAGCAATGCCAGTACTTGTTATTGCAAATGTAAAGAAATGAATAAATCGAACAACGAAAAGGCTATTCCTAATCACATGCAGGAGATCCGCAAGGAAACATGTCGCTTGTTGAATGATGTTAGCGAAATTACTCCCCGCAAAATATTGCAAAATATTGGCACCATGGATCTTCACAAACACTGTAAGTGCACATGTGGCAATACAACTATAGAAATTAAGGAGGAAACTGAGGATGACAATGATGATTGGTCTCTAATGTTGATTGGTCTGGCTCAAATTCATCCAACTACATCACTCGTCCATATTGATCCATTTGAGGCCGTACCAACAATATCAGTGGTGCCGCCGACCCCAGACGCTCTCTCAAAGCAATCGACCATGAACTCATTTGATTGCACTAAACTCACTTTGGAGGATATTGAGAAAGGCATTATTGACGACAACTCGCAAGAGGTATCGCCAGAGGATTCACCACAAGATGAAGAACCACCATATCGTGCCCTAAATACTGGCCTACGTCGCTATGGTACCTTATCCAGCTTGGAAAGAGTTCCATCGGAGGATGAGAAGACACTCAACTCTTCTGAGGAAGAATATGAGGATGAGGATGACAGTGGTAATAATTGTTTGAAAATACTTCATTTTGTTTAGCAACCAACTCTTTGAATTTTCTTACAGATATTAAAATAATTACTAAAGAAGTTTACACGAACTCTCAATCACTTCGTAATTGGACGGCGAGGGCTGGGAATTATGTTGCTGAGAAAATTGCCCTACTGGAGCAGTCGAGAGCCTTCTTGGATAGCTACTTGGGCCGTTGGGATCGCAATTCCGAACAAGATGGTACATGCGAGGATGAGACACTAGATGAATGCACTTCGGGAGCGACGTCTGGCGAAGAAATTTGGGGAACACCGACAAGTGGTGGGGAAAATGATGAGATGCAAATGTTCAACTCTGATCAAACGCACTCGGTAAGTTTGAACATTGAAATGAATAAACATCTGGGAGTATAATATTTTTCACTGAATTATTTCGTAGTCTCCAACGAAATCCAGTTCATCTCTAACTGGAGATGAGGACACCGAACTGATGATGGATGAACTATTAATGGCTCCACCCATGACTGCCAGTACTATTAGAGGACTTTTACCAAGGTAACATTTTCCACACAGTTCTTTATAACTTGATCTCATAGTGTAGCTATATATATTTAAGTTAAAATAGTTAACATAAAATATTTTTCTTTTAAATACCATTTAATAATCAATTTTATTCACAAACACATTAAAAAGCGTAATGCTAACTAAAAATAAGTAGTAATTCAAAATTAGAATACATTCTTGAAAATATTTAAAAGATTTTAGCATTATATAGTCAAATATTTTAAAATAGGTTTTAGAAAAAAACAGAAACAGTTTTTCAAATTAGTTCAACTTAAATAGTTATAATGGGTCGTGTCCCAGCTAAGTTTCGTTTAATATGAACGTTCAGTATAATCGTTTATTCAATATTCCATTAGTAAAAAGTTTAAGAATTGTGAAAAAAAAGAATTTTACCCAATTTACTAAGTAAATAACAGTTAGGAAAGTAAACCATAGGTCGTTTGTGGTAGTTCTGTAGTTAAAATTAGATTTTCGCTAAAATTTATAGGCGACGATTAGAACCACTGTTCGAAGAAGACACTGAAACCACAGACAGTGATGAGGAGGATAAGCTACCACCAGATGCAAGCAGCTCTGATCAGGTAGGCTTTAGTTACGAGTCGTCCAGACGCATCGCCATTGCTAGAAGTTCTAGTTAAGTTGGTTGGTTTGAGTTTTTTCTTTTAACGTAGAACTGTTATCATAATGTCATTTCTGTCGTTTATCATCCACGTAGTTTAATTGATTGTATGGTTGTGTAGAAAGTAAAACAAGATCAGTAGAAGTAGAGCTCATGGTTAAATTATATTTTGTAGTTCCTTTTGTTCCAATAATCATTGTAAATACTTGTAGTATTAGAATGAATGCTGTGAAAGGAATGTTTATGTGTTGAAAATCATGAATAGATATGCTTCGACTTTTTAAGTGGTAAGTTTAATTTCTTTACAAAATAATCGGCAGGGGCAAGCAATGGAAAACTATCACAAGGCAAATGGCCGCATTTTAAGAGCACCAAGGGATTCAGAATCCGAGGAATCCGAGGAAGAGGAGGCGACGGAGGAGGAAAAGAGGGGAAATCAAAGGATACAAAACATAAGAACCGAATTTGGGATTCTGAATCAAAGGAAGGTGATTGTGCTGGAAGATCAAGAATCGACGGAGGAAGACGATGGTACTATAACGCCACGAGAGTATTCCGAAGTAGTACCTCAAAGCATAAATATGCAAAAGCCGCTCAAGATGAAGACGAAGATTACAACGATGTCGAGGAGTTGTTCGACGATGCAAATGATGACGAAGATAATGATGCCCAATACAACAGTGCTCCATGCCGGAACCGTCGACACGGAGACAAAATATGGGCAAAATGCTGACGTTTGCTTAGCTCCTGCACATCAACAGGAGGCTGTGAACATATCTGTAAACGGTATCGATACTGCAGAAGCTCGTTTAAGCACAACATCAACAGCGCCAGCGCTTCAGCGGAGCAAACCAATAAACCACTCAGACGAACCCCATCCCATACAAACACCAACTCGATCGGATGCCGGCTCACCGAATGGAGGAGTTGGCGGTGGCAGCAACACGGATCGTCTGAGTCCTCGCCTAGAGATGAGGCTAGCCCTCAACAACGACATTTTGGGCGACGAAGACTTGATCGGCTATGCGCCTGGACCCGATTATGCGACAATTCTCGGACAAGACCTCTCCGCATTCCATCGTTTGACAGGAAGGGAAATTTTAAGCCGCACCGGCAGTCATCGAATCGTTCCAAAAGAGGCTCAAATCATCTCTCTCTCGCAACAGAGAAATTCAAAAATCGATACGCCGACCCCAAACCGAAAAAAAACAAATCTAAATACATGGAGCAGTTCTGCATCTGTGGTGGTGGACGTCGAAAGCGTCGCCAACAGCTGGAGCAACACTCCGGCGACCATCATACAACCAGCCACACCACTACAACGACAACTACAACCACCAAATTCAGGAGCAGCAGTCGATGTGACCGGCAACCGGAAGCTGACGGATCTGGAGCGATTAGCGCGACAAGAGAAGATGTACTGCATGTCTCAATCGAGGAACTCTCCAGTGGCAGCACGATATACAAATCATACGAGGAGGAGTATTCAGGATGATGGTCAAATTAGTAAAACTAGCAAATTGTACGTTTCAAGCACTTGCGTAAATAGTCACCATTTGCACTCAACTAATTGTTCTCTTGTACATAGTTTCAGCTTTCTGAAGCGTCGCAACTCGGATAACCATTTAGCATCGTCCAAAGACTCATCAGAAGACGCGCCCAGCTCAAATGAGAAACTGTTTTCACCCCGAAAGGAAACAGTAATTTGAGGACTTTCTAATTTATTTATTGTTTACAAAACCTGACAAAAAAAACAAGTCTTTAAACAGAAAACGCTTGTGTGTTGTTTCTGACATTGGTATTTTTTGTTTGTTCTCTTTTTCTTGACTTGCAGGATAAACCGCTAGATCGACGATTCTGGAAGCAACTCAGTCGACGACGACGCTCACTCTCTATTTCGGAGCTTGAGGCCTGTTAATTGCACTATGACCTATCATTTGTGTTACGCACGTTTGACACAATGTCACCGAAATCAAGTGCACTGCACGAAGCACGCACGTCGCACGCACGTCTTATTCATCTTTTAAATAATATGCATTAATGAAGCCATGCAAATAAATGTCATCTTTAAAAGAAACAATATTATATTGTCACAGTTTACGTGAAGCTCGGGAGCAAAATTGTGCGGAAGATGTTGAATTTGTTAACGGTAACTTTATGAGTTATGACTTTAATGAGTATTTCAACTTATGACCAATTGGGAAAAATTTACATATAACTAGCTAATTCATTAAACATTCTAATTGAACATTTTTCTTATAAGTTTTTACTTAATATCGGAAAGATTTTTAAAAAATTATTGGTATGCCAACCGAAAAAAATTTTACCAAATAATTAATTCGATGTTTGAGAATTCCAAAAATATAATTAAATAGATTTTAAATCAAATGTCCATATTTAAAAAAAAAACATCTTTGAACACTTAAATCTCGGCAGCGAAATTTTGATTTGAAAATTAAAAGTCCAAACAATATTTAAATAATGAATTAAAACTGTATTGACTTAAAAAGGATCACTTAACAGCATTTGCGTCCTATTTACACATTATGTGCATGTCCAGCGTCTTAAATTAATCCAAAATGATGTTACTTTAAGTATTGAGAGCCCATTTTTTCGCATTCAACCAATATTTGGTTGTTAAAAATTAAATTGAATAATTAAAAGCTTTAAAAATAAGCTTCTTGAGACAATGTTTTTAATGAAAACGATGAAATAGGTAAATTAGATTTGAGGTATGTAATACGAATCGGTAGGCATAGATTGTACTTTGCTAGAACATTTTTTGTAAGCCGTTCAATAAATTAGAAATTTGACTTAATTTAAGACTTAACTCACAAAGAAACTATTACACATTTATGGTGTAAAAATAATACTTAGCATTTCAAATATGACGAATTTTGTATTATGTTTAAATACACTTTATGAATACTTATTATAGGGAAAAACGATTTTAAGACCATAGTTTGGAATGGTAAAATGTGGTATGGCTTTTTATCTCATAAAAGAATATAAAAGTTTCGATATTATAGTTCCACAAATAAAATGCTAAACAATAAACGCCAATCGGATCCCATCTGCAAAACAATTCACAATAATCCTCAAAGTCATAGCTGTTTAAAATGCAACCCGAGAACTTCGTTCATATTTCTCTTTTTGTGTAATTATTATCCACATAATATTATCAAGAGCATTGTATGTATGTTAGAACTCCGTCCTATTCTTTTCTTTGCAAATAGAGATGTTTTTAACGGAGCAAAATAAAATAATTTTTTTTATTAGTCCAGTTTAATGGTATATTAATAATAAAGTAATAACAAATTTTCAAAAATCAAACATTTAAAAAGAATTTCGCTTTCTGAACTAAAACGTTTTTGAGATGTGGAAACACTCATATGGCCTATTCCGATTGCGCTTTATTAGCAGAGCAATAGGGTCAAATTTTGCTTGATTTTTTTAGCAATTCAACAATTATTAACTTTATTGTATATATTTATAAATAAATGTCAAAAAACAAAGATCGCACGCATCACTCATCAGGATTCAGAAATCTCGCATCTCTGCAATTTACATCCAACAATTGTTAACACTTATAAGTATATATACTCTTCACATTTGGGTGATTTTTGATAATAATAGTTCGTAGAGTTTTCGGTAATTCGTAATAAATCTAATAAATAACGTATTTAGTTTTGAAAATGAGAGAAATAAGAACAATTTAACTAATTATAAGATGTATAATTCCAATAGAATAATCTTTTTGCCTTAACTCGAGTAACTCAAGATTGTTAGCATCAGAAATCGGCATACTCGTATATAGAAATAGCAGGTTCATGAAATTGATTTATGTGATTTTCGGTAGAAGCATTGCATTATGATGAAAAGTGTAAATAATTTCATAAACATTTTAAAATAACTGTGTTAGTACTAATACAATTCTACCCTAATTTCACAATATAAATGAAATTATTTATGTACGTTTAGGTTTAATTAATTGGCCAAAAAATTAATTCAATTAACAACAAAATGTATTAACTTTAATGACATTAAATTTATGAAACTTGAAAATGGCTTTTTATATCACAACAACTACAGATGGAATTTGTCCATTCTTGTTTCAGACATCCTTAAAGAAAAGACAACAAAAAATGCTGAAAAGTTTTAAACCTGTGGTGGAAAAATATGTTTTCAAACGACTACATTAACTGGACACGGTAGACTTTGTGTTAAATACATTGACTCTTTCTGCTTTATTTATTATATTTAACTCTATACGTTTACGCGTACATTTTCATAAAATATACAATTCGCAAAAACCACAATATACATGTAAAATGATAAGTAAATTAAAAACAAACATAATTATTGCAACAATCAAAAAACGTGAAATTATTTTAGATAAAACAATAGCTTTTCATTTACATTTTTCCGAGCCGCAAAAAACGTTCATTCGATGATTACACGGAATTTTATGAGACTTCTACATTTAAAAACATTCGTCAAAAAAATGCAAATGAAATACTATTAAAGTGTTTGAGCTCTGTGAGTATTAAAATTCGGACGTATATTTTGAAAAGGAGTTGTGTCTCATTTGAATTTTCATTTTCTATTCCTTACATAGATTTTATTATTTAAATACGCAATATATGCAAATTCGTTTTAGTTAAGACAATTTGTAAATTCAATGTGTTTTGAAATTTTGTTGTTTTTCTCAAAAAGGCACATACAGCAATGTAAACTTAAATATAAATTTTGAATATTACATAAATTTATGTACAATAAACCTTAAATAATATCGTGAGCGAAAACGCGTGAGAGCTTTTATCTCTAATGAAAATTAGTGAAGGAAAATAAAACTGATATTATAGACATTAAACACAATTATAAATATAATAAGATGAGCATGCTACAACATTAACAATGCGGAAATAATGATAACTAATATATTTAACAAGTTAATACGAGTTATGAAGTGAGTTTTATGCTCAGTACAAGAAAACATGGTAGACAACATAAATTTGGAGTTTTTATACAAATGACAACAAATAAAGCTCGCGACCATCAATTGTTGGCTAATCGACAAACAATCGGTGATAAACAGGGCTGTTGGCGGAAGCTACTCCTCCATAAAGCCAAATAATGTTTCTAACATTATGAGTATTTTAAAACAAAATGTTCTCGTTGAAACCTTTATCATTAAATGATGTGGATTTGAGATCTTTGGTATTCTTTATCTTTCGAGAATTAATAATGAATTCTTTGCTCTTAATTTACACCTTGCTACCAACACGATTGTCACGATTAATGCGGATCAGGGAACTAAGCATACAATTCTCTTTTTTTAACAAACCACAGATACTAATGTACTCATACATGCTAACAATAAGCACTTAATGCTAAGACGTTTATCCAAAACATATATAAACTGATCGGTTTTACATCAATGACTGAACACGGATTTCTCAATTCTGTAGTTTAAAAAGAAATCACATAAGTCAACTTCTACATAAATTAAACACTATTTTTGGCTTATTTTTCTGGTTCGTTATTACAGCAAGAATAATTTCCATCACCTTGAAACAATCTTAATTCAACATCAAGTGTTAGTTTGTTAAATGCTACAATTTTAACGCCAACGATTTGAATACGTATTAAATTTTGTGGGTGTTGTTAAGTTTTGTCGTCAAATCATTTAGCAACCAAATATTTTAAAAACAATCAATAATGCTTCAATTTAGAAGTATGTTCTTGTAAATGTTTCAAAATTAAAATTTACCATAAAACTAAGACGACCTAAAATCTTTACAACATTTCGGACAATAAAAATTGTTGTTACAATTACCATAGAACGCACAATCTCGGTTGCTGCATCTTACCGGTACGCTTTCGTCAATTCCTCCACCGCTGCTATTTCCACTAGATCCACTTCCACGATGACACTCTTGACTACGCCGTCTCGGTTCACTGTTTAACCGCACTAACGGCTTATTACTTACTACAGCTGCTGATCCAATTGGTGTCTGATAGCTGGGAGCCGAACTCACGCGGTAGTTATTACTCTCACCTTCCAGAAAAATGGGGTGATCCCGAACCACGGCGAATGGCGAAACAACAGCGCCACTACTCCGGAAACTATCTTTATAGCTGGGCAATTGATCGTTGTAAAATGTCGAATTTGACAAATACAATGTCTGATCCAATTCATTAAGTCGCTTGACGGAAGGCAGACGTTGAATGGTAGTGTGACTTCGTGTGTCAGCTGCTGTATAAAATTTTGAGTTACCAGTTCCATACCGAAGGGGGGCAAACGTGCAGCCAGTCTCCCGTTGTCTTTGTTGCTCAAAACAATCAGCACACAAATAACTGGTACTTGATGTGGCAAAATTGGGGCAATCTGTATTTATGCAACTGGTAATTCCACCGTCAACTACATCCACTTCAGTTTGTGTAACCAACTTGTTTGGCTTAAACTCTAACTCATCTACATCCACTAATCCCTTGTGAATTTCATGGAACCTTTGTTGTGCGCATTCCAAGTAATTTGCAATCATTTTTTCTTGATATTCATGGCGTTTAGCCTTTAATTTGGCACACAACACTCGCTGTTTTCCTCCAAATGCCCCCGTCAAAGTGTTCGCTTCCTTCTTTCCTTTGCTGCCCCCCATTTTCGTAATTGATCCAATGTTTTTCTTAATTTTTTTACTCATACTCTTCCCAATACTCCCAAATTGTTTCACAACGCTCTGCATTTGTTTAGCTGCCTTATTTTTGCTACCACCTCCTGCTATTCCGGATGACCCAGTGCAATCACCACCATTATTATTGTTGTTATTATTGTTGTTGTTGAATCCAATTTCAGCTTCATTAAATTTTCGCTCAATCTCATCATCGGTCAAATCATCATAAATCTCATCATCAGGACTATCCAGTGGACTTGCGTAAATAATATCCAAATATTCTCGTAACAGTGCAATGTGCTCACGATCTGAAAGAGCCCAAATACCTTCAATGCCATCGTAATTTTTCCAATCAAAATCGCTTCCAGGATCAATGCAAAACTGAATGGGAAGTAGTTTGTTATCACAATCAGTAAAGGGAATCAGGGCTGGAGGTGTGTTATTAGTTGTCTCCATGGCCACCAATGCACTAAAATGCGCCATATCATAAGTCAGTAGTAGTGGACCTCGGTGACATTTTTCAGCAGACACTTCGAATGGCAAGTAAACACCACCAAACGGGATTGGGGCCATTGCCTCACCGTTCATATCACGCAGTACAGTATCGGCAATCACAATAATTGTGCGACGCAGGACATGAGCCAACGCCAATATATGGATTTCTTCCAAACTTTCGTACGTCGTTTTATCAACACAGTTCTCCAGTAATATCGACCGTCGTGCCGACTTGGTTGAGTTTCTGGGTTCAGTGGATGCCATTGCAACAATATCGCTCCATTCTTTGGACCATTCATCCTCAGAATACACAAAACCCGCCTGCTTATTAAATCGCGTCTGTTGGAAGCGCCATCGACGCAACAAAGCCTCTTTGTATTCGCCATGGGCTAATGTTTCATACAAAGCAGCACGTAGCGTCAGTTTGCGATCATGGAACCCCCACATGCCCAGTGATGCAGCATGCAAGAGGCAATTGCCATCACCAGTGGTTGAGAGGGGCCACAACTTCCGACAAATGCCAAAATCAACCCACCAATTAAGACGACCCACCTGCTCTAATGAGCTGAGCGTTGAGCATTCAATAAGGTCTTTTTCGAGAAATTTTCTGTAAGGCAAATGAATCAAATAAATAAAGGTACTAAGTACATTGATTGTAAAAATTTAAATAAATACCTAAAGGCTTCTGAATAAATGGAAATATTTGGCAATGTAAACGTGTAGTCGGGCGTTTCAAGGCTCTGCAAATTTTCAACAAACGGTATGTTGCTTCCCTCAAAGTCCAGCTCGAATTCAGAACGTGCTCTGGATACTAACGTCACATTATCAGTGGCTCTCGATATTCCGCGTGTCAATCGTTTGCCCAATTCAAGTGGAGCCACCCCACCTGACGCATCGCCAATATCAAATGTTTTAAGGCGATACAATGATGATTCATTGGCAGCTGGTGCATGTGTTGGTGGTGTCGCAGGTAATGATAACGGTGTATTTGTTGACACATCTGATAGCAAATGTGTTGACGCATCTGCGTGTATTTAAATATAAACAAAAGTTAAAGTGTGTCACATTAATTGTCTGCCTATAAAAAAAAAAAATTAAAAAAATTGGTCATACCACTGTAATCGGTAATTGCTCGCTTCAGATCCCACTCCCAGGTCTTGAGGCAGCTGTGGGCGTCAATAGGATTTGCTCCAGTTCGCGTTATGAACTCTGCCACCAAATGGGCTTCCATTCTTATAACCGCGATTTGCTGGATTGTTTCACAATTGTTTTTATGGTCTTAATACAACAACATAACGAATATAATGGGGACTTGGTGCAATTTGCGCGTCAATTTTGCGATTTTGTTATACTACGTTTATTTTTTCTCTGCAACAAAATATTGCGAGAATGACTGTCGGACACTATTTTCGTTTTTTGGCCTTGACAGATTTTCATTCAGATTTTTTAAACTATATTGCTAGCTGCTGCAAAAATAATGCTTTGCCAAGTTCTGCTTTCGACAACTTCTTTGAATCGCCGTTTGTTAATTTACTGTCGCTTTTACATTTTCGTACACGAGTTTATTGTTTCTTAAATGCTTTTCGTATTTGTTCTGTTTTTATTGAATATTTACACTTGTGCAGCCAAACTTTGCCAACTTCCGAAACATTCTGCACTATTTATTCACTTGAGTATTTCTCAAGGTGCATTTTAAAATTTCAACTTTTTATATATGCGCAAAACATATACACCAACATTTTGTAAATATTTATATATATATAGTATACTGAAGCAGTTGTGGCAACCGCTAGGCGCTAAATAAAAGTTGAAAAAGGGAGCTATTCAAGGGAAGTTAATAATGCGCGGAGCCATTTGATTTTTTTTTTAATCTCCTTAAAAGTTTGTGGTATTGAATAGAGTTTTTTCAGATTTTAATCGCAATTCTTTAAGCCGAAAAAAACAGAAGCTGCAAAACTATAATTACTGAGTTCGCTTATCGCTATTATTGAATCTCATTGTTCTGTATGAAAAAAATGGACTGAAGCTGCATTGCGGATTGTAATATTAAAGATACCATTAATGATAGAGGTCGAAGGATAGTATGATTATGTTTTTTTTTTGTTTTAGCGGAGACTTCCCGTGGTTAGGATTAAAATTAATTCAAGATCAAATTTATCGAGTATTTGTGACCTCAGAATGTTTTTTTAATGACACAACTAAAAAAAAACTACATCGCAGGGAGAGCGAGGTGTGAATTTATATACGACTGTTGCTTTACTACATTTTAATAAAGCTTTTCGGAGATATGAAAAATTTGACCTTGAAATTTCTTAATTTTGACCATGATTTTTGTCCAAAATTGGTACTTTTATTGAGATTATCAATAATGTAGAACATCATAGTACCCTAAAACATATAGTATTTGAATTAAAAATTTTCATTGTAAAATTATGACCTTGAGTTTTCAAAATTTGACCTTGAAATGTTCAGCAAGTTTTCTTATTTTATTTATTCCTACAATAATGTGAAAAAAAAATTTCAAAAATAGTTAGGGTTTCTGAGGTACGTGCGCCGTACGCCGTACGTCGAACCTTGAAATTTCCGATTTCGACCTTGAAATGTTCAGCAAGTTTTTTTGTCTCATTTAAGCCTACAATAATGTGAAATTTTTTTTAAAAAATATTAAAGGTTTTTGAGATATAAAAAATTTGACCTTGAATTTTTCGATTTTGACCTTGAAATGTTCCGCAAATTTTCTTATCTGATTTTATCCTACAATAATCTGCAAGAATTTTTTTGATATTGTGCAAGGTGGCTGAGATAGAAAAGTGGGGTTTGTCCTTGTCCACCCCCTTTTTCGCCAGAAGGAGCATCTAGCGGGATATAGGATATATGCAGTTTTGTTTATATACCTTGAAGATTAATTGTTGTGGAAATAAAAAAAATCGTAGGACCCATTTTTGAGCCCCTATACGAAAAAAAATTCTTTTGTCAATATCTTGACCTTGAAGGATCTGACCTCGAAAAATCGAAGATACTATTCTTATATTTTTGTTTAATAGTTTACAAAAAAATTTTATACAAATCGGTCCAGTAGTTTAGAAGTTTTTTTTTTCGACCTATTTTCTATAGTACAGCGTACGGCACACGGCGTACAGCGTGCGGACGTACTTTTGCACATTTTTTCTAGACCACTTTTTTGGACTCAGGGGGTGTCAAAACGAGTTTCTGCATCATCAACTTTTTTTCCGAAAAAAGTCGGATTCCAAATATTTCTATATGCCCTTGGGGTCGTATATAAATTAAAAATTTAGTTTTATAGCAATAGCAAAATGATAAGGATAAATGTGTTTAATGACGATAGGATTTTATATCACGTTATTTTTAAGTATTTTTAAGTTGTTCGGTGGGGCCGGTGATATTATGATGTACTCCTTTATTATATCATAATCTCAAATTTCAAGTCCCATATTCCACAAACTGAGCATACAAAATTCACATTGTCCATACAAAAACGTTCCGCTGTTTCATGATCACTTCAAGGTCAATCAAATATTTACTTTATTTAGTAACTAACTAGCACGTGCTACCGACTAGGAGTCAATAAAAATTTGACTCACTGTGTCATGTTGCTCCAATAAAAATTTTGCGATTGGTTTGAACTGCTTAGGGTGATCGCTGTAATGCTTCCTTAATTCCTTATATGTAATGTAACCACTTTTATCGGTATCCAACAAAAGCAAATTGATTAATTAGTAGTTTTCTAGCTTTGGCAAAGTTCTTGAAATTAGATTTGAATTAATACCTTATCAAATAAAACACTGGCTTTCTTTCGTTGAGTTTTCGAGCATTGGCTGAATGTTGATGTTGGCGGATACAATAGTATTTCTTCATGCTGCTGATAATGGGTTCCCGTTTCAATTGAGGTAAATTTTTTAAGAGCCATAATCTTTTGCTGCTAGAGCCTAGAGCCTAGCTGCCTAATTATATAACTATTAACTAGCGACCGAAAATCACTTTTTAACTCACTTTTTTAAAGGTGTTATTTAACAAGTTTTGAGTACACACAAAAAATGGGTTCGTGATAAAAGTTTAATTATTGCATTTAATATTGACGAAATAATTGTAAGCACAAATGAGGATTGAGTTCATTTCGTTGATAACATGGCAAACAAAACTCGAATCATTTTATTAAGTCAACTAATTTCCATTCAAGTTTCAACCTGTTACGATTGTTAAATATTCTAATGCGTCTAATCATTTGTGATCGATAATGGTTGATACTCGATTTGTTAAAATATGAGAAATAACAAATAAAATTTCAACTTCCACAAACTGTGCATTAAAAAACTCACTTTATTGTCGATACAAAATCTTTACTGAACACTTCAAGTCAAAACATTTATGATTAAAGATCAAACATATTATGTTTTCATTTTATTTATAAACAAATTAATATTGCAGCCACAAAAATAACAATTTTGAATCTTTTCTACTGGTCTTTGGCAGTGAAAAAGGGGGTGGACAAAGACCAACCCAATTTTCTATCTCGATATCCTTACACAATATCAAAATATTATAGGTTAAAATAACACAAGAAAACTTGCTTATTTCAAAACATTTCAAGGTCAAAATCGGAAAATTCATGGTCAATTTTATTATATCTCAGAAACCTTAAATATTTTTAAAATTTTTTTTCAGACTATTATAGGACTAAATAAGATAAGAAAACTTGCTGAACATTTCAAGGGCAAAATTTGAAAACTCAAGGTCATATTTTTATAATGAAAATGTTTAATTCAAAAACTGTGTTTTATGGTACTATGATGTTCTACATTATTGCTAATCTCAATAAAAGTAATAATTTTGGACAAAATCAAGGTCAAAATTCATAAATTTCAAGGTCACATCATCCATATCTCCGAAAAGCTTTATTAAAATGTAGTTAGGCAACAGTCGTATAAAAATTCTTGCGTTGTTCACCGTATAGTCAATTTTTTTTTATTAGACTTTTAGACTCTTAAATGTTTGTGGGAGACACATTGATAATATAAACTGCTCCAGAGTAACACAGAAGGTTCTTCGCGGTCTCTTTATCTTCGTCGCAGAAACGGCACTCATCATCACCAGCCTACTTCGTTTTTTAATCCGCTCTATGTGAAAAGGAGGAAATACAAAGTCCAGATTCGCTATACAGTATAAATATTATAGCGTAGTCCCTGCAATGTTGCTTTCGTATATTTAATCTGATTCTCAATTTTTTGTAAGACACATACTTCTGTTATATGATCTCACTAAGTTGCCAAAAAGTGATTAACAATGCTTATAAAAAAAAACATTTATTTAAAATAGATAAATAATTGTGCTAAATACCTATATTTTAAATGCACATTTAAAAAATATCATAATAGCTATAAAAATACTGAAAAATTTCAGTTAAAAAATTGTGGCTTAATACTCGAAAAACACTTTGTTTCAAAAGAACATTCATTTGTGCTTAAATTGTCCGCAGAAGGCTTAATTGCAAAAAGGCACTGTATGCAATGTAGACTGTAGTGAAAAATATGTAATTAGTTATTATTCAAAATTAACGAGCTGCCGGTGTTGGAAAATGGGCGGGATAAAAAATGTTGATGAAAACTCCAGTTAACATCAATGCAAAATACAAAGTAACAGCAAACCACCACAGCTTTTTCTCCCATGGACGAACATTCAAATTGCGGAGGACGCCTATACCAACCAGTAATCCAGCGATAGCGCCTGACAAATGAGCCATATAGCCAACTTGGTCATGAGCATCGGTCATTTTACGATACACAGACATTCCTACATCAGTTGTAATGAAAATAACAAAAACGAATAGCTGCACGATTGCGTATTCCATTTCCTTCCAATTCTATAAAACACAGAAGAAACATGTAAATGCATAAATCAAAAACAACTTTTAACTTTGCAATTACCATTATAATTGTAGCAATATGGGCAGTAATAAGGGCGTACACACCACCAGAAGCTCCAGCTAAATAAATACTTGGACTTGTGATGGATGTACCCATCGAACCAGCCGCTACACCAGCTATATAGATCAACGCGACACGCCACCAATGATGCACAAGTTCCAATGCGATTCCCAGGAAAATTTGAATGATTAAATTCATTGCAATGTGCATCACTCTGATAAAAGAAAAATACAAGTGTAAGCGTAAGTTGCACATTATAGTTATAGTATCGTTTGAGAGATCAGGCAGACCTCGTGTTCAAGCACTGGAGAATAGTTAAACATTAGAGTTTAATGCGGACATACCCAACGTGGACAAACATGTAAGTCACGAATCGCCATGCTTCAAATCGGCGCCTGGGGTTGTAAATAAATAAAGTAGCTGCCGGTCCATTAGTGCTGACTCCAATCTCTCGATGCTTATTAGCTTCTGGGTCAACGGAACTGTAGTTTTTAAATTAAAAAGGTTTCGTTTGTGAAAAATTTACGGAATCACTATTTAAAACTTACTTCAAATAAAAAATGTCATAAAGGAACATAATGATTTCAATAATGGAAAAAATTATCATAGTCAACGGTGGAGGACATAATGACATTTCATTCTCATAGGAGCCATCCATTTCGTCTGCTGCCTGAGAAGTGGGAAGTAAATGAGTGGCATCACGTTGCGGCACCAAATAACGACAATAGTTAACACAATAGTCCTTAAATAACCATTCATTGTTCTTGTACAAATTAAGAAACTCTTCAAAATTCAACTGATTGTCTCTGTCCTGTAAAAAAAAAAATTATTAAAAAAATGTAAAGCTTTAGTCAATAAAACGGCGACTCACTGCGTCATGTAAATCATGTTGCTCCAATACCGATTTTGCGGCTTCTTTGAACTCCTTGGGGTGATCGCTGTAATATCTTTTTAATTCCCTGTAGCTGAGGTAACCATTTCCATCGCTATCCAACTAAGAGAAATTGATTAATATGAAATACAAGTTTGGTTAATGTTATTGATATTAGGATTTTAGTTTTAATTTACCTTGTCAAATAAAACTCTGGCCTTGTTTCGTTGGGCTGTCGAGCATTGGCGGCTGAATGTTGACACTTGTGTTCCCAAGCGACGCAATGGAATTTCCTCATTCCGCTGATGAGTTCCCGGCTCAATTGAGACACTTTGTTGGAATGCCATGATTTTAGAGAACAATCAATTTGGAAAAACTTTGCTGCTAGAACGTTGTAACTTGTGACCGAAAATATATTTGTTCAGCTAACAGTAATCAATTACTTCTAATCTTGGAAAACTTGCTCATTAATTCTTATCTATATCTTTGAAATGTTCGCGGAAAATCCTATAGCTTTGTGTTAGTCATCAATATTTGCTATTCTTTATTTTTCGTATTATTTGTAATGTTATTTTGAGTACAAACAAAGGATGGGTTTCTACATATTCTCATTCTAGTAAGAACTAGTTCGTGATACAAAAAAACACTTCAAGTTAATAATTAGGGCTTAAAATTTAATTAAATATCTTAGCGTACAAATGAGGATTGAGGGCAATCCGTTGTCAACGCGGCAAACAAAACACGAATTACTCAACAGTCAAGTGAGTCAACCAGTTACAACTCCGCGGTACACCTTACAGTGTTTAATGCTAATGCGTCTAATCATCTTCGACTTGTGAAATTGTAGTATACCTTTGAAAGACAGTTAAAAATTGAGTGTACGTCAGATACTCAGAGGGCTTGAATTTCGGAATAACGATTCTGTATAATAATCGTAGCACCGCTGCCCGCTGGCGTTTAATATATGTATATGTATATATGTATTATAACAACAGTGCTTCCTATTTATCTTTTTAAATTGAAAGTACAAACGTTCGGATCTTGCAAATAAATACAACGAACATTTCAAGGCAATAATGTAAAACGGAATATGTTATTATATATATGATATATTTATTATTATTAAAGATGTGTTATTTTTAAACGCCCAAGAAAAAATAAAATGTTGAAAAAGCACTTTTAGACTAAGTACATGTTTAGATGCGCATAAGAATGAAAATTTATAACGTGTAATAATATGAATATAGTGCAGAGACTAGAAAAGAACAATTTGCAAATTTATTAACATTTCGCAACAAACTTTTTAATTGCCATTTCGCAAAATCACATTACCTACCTCAGGTAGGCTACCTGTACCTCAAATGATTTAAATGATGCAACTTCCATTCTCATCGATTCACTATTAAGCATTAAATAAATTCCGCTAGATGTCCCTACAAGTTCATAGTCAATAAAACGGCATTACCAACTGAACCGTTCAAAAACTGACCGAAAATAACAAACTGACGCAGAGATTCCGAAATTTGTGACCAGCTCTCAGAACGTGGGCCAATCACAGTAAGCCATCAACGTGAAACGAAATCCAATCAAATCAATCCACGCTTGACAGCGAGAGTGCTAAAATTGCGACCGAACCGCAGCAAACCATTCAGTTGAAATTCATCAGTCGAATTGGAAGGAAATTTAATTCCGTCTTTCCATTATTTCAAATTATTAGCTACCTGGGCTCTTAATTCAGTGATATTATAGTGAAATAAATCACTACATTCGTACATTGGATTTAATTGTAAGTACAAATTGTCTGCAAAAGTGATTTTTTTTTATTTAATCGGAATCCAGTGGGATCAGTTTGCTATTAAGGATTGGTTCGCAAAGTGTTTGTGTTTTATTTTTTTGTATATTCTACCCGGCATATTAATTTTTTACATTCATTAATTAAATGAATTGATCAGAGATTTGTAATAAAACATTGGTGACTATAACTTGTGCTCGCGTTTAGTTAAATATTCTAGAAATCAAAAAGGATCCCACAAAAAAAATATCAGTCGACGTCAGCAAATTCAGAACGAACCTTTGAGGCGTATTCGAACTATCAAAGTAGTAATCCATACGTTATAGCTTATCTTTTGGACTTATGCTTTTATGTGCCTTTATTAATTAATTTACGTAATTGTGTTTAGTTTATATTGAATATTACAATATTTACCAAAGGTTTTGTTGAGAAATTATTGCTATAGCCGAAAAAAGCAAAAACCTCCTATATGTATGTATATATGAGATTATGATCGGACACGTCACATTTCTCAGTCGAATGCATAGCGCATGCTTCGCTTTGTTTGTATAAATTTTTCATTCAAGATGGTATAATAAGTAATAACTATTAATGGACGAATTAAATGTGCACCTTATTTTAAAAGAAATAAATACAAAATGTCTGACGTCCATCAAACTTCTTTATTATTTCATTTCTTGCAATATGTTGTTATAAATGACTCAACTTAGTTGTCCCACATATTTATACGTGTGAAAGCGAGAAAAGACGGATGACAGTAATTTCGTCATAATATCAAAACCGACCACATTTACAAGATCAGCCATACCAAGTTCATTGAAATGAACCGGCGACAAACAGGTTTTTATGGTTTGATGAATTGCACGAAATTCTCCAAATATACCAATGCAAAGAGGTCATAAAACTTTTTACTATTCCCAAATTCAAATGTGTGCTAATAAGTAACGGGAACTTAAAGAACACGTACGTTGCTTACGGTTATTTGCTTACCCTTTGTTTCGCTTATTCTTCAGTAATTTCTTTGAGCATTATTCATTGATATAATTGTTTCTGATACCTACGTTTATACTGGAATTTAATATTTACGAATTACCACGTCTCTAAGTGTAATTTAATTGAGGTCACAGTTAAAGTTACGTGGCTATACAACGATATGGCCACGTGTGCTTAATTTAATAGTTAATAATTTTTGTGTCAAAAAGTTACATTGTGTTTTTTAATAATTATTTCATAATAAAATTGTTTTTTTTTGCAGCGTAATAAACAACCATGAGGTTGCACATATTCGTATCTGTGGTCTTGGCCATCACAGCGTTGGCCTATGCTGACGAGAAAAAGGAAAAAGACAAGGAAATTGGTACCGTCATCGGTATTGATTTGGGAACAACCTACTCGTGGTGAGTTATTAATAATAATTGCAATTCAATAGGAACCCCTTATTTGCTATCAGATCACCTGCACCCTTTTCCAAATTTAACAATATTGCAGTTAAGTTGTTAGTTGCAAGTGACCGAGAGAAAACATGGTTTACTTTTGCATTCAATTATATCCTTAACTTAGCTTAAGTTTAAATTGCCATTAATTGTCTGCAGACTAAATTCCATACAAGTTTTTCTTAAGAAAATAACATCATTTAATTTCATTTCATAAATTTTTATCTAAATTTTTTTTTTAAACACAGTATCTAATCGAATTCTCTTTTTCCTTTAGCGTTGGAGTTTACAAAAACGGACGCGTTGAAATTATCGCCAACGACCAAGGTAACCGCATCACTCCATCTTATGTTGCTTTCACGGCTGAAGGTGAACGTCTCATTGGCGATGCCGCCAAGAATCAGTTGACCACCAATCCCGAGAACACCGTATTCGATGCTAAGCGTCTTATTGGCCGCGAATGGAGTGACACCAATGTCCAACATGACATCAAGTTCTTCCCCTTCGCTGTGATCGAGAAGAACTCCAAGCCACATATTAGTGTCTCCACATCGCAAGGTAACAAAGTATTCGCTCCCGAGGAAATCTCCGCTATGGTTTTAGGCAAAATGAAAGAAACGGCTGAGGCATATCTGGGCAAGACAGTAACACACGCCGTGGTCACAGTGCCTGCCTATTTCAACGATGCCCAACGTCAAGCCACCAAGGATGCTGGTGTCATTGCCGGTCTCAATGTTATGCGTATCATTAATGAGCCGACAGCAGCCGCCATTGCATACGGTTTGGACAAGAAAGACGGTGAGAAAAATGTGTTGGTGTTCGATTTGGGCGGTGGTACCTTCGACGTCTCATTGTTGACCATTGATAACGGTGTGTTTGAAGTCGTTGCTACAAACGGTGACACACATTTGGGTGGTGAAGATTTCGATCAGCGTGTCATGGATCATTTCATTAAGTTGTACAAAAAGAAGAAGGGCAAGGACATTCGCAAGGACAATCGTGCTGTGCAAAAATTGCGTCGTGAGGTTGAGAAGGCAAAGCGAGCACTTTCTGCCAGTCATCAGGTGCGCATTGAAATTGAGTCATTCTTTGAGGGTGACGATTTCTCCGAGACTTTGACCCGTGCCAAGTTTGAGGAATTAAACATGGATCTATTCCGTTCCACATTAAAGCCAGTGCAAAAGGTGTTGGAGGATGCTGACATGAACAAGAAAGATGTCGATGAGATTGTTTTGGTCGGTGGTTCTACTCGTATCCCGAAGGTGCAACAATTGGTTAAGGACTTCTTTGGTGGCAAAGAACCATCTCGTGGTATCAACCCAGATGAAGCTGTCGCTTATGGTGCTGCCGTACAAGCTGGTGTTCTCTCAGGAGAGCAAGACACTGACGCCATTGTGTTGTTGGATGTTAATCCATTGACCATGGGTATTGAGACTGTTGGTGGTGTCATGACTAAATTGATTCCACGTAACACCGTCATCCCCACCAAAAAATCTCAAATCTTCTCGACTGCTAGCGATAACCAACACACTGTCACCATTCAGGTGTACGAGGGTGAACGTCCAATGACCAAAGACAACCATTTGTTGGGTAAATTCGACTTGACTGGCATTCCACCAGCTCCACGTGGCATCCCACAAATTGAGGTTAGCTTCGAGATCGATGCCAACGGCATTTTGCAAGTGTCCGCTGAAGATAAGGGCACTGGTAACAAGGAAAAGATTGTCATCACCAATGATCAAAATAGATTGACACCTGAAGACATTGAGCGCATGATCAAGGATGCTGAGAAGTTCGCCGATGAGGATAAGAAACTGAAGGAGCGCGTTGAGTCTCGCAATGAGCTGGAGAGCTATGCGTACGGTCTTAAAAACCAAATTGGTGATAAGGATAAATTGGGCGCCAAATTGTCGGACGAAGAGAAGACAAAAATGGAGGAAGCCATCGACGAGAAGATCAAATGGTTGGAGGAGAATCAAGATGTTGATTCGGAAGAGTACAAAAAGCACAAGAAGGAGTTGGAGGATGTTGTGCAGCCAATTATCGCCAAATTGTATCAAGGTACCGGAGGTGCCCCACCACCAGCTGGCGGAGATGATGATGATCTCAAGGATGAGCTGTAGATTAATTTAATTTATTGGAAACAAAACACTCTTATTTTTTGACCCAAATTTCTTCATCCCTTTAACATTTTGTGTTTTTGAAATGTTCAACTAATGTCAATTTCATTCCGTTGGGATTTGGAATCTTCCATTATGTGGGATGGGCCATCGTTGGGAGATGATGAAGCCCCAGTACTTGAAGCGCAATGTTATTTTTTGTTTGTTTATTCAGTGAAATGAGATTTTTTGTTTGATTTTTTTTTTGTTCCAAACCTAAACCTAAAATGTTTGCGCGATGACACCACCTGTGGTGGTGTCTCGAGTGAATTGTATGCGTTAATTAAATTAAAAAATAGAAATAATTCAATTTCGACTGATTGTGTGTGAGTGTGCATGTATGATTATATTGACTGTCTGCGTATGATTTTTTTTTTAAACTGATGTTATAAAATAAAAATGAAAAATAAATTAAATTTAAGAAAACAGCCAATTGTTTTTATTATAAATTTCATTGTGTAATATTTTAAAACTTGCTAAGCTACAGAGATTGATTAACTTGTTCCAAAGAACTGATTGTTTTCAGCGTCAACTTTAAAAACGGCGAAGCTGAGAAGAAATGTACAAGTATTAGTTGAAACCGAAACGAATGTCTTGATTTAATTGTTCAAAAGTTTTCCCCATGAATCTCTTAAAATTTGCATTTTGTAAATGAAAAGTTAAAATTACATATTTATTTCTAATTCTTTAAAAGAAATTTTAAATTTTATTGCGCTTATAAATGTATGCCATGTATAATAGTAAGTACGTACATAAATCTATTTTAAAATGATTGCTTGTAGGCCTGTAACTATTAGTTTAGAATTATAATTTTTTTTTGTGTAACTGAAAGTAATATGTATATCAGTTACATTAATTAATCCTTATTTTCCAGATTGTGGGACTTAACATGCACTTGGAGATTACTAGACGTTCTGAAACTTTTTTCGCAGATCGCACATACATGCGGTTTTTCACGAGTGTGCGTCATCTTATGAAGTACGGCAGTCTCTTGTCTTCCGAATTTTTTATCACAAATATCACAAGCGTACGGTCTTTCTCCAGTGTGAATACGTTTATGAGTGGTCAGAGTATTGGAACCAGCAAACGAATCGCCACACACATCACATTTGTAGGGTCGTTCACCGTTGTGGCAACGCATGTGCACTGTAATGTACCCACTCTGAGAAAATCTCTTGTGACACACAGGGCATTCAAAGGGACGCTCGCCCGTGTGCACCCTCATGTGTTTTACCAAATTACACGATTGCACAAAGGAGCGGTCACATGTCGTGCACTGAAAAGGCTTCTCCCCAGTGTGCGTTCTAAGATGCTGTTTTAACGAGCATGATTCAACGTAATACTTTGGGCATTGTGGGCATTGAAAAAGTCGCTTTTTTGTATGCAGCTTCATGTGTTTAGCCAGCGAAGTGGCCCATTTGAATTTTTTACCACAGAACTGACATAAATTCGGTTTGCCGGCAATGTCTCGCAGCTCACCGGTATGTTTTTTCATGTGCTTTTTAAGATTGGATGCCTCTGTAAAGCCTTTGTCACATACAATACAAATGTGAGCTTTTGCCGGATTGTGTGTTTTAAGGTGACGTTGAAGTTGCTTATTGTAAGTGAAGTTTTTCTTACAAATTCCACATTCCAACAAGGCAATTACGGCCTCAGGCTCTGACTGCAAAATGGAGTTTGATTGAAACCCAGTGTGTTCGATCACATCTTCCACAGTGAATTCTCGATTGAGGTATTCCGACATAGATGAGTCGTCGGTGTCCATGCCTACATCAGAAAGTAAACTCACTTGATTCGTATCATCGTCATTGATACCTTCATTATTTTCTCTTGTTATTGACGAATTGTGAACTTCAATTGAAGCAGTTGAAGTTAGCCGAAAGTTTTGAACATCCATAAATTCTGCTAAATTGGGATAGTTCGAATTATCAGAAATCGCATTGACCTTTTCGTTTTGCTCCTCAAATGACAGAACACGATCATCAATGATATGCAACTGATTCTCCTGTAATCGAATTGCGGTTACATTCTGGTTTGATTGTACTTCAGGATTGTTTTCCGAAAACAGGGTTTCTCTATCCAAAATATTAGATTCTTCCCGTTGTGAAATATTCGCTTGTTTGGATTCATTACCTAGTTGAATTATTATTGATTGAATTTTATTGTTTTTAATCTCCACGTGATCTTCCGTATTCTTAGGTGTTTCTGATATATTTGATAAACAACTTGCATAATTAGAGACCACAAACTCCAGGTTTCCCGTATCTTCCGGTTCTCTTTTAAGTGAGACGTTATTTGAATCTTCTGACATAATTTCTTCGCTTCTTTTGCAAGTGTTTTTTGGATCTTGAGTTTTGTTGCTAAAGCTTTCATTCTTGAATTTATTCGGTAAACTTTTTGTCAAAATGGATCTCAAATCTTTGTACGTCTTTTCTACCTGTGCTTTAAATTGAAATGATCTGCTCACAAGCAACACACACTGGACGCAAATTAATTCTGGCAGACCATCGTTTTGTTGAACATCCACCGATGCTACTGTTTTAAGCATGTGGTCTAGAGAAGAACCAAACAATGATTGTAAGTTTGCTTTTTTCAAACCACAGCAGCGACATACACCGTTAAAGTCATTAATACTCAGGGAAGAAGTCATTCTGTAAATATCATATCAAATGTAAACTATAATATTCGCGTAAATTGAAAAAGGTATGTTATAACTGTTATAAATCAAGATGATATTTGTTACATACTTCACAACTGCGAAGTATGAATCTCTTCTTTTAGGCTTTCAATTATGTGACTGGATAACGTTTTAAATAGTTTTTAACATGTCGAATTGAAATGCTTTTTATTTACATATTATTTATTTTTAAAAGTTTAATTAATTATGATTATGAACTGACGTTTCACATATAAACGTCACATATTGACATGGGATCTGTATTCAGTGGTGTATTGTTTGCAGATTTTAAATATCCCAATAGTCTTTTGGGATTTTTTCAATATATCTTAAGTACAAACATAGTTCATACTTAACAATCACTCGTGTTGCAACTTGCAAGTGCATATAAAAAAAATTACAAAAACTGCAAATTGGACTATAACAAAAAGTATTTTGAATGTCCTTATCTACCAATACTTTATCTAATTCGGTTTCAAAATTTAATAAAATGTTTTTCATGACAATTAACAATATTTTAAATTAATTTGGATAGGATTTTTTTTAATTTATTTATTTTTTGTTCTGAGTGCATATGCTCAAGCTCTATTTTATGTTGAAAATTAAAAGAGAGAAAATCCCAAATGGTTAACAATAGCATGGCAGATATATACCGACATGGAAATTTGTACGTACCAGAGATGAGAATGATCATATCAAAGTCTGAACAACTACATAATTTCATAAGTTAAGCAACTCGCGTCATCCGTCAGACCGCACTTTCAATTGACCGTACGATCGCGACAGACGATTATTGACCAGTGACTACATAGTGCCCATGTCAACAGCATAAAGTGCTCGATCATCTGTGTCCAATTCTCAATCGAATTTTTGTGCATCGGAAATTCAACGTTATTTGAAAACGATTTAAGTGCAATAAAATATAAAAAAATACTAGGTGGAATACAATTTTTTACACGGCTCTTTTGTGATTTTTGCGTTAATCCGTTGCAAAATAATCGAATCTGTAATAGGAATGATGAATGTGATAAAAACTAAAAGAGAAGAAAGAAAATTGTTTTTGATTATTATTAAATGAAAGGAAATTCCAGCACAAAAGACATATTTTTATACATGTGAAATGGTTTAATTTAATTTAATTGTGTTGGATAAATTGTTTGCATTGCTGTTTCTCAAAAAAGAAGAAGAAAAAGAAGGAAATTGGAGAAGTAAAAATTTCACGGGAAGTAAATTGAAAATAGAGTGCTGTGACGAAGGGGTGTGAGTGGTGGTGTGTGCTTGTGGGTGCAATTTGTTAAATTTTTGATTACACTCTTTTATGTGATTTGGGATACTTTGAAAACTGTGAAAAGGATATTCCATCATGGATCCGTTAGAACTTTCCGCAAAAGGTAAGATTATCACATAGCCCATAATGATTAATGACATGACTTATCAACTACTTATCTGTGTAATTTAAAATTTACAATAAAATAAAAATGGTTAAACTATTTATTTCAACAAAGCACATATCAATCAAAGTCTAATTGATATTCAAAAACACAATAGATCACACCGGAAGCGCTTAACAGATTTTTTAAAAGATATCTGCGGTAAAAAGTTGTTTTTTTTAGCATTAGCTGAACATTTAAATTCAAAAGCGCAGCGCTTTGATGCACACATTCAGGTGTCAAGTTATCGCCTATCGTCGTGAATCATAATTGATCGCTTGAATCTTATATGCGTGCAATTTTATTGTAGGCTGCTAATGGGCGGAAATATTTTAACCCCCAAATGAATCAATGTAATTGGATTCAATTTCGCTAATTACTTTGTGCAAAGTAGCAAACTGAATGAACTCGCCGCACCGCGTCGCGCAGCAATAGCAGTTATTAATGCATTGCGGAGCGGACACCGGGACAAATACACCACAACGTTCATTATTCAATAATTATTTTAAAGTACGACATCTGCGGAGACAGATTGTCTTGAAATTTAAAATGGCATCCACAGAGCAACACCGTACATCGACATAATTCATTTCAGAAATAAGCTTTTATATATATTGCTGTATGTAGAGATTATAGGGGCTGGGGGGCAAGTGCGATACGATTACACCGAGTTGGAGCAACAGAGAGAATGGAGCAAGCCTACAAAAAAAAAGTGGAAACATCTTAACTCCATAACAATGACTTAAGTGGCACCCTGATTTCCTAATCAACTACAATAAAACAGCACACAATATTCATTCATCTGTGGATGTGCTTGATCATCATCATGATGTCGTTCCACAACCTCCATATATCTGGTTAATTTGTATGTGCCCGCAAGATGTGTACTCGTACGACTATTTTGTACCGAGGAAAGGGACAATACAAAGTAAATGTCACATTTACTATTGATTGAGGTTGAATATTTCATTATGATGACTACAATAATTAAGTAGATATGCGATAGACGCAGTTCTTGATTTGAATATTACTTATTCTTGTCCGGTGGAAAAAAAATTCTACTACAGAAAGGTAGTTATGTAATAAACTGTAAATTATTGTAAGTTTGACTTTAGTTTCACAAGTGATTACTTACGTTTCCATATAGTAAAATATAAAATTCGTGTTATGCAAAATTGAAAAAATTGTTCAGCATATTTTTAGTGACCCTCATTGGACATATTATCTAATACATATATAAAAATAAATGTTTGTATGTAACATTGGCGTTTCACAAAAATGAACCGCGAGAACCGCGAAAAAAATCGCAGACCATAAAAAAACATACTAATTCCAAAAATGATTGCGGATGTCAATTTGTCAGAAAATTTGGCGATTTTCCGCGGTAATGTTTTATCTCACCCAAAGCAGAAATGTGATAATCACGAAATTAGTTAAACGTATTTGTCGCTATTGCAACTGAAATACAGGTATGCTTCTTTAAACCGCGAAAAACGCGAGTAAAACGGTTCGTGAAAAAATGTACTAATTAAAAAAATTATTGCGGGGATAGATTTGTCAGGGTTTGATCAGTGGAAATCACCTTGCGAAAAATTGCACACTATACAATGTCTCTTTGGAATGTAAAGATTGATAATTTCAATCACAACCAAAAGCACAGCTCTGATAGCCAAATTTTTCAAACCATTTTGTCAAAAATAATGCTAAATTTTGAATTCAATAAGAACAGTGTGGAAATTTTACATACGATTTTTAACTTCTATATCTACCGCTATAAAATATCAAAGACATAAATATGCACTACGATTCCGACCTTTTGCCTTCCTTCCATTTTTCCTTACTTCGAAGGAATAATCGTAGGAACGTTTCATTTCACAATTTTCCAAAATAATAAATTGCCAAAGCGATGTTATGAAAATGTGTGCGGAATTAAGTTATGAAGAATTTGTTATGATTCTTTTATGAAATTAAAGGACATTTCGGAAGGGAGACACCAAAAATGGTACGAAATCAAAACAATTATAAATATGTAGGAATCACATCTCGTCACAATATGATAATTGTCAACGTTATCAATTTTTACTTTGATTACAATACATACTTGAAAAACAAATATTGTTCATTGAGGTTTCTTTGAAACTAGATTTTATTTAGCAATATTTTAAAAACACATGTTGTGTCCAAGCAATGAACGGGTTTCTCCTCTAGTTGATTATCCTATTTTAATGATTTTTTATCTGCATAATCTAAATTTTAATTACAATACGATGTGAATTTTCCTTCCTATTTGGGAAATCTAAAAATAGTAATTCACCATTTATCATTTTAATTTTGGTTTCACAACAAAAAGAATAAAAATTAAACATAACCTAAGGATAAAATACATCCCAAAAGCATTTAAAAGTCATTCTCAAAAATTAAACGATCATTGACTTCGTAAAATTGACTTTTGCAAGTCCTCCCAAGAATATGTTCTTTAAAATGACATTATAAATCCTTGAATTAAGAATAATATTTATCACAATTTGTCATGAATGAATAACGCATTGCTTTAACTTATATAACGAACTACGTGTTGCTTTTCTTATCATATAATGTGAAGATTTGTAGGAGATTTAAACTTCAACGTCTGATATCAAGTCTCTTTCAAAGCTGGAGAATTTCAAAAACTTTTCGATTGTATAATGTATTAACGTTACACGTATATGCGCAATGTGCATATAATATCATACGTGGACCGTGTATGGTGAAAATAAAAAGTCAAATAAAAATTTAACTTGCTTCTATTTTCGAGCATTATTATTGCTTAATGCTTATATATTAAACGAATGATACATTTGTTGTGATGTACTTAAACTACATCTGCCACACCTACAATTAGACGGAGTTCTTTATCTTGAAGCACACATTTATGAACACAACTTACAACCTGCCTAATAAAATTTCTAAAGACTTTATTATTTTGATTAAACATTTCATTTAATTAATTAATACACTATACCTAACTGTAAAACATTCACTTTCAAATAAAAAAAAATTTAATTTTCCTGCAACAATTTTGTAATAGTTTCCAACACGAAGTCATCAGTCTTTGACATGCGCCAATTAAGCAATCAGCACCAAACAGCATCCACAGCAGAATTGCCGAATATAATTAATTGACATTCGACCTGCATTTCGTGGCACCAATGCTAACAACACCCACTCACGTGTATGACAGAATTCATCCATTTAATTTTACATTCAGACAATATTGTAAAGCATATTTAATAATTACCTCGTATTCGAAAATTTTGTTCAACAATTTGGAAAAATTAATATCGCAGGGAAAGCGAGATAAGTCTCTGTTGTCAACGTCATCCAATCAAGTTTGTAACGTTTGAAAAATACATAAACAAAATTAAATAAAAACCAAAAAAAAGTCATTTAAAAAAAAAAAATTTGGACCTTGAAATGTTTTTTTAAAATTATAGCTTCACTAAATGATCTGTAATTATTCGCTACATCATAAGAGTCTAAAATGTAGTGCGCGTTGAATGTACATAATTGGTTTTAATATTTTAATGTAAAAATTTTTATATGAAAAAAAATGGATAAAAAACCTTTGGACGCAAGTTTTGTTTTTATATTAAGTCCAAATTTGATGAAATTTCGAAAAACCGTCATGTTATCGACCGACAAATAAAACCACTAAAAATGAAGTATCCGTACGGACACAAAAAAATACGCGATTACTAATTGATTTTTTGACCCCAAAAACTAGTGTGAGAATGATTTTCTGCATTTAAAAAATCTTCTGTGAGATTTGACACATAGCTTTTGAAAACTGCATAGTATTCGAATTTAAAGTAAAAAGACATTCTGATTTGAAAGTCATTTAAATTGAGAATAAGGCAAAAATCCGTTTGAAAAGGTTAAAAAAAAATTAAATTAGTCCAAGGACAAAATCATTACCATTTGTAAAAAATCTGACAAAAAAGAATAAGAATAAAATGAAAACAAAAATACGTAAAATGATTCTGATTTTCCGATGCCGATTCCAAGCACCTCAAAGCTATTGTCACCGCTTTATTTATTTATCCATCAATGATGAATTGATTTTTTTTCCGAGTTTAACTGACGTCAATGCCCAGCTTAATTGTTCCGTGCTTTTGGCATGTGCGCGCACATTAATCTATTGTCCAGCTCACCCTTCGAATGGTGGACTCGTATGATGCGAGCTGCGACTTGTGGTGTGCGTTTGACTATGACGATGCGGCATCAGGGAGTGTCTTACTCAGTCCATTATATTAAAAAAAATGAGATCTATTTGATTGATTCTGTAATAATTAACTGACTGCTGACACACATATAGAGCTGCATTCAAATTTATGCGGAGAACAACAACAAAAATGTAAATAAATTCTCGTAATTCGTAATATAAATGTAAACAACTCCCTTCCATCCATGGAGCTCTCCTTCCATCATTCGTTGGGGGGGCAGAGAGTTGGGGGAACGAGAGTATTAATAGAGAGATTTCATTTTAGCATATTTAACGCATTCTCTTTTTATCACCGTTCAGATTAATGCGTTTGACTTTAATTTTAGGTCTGTGAAAATTGATTATAGAAGCTCGAGTATAGTATATGGTGCTTAATTTTTGCATTGCTCTTGTTTTTTTAACCAATTATTGCATTTTCTATTATATTCATGCACGGAAAGGTTAAATCATAAAATATGCTGCATGAAAGTTTAATGTTGATTAGTGCTATGACGTCACACTTCCGTTTTGCTGTAATCTTTTTTGAGCGCAATGCTCGAATTTTCGTACACGTCATGTGTTGACTATTGTGACTACCGTTAACTAGGTTGTTGTCATTTCGTTAGAAATGTGAACTAATGTGGGATTAATGACTATAATCTAAAAAGATGAAAGATTGTTTAATTTTGCAAATACTCTAAATTTTTGAAGTTTTCATTTAATTGAATCGCGTGTTCAAGTATTAAATAATCTAAGCATTTGTGATGTATCGGTTATAACTTTGTAAAGGAAATGGATGGGAGGGAAAGTTTTTTAGCCTTTTGAGATAATAAGATAACACGTGTTTTCATCTTAAAACGTAAATTATGTTTGACTTTGTATTGGACTCTTAGCTTTTCATTACAATCACAGTCCATACCGATCATAAACATCCGTCTCGTAATAAATAATGAAAGAAAAATGTCTCCTAATGCGTGCTAAATATGGGGATGGGATGGCCAATGGTTGTTGTTCAAAAAGGGAGTTTTGGGAAGCTCTGGGCAAAAAATAATTGAGCAATAATGGAGGAATTATTCATAGCTGAAATATTTGTAACAATGTTTACATAAGGCATATAAGATCATAATATAATGAAACGTTTGCATAACTGTTATCAATTTTACAAATATTTGAATATAATTAAATTCTTATAATTGAAAACATATTTCTGATTACTTTCAATGGTAAATATTTGATTTATGGTGACTTTATTAATATCAAGACACGACAAATGATAATGAAATTCTTTAGAAACAATGCAATAAATTGGCATGAACCCGCTTGCGATTATCCCTTTAACTGTTTTGAACTTCTTGTTATTTTCGTGCTAAAACCGAATGCCTGTAATGTTTGCACTTTTCACGTACACCAACGAAACCTACGTGCCGGTTAAGCAGATTGATGCACTGTTTGGAACAGCTTGAATGTGCAGCAAACAATGCAACTTGTTGGTGCAATGTCAAACACAAACTTCTATTAAATGCTTTGACGCTAACTGCAAATTGCTAGTACATTTTATGCTTGTCAACAATGCAACCCTGCAAGTGTTCGGTTGTATCATGTTTTAACGAGTTCAATCTGTTTTTGTAGAAGAAAAAACATTTAATATTTAATTTTTATTATGAAATATGAACAAACAAGTTTAAATACTAAGAGGGTTGAGTATAATTCTGGAAGGGTCTAAGGTAATGGAGTGATGAACATTTCAGAAAAGATAATTCAACTTCATTTTCAATCAAAAATTTTGTATGTAATAAAATTAATGCACATCTCAATAAGCTTCAACATTTAACGTTATAATTAAAATGCTTTACGGATCCATACGATAGTATAAACAGAAAGTTTAACTCGTGATAAAAGTTTTGTTGAAAAGATTAAAACATTTCGTTGCAACAGGTACGAAACTTGAAATTTCAATCCATAAACTTTTCTAATATATATTATAACAACATGTAAGCGTTGTGAAAACTTGAATTAAAGAAAGTAAGGAGAATAATCCTTGCAGCTTTAGTAAGTGGATTCAGAAATCTTTCGTAAAAATAACCAGAAAACAAACTCATTTCGCATAAATAAGTACAATCTATTTTCGTATTTTTAAATCGTTTAATATGTTAAATATTTAATAACAAATTATAAATTCTAATAAAAAAGTTATGTTTGTTTATTGAAAAGTTTAAATTAAGCTCTATTAAAAACACATTTGAGTAAGCGAAAAATTCATTCGCGGTTCGTCAAAAAATTGACTAATTACAAAATTAAAAAACTGTGTGATTTTTCGCGGTTATGTATCCAGTATAAAAATTCAAACGACGGTAAAACCTTAAACAGAATCTATACGAGATTTTACACACGTATTTGTCAGCATTCGGAAAGCAACAAAAGCATTGGTCAAAACCGAAATAAAAAGCGAAAACCATTAAATCGCGGTTCATGAAAAGATTGACTAATTGCTAAAATTATTTCGGAAGTCGATTTGGCAGTGTTTCTATTCGTAAGAAACACCTTGCGATATTATCAATCAGGCTGAAACTGTAAATGGGATCGATCCGAAATATTTCGCACGTATTTTTCAACATTGCAAAAGTATTTTGGAAACGCGAAAATACATAGAGAAAATCCAATGCAGAAATGTCAACGAGGGAAAAAACGAAATAATATTGCTAAATTTTTTTTGTGTTTCCTTTTTTGAAGTAAAAGGATATTTCAGAAGAAAGAGGAAAAATGCTACGAAACGAAACCATTATGAACAAGCAGCACCATGAACACAAATTTCTGCATAATAATTGTCATCGTTTTCAATTTTTACTTTGAATACATAAAAACTTGAAAAATAAACATGCTTTTATCAAACATTTATGATATTCAAGAATATAAGTGATTACTAAAAACGCTTTTAGAAAACAACATGTTGTGTCCGAGTAGCGCACGGGTTCATCCGCTAGTTAATAATAAATGCCTTAACATATGTTTTCAAAATTAAAAGACATTAGAGTGCACAAGCTTCTTC
This sequence comes from Sylvicola cinctus, assembly GCA_963854165.1. Classification (NCBI taxonomy): domain Eukaryota; kingdom Metazoa; phylum Arthropoda; class Insecta; order Diptera; family Anisopodidae; genus Sylvicola; species Sylvicola cinctus. The sequence goes on along the minus strand of OY974083.1, from coordinate 28,344,127 downwards.
TTAAATGTATTAAATTTTAGCAAATCCTAGGTTGCCCGTCGACGATTTATTGCAACAACAAACAATATTGATAACTATTAATCTGACATAGAATTCATTAATTTTAATACATTTTTAAGATAAGAAAAAATACGATAAAAATTATTGCAACGATTGAAAATTACTTTGACACAACGATTTAAAATAGCTGATAAAATAAGCAGCTTAATTGTTGCAAAGTTCAAAGTCAAAGAGTTTAAATCAGTTTAAAGATTAAATTTTTGTGTACAACCGAAAAAAAATCGAATAATGCTGAATCTCATTTTGATACCTTCTGAAAAAAGAGGAAAACAAAAAAAAAGTGACAGCATTTTTTAAACTCGAAACGGCTTGACAAATTTGAACCAAATTTTATTTGCTGCAAAACAAAAGATACTTGCATTTTTTAAACCTCATTGTAGGTCAAGCTTAGGAAAAACATATTATTTTCCAAAGTACAATAAGGGCCCTTATGATTTTGATGTTTTTGATAATGGTAACTACTAATTTTTCAAACCCTAACATATTAATTAACAACTTACATTTTTTTAATTTTTTGCAAGATAAGCAAATTAATTGAACACTTTCGTTTTATTTGTGTTTTTATGAAGTCTGCCATGTAAAACAAATTGTCATCTGGGTCTTGGGTGCGTTTCAAACTTATATAATATCAAGCGCAAGTTGTGAAGTCGCTCTCCTTTGCATATTGAAAGAACTTATTTCTGCAAATTTTCTTACATTTTCAACGTACATTTAACTACAGCAGAAAAAGTAACAAAGTATGATATGCCGTAAATAGCATACACTACATATTTCTACAATAGGTTACAGACTATAGCCTATGCACTATGTGATACTTGTAAATTCAAGATCAGATATTTCAAAGGAAATGTTGCAAGTATTAAGCAGAAGCTGCTTTGAAGTTTGAAGCGAACCTCGGAACAGGTACACTGCTTGACCTGATTGGGGAGAAGGCCACAAGCATTTGTTTAACCTTTGACGATGTGGTTAGAGCCGCTTTCAGTGGTGGCATTGTTGTTAAAGGCTTACTGTCCCTCCAGTTATACGTATGATGTAAAAAAAACTACATCGCAGGGAGAACGAGGTGTGAATTTATATACGACTGTTGCCTAACTACATTTTAATAAAGTTAAAATGTTCAGCAAGTTTCCCTATCTTATTTAGTCCTATAATAGTCTGATAAAAAAAAATTTCAAAAATATTTAAGACTTCTGAGATATAAAAAATTTGAATTTTTCGATTTTAACCTCGAAATGCTCTGCTAGTTTTCTTGTCTTATTTAATCCTACAATAATCTGAAAGAATTTTTTTGATATTGTGTAAGGTGTCTGAGATAGAAAAGTGGGATTTGTCTTTGTCCACCCCCTTCTTCGCCAGAAGGAGCATCTAATGGGATATAGGATATATGCAGTTTTATAAGGGATACCTTGAAGATTAATTGCTGTGAAAATAAAGAAAATCGTAGAGTACATTTTTGAGACCCCATACGAAAAAAACTGCCCTTGGCAATAACTTGACCTTGAAGCATCTGACCTTGAAAAAACAAGAATTCCATTCTTATATTTTTTTCTAATATTTAACAAAAAAGACCACTTTTTTGGGCTCAGGGGCGTCAAAACGAGTTTCTGCATCGTCAACTTTTTTTCCGAAAAAAGTCGTAATACCAAAATCTATATATGACCTTGGGGGGTCGTATATAAATTAAAAACATTAAATTATATCACAAATCACAATGCTAAGGTGTGTTTCTTGTATACATATAAAATATGAAGAAAAAACAAATCATAAACGATAACTATTGCATTAGGGTGGCATATTTAATTGGGCTAATTATTATACCCTGTGTGTGTGTGTGCATTAATTCAGGTATCAACTGTACGCTGCCAGCAATTGATGACTTCCCCCGAGATTACTTCACTGAAGTAGAGAGACAATCGGGTGCTGTTGTACTTCATGTGGCTGCGAGTCTATATTTATTTGCCGCGCTCGCCGTTGTTTGTGATAAATATTTTGTACCTGCTGTCGAGAAAATTTGTCATGGTAAGATTTACTGCGGCTTGTGTGTTGTGATAACTTTTCACAACGAAAATTTTGCCACACAAAATGCACTTTAGATACTCATAATATTTATGGTTGATGTGTTTTTGTTTTAGCGCTTAACATGTCAAATGACGTGGCTGGGGCGACATTCATGGCAGCCGCAACATCAGCGCCAGAGCTTTTTGTTAATGTGATTGGAACTTTCATAACAGAGGGCGACATTGGCATTGGCACAATCGTTGGGTCAGCGGTCTTTAACATTTTGGCGGTGGCTGCTTGCTGTGGTATTGGTGCTGGAATGGTAGGACATTTTTATCGTTGATGTTTATTTTTTTGGTTCACAATTTGAACACATCTGAATTTTTTTTATCGAACATTGAAAGCTGTTGAAATTTATGACTTCCAGAAAGATAAACTTAGATTAGGTTTTATGGCGTTGCTGATCTCAATGTGTAATTTGAATTTTGTATAATTTTTCATGTAGGTTGTTCCGCTGGATTGGTGGCCTTTGACCCGTGATTGTATGGCTTACGGTATCACCGTGGCAATCTTGATTTGTATCATTCATGATGAACGTGTGGAGTGGTATGAGGCGTTAATACTAGTCTTGCTCTACATCGTTTATATAGCTGTAATGTACTACGATAAAGCATTCCAACGATGTGCCAGAGGTAATACAGTCATTTATTTTTTATATCTGAGTTCAATGTGTCGCAAAAGAAACTGGCTTCAAATAAATAAAAAAAGCACTAGCACCCGAATTCACTAAATGCAATAATTTTCCAACACATGTGCAATGTTTGTGAGCAGTTAAATTTTAATTAATATGTAAAAACCAATTAGTAAATTTCGTGACGTCCTGCCAAACAATAAAAATCAATCAGATATCGTTGCATGATTAAAATTTAACTGAAATATGCAAGTTATGGTTTGAAAAATTGTTTCAATAACATCCTCTTGCTGCAATTATTATTTAATAAATTGTGATTGATTTCCCAATTCCGATTTTGGTTTTTAAATAATATTACGAATGTACAATGTCATTGGTTTTTGGGTGCATTAGTGGTGAGTCTAACTAGTTTTTATACACACTCAATGTTGCACATTATTCCAGGAGGTTTGAGACACGCACAATCTCGTCGATCACGTGACAGTAGTATTCAGTCCAAGTCAAGTCGGGAACAAGGTAACTACTAACCTACTAAATAACACAGATTTATACGCTAAAAACATGACTTTTCGAAATAACACAAATACACTTACAATTTATTTTCAAAACAAACTAATAAAATAGAGAAGCTGGAAGTCGTACTACCACTTACTGTGGATCATTTCCAACAAAATGGTAACATTAAAAACATTGCTCATATTGACGCCACCAACAATGAACAACCCTCGGTCGTTGATGACCCACAAAAACGGTCAATTAAAGATGGGGAGGGCGGCGTTGACCACAATGTAACAATTGCTGAAACTCAGCCGCCTAACGAGCGGATGACTGATGCTGCCGCCGAGGACGGAAAAATCAACATTAGAACGACGACAGAGGAGGGAGGGAACGGAGAGGAAAAGACAGCTAATGATGAGAAGGATGAGTACAAATACTCATTGATTCAATTTCCATGGGGACGTGGATGTATGCGGCAAATACTGTGGGTGGTTATTTGGCCAATTCATTTGCTGTTTTTCTTCACAATTCCGGATTGTGAACGGCCGCGTTTGAAGAAGTTTTTCCCCCTCACATTTTTGATGTGTATCATTTGGATTGGATCTTTGTCCTATTTGGTGGCCTGGATGATAACAATTATTGGTAAGACAGTGTGCAGCTTTAATATTAAGTTATTTATTAAATTAAATTCGTTTTATTCAAGGTGACACACTAAAAATACCTGACTCAGTAATGGGCATCACATTTTTGGCAGCCGGCACAAGTGTGCCAGAAGCTGTTTCTAGTGTAATAGTTGCCAAACAAGGTATATACTCGTTTATGCTAAATAAAATACACACATAATGCCGTCTGCTATTGTTTCGCTTTATTCATATTATGTTGTATAAAATGTTAATGCAGGTCACGGTTCAATGGGAATCTCGAATTCAATTGGATCGAATACATTTGACATTCTGCTGTGCCTGGGACTTCCATGGCTCATAAAGGCCGCATTTCTGCCGATTGAACCGGGTCACCATTGGGTGGGTATCAATTCAGCTGGTCTGGAATACTCCGCCATTTCGCTGCTGTCCACTTTGTTGATGCTATACGTGACGTTCTCATGGAATAAATTTAAGTTGGACCGCAAAGTTGGTCATGCGTGTCTCATTATGTATGCGGTGTTCTTAATATTAGCCACTCTAATTGAGCTGAATGTGTTCTTTAGAGTGAATCTGCCGACATGTGGGCGGTGAATTTAATTTAAGATGACTGTATTAGAGCAAGGAAGGAGTAATGATTACAATTAAAATTAAAACCGCACAAAAAATATGTAGAGAACAAATTTATCAAAAAAAGAATGAAAAAAAAAATCCAAAAAAAAACCTCTCGAACACATACAAATAAATAAATTACTCTAGAATAAGATGAATAAGTGACATTAAATAAATTGTTGTTATATGATGTCGACATGTGTAATTGAATTAAACTGACAAAGTGTTTGTAGTTTGGTTAACTCACATACGGCTTCACATGCTATACGTGTTTGTGTTTGCTCGTAATGATATTTGTATTGTATTCTTAGTCAATAAACGTGGAGAGATAATTTTAACAATTTTCAATTAAAACTCTTTCTTCAATTTCAAGTTTTCCTATGGCTAAATCCTTTTAACTGATATGCTGTAAAATTGTTATTGTAGTATTTTGAATCACACAATTATTACAAACGTATAATGTATAGGTATGTAGAATTTTTATATAAATATGTAGGCAGATGCTATTCTACTCGAGTTAAGAAAACTACTTTTCTTGAGATAGCGGTTTTTACCAGTTAAGTCGAGATGCAGCATTTCAGAATATTTGTATGTGTACTTTGTGTGTAAATGTTTATAAACTTTAAATTAAATCAATTTCTGTGTAAACTTTTGCGTTGATACGTTCAAATCTCGCATGAATCCATAATGTTAGCTATTAAGCGAAAAATAAAGTTACATTTAGCAAAAACGTACGTTTTAATAATTTTATTTTAATTTATTGTAAAAGAATGAAGGTTTTTAAAAACCGAGGACTTTGAAGTTTACTGCAAGACGTGTGGTATGCAATCAGATTCATTTATTTTCCCATTATTTTTTGGGCTCAAGGGGTGTCAAAACGAGTTTCGTAAATAAATTAAAAATGTAATTGAAAATACCGCCCAGCTACGAAACTTTAATCTCGCAATTCAAAATTTTGGTGGTAAATGGCTATTCGCGCATCTGCGAAACCGCACTATCTGTGTTGTTCAATAAAATTCTCAATGAAAGTCTTTATGACAAGATAACAGTTATCACGGATTACCATTGATTCTTATCATATAGTATAAATTTGTGTTGAAAAACACTACAAAATAAATAAGATCCATTTAACCAAATGAACAAAAGTATGCTTTATTAGTTATGAGTTGCGGCCAAATGAATTGTCATCCAGTAAGGAAAGCCACATAATACTTGGCACTCGATGTTTTTCTATTGTAGTTTAACCTTTTTCTAAAACTAAGACCAAAATACTTTTATTTAAGTTTGCTTTATATCCTAAAGAACAAATAAAATTACCTTGAAATGTTTAGAAAAATCAACCAATCTTAAGGTCAGAGAAACGGACTCATCAACTTACATATAACTTTTCGATGTCACATATTAAATTCTTTGTATACCTTAAGACTTAAGTGAATTATGCCACGTACGTCTTCACGTTCGTGGCGTTACATCATGGCATATAAAAAGTCATCATTTGTTTATTCATTGCTGATCAAGTAAGATCAAAAAATTAAGCTTTGCAAATGATAATTCGTAATTCTTGCAATTGCAACTACAGATACACTGATAATAATAAATGTGTTGAGAAAAATGTTTATTTAAGTTTATAGTTTGGTTCATCCCATTTAAAGCTTCGAGATAATTTGCTTTATATGTTACCCATGTTACAAAGTTTCAAATTGGGGAGGGGGGGTTTCTACCACTCTTTCTAGCATTTCCGCGAGTTATATCTGCTTAGAGAGCTTTAACCGTTTCGTGTCAATCGACGTAAACAAATTTTTTTACATATCTCCTATGAAAGTAATCCCATGATGTAAGGCAATACAGCTGACACTTAACAACTGCCAAAAGAAACTATAATTAAAAAAATTACCATTAATTCACCCTTTGTTTAACCAAAAATATGTTTTACCACATACAACTTGAAAAAATTGAATTTCTAAAGACGATATGCTTTCATATTAATTCGCATCTTCGTATTTATGATAACTTCAAATCATATTGATATTGAGAAGCTTAATCCCCTACAACGCGAACTGATTACTCTGAAGTACTTGCGCAGGATTTGATAAAGTATACACAGGCTCTTGAGTTATCTTACAACATTGTATTAAACATAATTAGCCACGTACTAGTTCGTTAAACAATATTAAAATGTTTGTTATAAAAAAATTCCATGGATACTTACAGCGATGCGCGATCTGTTTCATGTAAACACATATAATGATAAGTCAATAATAAATGAGTCAAACAAAAAAAGGCAAGGTTTGAACTAATTTTACTAATCATTTTAAAATGTGAAAGTGAAATAAAGTTCAGTACAAAACAAAGACTTTAGGGGTTATCTTCTCAAAACCATGCCTGCCAATTCTTAAATAAAGAAAGAAGATAGAAGAAAGAACTAACAATCAAAATAAAATCAGATAAACAAAATGCATTATCACACCACACTTTTGAAATTGTTCTTCAGTTTGATTTCAACAAATCGAAATTTAAATCTTCTGCGCGGTATAAATTTTCAATTCTAATATTAATTGTTAAAAACTTAAGTCTGTTGCACATTGTCAAGTAAAACGTTACTGCAAAATTTAAATTATTTGTTGCAACAAATGTCACGTTCAAATAACCCAAAGAGATGATGACAATAATTATCATGAAAATGCAACTGCATCTCAAACAATTGACACAGAGTCTTGCATTTGTTTGCTCAAAGATTACAGATTAGTGCACAAAGCAATTAAAGTTAGTCTTCTTATCAATAATATTTATCGATTTACTGCCAGCCAGTAAAACACAATAGATGTCTCTGAAAGATTGTTGTCGAAACTATAAAAGCAAGCCAGATTAAATAATTAATGTGTTAAATTCATTATGCATTATTCAGACAGTGAGTGAAATATAACTAAGTCGTGCTGTGCATCAATGTGACAATCCACAATTTCTTAAAAATAAGTAAAAGTTTGTTAACAGTTTTTCAATAAATTCCTTTCTACTTCTTTAAGAGGTAAGTCATAGCAGATTAAAGGTCACGTACAATAATACAGCTGTGAAATAAAGTCCAATAATTTTAATTTGGGCGAAAACGTTTTGACTTGTTTGGCACTCTTTAATGGTCGATTGTCTAGAAGTGATAATATAATATTTGATTATGTGGTAATAAAAAGTGTGTGAAATTTATTCCAGACGTTAACCTGTACAGTGTACACGTTATAAATTGAAATTTTAATTACATCCCTTATTTAATAGTAAGGAAAATTATAGTTTATGCAGCATTCAATTCAAACAACGCAACTGTTTAATTAGTGAATTGAATGTGTACTAAGAAAATATTGCAGAAGTGTATTAATGGGATCATGAACAGCCGTTACAGAAATTGGAATTGATTACAAATACAATTGGAGTGTAAAATAACACGGAGTACAACACACCACACCCGGAAAAGGACAATGTTGACTTGAACTTATTTCTGTAAACAATGCGCCCAAGATAGTCAGGCACATAAACCACGACAAAATGTCTGCAAAGATTATTTAACTTCAGAGTAGTACAAATTTAGACTAATTTATAAAGTTTCCGCAATTGCAATTAATTACTTTTGCGCCAACTGCACAAACAATGTCAATTACTTAGGTCATCAAGTATTATAATTTGTAAAATGTTCCGACTATTTCATAAGACTGTAGAGACTAGAAACAAGAATGCTTTCGGTGCCCGGAAGGATGTATTCAGTAAAATCTAATTACACATTGGCATAAATAAGAGCTTCAAATGTAATTCTTCAAAGAGGCAATGCGTGTACATATCTAGGACAAAGCTAAATTTTCCAAATACAGAGTATGTACGTAATTGAATTTCCTTAAAAAATGTTAAGCTTACCAGGTGTTGTGTATTTGATATATTAACGTTGGTATGTACCAATGTGTTTACTCAGTACATCGTATATGATAGGGTATGGCAGGGCATTATGAGACGAGTGTTATACAAACGAACAAAAATTTATATTGTTGCATATTATTCCAATGAATGTATTTTAAATTTGAGTTTGTATTGAAATATAAAAATTGCACGTCTATTAATTCATTTTATTTCTGTCCTATTTCATTCATTTCGGACTTGATTATGTGCATTTAGTTCAATTTCCCTTGATTGTAAAATGTAAAATGGAGTTGCCGAAAGTTTATTGATATCAATAATGTACATTAAACCAAAAATTATCATTTTAGTGTCACTCTGTCTACGCTTTTTCGCTTTTTCAAACTAAAATCTACAGTACAAATAATAAATATCAGTGTAAGACTGTTTGATTTTCATGCCAACATATTAATTAAAAATAATAATAATTTTTTTTTTGTGTTGTCGATACTTGAGTGATACTTATTTAGAATTTTGGTTATAAAACGTTCTCATTTCGAGAATAAACTCAGTACAAAAAAAAATATGCAAAAATTTAAGAAAATTATATTTAATTAATTTTTATATGACTTTCAGATCCTTACATATTTATTCACAGTCGTAAATAGTTTTAGTATATCATTAACCCCGTGATACCCTATAATTCAATATCCGTTCTTTGATCAAATATACATGCTTACATATAGTTACAGAGCAGAGACAAAAATGCGTGCGTTAATAAATATATGTACATATTTTCGAATTTCAACCCCCTCCCACCAAATCATTCTCTTGTGGATACATCATGCGTTTTCGCAAAATTTAATAAATTTCAATTCTCACCCAATGCTTAAAAAAAGTGGCGGCAGACAAAAATCAGTTTTCCCTTCCATTTTGTTGTAACATTTTATATTAAATATTTAAAGGAATTTTTTATGGTTTTTTATTGTTTCGATGGTATACACAAAAATATGTATACGGAATATTGTGTTTGTGGTACACACAACGTATATTACTGAAGGTTACAAGCGAAATGACAGATTCGCCAAGAGAATACATTCGCGGTACGTGAATGTAGTCTTCCCGAAATTTATGTATCCGTGTTTTTGTTAGGGGTGTTTAAATACATAATATATACTATGTATAGCAAAAAGTTATTGAAACAAATGTTCTTAAATTTTCCTCATTTGATATTCCTCAAAATTGGTTAGCATGATTTGGGAATTCATATATGTATTACCAAAAGTTTATGTGTATTTAAATTCAACTTTCCGAGATGTTATTTTTAGATTGAAGCAGACCCTACTAGGCATACTCGTAATGTTCAGACTTATATAGAAAGTAATCAATTATACACTCAATTAATTACACAATTTGGTTGTGAAGAAAATTTTTTTATTACTTTAAGAATTTCGGAGAAACTCTATATGTTGGTTGATTTCAAACCGTTGCAATTGTTTTGTTTACAAAAAAGAGTGACTTTGAAAAAGTAGCATTTTTCCCATCTATGAGTCATAAATGTTGTTTTGTAATGTTGGGACAAAGTAAAATAACTAAATAAAATTCATTTAATCCTCAGCTTACTTTCAGCTAATCTTCAATTCAGCGGTATTGTATAATTCAAGGGGAACCCCGAGAGATCTCTAGAAACATGTCACTGTTATTTCATCCGCACAGAAAGAGAAAAACTCGGATATCAATGGTCGTGAGGATTATTTTGCTTGTGGCAATACCTGGGGTCTACTTGTTAGCATTGCAACACAACAGTTCCGATAAAACTTGTACACAGTTTATATTATCCTGTACATCAAACAGTTTCATGAAAATTCAACATTTATGTATATTTGTAGCTCCATCTCAAAAACACCAGAGTCGAAAGCTGTTGGAAACAACGACAAATTGGGACGATGTGACACTTGTTGACAACGCAACAGTAATTGCCAGTGAAAAAAATTGCACATTGCCTGCAATTTTTGAATTTCCGTCAGACGGACTTACAAGGGATGAGCGTCAGGGGGGATGGATTCTCATTCATTGCATCTTTGCATTATACTCATTCTCATTGTTGGCTATTATTTGCGATGATTATTTTGTTCCAGCTATTGAGTTAATGTGTGATTGTACGTATTATTGTCTTGAGTCATTGTTTTTGTTCAATCGATAATCCCATGAAATTTATATGGTATTTTAAAAATAAACAGCTCTCAACATGAAGGCGGATGTTGTAGGTGCAACATTTATGGCGGCAGCCACTTCAAGTCCTGAGTTGTTTATCAACTGTGTCGGTACTTTTGTGACCAAAGGAGATTTAGGCGTGGGCACAGTTGTGGGGTCTGCCGTTTTTAATATACTGGCCGTTCCAGCGTGCTGCGGTCTCTTTGCTGGACAAGTGGTGCAGCTCGATTGGTGGCCCGTCACTAGGGATTGTGGTGTCTACGGACTGGCTGTGCTTGCTTTGATTGGAATCTTGTATGATGGTCGTGTCATGTGGTATGAGGCATTAGCACTTGTGTTGGCCTATTTTCTTTACATTTTATGTACGCTAAATGAGTGGTTTTGGGAATAAGCTTGTGTCACTGACTGCCTTTTTTTTTTGGTTATTCATTATTTACTGCAGTGATGTACTGCAATGACATTTTTGCAAGGAAAGTCAGAACAATGGTGTCCCTTTGTCGCAGAAGAAAAAAATCGAGACTGTATAGAGAGGTGACTGAGATTTCACCTTTATTGGCAACTACTATGCACAATAGTGCAAAAAGCTTAGACAACATCGAGACGCTGTCGGACCGAAGCGACGACTTTGGTATGGATTATAAAAAATAGATCATTTTTAATAATTAATGTAAATGTTTTATTTATTATTCATCAGCCCCTGATCCATGGCATCGTCGGGATATGCATGTAGTCGTGTTTTTACTTAAATGGCCCATTACTGCACTTCTGTGGATGACAGTGCCAGATTGCCGAAAGCATCCACGACTAAAATATGTCACGTTCATTGCCGCTGTTGCCTGGATTGGTGTTATGTCGTATTTTGTGGCATTTCTAATAACGATTGTTGGTGAGATATGGCTTTATAAATCACAAAAGTGTCAATCAAAATGCCTCACGTCAAGCCATAAAAACTCAAAATGAACAGTTTTTTGTTTGCTTTTTTTTAAATTCCAAATACAAGAAGAAATTTTAATTTAAAATGAAACTAACCAAAACTGTAATCGTTTTAGGTGACACACTTCATATACCTGACTCTGTGATGGGATTGACATTACTTGCAGCCGGTACTAGCGTTCCGGAAGCAGTGTCGAGCGTCATTGTTACTAGTCAAGGTCAAGGTGGAATGGGTATTTCAAATTCAATCGGATCAAATACATTTGATATTCTGCTTTGTTTGGGTCTGCCATGGTTGATTAAATCCTATTTCCTGCCAGCCATCCCCGGAGATCACTGGGTGGTACTCAACTCCAAGGGGTTTACTTATTCAGCCATCTCCCTTCTTTCGACGTTGTGTGGACTGTATTTAGCATTTTTCTTGAACAAATTTAAACTCAATTGGACTATTGGTCTTGTGTGCACTATTATGTACATTGCCTTTTTAGCATTCTCGAGTATGATTGAATTGAATGTGTTCTTTTTTGTAAATCTTCCAACATGTGATCATTAATTATTAATATGTCTAGTTTAACGGATAAACAATGTCAATAAAGGAGCCAATATAATTTCTCCCTCGCGTGATTGATTTGAAATTTGTGTGGAAATTTTTTTTTTTAAATCCAACTGAACTTGTGCTAATTTAATTTAAATGATGTTTTCATTTGAAGATCGGTTTACAAGGTAAACGGTTATTAAAAAAAGTCTAATAATATTTCGACATTAAAAATATCGTATAATAAAAAAAGTTAAAAATTTTTAGTGTTTAATGCAATTTATATTTTTTCATTGACTCAGAAATAAAAACTACCGAAAATTGGGAAAATATAATCCCACAGGTATTTGTAGTACTCACTTTTATAGCTGCTAAGACTCTTGAAAAGCAAAATTATCATACATAGCGGAATTACAATAATATTTAATTATTGGAATTGCAATCGACAAAGGCATCTTTTGAGTAAGTATTTTATTGAGTGTCATTTCGATTGAAATATTCTTGACGTTTATGGGAAATGTTTGTTGTTTAGAGATAAAACAATTAAATTTAACGAACTTCCGAGGAAGTGAGCAAAACTGACTTGTTAGAGTTTATATAATAATTTGGTATTGTCAAGAGCTTTGTCTCATTATAATGGCAAAAACAATTTATGCAATGAAGGTGATTAACATCCATTTATGGAAACCCCACTCTGCTCTCGCACACATTAACTTGCTAATTGGTAATTGGCATTCACTCATAGCAGCTGAAATGTGATTTCTGTGTATTGATGTTTTACATAGAAGCATAAATCCAAGCCAAACTAAATTGTTATTATTTTAAAACTTAATTAACATCAGTCGAAAGCCGGTCGTTAAATTGCGTGCGAGTGAAAACCGTGAGTGAGATTTACTGAGATTTGCTATAACACAATAAATCGATTCATTTTCTCAAGGCAGTAATTTTTAAACTGTTTATTTAAAATGTTAAACGATAACATTGTGAAATTTTGAAAGATATTATTATAATTAAATAGTACATTTTGTGAGTGATAAAAGAGTTAACAAAAAAAAAAACGGGAAACACCAAATGAAATAAAAAGCGAAGGGATCAAATATGAAATATGCAAATGCATTTCTGTGCATAGTAATTGCTATCATTTATACACATTCATCAACTGCATTACGTCTCAGTAAAACAGGTAATGCTTCAATGTACCAATGAGAAGATATTGTATTTATGTTGATTAATTTCAAACCTTCAAAAATTTCAATAGTACACATTGTTTCGTTGCCGTATCTTAATTCCTGGGTAGCGCTCCCTGCCATGTGTTTTAACATGCGATATTGATTAAGAGTTTAGCGCAGCAGAATAGACCAATCATTGTTCGTAGATTACGGGTGCCTTGTAATTAGTTGATAAAATTTGGTGAAAATAGAAAAAGGCGTTCCATTGTTTCAAACGAAATTCAGTTTTGTAAAACTTTACTCTCGTAGTACAAACAGGGTGATTCAGCGAATGAAATTTTCCTTCTAAACTATCTAGCTAGGCTCAAAATTGGAGGATTTAATAAAAAATATCTCGAAAGCCGTTTTGTTTAAAATCTATTTACAATTTATAAACTCGACATATTGTGGGTCGTAATCAAATTATATATGTATGTACATATTTCAAAAAAAAAATGTTTGTTGAATGTATGACTATTTGATGTGTAAACGAATTTTAGTACTTTATATTGTTCAATAATTTAAAGTTAACAAATTTAAATATATTGAAATTTATATTATTTATTATCGAACTCAATATATCATTAACTAAATCCATTGTAAAACATTTGTAATTTTTCTAGTGCCATCTGCGACTTCTTTTAATTATTCATTAATCATTACTGCCCATAAGCATTTAAAAGCCAATTAATCGTGGATCGGATTCGCACGCGAGGTGAATTAATTTCGTCATCAATGATTCATTTAGCCAGAATCAGAATTCACACAGATTCGTCCGAAACGCAATAACTCAAAAATATTGATATATTGATTCAATGGTATGGGTCTCAACACACAGTTGGGACAGAACGAATATTGTATATATCTATATTATTATATGTAATTAATTAAAGTACTTAAGGAAAAATAAACTTTATACCAGCATAATTTGTCACATGATTAATTTATAAATATTTTATATTCAAGATTCGATTTATCGCGTTTCTACTGTAATATAAACTATATTTGAATGTATTTTTGTCAACGTCAATATTCATTGATTTAACTTCAAAGTTATGATTTCAAATTCAAATGTACGAACTAAATCGCAGTGTTTTTATTGAAAGGAAAAAATTAGTTACAATGATTTATAACTTAACATGTTTGTAACGTAGTAAATAGGAGATTTCAGGTAATAAATATTTTGATTGATTACCGTTTCGTGGAAACGGAAATCGATATCTAATGTCAAACGCAACTTTACATACTGACTCGATGGTGTTGTCTAACGATATGGATTTGTATTGCAAACCAATATAAATATTTAAATTTATAATAGCCTGTATTTATATCCTAAAATAATTGGATTACAAATGCGTTGTCCAGTCATTAATTAAAGGTATGGCTTTAATTTAGGAAGTACCGCATTCATTTTTTGCAACAACGTTCAAGGATATAAAGTGTTTGGTATTTTATAAAAATTGATTACGACACATTGTAATTTAATCCAAAGAAGTGGTCTAGAACACAACTTGTTGAAAGCGTGTCTGTACGTCCGTACGTCCATTTCAGAAATCTTGAATTTTCTTGAAATTAAAAAAAAATATTCCCGGTTTTTTAAATACTCGTAGTTTTATGTTTTGAATTTAAATAAATATTTTTTAGAATTTTTCGTTTTAATTGGACTAGTAATAATGTAGAATTTTGTACTAATAAAAAATTGATGTATTGAAAACCCAATTTATATACGACCGACTCACAACCTTAAATAATATGTTACAATATAATTATATTTTCCTTCAGAATGATAATGAAAATTAAATGTACGCATGATCAAATTATAATATAATAAAAGTTATCTGGTTAAAATTTTGAAATTGCAATTTACAATATACAATCATATCAGAAAAACGAATAATTATATTACGGTGTTAACCCCAACAATTGTGATCGGATAGCAACTGCAACTGTCGAATCGAATCAACAAATGACTACACTTCACTGTCCAACATTTATCAGGCAAAGTATTTTTCCTAAAAGTTCTCACACAGGTGATTACTTCGCGACCTTCAAAGACACGCCGCCAAACGCATAATAAAATCACATCACAAAAAGAATTAAAAATTTAACTGTCAAATTGATAACAACTTTTTGACAATCACAATATTTATTAAGCTAGTATATGGCCCAAAAACAACAAATAATTAAAATTTTCCATTTTTTTGTGGGCATAATAAAACTGTTGTGAATATGTACAATGTATGCAACTACAGTACGTTTATGTATAATATATAATAATTTTCATAACTATGCACAAATATCTACCGGTCAAAATCCAGTTTACCATGTTGAACTTAATTATGATATACATGTAATGTCGAGACATATTGTGCACGCTTTTAATTTGTGCATTTATGATGAAGACTGATGAGAGTACATCAGGTTAAGCAAACATTCTTAAGGCTATATAATAATTATTATAATTTATATGTATGCTACAGTTGTATGCTTTATGGCATTGTGAGTTATAACATTTATCATGCACCATAGCCTATAATTCAATTAAACTTAATTGTCTAAAATCATGGCCGTGATATATATTTGGAAGGGCAGGGCATTTTAAATATTATTTGATTCTTTGATTTTTGAATTTATTTATAAGTAACATTGATAGAAAATTTGTGTTTTCTGGAAAAATTCAATACTAGTAGATTAATTGTCCTTAATACACCATGCCCAGTTTGGTATGAAGCGACATTTCAAGCCTCACAAACATTTTTCAAGTTCCAATCTCTAAACTTTGCAATCCACAGGCAATATATAATATGTAGTTTTTAATGTTGATTATTTTGAATTCGAACTTTGACGTTGGATTTTTTTGTTTCGTCTAACTGCAACTCTAAATTTTTTTCCAAAAAAAAAAAAAAAAAATCCGTGTGTCGTACTTAAATTAAAAAGACTCTTGAGAAAATGGATTTAACTTAGTTATTCGAATCACTAAAACACGAATAATATATCCCCCTCGCGTCTTTTGTTCGAACTTTCAAGCCACCAAATGGGAATTTATTAGAGATTGTCTAAGATATTATAAACGATAAAAGATTTTTCCAAAAATATTTTTTCAGAGTGTCAAAATAACCGTATGTACATTAACCAAATTATCTTTTTCAATGAAATTCTAATAATAAAACCAAAGTTGTGAATGAATTTGTAAGAACTCATAAACGGATGACGATTAAATAAATCCGGATCTTATTCTATTTGCCAATCGTAATCCATATTAGCGGTAATAACCACATAGTAAATTGTTATACTACATATGCAATCAAATATCGCACATCACTGTAATAATATGTACTCATGTGTGGATGTCTCAAGTTTAAAAACAAACAATATTGTAAGGTGCATCCCACCACCCATGTCTGTCACGCGAAATGCTTCTAAAAATAAAAGGCAATAAAGCGGAATCTTCAGAGATTACGGATACGCTCTCATAAAACCCCAATATAAATTACAACTACGTGTACGATGTACATAAATTATTATATATTTGTTGGCGTGAATCCCCAGCAATAAGGGAGACCATCGCTAGTCGCTCCACAAATCTTTATAATATGTTTATTCGGATATGCCTTTTGAGTATTTGTTTATAAATATGATGTTTAAAAGTGAATACCGATGCATTTGTGTCTGATTTCCAAGAGGTTGTCATACCATAAAGTGCTTTGTCAGACAAATTGATAAGAATTAAGTACCGACTAATTGAACTATGGGACTGATTTAAGGCAAATCGTTGCTGTAATTAAATGCTCATTCATTAAAAGATTGCTGGAGGTGCGATTTCAATTGGAATATTAAATTACAAAACGGTTCCTAGAGAGCATTTAAAATGAAATTGTTTGGTTTTTGTGTGATGGTGCTAGTGATGAATGAATATGCGTCTGGATATATTTTATTAGAACAAAGTGGTTAGTGTAAATGCTTTTGTGACTGACATTGAAAATTTCTAAAAAGGACTAAAAATTCAGAGGGAAAACACGATTGATTTTTGTGCTTCCTCATGTGGAGTGCGAAATAAAAAATCAGTTTTAATTTGTTGAATTAAATAATGTCTATATAAATTGGTTAAAGCCAATAATAATTATTTAACAAAATAAAATATTTAGGGCTCGTTCACTTTGTATCGTTTAGCTTATTGTGTACCAATTACGAAGAGTAATTTTTAAAAATTTCCCTTGTGATGGAAAATTCATAAAAAAGCTTCTAATAATAAATCATAATTTATTTCGACTTGCAGCAAGTATTCTTCAAATTACATCACTTGGGTCAGTCCTCCAGAAATCTAATAGAAGTATTGTTTCAAGATGCGATCAAACGTCTGCTATAGAAGAGTTTCCAGCTGACATATTCACAGGTAAATATTTGTTCTAACTACGTGAGAAAGAAAATCTCTTAAAATTTGATCTCAATATTTAGTTTCCCAAAGACGACAAGGAGCGGCTATTTTACACGCCATTGGTGCAATTTATTTTTTCACATTATTGGCTGTTATCTGTAATGATTACTTTTTACCATCTGTAGAACTCATTTGTGAAGGACTTAATATTTCCAAGGTAAGCAACAATCGTTAACAAACACATTTGTTGTTTAAAACTACTACTCGCATATATTGTATTTACTATACATATTTGTTTGATGGTTGTAATCAATTTATAATGTTGTTTATCAGATTAATTTGCGATATGATTGCTTATTAAATTGGTGACATTAATACTTTGTATTATTGTTTTAATAATTCGTCGAAATTTTACAACTTTAAAATGTATTTTTAGTTTTGGAGTGTTATTGAAACAAATAAATTTTTATTAAAATGCGGTACTTGAGACGATTATTTGTGGAAAGTTTAAGAAATAAACAAAGGAGTGATCTATTGTCGTATTAGGTTGTCATTACTCATTATTAAAGAATTCACGGGCTAACCGAGCTTAAAGCAGACTTATAAAACTGACATGTTTGCCATCGTTTCAGGATGTTGCTGCTGCCACATTCATGGCAACTGCCACAACGATGCCCGAATTTTTCACTAACATAATCGGAACGTTTATTGCTAAATCCAATGTTGGGGTAGGCACCATTATTGGCTCATTAACATTCAACACACTCGGTGTTGCAGCCATTGCTGGCATTTTTGCTCCACATGTGAGTCATTTAAACATCAGCGTTCATCGAAAACGTTATATTTTACTAACACATATTATCTTTTGTGAACGCAGGTAATACAACTGGATTGGTTTCCGATTACGCGCGACTGCTTTTTGTATGCCTTTCACACGGCACTACTAATTGTATTTTGTTGGGATGGAAGCATCGAATTGTGGGAGGCAAGCATCCTAGTCGCATTATACTTTGTTTACTTTTTTATCATGTACTGGAACAAACGTATTTCATTTGCGGTGAAATCTCTAGTCGAGTCACGTGGTGGCTTTTGCAATAGATGTTTAGGTATAGTAGTGAAATTGTGTTTATTGCATAACGACTATATGAAACGGAATAATACTATTTGCTTATAATAGATAGACCGGGTAGAGTGCCACCGAAAATCGATCACTCAAATCAAATCAGTGGAGACATCCCGGAAAAGGCTAAGAACGTGTACACGATAACGCAGAATTTTGATGTTCCTACTACAGTGAACCCTCGAAAGAGTTTGGACAGCACGAAGTCGGATGGGACACCAATTGTGCGGTGGTCAGCTTCCACGTTGTCATCGGATGTGTCTGAATTGCAGCGAGAGAAACAAAGGAAGAGCTTATGGCGGTTTCCTGAGGGATCAAAGAAGCGACGCGCTTGGTGGATATACACGTGGCCCATTAAGTTTATTTTGACAATGATTATTCCTCATCCCAAAACGTACAGACGGCTTTATCCACTTACATTCATACTGTGTATGGGGGCAATAGCTGTAAACTCTTACATGATTGTTTGGATGATCACTGTCGTAGGTAGGTGGTGTCTGAAGAAATGTATAATTTTTTTTTCCAAATTTGGGTCAATCTTACACATTAAATTTTATTTTATTTTGACGGACTTTACTTTAGTAATTAAAATTTTTGTTAAATTCATGCATACATTTTTGAGAAGAACCCCCCTGCAACATTTTGTCTTTTTGAGCAAATAATTGCGTAACAATAATTAAATTAGGGTTGAGTAAACAAATGTTTTAAATTTCAAATGAAGGTGACACCATTAACATACCTGATTCAGTGATGGGCATGACTTTGTTAGCTGCTGGCGGTTGCATGCCTGAAGCCCTTTCCAGTTTCATATCAGTACGAAAAGGTAGGTGGAGGCTTCCCAAAACTAATTGTCATTCTAAAATCATTTCAACAGTGTTCATTAAAATAATCAGTAAATTTGGCTAATTTCCAATGCGCGTAGGTGACGCCGGTATTGGAATCTCAAATTCACTGGGTGCCAACTCACTATGTATACTCCTTTCGCTCGGATTCCCTTGGCTCGCGAGTATTTTGACGCAGGGACATGCTGTTCAATTGGATTCTGAAGATATTAAATACACAGTGATGCTGCTCCTTTTTGGTGCATTTGCTTTATACATAATTCTCACAATTGGAAAACATCGGCTGAAAAAAGTTGTGGGATTTTCATTAGTTGTTGTATACCTGATTAGTATAACATTTGGCATTTTAAACGAGATGCACATATTTTCACCCTCATTAGGGTGCTAAGACTGGTTATACCATATACCTCCCAGCAATTGTTAACAGCTTCTTTTTTAATTATTTATATTTTTTAAATAAAGTTTTATTTTATAACAAAACAAAAAAAATCATTTTCATTGTTTTAATGTCCACCAAAGTAATTAGATTGTTTATAAATATCGTTAATAGCTCAGGAGCACATCTGTCTTCATTAAAAGCTCATTAGTTACAGCAGTGTATGACAGATCTAGCAATGACCGCATAATCAGGTCGCGGAATCAATCAATGGGAATTCAGCGCTCAAGTGTCTTCCATTTTGCGATTGATAAATAAACAATATTTTGCGATCCGTTTTATGCACGTATCCAAGTACATACTTTGTAAGTATATTAAACAATTAAATGCCAACAACAATATACCGTCAAGTTGTAATAAGTGTCAGTAGTCATTATCTAACACCAACATTTTCAGAATTAGGCTTCTGAAATTTAAAAACAATTGTTCGTTTTGTTATTGTATTTTTGTTACTATTTACAAATAACAAGAGTGCAGTTGCATCTAAACCGTCATAAAATTCTCTACATTCTTTTTGAATTCATAGACCATTTTTACTGATTTTGTGTGGAAGCTCCGCCATTAGTTTGTATTTATTTAAAAGCTGTAATAAAAAGAGGCAGTAAACTTTAGAACTTTTAATAGACTACAGTTGACGTGCAGCTTTAAAAATCAAACTAAATATTTGTAATGGCTATTGTCAAGTTGAAACTTATTTACAAGAAAAAATTTAAATAGTTGCTCTTTCATTGTAATTAATAACTGAAATGTTTTAATTTGTGCAAAGCAGACATAGCGAGAATGGTGCAATGTGATAAAAGTAACGACTGCAAAATTCAATTGATTGATTATAATAGCTAAGCACTTGTATTTTCGACCAATCAATATTCAATACTATCAATAACATTTAGATAGCGAATCAAACACACGTGAACTTTAGAACATATAATATCATCTTTGTGATAAGATTTTAATATTTCCAAGATGTCTCATAAAGCCACTGTCGTTTTCTCAATTGGATTTCATTTAAAATATGTCTGTTACTTCTATGAGAACAACCAACGAACAATAGTGGTGTACAAAATTTAAACATAATATATATATACGAAGACTGCAAATTTAAAAATTGAAATAGAATAATTTTTGGAAAATATTTTTAAGAGCATTTGAAAATGAGTGCATATTAA
Organism: Sylvicola cinctus; assembly: GCA_963854165.1. Taxonomy (NCBI): domain Eukaryota; kingdom Metazoa; phylum Arthropoda; class Insecta; order Diptera; family Anisopodidae; genus Sylvicola; species Sylvicola cinctus. The sequence continues at coordinate 28,322,925 of OY974083.1, read as the reverse complement.
TAATCAATTGCAATTTAGAGTAATTGCAAAATTGCAAGAGCAAAAAAGCTTCAAATAATTTTATAATGAAACTATTATTAATAAGTGTAGTGTTGTGGTCATTAGTACATGCATGTAGTGGCTTTTATTTTCTAACTAAAGGTAAATTTGAAAAAATTGTTTGTACCATCAAGTGGGTTATCGACTATACTTGTAATTTATTGCATTGAATTGCAACAAGAGTTGCAAATAAATTGTTGTTTTGAAATTTAAAAGCGTAAAAATCGTTTGGAAACATTGTTGCAATGTATGCATAGTAAGTTCGTAATAAGTCTGTCATTTTGAGAGTTTGTTTGACATTAATAATTGTAAAAACTATTATTTCTCATCTAAATGTATTTAATTGATTTGAAATTACTGACTAAACAGACTGTGTATTTGGTTCAAGCCTCTGTTCAAGCTATATTTAAATTGCTAATATGTACTTGAAAATAATGTGCGGTTCGTGAAAACATTACAAAATCTGAATTATAGAAATCAATTTCAGCTCAACACAAAATCTGATGATAATTACAAAATTTCGCAAACTTGTTTTGTCACATTTATGATTTACGACACATTTAATTCCAAAAAACAATGAAATGTATATAAATAACAATTGAAAGAAGCAAAAAAGTTAAGTTAAAAATACTAATAATAAGAATACTTTATAAACCTTAAGGATTCGCGTGCAAGTCCGAATTTCGCAAATATTTTCGAAAACATTTAATTCAAGCTGAAATATAAAGAATAACGCATTTTCCGTTCGAATACAAAAGTGAAGAACACATGTATGATATTTGTATTAAATCCTTTATTCTGATAATTCATGCAAACGAAATATTTACGGCGTGGACAGATCATTATGGATCCACGACCAGCAAATCATATGTAGTTTATTACCACCTGAATTAAAAAAAGATAAAATTATTGGATTATTGGTCGATTAATTGGTGAAAAAAACCCTAGAAACTTTTCTGACTTTAGTTATGGCCACTACCCTGTATATAAAGTAGCTTCATTTTTTGTTCTTTTTCAGTTTATCGTTTAAAGTTACTAAGCAAAACATATAAATTAAAGGCTTTTGATGAGAAGTTGCTAGAAAATACGTGTTTATTATTTATTGGAGCACAATAATTATGAATGAACTTGGTTAGACGTGATATGCATCCCTAATCGTTCAAAAAAATTCTTAGACTAATAATTTAACAGAGACAATCATGTTTTACTGTGTTTTGAAGTATGTATAATGATTTAAAGTAATCGTTATATGTACTCGTAATAACTATAATATGAAAACTATTAAATTAATTAATTTAATTAAGTTAATAAAAATTCTTATAGAGAATCTTTTCAACTTCCAAAAGCAATTAAATGAAATATATATATACTCAGTACCAAAATATAAGTTTAAGAGCAAACATTAATTACAAAATTCCCTTCCGCAGTTGGCAGTATATTACAATTAAGTTCAAGCTCTGCAGATACTCTTAGAACTCTAGTACAACTTGCAAACGGCACCACAATTGAGTGCACCGAATCATCAGCAGCAATTGACGAATTTCCTAATGATTTATTTACAGGTAAGTAAACAACCTCCACGATATTTGTATACCTTAACTCAACGACCTCCTTAACTGAACCGTAATTCAAAAATTTATTTGGAGGCAACTATCAAGAGTTATGTAAAGAAAACTATTTACTAACACACTTGCTTGCATGTGCTTACAAATTCAATTCAGCTCGAATTTAATTCAATTGACTTTTGCTACTTTAGCTGAGCAGCGTCAACATGGAGCTGTGATTCTGCATATTATTGGCGTACTCTATTTCTTCACTGTGCTTGCAGTCATCTGTAATGATTACTTCTTGCCATCGGTGGAATTTATTTGCGAAAACTTAAAGATATCGGAGGTGCGAAATATACCATTTTAGTTATTGCGTTGCATCATTGGCGCCATTTGCATTCATTTTACCATAGACGAAGTGGCATCAAATTATCTGCACTGAATTTAAATAAGATTGAAATCACATGTACGAGCTTCAATATAAACTTTGGCAAAATTAAATTCAAATGTTACTATTACGTGTTTCTATAGATTTTTATTTTTTTAAGAAAATCGTGCTCATTCATATTAAGTTAGTTGCTCGATTTTCCAGAAATTTCTTAAAAATATTTGCTTTACTGGTACATCGAATAAATTAATGATATTTATAATGTAAAATAATATCGGACGATATCGCACATTTTCTTAATTTATGACGACCCAGTATAGTTGTTATAGATTCTTATAATTCGCAAAGTTTTTCGAAAAAAAGTTAATAAGCTAGAAAGAAAGACGTTTTTAAGTCCGTTTTGAGTCCAATAAGTGGTCTAGAAAAAATGTGTGTATGTCCGTCCGGACGTTCGAATGGTGGAAGTTTTCTTGGAAACTACTAATCGGATTGACCTAGTTATTAAAATAATTCAGTATTTTTTATATGAAAGTCACATCTTTAATGGTCAAGTTAGGGTCATAAAACGTTGTTTCGCTAAAAAAAGTGCACAAAACGACGCAAACGATTTTGATAATTATCAAATTTTTTATGTATAAAAGTATTCTAAACGAAACTGAACAAAAAACTGTGAAACTGCATTTACTATAATACTTCTCTACAAATGATCCTTCGGGAAGATTTGATGGGATGTGAGCGTTATATGACGTTATCTTCTATCTCAGAAACCCATCAAATCTTCCCGAAGGATCATTCAAAAAGTTCTATTTCATGTTTTTTTTTTTTTTTGTATAACAAAACGATTTTCTAACCATTTCAAAATATGAAAATTCGTGGTCACACTTTTTCAATTTCAGTTTCTCATCCACATTACAGTAACTTTCAAAAAGAGAAATAAACCTTGCTGATCATTTCAAGGTTAAAATCTGAAAATTATTCACGCCTCGATTCGCTTATACATTTTGTCCAGCTCGTAATAAATACAAATCTCACTCTGCGATGTAGTTTCATTTATTTAAAAATATTAAATACATATTTTTGCTACCTATAGATATTACCTTTGTCAACACAATTTATGTTTATCAAAAACCATTGAACTACATAGAGTGGAGATAAAAATGTCCACGCTTTTTCCAAAGTACCTAACCTTTGCGTTGGTCGCATTTTTAAACAAATATATCACGTTTTCTTTTCACTGTGATACTAAGCAAAGATAATGCTTCAAAAATCACAATAGTCAATAGAACCATTGATAGCAGATACATGAATTTATTCCTTCATTGAGATTACGGATATATAATAATATTAATGAGACTGCCGTTGTCAATCTTATCATATCATTTGTATTTATCGGTCCAAAGGACCTTTATAATCGATGAATGTACGTTGTGTTAACATGAAGACCCTGCATGTGCTTCGGTTTAGATTGCATTCAACCACATATCATATTATATTGTTAATATCAAATGACGCATTTAAAAGCACTTCAGTCTTATCATTGCTGCAGCTTCCGTTCTGATTATTTCGTTCCCATCCAGGATGTTGCCGCAGCCACCTTCATGGCATCGGCGACTACTGTTCCCGAGTTTTTTACAAATGTTATTGGGGCTTTTTTGACAAAGTCAAATGTTGGCGTTGGCACCATCATTGGCTCTCTAACATTTAACACTCTTTGTGTGGCAGCTTTGGCAGCAATATTCACACCTCAGGTATTTGCTTTTGTTGTGTACTGTATTCAAAAATATTATAAAACATAAATGTTCATTATCAAAACAGCCCCTGCAATTGGATTGGTTTCCAATCACTCGGGATTGCCTGTTGTATGGAATCCACACAATTCTGCTGATTGTTTTCACGTGGAATGGGTACATTCACATGTACGAAGCAGCAATACTCGTGACACTTTATTTCGTGTACTTTTTTATTATGTACATGAATGACCGAATAGCAGGCTTTGTTAAATCCAAGGTTGAACTGCGTGGGGGTTGTTGCAACAGATTTAAAGGTTTGAACTAATTTTTTTATTTTTCAATTGATTCTTATTTGCAATGCACGTTTCAGATCCACCTGGCTTAATTGAACGTGTGGAACATTTTAGTCAAATTACCAAAGACATACCGGAACCGAGAAAAAGAGCATTTACCATCTCGAAAAATGCGAGCTTCGAGTTGGAACAAAATGAAAACAAAAGTGTATTTGTAACATTTTCTACTGTAAATAACACTACAGTGGATTTTGCACAAAATTCTAAACTAAGTGGTGGCATTTGGGTTTGGCCTAATGGAACGACGAGTCAAAAGCTTTGGTGGATTTATACTTGGCCAATTAAATTCATTTTCACAGTTCTTATCCCCAACCCAAAAGTTTATAGGAGACTTTATCTTCTCACATTTGCAATGTGCATGGCAGCGATTGCATTCAATTCTTATCTCATTGTTTGGATGATAACAGTTATAGGTAAAACAAATCAATTTTTATTGTTACCCTTTATTGGTGAAAACTGAAAGTATATATAATTAGTCATCAAAATGCACTTAATAAATATGACTTTCTAGGAGATACCCTTGGTATTCCCGATACAATCATGGGAATGACTATTTTGGCAGCTGGTGGTTGCATGCCGGAAGCAATGTCTAGTATTATTTCAGCCAGGAAAAGTATGTTGTAAATACACGAGTACATTGAAAAAATCAAATTGATTTGAGAATTTGTTGCATTTTTAGGTGAATCCGGCATAGGTGTATCCAATGCCATCGGAGCCAACTCTCTCTGCATATTGCTCTCGTTGGGGTGTCCCTGGCTTATTAGGATTATTATGGATGGTGGCGATCCAATTGTGATGGACTCCGTCAACATGCGTTACACAATAATAATGCTTTTAATAGCTGTGATCTTGTTGTACACGATCCTGTCCCTAGGGAAGCATCGCCTTAAAAGGACAGTCGGTTTTAGTCTACTCACAGCTTATTTAGTTGTTAGCGCAATATGTATTCTAAACCAAATGAATATTTTTTTCCCGATTGACGGCTGTTAAACCGTTTACCGGTAAATAAATATTTAAATTTCGAAGAGTGGTATCAATTACATTATAATTCCTCTAATAAATTCAAGTATGAAGGAATTATTTATTAATGTAATTTGATATTGTTCTCTTAAAAGATTGTTGTAGTATAATTATAATACTCAAAATATTCTTTATCCAAGATTTATTGTTAATACTAAATTTGGTTTCATGAATATTTTACTAACTTCCTTTGTTACTTTTTATAAATAAAATTTGAACATTTCGGTATTTATTTAAGATGTAATCTAGATGAACACCGAGCTATAATAAACAATTAGTGCTTCAATAAATATTCATAGTTTGTAATTCTTAAATAAAACATTTAATTTAAAAACTTTATACTTTAACAATTAATAAAAGGTAAGGCAACTATAAATGATTCGTAATAAAAAAAGGGATGTTTACTGAAATCTTTTAATTTTCAATGTTTATTTCAAAATATTTGCAAAAATAATTATTTTTCAATTAATTTATTTTATTAGCTTTTAAAAAATTATAAAAGTAAAAGTAGTTTAGGTTTACTAAAAATAACAAAAAAAATTATTAAACCGTCAACATCAAACTCATCAAGTAGGAACTAAAAAGAGGAGTGCGCATAGTTTTAGTTAAAAAAACAACAACTTTGGGTAAATACTAAGTAGCATGAAGCATATTTTATTATTACAATTTCGAATGTTATATTCAAATAACCCTATAATAATAATAAAAAATGGGTTTAGATTGTTGATTTATTATTTTTTCTTTTACATTTTTATTTTTTAATGACATAAATTATGTTGCATTTTTTTTCATCCGAAAATAAAAATAAATATAATTTTAATAAAAATAATAAATATTTACTTTGAATATGATAACAAATTTATTTTGAATAATTCCAACCATAAAATATGATTCCTTTAAATTATGATTTAATGAATGACATGAACAGTGAACACCTTGGTTTTTTTTTAAAATATAAAATTAAATATCGAGAAAAATGTAAGACAGCTAAACTTTCTTTTTTTTGCTACTAAACTCTAAATTAAATCGATATTTGTGGAATAAGTTGTCAATTTATAATTTTTTAGTCTGAAAATGCATGCAAAAGTTTGTTTTTTGGGATTTCAAATACGATAGGGAAAACATTTTCAAATTATCTATCAAGAATATTTGTTTGTCGACATTTCAATTCTGCCTTTCATTGGGTTCGCAAATAAAAACCTATCAATATATTAACATAGTATTTGTTGTTAAATTAGCAATGAATCACATTACGGAATGATTAATTTGTTTTCTGAAATGGATAAAAATTACATTTTAGTTTCTTACACACCATTTAGATAAGGCAAAAGCGTAATTAGTGAAACGTCGTCATAAAATGTATATCTTGCAATATTTTTATGGGGATTAATATGTCAGCTATTTTGATTATCGTCGATTATCGAGCGCCTGGCTTGATGCCACGCATCTTTGAAGCAGATATGCGCTTTGTTATTAATATTATCAATACATTGAACAGTTTCTCGTACTTCTGTCGGGAACAATTAAAAACAGATATCAATGGAATTAAAGTATACCTCAGATTTCGCAGTCAACTGTTATCACGCAACTTTAATCAAACATCCGAGAGGTGATTTTGACGACATTACATTGGGCTGGGATGATTGTTCTCAAGCTCAAATATTGTGCATGTGTGCGTTTGTTTATCAATTCGAATTATTACAAATATTTGCGTGGACTTCAAAAACTCATCGGTTACTTATTATCGTCGACTTACGTGGTTTAATCAGAAAATCACAACACGACTTTATTATCAGTTGTTTTTTTATTTTCTTAATATTTCAATTATCTTTTCGTATAATCCGTACCAAAATTACGTCCGTTGGTCAAGCTGATAACACATTTTTCAGCACTGACAGAAAATGTCTAAGACCGGTAGCTGCAGCAGTTAGTTAATTATTAACTCCGGCGCTAAAAAGACTCAATTCAAAGTGGTTATAAAAAGTATATAAAGTGAAGTTTTGGTTACTTAAAACAATTGTGTTCATGCAACCATTTCGAAGAAATTTTCCAAAAAAGATATTTAAAAAAAGAAAAGTGAATTGAACAATAAATTATTTGAAATTATTCTGAAAAATTTGTTTCTAACAAATACAAAGTGCTGATATGAAAGAGTGTGGTGCGGTGTTAGTGATATTAGTTTTATTGAATATTGGATTAACAGATTGCTATATCACTGCTGGTAACTTAAATCACTTAAATTTATAGCTTTTTATAAATTTTTTACTATTGCTTGTAACTAGTTAAAATATAGTATCAAATTTAAAAATGTAAAACTGCAACATGACTAATGAATTAAAAAAAAATACTCAAAATTTCTAAATGTCCTGAACTTCCCGAACAACTGACTTTTTAAGTTTTTTCTCACAAATTTATGAAAATCGATGAATATTACGTTCCATTTTTTCTTTTGGTTATTTTTGCAAGTCAAAACCTGAAATACATTTTGTAAAACTATGGTGTACGGTCAACAAGATTTGCGAAAAAGTAAAAGTTAATTAAAATTATCATTTTGAGATACGCAGAATGTATAAGTAATTAAAATAACGAAATAACTTATAAAGAATTTTTTTTTCTCAACAATAGGTCCTTAACTTCATTTTATAATATTTATTTGAATGTTTTTGGGGACACAAAAAATAATAAATCTTTTAAATGAGTGAAATAAAACAAATCGTGGTACCTTTTTTGACTGAGTATTTATGTTTCTAGTTAATTACTCATATTTAATATATGTTTTCACTATGGAGTAAATGTTAATCTATCTGATTTAACCATTTATTAAGTCAATTATGATTTCGCTCGTTTAAAGTGAAAAAAACGCGTGAGTTTCTGAAATTTACGAGTTACAACTTAAGGCTAAAAGTGAACAAAAAGTAAAATTAAAACTTAAATTAATCCAATAAAACTTAATTAATTTCGTGCCATTATTTAATATTTGTTGTAATCGTATTAAAAGTCCGAATTGCAGATGAGAAAATTTTTTTTTGACGAATGCCAGCTGTACTTTTTGCAACGTCAAATGTATCCCTGAAAAAATTTACCTCTCAAAGAAATACTAAAAATAATAAAAACTGACAAATTTATTCTATTACCACTACTGTCACTACTGATTTAATGCTATTATTAAAACTTTAATTAACTTCTTTTTTATTTAATTATAAAACCACAAAACATAAAATATAATTAAAACTAAATATATGAGAATTAAGATTTTAATAAGTATTTTTTTAAAAATTAACACAAAAATGCTCAGGCGAAGAATGTGTGTGCTCCATGTCCGTGAATCGCATATTCGAGCAAATTTAAAATACGAATTTTTTACCTCGGATGTTAAGTAGGTAGGATAAACTTTTATCAACGATTGACGTCAATAAACATTCTTTAAGTCAAAGTAATCCTATGGGAAAAAATGAATGATCTTATCTAATGGATTTCTATGAATTATAAGTGTACAATGTACAATTTTTTCACAACTTTTAAAATCCTTTTGTTTTTGTAACGTTCACGCTGACTATTTGAAATAAAAAAAAACATATAAATAAAAGTGTTATTTATAGATTATTTAAATTGGTTGTATCAGGGAAAAATACTAACCAATACGTTTATAACGTATATTGAGTACGAATATTTAAAAGTAAAGATATTTCTAGAAAATTAGATTTTTATTTTACAACTTTTGGACGAAAAATGTTAAAGGACACAAAAATACGTTTTGACACCCCTGAGTATAAGCAATTATTCTAAAAATAAAACGAATTATGATTTAAAATATGTGGCATTTTCTTTTGATTTCAAACGATTCTGACTATTTTTTTTATTTCTAACATTTTGGGTTAAAATTTAAAAATAGAACGGCGGATTTAATTATTTTCCATTAATTTGGTCTAAAAAATGTTGCCCAACCTCTTCTTAAATTCTAAAAAGAGCAAATAACACGTCATTTTTAGTAGTAATTAAATGTGCATACATATGAAATCCAAAAATATGAAAACATAATTTTTATTCTTTTTGGAATCTGGAATTTTCAGAACTTGCTGCACCATCAGAATTGTTTTATAAAATAAGCGCTTACTATTATTTCAGTTTATGAAATATACCATGATCTAAAAAGAACAGAAAAAACATAAAATGGCGGCCACATTCAATTTGCGAGCAGACATTTACGCATAACTTTTTAAAACAATCAAAACAAGAAATTATAAAATTGTTTTAATAAGGGCCTTCACTTAAGATATAATTTGGATAAAATAATTTTCATAATTTTTGACGAGCGTTCAGATTGGTCAATGAAATAAATATTTTAATTTCCAGCGTGAACGCGCATAATAATTTTGATAATTTTCGACAGTACATACGTCGCACGACAGTTGTCATAATCTGACAAGTCTAAATATAAAGCGCAAAATAAAAACAAAATTTATTTAATAGAACAGTTGACAATAGAACGTATAAAAGTTGTGATTCCTACTGTCAAAAATAAATTATCAAAATAATCAAAAATAAGATGCCCCGGGGCTTGATATTTTTGATAATTTTGATAATTTGTTTCTACAAATCAGAGCGCTTGTCAAAAATTCTGAAAATTATTTCTTAAGTAAAGGCCTTTAAAGAAAATTTTTAAATGGAAACCTAACATTTCCAAGTATATTTTGGGTCACGTATGTGGAAAAAACTTGTGTAATCAAAAAATTCTTCTTAAAATAACCTTTAAAATGACGACGACAATTCGGCTATGTCGACCCAATACAGTTATTCTAAAATTCAAGAAATGAAAGTAGTCCAGCGTAACTGAAGTATCCTAAAAAAAATTATTTTTTAAATGGCGACATAAATTTCATCAACAATTTAAAATTTTATAAATATAGGTTTAAAAATCAATGAAAGCGCTAGTAAAAATAAATTCAAGGCGTGATACTTATTTAAATGTTTTTGAAGCATTCGGTGAGATTTCTAGGCTAGATCATCGCGAAACAATTAATCGCGAGCAATTCATAGCATTTACTGAGAAACAATTCTTCGACAGCAAAAGCTTTCGCAAAGAAATCGCAAGAATTGTTTGGCGATGAATTGACCGCGATGAACTATTGTAACTAGCCTCCGATGAAACTCAATTATCCAAGGGGTACGCTTGCAAAATAAGTGCACCAGCACCGTAGTGTTAATGAAAACTCCTCAAATTTAATATATTCATGATTGAGTACGATACTGAGGTTAATTTCAGATTATTGTGAAAATGTTAAAAACACAATATAATAAAATAAAATATCATAGATAATTTATCAACAATGATAATCCATCAGACTGCAGACGTTCTTCACAAAATATTTAATGTCGATCATTTGATAAACTAAAGTGGCACCTTTATGAATGGGCCATTGTGTTCAAAGAAACAGTACTTCAAAAATTTTACCACTGAAATACTTAGTGTAGATCACAAAAAAAATCAATACGACTAACCACTTAATCAAATAAATCAGAATGTATCGGTCTTTCGAAATAATTTGTCATAAATATTTGAAGTTGAAGTGGTCATAAATAAGCATTTAAAAAAGATTAAAATCATTAGACCCAATTTAGTCAGTATAAAAGTAATCGTCGAATAATATGTCAATGATTATTATTTATTACTTATGTAATCAGTTATGAACGCGTTTCAGAATCACCGTCAGATGCTGAGGCAAAATTGGAAGAAGTTGCTTTCCATGGCGAGTTGGTCATTGAGCCTCTGCCCACTCTGCATGAACGGATAGTACTGGAAGAGCAGACATGGCATTGGATCCCATGGCGGCACGTAGAATATCACATCACTGCGGATGGCGAGGAAGTACCCGACAACTGTCCGGCAGATCCACCGCCATCTTCCATCAAAAACTTTCCAGATGATTTGTTTACAAGTAAATTGTTTTAAAGTGTTTAAACAAAGTTCACATTTCTGATACGTAATAAATTTTGATTGCAGACGAACAGAGACTTCAAGGTGCAATTATTTTGCATTTTATCGGTGCCATTTACTTCTTTACGATATCAGCCATAGCGATCAACGATTACTTCTTGCCAGCTGTACAGTGTATTTGTGACGACCTCAAGATAACACCAGTAAGCTCTTCGAAGAATCACTTTTTGTTAAGACTGTAGGCGGATTAAACTAGATTTGATTGCACGAAGTCGCTTACATTTGATTAATTGAATTTTAAAGCTTTTTAATGGTGCCAAAAAATCCGTCTACTCGGTCCTTATGTGGTGGATTTGTTTATAATTGGTGGCGTTGGAGATAATGAAATCTTTTCGATGATATTGCTGTCGTATTTTTTTCTTATCTGCAGTGGAATTTTATAAAGCTCCCAGTAAATCGAAAAGTTTTACAGAAATGGATATTTTAAAATGCACCCTTAGTAAACCATGGTGCATGACTGTTTTAAAGGGAAAATGACTTTATTGGATTAAATAATAAAAACATTGAAAGCTTTTCTTAACGGTTATTCAAACATGAATTACATTATGCCTTCAGGACATTGCCGCAGCTGTTTTCATGGCGACAGCCACTGCCATGCCTGAGCTTTTTGTCAACGTTATCAGTTTATTCATCGCAGATTCTGATATGGGAATAGGTACTGTAATTGGATCACTGATGTTCAACACCTTGTGCGTTTCGGCGATTGCATGTTTTGCCGTACTAATGGTGAGCATTTTCGAATTAACAATAAATGGCTCTTTTGTGTTCATATGTTTTAACATTTAGCCAATGAGAATTGACTGGTTCGCTTTGATACGAGATTGCACTATGTTCGGCCTCAGCTCACTGGCGTTGCTGATATTCGTTTGGGACGGCCGCGTTTATTGGTGGGAATCGTTGATTCTTCTGTCACTGATTATATTCTACTACACGATTATGATTTGTAACAAACGCATATCTGCGTTCTTCAAATACTATTTCGAAAAGAAGTGGCATCTGTGTGGAAAGGAAGTTTATGGTAAATATTATAAAGCTCCAATGGTAATATTTTTAAGTAATTGCAACTGATTGCATTTTTGGTTTACAGATATTGAGGAACTATCTGACGAAAGGGTTATTCAAAAGGAGAAAGTGATTAAGGTGGTTCTAAGCTCAGCGAAAATTTCGGAAATGGGAAATGACGATAGCTCTGTAGATGTTACAAAAACTGCCGTTCCAAAGAAGTACCCAGCCCCAGAAGGTATGGATTATCATTCTGTAATAAGTGCAATATTAATTACAAAAATTGTTTTTTTTATTTATATAGAGAAGCCTCATGAGGAAGAAAAGGTTGAGAAACCAAAAAAAAGTCTGTTCCGATTGCCGGAAGGTTCACTTTTGAAAAAGATTTTCTTTATATACTCTTGGCCCATTCAGTTGATTCTTGCTTGTACAATGCCAAATCCGAAAGTGTATCGTCGCCTTTATCCACTGACATTTATTATTTGTGTCATCTGGATTGCGATTGTATCGTACTTGGTATTCTGGATGTTGACAGTTATTGGTAATTATTTTATAAAAAACACAAAATGAAAGAGATCACCTAAATATTTGGTATTGAATTTTTTCACAAAAGGCTACACATTTGGAATTCCCGAGTCTGTAATGGGTATGACATTCCTGGCGGCAGGTGGATGCACCCCAGAAGCGGTCACCGGATATATTGTGGCACGTAAAGGCGCAGGAGGTATGGGAATATCCAACTCTTTGGGAGCAAGTACACTCGGTATCCTTTTGTCTCTTGGTCTGCCTTGGTTGGTGCGCACTTTGGTTGATAAAGCAATTGACAAACCTTTTATCAAGATGATGTCCAATGGAATCGAGTTCACCATCCTTACGCTGATAATAATCCCTTTCGTGCTTATGATTACATTTTCAATAAGCAAATTCAGACTTAAGAAACTGGTGGGATGTGTTTTCGTTGCCACTTACCTGATTTTCATCACATTTGCAACACTGGTGGAGATTGACATTCTGTTTCCTCCCGACTATTACTGCTAACACAATATATCCTTTCGAAACACCGTCACATCCTCACTCAAAAATCATACCTCATCATCTTCCCAAACCAAACAAACCAATAATTTTTTAAAGTGTTTGTACATTCAAAACGAGTACCTTTTATATCGTCTACAAACGATTATTATTTAATTTTTTTAATTTTCTGTGCAATACGAATTTCTGTGTCATTGTTAATCAAGTTGTAAGTTAGCCGGAAACGGAGATAATATCCTTAAACGGAATTGATTATTATTAGTGTAAGACAAATATTTTGCTTCCTATGGAATTGTATAAATCAACGTTGAATATATTAAAAATAGGAATGTGTTTTTTTAAATAACTACTTTGTCTTTGTTTATTTTTCTTATCTAATTGTTTTAATGCACAAACCCTTTGAGATTATTAATTAAAATTGGAAAGGTTTTATTCAACATATTCTGGTTTTTAGGATGGTATTGTTCGAGTACGGATGTAAATAAACGTAATAATGAATTTTGTGTGATCAAAATGTTTTTGATTCTTTTATAATTGCTTAATTTGACGGGACTCTTTGAAATTTTCGAGAATATATTAAAGTTTCAATTTAATATTATTTGTGTAGATTTGTGTATTCTTGTTGCTTCACAGATTGTTTTGAAATGGAACTATTTATTCCACCCTTTTTCCGACAGAGTTTAAACCATAAGGGACAATTTTATAAAAAGGAGGAAATTTATTACAATTAAGTTTATACTATAAACACTATTTATTACAAATCGATCCAGTGTCCTGTTTTGCCTCATAAAACGTTTAAGCTATAAATTGATAAAATAAAACCGAAATTTTTATGTCAAGAAAAGGAACAAGAAAATTGAAAATAAGCAATTTCATATGTTGAATAAACAAATACGCTCCAACAGCTATAAAATAAATGTTTATAAAAATGGTATTCATGTAGTCCATAAAATGCAACAATTGACGATATGTTGGGAATTGTACTGTAAATTAATTTTTAAAAAGCAGGCGGAGTTCGGCTGCGCAATCTTATATCGTTTAGTGGCGATTAGGCTTATTAGTTGGACTTGCCCTACAATTAACTGTACTTTTTATTGGCTACAGGTAAGTCTCTTTCTCGTAAGTTCGTTTCAACTTTTATTAACCACAAAAAATTATTTGTAAACAAAATAAGTTAATTTATTGAAATAATTTTAAATGTTCTTTATGTACATTAAAAAATTTATGGATATTAAAAGTTATAACTTATAATATTGATGGGATACAAATTACACAAGCAACGTATTATGTATGAATGAATATTGATATATGCATTTAGAACAAATAAATAATGTAGCAAAACAATAAAAAACTTAAAGCATAGCGATGTTTCCGCTACATTTGAATTTAAAATAATAAATATACAAAAGTTTATGAAAATATTGATTGAATTATCAATACGAGAGTAAAATTTGCCTAACAATATTTGGCTTTGTACGTTATCAATATCTACAGATTATGCTTTAAAATAGTACTGCAGTTTGTGTTTTTATGGTTCAATTTAATACTTTTTTACGACCAACAAATGAAGGAATAATAGTATATTCTTCGTTTCCAAATAGACATTATCAAAAAGGTTATTGATTCAGAACTACGTATAAACTTTAATGCTTTGCATCAGGTCGTAATAAACTCACACGTCGCTGAAACTGCAATGTTTTAAATTTGTTTTTTTTCTTCGATAAAAATTAATCCTGAGTTGATACCTAGTACCTACATTCTACATATTGGAAACCTGTTATATTGCAATACTCGTATATACAATAACTAATTCGGATCACAATTGCAGCACAACGATTTCATTAAGCCTCATACATTCATATCCCTGCTTTGGGTAACAGGAGGAGCATTATTGTTAGTCTGCATTGGATTCATCCAATTCGGAAACAGACGAACCATTAAAGAGCGTGCAGCAAAGAGAACATCATGATTGGCGAAACAAAATAGGCAGGAGACACAAAAACCCTGCAAAAATGATAACCTCATAAATTCAAATCTAACAATAAAATGAAAAATAAACTTTACGTACTTGCAAGCTCACTAAAACAGCTGAAATAACTTGATAGTATGATTCAAAATGTGAGCCAGCTTCTGGTCGTAATGGTAACAGAATATGTTGCAAACCGAAAAGTGGTACCAGAATAACAGTGGCACGTGCCGCCTTTCGCAGAGCCAATGGGGCAGGTTGAGCTGAACACGGATGCAGTTTTTTCACAAGAACACACACCACATTTATCAGGAACACTAATCGCGTTTCATCGTACCAAATTATTGTAGTTTTATCACAATTTTAATAATACCAAATATTATTATTTATTACCCATTGAAGCAGCCAAAGAGAGGAAAACGGGTACAGTCAAAATCCACATTGCTGCACTCTCTCCCGTCCAACAACTGTAACAATTATTATTTATTCGTAAACTATTCAATGTCAGACTTTTGGGTATGAACTCACTGATCCGTATCCGCAGTAAGATAGGCTCGAACTGATCCATATATGGAGACCAAGAAAACGGGAATCACCCAACCAATGACATAAAACCAACGCAGTGCCACTGTGTCTTTTACAAACACCTAAACAAAATATTTTTGTTATATAAATAGTCTTTCCAGTACCGTTTGTAATGGTATTGGATGAATTTGTAGACTTACCACAACGAGTACAAGGTGGAGGTGTAGACCTTCACAAAACATCCAAAAGTAATTGGCTAACATCAAGTAATGGAGAGCAAGGTGCAACGAAATGCACCAGACCTGAAAATTGTGATTTAATTTCACATAACAAGGTTAAATGCAATCGTAATTACTAATTTAAAGTAACAGCAAAGCAATTAAGGATTGACACAGTTACACACATCGTATTTAACTTAAGGCGTAAACATTCTAAGGTGTTTTCTTACCGAGTTATCGGAGATGTTTTGAGGTTGATCGATAATTACTTTGTACCAGATTATCCAAGCAATACAACTGAATGCGAGTGACGTGAATAGCTGAACGTGAATTCTAATTCGTGTACATCTTAACGACCTGAAGGGATTAATTTTATTTTATTTTGGTATTCCTTACGAATTGCTGAAATTTTTTCATGCATTTAGCTTAAAAACAAACTAAATGGAAACACTATAAAGAATATGTTACTTAAGGACACTCACCGAAATGTTAGGAAGACAAACAGCGAGAGCATCAGCGCCACCAAGGAGATTGCGTAGCCCCTAAGATATAAATTGTTCACCAAATGGCGAAACTTCACATAAAGCAGATTAAGACTGTCCTTATTATATTTTCTTTACATATCGTATACGTATACAAAATAAATATACGTTTCAGTGGATTGTTTGTTTGTGTGTTTGTGGTTTTGCCTATTTAAATGCTTATTTACCTCTAAATCCTGTACATCTACACAAGTTGTATAGTTGGACCACTCCAACCCAGTTTCCGGGTGGACAAACCATGTGCCGTTGTCGTGGCATCTGTGGGTTGTGCATATAAGGGAGGGATAGGGAACGTTTTAGATCTTTGTGGTGTTTGAGAATTTGATGAAAGAATTATACAGCCTGGGGTTGTTGCAAATAATGTTTGCGAAAATCTTTAGGATAAGTACAACATTATTTGTCTAATCCACATAAATCCTATTTTCATAAACGAATTAAGGATTACTCATGATAAAATGCAATGTTTAATACAAAATTCAAAAAAAACAAACAATAAAACATTTAATTGCCCAAAAGAGAGCTTCTTTCCACTCATGTAATTAATGCTCATGCGATTAATTAGTATTTTTTTCATGGTTTGTGCTGAATAAAAAAGATATCATTAATTTACAGCTTACTTTTTATGCGCCATTAATTTGGACTCGAATCCTGTGACGAACCCTGGACAGCTCTGAGAGACAATTTGGCCTGCCTCTGTGCGTGGCCAACACAAGTACCCATCAAATGTTGTTGGGCAATGTGTAATGCTTTCCGCTGTAGTTTGCAGCAAACGTGAAATGAATGAATTGAATTCGAATAAATGTTAATACATAAAAGTAATTGTTCAATGTTAATACGGTCCTACCTGTTTCATTAGTCGAAAGGTTTCTCCTCATGGACATGCATTCGAAATAGAGTCGCTTGATGAGATCTTTTACATCAGAGTTCGATTCGTCTTCCTCCATGTTAGTTGGGGTTTTGTATCTTGAAATTAAAAAATGTTTATGATTTGTTAAATAGTTAAATTACTTTGACTAAAAGTTTTCATTAGGGGAAAAAAATATATATTAAGAAGGGGTGTAAATAACATTCAAATTAATATAATTTTTATTATATTTCCCACATAAAGGATTTAAAATCCTTTGAATTTTGCGGCAAAGTATGTAATAAATGCCTCTGAATCGCTCAGAAAAACAAAATAATTTAATATATATTAAAAACAATAAGAAATATTTCTAAGAACTTTAAACTATACACCAATTTTTGCGTGGTAAAAATGTTCTTTAAAGAGCAAAATTTAATATTACATTGACGACTTATTTAAAAATGTAAAATTATAATAACAATTTTTCAGAGAAGAGATTCAATTAGCAGTTCATGCCATCACAATAAAAAACGCCATTTCAATATGAATAAATAAAATCGTAATTAATTTTCTGTTAGAGTAAGTCTACACACAAGTTGAAGTACCACACCATTCAGTGTTTTCATCAAAATTCTGGATCTCATGCATATTCATAAAAGCGATTAATTATTCTCAAGCTATTTGCCAATTCATGATATTTCAAAAGATGTCTGTGTACAAAAACTGTTCACTGTTGTTCAGTCAAAACTCGCTTAAATACAGTGTGATGTGTAAGTAAAAGCACAGATAAATGTTTACATTAAAAAAAGCGGACCACCTACATGATGTAGACAATCTGGCAAAATGCAACGTTATGAGGTTTTGAAATTTTAATAATGCAAAATTCCGTCGCAAAAGATTAACGTTGTAATTTTGAAAGCAAACATAATTATGTTACATGCAAATATAAAAATTGTTTCATTTTATCTAAAAATTAAAAAAAACATTTTTAACTATAATGAATAATTTTTGTTTACGATTTTTAAGCTAAATCAATAATACATAAGTATACACAAAATATGCGTAAAGTATGTGTTTTCATGTAAGTATTCGTATATAAAGAAGTATGATTTGGAATATTATATTAAATTTTAATCATTTAACCCGCCATATTTGTAAAATGTAATATTTCCCTTTGAACATATCATTTCCACAGTGTTTTATGACAACATTTTGGGAATCAGCACATATGTCTGTTGCTTCTCTCAACATTGTATCGTAACACTGAAAAGGTGTTTATGTGAGCTTTATATTTGGTTTAATGAATAAATAAATTTGGGTCTACAATCTAACAAATAAAGCGTGTAAGCAAAACATTTGGGTTTGAAACAGCAAATGTTTGCATTGCTCCTTTATGCGAAAGGAGAATTTCAAACCACTGCGAGAGATACTTTAAGAGCTATTAAATTGTTACATCATTTTACTCCTATTTTTAGAAACAACTTGCATGAGTTTGCATGGTGAACATCGTTTTCTAACAGTTAAAAGCAAAAACTCTCATTATTAATCGATTCCGCAGTGTTTTTGTGTACATGTCTACAATGGTTTTTCATCTAGCAATCATCTTACTGAAATTAATTTTGTAGGCCTAATTAAATATTTATTAGACTTGTACAAACCGCATTGTCAGTTAATTAATAAGAAGTGGTTCTGAGTGGCATCTGGGTAATTAAATACGACTTGTTTTTAAATTTAATGGTTTAGATTAAAATTTCTAAGATACCAACTGCCGGGATGTTTAAAAGCAAGTTTGTACAAGGCCTACTTTTAATATACTCGTCTACATAGGACAAGCTTTAATATAAATAAGCCATGATCTCTGAACTCTCAACTACATATCTCTCAATATTTATTAAATATTAATGCTAATATTGTACGGTTGATACATTCCAAGCTTCGATGTAAAGGACGACTAACTATTACACGCGTTAATTATTCATATTTTATTTCCGATTACTTAGCTCCATACATGACAAAGCCGGAAGGGACAAATAAAGCTGAAAAGTCTGATACGCTTGGAAGATTCATTAAAAACGCTACAACGGTGCAAGAACGTGCAATAAAAAGTCTGTAACAAAAAAAATGCAATTTAGTGTACCTAAAATTTATGTTGAATTTTTTTTTTTAAATCTGTATTTTCAAAAAAGTCAAAAAAATGTAATTCAGGATATGGCGTCATTTTGCAAAACAACTTATTTCTACCTTTAAAAAAAATAGATTATGCTATTTATAGAAAGGCCACACGAAACTTTTTTCCATAACATCGCAATGATTCTTGATAATTTATTCATATCTTTGTTTGATTATTCGAATGTAGACACGACGACGACACACAATGCTATTTTAATCAATCTAACCATTGTATTTTGAAGAGATTATCTCAAAGATCTTCATGTTTTGGTTTCTTTTTCGTCCATTGGAAAGTCTGTATAACCGGATGAACTAATATTATCTGTCTTTCCAGTATTGTCAACAATTTCAAAATCCATTTTAAATTCTATCTACACAACGCAGTGGTTTAGACAAATTGTTTGCGATCACAACTTTCGGCGAAAAATTCAGCTAATGTAGAGACTCGTTTTATCAGCTATCGATTCCAAAAAAAGGTTTAGATTAAACGTATGTCTCCACTTTCGTGCGATTTGAGATGAAACTTAGAAATGGTGTGTGAAACCAAATTTATATACATAACTCTTTTCAAAGTTTTATTCAAGATCAAAGAATTATATATTAAAAATATAAGAAAAACTGTCAACTCAACAGTTTTAGGTTTTATTTACTGATTCATATTCAACTCCCAACCAAAATGTTATTTCATATCGCAAAAGTATTTGGAATGTGCAAATGATGCGCGAGCACTCAAAGAATTTGGTTTTAAAAAAGCTGTTCAGCAATTTATTTCTAAATTATAAATAAATCAGTCATCAGTCACAACATTCCAGCACAAATTTTCTGAAAACAGTTTTTTCTCATTGAATTTCTGCAATAAATTGTGCAATTAAATGTTTCTTGGGGGATTAATGTATTACTTCTTATATTGAATCACCAGCCAAATCCCATAAAACTGAATAAAAAAATAATCGCTGAATAAGAATTATAATGAAAAAACGTGCAAAAATCTTTATGCGCATTGATTTGACTGTATGTTAGAAACAGAAAACAAATTGTACACAAGGAGTTGGGAGAATACATAAACAAATGTTCACCGGTGAAACATAAACAATATAAACCCACCGCAATATTTAGACTAGCGAATGTCAGGAAAAGCAGTTTATTTCGCCGGTTCAATTATTTTGAGCCGCGAATTAAAGAGTATAGCTACGTGCATTTACTAAAGTAAGTTAATACACATCGCAAGTATAATTCGTGAGGTAAATATTTGTTATTATGTATTTACTTGCTTGTATTGTAATTTTATTGAGTCACACAGACTTTTTTCTAAGGGGACATATAGAAATCATCGAAAATGATAGAGGACGAAGATTTATCCCACTCCTTCTTACGAGAACCATTGCAAGTTCATATCTACATATCTTTACAATTGAATTGAATAAATCCGTACCGGTAGAATTTATTTTACTGTTTAATGGCACATTAAACTAAAGAATTTCTTATGTAAAATTAATTAGAAATATGGAAATGCGGGGTGTGAAGAAAACTGCAAATATTCGTTGACTTTTTCTATTTTCACACATATCAATTAGTATAACATAAATACTAATTGAAATTTTAATTTCAGCCATAAATTCAACAGAAATGGTAGGTATGAGTATTAATGAGTCAGTTTTCTGATGTTTGCATATTTTAAAGTTTAACTGACTGCACACTGTACTCAAATAACTATACTCTCTACAAATATATTTTTAAATAAACATCCTGAATAGCCTTGGCAGGCATTACAGTAAAAAATTTAAAACAAATATTGGCTTTTTGTGTACACTTCTATGGGGAGGATTAGTCTGAATAAATGATGTGATAAATGCCCAAATTGGTTTTCTTATTGCATCGTAAATATAAAAAGAAATTCGTTGAGCATTTTACGGATGCATTTTAGGAAGGTATAATAGCTAATTGGACTATTTCAACTGTATTTATTACCATTATTAGCTAAAGGAACGCTTTTATTTTAGAATCGTAATGACACGTGCTTGCAGTTCATTGGTATTTCTGAACGTTCGTATGAGACCATAAAAAAAATCATATATATCGACATAAATAATGCACGAGATATTATACAAAGCTTTAATTTGAGCAATTATAGCCACATAATGCCACATAATATATTAATTGCGACTAATTTGTCATTAGAAATATTCGATACACAAAACATTTATGTTAATGGACATAAGTACTTACTGGACCTACTTTTTGTTTTTAATTTGTTTGCATTCCTTTTCTTCCAACTAAGCTGTTTATTTCTTAGAACAGTGATAAGGCATTTTGAGATAGGGTATGGGTTTGCTTTGTCGGCCCTAACTAATTTATTGTAATCAGAAAAACTTTGTAAACAACATAAAACAAAGCCTAAAGTTTGGAAAAAAAAGTTGTTTCGAAATTACTGGTTTGTATTATTTAGGGCTTTGGCGTCGTCAGTCTAAGTTTTAAACAACAATTAAAATTACGAATAGATAAACCGTCCCATTAACTGTTTTCAATTATTTTGTAATCTTTATTCAAAATCCTTTTCCCATTGTTTTTTCTTTTATTTTAGTAATTTAAAGAATTTTCAATAAAAATAAAAATATTGAAATCATCACTTTGACATTCACTTTCCCTTTCAAATTGCATTTTGAATAATAAAATAGTCGTATCGCATTAAACGCGAGTTGTTGTATATAGGATAAATCAATTATCAATTATGGTACACCGAAATGCAATATGCAACAATAGCTGACAATGATATATTTCCGGGTCATATATTAGGGCACAATTTTATTATTTTGTTGTTGAGTGATGGTTGGTTTCGACAAAATGTCCTTCGGTTTGCCGGAAACCAAAATATCCAAATGTAATTAATTCTATTTTCAGCGTACGAATTTGTATATTCTACGACAACACTTCCATATAAGCACTATAGCAAAGCAGACCAACGTTCATCTCGGCAAATTCCCCATATTCAGGAGCTTATTTTATTGATCACTCATTTATTTCTAAAATACTGCAGTCTGTCACTTTAAATACCACTTGAGTATTGTGAATTGTCAGACAGCCATTAAAATTTTAATGAACTTTGAACAATGGATATATATTATGTATTAAAATTTTATTACTGCTTATAAAAATTGGTTAGGTATGCGTTTTTTGCCAAAATATAGAAAGAATTCAGTTTTATAAGTTACCACTTCTAAAATATGGATCATTAAATTGCGAATTTAATGCGCATACCTAAATTTTTAAAAGGAAATACTGAAAACTATTATCTGGACAAAATACTCGAATTCAAACGGATTTAGGTTAATTTATAAAGAAACATCTTGACACCGTAAACCATACTTGCTCATTTTATATGCTATATTTGTCTACCATATAAATATTTAAAATGCTCGTACTTGAACATTCAGCCACAACATTTTCAAAATTTTCTAAGTCTTTATGTTGCAAGCTTCATTGATTTTGATTAATACACCACCAATATAGCTCAACAACCACATGCTGTGAACTTAACACTGAAATGTATATGAAGCGAATGATGTCACTTCCTGAATGAGTAACTAATTTAGGCCGTGCTATCTGCATGAGAGTTTTAAATGTTTAGCAGGTTCCTGTAGACTGTATATAGTGAAGTTGCCGATGGGCTATGAGACTATGCTATCGATTGGAGCGTCTGTTTTGTATTTCCTTTACTCCCGGCAAGTGTTGTGTTCGCTTTTTATGTAAATGTTTATAGAAACTTTTAGTTAATGCAACATACAATTTCGCGTGAATACCAACATACATGTGTTCAATGTTAAAATGCCTTTTGTACAAACGACTATACATACTTATATATAAGCATTTCGATTGAAACCATATATTGATAATGTTTATACTATGCAGTATTATTGATGAATAACAGAAATGATTTATGAAAATATATTTTATTCCCTTTTAAGAAATATCTCAAAAAAAGTATTCAAATAACTGTTCAGCATGGACATTGACTCTCAGGAATGCACTTCCAAACGTTAGTCGACTGACGGGCATATCCTTTTTTACAATAGCAACCGCTTGGACATCTTATATAGTTCACAGTACAGTCTTTTGGCGTTTTACCGCATTCGGCATCGCAGTTAGGTCCACATGAAAGCCACTCTTCATTCTGACCGCATTCTAATTGACAGTAAAAAAAATTAATTCATTTCGTTTTAAATCAATACATCTTAACTTTCACTCAACAATCACATACGGCTTTTACAGCAATTTGCCAAACAAGACGTAATTCCAATTACAGTTAGAATAATTATTAAATTGACACTCATAATTCGAGTTTAATTCTTCTTCTGCAGATTCTAGTTTAATACTGCTGAAACTTCTGGCGACTGTAATAATAATAGAAACTATGAATGATAATACTAATTGATTTACAATTTGTGCTTTTCAATTCGTGACTTTGATATTTAAAGTGGCTTTTGAGCTGTTGTTCGCAAACATTTTAAATTCGGTGCATACAAGCAGCTTTTACTCAACTTGAAATGTTCACCACACGTAAAGAAAGATTAAAATATTTTTGTATGTGTTTCCTAAATTACGTCAGTTTTTATGAACAAATTTATTACTGTCACGATAATTGTTCCAAATTTTGTTTTTTCACGAACTTTTTGATTTGGATGCGACCCCAAGGGCATATACAAAGTAAATTCATCACAGGGAGAGTGACGTGTGAATTTATGTTTATTTATAACTGTACACGAATTAGATTTACCTTATATTCCTAATCATTCTGGAAAAAACGAATAATCAATTACTAATTATATTTTTCACATTATTGCAGCATTTAATAAGAGAAGAAAATTTGCTGAACATTTCATGGTTCGAAATAATTCAAAAACTGTGAGTTCTAAGGTATTAGGCGACAATTTTGAAAGCAACAATTCTGTAAAAATTCTTTATTAAAAATGTAAGAGTTAGCTTCCAAAAGAGAAAGAAACTTTACTGAACAATTCAAGGTCAAAATTATTCACACATACATGATGCAATGGGATGCAACCAATCTACACTAAATGATGTTCGAAGAACAAGTGTGTTTACAAAAAACTTTCAGAAAAACTTTCATTCAGCAATGACAAGACAAGATTATTGTAATAAAAAATGTATTCAGATGAAATAGGTGCAAATATATTTGAATTCACTGGCTGATTAAGTAATCACGATTCACGACGTAAAAAATAATCTTCATTAAAAAGAAGTTAGAGAAAATTTATTTACTCTTTTAGTGGTAATCTGATTCCAAAATGAAATCAACGCCATACTCACAATTCATAATCAATTTTTGCCATTCCCATCACGTAAACACAAGCCATTTTTATTAAATAAATATTCATGGGAGCAACCTGCGTTTTCAGGAGACATCGACAAAAATTTCGATTCGACTTTGTATTGTATAATTTTTTTTATTGTGTTGAATATAGTAAAAAAGGAAAGCACTAAATGCATTAGGGATGTCAATTGTGTGAAATCGAATACTATAAATGTTTTACTTGCGTAAAAAGTTGCCTTGAGGCTTGATTGTACATAAAATATATTTGAATATACATACTACATACAATGAATAAGCATAAAGCAGGAACTGGGAAGGGCTTTCAACATTAACAATATATCATTTGAAAATTAGGACATTTTTTTCGAGTTTCTATAAAGTATAAGAAGAAGTCACCCTGAAACTTTTATTTTCGATTAAATTTTTTATATCCTCGGTCCTGCAATAAATTGCAATACAAACATATCATTTGCCAAGCAATGTCAAGTCCATCAAAAAAGAAAACACAATTACGAACAAAATTTGCTCAAAGCAGAAGTTGAGGTGGGAGGGGAGGAGGTTGAAAATGGTAAAACAAAACATCTAAACCTGTTGTGCTTTCATGCGTGCAGAGAAACACAAGTTTTGGCAGATGTTAAATTAATCCTTAAGTTTGACCTGTGATTTTGTTGGTGAGAGGCGACAGCTAATTTAGAAGTCCTGCCATCGGAGTGGAAACATTTAATATACATGTCTACATTCGTTCATCGTGTTCGTTGTTCAACATACGTGTACGAGAAAGAAAATTGTTACAGATGTGCAATAACATGGTTTGATACTGGCTGTTAATTTTCTACTCAGTCAGACAATTGGGCTTTTAGGTACATATAATGCAGAATAATGAATGTGGAAGCGTAGGTTTCTTTTACGTAGATAAATCGATATAAATTTATATTCATCTTTATATATATCATTCTCGTGTGCGGGAGTTCGTAGTTTTTCGTCTCCTAAACCGTGAACGGCTCGCTTGATTTTGATAATTTTTTTTTGCGTTTGAGGTTACTGACAAGATCCAAATTTTTCCAACCAAATCTAATATATAAATTTCTAAACGACCATGTATGTATGTATGTATGTATGTATGTCACGCAATCACGCCAAAACTGAAAATGGGATCGCCACGAAATTTTACACACGTATTTGCCAACTTTCTAGAAGTAAAATAGGCATATTTTCAACGCGAATATAAACCGCAAAAACCGCGAAAAAAATCTCGGTTCGCGAAAAAATTGTCTTTTACCAAAAATGATTGCTGTAATCGGTTTGCCAGTAGTCAGTTAATAAAAAAAACATGACGCGAAAAAATCCACGAAATTTTCCGCGATTTTCCGCGGGGCTATCTATTTTATATATTCCCAAACGACCGTGTGGGTATTACTCCAAAACCGACAATGGGATCGCCACAACATTTTGCACACGTGTTTGCCAACATTGTAGAAGTAATATAGGGGTATTTGTACCGCGGAAATAAACCGCGAAAACCGCGAAAAAAATCGCGGTTCGCGAAAAAATTGGCTTTTACCAAAAATGATTGCGGGAATCGATTTATGAGCATTTAATTAATAAAAGCCATGTCGCGAAAAAATCCGCGAAATTTTCCGTAGAACTATCTACAATAATATATAAATTTCTTAACGACCGTGTATGAATGCATGTATGGTTAGCAATCGCTCCAAAACTGAAAATGGGATCGAAACGAAATTTTACACACGTGTTTGCCATCATTGTAGAAGTAACATAGGGGTATTTTTACCGCGAAAATAATCCGCGAAAAAATCTGCGTTTTTCCGCGGAACTATCTATTATATAAGTAAGTAATAATTCCTAAACGACACATATATTTGCCAATATTGTAGAAGTAATAGAGGCGTATTTTCAAAGGGAAAATAAACCGCGAAAACTGCGAAAAAATCATGTCATATTAAAATCCGAGAAATTTTCCGCGAAACTACATATATTATATATATACGGCCGTGTTGGTGTAGGAATCAATCAAGCTAAACCCGTAAATGGGATCGCCACCAAATTGCGAAAAAAACGCGGTTCGCGAAATAGTTTACTTTTCCTAAAAATTAATCGATTAGTCTCTATTCATTTAGTAACATTCACATCTCGAAAAAATCAGCAAATAATTCCGCGATTCTCCGCGCAACTATCTACTGTTTTGGTACAGGAATCAACCAGGCTAAAACGAACATTCAATACGAAAATTTACACAAGTATATCACAACACTCAAGAAGTAACATAGGCATATTTAAATAATGAAAATAAACCGCGAAAACAATAGTGGTTCGCCAAAAAATTGTTTAATTATTAAAGTGATAAACTCTGCGATTTTCTGCGGGTATGTTTTCCAATATAAAAATTCAAACAACGGTAAAACCATAAACGGAATCAGAGATTTTACACACGTATTTGTCAGCATTCGGAAAGCAACAAAGCTTTTTTTACAGCGAAATGAAACACGAAAACCATGAAAACCCACCTTGCGAAAAACCTTGCTAAAACTGCGATCCCATTTATCGCTCCGAAAATTTTCACACGTATTTTTCAACATTCCTGAAGTATTTTGGAAACGCGAAAATAAATAGAGTAAAAAAAATACTTCACGAGGAAAGCTGTCAATCACTCCGTGATTTTCCGCGGTAATTAAGTTCGTCTAATACATAGAAATTAATATGATCCTTTTAAAAGCACCTCGCCAAAAAATTCGACCATAATTCTGTGGTTTTCCATCAGCATCATAAAAATAAAAAAAACTTAAAAATAGACATTCTTTCGTCAAATATTTATGATATTAAAGTATATAAGTGATTACTAAAAAGTAAAAACGCTTTTAGAAAACAACATGTTGTGTCCGAGCAGCGCACGGGTTCCTCCGCTAGTTAAAAAATATATTTTCAGCTTCTTTTTCGAAAAAAAAGTAATGATGCAGAAACACGTTTTGATACCATCTGAGTCCAAAAACGAATCCTAAAAAAATGTGAGTGTGTCCAAACGTCCGTTTAAATGTCCGGAAATTTTCTCGGAAACTACTGTACGGATTTGCATGAAATTTAACGTCATGTATAACATAATAATCCTTCGAGAAGTCACCTTCTGTCATCCTCTCTCATCTTCTTTCGAAACAATCCGAACATTTAAAATCTCAGAAACCTTAACAAATTGTATTAAAAACAAAAACTTTAAACCTAAAATAAAAAAGAAACATATGTTCTAATTGTTTAGAGTTTGTTCATTACTGAATTCATTTTAAGGAAACAATGAAACGGCATTCCAAATCAGAATAAGTTATATAGTTCTAAGTCAGATACTGGCTTGTAGCCTCTCGTATGGTAAATATGATGAATAAAACCATTTTGATGCCATTCCAAATACGCTTTTGGTACGTATAACGTACGAACATCAATCCGAATCATATTCAAACATTGACATTTAAAAACTGTCAGGTGGGTGCAGTTCATCTTATTTTATATTATGTTATATATACATAGGAATTTGATATTTAAAAATAAAAAACATTCAAAAATTCTTCACTTGGTAAAATACGAGTAAGTATACAAAGTTAAAATATTATCATCGTCTTAAAATACCACCCAAGTCTAACATATGACTCGAAATACACGAAGAAGATATGTAATGAAAAATGACACTTTCAAGTCTCAAGGGACACTTCGTATAAGATTATTTGGATTGCAGATCTTTAAGGAAATTGAATTATAAAACACATATTTGGGAAAAATATAAATTCTGTATTTGAATGCCAGTTTTAATTATGCAATATTTAAATTATCTAAATTGATCAGTCTATTTTTAAAATCTGAAATGAATGTCTAGACGCATTGTATCACAAATCATCATTGTTGCAAAATATTTGTATTCTACTTAGTCGTTTTAATTTATAAATTATACTCATTTCAATAAATTCTTATTCTAAATTGTCTATCACGCAAAAAACTTACATAAAATATTTGATTCAATATTAAGATAAAGCAAAATTTGCATAGCAAAATTTGTATTAAACTCATAATTTTCCTATTATTTTTGAGGACAAGTTATTGTCCGCTTTTAAGTGATTTTAAACAACACAATTTAGAAAGAATGGCATAATCTAATAAATAAAAATATTAATATTTATAAATGATCTGTTTCCAGTCAGTTGACAATGAAAACAGGTTACAACTTTCAAATGTCACTTATATGAATGTGAAGTTTTATTTTGACGATTCTGCAAATATATAAAATGACCGACGAAATCACCGCAGTGTTCAGTCGATTTTTAAATTTCGAAGGACTTTATTTTTAAGATGTGCAAAATGAACGTTCATTTAATAATTTGTGTAGTGTTTTTTATCATAATAAAAAATGTTGTGGAATGTGCTCCTGCCAATGGATTAACCTACTTGTAAGAAATGTGTATTTGAGAAAAGGACGTTGTAGTTTAAAACCAGCGATAATAATTTTTATCATTATTTTTGTGTCAGACCCCCAGTCTCATCTACACATTTTCAATCAACAACGCTCAGATCCACGCAGTTGTCAGTGAGTGTTTATTTTCGTGAAAATATGTTTTCTTGTATATGATTGACTCGATTCTTTGGTTTATAAATTATACCTAATGTTGATGAATCATCAGTTATAGAAGAGTCTCTTTTAATAGATTCAGTTGTTTACAACTTTTGTTTTTTTGTGTCTGCCCATTTCAGGCTTCATCAATGCCTTCACCAACACCATTCAGTGTACCACCATCTACCCAACGTAGGGTAAGTATAGACAAAGCCTTCCAAAAAACTTAAAGCTGCGAAAAGCGTAGTACAATATGCTTTAATTTAGTTGATTTATACTTTTAAACAACTTTTAAGAAAGGATCACTGAAATATCTCTATTTATAATATTTACTAAATGATAATAAATTATTATACACGTGTAAATGATTTTTTGTTTCAGTTTGAAATTGAAATATTATCACAAGGCAATGATTTAACACCAAGTTCATCAGATTTTCTTGTTGAAATTGAGACTTTAAAAAGTAAGTAACATCAATCATTTCATCCCACTTTACATTAAAAAGAAAACATCGCATTCAAAAATGTATTTTTAAATTGTATTTGTTAAAGTTTAGTAAATGCCAAAAAAAATTTAAATGTTAAATCAATTTATTACTTTTTTATTTTTATAGAATGTCAACTCCGCACACCTCTGATTCCGTGCAAAATTGTGCCAAATGGAATACCAGTTGAGCTAGATAATACGAAAATTACTAAACATTTATGACGATAAAAATGGCTGTTAAAAGCAATTTCTTGAGGATAAGTAATAAATAACGTGATTATTCATTTCATTGATATTTTATAAAAATTAAATATATTATTTTATGTTACATACCGAACTAATAGTTTTATTAAATAATATTAAAAGGAATAACTAGTATTTACTATTTAAATTTCATACGATGACGGAGCAAATAAAAAAATGCCAGACCCATTATATTATCCAGCAGACCATGGTTAAAATATAGCGGCACAATTAATAATAATATTTTGAAAGCACACTGGACATTAAATTGATTAGCAAAATATATTTATTAAATTGATTGATTTTGAAATTGGATTATGAAGAATGTGTTCTCGCAATTTTTATTTTAAAGGTCAGAATTCATAGAAGATGATGTCTTAAGAATTATAGGTTAATTTTCTATAATAAAATGAAGTAATAAATAAAACTTTGAAGGTAAAAATCCAAAAGAATTAATATTAAGGCTGAAGTTATATGAATAATAAAGTTTCGAGCGAGTCTCCGTACCACAAATAATGCCATGTTGTGGGTATATGTTACTACCATTGTCTATTTTTCTTGAATGTCAATTCTTATTGAGTATTTGTCTTGTTTCAATCACTTTGTTTTTGTTTGGTTCAAAACGTGTCTCTTCAAAACGTAACCGAGTAACTCACTGTTCTCAATATATTATATCAATTTCCAAATGGATTGCCGTTATTTGTGTGAATGACGCCAAACACACGCATCCCTTTCAAGATATTTATGTTTATATAAATCCACCTATACGGACGTGCCATGTAACCGGATTTCTGAAATAAGTCAAATCAACGATTGTCTCAATATCAATGGCTTACCAGACCAGAAATAAGTATCATCGATATATAATATACGGTACCCAACTTTTTTAAAGAGTTAAAAATTTCGTAATATTGCAGTAGTTAAATAATAACGAAAATACTTCAAAACTCGATCTTCATGTTAATTCAAGAGTAACGAATATAGAAAATAAATTTTTTAAGATATACTCCGTGGTGGTGGTGAGTAAAATAAAAATCAATGAAGGGCGAAACAGATAATAAAATATTTTACACAAAAGCACTATACCGTATCGGTATGCGTAATGCAAATTGTCTTGTGGGCAAATTTCAAGTTATCTGCAAAGTCGATATGGAAACTACACCCATTGAATATTATTAAAAGTTACAACCCCATTCTTATAAACAAAAGTAAGCAGTGGCAAGTTAAACAAACTGTTCGCCAACACGAATGTAGTTTGCATACATTTATAATAAATGTTATGTTTGAAATGTGGTACAAAATATTTATCACTCGGACCAACTGCTGTCACCTCTTAGATTGACCAACACTGTGCGGAGAAAAATAATCTGATTTCTGACGTTATATTTGTAACTATATTTATAATATAGAATATGGTAATGTCACAATGTGTCAACACCGAGTCTTCACAAATGAATCCCACGAATAAGGGCCACGTTACACTTATGGTACCACGAACGATTGTCACGAACAAGTATCTTCAACGAAATCATTTGTTCTAATCTAAGCAATTGTGTTGCCGTTTTAGCCAATTTGTGGCTAATTTAGGATATTTTTAAGATTTTTAAGTCCTTTTTCAAAATTATTTGTTGTATTATAAAATATTTCACTTTCCTTTTAAAATCTTAATGTAATACAAATTAACTGTTATATTGCCTTATGAAATTCCATCATTTTCGAGTATTTTTCGATTTTTTTTTGCTTTAAACCAGTTCTGGAGTTAAAATAATGGCTTTTGCCTTTTATCAATGTCCATTAAGCCGTTTTACGAAATTGTCGATTGCAACATTGGAATGGAGTTTACGTTTGATTTTTAAATACACTTTTTAAAAAATATTAAAAAATTCATTTGAAAATAAACTTTTATTTTTAAGGTCAAGTTATTTTTAAAGCTGTTTGGCGTATACGGGAGAAAATGGAGATGACATATTTGCGGTATTGGATCGGTATTGCAATTACAAGAGATTTCTATTATTTGAAATTAATCTTAACTTAGACGTATTTGAAAAAAAAATCTACAATATGAAATAAGCTGAAATCTCCCTGAAAGCTCCCTGCGATAATGTTTGATTTCAGTGGTTTAATTTACAATATGGCGCACAAGTTCTACATTGTTTTAACATTTCTTTAGACAATTTTGTCCACAATATTCGCTTGAAGAACTAATGCTTATCCATAAAATCTACGGGGGCAATAAACCCCGAAAGGCACAAATGAAAATGCTGCTGTTCATTCACAAGCTTGGTAATTGGTGCAGTGTAATTAAATTTAAAAGGACCAACAGAAGTTTGCGGTGAACTTACCCCAATATATTTCGGTGTATTACGACAACCTTTTGAAAAGGTTCTAACTTCTAACAAAACAATGGCCATGATTAAAGACTCAAAGATGGGGATAAAAAGGTGCAGTACGCAGAACTTTTGAGAAAACTTTTAAATAATTTAATTTACACTCACAAAGGATTAAGGAATCGGTTGTATAAGTTAGAATGTCTGAAAATCAATTTTTTTTTAAAGAGTGCATAAAACATATTATATAACTAAACATGCATAATGTCTCAAAATATTCATTTTGAAATAAGTCCATGATTAATCGGTGGTATTTGTATTATATGTCATGTTTTAAAGGAAAACTGTTTCCTTGATTCAAAATTGCAAGTTTGGTTTTTATTATTCTAGTTTCAGTGTTAAAAACCTTCCTTGACCTTCACACAATTTCATGCAAATATTTTCAGAAAATTGCAGCGAGATCTCATGCAGACAAACAGTACACACAAACAGTGTTTTATTATTATTGGAAACGGTGGTGAGTCAAAACAAATATTTCTTAATAAGTATTGTGTAAAATTGCAAAATATGTTATGTTGATTTTATGCTGAAAATGAGTATGGAGTATAGAATGGTAAAATCCTCTTAAACTTTTATAATTAATGATTGGTAAACTTCATTACAATTTGAAAGATGTGCACTAGCTTACCTAGTGGCACCAAGTTAATACATTCTAAATTGCAATTATCCCGATTTGTGTTATAATCCAACTATGATTCGCAACAATTATTTAACCAAGACGTTCTAAAGCAAAAATGAATAATGCATGCGTTGATTAAGATGTCAAGGAGTGCCATAGTTGATAGCTACAAGTTCATTGGTTGTTATTGTATATCTGGATTTCTGTATTGTACGAAGGTGATGAGACTGAATTGGCAAGTGATTAGCTCTTTCACCCTTTGTTTTTCGCAACAATGTTGGTAATTGAATTTCATCGTCAAGGTCTTTCAAATTAATTATCTTGTTAGTACATACATATACTTAGTCAAATGTCATTGATTTAACAAGTTTGCATTAGCGGAGAGATTTATTATAGTTAAATTTGAATATTTAAAAATTCAATTTTTAAATCGAATAAAGGAACTCTTGAATTAAAAATAAGTGATTTTCAACAGAAAATTAAATGTATTTTAGGTACAAATTATCAGAACTTTAAACTTAAAAAAAAATTACGTGAAAGGATAATTTCTGAGATATAAAATATGTCTGAATTGTGGTCCCACAACGACGAGCCGTATAAACGATACAACTGCATCGATGCGATATTGTAAAAACCATATAGTCCAATATACTTCAATGGGCTGGGCATTTAGTCAGAATAAAATACAATAACCCAGCGAAATTCGTCTCTGCGGGAAGAAGATCTACGTTATAATCTTCTACGTAATAGACGTACACACAAACAGTTTTTCTAGACCTTTTTTTCCAGGAGAAAGGAGGTGTCAAAAGTCAAAACATGTTTCTGCATCATCAACATTTTTCGAAAAAAAAGCTGAGAACGAAAGAATTTTTTTTTTCTAACTTTGGATCGTAACCAGTTAAACATGTTAACACATATTTTAATTATACTGAAATACTCGTGTATTTTCGAATGTTTTCAAAAATTTCTCCAAATGTTTTTGCTTTACAGGTATTTATGAAGCAATGTGGCTATTCAAAATAGAACATTCAATTTGTAACTTCATAATTTTCAATCAAAACAACGGAATTTGGAAATGTTCAATAGAATTCATTTGTCTATGGAAAAAGTAATTTTCACAAGAAGAAACATTCTTTTGCGAGTCAGAAACAATGCATTTGAAGAGAATATTGATTCCGTTATATCTTTTTAAAAATAAATTGAAATTTCACATACATACTGCAACATCAATAAAGAAGAAGTAAAGTTCCATACACATTTGCAGAAAGCAAAAATTGTATAGTAAATTTATAAAAACTGAACTGCAGCGTAGACATGGTTTTGATTTGTTTTGCTTTAATTTAATAAAAGATCTAAATGTACCAACATTGAAGCAATTACACAGTGAAAACAAACAATAAATTTCAATTAGCAAGCAATCCTGCAAGCAATAATGAGTATTTTTGAATTTCGGTCTATTTATATATATTACAGAATTTATGTTATTTCAGCGATAACAAGTTTTATTTTTTTAGTATAATGCCTATATATATATTTTTTATCCCACAACAAACCTTAAACAAATAATGTGCCTTCAAAAATATTGGGGGCTCAGCTCAATTAG
This sequence comes from Sylvicola cinctus, assembly GCA_963854165.1. NCBI lineage: Eukaryota > Metazoa > Arthropoda > Insecta > Diptera > Anisopodidae > Sylvicola > Sylvicola cinctus. Next base: position 28,288,285 of record OY974083.1, on the reverse strand, counting down.
GGTAACGCAGTAATAGCTTCGTTTCATTCAGATCTCATTTAATTTAATTAAAAAATTTAAAAATTTTATATGCAATGCATCAGCAAAATAAACCTTGCTATTTACTAAGGTTTACTCATCTGTTTATTCATTATTTACTGGCCGCAAGTGGCGCTTAAAAATAATTCATAATTATAAATACACATTAACTTATTAAGTTTAAGCTGAATAGCTAAAATAATTATAGATTTCCCATAAAAAAAACGTACTCAGTATTTATGGGCGCATGTAAATTAAAAAATAGACAAAAGTAATGTTCTTTCGTTGAGAGTTCTCACATTGATTTTATTATTTAAGTGAAGGAATTTTTTATTTTATGTGGGTTCCCCAGAAGTCGAGGCATATTTTGCGAACTAACAGTCTACAGAGATTCTTTAAAATATATATCGGAAACAACTTTCTCACAAATTGGATGTAATAAATTATTTAGCCAGTCCTCCATTTTATACAATCCTTCTTCAACTGTTATTGGGACTGATATTTCATTTGCGAGTCCCTCTTTTTTTACAGTGGCCATAAAAAAGTAAATTAATCAATAGTGTAAATAACAGGTGTACACAATATACATCTCAAATTTGCAGTATAATGCCGCAATTTGGGAGTTTACTTGTGATTTTGTATTGTTGAAAAAAGTGTGAATATCGTCTAAAGTAATCTTGACATTTATCTCCATGGCGGTAAAATGTGACTAACTGACATGTGTCAACTGAGATAATCGTTGAAACAAAATATGTTTCACTATATTTCCCAAGGAGACTTTTTGACTTTAACTTTATGTAATTAACATCTCAATGATGTTACGTACAATGATTCAGTTGATCCTTTGATATTCCATAAATAATCATAACTAAGACAAATGTGACTGCCAAAATGGTGAAGAAACTCTTTTCATGGGTACCCATTCGAAACAAACTACAGTACAGAGTGAAAATTTACGAGCAGTATTTTTGATAGACAGATAGATAAGGATTCACTTCATTTCGAAAGCGAGTTTACATAAATCTGCAAAATGCTACCCGTAGTTATCATTTTGGAATTCTTAATATTTAGTTTAGCGAACAAAGTCCTAAAACGTATATGAACCCGCATAATCAGTAGTACTTTAGTCTGTGAGGGAAATAATTGCAGATAAAAATCATTGTTGCAAACTTTAAAAACTAAAGTTTATTACTCCCATAGACTTATTATATAAAAGACAAGAAATTAAAAGAAATAGAATGAGCTGAAAACAAGGATGTGTTTGTGAATGTCCATTGTAATTGGATGCGTGTTCTTAAAAAGAGACAAGAGCGTCTGGAATGTCAATGTGTTAGTGCAAATTTTTTGGGCAATTCAAATGAAAACTTATTAAATTGGGTATTTAAAGTGTGTTAAATCCTCTAGTGACACTGAAATTTAATTAAAATAGTGAAAAATCATATTTCCAAAAATAAATAATAGAATTCCTTTCCCCAACGTGAACGGACCACCCAAAGAATGCACACTTATTTTTCATGATAATATTTCACTTTTAAGGAGGAATAAGTAACTGAAATATATCATTCATTCTCAAAAAAATGTCGGCTCATAGTTTCATTCATAATCGTTTTCTTGTCTTTTATAATAGGTCTATATGATTATTCCCAAAGAAACATCAGGAAATCGTATTTAATTTGCACAAACATATAAGTTAACAAAAGCACAGATAAATGTGTGATCCTAAAATCATAGTAAATATCGTAAACGTTCTGCTAAATCTTTTTTTTAATTAACCAAAATTATAAGGAAAGGATTGACGATAAGAATTTTGATGTATTTGTAAAAAAAAATTTGTAGACTATAATAATTAGCAATTACTAATTACATACCTATTTCTTTATTTTTATTGAGACCACACCTAACCTTTTTGTGTTAATTAAAAAAAAAGTTTGCTCACTATAAAAACCAATTATTAATATTGCCTTGATTTTGTCTTTCAATCTGTAACTTTTATTTCTGGATTTTCACGTTATCCGTAGCGTTATTGGATACTTGTACTACACAGCTTGTTCAACTTTGCCCTTTTTTGTTTGTTTTTTGTTACACTTAACTTTGAAAAAATGTTTGATTAAGAACAATAACGGATATAATGTTTTTTCTTATCCCCGAAATAAATGAAAATGCTGTCCCGGAAGCGGCTTACATCGGTACATCGTATACCCAAAGTAATTTGAATTAAAAGTGTTACTTGTTATTGCCAGTGTTTTTTGGCCATGTTTACATAAGAATAGATGAACAATAAAATAATGTTTGGTTTATGAACACTACGAAAATGTGTCTTGTTTGTTTAATTATTTTGTGATTTGAGAAGTTTTTATTTATTTTGATTGAATTTTAATTTTCACAATATTAATCAAATCACTAACCAATTGATGTATTAAGGGCCACTGCAATAACTTAATGACATTACACGCGTTATTTTTTTAAATTCAGAAATGTGTCTTTCTTTTATGCAATGGGGAACATATTTTCACGACGTTCTGCGGAACACTAAAGACTGTAATCAAAAATTGAATTGGGAAACTGAACGCTTTAGTGGAAAACTCTCACACACATTTCATTCCCCTTCGAAAGGAAAAGTTTAACGCTACTGTGCTACAGCTTGTATTTTACTATATATTGCTTCAATAATTTCAACGAAGCTTTCATTATCGAGCTTTTTGATGAGCGAAAATCAACTCTCCTGTTTTTCAAAAAATTGAGAATGACACTTGGCATATATTATGTTTAAGCTTATTATGATATGCTCAATTGTACAAAAGCGACACCAGTTGATTCAACACTGCACATAAACTTTGAATAATTTGTTTAATATAGAAGTATATTTGTTTTCAATATGTAATAACTAATTACTTTTTATATTAAAATGACAAAGGATTCTAATTTAGGACATAAACCTAAAAAAAGTGTGCAAAAAAACTGTAATCGCAGGGAGATTGAGAACGAAATTTATTACAAAAATAACTCTTACACAAATATTTACATTTATTAAAAAGCAAACAATCAGATCACAACAGAGCCAAATTTTCAACAATGTTATCACAAAATTATCGTGTTCGTTATGTATAATTTTCAGACGAAAAAAATTCTTTCACACATATATCAAGGTCATATTTTATATCTCAGAAACTTTTAATATTTTTGAATTTTTTTTAATATTGTAGTATTTAATGATATAAGAAAACTTGCTGAATATTTCAAGGTCAAAACTTAAAATCTCAAGACCGCATTTTCGTAATTCAAATAATTCAAAAACTGTTGGTTTAAGGGTACTATGTTGTTCTACATTATTGCTAATCTGAATAAATGTACCAATTATGGACAAAAATTGAAGGTCAAAATTCAGAATTTTCAAGGTCACATTTTCCATATCTCAAATTTTTTTATTGAACTGCAATTAAGCATAACAGTCGTATACAAAATCACACTTTGCTCTCCTTGCGATGTTGTTTTATTTCATGTAGTGGAATCCAACAATATAGAAACTTCTAAGATTCGTTAAATAAAAAAGTGTTGATTTAGTTCAAAACGACCTTCGACGTATAAGTATATTTGACCAAGTAAATAAAACTCATTGATGTTTAATATAATTCAGTGAAATCAAATTTACTTTTCGCAATGGCTAAACAAGTATAATTCATTATAAAATGCAAATGAAAGCTCTGATTTCTGAATATGTGATAACATCAAAAAAAACCCATTGTCATCTTTTTTTATCCACATAATCCATATTTGTTATACATTTTATGTTTCACCATATTTCTGGTGAAGGTCATTGTCAATAATCGAATTTAGTAGTCTGTGGAAAATCCAACGAAATGATGTCATTTACTGTTGGGATTCACACTGAAAAGCTTGGCAAACACAGTGTAACTTTATAAATTAAATTAATTTAAAGAGCATGACCAACCAAGTGAAGTATACACAGTTTCAAATGATGGTTCCAAAAAGTGTAACTGTTTTATACACGATTGATGTATCCGAGGTTAGTTATAAGTTTATAACTTATACGGTATACGGTATACATCATTTAAGGAAATTTTTTTTTTATTATTGTGTAATATATAATAACTTTTAATTTTACTACATTTGTAAAACAATTCATTCCGTATTCATCTGTATTAAGTTGCATTCCCTGGACCCTGCCATGTCGGTTTTTTCGCATCCCCTCTTTCTGCACAAATATAATAACTGAGATTGATCTATAGAGTCTATAAAATCGTTTCACTATGCGATCTTTTCAGTTGATCTGCTGAGACGGTTTATGATAGCAGCCGCTTTATAAAATAATTCTATGAAAATGTCTTCGAAGTTCGTGTTTTTGGTCTTTGCTTTGTTTGTGGTGGCAGTGTTAGCTCAAAAAGGTGTGTTATTCATTTCATTGTCAAATTTTATAATAAAGTGTATAAGCATTGTTTAATTTATAGTTAAGAATAAAAAGTCAAATGTGCATAAATATTTCAGAAAAATCATGTGGTGAAAATGAAAAATATTTGGATTGCGGTCCCAGCTGTGATGCTGAATGCAACAAACGCCCCGAAGATTGTACAATCAGGCATTTCAGATGTCCGGATGGGTGTTTCTGTGCCGAAGGATTCGCACGAAATCCGGCAGCAGGAAATAAATGCATACCGATTTCTGATTGTTAGAAAAAAAATTTTAAAAATGTACTTTTAAAATAAAGTCTGTTTGGAATTTGGTACGTGCAGTGTTGCAGGTTTTTACTCATAACAAAATAATTTTTTTAAATAAAATACGTTTAAATGCTTTAATCGCACTGTATGATTGTAGTTTTTTAAAGGAAACAGAATATTAAATTATTGTTGTCGCAACACAGACTATATATCCCTTTTCGTTAAGCTATTATGTATGTTTCTTAAGTTTATTTAATACATTTTAATACCTAAATTAGTGGACATTGCGATGTGACTTAAATTCAATTTTGAATTCTTAATAAACTCTAAAAAAACATATAACCCATATTATGTAACGATTAACTGCAATCAAACCTGTTTAAATTGCACCATCGACTTTTTTGGGATCATTGAACCATGCAGTTTGCGTATTTAACGTATATTCCAGCACAGATAAGACTTTCAAATTAGAATGCACAGGAAGAAAAGTGGGAGCAAGAGAAGAGTACCAGTCATTTAATATAATAATTAAGTTCACTGACGAGAACTTAAAACAATTCCAAAAATAAATTCAAGAATTGTTATTCCATCAGTTGCACGGCATCTTTTAGTGGGCAAACAACTAAGAAATGCATTTCAAATTTGGAGTTTTGTTCTTTCTCGTAATGGTTTTACATATTTTAGCGATGTCTCCCAAAAGACCAGCAGGTGAATGCGGTAAGTTCTTGTTTACAATTGTAACCAGTTTTCTGTTCTTTTTTCCTTTAGCCAAACATGTCTTGCTTTTTATAATGTTTTTTGTCGAAAAATAAATGAAAATTTACCTATTATCTATATGTGAAGGAGATTGTGGAGAGAATGAGCATTGGACTGATTGTGGTACTCCTTGTGACACTGAATGCAACAAAGAGCCGAAAGACTGCAACATTGTTTACAAAAAGTGTCCGTCGGGCTGTTATTGTAATGTTGGGTATGCTCGTGATGTTTATGACAATAACAAGTGTATTCCACTAGATGAATGTCCGTGCCCAGAAGAAGAAATATAAAATTTGAAAATCTGCGTAATGTTTTAATTTATTTTTCAATAGTAAACCGATTTTTCCACTTTAACTTAGGTATCAATACCAGATTTTGGAAATTAAATATTGAAACTTTTTAACCTTATAAAAACTGCAAAATTTATGCAGTTACAATTATCCTATCGGTAAGGAGTAAGGACCAAACAAAGAATTATTATATACAGTTAATATTTTAGTTGAAAGTCAAAATGATTGCTGACGTTTTTGCTAAAACGCGTATCGTATTCTTTGATTATGCTCATAAACTTCAAGAATATCGTCTTCAGGACATACTTGCATTAGATCTGGGATATTCGTATATCTTTATTTCTCATTTATATATTTCATTTTATTTTGTTTTATGTGCACGCATATCCCTAATCGAGCAGTGTTCCTGCATAATTCATTCAGATAAGTCCCTTAAAATATGAGCAAAAGTCCTCAAATGGATTGAATTGAATGGAAAAAGGTTTAGGGATCATATGTAAGTAAGGTTTTATTACAAAACTCTTTCCGCATTTGTCTGATTGAAGAAGTTGAAGTCTAAAGGCGCAAATAAACAAATTACAAAGAATAATTGTGTACATAAACTCTGCACTATATACGAGTTTGCACTAGGCATACATCTACTAGAGTCCTCAGTCCATATACTAGCTTTGTCGTTATGCCCTTAAGGTGAATTTTTTATATTTAACCTTTCTGTCAATAAAAAATACATGGCAGGGAGATCACCCCAACAATATGTACTGAAAAACTAAAAAAAAATCTTTCTATCTTATCTGTAAAAGTTTTTAGTTTTAAAAAAAATTGAAATAAACCATAAATTTTAAAGAAGAAAACAATTTTTTATCATAATTTGTATTTTTTATTCGCTTTCATCATCATCATCTGGGCATGGACATTCATCCAAATCCACACACAAACGGGTGTCTGGATGCCGCGCGTATCCATCTGCACAGTAACACTCTCGCCTGCACTTTTTATCATGAAGAGGACAATCTTCTGGTAGCATATTGCATTCACTATCGCAGGGTAGGCCACAATTTTTAAACACTTCATTTTCGCGACAGTCTCCTACATAAATTTTAAATTAGAATAAAAGTGCATTAGATGAATAGTTAATACAATTATTTAAATTAAATTTTTGAAAGGTAATCATTGCTGTACAAACCACATTTATCAGGAGGTGATGCAAATACACAACACAATATGATCAGCAAAACTACAATTATATTTACTACAATTTTCATCTTAAATGAGTGTGAATGTTAAGACATGTGGAATCGAACTGAATCTGTATACAAACCTTTAGGAATAAGGACCACTCGCATATAAAAGAACTTCAAAAAACAACGAGTCTTAATCTTGGTGTTATTGAACTTTCAATTCAAGAATAACGAAATACGAATCTTACAATCATTTAATGCATTCAATCTGAATGTTGTATGTTACTGTATCCATAAGAGTTTCGTTTATTATCGTTATTATTTTTAAATTAATCACAAAAGAAACGCTTTTTATTTTAAATTAAGTTTTATGCAACTTTTCGGCTCTGCTGATACCAAAAAACCGGTCGTTTTAATGAACTTTACAAAATGCAGTGTGTATTCTTTTTTAACATTTCTTTAAGTGAAAGAACTCAAGAAATCGTAAACTGGTTGTTCTTTTTTTTTTTAATTTTGAACTTCAAATTAGTTATTGTAAAATATGTTGGGAATGGTTTTAACAGATTACCAGGCAACTTTGCAATCATGTCAGTACAAAATAAACCATTCCCACTCAAAGGCGTTGAAAGCTGCAAATAATTAAAATATATGTGCAAGTACTTAAAAATGGGTGTTTTAAAATTTATTATGTTATTTGTTATAATTTCTGTGTGCTGCGCGTCTTTTACTCAACCTAACAAATGTGGTTTGTATTTATTCCTTTTAAATAATATTAATTGTCGTTGCAATTTGTAAAATGCTTACTGTGCTTTAGGAGACTGCGGTGAAAATGAGGAGTTTTCAAATTGTGGAGGTGCATGTGATTCGGAATGTAATAAAACGCCAGAGGATTGTCGTATTCGTTTTATTCAATGTCCCAGTGGATGTTATTGTAAGAGTGGATTTGCGCGAGATCCAACCCGGAACAATGCGTGTGTTCCGTGGGGGGAGTGCCCTTGTCCTGAAGGTTATTATGATGAAAACGAAGAGAACTAAGGTTATTATTTTCTTAATGTATTTTACCAATGTTCAAACATTTTATACAATACATTAATTACACAAGAAAACTTTTATTTTGATTTTTAGCCTTTTTATGATCTGTTTCTTATTTAGACAACAAATGCACTTTAGACGAAAATATTTGGTAGATGAGATTTTAATAGCCCTTCAAACTATACTGCTGTTTCTACGCTACATAAAAATATGTATTTAAGTATTAATATAGTAATTTTTAATTCTACGTCACTGGACCTACATTCAACTCAATGTGCATTGATAAACAAGCACTTGCCGAAATTTTAATTTAAAGAAAAACTGTTTGATAATTTAAAAAAAATCCTGATGACCCTTTTTTGTGTAATAGTAGAGACTGGAACTGTGCAAACTACACTATTTACAAATCAGTATCATCAAGAGTTTGGAAGAATAAAATCGTAAAACGTTCATCTGTCTGTGCTGGTCTGTGGACTGTGATAAGATTTCTCTTGCTTTTGAGAGTCCCTATTATAAATGTTTATGCAACTTTTATAAAACATTATTCTAATATCTTCTATCAAAATCCTCTTTCTTCTTATGCTATTATACGCAATTTACGTTATATTACGAGAATTTAACAGAACTTACCCTTTTCAAAGCCGCATATCTAGGAGCTACAATAAAATTAGTTAAATAGTTTTAAAAACTCTTTGTTTAAATTTTGTAAATTATGTTTCCAATACTTTCAAAATGACACAAAAGATCCATATTATTCAGGAATGTACTTAAAAGGGTACTTATCACTTTAATTTTCCGAGCGAATTCTAAAATTTTAATGAAATGCACCTTCTAAGTATTTTATTGCTGACTTTCAAAAAATTGTTGTTCCATATATGTTGTATGTTCATTTAATCAAAATGTAATTCTACAATAGTCCAAACATTTTAATTTATGACCGGACAATCCATAAACGGTATGCAAGTAGTTTTCTTTCCAGTCGAATTTCGAGCGTAACCCCTTTCACAGAAACAACCATCCGGACATCTCAAGTGGCGTTTTGCGCATTCCTGAGGCTTTTGGTTGCAATAATTGTCACAGTTTGGACCACACTTCAGATACACTTCATGCTCCCCACAAGAAGGCTCTAAAACATTAAATTCATTATTTGGTGTTTTAGAAGCGTCTTTAAAATTTCAGTAACGAACCATCTTCGGATGCAATGACCATAACGAGGACCACACAGATTAATATAAATTTCAGAGACATGTTACTAGCTTGTCACATTGGCATCGGTTGTACCAAATGTCCAGAAGGAACTGATTGCATATTTTACATAAATTAGCAATCGCAATGCAACAATTCGTAAGCCCTCGTTAGATTTGTATTTTTTGCAATATCCATTTCAAACCAAACAACAATTCGTAACACTGATGTAATCTTTGTTACAAATTACATTCCCGTCCATTACATTATTGTCTGCAATATATAATGATCATATTGCATTTATTATTTTTATGAGGACTATATGATTGCAAACAATTTAATTTGATTCGTTCGACAATAATATATTAATTACACGTATTAAAGTACTCCCTTCATTATTCATACAATGTATGTGTAATTCAAACGATAATAAAAACTACTGTTGACTTAAAACATGGAATTCGGAAGTCTCAGTTTTTTAAAACGCTAGTGAATTATTTTGATTATAAAATATTTTCTAAAATCTTGTAGAACATTCAATCGTCATTATTGAGACGCTTTTTCTCTTTTTTTTTGCTTTTTCAAAAAATATTTCTGCATTATTAGAAATTTCATGAAAAACATCGTGGCTGCAGGATTGATTTTAATTATGTACTTTCACTTACACGGAGGAAATTAATTGAAGATATTATGGTTTTAAATTACTCAATAATCTCCACCCGACAATATAACAATTTAATAATAACGTACTTGAAGATTAATTTTCAAAAGTGTTATATTCATAATTTGTCAGAAAATTATGACAGCTTATCGAAAAATAATCCCAACTTTAAAACTATGCGTCGCAAAATTTCCCAAATACATTTCAAGGCTGTCAAAAAAATCCCATTGATAAGAGAAAAATAATGTAATGTAGCTAGGAAAATAAGAAAAACAGCAATGCTCAAGTTTTGGATAAATTATCGTGTTGTTAAAATGTCGTAGTTTCAAAATTAAATCGTCATTTATTGTAAATATCTTCATGGAATAAGGTTACGTAAACATTATTTGGTAATATTCCATGAAAAGTAAGCAAACATAATTAAAATTGGGAACCGTGTAGGGTAACGAAATATTTGCTAGTGAAAAAATTCTCTTTGTTTTGATGATCAGCTGTCAAAGGATAATGACAATTTGTATTTTTGATTTTATCTTGAATGTGCGTATAATTTTAATTCTATTTGTATTTTGTACGTCGTTGCTTAAATGAAATGAATTTTAGTTAAGCCAAGTAACGTTAAGTTCAAAAAGTTTGTGTTATCTTGAGTTAAAAGACAGTGTACTTTTAAAAAAAACTATTTAAAACGTAATTTATACTTCTTTGTTGTTTTAGATTATTTTCGTTAATTGTCTTAAGTAAAAGAGAAGCACAATGCTTGTTTTAAATTAAACACGGACATATTGAGTATTTTTGAGCCAAAATTTGTGTGACAATGGTGTGGAAAAGGAGTACATTTGCAGCTCCGCGACGAATAAATTCAAATTAAATTCAAAAACACATATTCAAGCATAATTGCTACGACCAAGAAACTACTACGCACACTCAATTCGTCATTGATAAATTTGAAGCGAGAAGAAGCTGATCAACAAATAGAAAAACCTTGACTGGTATTTTCTCGTTTACGACAAAGAAACAAACAGTTTAATATTTTTTTAAATTAATACCTGCGACATGGCGAATCCTGATGTGAATTATAATGCGCTCGCAAATGAGGGCAACCCGTTTAATGTGGAAATGCAGAGTCCATTGGATGACCCAGGGGCCACCGATACCGAAAATGAAGAGACGCCTCGAAACAGTGGAATTATGATACATGTCGTTCCCGACACAAGCAAATGTAATTTAAAGTTTATTCAAATTTAGTGGGCCTTTTTATTGTTTTCCATTATTGCAGCACGTTGGAATCACATCGAAAACTTGGACTCATTTTTTGCTCGAATGTACAGCTATCATCAAAAGCATGGTTTCTACGTGATGATGTTGCAGGAAGTGTTTGAGTTGTTTCAATTTGTATTCGTTGTTGTTTTTACAACTTTTCTGTTCCACTGTGTCAACTATCCAGTGCTTTTTAAGTATGGCGTTTTTGAAATGTTACAATTGAATTCAACTAAACTCGATTTTTTTTTTCCAGGGAAGTGCAATTAAATCACACAAAAGTTACACTCAACGATGCCATATATCCGGTGGGAGAGTGTGTTGACACATTTAGTGGATTTACATGGTTCTCCTTGCTGATGTCCTTTTTATTTTGGGGGTTGCGCCTCATTAAAGTGCTGTACCATATTGTCCAGTATTGGGACATTAAAAAGTTTTTTAACACAGCTCTAAAAATTGAAGATGTAAGATGCTGCTTTTGTAAAAGCTAAAAACTCAGTTTTAATGATTGTAATTTTAGAGCGAATTGGATAACCTAACATGGCATGAGGTACAGAAACGTGTGCGTGAGGTACAATCTGAGCAACAGATGTGCATTCATAAGGAGCAGCTCACTGAATTGGATATTTATCACAGAATTTTGCGATTTAAAAATTACATGGTTGCCATGATGAATAAAAGTCTGTTACCTGCTAAAACGTATCTACCTTTCATAGGCGAATGTGTATGCTTTAGTCGGGGCCTTCGATACAACATCGAATTAATATTATTCTGTAAGTAACAAATTTATTATTGTAGTTTACAAAAATGTATTTAAGATTTTGATCATCACTTTTTAGGGGGACCATGGTCACCATTTGAAAATAACTGGCATCTCCGTGAGGAATTCAAACGATCGAACAAACGAGCTGAGTTAGCCTCTAAACTGTCGCGCCAAATAATGTGGGTGGCTTTGGCCAATGCAGTCCTTTTTCCGTTGATCTTCCTTTGGCAATTGATGTACTTATTTTTTAACTATGCTGATCTAATTAAACGTGAACCCAGCGTATTGGGGGCTCGATGTTGGTCACACTATGGTCAATTGTACCTGCGTCATTTTAACGAACTGGATCATGAACTGTACTCCCGATTGAATCGGGCATACCGACCGGCAGTTAAATACATGAACTCCTTCTCGTCCCCTCTTATGGCTGTAATAGGCCGCAATATGTGTTTCTTCGGTGGTGGCATCTTAAGTGTGTTAATTCTACTGACGGTTATCGATGAGGATGTGGTGCAAGTGGAAAATGTATTGACAATAATGACAATACTTACGATGCTTGTAGTTATTTCAAGGTATGTTAACCGGTCTTTATTGAGCGATTGAAAATTTAATTGATTTCTGTTTTTAGAACATTTATTCCTGATGAGAATCTGATTTGGTGTCCCGAACAGTTGTTGACGGCTGTTTTGGCACATGTTCATTACTTACCCAGCCAATGGCGAGGATTAGCTCACACTTCTAATGTAAGGGAGCAATTTGGACAGTTCTTTCAATTGAGAGCCGTAAGTTATACCGACTACTTACTCGTGGTATAGAATAACATCAAACTACATTTGATTTACAGATATATTTAATTAATGAGTTGGTAAGTCCGTTAGTTACACCATTTGTTCTTCTCTTCACACTACGCCCGCGTGCTCTTGATTTGGTTGATTTCTTTCGTAATTTCACCGTATCGGTTGTTGGTGTAGGCGATGTTTGTTCATTCGCACAAATGGACGTCCGTAAACATGGAAATCCTGAATGGCATCTTACGCCGAGTGGAATCGAAATAAATGCTGGTGACACTGAAGATGGTGATGATGAATTGTCACCTGCTTGTACGACAAATCAATACACCCAGGGTGAGAATGGCAAAACTGAACTCTCTTTGGTACATTTCACATTAACGAATCCGGGATGGAAGATGCCAGCTGATGCAAAGCACTTTGTGCACGGCATTAAAAAGCATGCATTGAATGATATGAACAGAGCACGTGGGGCTGGAGTTTTGCCAAACACTACTGCCATGGGACAATCATTGCTTTCGGTTGGCAGCTTGGGTGCTGAGGTAATTAATTGTTTTTAAATGTGATTGTACAATAATCACTCAATCAATTCAACTATTTTCAGTACTCTTCAATAGTGCAATCAATCTTTCAAAATCCCCACGTAAATGGCGATGGTCAGGGAATATCAATATTCCAGCATCAACAAAATTCACAAAATCCATTTAGCACGTTATCATCCCTGTCTCATTTTCCACCGGAGTCTCTAAATATGCAGCCTGGCTTTGACTTCAGTCGTATGCTCCAGCAAAACATGTCTGATAATTTCTCTGGTGCTAGTGGTATGCCACCACGTAGCACATATTTGCATGACATCAGAGAGGACGAAGATGGGACGGCCACAGCAGCAACCAATGCCGCCGCAACAGCTTCGACTGGTAGCATACAACAGGAGTCCAGTCAAAACTTTGCGAGCACATTTAGTAATATTCGCAGTACGCGTGGACCTTCTGTCATGGGTGGCAGTATTCGTGGTGGTATTGCTAAGCGGGAAGGTCCACTAGAGGCATCTGGAGACGGATTTTTGCAAAGGTTTGTCATTTTGTGTGACGTACTCGTTAAGAATTCCTTCTAATATTTTAACCATTTCTCGTACACTTTTTAGCCTGTGTGGAGAAACTTCAATGCTTACTGACTATGCACCCTATGAGCTGACCACAGCTGATATGTGTCTTAGCACTCTTTACCTTCATGAGTTGTATCATCGTAAAGCACGTCGACGCGGTGTCCGCCTAGAGCAAAGTCAGCGCCATTTATGGCAACGTCCACATCAACACCCGCCAACTGTCGCCACGACGACCGTGCAGCAGCATCCTCGTGCAACCTCTACAAGCTTCAGCCATAGCCCAATGCCTGGCACATCGGGTGGCACATCTGCATCGATGCCTGCCGAGAAGACACCACTTCTGGGTTCCAAAAAGTCATAGCAGATAGCCGAGTGGGTTTAGTTAAGGTGTTTTTTTTTTGCAATCTAACAGCCATGGATGAAACCTAATTTAGTTATTTTCAACTTAACACAAACGAAACGTTGTTTATTTTAACCTATTTTTACTCTCTCAGTTTTAACTTTTTATGCAATAAGTTTCAACTGTAAATAGCTTAAGACCTTTAACTGTATATAGTTATATCAAAAGGGGTGATATTTTATTCGTTCATTATGTACATATTGATAACTAATATATCATTAAGTTAGTTTGCCGTGTCACAAAATGTAGGCGAAATTCTTTACAAATACTCACTCAATTTCTGCTAACTATATTTATATGTACCTTTTTAGTTTCACTCTCCAATTACCATGCAACTTAATAAATTTGTTCATCGAAATAAAATTAAGTTCATAATTTAAATGCATTAACTGTACAATGAGGAGAAAAAAACTGATTAAATAAATAAAATCTGACGAAAACTTAACTCGCCCAAATTATTTTATCAAACTTTAAAAATTTTTTAAGATAACAAAAATTGTACGCTAAGCATGTATCTTAATTTAGAAGGGCTATTTGTCGATTGTAGGTTGAGCGATCATTTATGTACTGCGACCTTGTACCCCCTTCTTGCTCCATACTCGATGCGGCTTCTCCATCAGTGTTCCACTGACAGTCCCCGCATCCTGATGAATAATAGGATATTCAAAGTGGATCGAATGATGGCAGATTGTCCATTATCATTCATTCTGATTTGGATCATCAAAAATGTGTATGCAAATTTTCCTTTTAAAATGCTTTACATATTAAAGGAAATACGTATCCTCTTCAGTGTCCCGGTCGTAGAGGTATAGCTGAAAAATATTCCAGCTTCAAACTTTGGAAGAGAAGAATTTGATGGGCTAAAATAAAATCGATTGGATGGCTTTAATAAATGATGATAAAAACAAACAATGAAAGTTTTTTTTTTAAAGAGACAATTTATAATAAAAGAGGAATTCAATTTATTAAATGAAATTTGCACTTTTATTGCAGGTAGCATACTTTTTTTTTTAATAATTAGAGGAAGTAGGAATATAAGCATTAAGTTAACATAGTTAATAAATTTAAAAACTTTCACCAACGATTCAAACAAAAAAGGCAATAATAATTTACAACGACATGATCATCTAAGAATACTGTTTTTTTTAAATTGTTAAATGTATCAAAAAGCTATTGGCAAATTTTTAGTTGTCAGCTTTCTGGTAGAGCAGGCACCAGGTGATGAGATAAGTCGGCTTCCTGATAACTTTGAGACAGAAAGCGGCGATTTGAGACGAAGGGATGCTAAAGTGGCCTTTGGTGTTGCGACACGACGATCACGACGCGGTAAGTCCTCAAGGGAAGATGTGTGCATTATAGAGGAACGGTATGGCGATTGAATATGCTCCTGATGTGACAAAAGACAGAAAAGCAATTAAAGATTTGCAAACAACGAATACTGAACTACATTTATTGTTATATTCGACAAACACATATGACGGCAACAAAAAAAAATGAAATCAAACCTCGAAAAGTTCATAGCTCGAATCAGCCGGCTTCTCCGGTTTTGTTAATTGGATCTTAGGTTTGATCAGTGGTTGACTTCTGGAGCGACGTTTGGAGGAACCGCTTAGACGTCCTGACTGGATAAATAATTTAAATAAGTATAAAATTGATTGTAAATAATAAGGAATTTTACTCGTCGATTCGGTTGGCTCAAGGTTGCAATGATTTTCCGGGCTGGAGATTTGAATGGCGTGCGACCAGCACAAGCATTTTTACGTGACACGCCCAATGTTGTTGTACTTGGGCTGTTAACTTTATTAAAAAGACTGCGCTTAGCTGTTAGTTGGGCTTCTGGGGCCTCTTTCATTTTACGCTTCATATTTGGAACGGATGAGCTGTAAAAGAATTTTATGAATAAATTTGAACTGCAGTAAATAACAACCAAACACATACAGATTGGTAACTGATGGAGTAATTCGAAGACGTGAAACTTGAGCTGAGCGTGCAGACATTGGGGTTTTTGATGATGCAATGCGTGAGCTCGGTGTGACTGTTAGATTATTTTGGGCCTTTCGCGCACTCATATGTTGCTCTCTTTGCAGCTGACGGTTTTCATAGTCTTGATCGATAACCTCCTTGATATCACGACCATTCACCCAGAACGGGTGGTTATGTTCTTCCTCGAATGCAACTGCCAATGCCTTGATTTGATCTTCAATTTTGGGCACTTTAGTCGAAATCAACTTGCGTTCTTTTTCTTCTTTCAATAGTTGGCCACCACGATTGTTGTAACGGCCTGGATCATTTTCTTTTGATTCCAGCATTCGTAAGCGCTCCCACAATGTTTGTCGTTCGCCATACAAACTGAATAACTTTTCATTAACTGCATAAAATGACTTCAGATCTTCCAACTCGAGTTCGTGTAGTGTCAATAGGTCTTCAGTGTAGCAATCGGATTTATAGTTTGAGAAACGACCTTGTTCCAGATCTGACTTAAGAGTTTTCTTCCACCAAATGGCAATTTCGGCCCGAATTTTATCCACAAAACGCTTAATATTTTGGCGCTTTTGTTCCTCACAACGGTTCAACTCAATTGTTAATTTATCATGTGTAGTTTGATTATAATCCTGGTATTTTTCGAATTTCTGAATTACAGCTGAATCAACTTCTAGGCAATCCCAAAGGTTAGTCAATTTGTTCCGCATAGTATCAATGGAATCCCGCATTTGTTCACATTGGTCTTTAAGAGAACTATGCAAATCACGGATCATATTGACATCCCTTGCACGTATTTGAATGTGTCTGTCATAGACAAGTGCCACCTCTGACGGAACGGTTAACTTGAGCTCCAGCTCTGTACACATTTGCTTAATATCACGGCGATACGAAGAGATGGTGTCAAAGCGTTCTACTTTAATAGCGCGCAAGACATTCAAATGCTGTCGAAATTCCTCTAGATGTTGAATTGTTGGCAATGGGTCATCCAAGAGCTCTCGTGGCGATTCACCTAATTCTTCGCACAGCGCGTCTTGTTGAATAAGAAGTTCAATAATTTCATCTTTGTGCATTTTAAGGCGTTCACGCAATTCAAGCAGCTGATCATCGAGCATATTGCAAGCGGTAAAAAGTGGAACATCATGATTTATGGACGGACTGTTGTCGACATTGAGTAAACGTGTAAGACGAGCAGCTTCCATTTCCAGATCTTTTTGAGATAAAATATAAATTCATGAAATGCACTAAAAACGGGGTTATAACGTCAGCTTACGCTCAATTTTCTCTTCCATCATTGTTTGACGTTCGGAAGTCTCCTGCATCAGGTCGCCATAAAACTGTTTGACGTGATCAAGAAATTTGTTCAAATTATCCTTACAAATGGTGTGTCCGAACAATTTAATCCATTTTTTGGTGAGCGCTTCCATCGTCTCCATCGTTTCTTCGGTAACTTTATTTGTTACTTCAGACCTAATAAAATTGTATAAAGCAATTATGTATTAAAAACTTTTGACTTTTGTTCATTTTTGCTTTTTTTGTGAAATCGAGTGCATTAGTTGGTATGATTCTACATCCTTAACTAGAAATGGTATAATTATTTGGACGCCATTACATATTATGTGTCGAAAAATGCAAACATGCATATCTGGAAATTTAAAAGGCTTGGTGTACTCACATCAACTCTTTAATTTCACTCATTGTGTTTAAGTTTATGTGTTTTTATGTTGTTTAATAGAGATGAACTTCACTATCCCTACGAACAAAAAACCGCGAGCACTTTACAATTAAAATAAAATTTATTAACTTATAACTTTTTAGCCGTCTGAGTATAACAAAGTACAGCGTGAGAATTCCGTTAAACATTTCAAACAAGAGACAATATATTCAACAGTGCCGTTAGTGAAGGCGAGAAACCTTAGAAGGAAATGCAACAGAACGAGACAACTAGCTGTAAATGGCAGTTACAATTTTGTGTTGCCAGTGTGGCAATTTATTTATTTTTTAAAGCTCTTGTGTTACCCTCCATGCGCCAAGCGTAAATTTTTGTAACTAAGCTTTGGGAAATTTAGAAAGGGAAATTTTAAGGTACAGCATTTTAATATATTTAATTTAATACTATTTTTTTTGTAGGTTTGCGGAATATTTCAACCATTCAATTAAAATAATAGAAATTGTTATACAACGAAAATACAAAAAAAAAACGATTCGAATATAATCATGCAGGACAATTTAAAATTGAAATTAGGACACGTTGTGTAAACAGATGTAAAATGAAGATGCAATGTGCTTTTATTTTATTTTTGTCAATATGGATAAATACTGTTATTAAATTAAATTTTTTGTTACAGTTTTTACCCAGGTTCTCACCTAAATAAATATAAAAAAAGCCCTATTGGTCATCATCATAACATTTTATTTGCACAACCAGCTAACAAGTTTTTTTTGAAAAAATATTATTATGGAAATTAATCAAATGCCACATAATATGTTCAATACTTCATTTTTATCGTTTGTGTAAAATTGTTTTTTTTATTCCATGATAAAAGTGGATAAAGTCTGTCTTAATACATTTAAATTCTTTATTATTAAAGGATACTCATTGTGTTAGTTTATTTCTTGATGCAGGATTCTTTAAGTGTTTGAGGACATCATTCTACATGTATGTTCTAAAACCTGTAAAATGGACGGAAGCTGTTCTGGACTAAAAACAAACAGATCTATCAACATCCTGTCTCACGTTTCTTTTCCCTTTTTTTTGTTTTATTTTTCTTCTTTTTCTTTTTCTTTTTCTTAATTTTTTCCATTTGGTTAATGGGCGACATTGATCGGGTGGCTTCCCCATACACTTCCTCCGCAGATGTCACCGTCTCGGTATCGGTCGGTTTGATGTGAAGCCGCCTAAAGATGTTCATTTTGTGACGACTGTGCGCAACCTCGAGTTTTTTTGACGTCTTCAGATTCTTGGAACCAGCCGCTTGTTGCTTTACGGTGCACTTTTTCTTCTTTGTATCGGATTTTTGCTTCAAAGTCGTTGATTTGTCACTCAGGAGTGATGGAGATTTCTTTATGGTTAAAATCGGTGAGAATTTGGCCAGATGCGCAATTGGCGTGTTATCATCTGAATCAGAAACATCCGATACTATAGCGGATGGAAAGTAAGCAGATGGCAAGGTTCCAGAGTCTGTACGTTGAATTTCACCGGATTCAGACATTGTCACTTTGGAAAGATGACGCATCGAAGGATGTTGAAGTTTTTGGTTAACAAGGCTGAGATTTGGTCTGACCTCATTGCTGGAGATGTTAACAGTATTTAAAAGATTTATGGAGGAAGCTTTCGTTTGAGGCTGAATTTGAAAATCCGGCAAACATGATTTAATACCTAAAAATTTTTTATTTATTATTTTTTATTGGTAGTAAGACAAAACTAAACCACTACGTACTTGTTGTGACTTGAGATTGCTCGACTTGGTCTAAATGATTGCTCCTTACATTGTTAATAGACTGTGGTATAATCAGCTCTAAATCCTTAGCAACAGGATACATTGGAACATTTAGGGCACATCGAACTGAATTGACTTGTTGAACATATTGGCTAATTTCTTCCAGCTTGATGTTGTTGTTTTGAAATGCCAGCGCAACATCCCCCAGGTCCGGTATAAGGCGCTGACCTACAATAACAAAACAAAAAAGTCAAGACAAATGTGTTTTAAAATGTAAAAAGGATTTCTTACACAGTTCTGAACAATTGTGAATTTGTGTTGTTAAATTGATCATATAGCGATGAAGCAAATCAGTCAGGACTTCAAGTGGTGTCGTTTGAATGTTGTGCCAGCCAATTTTTTGACAAATCTGTGCAACAACTACACGAAGGACCTGCTTTGTGTAATTGGTTGCCATATTTGAATTTCGTTTTGTTTTGTTTTTCAAATTTTTTGTAAGTGCAATTTATGGTGCATCTATTCACTGAAACTTAATTCTAATTGTGTGCACAAGAATATGGGGGAAGAATATCCTTTCACAATTAACACATTTTGTTTACGGACACAAGACAAAGTAACATGGGAATAGAAATACTATTTTGCACCATTTAAATGCACCTGAATACGCCGAGAAAATGATGCATTTTGTTTTGTTTTCGTTTAGGGTTACCAGAGGGCAAAAAACAGCACTGATGCTGCGCTGCTCTCTTACGGAATAATGTTCAACTATTTTAGGTATATTGTTGGGCGTTTGTATATAAGGTGTCACTTTGCTTTTGGTTTTTGGTAGCTATACAGCTAACTGCCTAACCTTAAAAACTTTATATTTATTCCAAATATTTTAGTTTCATTTCGACGTTTGACTTTTGCGGGTTTATTTAAAAAGCCTGTGCGAATAATTTTTCGTTCTTTAAATTATAAATTTTATTTGTTTTGTTTGCCATTTTTATTTACACGTTTCATAAAAGGACTTTAATTTTTTCTGACTTACTGATTTATTATGGGGGAACGAACAGCCACTTTGGTAACTATAATTGATTTTAAAATGATTTATTTTATTTCGTTAGAGAATAATACCGTTTCTTTCACACAGCACCTCGACCCGCAGAGCTTGATTGCAGATTTTAATACATTGCGAATATCGGCTCTTAGTCATGCCGCCAGTATATCTCCCTCAGTGTCTGAAGTCACAATTGGGCCGAGAAGTCGCTTTAATGAAACATTAAATCAAAATGATCGCACTAATGTTCCCAACTCGAAACCCTTCGAAAATTCACATGCAGTCGCACAAGAATTTGCTTCGTTGTCTCAGAAAAAAACAGATGCTTCAAAGACTATGCACATGTCCCCTCCACTTCCTGACTACCAACGACTTAGAAATAATTTGTTGTTTAAAACCATGGAAGCAAAACGACAAGCTGCAGTTCAACAAGCAATACGTGGACGAGTTCTATGCAGCCAAGCAGTAATATGGCAGATTAAACAGAAAACAAGCACAGCAATTGCCTTGGCAAATCAAAAATTTCGAGAGAAATGTTCTGAAGAGCAACGATGTTTCGCTGAGGAGATCGAAAAAGAAAATGAAAAGTCACGCTTGGAGGAGGAAGCACGAACGCAGGCGTCTCGCAAAGAAGCTGACCAAAAGTTAGAGCGCGCCAATCAATTAAAACGAGAGATGGATGAAAAGGAGAGATGTCTGCAAGCCATTACTGATAATCAAGCTATATTGAAACGACATCATCATCGGTATATAGAGTGCATACATACCATTCCCACAGATCAGCGTATCCTCTATGTGGACATCAATCAGCGGGCCACTGAATTAATTGAACGCTTCAACAATCTTTTGCAAAGCCTTAGAAAATTTAAAATCAGCAACAGCGAGTTGAGCATCATGACTGAAATCACCAATGAAATGGAAAAACTTGCCATAGAATTAGAGCAAGAGGTTCGTAAAAGAGCAGAGGTGTCGGCGGCAGCAGCCAGAGAACAGGCTGCTGAACATGCTGCTGCTCTAGCTGCTGAACAAGAGAAGCAGGCAGCAGCTCAAGCCGAAATTCAGGTTGCTCCTCCTAAAGCGGATGCAGTGGACAGTGTAATTAAAACGAAAGTTGAACCTGATCCTTCCGGCAATAGTGTGACACAAGCGGAGTTCACAGCAGCAGTTAACAGCTTGTCACAACTGATAAGTCCAATGCGTCTGAATGCATACAACGAGATAATGGCAATGTACTCGCAATATACGGAAGCTGTCAAGGTCCTCCAGGGTGATGAGACAATGAAGAGTTATCGTTTTAATTGTCAAAAAGCAGTAAATACTCCAGTCAATGCCATTTCCAGTGTCAGTCCTGACCATCTGTGGGATAAACACGACAAGTTAGAGGGTCTACTGGCACGAAATATGTTGCGAATTGGAGAAATGGAGCATCCACTGGGCAAACCATTTTGTTTGTTGTTACTTGCAAAGAAGTTTGTGGTATGATTTCCTTTTTTTATTTAAAGCTTTACTAAACACTACAGCATTTACTACATCCATATATATTTCAGTTACAAGGTGAGACAACAGTATCAAGTAATCCACAAGCAGCTTATCCAGTTGCAGCTATTCTCGTGTCCCTGTGGAAAAAATATCCAGAGTTGGGCCGAATGTTTCAGGCGTATCTCTTCAAAGCCTGCCCCTTTCTTGTACCTTACATTCAATTGCAGAAACAGGGACAATCTAATGAGGACTATTGCAAGTATGTTTACAACTAACTCGTGTTTTTAAATTGTTCCTTTTTAATGTAAATGAATTTTTTTGCAGGGCTTTAGGTTATAAGTTCACAGATCATGTTATGGAAAATCAAAGTATGTATCTTAAAAGAATGGCCGGAGTTGCTCGATTATATTTTGCCGTGATGATAACGCCATCACGTCGTGGACAAACTGATCCTCATCCCCATACGGTTGAAAATGCTTGGATGTGGCTAACTTCCATTCTTAATATAGGTAACCATTTATATATTCAGGCAAAATTTTTATCCTTTTATTTATACATTTCTTGAGCTTTTGCTTTAAACAAAACCCGTTGACATTTCTTTACAATCTTTCAGATCCATTTCCCGAAATCTGTGCTACACTTATTTTAGAATGTCTCCAAGTAGTCGGCTGGGAACTATGGCGTTCATACGGAAAGCAATTTGTAAAGCTTTTAAATGCAATTCAAAATCAATATTTTGTTAAGTTGCAGCAGGTAAAAATAATTTTTTTAAATTCGAAATAATTTTTTTGATGATTTTAAATATGAACTATTTTTCAGGTTGATGAGGGTGGTCCTAGAGCTCGGCTGGAAGTGTTGCTCTCCAAAATAATTAAAGAAAATAAATTGGATCCTCCAGAAGGCATGCTGCCGCCACACTTCTTTTAAAAATTGGAGAAATATTTCATTTAAATTAAGTTTATTGTTAAAACGATTTTTTTTAGTAATCACTCCACTCTGTCTATAAATTTTTAGTGATTACGCAAATTGTATTTATTAAAATTCAGATTGTAAATCGTTGATCAAATCAGACGGCTAAAGAACTGAATAAATCACATCGAATTCACTATTATGTCGGAAGCATGTCATTAATCCGTAGTACCTCAGTAATTAAAAGCTGACAATTTGCTCTCGTAATACAGATTTATGAGGATTATGTTTTATGAAGAATATTGAAGAGTACATTTATTTTATAATCACTGGTTCGATACTTCAAATAAAGTTGGTAAACATGAAATATTAAATTTTCTTTTTGTTTATTTTTATTTGCATGAAGAACATAGATATTGGTTTTTCAGTCCATTTAAATGATCGTTGCGAAAACTGTCCCGACCTCTGGATATGCAATCACAGAATTTGGTGCGACTACGTCCCTATTAAGTTAATTTAATAAAATGAGCAAATAAATTGACTTTAGTTACATAATCTTTTTAAATTACCCATCCACATAAGGAGACTGCAATGATGACGTTATCACCTCAAGATTGGCAGTGATTGTTGATATTAGTGCAGTTAAGTCAATAGTTTGTCGGGTCGTACCTAAATTTAAAACTACGACAAATGTTTCATATCCAGTTAGTTCCCTAAAACATATTATTAAAAACGCTATTAGTATATAAGCTTTATTAGCAATTAACCAAAAATGAATCATATTTTGATGGGAAGTGTGTAAATTCAGAAAAATCGAACAAAATTTAAATTATTCGTTAAATTTTAATAATTTTCACATCGTAAATACCTGGTGTAAAGAAGGATGTCATCACCTATGTTATATGTAGTCAATGTTCCGTCCCTTAGCGTCGGGTGTTTCCGTGCCTCATGCAGGGTCTTAAAAATCTTGAGATGACTGAATGGAGCTTGTACTTGCGCTTTGACATTATTTGTTCGATAGTCATCACCCACTCGTAGCCAAGGTTTGAATCCAGTATTGAAGCCACTATTAACGGTTGCATCCCATTGAATGGGAGTCCGTGCGGGATCACGTGAGTATGTATCATAAACTGTTTCATTTGTATTACAACCCGAAGGATCCACAGTTTCCGCCCAAGTTAGGTGGACATCACGCATGGCAATTTCTTCGCCCTGATAATTATGCAGATACATTTTAATAAAATTGAATAGTGAATGTCTGGTAGTCAAGACTCAGTACTCACATTGTAAGCAACTGCATACCCTTTCAGTGTATTTAACATTATATTAAAAAGGTCAGCCCTATTTACCCCCATTCTACTTGCCAGTCGATGTTGATCGTGGTTTCCCCACTAAGTAGCAGGAAATTTATTATAAATAATTATAGTTTTAAAAATTAGGTTTTCATTTTGAATAACTTATTATTCCGATTCCAATCAGTAAACTAATCTTACCACCCAGTTTGGTGTTGCTATCGCGGGAAGGGCAGCCATGTAATCATCAATGACTTTTTTAAACTCCACAGCAGTGCTGTCTGTTTTAAGATGATTAAATAATTCGAAATTGAACGGAACGTGCGCTCCAGGGTTGGTTTCGGTTCCATACAGTCTCATAAGGTTTGTAAGAGAGGTATACGCTTCCACCATCATAAACCTTTTTAAATTATGCATGTTAGTATATAAATGTTTTAGGATAGTGTAGTTACATAATGCAAAATACAAAAATTGACTTAAAATGACCTTGGTTCGTCCTGGAATTCATCTAAAACCGCACGCCATTGTAAAACCATATCAAAAGTTTCATCTTGATTTTGGGTGTAGTCATGAATAAGATAGTTAAAATCGTCAGGATTTGAACTCTCGCCACTTTCAACTTCGTTTGGAAAGTTTACATCTTCAAACAAAAAAGGTACTGCATCAATTCGGAATCCTGCCACTCCTTTATTCAACCAAAATCTAAGCACTTCCTAAAATGTAGAATCATATATTTATTAACTAATTTATTAACACGTCGCCTTTTAAAATTACATACTTTCATTTCTGCGACGAGGGCGGGTGTCCGATAATTTAAATCAGGTTGCTCCTTAACAAATTGATGCAAATAAAATTGCCCTCTATCTTCATTATATTGCCACGCACTAAACCGAAATACACTGACCCAATTATTGGGTGGTTGAGGTACATCATCCACTACACCTGATGGATCCTTCCAAACATAGTAATCTTCATATCCCGGGTCTCGATTTACACTTTTAACGAACCACTCATGTTGATCACTGCTGTGATTTGGGACAA
The DNA here is from genome assembly GCA_963854165.1 of Sylvicola cinctus. Lineage (NCBI taxonomy): Eukaryota > Metazoa > Arthropoda > Insecta > Diptera > Anisopodidae > Sylvicola > Sylvicola cinctus. The sequence continues at coordinate 28,263,002 of OY974083.1, read as the reverse complement.
AATCCAAAATTAACCGAATTCCCATTAATTTGCATTTTGCCACTAAATCGTCAAAGTCGGCCATTGTTCCATATTCGGGATTAATTGCCCGAAAATCCGAGATGTCGTAGCCGAAATCTACCTGTGGTGAGGCAAAAATGGGTGAAAGCCATATCGCTGTCACTCCGATATCTTTGAGATAGCGTAGTTTTTGGGTAACACCTTTTAAATCACCTTTGCCGTTATTGTCACTGTCTTTGAAAGATCTCGGGTATATTTGGTAAAAGTTACCGCCAGCGTACCATTCATCAGCACTGTGTGTGGGTGTGGCAGTGAGAAGAACTTGCACCACTATTGTGGTGATTAGACACAGTTGGAACATTTTTAACAATTTAACACTTTTTATAACAATTTCACACTTATAGCAGGTAGTTAGCAAGCGACAAACAAATTCAACAGTGCATTGTGAGAGGAGCAAGCACGTCCCTTTTATATGGGCTGGAAACTTTTAAAATAGCTGTTATTTGTTGAACAGTTTCCACCCAACACCTAAACACTTCATAATAATTAGTGTTTGCCTTTAATTTTGATGATTGCAATGTGTGCATTACATTTTGTTATCTTTATAATTAAAGTTTTTAAACTAAAAACTAATACGTGATAAAATAAGTGGCAAAATATTTATATTCTATAATTTGTTGAGGTAAACACTGAACATACTCGTACTATTTATGAAATGACTCTTACAGGATATAAAATATTATTGAATTAGCGCACAAAAGTTTTATTGTTGCACTGTGGCTTATATCTAGTGACATGAAAAAAGTTCATATAAACCGGAAAACGACTAAACTACATACGAGTAAATAATTGTTGATATCGTTTGAATTTTGATTTCATTATCTTATAATCAACTGATATAGTGTATATATTCTTCCAATAACCATTTTCATTTTTCCGTGATACGTCTAGCAATGTGTTCCAGTGTATAGGTGTCACCCAAGATGAAATTCAAATCAAATTTTTCATATCTCAATAAATTTTCTACCAAAAATTATAATATTCCAGAGATTACAACCTCAATTAATAGAAGCATTTTCATTATTTTTATAATGGCAATATAAGCGCTCTGATTGGTCAATAGTTAAACCAAAAAAATATAAATTTACTTAATTGATTTTTAATAATAAAATATATATAAGATTGGCAAAAAAAAATTATCAGAATTTTCAAAAATGCATTCTTGCAAAATTTCGATATTTTTGATTATTTTAAAAGTTGAAAACGTGAATTATACGATCTATTAAAAAAAATTAGTTCTGTTTTGCGCTTTATTTTTAAATTTGTTGATTATTTCAACTGCCGCGCAAATTTTAAAAAAATATAAAAATTATTGCCATCGTGAATAGGCCAAATATTTTATTTGAAGAATACCTGTTTGAAATTCATTCGGTTACAGTTTTATTTTAGTTGTAACTTAAATACAAAGTGTTGTGTGAGCCTCCCTGCCGTGGGCTTTCATTTTGAACTATAAATTTTAAACATGGTCAAATAACAAATATTATAAAATGATGTATATCAGAAGGCCATTGCAGCGTAACTGCAGTTGATTGTTTGAAGGTTGGCAAAGATAACGATATGACATATTCATATATGATATGTAGGACGTAGGTAGTTAAAATGCAATTAATCATTATATGTACAAACAAGTAGCGTATGTACACGAATTACTGGGAAATCCTTTTACATGGTTTCTTGAAATGAATAAGCATAATAAACTTAGGAGTTGGGGTTTTATAGTAAACATTTTTATTTATTAAAACACTTATATATTTGTTTGCATTTCCAACCTAACTACTTTTTATTTTATTTAAAATAACAGTTAATAGAATAAATTTCTAAAAAACAATCAATGATTTATGTAATATTTTCTATTAATAATTGTTTAATGTGTTAGTTAATGTGCCGAGTTCATTTTTAATTTTTTTAAAAGGTGAGAAAGGAGAATTTCTCTTTCGAAATTTGGAAATGCTAGATTTGATTATAGGTTCGTCCACTCACAATTAATAATTGAGACTTTTCTACCGAAATGGTATGCCAATTTGTAAAGGTGACTTATTTTCGAAGCTTGTGTTTTGCTGTGTAGGCACCAGCTTTCATTTTGTCGAAATCTAGGGATAATAGTCATAATAATTCTATATATTATATTAAACTCAGTTACAGAATGTGTCTGTTTAAATCTGCTGCCCGTAGTCTTCAAACAATTTAGTTGTTTTTTGGTACGAAGCTATAGGCATAAATTTGTTGCAAGGGATATTAATTTGACGGGATTTCATTTCTCAGGAACTTGGATGTCGGGTTTGTGGCTGACGGGATTTTTGACCTCTAAATGCTATAAAACTGTCTTTTCAATCAAGTTTTATGGACATTTCCACGATTTTAACTATATAACACATAAAAAAAAACCTATTGAAACGCAAAGTTAAGTAAGATAAAAATAATATTCAAAATATGTTATATTGTACAATTACAACACTTATGGTTTTACTGTAAACAATTACAATAAATTATTCTTTATTTACACACATACACAATAATGTTATACATAACACATATATAATAGCATCTACATATAATATTGAATTCACTCACTTCAATAGTAAATTGAAAGGAATTGTAACAAATGCTATTGTTTGCAGTGTAACTCTCTACACCGTCAGTCACTTTTTGCAACTCATTTAACATACAATTAGTTTGGATTATTTGAATATATTAAGCATAGTTAAATAACACATCAGCTATAATAGCTGTTATGTAGTTAGTTACATTGAATAAAAAATTTAATCTAAAATTTAGACTTATTTCTTAAAACCACCCAAACCATTTGATAATTTTACATTTGAATTAATTTTTAATTTTACGTTCTTTTTATATTTAATATTTATACGGAAGATTTAAGAAGATGTGTCTCCCAAAAGTTTAATGGATGTTGCTCTTATAGTCATACACATGTGAAGAATACAGAGAAATGATTTTCCAAATGATGTTCAGGGCTCTGAGAACATCGTCTGGAGGTGGTCAATAATCATACACCCTTAATTAGCTATTTTACAAATGAACTAAAAAACCCATAATAACCTAATGGTGGAGATGTTAGTGAAAAATTACATGCGTTACACGTACATATATTCGTTTTGATTGATTGCATATTATATATTGAGGTACATATCAAAGTATTCTGGTTTATTATTATTATTAAAGTTATGTTTTTGTCTAGATATCCCGTGTTTTTTGAATTTTTATATAATGTTTGTATAAACGTAAGCGATTAATGCCCTGCTCAATTATTGCTTTATTGGAATGACGTAAAATGTTGCAAATTTCTTTATAAAAGTATTAACAATTATTTTAGAACTTTCTCATTTAATTAAAGAATAAATCATTAAAATTATTTGAGTTGCAGATAATGTAAGTATGTACTAGATTTGAAATAACATAAATACCGTTTCCAATATGTATATTACACAATCGTTATATTTAATATTTATTTATTACTTTCATAATAAACGATTATACTAATTATGTAATTATTACTTAATATATAAAACATTTCAATTATTCTAACTATATTTTACAAAACAAACAATTTGTAATAATGTAATGGAATGTACTCGTTCGCATGTGGTTAATTATTAACACGACAACAAAAAACGGTAATGTATTTGACTAGATCCAAATACTATACTCGTTGTATTAACTATAATCCTTTTAAAGAGTAATAGAGTATAAAGACTTTTTTTTAGAGAATTTTTACGTCGTAATATTAAGCATAACAATGAGATAAAAGAATATTTCCTATTATTTAATATACAATTATATATTTATACACCGTAATGAATTCATGAATGACAATTAACTTTTCATAGTTTAATGTTTTTTTTTAAATAATTAAATACATATATAAATATCACAGTGAACAATTTTTTTTTTACATAATACATATATTATCATACATAGTTATAGTTAATACATTTGTTTGTTAATTTGGAGGAATTCTTATTTCTTTAACGGAAGATGATTTCTCTTTCAACATTTTCATAAAACAGTAAGTATAATCTTGTATTTTACAATGAATTTTACCTTTAAAAATTACAAACTACTTTATTAAATAAAGTACAATAATGTCACAAAATATACTTCAGTTACGAACTCACTGGCAACTATAATAATTGTATCGTGCGGATTGTTACAGAATTTGCGAATACACAATTTTTTATCATTTCATTAAAAATGCACTCAAAAGATTAACTGGCATTATTTTGGTGCAAACTTTAAATTATAAATTTTGAGCATTTAATTAATTCCGTGTGTATCATATATGTGCTCGTCATATTATGTAAAAAAGAACGCTTGTTATAGTCCTTGCATTTGTAACGCTTTAAATATGTAATAACTACAAGGGAAATATGGAGCCGTGTAGAGTATTACGACACTGGGATGAATTTTATTAAAAATAATGGTGAAAGTTTATTGCAAATGTGTAATGTGCATGATGGTTCACAAGAGTTTGGGAGAAATATGCCAGTAAAATATGATAATCCATAGTCAACCGAATATTTGTCACAACTCCCATTGTTGATTGTACAGCGAATGCTGCCTTGCCTGTGCGTCTCCTTAAGTGATATTCGCTGTAATGCGAGTGGATATTGTGTAGCATTTTAATAAAGCAGTGTAGGGAATACTGTTTGTCCCTTTTCAAATGAGAAGAAATTGTCTAAAGCTTTCTTGGTAGCGATGCAACTCTTTTTGCGAAATAATAATTTACAGTTATACAAGTACATATTGTGCAATGTTTTAGATTTACCCAAATTTTACCTAGTGAGTTGTATCTTGCATTGATGAAAAAAATGCTTCTTCAAAACCTATCACACGTAATTATTTTAATATCTATTGTTTCTTTTGTTTTCAAATATGAAACAGGAAGGTATCAATCATAACAATTAAGTTAATTTATTACGATCCATAATAGAGTTGAAATATTGTTTCGTTCCGATTCCAATTCTTTTTGTACTCAAAATCCACCCAAACGGTTTCTCAGAAACTGCTGGAAGTATTTGCAAACATATATAAAAATGAGTTTGTGTTTGTGTTACTAATAGTAATACTCGGCTGAACATCATGGGGATCCGTATTAAAGCAACTTACTTCATGTTCTTTGTTAAAGCTACACACTTTTTAAGAATTAAGCACTTTCCGCCAAAAATAGCAAAATTGCAAAAGAAATTTTAAAATACCAATCATATCTGTTTCGTTGCTAAATTAATGTTTTCCGCACGACACAATTCACAAGTGGATACCATATTTTGTATTAGTTATTAGGCAAAGCATTCCCTCTTATAGGAATTATAAATTACCTCTTTAAAATTTTTGAATGACACAATATTTGTATTTTGAAATTTAAAATAAAAAGTTTTAAAACGTTATCCCTAAAAAAATATCAAAATTCTTAATGCTGCTAATTACTCTTCAAACGAGTATTGGTGTCCGCTTCATGCCATTGCCACAAAAAGCATTTGGCTATACCTGTATGTCAACGAAGGACTTTGTCGAATCAGCCTGCACTTGCATTGGTGGCATAAATGCGACTGCATTGTTATGTCGATCTGCGGACTTCTCCGACATTGCGTCATTGATTGTGGCCACGGCGTCAGGTGATTGGTGCATGTTATTATTTACCGTGTGATTATTTCCTTCGCAAAGTTTACTATTGGCGGTCAAGGTGGTTGTTGAAGGTTGATCGGCATACGGAATATGGCAATTACCGAGACTGGTATTTAGCGTGCTAAGTAAATTGGTCAAATTCACTGTTTGCGTTGCAATTTCGACAAACTTTATTCGTCCATTTTTGCCACCACCGCCACCTGAAACAGTAAATTAAATTTAATCTCCCTCTGTGTGTTTACGTATAATATTTTAACGTTAAATTTATTGTGCGGCTGTTTACATGCAAAACGACGTGTATGTGTTTCGAAATGTCAATATAATTTTTCCCCCGTTGCAATTCGTGAAATTGCATTTTTAAATTACTTCGACCTTGGGCATTGTTTTGTGTAAAGTCTCACCTTAAACCATGTTTCTTAAATGCAACTCACACTAAACTAAAGAAAATGGCAAAAAATACATGTAAAACTGAATTAATGATTAGATATGTTTAATTAAGGTTACAAATAAATAAAAACTCACAAATAAAATAACGTTGAACAAACGAAAATAAGGCAATTTGTACACGGTGCTTGCATGTAAAATGGCATAATGGCTGTATTCAGAATTCAAATGCACAATTGGCAGAAAGGATGCAATTACAAAGGGACGCAGAGAGCCGTATACAATTTAACTAATCCATTCTAGCCTCCATAGGTAACAAGCGCAGTCTGCAATCTGCACTGTTTGTATCAATGGCGAGAATGGATTTTGTGTTAACTATTACATGGGCACATTTGCAAATCTTTAATCGGTATGGAATTGCATTTTGCGCAAAATGCGCATCGCCACATGAATAGTTGGAATGACTAAACAAATTTAAAACATACCGTCGACAATCGTTTTATCGTCGCTACCAGGTGATGATGCGTGCTTTTCAATTTTATCATTTTGATTACATGTCACAGCAGTCACCATTGCCGCAGCCATTGCCGAGGATGGAACCGTTTTGCTGGCTGCACTGTACCTCACCGGCATCATACTTTGGCGTACATTGCGTTCCGGTCGGATAATAATTATGTAGAGCTGAGGAAGTAAAAATGTCATCAGATGTTGACTCTCGAATCTTTAATTTATATTTTATTTGTTGAAAAATTTATTGTTCACATTTAGTTTTTAATTGGCGCACAAAAGAAAATGCCCGGTAAATTATTCCTTATTATTTAGGATATGCAGAACTACCATTGTTTTCTACATGACTTTAAAATTATGTATTATAAATATGATTTGTTGAAAACATACGGGGAACAAATAAATTGGTAAAGGATGCGGTTTTTCAAATTTGGGAACCTTACTATTAAGTATTACAATAGGATTGATGTGCAATTTGTGCGTTGCGAAACAATTCAATAAAATACCACTCTGTGATGAGCAGTGTTTATTGTTATTTAGAGTGTCGCGTGTATGCATTTTGTGGCTTACCTTTGGTGAGAACAAACAGGCCACTGTGACACTCGCTGATAAACTAATAGTTACGGACATCGAAGTTATCCTCAATGGAACGTGATTTTCTGTGCCAAAATAAAGTGGCACAAATGCCAGCCAAATAACGCACGTTGTGTACATTGTGAAACCTGCAATGGAGGGGAAGGTGTTTCCAAAACAACAAAGTCAATTTAGTATACAGATATTATTCGATGCCCAGGATGAACATTGCACATACGAGTACACCCAATGTCCAATTCAGACAACACAAATATTTGGAATGTGCAATGATTTCATGCCAAATGCATGTACAATAGTTACAAACCTATGTGCTTTGATTCGTTGAATGCTTCTGGTATTTTGCGTGTCAGCACAGCATACACAGTGCACACCACAATCAACAAAATGGGATAGAAGAATGCAATCATGTACGATGCATCAATGTACGAGTTGCAAACGAGTAGATTATCCTCCCGTGTTGGATAATGATAAATTGCACGTGAGGGTGATATCAACATCCACACCACGTTGATGAGAACCTACAAACATGATAACGCGGATTACACATAGGTTTATCGGTGAGTGAGTAATTCAATCGAGCTCCTGAAAATTTCCATATATCCATTATGAATTACCTGAATGAATGTTAAACCCGCACAAATGGCCAGTTGCGAACGCGGACTAATAAGCGATGGCCGTTTTGCGGATTGTTTGCCATGCTTGAAAATGCGTGCTATCCGATTGGTTTTGGTAAGCAAGGCCGCATAGACAACGGTGAAACAGAAGCCGGCACTAAATCTGCAATATGCAATTACGGTAATTTGTTAAATATAGTGCTCGAAAATCGATATGCATTGTATGCGTTGAACACAGTGCAAGCCGGTATTACCTTTGTACACCGCACACGACGTCACTGGGTCTCAGGATGAGGGCAAATGTTACGAGATAACACATAAGGATGCCAGCCAATAGGACGTAGCTTAGCTCTCGTCCGGATGCTCGCACAATTGGAGTGTCGTTGTGTCTGTGAATGAACATTTCTTTGAATTTATAATATCGGCTATTTGAAGAGTAAATTGTGTTGGAGTGTGACTCACTTGAAGAACACTCCCACGACGAACAATGTCACTAGCATTCCAGTTGAACTAAACGCTATAGCACCTATCGCCCAACCGGACGATGGCTTTAAAAAGACTTCAGGAATTTGCTGACAGAACTCCTTTGTTCGGTCGGGAATTGTTCCCATTTTGCACATTTGGCATTGTGTTTCATCCGTGGGATGGCGTATCTGAAAAATGTATTTTTATTATTTTATGCAGCTTTTCCGTGATATAAAACTTTTAGGAATTCTAACAAAAGAACCAAAGCGTTACTTTTTCAAGAAATCTTGCTGGGTTATTTAATTAAAACTGTATTTACTAATGTATGTATTATACTTCAATGTATTGTTTTAGTTCAAATGAATGGCCATTGCGTTTTTATTTGCTAGAAAATTAACTTATTTATAAGATTTCTTGTAATTAAACAGTTTTTCTATTGCTGGAAATGGTCAATATTAAAAATATCAATAAAATTACAACGACAAATTATAAGCCATTGAAATGAAATTGAACAATTTTCATGATATGATAATATAAAGGCCCGTATTTATTTTGAGCAAAAAACCAAAAATATTATCGTAATTTTATTCTCAGGGCACACATTGGGTGGCTCATAACAAATTTCGTTATGGGCCAAGCTAAACTTCAAATAGCTACGCGATAAAACGTGATGAGAATAAAAGCGTGAGGTCGATTGTGTTGTGACACACAATTTTTTTAAATATCCACAATGAATGAAACCCGCGGCAAGGAGCGCTACGCAATAATTTATGAACGAGTGCGACAAAAATTCAACATATGATGTTGACGAGGTTTTTAACTAACGAGAATGAAATTTATAAATTTTGAGTTTTTTTAAACTTCAAATTTCATTTAGCAAAATCTTTTGTCTCGCTGGTATATGCAACATCGTAAAATTTTACCCTTAACTATAATAAATTTTTTATTATTTCAAAATTTCATAAAATTTGTGAGTTCAGGGAGTCTCTAAACTTTTTTATTCATTACTAAAAACTTAAGTTCCGTATACATCGGGAATGCAAGAATCTATATCCGCCATGAGTCGTACACGAGCTGATAAAATCAAAAAGGCGATGCCATGTTCGTTCATATGAATGAATTTGTTAGCTCATCTCGCATGTAGTTAGTGAGATTGGAATGGTAGCCTGAATTTAAAATTCTATGGGTGTGTTTCTTTAATCAAAGTTGTTTTTGTCTTTTTTATTAGTTTGCCGTCTAAAAATGTTCAAAGTTACAAACAAAAAAAGCGTTTTCAATAAAATTAAGACTTTTGGTGTAATTTAATTTGCGCAGCATCGCACAATGGCAAAGGGAGAGAGCACACGACAAGACCAATGTTTGATACCTGATACAGTGAGCAATTAAAACAATGCCAGCAACAACTTTCTCCCTCAACGTATTTCTTAGCTTGGCCACGGTCGCACGGCAAACTGCACACCGACTCTGGTGGTTTTGGTTGATAATATTTAAATTGGATTTCTGCAAAATTGAAAATGTTTACGATCATCTCAGAAATGGGATTAGTTGCTATATTTACGGCTCATATTAAGACGTAACTCGCCCTCATAGTACTCGCCCACAGTGATCCAAGTGTACTTCTTATCGGTTTGTTTAAAATGAATGATGTTGTAGCGTGCTGGACCATCACCGTTGATGTCGAATTTGAATTTATCGCCACTTAAGCCTGCGAAAAAACACAACAAATGCAATAGGTTATAAAATTTTATTACAATTGTTAATGGTTGCCGTATTACAAACCTTCGAAATGAACTTTTCGCAAATATTTTAACAGATCCGCTCCTTTTGTTGGCTTCATCGCATCACATAGTCCAGGTTTGCCACCACAAAGCTCCAGATGCATGTCGCTGTGTGTTACAATGTTGACAAAATGTTTATAAATAGATAGAACAATTATTACGATAAAAAATAAATGAACATCAGTTTGTATAAACATACACCTGCCAATTTTCGCACGAGCAATTCATCAAAAATCCATTAGCTGAATTTCTATTGTCATGCTTCTGCTCTAAATACAATTCTACACATCGAGTATGAGTTTTTTGTTAGTGAATCATTTAAATTACTAAAATGAACTAAATGTGAGCAACTCCATGCATTCGACACGTGTCGTGCTAATTTGCGAGAAAAAAATCCCTGATAGTATGATAAATCAGCCAATCCCAAAATTAAATAATGTTATGACAAAACATGTCGCCTATATAGATATTCTGTGTAAAAATATGGGGCAGAGCAATATTTAACAACGAATTTAATACAAAAGATGAATTCAATATAATCCGCAAAAGCCTGTGTTGGTCATCCCTTCAATTATACGACGCGACGTGCCGTTTTCGTTTTGTATCAGATTGAACATCAAATAATTAAAAATTGTAGAACAGATGTCTCCCCGAAACCGAAATGAACAATGCAATCAAACAAATAATTTGACCAAAGACAGCCAATGAATATACAATATGTATATATAAGCATGACGAGGTAATTGAGCCGGGGTGGCGGAAGAACCCATGCCAAAATTGTGTTTTTTTGGATCGATAATATACAATACATTGAATAATTTATGCTGATGGGTTCGATATGGAGCATTGGTTGGTGATAAAAATAGAATTGCTTGAGAAGAGCAATTTGTTTTTTTAATACCACAACGATTTACAATATTGAAATTATTTAATTGCTTAGTTTTGGAAAATTATGTTGCTGAACATCATAATTAGTAATGATAGTCTCAATGAGTAACAAAAGTGTGTGTAGAAAATCAAAAGTCATATGATTTCAAATCTCAGAAAGTTTTCATCTCACATCAAAACAAAGCAATTTTGACATCATTACTGAACTATCATTTTTTAACATTGGAAAGGAAATAACAGAAAGACCTTGAAATGTTTACCCAAGCTTTTCAAATTGTTAATGCTTACAATTATTACAATTGTTTATAATTTTTCCTTGAAGTGTTTTACAAAATCTCTCTGCAAGTTCTGTAATCCCTCTACATCATATTATGTTTCTAAAATGCAATGAGTTCAGAGAACGTTTTTTTAGTCATAAATAAGTGTCCTCAAAGAAAAATTATAGTAAGAATTTTTACGACCATTTTTTTCGTTTAATATCATGAATAAATTTCGTGGAAGGTGGTGTTTCTTTTTTTCTTTTTGCTCCTGTTAAAGAAAATTGAAAACGCAACTTTTTCTCAGACTTATGTACGTATGGACACTATAAACCAAACTAATGAACGCTTTTTTATTGCTTTTCTGGACTAAAGAGATGTCGGCACGTATTTCAAGTAGTTAAGTTGTGAAAAAAGGATTATTTCACAATATTCCCTTGACATTGTTTGAGATGGATAATAAAATAATGAGTATTGTCATCAATGTTACCACAATTTATTGATTATCATTTTACATTTTCATAATAAAAATTACACACATGCAACTTTTAGGATGTATGCTTTGCAGATAAATGGCTAAAGTCTTTATCATTGTCAGTCGTACAATGATGCGGAGCCGGGAGCAGCAGGGCGTTCAACTGCCACCTGACTAACAAATAACAAAAGTGAATACAAAATTCAGTATATTATGTGTTCATGTAAGTGAATGAAATTATGTTTATGTACGCAGTTTATTGAGATAAATGTGGGAGATGCCCACGCTCTATACTACACCGTATGCACAGCATCTCACCAATAGATTTGTGAATCTGAGGAAACCAAGACCTGGATGATACTGATAACGCTCATTCTAAAATGAAAATTGTCAATTCCCCGCCTATTATCTGCTTACATCGGAGTACTCGTATATATTTATGGCCAGAAGCTAAAGGGTGTGGCGAATTCATTGGATGGTATTAAATTTGCTGTGAAATGTGTGTCGCCTTATCACTGCTGAAACACAGCCAATACAGTAGCGGTTGAGGCAGACGCACATGCTGTTGCTGTTGCAGAAGAAACTGATCTGGAATGTGGTCGTTATAGTGTTATGCATTATTATTTCCACACTTCCCTCGAGCATTTTAAATGAACGCTTTTCAACTGAATAACGTACGAGTTTATGGAATACCGAATAGGGATGGTTTGAACTGAGTGCTGGAATGGTGATAAATGACGCATTTATCAATTGAAATAAATTGTTATGTTGGGTAGAGCTGAGTGCGGCTTACCGAGTATACGGTATATATTTAATGCATCGTGTTAAACTGTAGCAAAATTTAAAAACATGTCGAGTTACACAAAAAAACTGAAACTCTTTTTACTTTGTACTCGAATTGCAAAATTATTGTTAAAAAAAAACAAATTTAAAAATCATTTCAGCTGTTTTTGATCTTCAAACGCTCTCACACAAAACGCTTAAATATATTATATATCCAAATTTCATACAAATCGGTCAAGTAGTTTCTGAGTGCCCTACTAAAACTCTTTTTCTGACTACCGAAACAAAAACCCGCAAGATAAATACATCTGAAAGGTACTCTGCAGAATTTCAAGGTCATATTTTTGTGTTTTCATAATTACAATAAATCTAAAACCATTAGTATAATGTTCAATTTTATAATTAGCAATCTCCATGAAAAGAACAATTTTGTAAAAAATTCAAGGTCACATGTTGCTATATATGCAATCCAAAGTCTCGCGTAGGAGTGAACCAGCTACTTGAGGAATTAATATGGATATTTTCAGATATTAAGTGTGATTTGCCGGGATTTTGTATCAAATCCCTAATATTCCACTTATTATTAATGGTAAATATGTATTATATTAAATATCACAACATTTCGTCCTTGCTTATGAACCGTAAAGACATTTGTGGTCATCTATTTTATTATATAAAAGCTCAGCCATGCAAAGGGTAGACGAATCCATTGATGGTAATCAGCTCTGAAAAGGGATGATCCTTTTTTCATTTACGTTTTAACTCCTCGATTGTGTGTAATCGGTTGAATATGAAAGGAATTATTTTACACGCATATTCAAAATCATAAAAGCAATATACTCATAACCAATTTTGGCCCGCTTTTGTGGCATAGTTTTCTATCTTAATAATAATAATAATAATATTGATAATCAACAATACAATAACCAATATCGTAAAGTTTTTGTAATTTTTTGTTCATTCCAATCAATTTTTGTTCGATCCAATTAAGAAACCCAAGTTATAATTCTAAAGTAATCAAATTGAAATGACTTAGGAATTGTTTTTCAAAAAAGTGTAGCTGTCATAATTTAAAATCAGTTGTATACTGAGTAAAGTAAGGAAGCAAGGCTATAAAAACCAACAGAAAATTAATTGGGCCAACCAACAAAACGAATTACTATGACCTTGAATACTACATCTCTTTATATTTCCAAATATTCGGTTTTTCATATATTCTTTTAAAGTCCACGAAAAATAAATTAATAAATTTCCGCACTTCTGTCCGTTACATATCACTTAAACAGCAGAAACTCAAAAAGTAGAACCACAATGTTCCTCGGGTTGTTGTAATTTCTGGACATTTTATTTTTTCCACAGAAAATGTTGAATTAATAATATAACTAGTTACGCCATTTTATATTTTAACACAAATCAGTTTTATTTATTAACATTTAATTAATTTAATACATTAAAGTCATAGAAATATTTTTAAAATTATTATTCAATTTTCATATAAAATCAGTAATACTTGTTTGTTTTTTCAATTTATTAGAATTTTATATAATGCCATATCGTGTTTCCCCGTTTTTTTTTTAATAAGAAAAAAATAATACATAATTTAAAAAAAAAATCTAAAAAAAAGATATAAATTAAAAAAAATTCTAATTTCAGAGCGTCCATCAGACTTAACGAATTGGTGAGAGTTCTAATTTGTGAAATTCTACTGCATTGAATAAAATTCTCGCAATGGATTAACAAATCATTTTAATCGCACCCAAAAGGGATTTATAAATAAGTGTTTTAAAATGTTTTACTCGGAATACTTTTTGGGTATTTAAAAAAGGGACACATAACTTAACATGTATATTTTATACGACGGATAAGGTTTCATTCACAAAAATTCTCGAATTTGTAAATCCGTACATATGTATAATATACGATCAGTTAAATCCCGATTTGGAAATGCATAGTTGTGTGGAAATTGCTATTGTTTGACGACATTTCCTACCCACTCGGATTTTTGCAATTTATTAATATGGATTACGTAGATATAATTTTTACGTAATCGTACAGCCAAACTTAATACCAAGATTGTTGAAGATGAAAAGAAAGCGACTGTATGTATTTAACCCATGAAATTATTCATATGTATAAATACAAAATAAATTGATCAACAAAAGTTCTACGTAATCCATAAAAAAAATCTGCCTTGTGTGAAATTTAATTAATAAAAGACACTAAATTAGTAGAGCATTATTTCCTTAAATACTTTAACAACATTGTTCCGGAAAGAATGAACAACTATATTAAATGCTAGATATTCTAAAATACTTATTATAAATTCATCCGTTTATGTCACTCTGCAAGTCGGCTTCTAGCAAAAACATATAAGGTAACCACGCCACTTATATAAGGTTAAACGTATTCAATAATCAAAGTGTTATAGCACAAACAAATAAAAAATATTGAGATTAATTGATGCCAAATGTGTTGGCCGGTTGTGGCATTGAGTATTGCCACAATTGACATTTTTCAGTGCTCAAATTTATTAGTAGACATTTGATTATGGAGCATCTATACGTAAACGAAGCAATCAATTAGCAGCATCAATCATATCATCAAGTTAGCTGTAACTAATTGCGGCAATTAGATGCTGAAAGGGTGCGTGGGCTCTCGGATAAACATTATTACAATATATATCAGTTCGTATTGTTAGGGCCTCGGCTCTTGTAATTGATTAATTTTTTTTTCATAAATTCTGGCATCTGTACCTACTCCATATTCCTTGTACAAAAGCTTGACCTTTCTGTGACTGATGTCTTAAAATTGAGAACGTTTTATGCCATTTTTAAACAAAACGAAGCTTAGGAATTATATTTCAAGAAACGTTTAGATTCTGAACCCTGACCCTTTGTTTCATTGTTTTCTACTTATAGTACATCATTTTTTCAAAGACTATCGTTTTAAGGATTTAAATGGAGAATGGGGCATTGACAGTGATTAACTATTGAGACTTATACGGCAAATGGTTGCAGTTTTGGATTATACCCTTTATTCTATAATACGTTATACAGACGAACTTTTAATAAAGTTTGCATGACTTATTCGAATATTGTGGTGACTTTCGCATAGATTATAATCGAATTATTTTCGTTGGAGATTCAGCTACATTATTATGCAAAATGTATAATATAAAACTTACCGGAGAGCATAAGCAAATGCCATCACTGCATCACTGACAAACTGTAGCTGCACTTCAAAGTCAGTATTTTGTTGAGAAAGTTTCTCGTTCATTGTGCACAAACGAGTGTAGTTCTTGTTGTACGGGGTTTGCGAACTATTAGGATAACGACACTGAAAATGATCCTCCCAAAATTCTGAAAATTATAAGTAAAAGTTCTTTACAATTTACTGTTGATTAATATTCACTATGGTGTTAAAATGGGACACCCCTTTCGCCATGCTTACATTTTACAACGCCACACAAACTGAAATATCCTTAAAATAGTATAGAAAACTAAAAATAATAATAAATAGGTTGCCGTTTTCACAGTGTGTACCCGTTATATATAAAAGTTTTAAGTATTTAGAAGGCATGATGTTTTGGAATCGACTTTGGGTTTTAGCCAACAATAAATGCTCATTGTAAATTTAATTAAATTAGTGCCACACAATTGAACAAGGGATAGTATCTTGTAAACTCATGTAGCGCAAGGTTTATTCAGCTATTCTCTTGTTTAAAAAAAATTTAAGCAAAATTACCAAGAGCTTTATTTAGTCTACTTAAAATAGTCACTAGAAAAAAAAAAAAAAACTGTATAAACGATTATCAATTAAGTACAACCGAAGGACTATAAGTGTAGTTTGATCTTCAAAAAATAAAAATTGCTTACAAACAAAATGTGCATTGAGTAAATGTTTAAACTTAAAACTTTAGTTATTACGAATTTTGTTACGTTTTTTTAAATTTATTTATTTGTTTTGGAAAAGAATGGAAAAAGAATTAAAAGAAAATATAACTCACCAACAAACCAAGGATTGCGTTGGTTATTCTCTACATTGAGTTTGAGGAAATAATCCTGAAATCCTTTTACTGGATTCGCCTGCGGCTGAACTGAGAGTGTTCCTTCAACCTTTCGGTTAGTTAAGAATACAAAAAAAATGTTATCATAAATTTTTTGCATATCGTTTTGAATGAATTTTATTTCAATTCCCTTCTGACATGTCCACACATCGTAAATATAACTCTAATACCAAACACTCACTATGCATACATATATATATGTGTATACATAATAAAGGGAAAGAATGTCAAAATGACGGGGCGCACATGCCATCAAATGTGTGAAAGAGTATGAATAAATTCACGAAACATATTAAAGTTGAAAAACAAATCAAAGAAGAAAATTGCCTCACCTCTGCCTCATATCCGTCTGACACCAAATTTCTCGCACTCCACCCATCGGAGCCGATCCACGAAAAGGAACCTGTTGCATTGTGACGACGAACAGCACGCATGACTTCTCGCACCTCCTGATCCGAGCCAAATATTATTACGCCTTAAATTGAATGAGCGGAACCAAATGTATAAGTGTATAAGGTTGGTGTAAAATTTGGGTATATTTCTTAAAGAGTTACGGTGGATGCTCAATGCTCCACCATCCACAAACAATTTGCAGAGTTGTGAATTGTGATGTCTGTCTGTTATATTTACAAATTGCAAATAACACAGAGTACATGCGCTACAAAGTGATTGACAAATTCTAGTACGATGTATATAATATTGTAACATGTACAATGTACATTGTATACGTACCACGGGCCCTTGGCTTTTTCAACATTCGTTGAACGATGGTATCGTAGGCAGCTTCACCTGCCACACCAGAGTCCTTGACAAGTTTTTCTTTGACAGCAATACAAATATTGTACTCGGCAAGAAGGCTTTCCAACTCTTCATACGCCTTTTAACAAATGAAATATAATTTTAACATACATATGTATGGATTAGGAGAATACAATGTATAAAAACAATAACGAATTATATTTGACATTTGTATATCCATTACATTAACTGTAGAATGTAAAAAAGGACCAACATTAAGTTTTAATAAAACTTTAACATCTTACTAATTTAATAATTTGAAGCAACATTCATCTTATTATTTAATTATTTAGATTATGTTTTTTAACAACGTTTTCTTGTCTTAAATACAATAGTTCAGCAACATTTTATGTGAAATTACACGTGGAGTGTAATGAAAGATATTTGTGTTTTGTTTACCTCTTAAAAAACACCAATTAATTTTCCTTGATTCGGTATGAACAATTTTAGAATATTACCAACGCTCACATTGCTTTCATGTATATAATACTTTAATTGTGATACTTGGACAATGACAAAATTATGAAGATGTTGTTAAACCCGTTCGTTTGAAGTTTTTCTAAAGATTCTGGGTCTACCTATTCCAAGAGTGTAGTACAATAAAATATCAAGAAGCACTTTGAGAAAAATGATAATAATTGGAATTCTAAATTCATATATTAGGATCATATACTGGGTGTTCTAACTCAAGCATAGGTATATTTAAGAAATACTTAAAACCAGTTTAAAGATTATACTTCAAATAATTTGTTTAATGTCATTTGCGACAAATAATTAAAATATAATACTAAAAGCAATAAAGAATTGAAAATTGCATTTTGTAAAAGTCTACCTTGATACCATAGTTGCTTTCTTCGTATATAATTGAGATGTAACTCCATTCCAATCGTCGCACAATATCCACCATCGCCTTCACTTGATAGTGGTCAGACGGTATGGTGCGAGAAAAATATTCGAATCTTTGCTTGTTACTTAGCTCAGGACTTGTGGAGAAATAAGAAACCTGTAAAAAATATAAAATATTATTGTAAGTCATGTTTTAAGAAAATTAAAGTGATATTGAAAAAAATATTCCAAAAAAAAACCTTTAGACAATATACTTAATCGTAACTGAAAAAGCTTAAACGTATTTTGCTTTGAAACATTGCGTTATTATGTTTTGGTAATAAAAGCTAAACCAGTCGAAATCAATGCAACAGGTTACAATTTCAATGGGAATCCATAGCGCAATATCCCAATTAATCTACCATTAAATATATTCCTTAATAATTAATAGCCACCCATTAAAACTCTGCAATATGTTCGCGCAGACAAAGAGAATCGCATAATTTAATTTATACAATTTCAACTATGTTATTTACCCGGCTATTTATTTATGCCATTATAATAAACATACATTTCTCGAATTCCCCTGAAACCAAAGCAATAATTAACAAATTGATATATTAATGCAGGACTTTTGATCAATTATACTGCATTAACAATTCAACAAGTGTGGCACAAATTGATGTGTTGTTTCGAGTATTTACATTGCAAATTAAACAAGAATAAAACAATAATAATATTTTTGCATAACATGACTTTAATTTAACTTTTTAATGCAGCTTTGTTATTGATTTGAGTTACATAAAAAATATGTTTTTTAATTTGGCTTTAACGTTTCGAAATGCATTTAATTTGATTCAATACTTCCGGTTGAGTCGGCGCTCTTTATACACCGGAAACATCACATTTGTGTGCTCCTCAATATTTATTAACTCATGAAAATGTTTGCAGTTGTCTGTTGATACAGTTAATCTAAGTAAACATAAATTTGGTTTGGATTCATAATGCTTCATAATTTTGCGAAAATAATTATAAAGGAGCAAAAATCGTTAAAATACATTCATTTATAATGACGCTACATTGCACGCAGTTTCAAAGTTACACTTCCTAAAACTTTGTGCCCAAGACATTCGCCCGTTTAAGAGATTTTTGAAGTACTTGATGAAGCAATACAACATATTTCACATACTCTGGACATAAAAAGTGTACTGTAAACATAATGCATAATATGCGAGGCATGTACTGGCAATAAAAGCACAAAGTAATGATTTTGTGACAACTGACAGGGGATGAAAAGTACATATATTATATTGGCTGTACAAATTTTTCCCCAACACACATGTGCATGTTTGCCTTGTCTACGTTTACACATGACTCACAACACAACACCATTTGCATAATCTCAAAGGAGGTATCATAATAATATAAACATAAATGTTAACGTACATATATACGTGTATGTAGATGCAAAGCATGCATACGTAAGTGAAAGTCATATGTTTGTACACAGGACTCGACATACGCCTCTTTTGTTGTCTTCCCACCCAATTTTCCATCTTCATGAATTTACTAGCTATCTTTTTTTTCATATCGCCTATTGTGCCACTTTTTTGGTTGTTGAACGTTAATACTCTGTCGGCTGCCATGCCATTTCGCGACCGTATCGTTTCCCGTCAACGTGTGTGTATTTTTTTTGTATCATTGCGCACAATTTCCCTCATACATATCAACAGTTTTTGGCCTGTAAAAAGCTTGCAGCATTGTGTTCACTCCGTTTTTCACGTCTTCGCCGTAAATGGCTGCTCCTAACAAATATGATCTCATAAATTCACTTCATTTTGGTCGTTGCTTGCTGCTGTATTGTGTTTTTGTACCAATTTTGCTTAAAATTCTGTATTTATCTTGCTATTTGTCTTATTAGAGCGGATGTTGAAATCACGTCAAGGGGATGTTTCATCTTATAAATATATGTATAAGAAACAGTTTCCCTGGGCTCCTCATTTAAGCATTCTCTAATAATTTATTTCTGCAGTACTATGCGAGCAGCGTTTGCGTTGTACTTGTGAGTTGTGACTTGTGGGTATGCGATTGTTTTGTTGCGTTGTCTTTTGTTTTGTAGCTTCATTTGGTGTTATCATAACTCTTAAGAACACTGTACATTTAGTATATACATTTGGGAGCATCACTTTTAACGCAAGCAATTTTGTGCTCAGATTTTTTGTTATTTTGCATAACAATCATTACTTTTAAATTTATTTAAACTACTCAAAAATCTACAAGTTTACGTAAAGTATTTGCATATTTTAACATGAACATTATTTTCTTTGTTGAACATATAGTGTATTAATTCCCACTGCATGTGTAAAACTCATTTCTATAAGATGCTGCATCCCCAGCACAAACGACAACGCCAATTTAATCGAAATAATTCCCAATACCTTACATTAGAAATAACAAAGCAAATAAATCAGCAGCCAAAAGTCGAAAAAAGTCCATTTTCCTATTTTATTTAGGCATTCCATGTATTATATTTTCTACCTCAATGAATTTCCTTTTTGTGAATGCCTTATTGGAAATCGCAAATGCAATATATTGTCAGAATGGGGCACAATTCTCAAGAGATGTTGTTAGCTCAGCCTGATTTTATGTGACAGCATTTTTGAAGGTTACTACCTAAACTTGTCAATTTGTGTCCAATTCAATTCGGGGTTCTTCAAAAGTGATAAATATGATGCTTATGAATGTTATGACGATTGTCATATTGTATGCGACTTTTGATCTCCGTTTTTTTGGAGGTGGGAGCTTGGATGCGACCGACGTTTTTGTTTTTTTGATTTTTCACGAATCTTGGCTTGTTTGCATAATACAAGACCCAAAACATTAACTCAACATCATATTACTCCCCAAATACATTTTGAAATTTAAGATATCACAATTTTTAAAAGTCAATTAACGTTATATTATCTCTTTAATTAATATTATGATCAAAAACAGATGATTAATTATATAACATTTAATTTGTTTTTAAATATTTCTGTTATCGGTTATATGCAGTTAAACAATAAGAAAAAAATGTATTTTGTATATGAGAACTTGGATTTTTTTTGCTACCCTTTACAATTGTAAACTTTATGTGAAATTGCTCTTCATATACACAAATAAATTAAAATATTTTGAATTATTCGGTCAAAAACACAGAACTTTCATTCAATACTTTTTCGACAGAATGATAGAGAAAATTTAAAATTCCAAAAACTGCACGTTTGTTTCATGTGGAATGAATCAATCAAAGAATTCCGTTATAAGCATAAAAAGCTTTCATTATAAATCTCAATCAATTATACAGTATGTGGTTTGTGTGCTTTTGTCTCCGGACTTTATTGTTATTAATGCATGTTTTTGTGAAGGTATTTTTCTCACAAAATTCTTGTTAATTTCACATAGCAAACTTGAAAAAATACTGTCGACCCTACTGAATTAAATTGACAGCCTCAAAATTTAATGATTTATTAGAATTTTTATATAGCAACAAGAAATCAAAAGTTTTAATGCTTTCACGTTTATATAAAATATGGAATAATCCCGTAAAAATTTGCAAACATTTTTATTGGTCCATAAAATGCATATTACAAGTAA
This sequence comes from Sylvicola cinctus, assembly GCA_963854165.1. Taxonomy (NCBI): domain Eukaryota; kingdom Metazoa; phylum Arthropoda; class Insecta; order Diptera; family Anisopodidae; genus Sylvicola; species Sylvicola cinctus. Next base: position 28,241,232 of record OY974083.1, on the reverse strand, counting down.
TAACGCGGCACCGCGATTTGACATACATAAGTGTATATAATATAGGCCGCATTGTAAACTTAATTACGATGGATTCATCTTACTCGATTTATGTACGCAGTATACAGCGGCGCGTTTTTGCCACAAACCTTAGCAAAAAAAGAAGAGAATAGAAAGAAATTCAAACCCTTTTCAGTGTGCGGGTGGACTGGTTATAATTTATACTCAGTGCATCCAAGTTAGTGTCATTAAACCCTTCCAGAACTCGTTGAATTTTTTCCCATCTTGTCAAACTCTTTTTGTTCATCCGGCGATTTCCCGTTTGCAATAAAAACCAAGTTTATACGCTTTTATCACTGCCAAGATAAGAAAGGGGTATAGCATGTACATTGTACGGTGTTATATCCTTATTGCTGATTTGGCGTTACACCCCTTTGATGGACATGGGCAGCTTCTGGTGTTTGCGTGTTATTTCATGGTGAGATTCTTTTGCGATAGTGAGCACATTTCTGAATATTTTTTTATTTTGTTTCCACTACATATCAGACATCAGTACATATCTATAGTAATACAAAGTACTGGACATTCATCAATTCAAACTTCATATGATAATATTGGCATTCCACAAGGGTTGCGTTGAATAAATAGTGTCACTGAATTATTTATATACGCTTAGCAATATCAGAGTTATAACACGCAATTATTATTACTATGCAATTTGGAGTCATTTCAGAAATACGACATACACTCAATTAACAATTGAGACGCGTTTCAGCACGTATAAAATACAAGATTTTTCTGTTGTTATTTTGCAGGCCATCCAAGCGGCAATTAAAAGCATATAAAGCCCTACGAGATACAATAAACTGTCCACCTAAAATGTACCTAAACGTGTACGATCTCAGTATAGTAATAAAATGTCGCAAGATGCTACATAGTAAAATGGCAATCTCACTATTAATACTTGTAAAATCATATCCTTGCACGTAGAAAACTCATTTCATCGAAATAATGACATAAACTTTCAGGCGATGTGCCCACTGAACAAATGTTTTTATTCTGTCCTGTTTAAGAAAATGTACACGGACGACGACATGACTTTAATGTGACACATGTCCTCAAATTTTGCAGCATGCGTCAAGTCGATCGCAACTCTGGAGTCCTTTCCTATACCGCACCGGGGGGATTGAATGGTATGCAGTTGGAATAAAGTGAGGTGTAGTAAAATTGGCTTTCTTTTCACGCCGGAAGAAGCACATAAAAGAGATTAATTTTAACATCCATTCAGGAAAGTACGTTATCGTTTCATGCCACAAAGCCATTAAAGTGAGGTAGTTATGTCCTTTGAGTATTTGCAACGAGATACTAAAGCATATAGACTGGAGTGTGACACTAATTTAGTGATAATATTACTTAAATCATTTATTGCAGACCAGTAATTATTGTTGTTTTGGGTTTGTTAAGTTGAATGTCAATCCAAAAGATATAACAGAGAAATTTATCATTTATCAAATATCCTTTTTATGGCAGATTAAAGTAAGTAGAGCAATTTTTGGAAAGTGCGTATTCAAAATAATGTTTAACAAAAATACTGCAGAAGTATGTGAAATTGAATAAGATGGCGTGATCCTAAGTAATCTGTTGTTAGTAATTCAAATTATTTTGATTAAATTGAGAGAATTTTTTATTAAATATCTCCGTACGCAATTTGATATATAAAAGTCCCAACGTATATTGCTTTTGCATTTATATTTGAAAGTATTAAAAGTACATTTAACGTTGTGTACACGCATGCCGTAACAGACATGGTAGGAAGGGGCACGTGTGAATTTATTACGATGGCAATTAAAATTCTAAAATGAAAATTTAAAGAGAATAAAAACTCTCTGACATTGAAATGCCTGGCTCTGCTCAATTGAAAACGGAAGAACTTATTACTCCAGTGTGATGGTGTTTAAATTTGAAACACTTATAATGGCGTAAAAGTTGCCGAAAAAGTTTTTAAATCATATTAGTATGTGCGATTATGGTGTCAACATTTGCGACTTGCGTTAAGATTTCTACTTGTGCTTGAGTTTTCACTTTGTGCCCATTTCCTTGTAATTAAATCATTCACTTTATACACCAGGGCAAGAGCAATTGAAAAATACAACAAAAGTTGACACTATGTTAAAGTATTTGGAATTTTGTCAAGAGGTTTTTTACACAAGTAGGTTGCATAATAGTGTGATAACATTTGACAAGGTAAAATGTTCCATACAAAGGAATAAGCAAAAACAAAATTGTGCTGTATTATGCACAATACGGATTGTTTAATTATGTCTTCAGTTATTTGGAAGCATGTAAGAGGCAGCGTCAATCGCTGTTCAAACGAATTTAAGCTTTTCGTCGAAAGCTAAATGCAACTTTTCGTAATATAATTCATTATATACACAAAAACATAATAATACTCCTAGGTAACACAGGGCCATGGGCTGTAATTTGTACATTCGAGACAATTAACGCAAAACATTTAATGTTTGCAATTTATATAACACTTTAAAGATATAATTACGCTGGAAGTTACAAAGCTTGTTTTAAAAAGAAGATCTACCACAAACTACATTTTAATATTTGATTATACTTATTTCTCCCAACTGCACCAGAAAAAGCACAAATGAAAAGCTTATTACAATTTGAAACACAATCATTTTATGAATTATAGAACGCTTCGAATTTCACATATATATGACTTAAACCAGCATAGATCGAACATTCTTGTTTTTCAATATAGAGTTTGTAAATTTTCATATTTCCATGATGCACGAGGTTGTAACACAATTGACAATACTCATAAAATTGCAACTATTTTTAAAAGTATAACTGTTTTTTGAAGTAAACAAATTAATCCCAACCGTAATGAAAAGTGCAAATAATGGCTTACGGTGAATTGTTGTTTTTATACTACATTTATAAGCTAATTATAAAAAATTGTTTTCAAATAAAAATATTTCTCAAAATTGCATTATCATTTTCGTATAAAAAGATGAGCGAAATCAGTGAATTTTTAATAAATGCAATAGCAACTTTTTAATTTGAAAAACACAGTGACGAGAAAAACAAGAAAATGTATTAATTAACCAAATTGAAGCAATTGTGTTTACAACAAACAATTTAAAATTCATGGAGAGCATATTGAAGAAGTTGGGACAAAGCATTTCCTTAAATTATTGTATACAAATTGTTTCTGAATTGAAAAATGTTTAGTTCGGTCTACTGTATACTTTCAGGTCCACATACAACATAAAGAAACAACGTCGTGCATGCTACACCATCCCAGTCCGAGCAGGGGTGTTTCAATTTTATTGCGAAGAGATCTTTTATTACCGTTTTGCTTCCATTAGTTACGTTTATATGCTTCCCAAGGTACGGTATTCCACAGAGCACAATTACGAAAATATTGCATATAAATCAATCTGTGTATGAAGGAAGAATAGACTCTGGAGGAGAGTATGTATACGTACACATTCAATGCACACAAAAGGGAACATATTTAAGGATACACAGACAATTTATGGATATGCACGAAAGCGCAAAGCATATCCCATTTAAGCCTTAATAGAAATTTCAAGTATTGTCACAAATTATTCCAAATGTTTTAGTTTAACTATAATATTTTATTCATTTAATAATATATCGCTGAAACATGAGTTCCAAATAGTAAATACCAATAATAAAACAAATTGTTTTTGAAAGCAAATTTATGTACAACCCGATTATTTCGGAGAATCTCTTTAATTGCTTCAAGGAGATACTGCAAGTTTAAATTAAGGTCAAAAAAGGTGTAAAAGATAAGAAAACGCTAATATGTGTAACTTTTAAAAAGAGTTTATCCATGAACGTCTTCTAAACCTGGAAAATTGCATTTGCCGTATATCCTTAAACGTCTTCGGATTATACACGGATGGATAAAATATGCTGTTCGTACGAAGGGCAAAAACTTGAAAACGACTACAGCAATTGGAATGATTTTTTATTTGTTTTAAACATCACACTCGTGAGATGTGTTCACATTTGGTTGGTTTTCATGTTATTATTATTAACTTTAAAGAGGGTGCTGACTCTTATCTAAAATTTTGGTGTGCGTGTGTTAGTAGTTTTTCTCACATAAAAACCGTATAATCCAAGATTTTCAGCACCTTTTAATATTATTTAATTCAATAAAAGTGCATAATATGTACTATGAAAGATCAACGGGGATACGAATATGTCGGGTTTTGGCTGACGGGATTCTGGCCTATCACGATTAGGACTTTTCCAGTCATAATAATGGCCCTTCGATAATTTACTTGACCGGGAAATTTAGTATTTTGAGCTTAGTTTGGTCAGAATTTCAGGGATTGCAGTTAACTTGATTTTGGATGTGTGGCTAATGAGATTGTAGCCAAACAGAATTTTTAATTGGACTTGGTGGAGCGTTTTCGGGCTACGAGATTTTAGTATACATACTTTGATTGTGGCTGCCGGCATTTTGGATCGCATTTTGGCATCACGATTTTAGGTTGCCTGGATTTTGGCTCTACGGAATTTAATTTGTAAGGGTTTTGGCTTCGAATGGATTTCATGCTGTTTATTAAAAACACATCGGTAGACAAATTAAAAACAGAATATCGTTTTGAGGCCCTACACGAATGTAGTACAGGAAAAAACAATTTTATCTTCAAAGTATTAGCTTTTTTTAATTTCATAATAAAGTTTAGTAGCAGTCGTATAAACTTTTTTAGGTAGCCTAATAGTTATGTTTTTCGTGAAAAATAAAGTAAGTAAAATAATAAAAAAAATATTTTATGCACTCCGTTTGAAACAACTTCTTAAAAGGATATCTTTAAAACTCTTTGGATTCAACTTTAAAATTTTAAACGTATTCAGTCAGAGCTCATGACACCGTGAAAAATACTGATAAGAACGAAAATATTATTTCGCATAACTGCACTGCCAACTAATTCGTTAACAACCAGTTATCCACCTAAAAGAGCACTGTCCGACACACTCGCAGTCTAGTTCCAATGATTTGGAACCTGGGAGCATGAATAAATTTGATAGCACAAGCAAGACAGTGCATCCTCTGCATTTGCGTTGCGATTTATACTTCAGATATGTCCATTTTTTCTTAAAAAAATGCAAGTAACCAGAGAAAACAGAATAAATGACGCGCATTGTCACAAGATTTGATGGCAAAATGATAAAGCGGTCCTACTATACTCACGTGCGTAATTTAAATCGTGGCGATGTTCTATATTCTAGAAGATACTTTTAAAGTGATTTATTGATTTATTTACTATAGGTATAAACATATTTTTTCTTTCTTCTTTCAGACAATCGCAACAGATCGGGTGTTGGTACCGATACAGCGTGTGAAAACGTTCATACAACAATAATGGCCGCATGTCACAAAATCGTGAAATGAACTGTTTTTTCATTGTTTCTTATTTCTCCATCTACTATCCTAATTTGGTAAAACAAGTTAAAGTTAAAACATAAGTTCTTACTTAAGGACACACATAACCTTTTTTTCTACAAAGCAGATTTTTGTTTGTAATTAATCTAAAATAAACGGTTGATCACCCATGACCATAATTTAAATAAATTAATTTTTAAACCACACAAATTTAACACTGAACGTATATTTTGAATACGTCGTATTTCATGGCAGCGGTAAATAGCATTGTGGAAAAATTAATGGCGAACACAACAACAATATTAATGCAATTGTATCACCACAAGATATTTCAGAAATGAATTAAACTTTTATACCCCAAAGGAATTAGGTAACTGAGCTGGCAATAAATGTTGTTAAAATATATATAAAATGAGTTTTGACCGAGAAAGTTTAAATTAAGGTATTACCAGAAGAGACAACACTCACTACTTGAAACCGTTGCCGACGAAACGAATGACTTACGGGTCACTGAACGCCAGAGACGATGCACATTGCACACAAATTAAGACGAATAGTAGAAAATCTTAAAGGATTCAACATTTCTTTACATAAAAAACTTTTTTTATTACAGACTCTTTTAAAAAGGTACAATTTAAGAAGGTTTTGAATATAATAACAACGTCAACGACATTTTTAGCCTGAGCATTTGGTCGCATTCTCTAGAATTAAATAATACAATGATTTAATAAATTAATTTTAGAATTACCCTTATAAATTTTTCGCCACACTTTAATTTGTTTGCTTTATGTTGGGAAAGAAAAATGATCACAACACATTTTGTTTTTAATTTGTCGTATAGAATCTAGCTCTCCTTTCGTTACTGTCTTTTGCAATGGTAAAAAAGTAATTATATAAAAAGTTAGAAAACTAATCTAACTGATAACTCATTAAGTTAATATTATGTGAAATATTATTAACTGGGATATCACATTGCTTGACTTTTTTCAGAAATTTAAGACGTTTTTCGAAAATTGTTTTCGTTAAATTTCCAAATGGCGCTTTCTTTAAGCGTGTTACGAAGTTTAAGTTTATAATCCGTGTTCACATACACAGTAATCACGCAATACATTAGTGTGAAAGTTGGTAAAAGGGTGGAGCACGCGATGTACTTTTGCGACAATTGTACAAAATTTTAATTACTAAAATTCTAATTTTCAAAGATTGAAATCTCTTTAATTGAATTCACATTACATTTTTTGCACGCATTTAACAAATTGAAAATTGCACAAAGGAAAAATACAAAAATGTATTTAAATTAACATTATTTGTATAAGCAATTAAGAAAGGGAATTTTTCAATTAAATCCAAATAAAAAAACATTACTCAACAGATGCTCCTAAAATTAAGGATTAAGATTAAAATATTAATAATTTTTGAAAGTTCCAAAATGATATCAAATTCTTCTCATTGAAACCTTACATTTCGAAGACTTTATAAAGCTAGGTCGGAAATTCAAACAGAAATGTGTAAATTAATTATTGATTGAAATAAAAATTAGCCACGCGTCCGCAATTGAAAAATTTCAATATATGTTACACAAAAACTTTACCATGGTTTTAGTCACGTCATTCTTCAGACCCGTGACTTTTAATGATATTAGTCGGATTCGGGCGTTGCCTGGCATTTATTCTAAGCTTAAACTGTTTCTTGCAATCAAAGGAAAGTTTATTGCAGCACACCAACATTGATTTAAAGTTAATACGACCCATTAAATTGGTGTGTAATTTGTAAAAATCTCAGCAGTCAGCATTACATTGCAGAACTTTTATTTTAATGCTTACTTAACTATAGACATATAATACACCTACGTTGCTAAACCTACTGTACGCGTGTACGTACAAATTTTATCCAATTTACAGCGAGAACGCGAAAAGACATTGTTTTTGAATTTTGTGTTGAATTCATTTTCGTTTGACATTTGCTTAAAAAGCATGACTGCCCGTAAACAATTAGTGTAAAACAATACGTATAAACATGAAATCTAATTCAAAGCACAAATTACAATTTTGTGCATTGTGCAATGTGCATAATTGCAACATGACTACTAGGTATGCATAAGCAGTGAACTAACATCATTTTGATGCATTGAGGTTTAGCTCATCATTATAAATAATTATAATTGTGTGTCCGAAACAGTGACATGAAATTATTTCAACCCCAAAATGGATATGAGGTTCATTTGTATGACACACATTTTATGCTTATCGCGTCATATTAAGAGAGGTTGGTCAACCGTGCTTTTTTCACGTAATATTGCTGAATATAATGGATAAATGTTTTTTCAATGTTTTGCACAACTTTCGTGATTTCTTATTTAACGTGCAAACATGACATGTGAAGTGAACCTTTTTAATTGTTTATCAAATGAAAGTTTGATGGATGTAACAATGTTGACCCAATGCACGTGTCAAGAAAATTTAAAATAAGGGGTGTTAAGCCAATTTGAAAAAGAAAAGGAAACCGAAAAGAAGACTTTCAAAGGTGATCTTATAAAAAGCATCTTATTTATGTGGAAGAGAACAACGTATGCCTTTACGTGGGTAATGCGACGATGTAGATGTAAAAAGCGACACACACAGTACATTAAAGGTGAGTCGTGAGAGGACATATTGTGTGTTGGTTGCGTTGGTGGGTCTATAAAGTCATTGCTGTCCTGTCTATTCACATAGACTGTACACTTGGGTTTATGTCATCAATAAAAAGAATGGAAAAGTAATGTCATTATAGAAAATGTATTTTCTTACACACATCTCCTTCCTTTTTCTTTTTTTTTTGAACATGATTGCCAAAAAAACCTCTCTCCCTTTATAATGTAACAAACGTACGTTATCTACGCATCCCATAAGCTATAGAGCCACGTTAGTGTCTGCACCTGTCAATGAAAAATGCAGATTTCCCCCTTGGCCCTAGGTATTGCGGTATAAAATGAGAAAACTAAGCACTATACGAATGTGCATTGTACAATATACATTATACAATATGTATACAATGAGCGAATAGCATGATGAGTTTCCTCCCCCACAGCAGCAATTGGGTTTTAAGGTAACAACTTACGTGTTTTATATGTTCAGTTTTTTTTTTTTTTTGTTCATTTCTTCCGGGAAATATGAGCTCTCGCATAATGTATGAGAATACATTCTGTTATATATTTCATACGAACTGGTTTCCTCTAGGTCTGGTGTTGTGGGGTTTTTCGCCAGTGTAAATTTGTAGTGTGAAAAGATTTCAAATCCGTATGAGTTTTCACATAAATATGTGCACATTTTCAATTCATATAAAATACATAACCTATTGAAGTGGTCTTGGATGCTTATATAAACATAAATATTTTAGGAGTATGTAAATTGCACTTAATATGCGAAACAAAAATTTTAAACAAATTGTTGATGGCTTAGTTGCAATAATTTTTAAATAAATATGTATGTTTGAATTGTATGTTTATATAATTATAAATGCATTGCTTCAAGGGAAACAGGTCCCACGATAACCGTTTAATTAAATATACATTGCAGGAAGAGCGAAGTGTGCCTTATTGAATAAAATGAAGATGGCCCAATTTTTGACATTTGTAGACAAAATTTTATACCACTGTTTTTTCCGTTGTCAGTTCTATACAAGAAGAAAATTAATATTGTGGCAATGGAAATATTTATTACCATTGTATTGTAGATACATATTATGTCGCGTCGCGACTTCAAAAGCAGGATTTGTATACCAGTAAATAAATAATATAGCTACTACCATTTATAAGATAAAATGCGCAAACAAATTAAGAAACAATTTCTCAATTGAGTTATGTATCGAAAATGATGTAATGCAATGCTTTTATGCTGCTCACAGATGAATCTCTAAGGTTCACAGTATAGAATATACTCAGTCATTTCAAACTTACCTGGGGAATGCGAAAAAGCCTCAAGAGATTGGCCACTTGAATCGATGTTACGGAAGAAGCAGCGCCAACCACACCCGATATGACTTTTCTGATTTGAGTTTTGTTGCAGTGGTACTCAGCGCCATCGATATTGCTTATTGATCCTGGAATAAAGAAAAGATTCAATTGAAAAATACAACGTAAGCAGAAATAAAACTGAAATGGAGAATATAGATTCTTGAGCACTAAATTAAGCATTTTTCGAAATCATTTCAATCAACAGTTGGTTATTTGAAATTATTTTATATGCTTTATAGACAAAATTGTACAGGTGCATTTTAATTCAAGTTTTCAAAATTTGCTGCAAATTAAATTCTTCTTTCTTGTGGGAAAAAAAAATCGGGTTATTTAATGTAGAATTATTAATGGGAATGTGTAATGAAATAAAACAATGGCGGCAAAATATAAAATTTCAAATCAACTCGCAAATCACCTTGGACAAAAAAACGTTAGGTGCAATTATTGCAAGGAATAGAGCAATAAATATGAGCATGCCCTAATTATTCAATTGCATAAACAGTATTCCGATAAGGTTAAATATCTCTAACACCACTATTCATAAGGTGTTCGTGTTTGAAAAGAAGTGCCTCTCAAACCTACCACCGGCGCTTATGCATTAATGAAAAACACATTTCAAACTCATAACTGTATCATAAAGCAAATATGCCCAACCTTTAGCAGCTACGTCTTGAAACGTGCCGTCAATTTTATTCAAATCCTGCGACAACACCATCTTGAAAGAGTTGAAGATCATTTTCGGAGTCAAACTTGATACCTACAAGACACCTCTACTGTTGGACGACAAAGATTTGCTGAGCAATGTAACGTCTTAAACTTTAGGAAAAGTTGTTGTGTAACAAAATGTTAAATTTAGAATTCTTATGAAAATGTATTTGATTTAAACCACGAAAAAATATTGATTCACACATAGTTTAAAATTGATCTGTTGTAAAATGGGCTCACAGACCAACTCATGAGCATCTGCAAACAAAGTTTTCTTAGTTTAACATTTACTGTTTAAACTACGATATAATAACATTTAACTAGGTATTATGTTACTGACAGACGAATACATCAATGTGTAACCCAAAAAGAAAAACGAAAACTTTGCAGTTGTGTTGCATCATGCAACTGCGCTTTGTTCCAGTCAACGACCTAGTTCAAGTGAATGTTACTAATAATTTATACATGACATGTCGCAAATGTTCACACGAAAAACAGAGATTTCAGTTACACCAAAAATACGAAGTAATAAATTCTCATCACCATTCCGTGAGTTATCTACTTCATGCTTATATTTATAAGTTATAATATTGTATAATGTTGTAAATGCTTATACCTTCTGGAATTTAGCAAATGTTCCTACATTTAATTGAATCTATTTTGAAAATCCAGAGTTTGAATTTCAAAATGCATTAAATTTAGTACAAATCCCTATATTTTCTGAGGAATTCCATGTAAAGTCTGCACCTAGGGCTGCGTATACTAGCAGACATGTTATTATATAATCATTGGTACTCACTGGTTCGTATAACAGTCACTTTTTATGAGTGTTTCTTCAGTTTTTCTTTCAACTAATTTTTTAACAAGTTTTCCATCATCCCCACCATATCTAAACCCACCCTATAATATACCAGATGAAGCGAAGGTGTATATCGTTGAATAATCTAGCATAATACAACGTAAACATTTGGATGAAGGCTGGAGCAGGCGGTCGACAATGTGGTTTGTTATAATTTGAGGTGGGGTCGAACGCAAAGTCCACAAATTGGCGGTAAAGTTATAGTTATATTCGCTGAGCTAAATTGGTGTACCTAAATAATTGAGATAATCAGGGCATTATCTAGCTGAGGCGGCAGAATATTGTTTTGCACTTTGCTCGTGTGGTGCGACAGTGTTGCGGTAGAGCCGCGGATTCCGTGCTGTGGACTGTGGAGTGTGGGCTTGGGGAATTGCTATTCCTCCATCGCATCGTTTGCATGCAAATATCTTTTTAAGCGCGCGTGTAACATTTTATTAAGCTATATGAGCTTAAATTTATTATGTATGTATATATTTATAAATCCTGTGTGCAAAATATTAGCAATTCTAAAACGGATTTTGAAACCTATTTATTTGTGCATACATACATGCAAAGTTGTATATTTATAAATGCGATGCGATGCGACGCACGCCACAGAGCTTTTCACCACAGTATAATGTATGCACACAATTTTGGCACTGTATCCTGCACACATACTATGAGTATGTAGGACGATGTACATTGTACGTGTCTATCATGAAATAAATTGATTTTTTTTTACTTTCTTACATTTTTGTACAGTCGCGTGCCTGAGCGACATATGTAAATTTATTTTAAATCCAGGATAATATTGAAAAATTTCATGTATCCACATTGATGACTTATTTAATATATTTGCAAAATTTGTCTCATATATTACATGCTCGCAACGAAATGAAAATATGTTTAAAAGTTCGAGACGAGTGCTTACAGTTGCAAGGTGGGACATGTTTTGAAAATGGTTATCGTATATTTTAATTAACTTGTCTAAATGTAGTAATTTTGCATAATTCATTAATGTGTTATAAAATGAAAGGAAAGAATTCAACAGTTTTTATTGTGCATTAAAATTTTGTAAGATAAAACTACTACGTAACTATAACAAAGACATTCTCTGTGGATAAAATGATGTGTAAGTTTTCAAGGAATTTCCATTTTCAGAATGTCCGACTTTTGGAAATTTAAAACAATGAGGAGAATTAATTATACAGAATGAGTAAACATTAAAAGCAAGGTTTAATTTGTTGTATTGCACGTAAAATATTAAAATAAACTAAATAGGTCTCAATGGAACGCAACTAATATCATACATTACACTTGATGTTTTTTGCGAGTTTATTTTTTATTTTTTCGAGTGTTTCTGCTTAGATTTAAAAGTTCTTCGGAAAAAAGTTGAAGAAAAGTTGAAATGGTATAAAAAGTGCAAATGTAGGCCGTACTATAGTGGCCATATAAACGCTATCTCAGAAACTACTCAACCGATTTGTACGAAATTCTTTTGTAAAATATAATAATATTATTAAAAATAGTTTTTCAAGACCAGTCCAAGTTATTTCCAAAAACTGTTTCGTTTGTGTGGGCGTTCAAAAAAGTGCCCTATCGTTTTGTTCATTTTCACAACAATGCTCCGTAAAGGATTTCTAGACAAAACTGTATTTATGTTATACCCATTATTTAAGAACTTAATAAGATATGAAAACTTCCTGAACATTTTTCAATGTCAAAATTTGAAGACTCAAGGCCAATTTTTTACATTGAAAATAATTCAACAATTTGTTTTAGGATACTAAGATGTTCTACGTTATTGTAATCTCAATAAAAGTATCAATATTTAACAAGAATCAAGGTAAAAATTCAAAAATTTCAAGGTCACATTTTCCATATCTTAGAAAATTTTTATTAAACTGCTGTTAAGCAACAGTTGTATATAAATTCACACAATGGGAAATGCTTGGTTGGTAATTGGTATGACGTACGGCTTTCGTCAACCAATAATTTAGATTTTCTATCACTTCCTTTTAAGTTGAATAATACGAAAAGCCAAAACAAATAAAATAAACCATTTTTTTAGTAGATATTGATTCTAATAATTAGTAATATTTTAAATTTGTTCAAAGACTTCTCATTTACTAAAAATAAAATATTAATTCCACAAATTAAAAATATTTACAAAAATCACTTTAATTTAAAGCAAGCAACATTTTTTATTTGGCAAATTGAATACGTTGCATTGTATTCATTCCAGCTTACCGCCTCGACAAAATGGAGTAAAACCTAATTTAAATTATTTCCGAAAATATACTGTCAGACGAAAATGCGTGTCAATGCAAATATAGAATCGACAGTTACAACATACCACATTGACAGTGTTGTTAAAAAAATCCTGCCCCAAATTTTAAATTCACCATTGTGATCGACTATGTTCAGATTTGCCCACTTAGTTTTTATAAACCTCAATCCATTACCGTCTTTCATGATTGCAAATTTTATGAGGTGTTGTGCGGAAAAGTTTTAATGCTGTCTAAACATGTGACAGAATGCTGATTTTCGATTTAAATTATAAATTTCTAAAATTCTTAGGGAACATGAAAGCCCTGACGAGTGTCGACTGCACTCCAATTTTTGAAACTGCTGCATTTTAGCATATCAATTTCGCAATGTGTGTATGAGAGAATTTATATTTTGAAAAACAAAGTTTTGAATTGAATAACTAAATAGAATTATACGAAATGTTTGCAGGGAAAGCGAGGAAGAAATTTATTAGGACAAATAAAATAGGAAAGGGTATATAAAATTGGTTACCATAAGCATAAGCTTTAAGTGAATGATATAAAATATTCATGCAAATCCGTCTAGTAAATAGTAGTTTCCGAGAAATTGACGAGATACTCAATGTCCGTACAGACGGTCATACACAATTATACAAATTCACACGTGTAAAAACGTGATTCTTTATTTCGGAGAAAATTAGTATGGAATAATCAATTACTCCAGTATTGTAGTTCGTGAAAATTTGATACGTTTCCATCTTAAAAATAATATAAATAAAAATACCGCTATGTTAACTGATCAAATCATAAACAGGAAGCTCTTGATATATGGTACAGTTGAATTTAAATAGGAGTGAGTTATCACGACTTTATTTGCACAATTTAATGTTTAGCAACAGTTGCATCTAACATTCTGACAATATTTTAACAAGCATGTCGCTTTCATTAAAGCAAAAATAACGACGGAAACTGAAATTACAAACTAAAATGTGTTTTAACATTTGTCAGACGTAAGGTAAATTCGTCCTGATATTTCAAAACTCGAATGCTTTGTACGCATTAAAACTCTGCTTGTTAAAAGCTTCTAATTCATAGGAGTAACGGTCGTTTATTTTTTTTATAATTCAAAAGGACATGAGAAATTCATCAGGGGAAAAGAAATTAATTAAGTTTAAAAGCTAATGAATTGAATTTTGAAAACAATAGCGACTTTCTCTACGATTCCATTTCAAAGGACGTTGCCCGTAGCACGTAGGTATATCAAAATTTAAATTCATAATAGGATTTCTATAAAGCAACCAGCCATATTTCTGCACAATCGGAATAAAAACTTCAAAGCTTTCATTCATTTGGCACCGATAACGGCTTAACGGTTCAAGTAGGGATGCCGCATGGACGTTGAAAACAAGTTCATTACAATAATTATTGTGCAACATAATTTTAACGTAATTACCGTTATGTGATACAATTTTAAATGGCATTGCGATTGAAAATGTTGATATTTTGAAATTACTTCTGTAAATAGAATTGGAATTCTTAGCATTGAGACGTGCTCTTGCGTGACGCGTTAATGGCAAATGGCAACGCCACTCGAGGGAGATGTTGTTTTCTACCGATGTGTTTCAATTCCACAGCCATAGTAAGACAAATAAATGTCTACATAATACAATTTAATTTTCTAAGTGCTCTTTAGTATGCGAGCGCAATAGTTCTAAATTCATTTCAAACACATTTTAAAATGTGCGAGCAACACAACGTATCGGTCCAATTTGTAGATGAAAATGCTGTGCTTTTTGCTGTTCCAATCTATAATTGATCAAGTTTTTAGATAACACGAATATTAAAAAATATTTTGCACATATTGCAATTTGTAATTTGTGTGAACTAGAGCAGAAAATATACCGACTTTGTGTATTAACCAAAGTAAGCTTTTGATGCATTCCTGTGCGCAGCTTTGATACCTGATTTTGAAACAACAGTTTTAAATATTCAAACACACTTTACTAAATTTAAAAGTACTTATTTTGCAAACTACTCTGCGGATGTTTATTTAAAACTATGAGCAGCATTGTGTTTATAGTCAGTAAAGATTAATTTAATGCAAAAGCTCAAAACGGATATTTTTATAGGGGTTCAAGTATCATAATTAGGTAGTCATGAATAAAATTGAATTTGAAAAAAAAAAATGAGAATTGAAAAACGCTATAGGTATTGTCTTAGTAACTTTGTAAGCTTATAAAATGATTTTTGTTCGCGTCTTGTACACTTCTCCAACTTGGGTAACTTGGAATATACAAAGTACCCAAATTTAAAACGTTTCGAGTGTTTCCCCGCGATGCAAGTAGTTTTTCCTAACTTTTGCTCCCACATCTTCAAGTTTTGACTTTGTGATTGTTATTTCTGTGCTCTTTAGTTATGAATTATAATGCACTACTATTATTTAGTTAAGCATATGCCTAACTTTTGGTAAAACTTTTACAGTTTAAACAACACATAACATGAGAAGGCTTGCATTTTTTTAAATAATACAGAGAGTCACGGGCAGACGTTTAATGCATGAGAACATTTTTACTTATGCTGTTGAGT
The DNA here is from genome assembly GCA_963854165.1 of Sylvicola cinctus. Lineage (NCBI taxonomy): Eukaryota > Metazoa > Arthropoda > Insecta > Diptera > Anisopodidae > Sylvicola > Sylvicola cinctus. The sequence continues at coordinate 28,225,426 of OY974083.1, read as the reverse complement.
CATAAGTCATAACTCTCATAAGCAATCATAAAGTGAAATGCATAATGATTAATATAAAAAACACTGCGTGAAAATGTATCGTGTTATATTTTACAATCGATTTTCTCATTATTCATTAATTAAGTTATCAAATAACTTTAATTTAATTCTTCTTCTTCAGTTTTTAATAAATGAGTTTCTAACAGAACAACTATTGAACTCACTGCAATGAGAGACAACATATCTCTCGGTCATTGACTGGTTGACTGATGTCGTGCTGAAAATGTGCAAGCATTGATTTTTATTCCGGTTGTTTTCAACCTGATCCTTTAATAGAAATATTCTGGTAAAGTGAGAACAAAAGTATGAATAATTCACGGTGTAAAATATTCACGATATTGTTAAAACACTGGACTCAATGCGAACAACGTGCTTTTAATGGATACCCAACTGTTGAAGGAATTATATGGAGATAAGAATAGGCGAATAACAAATAGCACAAAAACACGTTAGCTTGCAAAAATTCCTAAATTCACTCGCTTGTTAAGTACGTCGACATATTGATTTGCGTCTGCAATTTGCAAACGTGTAAGCTGTTGTAGTAGTAACGTTACCGATTAAAAAAAAATTCATCGCCGGGAAAAACCAGGGTTCTTTTATATCGTACCGTATACGTTTACTAAATTAGTTGATTATCAGAGTTAGCTTACTTTGAGTGGGATAAAGAGGTTAGACGTACTTCTATATTAAAAGTGTGAAATGCGAGGAAGTGTGAAATCTTTCTCGGGAATTTCCGCAAGGTATTGTTTTTCATTCGAACAGTGATAAATGATAAATCAGCAATTATTTTCGGAACTAGTCAATTTTACACAAACCGAGATTTTTTATTGTTTTAATCGTTGGTGAGATATGTATTATATTTTACGTATGATATTTAAGTACAATTATTAATATGTATACTGATAAATATTCCTAGTATGTAATTTAAAAAATTTTCAATAAAATATCAATACACATTGTAATCTAAAGAATGAATATACTTTACTCATATAAAAATTGATTGAAATATCTGTATGAAATGTATAAATTTCAAGTAACACTGTATTGCATCCATAAATGATAAATTTTATTTTATTGAGATATTTCAAAATTGTTTGTTCGCACAGTTCTTAGTAACAATCTTCTTAAGTAAAGACGCTTAAATGTATAGTTTCTAAGTTATGTTTTATGTTCATCTAATGAGAAATTTGTTATGAGTTTAAAACATCCTTTACAGTTTACATTACGAAATACATCGGATATAAGAAAGTTTTGTTTTGGAAACACAGAGATTAATAATTGCAAATTGATTGAAACAGTATATTGCCAGGGTTTGCGAATAGTTGACGCATCGTTTCGATAACATAAATATAATGGGCCATCTTGTTACATATATCGATATTTAAATGATGTCTACCGGATTTTTGAAAAACTTTTATTTCGCTTTCGTATAGTGTATGTGCATACGTCCGAAATTGTTTTGAATGTTGATAAACTTAGAGTGGGAGTTAAAGTCGATTTTCAAAAATGTCCCGAATCGATAGTGAGGGGTCTGCATAAACAAGTAACTAAGAGATGCAGAAAATCAGAAAAAATTGCAGGGATTATGTCGCTTTTCTTTTTTTTGTACTTTTAATTTCTACACATTTGTTTTTTAGTATTTATAAAATAATTTAACATTTTTATGGCAACGATATACAACTCGAGTCTTTACACGTACGACGAGTGCACACGCTTGTTTCAAATGTAGAATACATGTACCTTTTAAATGGTTTAATTTTTTTTATAGAAAATAATGTGTCTGCATAAACAAGTTTCCGGACCAATTGTTACAGTGTATACAAAGGTACACATTTTAATTTTGAACTCTGAATTTAAAACAAAAACATGGTTTTAACTGGCAAACATTCATATTTCGTATACATGTTAACTATGTACTTTCAACCGAACATGTCAGAAACTTGCATGTTTGAAACATTTGAGCGGGCGGATCAATACCAAATTAATGCAGAATTCAAAATGCGCTTAATATATAGCTTGGCTTCGAGAGTGGCTTTTGGGCGGAATATTGGATGACTGTTGACATGCATCATTTAAAAATCAAAAATGATGTAACAAAAAGAGTAGCAATTACTGACTGTTGCTTAATTGCAGTTTAATAAAGGTTTGAGATATGAAAAATGTGATATTGAAATTTCTGAATTTTTTTCCAAAATTGTTACTTTTATTGAGATTATTAGGAATAACATCATACTTCATAGTACTCTAAAACACACAGTTTTTGAATTTCATATTTTCAGTAAAAATATGGCCATGAGTTTTAAAATTTTGACAAACGTGTGTACATATATGAGCTGAAAAAAAGTTCGTTTTTTCATTCGTTTTATGCTTTACGTTGCGACTCAGAGCTTGGGAATTGTCGTATATAAATTGAAAAGCGACGTCATTAATTTGAAATGACCAGACATGAACCTTTATATGAAATCAATGGCCGGAAACAAGGACATCTGCATAAATCCTGATTTTCGTCAGAGGAAAATAATAGTAAGAACTAAAAGTGTACAGTAAAATTTTGGTATGATGTGAGCTATATTTGCAATTACAAACTGATGGTAAGCTTGTTAGTATTTCATAATATTTCAGAAGAACTGGTATTATGAATTAAAAAGCAAATTCCCAATAAATAACCAAGCTATTCGAAGCTGGTATATCGCTGTACAACATAGCATGCGAAGAGCATTTAATTATTATATATTCAACACAAATTTATGAATTTTAAGACATTCATTACTCATAAGTATGCAATGCAACAAAACTCATAGCTTACAAGTCAAAATTCAAAACCATATAAACATGTGCACTGTGCCGTCTCTACATACACTGCAAACTGTAGGTAATGCAAGGTTATTCGTATTTGGCAGAATAAATTTTCGTTTCAAGATTAAATGAATTTTGATGAATTTGTAACTTCCTTATATTGTTGCATATACGAGTGCATGATGTTTCATTTGCGGTTGTAAAATGTAAATCATTATTATATATAATAGTTCAGTGCACATAATGATACTAAATGATTTCTGAATTTCTATATTGAAGTGTGCTTAAATCATTTCCAATAAAATCAAGTGAATAACATTAAGCCGAAAGTTTAAAATTGTTTTGGAAATATGTTTGTATAACAATTTGTATTAAGACGTTATTTTAAAAAATATTATGATAGTTTTAATCAAATCATAAATGCTAATATCTCTAAAACATGATTTCTTTATTCAAAATGAAGAAAAATGGTGCACTAACAAGGTGCTTAGAGGCCGACAATAAAATAATTTCTGTTGAGTGATTTTTGTTTAATCTGCTGGATTTTTGGATAAAACATAAAAAACGAATAGAATTTAGTGTTATGCATTAGAATTTACATTAATACTGCAGTTGTCACTCCTCGAATTGAGATGAATGTAAGCTTGAATAGTTTTAGTTGCTTAATTTACATGCGATATGCAAAAATAGCTAACACTCCACTTCAAATATAACATTTATGCATTTCGAAACAAGTAATTTAAATAAATACTAGTAGTTCTCATATTGCATTCAGCCTAAAATTCGCAACGATGATTAAATTTTAGAACTATATATATATGAATATTTGAAACACATATTAAGAATTCACTCACAACTCTGAATAAACTTGAAATGAATTTCATAAACATTTAATTAATTTTTGTAATATAATTTGTTTTGATTATTCGTTGTATTTGAGGAAAAAAGTAATATTGCAGAATTAAAAACTGGATTTGAAAAGTTCAAAAAAATTGTTTTGAAAATATGCGCATCGATGTTCGTCCTGTGAACTTGGACTATTCAGCAAAATTTTTATGTGTATTTAAGGAAGAAACAATTATGTGGAAACAACTTTTTAATAACTTTTGGAATTCACGAACCGTGGTTTAGTAAAAATGAGTTTAACGGTTTTGAGTTATAAAATGACATATGTATTTGCCTACGTACATTTATAGTTTCTTTAAAAGTAACCACTTTTTATTGATATTTTAAAATAACCTATGACAGTTAAAACTCGTACGCAGCTGGATCAGCTCAACGAATAAATAATGATATTATAAAATAATTAGCAGATGGTCAATTGTTTAGAAATTACCCTAATAATTAAGGAAGGAACTTTAAGAATCTTAAACTTTGCAGTATACATCCATTCATAAATACTTAGCCATAGCAAGGATGTTGTGAATGTAAATTTAATTACCAAGAACTCATACAGGCAATTAATTACTTAGGAATTCCATAATTATTGTGTTCTACCTGTTTGTGCAAAGAAATTGTGTGCTGTGTGCGACGTGCGTCTGAATCATGTGTATAAGTATGCTTTATCAAATTCTCCCGCATTGGAATTGTCTATATGAAAGTGAATTTGCCAAGCAAGCCACAAATCGCATTTGCATTATGAATTAACCACCTTCAACCCAATGAGCTCGTTAAATTCGTGGCACCACCTATTATTGGTATAAGCAAGCAATTATAATATGAGGCAGCAGAACGCCAAGAACAAAATTAATTATTTAATGCGGCATCGTCTAATTTGAGTGTTCATTAATTAAAAGACATGGTTGTGACGGAGGCTAAACATACATACAACATCACTTGTAGCCGCGGTTGATATTCGAACAAAAAAACCGGCCGTGAAATTTATTCATTTTCATCATTTTATCGAATCATCATAAACATAAAGTTATACGCGCAATATTGGTTGCACAACAGCACACAAGGTGTGTGTGTGTAAGGGTGGGTGCGTGGGTGAAGGGAGGACAACATAATACGATCATGAAACGTACCCATTACAATTTACTCGTGGGTGTTTGCATCACAACATTGTTTTGCAGCTTGCTTTATTTGATTAATGAACAGAAATTTATTATTCCACATACTCGTACTCTTTTTGAGTGAAACCACACCTTGGGCAATTCTTGCAAAACATGAAACATTATCCTATAGAATGGTGCGTACGTGCTGTGGCAAATAAGAAATGCGTTTCAAATTTCACCAATTTCACTTTTACCTAATAGTCAGTGTACGTGTATAGGAGCTATGTCTATGCTCCCATCCAATAGAATGTCACCATCAATAACACGCTGCGTGAATCGTTTGTCGCCTTCGTTCTAGGACACCAGCAACAATTCAAAGGTTGTGCTTTTAAACGGATTAATGTGGATAACGACGTAGTTAAATTGCACAAAATATTGTAGTAATCAGCGAATAGAGATCAAATCATTATTCGTCTATTTGAGGTACTAACGCCAATGATGACGATAATTTATTATTTTTTACAAGTTTTATTGTTGATTGACACGGTAGTCATGGTCTATTGAAGATGTACTGCAAAGTTTATGTTCTATCATTTAGTTAAATACAGTACACGCATATTTTGGTCAGGCGGAAGCCATCGGATACAAATAAGCTAGAAATTGCAACAAATTTAAGTAACTAGAAACTTAAAATGATTCTTCAAATTTTAAAGGGACGTAGCAGAAGCAATAACAAAAACCTTTGCCACGCAACTTTTTATAAATGAGAAACCTAAAATATCTTGAAAATTTTCTTTCACATAATTGTAGGCTCTGGCAAGACGACCTTACTGAATATTTCAAAGAACAATTTAAATGTGAACTGGGTGGTCGTAACTCGTTGTAATGAGAATTCGTCGCATCTTACACATCCGTATTTTTATTCATATAACTATGGCGGCCAAATCATTCACATTCCCGCATACTTCGCTGGCTTAAGATCGAAAATAACCAATGTATACACTTTCTTGGTTCTTGCTCTCAGTGGACCCGGTCTATTCATCGCATAGTAATTAATCGAAAGCAGTTCATTGCCAGCGATTCATCATCAAACAAGAATATTTGATTAATTATTTAGCAGAAATTCTAAATTGCATATGTTTGGAAAATAACTGCTCTTCTGTATTTTCTTTTAAATTTCTGTCTCTTATTTGGGGAGCATGTGATAATTTAATTAGTAATTTGATGAGTTTTCTGTAATCAAAACTTATTTATTTTTTATTTTGAAGATTGGTTAATATGTTCAAGCAAATTTATTTTGATGGGTTGTCGCATATAAAGCGACATGCTTAAATTTAGTGATAAAATTATATATAATATATTATATAATTTCAGTACTTTATATAAGTAATATTGTTCGGTGATTTATTTTTTAATTAAAAATATTTTGGATTGATTTTAAAACAGAAAGAACAATTTAACGTTAAACACAAACATAAATTTATTTCAAATAATAGTCAACCATTGAATGCTGCATTCTTTAAACTAGCTACTCAAGAAACCAAATACATTTCGAAAAACTTGATATTAATCCGTATGACTACAACCGCGTCCGCTCCATATGACATTAAAATTACTCTCACGTATTTCAAAGTAAAATGTCTAATAAAAACGATACCTGAATTAAGGTGACCCTCCCTTGTCTATTTCTTCATTAGCAATTGTTTATTCCTCACGGATGTTGAGCAGAATTCTGAGAACCCGCTAAGTAAAACGAATCCCTTCACATGATACCTTTGAACATTCGGTTAATTTTATCATATTTACCAAACCATGTCGGCATGGATAATTGAATTCCAACGGGAAGCGAAGTCTTTGCATTATTGAACGTACTTTTTTCCTTAGTACGAGTATAATGGGGTGGTTGCAAATATAGTCTCTGCACACCATTAGCTTTATTTCTCTGTCTGTCATGGATTCAGTTAATTACAATTTGCACAAGGGAGAAGTAGGCGAATGTCCTTGTTATATCAATGCGCTATTTACGTTTAACTACCAAATTATTCACAGTGGTTTAACCTACCAATCTTAAAAACGTGCTATTATGCTTTACATTTTAATTTTTATTGTGTTTGTGGGCGCACCATTTGCATTTGTATACATAACAACATCACAGAGTATATAGAGTGCCAGTGTGGATTAAGTATAAAGGCATTTTTATATATTCATATTTTACCTTCAACAAGTAAAACAAACCGTTCTGTTTTATTTAAATTCAAATTCTCTTGTTAAAGTCGTTACACAATATTTCAACAAAAAGTTTTTAATGGATGAGAAGGAGTGGCACAAATGCTAATTATTTTCTTGAGTGAAGGCTCACAGGTAATGCCGCCTTCATTCAACTAAAATAACGCGACATTAATTAAATTCATTCGGCAGACAAATATTTTGGTGATGGGCAGATTTTGAGGGGTTTCAAATGTTCAATGCAAAACACGCCAAATTTATTTTCATTTCATTTTGCCTGAAGATTTTTGGCATAATGTTGTTATTTTCTATATCTTCACTTCACTTCCTTCCTAGCCAACTTATGTTGAAGTGGCAAAAGATTTAAATCTTCTTTCTTAACTGAGGATTAACCCAAATTTAATCCTGAAAAAGGGGTGCAAAAGAAATTCACATTAATTCCAAATTTGTCCAGATTTTCGACTGTCACATATTTCGTTTATAGATCCGGCAGAAGATTAATTTGTTCGGTTTTGTATTATAAAAAATTAATTAAAATAATTAATTTTACAAATAATTTCAGCCTTAAAATTTTTTCTTAATTAACTATAAGTGAGAACCACGCAACAATTTATTTACGACTGATTTAACTCATCAACTTTGTTAGCACTACTAAACGTAACGCAAAGTGCCATACATTTTATGTGACAGAATTTTGTACTTGCCATCAGCACACCCCACCACAATTCGCTAAATATATCCAACCAGCAAATTTTAATTTAGGCGCAAAATCCCTTACCCGAAAATATTAGATTTCACAATTCGAAAAACTCAATTTGTGCAGTCAACAAACCTTACCGCGTAACAATCCACAAAACAATTAAAAACTTTTAAAAACCTAAAATAAAAAACCTGAAAAATAAATCAATTTACAGTGCTAAATATGAATTCAATTCATTAAAGTCGTAAATTTGTTAAGCCATAGTATTTACTGTGGCATTTCAATATGCATAAAGTCTGATAACTGATTGCATTTAATGAACCAATCAACCACATTGGAATTTAAAATAAATCTGTGTTCAATTTTATTGGTGATTTGTTAAAGATTTGTGAGCTCAATTGATATGGTATTTCGTTGTTACAAAATTGACAACGATAAACTGCTATTATTTATACGATTGTCACATTGAAATGTTGTTGCAAAAATTGCAGCAAGTTCGATCCATGTGTTTCCTTTCCCCCAAAATAAACATTAAAACAAGATAAATAGCGGAACAATATGTCTTATTTAAATTTGCAGCTTTGACGATAGAATTGAATGGTCCCCCATTTTACTCCGCTCCGCACTGTGGAGGAAAACGTTTTCTTAGTAGAACAAGTTTAGTATGAAAGTCGAGAACATGAAGATATCAACATAATTAATGAGCAAAGCCCCAAAACAAAATGAAGATTAATGATTTTATTCTGAGTTTATCAAACAAGAGAATCTATATCATTTACAACATTTTGCTTTACAGTGAACTGAGTTGTAAGCAGGAGACACACATACCAAAGAATAAATATCGAATTTACCTTTAAAATGGCGAACGAAAAAAACGATGCTCAAAACATACCTTTTATGAAGTCAACGGCCATTTCGAGACCGTATGTGTCCTTGTCGCAATCGTCGAGAATGTGAGCGCCAACTGTGATGCTCGGTAGCAGACCCCGCTCGTTGATACGGTCCAACGTGTACAGCATTGCCTCCAGAGCTTGAACACCACCTTGAGGGAATATTGGCCCACATGTGACGGTGTCCTCACGTGAATGCACCATCATCAAACCCCCCAATATCACATCCCCTTCGACCACTGCTTCCCGCTTCACCGGCCAATGATCCAGATTCTGACCAGCGTTATTCAGTATTTGACGCGGTACAAGAGATCGAGGAGCTTTTGTAAAATTTCGATGGCGTTGCTTGTGATGATGGCGATGATGGTTGCTGGTTTCTGTATCCGCTATCGACGCAGCAGCAGTGGTTTTCACATCAATTTCGTCCACCAGCTGCATCTCATATCTCGTATCGAGATGCTCACTTGGATCAATTATGTTTGCTCGCAAATAACTGAAGGGAACTCGGTTGTACACGAATTCATCATTTATGAATGAACGGTAAGACTGCGCAGCAACGCTGTTATTTTTCTGTATCACATGATGATGTTGATGAGTTCTCGACGAGACAAACAATGCAACATTGTTTATCAATAAAAATCGCATAAATGCACTGACAATACGGCATCGCTGTATGCGAACGCCACCGGTCATTATCTCACTCGTTCAAATATCCGTGTACGTGTTTGATGCACATTTAATCACTCTTGAGTCAAGTACATGTTAACCATCGAGAGTACACAATTATTCTATCTCAATGTATACACATTGAAAATTGTGCAAACATCACTGCTATTAATTTGCGTAATTATATGCTATAGTTCAGAAGCCTAATTGATTAACTACTAAATAGGTAGTATTGCTGAAATTAGAATAAACTAATTGGTTTCCAAACAAATAAATTGTACACTGATAAAATCAAGTATGTATACCCACTTGTATGTAGACACAACGAGCATGCATCATGTACCCGTAAGTGGCTCTAATATTGTGCTAATCAATCACAATTTATTTATGAATGTGTTTCTATGTTCTGCAGATGGTATCGCATATAATATGTTAATAATGACGCGTGGGACTAATTGATTGTATTATACTAGTTTTGGATTCATATTTGGCCGCGTTCTTAAAATGATACGACTAATTTTATACATAAGTAGGGTGTAGTTGCAATCTACACACAAATCAACCCCCAAACAGCTATTTAAGTCACACAAACAGGACATTATGTGTAGATAATAATTCATATTCAGAATGTGAATTGAATTCAGCAGAAATTAAAGTCTATTTGTGGACTCTTAACACCTTTTAAGGCGTGTCAATATTTATTTGGTAATTTTTGTGTATTTATTAGTGTATACAAAGTGTGTACATTTTTAAAGACCAATTCTTTATTTATATATGACCCCAAGGGCATATATAGATTTATGCATTCCGACTTTTTTAGTTAGACTGTAGTAGATACTTTTCCAAAATTCCCTCACGGAAATCAAGCCAAGGATTAAAATTCCTAATAGTTCCTCTTGTTAAGTTATTATTAAACCGCTTAGAATCGGAACTAACTAACACTATATGTTTAACTTAATAATTACTTTAAACATATGCATGCAAATACAGAAAGTGCAAGCTCACTTAAGGCACGACAAGAAGGTTGCCCAACTATGCTAGTCAAACTTTGTGATCCATTATTCAAAGTCTATGCAATTTCGGATTTAAATGTGGAGACTGAAAACCTAAATGCAACCGCTTTGTTTAAGTTATGCTTGGTTTATTAAACCACTATCATTTTTTTTTGTTTAGTTTAGCATAAACTGTGCAGATGAATTTAGGTGAATTTCTACTATTTACTGTACTAAGAGCTATTTTTATTGTAAGTAGATTCAGTTAGTTTTCTTCAAGAAAAAGATCTGAACTTGTATGAATGAATGTAATGCAAAATAACCATACAAAATATGAGTTCACGTTATATGAATTTAAATTTGCTTCTGAACACAATGTCAGTCACATACTTTGTCTGATCGAATTTGAAAGTTCTTCAATTTGAAATAGAAAAGTGAATATTGGTATGCACATTGTGTGCTTGAAAGTTCATGATTTTTAATAATGTTTAACAATATTCTGGGATGGCAGGGTGCGGGGAGGAGACCAAGCTTCAGCGGTTGTGCCAAACAGATGTCTACTTCCAAACACACATCTACATGCGTTCGCACGAGGATTCTGCGAAATCACTGGATTTCGAATTCACGTCATTGAGCGAAACTTTTGTCCTTTTGTGAATAAATCTACGAGTACATACATGGAAGTGTGTGGGGGTCGATGAAGTGAACAGAAATACAAGCATTCTAAAATATTTGATGTGAACTAAATAAGTACCTTTATACACACCCACAATTTACTTCGTGCATGTGGAAACACAACTTATATATTTTACAATAAAGTGAAAAAACTTAAACATTTCAACTGTTTATTAGAAAAAAAAAAAAGTTTGCTTGCTGTAGCGTAGCCCTTGGTATACTTTTTTTGAATGCGTAAATACCACAAAGAGTTGCAAACAACGTCAATTATCTATTGCGTACCGTTGTTAATGACCCATGGATAATATTACCCTTTAAAGCGTTTAAAGTTTAGTTTAAAAAATGTCCTTTTATTTATTGCAAACATCTCGCAGTTGTTATTTAAATTGGAATCAACATAGGTTCGCAAAAATCAATTTATTTTTATTGCAATTTTTTTTAAATATCGTACAAACAATTTAAAAAAGGCGACGCTTCTAAATTTCTTCCAAACTAATAAAACACAAGGAAAACACAGCATAGTCTAACAAGTGCAAGTATGATACACAAGTATAAGACGCAGACAAAAGTTTGACTCATTTCTTACACAGTCACTTGCTTAGTTATAATAAATATTCAAATCATCTTCAGCAGCATGTTCTTAAGTTTTATGGTAGTTTTTAAAATTTCTAAAGTCGTTTAAAGTTTTTGTATTAATAATATGTACGTAGTTAATAGAGTATTTTATTTTTTTCTGTATAATTAGAAACATGATATTGGTGTAAAAAAAAGTTTTCGCTTTTGTAAGTATTTTAAAGTTTTAATCAATGAGGAATGCCTTTAATTGGCACCCTTTGACCGTTTTTACGCTTTCCCATACATCTCATTACGTACCGCAACTACAAGGTAAACTTAATTTGAACACCAACAATGGGTGGCAATTAATTCCACATTCTATGTTTTCTTGTTCTAATGTCGTATTTGAAAACAACACATTCTTTAATTGAAATGTTACCATTTATATAGCACAAGAATAGAGTCCCTGGAAAGTAATTCATGCCGAATTAGTTCATTTAGAGATTTTGAATCAACGCCAGCGTCCGCATCAAAGCCATTGAGCGTCGCAAATCTTAAACACTATATAGAAGTAAAAGTTGCTTCTCATTCATATATATACGAACAATAGATGAAAGCCCTTGATTGTATAGAGTTTAGTCCAAAACAAATTGTCCTCTAATTTAACCGGAAATAGTAAATCCCCCAATGAATTGGTCTCCTTAGTTAGTAATCCATGCAAAAATGCTGCTCAAATTAATTGAGGCAACGATTCTGTGTTCTTGAACAAACCAAGTTGACAAAAAGAGAGAGTACGGGTCGGAAATTAGTATGTCGATGGCAAAAACAAAGGACATAAGAAAATATACAACTAACTGTCTATGCAGATGTGCTGTTTACTTGAGAAGAGGATGAAGAAAAAGGTACATAGCACACAAATGCAAATTGTTGTCTGAATAGTGAGCATATTAGTTGAAGTTTGATTTTTTGTCAACCGGTCAAAAGATTAAATGCCACTAAAAAAAATTGCTAATAACTATATTTCGGAATGATAATTCTTCATAGCTTAACAATTAAAATTTGTCTAATTCATTTCAGCTACTCAATTGAAAGTAAAAATAATTCTCTATTAATCAATTTGTTTCATTACGCTATTTACAATATTTAACTCCCTTCCATTCATCTTTGTGTTATTATTCAAAAGAAGAATTTTGTTTAGTTGTCGAAGCTCTTTATTCACTATTCACAAAGAACATCAAATAACGAGTGAATAATAGAATTTTCATTGAATATGCGCAGGTTAATTTATGTAATTGCCCCAAAATATTGGAATTCCAATATTAGGTATTGCCGGGGTATATGACTCGTATTGAGAAGGAAATCTCTTAATGTAGGCAATCCGGAAATGAGTTTATTAATAATTTCAAAAGCAATATTTTTAAATGCTTCAATATAACAAAAACATTTAAGACTTATTTATATGCATGTAAAAAGGATTCAAAATTATGCCGGAAGACGGAAGTAAATAACGTAGCTTCTCTTTCGCACTTCCCGCTAACACGCGCACACATATTTTTTCCTTTTCAATATTAAAAAATCATCATATTATCGTTCAGGAATGAATTTAATAAATTCGGATAAATTATAAGTAGTGGTGAGGGTTTTGTACGCAAATATGTAATAGTTCATGATTTGAATTTGGGAACTCGACACCAATTAAATTCTTTATAAATTATTAAAATAGGATTTATCCTAAAGTTATTCTTTGGGTGTAGATATTGTTTAAATCTTGCAATTTTGACCGCTAAAGCACAAGGGAAAGTGTAAACTGTTGTAATTTTCATAATTAAAACTTGCCAGTATAATTCTCATTAATTTCGATCACGTTCATATGTAGTGTAAAATGTCACAATAGCAAATGATCACGTGTGCCTAACTTTTAATTTATATACAACTCTCCTTATTAAGTAAATAATAGCTTGTGATAACCATGCTTTCGTTGAACTTTGAAAAGCGTAAAACTTTTCATTTTACGTTCCAGTAAATAACAAAAAATAATAGCAAAACTGATAAACAATTTAATTTCAGGATTTTATGACATCCTACACTTTTACAATAACCACAATAAAAAATAGATATAAAATTCAATAAGGTCGTTCACAGAAGAAATAATTTTGATAAAATAATTTTCAGAAATTTTGTCAAGCGCTCTGATTGGTAGAAAAAAATTATCAAAATTGTCAAAAATATCAATTTTTATCAAAATTATTTCTCCTGTGAACGACCATATTAAAATTATTAAGCGCGTTCACGCTGGAAATTAAAATATTTATTTCATTGACCAATCAGCAGTTATTATTATACAGTTTTTTTGCAGTTGTATATAAATTCTGATGTGGCTTTCCATGCAAAGTAGTTTTGAAGAATTGAATGCGCAAACCCAAATGATATCCTAAATACAACGGATACTTTAAATTAATTACCAAAAATGTGTGCGGTAACTCACAATGATTACAATGATCTGACAGCCTTCATATTAATATATAAAACCTACAGGTACTAAAATGTTAAACATTTTACCAATTAATGTCTGCAGACAATTAAGCCAAGCATTGTTTATGTTAAAAACACCTGAATGTTTAAGTAGACAAGTGAATTTTCAATGAAAATTTAAATGAGTTTACTATTATATTATCTGAAATGACTGGTCGATATTTTGCAAAAAGAATAAGATAATGAAAATTGGCAAATAATTTAATCTTTATATGTATGGGTAAATTAAACAGAACTGTTGTAGGGTGAATTAAAGCTAAAAGAATAACATTGCAATAAGTGTTCAAAGATTTTTTTATTGCAGGAAATGCAACAGTCAAGTGAGGGAAAAACATAAAGTAGTTTTCCTTTCCCGAAATCACTTCTTGCATGTTTGCCGCAGTACTGTGACGTACGAAGTACATCCATCAATCAATGTTTAGGTAGTTATATGGGTATAGAAATCTTCACACATATATGAAATTTGTCCTTTAAATCGTCAACGATAATGCGTTTTCCCGTTACAGCAATATATCACACGTTTTTATGCTGACACATTTCGTTAGTTTGAGTACGGAGGACTTTGAAAGCTTTCGCCTGCTATTGTATGTGATGAGAATCGCTTGAGTAATATATTTTCAACATATGCAATAAAAAGATTGCGGCGAATTACTCGTCTGATGGTGGATTGAATACATCTCCCCCGTGCGAGAGTGCAGGGAAGGCCAAACAAAACATTTATCGACAATGGAAGCATTTTTTTTTTCATTGTCGCCATCGTACAATGCGAGTATCTCAAAAACGATGTTTCAATAGGAGATTTTAATGGCATTATGGTGGAAATTTTTACGCCCCATTTTTTATCAAAAATTCACGCAATTAAAATCTTTTTACACTGCGGACCTGCTGAAGTGTGAATATACGAATTGCACTTAAACAAAACAAATGGCAAATATTTAAACAGCTTTGAACATGAAAAAGAATTGTGAAAATGAATATAATTATTTCTATATTTATGAGTGATCGTTTGCTCGTAATTGTTTTTCCAATTATTCCAAGCAAATCTACCGCAAATGATCTGTATACAAAATATTGTACATGAGTGTGCAATACACGCCACTGTACAATGTTGTAACTTATCTCCATACACGTTTATTCTGTAATAACGAAGTCGATCAATCATGCATAAGATTGTAATGCAACCTTAACTAGGTCAGTGCGTTAATCGAAAATCCTTCGTACGCATTGAATCTCGTTTGGAAACCCTTACAGTTTCAAAATCTATGCTAGCATTTGGCTTTTAATCAACCAGATCCCATGCATGCGTGTGTAACAACTCAGCACAGCTTTAAAGTTGATGGGCATACGCGGAAAATAGAGTGCCGCCTCTATGTAGACTGTAGGTTTATGATTATGACGATAAATTCATAACGACATGAATATGTGCATAGCAACTTCGAAAGGAATATACTCGTAACCTATTAGCATTTATCAAATTAGTCTCAGCCCCATTGGGTTTCTGTGAAATGCAGCGTGGTCATTGAAATATTCATAGAAATTTTTCGGTAAAAAATTGTGTACTCACTGCTATGTAATGCATTTAAGGAACATTACTCGGCTCAATTTATATCTTTCGATATAGGTGATTTGTTAAAAATATCCTTCCTTATACAAAGAGTAAAGTTTCTTTTCAGTATCTTTAAGTCATAACAAATTTCCGCAAATCATGTCACCTTTCAACACGTTTTTAAGCTGAATATGCTCCCAAATCTCCATCGTCATGCTAAATCTAATCACTCCAGAATATAAATGATAAATCTGGTTTGTGGGAAACACAAACAAATGTAAAAAAAAAAATAAAATAAAAATTCAATGCTGCTTCACTCTTTCAGATATTAAACGTAACATGATTTTGCGACGACTTTTAAAAGTCACGTAGCATTCCCATATTTCCATATAGGCATCAAAAGCATTTTTTCCATACATTTTGTGAATACAGTATGAACTAAATTTATTCCAATCCACCATAATATTGCACATCAAACGAATTTGTATGTTGTTACAAAAAAAAATCAAAACTCAAAAGTGGAACTTTCTTC
Organism: Sylvicola cinctus; assembly: GCA_963854165.1. Lineage (NCBI taxonomy): Eukaryota > Metazoa > Arthropoda > Insecta > Diptera > Anisopodidae > Sylvicola > Sylvicola cinctus. The sequence continues at coordinate 28,209,280 of OY974083.1, read as the reverse complement.
ACTTGCAAGCACTGAAATTAATTTTTTTTTACATACGTAAAATGTAAACTGTTCTCGATTTCCAGAAAAGTTGTCCTTATAGTTTTCAATCTGACAAAATTACCATCTTTAATGAGTTATGGAAATTATTACGGTTACCTATAAGTATACCTAGTGCTGTTTTCTAAAGACTCAATTAAACTATTTTTAAAAAATATTTGATAATATTGAATTCTATCATTTCCTTGAAACGTATTACGCCAACAATGACAAGTAATTTAAGATTTCAATTACCGTCGATAATTAATCAACGGAGAGCAATCGCTGCAGAACAATAACTACCTCTTGGTGAACGGCAATCTGTGCTATCAATTGTAAGACAACTTATAGAAAACTTTTCCGTCAGTTGCAGTAAATTTTTACAGCTTGAACTATTTGCTCAGTGAAGCAGAAACATTCGTTTAAAGCGGATACAAGCAATTATTTATTGTTGTCATGACAATCGATCTCAATTTAAGAGGGAATGTAAAAATATTGTATGTTCGTCAGGTAATTATACTTAGTTGAAAATATACAAATGATGTCGGTATGAAGGAAATACGAGTAGATGATGTACAATTGAATGACGTTACGAACATATATACATTTAATACCTGCGGAGAATTGAGCACTTTACTGTTATAAGGGTATTTGAGTGGTTTTTATTAATTTGACACATTTTTTGAGTCGTTACGTCATTTATTTTCAAAATATAAAAAGGTATATTAAAAGTATCCAAGAGGACAAGTTTTTTTATGTAAATTTATGCTTTAATTTTGCACAAACTAACGATTATTCGCGGAATTTCTCGTGAGATGTTTTATAATATCCAGAAATGTATTTAAATTTTTTTTTTTTAATAGATTTTAAAACCTTTTTATTTTGTTTTCAAATTACCCTGTCAATATAAAGTGGCCTAGTAAAAACTACTTCACAAAAATGAGATGTATTAAAGCTATTCTGGAATGAAATTAAAGTTTCAAAAATTTGACGGAAAAAGAAACCTTATTTAAAAAGTCCCTCAGAAACATTGTCGTTTAATAATATTCTTGAAATTAAATTCTCACAGCTTCAGTGAAAAGTTTTGAATCTTAAAAGTCATACTTAATGAGTATCAATCAATTAATGTGAATGTGTTTCACGAATTTCACTGCATTCATGTGGTTGTCTCATTCCACTATTATAAATGCGCTCGAGTATTTGAAATGATTTATATTATATTAAACAAAGTTAATGTCAAAAAACATTTTAAAACAATTACATTTACGTATTTTTCGTAAACTTGTTGGCAAATTACTTAAGCCTCTAGATCCAGAGCCACATTACCGCAAAACGACTCAGGAACTAATTAAGAAATTTGCTTTTATAATCTGAACTCCCTAATGCATTCACTGAAAGCACTGTGTCGTTTGATTACGAAACCAGTCAAAAATAAAATAAAGGCTAAAAAGCTTAAACAAAAATAAATTCAAAAGCATTCTGGATAAATGTTTTGCAGAAAATTGTGTAGGCGTCTTAAGCTAACACGATTAAGTACTACACTGGCGTATGTGTGTGTGTGTGTGTGTCAAAAGTCAGTGTATTATGACGAAATGCTCGCAAAGTTCACGTACGTGTCCAAATTATGTTTACATTTAAAATTGCCACCGTGGCAATGTTTGTGCTTTCCCGCTAAATCCATTAACTGATAAATGTAGTGGGTTAGCTCATGAAAATATTGACAAAATTATGGAGCCATCCCCAAGACCTATATGTTATGTTCATACATGAGAGCATAAATAAACATTTATGTTTTCGCGCCAATTTAAAACTCCGCACCCTAAGCCATTCGTTTCAACATCCTAGAAGCTTTTCGCACCCCCAAATATACACATGTGTGCAATGTGTATGAAGCTAAGTAAAGCCTCAAGTGTCGTTGGGCTTAGCCGCGTTTTTTAGTTGAATTGGGAAATAAAATCAGATTCATATGATTATTATTGATATTAGATATATTATGCTGATTAAATCGCAAATGGCGTAACTTGAACTCATAGAATTATTATTTATTTACATAGGGTAAGCCGGGGCAAAATGATACGAATATTAATTTTTTTTTTAATACGAAGCGTATAATATGTACAATTTAAAAATATGAAAAAGCAGCAATAGTCTTAAACTTCGAAACGGTACACGTGAAACGTGCATTACTTTATGCTGATATCATGTTAAATATACAAAACGGCTGTTCTTTGAAAATCTTTAATGTGATATCGTTTACGAAACCGTATATGCAGAGCTTGTGCACTTTTTTTTATTTAAAAATATTTGAGCTGCAATTAAACAGCAATGACTAGACGATTGTTTTTTTTTATTACGGTTTGAAAAGGTTGAAATCATTCTAGGGTAAATATTATTTTGAAAACGTTTAAAGTTTGTTTGTTGTGGAGAAAAGTGATTACAACATCTATGGAAATACAAAGCATTCGGTGATAGAAAAGCCAAATACTTAACTCAAGCCATTATAAAATAAAGAAGAAGAGTCTATTCAAAAAAAGTGCAAAACGAGTCACCCAGCAAAGAAAAAAAATGAATGCAAAATCATATTTGATTTGTAGAGTTTGGTGAACACATATGTTAGGTTTATACATCATAGTCCTAGATGGTAGGACCAATTTTAGTATATCATTATGCCCCATGTTACCCTAACAATTTCACCGTATTTTATGCAAAATAATTGAGTTTTCGCTTCAATTCTGGTTGCCGAAATAACAACAATGATTTTATGACTTTAGAAGTTTTATTTATATTGTATAGAGACAGATGGGAAAGCAAACTCAAATTAATATTGCAATATTTATTTATTTGTTCTAATATATTATTCATGTACGTTTGTGTCGTGGAAAAATCCCTTAAGTCGGTTTTACTGCAAGATGCAAGTACACATATTAATTCTCAAGAGGATTTGCCAACTTGTTCTTTAGCACAATAATCTGCATATTGCAGGTTCACTTAACGGCTTGACATAGTTCCTAAAAAAAATTATTTTATTTTAGTTATATGTGTATAAAGCATAAGATTACAGTCGGTTTTATTTAAGGATTTGAAAACTAAACAAACACACAGAAAAACTAAATACCATTAAGCCAATACAGAAAAGACTATATATAAATACATTTCTGAATGATACTTCCCCCATTACCACACCGAAGGATATGTCATTAAGAGAATTTGCCGCATTTGCCATTTGGTCAATGGCGAGCGTTGCTCACGCGTGCTGTTCTCAATGAATTTTATTTTATTATTTTTCTTTTATAGACGATTCAAAATTAAAATTTAAAAATCACTTTTTTACTTACGTAAATATAAAATAAAAAATTATTACAATTTGAAAATGTTTTGAAAGCAATTTAAATGGTGCGTACATTATTCATTATTATTGCATTCCGCATATATTATAGCAATTGTAGTTGAGTTTGAAAGAAACAAAATAAAAATATTGTAGTGTTTATTTAATTTTTATAAAACACAGACGAAAAAAAGTGTTTAAGTGGGTAATTGAATGAAATTGTTGTTTCAAAATATGCTAAAACGAATTTATTTTATTCAAAACCCAATTCTGTTTGGTGTAGAAAAGTTGAATAGTTTTTATTTCATTTCCTGCAAATAAATAACAAAGTAGGATAAAATCAAATTTATATGACATAAACCGCGTTACGGAGCGAATAAAGGGTGTTGCAGTTGGTTTTGCAATCATTAGATTTATTTTTGGCAAAAATTGAGATTTTAAAACGGGCGTTAAGGTTCTCACCAAACACATGCATCATACATGTACCTGTGTTGACACACAAAGGATGGTTGTAAAGTGTATTAAAAGAATAAATATGCTTTTGTAGACAAAGCTTCATGCACACATCACCTGCATGACTTGAACGTATTGGAATAAGAAAGCTTAAACGAGTTATGGCACAACATAAAAATCAAATGGCAAACTGTAATGTTCATCTATATATGAGAGTGTATCGGCACAAAGGGAGAAATAAGTTTGGCGTTGGCATATGGATTTAATGCGAAAAGGATTTTGCGGAACAATAGACGTTTTATCCAATTTGATCGCTTGGGATGATAGGATTTATATAGTATCGAATGTAAGACATGTTGCCTCATGCACTCCTTCCTCGGTGGTGGAAAATGATGCTGCAAGGCGTATTAGTTAGTAAATAATACACACGTTGTTCATACATAATGTTACGATGTATATGAATTCATTATTACCTCTAGCTATAACATGATAACGCCATATTTACTTGCAGAAAATGTAGTGATGTTGAAAGTAGAACACATCGAGGCAATATAAAATGAATAAATAATAATTCACATAAGTCGATAAGTTGGTTTATATCGAAAATGGGATTAATTGTAAGTATTATTTTCAATACAAACCGAATAACTGCCATAACGAAGTGGTTGCCGTCGTACATAAACATATGGAATGTTTTGTATTTAATATATGCGTATATATATGTACTTATGAAGAAGAATGATTTATGCTTTAGTAATGAAAATAATCCCGTCAACATACGGCTGGCTCTTGATTTGTCAGCAGCATTAAATATTATAGTCGTGTTCGGATAGTTCATTGTGGAACGATTCACATATTCTGTTTTTTGTCAAGTAATTCATCGTCTACTTGCGACACCAAAAGCGGTAGTTGTATTTTTTCGTCTCGTATAATCATTTTCGCGGTGAATTGCAATGCGATGAACTATAGATTATATAGTCAGGCACAAACACAAAAAAAATGGTAATCTTGTAAATAAATCTTTATTTCGATCTTCAGTGGTAAATTAAATCACAACTCTTCATGAATAGATTTATGATATTTTTAATTAACAATTAATTAAAAAATAGTATATTTTGTTCTTGGAATGTTCAACAAAGTATTAAGTAAGTTGGACAATTTTATTTTAAAAAAACAACATAAATATGCGAACTGCAAATTACTGAGATAAAATATGCACTTCCCTTGCGCGTACATCCTTTTAAAATCCGATGGGTAATATTGGCATTCTGTTTAGAATACCATTTTGAAGATACGTTTTGAAAATGATTAAAATTGTTAACGGTTTTATGAACCAACACGATTTTTCTTAACTTGACTTTGGGCCATTAAAGTCACAAAATTTATGTGACCAAAATTATATTTGATTATTTACGAGAAAAAAGCTCAGGCGTACATTCGGAAAAATTTTAGCAATTCAATTTAAAATATAACAAATCACAACTGCAATTTCTATTTGTTGTTCTCAAGAAATGTAGATATTAATAAGAATCCACATAGTATCATAAAATTATTGATGTATGGAAACACATAATTATGTAATTGGTGTTATAGGCGCTTGAATCGACCCGGAAGAACAATAATAGATATTGTTACAGTAATATGGCCATTACTCAATATTCATTAATATTGATTTCATTGTGAAAGAGCGTGAGCATTAAATAATCATAAGTCCCTTAAAAGCAAGAAAAAGTCAAACAAATATTGTCTGGCGCATGGTGTTGAGAGGTTAATGTGGGCTAAATAAGGGAGCGCAATCCCTAGGGGCATTAAAGCTAAATATATATACGAAACCCACATGATACGAGTATTCTATTGCAAACACTTTCTCTATATTATGCTCCTTGTACTGTTGTAGTAGTTACAACAAAAAGTCGAATAAAAGTGATGTTAGAAGTCATCTGTGAGCAATTATTAACAACTGAAGTATCGTGTTCGGTAATATTTTCAACAGTGTGGCTAATTAAAATTGTTGGTACGATGTAAAGAAAATGTATTAGCACACATATTTAATCAATATTACGGCTAATCGAGATAAATTATTATTATTATGAATGAAATCGATTTATTATCCTTTTGGGCATTTAATTATTAATAATCCAAACAAACATTTGGAAATGAACCCAATTTGTACATATGTGTAGCTTAGCTGATTGTCAATTAAAACGAAATCCTACTCTGAGTAATATTAACAATTACACAAAACATGTGTTTCAACATGCTATCGGGTATTTTATCGTGCTCGACATAAAATGATCAAACAGTTTCCTCGAAGCGTTCATCAACAAATAATATAATGGTGAACGTTTTATCTCAGGTCAAGCAAAGAAACACAACATTTAACATCAGCATACAACATGCGGAATCATCCCTTGAAGCGGTGAGAAGACGAACGAATTGCGATACACTTGTACGATAAGTCCGCGCCCTCGATGTCTACAATATTACGTACGTACTAAGTACCCACGTTCTTGTAATGTGTTCGCTCGTACCCGTAAACTGTCAAAAAGCTGGAAGCCAAACGCTTTCCTTTATGAGTTTTTTTTTACATAATTTCCCAGACTGGATTTTAAACTCTATCCCTTATATTTGTCATTTGTAAATTCGTGAGATCGATACTAACCAGTAACTATTTACTATTTGATATTTGAACGGTTTTGATACCGCAATTTACCCAATATTCATGTTCAAAGTAAACTTTTATTTTCTCATAAAATCATCATGTGCGGAAATGTAACTTGCGTTCATAAAATACTGTAAACGAAAAAAAGGAACATGCCACATAGGAAATGCTTTAAAAGCATGAGTATAATATTTATGGTAGGAGGATTAAAGGCGAGCGACATTTGTCTAGTTGATGATATGTTCATATGAGCGGACGCATATTCGCTTAAGCTTTTAAAGGATCATGTACCTCCGTCTGCACGAAGTCACTTACTCTTAAGTACATCAGATTAGCAAAATCACAGCTTAAATTGATTGCTGAGTTGTATTTTATTTCCAAAACTCATTTCTTTAACAAAAAAATATGATAGTTGATCACAAATAATTGGAGCGATGTTAGCTTTAATTAATTTAAAACTAATAGAAACTTGAGTTATTATCCCTAATCCATACATATAATTTATTTCAAGATATACCATAACCCTTTTGATTAGTTCAGCAATTGGAGAGTTCTTTGTCAAGTCAAGTGCACACGCATTTATTGTTCTAGTTGATTGTTTGAGTACAACTTGGGCATCTGCTTAATCGGGTAGCATTATTTCGAGAACTTAAAGGAAGTGAAACCTTTAACCATGACACGACGTATTGCAAATTAATCAAGAGTTGCTATGGCTACTGATTCTAATCTCAATGCAAATTTAAAAATGTGTGAGAAAATTTTTTTTTTTTTTTTCATTTAATAATTTTTCATATTAGCCAAACAAAAGAAGAAAAACAGACAACTAACATTGTCTGAAAAATTATCGAGAATTGTAAGGAAGTACATATAGGAACTTACAAATTATTTAGTACAAATGATGTTCATGAACATGAAGGTATAGTTAAGTTCGTTTCAATTTGTGTGCTTTTCGTTGAAACATAATTAATGCACATCAAATATTATGCTTAATATCATAACGAAATTTCCTAGAATGATTAAATGCAAATAAATTCAAAAATCATTTTGAAAACTCTGTTTTAATTTATTACCCATATTTATCAAACCCCAAAAACGCGGTCGAGAAATATTCTATGTACATCTGTCTGTGCAGACGTTCGTTCGTCCGGAAGATTTCTTGGAAACTACTTGACGAATTTGCATAGAAAAATGTTCTATAATGTGTACAATTAAACCTCTCTCAAGGACACATTAATTTAAAAACAACTTTTTCAAAACAGATAAAAAATAATGTCTAACGGTTTTGACCATTTTTAAGATGCACATACTTGTATCCCCATAAGTAAGTGCTATAATCAAAAACCCTTTTATATGCTATCTCGAAGGATATTTATCAAACCATTTTTTTTTAAATTCCGAAAACAAAATTTCAAATTCATAAATTCACACATAATTAGAGGTTCATGTATTATGAACGTAATTAATAATTGCCTACTGATTTCAACTTCAAAGCTAAACGCATTTTGAAATTCAGTTTCTGCTGGTGCATTGCAGCTTCATGCACAGCAGCATAGCCATTTGTTTGGATAAATTATGCAAGGGCCAAGGTCACGATTACATTGCAGTCCACCAATTTAACAAAAATTTCAATTGTTCATTCAGTTATATTATTAAATGTACTTTTCACTGCTCAGTATCTGCATTGTACATTGTAATAATGTGCATAATGAACATTTAAATGTTCGTTACACTTCATCATCAAGCTGTTTTACTTGACTTTCGTCATTTAAATTTTCATTTGCAACTTTCGGTCGTACAAAAAAACTTCACCACAAGGAAATATTTTCTTTACATGTGCAGTTATATCTAAATTTGGAAAAAAAAATTGTGCAATCCGTATTTGAAATTCTTTGCTGAACAATTTGTGATCTAGTTAGTAGTGCAATTCCAATTCCCGGAATATAATAATGTTTATGGCAAGTGGGTGGTATATTCATCAGGTGGGAATATCATTCAACAAATTTCGAATGTATTTGATTGTTAGACATTAGAATTTCGGAATGTGCACTCAATGCATTTTTTGAAAAGCAAATTAAACAATATAAATTATTTTCGCATTTTAATAATTTTCTCACGAAATGATGCATTCAAGTGCACCGAAATCCCTTAAACTACACAGTTTTTGAAAGCTTTTTCTTTCATTCGTTAATTTACTTTCACGCTCGTATTTTCATTGCAATAATTATTATTAATTACTGATTAATAAAGAAATTGCGGATAAACAAAATACCAGTAACATTGAAATATATGTAGGTTCTTTCAAACAATGATGATAATAATATTACTCACAAAGTACATTGTAATTGAAAAGTTGCGGCTTGGGTATCTAGGGAATTGCTGTTGTTAAAGTCAAATTAAAGAAAAAAAGGACATTTAAGATTTAATTTGAAGCTATAATCTTTTCAAATGATATTGATGCGATGCTCCGGGCAATTCACATTTAATACAAGTTAATATTGCACAGGATACTGCAGACTGCAATCTCGGATAATGTACGAGTACATTATTTTTAATTGCTTCCATTAATTAGATAATTTAACAGCTTTTCATTAACCGTAAGTACCTTTGAATTAGCACTCTCACCAAAAATGTAATGAGCTTCATTATATATTTTGTTTGATCATATTATGCTGGCGTAGCATAACTTGAAAATGAAAGATAAATTGAATGAACATAAACCTTATTGATTCTATATGAAATTAAGCTTAAGCTCAAGTATGTTATTGAAATTGCTTAATTGAAAGTTGTTAAAACTATAATTATATTTATAAAAAGTGTGAAAATAAAGTCTTGAATTATAATTCACTAATTACTATTAAAAATTAATATGGTTATTATATTATTTCTGTAAAAAATTATAAAAAACGCAATTGATGCGTCTGTATTCTATAATTTAATTGTAAATGTGTGTAAGATTTTCCCATATAATGTTTAATATACGTAGTTCGCTTGAGAAAATGGTATGTAATCAAGATAATGACAGAACAATCAAGATTATTTCGTACTACTTAAATTGATAAAGAAAATATTTGAAATTCTTTAACTTCTAATCAATAAATTGCAGAGATCTCTTTACTCAATCTACTTTCACAAAATACAAAGCAGATATTGCTCATTCAAATATATATCTACATATAACATATTACCAACATGCCCCATTTTATAAGGAGAAACGAAGAAATACGGAAAGGAACAACAAATGTGAAATTGCCATGTAATTTTTGGCAGGTGAAGTCGTTTTGGGATAAACTCTTATACTCTGAGGATGGAAAAATATAAGTACGCTCGTACTACACTGATTATTGGCAATAAATTGAAGCACTGATTTGGTCACATTTTTCGTACAAAAAAAATCTCTTATATTTAATGCGGCCATAAAAGAAGTTTGTGCTTTTTTACATGACATTTAAAATACAAATAAGCACACGAAAAAATTCCAAACAAATTTATCCCCCTCTCAAAATTCAACCACTAAATTAAAATAATCGCCCCATCCGCAGGCGGCATCATTCAGCTGCAAAAAAATATTCCTTGTCATATTTGCCATGTACCCATTAACCAAAGCCGCCGCGCCGCAGGACAGTACACTGTTATGCTTGTGTAGTGCGTCACATTGAGATGTCCGTGACACAGGACACACAGTATTAGCAAAATCGTAAATTAGTATTATCAAACCAACGTAATATTGTCAATGGACCTAATTCGAGCTGCTTTTAAGTTTTGAATGGGAACTTTTTACGCTGCGCTATTGAAAACTCATTTGGACTACAAACAATTTTTTTGTCGCAGAAAATTTAAATGGACTCTCATTTTTTTATTTGCCTGCAATAAATTATCGCTGTATTTGTTTTGGGTACTCACTATAGAGAGTTTGCAATGGGGACAGATTATGACGGGAGTGTTGTTTGGGGTTGGGTGGTAAAAAAACGTCCACTCAGCACTCGAGAGAGTATTAAAACACGCAAAGCTGTTTTTACAGCTGCACAAATTCACTTGAATTTGCTTAAATGGCTCAAATTGTTTTTGTGCTTGTTTATTATGGTTTTTACATCCAACAGGCGGACATGCCGAGGCACAATACCAGCTTGTATCCGATTTGACTGTCACTTTTAATACACAATTTCATACACAAGCAGAATATGCTTGCTCAAGCTTTTAGGGAAATTACGGCTTGTAGGCTGTTTACTTATTTATCAGTCAAGTGTAATTAGTAAATATTTAGCATATTTTATATATTTTTATTTATTTATTTTAGTTAAAATGCGTCAGCACTTTATAGGCTGCATTTTAAAACATTTTCTGCATGTTTATGTGCAATTAATGCTTTAGAAACAACGTGTAGTCATGATAGATTGCAATAATAAATTAAATACCTTTTAAGAATTTAAATGCACAATACGTTTTGCTTTTCAGAGCAACAGTTAAAGAGAACAAGAACGGCTGGGCCAAATTTCGGAGGATTTCATTTTGCTGTTAATGTCTAACGTTAAATTTAAGTTGTTAAAATTTGCTATAAAAAAATATAGTCAACATTAAGGATATTTGGTTATATTTATAGGTTTGCTGAAAATATAAGTTCAGATATAGACTTCAATATTAATTTTAAATGTGAAATATATTTTTAGACCATTCTGAATTTTATAGTTCAAAAAATCCGGGTAATTTTACCGTTGTCAGTCATTTTCCATCTTTTGAATAAATTATGGAATTGTCTCGCACGTTATTAATTAATTGTATTCTCTTAAAGGAGATGTATTTTACAATGAAAAGTATTGGCAGTCAACTTTGAAACTGAATAATTTACAAATTTTAAATGATTTCTCGAGAATCGTCTTTGCCGCGATTAATTGTGATTCAATATTTAATAGCTATAATATTTCGCCTCTTAGAAATCAAATTAAAAATGTATTAATATACAACAATTAATAATCAACATTTTTTAACGAACCTAACTTTTTTTACAGCAAACACAAAATTTGTTTAAATCAGAATTGCATTTATTTCTGAAAATTATATTTTAATAATCATGTGCAATAAATAAAATATAATTTTCTTTAAATTATTGAGTGCAAGATTTCTTCTTAGGTAAATATTTAAAAAGATGCCGAAGAGTGTCTTTAATTTAGGCACCCAAAGGATAGTTATATAAAAACGTAATCAGACGTAACAACTAACAAGTCGTGTAACCAAAGGTTATACCACGTTGACAATTCCAGCCGATCTGCTCCAAATAAAGAATTTACGAGCTATGAAACAAAGGGTACGCCTATGTATAATAAGTCGCCAGTCGATGTGTGCCGTTATTCAAAGAGATTATACCACTTTCTCTCAATTGATTCTCCCATATAAAATGAAAGCTTAAAAAATCTCATCCAATTTTCACAATAGCATGGTTACATAAATAGTTAATGCCTTTTTCCAATTTTCACAATGAATTGTGCCTCGTAAAACAGACAATGCGATAAGCTGTAGCAGTTGCAATTACATAAAGTGCACATCAGGTGGCAACGGTTTGCACTACGTTACAAGTTTAAATGCACGTGCAAAATGTTTGCTAGGGCGAAAATACATTCAAATCATTAATACCGAATACACCACACCACATAAACTTTCGTATTAGATATACGCTTTCAAATGTACAAAGAGTTTGAGATTTACTTTTGCATAATATGCTACAAGGACTTTGTGATGTATGCCTGCGAAAATTATATGTTGAACGTTGGTTCGCAAAGGTGCGTGCAGTCAGACACAGGCATTCGAAATTAGGGGGTTTCTTGTCTTGCTGTAAGATTTATGTTTCCATACAAAAGTTTTTATTTGTTACCCCTTTATGGTTTTATCAAAAGTCTTTTGTTGTTTTTCACGTTCATGTTAAATTAATAAATCTTTTTTGCTAACACAAAACAGTTGGTTAAAGCTCTTTTTCCATAGTTAAAATATTGTTGTGATTTGAATAATAAATTTTCAAGGTCGAAAATGTATTTAAAAAAAAAACATTTGAAGAACCAGTCTTCCTGAAATATTTTAGGGTTCTGTAAGTCTATTGAAATATGTTAGGAATTAGTCTCAACTATATTGATCAACTGTGTGTCAGACGATAAATCTTTATACCCCAAATAAAAAATATTTATTATTAAAAATTAGCAAGAAAAAATTACAAAATATTGGTTTTGAACATTTGAAAATATATGATACAAACTTTTTTGCAATAAACAATTTGAATGAGAAGTGAAATAACTCATTGTTAACAGTCAAGTGCCAAAACATTGCAAAGCGATGATCGGTACGATTTAGCATTTTCCCTTCTGAATGTACACAACTTGACAATGTCAATAAAAAGGCAGCCACCACTCAAACCCAAGGCTTATTTCAGTAAAAACCCAACCCTTAACCCGTGAGTCTTTATTTACATTCTATTTATCTGTTTAATATTAAGATAACAGTAAATGCATTGTTCACATTTTACATTGTTATATTTATACACAAGTACGTCGTGTAAGTGCTTAAAATATATCATAGCCGAGGTGAGTACTATCGCATATTGTGCACTTATTAATAATTTGTAGTACGTACAAGGTACATTATTTATTATATTGGACCTTTTATGAAAGTCTATTTTGATAACAGATAAAAAGGTGTTTGTTTGTCGTAGCCAAAATACAACAAAAAATGAACCCAAAAAATAGTAAAACAAAAAACGTCTATTTCATTAGTCCATTCAAATTTACATTAATAATTAGTTATTTGGAACAAAAATTATTAACTTAATTAAAATAAATGTTCCTTAAGAAACTATGTGGAAATTACGTGGAGATAAGTAAATATAAAATTGTTCAATTAAGCACATTATGAAGTGCACATTATATTGAGCCATTCTGAATTTGTCTATTGCATACAATTTTTGCGTTTTAATATGTGGGACTCTGTGTTTGTTCTTAGCACACAGTAGACCACGACTTGCATTGTACTCCATTCTCTAACCCTCATTCAAAAACATTACACTGCACTGAATGAAAATATAGTCTCTTCTTCTCACTGTGTAGAGTAATTCTGGTCCATTGTCCTCATTGTCCACCATCCAGTGAAATGAATGCAATGTTTGATAAGAATTTGTGTACGCTTAAATATAATTAAAATTTAAAACCTTCCACTAAACTCAATATTTTTTTAATTTAAATTGGTTTTTAAAGTTTTTCCATTTAAAAAAATTATTAAATCACAAATTGCTAGCGAGCATTTCAAACATGTAAGAGTTTGAAATTTGGTTTAAAATTTAATTCGTTAGAAGCACTTTCCAGTTTATCCCGAATTCAATTAATTTATTATTCACATCTATAATAATCCTTCTCGCCATTCACGCACCCTCACAACGGATTATGGTAAGGAAACTATCTATCACAATTCGTAATCATCTCACCCCCACACCCCCTTCGAATAAAATTTCACTTTCAAACTATCCACACACGTTCCCATTTAATATTTCACAATCTGCTCACAATTGGTTGAAACTTGAAACACATACTTCATCCCTACAGTACATAATTCGTGTCATGGTACCTACTGGAGATCTATGTGCGGAAATTACGTGTACGACGTGATGAATACCGAAATAACTTTACACTACCATTAAGCAGAAAGGCCGGCGTCAAACTGATTACATCAGTGAAGTTTGTATATTCGGGCGAATAGCGGAAAAGGGCCAAACATTGTTGTAACGCAAACAATAAGGGCATTTCTAGAATTTAATTCCATTGCGGGGAAGTTCTTGCGCTATTTGTGGTGAATTTATAATAACGACACTTAACGAGCCTTGTACAAAATTATGGCTACAGGGATGTGCGTAAAACAAGTTTCCCCAGTTACTGTGGCATTGAAAGAATTGTTATGAATGAGATGCTGTTACATGAGGGGCAATCGGATGTGTGTATTTTTATGATGCTATAAAATTGTTTGGGGGGTTGATTTCAGGTTAAAGAAAAGGAAAGTGCCGAGCTTTCGGAAAACAATTCAGTTGGTATAAACACAGATGGCAGACGATGTTGCTTCCAGACAATATTAGCAAGTGACTGAACCAACATATTTAGTGAGGACACTTTTTAGTACAGAACACAAGACCGGTATTTAGGTCATAACATGTTGGTGTGTCACTAATAACAAATATAAAGAAATGTATTAATAACAAAACATTTTGGTCTTATACACAATATGGTATAAATTTTAATTTAAAATATTTTAAATGCTTGCAGACCTAATGTCATTTCCATGATATTGCGTTGTTAATTTTTGTTAATGCAAACAATCAAATACTGTTCTATCAGCACAAAATATTTTGTAAAATTTTAAATGACCTTTCAACTGACTTGGCAATACTTAAAGTTAGCAAACAAATCAGTTATAAAATTAATTATATTTACTATAATTTTATAACATTTGTGGTAATTGAATCATTGTAAACTGGCTGCTAATTGGTGTAATCAATCTAGAATGCAGGCCCAGAAAGTATTACTAAAATCAATATGAGTTCTTACACTCAAGTGAAACGTTACGTATCAAGTGTATTTGTGATTTGTTACATTTTGTGCGATTGTGTTTGGGTGCGTCTTGTGCTAATTAATTTCAATTCAGAAAATAAAAAACTTTTAATCTACCAACCAAACTTTTTTGTTTGTTGTTTTCAAAGTTGTGCCATAATTAGCGTTGGCCATTTCACTTCCTGTGCCGCACAGGGGCTAATTGCATCTTAAAAATACGAGACGCTAAATAATGGCAACAAAAGTTTCATTCTAAAATTAACATGCACACCAAGGAACTTTCACAGTTCCACGTACACTTTGTTCATTTTTGTATGAGTGTTACACGAGTATGTTGTATTGTTTTCGTGCGCGAGTGTTGTTACTTGTTTCCATCGCATCGGAGGGGGGAGGAAGCAGCCGACGATGAATATACATAAAAATAATAATAAAAAACGTATTACCTTTTGAGCAAAATACAACCTTGCAAATGACTTCTTTTAATTATGGTTTTTAGAATTAATCATTTTTTTAAAGAATTGGTAAATGGTAAGTTAAGTAAATTGCCAAGAAACGTATAAGCGAGGGGACAACGGTATGGCCTACGGTGTTTAAAGGGGCGGTAAAAATTCGGTACAATAAAGAGAGTAAAAGTTTAATGTTTCTTGTCCTAATTAAATTTGCATGCGGCATAACAGTGTGAATGCTTAATCTCAACATTGTAAAATTATTTTTATATATTGTATTCTACACTTTTCCATTTTACACCATTCTTTTGCAGATCATTGTAAAACTGAGTTCATATTAATTCTAGATTAGCCGATACGAGTCAAGATTCATATTGTTTTCTCATAAATCGATTTGAAGAATGAATAATCATACCGAGGTCGGGGTCAAATTCACAGCTATGTGTGATTGTTGTAACAATAGAGCTCAGTTGAAACCAATTAATTTTAGAAGTTTATTTTACAATTAAATTACGTCCGACAAAGTGTGAATTTATTGCGACTTACGACCATGTGCAAAATGATAAAGTGTATGGGCAGATGCACATTGCACCTAACAAAATTATCTGGGAGCACGCCAACTACGTGACACGATGTACTTGCGCTTGTGGTTACGCAAAGTAAGATTCTTAACTCCACGATTTTCGAAGGTTAAATATTTAACTTTGAACAAAAAACTCACCTTAAAAACGGTATGGTAAACCGTTTTAAAATAATACGCTATTATAGGGGATGTCCGTAAATTGTGTAACACATATTTTTCGGTTTTTAGACCCCTTCCTCCGCCATCGTAACATAATTCTACCAGTCATCAACACTACTCTTAACACTAAACTACAAAATACAGTATTTTTTCATGAAATGAAAAAAAAAACTTACTGTTGCACATTAATTTTCATTATTATTCAAAATTTTAACCAATTTTGGCGACCGGACAAAAAATTAATTGTTTTTTTTATATTATGAAATATTTGACGTGACCATGCGTGTTTTCATTATTTTATTCGGAACAGTATAAATATTACAATTGGGACAATTTTCAAATAACTTTGCAATAACGTTTCCTACAAACTTCAGATTACGTAATTTATGGACACCCCTTTAGTGAATATTTTTTACATTATTACACCTTGAAACTATAACAAAGTGGTTCAACTCGTTAAGGCCTACAATTATGTGGAACTTAGCTTACACGTACAAATGCGGTTTATGAGATCACCACGTGAAAAAATATTTTGATCTTGAAACTAAACTTTCAATGATACGATGCCTTTTAAATAAAAATAATCTAAAATAGCTTGGTAGCTAATTGTAATTGGAAAAAATATTGTTTTGCAGCATTACGATTGACTTTGAATTTAAAAAGAAAATTTAAAAACATACAGTTCGAGAGTTCTGTAGAGCATTTCAAATAACAACAAATATTGCAAATATGTGCATCATTTTACATATGTTTAGATACAATTAGCTTTAAAAGGATATGCATTTCTTAAAAATAAACAAAATCTATTTGAAATACGTCAAACGAGTTCGTACAATTAAACACTTTGTATATTGGAGTGTCAAAAGTTGAAACATTTAGAAAAGAAGAATTGCATCAGGGTCAAAATGAGCTTTTGAATTCCTAGTCACTGAAAATCGTGACATATGACATGATCGTATTTTGCACTTCAATAGTAAAACTTCATCGTATTAAGCTAATATGCTAACTTAATTTTGATGAGTTGGCTTGGTTCGTTTTATTTACAATGTTGTGCAAAATGAGTACCATGTTATGTCAAATAGGAATGAGTTAATTTACAATGAAATTCATTGTAACAAAATTGAGCAAATCATTACAAGTTTCTCTTAATTTTGAATTAAAATGTCATGGGGCGCTTTTCTCTTTTCTGGAAAATGATTATGTAGTAATAGCTGTTGTGAAGCGTATTTTAATATTTTAATGCATTTATGTGAAAAATGGGAAATGATGTCGCCAAAGCGCATGTACAATGTACATATAGTTAATTGCGACTTACAAGAATAGCTATCTACATAGTTACTGAGTGATATTAATTTGCGACTTTGTAAAGTTTTATTTAATATTAAACTATGATTGAAAAAAGTTTTATTGCGATTAAATTGTTTTTTAGTAGTTTGCGGTAAAAGCTGTAAAATATTTTCCTTTTATTTTGCGATATGTGATTAATTATTTTAAAGTTATAAAAAATAAAAAGTTATAAAATATAATAATTTTGTCATGCTTTTTCCATTTTATTTTATTTATTAGTATATTTATTTTTCATTCTTTATAAATATACTTTCAAATGTTCTTGTATATGAAAATTATAATATGCTTTCTAACGTTTTACCCATTTTTAGTACGTTAAACTTTAAACTCGTATTATATTAAATACTGTAAACATTTTATGTTAAGTTCAAATGTTCATGATTGAATAAAAAAATGACCAGCTCAAAATCGTGGTTTCCCCCTGCAACAAAGTAATTACGTATTTTCAATTCAACAGAATAATCGAAGAACATTACGAGCATAACCAACAATTACATTTACATCACATTCAAATTCCAAACCAATCGCATTATTACTTCCATGCAATTAGCTCATTGAAATAAATAATTCTAATTTGCATAATATCCGCGTGAAGCAATCAGCATTCCTTTTTCAATTTCCACCAAATAATGCGAAATGTCAAGTAAATTTCAAAAACTTTTGCATTCGGATAATCTATTTCGGTAGACTGCTCTGAAAATGTTGTACGATAAAACGTACATAATATACGCTTATGCTTGTGGATTGTGTTGCCACCCGCGTTGAGTCGACCAAGGAATTGGGTACATATTGTGTCTTTAAAAAAGTGTTCAAAAACTTAGAGTGTTAATTTATTCGGGTCACTTTTCTTAAGCTAAAAGCGTACATTCGTGAGCAATTACAAGTATTTATTCATCGACCCACGACGGCAAAATAAAACTCTGCTTACCGGATGTAATACCCAAAGCGGAAACTTTTTAGTTTTAAACATAAACTATACTGACGCGAGCCGAAACTTTCTCTCAGACATGCTATTTGTGCTAATGCAATGAGCGAAGCCATATTTCATGTTATAAGCTATTACAAAAGAATTCTGAATTGTATTTTGAGTTGTGAATTAAAAGCTGAAAATGTAAACATTTTATTTTGCAAGATTACATTATTACTATATAATTCGAATATAAAGATAATTACTAAAAATATAATTCAAGGTCAAAATTCAAAAAGTTTCCGGTCACATATTCCATATTTCAAAAACAGTGCATATTATCCATAAAAAGTTCAGTGTGTCATTTTTCATTTTTAGATCTTTGAGCATAACTGTGCAGAACCAGTGTCCTATATAATATTTATGTATAAAAACGAGTTAAACATGTCTTTACAATTAGGTTTGCAACACTTAATAGAATAAAATAAGCTTTTCATTACACATAACCCAAATTTGCGAGCATACAAATAACATTTTGTGTGAGTTTGTTTTGAAGCAGCCTTAACCAAAATGTGCTGTACTTATTATACATTTGGTATATCTAGACAATTATTGGTTTATTTTATTAGTGGTTGCTTCAAACACATAGAACAGTACAAATACTAACTCAGACGCAAGTTTTTCATTCTTTTATAACCCCACATTCACCAATTGACCCTAAAATGGTTTCATACAACCAATATGTAGGGTAAACCAGCCATTCATCTGGATGATTCGACATGAAGATATGTGAAGCTCAAAATATCTGAAGCTTTAAATGAAGGGCAAGCGTTAAATGTCAACGGCACTCGTGGTCGTTTGTACATTGGCAAAATAAAATGGACTCCGTAGTGTAATGTTGTTTCATAAAACTGGCAACGACACAATCATTATTTGAAAAACCCAATTAATGTTATGGTGAACATCAAAAGATCAAATCATCAAAATCAATATTTTCTCGTAATTCAAGATTTTATTTATGATCAATTTAAAATGGTTGCATTTAAGAATACAAGAAATTGAATGGGAAAAAATCATTTTAAACTTAATTCATTTGAATTGCCGTAATTACAATTTTTTTAGTTTAACAACAAAAGAAAATTTCCTTGTAACATTTTGATGAACTGTCGTTCGTCTAAATATCTCTAAATGCCGTTTGTTTATTATTTTAATGTCGGCGATAAATAATTTTATTAAATAGCTCCAAACAAATAATAAATCTGCAAAAAATTTTCCTCGTTCCAGTACGTTAAGTTCATATAAACAATAAAGTTAAAGTATTAATAACAAGTATAACCACCAACTTTGTTACAAAATATGTGTACACACTTAAATAAATCATTTTACATATTTCGTACGAGCATCTAATTTAATCATGATTACAATTTATTGCAGATGATGAAATAAACTTGGAGGACTGAAGTTTGGTCATTTGCTTGCTACACAGACAGCAGTGGAAAAGGAAGTACCCGTCGTTCAAGCTTTAAATGAAGAAATATTGGGAATTTATGTACATTTCCAGCAACATTATGAAACATGTTTGCATTTTCATTGAATTCGTTTGCTTGTAACTTCCGTCAAAATCATTCTTAAATTTTCCACTTGTCCGCATTTCACTTCAAAGGGCACAGTAGTACTTTATACTAATGCATCGGAGGGGGGAACATACATACATATATTATGACATTGTAGATGTACGTCTGCATATAATGTTCAGCGTCTGTCATCTACATATTATTCTTATAAAAAGTCGCATATGAATATTTTTTATATTTTTATGAATCATCATAATATACAATATATTGTTTTATCAAGTTTCCGCGATGTTAAGATTTTGTCTGTATTTTGTACATACAACAACTACATCCATTCAAACGCTTTCGAATATATCGACTGCTGTCAACATTTATGAAATCCTATCTCAGACATTTGTTTGTCATATTTTGCCAATAAATGTATCAACTGTAATAAAAAAAATAAAAAAATGTGATATGTAAATTTTTTCTGAACGCATACAGCAAGAATTCTCCATGGAGATGCTTTGCTGCTGTTGCCTTAGTCGAAGGAAAGGCATGTCTTGTCTTCATAATATTGCGATAAGAAACAGCATGGCCACAAAGGAACCGAAAATAATTTAAAAAGAATGCGTGGCGCTGATAAACTAAACTTAAACAAAATTTATTTTAACTTTGCATACAATGGAAACCTTTAACACAATATTGCAAATCTAAAACAAGTGGACGATATCAAAATTCCAATGTCCTCCCAACTTAAGACTATGTAACCCAAACATACCCGTCATAATTTTATGCTCTATATTCCGTAGTAGTGTATTAACTCTACATTTATTTCAAGGTCAAAAAATAAGGTGTGTTATGTTAAAAATATGTTTTTCCTAAAAGAATTCGGTTTTTAACATATTTTACAAGCACAACCACGAAATGATAGGTTGAAGTTGGAACACACGTTCCCATGGTCGAATTGATACGTCTTTCCAAAAAAGAAGGTAACTTTACATTTCTCTACAAAAAACATCAGAGTTTGAATACATACATCAAAAAGATGTTGGAACTATTAACTGCAAAACATTTTATTAGCAAATAATCGTTATTGCAACTATAAATAATAATTATAAAAAAAATGTTCAGTCGTTTTTGTGCTTATTTATTCACAACATTATCATGCTTTCAAATGATTGTTTACACAAGACATTTTAAAAGTTGCACAACTATTTTCCTTGTGTGATTTGGCTCCAGTCTGCTATGACTGCACTGATTTGTCAATAGTATACATTTTATTCAGCATTTAAATAGAAAACTCTGATCATGCATTGCTTATGTGAGTTGTTGATAAAATTATGCTGCACATTGCACAACCAAAATATACCAATGCATATTACAGTCTCACAGAAAAATAGGTTCGTATTGCGATTCTCGTTCAATGCTGCAGACAGCACATTGTGGAAAATAGTTTTTCAACATCACCAGTTTTCAATAATGCAGGTTGAATGAAATCGTTTCTTACTATGCAGAAACGAAATGAAGCAGCTACTTTTTTATTGTGTGCGATTATGTTTTGATGCAGATTCCATCAAGTTATGAATAGAAAAAAAATTAATTTTACAACTGTATTTAAGTATTTTTGAGCGCATAAAATTCTACACACTCACTGGAAAAGCTTGTGCATTATTTTCATGTTTTCTGACGGTTTTTGAATTTATTTTGGTACATATTTGAGCTTATTGGCTTTTAAGCAGCCATTGTATGGGATATAGAAAATTTATCTGGAGATTTTTGCTCAGAGACGCTTGATGCTTGTTGTTCGATGGTGAATGCCATTTTTGAAACTTCTTATCGTTACGCTTCGAGGATGACTGCGCACTTGTGTGTCGAACATAAAAAGCGACAGTATGTGTGTATTTGTGTTTACGACAGTTAACGGTTTCTTCCTTTTTTTTTTTTATAAATTTTGCACCAAACGAAAAGGAGATGCTTTCAAGTATCATGAGCATAAAGCTCCCTTGAGTCGAATGTCTAGATTGAGAGCACAGATTTCATAGTGAATTAGTAATTTATTTTAGATTGTTTTTTGTTTTATGTCTTGCACTTTAGTTACCAACCAATCGAAAAATCTTTGATGTTTTTTATCTGTGTTTATTGTGGCAAAAGAACACACAATCTCTAAATAGCATTTAGCCTAATTGATAAGCGCAGCGTGCATACGTTTTAATTTTGGAAGCGGAAGTTTTACATATAATATATACGAGTAACTGGGGTGTCAAAGGATAAACGTTAATTATAAAATGTCTGGGCTAAATGTCCGAAAAGATGCCAGATAAAAAATTAAAACAGCGGAATAAATTAGAGAAATTAATATTTTACTTTAGCGAGCTAAGCATTTACATCTTTATTCTGTCATATTTTGGCGCACCCTTTTTGTGTCGTCATGACATTATCTCATGAAGTTAATGTAACAGTGGAAAAATTTACATTTTCCAAATTCACTGTTATATTTCGTGTGGCAGCAAAAACGAATCAAGTAACCAATCCACTCAGTCACAAAAAAAAATTGCAGGGGAATGTACACACACAATATCCATAGACTTTGCTCTCAGTGTCGTCGTTCATTTAGGTCGCAGTTAATGAATATGAATTAATTTACAAAATTTTAAGCAGAAGCAAATGACACAAACGACCGGAGGCCAAAATGGGATATTTACAATCCTGCTTTCGATATAATTAATTAATGTTTCATTAAATGAAAACAAATTAATCTTCCTTTTTATAATTATATTTTTTTAGAAACATTTTAACGACCTATATATATTGAGCTTAGCTAATTACGTGTCTAGTTTGTGATTTTTCATCTAACATTAAAATCTTCAAAAACATTTATTGTTAAGATATTCTCTCGCCACTTATACACTGGAGGTAAATCTGGAATACCGATGGTAAATTTTATGCCTTAAAATAACAAACTACGAGCATTACATAAAAAATATCCAGTAGATACAAACGGTTAACCGGTTAAAAAGAAATTTCTTATTCTATTTTGCATCCCTTAATTCCCAAAAAAATATCTTTGTGCTTGTAAGATGGCCCTTCCTTTTCAAGTAAATAAAAGTATTTGACGTAATGAAAATACTTCTACCAAAGATACTTATCTTTAATCACAAACGAGTCGTTATTATAAATTCGGAGAAAATAACCCACGATGCTTCTTAAGCATTGGAATTTCCTGTCTCTCTGTCAAAAGCTGACATCTGCTTTTAGCAGCCATTCTTTCGCGGCATTTTATTATCCCGTTGATAAGAAATCTAAAGTAATTTAGCATTTGGGTTCCTCGGTGCCAGTTTATGTTTATGTCTTCTGAGTGACACAATCATTAACAATTTGCAATTGTTTTGTCATGGTTAATCGGTCACTTTATCTTGTATTATGTTGTGTGCATTATTCACTATATTTATACAAATATTGAGATGCATGCTCTTTAATTTTCTCTTTCCGGAAAGATCGTACAACGAATAAAACGAGGTTCAATTAGCGCAATTATTTCTGGGGTCGAAATGGAATAATAAAACGAATGTGGGCTTGGTTATCTTGTTTATGGAAATAGGGAAGAGCTTTATCAAATATAATTAAAAGAAAAATTAAATGAGGAGTAAATAAAATAAAGTTGCAAAATATATCAAACGAGCCTTTCAAGTGCAATTAACGTCCTTTTAATGTCATGTTATTTCACATGTGGAAATAAATGATCACAGAGGAGATAAGCCAAATTGTTTTTTAACCGAATTTTGAAATTTAGAATTGACTGCCGGTAGAAAGGTAAAGCCGACCCTTTGATTTGTCAAGCTTCTCTTATTTTTAGATGTAATATAATTTTAAAAATATTCAAATCCTTTGACAAACATTTTTGCGTGTCCCTGAAGATTCGTTTTCCGTACCCGATTCAATGTCCTTTTATTGCTTGTCAATGTATACAATTTTTACGGGTACAGCAAACTGATAGATTTAAAAAGAGGCAAACCCAAATGTGACTATCTTTAAATAATTTATTACGACGCAATATGTAAAAGATTCGTGTGCTAACTTATTGGAAAAAAGTCACTGAGCCAGTAATACATTTTCATAAATTTTCATACCAAAAAAGAGCTCCAGAAATATATTTTTATATGCCTAGTGTGTTTGGCTTATGCAAAAAGCCTAAAAAAAATAGCTGGTAAGCTATTTGTGATTATGACGAAAGTCCTTATTATTAAAAACAAAATTACATTGCTTCACTTTTCTGTTAAACATTTGAATAGTAAATCGTTTTTACATTTTCCAGGCCCGTATTTTTTGCATAGCACCTAAACCGACTATTAACATCAACTGTTCACTGCGTACAGTATGCATTAATTATTCCCAACGCCAAAGGCACATGCCACACTGATTTGTGCACAGTTTTCCTATAAATTACTAACTAATAACTCAAACCCGACTGGATCAATAAATTGAGGTTCAATTGACAACGGTCGCTGTCTAGCTGCCTTCCATCCTTAAACATTCAATGGCTATGGAAACTGATGGAATGATGCTCTGACCAATGTCTCAACCTCTGATTTTCCGGTTCATTGACAAATTGACACCAATGAAATAGGACTTTAGCATTATCCTTCAATACCCAATTTTTGATAAAGGCTCACATGCATGCAAAACATAGCACAAAATAAAAACAAACGAAAGTATTCTTTTCAGACTTCTTGAATTTCCCAAATAGCACACAAAATAATTAATTAGCTAACCTTTGATAAAGTCAACAGCCACTTCCAGTCCGTATGTATCCTTGTCACAATCGTCAAGTATGTGTGCACCCAGAGAGATATTTGGCAATAGTTGTAAGCCGTTTATCTGATCCAGCGTAAAAAGCATGGCCTCCAGCGCTTGAATGCCACCCTGAGGCATAATAGGTCCACAAATAATTGAATCCTCTCGCGAATGAACCATCATTAAACCGCCGAGTATGACATCGCCTTCGACAATGGCCGCGTGTTTAACGGGCCAACCGTCAGCCCCTATTGTAAGGTTATTACCACGTGACTCTTCACTGTTCTTATCAGTAATAATGAAATTACCAGCGAGTTGACTTTCTAGACCGATGCCGTCATTGTGAATATTATCAACACCATTCTCCGTTATTGTGTTCGATGAGTCTTTTGTGGTGGTATCAAATTCAACTGGAGAATTCGATGTAACATCCACCATTTTCACCATAATTTCATTATAGTAATGGGCAGTGCTGTCGGCATCTCGCATCACGTCATCATCTGTTACGGAAATCATCTCAGTGGTGGGTGTGCTTTTGTTAGAGTCAACATCCTCATCAGATGTCAGGGGCCATTCAGTGTGCATTATGTCTCTTTTAATTTTGCTCCAGGTGATTGTTGTTTGCTCACCAATATTAACATGAGTGGCGGGCTTTTGAGTGGTTATATTACCCAATGACCAATCAACAAACTCTGAAGGGTTAATGGTTGTGGGTGCTGCTGACTCCCAGTACTCGTAACCCTGTTGCACGAACGCTGGGGGCTGCGAGCTGAAACCATCGCCACTTGTTGCATACAAATGTGATTCTCCTACCGACCCATTTCTGTCATCGTTGAGATTATCACCGTGATTGTAATTATTGTTCACCATGTCTGCCTCGGTTAATGATGATGTATTGAAATGTCTGGAAGAATCGCGATCGTAGTCAGTTGCCAAGCAATTCGCGTGTACGGTTATGAGCATAATAAAAAATTTGGGAAACATTTTGGAGCACATTTTATTCCAGCTGCACCACGTAGAAATTCGATAACCGTGTTATTAAAAAGTACTAATTCTTGTGGCATGTCTTTGTGTCGCGCAAGTGTCGTCTGCTTTTATCTGCAACGAAACGGAAAACAGAGAAATATATAAATTTCGTTACGAAAGTGAACGACGTTGTATTCTAATGACAATATAAAAATCATTTTTAAACTTTGCAAAATGGAGACAAACTTTTGGTATATGAGATTTACCTCAGGCGGTAACACATCACCCTCTCAACCCGGCCTCCCATAAAATTCGATTATTTTTTCAAATTTTGCCGCATTCACGCAACGGAGGAATCACTTGTAGATGCTATCACCATACAATTCAAACACACAATCTTCGTCTTCACGGGAGTCTGTTCGGTAAACGCATTTTGTACACAAGATGTATTACACGTTGGTGTGTGGCGGATAACAAAATGTGGTACATAAAGAAAGGAAGATTTATCATTGGCAAAATTGTAGTCTGCAATGAGTATATAGCCTATAGGGAAACGAACCCCAACTCAATTTGAGCAAGGTTCATATTTGATGAGTGTCAGGCATCTAAGGATAAACGTAAAAAGCCAATAAAGTGCGAACAAGAAATGGATAATATTATGTCAGCCTGAATAGGCGATAAATTAAATTGCCCACTTAGCAGATTTACATTACAGATACATGACGTGGGTAAAGTACAGTTATGTAAATGCATCCTTATACCACATATACTTTAATAAGCTTATTAACATTGTTAAGTAAAATCACCTTAATAGTAAATAGCCTATAAGAGTATTAGAAATTAATCCCTTAATTCTCCGTCAAAGAGATTGCATAAACTATTTACACTGACTTATAAAGCTGAGATTATTGACCAATTTTGCCACAAAATTACAAATACAAGACTTCAAGTAAACATTTCAGGACTTCGAAGTCACTTTAAATTTACTTTCTTTTGCCACTGCAAGAATTAGATTGCTTCACTAAATTTAATCCTATTTATACACACACAACGTATTATACGTTTTGCTGAAGTGTCATTGATGACGAACTAGGTCGAAAGGCGTTCTAGACGTTAGCACACATTATGTGATGACAACTCAACATCGTCACATTATCTTGAAATGTACTTCTTTTTCGGAGTCTGTAATAGATATTACAGTTCACAATTTCTTAAGAATTATTCACTTAACTTAAAATTTAAACGAAATGTGATAAATGTCAGAGGATATTTAATTTAAAGCTTTTGTATTTTAACCTCAAAACTCTAAATGGCATACTTTTGTTTTACCATAAAATACACTCACGAGTTGTTTCAGTAATCAGAAATGAATCACTAAATTAGTTGAAAATGCATTACCCCTGTGCCCTGTGGTTTTTATAATTTATTTAGTATAGCGGCTATTAATTGTATTTCACTGCAATATTGAAACAAATTTAATAAATATGTGACCCAAAAATAATATATTATAGCACGAGTGTTTTTATTCATTTTGAAATGCAAACACTGCAACTCCATGACATTTCCGGCGTAGAAACGTATGCGAATTTGTATTGGCCGCAAAACGTTTCCTGAAGTGTTTGGATAGCTATCAAATGACGTGCTGGAAAATGCCGCATAAAAACATACGAGGATATATTGCACAAGTGTGCTGAACAAACGTTTGTCTATCGTATTTGCGTTAAGCCCTTGTGGTTAAAGGATTTAAGCACAGAAATTGAAATACATTTTGAGGAACAAAAATATCTGAGCAATTTTCTTTCGCAATTATAATTATATAATACTGGCACCATGTTTGGGGATTTGGGGTACCTATTTAAGTCACGTTATTTGCGAATGAGAAAATTGAAAATTGCGAAAGAATCAATATTGAAATAAATAACGATGTTAACAAAGAGTAGAAGAATTTCAAATTGAATGTAATAATCTTGCGAAATTACACATTCATGTTTCACTGCGAACATTCCGCAAACTTGTCTGAATCCTGTAAATCGAGGAAATTCGCAATAAATTCAGATTATAGATTATCACATGATATAAAATTCTCCAGCGCAAATCTATTCTGTATTATTTCGTGCGGTACTCCATTCGAATTTTTTCTTGTTCTGACACATGCAAAAAATATGGAGAACAAATAATGTATCAGGTACACCGAACACTACTGGGTATAGCAATAAATACAATTGGCAAGCAAAAAGTACGAGGTGGTGCATAAATTACCTTCAGTTTTAAAATTATAACACATTGTGGTGGAGAAGCTTTATTAGATTTTTTGTGTTATAAAGCTCTTTTCCAGTTCACGTTGGAATAAGGACTCTCTGCATATTTAAAATCACAAAATTTCAAATATCCACAGATGGTACTTGTAGAAAGTGTATATGTAGCTGTATTTGAAAAAGTAAATGCTTTATTTTGGAAAGTCTATCTTTTATTTAATTGGCTGCCGTGGCTCTCCTGGCACTTGTCCAATTTGGCCACTCAACTTTGCAGTATGTACATTGTAAATTGTCGATTGTTTGCGGTTCTATTTCTATTCTCACAGAAGACAATGTATTATGAATCGTTGGACAGACCCATAAGAATGACGTTTGCTTTAAAATTAAGGTTGCATTGTCCTTGTGGCCGGATTTCCCATAACATTGACACAATAAAATGGGAATATGGTCGTATACAAAGGAAAAACATGTTATTACATTTTTCGTTCTCATTTTTGCCCTCATTTATTGCATTCCCGGAAATTATACGTTTGTATGTATTTATGATGTTTCACCGTAAAAAAAGACCGACATTAAAACGGCATGGTGTTAACAATTGAGGCATCCAAGCACACAAAGCCATATTTAATTCCGTTGCTCATAAATAATGGGATATATAAGTAAATGCGCAGGCCAAAAAAGGGTACACACAGATTTACCAACCCGATGAAAACGCAATCTTCATATATTTTTGGTGAATATTCCATAAACTGAATGTGTGTTTCCATCATTCTCCTTTTTTTTTTCAATTTCCCGCAACCGACTGAGCACATAATCTTATACACTCCCATACATGCGGTCAAATAAATTGTATTTTTGGTCGCCCATACACATAACGATGCTAAAAGGACTTCAGTATTTTACTTACAGAACAATTTGAGCAGCAAAAACAGTTGTATATTTAATGTGTGTGGAGCGATGCCAAAGGTAGACAACGAGTTCAATTTGATTGCACAAAGAATAACTGAAATTTAATATAAACCGAGCATGTACAGCGAGAAAGTGGAAAAGGACTAATGTGCACTGGATCTACATTATGCAGTTCACCATTTCACAATTGTGGTGTGATTGCGGAATGTGTTTCAATTTTTAAATTTAATATTTTCAATCGAACACCCAACCGATGCAGCATCGTGAGTCCGTGACCCCATCTGTTTCCATCGTGACGGCACTTGCATTTCAATTCATCAGTGAAATACAATATTTTCCAACCAACATCATTGATTGTTGAATCAAAAAGAGTATTCTCAAGAAATGCTGGAAACATTTTGTTGACTTTACGTTCAATTGAAAAGTGTTATTGTGTTTTGTTTTATATTATTATTGTCTGTTAAGTGTTGATATTTTTATGTCATCGGCAAAGCAGCTAATTCTGCACAATTTAAATATAATAATTACTTTTAAGAAAGTAAGTATTTTAAGGCGACCATGTTATTAAACATTTTATAGCAGCGAAAAAAAAAATCTTTTTGAAGCTCAAATGTGTTTATAACTATTTTAACCATTCTCTCATCCTCTCCTTTAATTACTCGAAGATACTAATTGTACATTAAGTTGATCCTGCCAGTTCTCAACTCCGAGTCGTGATCAGAACTTTTCTTTATTGCCGCGTTTGAATGGAAATATGTTGTAGGGGGCTATTGAGTAGGGAGACCTGGATTCATATGAAAGGAATGCGTAGGACAAGCCGCAAGAGCACTTGGAATACAAAACTGGTGGACCACAATTGTCTGGGGCACACTTTTCAGGGTCTAAAGTTTTGTTTTTCATTCAAAGAACCCCACATTTTTAAAATGTGAATTACTTTATAATACATTTTTATTTTCTAGTTGCCGGTTAAATATTTCTTTGAAAAACTAAAAATTCTGTTTTATGAATAAAAGAATAAAAAGTAAATAATGTATAATTACATTACAGCCCTGGGAATAAGCTTTTTGTCGTCGGCTAATAAATAAAAGGAAGTTGTTTTTCTAATCGATGTCGCATATTTGAGCGATGCTCAACTTTAATTAGAGTTTTATTATAGCTTCTTCTGAAAAGTTTCAGAAATTTAACTACATATCTATATCTATATATTATATATAAAAATGAAATTGTGTGTGTCCGCAACTCTATAACATTTGGACCGATTTTTTTAATTTTACATTTGTTCTGTTCGTCTTCTTCTGCGCGAGGTTTATAACAAAGATTTTTAGGAAAATCTACTGAAAAGCCGGAAAATGAAAAAATAAGACTATTTAAGTTTGACAGCCAGTGTATATAAATACTTAAGCGCCTTTCGCAAAAGACAATATATTTTTAGAGAATGAATTAGTAATATCCAAGAATGGAACATAAAAACTTCTTTAATTTTATTATTACTCTGTTCTTTCGTAATACGGAAAATCAAAAATTAAACGCAAGAAAATCAGATTTGTTTAATTTTTTCTAAATACTGACCAAAATTCAGCTTTATTTTACTTATTCGACAGCACTAACTACCTGTTTGTATTTCATTTAATTTGGACTAACTTGCTTATTAATTTAAATTTCAAACGAATTTTCTTAATTGTTAGGCATGCACAGACCAAAACATTTAACGTTCATAAGTCATGACAAAAATTTACCACCAATTACCGGGCTGACGCCAATGTCTGGACCACCCCAGACACCACACGAACATACAACGTGAATATAAGGTGAATACATTCAGTGGTTCAGCAATAATGGGCCAAACTCCACAGTAATGAAAGGAACTAACTTTTCACCAATCTATCGTATAACAAAGGAACACTCCCAATAGAATGCAAATTAATATAAATTTTGGTTAAATTTTTACACGTCTTTCATTAATGCTCTCTATATTTTGAACTCTATCGTACTGTGTTTTTCAAAAACTTCAATATATAATGCAAAATGCAATAGTAATTTGCTTATTTGTTTTATCTTAGTAAAACTAACTTGTTATCATTTAGTATGGTTTCCACAATACTTCACCTAGAAATTATAGATATAACAAAAACGCAGAAGGATTTGGTTTCCCATTTGGTCCAGTCGTTTTCTAATTTTAAGGATAGTGACAAGCCAAGTTTCATTTTTATATATATAATAATACAGAGATGTTTCTTACATTAGTGTGTGTTTGATCTTCTTTAATTTTTTTACGCAAGTTTTAAGTAATAAACTAATAAGCATGTGACTAAACTCAAAAGGAACAATACGACCCTAAATGCTGTTTGTTTACAGCTTTCATTAAATATCAAATAAACTGTAAACGCTAATAATTGGTGCTATTTCGTTATTTGTGTTATTGCCAGTGGTTTATGTTGTCGTAAAAAAGCGAATATCGAAAAATGATACCCAATACGTAAGTAATATACCGTATAGCTTCACATTTTTGTCGCGTAGAATGATAGAAATAAACCAAATTCAAACGCCATATCCGGGAAATGTAATTTTACTGCGCTGAGACATCGAGCGGGTGGTATTTATTGCAAAAAGTAAAAAGATTGCTTGATACGTACACACTTATATATATTTGCAGCCATTGTTCGGAGTTGAATATGGCTTGTGGAGACTTTTGTGCATTGTTGCCATTCAAAGATTATCTTTAAGACGGTATGATTACACCAGAATATTGGGATACATGATAACTGAGGAAGAAACATTGAGATCGTACTTGAACCTAAGCTGCGATTTTATTATTGCTCTGTCAGATGTAATTACATTTTGATATGCCTTTTATAATTTGATATTCTGTACACTTACAATAGAAATATTATTTCATAACTAAACAAATTTATGAAAGTAAAATTCTCTTGATTTTTTAAAGAAATAAATTGTTTGATTTTAGCACCAAAAGTTTCCCCATGTAAGGACGATTATTATGTTACAAGTTTGTCAATACTCATTCGTCATTACTTATTAGAGAGAATAGTAAGTTAGAATGTCACTTTGAACTATGAGTCTCAATGTAACTAGAAAAATTTATTCAAATACGTATACATACTGCAGTATTAATAAATGCGAATAATTACAATGTAAAATATACAAAACTCTAAGATTCAAAGGACATATTCATATTTAAATCGGCTTATCAGTAAACATTAGAGAAAACTTAAGGGTTCAGCGAACAAAGAACAAGAGCTCTTTGACGATTTGAATTTGCAGTATTTTAAAGCACGTCATATTGTCGGGAAATACATAAGTGTATTTCTGAAATGTAACTACAAAATGTTTAATGTAAATATGTACGTTTCGCTCTGGTTATTTGTACACAAATTACAAGGTTACATGGTGCTTAATAGGCTTATTAAACCTTTTGATGCTTTCGCATTCAACTTCAACTTTTCACTCAATAGAGCTGGATAATATAAATTATTTAAAAATCTAAACAGGTCTTTATAGGCATTATAAACATAAACAAACTATTTCAATTCACTTTGCTTTAGAAGAGCTTATTGTTAAAAGCAGACACTTTCATGTGAATGCTGACAGTTCACCAAATTTATGATGAACGAAATCGATATGACTATGAAGTTTAACGTGTAATTAAATTATGTAAACGACAGTTCCACGAAATACACGAAAAATAGAGCGGTTCATGAAAAAATAACAATTTAATACATCGCATCTGCACGTACAAACTGAAAATTTAAACAACACTCTGTGTTAAAGCCGTGTAAAACGAAAAAAATTTGGTTATTTTAAAATTCTTCAGAAAATTATTTTTACATAAAATCCTTTGAGTATGTTAAAAACCCATGAAAAGGATTTTATGTAAAAACACTTCTCCGAAGAATTTTAAAATAACCAAATTTTTCTCGTTTTACGCGGCTTTAACATGCTCGTACTTGGATTTCAATTAACGAAATGAGAATATTTATATATTCGTTTGAACTTTGAACACAATATTTATTAATTATAATTGAATTATTGAACAGTAATTATTATATAATATAATATATCTCAAACATTCAATTCTTATAATATTGAAAGTCCCTGAAAAGTTAAATGTTAACAAATTTTTACTTTTTCAAAACTATAAATACTATTATTTATACACAGATTCTCTATAAAATTTTAGCATGTTCAATTTTTTTCAAAGAACTTCAAATTGTGGGTCGTGATCAATATTTTACTGTAGTATTAAGAAAAAAAAAACATTTTTTTATTTCAGCACTTCCCATTACAAAAGATCCAAAAAAGAAATAAAAAACTGCCGCAATGTCTAACGGCTAACCCATGGTCTAACCACATTACCACTATCGCATTTACATCTCCTTCGGCATAGCCTTTCAATTTAATTTAGTGTATAATATGTTTATGGATTCATTCTAATGGAATTTATATTTGCGCTAAATGCGTTAAACGTTGTTATGTCAAAGCACAACCCATAATCGAGGATATAAAAAGCTGCAGTCATCTAACTTTCCACTAGTATATATGAAATGGATATTACTCAGTTTTTAGGATGATTTGATTTTACCCGCACACACGATTGAAGATTTTTGCGTGTATTTTCAGAAATGGAATATTTCGGATGCGATTGTACGATATCGAAGTTCAGAGGGTAACATAAAAAAATTGCAATTTGTTTTATCACAAAAATGATCTCTCCCATAATTTCAGCTGTTATGAATATTAATTCTAGTAGCTTTTTACTCATAAAATTGAGGTATTAAATATGCTATTGCCAATTAGAAACATCTTCGATAAAAATTTGCAATTTTGTAACTAAAAATTGGCAGCCTTTCAAAACATGCGACACCCAAACCAATTTATTATCATTATTTTCAACCCATTGTCCTGAAAGCCGCCCACCCCCTCAAATGATAACACTTTATTGTGACACGGAAAAGCTGCTTGTCAACGTGTACGCATAAAAATGTGAAATATTGGCGCTCACGCATTTGCATATTCACTCACGCAGCATGAAGCAATGCTTTTACGAAATTGGTTCCATTGATTCTCTTTGAAATTAACTGGCGCCACCATTCAATATGTGAAAGGGATTTTGAGTAACTATTATTCATGCTTTAAATGGGATGTAAAACCAAACACAGTTAATACTGTGAGACAACGATCGAAAATAAAAACAAGACAATTACCAAGCATATTAACATGAATGACACGAGACAGATATGAAATCAGCCTCCTCATAGAAACATGTTCAATATTTCAGATTTACCACCACTTATACTGTTTGAACCGCGCCTTTTAAACAAATTGTGATTTTTTTTTATCGTGTACTCTTTAAAAGCATTAAGCCAAGGGTTGTGAATGTTTGATGTGCTCGTGTTATGTGATGACTGATGTGTCCTGCCACCTGTCTCGCAGCTTTACTGTGCACTGTGCAGTCTGTGCTCGCACAAAGATGTCGGTAACAGAAAAGTTCAAATACTGACGCAATTGAAATTTTGTGTGCGTGAAAATCATTTCCCTCAATGTCTATCCAGTAACAGCAGCTGCCTGCGGGTGAACGTTGTAATTTATGAGCACATGAACATTAACCTAATCTCTAAATGCTCGAAACATTATACAATTCACCAAGGAACACTCCCCATGAATTTAGTAAGCGGCTTTTCTGCATATTCAAAAGCGCCCGATTTATTTTGTAATTGTACGTTTGCAATGAGGCTAAGAAGTCGCTGAAATTAGAAGACGCTTGTGTAAACTCAATGTAGTATAATGCGTATAATAATATATGCGCGTATGAGCTTTGTGAAGGATTTACGCTGCTTAAGATGATGTTGTGATATGTCACAGCGGTAAGTTTACGCCAAATAGGTAAAATATCCTTTGTTTGAATAAGTCGGTACTCATTAAAACTGGGGTCTTGAAATAAATTCAATATTATTAGAGGAACTTATTTGGTTGTGTGTAAGTCTATGAATTATTTAACTTTAAGGTCACAAAATAATTCTTCTAACATGATATCATAATTAATTTATTACGAATCAGAATATATATTAAACAACAATCCTTAAAAAAATCTAAAAATTCAAGGTCATATTATTTAAATCACAGAAACCATAATTTTATTTAACATTTGCTGTCGAGTTTTACACTCTATATTTTGAGTTTCTAATAAATTCACTTCTCGGTCTGCCTAAGATGTAGTTTTTTTGTGCAAAATAAAAATAACAGAATAAAAGAGGTATGTAGTTTTAAAAAAATACTCTCCAGGATGGGGTTGGGCGATGGACCAGCAACCAACCCCTTCAAAAAAAAATACTTCTTACGGAGCTTCAAATTTCGTCTGTACGTAGCGCCATTGCTGATAATGATGATGATGGTAAAAATTGTATTTTCGATATTCAGAACTTAAAATTTTGACCTTGAAAAGTTTTGTGTAACATTCTCGAATATGTTATAAATTGTTTAACTTTTGTTTTCATTTTAATGCGCTATATTTTTAACTCACACAGTAGATGTAAAAGAATCCGCCAACACTCTCAGACACGTGTAAATAGTGCCAGGGATACTTATGGCTCCGATGATTGTTATTTGATTACGAAACCTCACGACTTCAAACTTCAAGACTGTAGTCATCCGATACTCTGCTGAGTAATGCTGTAATAGATATACAGAAGTGTATGGGAGTTATTTAGTGGAATGACAGGTAAGTAGTCAGTAGAGCCATAATTTACTTTACGCATGTATGTACTCGAATCGTATAGGAACTGCAAGCTCAACCGCAACCGTATTAGAAACAAAAAATATGTTCTTTTAAAATATTGATGAAAACTTCGTTAGAGCTTGACATGATCAAAATAATAAAAAGGAAGAAGTTACTTAATCTGTGCTTTCTCCCTTTTTTACTATTGCTTTTAACCAAACATAACATTCATTGTATTTGGCTATTCGAATCACACAAACCACATAAATTCTGTTTAACGTAATCATATAAAATAGCATGGCG
The DNA here is from genome assembly GCA_963854165.1 of Sylvicola cinctus. Classification (NCBI taxonomy): domain Eukaryota; kingdom Metazoa; phylum Arthropoda; class Insecta; order Diptera; family Anisopodidae; genus Sylvicola; species Sylvicola cinctus. Next base: position 28,173,300 of record OY974083.1, on the reverse strand, counting down.
GATGTTTTTGCATGCTTTGGTACTGATATGAAGCTTTTGTATTTATCTTGACGCCGCAATTTACAGTTTGCATAAACAAAACAGCATGAATAAGGGCGAGCAAAAAATGTTTCGTAGTCTGGGAACATCCTCCTGCAAGTGTACGAGTACGCAAAATACACAAATGGATGTATCGTGTACAAGAAATGACACAAAGAGTTTCTCTGCAGACTTGAGTTGGTGTTTGATGCCGATCCTACAAACAGCGAAGGCTCTTTCGGTTTCGGCACCACTAAAGCTTTTTCTTTCATTTATTTTGGTAAAATGTATGGCTTTCTATGTGTTCACAGTTGGTTGGGCACCCTCGCACACCAGTTCCCGCACTGCAGCAAATGGGTACACTTTTGCATTACATAGTGACACGGGACACCCCATCAGGCTATCTGAATCTGTAGAATAAACCCAGTGTTGTGCAAAATTGGAAACAATGGAAGGATGCCACATAAATAATCAAATAAATCTTAAGTTGTGCGCTCATAAAAACAATGGAGTGACACACACACGAAATGACCGAATTTAATTTAAGCCATCCGGGAATTGATTTAATTATATGATAGAGGAGTATAATGCTCCTTGTTCAAGTTGATAGAGCAGTAGGTACACGCTATACTGTGCAATGCCCTTGTTCACATTGAAATGATTAATGACGTGCTTACGTCGAGTTAAAGAGTGGGGGTTTGACTGCAATTTAAACTCCATGTAATGGGCTGATGAAGAATGCTTCTGCATAATTGTTGATTGAAAGTGAAATTTTTATAGGAATGACTTCATTCAGTAGGAAACTTTATGATTACTCATTAGTCGTTACCAATCTTCCCTGTACAAAGGGTTCAGTATTGTCCATTTAAAAACACGAAGTATTACATGTTCATTATTAATTGACATAACTTATTTAAATTTTTTACACATAAAAATTTTTCTTTTAGTCATTAATCTCTTTAATAATGAAATTGATATATTTATTTTTATTCTTCAAAGAGTGAAGGAAACAAAATTAATTATGATGTTAAAAAGTAAAAACTCTTCAATCTTATTCATGCAATATATTTTTTCAAACATGTTTCCGTAAAGCAACTGCAACAACAATCAATCATGATTCATGCTGTGTTTGATTGATAGACTCACTTAGCCACTTCCTTAATAATCGCATTTATTTGAAGCTAAATGTCCATAAACCATCAACCCATTTATAAACAAACTTAATTGCATATCGCCAAATTGCATAATGTTACATTGGTTGTAACTTACGTTTTATAGTTATATGCAACTAACGACTGTATATTATTCAATATACCACTATGCGGGATGTTTCTTTTCAACAGCCTAAATTATTAATTATTTACGACCCAGTATAGTTGTAATAGATTCTTAAATTCGCAAGCTTTTTCAAAAAAAATTGAAGAAGCAGAAATATGTTTGGAACCCCTTGAGTCCAAAAAAGTGGCCCAGGAAAAACGTGTTCGTAGTTCAAATATCCGAAAGTTTGCTCAAAAATTTCTGAACTGATTTACATGAAATTTTGACCTCATGTATAAAATAATTTAGGCCTAATTTATTATTTTTTATTTCAAGATCACATTTCTCAAGGTCAAGTTAAAAATGTTACAAAATTTAGTTCAAGGTGTGTACTTTAAATTCTAATGATTTTGAGAAGACAAATATGAATGGACATAGGTGGACATCGGATCGAAAGAAAATCATTAAATTTTTTCCCTATTAACATGCTCAAAAAATTTCAAATCGCTGGAAATACAAGAGCTCTTTTCCAAGCTAAGCAAAAAGATTGACTTAATCAAAAAAAAATTATTTGGAATTGCGTCGGAACCAGAATTTCGTCGAGGACGTCAAGAAACTACTTTCAAAGAATCCAGCCGTAGATCAAAATACAGGAAAGTTCTCTCTTCTTATGAATGACCATGGATTTTCAGAACTAGCTTCTACAAGTGTAAAACTAATAAAAGATGGAAATACTGAGATTGTTTTTATCGTAAAAGAAAGTACCGACACAACATCATCAAGAGTAAACAATTGCAGAATAAGTTATGAAAAGGAGAACTATAAATGTTGCAGACCTGAAGAAATAATCACATTATACAAAAATTGATTTGACCATACAAAACCACAAAGAGTTACGAAATTCTGCAATTTAAAAAAGATATTTAAATATTGCTCGTACTACAGGCTCCTACAAGAAAAATTGGATTACTACTTTAAGAAGAGGACACCCTAATTAGTGAAATGCAAGCCAAGTAAAATTTCAAGCCATAAGAAACTGAAATCAGGACCTAAACATCATACGCATAAAAAATCAAGACTAAATACAAACATGGATTTACTTAATTATTTTTTGTTGTCATCCAATCCTGTGGTTTCAACACAAATTACAATGCCTCAAAGATTTAAAAAAAACAAAACATTGTTGTTCAAGGTTTTTCTACGTCAAGTGATGTTGATGATGAATAAAAACTAATAAAAAAAACTAATAAAAAATTTAAAAAATCGTTTTAAAGTAGCTTTTTAATATAGAACGCTTATTATTAAAAAATAAAAAATAATACAAAAAAAAGTAAAAACATCCCCGTTTGTTATAAAAAAATATTAGAGTAACATATTTTTTGGTTTGAAAATTACAGAAAAACGCGTTTCTGCATCGTCGGTTTTTTCCGAAAAAAGTCGGAATGCAAAAATCTATATATGCCCTAGGGGTCGCAAATTTTTTTAAAATATATGTGTACTTCGACGAGTATGTGATCCTAAATGTTAATGTCGTTATATGCATTGGAATTAAATTGATTTAAAAGACGACTTTAATTAGTAAATTAAATAAAGAATGTACATAGTTGATTTTATCCTCATTGCTATAAATAATAAATGTGATCAATAGTATTGAAAGTTTTGAATGCATTTATTTGTCGAGTCTGTTTGATGATAAATGCATGAACTTTGTTGTACGACAAATTAAACGAAAGCAGCAATTCTGAGGTAGTACCATAATTCAAATTGGTTCCCAAAGTATCTGGTGTCAATTAAATCACTATAATAATAGCTTCACATACCATGTGTGGAGTTGGATGCTGGCGCATAGTTTTTTAAATATGTGATTGTGTATATGAATGTAAGTTTGAATCGCATTTTCAAACCGTAACATCATTCTGTTTTGAAACTAATTTTAATCAAACAATAACAACAAAGTTTTGATTAGTTTCACATGTCCTGAAATTTTCAAATTTTATGCAATGAAATCAGTTATGATTTATTTCATTTTGCTCACTTTATGAATACATAAAATAGCAAATATGCAATTTCATTTTATAAAATTAGTTGTTAACAATATTCCACAAATTTATTCCTTCTTTTAAATTTTACAATTTTGTAGAACATATTGTAAAATTTTATTCATTGTAATGTATAAAAAATTAAACTCTCACGACGTGTGAATATGTGTGAATCGTTTTATCTTGCCGGCATCATTGTCAAGTTTCCCACACTTAATATTGCGGCCGGGAACCGCGAAAACCGCGAGAAAATCGCGGTTCGTGAAAAAATTGTCCAAAGGAGAATTTAATTCAAAATTGATTAGTAATAGTGACCTCCCGTAAATGAACTGTTTTCAATGCCACTACATAATATTATGTTGGACTTCTAATCACACACAAAGCGCGGCTGCTCTTATAATGCCCAAAGTTTAAAATATCTATTTAATGTTGTATGAACGCTATAACGTTTTGTAAACATGTTATGAATGTGCACCATGAAATCAAACGTTATCAAAATTTTTTTGAATACAATACTTGAATAAATGATATTGCTTATTTCACTTAAAGGAAGTATTTTGTTAAGAATTTCTTCTATAACACAATTAAAGTCTTTAGTTATTCAATTAATTAAATATTATCGAACTGTATAATGCAAATTGTAATATGAACTCCTCCAGAACTATTATAGAATCAATACTCAAATAAGCAAACATTTGAAATATATGTTATAACCACATTCGGTTTTTGATTGTCAGCAAAGCATAAGTATAAATATTCAATCAATTTGTAATTTCTAAACCTAAAATTTAGTTTCTGTTGTAGTTGATTTTGTTAATATGCAATATTCTTTAAGTATTTGCTAGCTGAAGATGAAACACAATGCTATTTCGGGTTAAAATTGAAACAAGAGATTTTCTGAAGATTATAGAGGAATGGGAAAAAACGTAAAATTTTAAGAAATCGTATTTAGCGTATTTAAAAAAGATTTTTTAAATTGAAAAATTGCATATTAAGAATTATTTTGTTGTCCTTATAGGGAAAAAACAACCAATAAAACAACTTTCCTGTAACCACATTTTTATCAAGAGTTTCTGCATCATTTACTTTATTTTAATCTGAATCACTCGAAGGCCATGTACGTATTACAGTACTATGCGAAGGGTCGTGAACAAAATAATGGAAAAATGTAACTCCCCCTCTGGATGATTTATTTTACAGACAACGCCCTGCAAACGATTTCGTTCTAACTAGTTTTGTATGACCATAATAATATATTATTACTACCATCAAGTGCCCACATCCAGTTACAAAGAAGACTTGCTCATTCAAACGAAACACTACCCCATTATTTTGTGTGAAATTTCAGAACCCAAGACCACCCCAGTATCACAAGTGGTTTACCGTTTACCCTTGAATTCGCGTTCACATAATTATCTAACAATAGTATAGGTGTCAGTGTCGTTGTACGTTGTGCCAATGAAAAGGATTTATAAAGAAAAAGTGCTCCCACATTTTTTTCCCAATTCTGGCACAAAGCACCGAAATGACCTTATACAAGCCAATCAACTGGAATGTCAATGTTGTGTAAAATTTTTGAGCATGCTGGTACAGTGCACCACATTAAGCCAAAAAATGTATTACACAGCAACATAAATGCGAGAACATTTGTGGAATTGCAGACAGCAGTTGAAAAGCACCATTTAAAGCAAGACAAGAAACTCTCAGTAGCTGAGCATTCTTGAAAAGCAAAGACAACAGGGTTTTTATTAAAGCTTTAAGATGCAATAATTGTATTTAAATAGTGTCCCTCTTATTGCTAGCACTCCAAAGGCAACTATCATTATTAATAGATAAATTGCCGAAAAATACCAACGCAACATTATTTCACTGACCACGTTGTAACGTTAAACAAATTTATATGGGCAAGAATCACCCCACTTGCTAGTAATTCATCACACGCACGAACAATTCATTTGCGATATGGTCAAGACTCAGGACGATTATTAATGTAGACATTTGTGCCCACTGTGTAATGTAGTATGAGTTGCAATTAAGCATATATGTAATAGCTTAACAAGTGCTGCTCCTTAGTGACTTATTTATGCGTGCAAAATAAATCGATTAATATGTCGTGGTATATTATTAAATGATTAGAGACCACAATGTTACATTGCGATTATGTGTATGCAAATTTCGAAATATGTACTGTAATCTGTTAATTAATTATTCAATGTAAACATGCCGATCAATACACTGAATAATTGATATACGTGCGCTTTTGCCGAATACTGGAGTTAGATACCAATATGTTATTTTTGGAATTAGTTTCTATATGCCGCAGTTTTATGCCCCACACAATTAATTGATAATTCTGACATGTAGTTTCAAGCACACCCGCAGTGATAATGTTCTTCATGAAATAAATCAAATCATATTATACTGACTAACTAAACTGCAAAAGATATAAGCACTTGCAACAACATGGAAACTTTCACTAATTTGTGATAGTAAGTGTAGTATTAAAGCCACATATATGTGCAAGACGAGCTGTTTTGGTCTTTGAGTTGGGAGACCATAAATTGTGTGGCATCCAGTGAATACTATTTGTTTTCCTATTAGAAGTATAACAAGTTTTCAGATGATGAATCGTTCCGACCGGCTGCAGTGATGATAAATGGTGGCTGGTGGCCACAATACTCGTATATTTATACGCCGTGCATCTCTGATCCTTTTCTCGGCACATTTATCTTTTGGATTTTCTTTGTTGACCTTAATAAGTCGATCATATTTACACGACGCGATGTTATACGGTTCCATTGTGATTTACGAATGTTTGTTTAAACCGTCATATATTGGGAGAGATTTTTTCAAAACAATTTAAATTTCGCGACAATTCCTGTGTCTGCAACTTAATTGTGGAAAACAAATATTTTTACAAATAGTTTTGCTTGTGTCCAATTGTTATCAAATAAATCAATTTTTTTTTTTTTTTGAAAATTCAAACTTTCTATTTTATTACGAGCTTTAATATTTTTTTAATTAAATTCTAAAGACATGTGTCCTTGCATTTTCTGTTGAAGTTATAATGATATTCTAATCTGAAATAAAATAAGTCTACAGCGCCAATAAAGAAGATAATAAAGTTCTTACATAAACAATCAGTCGTGCATTTTATGAAGCCCCCAAAAAGACAAAGAGAAAGCTTTTGAAATGTTGAATGACCGCGATGGTATGTTAGATCGTGAATCCGGAAATCGTAGGTGAGAAATAAATTAAATTTACATTGGATGCAGAATTGTGGTTAGTTTTCCAATTACAGTTGGTGTTCATCTTGCCACAATATGGAATGTTAACGCGGTATAATTTTACACCAGGTGTAGTGTAGCGTTTCCGTTTGGATGAAATTTCAAAACCATGGTGTTATCGTTTAATTAAAAGTGATTTTAATGAGCTTTCATGTCAAATGGTACTTATTCGGATGCCGTGTTGATTTAGTGGCAATATAGACTAGCAGTTGGTGTCTACAATTAAATATGTTACGCTATACTGATTTTTGTCATATTCTGGAAGAAGAATATGTAATCTTTATTTTTAAATATTTGTGAATAAAAAACATTTTCGAAGAAGAACACAAAACAAAGAAACCCTTCACGATGTGACAAGAAGCGAGAAGAAGTTTGTCAACATACCAAATGTATAAAAATGATGTACGTCTCTCAAGAGTACTTTAAACTGCGTTAGTAAATTACACAGCGGGGACACCCGCCAACAATTTGCATGAATTTCAATCACGTCGGTTAAGTAAAGCTGTGCCCATCTGCATAACTAGTGGTACAACACAGGGTGATTTACTGATTATATTTCTGAGGTACGATGAATATGAAATACTTGAGCTTGACTTTTAAATCATGTTTTATCTTGAGCTTTTATTGTTGATCAAAATGTTTGTAAAACATGTCATCGTAAACAAAATTTATCGTCAAAAGATTTCTTAGTTTTTCGAAAAATTCACTGGACGTCACCAACGAATCACCTTGTATATTGTTATCTATATTTTCAACGTATTCACGGAAAGCAAACGTTTACGTTACGCAAGCTACCCTACATGCCCTATATCCTTGAAGAGTATATTTAAAATTGCTGTTGAGTTAGAGTAGGGTGGATGATAAAGTGATGAAACACGCTGGGCTCACGGACTATGGTACGCCAAGGACAAATTTAACATTGCATTGTTATACGAGTGTCTCAATTAAGCCTCGACCGTTGATCTCAATCCTCAGTATGGAACTGGGCCGTTTAGTTGCACTCGTTCTTTTCATCCGATCGATCCACATAGGCAGCATGGTTCATAATTCCTCTGCATCATCATCAAATTCATTCGCAGACATTTTAGTGAAAGCTATTATACGTCTTGTTTAATGTTTAATTTCAATCAATTGTTCTGCTGTTATGAGGCATGAGCGAGAATAAAAATGAAATGTTTTTGTGATGTGCGGCAGTTAAATTAAATTGCCCGGACATGCCATTTCAATAAAACTGCAAATCATTTACCAACATTTGGGTAGGCTTTTGTCTCGTTTACAGTTTTTTTTCTTCATTCTTTTTGCATGAATTTCCCTTTCGAAAATATTGTTGGGTTTTCACACATTTTTTCAGCTTTAAATAATACATTCTTCTTCTAAGTGTGAATTATGCATACAAGAAGGAGAATGTTACCCATAGTTTATAAACGAATTTGCATGACAAAATGTTTTGTTTGTTTTAGAATTGAGAAATCATGATCTGCTTAATAAAGTTAACTATACATAACAATTTCATACATAATTGAAAAAGAAGACTTAAATATTTTCTTAAAATGCCATTTTCATCTTTAAAAGAGTAAATTTAAAGTAACTTACAAGCAGCGACTCGTAAACACTAAACAGTTGGTTTCATTCAAAAAAAATTTAAACTATGTACACTAACTAATAGTAAAATAACCAATTTCAACAGACCAACCGTTGTTTAATGTTTTTTTTTGAAAGTTTCAATCAACATGTGCTTAAACAAACTAAATTCCAATTAGCATCATAATTTGTAAGTTTGTGTACTAACTACCATACTTCCGGTAATCGTTCGTAAACCCTAAACTGGGAATAATTGTTCTCTAGCCAGGGTAAGTGTTTCAATTTAGGTGAGTATATTGCAGCGCAGCAAAGGGTCCTTTATTCGATATTATATACACTTAAATGTAGAATGTTGCTACTTTTCACGACACATTTAATACATAAATAATTTATGATATACGTGCAATAAACTAAATTGATATACAAACCCTTGCATATTTGATATATGCATATCGGTTGTTTGCGTAGTGTATTGTTTTCCATAGTAGAATTAACATTTTAGGAAAATTAGTATTGTTCTATTTAAATTATTATAAATACAAATTTTTGGCCGGAAGTGTTAATATTTGAATTGAATTTAAATAAAGTGGTGCATATAAAATAAACAAATGCGGTACCAATTTTAGTTCTATTATTTGAGTGCCTTTATTTGTGTGTTTGAAATTGGAATGCATCTAACAATAATTATTGTTAATAATGTGTGTATTCGTTAAATTTATAAGCGATTACCATTTCCCAAAAGGGGTTAGCTAAAATATAAATAATAAATAGAACCTGCGGCAGGACGGCCACGCAGCAATTTATGTAAAAACTGCAACAACTAATTAAAATTGCCCTGAAATGAATGCCTGTCGTATAAAAATTGTGTATACATTTTTTATTAGAATTAACAGATGTCTTACAATAATCAATCTTTTGACCTTGTAATGATTTTTGTGCCCCTGGGCCCTGACTTTTTTTAAATTTGCACCATTTTATATCTCAGAAACGGTGCAAATTTAAAAAAAGTCAGTTTAGTTTATAAGATACATATGAAGTCTTGAAAGTTTTTACTCAAGTTTTCATTCATTGAGTTTAGTAATAATGCAGTTCACGAATTGACCTTTTTCTTGTTTGAATATTAAGGTTTTGAAATAATCGGGAATGCAAGACCTATGTTCTAGGTATGAACGTCAAAACGAAAAATGTTTGTTCACCATTACGTTCGCTCGACTGGCCATATGCCAAATAGTTACAAATTTTTGTTGCACGTTTTTGTTTTAATTTTTTTGTTATGGTTTGGTTAAATCTTAGATTGATCTTGATGATGCTCTCGCTTGCATATAGTACACATAATTTACAAACATCTAGTGAACATCTAATCTTCGGGTTAAACTGAATGCTGCAGCACACTTATTTTGAACAAAAACATTTTTAGCTGAAAATTAATTAATATACTCAATTTCAAGACTCCTAATCTGTACTAATAAACAGTTGAAACGCACCACTTCTCATTCACACAAATTAATTACATAAAAATATTTCGAAATGAATCTAATCCGCCATACACTTCTAAGCCAAAGAAAGTTAGTAAATTCACATCCTAATTTATGGAAATATTTGTTTTGTTTGAATCGATGAGTTTAGCGTTTCAGCACATAAACCGTCCTTGTAACTATTGACAGATGCGGATGGATTGCGATAATTAAGTGAAAATCATATAAATCAACGGCAACTATAATATACGAGTATGTTAACTTGAATTAGGGATATTTATGGGCCCGAATTGTTTGCCAATCCCAGACATTTTGCGAATCAGTTGTGAATGGATGTAAGCTTAAATGAAATATGGATGTCGGGCGTGTCATACTATTAAGAAAAATATGTGTGTAAGTCCAATTTTTGTGTCAATTCATCAAAATGTAAATTCAAAGACAACAGTTTTGCCGAGTTAGACACTTAACCTCGCCTTAAAATGTGTGTAGAATATGCAAAGGGATACAAACTGCTGACGCTGTGCATTATAATCCCGTCTGAGACGATATGCCCTATGCGTATTCGGAGTTGCTATTACATTTATGACTAGACCCATTTTTTGTTGTGCTAAATTCACGTATGAATATGTCACGTAAATCGATTTAAAACAGTTTTCCTTTGAAATTTTATGACTTAAGACTTTTATCATAGTTGAGCAGCTTGATAATTTTGGACTTGAATCTTGACATATTATTGCATACGCGTCTTTTACACACAACGTGCTTACACGTTTTTGTAAAATAATAAGGACACACAACATTTAATGAACAATAGAAATGAATGAAGAAATGTGTCCACCCACTCTCACGTTTATTGTTTAGTTTATTTGCCATAAATGCCCCAGCCAAGCATTTCCAACAAACACTTTAAGTGGCGATTCATCCATTATACGAGAAAACTTTGTACCTACATGATATACCATCAGCATCTACCTAAACATTATGCAAGATAGCGTGAAATTGGGTCAAATTGGTGGAGTCCAGTGGAACAGTTCAAAGTTCTCTAAAGTTGCTCAACCCTTGCCATTATCACGCGCTTATAATAAGACCTTTTCACAGCTATAAAACCCACTTAACTGATTTTACCCTAAAAATAATTAAAGGGTTTGCATGCGGGTTCTAACTTCTGACCAAATTTCTGGACAACATTATATGTAGCGGTATTTTTACGGTCGAATTCTTAGGTTTTACAGCCTTTGGGTATACATAATGTCAAGATTTTTATACACACGTGTTGAATTCTGTATAAGGAATTCGCCGCATTTAATTTTTTTTTTCAACGAGTATTTCTATATTAAACCCAAATGAATGAAATTGTTTGCATTAAAATTTGTTAACATCGTGCACAATTATATGTTTTGTTGCATTCCCATCCTTTGTATAGTCCCAAAAATCGGTCGTTTTTATTTGAATTTGGATTTCGTGACATGCCGATGCTTGCGTTTTAACGCTTTTTTTATGTGCCACAAACCAAAAATAAATTAGCCACAATAAATTTATTTTACAATCAAATAAATATTTTTAATTGGTTACAAATGTTATTCCATCAAAATAAATGGAATAACGATGCACCAACCAAATTGCATCTTTGATTTATCTCATTTTCATTTCAGTTTACCACCCAAAAAAATATATTTTATTATTTTACAAGTTTAAATGTGTTCTAAATTCGTAATATGTTTATTTTTGAAATAAATTATTAGTTGAATCTGCTGTTAATCAAATGGTGCATCTTCAAAACTTCAGCAGCTGTGTACCAGATTGTTCAATAAACCTTCGGGGTCTTCGCAAAACTGTTTCGTGTCAAAAAATTAAGCACGTTGTTTATGACATCTATAATGTTTCAATATTGTCACATAAATACGAGAATCGTGAACATTTGATCCATAATTTATAACTACATTTACTGGGAGTGCCTTTCCCAAGTCCAGGAATCATCATTGAATCATTTCAAATTAAAACATTAGACACGTTGCTTGAGATTTAAAAAAGCTCTGTTTCGGAAAGAATTTTTAAATTAAACATTATATTGTCAGACCATTTAATAATTCAGTAAGATTTTATTTATTATTCAGTCGAATAAAAGTAGTAATTCTGCGAATTGAAAAAAATAGTATTGTAGAAGATAGGACGCAATTCATTATAAGAAGATGGCAACTTTAAAAATGAAAATTTCAAGTTTCTTTTACAAGATGCATTAGCCCTTGGGGAACTCAATTGCTGATTTCTAAGGTACACTGATCAAGAGTGTCGGTGTTAGCAATTTTAAAAGTTAATATTAGGGATTCTCTTGTTTCAATATGATGTTTTGAACGCTAGCATACTCTAATTACTGCATACATGAATTATATCATGTATTCAAAACAATTAAGGCATAAGATTAATAAGTAATGAGATTCACAAAATCAAACACCTTCGTCTACAAACAATACTTTAGCAGAATTTAATTTATTCTAGCTAACTAAAAGTTGCTATTTGTTTCGATGAAATCAGTTAGTACCATATTCGCGGAGCCAAACCCAACCGATGATTTCTGGAGAAACGCTTTTGTTGTTAGAAAACTTTTATTTGCTTTTCAACACTTTTTCAAATAATTTTTGATATTACAGATAAAATATATAAAGTTGTTGAAGTCATTTTATTTATCTTTTTGGCGAAAATGATTCACAACTGCCGATTTTCATCTATCATGAAATTACTTATTTATATCTCAAAAGCATTTAGTATTTTCGGAAAATATCTTTCCATTATTCTTTACTTTTATGTAGAACTAAAAACCTTGCGTTTATAGAAATTAATTGTTATTATTATGCAATTCTTTTTTCAAACAGTCGACATAATTAATTCATGCCACAAATTGAGAATCAATCAAAAAAATGTACTTAATTATCTATTTTTTATTACTGCATCTTAACTTTGTTAATTGATTGAGCACAGGGTTTTCCATTGTTGGCAAAAAGATTTTAAGAGTTCATGGTTGTATCTGTAAAATTTGTTTTATTTCAGTTACTGAAGACAAATCACGATTGCAAGGTACAGCAACACTTAAAAATGATGAAAGTTACTACATATTACCAAATTGGGTGTTCTATATCAGAGAAAAAGACCTTCAGTGGAGAAATCCATTTTTAGATGACCGGTGTTTGTAAACAAAAAAATTATCTAATTTGATACAATTTCTAATTGAACTAGCTGTAAAAAAATGAGATTTGAATTTTTCCTTCAGTTAAAAAATCGTGTTTTATTCAATTTTAACAATTCTACACTAATTGCCGTAAATGAACAACCCTGTATATGAGTACAAAGTAAAACAAATATTAATTATTTTTAATCTTTTTGGTTCGATTGAGCCACATTAGGAATAATGTTCGTAAAATATTGTAAATAACATGGAATTCAAAAATTGTATTCACTCAAGAATGCATTAGGCAGCTGTGTAATTGCTATTCCTTAGAGTATTCCATTAAATCATTGTAGCTTGTGATATGATTGCTCATTGCATGCAAGTGTATACAAACATATAAAAACACATCAAGTGATATATTTACTCGTGCAATGTCGAAAAAAGCTTCACAGCAATGTGCTTTCTACAAGTATTTCCGGCACTTAACTCAACAACTCTGTTATGCATTAATTAAGCTGAGACCCTTGAATGTTCGCAATAAAAGCGTTCACAATTTCACTTAGAATATAATTATCCATTTCTTCAATTGAATTAACACACAAAAATAAAACAACCACACCACATTTTGAGTGTTTAAGGTTCGTTAGTCAACAACACCAAAGCCTTTTCTGAATTCTGACATCAAATGAAAATATGTTTGTACGATTGTTTTTCGTCTTTATTTGACTGTAACTTATCAGTGGAATGGTCGTGAACTTTAATAATTACACGGCATTGACGGTATATGCGAGAAAGCACACAAAACCAAAACTTAGGGTGATCAAAGGCGTATTGTATCTAAATGGCGAACAGACTACCCCCACAAATGCTACTCATTTTGGCGCTTAAAGTTTCAAACTTTCACCAGACTGTGAATAATTAATCATTATTTTCAATTGAAGAGCGCTTGCTATTCGAGATGACTTAAATGAAGCGTGAAATTAAACTGAATGTAATAATATTCAATTAGGTGATATGAAGCGGTTATTTGTCAACGATTGGCGCATCACGTTGCGTTGCAACTTATTTCGGGTCCTTCGCCCATTTTTCTTTTGCTCTTAAATTAATGTTTCGACTCCATGACATCACATATAATGCTTAAATTACGGAAAGCGACATATGGAGGTCAGTATTCTTATTGCATATTCCTTAGTGGCACCAAATTGCCCCCATAACATGTCATTGCTCCTTACAACCGCATGTACATTGCACAATAAACCTAACTAACATAATGCGTTGGATGTGCTCTTAGTGTCCTTTTACGTTAACGTTCTCATAACGGTCACATACAGATACCCGTACACATAGTGCAGAATAGATTCCTTCACCAGATGGTATAGTAGTTTGGCTTGTATCCGCATAATGCTGCCATATTCTTCGTTTCTCTTTCTCCTTACCATTATTACAGTGTTCCTCACATTTTTCCATTAGATACCTTATCAGGAATCACCTTTAAAGTATTCACCGCACAAGCCATAGCGCACACATTTAAGAAGATGCTTATTTGCCGCCTGCAAAAGGGCATACAACCGATTTTCATATTTCACCCGGTCGTGCACACACAAAGAGTGCAGCGTATGAGAAGGGTGAGCACCCTTTTAATGGATCCGCATGAAGCCCCGGAGCTTTACATTGATGTCGCATTTAAAGTCTAAAGAGCAACTCCCCATTGCATTGTTGGTATTGGCGCCAGATTATTCGCATTATTCAATTTACAATACCCAGTCTCGCATCAGTGGTTGTACCAAAAACAAGCGTCACCCCCATTATCCCGTTTTGTTATTAATATTTCTGCATCACCCATAATACCTACCATGTTGCCTCCGCAGTTTATCCAATTTATTGTTGCAGAGTTTTGCTTGTGAGTTGTGCTGTGTTCTGGGTTCAATCCATTATTGGTGCATTAGCACACATTTATGTACTATATAATAAAATATGCATCGCATACACTTTTATTGTCTGCCCGATTTCATCCCCTATACGAGTATATGCACGTCTTAGATATATATTTTTCACATAAATTATAATGGGGTTGTGTATGCATCAATGACCACTTAGCACAAGCTTTAATACTTGAGGAATAAAAAACAAAGCGTACACTACACTCTCCACACACACTGCACACACACACAAACACACACAAACACAATTATTCACTCACTAAGCACTATATCGCCCAAAAACCACCCACTTTTCTTTCTTGCACACTTTTTTTTCCTCAATTTAATAAATAATGCAAAATATTTGTATGCCACAGCTGTAATCGCTGCACAATCGTTTCATTCGTCCATGCAATAATCGTATTTATATTTATTTATTCAAAAGGTTTTTTTTTTGGTTGTTGTGCACTTTTCCACACTTTTGGCTTCTGTTTGTTTTTATATTGAATCTCTCTCTTTCTTCTTCTTGTTTGTCTTTTTGTTTGACAAACAGATTACAAAACAATTCACTTTGTTCGCACAAAATGCCGCACACCCAACGATGTCCAAGTTCGCAGACGCGTCGCAACGCTAACGAAGAAAAAAACGCCAACCACCCCAAAAAAACAAAGTTTAATAATTATTTAACGATAGACGTATAAGCTGTATTTTTTGGACATTCACAAGCGACACGGTATTAAAACGTGTTGTACACGCGCGTACAAAAACCGACCAACTGAATGGCGATGGTTGCGTGCGATCGCAACTGGATAGCAAGAGATTGACTCCCAAGTCCCAATGTACATATATATGCTCCAGCCTCCAGCCTCTTGATCTGTCTCCAGCAACACAATGCAACAACAAATGCTTTTACAAGAAGTAAAAGCAAAAATTGTAACGCGTTGCCATGTAACATCGCCACATGGCCTTTTCGTATATTTGGCTAGAGGGGTGCTTGGAGATTGCGCAATTCAGTAGAGTTACCCCTTACATGCACAAATCTCATCTCTGCAGCGACAAATGAGAATGTTTCATATCGTAATGGAGAAATCAGACGCAATATAGCTCAAATCCCTCCTGATGGAACATTAAAATTGAAAAGTCTTCAAAGGTAATCAACTTGGTAAATATTTAATATAAATCTTTTTAACTCATAAACAAATTTCTATTAATAAATTCCTTATTATCTGACCTTAAGATCCTTTTAATTGTTTTTCCTCATTTATTTTTAAATTCCTTTGATAAAGAATACCAATATTTTCCAGACATTTTATGAAATGAAGTTCTATTATTGGTTGGTATGTATTTAAAAATGTAACAAGGATAGCCTTTAAAATATCCAATTTTGCTATTGTTCGAAATTTTACTTTAATGCAATGTTCGAAAAAAATCTTGAAAACTGTCGTCGTTTACAAGCGACTAAAATAATAATTTGACTAAATACATGGGCATCCAACTTTTAGGCAACTTTTTTTTTTAGATTATTCCATACATTTTAAATTTTAAAAATAACCACACGCCTCTCAATCAAGGCAAAAAAGATACAAAAACGTATTTTACATATTATTTGTATATCCACTTCCTTAACACACGTCGTAAACAACACACTACGCAATATAATACATAATCCTCTTCCATTTACCTTCTAACATATTTACGCACGTATAATTCAGAACAGCCAAAGATATATTGTATAATCACAAGTCATCACACCATAAGTAAGAGGGACACGACTCACGAGGCAGGTCCCAATATACTTGATGGAGTGTTGGCGATGGCATTAAAATTCTTATTGCAATATGTTCTCATTTTCAAAGGCTTTCACATTTGAATGACCAAATCACTCACTTCAAACTTCACCAACCACACGTCCATACAATTTATTTAGTATCCATTGAGGCAGCATGCTATGTATCAAATACGAATTTCCCGATCGAGTTATGTGTTTTCATTCTTAAATGCTTATAAGTGTGCCGACTATTTTCAAGCGTCTACTCCATTTTCCAATTTGTTAAAATTCTCAATGAAAATTTAATGTTTAGCAAAAGAATGCCTTTTAAAATATTTGACGGATTTTAGCTTCTACTAATAATTGGTTTAATTTAAAAATATAAAAGAAAAATTAATTAAAGAATTATCCGACTACCGAGTATTAATAATAATTGAAAATATACAAGATGTACAAGATATAGGTGTGTAAATTTGAACGTAACGTGCGCCTATACGCATTTCAATTATGATTTATGTTTAAATTAAAATGTAATGTTAAAGTTGTTAAATACATTTGATAAGTTTAAGTCTAATATTGTCTTGTAAATTCATAGCAAAATCGTTCGTGCGAAAGTGGCGTCATCTCAATGCACAACGCATTTGTTTATAAATGGAAATGTAGATTTTTTTATACTTTCACAAGTGCCTTCGATAAGTAATATAGTAATCTCGTAGCGACACCTATTTGTGATAACAAAAAACTTGATTTCTTGAAATTATTTTAATCGAACTGTATAAACTATATATAGGATCAATGCACAATGCACATATGGTTTTAAGCTCTTCCTTAAAAATATCGTTTTAATGTTAATACATTGATTGAATATAATTGAAAATATGTTGAGGAATAGAAAATTGAAACAATGTTATAATTGTAATGTAAAAAAAATTGAAATAATTTGAATCAATATTTTATCCTAATCAAATTTATCGAACTGCGCTTAGTGTGAATAAAAGAGGTGATTGTTTCTGATGCAATTGGTTCATATATTTGCTGTTGGTTCTTTTTCTAGCTACCGAAATGTGGATGTTAAGAAATAAATTAAATGACCTAAAGGACGATGTTTTTGGGTGCAATGAAAAGCATTAAATATTTGTTCAATTTGTCCCGAATCTTTGTTTGAATCAGTTAATAACATTCGTCGAGGTATAAAGAGCAAACGTGAAAAGAAATTAGCACAAAAATGTTGTTATTAATTACCGTAAATTTTTGGTTTTGTTATCGACTTTTTATAAGATCCACAAGAAAATATGTGCAATCTTAATGAGTTCCACTATTCCCTCAATTCGCCTGACACATTTTCTTTTAAATAATAACTACATATGAGCTTCTACTAAGTTCACATTCCGATTTGTCTTCTACTCTTGGTTTAAGCATGGCAACCATATATTTCTCTAATGTAAACGTTTCCACTACAAATACACACAATTATTTTTCTGGACCAGTTTTTTGAAGTCGAAACGTGTTTCTGTGTTTTTACCTTTCAAAAAAAAATACATCGCAGGGAGAGCGGAGGGTGTCCACCCCATTTTAGTTAGTTGGCTTTAATCCTCGTGAATATTGTAACATCATCATTCATCCACCATAATATCAGAATGAATATAATAAAACAGAAATAATATGTATACATATTTTTTAAGATTTGTATTATCCGCGACAATGTATTCGAAGTTTAAAAGATGAGTTCGAAAAGGTGCTGCCCTCATTTTACATGTGGTAAGATGCAAAACTAATTTTAATCGACACATTTCATATTCCTCTGAAGACAAAAGGGGATTGTTGAATTGAAACTTCCGAATGTCGATCAGTCACTGAGCGCTCTCGATAGTAGTAAATTTATAGCCATTAAGCAGAGCGGTTGATTGTTGATTGTTATGTGGTTTGTCTAAGTGAATTGTTGAATTCTTTTTTGAATTAATTCTCATAAGTCTTAATTATTAGTTCATAAGTCAAGTTAACAAAAGCCAATCTAGCTAATTAGCCGCGAAATAGCTGCTTTGCGCCACAATGATGATAACCGAGCTGTGCCCAAATCAAAAGGATTATGTGAAAACTGAAATGTGAATGCAACGCCCAGTCTTAGACTATATTGTATGCATACGAGTACATAAAAATACATGTATGTACCATATTTACATATGTCGCATTGCACAGTGAAAAAGTTCAGTGTTGGTGATATTATTGTGAATGTGAATTGAGAATTATAGTGAATTATAAAAGTGTAAAAAATATAAAAATGCAATGTCCATCGTGGACGCCAACCTGTTGCGCGAGCCATCAAAGTGAACAATTCTCAAATTGCAAAAGTACCACCATCGATTTATCTGCGGAAATTATTGAAAGCCGTAAATAGTCCCCAAATGCCATATTCTTAATAAATTCCTGATTGTGCATTCATTTTGCTGCACATGTATATGCTGTATATATGCTTGGTGATTTTGCTGCATTATGTGCTGATTTGTTGTTTTTTTCTTGTTTTTTGTTAGTTTGACGGCACTGCGCCTGATCGCTTCTTGTTGGGGAATTAAAAAAAATTTCAAAAATAAGAAGGATTTCACTAAGGAAAATCCCTAGAATTTGTTTTGTTTGTTTTTGTTTGTTTTGTGACGTTTCGACTTCGTGTAGTTAAAAAAAATATTTTATTTGTTGGCGCTTTTTTTCCTGTTCATTTAAATTGTGCAAAAAAAAAATTTTGTTTTTTGTATATTCTGTGCATTGTATAATAATTGCTTGGATGTAGCCATTATGAATTAAAATAAGATCAATACATTTTTGGATATATTGAGAACTCACAACAACAATGGGATTAACCACATCACGTCCCATTGAGCCTGCCCCCAATCATAGCGGGCTGCAACTGCAACTGGAGCCAGACGCTGCGTCCACACGCACAACGTCACCCACATCGGCGATTAGTCATCAGCAGACATCTTCTCATCATGTTCGGCAAGCGAGTGTACGAAGTCGTGCATATCAACCCATACCGCCATCCGATGAATTAGACAAACGATTTGCTAAAGTTCTGGTATGTTCAATAAAAAAAATCCTCTAATCAATGGAATTTGTTTGTGAAAATATTCGTTTGCCCACATTCTTTATGTGGGTGTCACTCGTTCCCTGCCTTTTATGCTTCCAGCTGACCGGTTTTATGAATTAAACTGTTTATGTGCATCACGCTCGCTATTCCAGAATTTCTATCTTGCTATGTCTCTTACTGCAAGCTACAGGCAACATCTCGAAAGTTTATGCGTCAACCGGTTATGTCATTTTCATCCCGCCGTACCGTAAAGGGCAGTAAACGATTGAAAATATTTGAGACTACCTCTTGTCACACTGTGTGTGCCGCAAACTTCACAAATGCATGTATCCACCAAATACGTGCCAACAATATCAAAGCAAACACAGTACTTGAGACGTGCTTCTTCTTCCTATATCCACATTAGTTTTGAATACGATCCTAAGAGGTGGTGTGATAAATAGAAAAAGTCACATTCAATGATTTTTCTAGGGAACTATTGAGATTACATAAAATGTTTGCGACCGCGCCATATAGTCCTGAAATAAATGAAAAACCGGGAAGAATTACTAAATTAAAATATTATTCAACTTCATGTTTTATTTCATAATTCAAACCAAATCCGAATTTTAAACGATTAACTTATTTCGAATTTAGACGAAACACAATCATAAATTAATATGTCATGAAAAAAGAAAAACGAATTATAATTAGTAAATATTATTAATTTAAGTGGCATCGTGCATCACTTAATAAAAATTTTAGAATGACAAAAAACTGTTTTCTGAAATAATGTACATTACTTATTTAATTTATTAAGAAATGTTTTTAAAAAATACATTTAAATACGTATTAAAGTTTTTCTAAAAATGTTACCTCGTTTTTACATAGAACACTAATTTTGTTATCTAAAAGAAATGTTTAGTGATCCTACTTACATTTAATTACATTTTTAATCATAAAATCGCAGAGGCTCACACAATTAATTTGTAAGGGCATTTTGGTATATTGTTTGTTTCGAAATTATCGACGCACATAAAAAAATCAACACGTATTCATTCATATCAAAGCCTTTTCCATTTTGCTTTCAATTCGGTGTTGCATTATACATACAAGAAATCACTCCAAATATATTAAGTTCCTTTTTTAAAAGGTGCAGATGATCAAGTTGTCATATCGATTAATAGGGAAGCCACTCAAATATAAATCAAGATCGTAAATCTCAGTGTTGGTGAAAATATCATACATATTGTTTGTTTTGTATAAAGTTAATAGTAAGGCTATCAACTAAACTTGATTTAACCAGAGAATATTTAATGAATCATTGTTATCATAAATCATAATCTTTTGTACTCATGAAAGGGATTGCGTCAATAAAACGCCGATAACAGATAAAGGTATTTAATTACAAATACTATATTCACCTATTGATTAGTAGATAAATGCTTAACAATGTCGATAGTGACTAAATCCGTACACCGCAGATAAGATTATGCGATACGATGCATAACAAATGTTAATTAATTGGCATAAAACAAAACCCAAATTATAGTATATAATACCGCACCCTATTAATTTTATTACTTTTATTGCCGAATTTATAAGTTTTAGCCCTTTTTGATCCTTCCTTATGCCTCTAGTTTCATTTCTATACGGCAATTTTTCTTCAAAAACAGCTGTAACGATTTTAAACCAAACATTTGTTTAAAAAATATTTCACATGGAATTAGCAATAAGAATTCAAAGTCACACAAATGTACTTGAGAATTGTAAACTTGAAATATGTATTTTATCAGTAAAATGTTGTTGCTATTTTGATTGTACGATTGTGTCATCATTTTTAAAGCCATGCATTTATAATTATGTCAGATGTTAAAATATATAATTAGTAATTTAAAATGCTGCACTAATAGCTATGTGTCATGTATGTGGTATTTTATTTTGAGCGTATTTTCGTTGTGTGGAAGTTGGAAAAGTATATAAGCGCTTTGTAACTGTTTCTCACTTTTACTTTTGTATCACATTGGTGCCCTCCTACCTATACGAGTAAGCGATTATGTATGTGGTCATGTAAAATTAAATACTGCAGTTTTATATTGATTAATTTTGAGTTAATTTTAAACAATGAGCTCATCCAAACTTAGTGGTGGTTCAATTCACTTAAATAAGCCAGCATTTTGCCAGAAACGAAAAATGTGACTCTCATGTGTATTTAAATAGTGAGTAATGGTTTTGGCAACTTGGATAATTTCCAGCAAAAGAGCTGACCGAATGCAATGATTTTTTTTTAAATGTACACATTATCTATAAGGTAAAAGAAGGTTGCCTAAAGCAGATTGACCAGACCGATTCCTAAGTCTTAACTGTTCAGCTTGAACCACGCAAATTTGGGAGTATGTATATTCCTTTTATGGCGTAACCAGCCTATTTTCTAAGAGATTTAAAATAATTTTTCTTTGATTTTACAACATCTGACTAACGTGATATTTTGAATATGGTACCTAAAGATTTTAGGTGCCAGATATTTGTTTGACAAGTCAAGATGAATTTGGCACTACTTGAAGTAGTTGCACTTTAAATATAAATTGCTATTAAAGAATACGAAGTTTCAAATTATATTAATTTTCTGTTAAAGATGTAAAAGATGGCAAGACGCTGCTAATTAAGAGCATTTTGGAACCCCTTGCGACAGTTTAAATAATAGTCCAAGTTTTAAAGTGAATACTAAATAATAGTACTTAAACATTAGATTATATATTAAATTATTAAAATGATGGTTTCTCTATCAATTCCAAATACTTAATGCAAAGTAATGCATTTTAATGAAAAATACTTATTAGTGGGATTTGAACAACGACGTTAATCATTGCAGTACGTACATATTAGTTGACGTAATTGAGGCTTTACAAGTATACCGCCTATATATGCACTATTTCAAATTACTCGTAGGAATATTGCAGTATCGAATTAAGTAATGAAACTATAAAAAATGCTATACACTGCAAGAA
Organism: Sylvicola cinctus; assembly: GCA_963854165.1. NCBI lineage: Eukaryota > Metazoa > Arthropoda > Insecta > Diptera > Anisopodidae > Sylvicola > Sylvicola cinctus. Next base: position 28,150,727 of record OY974083.1, on the reverse strand, counting down.
GTGCATCATAAACTATTTACGCGTCTGTATTGTATGATGATCACACTCTAACTGCTCTAACTATAAACAAAACATGTGCGAGGTTGTATGGCCGCGTGAGCCTCTTAAATCTTGATGCTTGTGAATTGAACTTGATATCAGGCTTCCAAAGTTCACTCCGATAAATTTAGATTCAGGCAGTTTACAATGGGCAAGGGATCAAATGCAGCGATGGTTTCGAATATTTTTGTACCATTTTGTCTCCGATTTAAAGTACATCAACACAAACAATGCCCAGCTGTTGTGGGCAACATAATTATAACTTTCATAGTATTTAATTTAATTTATTGCGTTCATTATTATATTTACATTATTTTAATTTTGATTGTTTATTTGTATTTTAGGCGTCCATGGACCTTCCTCCGGACAAAGCGAAACTTTTGAAAAACTATGACAATGAGAAGAAATGGGACATCATCTGTGATCAGGTATGATTTATGAATTATGATTAAAGTGAAGAGTGTTTGATATTTAAGTTGTACTGGAAAACTGTAACAAATTGATTTTTGCAAAATTATATGTTTTATGGAGTTTCTATGCTGTCAAACTATTATATAAAACTATAAAAAAAACTCCATTTTATTTGCTTTCTTGTTTTCCGTCGAGTTGTACACAATTTGACTATTTTCCAATTTATCAGTTTGCAAGATATGTAAATATTGTACAATGACCTTGAAGTCTTGAAATTTTGACATTGAAACATTAAAAATTTGATTTTTGATCTTAAATTTTTGGATTTTGAAAAGATAAACTGAATAAAAGTTCCGGCTAAAAATTTAAAGTTTACGACACAAAGGATTGAAATTTCAAAAACAAAATGTGAGCAGTTTTTGGTAGAATCTTTTGTCAAAAATAATTCTTGGTCAAATAAAAATATCTCACTTAAGCCTTATGTGCATAATCGTAAAAAATCCAATTTAAGTTTTGCTGATTAAAATCTAATTATTGAGCCATACGAATGAATTAAAGATGTGAAATCTATAATATGTTGACAATATAAGTCACAATTTATAAAAGTTATTTGTAATCGGACACTGAGGCGTCCAACCAGAGCAAACTATGTCATGTCTTTTCGCATATGTGGCAAGGTTTGTGATGTAATTTAAGACAATATTAGCAACTAACACTACGCCTCGTCCTTGGCCACGCTATACCGTATAATTTATAAATTAAACTGCATGTAACATGACGTGCATGTTCGATGTATAATGTACATGTTCAATACAGTATTGTGTACTAACATAAGTAATAAATAATAATATTCTGGCCCTACAATTACTCACGAGTAAGAAATTTAATATTTCAACGATTTTTAACGAAATAAACTCCACATTGTGGACTCTAAATCAGTTCAGTTTCTGGATTAATTGAAACTAAAATCTTTTTTTGTCATAACTTTTTCGAGAAAATGGTAAAATAAAGTTTAAAAATTGTTTTTTGAACTTCAATTAATTCTCCTTATTAAAAATTAATTATTTTTGTGTCAACTATGATTAAACTTGAATTGCATGACGTAATTTCCACTTGATGTAACAAAATGTAAAAATTTAATTATATAATATTAAATTTTGAGTACCTACTTAAGAAGATATTATAAATTTTATGTAAATTGTTGACATAATTTTTAATCGCGCAAAACACGACGTAAACAAACAACCTGAGAACTAATACTCTGCGTCTTTTCATTATCTCTATTTTGTAAATACATACCGCAACAACTCTATTGTGTTGAAATGAGCGTAATTAATTTAATACATCTTACAAGGTCGTTCAAATATTGTGGTGCTTTGAGAAAGACCTCTGCAGTCGACGGTCAAGACCGCGCGCGCATGAGAATTATGTTAACAATGAACACATACATACATAAAACATCAATTCTGATTCATTTTAATTTAAGGGATTAAGAATTATTCCCAAAAATCTCCTTAAATTTAATGTTTGAGATTAAACTAAATGTAATAAATTAACTTAGAAATTATAAGCGTGGTTGACTTTAGAAACTGGACTGTTAGAGACGTTCGAATTGCGAGTACAAACATAAGCAAAACTGTTGTGATTCATCCATGCAAATGTGGAAAGGTTACCTCGTATTTTATCGTACGACCAGTTCCCATATTTGGATTCAAGATCGTGCCAATCATGTGCACAAACTGCCGTTGATCATCGACCTAAATAAATCGAAGCAGTTCAATTTTAGGAGATGAGCGGTTGCTGGTTAATCTTTAAAAATGTGTCTCGGGCCGCGGCGTGGATAATAAATGTGCTACAAAGACATCACAATAAATTTTCATTTTGGGAAAAAAATACCAAACAGTTTCGAGAGTTTTAAGTGGTTTATTCTTAATATGGGGATGCAACACAAACTTTCGTTTGCGAGCTGTTGTTCAAAAATTCAAAACAGGGTGGTTTAACATAATTTTCGATCACAAGTTTTTCGGGTATTTGTTTTTACAGTCAAGCTTTTCGTTTAGAATATTTTCACACGGATATTTAATCTATATTGACGTAAGTCTGTGATGTATACTAAAAAGCATAACATCGGTGAGATCTTGGTTCTTGCGGCATTTAATTGTCGATACCGAAACAGATATAGAAACCCAATCACGCCTTTTACACCAACTTATAAGAATTGTTGTGGTTATTTTATTTGTATCATAGATTCGCCTTGAAAGAGGAATTAAAAAGTCTTGAATGTATAAGTGTCCCTGTTGGTCTGCGTCACAAAATGTGTTGTGAATTTTGCATATTGTGATAAAACGATAAATAACAATAATGAAATGCCCCTTGGAAATTTATTGCTGATTTTCTGTAATTGCAAATATTGTAGTTTCACTTAAAAAGCGTTTTTATATAATAAAATGTGTGCTATGTTGATAAAAACGAGAAAGAAAATATTACGATTGCTGTAGGTATATTTATTAAATTTATGAATTGCGTTATAACATAAATAGTGTAGAAGACGTGATCAATTGGAGCATTCAATAATAAAAATATTTAGATCAATATTCTAAAGCACGTTGCACTTCTGGTATGATATACTTAATTTTTAAATATTTTTGTAATATCTTTATTTCGTCACGAATCTTTTATCAAAGTTTTTTTTTTGTGTTTCACCAAATTTCAGTTTTATTAAATAATTTGTGAAATTTTAAACACACATGAGCTGTACAGTGTACAGTAATTGTTTTTTAATTCCCATAAATAATGAACCACCCTGTTTTAATGTATAGTCAGCACACATGAATTAAAAAAGGCAATTAATTTGCACAATGGTTATTTTGTTATAAATTTCATTTGCCTGGTCATGCGAATCAATTGATAATGATTTTTCCACACGTTTTTAACTTACCAGCGATTTTTATGCTGAATGTGCAGACATCCTCTGGCTAACTGTGTTCATATTGTTTGTGAGTGTACCTCGTAGTTGTTGAAATTTGAAATGAAATGTACTCGTATGGAAACACGAAAATTCGCCGGACGTTGCGTGAAAAATGTGCAAAGCTAATGAATTGAGTATCACGCTGAATGAATACACATATCACAATATCACATAACATGTACGGTGTACCTATAAAATATTGAATTAATTATTAAATTTTGAACTTTGCTAATACGTCTACCTACCTATGAACTAAGTTTGTTATTTGTATCAATCAAGACATTTTTCCATACATGAACCAAAAACATCATTCTCTTATTCGTATTTCGTAGAAACCAATAAAGAACTACATAATTTGTGTACACATCACTGTATTGAGTGATCAATTGTTATTATAATTTCAAAGAACAAACTATAGCGGCGCAATGACATCCAATGCTGGCTTCGTGGCGTAGATCACAACTCACACACACCCAGTCAGTTGTTATTTATTCACTCATAGTCTATTTATATTTCCATATGTGTATGTAATTATTTAGATTGAAAAAACTATAGTTAAATGACTCAAAATGACTCATTGTAGCGTATAAATGTTATTGAAGACCATCCGCGATGATGTCAAAATGTATGATCATCAGGCGCTCACGCAACTTCTTTAGACCGCGCACCGCTTATAAAAACGACACGTCCAAGACGGAATTGCCATCTCAATTCACTGCACGTGAGGTTTGACGTGAGACCAGGACAATGTTTCGTCTTATATTATGTTTTAAGTACTTTGTCTATATTTTTGTGGGCTTCCGGTTTTTGAAACTCGATGTCAACAACATTGTGCCTTCAGCGTCGATTAATTGAACAAACTCTCTCGTACACGCATTAAAATATAACAGCATGTTTTCGACAGCGATATTTGTGAACTTCTTCTTGTTTATCGTTTAATCGCCTGCATTGAACCACACATTTAAGTATTGGTTGTGTACTTGTAGTGTATTGTCTTCTGAGCGTCATCTCATAAAGCTGTAGCTACACTGAGTTCCTTAAAATATGTGCAACCACTTTCAAAACAGCCGCACACGATTCTAACACGCATCGGGGGAATTCGAGCGATGATCTCGCGGGCACTGAAAAGAAGCATGTACAACAATTATACAAAGAACTCATTAACAAGCTCAAGTCTTGTGCCGGCATCCCATTCCATTTAAAATATTTTCTCCCTTCATTTTGTTGCTCCGGCCATGTTAAATACGTTTTGAGTAGTCTTGTCTCTATATATAATTTATGGTAACGTATATCATGTAAACACTGTACAGCGATCCCCCGCTTTACGGACAATCCCTTTTTATTAGTTTGGTCTTAACCGGAATCCGTTAAGTAAAACTGTAATATTGCCTATTGGTCATGTGATTGTTTTTCAATTAAACAGTGTTACGCGTAAACATTTTCTTTTTTAATTCCTATTTTTCCTATAAGGAACATAGGGCCGAACGAGAGCTTTATCAGCATGTATTGTTTCGGTTTCTGTTATCGCTTATTTTCGGATAGATGGGGGATTACCCCTTCGTTTCCTAGCTTGCTTGATAGGGGCGCCATGTGTCAGGGAGCAAGCGATTGGTTTTTGTGTCCGATATAGATAGTGTTCGTCCTCTGGCAGTTCGCTGTTTGCTATTTTATTTAGGATTTTTCGGAAAATGATGTTTAGTTGAAAATGGTTTGTGAATTTGAACCACAAAAAAAAAACATTGAAAATTAATTTTTCCACGATATTATACGCAAATAAAAATGCTTCGTTAAAAATAGGTAAACTTTGAATTTAAAAAAAAATATTTTAAATTTCGTTATAAAGAATTTTCGTAAATCGAGGGAACACTGTTTTTGTATACAATATGCGAGTACATAATTTTTTCCAATATGCACATGTGTTCCGCATCGGTTTTGTTTATCTTTTTTATCTCGAGGAAATTATATTCATTCATCGTAGTTCATATTTGTATTCAGCCCTATATACAAATTATCTGTAGAGAATTATGAAGTTGGGGATGGTTACGAGTATATTCCATTATTTTGCCGTATGACATCCCTTTCGCGTCGTTCGTGCAACAAACCTTGTTTGTGAGCATTAATACGTATCCAAAACATTTCTCATAATTAAAAAAAAAATGCTTTTAAGATTAGCTAATTATCCAACAAATGAAACAAAATTAAAATTGTCTAACAGTTTTCAAATTCATTTTAAACACTTTAAATTTGAGCATAATAATATTGAAATATTTAGCAAGTAATTAGGATTGAACATGGATGTGGTGCGGCAGATTTTAGGGCGTACCAAAAAGAAATATACAAGTCAATTCCTTAAACACTACCAAAATTGAAAATACTTGAGAGTTATAAATGTATACAAACTTTATTTTATAGGCCGAATTAGAGAACTTATCACGCTTATATTGGAGTCGAAGGTCATTAGGTCAATTGGCAGTCAGTTGCATGTTTTGTTTCTGCAATTCCCATTAGAAAAAAAATGTATAGCCACCACACAATAAAAGAATCTGCAATTTAAATAATAACGTGTGTAAAAAGGCGGGAGACTTGTAAGGTCAACTCCATTGGCAAACACGCAAATTCTTACTATTGTCTATACGTTCTATGGTTTTAACTATATATAAAATCCATGTGAAAGCCAAAAGGTCAGAAACAACGACACGAATTGCACACGAGCTTTGTTTGGATAACGGCCAATGAAGTTTGTTTTTAATCAACTAAATGCCACAAATAACCCAAATACGCTTAACATATCATTCTTTTTCTGATTGGTAAGAAAGGTGGAATGAGAAGCTCTTTCAGTTTAGCCGCAACTTTGGTATTGAACAAGCCCTTGTTAAAACGCAACGTCTAATTTAAGATACAAATCTTGCAATCAAACACATCAGAATTATGACAAAGCTCGCGTATGTGTGACCGAGAATAGGTACAAAGAGAAAATCGTTAGTGGGAGATGACCTCTGATCACGCCCCAATGTGTTTATAATAAATGAAACGTGATTGACCCAATCCGAAAAGTAATTGTGTGCGCTTCTGGAATTGTATTGGATGAGAACGTTATGGAGATTGTGGGAGCATAATCTTCAATGTTTGCATTTCTACATGTGTTTTATTTTTTATGTACAATTGGAAATTTTTATTTAATTTATGCGATCCAAACACTACAGCGGGTGATATGGAGTCTTTGTGCGATTTAAATCAAAGTTATTTGAGGAGTCTTTAAAAAAGTTGGTGCATTTATGTGAAATTTATATGGAAAATCGCAGACCCCACGAACTTTGTTTTGCCACAGATTTCGCCAACAATTTTTTTTTAAAATCTTTTATTCATTATACTTGAAGATTAACGAGTAACAAAATTAATAAAGTTCAATCTCTTAAGTCTAACCTATTCAAAAATATAAAAATATAAACGACCGTGTATCTATCTTTATATGAGTGGAGTCGCTACAAAGTTTTACAAACGTATTTGTCAATTCCAGAAATAAAATAGGCATATTTCAAATGCGAAAATGAATCGCGAAGAACGCGAAAAAAATCGTGGTTCGTGAAAAAAATGACTATTTTCTTCTGCAGTAATATTTATAATAAAGGTTTGATCTGTAAATGACACCAGAGCAGAAACCTGATATATGTTTTTTATGCGAGAATTTAAATTATAATTATTATAAAAAAACAAAATTAGGATCTTTTGACAACAGCACCATCTACCGGTGTTAAAGTTTGTTTTAAATATTTCAAGGTCCACCATCTATTTTTTCTGTTGCCTCAAGTGCCTTTCCCGGCAACATTGTTTTTTGTATTAAAGAAATTTTAATGTAGAGGCTTTTGTGTATCAATATCTGTATACAGTCTACCAGAAATAACGTTTGTCATCTCACAGTTCCAGAGCGTTTGCTGCCTTTTCATTTGTGATTACATCGTGCCGCGGTTATTTTTATTTTCTCCCGCTTTTTGTTTTAACTGTTTTTTTTGCAATACAATTTTAGAGTTCGTACTTCGTACTCTATTTAGTTTGATTGCCTCACTTCCGGTTCACATTTGCTGTGTGCACTGGCGAATCTCAATTGGTAAACATTGTTGTGTTTGTGGTCAATTCCAGATTTACCAACCAATGCCTACATTGTCACAGATATCAGTTATCACTCTATACACTCATGGTTTATTTATGTTATGTTCATGGTGGAGCATTGATGGTGGCTATTTAAAGTTACTCAGAGATGACTGATCCCACTTTACTGTTTTTCTGGTCAAAATTATTGTTTATTAGTCTGACTCAACACTTGCGATTTCAATTATGGACTGACTCAGCATAGTTAGTAGAAGATTACTGCAAATGCACGATTGTTATTTTATTATAGAACGTTATCAACGTATGTATGTAAATGAATTGTGTTTTTAAAAATTATTTTATTGTATTTTTTAGGAAATGGTACACGCTAAAGATCCGCCATCACATTATTTAACAAAATTGCGGACTTACTTGGATCCAAAGGCATCAAGATCACATCGAGTAAGTTACAAATTTTAACTATTTCAATTAACATTTTTAGGCGTTACGTCATGAAACACTATCGTCGACATCTTTTAGTAAGTGGTCCATGAGTATATGAGAGTTTACTCCAACGGTTTTTTTAATATATCATGTGGAGTTATGTTTTTTAATAACGATGATTCACGCTTATTATTTGACTTTTATGTTAATCGCTTATAAACTAATGACAAAATAATTAAAGAACAGAATGAATTGTTTACAAAAATGGGTAGTTTTCTGTACTAATATGTATGTGCAGCGAAGCATCGATGCCCGGGTAGCTCAGTCGGTAGAGCATTGGACTTTTAATCCAAGGGTCCAGGGTTCAAGTCCCTGCTCGGGCGTAATTTTTTTTTTATTCTTGATAATTTCATTTTTTTTTTTATAATTTGTTTTTTTTTTTTAATATTTAGAAACGAAAAATTGTTGGAGAATCAACCTCGACGCAAGTTCTGCGTGATCTTGAAATCTCTTTACGGACAAATCACATAGAATGGGTGAAGGAGTTCCTGGATGAGGAGAATCAAGGCTTAGATGCGCTCATTGACTATCTGTCCTTCCGATTGTCGATGATGCGCCACGAGCAACGCATCCAAGAGGCCAAAACTGAATCCGACGAGCGATTACAACAGCAACAACGTGAGCTGAACAACGCATCCATCGGCACAAGCAGCGGCAACAACAACAGCGGCTGCAGTGATCAGAATGGCAAATACAGCACATCGTCGGTGGTCAACAACAATGGATTTATTCGACCGGGGTTGGGTGACATGATGGATAGTCCCAACCACAAGCGAAGATCCCGACACATAGCCAAGCTGAATATGGGCGCCTCCACAGATGATATTCATGTGTGCATCATGTGCTTGCGGGCCATAATGAACAACAAATACGGATTTAACATGGTAATACAACATCGCGAAGCGATTAATTGCATTGCTTTGAGTTTGTGCCACAAATCGCTGCGAACGAAAGCACTCGTTCTGGAGTTGTTGGCAGCAATTTGCCTGGTAAAGGGTGGCCATGAGATTATTTTGTCCGCTTTTGATAACTTCAAAGAAGTGTGTCAGGAGTCAAAAAGGTTTCAAACCTTAATGGACTACTTTATAAACTACGAAATGTTTAACATTGATTTTATGGTGGCGTGTATGCAATTCGTTAACATTGTGGTGCACTCTGTGGAGAACATGAACTATCGGGTGCATTTGCAGTACGAATTCACAGCACTAGGACTGGACGATTATTTGGAGAAGTTGCGGCTCACGGAATCCGAGGAGTTGCATGTTCAAATTTCAGCGTATTTGGATAATGTTTTTGATGTTGCTGCTCTAATGGAAGACAGTGAAACGAAGACAGCCGCATTGGAACGTGTACAAGAGCTCGAAGATGATTTGGGACGTGCCTTAGATCGTGCAGCTGAAATCGAACGTGAATTTATGACGCGTATGGCTGAACTGGAATCAGAATTAGGTCAAATTCGTATGGAACGCGATGAAATTTCGCTATTAGCACAAGAAAGCAATGAGGAGGTGACAACTCTTCGTAAAGTCCTTAAACAAAACGAGCAAGAGCTAAGACAACGTGAAATAATGTTAGAAACCAAAAATTCAGAGCTTCAAACGCTGACGCGATCATTCCCAAAAGGAAGCTCAATCAATGATAAATTAAGTGAACTGCAAAACGGCAGTTTGCAATCAACCAGTAGTGCATTTATGGCGGCATCCTCAGCAGCTCCACCCCCACCACCACCACCATTGCCAGTGTCGGTTGCAGCACCGCCGCCACCTCCATGCCCTCCACTTCCTCCATCTATGTCATCAAATATAACTGCACCGCCACTAAATGGTGGCACAACAAGAGCACCACCCAAACCGCCTTCAATGATCCCAATGGCACCGCCAGCTGCTGGATTCATGCAGGCACCAGATGGTGCAATGACAATTAAAAGAAAAGTCCAAACCAAATACAAGTTGCCTACTCTCAATTGGGTGGCATTAAAGCCGAATCAGGTGCGTGGCACTATATTCAATGAGTTGGATGACGAACGTCTGCACAAACAAATTGACTTTGTCGACTTTGAGGAACGATTCAAAATTGGCTTGGCTGGAATGTTGGCGAATGGCAGTGCTGGCAATGGATCGAGTGAAGTTGACGGTTTAAATTCTTTCCCTAGCAAGCGGTTCAAACGGCCGGAAAATGTGTCCGTATTAGAACACACGAGATTACGAAATATTGGTAATTATTTTTTAATTTCATTAATATAAATTGTTTGTCCAATTTTAATCATATTTTTCATGGTATTCAAATCAATTGGTACTAAAATAATGTTGAACTTTAAATTAATATCGGCTTTTATTTATTTCAATAGCAATCTCTCGACGCAAATTGGACATGCCTGTAGAAACAGTTATCCGTGCCATAAACAACTTAGATCTAAAACAACTATCGCTGGAAAATGTTGAAATTTTGCAAAAGATGACGCCCACGGAACAAGAAGTCAAAGCGTATAAAGAGTACGTTGCCGAAAAGAAAGACTTGAATCTCTTGACTGATGAGGATAAATTTGTTATGCATTTAACAAAAGTGGAACGCATCTCGGCAAAGCTTTCAATAATGAATTACATGGGCAATTTCTTTGATAGCCTGCATCTCATAAGTCCAGTTAGTATTTTTTTGTCTTTTTTTCTATTCACACCTTTGCTTTATGTTATGCAAACTTTCCTTAGCAAATATATGCCATCATCAGCGCCTCGAATTCGGTGAAAGCATCCAAGAAATTCCGTTCTCTGCTCGAGGTTATTCTAGCGTTTGGTAACTATTTAAACAGCAGTAAAAGAGGGCCAGCCTATGGCTTCAAGTTGCAGAGTTTAGATACGCTACTGGATACAAAATCCACAGACAAACGAATATGTTTATTGCACTACATTGTGGCGACAGTTAGGCAAAAATTTCCAGATCTGCTGAACTTTGACACAGAATTGTTCTATATTGACAAAGCAGCGCAAGTATCCCTGGAGAATGTCGTTGCTGATGTTCATGAGCTGGACAAAGGAATGGATCAGGTGCGAAAAGAAGCTGACTTACGGGCTAAAGGTCCTCAGAATCATGTGTTGCGTGATTTTCTTAATAATTCCGAAGAAAAATTGAAGAAACTAAAAGTTGATGCAAAAACGGCGCAAGACCTATTCAAAGAATGTGTCGAGTATTTTGGCGAATCTTCAAGGAACGCCGATGCGAATGCATTCTTCTCACTGCTGGTCAGATTTTCAAGAGCTTTTAAGGTAATTATGACTTAGTGAAAAAAAAAGAACAGCATTACCATTTCAAAATTTATATCTTAGGGCGCCGATACCGAAAACGAACAGCGAAGACGATTGGAGCAAGCTGCAGCACTGGCTGCCACAAAGAAACAGTCAGATGATGTGATGTTACGAAATAAAGTCAACACTAAGAAGCAACAGGTAGATATTGCACCGAATGTTCCTCCGAATGTCCGAATGTCAGCCACACTTTTGCACAATTTAACCATTTTGAATGCTGAATTAATTGAAACATTTAAGCATGGCAAACAGCATTAATGTTTGGATGCCAACAGTTTTTATTTTATATTCGTCTTATTGATAAAAAAAGAACTAAAACAATTACCTCTTTACATTTTGTTGCGTTGAATGTAATTCTTCTCTCCCATTTAAAATAGGGGTTCGTTCTTTTACAAGAACAAAATTTGCCTAGTATTTAGGAATAAAAAATGAGATGCTTCTAATGTTCAATTGTGTCTAGTAGAATTAAATAGTGGTGGTAGATTAGAACTTTATACATTTGATATCGTGTGATTTGATCCTTGCAAAAAAAATTACAACATCCATTTGCTTCTCAAAAAAGGAGGCCGTCATAAATGAATTGAAAACGAAGACGAATTCCGTGCGCGAAAAGAAATTACTGCAACAGGATGAGGTTTACAATGGCGCATTAGAGGACATTTTGCTGGGTTTAAAGAGTGAGCCGTATCGTCGAGCGGACGCTGTGCGACGCAGCCAACGGAGGCGCATTGACAACAATCGCCTATCACGGACAATGGAAGAGCTGGAGTTCTAACGTGTGAGACGTCCCTATTCTTATTAGTTATCAACTTGTTTAACTAAATGTTTATTAAAATATGCCATTTAATGTTTCCTTTGTAGTCAATCGTCAAATACGTAGTTATTCTTTAGGAGTATTCAGAATGTATTGTAGTCTGTACGCCGCTTTTCATAAAGCTTTGCGGAGATTTTTGCTATTTTGTTTTTATTGAATTTTACGTTGCCCTTTAATATTCTTCGAGTTTCAACCGCATTTTTTCTTTGACATTACTTGCTAATTTCTTGTCTTGTTTAAGGGATTCGATTTTATTAATTGTGTTACATTCCATGAGGCCAATAATTAACAGAAAAGCATTTTCGCTGTAATATTTAAAAACTTATACATTCAAAATTTTTGAGACACGGATATACAACTATATTGTACATATAATTTTTAACAACTTGAATACGCACACTTTTGCATTGCTTTTTGCATTTACAAGCTGCTGCATTGTAACAACTTTTTACACACACTGTTTGTACCATATTATGCGATATGCAACTTTTTTACAATAAACTTAAGACACATTAAGTATATGAGCAATATGAAGGAGACACGTTAATGTTTATATGTCCATCGAAGCACAAATTGCCTTTTTTTCTACTGAGGAACAAAAACATAGGACTTAACAAAATATAATTATGAAATAAAAATTTAATGTTTAAACACAAAATTTATAGCACGTTTTATTTTCTAATTCCACTAAAATCTTTTCTAATACTATTTTAAAAATTGTATAAAATTCATTGCTACAAGTTTTTATCGTTGCATTAATTTGTATTTAATATAAACGCAATAAGTAAAATGCTAAGACGCAATTTTGCATTCTCTGTTGAATTAGTTTGCGTATGTATAGAATGTATTTTATTTGGGAGCAATAGTTAAATCAAATTTTTAAATTCATACTCGGTATAAAAATAAATTTCATATTTGATTTTTTATTTTATTTTAACGTTAAGTTTTTCAATTTGTATTATTTTTTTTTCAACATACAAATCAAAAAATGCACAATGTTTATCAAATATGACAAATTTTATTATTTTTAATTTGTATTGTATTAATATAAATATTATTATATCTTTAAAATTGAGTATTCAAATAAAATTATTATTAGAAGTTAAAGTGTAAGCATAAAATTTGGAGGATTTAAAAAAATCAAAACAAATTGTGATTAATGAAATGAAAATGAAATTCGTTTGTTGAAACGTCTTGTAGGTTATTTTATTTAAGAAATAGTATGTTCTTTACTTTAATAGTACCATCTATTTAGGTTTTCTTTTAATTCCAGTATAAATTCTTGTTTTATGTACTTTTTTACAGTTGTTTTTGGTGCTTTATATAAAACAATTTATTTAATATTTAATAAAATGCTCGAATATGTAGTAAAGAATAATAAATGTGTTTTATTTCATGTTATAATACAAGAATTGTAGTAATTTGTACAGATGCCAGGAGTTTTCACAACCATCGCTTTCGCGGATTACTAAAGATTTATTCTATTTAAGAAATAAATTTGAATTTAAAAACGGCTCTAACAATCTAACTTTATGCAAGTCATTTATTTTTGTTTTTTTTTCTATGAAAACCGTGTCCTAGCAGTATAGACATTGGCTTTAAATTCATGATTTTCCTTATTTTTAATGTGGACAGAATTGACTACAGTTTTTGAGTTTTTTTCTGAATGAACTAAACTAATTTCTCAATCAAAAAATAAAAATAAAAATTTACAATCTTCGAAATTAAGATTCAAGAAAAAAAATCAGAAAAAATAAGTTCAAGCCATTACTTTGTGCCAAAGGATATTCCTCTCCTCTCCATATTATTAGAGTTCATACAAATCATTTGAGTAACTTAATAAAATTTGGTATACGTAACATAGAAATTGACAGTGAATTATTTAGTTTTGTCATTATAACAGATCTAATAAATAAAACGGCTATAGTAAATCTTGAATGAAAAAATTCATATTACGCAATTGAATAAAAATACAATTTATTGTGTCAATTATTTAATAACATCAATGAGAGGAGTCTGACATTTTCCTAGATGGCTACAAATCTGCTAGCATCAATTAATACTTTTAAAACTATTTTAAATATTAAATATATAAAAAAAAAAAATTGATTTAGAAAAAAAAATTACGCCCGAGCAGGGACTTGAACCCTGGACCCTTGGATTAAAAGTCCAATGCTCTACCGACTGAGCTACCCGGGCACTTGCAAACTCTTTACTTTTTGTACGTTAATAGCAATTCAGCTGAAATGTGACGGTCCAAGTCTAAGCAGCTATTGTAAATAATGTGAACTTTCAGTTCTATTAAATAATAGCTATTAAATTAAATTTCTTACGTAATCTAAGAAGTGTCTTATTTTGTTTCAGTTTAATTTACATAACTTATTGTTTTGAATTTTTCCATGTTGCATTAAATCTCTTATTAATTTATTACGACTCAGTATGGTTCGAAAATGTTAATGATGCAGAAACAGGTGTTAACACCCCCTCAGTCCAAAAAAGTGTTATAAGCAAAATGTGTGTCCGTTCGGAAGTCTGGAAGATTTTTCGGAAAGTACTGGACCGATGTGGAAAATAATTTATAACGAGTGTGAATTTTTGTGACTGTCAGATCTGTAAAATTCTTTAAAAGTGATAGGTAATCTTGTTTCTTCCTCTTTGAGTTTCAAGCATTAAAGTATCCTTTTTTTAAATATAAAACTTTATATAAGTAATGTCCTGTCGTCTATATCCCAATTAAGTCTTTGACACTTTCTACCCAACCGCAAGTTTTAGAGTTTCTTAACGAAGTGGGCTTTATTCAAAACAAGAAGAATTAATTTTGTATATATTTGATGGTCGTTGAGCTAGACAGAAATAAAATCAGTCCCTTGGCTAAACTAATGATACTGAACATAATATAAAAAATAATAATAATAATAATAATTTTGTAATAAAATTACAGTTTGATTTTATTGATATATCAGCTAATCGTACATCCCAATTGTTTATAATGCATTTTCTAGAAATTATTTGTACTTTAATTCTAAAGTACTTTGTATCGTCCCTTATTAAACACGTGATGTGCAGTACTCAGCTTTAGAAGTTCTTCCTTAATTAGTCGCGTAATTTCCCGCTTTGCCTTTTGCACCGCCAACTCGCTGCAACTTTCAATAGCCAGATAAAGTTTGCGCTCACCCTCAGGCGGTGCTTTTCCAGTGGGCACATATGTGCCACGAACGGTTAGGCCAGCCTCCGAATATTCTGAAATTTGCGCAAGGGCCTCTTTGGATGTCACCTTCCAGCGCGCCTGTTGGGGAAAATCATTGATTTCCAGTTCCTCTTCGTACTTGCGGAAGATATTCTCTGCAGTACTGATCAGTGGATCATCCTCTTCCTTAGGCTGGTAGTTTAATTTGTTATTCAACTTTGCCGCTAACTGCTCAGCAACTGTTTTTGCGAGAATGCTTGAATGAGGAGGACCACCTTTGAGTATTGCCTCAGTGGTCTGGCGAGATGGGTCTTTGTTAGTATCGAGATTCTTTGCCTTTTGAATTCTTGACGCTAATCTCTTGGCCAACTCCAGTTTTACAGTAGCAGTTCCAGATGCACCTGTAGTGACTGATGATGATTGTGCCATACCACCCATTCCCAAATTACTTTGAATTGTTGAAACAGCACTTAAAAGTGCAGCATTGTCCTTGCCACCAATGATGCTGCCGGGAGAACCAGCAATTGGAGCTTCAATTTCTTTGACATTTCGTTTGGCTGCAAACATTGATTCAATTTGTTGATCAATGTCATTCTCCAAGTCCTCGTCCTCGTCAGAGTCTTGCAGTCCGAGTGCGGCTTTTTGTAGTTTCTTACTCTCTTTTACAGCAGCAGCTTCGTGCTCATCAAATTTAAAACCTTTGCCACTGAATCCACCACCAGTGTGAACTTTCTTGCCCTCTGCTTCTTGTGTTGCTTTATACGTATCCCAAAGGTCACGCAGATCCTGCTTGACTACACCACCAGATAGCTCCAGAGCGCGAATAATATCTTGACCGTAGCGTCCCTGCTCTGGTGTTAAGAAAGTCCAGGCGAATCCTTTGTTGCCTGCTCGCCCAGTCCGACCACATCGATGTACATAGTCCTCATAGTGATTTGGGCAATCATAATTCACAACCAAAATGAGATGTTTCACGTCAAGACCACGCGCTGCCACTGAGGTGGCTATTAACAGCTTTACTTTGCCCGATTTGAAGTCCAAAATGGTTGAATCTCTGTCAAATTGATCGATGCCTCCGTGCAGACTGCGACATTGATACGAAGCCTTTAGTAAATCTTTCAATAGAATATCGGCATTCTCTTGCTTGTCCACGAACACAATGATGCTACCGTGCTGCTGATAATGTCCCAACAGCTCAAGCAACTTAAAGAATTTAGCATCCTCCTCAAGCACGGACACATGCTGATCAACATCTTTGCAGACCACTGAGCGTCCACCCACTTGCACCTCAACTGGTTTCTTTAGAATTCGTCTCGCCAGTGCCTCCATTTGCCTAGGAAATGTTGCGCTAAACATTACAGTCTGTCTGTCTGGTCTGATGTTGTCAATAATACGCATTACCTGTGGCTCAAAACCCATGTCAAACATTCGATCGGCCTCATCCAGCACGACATATGTCACACGCCGCAAATTGGTAACACGTCCTGAATTGGCCGCCAGCATGTCGATCATTCGACCTGGAGTGCATACAATTATCTCAGCGCCTCTCTTCAATTCGGCAATCTGCTCAGAAATGCCAGTTCCACCGTACACGCAAACGGCGCGCAAATTCAAAGACTTGGAAAACTTTCTAATGTCCTTGCCAATTTGCATGCAAAGCTCCCGAGTCGGCGTCATAATTATGGCAATAGGCCCATCACCATCATCCAGTGCTGACTGATCTAGAATGTGACGAAACATTGGCATTATAAATGCTATTGTTTTGCCACTTCCTGTTTTGGCGATGCCAATCAAATCACGACCAGACATAACCGCGGGAATAGCTTGACACTGAATTGGTGTCGGTTTGTCGAAATTCAAGCGTTTTAACACGTCCATCTCTTTTTTTGATATACCACAGTGTGCCCACGTCTTAATGGGTTTTGGACAGCCTTTACCTTTAACAACGATCCCCTCCAGTTCCACTTTGTAAGCATCAACTTCTTGGCTGGACAATTTTGAAAGCTCCGGCACTTCAACATAAAAATTTTTGCGGAATGGTGCATAATTGACGCCGGAGTGATCAATTTTAGCCAACTCCTTTTTGTGTTTATTTGCTAAATTGGCGGCAGTGTCTTTGATGTCTTCCTGCTCCTCCTCTGAAGAGTATTCCAAGCCATCCTGATTCTGTTCAATTAGTTCGCCTTTGTTTTTGTCGGTACCGCGTTTAGCAATGCCAGTCACAATCATAACACCACCGGGGCGTGAGTCTTTTCCAGTCATTGGTTTTGAAAATTTGTTCACCTTTCGAACCTCATCTTGAACCTCTTGCATAAAAGCATCGAGTGTATCAATTTCTTCAACTTCCTTCTCCTCACTCTTCTCCTTGTCGCGTGCATCTTCTTCATCCTCTGAGTCATTTTCTAAACTCCATTTTTTAGCGGCCGCTGACGCAACAGGCGTAGGCAAAAGTTTCTTATTCGATTCCAATTCTTTGAGTTTTCTTTCAGCACGCCATCTTTCAATGCGATCGCGACGCTTCGTCATTTCCATTTCTAGGCGACGTTGTTCCTCCTCTTTATCGATGCCACCTGGCAACGTGTATGTTTCATCAGATTCTTTAGGCTCATCTTTAGAGGTGCTGCTACTACTGACGCTGGGTTTGTCCTTAGATTGATGATATTCTGGCTCTTTTGAACGACGGTCGCGTGACCGGGAGCGTGGTGTTCGCTCGTGCCGAGAATGAGGCTTGCTGCTGGTGCTTGGTTGTGATACATGGCCGCCTTTGCGGCTGGCGACATCATCTTTACGATCTTTTGATGATGGGCGACGACGCTTTCGATCTTTGCTGCGACTCCGTGAACGTCGGCGCCGTTGACCGCCGCGGTTTTCCACTGATGCCGACCGACTTCGTCGACGCTCCCGATCACGATCTCTGTCCTTCTCCCGATCACGATCACGTCTGTTAACAAATAAATGTATTTTAGAATTTTCACATATACTGCATAGTTTTTTTTAAACGTTTTCAAAGGAAGCCCTAACATAACCTTTAAACATTTATGATTTATACCTTTAAAAAAGGTTTAAAAGAACTTAAATTTACATCAAATATGAAACTTACCCACTAACACCATTTCTTGCCATTAAAAATTATTTAATTTATCTGTAAAATAAAACTGTGACTAGTTTTCTAAACTTTTCAGGCCGCACATCAATATTGAACTGAACATATTTATTTACTTTCTTAAATAATATTCATTTTACTTATTTTCTTTACTTTGACATTTGTAATTTGGTACTTCAATTTTGATATATCACTTATACATATGTCTATTAAGATATATATATACATGACCCACATAAGACTGTAATACCGACCAACTGAGGTGAGTATAAAATATTCCCAAGTATATGGAAAATTTTAAACACAATATGAATAAATTTGAAAATATAAATTTTAATTAACAATTTTTTATTTTTTTTACACGATTTTATTCATTCATTTTTAAAACCTGTTAAATGCATTCAGGTTATTAATTTAAAATATAAAATGAGTTATAAGTATGATTATAGATTTAACAAAAAAAAACACTTTCTATACTTTAAACGCTTTTGTGAGAACTACCAGTTTTTCACCTCTCGTGAAAAATTATAGTTTATTATTATTGTAGTCATACATTCATATTATTCATAATTTTGCAAATGATATGTTTCCAATTTTAAAAAAAATTTAATTAATTTAAAAGCGGTATTTCTAAAGTCATATGTGTATGCTTCCCAAAGAACGTAATAATTCGTTTTACACCCAGTACACCCGCGGTATAAATTCTGAAATATGAAAAATTTCCCAACTTATGAAAGTGGGATTTTTTACTTGCACTTAAATGTGAATGCAGATTGTATTGGCCAATGATGAATTATGAATGATTAGCACTGTGCACTGTGCACTGTGCAGAAACGATCGTATACGGTTGTTTAACCGCCGCGCGTAGTGTTGCAAAAAAGGAGAATATTCTTATTTCTCGACAACGTGTTATTTGTAATCTGTAAAATTTCCTCGCTTCGCATTTCATTTTTTTGATCTTTTTTTTGTTAAACTTTGCCATCTGTGTTGTTTTGTTGTGATTCTTTAATAAACTATGACTGAGGAAACAAACGTTTTGTATAAAAACATTCAAGCACTGTCTTTCGAAGACGACAAGGAGACAATTCTCATGTCGGCAATTGATCAATCTGCACAGTAAGTTTTCCACTTGTTCTTATTCCAATTTACTTAAGTGATATCATAGGTCGTTAAAAAAATATTAACTGGGCAATATTTAGTGCCGATTCATTGGAATTGCTTTATACGTACGACACCAATCCTGGAAAAAAGCTGTTCATCAACGGCGTAAAGGCAGCAAATGACGCACGATTTGCACATGTTAGAAAACAAGTAAAAAACGCAAAGAAAATGGAAAAAAAGGCTCGTCGAGAAATGAACCGGCAGCGTGCTGTTGCGGTGAATGCACTAGTTTCAATCACTCCAGATGAACCTGATTTGCTAGTGGAAGACTTGCCATTGATTACTGAAGTTGCATTAAATCCAATCGAATTTCATGATCCAACAATTGTGACAAACGTTGAAGAAATATGCACAGCAGATACTGTTTGTGACATTAATGCAATGGATGTAGTTCGCTGTGACGATGATGGTTTTGGTGATGATTCCGTAGAATTGAGCCGGGATGCGGCTGCACTGCTGCAAATCTCATCTGGTTTTGTGCAAGACATTCCACAATTTGTAGAAACTTCATCTTTCCCCGTACAACAAAATATGACCACATCAACTCAATCCCTTCATTTGCCGGCAACCCACTTTACATCTCAAGGGCCAATTGACCTGACAGCAATTGACGACTTACACTCTATCGATCAACACATGACGGATGTTTCGGATACACGCGAACGACAGAATTTCCGTATTGCAATTAAACCGAATTCCCATATTGTGCAGGTAGCACCTAACACTACTATCAATGGAGTTCAACGTAACAATGTTTGTGGCCTACCAGTTGAAAATGCAAGAAATGAAACACAAGGAACGGCTGGAATTGGCCAAGCTATTGCTCCTTCATCACCGAATCTAGTTGTCCGCAATCGACCACGTATTGTAGCACGTCAAAAGAAAAAGTTGTTTGGCATCAATCGTTGTATGTACGAAACGCCTTCGTACTCTTATGACCTGGTGGATTTGACACCAGATTTCCGTAAAATACGGTAAGTTTTGTATTCAAACCAATTTCGACATTATTTCTACCTTGCTCATTCCCACTCGTAGTGCCAATTTATTTTTGGGTATAATGGAGTCGTTGGAAGTGAAGGCAGCGCGTTTCACGGTTTCTTCCGACAACAACAGTAGGAATATTTCAGTTGCCGAGCATATAATAGCCTCAACACCATTGGTTGGTGTCCAGAATGCTGCACAATTTTCATGCTCACAGGAGGCACAGCAGATAATGAGTAATTACACACTTTTGGACACATCTGTCCCGGCACTGCGTGAACCCGATCATTCTGTCTCACAGGCGTTGTCGGAACTGAATTTAGATGTGCTACAAGATTGCAACATCTCAATGATTGGTGAAAATATGTCCACTCCGTCTGTGCCATTTCCGGTTCATAGTGGTATGTTGATGGATGAGTTTCCGCAGTCTTTGATGGAGTTTGGGTCGACACACATAACGCAACAAGTTGTCACAATGCATTCAGAGATAGTAATTATTTTTTGCGATGCTTTTTATTTAGCTCAAATCCTTCAATTAATTTTTTTTAAATTTGTGACAGATTACTACATCTTTATCGCTTGCCAATGATCTTGTGGACGTACCTTTGATGCTTCATGATGTTCAGAATCTGGTGCGCAACCGTTGCGCCACCCATGTTCAAGCTGCGCTGCGTGTATCAACTGTTTTACGTAAGTTTTTTTTATATTAAGCATATTTTATGGTGGTACATCGTTAAAAGTGTCAAAGTTTACTTTTACATCATTTTTTTTTATGTCTTCATTTACAATTTACAATTGAGACAATTTAATTTTTTTATTTTCCTTATTTTTTAAATTTTTAAGTCCTTTTTTTTACCAAATTGACATATAATAATTATTGACATAGTAAACAAAGCCCATTATTTTTATTTGCAACCGAATAGTTTTTACCACAAGTTTCAGAAGGACTTTTTGTTGCAAACTTGTTCTGGATAAGTCGTAATTTGTTATTAAGACACAATCCCAAAATTTGAAGGTGGCATTAAAAAAATTAAAATATGACTTGAGATTTACCTAAAATTTTAACGATCGCTCACTAAAACTTTGTTAAAAATGTATCTTTTATTAACCACTACAAAATAAGAAGCCATTTTATTCTTTCCTTAGGATCCTATTGGAATACGGTATTTTCAAAACCGGTGCATTTTGGAAATCATCTGGTTTTATGTTCTCATTGAAAAATCAAAGTTTCATATTCATGATCTAGATAAAAAATTGGAACTGTTCCATTTTTATTGGTTTTTCCATCCCTAATTTTTTTTTAGAGGCGATTTAAATTTATTTGCCAGATTTTCATGACATCATCAGGAAAATAATAAATTAAAATTAATATATATTTTATTAGTCTTTGATAAGCTTAAGCCGACTTTATATCTCCTAACATTCAAATTATATAAAATTTGAGTGTCAGACTCTGGTATTCCTTTTGCTGAAAAAAAAGAGTTCTAAATACCCGTACTAAAGTAGTGTTTACTTCAATAAGTATTGTATAAAAATTATGCTATATAAAGTGTTTATATTTTCTTTTGTAGATCTACATCAATTGAATGTTGTCACTTTAACGGAAAATGCTGGATACCTTGACCGAATTTGTTTGGAGACTAACACCGAAGACAAAGAAAATAACGAGTAATTCCCAAAATATGTACTTTTTCAATACCAAATTACCTACTTGTTTTAAATCCATTTTATTCTTTTATGTACTTTCAATTTAATTTGTTTCTTCGAGAAACGTTCAATCTTGCACACGTTTAGGAGAAGTTTTGTACATTTGCAATTTTTCAATTCTACCGACAGCGGTCTATATGATTGTTTTCTTCAGATTTTATGTACTCAGTCACTTATTTGCGTTGTTTTTACCATACAAAATTTTTCTATTCATTTTTTTGAAATATATTTTGAATTACCTTTCGAAACACCAACTAGATTTGCCGAATTTTGTATTATATTAATAATTGCTTAACAGTATAATAGTATGACTGTTCCTATTAAATTCGCATTGATGTTTAAGGTTATTTTTTCTTTGTAATTGTTTGGTTGTAGGTAATTATAGTGTTTTATGTTGTAATAATTTAATATTAATAAATCGGTATTTCCAAAATCAATCTTCTAAATTTTTTTAATGTAAAGATTTAAACGTTATTGTTTTATCACTCCTCGTAATTAGGTTTTCCCAGTCGATTTTCAATATTGAGGAAACCTTTATCAGTCTATGATCCGTTGCTGCCAGCACAACAAGGTAATAGGTTGAGTTAAAAGTAAATACTTTTTTTTTACTTTTGGCCTTACACAGAAATTTGCTCCAGTCCATCCTCTTGCAATGCAATTACAACTCAACTATTCGCGCCAGATGCTCTCTTGTTCCTGAGCCTACCAATTGTAAGCGGAACTTCTTCCATACTTGGTCTTCTGTTGTCTCTAGGATGTAACGACGAATGTATCAAGAATTTACACATTTCCATGGTTAATAATCAATTCGAAAATACTTAAAACGCAACCAGAAAATCTGAGGACCAGAGGCTTCAATTATGTTGAAAGCTTTATGTCATCACGCCCATACGGTAAACAAAATAAAATATAAGGGCACGTAGTGCAGAGGAGCAGACTTAGACGAGTCTTAGGCTAATACGGTTTATACACACATTAACGTTGGTTGGTTTTTATTTCATCGGCAAATTTGAGGTGTAAGAACATGACGGACTGTTGTACGGCAAGGAAAACTTGGTTGGAATACAACAGGATAAGAACTAAGGGATAACTTCAGCTTATGCGTTGACTTGTCACGGATTGTAGCGGTACAAGCCATGCGTCCAGCAGGCTGGGGATACACTACAAGTGGTATCGTAGCTGAGGTGATACAAACGAGTAGATTTCATGTCTAGCGGCTAGCCAAGAATTTTGCTGTCGCTTTGCAGATTTCACCGTCAATACATCGAGCTTTCTTGTATAACATATTTGTAATATTTTAACTGTAGAGGAACGAATTTAGATACTTTTTTTTAAATAAAGCAAACCCCGATGGAATTGAAGTGTTTTATTTTAATTTAAGATGGAAAATGATAATGATTATGCGAATAAGTCGTATAGCAACTGAACGTTCTTGCAATCCTCGCTTCAGATTACTGCTACTCTACCCTTCGCACCTCTATGATGTCATCGGTTTTCATCTGGAGAGATAATGGGGTTTCATCAAAACTGACTACTTGCCCGTTGTATAGCATCTCAAGTTCGAACTTACGGTCCTGCAAGAAAAACACATAATAAATTGAGAAAAAATTGAATTGCAAAAGAACAAAGTTAATACACAATCCTTCAGTCCCCAGAAAGCATTCCGTAGTCTCCGCAGAGGAGATATTTTCTTAATGCTAAATTTGATGGGATCGTTGTTTTCTTCCTTAACATATATGTATATTTCATTTTCGGGGTCGAATTCCGGTCTCTATAATGTGCAAATACAAAAAAAATCATTCAATTTATGCTTTATTAAATTTAAAGAAACATGACGCTTATATATTTTACAAAAATCGGCACAATATTTTGGTCCATATTGTTTAATTTTTTTTTTCTAATTGCAAAATGTCTGTGGGCAATGGGCATGCTTTAAAGTTTGTTTTTTTTCACCATCAAGTATGGATAAAATGCCAAACATTGCGAATTTACGAAATACAATTTACCGATAATATGCTCAACTTACATACAATTTCTTGCCGAAGTACATAATGAATTTTGGGCTTGACATGATGCTTAATGTCGATTGAGGATTGTTAGTAGTTGCAAATTGTATGCAAATTATTATTTGTTTGCAAATCGCAGACCGCAGTAATCCGTAGCAGACAGCAATACACAAGATTTTCACAAAACAGAACAAAAGCAGATTACCTTTTTTAAATTTGTAGTGTATTTAATTGTTATAACGAGTATTGCTATCGGCTGCGCTTATGAATTTACAATTTACACAATCGCTTTGACGTTTGGAGTTTCGATTTTATGTATACTTCTGTTATACTTCATTTCAAATTTCAAATATCTGCGCATATATATAAACGTATATATAATACATATATATTGTCTATACACGGCAAAAAATTTTTGAAGAAGAGCTTTCACGCATTTTTTTTTTAAAACCGTATCTATGTGTAAAATGTTTTATGTTTTAATTAAAATGGCAATGGCTAAACACGTCGGGGCAACCCAGTATTTGCTACTAATATTTTAATAATTAATAAATAATAAATAATAATTTAAAACCATACAAATGTTATTGTGGTGTCAACTGTCACCGAAGGGTCTGTTAATAACGTTTCTTTCTTATCTTGTTTAATTGGGTATATTACGGTGAATTTGCTGTCATTTAAGCTTTTGTCAAGTGTCAAGCAATTGGGACTGGCCCTTAATCAATTTGACGTTTAAATTTCCAAAAAAGAAATCATTTTTATAATTATAAAGTGCGACTAAAGTCAAAAGTTTATATTGTACGTGCATATTTTAAAATTTAATTTAGCTTTTATTTTATCAGATTATTGTGAAAATCATCAAAAAACATAGCTAAAAAATATTTACAACAAATAAATTATA
This sequence comes from Sylvicola cinctus, assembly GCA_963854165.1. NCBI lineage: Eukaryota > Metazoa > Arthropoda > Insecta > Diptera > Anisopodidae > Sylvicola > Sylvicola cinctus. Next base: position 28,125,560 of record OY974083.1, on the reverse strand, counting down.
AAAGTTGTGTTGCTTAATAGGCAAAAAGTATATATATGAATCGTACCAGTTGCGACTCACGAGCACTCACCTTTCTTCATTTGCTGCAGCCTGCATGCAATATTAAGAAATAACAACAAACGCAACGAAGTATACGAGATTTGCAGAGATTTAGCAAAACTGAAAAACATTCATCTAGTGCAAGTACGTGAAGGTACGTAGTTTAAAGTTATCAAGGCTAATTGCTGTCAGATTTATGATCTTGACATTTGTTGTAGGTGCGCGCAGCGCAGCGACGGATAACGTGATTGCATTGTGGACGAAGGGGTGAATGCCCTGGGGTGCGAGTTGCTACAGAATTGCGATATGAATGCAGTGTGACGACATCGTTGTCCAACCACACTACGCCTCAATGGAACAATTTTCACATGATTTAACCTTGGCTCTTGAGGAAACTTCCAGAAGTGGTGGTATTCGTCCTGGCAAATGGGGATTCCGCAGGAGAACACGCTCAACTGGCAACTTGCGTAAAATTAAATCGTTTTGAATTTAATATGAACAAAATGAACTTATAACTTAATTTATTTGTGATTGTTTAGCCTGTGCTCCACTTCCAACAGAAGACAGTTCAAGCAGCCCAGCAGAGCAATGCAGCGGGTATAATGCACATCAGAATACTGCAGAGGAGGGTCATAACAACTCCTTGCACAGCGACTCCGATGACAAGAATGAAATTCCTTTGATGCAAAGAGCACGACAGTCCAGTGTTTTTGGAAATTTCGAATCAGATTCACTGAATGAAAATTTTAGTCCTGCAAGGTATTTTTGAATCAGTTTTACTTATATGAAAAAATTCTTAACTAAAATTTTCTGTACAAAGACCCAATACGAGAAGAAAGCGGAAGTTTAAGAGAATGGCCGTTGAGTATGAAACAACAACACCTTCGACACCCGGTACAGCTCATCCGAGTGGTTCATTTCCAGGTACTGGTGCACCGACAGCAGCCGCTGTCAAAAAACGTGTTCTCAAACACACGTGCCAGGAAAATTTTCGAGCCAACATATTTTTCTGTGGCAAACGTAAACGCTCACATCGTGATCGCTACTGTGATGCCTCGGATAAGCAACTGCACTCAAGTAGTGTGCCCAGACAACGAGATTTCCTGGCTAATCCAAAATGTACGTCATATTTGGAATACAGAAATCATCGTAAGACATTTGCGATCAAACCGTGCGAACGAATTATGCCACTTAACAAGAGCATTGTGTCCAAAATAGAAAAGATCAGCCTGGAATCATCAAGTCGCACCAAAGTGGCTGGATTTCAATTTGGTGGCGCTTCTGCTAATTCTGCGAGCAGTGTGCATAACGATGGCAAGTTTGTCGGTGTTTTACGGTCACAGGAAGAGCATGAATCACCATTTGCACCAGCCGTTGTGGAGCAGAAAATGTTGACACATAAGTCGGGTAGTTTCGAGTCCACATTTGGTTACGAGGATCTGGTGGGCACCAAATTGGCAAAGACATCCATGGAAATGTGTGGCATTCAAGGACCTGCTTCAATGATCCTAAACATTTCGAATCCACCGCCAGTGTTAAGATTGACAAAAGAACATTCCCAGACGATGCGTAAGTGTGGCGGGGGCGGCAGCAACGGTGGCGGCACCAACAAGCAACGTCTATCCAAGGAATTGCGTGCCCAGTTACAATTTGATGATCCCAATGGCATGGAATGTGGTCATGCATTTAATGATGCGCTGTTAAGCTCGTCGTCGTTGAGCAGCAGTGATTCGGATGAAGTAGAGACAAATGAGAGTGATGGTGAGGGTGACGATGAGCTGACCGACTGGCCCGGTAACGAGGCAATGGTAAATTTTGCGTCAAAACATGATTTTAAGCGTGCAAAAGCCAGAGCCAAAGTCTCAACGTTGCCGCAAATTAAATCGGACGATGTGATCGGTGATGATGATACTCTGATGTCTGGTGATGACATGTTCTCGCCATCAGGTAGTGGTGGCGCTTGTGGATTTCAAGTAGGCGGTGGTCCAAGTAGTAGTGGTGCACAGTCGAGTTTCCTGTGTAATGTACCATTGATGCCTCCCAGTTCACTGAATTTGTCACTAAAATTTACACCGTCAACAACGGCGACAATGCCCATTAATATTATGAGTACGACGGTCGCTGGAACTAGCGGATGCACCCTGTCGGGCATTGGTGCTTTTAATGATCGCATGCGAACACAAATTGAAAGTGAAATGTCAGGCGAAACTTCAAATCATTTCTTGTCTTCACCAACTGTTGGCACTGAGATTCGCGAAATCAGGGCTGGTTGTAGGCGAGTTCATACTGAACGGCCGGGTTTCACAATTGTTACAAGAGCCAATGAACATTTATCCAAGTAAGTATCAGTTTTGTTTGGTGACAAATTCGGGTTTTGATGTCTAAATAGCGTACATTATTTTTTCCGTAGATTCCTTCAAGATCCTCGTCAAACTCAACTGATCATTCCTGATATTGAGGCAAGCGAAGGAGAACAACTTCTGCATTTGGCCAAACTTTATTCATTAACAATGCGTATTGAAAACAGATGTGCCGCCTTTACAAAAACCAGGTAAGGTACAAAACACTTTGTCTCATAATATGTCTGTTTATGTTTTTTTTTGTTTATACGTAACCATAGTAAAACAACACAAACCGTAAGAATTGACCAGACCAAGATGATGTCCAGTCGATTCTTGAGCGACTACAAGCGACGTTGCTACGACGGAAGTATTGCCGCCGATGAGTCTGAGGTTAATGAAATGGGCAGTTAACCACCGTTGTCATTGCCATGTGCTTTTGTGGTTTTAGAATATGTGTTTTTGTTCATAGAATTTTAACGTTTTTGTTGTAACTTCGAATGTACGTTACTTTTATTTATTCAGAATTTGTGACTGTAATTATCTACATAATATTGTGTAGATTGTACTCAATTAGGGATCACTTTTCTTTTCGGAAATTTGATTTTAGCGTGTTAAAATAAGTACAAAGAGTGGGGACGTTCTCGTTATGCGTGTTTCATTCAATAAGGAAATTTGGCTTAAATTGTAAGTGCTTTAACAAATTAAAAAACAAAAATAGTTTTAAAAACGACAACATTTAACAATATGTACACAAAAATTAGAACCGAAATTGCATTAAATAATAATAATACTGTAAATAAATTTGTTTATTCGCTTTAAAGTTGTTTGTACAATTCTTATTAATTATTTATACTTTTGTAATTTTTTTTTGTTTTTACTTAATTTTAAATGACTTTAATAATTATTTTAGACTTAATATATATTTGGCAAGACATTTTCTTGGTATTCATTATTTTTATACATTTATTTGTTTTGCTTAATTTTTTCAATTCTTAAGACTACCAATTGAAGGAACAGGGTGCAGCCGCCTAGATGAATTATTGTGCTGACAATTTTGTTGGAATGGATTTTATGTTTATGCTACTCGTATTACGTATATACAAAAAAATACTGTCGTCGCAATATTGGAGGAAGAACTTGTTTTGTAAGTGTTTTGCTTCCTATTTTTCATAATTTTGACTAATTTAATAACATTAGCTGTTGAAAACATTTTTGGTCTAATAAAACATACATTTTTCTTATAAAATACGTTGCATTCAATTTATGAGTTAGGATTTGAATAGAGGTGGGTCTCAAAGCATTATCTTGAAATTTTATTTTATGAACAAAAAAAACATTTTAAATCATTTCCTTTTGTTAATGTAATTGTACTTATTTTTTCACCTCTTTTTTGTGATTACGAAATGACTCACTTTAATTCAAAGCCTTTCCGATTAAACATTATAATGGAAAAAATAATTTATTTAATTTAAAAATGTAATTTTACCCAGTCTGGTAAAACAATAATAAAAAAGAAGTGTATGCAACAATGAAATTAACACAAAAAGGACCACAGCTGGAAGACTTAAAATTCTTGGTCTAAAAATTAGCCCTTATACACTATGGCAATTGTGAGAATTCTTGATGCTTCTTACACATTAACTATATAACATACAAAAATATTTTTACAAACATCGATAATTAATTTATATTTAAAGATTCACAATTGTTATAAATAATTAAATATTATTTAAACGAAGCTCTACACACTTTCAACAACAAAATGTGTAGATCATTAAAATACAATACATATTATAACCAAAGTCCCTTAGGTTTGATTCCGTGACTCCCATCAAACATCTGCTAATCCTCAATGCTATCTGGAATGTCGGGCAATCGTTTTGGATGGGGTGAATCTTGCCGCAGTGAACTGCTGCGGCGAGTGGGTGATGCCTGTACCTCGGCTATAGATACCTGCGAGACCATGGTACGACTGTGGTTGTAGCTGTACCCGATGTCTTTCCATTTCTCTAAAACAAATCAAATATCTAAGCGTCCGAATCGTCCTATTCCAGTCCATAAACTACGCATGCGCTACATCACAATGCAAATCAGGCAGTAACTATGTTTAGACAAATGTGCTTGAGCGGAATGGGAATAGCAGTGAGGACTGAGGAGTCTTATTTAAGTGCATCTAAAAGGATCATAACTAATTGCGGCTTTTAATTAAGCTTGCGACACATGCTACGAATGGATATTCATATAATAGTGAGTACAATGTAATGGACGGAAGAGTTTTAGGCAAAAGTAGTTTTGATAGTGGTGGCGATGGTGTTGGACGAGCTATCAAGCGTGTGCGCCATTCACGATGCTGACTTACCAGCCATTGAGCTTCCTGCATTTGTAAACGGACTTAGCAAACGTGATGGTTTGCACAAGATGACCGTTTTGTATGCCTGTCGGTATTGTTTGTTCATTATGACGTATATTATTGGATTGATGCAAGACGACAAGTACAGCATAATGTAACCGAATATGTGAAACGCTGGCCAATTGACGTCCTTGTCAGCAATTTTGGTCACTGTTATGGGCAAATAGCACATTAGGAAAGAGAGGAAAATGGCGAGCACCATTTTTGTGATGCGCCACTCGTTTCGTTTTGCTTTTGCATCCCGTTGATCCTTGATTCGAATTGACTTTTGACTACCGGGTGATGAGATTGAAAATTTGCCACTCGTCGCATCCATTGAGGTGGCACTTTGAGTTGACATGCGATTTGTAGAAGAGATTGGGCGCATATTGTTGGGAATTGAGTTCTGCTTGGAGGCATGTCGACGCATCCTTACTTCGGATCTGTCATGACGAAAGGTTTAAATTTTGTTTTTACTCAGATGTCGTGAATTACCACAAATTTATACTCACTTATGGACAACCCAAAAAATTCTGGTATAGCATCCAATGATGATCATGCAAGGCACAACAAATGCCAACATGTACAGCGTTGTTTTGCTGCTCCTGCCGTTTGCGTCCTTTAAAATGGAGCATGTTCCCAATTTGCTGTCATACCCAAATTCACCCCATTTCTTGAGGAGCGTCGGTACTTGCATGCCATACGAGAATAACCAACAGAACAGTATCATCACTGCTATCCAGTGTCGTTTGTAAATGCGTGCATAGGCACTGTGGTGTGCAATCATAACGTAACGATTGATCGTTATCATAGCGATGCACAATAACGACACGCCAATATTGCCGTACTGAATAAACGGAATGGTTTGGCAGAGAAATTCTCCGTGCGCCCAGGACCCCTTGATGAATCGATAGGCATTGAATGGCAACACGACGACACAGAAAATGCAATCAGCCACACACAAGCTTATGATGAAGGCAGCGGCTACATTCCGGACTTTTGGACATTTGAGAAGGGCAACTATTGTGAGTAGGTTGCCAAATATCCCGACAGCCATTATAAGAATGGTGAGTACAGCGGCAAGCGTCAACAATGGGCGAGGAAATCTGAAATAATGAAAGAAAATTAATAAGTAATACTTATAATAAACAACGTCAACATTCAATAGATTAGCATTTCGTGACCTATATTGACCGGTTGATTGTTGAATGTTAAAACGGAAACGACCTGTTCAAGGCTGTGTGGGTTGAAAGGCTCATTGCATATGGAGTGACGATTTGTGTGACGAAAAGTCTGGCAACTGCTGACTATTAAATTGTAATGTGCGCTAAATATTAACCATGCATAAGGATCCACTTGGCATTGATGATTGCATATGTCCAAACATCCCAACGCATTTGGCACATAAACTTTGCTGCCATAAAATTGGCATACTTAACCATGTGGTGATGCTTTTTATTTCTTGGACAATGACACGTCATCATGAGAATTTTCTTTTGAAATTTTTGTTGAAGTTTGATGAATTGACTATCCGCTGTATCATTATCTGTTGGTGTTTTAGTCGAGGACAATTTGTTTTTGTACAACACATAGAAGGAATTGAAAGGTAAATTGAATGTGTATTTAAACAAATTGTTTTTACAATTTTGCAGAGCGGATTATAATTTATATACACAAATTAAAATAAAAATCCAGTTTCATGTTAAAATTATAAAAAATTAAAAAAAAAATTTGTTTTCCCCACTAAGTTTCACATGACATTCCCAACCAAGTAACTGATTCCATCATCACAAATTTATAATGCACATAAAGTTGTTTTGACAAGCGATATGAATTAAAGAACACTTGAACTTTTATAAGCAAAAACTCTTGAAAGAATGGCTAGTTTAAATTTGACAAGAACATTACGAAATTCAAACTCCAAAAAATTGGTGCACCGTATAAATGCCAGTTGCATCATGACACAAATATAATTGGCTAAATATTACGACTCAATATAGTTTGTCGGTTTACGTTGTTTGTATAGTTATGCATCCATATAATATCCCGTCGACCAATACCATTATCTTTTCCTACGTTAATAAATTACATTATTCTGACCCGACACATTATAGCCTGACCGTTTTTAATTCACACACAGTCAAAACCAGGAAAACTTTCATCCACCTCATGCTGCAATCAAATTTATCACACACAACTGGAGGGAGGAGAGGTGGGGGAAACACTAACAGCGGCATTGTTTTTATGTTTGCAATCTAACTGTTATTAACTAGTGTGAAAAAGTTATGTACCGTTTGTTTATGGGGGACTCGAACATGGGAGGTATGCCGTATGATCATAAAGCAGATATGTTGCGAACACAATTTGACTGCGTCGCCGGAAGCGCAATGTTTGCGTACATGATCGCGATTACGCTTACTCGGAAATACCGTGAAGGGTGTGCTATTGCACCAAATGGTTGCGGCACTCTATAATGGTGTGTAGTTCAATTGGGCAAAAAAAGGAAATTGCTGATAATAATAACCGAAATGATTCATTTGAATATAAAACACTGTACGCTGCAACAAAACAGTTAATGTGCGCTAATTGGATTGGTCTCTGTGACATTTTCTCTGATTAATGTGATGGGGCGCGCTACGTCTGATGGGGGAGGGTAAGGTGCAATATTTGCATTGCACGTTATAAGCTAGTGCAGCCGCACTGATAGGAATATTGCCGTCAGTGGGTCTTCTGCTACTTTGGGAATAGAAGTGTTGTTGGTTGATGTTTTGAGAAAATGTTCATGAAATGCTTTTATGAACTTGTTTCAAGAAATGTTGCCATTCAATATGTCGTTGAAATTGTGATATTTGTTTGAAGTTTCTTGATCGTACACACGAAAGACCATTGCACATGTTTTCCTCACATGTTGTTGCGTCATATGCCTGAGAAAAGTCTATGCAAGTGTGTTTTAAAAAAATCTCTCATAAATGTGTGTTTGAGCACACAAAATATTTCATTACCATCATAGTTTCCAAGTAAATGTACAAATATTAATTTAATTTTACAAATATTTACTTTTAATAGGAAATTACATTTTCGTACGTAAACACAACAAAATTACACAACACTTCCAGCAGCTATAAAGCCATTTTCCATTCGTAGAAGTGAATTAATTTGCCCTACAATGCTATTTCCGTCTATAGCTGTAGTCCACAAAGGAGCAAGTGTATGAGCATTTCCATCCAACCACCCTCAAAGTTCTTCCGATTTATTGTTTTATTTGCACAAATGCATTGGATTTCATCATATTGTACTGCAATATCCAATTTGTTGAAGTAATTTCCTTTGCAATGCGAAAGTTGCAAATGTGAAATGTGTTGGGGAGGATGTGGATTGTGTCAAGAAATTAAAAAAATTATTATAACTGAGAATGCGTATTTGGTGTGTCTTATCCCAGAATTAAAAAGAAGTTGCGTATCTATCAATTCAGTTGAGAATTCAAGAAGACCTTAAACGTTGTAATGCAAAGATAACGACAGTCGTTATAATTAAGATTTTATTGGTTGTATCAAAACCTGTAGCCAATCAAATTTCATGTTTCTTGAATATTACGGCTTAACTCAAAGAACTAAAAGATGTACTTTAAAAAATGGAAGAAAATTTTAAATTCTGCATTAAATGTAATATGTACATTGTACATATAAGTTTTTTTTTTAAATAGTAAAGAATGCACTTGAAATGTATTTTCAAAGTTTTAATTAAAACATTACCACATAATTTAATGCATGGTATTTGAATATAAAGCCAATTGTTAATTTATTAAATAGAAAATTGTGAAATAAATATAAGCTTTCAAACTTTAGTGCAATTCAAAGTTTTAATTGCCGAGACTCTGATGTTACTTTGGGTCACACTGCACACACTAAATGGTCGTACATTTTGCAGCGACCATATGTCGTTTAACTATTACACAACAGATGCTACCAACTACAAGTCATAAAGTGGAGAAAATGACATTATGTGACACATAAACATAACTCAACTGCATATATGATGTATGGTCTATGGTCTATGGATTATAAATATAATTAATTAATTAATATTGTGTATTTAGCATGATGTGCTACTGCTATGCTGATGAGATTAGTTTTAATAATTCACCGTAATGGAATTGTCGCGGAAACCCCTCATTGTTTTGCGCAAATCATTATAATTATATATAGTCAGACTATGCACTGATTATTGTGTTAACATTATGTCTGATAATACGTGAGTCAATTACACCTAAATATCCAATTTGTTGAAAAATGGCTGGGCCCGAATACAGATTACATGTAATCACTGAATCAGTGGTTTAAGGCTGGTGTGTTGATGATTGCAATAATGTTTATACAAAATAATTGACAGAATTAGTTCAACAAAAGCGAGACCATAAAAAAATCGCAGTCATTATCGTTGAATGTTCTCACGTATCCCTTATCAGTGTGTGAACTTTTGTGGAATTTTATTTGGCTAATTGTCAACAATAAAAAAAAAGCTTTAATTATATTAACTACAAACGTATAGTTATTTGCTGTGGTGTATCTTTAAAATTTTAAATAAAAATAGAAATGTGCATCCCTTAAACGATTTTTTTTTAACAAAATGCACCTGAAAACGTGCTGTTGAAACCGCAATAATCGTTTGTTTGCTAATTTAATACAAGGAAAGTTTGCACAGATGTTCCGGTGCTTTGTAATTATCTCCCAATTAATAAAATGCGCGCAGTGTTAACAAAGCGTTGCAACTGTAAATTCCATTCCTTTGAAGATAAAACCGAGCATACGCAAAAAAGAAAGCTCACAGGCAAGCGTTAGTTGCACTATCAATTTCCTTAAATGCAGCATTTCGTTGCATTTAATTCCAATGGTGGATGGTGAGCACAAAAGCAGATTGTATTAACGTTATAAACACCATCACAGGATGAAATGCAATTTGCTTGCACTGTGCGAAATCATAAAGAAATTTCCGCAGCATATTGTGTTGTTCGTATGTTTTGCTGCTATCGAATGCGGAATGGGGTTGTGGAGAAGCAAAAACATCTAAAACCGCTATATGCATGGAACAACGCGAAGTAGTACAAGTTCATTGCATGCAATATGCGAAATGCACTTGTGTGTGGAAATTTGAAGTGCACTGTGCACCTCTTTGCACCCAACTCGTTTATAACTAGAATGGTGCATGCTAGAGAATTGAGATTATATAGTGGAACAACACTTAATGCAGGTAAACAAATATTGAGGGGTAAATGAAATTTCCAAACAATATTGTGCTAATTACATCAAACTGCTTGAAGCAATAATTGCAGATTAAAAGCTGCAGATGAAGCAGCATAATTTTGTGTATGCTGCTGCTTCAATCACAAACAAATTATGCTGCTAAATCTTGCGGAAAATCTTCACTTTGATTGAGATTTGAGGGTAAACTGCATTAGGATTAACTATACGGTATTTAATCATAAAGCTGCAGATTGTATTTCGAACTTGCCGAATTTATATGCAATCTATTTCAGCCCATTTGGTCCCATCTTAATTTATGAGCTACTGCCGTTTATTGGTAACCAGTAATTTAGTTTGTGCGGTTTTGTCCTGTCATTGTGGGTTTGTGTTTTATTGCGTGGCTTGTGAACGACCACACTATTGGTTCTCATTTAATTGATTCAGGAGTTAATGGGCCGGATTCATGCTAAATTAAATCTCAATGGGATATCAATTATGCAGTTTTGGGGGGATAGTAATTACTTATTTTGTTAGAACATTCATGATACAACAAATTAGTTAGTAATTATTTTTTGTTAAGCCAAATTTAATTGAGTAGTGACATTCTACATTAAAAGTTAAATCTTAAAAATAATTTCTGTAAATCATTTCCGAAATTATGCAAATATTTCTGATCTCAAAATTTTTAAGGACATATAAATTCAATACAAAAAACATTATTTTTTTAAATTATTATAATTATTTTTGAATGCAATGAAATTTCGTTTAAAGTTCTATTGAACGCTTAGCCTTTAAGTTTCCATATGTCAGCATGTCAAATGTGCATGCTGAATATGTAATATACGAATAATACGATTAGATTTTTAGTAAAAATTGATTTATACTGGGAATCAGCCATATTTTGAATTTTTTCTCTCAATTTAAACGTTGACATTGATTTTGATGTGAATGAAACATTTTAATTAATGACAATACTCACTTTGTTAACTCGCTCTTGTCATCATCTATATCTGGAAGCATTGTAGAAACAGCTGTTAGCCCTTGGTGAAAGGCCCGATCATTAAGACCGAATCGACTGAGCTTGAAATCAATTCCATTGGGATCCATTCTGAAATAAACATCATACAAATATAAAAACATATTCTTATCAACTCATTGCGTACATAATAATCGCATGTAAAACTCATAAATAGAACATATTGTTTTTTTTGCCTAGTTTCAGTTTTATAATTTGTATTAACGCTCAACATTTTGACGAGTCACTGGGTCAGAAATTATCATATTGCAAAGCTAATGTGTTTTTGAAAAGAGCATTGACGCTTAGTTAATCGAAATGTTGAAAAAGTTTTGGTGTGACAAAAGCTGTTTTGCTGTTTACATGTTTATCATGTGAGTTTTCGGTATTCGTGGTAAATTCGAAATGAGAAAAACCATATCGTGTTGATGCATGGTTTTGTGGTCACAGAGATCAAAGAATTCTATCGAAATTCGATTTATAATTTGGATGCACATGCAACAAACAAATGTATTCAAAAGTTGCAGATTTCGCAAATAAAATGACAAAGAATTGTGCAAAATATGTGCAGAATGAAGTTAAATTCGGATTGGTGTTGCAAAATCAAACAGCTTTTATTTTAAAATTTTGTCAACAAGAAAACCACACAATTAATATTCGTGATTGCTCTAAAAGTTAGTTAAATAACAATACCTTTTAACAATTTGACTTAAGAGTGGAAATTTTGAATTCTGGAAAATCGTCGGATTAAATTTCATGCAAATAGTTTGTGAGAAACCCCAGTTTTTTGTGTCTTCGTGTTTCAAAACATCTTTTACTTTACAGAATGACACATGAAACGGAAGAGCTTTAATTTCTTAACATTATCAATTCTTTGTTAATCATAATATCTCATAATTTTTTATAAGTAAACTAAATAAAAAAATCCTTGTTTATTGTTGTCATAAACTCATACATAATAATTCATAACATTGTTACAGAAGCACTACTGAATTGCAGCTCGTGCATGTCTCATATGTCACGTTTAACCTGCACCATAGGGAGGCTGCATAACACCATCATAAAGCTCAACTATAATCTAATCATATCAGGTGAGTTACAACTTACAAGCGTAGCAATATTTGCTCGTCACATTTCATGCTTTGTTGACTACACCTTCATCATGTTGACACCTATGCCACAAATTATTTGTAAGCGCAGTGTGGCATATACATACTGCACTTTATGCAGTTTGTTGATTTTTCTAACAAAACATTTTATGGTCATCATATAATTCAAAAACTATGCGTGCATGTTTAAATGTGTGTTAGTTGTTTGCAAAGGATTATGCATAGCGATTTTGTGTCTCACACTGCACTGCATTGGCGCTTTACTTACGACATGAGTTTAAATAAAGTTTAACGATAAGTGAGATGAAGCGTAATGCGGTTTTGCGATGCAGTTTTGATCAAAATTTAGGCGAAATGCGTGCTACTGCCGTCACATATAACGCTGCTACTATCAATACGTATTATAGTTATACGATTATGATTTGCTGAGCAAAAGAGAGCATTATTTGCACATAAATTTCGCCATATATAAATTCGGAGATGAACGTGCAGTGTGTGCACATAAAAGCTATTTTAGTCATTTGTGCCATCTGCGTCGTTTGTCACATAAACTGTTAACTCTTTCATGCGCATTGAGTTGCAAACAGCTGGATTGTAATAGTAATATGTTGCTGTTAACCCATTCGTTTTGGGGCGAGCAGGAAACTGTCTCTTACGATTAACTCCCAAAGTGCTTACCAAATTTACATGCATGAAAAACATTTATTTTGGTTCATACTTTTATGGCGATATGGTGAATGTGGAAATGGTAAATGCAGTATGCAGTATGCTGTTGCATCAAATGCATTTAACGACAAGTCCATGGAGAAAGTAGAATCATTGCGTGGAAAATCGGTGAATGGCTTTTGCCCTTAAATTAACAAAGTAATTATGTCTCATAATTCATTTAAGTATAAAGGGGATATCCATTTGTGTTCCAACTATTCACGGAAAGATGAATGAACTTAAAACGTAGAAATATGAAAGGTTTTATTGTTTGAAATAAATCAAATTGTACTTAGCGAGGTTACCTTGATAAAATTATTTATAAATATTTTGTAAATAAAACAAACTTCTTATCATAATATGTGGCAACGTCTACACAGTTAACAACCGATCCCTGTATACTCACTCGTATATTAACCATCTTATCAGCTCCTGCCAAACAAACAATGAAATAGAAATGAAATGTTTTTATTTAACAAGAACTAACATTACAACATAAACTCATTTTCTCTATAGACAAATTGACATTCACAGGAATTGAACTGATTCCGTGAGAAATATATTAATTCGTAACATGTCACAAACAGTTAAATTAATATCTTACACACGATTCAAGGAAATCAATGCACTATGACAAAATTGTACCGTTTGAATGTCAAGTTGGAGGCAAACTATTTGCGTTTCATAAACATAAAACCTGACTTCTAATTTAAAATAAAAATAGAAATATTTTGCCTAAAATTTTATGCTGTTTCATGCACTTAAATTGTGCATGCTCCAGTCAAAATTGCGACTTAATTTTGTAATATGTGCAGTTTCAAGAAGTCTATAAATAATTTAAGTTTTGAGTACAGGTCTACTTCTGGTTAGAAACGAAACGTAATTTATAAAGAACTACATATTTGGAAAGCTACTTTAAACGTGTTTTAATTAAACTATTAGTTTCAATTTATTTTGGATGAAAGATTCTATAAATTTTATTAATTATATATTTATTTTAATATATTTAATTCCAATATTGGGATGTCTCGAATTTTAGAAGCTTTGTGAATATTTTTAAGACCGAAACAACTGATTGATTTTATTGATTTTAGATAATGCTTTTTTTTTCATTTTTTTTCACATTTCTCCAAATTTTATTAATTTGGAGAATTATCTAAATCAGTTGTTTCGGTTCTATAACTTTTGTCTAATTATTATTAATTTGAAAAAAATTCAACACCAAGACTTTCCTGGGTTTTGTGTTAATATACAAAGCACTATAACTACTAAATTAAACACACCGCCAAATCCGCATCATGGTCTTTTCGTAAATAAAATTCTATCTGTCTCTTGCTTACTCATACTATTGTCAAAAATATAAATGATCAATAAGGTTCTCGATTTGATAAATAGTCGCCCATGTCAGATTTGTCGCCATGGCTTTGCAGCTGACTCACAACATATTTGCCAAAAAATAAACAAAAATAAAACCAATTCCAAACACATCATAATAACATGTATGAGTGTTCGTCAGACATTTAACGAGTTGCTAAGAACTGGTCCAAATGGTGATGACTGAAATTTGGAGAAAATGTCGTGCGGTTTAAATTGAGATGACTGAATTCAACTACACTTTTTATACACACATTTTAATATAGATCAAAGGAAATGCCATGGAAATAATAAATATATTTATAAGAGCTTCTGTATTACTCACGCGATCCAAAGCGATCCCTTATGTTATAGTGAATCTTATAGAAATGGCGACATTCAACTGAATACAGCTTAGATGGAAGGAAGAACAACTGTTGTAAAACTATATAATAAAATTAAAAGTGGGTTGCGTGTTCACTAATCTATCTACGTCATTAATGTCATGGTGAGTAACCGGGAATGGCTTCCCCTTTATCAGTATTTTCTAACATCATTTAATTGTTTTAAATAAAAGATTCTTTTTATTTTGTCGTACAGTTTCAATTGCTCTTTAACTGTATCTGCTCGAGTATGAAAGCTTCTGGTATAAAGTACGTAAATGATATCCCATAAAATCGCCGCTGTACTTAAAGACTCAACCACAATGCCGCTAAACTACGATGCGGTTTACTTCAATTCCAAAAATAGAATGATACCCAATTCCTCGCTTTTATGTCTCCTAACTCCTAAGTACCACGCAGCATATTAATTTTCATTACAAGTGCGACGACATAAACAAACGCTTATTTATGTGTAGCTATAACATATGGCAATAACTATAATATAATATAGTTTAACAATGCATAGTTAATCTTCAAGGTCCACCCGCTAAAAGAATACAATTACATTATGTGTAATAACTTTGGAGTACAGAAATATTCAGAACGAAACACGTAGGAGTTTAGCACATTTTCAGTTTCTTTTCTCTAAAGCCTCTAATTCTTTAATGGTTTGAAGTGCGTCTCATAAGTAGTAGGTGCTTGACTCCGCACTTACTTATGTGGTGACAGACGACCTTAGTGCACATGCGAGGCTCGATAGATTTTTGATAAAAAGGGAAGAGGCCCATGGGGAAATATTAATGGTCGCAGATCAAGTGATCAAAGGGTGACATGACAACTTATCCTAGTTTTATTTGTGTTTATACAAATTGAAGTGTGATGTGCTTCAATTCGCAGCTTGTTTCCGGATTTGATGCTGTTGAAAGGAGATGGTTTCTATCTTCAAAGGGAAATAGTTGCTTCGTTAAACAAATTGTGTCCACTTTTTAATTTATCTAACGATTTGAACGGAAATATTTAACGATTATCTGTTTATTTTTTCACATTTTTATGAACAAAATATTGCTCATTAAAAAAATGCAACTGCAAATTCTCGATGACGTCTTAGTTATACTAAAGAAATAAATTTAGTCATCACTCATCATTCATTAACAAGGCGCAATAACAATACATATAATTTTAAATTGAAACTTAAATATGACAATTGAGGAAGTTTATATATTTTTCACATTTAATTTTTTATTTTTTTGATAGTTAATTAGAATCAATTTATTGTATACTCATTTTCTGTTTCACCAACTTATTAATTTAATAATTGATTTGTTTTAATATTAACATGAAATTATTTCAAATTGAACTTAGCAAAACCACCAACTTTTTTTGTAGTAGTTGTACGGCATTGTTACAATACCAACCAACCTTTTATGTATCCGCTTAAGCCCATGCCACCGAATTAAATTTGAGTACTCGTACATCAATACTACTTGTTGTGCCCTGCAGATAAGGGCTTAAATTGTGTACCAAAAAAAAACTTCACAAAACTGAACAATAACTGAACATTAATTAATTAAATTTCCTTCCGGATCACATTATTCCAAAAAACGCAATTTAAAATGCCAGACAACACACAGAACAACGGAAATGCATCCAAAACTGGACAACTGATCACTCTTCGTGGCCATAATTTGCCACAGACTGAACGAAGCGCCCAAGCTCCATCACATTCATGCTATTCCAGATGGTTTAATTGGTTAATTTTCATTTGATCATTTTATTTGTGTGTTTTTTAAAACTTATTGTTATAATACTGAAATTAGCAGAGTTTCAATTACTGCGTAAATGGTGATGAGGTCAGAGGCGGTCAACTATTTTTACAACATGGTCAAGCGTATATGTCAGAAATAATTTTTTTAGCGATATCCAAACATTTTTAATTTTTTAGCAATTTTAAATTGTTGAATAATTTGTATTACATTTTTTATTTAATTTTTTTTAAAACTTTAAAACTGTAAATTGATCTTGAAATTAAACTGTCATTTAAATAGAGGTACTAAGCACGATTAAACAGCATAATGTAATCCGAAACTAATCGCATTCTGACCAACTATAGAAATTGCGAATCCAATCAACAAATTGATTATAAAACATAATACTGTTGGGTAATTTAGTTATATCATAGGTGTCATATTTCCTGTTAGCCAAACCCTGACATACATACAATTCACAATTCACATTCAACACTCACGCATTTGGTTATTGTTATATAGTTATGATGCGGTCAAATGCACAAACCACACAAATGCGAAGACACGAATTAGTTTCAATTAGAACTAATTAAAAAAGGTCAGTTTACAATTACAAATGGGTGACTTGGAACAAAAGGCAAATAATACAAATACAAATAAATGAGCAATGAAATAAAAACGAAAACGTTAATTTACATTTTTATTCAGTGTTGATGCGTCTCCGCATGTTTACTATAATTTTCTGTTAATGCACATATTGCTGCTATATCGGTTCGTGCAACATATTGTATGTTGAATATGCATATGGGCAGAGAATTGGTGATGGTGTCTGTCTCCATAATACAATCTTCCTCTAATGCGCTTATATTAAAATGCATGTATATTTGTTACATTAAATGTGTATTTTAATTGAATGGCCGGTGATGCCCCTTGTTCCGCATTTGCTTGTGTCATGGGACCCCTCTTGAATTTTCTGCATCATTTCAGCATCCCATTGATTGACAATTTGTGCTGCTTTTGCCTTCGTGAATAGAACATTTATCTGACAGTATTGTAAATTGAATGATTTAGTAGTTGATTAAGTTTTCCCGCACCCATATTTTTCAATTCTAACACTTTATCATAATGTTTTTGGATATTTGTAAAATTAATGCGTGTTGTTATATGGTTTACATGTAGCCAGAAGGTATTGTTTTGGAGTGCATGCGTGTGATGTGAGGAATGGGGAAGCGCACTCAACTGGAAAAGAGTGACAAATGACGCTTTCTGAAGGCGGTAAGGCGTCATATTTACATTTACGAAATACATTTGCGTGTAATAGTAACAATTCTTTAAAGTGTAACTGTAATAATGGTGTAAATGCACATCAGTTATTTTAAACCAAATATTTTTTAAATCAATATTCCTTCATTTGTATGTAATTTACAAAGTAAGCAACTGCAGTATAGTGATTTGAACATTGTTTTAGAAAAACAAAATAGAATAATATTTTGCTTTGCATTCCACAATCCTGTCAATTCAAACATGAGCATATGCTACTCAATAAACACGTATCGACTTTAATTTACAACATTTGAACTAAATATGTAGTTTGACAATGGATTCGGCTATCCAGTTCCAAAACGGCAATATGTCACGTTTCATTTGAAACACTGACAGTATAGCATTTTCCTTGTTTAAATAAACATGGGGGTTGTTGTAAATATAAATATAGTCACAATTTTATCAGTTTAAGTCAATAATCAGGAGGGTTGATCGTTTGTTATGTTATACAGTTGAACTAATGATGGAGTTAAATTACTGTAACATATTTTGTAGCAAATTTGCCAACTGCCATTCAGAAATTTGTACTGATTTCGTACTTATAAACACTATTTGTTTTATTGATCTTTTAGGAATTCTAATTTTTATAGAGTAATTTAAAAAAATGGGCACTTTCTTATAAGATAAGAATACATATTTTTTTCTTCAATAATTTTAACTTAAATTTTATTTAAAACAATTAAGAAGATTCCTTCTTGTTTCTCAACGATACTGTCGTTGCTGTAACGGGCGTTAACGTTATGACTGTTTAGTCTAACTTTTACACATAATCCCGTTCATTGAAAACAGCTAGTTAATATTTATATTAAAGTTGTAACATTGAACAGATAAAATTCAGATCCCTGCTATCATATTTGAATTCACACACATTCCATTAAGAAAATAAAATTATTGAATAAAACGTTTCACGAAACAATCAAAATGCAGTTGGTTGAGTCATGATTGAAACTTAAAAGAGCTATCAATTTTGAATTCATAAACTTTTACTCAAATGAATATTGATATGGAATTTACTTAATTCATGGTCATAACAAATGACGCCCCATTGGTGGCGAATTAATGACTAAATATATATTCGTTCGATTGACGTGATCAAAAAAGTATAATATGCTAATTAGCCATACAAGTCAACATTGTGTGAAATTTTAATCCACGCAATATGTGCAGACATTGGATTGTAGGTGCACATTGTCCACCTAGTTTGATATTCAACAGCTATGCAAATTGAATACGGCATGTCAATATAACTGTTGCAGTTGTTTTCTATTTATTAGTAAATTAGGCTTTAAAAGCTCATGGTTATCAACTTTTTTAGATTGATGGAGTTTTAACGTTTTAGTCTTCGTAAACTGGTCAACTCTTCCAAAAAAATGTTAACAAAATTAAGTGAATGTGTGTAGTTTGAGTTTGTAACAGTAATTTCAAACAAAAGCTGTCAATTTTTCAAACACAAAAAAAAATCATTCGTTTAAACGGTGACTCAATTTGTTGTTATTCCTAAGCTTAAGTTATATTATGTGCATTTATTACACGCACAAACAATAAACGCTCAGAATGCGAAAGTATCGAAAAAACATTAAAAATGTTGGTATTGCAAACACTAGGTGACACAGTAAAGCTTTTTGTTGCAACAAATGAATGAAACTTATGGATTTGACATAGGCATGTGCATTTATGTTTTCTTTTTTTTGGATTGTTTGACGTAATGTGGAGTTTGAGGATAGTAGATACAAAGTAATAGCACTATTGCTCAAAATTAGGGTCTTCCATATTCAACGTTTTTTTTTGTTTGTGTGCCGTTCTTTCAAATTAGGCCAATCCAACGAATTCGGTAGCACAGGCCATGAAAGCAAAACACATATCGATACCTTAACTGTATACCATATTATAATTAACTTAATAGCAAACTTATGCATTACTCACTCGACGTAATTGCAGACTGAGGTACAGCTTGCAGAAGTGTTGCAAAGAAATTCCAGTGGTGAGTTGATTGTTATTCCAAAAATATTGATGAGTAATTCAAAAAAATCGCTGATGTTTCTTTAAAGTTTTATGCGAATTAAAAAACGTTCAAGTGCACGATCTAAGAGAGAGCACAACCACTCCGTATTGCATACAGTAATGCTGCAGATGTCAGCTATATTCCACTTGTGGGTTGTGGCTTGATTTGTGTTTAGTTTTTTTTAAATGTTTGTATGTTTTTTTAAGTTTATTGAAATTTGTAACAATAATTGGTGAGTCTTTATTTCATTTTTTTTTGATTTTCACCGCACGTTATACGTTCCCGGAAACTTTAACGTTAAAATATTCGCAGTATTTTCAATCTATAGTGTCGTTTTAATATTCAAATGTGCACGTCTTGCAAGTTGTCACTATACCGTCAGCGATTTAATAACATTTATTTCATTGAAAAGCAGTGAGTACAAAAATGATATAATACATTTTAGTAAGAATTTACTTTGTCTCTCGTGTTTCTTTTGCTTTGCTTTTTCACATAGAATATAACTAGATAACACTAACTAATCGCACTAATCACATAAGTTGCGTTACAAAGGTGTAGATTTGCGGCGCGATTTGCATAATTGCAAAATAAAAGATGCACAATATCAGCAATTTGTAGCCGAACACTTCCATCGCAACGTGTGCAACTGCATTCGAGCAAAGTAACTAATAAATAAATGCGACTTAGGTATTGCCGCTTATACAAGAGAACAATCTACGCGATATTGTAGACTGTAGTGGCGTGAAGCGAGTTGTTAACGCGACGAATACCGCGATGTGTATGATCGGCGATCGCGCATGTGGCAAATGATTAAGCGCCGACCAGGCACTTTAGACAGAGTATTCCAAACAGAGACTACACTTTACAGGGTACACAACACTGAACTGTGTGTGATGTGTCCCGCATAATGTTATTGTGTTTTTCAATATATGTGTAAGTGGCTTAGCTGTACTATGTAGCACTCAAGCAAACCTAATGCTGATGTGGTGACAAACTGTTTTCACTGAGTGTAGTGGATATTTTCGATTGCACTTTCGGATGTGTTACGAAACTAATTCGCGAATATTTCGGTGAGGGACTTTTCAAGAGCTTCCCTGAAAATATATTAACTTCCATTTTACGAGTATTATCTAAACACAACAGCTGTATTTTCGAATGTTTTGAATGTCTGTTGTTCGAGAATGTTTTATATCAGATCGGCATTATATAAAAAAATATATAAACAGAAAAAAGTTATTCTCGATATTTAATTTTTAACTAATATTCACTTTTAAATCGAGATACAAATTCCAGGTCGTCGCATCAGGATGTTTTCCTGCTCAGATTTTCCGTAAACTTTTTTAATTACTCAATTTATTTTTAGAAATCTTATGATTTCCTTTTAATTTTCGCAAAAATTCTGCTGATGATTGATTTGACCAAAGATTGATAACTCAACAATATAGAACGTTTCTTACAAAAAATATATAACAAAAAAAAAGCAATTAGTCGTAATTATAACGCCGTGGATTATTCAATTCAAAAAAGTTCCCACGCCACAGCTAAATTTCCACCGCACAACCAAATTTTATAAAATGCATTGCCTACAAGGTCATATTCAAACCCAAGGTCATATTCAAAGTTTATACGATATTAAAAGGAAAAATCAAGTCATATTTTTATTTTTATCAGTCATTTCTGTGATATTTGTAAAAGTAAATTGCTCGCACTTCACATTTCAAGTCATATTATATAAGTTATGCTAAAGTCGCAACCTAATTAAGGATTTTTAATTATGATTGCGTTTAATTTACTTAAAACGTAAATGAAACAAAAGTCAAAAACTCACAAAGCTTTACGCTCAGTTTTAACACATTGTGGCGTTCCATATGTCACAAGATTACTTATATAGACGCTTTCAGTGGCAATATCATTTAGGCTCCAAAATGTTATCCTGTAGAATTTGCAACATAAAAAACATAAACACATTGAGAAACAAAAATTTGCAAGTAGACTGCCGAAAACGGAAATGTCGCATAAACTATGTGGCTAACAACATAACATAGAAGCCGAAAATCTGCAGACTAAAAACCACACACATGATGTCACATAGAAGTTGTTGACGTTGAGGAGCAAATAAAATTATAAATTATAAATACATTGCGCCGTTTCAACTGTTAAAACAAACATGTTGGCTGATCCATTGACCTTTCATGCGAGTGCACACATGTGGGGAGGTTAAACGATAGTGAATTGAGAAATTTTGATGTCGCGAGATTGTCATACATTTACCAAGTACTGTGTGTAAAAGGGCGCGCTTCTGTCTTGTGTAACTTCCGAGAAATGCACGGGGTAAAGCGTCTTTATCGGACTACGCATAGTCTGTGTTTTCAGCCCATACGTAAATGGCTGTCAATTGTTTAATGGAATTTGATTTATTCTCATTTAAATGCGGACAGTTTGTGTTAAGGAGGAAGGGTGAAAAGGGTGCTTCCACATGAAGCGCGATAACAGACAGGTTTGGTGCTTCAGTCACATCTTCTGTCCGCCTTTGGGTATTCAATTAAAATTTATATTGTTGAACGGCTTGTCTTCACATACGCATATTATATTAAAATGCTGTCGTGTATCTGTTTAGGGTCAATGCGGGGCCGCCTCATTTACTGTTAACATTTACATACAATCATTATCTTAATGAAGACATCCATACATGCCCCATGCTGGGCATGGTCGTCGGACGCCGATCGCATACAAGTATGCGAGATGTTTTAATGTTTTTAACCCAAAATTGGTTTCTGTTTACAAATTAATTACTTACAATATAGGAAGCACACAATACACAATAAAAGCGTGTGTTGAGTCACAATTCACATCTGTGGAGAATGGACGTAACCTTGGTCAGTTACAAATGCACACATCGTGATGACACATCTTTTTGCTGTGTAGCTGCGCGATCACTTCAGGATAATAAAATCTCTTTCCAGTACAATTTTTCCAGTAAATAAGTTGTTACCTGCGTATAGTGCCGTTCATTCATAGTTTGTATGATATAAAGAGAGATCAACTTTAAGCGAGTCATCGCGCGCTTTTACATATTTCCAAAGCTTCATGAATGACGTAATCTCACGAGGCGCTCGCGATATATCGGATTTAAATGCCGACTAATTGTCTGTGTATACGAAAAGACACTTCACTGAACGCCGTTTTGATTGATTTAACACCACCGATGACGATGTTTTGGAATGCATGCGAGCATTAATTGTGTTTGTTCAAGCTCTCCCTCATGGCTGTGAAAATATTTTTCCTCGGAATTTAAGATACCCCGCGCTTTTTGTTAGGAAAAAATACCAATTCGAATATAAATTTTGGCCCGAAATATTTAGAATACAACAATTGCAATACAATTAATTATTAGTCAGAAAAACTTAAATAAAAAATCAGTAACTCCAGTGGGGGGTGTCGGGAGGATCGTAATAAATAAAAAAATGTCAAGATTTTCCTTTTTTATTTTCTTGATGTCATTTAAAACTCCCGCGCTGCAATTACTTTTCAAATGCATTTCAATAAGTCAATTTGTCCACCACAAACTTTTGTGACTTTGACACTTGCTGAAAAACGTACACCATTTAAACGCTCTCTTGAACTAAATTTGATTGAATGGACCACTTTTTAATGGCCACAACGATCTTGAAAGTGTGCCAAGATGCATTCCCAAATGTCAATAAATGATGTAGCGTCACTTCTATACTGTTTGTTTGGTAAATCTTTTTTTTGGCCTCTCCAAATTTTTGGACTGCATTTTGTAAACAAATTTGCTAAAATACCGCTAAATGGCTAGACGTAACACACCTACAAGATTTTATGCGGAGTGACTGCGTAAATGCGATTACGAGTAAACAGAAATTCAAATATTAGCCGTTTCCGTAAAATACAATATTACCTAATCATAAAAGGAGAAAACTTATTGTGCATATTGTAAAGCTATTTCGATAATAATCCATTGTTGAATGTGAATTGTGTTGTGGGCATAAAATATGGTCATGACACATTTGTACGGAAATTTCGGTGTGATATATTATAACATTTTGTTTCAATGTGATATTCAAATTTTGTTATGTATCGTTTTATTGAATTAAATGCTTTACTCCTCAAGTCACAAGTGTTGCAGAAATATGCACATGTGCCCCAGCTAAACAATTAACTTAATATGCAGACACTTTGTTACTTCAAGTGGCAGCTAAGTGTACTTTGCCGACAATCTGTATGTTGTTGCAGCCGGATTTTGCCCTTTTTTGTGTGCTGCTAATCAAAAATGAATTTATACTGAAAAATGCACTTTCCAAAAGGAAGTGCATATAGTGAAATGATTCATTGTAGATGAATTAGCTTTGTAGCACAATAATTTAAATTAAAATATTTGTTTATTGGGCAGGTGCTAACTGCTAATGCAAATAAAAAAGTTTTGTCAAGTTTTTTTTTAAGGAAAGAGTTTGAATATCACGACAAAAATAAAGTTTACATCCAAAAGAATTCATTTAAAGAAACCATTTTAGCCTTTATATGAATTTTAAATTTTAGGTGAGTGAAATTTTTTTTTGATTAATTTTTAAATTTAGTTTACCTTAAAAATATACACATACCAGCTATTTTTAAGATGATAATTAATTATGGGTACCTATGAAGTATGTAATTGTTTCACCGAATTCAAATGGATTACAAACATTTTTTTACTATACTTAACACCAGTCTCTAAGTAATAACAAAAAGGAAATGACTGAGAGATTTCATCAATCAATAAAGTTCTGATCAGTTTGCACATTAATTGTGAACCGCAAAACCAAAACTTAAGACGTTTTCCCCCTATCATCTCCACACCGATTTCTGAATATATGACTAATTTAAGTGAACAAAAAAGAATTGTTTCTCCACAAGAATTATCAAGTAGTTGTGACTTCTCATTTAGAACCGCATTTAAAATTTTACCCAATTTCAATGTTAAATGATTCATCTTTTGCCCGTATTTTATTGCAATTGTTATTGCCTATTGGTGTCCAATAAATTCAATCTATGCATGTTTTTTATATATGCACATATAGAAATGTACGCTCGTTAAAAGGCACTTCAATTTTCTTATTAACATTTCATTATCTATCGTTATGCATTTGAACGAGAATCGTTATCAGTTTATTGTCAATATTTTGTCGTCATGCAGGCGAAATTCGAAATGTTATTTTTGGAAAGTGTTTTGCAGTGTATGTTTTAAATATTAATACCGTTAAAAACAATTTCCTTCACTGACCTTTTTATAATTTGATTTGAGCTTTTAAAGTGCTGCTATAGTTATATTTTATGCACAAAATGTTGGTGAAATAACGTCGATTCTGATGCAGTCAGTTTGGGCTTAAAATGTCAATATTGAAGCGGAAAGTCCGCAATGAGAAAAGTTTTCTGTTTTGCAGCAACCGAGCGGAAATAAAGTGGTTGTTTTTTCCGTCTGTCATGTGATTTGGGAATAACTCTCAATCCCTAAATGCATGTTGGTGTAACATTGTTCTCGCAGACAAATAATTTCAACGCATCAAAGGATTCCAAATTCAGCGAATAAACAAAGTTGATTGACAAAAATTGGCATGCTCAAAAAAAGAAAGGAAAACAGGCCAAATAAAAACTCATTTCCATTTTCATTAACTTTCCGAATGGATACGACTTTCCCTTTCAGACAAATTTGGAATTTTTTCATGATCATAACTAACCAATTTAAATGGTCTCGTTTTTTGCCTTCCAGCGATTCGATAAACTGCGTCCTGCCATCCTCTAAAGATGAATGACAATTTTGTGTGCGCTTTTATAAAGTGAATGAACTCACATTGAAAAAGCTGTAAGCGGTTAGAAAGGTAATCGATTCGATTTTTACCGTTTCCTGGCAAATTGAATTAAGTAAGAAATCAATGTCAATATCGTCTGCAGTGACGCAGTGTCTTCGTCTGCCATATCAATTATGTTTGATTAAAACTATTTCGTAAATACAAATTTTCATCTACGGGTATGCTGCTTTGAATAAAATAATATTTTACAGTGTAGGATTTTGTGGAAATCATTTTCCAAACATCATTAATTTATTGACAACGGTGCCGCATTAGCAGAGAGCCAAGCCCACAATTTTCCCCCACAGTGTATTAAGTTCTGCAGTGCGGGGTGTGCGAAAGGACGAATAAATGAACAAACGCATTACGTACGAGTACATAATCTCATTAAATATAGCGCGCGACTCTATTAATAGCAATTTAATTTATTAGGTGTTCTTTAATAAATTGCCACATGTTAATTACCGACTTTGCGCATTTATTTCATAAATATTAGGTCTCACAGCCAATTTAATGACCAGTTTAACGACTATACATAATCCATGGGGTGCAAATTATTATCGGCTTACAGCGCGCAGGGTACTGGTTAGTGGATGAGGCAGGAGGTTTTACTTGTGTTGGCGAGTGTTTTGCGAACTCACACCCAAGTTAGGTTTCTGTGCAAGTGTGTACAGAGAGTCACAAGTGTCAGTTGGTCGCATATAAATCATAGTGGCAAATGTTCAGGGGTAGTGCAGTGTTATACAGGATGAGAATCATGAAGTTTATTTTAAAAATAACACACTCAAGAGTCAAGATGCAATAATGTCTACGTTGAGGTATTTTATGTGTTCACTCTTCGACATGTAAACGATCGTATATGCGCTTCGAAAGTTCAAGGAAGTCGCTACAGCACTAATGCACGTCGCTTAAAATATTAATGAAGTGAAACTCTGACGGTTATGTGGCAAGTGTTTTGTTTATTATTTAGAAGTGTTGATACACAGCGATTGTCTCGTCTAAATTTAAACTTATAACAACTATGTTGACGATTCATGTGTTAGTTTGTGCGAGCGAGCGCCGCACTCAACAACTTATTTTATATGGTTAGTGCTGGAACATGTGCGAAAATCTTTAGACATAACAAAAACGCGAGACTCGTGAATTTATATCGTTTTAAATTTAGTGGAAAATTTCAGTAAAAAATAGCGGATAAAATGGAATCATCCACGGAAATGCGAACAATAAGGACTTTAATTAAGAGATTCGCACATTTTACCGGCATGGCAAAATGCGGCGCACACAAAAAATGCCCATTACAATAAAAATGCAAGAACAGCGGCGATGCTAAATGGAAATCCCATTTCAATAACAATAATTCTCACTTATCGGCGTAGTAAATCGAGGCGTTTACACACAGTCGACACTCGTACTATCAGTACTCTTACAATGCCTCGTGGCTCGTGATGAAAACATTTTGCTAAATGGCAGGGAGAGTAGTTAAAGTTTTTTATTAATTCTTAAAATTAAGAGAGAAATTTAAATTCTAATAAATTCTTTACAATAATTTTTTTTAGTAAAGGTTTATTTTATCAATTATTTTTTCAGCGATTCATTGCATTGTAGGAATTTACCTAGTGTTCACTGATTGGTGACCAACTGGTCGGTTTCATTTAAAAGTGTGAACTTAAGTTTTTTTACGGAAATTTACATATGACGCGAAATAAAAATTCGCATTTCCTTCAAAAAATGAAAGAGAAAAAATTTAAAAAAAATTGAAAAGGTGATTCCTAAACTTATTCAGTTTCATGATATATAGGACGTTAAATGCAATGAACAAAATAAAAATGTTCTGTCACGTATCCATTATCAGCCTCCTCCGCTGCTGCGTCGTTAAACTAACGAATAATCAATTTCGTCCTGCATGCACAAAATGAACATAAACACCCCCTTGCCATGCTTTATTATATAACAATGTGACTTGCTTAATTAATAGCCAAGTTTATTGCAATTCAAAGAAAATAAAGTGATGTACAGAATTTTTACGGCCCACCATACGTAAATGAAATCGCGTGTTGCAAACTTTCCGAGCTTCATCCCTTAGGTATAACGACGATTTTTGAATCGCGCACCTGTAGAATGTGCACATAACTTATGTGAAGGTGATTCCACCCATTCGTTTGTCGAACATTGCGGAAACTGATGTGTAACTGTTGAATACAAAAAGAGGTCGATGAACAATTTAATTTGCACATTTCTGCGATGGGCGATCCCTTAATTAAGCTCATATCGTTTTAGTTTCAGTGCTGAGGTGGCGGCTGTTCTAATTCCATGCAGCCGGGTGTTTTTGACCGGATTATCTCTTGGGGTTAATTGGACGTGACGTGAGTCGTGACACCGGTGCGTCGTTCCGTATGAATATATTATGTGTACATAGAAATGAATGAAAAGTGTAAAATAAATTTGTGGATGGAGAAAATTCAGCGACATTGTGTCTCTCGATTTTTTGCAATGCTTGCCGATTTTTTTTAATTCAGAGTTTGTTCGTTTAGGGAGAGAGCAGATGACGGCATCATTTAAGACATATATTCTCAAAAGAGCTAATAAATGATTTTAAACTTTAAAGTCCCATACCTTCCGCGTCCGCCCCTTCATTTCATATACGTCAAATATGTGTGTGGAAACTTTAAACATAACTGTTGTTATATATTGATACACGTTTAACTAGAAGGACATCATCATCTAACTGAGAATTCACATGTGTCGAGTCGCAACTCGCATGTGGATGTTCTCTCGCAACAATCTCTCATTTTCATGTACGAGGATGTGTTTTCCGACGTCTCTTCTCAGTGTATTCCCATTCCTTTATATATTCATAAAGTGTGAAGTTGTATATTCGGAGCGTCGCCGTCGTCGCTCGTAGCGCCGAAGTCGTTTGTGGACTGCGGTAGGGAAGCAATTTTCCCACTTTTGTTATTTGTTTGGGTTACAGGCTACGGGCTAACTGGCAACTGCTAAAGTGCGACTGAATTCACTCATCAGTTGCATACGCGACGCGTGCTCGATTACATGCGGAAAATTTTTGCCTAGTCAGATTGATCTAATTGAAATGAAAAAAATTTCGTCCCAAAATATAATTTTTTGTGCAACAAAAGAGTGTTAGTGAATAAAAAAGTCTTGCAATTAAAGTGATTTTTGTGCAACATAAGTACTTAAAATTCTTGCAAAAGTTTTACAGTAAAGACAAAAAATAAAAAAAAGTTATTGCATTGTGCAACAAATTATGTTGCTCAGCTGAAAGTGGTCATTGTATTAAGTGGAAAATTAAATTGTTTGAAAATAAGTGGAAAATCTCGATTAACTGAAGTAATTTGATTTGTTAAAAGGAAAATGTGGGAACAATTCATAGAAATAAAGAAATGCATTTTATGATTTGTGTGCATTAATTAAAGTGTTTATGTAGACCAGTTCGGATTGAGGGTGAGAGACATAATTTTGTTTAAGCTTAGATGTAAGTTAATATTAATAATAACACGTTTTGCACAAATTACACAAATTGCATTGCCTTCAAAGTTCATGTAAATATTCTTTACGTATTTTTTCGACACGCACATCGCACAGTCTTAATTCTCTTGAGACTTTTTTATTGGATTCCTAAAGTGTGTATCGATGTTTATTCCGTATAAATGTACGCTCCAAATGTAAACACCGTGTTTGCCGTCAATGCCCACACTGTAGATGGGGGTGGATCTTGCTTCTTATCGGCAGGCGGTCATCTTGATGGCTAAACAATTTCGCCAGTCTGAAGATGCTTTTTGGTCACTTTTCGAAAGTCTTTTACAATGTACGAGCATACGATTACAGATTATAGTTGTATTCTCCAATGTCCAACAAAACAGTCCAAGCTTTTTTTTTTGCTTTGTTATCCTTTTATATATTAAAGCTTTTTGATACACAAATCTTCACTTTTAGAAAATCGACCTCTCCCGCGTCCTGTTTCCCTTTCTTTTTGTCGAATGGTGATTTTGCTTACAGTATCGCCACTTTTGTTGACGACGTCCAAATGGAAATTTCAAACTTATTATAAAGATTGCATTTTGGGGAAAAAGTGAAAAAAAAAAAAAATTAACTGAAAATGAGATGCAAAGATGCATACCAGAAACTATGGCGCGCATTAAATCAAGATGCAGTGCTTCAAAATTACAACTCTTATCAACTGCAGTTGAATGAAGTGATGCATATGCTGAATTTATAGGGAAATCTGACGATGATGAACCCAGCGACGACCTCCTTGTGATCCGTTTTCATTCTTATATATATTGTTACACTTTTTGATGTATAAGCACATACTTGAAGAATGTTCATTCACTTCAATCAGCGCAATTTTTTTAATCATTCACGTCGCGGTCGTCTTGTGCCATCGCAAACCGTTTGTCCCGCTTGTTTTGGTAAATTTAGATGATCGAGAAATGTTATTTTTATACAAATTGCCTAATCGTTCTTCTTCTTTTTTGTTTAATTTTTGTTATATAGGACGCTTTTCTTTTAATACTTGTGCGGCTTTTGATCTTATAATTATTATTATTGTGCTTATACTCGCTTAGTAACGAGGCGCTCGCGGCTTCTTGCTTTTAATACGTTCTCTTTTAGTTTTTAAACCATTTTCCTACGCTGACACATCAGAATTTTACAACTTCAAAAATCACACACTGTCTGTTTTGTCTCCTCCGCATGTGTAATTATTATTATTATTGTCGTTACAATAATAATTTGTGTCATCACATCGGAAGTGATAACGCGCGCACTGTTCGAACTCATGCAGTTTCGACGAAATTTAAGAGCTCCAATGTTAATGCAAGTGAAATATTATTCGAATACAAAATGACTGCGTGTGTTTTATTGAGAAATTGTGAGCTGCGCGCTTGGACTTTATGATAAGATTGTGGTTATACGGGCAATTAAACAAGCAGTTAAAAAGTCAACACAAGAAAGTCGTCAATCAAATGATCATTTCCTCAATAAGAATTAAAACAGATTGCTTTCCCATTTTATTTCCAATTTTTAATTGGAGTTTGAGGATGGTAAAGAGAACAATAACGCTAATTGTTACACTGAAATTTATTGTTTTTAGGATCCGATATAAAACACAAATAATTCTAAATTATAGTTGAATAGTTGTTGCATTTTTTGTATTAAGGAATCTGAATTGTTTCGAAAATATTTCCACTTATTCACAAAGAATGAGTGTGGTCTGAAAGGATAAAACCTTTTTATAAATGATTATTATGCCATTTTGAAACAAATAAAACTATCCACAAACGACGACGCCTTCACAAGCAATTCCTCTTTACTCAACTCAAAGCAATCTTAGATGAGATTAACAAAAGCAATCCAGTGTATAATTAAGTACGCGACACAAAAGGAACATTTAATTGAAACGTTCCAGTATACCGAACAGGTTAATTAAACACCCACCCACACAATCAGCGTCGATCTTCACAAACAAGTGCAAAAAACTTATATACAGCTGAAGTCTGTACCTTAAAAAACAATGTGTTGAAAGACAAAATAAATTGCAAACGCATCGTCATAATACTTTACTGGAAATTGGAAGACACTCAATGTGGACTTAACCCCTAAGCAAGTCACAATTTTCTATTATATTGTCATTTAGTAAATACGTAACCGCATAGGAAACGGTAAATTATGCATTAACCCATATTTTGGGTTATAAATGCTTCATGATATGACTATAGTAAAGCGTGTTTGTGTATGAGAATTGAGAAACGTCGCAGCATTAAACTATATGATACAAAGCAAAATGGATCGACAAGCGAAATTGCTGCTTCAAATCTAATCATAAATAATAGCGATTTTAGTGCATGGAAACTTTCAATAAATGTAGGAAAAATAAGGGATATTTATGGGACACCTTTTGCTTCAACAGCGCATTTACATTGCACAACTAGAGACAATTCAATGGGTCCGGGTCGTTTGCTGTGTCGCATATCGAAAGTGCATCACGCAAGGAAAATTATTGTAAATGATTTGATATTGAACTCATTTGCGCTTGTGTGTTTTGGGTCTCCAATTTTAAACATTACCCTACTTTCACGCCCTTTTATTTTCACATAATATTACATGTAAATGTTTTTATCTTCACTGACCATTCGTCAAATTAATTCGCATTTTGGTGTCTTCTCTTGTCGTGTCTCGTTATGTGACGCTTTAAGGTTGTTTTGAAATAAAATTTAAACTTATGTTAATTCGGAAGCAATGTCTTCAATGTCAAAAACTTCATCTTCCAGCCACTTCCTGGAAGAAATTAAATTTATTAGAATCATTTATTGTCGTTGTATAGGTTCTTGTTTGCATAAAGCTATGTTTGTAAATAATTTTATTTAGCTCGCGATTTCTTGGTGAACGATACTGTCTTATCTTAGTCTCGCATGAAGCGATAATATTTCGTTGTAGTTTGAGTGATTTCATTTAGATTGTAGCACTGCGTTCGACTTGTCGGTTTACATGTTTTTCGTCGCCGTTTATTCAATCAGGCTTGTGATCATTTTCTTGTAATGTAACTGATAAGAAAATGCAACACAGTGTTATTTCTTTAATATTGTTGGTCAAAGTTAGGATTAAATTCAGTGATCGATTGATAGTGTCTCTAGTGTGTTAAATTAAAAAAAGAAAAATTAATTGTGGACTAGTAGAGTACAGAAGTGTTTGATTAAAGTGTCACGCTGCTTGCCAATCATAAACATAATCTTAAAAATAAAAACTATATTTGTACAGTGGTTTTGATTTGGCTTTCACAAATTTTTTTTTGATAAATTTAAAGGAAGAATTCAACAAGTGTTTTACCCAATTTGGAGTGGTGGCAGAAGAAATTTTAAATTGTTTTGGTAATTATTCAGCGATGACTAAAAAAAATGAAAATTGCAGCACGAAGATGAATATGCTTCTTTTTCCTTATCTCTCAGCCACAAATTGTCGTTGTTTGAGTGCGGTTGCGACATTTGAACGGCGTGGCGTATTACTCTGACACACTCATGACTTTTCATGGAATTTATTTACTACGCGTTTAAGGTTTACCCCAATTGGTTATATCAACGTAAACGCGGGTGTCTTACAAAATGCATGTTCTAAGAGATAAGGAAAATTTATATTGAGTAAAGCTAAGCTTTTCTCATCTTCAATGTTGTTCAAAGTGAAAGCTTATTCCTACTCCTTGATAACGTGAACGACACAACGTACCAACTACCTGTTGCATTCATTCTACACAAAGAATGCTGATTTAATTTTTATGTTTTTTTCTATTTATGGTTTTTGAAAATGTTTACAGATTTTACAGAAATATTTTCGATTACTATTGCAAATATTATTGCTTATGCATAAAACGAAATGAGTAAACCATTATTAATAATATATCTTTCATAATGTTATTCCACATTTTGACTATTGCGATTGATTTTCATAAATACAGCAGTCGCATAAAAAATGGGAATTAATGCTGGTGACGAAATAGTAAATGAACTCTCGAATTTAAATAAATATTTGTGTTTTAATCCCATTTTAAATTTACAGGATAATTATTATTAGCTGGTTGTTTTTCATAAAATTAATTGCAGCCCAATTACTATTCCATAAATTATTTAGTTTCACAATAATTGCAAAACGGTTTTTATTTCTTGCATTTCAACAAGAAAATAAAAACATTTGTTACCAAGATAATATTAGAAAATATAGATACTAAAACTTAATTGACAAAAACTTACTTAAATTGTATACCGCCCTTATATAAGGGTTCAACGTTTATTTGATTAAATAAAAAATTCTTTCAAAACCTTTTACATATTTTGATTTACGTATTTTTTTCAGTAAATCACTTTTTAAAATGTATTTCCTTGTTGAAAATGCACATGAAATCTTGCAGTGACACGTGCAATATTTTATTTCTTTCAGAACGAAATCTCACAGCACCACAAATCAACAAAAATACGTGGCCAGATCTCGTAGATGCTTTGCATGTAATGAGATAAAATGCGGCAACGTATAAAATCCATTTAGTAAATTTTCCGATCAAAAATAGATATTGAAATAGATTCGTGGAAGCACTTAATGTAAATATTTATGCAATCAGAGGTGAGATTTCTCTTGCACACGCTTAGCGCGCCACTGCGTGTGATCTTTGCGGGTTCACATATATTACTTGGATGATGAGACTTGTTAAACGTTTCTTCGCGGCTTTAGTGTTTCCCAATAGTTAGCACAGCCGTTCATTTGCCCCGCTTTGATATAGCACTATAATGGCATAAATGAATCTCTCCGAATATGTTCTCGGAATTGATCAGATTATTAAAGGCGCCTTTGACACACTTTCCATAATTTTTCGCGCTCTAAAGTGAATCCTTCCTCTGTATTTTTTTTCTGTGAAATCACAATGGCGTCATCTAAAAATCTATTTAAATGTCTTTAATCTTTGGGGAATCACATGAATTTGGAACGATCTATTTAGATCCCGACGATGGATTTAGTTGATACCATTGAAATATCAGCACATGCAATTAAATTCTAATTAATCTTTAAATGCTTTTGCGGAAAATGGAAAACAAATAAATGGATAAAAACCGAAAAATTGTAATCTCCCTTGTATACCCCAGTAGCAAACACAGGCAATTTAAAAATGGGACAAAATGAGAGAGGGGGGGCATATAAAATGAAACATCCCTCAGCATCTTACAATCTCAACATGTTCTTGGTTGAATCTATATTTAAGTGACACACTTAATGCGGGCTGCGGCTTGCCAAATGCCAAATTGTATTCCCGTCATACAATATATTTTTGTGGCTCGACTATACAGCGTCTTTATCGGCCCCATCTATTGCTGTTAACAACCCTCCATCGTGTCTGATGGCAATTTTTATGTTTCAAATAAAAGAGTTTATATTTTGTCTAATGGTGCAGCTTATGTTGTTTTTGTTCCGTCTATATGTGCGAATACCGAGTACGTCAGTATCATTCATTTTGAATCATATTTTTTCACTATGGCATTTTCGTGCAAACAAGTGAGGACGTTGATCATCAGAATAATTTTTTCCAATGAACAGACAAAATATGATAAGTTGTTATATGTGTAAAGTAAATGTTTGTGCAATGTTTATTAAATTTCCTCTTTAAAAAACGGGTTTGTTTTTGTCTTCCATTTAAAGTGTCTTAAAAAGTTTTACCGGAATTAAGGCAATGTATTTAATTTGTTTAGAAACATAAGTTTTAAATGAAAATCTGCTGCAGATCATACAATTTAAGCACAACCTTTTCCACACATTGCAATTCGAACTAAAAGGGATCCCACACAACAAGGACGTGCACAAACCTTTAGTAATAAAATGTCAGTTTAGAAGTGACACGGTAATCTAACTCAGTCAAATCAAGATACAACATATATGATATTGTCTTAACTGTGAGATGGGTATGAATTTAGGATTAAGTATGGGTTCGTCTTCGCATTGATTGAGCGTCACGCGTAAGCCGCAATAAAATCCATTTACTGATCTCAGCGATTATTGCGGCCCATCACAAGTAAATCAAAGAAAAAGCAATAATTTTGTCATTAGTGCAGCAGCTTTTTTATTTGTACACACATACAGACTCGGGACTAGGATACACAGATTTGTTGTTGTCCTCTTTGGCGTGTGTAGTCAATTGAATTTAAGCGTCTCAGCATCACTTGAGTTTATTGCATCATCATAGCTCTGTTTATTCGTTTGTAAAGCTTTTTAGAAATAGACATGCCTCTGCAGCTACTTGGATGTTACTTAAGCTTTTTTGTGTTTTTACGATGAATTAAAAACGCGTTAAAATATCAAAGCTTAATGGTGCAAGATTTGGAAGTAACTTATGGCTTTGTAAATCAGTTTAATGCTCACCAAATTGATTTATCACTCTTTAACAAACATTTGAAAATATTGAAATTCCATTAGATTTTATCATTCAATAATTGCTACAAATTTTTTAAATGAAATGTCTTCTCCAACAGATTTCTACATCAAAGGACGTTTATTTTGAAAACAGAATTTCAATTAAAATGACACAAGTGGCCAAGAGGCAAATGAGTATGATCCACAGGCAATTGCACACAACTCAACGAAGTGTATACTCTCAAGAAAGTGCTAAAACAATTAATTGAGATCAAGGACCTTCAAAAATATTCCATATAGCCAACAATCTAAACAAGCTAAAAGTCACATTAAGCTTTGCAAAATGCTTGAAGAACTTTGGCTATGAAGCAATTGAAGTGAAGTGATTGAATAGGAACTAACCAGCATTAAGTAAATAAAAAAAGGCACATTGGCAAATCGATCAGAAACTGCTTCAATTGAGCTGTAGCTGTTCGACGAACAACATGGATCTTATGCCCACAGTGTACTCAACCGGGGTAACCACAACCTCAACAAATTTGACGTCAGGGAATTTAACAGATGGTAAGTGGCTCAAAGTTTATTTGTTTAGTGAAAAGCGGGCGCTGTTATTGTCAGCGTCGTACGTACCGTGTGACTACGTGCCGCATTTTGTTGTGCAGCCAGGGATCTTAGTCTACACTATTGAAAATACTTGCAAAACGAGCAAATAAGTTCCTTATTCTCAATTGCCTAATCCCTATATTTGTATTATGTTAACACTGGTTTTCTTTTTTGTGCGTGAACACATTTAGGTGTCGATGTCGATGCGGATATACTATTCCCTGGTTACTCATCTGCCTTGCTCAATTTTGCTTCAGCCACATGCATTGTTTTTATTTTGGTCGGAGTGCCTGGCAACCTCATTACAATAATTGCACTTGCCAGATGCAAAAAGGTAAGCAAAACGTACTAAAATATCTAAATTTATCATCAATTGCATTGTGATTATTTTTGGGTTCAATTGAGATGCACTAGATAGTTAGTCATCCACTATCAACTCGATTTCAATTAACACTGGGTGTGTTTTGCTCTTATGTGTCACACATGCGTCTTTGTTTAAAAGATAAATTCTAGATTGTGACTTGTGAGCCTTTGTGCTATTTTTGGTGCTCACACTCATCTATTCAGCGTGTTGCTTTGGAATCAAATCCACATATTGTATGTAGATTGTAGGTATCTTACAGCATATAGGGCAATGCAACATTGTGAACCATGACGTTAAGTTTGCATCCGCCTATCGTGGATTTCGTTATGTTTATATTTATTGACACCAAGAAGTAATTAAATAGAATGCGGTTGTGAATTGAACTATTGGGAATTGTTTAGATGTTCAGAAACAGCGGTGAATGAGTGTAATCATTGGTACTTACATAAACATTAGGTGCACAAGAATTTTAGAAGTTCAAGGAACTGCATTTCATTTACCTGTTCTGTCAAAACAACGAACATGGTTTAATGATTAATTCGTCGCGACATGTTGATGTCAGAATAAGATGGATTCTAATTGAAGATTATTTCGACATCTTGTGTCTGAAATGAAATATCTATTCTTCTTTAAGAGTTCTGAAATTCATCTCAAATGTTTTTAAGTGCCGAACGATATTGGCTATACGAGAGGGTTTTCATACATGCAATAACATTTACTTGTTCTTCCTTTTATACGAATATGTAACTAATAACTACACGTATTATGTGTTCGAACTTGGAAGTGCAGTGAAGCCCAAAAAGAGACATATTTCGGGCATAAATAATTGAATGCTTCAACATTTATCTTAGACTAATTAATTGCTTTACCAACTCCTCAATTTAAAGATACACTTAAACAGCCACGTTACCACTTACCCGGAACCCCAAACCAAATTGTTTTATCCCGTATCTAAACATAATCCGCCGCAAACCCTATCTTTAAGTTAATCAATCAGTTGTTTTTTTCTCTTGTTGTATACACAACATACTCTTTCATACTACAATACACAAATTTACTATTTTCGTGTATTTTTTGCCCTTTACGTTGATGGATATGTCGGCTCTTACTTCCGCAAAGACGTCCTCGTTTCGGGTGCCATAATCAGAGCAACATAAACCACATTCAACCACATTCCCCTATTCCCTCATTGGCACGCACAAGTATTCGGGTCTCGGCGACACACGTTAAAGTGTAGTGCGTGTGCGGCATGACACGATGGACAAAAACATGCATGAAAAATTGAACATCCTTATTTTTAATCTGTAGGAACATTCAGTCAGACCTGTTAGATGTATAGAAACAGACACTGCACACACTATGCGATGTTCCAAGTGTAATTTCGACATGATGTTCAGTATATAGTAGATACAAATTTGCCCCCTTTCCGTGCATCATTAATCAAATGTCACACAAGCTGAAAGCAGCGAGTGCGGGAAAAACGCAACATTTTTCCACAAAAACACCAAGAAAAACTATATGTATTCGCTAGATTTTATTCAATGTGTACATTATACATTCGAATTGTTACAACGACAATGGATTCTTTTCAGCACAAGATGCACGACAAAAAAGTGGTTGAAAAATGACAGCGAAGATTGTGTGTGTGTTTTTGTAGAGACAAAAGGACCTAGAAAATCATTATGCGGAAGTTGTTTTTCTTCCACATGCACACAGCTGACAGCATCATATAGAACGATTGGCATCCTTATCGGGTCAGCGTTCAACCCAGATCACTGGCTGTGGGCGGACAAAATTGTAAACTTAAAAGCCAATCGATAGGTTTAGTTATGATTTATGTAAAAGTTCAGTCGCCTATTGAAATGGAAAGTGAGAGGCCGACCGCTGACGCTTATGGTTGTTTACATAAAAGCATGTAACATGGTGTAGCACTTTGCATATGATGGATATTTTGTATCGAAATTTATTGCTTCCTGTTTAAGTTAGATTCTTTTTCGGGTTGATTGACTTTTGATTTATTGCAATTTCAAATTGGAATCTATTGTTATGGATCATTTTCGGCGCTAAAATTATAAACAAACATCATATTTCATACAGTCTATTCACACTGTGCTTTTAGGCGTGCCGATTTCGCTTATAAAATAGACATACATCTTTGTGGAATGCAGGCAGTAATGCTAGTGATAAGTTCTGCAATTGAGCAATTAACTAATGAAAAAACTATGTAATTTTAAGAGCTCGATTATTCAAGGAATTTGCAAGAATAATTTTTTTGACCTTGAAAATAAAAGTTCTGCACAGTAATGCACTTTGATAACGTCAACAATTATGTGCGTGTTGATTTTTGTGATATGTGAGAAATAGACAATGGAATCTAAAAGTAACATATATGAACTTGAAATGTTTAAATAATTTTAATAATGACCAGACTTAAAATTCTGCCCCCACATTCAAAGTTTGTAAATGAATGGTGTAAATTTTATTTAAATTTAGTATTTATTTTTCAGGTAATGAAGAAGGCAGAAAAAGATTATAAACTTTGCTGCATATTTCAAGGTTACACATTTTTTTCAGAGTGTAGAAAAATCCTCGTAAAGCGCTTCCGTTTTAATAATGCAAATAAAACGCTTGGTCGCTATTCATATTTCATCCACAAGCAAGTTGGAAATATTTTTCAAAATGTGATTTATTTCGATACAAGATGCATGATTTAATGATCCACCCCCAAATCATTTCACGCCACAATGATAAAGCAAAGTAAAATAGACGACTTAGCAATAAAAGTCCGTATAAAGTCTCACCACCATAAACCAAAAATCGACCATATTGTTTTGATGTCTATTACTCGTATAACACTTGCGGCGGCTAGCGTCAAATTAAATCTCCGGAGACTTTCGCACAGAGTGTGTGCGTGGTGTGTTGGAATGGAATGTGTTGGGTGATGAAAACATTTAATGGCCGAATCCAATTTCTTTTCATTTCTCAGTAATACAATAACTTTCTCTTTTTGCGCCAAATGGCGTCGATTGAATTGGTTGGCCATATTCTCAAAAGCTTTGAATTAATTTAAAAGTGGCAATTTGCTACATGGCGCATTTCGGGTTATTGTTCTCAAACCCTTTCACTTTCAAGCACACGCATTTACAGTTTGCAGCATCCTTTCAGCGCCTATTAACTCAAAATGCAAATGAATATACAGCAAATCCTTTGTTATGTAGCGTTCTGTATAGCCGCAGTAATCCTTTTATTGCATTTTTTCTGTATTGTATTTTTAAATAGTATAATGTCAATGAACTATACTCACTTAGCTAAGCTTCATCTTAAACCAAACACGTGCCAATCTCATAGACGCCGCAATGCAGAGTTATGGTTTGCATTGGTGAGTATATCTATAAAGCCAATTAAATTATGCAGACAAACACCGCCAAAAATTTCCATCAATCAAGTGAAAAAACTACCCCGAATATTAAATAAGCGACCATGCATAATCTAATGAAATATATGAATCTGAAATGAGTTAAAGACAAATACTCGTAGT
Source organism: Sylvicola cinctus (assembly GCA_963854165.1). Classification (NCBI taxonomy): domain Eukaryota; kingdom Metazoa; phylum Arthropoda; class Insecta; order Diptera; family Anisopodidae; genus Sylvicola; species Sylvicola cinctus. Next base: position 28,085,667 of record OY974083.1, on the reverse strand, counting down.
ACGTGCATAGTTAGGTTGAAAAGCGTGAAAGCTGAAAAAAACATGTATCCATTACAATTTGTGGAAAAATGTGGAATATTTTATTTAACTTGTCGTTTGTTCAGTACCGTCACACCCACTTTAAATACTTGCTGTTATTGAATAGCGCTTTTGTTGCTATTCCTTGTATCCCTAATAATGAAAAATACACAATTATTAAGATAAAGATTAAGTGTAAAAATCAACAACAATTTAAACCATTTTAAATTCCCTCCATGTACATTGTACAAACTAAATATTTAGGTTTTGCATCCCCTATCTTCTCCTATACGTTCCATATCGTGTATAGAACTGGAAAATTTAATAAAGACTTGAACATGGAAGACATAATATGCCAGACATTATATGCTTTAGGAAATGATGTTGCTATACATTATTTGAAAAGAAAATCAAATAATGGACGCCTTAATGCATGAATAAATATTGAAAAAAATAAGACAGAATGGTAGAGAAGAAGCTTTAAATAAATAAATAAATAAACATTATCAATTTACACGTATAGTTATTGCGGAAGTGACGATTTTCTGCACTTAACATAAAAGGCCGGAGTCAGTTATAAAACACTTCAATCATAATGGATTGAAATGTCCGATGGGGTTGGCATTTTTTCTTCACGTTTTTTTTTAAGCAAAACTATCATTAGAAGTTGCAGAAAGTACACAACTTTTAAATTATCACTGGAGCAATGAACTATTTATTTTAAATGAAGTGTTCATTAAAATGTCAAAATAATCTTTTGAGATGGGTCTGATAAAACCCTTAAAAACTAATGAATTTTTACAGACTAATAAATAGTTTTAAAAACAATTAAAACGAAACAAATAACCATCAATCCTTACGTCCGCAATAATTTTCGCACAAAATGCCACAGACGCATGCATTTATGTCACAAGCCCTACACACTCTCTCTTCTATTCTTGAACAATAATATTATATCAGTGGACAAAGTCAATCAATTGCACCCTTCAAATACGAGCGAATACAGCTGTCAATTAGTAGAGAAGTTTTACGATTATGTGTGAACGAAATATCAGATGGCTGCACCAACAACACAAATAAATTGGAACATCCCCAATCCCTGTTGTGGTCAAATGTGTGCAGTGTCTGAAGTTGATGGCTCGGAAGGAAAATAACATGACCTCATTGCGGACTCCATTACAGCAGCGTCCTTCCCGCATCGACCTCATATTATACAGATTGACCATTCAATTTTGCCATGAGCAATTTATTACTGTTTATGGATTTTTAAATTGACCACTTTGGATATAATCCACACGGATCTGATGAGGAGTGGATCGAATATGAGTTTCAATGTAACAAATGATTGTCACAAAAATGTTTTAAAATAATGAACTGCCTTCAATTTACTATACCCGTGTGTAGTTGAGGTTTTACTTCATCTGTGTACAAGTTTGTTATTAGAATGCATCGAAACACGGATGTTGCATCACGATGGAATAAATTCGATAAAGGATGCGGACATTTCAGGAACGTGACAGGTTTATTGTAGCCTTAATCCTAACATGTTTTCGCTGTGGATTTAGCTCACCAAGCAGATTTACTCCGCTTTTACATGCAATGCAATGATGGTAAAGGATTTATACAACCATGTGAAGAATTTATTTTTGCTGGATTAAATTTGTTGTCACTTGGTTTACCGTTAAATCTCCGCATCAGGTCGCATTTTACAAACTGCATCCTCGTTTTGAATTTGAATTATTTCAACACATCACCTTCTTTTGCAAACGTATTTTTTAAAAGGGCATTTTGTTGAAATTAAATAAATATAGCAATTTCTAAAGTCGACTCATTGCATTGCATTTTAAGTAGGTACACAAACGCAATTTATTCTAGTTTATTTATAAACTTTAATAAGCAATTGGGACTATTTCTCATCCTGTACTGTTTTTTCTTGTGAAAAATTTCATAATGCTGTTAATAAATATGAAAGGTCCTTTGGGGCAATTACTATAAAGCACATGGAGGAAGCGAATTTAAACGCTCACATATACAGTTAATTAAAGAGGGAGTGTTTCAAAATGCACGTTTATTACAAAAATTTTAGAATAATTAGAACATACGATCGCAGAGGGTGCATTTAAACCCGCAATTTTACTTCTGCTAAAAGAAAACATCCGAAAGTATTTATATTAAAAAATGTACCTTGCGAGTTGCGACACTAACAGCTCAACTTGTCGACTTATATTTCTAATCTCAATTTATTAGAACTAATTTTAATATTTAAACCTTGAAAAGCTCAACAATGTTTTTTGTTTCATTTCTACTTTGCAGAAAATATTTTATTTTAAAAATTTTCACTGTTTTAAAGTGGAGCATTTTTTACTGCTATTCATTCTGGGATTATACAGGCTCTATAGATGTAAGGAATTATCAAATTTTCTGGTGTTACAATTGATATACTCAACGCGAATGTCTAATTTAAATGTAATCTTACTCTGGAACTCATTAATCATTTTTTATTTCACCCTGAAATTTCAATTAATGCGTAAAAGTTATGAAACCAAACAACAATGTGCTAGATGTGAAATGCAGAGCATCTTACCAAACACCTCACACCATTTGCTTGACGAATTTTGCAAACATAATATTATTTTGTAATTTACAGTTGCAAAAATTGAGCACGTCAAGGCGAATTTGATAAATCGTCTTAGTAGATCGGTTACATAGAAGCGTTCGTACTTGCTCGATATTGTTCCGCATCAGCCGCACATAACGCTTGCACACAACATGCGATTGTGAGTTATGAGACGACGATGAAAAATATGTTGTTCTCCTAAAAGTATATGAAAAAGATCATAAACTGATTCCCAGCTTCAGTTTAGAAAACTGATGTTTTTGTGTGAAACTCTTGAGGGAAAGATGAACCGAATTATTATTTATCGACCAATGAATTCTCTTACATTATTATTGCAACCCTACATTATTGAGTGTGGGATGTGAGTGCAACATTTCATGCGCTTTAAATCCATTTGTCCAAAAATATGATCAACTCGAGTGAGTGAATAAGTGCTGTAGTTTAACGTACAGTGTAAAATATCAAAGAGATATCTCATTAACTTTAAGAGCTTTTTTATTAAACTCAAAAATTCAATTTCATTTTTTCTGCTTTATTTAAAGAAAACGACTTAATTTGTGGAAAATTTTGATAACGTTTTAAGTCTCCGTGTCACGTAGCTTAAATTTCAAACGTGATAATGTTGACCCAATTATATCTATAACAAAATGGGTTGAAATGATATTGTCGAAGGAATTATATCGCAACCACTTACACCCATTGAACGGAGGCAATGTTGTGAAAGCTATATTTATGCAAATTAAAGGCTGCCACGTTGTACCCACAACTTTGCACTTATCATCGCTGAATAAAATTAAAGCTTTATTTCTGTTTTCCCGCCTAACACACCACGCATGCAGATGAATGAAAATGTTAATGCACGGACGCATATCATAGTTGCATACCCCGTTATATGAATTACAATTCCGATTCACGAAATGCCATACAGTGAAACACTGCAGTGGTGTTGGCCATTTCCACACACAACTTTTATTTACTGCAAAAAACATTGCAAGCTTAAAGTTGTTGTGTGTGCTGAACTGTGTGTTGCAAAATTATAACTGCTGAAAATCAGGGCGCTATGGCTGATGTGGTTTGTTATGTGAAATTTGCAACTCACTTCAGCCACACCACATTACAGTCTACATTTAAATTGCTTTAATTTGAACGCTAAAACCCTGTTACATTCCAGTTCAGAGCTGTTTAATGAAATTTTGTCTGGCAACAGTGAGACATTTTCATACGATTTAATTTACTTAATTTTAGTACGAGTATGTATGCACCTAGCAAACAAAAACATTTCATACTATACGTACGCTTGTCGCTTGTGAGTAAAAAGGCGGCGAAAGCTGCTTATAATATGCAACAGACTAACGTTGCCATTTTGAGCATAAACAGAGACATAAATATTTTAAAATAATAAAAATGCTGTGGTGAATAAACAGAACCGTGGACACTTTTACAACCCCTCAGTTTATATTAGCGAATATAAATACAATGGCGAAATGAAAGTTCGCAATATATGCTCGACAATGTGCTTTAAGAATATTACTGCGAACAAAGAGTACGAGTATATGTATAAATATAAGAGTCAAGGCCTGAGGGGAGAAAATAAACAGCAAATAAAATTGAAACATGCTTTGCACATTGAACTATTCTTCACTTTTTTACATATACCTAAATATTTATTTTATAATCATTTGTGCAACATGGCAATGAATGCAGAACTAAAATTATTTTTATGCCCTCTGATATCAAGCACACAGAATACCACTTTTACGCCCAGTTAAAAGGCTATAAAATTCTAAAAGGGTAATAATAATTAATTTAAAGAATTGCGTGGTTAGAAATATTAAATTGATTGGTAAGCTACTTTTGTCCTTTACAAAAGGACTATGATGGTTAACAGAGTTCTTTTTAAGTTAATTTTTAATTAAGATAATGTGTTTCATATTTAAAGCCATTTCGTTTGTGCAGCGTTGATTTCAATCAATTCTATATTCTTGTGCGAAATTTTTTTCTTTTTGACTTGAATAATAAATCCTGTCTCAAGATGTTGTCCTTGAAGTAAGGGTTACAAATGATTTTCTTATCAGATTTTGAAATCGTTTTCTCAATCATATTCACAGGCATTGTACGAGCTTCGAACTAAATCCAAGGACAACGTCTTATAATGACATATAATTTCAATTACGAAACTAGTTACATATTACAATAAAAATTAAACATTTTTATGTTTATGCGGTAAAAGACATGATGATTATATTGAACATCAGCGGTTACATCACACCATTCAACAGGGGGTTTGTTAAATAAAACAGCAGACACTGCACTTTACGGCTCTATCCTCCCCGTATAATAAAACTATTTCGTGAATTATAGCCAAAACACTAACTGTTGCAACATTGTAGCATACTTCGGGGAAGCGCCCATTGCACAAACGATAAATGCACCCATCAATTTCGATCACGGGGCGATTGCTTTACAACCAGAGACAGTATAAACTCGCTCTAACATTTGCAATTTTATTGCAAGAGCACAATTCGTGTTCAGAAACGCAAATTGTCCGGAAATGAGAACAACTTTGAATGCGAAATGAAACCGTCCAATAAATAAAGGGATTACAAATGATTTCGTTGTCGAACGTCTTTGCTGTCCCATTGTAAAGGATTTGAAAATGGAAGCTTTAAGTTGAAGGTCTTTGAGAGTTAAAACACGCGCATGATAGTCGAGTGGGAAAACTGCAAGCAAACAAGTGTCGTTTAACTTTAAGCTGTTAGAAAATGAATGCTTTGAGTGTGTGTTTTGAAATTTGAAAGTTATCTACGATTTTCCATCCCTCAAAAGGGATTCAAAGTCATTGGTAAAATAGCGTTGAATGCACACCAAATATACTCAAGTTTTGAGTAGTGATGGTATTTTTGGTGCTGAGCAGTTGATGTCTGATGATGCGTTGGTCAACAATAATTTAATCAAAGAAAGAAATAAACTGTGTAATCAGAATATACTCAGACATTGATCGATAAGGCAAAGTCAAAAAAAAATTCGGTTTTGTTGCAATTATTTGTTTGTTGCAGCGTGGGGCAATGAAGTGACGATGTGGAGTGATACATTTGGCATTTGTATGTGCTTACACTTTATAACAGCTTCATTCACTACAAAGTTTGGAATTTTCAAATTGTAAAATATTGATGTAATAAAAAGATGCAATAAGAACTAACTATTTCGGGAACAGCGAGTATGTTAAAAATTCTATGCAATTTATATTTTATTCCAACGCAATATTTTTTCTCTAAATAATATTTTATTTATAAACAATTTTTTTTTTGTAAAATAATAAATAATGAAAATAATATTTGTTATTGCAATTTTTTAATGAATGTATTTTTAATTGACATTGAACTTTTGAAATGGGACACATCAATCTGCAGACTGCACACACAAGTCTCATCATCGAAAATTAATTTAAACAGAATCGAATTGAAGCCATAGCCCATACGAGTGTGTATTATATTTTATATTTGGTGCGTGCCAGTCTGGTAAAGAGCTCAGCTGCTTATAGCGTAAACGCCATTTCCAAAATTAGAGCATATCGTAGCTTCAAATAAACAACTTCAGTATGATTTTGTTGTAAAAAAATTTACAAGTCCACAATGGAAATATAGTCTATAAAATGCATTTAAGTGCAATAATTTAAAAGCACAAACTTTTGCAAATGAGTTTGCGTGCCCCAGCTTGTTCTACAAATTCTGATATCGATGTTATTGGGCGAATACACATTTTCGAATCAGGCACAAAACATTGAATTATCATTTTGCTCGATCCACAATACGTCACCACATCATTAATTAATTATAAGTTAAATTTAAATTTAGCCTGCAATAACGCCATGAATTGCGTAAGTTGTTTGTTTGTTTTCCCAATGTAAATTATTACTCAATGATTTAGTGGTTCCACTTTTACATTATTATTTTGGATGAGCATATTTTTTATGCATGGATAACATCATTCGATATTTTTCTCATTTCGATATTGGTAATGAGAATAAAATCGTTTTTTTTGTAAACAACAATGAAATAAAAATCAACGCAATTTAGTAATAACGAATTAATTTGTGGAAATTCATAATAAATCAAGCAATTTAAAAAAAAAAATCACAACAAATCCTGGGCCAATCCTTTACAGTTGTAAAATCATTAATTTCAATTTTGTGTTCATTATTCAATTCCATTGGCGGATATTTATGTATTTCACTTGACAAGCATTCTCGAGTTTTCATTTCCACACTTAACAACAACGTTCGCCGTCCATTATATATCGTAATCCTGGTCTGAGTATAATTTTCCACCTCACGTAAATATGCGTGCTTTCAAGACATTCTTCTTCATATACACCACGTAATATATTTTTTTTTTTGCTGCATGAATAAATATAAAAATGAAATATATTTGACAGACAAATCGGTCGCTCAGGGTACATAAAAGTGATGGAAAGGCAAGGAATTGCGGAGTAAGGTGTTTCGTGCCGAGGCGTCGTGATGTATGTGAAATAAAGATGAAACTGTGGCAACTGCGTGTAGGAAAAACCGCAAAGTTGAATGAAACAAGTGCAAATATATGATCGACTTTTTGAAATGAGTGGAGCTTTCGAGGTTTCTGTTATTTTGTATGTCTACATGATGTTTCTGCTGTTTTTTTTACCAATACATGTGGCTTCTGTGTTTGATTTGATAAATACAATAGAAATGTGGTTAAATGGACCAAAGAAGAAAGTCCATTTCGTTTGTTTACAGTAATATTATAGTGGTTTGATATAATTCAAGTAATAACTTCATTATATTGTTTAAGCCTTTTTTTCACATAGTTTGCTTTTAATATGAATAACAACTTATAAAGTCATTAATAATCTCATAAATTTTAAATAAAATTATCTATTTTGCAGTGGGAGAGAAAACCTTAAAATCTGAAATTGTGCAACCCACATTTAATTTCATACAACATTTAAAAAAAATGTATGCATTTCCGCCCTAAAGTTTCTGAGAAATTGTCTGGAAACATGCGGATAGTCGAGCGATAATACACCATATTTATAGACCAGTTTTTTGGTGTCAGGGAAAATCCAAAGGGTCTATCACTCCAGTATGGCGAGTTGTAATAAAGTGGTTTTATTAAAAGTTTACACCTAAAAGCATCAATAGCGTGCAATTAAGCTGATCCTTGCAACAATATTATATATCCCTTTAAAAATGTGGAATTAAAATTTATTCGCCATGAAATGACCACTTTGCTGCACAAACACAGAATGACGGTCAATACAATGTGAAACCGGAAACAGGAAATCCATTCGTCGGTCGTGCACATTTGCCAATTTCTATAATGTGGCACGCATTGCTTGTCATCTCCTACAGAGTTTTCATTGTTGTTGGTCGTGAAGGCGCACAAGATAATGTTACAGGCAAACACAGTTTCATTCACAAAAAAAAAGGATATTTGCGAAGAATTTGTACAAAAGCAAATCTTAACGCAATTTTTTCCGAAATGGTGTGTGTGTGTATTTGAATAATGACTGAGGCGTATTTCTATATATGAAGCATCTGCGAATAGCACAATTTATTCCCCTTAATATGGTGCTAGGGGGTGGCTTTTAATTTATATGCGAATCACGGAGCATATAAGTTCTTCCATTAGCGAGTACGTATTTCGAAATAAAATAAACACGTTTTGACACTTATGCGTCGTTACCCTTTTATGGACGCTCAAAAACGGCTCTGACTATTTGACAAACGAATATAATAAATATTTAAAGTGAAATGACATTTAGTGCATTCCAGATAAAAATCAGATGTTTTTAATTAATAAAAACGCATCTTAAAACTCATATAAGCTTAATTTTTATTCTATTTCATTAATAAAACACCACGAAATTATAAGTCGAAAATTGTTGCGTGGCTTTCCCTGCCACTTGTTTTTTCTACTGCGTGAGCGGCAACTTATCACAACATTTGAATTATATACAGTAAGTATATGTATTTGTATTTATACATAGTATTTTGTGGTTCAGGGTAGGTTTTTCCCTTAAGTGATTTCATGTTTATATGCGACACATTTGGTAAGTAGCTTGGGTACGGGGGCGTTTGTGTTTTGTTCAACATGCGGAAGTGGTTGCCATCTTGTGCCAAAACGAATTTAACAAGGTCATTGAGTTCAACGACCTGTTTTCAATAGAGTTTAAACACAATTGGCTGGGTTTAAGTATTGTGATTTGAGAATTATCAACATGAAACAATGACGGACAATGAGATACTGTTTTATTTATTCGGTGACATTGATTAATGTGTTATAAATTTTGAAATATTTCATTTTCATTATTATGAATTAATAATTAAGAATGAATCTCTCTTAAGCGCTTAAGTGTATATAAATTATAAAGCTTCCATCCCTTAACATTTATTTTATTTTTCAAAAGCTAATTGTTCCTGAGAGAAAAAGAAAAAAAAAGCTTGGTATGGTCCGCGGCTACATCAACATAATTACTAATGAACCACAATGATGGTTCAAATTTTTCGTTCAAATCATCTTTCAATAACTCAGCATTTTTATTTTGCAATTAAAAGTTTTTTTTGCATATAATATACATTTTTAGACGATAGCTTATTGGCGGCCCGTACGTTCTCAGTATAATACAAACGCTCGGCAGTTGTGAAATTATAATAAAAGTTTTTCTCTAAACTTTTACGGTTCTATCAATAAAATATTGGGATCTCTAATTTGCATTTGGTCACGTGTCCCAGTCGCCGTTTATTGCAGAAAATCATCAAAAGTTTGTGTGCTTATTAAATACGTGTCATATTGCTTAAATACGGAGGTGGCCCTTCAGAATATTTAGTAGTGGTCGTGGTGGATAGACGTTGTTTATGGCCCACTTGATTTATATGTTCAATGATATACGAGTATTAAGCGATGGAGTGAGGATTGCGTTTAAAACGATTAGTATGGTATTTATAGCGATTGACGGATATCTTTCTGTGGAAATGTCCGCACTCCGCAGTCTTCACCACATGCCTCCTTATACAAGATTTCGTGTACCAATATACTTATAATTTGTAAGCGTGACTGTCGGGAAAAATAGGCATCGTCATCATCTTTTTATTCAAAGATGTAAATTATTGTAATGATCCACTTTCAAGTCATTTGTCTCATAAACTGCAACTAATCTGTCAATTGAAGCACTCGTCTATTTGCATACTTATTTATTTATGTCTATGTGCCCACTTTAAGTTTTATTTTTTTATTAGCTCCCTTTATTTAAAAAAAAGTTTTTGCAAAATAATTGTTTGCAAAAATACAAGATTTTTTAAAAATAGAAATGCTATTTTACGGTCTTAATGACAAATCAATAAAAGAAAATTTAAATTGGTTTTAAATCAAATCTTTGAATAAGCATCCAATGTTGTAATAACCCAGGGAGTTATCGTAATACAAATCAATCTAATTTTTCGATCCTTTCAGATTTCATTCACGAATTGAATTATTTAAAAAAAAACTTATCATTTTTAAAACTTCTTAATGCAATTTGTTTTGACGAAATTGAAAGTTTGCGAATGACGTTAGCCTCAATGGAATGGTCATTTTAGTCTTAAGTCTTTAACTTCTACAGTATAAAGACTGAACACAAAATTTTGAGAGGCAAAATAACATAAAGTAGTTAGTATGTCGTCTCGACGTCACTCTTCCGATGACTGCACTTAACATACATCTCACATTCGTATTTAAATGCATCAAACTTTCGGCAACATAAAAACAAAACTTTAGACGATTCTTGCGAAATCTTAGAAAAAAAGAAAGAATAATTTCCAAAACAAATAACATCAACATACAAAGTTCCAAAAAGGTTCCAATGCGTTTACTTATAACGTAAAAAATGGTGACAATAAATTGACGAAATGAGACGAGCTTCTAATCAGCTTCCAATAAAAAGGACTTTCACACCAGAAAGTATCTCCCAACAGACGCCAATTAGTACAATTATGTACGTCGATAACATCATACTTATTGATGCGGTTAAACCATTAAACCAAAGAAGGACACATTCAGCCGCATCTTCATTTTAACTGTTTATTAAATCTTATTCTTCTGCTTCTCTTCCCCTAAAAAACAGACACAGCTACACTACACTCTTACTTCTTAATGCAAAGCTTTCCGCAGAGTAGTTCAGTCAACTTTAATACTACACACACATATAGGCAGACAACCCATTGAATGTCCCCTTAATTTAATGTTATGTGGCATCAGCAGCGCCCACATGCGACACAACAGACAATATTCATGCTCAACTATATTTCGTACATTATGCGAGAATGCTGGCAGTGCTTTGTTGATACACACGCACTTATAAATGCTGCAGGCAAAATAATGTAGGATTTTGAAAGGGATGCAGACTCTGTTTCCGGTTAAATATTTATAGAAATTTCGGCTGAGCATTCATATTAATTTTTTATGGGCCGATTTATTGTTGGTTGAGTGTGTGTGCTGAAGGGGCATAAGCCAGTCTGTACTCTGTATATGCCTCAATATTGAGTGTAAGGATAACACTATAAATCAGGCAGCTTTAGTTTGCTTTGCCTCGAGCTTGCGGTTGACAACAGGGACATCTCATCTTTATGCAAACAAGCTTTAGCTTTATTCATTTTGTTTCTTTATTGTTTTATGATTTTAAAAGAGACCCGTTTTTATGTTTAAACAAACTGTAATTTTATTGATTATATAAAAAATAATTTAAAAAAGAAAATAAAACCTTTTTTTTTTTAAACTCCAAACCATATACAATTGCAAAAATTTTGGCGTGACTCTTAAGAATCTAGTAGTTCTAGTCTGCCACATAACGTAAATGTTCATTCGCTCACATGTAACTGACTTGGAAATCTTTTTTTTTTTGATCATTTTTTTGATAGTAAATCATCTAAAATTCTATCTTCTGTATTTACAGGTTCGCAATGCTACAGCTGTGTTCATCATCAATTTGTCACTGTCGGATTTGCTGTTTTGCTGCTTCAATCTACCATTGGCGACGAGTACTTTCTGGAATAGGGCTTGGACACATGGTGAGCTGTTGTGTCGTCTTTTTCCGCTACTTCGATACGGACTGCTAGCCGTCTCATTATTCACAGTGCTTGCCATCACAATCAATCGTTATGTAATGATTGGACATCCACGAATATATCCTCGGTATGTAACCAAAATAGAAAGAACCATTTTGTCGTTAAATTTTCAACATCAAATCACCAGCAGAACCGATTGATTGATAATACCAGAGACAATTTTTTATTATTTTAAATAATTCTCTCTGATAATACTCAGTTTCACCATTTTTTTATTGTTGACAAATAGCCATCTTAATGTAAATTGAATTTAGATTAAGATCTTTACAGCTCCTCAAGAAATGCCTATGTGCGCATCTTTTATGCCTTTTAATGGTAAAATGTCAAATCTAGTCGCCACTTTAATACTGGTCGGTCGTTAATCCTTTTGGCACGTGTTCACGTTTCATGTGGAAATCATAAAAATGGAAGCACACTGAGCATGTTGGGCGCTCAAGGGATTATGGTGCGTAAACAAACGATCATTGTAATCAGTTTAAGAGATTCCCATTTTGGAGGATTCATTTCTGCCTTCAGACAATATCATTTGATGCGATGAGGACGCCTATTACAATTAACAAGGCATATAAACAAAAGCGGAAATGGTCGTAAATTCGGTTTCATTGACCATGGTTCATGTAGTATTGCGTTTCCAAAGGATTTATTTCCTTCTCAAATGTTTTATTTGTATTTTGCAAACGCTGACGAGGTATCTAATATCAATATGGTATTTTGTGAGCTATTGTAAGATTCGTAAGATATACTCACAGCCATTTTGGTTCAAAGGACCTATTTATCTCCGAAAATCTTACGTTTATTTGTTTTCAAATTAATTCGTTAACTATCCTTTTGATTTATAATGAACACTTTGTAAAGCACGAACACATAGTTGATTTATTTTAACCCGACAAAACATACAATGAAGGCACTTTGCTTATTTGGTTTTGGGGGTAATAACACCAATTAAGATAAAAATTAAACACTATATGAACTTCAGCACATGTAAAAACGAAAATTACGCTTCTTCATGTTGTGCGTTTCTTTCATTTAAATTTTAAAAACCTCTCCTTTAAAATATTACACTCCCAAAAAGCGACAAATCTTCATGAGTAATATGCATCTCGTCATAGCTCAGATCAAGATATATTATAATATTTTAATATAATTAGTGCGCGACTACAGTAAGTCTGAAGTCAGAACAAGCAAGGATATTCATGCAGTTTGATAAAATGTGCGACTTCATTAGGCTGACAGAGGATTGATTTAGTGACAAGAAAGACATGCATAATTAGAAAAAGCGTCGTTTTCTTTGTCGCTGTTTGGCCATTTTGAATAATGCAGCACGCGCATTCACGAGTCCCGGCCGCCTGGCAAAATATTAAAAGTATGGGGCACAAGTGGCAATTTTGTGAAGAATTATTGCAGTTTTGTTAAAAGACGATCGCTATAAATAACATCGTACATTGAGTACTTGTAGTGTTGCACGACATCACTTTATTTCGCACAACTCATTCACATGGGACGGGGAAACACGTGCTCGCGTTGTATGGCTTTCTTGGCTCGAATGTCGACGCTTACAATTTTCACTATTTAATAACGATAATTACAGCTGCGATTTTTAAACATACTCCGACACGTATTTTGTGCATAGCGGGGTATACCTTTTCATCGGTGTAATATTTTCTTGTGAGAAAATAAAATGTTCTGAGCTCAGAGATAAGTTGGAAATGGGCCAACTTAATATAATAACTTGTTGTATTTTATTATGTTTAAAACACAAAACGCTTAACAACTTGTACTCGTATAGTCGTATGGTGTACTGTTGTACAATGTATGTACGAAAATACAGCTGGGGACGTTTTCAAGGAAGTTTGTGCATTTAAATTTTCTGATAAGAAATAGAGAATTTGTTGCATTTAAATCGTTATACTTAACATAATTGAAGGAGCTAAATTCAAGAACTTTTTTAACAAATAATAAGCGTTTTGTTAAAACTATGAAGCATACATAAAAAAAATAGACAAAAACGTGATATGTAAACTTTGACTGTTTAGAAATTAAACGCGTTACCAATTTTTTATTTGTTTTCAATATAGACCTATGAATTTTAAAGTTTGATTTAATATATTATTGCTAACTATGTAATAGTGATGATGCAGAAAATTATTTTGCGACAAAAACTTGAACTAGAAGATTTAAAAAAAAATTCTTTAATAAAATTTTTTGAAAAATAAATATGATTTGCAAAATTTAAACTTTGCCTAACATTTCAAGTTCAAAATATTAACGTACAAGCAGTTAGTGGTTTAATGAGCAATATTTTGTTAGAATCATATTAACAAATAATTAAAACACTCTGGTTAGTTTTGTTTAAATCCCTTTTTTATTATATTTTAATGTAATTTGAGATGACAAATGAATCAATGTCGTTTTATTTCCAGATTTACAAAATTTTACGTCACAAAATAGAGAAAATCCAGGTGTATTACTAGTTCGTTTAGAAAAAGCCCTGGTTGGCTTACGCCGTAATTGCCTTTGCTCATTTGAATGCAAATTACAACCATTATTCTAAAGCCATCCTAACGCACAATTACCTTTCTTGTACATACCTGTTGCTTTTGCAGGATCGATATGGTCTTCTCACTTTGTATCATACGCAACAATTACATTTTCAGAGACAATTGTTTGTGTTGAAATTTTTTTCTTTGTTTTATAAAAAGATCATGTGAATAAAGAATCCATAACATTAATATGACTATATTATCTAGTTATAAAAATACATCCTTTAACTAAAATGGCCAACCAAACCTTTGTGAATTTGGCGTCAGAATTTATTTGAATTTGTTAAGTATTTTTTAGTTGCCCAAAGTGCAATAAAAATAATCAGCAGCTCCCTCAGCATGATAATAAAGGACGCCTATAAAACTGTCGCCTATATACTAATATATATTATGTATATACAATAGTAATAATTTAAAAGGATTTAGTCAAGACGAGACTGCTGTTGCTGCACGCAAGTTTCAAATGGCGGCATTACGTTCACATAGAGAGAGGAGGAAAGAGGGCGTAAAACTTCAGCAATAATTCCTAATTAGGCCATAAATCAGATCTTTTAAATGCGCGCCTCGGCTCTTCGTTTGACCAGGCGAAATTGGCAATTAATTGTCTGGTTTTATAGTCCCGATTGAATTATATGAGTTTTGAGTTCGGCGCCGATTTTGACGTCATCCAATCAAATTGGAATAAATAACTTTTAATTACACGCAGTGCGCTTTGAATGGACGCCTGCGAAGCACGCCCGCGTCCATCTATCAGCCACACTCTTTAAGTACAATGCGCGTGTGTTTGTTGTCGAGAATGTTTATTGATCCTGATTCTTTTTAGCCCACATTTTTCATTGTGTACATTTTGTTTGTTTGCAGAGTCTACCGCCGAAGGTATCTGGGATTGATGGTGGCCGCTACGTGGGTTTGTACATTTGGTATATTGGTACCGACATGGCGTGGCGTCTGGGGCACGTTTGGTCTGGATCGAACAATCGGCTCATGCAGCATCCTGCCAGACGAAAACAGTAAGTTTAGGACATTATAATATTGTGTCTGATTGAGCGCAATGGGAATGGTGGCGAGATTTGTTTGTCTCCCCTCGCATTTGTGACTCATAAAAATGGACAACCAGCGCAGTGTGAGACTTGCGACTATACACTTTCCTATACAAAAAGTAGGTACTATAGATGCAAGATACTCCATTTCGCATGCTGTTAATGGGCTTCTAACACAAGAGTAATAAACCTTTATGGTCTGTTGTGGATAAATGGAAAAAAGTTGAGAAAACGCTTCATGACGTATGGCATGGAGATGTACATCTGCGTGTTCTGCCATGATGCTGATAATCTGTATTTCTGTCGTCATATATTGTGCAAAAAGGACTTATAAAAATCAATCAAATTAGACAGAATTAATTGCCACAAATTTCGTCCAACTCGACACTTGCTGACTTTAATATAATTTATATTGCAGACAACTCGCCGAAGCAATTCCTCTTCATTTTGGCATTTGTCATTCCTTGTATTTCAATTGTCGTCTGCTATGCTCGCATCTTTTACATCGTCCGACGCACTGCGATGCGTTCCCACGATCCAAAGTCCAACCTTTTGCCAAGCACAACACCAGCAATAACACCCGCCAATCAAATGGCAACAACTGACCGAATGATTCCAGCAGTACCAGACCTTAAGAACAATAACATGGCAGAGGATCCTGAGGCAAAGCATTTGATTCAAATAAACGTTGAACGTTTAGAGCATCATTTGGAAAATGGCAGTCTAAATGGCGGTGCCGATGCGAGCTCACCAAGAACCAACAAGCAACTTCTTTCAAAAACTCGTGACGATAATTTAAAGTTCATTGACACTAGTGTTGAAAGTGATGTACCGCCTTCCCTGTTTCGCCTTAAGGCAGCTAGCGAAGAGAAATGCTTGTCAGCTTCGGATCGCAATCTCAGCTCAGTTAGTATTAACAACACAGTTGAGTACTTCGGTGAGGGGGATTTAGTGCTGCAGCGTGCAGAAAGTCGGTCGGCGGATCGTGAATTGAAAAGCAACTTAAAGCGTAAGAGTCGTTGGGATGGACAGGACGACTCCGCAGTAGAAGGAAGTTCATGCTCTTCGGATAACCATCAGGTTAGAATTCTTATGGATTTTATTTTTTTCTAAACACAATATAAATAATTGGGAAATTTTAAGTTTATTGGATGTCAATCAAAATTTAATACTTAAAAAATGAAACAAAGCAAAATCCCGTAAAAATCTACAGGTCTTTCACATCACAAATGATGATGGATATCTTGGTAATCCGATTTTACAGGTTGAGCCTTCATCCAGTTCCGGTATCGATATTCCAATGGATCAAGAAGAACAAGTTTCTGCTAATAGGTACGTAACATTTATTTCGAAAAAATGCAAAAGTTATTAAAAATTTGCGTTTTTTTTATTTTTAGAAAGGAGCGTCGATTTTTTGTCTCCTCGATCAAACGTCAGTCTAATAAGAAGCGCAAAACGTCCACAATTAACACATCAACCGCCTCCATACTGTATCCAGGAAGGATGACAACAAAAGATCGTCGTCTATTGAAGATGATTCTTGTCATTTTCATCTCGTTTCTCATTTGCTATCTTCCAATTACAATTACAAAAATCGTACGTTCCGTGTTGGATCTGCATATTCTGAACATAATGGGCTATCTGCTGATTTACCTAACCACCTGCATCAATCCCATAATATATGTAGTGATGTCGTCGGAGTATCGGCAAGCCTACGTGAATCTTTTGATGTGTCGTACCGTTGTGCGTGGAGGCGCCAACAATGGTGTCCCCTATAAGGGCTCCCAGCGGACATGACAAAGCACCCAGTCTACACGAACAACGACCACCAACTCGAAATGAAGGGGGTCCAATTGATGCGTGTGGATTTGATCAAACTACTAAACCAAAAAATAAAAAAACTGCAGAAAAATCAATTTAGGATTTTAAACTATACGAGTATAAGAAGTATACCGAGTACTTTTTGTTTGTGATAAATTATTTTAAATGTTGTTAAAAAATATTAATATTAAATAATTCGTTAAATTAAAATAATGCTAAAAGTATGTTTAGAAAACTATTCACAATTGATATTTTGTAAAAATCTGTAAGCTCTTTGTCTTTAATAATTCTGTATAACCTAAAATATAATTACATTATGGGAAAAACCAATGGAATGAGTATTTAAATTGTGGCAGAACTTCTTTGATACGCGGGTTCGCACGACTTACCTCAACGAAGATGTTTGAGTGATTGCTTAAGTTGTCCTCTAAATTATCTACCTAAATGTTCCCGCAATTAAAGTTTAGTTTTTACCAACAACAAAAATGTAAAAACCTTTAAATTAAATATTTTACTCTACTTATAATAAGCTGCAAGCATTTAAAACAATGACTGATAGAACTTTACTTAATTAATGTTTTTTATTATTATTATTAATTATTAAATACTTAAGTGTATAAATAACCATTGGTTAACGCCAAAATATTATACAAATTCGTGGTATTATTTATAAATATTACGATAAGCTTATTTTGGATGGAAGTTTTTTCCAGATTAAGTATTCAAAAACCTATACATAATTATAAACCAGCATGGGCCATAAATATGCATTAAAAGATGTACTTTAAACCAATAAAAAATTATTGTTATTTTGTAATGTTTAGGCTTGTCTTATTTATTTATTTTCTCTGAATGCAAACAATTCATATATTAAAGTTCCTCTACAATTTAAATATTAATACTATAGGAAAACGTGTATTACGCCTTTCAGAGCAAATCATAAAAACACTATCCTTGAATGATTTTTTCGATATGCAAGGACTAAATGCCATTGGAAACGAATTTAACCAACGCTTTACTTTAGAGATTGGCTCATTCAATCCATAATTCGTCCTGTAGAAGTGTCGATGAATAAGCGACTCAGAAGGTGTATTAAAAACAATTAACTCAGAGAGTTCATTACAATTAATACGACCAAGTCATCAGGGTGCAAACCGAAAAGTAAGCATAATTGATAATAATGACGAACCCTGATAGCAGGGGACAGCCTTTCAAAAGCAAACCTTGGGAATTCCCTCTGAATCATTTATATTCTCTTTATATCACAAAGCGTACTGGGCGACACTACAGATACATTTCAAGTTGTGACCTGATAAATGCACAATAAAGTGACTTAAAAGTCAAAGGATCTTGAAAATCCTTTGATTTTCTTATAACAAAATCATTGCTGGGCTTTTAGCAACAACTGATTTATGTCAATTTAATTGAAATAGTGATTGGAAGAAAATGAGTTCATAATAAAGAATTATTTCCCAAAATATTCCACAATGCACCTTCAAGGTCATTATGCAAATACTTCGAAGAACATCTAAACAATTCGGGTGTAAATTTAACACATTATGATTTTAAGAGAATTGGCTATCAAAATTCTCGAAGTCATCTTGAGGGAGTCTAAGCGGTATAGGATTAACCTTAGGTTCAACACAATTCTTCTAATACTATTTAAATTTCCAAACACCAAATAATAAAAAAAAATCCTTGTAATATATTTCTGCTCACAAGAACTTTAAACAAAATTCACATTAAACAAATAAACCTAAACAACATTTAGGCGGTTTTTATGCATAACACTTCACAAATCTTCATTATAAAAAAATCACTTCCAATTGGAAAGTATGTCGGAAGCCTTTTGCAGATTCTCGTCCTTCTTCATGAAGCAATATCGCACGTAATTCTCAGCCAGTTGCTTATTATCCTGTGAATAAAATGCTGTTGGCGGAATACCCTGAAGTCCCAATTTTTTCGTCATCCACTTAGTGAAGCGATAATCTTTTTGGGGGTCTGCTTCAGAAGCCAAATCCACCTTGTGTTCTATCAACAACAATAAATTGCTTTAGTTCAAAATTATTTACTTACAAGAAAAGGAAACAACTAACCAACACCAGACCACTCAGCCATCATAAAATAACCACCCTCGGGAATAGTGGGGTTAATACCAGCTTTTTGCAGGAAGTCTGCCATAAAATCGCGCTTCACCTTCAACTCAATTGGGTTTGCATTAAAGTAACATTCTGGCGTGTCCAATCTATCCATTTCTGTTTCAAAAGCAATTGCGATTGCCTCCTGTATGGGAGTGCAACAAGTGTACACACTATTTTGATGCACCATTTGCAAGTTGCGTATTAAATTGGCCGGACCGTATGCCCAACCTGTTTTCCAGCCGGTGACAGAAAATGTTTTGCCTACAGAGCCAATTGTAACAGTGCGCTCCCACATGCCGGGCAATGTGCAAATGCGAATGTGTTTGGCAGTATCAAATACCAACCACTCATACACTTCATCCGAAATGCACAGCACATTCCATTTTATGCACAGCTCAGCGATGCGCTCCAGTTCGCCCTGGCTAAACACTTTGCCGATGGGATTGTGTGGTGTGTTGAGAATGATTGCCTTTGTTTTGCTGTTGAACATTGCTTCCAATTGAGAGTCATCAAGCACCCAATCTGCGGAACTTATTGTTCCCGAGGTTTTACGCTACAAATGTGTTTTTTTTAGTCATTTTATTAGGAATTAAAAATTGATGAAAAATTACTGGCTGAAGAGGAATAAACCGAGGAACGCCACCACCCATCTTCACCATGGGTTCGTAGCAATCGAAAAATGGCTCAATGATGATCACCTCGTCACCGTCACCAACGTGTCCCATAATCGTGGCGTACAAAGCTTCGTAAGCACCACTTGTTACTAAAATTCCATTCAGTGGATCAATTGTACGACCCACCAGTTTGGAGTATAGTTTAGATAAGGCCTGCACTAAACGAGGATGACCCTTTAAAGACAATGATGTTACACATTAACATTATCGAAAGTATTTGGATAAAAAAAATATACGCACATATCCCCTGGTATATTGATGCAGTAAAATATTAGGATCGTTAGTAGCTTTTATAAGTGCTTCCGTCACGTAACTGGGCACTGGGTAATCAGAAAAGCCCTGACCCAAATTAAGGGGTTTGTATTTTGCAGCCATTTGAGCCCATTCGTTCCTAAAAAGTTTTCAAATGTTGGTTAAGATTTGTGAATAAAAATGATAGACTGCAAATTACCAAATACTAGGTTGACTTCCTTGCAACCGCTTTGGTAGATCAAATTTATTAGCCGGAGTACTCATTGTGACTGTAGTTGTCGTGCTAAATTTGGCTAGATTTTGGCGACTGGCTAGTATTTGCAGTAGTTTTTTCAATGACGTCCGCGGCTGGCAATTGACAGTTAAATTTAAAACCATATTATCGCTGTGTTAAGAGTGAGAATATTAATTAGATTTATTGAGGCGTGTAGTGACATCACTGAATTCTTATCAGCTCATCACTTTAATGCGGCGTGTAATTTAGAAACAAACAAAGATGGATTAAACATTTAAATTTACTCATATTTTTGTTATGCTACTAAACACGGATGTTAACATAAGATGGATATATCTTTATTTTCCAGAAATACCTTTAAATTATTATATTTACTCACCACAAAAAAGGAAAATCAACAGCTGTAACTGGTCCAGCAATGTTTTATTACCAAAAAATTTATTTTTAATTGTAACGATTAAAATCGTTTGATAAACGTCAAATAATTCTCATAACCAAATGAAAGAAACTGATCTGTCAATTTTGACATGCAGTATTAAGTATGCGCCAAAATGTTATTAAAGTATACAAATGAGTACTTAAAAATAATCATGGACAACACCCAAATAAATTAATAGGGTGTACTTTTAAGGATTCACGATTAAATTCAAGGAAAAGTTGTGTAAAAAGAAAGCCATTTTAAATATGGAATTTTACAGGCCAAAGAAGTAAGTAACACCAATTTCAACAAATTATATTTAAAGAATGAACCAATGAATATTGCTGTTATTTTAAAATAAAATAGGGAATAACTGTCCTTTGTTCACTAAGTGTTTGCTATTTTTAGTGCTGGAAGTAAATTAATAATTTTTTTTTAACTACAGCACTTGAAAAAATGAAAATGATGGAAGTCAAGTCACTTGACAACCTCCCGTTCGTTGTGTCATCTGAACCCAAAAGCATCTTCTATTTAAAAATAATACTTAGTACAATCAAAAAGTATTTGAGTTCATGCCATTACTACACATTGAACATAAACGATGAAAATGTAGATTATCCTTATACATGTATCTATATTCGAAAATAAATTTTTTTGTTTTGTGTTCCTTTTTCTTATTCTTTATTAACTAATATTTGTTTATGTTTTAAATGCAATTGCCACTTCAATGAATCAATTTTGTTTCGTGAAAAAAAAAATTATTTAGTTTCATGAGAAAAATTATTTAAAATCAAGTGCTTTTGTTTTTAAGTCTTGGTTAGTGCTGGAAAAATGGCATGCGTAAGTACATTATTATTAATTATGCTAGATCTTTTAAACTTAATTTTTGAGGTTATTTTATAAATGTGTAGTCTCAAACCGAATGGCAACTCAATTGTCGCACAATAAGTGAGCGTGGCAAACAACTTTTGGCTAATGAAGAACTCACCGATTGCAAGTTTATTGTTGGAAGTGATGAAGACAAGGTTGTGATAAGTGGCCACAAGATGATTCTTGCCATATCTTCGCCTGTCTTTAAATCAATGCTGTTTGGGGAACTGCAGGAGACCGGTCCCATTGCCATTCCAGACGTGCAGCCGAGTGCTTTCCAGAGTCTTTTGCAGTACATCTACACCGACAGTATTACCATCGTTACGCTTGATGAGGCATTGGACATATATTATGTCGCCAATAAGTACATGTATCCTTTTGTCATGCAACAGTGCAGCAGTGTTTTGTTTTCATCGTTGTCTCCAAAGACAGCATGTCGCATTTATGAGAAGGCGGATTTGTTTGGTGATGTGAAGTTATCTGAGGCATGCCTTGAATGCATTTGTACAAAGACAATGGATGTGTTGAGTGATAGCAGTTTTAATGACATCCATTTTACAACATTGCTGCTTATTTTAAATCAGGATATATTGAATATTGACTCGGAATTAAGTTTGTTTCATGCAATTGAACGATTTGCCAAAAATATGGGTGAAAACAATGGTGCACATCCTGATCTACGAGACGCAATAAAACTCATTCGTTTTTCAGTTCTTAGCCCTCAAGAGTTTTCTACCATTGCTAGATCGAAGTTAATCACACGTGATGAGGCAATAGCTATTTTGATGAATATCTCATCACCACAAAAGAACGGTTTTCCTATGCCAGAGGGTTTCTCAAGTAAAATGAATAAAAGAGTGAAAAATTTAATGCAGATTAATGTGATTGATGAGCTTGATGTGTATGATCCACTTGCGATTGAAAATTATCCGGATTATTATGAAGAATCGCATGTATATGATCCACTTGCGATTGAAAATTATCCGGATTATTCTGGAGAATCCTTTTGATATTGAAAATTATTACGATGGGGATGACTGATCTGAGATTGACGAATATGTTTTTTAATGTTTCTTATGAAATTGAATAAATAAAGAATTTTAAATAAATGTGGATTTTTACTTGTTATGCAAAAATATTGGTGTGATAAGTAAATCAAATAATTGAAAGCGCTGCACAATTATTATTAATTAAAATGTAATAAATTCTCAAAATTGTGAGTGAAATATCATCCATTTTTTGTACCTATATTTTTTAACCAAGTTGCGTGTTAAATAAATAATCAATTAGCCGAATATGTGCCAAGACGTTTAAGTTAATTTTAAGTTTTCATATCCATTGAAACATAAATTGAAAATTGTTATGGAAGAGTTGCATCCGGACGAGATGACTTGCTTCTTAAAATTTATACAGAAAATCTCATAATTAATGAGGTCAAAGAGGACTGTTTTTTTTATACAGACGTGATTTGATGTATTATTACGCAAATTCTTTAACCTTTCCTCTGAGATGACAGTTAATTTCATCAGGAACGTTATAGTAAATAGTTTAATCCATGAATTGGATAATCTTCGCAGATCAAGTTCAACAAACACCCGAGTCCAAATCACATTCGATGCGTACATACAGGAGTGTCACGATGAATGGTTCCACTGAACTATATTTTGCCTAAGAGATCGAGAACAAACTGAAACAGGTTGATCCAATCAATCAGCGAAATCTATAAATATGGAATATTAACAATTTGACAATTTTTTTCATTGAAGTTCACTGAATGTATCTTTGTAATTATTATTTTTATTTAATTGTTTTTTCTGAATTCTATTTTATTCATCTATTTATTTACCGGTGTATTTAATTGTTTTTTAAAATAAGCAAGCTCTTAAATCTTAACTAGATAAAAACCTACTAAGGTCTCCTCAACATAATAACAATAATTTATCTAACGGGTAATAGAAGTATATGTGTACAGAAACCTTCAATATTCTGAAACAAAACAATTTTTTTAAATGTTTTTGACACAATTTGTAATAGTACGCATATATACCATATTTTAGTCAAAAAAGTCAAATAAATCATATTGCAAGTAATTATTGTTCAAGAAACACCCGTTAGAATTATTTGAATTTTTAAAACTGGCTAAACGGTTTCATTTCGGATCAACATTGAATATTCAATTAATCAATACAATTAATTTCATCAGCTGCGAGGCAGTTTGAACACATTCTACAATTATGTCATAACGGTTCCGCTTTATTTTTGATGAAATGGTTGGCCGTTGGAGTCCAATAATTAACCATCGTGAATCGTCTCTTTTTAATTTATTTTCAGTACCGTGAATGTTTTTTAGTTAGTGTGTTGTGCCGTATTTTTGTTACCGTTTATTGTTTATATTTTTTAAGTGAAACGTGTATAAAATGTTAAGTTCATCAAGCTCCTTTGAAGTGCTTAAAAGGGATACTAATTGGCCAAATGAAGTTGTTAAGGTAAGTAAGAAAAGAAAATGAGCATATTTATTCTATTTAATGGTTGAAAGGTTTAGCAAAATTTGTCAAAACTTGTTCAAAAGCATTTCATTATTACATGAAGTTGTTTTAGCTGTATTAAAAATAGGCATGGCGTGCGCCACGACGCGACGCGAGGTACAGTTGCAGTTTCTCTCACAGGGATTCAGTTTGATTGGCACCTAAATGGAAATGCTGAACTAATAAATCAATCAGTTGCAAACTGGGAATACAAATTCAAAGCGTACGCTGCAGTTTTATCGAAAACATCGCGATTTTATTTCTATTCGAAAAAAATTCAATACATTCAACCATCGTGCTGGGACACATTGTTGTTTCCTACTTGCACCGGTTCACGTTTTCTCTGATAATAATTGTAGGGCATTTATACACAAATGAATAACTTATCTGTAAATTCCTCATACAATTTATTTTTGGCAAATAATTGTGTTAGGGATTTGAATTGGAATTATTTTCAGGGATACAGCCCATCTCTATGGACTAAAACAGTCACACATTTTGATCTCTATGAAAATTGTGATTCATTTCGGCCTGAACTGGTTTCATTTGAAGATGCATCCATGACGTGGCCGCATAAACTGCGCAATCATTCATCATAAGTCTAAGTTGACATCCTCATTATCTTCGATATACGCAGCACAAAGGAAGCTGTTTATCTATTGTGGTTTTGTATAATCGTAACGGATTTCATCTCATCAAAAGGCACATGCATACTTATGGGAAAATACTTATTAAATTGAATGTCTTAAATTCTTTTGATGCTACTTAAGTATTTTTATAGGGATAAAATATAACTTTCCAAGCTCCCAGGCCTTTCAACCTTCTTACACATAGTAAATGACAACTAAAGAGTCATTCGTTTGCTGTTCTAGACACTGCCACATTTAATATATTTTTCGTTTCATAGTTTGATTAGGGGAGAAGACAATAAACTGCAATTGTTTTGCATATTGCAATGCTTTGTTGAATCTTCTTTGCAAATTTAAATTATTTCACTGAAAGCTTTGTAAAATGTCAAACAGTTTTGTGTTACATTAATAGAAACAATCCTAATTTTGATCCTGAAACACAAATTGAAATAAACAGCAAAGTTGTTCATAGTCGAAATCTAATTGGTGTAGTTTTCCAGATTTTTTTCTAGGATAATAAAGTTTCAGGGATATTTGCAAATGTATATAACTGGACCTTGAAGAGTTATTTTTGATTGACCATCAAATGTTTTAAAAAAATAGATCAATTCATTGTGTACAGTTACGCTGTAAATCATTAAAGTTTCTAATTAGGTTATTTTTTTTGATTGTAAATTACTGTTAAATCATTAAAAATACGTATACAGATTATTTTATATAGTTCTGTAAGAAGCAGACATGGTACTTACCCTCATATGAAAACATGTTTCCCCCAAAAATAAACAAAACAAGAATATTAAATATCGTACACAAATTTTATTAATGTTATTTCAAACGAAATCGTGTTCTTTGTAAAACGATATCACCGAATGCAACCCGCAAAAATTGTACCACCCGGCTTTAATATGTGTGTGTATTTTGTTAGCTTTTTCTGCATCCATAAGCACAGTATGCTCCAACACAAAATGCCAAGAATTCAGCTCCAATGGGGACAGTGAACCAAATATAAGAATAAGGATAAAGGCGAAACGAAGGAAAACGAAAATACGCCACCTGTTCAATTCCATCCATTGTCCAATGATCCTCATAAAGCTGCTATCCCTTCTATGCGCGAGGGGCCATTCTGCCAGATTGCTTAAACAGAATAACGGTATATATTTTAATAGAAAAGACCATACCTTCACCAATTCGCAAAGACGAAAAGGACACACTCATACATTATACGAGTAGAGCGTCCATAAAATATGTGAAATAGTTTTTATGTTACATTTTAAATGTTTTTACTGTTCGAATTGATACCTTTGTAACGATTTTCAAAATCCACTTCATGCCTTCACGTTGAAAATACCTACCTGTGTAAATATTGGAAGATTACGTGCGATAGCGACGTTGTATATTTATTTTATTTTTGCCAGAAATAAAAATTGGATGTGATGCGGTTTGTGTGGGATAGATCGTGATGTATATTTGTCGTATAGTTGTTGAGAGTATTGGTAAGGATTCCAATAGTAATTGCCTCATATTAACAAGTCACAGCTCAGGACAATTTGCAATTTTACTCGTGTTGTGCCATTACTTGGGATTTTCATGGGCATTACGAACCAATTCACAAGTCGTCAATGCATTTAAAGCAACGTCTCGACAACGTAATGAATTTTAACTGACATAAATGTCACAGGAAAATCCCAACTCAGCGCAAAACTTAAATATATTTCAATAACAGACGTCTTGGCGCTGCCAATTCAACTTTCAATGAAGCTGCACAGTAACATCTACGGGTTAAGCCGTGGGTGGCCGTTTTATATGTGTTTGGAGACTGTTGCGTTAATATGTACTTAATACGCACAATATGCAACACATTTCCAATTGTCTTTTAGACATAAAGAATATCTGTTGTTATGAGTATTAGAAAAATGTATCCTCGTTTCATTTTTCTTTAAGCTGCACCATCACAGATGGTGGTCTCTCGCACTCAATCAAAGCTCACAGCAGTTCTTGCTGGACGCTGTGCTGTTGGCGCAAACCAGCCGCCTCTCAGTGACTTATAGTCCGTTGTTTTTGTTCCCATATACGGCAAGTTTAGTTGTGCTTTTGATTGATCATGGTTTCGATGAAGAGTTTGTTATCTGCCTGTTAGGGTGCTACTTTATTCCGTCGAAAGAAAACTAACTACCACATTTATAATGTTCAAGGACATGGCATCGCTGTTTGCAAAGCAAATGCCAGCTGACGAAATGTGAGATCGAAATAAACAATTGAGCTTTTAGTTAGTGCCGGCATGATCTGGAACCTGGTTCTCTATGCACAAAGACTTTTTCGCTGATATTGCTCACTCATCACTCGAGTTTGGATTCACTTACAACTTTTGTGTGCATTACAGAATATCGTAATAGATTATTGAAAACATTAAAAGCTTCGACCTCCTCCACATACATTAAATAATATTATATGGTTAATTGATGCTTCTGCATTGTGCATGGGTTGGGACTTAGTAGGCCAGTAGCAGTTTATTTTGAAGCATCTCCAGTTATTACACTTCTGGTCCACAAAATCCCAGCTCATACACAACTTTATGTCACAAAGTTAATTATTAATCGTGTAAATAAGACAACAATTTTGAGTGTACGCATGATGAACGAGAACTCCGCTCATTTTATGAATGCTGATGACGCCACATTAAGTCGGAAAATCTGAAAAGAAAAACATCAAACATAAAAATCTATGTTGGGAGTAATAATTGTCAACTTTAATTATTATAGAATGTGCAAAAAAAACGAACAAAAATAAACTTTAATAACAGTGGCTGCTTCTTTTAAGGCTGCTTCAAATGATTGATGATGAAAATGTCAAGAAGATTCGTCTACTAAGCATCCGCTAAACAGTACATTATTGATTTTAGCTATGTAGCAGTAGCGCCTAACACAGCTTCTTATGTCTACATCATCAACTAGAAACAAACAAAAAATACAAACTCTGCACGCAATAAATAAAGCCATTTTGATATATGATGTCTTGCATCCATATGTGATATGAGCAATGATCAAGTTTATACTATACGAGTATATTGTGTAATTACGCGTATGTTCAACACAAGAAACGTGTTACACAATTTTTTTTCTCGCACTCATTTTTATTATAATTCATTTTTGTGTTGTTACAATTTTTTACAATAACTTGACTAATTAGAAATTGTGCTTTTACCTTGAGAAAGTTGCATATACTGAGACATAAAATTGTAGTTAAGAAGTAAGGTAACTTAAATGCTGCATAATTGTGTTGTGATATTGCCAAGATTGCGACGTTGTAGGCAGTAAAAAGCTTTCATGGTTGTTTGCCACACATGAAAACAAGGTGTTTTTGTGTAAATTGAATTTCTATTAAGTTGTAAGAAACTGTACAGTCATCTTTAACTATATTATGTTGGCTAATACTTATCACTTAAAATGCATTCAAATGAGGATGATAACATGTTTAAATTTCAATTAATACGCAACAAGAAGCTTTTTCTGTGGGCTGCAGTCAATTATTTAAATAATCACGACTATTTAATAATAAAATCGAAATAAGTACAATTTTATCTTAGATTTACATTCCATTGATATTTTGAAAGCTCCAGTGTAAAAAATCTCCACATCTGCAAAGAAACGAAATTCAGAGCAACATTTATTTTTAGTTCGAACTTTATGTGAGCAACTCCAAAAAGGTCAAAATAAAGTGATTAATTTCAATTAAACTCATTAAAAACACACAGAAAACATGTCACCTAACTGAAAAGGCAATTGCATTTTAAATAAATCCTTAATTTTCATTTAATTAAAAAGTTCAAGGAAAATGGGAGAAAAAACCTAAGTACGACTATAAGTTTCTATTATAGGAACTATGTGCTATAAAATGCATCTTACAGGATAAAAAGTGCATAAAATCTATTTTGTAAATAAGAAAAAAAGTCATTATAATAAATTGAAAGCGAGGAAAAGCTCACAACACAAAAAGATAATACGCGAGTTAAGCGCCATGGACGAGGCACGACGCCAAGCATCGCTTTTCGCCAGTATATAGCGTTGTGTGTCCTCTTTACCACCTTCACCCCATACAGTAGTTTAAAATGATACACAATTTTTAAACAACGCAACTGCAAGTTGCAACATATAATGTGTGCTCACTGTGCGCCCATCTCTTTGTGTTTATGTTCTGCTTATACATATTATTATTATTGTTATTAGACTGGGGACTCGGGGGATACCAACTTTGTATGACGAGTGGCATGTAAGTGGCCGTAATGAAATTAGTGCAACGATCGAGCTACGTTGAGTTGCGGCGAGTATGTGAGCCGTGAGGCGGGGGTGTTAAAAGGGTGAACAAATGAAAAGTACATGGCTGCAAAGGCACACAAACATAAAAGCTCTCCAAATACAATGCGTCGAGATCATGAGGAAGGGGGCAAAACACTGGGATGGTTGACTTTATATGTAAAGAGTGTCCGCCCTACCATCCTTTCACTTGCTGTGCAGTGTTCACCATTCCGTTTGAGCAAAGTGCGCCTCGGCGCTGTGTGAATTGATTTTAATCTTCTTTAATTTAAGGTTAGCTAACTAACACTTGAGGGTATTGTTTTACATTTATTTTATTTATTTTTTGCTAAATATTGTGTGCTCGCATGGTGCGGCTCTCAATGCTTAGTTAACCCTTTTTTGTGCATGCATGTTTGTTGGATGGCGACCCTTTTTTGTGTTCCCGCTATCATGCTGATGTGAACAGGCGTTGGCAAAGCATAGTGTTAGTACGTATATGGTGTTAGTTTCATTTGATTCCAGGGACCAAAAATGGTCGGACGCTTTGCCTAACTTGATGGCACAAATTTATTTTAATAGTCTCGTAAAGTGCCGTTTGAGTATTTATAAAGTAGATGGAAGTGTCCGTGTACTTTTTATTGTTGACACTTGAAATTTGTGTAATATGTCTTTTTGGAAGTTTCAATTTTATTTGCTAAGCATTGCCGCCTATCTCCTTATGAAGGGATGATGGTATTTTATAATCTTTTTATGGGTAGTGAGTTTTACATACAAAACCGATACCATCGTATTTTCAACTTTTGTTTCTATAAACTAAATTTAAATATGTCAAAGTCTTTCATTAAAACTGAAAACATTTTTACCCGTTCTGCAAAAAATATTAAGAGCAATTGTTTTTGGTGCGTCAAAGGACAAATATTTGGAGTAACTCTTTTAAATATTGAACTATTCAAATAAATAAATCACTTTCATGATTGGTGTAAGAAAAACATTTTCAGAAATTTAAAAAAATTATCAAACTTGTCAATGATTTGCAAATAAAATATTTTTTTACGTTGGAATATATTTTGAAACTAAAACCAACAAGGAAACTCATTTGGAAAATCGGTATTCTTATCTAGCTTACCATCAGAACAAGCAATACGTTTATATAGATTATTTTTAATAAATAAACTCCTTTTAATAATATTATAATGACTACAGCTGCGATCCATATTTGTGGGACAAATACATTTTTTTATTTAAAACATAATAAACAAAGAAAAATTGTGTGTTAATATTAAATATTCATTTAATAAAATCAACGCATAAATATGCCAACAATTTATTTTATAAATATCCATATGAAATTAAATTTACTCATAACTATGGTTGTATTGTGCTGCGTAAATTGCAAATTTTTTAAATGGAATATTTTGTAATTATTTAATTATTGAGCGCATTAAAGCGAATTAAATGGAATTCAAAATAGAATACTCGTTTTCAGATTATTATTTTTTCGTAAACGCAATTCCTGTGCAATTCGGAAAAATAAATAATAAAAGACGAGTATGGTGGTGTGTTAACATTTTTATTGCAATTTGTTTAATGAAAGACAGCCGGTATGTTTAATGAATAAGTATTAAGGTGTGTGTTCGTTATTAATAAAATGTACAAAAATTGTTTTTTCACCATATTTATTTGTTTATATTGATTCCGTTTCTACGAATTTGCCGTATTTATAATAGGTTACGCTTACATTTATAAAATTAAGAATGATTTCGAGGTTTTAATGCTCGTATTCATTTTTATAATCAAAGTTTATGAAAATGTTGCCCAATAGAATTTTAACTGACATTTTGTTTTATTGGATTTAATCTGACACAATTGAAAAAATTCGGGATATCAATGCTCACTTAATGCGCCGCGTACCAATATGTTTTTCAGCCCAACTAGTATCAATTCCATTGTTGTCTATGTATGTTAAAACTCCGTTCCGTAATTAAACAATAGAAATCAATGGAATTTCAATACTTCACTATTGTTCAACAACAATTAATCAATTAAAATGCAATAAACAAACAGAGGTTGCTGAGGTTGCAGTACACCTATCGCGCCTGGTTTCGCGCACTGCCCACGTATGTATCTCCCCTACATGGAATGTTTCCAATTCAAATAAAACACGCGCCTAACATCCAAGCCCTAACATGTGTGAAATAAAATGCGTGCAAAAATATGCAAACATTTGTGTGTTTATCTGCAGTCTGTAGGTGGTATTCACCAAATGCTCAATCTCTCTATCCCATGCATGCAGACTGTGAAGCTGCGCAACATTTCGAATGCATGTGCATTTAAAGCGATTTTTATGCACAAGAATGGGAGATTTTGAATGGCCAAGCCCATTACATTTTATGTGCGGCTGACCGCCTGACCCTGTGCAACACAATGCATCGTCCCGCGGACCTCTCATGTGCGGCCTATCTCTAGTCCGAACAAGACTTGCAATATAGTCGCATACAGTTTCGGTTGAACCGACTTATTCGCACATTGAACGACTTTATCATCTTATTGTTAGATAAATGATAGATGCAAAAAATATGTGTTTGTGGGTTTTGCCGCAAGCCTTTATATGCAGTACAGTGTACACCTATAGCGCACGCCGCTCCGGATCTTTCTCGCCCAAATGCCAAACAGTCGATTGTGTGCAGAATGTGCAATGTGCAGCAGAAAAAAACGCACCCAGCCACATCATAGTTGATTATGATCATATTCTCAATTGTTATTGCCATTACTATTATTGTTATTGTCTGTATATTGAAAAGTGTTACGATGAAATATGTCATAGGTCAACATCATGTTGACCACCCCGGGACAGAAGTGTTGCGGGCTGCGGCTTCCCGCAAACGTGTGCACAAACTAACATAGTACAAACGATGCGCAGTGCTGTAGAGTTACACTCACAAAAAAATGTTTACGTGATAAAATCGCTTTATTGAAAAACTTTGTATTTTCAAGTTTTATCTCTCATAATATTTTGTTTCCCGCATTTATTTGTCACACAAGGCACACCGTCACGGTGCAGGCGGGCGTGTTGTTGATGGCATTTGAGGGATGAGGTTATGCTCTTGCAATGCAGGAAAACAAAATTGCAGTATATTGTTGCTGATGCTTGCAAAATAAGTTATTTTTTGGTTTGTGATATAAATTTTAACAGAAGTGAAAATTCTTTAACAAACACACCATTTCATCAATTCTTAAAATTTATGTAAAAACTTCCGTTGCGGAATTTATTAATACAATTTTGACAAAACTGTTTTGATTCTGGCATTTAGAACTTTAAAACGAGTCCGCAATGAGTATTTTATTTGCGAATTCTATTTTTCAGAAATCAACTCCTTCTTCAAAAATTTATATTTGGGAAAATTCTTTTAGTATGGGAAGATTAGCGTTTTCACTACCTTATTGACAAAGGTCTCACAATAATTTAGCAAGCACAAGTTGTATGAGTAGTTGAACATTTTAATGAGAATATAAACCAGACAAATTTTTTACAGGATATTTTGATACTCTGAGATAAAAGTCCGCCGTGAACTCGTCTGCTTCATGTTGTTATTCAACCTGGTCGCAGGTTGTGTTGAATCCTTTGAAAATGTTTCATCAAAATATGTTCTTCTCTTCTTGAGGAATTATTTCAGAGCTTGTAATGTGATGCGTATTTCGATTTTCTCAATGCATGTGCAATTAATTTTCATTTTAATCCATTCAGGAGTCATAGTATTTTGGGACTCATACACGTTTATAATGAAATCAAATTCTGTATTCATATTCAAGCTCATCTTGACTATGCACGGCATAATATGAAATCTTCATTTCTATTTATAATTAATAATTTAGATTCCGCAAGTAAATTTATGATTTTATTGAGGACTAAGTTCAATGTGAAATACTCATTTTTGAAAGCTAGCTGCTATAAGCCTATAGGCAAATATATTTTAAGCCACCACAAAAAGACTAGTATGTGGATAAGTGCCGCCTGAATTTGAAACACCGTTAAGGGGGAGGTAATACAATGGGAAGGACGCTTAAAGAAAATGGTCCGCATAACAGCAAAAACCTTAAGAAATCTGGCGATGCCACAATATCTTTTGGCGCATAGAGCTTTTTACGCTTCCTGTATCTCCTGTCGCGCGAATGACTTTTGAATGAACATTCTTTATGTGTAATATATAAATGTGCACACCAAAGATAAACACGCGCAACATTGGGCAATGTAAGAATGGACCCAAGACGCGGCTCAACGTGTAAAATGTATGAGCGTATAATGTATTTCTAATATTGTTTTCTTTTGTGTAGCTTCTTGCGCTATTTTTTATGTTTTCTATTGGTTTTTTTTTTCATCAAAATCGTCCCATACAATTTCGCCATTATATTTGCCATAAATGCAGTTGATCGCGATATCTTCACGCGCCCTACGTATATGCATTGTACAATACAATCAACCGTAATAATAAAACAAACAAAATGTACACAGCACAAGATAAAATAATAAAAATCTATCTCCACACACACACAAACACACACGATGATGCGAGAGTACGCCATGCAATCACAAAGGGATAAGAAAACCGAAAAGAACGCCAGGAATTGGAAGTATGTGGCTCCCCAAGCCATTAAATGGCATCGCACCAAAGAAATACAGTTTAAAAGAAATGTGGAACAATTTTCCGATAATGATGCAATAAATTCGCGCCACATATAATTCGTTAACCGCAATGCCACCCTCACTATTGCGGGTGGTTTCATTACTGCACGTTTGGTGTTGAACGCTTCTCTGTAGGTACGTTCTTGTTTCTTTTGTGAAGCTTTACTCCTTTGTCTCATTTTACTTCGTGCTCCTGGATTTTTTCCACTGATGCATCTTTACCAGTTATATATGAAAATAGTTTTTTTTTTATGTACAGCAGATAGTTTTCATCGTTAGGGTTTTTAACGGGTTCCACAACTTTCAACTTAACTTCAACCATAATCACATTGTTCCTAACTGTATTAAACATATTATTGAATCGATTTGAGGAAACGTAATTGCCAAGTAAAAGTGTTATAGCCGTTTAAATCTTTTTTTTTTAAATCCCTTGAATCCAATGAATATAAAGAGAAATTTGTCAATATTTAATTTACGGGGTGCGTTAAAATTGCCGACAAACTGTCCGCGCGATTGCTGTAAATCTAAAATTGCAGGGATTGCTGCGTATATTTGTGTGCGTGGTTGAATGAGCTTTTAATGCCAATTCCATTACAAATTGGCTCCCTATATATGTAATAATTGTAATGGCTTTGGGGCATTCATTGCGTCTGAGCAAACACAATATATCGTTCGTTTTGCCAATTGCTTTTGACCTCCCCCCCGACGGCAACAAATCTGTTATTCGCAATTCGCCAGCATATATATGCACGCATAACAAGATACAGTGTGTGTGTGTGTCTTCCATTCTCTCCTGCAGTGTGTACAGCGTACTTCTACCAAAATGCTAAATCAAATAAAGAGAAGTGCCCCATCAATATAAATTCAACTGCGATATTGCCTTCCTGAATTTTCACTGAGTTTCACCATTCCCTGCACACCTCACCTCACCTCGAGCATCCTTACAACGAATGAATTTTGCACAAAATCGCGTAGAACCGCAATCAAACAACGCACATACCGCGTTCTCTGGGATAGCAAAGCAATGTCATTGGATTTGGATGAAAGCGCGTGGGTTGAGCACACAGCTCGCATAGCTATATCACATTTGCTTGTGGCACTTCAGTGCAAATTCGTTGTGCAAAAGAACGGGCGCGCGATCTTTATGTGTTTTTATCTCTCCAAGATTCAACACATTTTTCATTTGATTCCACTTTATATGGCTTATTGTTACTTGAATCGCATTTACATTGTCCTCGCCGGTACACGCACTGCGTATCCTGAATAATATGACATACCGGATGGCCTTAAGAAATCGCATAGACACGCTCCAAGGGGTTGATGTATGTACTCGAACCTCGATGTAGGTGGGTTTAAGGGTTTTTATTGTATTTTTTTTTTTTTGGCAAGCGCCAAAGGGTCGTAGAAAACCGTAGTACACGTACATGCACTCGCATTGCGGGCATATACGAATATAAATTGTTATAATCAAGTGCGTATAACGCGTATTATGAAACAGCAGCGCAATTGCAGAAATGAGAACATTACGAAGACAAATGATTCTCGTCGCGAATAAATCTTAATTTTATTTCTTTTTATTGCTCAATATCTCTTTCCAGATTTGCATTTCACACGTTATTGCGCTCGTTGAATGCGGTTTGGATGTCGTTCAGGTTGTTTTTGGTTTATTGCTCGCAGTTGTCACCTCTATCGAAGACCGAGGAGGTGCATAAGGAACAAAATGTGTACACAGTTAATAAAACTAACATATATAGTTATTGCATAAAGTAATACTGGTCTGGCGGAGCGGACGCAACGCAGAAGCTCAAATTTATACCTATCAGTGGAATGAATGTGCTCTAGGTCATTTTGACAACATTCGTGACTCCAATAATATCAATAACATACAATAATAAAACAGAGCAATAAAAACGAAACGCGTATAATAAAAAGCATATTCGAGTAAGAGCGAAAAAAAAACAAGATGAAAATAATAAGATGTCTTATTTTATGAGGCGTGCAAACCAATTTAGTGAGTTTCGACCTGTCAATTGCACCATAGATTATGGTTGCTGAAAGAATGATGATGTTGCTGGTGGTCAGTACCATCAGCCAGTATTGTGTGGGTCGTCTGCTATGGATTGTTGACAGTATCCATTTTTTATGTACTTGCACGGTTTTTATTTGTCGCACAATCTGCTTATTTATGGTGTTGTGGTTTGGAGTATTGTTATGTGCATCATATTCGTTATATTCATGGTCCGTTAAAGGTAAGCTATACGGAACCTGATATTGTTATACTCGTAATGTTGAATTATTCATCAATATTGTCATTGTTATCAGAAATTCAGAAGATGAATTTTGTATATCAAGGTATTGAAGATTTGCAAGATTTCATGTAATTGTTTGTTGGTTACTATTAAGCTTTATTCTAATATTATTAAATTATCTTTTATTGAGGCATAAAAATACACAAACCATAAGTTGGTTGAGAGTTACTCCGGTTGTTGAGAAACACATATTGAATTAACGAAATAAACACAACAATTATAAACTACACGGAATTAACGAAACAATGGAGCTTTAAATTAAATAGTAATTTGTAAGTAAATATTTATTTTAATTAACTAAATAAAACGTGTGTAAGAAAATAATAACATTTCTTACACACGTTTTATTTAGTTAATTAAAATAAATATTTACTTACAAATTACTATTTAATTTAAAACTGTAAACGATTAATAAAAGTAGTATTAAAAAGAGGAACTTAAACAAGAAGAGTAACGTTCTCGCCAGGATATTCGAAGCTAAAGACAAGAGAAAGGTCATACGAATGATCTAGCTTAAATACAGAAAAAAAAAATTTGAAATTTACAAATATAATTTCAAGGTTTCGAGATTTAAATAAAGACGTCATAAATATTTGAATTATTATAATAGCTTCGTTTTCGGTAAAAAAAAATTTAGAGGACTTCTTTCTAGGAGTCAGCAATTGTTTGAAAGTGGATGTCCAATTTATTGGGTTTTGGCAAACGTTTATTTATTCAATTAAGGTTGGAAAGTAAAAAGGAAAGGTTGAAAAAATTTAAATTTTTTAAAATTATGCATGAAACACGCGAAATTTACAAGCAGTAACTCAAATTCGTCGCACATCCACCTACAACATTTTTGTCTTTCGTGCTGTGTATTTATAAGCGGTTAAAATAATAAACACTTTTCTCTGTGCTTTTGGATACATTACCAATATAAATAAAATATTTTAAATTTCAAAAATTACAGAATGAAATTAAATTGAGGTTTTTGACATATGTTTGAAGAGCAAAACGAGATTTGTCCCAAACCATCGCCCCATTTCGCTTTCTCGTGTAATGTAAAATTATATTAATGTGTTTTATTAGCAAATTAAAAATAAACATAATTTTAATACAGTAATTAAATACGTAACCTATTTGCAATGTTAATTATTTAATTTTTTGGGAAAAAAACTCAATACACTCACAGTTGATTTTGGTTCAACAAAAAAACAAAGAAAATATGTACTGCAGCTTTAATTCAGGTTGCATCTTTTTAATTCCGATCATTAAATGGGTAGCTCCATAGAGAAACATTATTGCAGACACGATTAACATTCACTGCAAAGAGATTCATTCGGTACATAACAAAATTACACTTAAATGTAACAGAAATGCAGCTTCAGGAATTTTCGTTACAATAAATTAAGATTACTGGTGATTAAATCGCCAAGGAGCGCGCGCGCGCGTTTGCTTGCTTGGCTGCTTCCTTGCAAATAATCCGCAAATTGTGTTCGCCATACAATAAAGAGAAAGAACTTCAGGCAGCGAGCGCATAATTAGCATAATATTTAGCATAATACTCATTTGAATTAAATGGTAAATTGTTTGTGGTCATCGAGTTGTTTAACAGCGTGCGCGCCACAAATCGATAAACAAACAGCACAATAATTTTTGCATCGCTAGCTGTTGTTTACTTTTTCCCCTTTTTTTGCGTTTGCATATTATTGTGTATAGACATTCAAAATGCATGTGCGATTTTCGATTGCAATTTTTGATCAAATAACTGACCGGACAATGCACAGCGAGCTTTGCTGTTTGCACACAATGTCAAATGCATTGTAAGCATCATGCAGAGTAAAAGGACATTACATATTATACATTTCGAACTATTCGTTCAAATAAATATATTATAGAGTGCACAAACATTCAGTACAGGCGCAAAAAAAAAAGAATTGAAAGGAATGTGGACGATAAAATTAATTTAATAAAATAAATAACAAACAGAGCACATGGCGGAGTCATTATAATATTGTGTGGGGATTTCCATTTGGATGTACGAAACTACACTGCGGTCTTGATTCTTGTATAGCCGTTGGCCAAAGCGCCAGATCGTGGTCGATTGATAATAGAGTTCCAGTTTAATGTTTTCAAATCCGCCTATAATGGTATGACGGAGACTTTCATAGAACACGGCGAGTACGGATGTGAGAAGAGGAAAATTTTAACCAATCTCTGATTTCATTTAAATTGTGAAACTATATTGGTATGGTAATTGGGATAACTTTTCGTCCTATCAGTTCCAAAGATTTAAGTGTAAAAACTGACTTTAAAAAAGGGAGCATAAAAAGTGCAAAATTTTAAGAATAATAGATAGACCAAGACGAAGAACTGCATTCAAAAACAAAAGAGCGTGCCAATTTATGACATTTTAG
This sequence comes from Sylvicola cinctus, assembly GCA_963854165.1. Classification (NCBI taxonomy): domain Eukaryota; kingdom Metazoa; phylum Arthropoda; class Insecta; order Diptera; family Anisopodidae; genus Sylvicola; species Sylvicola cinctus. Next base: position 28,047,073 of record OY974083.1, on the reverse strand, counting down.
CACAAAGAACCAAGCAAATTCCTTAATCGTGTTAAGAAATATTGCCAAGTGAAACACAATTAATTTACGATTTGCAATAAAGTTTAGCGCAACGGTCACGCCACCCAGTCTGTGCGTTTTAAAATCATCAGTTCATATTCTACTTTCAACGGAACGCTTACAGTTCTCGTCGGCATATTATTGCTAAATGCAGCAAAAAAAGCCCAGTAGGCATCCACAGCGAATAATGTTGCATAATTATATATGCAAGCAAATGAGATAAGACACAAATAAACATAGTTTACAAGCCAAACAAGCGCGTTCCTTTATACGGCTATAGGTGCATGCTACACAACACTTGTATTGTGTGTGTTGTGCAAAAGGCTGCTGCTGCACATAGTGCAGTTAAAATTGGAAGATGAACGGTAGGCGATAACACGACAAGAAAAATTACAATAAAAAGGAAGTGAAACTGCTCAATATTGATGTTAATTTGAATATTATGATAATTTATGTCATTGCACTGTATAGTGCATACTACGTTGGCAGAAAACTGCCGAGGCCTCAACGTGTGATCGAGTTGAACACAACTCAACTGCGGTATGTTGTAGCATTAAAGCTTTTGCACTTCCGTCGCACATTGTCCACAATGTACTCATGCCCGAGTATATGCTTAAACGTGTATGCGGATGCGATGGTGGTAGTGTGAAGCGCGAGCGATGCGTGTGGCTGCAGTTAGTTAGTAGGTGCGTTTGCTGAAAACGATGGTGACACTGATAAACGAAAAGGTATGCGGGACAAATTAAACTCGTCCACATCTGTGAGATTATCTGCGAGACTGCGTATAAAGCGTGCAGTGTATGTAATTTAGGAGTAACCATACCCGCGTACGTGTAGGCAAAAGGGGGCAATTATTGGACGTGCATCAACAACCTCGCCATATAATTACATAATCATTCAATGGGCTGTTTGGTGGAGCTCTAAGGTAGTTATAATAAACAATGTCACCTCTGCATGAGCTCCATGCCTTCTCGGGCACACACCGTTGTTGCAGCGCGGAATGTGCAACGGTTTCATAATATTAATATCGTCTAATTTGAACTAAGTGTATGTGCGCCCCCGTAGGGCATCAGGTGTCCAAAAGGGCAAACTATTTAAGCACACACTGCAACGCCATACTCCCGCAGCAAATTATCAATTTATCATGTTTGTTCATTCATTTCACCTATGCACATAAAGTGCATACTTATTCGAGTTTATTGCAACAGCATTTTATAGTGCATCGTGTGCGTGTGTTTGTCAATCAGGGTCGGTACACAAAAATAAACAAAACTGAATTTGAAAACAAATGGTTGCGATTAATTTAGTCAGGAGTGGACTATGGCCATTTGTTTAACTACAGTGCAACGTCATTTAAAAGGGGCGCTTGTGTGTGATGCGGCTGGCATTTTGGGAGGTGCAGCATAATCGCTAATTCAAAGATTATTTATCAGTGTTGAGTGTGGCTGTGCAAAAGAGCTGCAATTTATTTTAAATTGTAACTGCCTTTTCTACTCACACTCTTCAAACACACACGATGTAGAGTCCATTATTTGGTTTGAGCTGCCGATTGATTTGTTTAAGCACAGTTTTGGTTGGTAAAAGTCTACTCGTTCAAATGCAAACTGTTGTGGAAATATGCATCAGGAATGTTTTATTAGTAAATTCTTTGCAATGTGTTTAATTTGTAGAACTATCGAATAGGATGCGATTGAAATGAAAAAAGTTTGAATTCGTTAAAATCTTTTTATATGGCTGCTGATGCAAAATTTGTTTAATTTTAAAATTTAGATATTTTCGTTTTATTTTTCAAATTAATTTTATTGTTTTTGTTGACAATACTGAAGTAAATTTAAATGATTTTAAGAATATTGCAATAACTGTTCCACATTGAACATGCGAAGCAAAAGGCATAAAGACACACCACAATGTTATTCGAAAATGACATAGTTATTCACGAATTCCCAGCTGAAAATAATATCAAACAATATGAACAGAACAGAAAACCACAACTCTTGTGATGGATAAAATGTAGAACCGTCATCTCCATGTTAGGCTGACCTAGACAGCTCGGAAGTGTATAAGAAGTCATTTAAGTAAATCGCTTGGGACTGAATTGCTGCTCATCACACTCATAGAAGAAAATAAATAAAATATAAATGGTGTGCTGTGCAACTATAAATATACATAAACATAAAAACGAAGACCGAAGCATCAAGAGACAGACGTGTATTAAAGGAAGACATTAAAATTGAAGTCCCTGGTTGTCCATCCTTTTGTCTAATTCGCATTGCAAAGTCTGTTAGTCATGGTGGTGGTTTTGTGATGGCAAAAAGCGCACATAACATAAACGTATTTTATACTCAGTAAGTAGTGATGTGGTCGGCCATATAATATGGCTACTGTTTGCTTTGGGAGTGGGACGCCACGAAGGAATTCTAGAAGACATATATATCCACCAGAAACATAAATGATTGATGTTTCTTTCTTATATATTTGTGCGTTTTTTTTTGTACAATTTAACGTTGCTGTTTTAATAATATTAGTCTTCTATATCTCTTTTAGTTTATTATTACTAAAAAGAAACGAAAATAACAATAACAAAAAAAAAATCAACTTATGTTTTCTCACTGCGAGTAACATTTTTAAATGCTTTCTTACAATGTTTGGACGAGGGCACGTTCCTACCGCGACACACGCATGCATGTTCTTTTACAACAGATAATGTTGACTATAGTACAATAAAATAATGTGCACACAAAAATGTGATATATCGCGTACATGAGAATGAAGTTGCTGAGTATGGCGTTGGATTAAAAAATTAAATTATAAAAATAAAATAAAAAATGTGACACAATGTGGAACATTATCATTTTTATACTGCTCTCGATTTAATTACGTGTAGTTCAGTGCGTCGTATTCATATCTCAAAGGACGTGCTTGAAATTGGCAACTATGGGCTTAATTAATTTTTGCTAACTGCAAGTACAAGTGCACTTACGATACCGTAAAACTTTTTATGTTGCAGATAATCCATGCTATTGTATAATATTATGTCACTCCGAAATCCCAGATGACCACCACACACAGTTAATATTCTGTATGTTCTCTCTTGATGCTATAATGTTCAATTTACTTAGTTAAGATATCAATGTACCATATTTTAATTTATGTACACGTATTTATGAAGTTTAACAATGATTAATGAAGTTACACAAACAAGTCGAATAAAAAAAACAATTAGATTAATTTAAGATTGAATTACTTTTAGATACAAATATTTGGCAACATACAGGAACTGTTATTCTATTTTTCTTTCTACTCGACTTGTGAGATTTATTATAACCGTAACAATTTCCAGAAAAAGAGGAAATTCGCTAGTCTTTTTCTTTGGAAATGTTTCATCAACTTAAATTGCAAGCAAACTAGCAATGGAAAATTTGATTTTTTGTTAAATTTGGACTTAACACATATTAAAAGAGTTCTAAAATGTTCCTTTTGTTATTTTTTAAGGCCACTTAAGGTCAATTTAGACTTTCAATTGTAGAATACAAACCTACAAAAATGAAACCAAAAATGCATAAAACTCATTTATTTTGGAATCTTAAGTTTTATACTTACAATACTTGGTTAACGAGACATTTCAATGTCAAGCAAGTACTTTTAAAGATCGAGTTCTAGTATTTTATTAGATCAAGGTTTATTAAGTGTAAATTATACAATATAAATGGTATTTCGGCGTTAAAAGTGTGAAGCAAATTTATTTATTATGTATTTAAATTATATGATGATAAACAAGACGATGAAATTGATATTTAAAGTTGTTGAAATTTTCTTTTAACTTTGACAACATAATAATTATTAAGATTGCAATAAATGCTGCTGCAATTTTTCATTTAAACCTTAAAGCTTCATAAAACATAGAATAAATCTTGTATGTTTTACACGGTGGGATGCTATGCAGTGTTTTCCGCAAAATAGAATTATACTAATTTCACGCATGTTCACTTGAAAGTGAATATGCAACACTAAACTAAAACAATTTATCTTCTTAATTGCACTAATTTTCCCCTTAAACAAATTGAAATTAACATTTGGTTGCTGTTGCACAATATTCATGCACTTTATATTATGATTTATGGTTAATTTTAACTGTGTGCATAAATACGTACAACAGCATACACGCGTCGTGATACAAGCTTTACATAATAATTGATAAACGCAGCGAGGACAAACATGTCGCACATGCGTCGGTTATGTCGACCCATGTAATTGAACATTTATTAAGCGTGTGTTGTTCTGTTCGATTATATTGAAATTAGCGCGCTCATCAAATAATAATAATCGCATTTAGTCAGGCATGCCCCATTTCGGGTTGTTGAAAAAAAATCTCAAGAATACTATGGTAAGTATAATATACGAGCAATTATATTATCCGCAGAATGCTGTGGGTTCTAACTTAATGTAAGTGGAGCGCCTTTTATTAATATATGTAATAACTACACATACGATAATACGAGTATGTAAGACGTTCCTATTTTATGTATATATTGTAGTTGCTTTAGCCGATTTGCCGAGTCACTTGTCGCTGTTAGAAACGATATTTATGGGTGTACAGTGTGCAGGCGGAGACCCAACATAACTCTCCGCCAGTTTGCACAAATAACATAAAATGAATTATTTATTGAACACTGAGAAGTTGAGCGTCTTCTTGCGTGTGCTGAACTTTTACCGTTTTCTATAGTCTAGGAATTTTTGATCTTGTAGCCTTTAAGATTTTGAAGATTTATGAGCTCTAGTGTGCAGCGGTGTGGTGTGGGTAGAGATGTACATTTATTTTCAACGTACGAGTACATACACGTAGGTACGTGGAATTCGCTGATATGGGATGAAGCAAAAGGGTTAAAAGTGCCAAAGTTCGGTGGGTGGTAGTGGAGGTGATGGCGGGGACACCAAAGGGGGTAACGTAAAGAAAATACAGTAATATCAAATATGTGGATGAAAAGGATACCTACCAACATTATATTGTAGGTGTATACAATGAGCAATGGAAATTACTCAAGCAGTCTGAGGAATAAAGTTTTGCTAACAGAGTAAATCCATCGTATAACTGTATATGCATGTGAAAAACGGTTATAAGATGTATAAAATAGCAAAGGATAAAAAACCTGGGCGATGAAAAACAGGCACATAGAAGAAAAATGATAAGCAATTGAGTGTTTTATTCATAGTAGGTATGCGCGCTTACCCTTTTATATTTTCCCTCCGTTCAACTCGTATAAATTCACTACATACACAATATACCTGTTCCATAATTTTCCTTATAGCAAGAACATGTCCTACCCTCAACAATTTAGCATATGTGCACATTTATATGGAAAAAGGTGTACCCTAGTAGCAAGAGTTATTTGAAAAATATTCAGATATGTGTGTAGGAGAGAAAAGTATTTTGAATTTTCTGGCGTGGCGGCCCATTGTTTTTCACCCCGTAGCTTTCTTCAAACTTCCTTTATACGTATTGCAAATATATCCTTTATTTGATTCGTTGTGTCTTTCTTTTCGCTGTTTCCCCACACTTAGATGTATTATATGCCAACCAACCAACGAAAAAAAAGTGATTACATTTACACACTTTCGCAATAAAAGATATAATAAAGTTAAAATTTCTTCTCTTATGCGCTCCCCAAGCATCTTGCTTATCATATTCTTTTAATATACCCATTCGTTCGCCTACTCCTCATGCTTATGGCTGCATGATGTGGATCGTGTTTGTTCACACGTTGTACGTGCACTGTTAGACATGGCGGATTCGCATAAGGAGGGTGGCTTACATTTTGTGTCGGCCTAGTTTTTGTTTTCTTTTTTATAACTTTGATTCAAAGTGTGTTTTCGCAAAAAAAAAAAAAACCCTCGACAAGGTAGGTAAGCTACACAGAACTTTATGAATAAAATAAAACGTGTTTATTTTCAGCACATTTTAATTTGAAAATAAAAATTTGTCCCAATTATGAACAAACACTTAACTTACCCTTTCATATTTTGATAATTGCAAGTATAAAAGTAAAGTACAATCCGTCAAGCCGTTTCAGAAATACAAGAAGATGTCTGCATCATAATTTTTTTTCCCAAATGGAAGTACAATTTCGGAAACTTTGTACTCTTCAGTCATTTGGATCGTACAAAAAATAAAACAACAAATGACGAACGAAAATAATGAAAAGGAACGGAGAAATCTTCATGCTTTTGAATAATTTTTCTTTCATTTTATTTCCTAAATTGTTTCCTTATTATGTTTATCATCTCTATACCAGCGCACTTTATTTGAGTTTCTAACGTGCCTTTCGTTACGGACGCATACATAATACGACGGTTAAGATGTCTTTTAGCTTCTGTCGTATTTCCGGAGGATATTTTACCGATGGGATTTTTATTCAATTCATTTTATGTGTTTTCCTTGCCACAGCATATCCTTTCGTTATTTTGAAACACACATCTGCATAAAAAAAGGCATTTCTTGGGAACTTAAACTATAATGGACGTTGCTAATCGTATAACTGAGGAAGTATACAAGTATATACACCAAATATTTATATACATAGCTGACAAGTTTTGTAAAAGTATTTTAGTAAAAGAGAAATCTTTACGAAATAAAAAGTAATAATAATTGAAAGCTCATCTGAACCTCAAGCAACTCGACGAGACCCTGAGAGCACAACATGTAGACTTATGAACTTGTATTTGTGTTAAAATTTAAGAGCACCTTCCTATATTGCGAGTAACTATAACGATGCCGCATGTGGTATGACAAAGAAGAAATTCCTTCTTTTTTTGCCTTTTTCCGTACGCCATAATAATTTGTTACGATAATAATTGTACAAGTTTGTGTACAACAGTGCCCTTCTTGTGGAGCGATAACAAACTTCTTACTCACAACAAACGTACATACACGTATATTGTAAAAGCTCTAACCAAAGCACAGGGAATTAACAAGTGAACAAAAACATAATACAATAAAGTGGAAAGAGCAGAAGAAAGATTATTGAGTGCTGATAATATAGTTGTACTCAATCAGACGTCTTAACTTTTCTTATTCGGCTGTTTGCGTCTTTGTGTGTGTGTGTGTTTCTTCAGGTTATGTGGCCGAAAAGCCAACAGGGGGTTTCTTTTAATACAATTGTACATCGTCGACCCCGCGGGATGTCATAACAAGTGTGTGGAAATTTACGGGAAATATTGAATTCACAATGTGATAGGTGTACAGCAATTTAAAGGCAATTCGTTTAAAGTAATTTCGAAAATTTTCCTTTCAACCGTTATGAAACTTAAAGATCTACTTGTTAACATCAGTAAAACTTATACGGAATAAAGTTGAAACTTTGAAGGTGTTTGTATATTATTATGTTTGCAATTTCATAACGAGAAGTAGATGGAAACACAAATCATTTACTTGTCTCCTGAGTCCCGACTGCATTAACTTCATGTATAAGACAACAGTATACAAATTGAAAATAAAGATGTTAAACAATAAAGCTTTAGGATGTTATAAAATTTTTGACATACAAATTGAGCATCAAATTTTTTATGGGACAATTTCCATAATATTTTGAAACGCGCTGCGATTACTTTTATGACGTCTCGTTTTTGATGTTTCTCCACTTCCCAAATAGGCCGCACCAATGAGAAATTTTTATGTTTTTAACACACTTGTGGGTAATTTATTCGAAATTAAAATGTACTGTTCTTAATAAAATATAGGTACAATAATCAGAATAAAAGTGTTTAATGTATTTTTGTTATGAAGTCCTTGTTATGCTGTCGATTTTTTAAAATTTTATGAAGTGAGTACGTCTTCTAAATTAAGTCGATCAAAAACTCTGCTTATATACAGTTAATTTTATGTAAGCTAAGTTTTTGTCACAAAGAGAGACAACTTGGTTAATTGAAATTAAGTCGCGAGAGTGATCAAAACACCAACTTATCAGGTTTTCGTTTGGAGGACATCTTTTTCATTGCAAATACAAAAACCACATACTTCTTGGAATTTCACCATTTTTGGCTAAGATGGACAGTTTTAGAGATATGTTACAAAAGTAATGTCTAAAACTTGTCACAATAAAATTTAATCAATTACTTCATGATTGGCCGCTGGCTTCTCAAACGCTGGGCTTATTTGAGTAACTACGTACGATGAGGACTTAAAGCTCATACATCGTTGAGTTCACTTAAAGGTTGGCTTAACGATTTATTTGTTGCAATTACGCAAACATTGAAATAAATTCATGATTCAAGTTCCCTTTCGTTGATTCAACGAATGTGCATTTATTAGGCATGTGTTTCACAGCTTTATGAAAAAAAAGTATTTTTGAATGTTTTTTTTTTATGTAACTTTGAATAATAAAACTCATGTAGTGAACCAGTGTACAAAAACTTATTGCACCGAATTTAAATATTTTAAAGTTTCATTTCAAAATTAAAACAAGTTCCAAAAGCCACTTTAATTAAGCACTTCATCATCCACATTGTATGATCTTGAACCTATTTAAATTATGAGATATCCTATAGATATCCCCGTAACCACTATAAGGAAATTTGCATTTTCTGCTTGGTATATTTCCCAAAAAAGTTGCGTCCGGTTTTATAAATTTAAAACGACTGTTAAATATAAAATAATTCTCAATTATTAGGAATGATGACAGTTGATGAAATTACTAACCGTCTCCCCAATTAAATTTTTAAGGATCTTCAACCTGGAGTATATTGGAGTCGTACAATCATGGAAATACCAGCAAGTACGTCAGAATAAATGCTGCAATACAACCTTATAACTGACCGAATATCTTTGCACACTTATAAGTTACAACGCACACGTACATATTGTGTGAAATGGCTAAATAAACATATTCAAAGAAAATACATTGAATTCACACACACACCCACACACATGTCTGACTAAAAGCTCTTGAGGGAATTTGAATTCAAGTTTTAGCCGTACATTCATCTCTTGTGCTGCTCGCGAACATATTTCTGCATCAACGAAAAAGGAAACTCGTGATAACAAAAGACCCAGACGAACAGGATAAGTGTAGACTGGATCTCTCTATATATTATGTATTTGCATTGTGCACCACCATATAGGATAGAAGACGAGCCCTGGTGGAACACAATTCTATCGATTCTATTGAAAATCCTTCAAAATGAAAATGGGAAAACCATCATTATCGACATCCCACACCTATAACACATTATTATATAGTTATGTAGGTATATGCGCTCTTTATTCGAAAGGTCTAATCTCGAGACTACATTATTCTCCCCATATATCATGTAGATTGTTCATATTCAGATTGTTGAAGCGTATTGAACGGTATAATTGAACCAATTCATTGAAATCAATACTGGAATTGTTATTAATGTATGTACGTATATCCAAACAGGTAATACACATTTGCGTCCCGGGTATAGCGGTATTTCGAATCCATCTCGATGTGAATTATGTGTTTCTCCAAATAATTGTTGTTACACACCATCAAAGAATATTATTTTCAACACCAATACAAACTTGCAGTAATCGTGTGCAATGCATGGAATTACTAATGCAAACATTGCAGCGAAGAAATGAAAATTAAAGCTTTCATGCTAGCTCATATTTTGTATATTGTGTGTAACAGCTAGCTGCGTATATTTGGAATCATTGTAATTGCCATCAAGACATGCTCTGTCTAACATTTAAGGATCATGTTTCAAATTCCAAAAGCCTTGCTTCATGTGTTTGCTAAATAAATGTTTTGTATGCAGAACCACATCTTCATCCATTCCCCAACATACATATAATATGTACGTCGCTTATACTTAGAATTTACGAGAATGTGTTGGTATTAATTTGGTTAAATAAAATGAAGTCACATATAACTACATACCTTGTGTGCACTAATTTGTCCGACATCATCACAGCAGAACACCACACAACATGCGCGTTGAATTTAATGAGACTCGCATAGCTTCCGGAAATGCGAATTTCACCCAAAAAGATGCGATCTTAATGAGATGAGATGTAATTGAGATGCCTGTTAGGGGATACAATTATGTTGACCATAGTTCTCCGTTATAGTTTTGGTTGTGGTATTGCGTTATAAATACGATATTCAGTATGCGATGTAGTTGGGGAGAGTTCGTGCATTTCCTTAGATCCTTTATATTTTTGTTGTCAGCCTTTAAATGCGGAGTAACGAGTGACAATCAATTGTGGAATTTCTGTTAATGAAAAGAGACACAAACGAATATTATTATTCTCAATTGACTTACTTTAATTTAATGCATTTGTAAAACATGCATGTAATTTGTAAACGACACTTCAATATTTAATTTAACAAAATATGTATCAATGATACAACATAACAATCACTATGGATAAATAAAATATGAGCTTTGCAAGGCGGCTGTTTTTTTTTTTAACCCCCCAGTTCGAGTGCTCTACATCCACCGCCTTCAATTCACAAACATGCTTTACACGTTTGTATATAAAAGTACATGGTTATTGCAATTCAATTGGAACTCGTCTCAAATAAGGACAATTCAATTCATTGCCAGTTGAAATCAGGCACCTTCAATTATTTATGATATTTTTCTCGGAATATGTTTTGGTTTGCCTCGACGTGCGTTTAGTTTTCACATGAAACACGCGGTTGACATATTTTTACCGCATTTTTTATGCTCCTTCAATCGTTTTTTCAACACTGCGGATTATTGTGCTTTAAATCCGCGCATAAAAAATGCTGCCACATTTAATATTGTGGTTTATGTTACCAGTTTGCTTTATTTCTATTGCAATTATTTATTTGATTTGTACACAATTACAGTTGAATTTCATAAATAATAAATAGTTGAGTTGTTTGAGAAATTTCACCTAAAAAAAAATTAATTCAATATTTTAAATTTTAATTTTGTTTTTTCACGCAAACGGTCTTTTTTAATTTTATTTATCGCGTAAAATTTAATTACGCTTTTTTAAGATTATTGCATTGCAATAATTTTTTTGAATTATTTGCATTATAAACCTTTAGCCTTGAAAGTTGAAATACTCCGCAAGTTTCGTTATCTAATTAAAAATATAATAGTAAGGTCGTTCACAGAAGAAATAATTTTGATAAAATAATTTTCGGAATTTTTGACAAGCGATTGGTAGAAAAAAGTAAAAAAAAATATCATGCCCCGGGCATCTTATTTTTGATAATTTTGATAATTTATTTTTGACAGTTGGTTCTATTAAAGTTGTCAATGGTTCTATTAAATAAATTTGGTTTTTGTTTTGCACTTAATATATTTCAACTTGTCAATGACAACTGCCGCGCGAACAGACGAAAATTACCAAAATTATTTCTTAAGTGAAGGCCCTTAATGTTAAAATTAAAATTTTTAAAAATTCATGGTTTCTGACATATAATAAGTATGATTTAAAATTTTCGAAGTTGAATTGTTCATTAAACTTTTCATCTTATTAAAAGCTAGAATAATGTAAAAAAAGATATAATTAATAGTTTGATCTTAAGTTTTCCGATTTAAAATTTGACATGTTTGTCGAAGTTTTTTCAATTATAAAACTTTTTATATGTGACACAATTTTTTTTTTATATTGTGTAAGGTTTCTCAGATAGAAAAAAATGTTTGTGTCAACACTTTTTTCCCAGAAGGTCCACATTTTGTCATATAAAGTTCATGCAGTTTCAATTGGCATTTTACCGGAGTCTTTTGTCTACAATATATTTTCAAATGCATTTTTATTATGATCAGGTTTCTGTATATTTTTCAAAAGGAATTTATTTCCTTTCTCTTAATTTATAGTATACTAAGAAAGTTTATACTCATAGTTAGAACGTAGTTAGTTGTGATTTATGAGAATGAAGTTTATTTCAAATCAGGAAAACAATTGAGTCCAATAAAATGATCTTTCTTCTACTAAAGTACCGATAATTTATGTATTTAAATTTCACACCATGCCGCAAGAACCATTTCGAATCGTTAAAATGAATAATTCCGCAAACTCGTTTCCATGAAATGAGTTTATTTCCACTTGAAGTATATTTTCCCGTGCAACACAATTTACACATTAACACAACATCGGTAGCAGCCAGTACACAATTCACTTTTGTTTACGTTTGGTAACCTGTCACCACCGAATAACTTCATACATATCATCCTCACATATACATTACATTACATTACATATTATATTGTATTGTGTGCTGGCGATGCCACATTATGGGCGGGTAACCACATACGTTACATATTATATTTCCAGAAGCGTTTTTATTGGAATTTATTGACCATTTTAAGCTACTTTAAAAAGCATTGATAAAAATATTTATGTCCATGCAAGAGCGCGCAGGTAAAGGTGATATATTGAGAAGAATAAATTATATATACGCGTATAGGTTTGTGAAACGGAGAGAAAGATAAGATAGGAATAACATCAACAATGAAGTTAACAAACACACAAATATAGGGCGGAGGGCGATGGAAATTATTGTGTTGAATATACAGAATTGAAACGACTCCAAGAACACAGATGACGACAACCTGTGTTGAGGCTCAGCAGAAAAATCTAAAAAAGATAAACAGATAAGAACATAAACAAACAATACAAATATAACACACACACAAAATCGCGGTGTGCAGTCAAGCCTTATAATGTTGTTTTAATATCGCCAAAGAATTGTCCACACGAAGCATCATCAGCGAGGAAAACATGAAGGGCGAAACAATGGGTGTCCAATTTGGTTCGTTCTTCACCTTGGCGATTAGGAATCCCCTACACTACTCAATATATTACAATACCATCTGGGTAGTTGTTGGCTGCGTTTTTTGTTATAGCTGGTGTTGCTCTGTTTTGTTTTGTGCTGTGCTTGTTCAATGTGATCTCTTGATATTATGTGTCTTAACACTTGGACGGAGTACGTGTGTGCCCAAGCGCGTTATCCATTTCAACTGGATGCCAACAGCGAGTTTGCACTTGAAAAAGTTTGTTTGATTTTTTTTCCTCTAAGGTCTTTATTTTTATGTGCGAGTAAAATGAATGTTCATCTACTACACAAGACAATGTAGCCACATGTACGTGTGTTGTCTTTAAACTACAAGGTTTAACAGCAACTAAACAACGGAGAAAAATCTTTAAGGAGTCATGTTTGCATTGCGATTTAAACTTTTTAGCAACTGTGTAATGACTTGAAAGTTTTAACAGGATTGTATTACTTTGCAAACTTTTTAATGACTTACATCTCAAACAAAGTGTATGTACCTATTTTTAGTTGCATGTACGAGTATACTCGCATATTTTACGGGTTCGGGTTGGTGGACTTCAAAAAAGAGAGATTTTATACCTTTCACAGTTTCAAAACTTTTGCTGGCGACATTTTGCATTATTATAAATTGGTGATGAACGTCATGACAAGTTCTCTAAAATTAATTTCATGCTACAATATATTTTTTTTAATTAAAATCAATACAAAAGGGATAATACAAATGTGTCCAAAACAAAAATTTAAAATTAATTCGTCCTTCTGGTTTCAGCAACACACAATTTACTTTGTCCCTAATTTATGTTTTCAACCCTAAATTATATTGTCAATATCTTGTCACATCCTGCAGCACTCATTCTATCGAATAATATTTGAACATTTTGAACTCAATGTTGCATCACATTTTTCAAGTGTCTTTGGAACACATTATTAAGTTTTTCAGTTTTCTTTATAATAAACAGATGCTCAATGTATTTATATTTTATTGAGTAGAAAGAGCCGTGCGAGTTGTGAGTTGTGACATACCAGTTTTGATTTGTTCTCAGACAATTTCTTGATTGACATATTCAATATCTTTTTAGCACGAAATCTCTTTTTCAAAAATGAATATTATGGCTGTCAAATGCTTGTTACTTTTATGTAGACAGCGGAACTGAATATTGAAAAGTATTGTCATTCAGTCAATTTGTACAGAATTTTACAAGATTCATTTTTGTATTCTTAAAATATAAAATTGACTTGTATTAATACAGTATTTAAAATTGTCACTTCTGAAATAATTCGTAACAATATTGAAAGGTGTACACTATTATTAACAACAGAAGGTTTTCCCAACAAATGGAATATATATCAAACATTACCAATAAACACATTTAAAAAAGTTCAAGGGAATTCCTCCCTATAGAACCACCAAACCGATATTTGTGATCGTTTGCATCTTTTTATCTTTGAAAGCTGTAACTTGTTTTACTCATGCTTGATGGTATTTAGAAAAATCCTTGCTCAAATAAAATTTAAATTTACCAATAGTTGGTTTTTCTTCCGTCGCACAATTCCAAAACCAATCCATTGAGGATTACATTCAATGTGAGTACATGTGTGTCTGTTTGCGTGTGCGCTTATGCTATTTGTGTATGTTTACTATTCTTGTGAGCCGAATTCAAATTTGATGGCTTTGCAATTTTCTTGCCGCCTGTATGCTGATTTTTTGTCTCTTCTTCTGCGAATATAGGATTTTGCTGGTGCGCGCTTAAACGTCGAGTATGTGACGGAGTGCCCTCGTGCCCCTTGTATGCAATGTGAAAGCGCCACATCCACATCAACCCCCATATCTGAGACTTTGTCAAATCAGATTTGAATTTTATGAAAGAGATTGATAGAAAACTTTATTCTTTTGTTGGTTTCCCTTTTGCGTGTGTGTGTGTGTGTGTATGTTCGAGCTCGTGCCATGCGTTTCGCGTAAGAGATGCTGTTATGTTAACCAGCGCGTGGAAATGTCATGTCTATATTATGTGCATACGAATACCAGCAGTAGGGTTGGTTCGTAGTGAACACACACATAAACCTAGCATACTCAAATTCCTAAGCTTGGTAAGCTTATTGCCCTAAATTGCTTCATGTAGAAGCTCACTTGAACATATAATAATGTGCTTGTGGGAATATTCCACTTACTTCTCGACAGAACGAATTACTTTGAGAGTGCACAACGTTAGAATCGAAAAGCGAGTACCTACAAAAGTTCTATATAGTATATATCGACCAAGTGGCTTTGTACCGCGAATTCGGTGCATCTCCTCCATCCACACTACTCCTCCACTTGTCGACTACAATAGGAATCAATTAATTTTGCTGTCATTAAATTTCCCGACTTCTGCCATTGCTACAAATAAATCATGTGCGCTCATGTTTCACAATTCAGAGTCATGCTATATCCAAGTGTGTCCCAATGTCCTATCTACACTCGTATTTAACCCACAACGTTATACCCCGTGTAGTGCTTAACTATACATTTTACGAATATGTGCTGTGGCTTGTGATTGTCTGGAAATGTGTTCTCTCCACTTAGCGATCTCCATTAATTAAGTATCGAAGCTCTTTGGCAGCAAGATATTTTCAATTAGACACAAACATTTATACTCACATGTACGGCTACATTTGTACATTTCAACGTTTGCACAGATTATCTCATGAAATAAATAAAATTGTCAAAATTAATTAGAGCGAAATTGAAAGGCAATTGGTTAATCCATAGTCACTTGCGATCACGTTCGTCGTCCCAACAGGAGACACGTTGCTTTGGTTTAAAAGCGAGATGCTTTGACAACCCAACAAGAACGTCTACACGGTATGAGGCATTTATCAAACATGGATAAAAAAAACATTTCTCTACCTTGGGCGGCAATAGTGTTGTGTGTGTACGTCAGAATATGTGGCTGGGATGCTGTGGCCTGTGCGCGCGAGAGGACACACGACAAATTTTTCACTTTACATTCGTGAATACCGCACTTATGTTTCATCGGCCTTTGGGTATGTTTTATACCTTTGTACGTCCGTCACAAATGTATACTTTTTGAAAAAAAAAATACACGGCTGAAGAGGCAGGGGCATATAGGAGTTACCATGTAGGTACACAAGCCAAGGAATCGTGACAGTTCCGTGACACAAATCAATCCATGAGACGTAAACGAAGAAAAGCTGCCGCAATGTGTACTATAGGATGGATAGGTGATTTAACATTCTGCTATGTATTCCTTTTGTATATACATCAAATTGAGAAGACGTGCGCCGAGTTAAATAGTGCGGGAATAATTGAAGTTGGTTGTGGTTAGGCCGGAATAAGGTGGCGGCTGAATTGGGATGAATTAAATGCCGGTTGCAATGGATTCTTAATCGAATTCCAATGGTGATAAACAACTGATGGATGGTGCCTCGTTTTAGCATATCATAGGGGAATTTTTGAAAAACTTTTGAAAATGATGGAGACAATATACGTTTATTTGATTGAGGACTGGTCTTACATTTTAGGTAATTTTTCCCGATGCAGTCTTATACGTTGAAACTCCACCCACTACTATAACTAATGCGGTAAAAAATGCAGTTTGCGACCGACATGGATGTTGTGTGTTTTAAAGGTATTTTATCTTCTGTAAATGGTAACTGTTCTGCAAACAATTACCTATATTGAGAATATGCCTTTGATCTTGATTATTAGAATTCAGCATTTAATCAGAGAATCGAGTAATCCATATAAGTTATTTAGTTTTTAATTGACTAGTAGTCTGCTCTACTTCTGTGCTTCTTGCAGTAGGCACATCAACTGTATACCAACAATGTTTGCGATTGCAATTAAATATAACTTCAATCAGATTTTCAAGTTCTTCATTAAACTTTTACCATTTGTGTCACATATCATCCTCGTCAACCCAAAGCACTATTTTATACCAACATAAGAGATTATAATATTCGATCTTCACAACCACCATAACTATATTTTGATCCATTTTTGTTAATCTTAAATAGGTTGTAGTGCTTTATTTGCGGTTCTTGGCAGAATATTGCTTTTGTTGCGTTTATCGCCCATCGATCTCCACCGTGATCTTTTTTCCATATAATATATTATGTTATAATTGTGTGGACTATCAAAGAGTGCATCTGAAATGTGATTTGCGACCAAACACAATCAATCAATTTCTGTGCCCGTAGTGCAACTTAGTTATAACGAAAAGAAGTGTGTGAGATCAAACACAATCCCACCAGGGACTTGTTAAATGTTAATCATCATTTTCATCTATACAACAATCAAGACGCTATTCATGACTGCGCTGCACAATGCACACACATTTATAAGTATAAAATAAAAAATTCCGTGCAATCGTTAGTTTAGAGGGCAAAAAACAGCGGAATTGCTTATATGAAGGAGCTGTGGAGAAATGCGCGAAGCCGTGCGATGAAACAATTCTCTCGACACTCGATCAACGTTAAATTGCACAATATGCACAGGAATGTAAATAATTTTTAAAAGAATGATGCGCCGATGATTATGCTGGCAATCAATATAAACGATAATGAAGAGCATAACTTGGATGCATTAAGATAGTAACGCATATTCTAGATAAAATGCAGCATCGACACAAATATTAACCGCATGGCAGGAATTCCTTGTGTGTCTGTCTCTTTTGCTCCCCTACTTAACGCCCCACTGTGAAAATACCCACGGATATGTTTATGCGAGAGCTTAATTCCATTTCAAATTGTCACCTACTGCGCTATGTATTTAAAATCAATGTCGATTAGTTGAGAACCAAAAAGGGATATTTGCTTTGTCCTTAATTACGATTGCGCGCAATTAACATGTTGCAAAATACCAACGCTTCCAACTTGACTTATCGCGCATGGCTATAATACTTATAGTTAATTATCGGCGCTAATTCCAAATTGTCATGTCTGTATTTCAGTGAATCGCGCGGATACCGATTAAGATGTTGATCTTTGCGTGTATAGATTTAGTTAGCTGCAACTTGCTAGTCTTGTTATACAAAACAGAATAAAACACATAAAATTGAATGTCTCAACTGGGGTAAGTTAATCATCTGCTGCAGTAACGAAGTGCTTTATTGCAATCAACTGTAATCGCTTGTGTAAATGTGCTACTTCAAATAAAAATAGATTCATCCTAAGCAATATACATAATGTAGTAAACGAAAAGAAAGGAGAGTAGGAAAATAAAATAAATCTGGGGTAGATAAGCCAAGTAGATGTAGGAGAGCAAATAAGATTTACAAGAAAGCGTATTTATTTGTAAGGCGAAAAAAAAAAGGCAAAACAACACAAGATGAAGGTGAAACAAAAAATAAAACGTTGAGAGGCAACATGGCTACAATTTGATAGATGGTTGAATAAATAAAGAAATATAAATCTTAGTCTTATCTTTATATTGCATGGAAACCTTCAGCAGCTTCAGAGTGTGTACCAGATAATTCTATCGCAAGCAGCAAAATTTTGCTCAGTAAACAAAAAATTACCAAACTGTGCAGGAAGTGCATTTAGCACCATGTATAAAAGGATGGAAAATTTTGCTGCTACTTCTAAAACAAGTGAGTCGGAGAAAATTGAAACATTTTGTTTGCCAACCATCCTTCCACGCAGCCAAACAGCTTCATCCACAATCCACATGTATCGCACACCGCAATATTAACACTCCGTAGCTATTCCACCTTATCACCTTCAAATATGTTTGATATGTTGATGTAGTTGGCAATGCGTTCCCCATCTTATCTATATTATAACGTTATACACGATTTGGTGAGTATGTTGGTAACACACTGATGATGTTTCCTACACACCCTGTATGCCATCCCGTAACTAGGCACACAGCAACATTAAATGCACCACATGGATGGATCATGGCAGTGTTTTATCGCGAGAGCACTTCGAATTGGCGCTATGCTTTACAGAAAATATGTTAAGGCTCTAGTAAACATATTGTGAGTTAAGATTCATGTAGAAAGTGCCAACATCTTGGCAGTTGGGCATTCCCGCGGTTTTTTTTTCAACATTCTATGGCAAATTCCGCGTTCTATTCATGTGGTTGGCTGTCTTGCATTATCTTATCGCTAATAGCAATCAAAACATTATTATTGCATATTATTAGGTATCGCGCCTTTGCATTCGGTGTGTTGCCCCCAGTACATTAAGTATATGTGCATATCTGGATCTGTGTTGTCGATTCGATATTGGATGTGGTGTAAAATGCCCACAAGTCTAGGAACTTGAGTAATGATAATACAAATGAATGCAAAATAATATAAAGAAATACGCGCAGATTGAATGAATTGGTATCTTCGCTTATATCGTACAAAAAAAGCCAGTAAAGACAATATCCAGAGAGACTCCTCGTGTAGCCGCACCAGCAGAAGTTATATCTTCTTTAAATACTCTGAATGACACAACCGCTGTTATACTTAATTCATATCAATGATTTAGAAACAACGTGTCTGACAGCAAAGACAACTTACATTGCATCCCAAATACGAGATAAAATACGAGCTCACAAAGAAGGTGGCAGAGGTGGTAAGGTTGATCGGATAATAGCTTTTTATGATACAGTTTTTAGTCTTGTATGTGCACCGAACAAACGTACCTACCACAACAAGACTATTTACTACACACTTATCGGATGAAGTAGAACATGAAGAAGTGCATTATTGCCACCCCACCAACCTGCGCCCCCGTACGCCGTGTACTCATACATCGACATTAAATTACAGGGACGAGAGAAACCGTCAATTTTTAATTGCCATCAGTTATCGGCAGATATGATGCGTACATATATAGAAGCTTATGAAGATAGAAAAGCATTATATGCCTCTGCACCACGCTTATTAAACCAAATGGGTAACTCAGCGTTAGGCAGTGCTGCAAGCTCAAAGCTCATTCTATACTAAATGATCGACGCGGAGAAAATAATGAAAGGCGAGCACAATTTTATGAAACAAATCTAATCGATATTCTTACGGCGTTTGTTCTGTAACGATTATACCTATATTCTATACGTGCAGTGTGCACTTGGCTGTGAAGATCAGCCACTGAAGAACTGCGCGCGATCAGCCTTTTTTTTTGCGCCAACTTTTTGTTGTTGTCTTCCACATCATACATTTTCAACATCTTTTTGATCTTAAAGATTTACTTTTATATCTTGATCATTATCTGATCGAGCGGTTGTTTATCTCTTGTGCCGGAACATGCGGCTTTATGGTGAAGAACAAATGGAGGGGAAAAAAATGCTGCAAAAAATGAATGCGCGGGTATAATAACGAAAAATCTTTTACACATCGCGACCACAGCAGTCAGGCAGCGCCATCCAGTGTCTCTATTAAGTGGTGGCTGCAACAGTTGCACTCTGCACCAAACTGCATAATATGTAGTTGGCAGCCACTGCTCTTGCGTTGTGTGGTGTAATTTATACAGTTATGAATTTAATCATAACTCCTATAATGTGCACTGCATTCATATTATGCTGTGTGCAGTGCTTGCCCTTGCTTTGATGATTAGGTGTAGTTGGGGAGAGTTGTACTGTGCTCTGCCACGGAGGTTGCGATCTAGATAATTGTCATCTTACAATCCAATTAAGATTATGTAATGCATAAATCAAGAGAAAGAATTCGGAATGCATGATATGGAAGAGAGAAGTTTTTATTTCTTGAAAAATAAATATTGCAAAAGTTAACAGACAGGTAAGCAGGTGACAAGCTGACTTCATTTAAAATTATAGAAAACAATGTGCGACTGGCTCTGATTTATTTGCTCGCTCTTCCTTATGTAGTTGAAGTTCACTGTTTAGCGATATTTTCAAATACTAAAGCAAACGTGACATAAACCAAACTCATGAAAAGCCTGAGTGGTGCATAAAAGCTTTTTGAACAATATTAACGTCTGTTAATAATTTGTGATTTACGTGAAATGTCAGTCATCACTGTAGTAGCTACATGTCATCCCCAAAATGCCTACATAATATTTAAATTAAGAGTCATAAGATAGGGGGAAATTCCAATTATTTATCTATGTACTCTAAAGTGATTGTAGAAAACTTTAGAAAAAATATAGACAAGTTTATCAGACAAGCAAGTTGTCACAGTTCCCATACTGATTTATTTATAAGGATCATCTATTATGGAAGTCAACTGGTGCATTTTTCACACATTCTCATGACATATTATTCGCATATTGAACATGGCTGCTGAAATAAAAGGCAATTGCTCAAATTGAATAATTAAAATTTTCTCCGTCACAATTCACAACGACTCTTAATTTGGTATGAAAGACGATTTGAAGCCGCGCGCTGATTCTGCAATTGGTATCAAGCCAGGAGCGTCCAGTAATATTATGTGCGTTACTGCGTCATGTATTGTGCATTTCTAAATTGCACCATACCACAATTTTATTTTCCTGCGTACTCGCTTAGAGTCTCTAAGGGAAAATCAAACGGAAAAATGCTGTTTAATATCCAAAGAAATGTTTTACTTAAAATTGTTTCCAACATTAAAGTCAAATGCCGACCAATAAAAGTGCCACTGTAGCTGCTATACAGAGCGTGGAATTGTATTGCTTGCATGTCGCATCACAGTAGAGAAAAATGTTGAATGAAGGGGTAGGTAGTCGCACGCACAAGTAGTACTGTAGGGGGGCTACACTGTGGTTGCAACAAAACGCTTATGAAACGCGTTATTGCACGCTGCAAATGAAGAAATTTTCCTCTTGAGAATTCTTCGCAAGCTGAAGACAGATTTTTCCCGCGCGCTAAAAACTGCATTAAAGATGTAACACGCACAGTTTTTATGTTCGAGCCACGTGTGTATTGTAAAGACATTACACAGCAGCCTCTATGACAGTAGTGCAGAAACAGAACGGACGGATTTGTGCCTATTGTGCACTGTGAAGATGCCAATTGAAGACGACGCCAATTACATTGCAAGCAGAATTGAAGCATTTTATTAAGTACTTATTCAATTAAATACTTTTTGTTGCTTTGAATTTATGTGATAACATACTATTGGTAATTATCTCACTATAATTTAGAGAAAATAATAAATAAACAAAAAATGTAACTTTAGTTATTAATTTATTCCAACCCAGTATGGTTAGATTTCCATGCACATCTCTCAAGGTCAAGTTAAGGTCCAGAAAGATTTTTCCCTAAAAAAGATTGCTCGTAAACAGCGCTAACGATTTTGATCGTTAAAAAACTACATTTACCGTATATCCCTAAAAATGATCCTTCAGGATGATTTGATGGGATGTAACGAAGATATGATATATAATCTACTATTATGAAAACAATACGCAACATCAAAAAAATTATTTTATTATACATAAAAATACTTATTTATATTTCAAACAAGGGCTAATATTTCAATGTCACAACTATTGATATCTTATAATGACTAACTTTTATTAAAAAAGGACAACTCATTGAATCTACTGCAATTCAAGAAAATCTCCCTTGCTTTGTTCTCGAATTGTGTTTCACATAAAGTTGAACAAATCTTACAAACTTAAATAATGTTTACATTTTCACATTGAGTAATGATCATATACATTGTAGACATTTAAAATTACAAAAACGTTATATTCTTCATCTTCATTGGAATTGTTCCAAAATGTCCTGTATGACATTTCGAAAGCAGGCACAATGCACAAAGTGTGTATTTCAAATACGTACAAATGCATTCCACATTTTCAATGGCATTAAATTCCTCAAAACATAAACATTATACACACCGAAAAATTCAGAAATAAAAAATGAGGTGGAAAATGCGGTAGAAGTAAATATGGTCATCGCTTTCACAGCAAAGTGCATTTAGCAACCAAACCCATAGCACTTTTGCTGGAAGAGTGCAGTGCGACGACAATTGGGACGATCCTCAACTCTAATGTGTGTTCGTTGCAATAACATGACAAGAAAATGGTGTTTAAGCTTTTTCGCGAATACGTAATATGCATTTGATGTTTCAATACATAAATTGTGCGCAGAGGTTCAATTCAATTCCACTTCACTCTCTCTGCAATCCGCATATTATATGTACACATACTGGCATTATCGTCGATTTTCTTCATCAATTGGCATATCCCTGTAGATAACCGAATGGAGAAACACGTGATGGGAATTAATTGAATGTACACCCACATACAGACACGTACAGTTTAAAGACATTTAGCAGCAATATCGCTTGTGCGCTGGCACGGCATTGCGCGTTGAATGGGGACATTACATGGGTAGCCAAATGTGAAGTGCTGCAGTTTTTATTTGTACTGTTTGGTTCTTGTATGTTGTCTGGATGCACAAGAAGAGTTTGGACGCCTGTGCGAAGCTCCGATATAAATTTTGTCGTCGCCTGTGCTCAGTATAGCAATTCGTATCACAACATTGTGCTGTGGTGTCGTCTTCAGGTTTGGTGCGGTGGCGGTTACCGATCTGGTATTTCTTGAAAGGGATTTATTGATGGTAATTGACCGATAGTTGAAAACAGACACAAACTATAATGCACGTTTTTACTGCATTTTATATAGATCGCACTGTTCCCGGAGCATTTGTATAATGTATCTTTTTCCACAAGTATGTGGATGCTTTTTGCCGATATTACAGATTATATTTTTATATGTTCTCAGTCATCAATAATGCCATCTGAGTGCGCGAATGAACATTTTCTCGTGGGATCAAAATGGCGCCATGGGTATTGTTGGCACTTAAATGTGGAAATGTCGAAAAAGGAGTTGTTGTTGAGTTGTCAAGGGGTGGAGAGGATGCAACGGCAGCTTGAGTGGGTGTTCTGATTTGTTTTTGTAGCTGTAAGTTGCACTGGAATATGTGATAATTTAATTGCTTGGTATCTTATTAAATATCTGTAAAGTGGTCGTATTTGCGGAAACATGGCAGTTTTAGATGAGTAACAATAAGTTTTCCGGGTTTGGATACGTAAGTTTGAAATGTGAATACAAAGCTCTGGCGTCAAAATTTGACATATTATTCAAGGACAATTGCAATTTTTTTTTATTTATATAATAATATCCCAAATATGAGGAAGGAATCTTTATAAGAACGAGCTGTCTGAGCGATATAAATGCAATATACTTCGATGGGCTGTGCATTTAGTCAGAATGAACGATGACGCCCCGGCGAAAGCTGTCAGCAACAAGGAGACAAGTAAGACCTCAACTCAGATGAAAATAATCCGTAGATCAAGACGCCGGGGCACTTGGAATATCAAACCAGTGAACCGCGGCGCGTAATGGCCCGATGTGGAGTAAACTTTTATGGCAGGCCAAAACTGGGATCGGTGATTCCTAGTGGTTGTTCTTTATATATCTCGAGTTTATTCAACATCTTTTGCCTTTTAATAAGACACACAATCTAAATAATAAACTTGCTTTGTGGATAATAGACGCGTCAATCAAGTATAAAAACAAGACGTCTCACAAACTGTTTTACGGTTCAGCCAGTAGTTGCTTCATATTCAAAATGTCGTTGGCTTGGTCAAATTGCTTGCGGTAAATAAACAAAGTAAATCCATTCATAAGTAAAATAGCATCTGAATCGTCAATGAATGTGCAAATGGAGCCTTAAGCCAGCATGATATCACCTAAATGTGTCATGTAGAAGCGCATACCTTCGCTCGTCGTAAACATTAACATGCAATTGACGCTAAACAATTTCCAATTACAAATAACCGCGTGTTTATGTCTGTCTGATTGTTTGTTTGTCACACAAGAATGCTTCGTTTCAACAACACAATCATGCCTTTTATGCGCTCTCTGCACATAGCATTATTATCTTTATTCGTTTGTTTGATATCACTTTGCCTTTATGTCTCTTTTAAAATGAGATTCGCATAAATATGTGTGTAAGCGATTTTCAGCGAAAATAAGCATATAACTATATATATGATACTATCGTACTTATGAACATATAACAGGGAGGAAATGTTTTTCTTGAACCAAAAAAACCCTATGAATTATTCATGGGACAATTTTTCTGTGATGGCACGGGTACACTGCACCATACTCGAAGATCGTATGAGCCGCACAGACCACAGTCTTTGCCTACAATGTGTCACATTCTACATAATGCTATCCTAGAGGAGATGTTGTCTGCATGTGCTCACTTTTGCTGCACTTTTCATCCGCTTGCAGTGTAATGCACAAACGCGCTATTAAGTGTATGTAAAGTTATTGCAAACGATATGTGATGCAACATATTCTATGTTATGTTTGCCTAATGCGCTACACACAGCAGCTTTTTATTTATTTTTAATATAAAACGATGAAAGCGAGACGCTGCTGTTGCAAAAAAGTTCATGAAATTTTAACTTAAAACTTAAAACTAAATGGCGCAATCATACAGAACAGCACCTACAGGGTATATTGGGTTCTACTATAATACATACAAATACATATTCATGTGCCAGAAGTAAAGTCCTCATTGTTAGCAGTGTGCAAAAGAATGCGGCTGAAACGATAGAATAGAGCGAAAATGCTTCGCGTCAGATGGAAATATTTGCGCAAAAAGAAGCACTATCTATATGGAGCTCTGGCACTTGCAAAATGGATGTGTGCTGAAGACAAAAATGTCGACCATAACACAAGAAATAAAGGAACGCAGCGGAAAACTTGGAAATGGACTTGGCGTGCTCACACATAACTCTGTATACTTGTATAAAGGAGCAACACACAAGGCCATATAATAAAAATATGCACCTACTCGTATACACATATTACTCGTATATATATATATAGGGAGGAAAAGCAGAAGCATCTCGAAATTGAGATAAATTGAGATGTTTTTTTATTATATTCATTTATTTCTTTAAAGGACGAGCAAAAATTCGTCTAGGAAACACATTTCGCCAGAATAAAAGTGGAATAAATTTGATTTTCTGTGCTCATTTCATTGCTGAAGTACACAGAGTAGAGAATCATTTGATATTCTTCTATTGCTACGATGGGGACTCTTATTGGGGGTGAGATAGCTAAAATGTGTGCATGGTTCTGAAATAAAAAGCTTTCTGAAACCAAATGCGGTACATCCATTGGCGCAATAAAAAAAATTCCTTTCAAATCAGACGTCATTGATAACCTTAAAGTCTTCAATGAGAGAGTGAAAATATAAAAACATCGCGTAAAGCTTAGTTGATCCCTTTTTTATTTCCCACTCTCAAATGCGGCAGCAAAACGGTTTGTTGTGGAGAATTACCATTGCGGTGATACACGGAGATTGCCAGCTCTATATACATTATACGCATAATGCAATAAGCGAGCATGCAAACAAAATGCGGATTAGTGCGCTCCCGCTAAGCCTTTTTTATAGAAATATTCCATTTAAATATTCTGTTTTATGTCATTCTATTTACTTTTTTTTGGCACATTTAATCGAGTTTTTTTTTAATGTCTAGTCACTATTGTTCATTCTTTATCAATGTAATAATTTACCTCTGACACGATTTAAACTAAAACATCTTCAATTAAATGTATGTCAATTTTTGGAAACAATCGTTTTTATTAAAATAATGATTGTCGGAGCTAATGATGTTTGAATTCTATTATAAAATTTTGTAGGTGACGCAATCCTTTGGCAAAATTAGGATGGATAATAATCAGTTATTGCACAATAACTAATAGTTTTATTGTAATTAAAATAACTCAAAATATTTGTAAATCAAGCATTGATGTTAAAAACAATTGGATGGAAATTTATTATTTTAATTCGTTAATAGTATAAAATTGTGGTTAGCTCTAATTCGGCAACCCTGTGAGATTGAAAGAAAAGTGTTCACAAAATAGTAAATACTTTCGATTAATATTAATTATTGTATTCTTAGCAAAATCCAGAAAGTTACTCAATGTGTTTTTCATGTGAATTCTCAATACAAATTAATTATGACTTTTAACTGCATTGCATTTGGAATTCCATTTTAAATTGCATAATTCATTGTAAATACATTTACAATGCATTTTCACTTTACATTGTGTGAGGCGAATTCACACTCATCATATTACATCCTCCACCGCTCGTTTAGAATTTAGACGTTTGTCTGAATTTACGCGATTTATTTGCAAATTTTTGAATAAATCACTTAAAGTTGAACAAATTCGTTCAATAAATTATTTCGAGAAATGGATGAAACACGTAAACCAGAGTGCAGACGATGTTGTGTGTGTTGTTAAGGAAAAAGACATTGGTATTCCTTTGCAAAATCGCGGTAATGCCAAGAAAATCGCCCAGCAAACTGCAGTGCTTAAAACCGCAAGCCGCGAGTACTGCAGTGCAGAGGGAGGGTAGGTGTATTTTAGTTGTATGGTTACGAATGTGTAAGAATGAAAGGGTAGAAAATAGTTGGCCTGTCAGATATCGAGGTAATTTATAAATGTAAATCAGAATGTTCTACATTTTTCTGTACAAAGAACGCAAACCTAAGATTCAAAAAATACACAGAAAACAACCAGTCATGAGGGAAGAAATGAAGGCAAGGAAATTTGATATCATGAAATGTGTGTGCCCGTGGAGTATTTCTTCCACTTACATTTTGCTGGCACCTCCTTAAGTTCTTCTCGCAAATTGTTATAGTTTTCTCCACGCATACAATATATTGTATTTATTCTTTTAAAGACATATAGTATAAAAATATTACATAGTCGGTTTTATCGTCTAATGCGCCACTGTGTGTGATAGCAGAATCGTTTCTTCGCTGCACTCGATTTGCATATTTGAAGCGTGTGCATTGAAACACTGCACACACCAGCCAACACCAAACTTTAATATACTCAAAAGTCTGTACCTATACGTTATATTTTACACCCAAAGGACACAGATTGAGTTGTTTTGGTTACCCCCTGCAATAAAGCAAAACGTCTCGCATGGACTGGCACGGCACTCTGTTAAATACATTGTGTTAGATGACGTTCCTCATAACTCAACTCATTTGTAAATGTCCCCGCTACGCCACAAAAGCTCGAGTCGACGCTATAACATGTCAGTCCACGCAGCGGACTTCAAGTGTGTCCACGTACTGTAATGTGGCGTGTCACTCTCAACGACGCACGCCTAAATGATGATGACAAACATTTAATGTGCTAAATTGAAATAAATTTGCAACGCTCAAACATAAATCGCGATTGTGTGTGTCACGTGAATACCTAAAAGGCACAACTGCCGAGCTTATAATTTGCACACAAAAAAAAAAACTACTCGCGCATATCCGAGAACGGGCTCACAATTTTCAAAACTTTGTACGTTTATCTTCCTTGACGACATTTATTTACATTGCACGCCTTTATTACTTTATTAACGCACTGCCTGGGCTCTTGTTACTTTTTGTACGATTTTTTTTTGCTCCCACCCGACATGAATTATTGTCAAACTTTTTTTGCTCAAGGGGTATAACGCGCATTGGGGACATTCTCTATGTCTATCATTTCATTTGTATGATCTTCTAATAAATGCTTCTACCGTTGCATAAATTTCACAGAAATGGACAGGCGTTTTTGGTGACGGAAACAATGGATGGTTTTGTTTGTTTTATTACTTTAGAGTTTTGTCATTTTTGAAGAGTTGCTTATTTATGGTTTATTCGTTAATAATTTGTTTTGAAACACAACCTTAAATTTGATACAAAATAATTTCTAAATTATAATACAGTAATCAAATTTATAGATCAATGCTCGATAAGCTATTTTAAAATTAAAATTCAATGCAAAAAAACAAGATCACGTCCCAAAACAAAAATTTATTATACCGAAATGGCGATATTCAATTAAAGTAAATAACAAATTAGCAACATATTAAAAATGTGCTTAATGTTCACGGTGCAATTGTTGTTATTGCCTTCAACGTATTTGTAAATGGAAATAGACAAACAGCTACTGGCTATGCTACAATAGTTACTACGTACAGTCCACAGAGAGTCATAAATCAATTACGTATCGGATCAAACTCATTCCAATCACTATATGTGAGTTGAGTAGTGTGCTGCTTAAATGAAAATTAAAATTAAGAAATAACTCAATCCAATCGATCATCGACTTCTTTCATTCCCCCAATTCACCATGCAGACAGACGTACTCACTCGCATACAATTCTGATCAAAAAACGCGATAAAATTGTTTCATTTCGTTGTAATCATAATGAACCAATAACGCTCCGCAATATGTTGCATAAGATTTATGTTGATTATATGTATGAAATACAAATCGACATGAATTTAATTAATGGTTAATCAATGAGTTGGTTATAATTGGGCTTGACTATTATTACTCCATTTTACATTGAATTTGTGTTGAAACAAAGACTTCAGTGCCGCTGCGCTGCTTCGTTAGAGTTACGATTGATCCACCAAAACGAATTCTCAAACTAAAGCCAACTGTGTATAACATTTAACATAATATATATGTACGTGCAGCAGATAAGATGAATGGAAAGGCAAATCCTCGCCTCGCCGATCTACAACAAAATATGTCTATAAGTAAAGTATACGCAGTAGCAACGATGGATGCGCTTTATTGCATCAGGCGATGTTGTTGTACATTGCACAGATGAGCAAGCACTGGAAGAGTAATCAACCATAGACAAGGCAACTAATTGTGCAAAGATTTTTAAAGTTTAATCACAAAACCGTATACAACAGATAGCAGCAGCTCGTTATCTTTTCAATTAATTACACGAACAAGCGATCACGATAAAGTTGACAGACAATGGCCATGCTAATGAATCAATTAATAATTGACAAGTAAAAGCAATTAAGCAATATATCCCCAAGAGAACTTAGAGCATGGCAACGCCAAACCAAATGATTGTTCTACTAAATACGTACCGTGTACACGGAGTGAAGTTTGCCAAATTTTCGCAAACCCCTCCCCCAAATACATTAAGCGAGAAGATGCGAAGCGCATGAAGCATCCTTGAAATGCGTCAAAATGATTATTTTATTACACAAATCAAGATGAAAACATTAAACGAGAATCTTATTACGGTTATAGAATATCTATTTCAAATTTCATCCCATTAACTGTGGGTGTGTGGGGTTGGAAGAGGCAAACAACTGACTAACTGACTATTAGGTGACAAAAAATTAGATAAGGGTTCCTTATACTGTCAGCCTTCATTTTAGCCAGTTTACATGAAACATTTTTTGGCATTTCCTGCCAAAAATGTACCACTCCCGGCTTTTACCCCGTGCCGTTATCCACTTCGATGGTTTACAAATTTGAGAGATATGAACGGTTGTCGCGCGCATGAGGAGAGTAAGTATCTCGCCTTATCGTCTGCGTCCCCTTGGCCCCCATAAATAGTCAACGTAGAGAGATGTGAAATGCTAGTTGACATTTCGCACCGACACATTGAAATTTAGTTCCTCTTAAACACCATTAAGGGTGTCGTAAATTACATGTGAACACACACACTTTCTTTTGGCGATGTGATGTCTGCAGTGCTTTTGCTCTTCGTTTGGCACTCAACTCAAAAACTACAAATCTCCGATTATTTTTCATTTCCAAGACATTGAATTCGTGACCCCATCCCCAACAGTGCGCACAAATGCGGTCAAACCAATGCAACAATTATTTCACTTGCGAGCACAGTACCAGGTTATAATGTTTATTTATGCGATCGCATTCAATTGCAAATTATGTTAATGCTGTTTGAAATTGAAAAGTTTATGAAATTTCGTCTGATTTATTGAGATTGCGTTAAAAAAATTATTTGTCTTACTGAAACTTTTGCTTAAAGATTATAGTTTTATACACATTGTTTTTACAACACTGAGGCTCAGCGCTACAATTTCTACAGTCTTGAAATGAACTATAGTTTGTTGTTGTCATAACATATTTGTAATATAATGTTTTTAAATACAAACACTGCAGTGAGATTCGCTTGAAACTTTTCATAATTAAAATCTTCCTTTTTAATTTTTTATTAACCGTGAATTATTTCACAAAATTTTCCGTTAGGAAATAAAAATAAATTAATAAAAATGCAAACCTAATTGATTTATTTAAATTAGTATTATCCTACAGACTGTCCTTTTAGTTAATTTAAAAATGGTTATTGAATATAATTTTAATCCTTATACAGACCACTGCTTCTTTAGTTAATTGTTTTTTTTTCAAAATATATTTTATCATTAAGTATTCTGGCATAGGATGAGTTACTAATCGCTTAACAACAGCGTTATATTATCACATGCGATTGTCCCTGCCATGCAATTCTTTATTCCAATAATTGGCAGTTTAATCGCCCCACAAAACAGTGAAAGAGAACTGAGAAGGTTATACACCAAAGTGTTATGAAACAGATCCAATTAAAATCAGCAACAGATATTTTCTGAATTTGGTTAAAAACCAAACAGGCTTTATATATCCATTGCCGCAGCCTGATTGCGCAAAACCGTGGTCAGAGGTCGATCATGATTCACAAAACTCTATTGCAATAATAATTTTCGCGCTCCACATTTTTGAAGCGTTGAAAGTTGACGCTCCCAATGTGGTGACGCCACACACACGTTCAACGTGTGCTTCAAGCTAGAAATTGAGATAAAATAAAATCAGAGCAAATAAGACGGATTAACGCTCCTTCACAAATATTTACTTTATAATATGAGGGTATCAACTGTAGAGCACAAATGAAGGCAAAAGCATTTGTCGTGTCACCGATTTAATATATGATTCCGCCATATCGATTCAAATGGTGTGCATTATGCAATTATTTTTGATTAATTGTTGTAAATTTGTATTGAAATTATAAGCCCCAAAGGTAAATTACACTTTACAGTTTGCCGCCACTGCGCTGGACAGTGATAAGTATAACTCGCATGAGCGTTATACAGGCATAGTGGGAGCACGTAAGAAGAGGTATAACATAATATGAAAGCAGATCAGTATACTTACGGTAGAATGCAGTACCAATTAGCGCTGACTTATCTCACCGCAAAAGGTTAAATATGTTGGCAAGCTGCATTTTATAATGCATGCTGCATTGAACCATTTAATGGATAGGTTACATGTACGCACAATAGGTCGGGCACGCCTTCTCAATCTCATTATCCCATGCACATACAATTATTATAGCATAAAGCACGCGGCAAACTGACGCAAGTCGCGACGCGACGCCTATATTTACTATGGAGGAGCTGTGCAGCGCATTATCCGAAGCGTGAATTTGAATGGCGGGGAGCTTAAATGATGTCAAAAGCTTTACAAACTATGCTTGTGCTTACATGTGTAGTTATATAGCTGTGCACATGCACTACATGTTGATTGCTGCCGCTGCTGCTGCTGCTGCTGCAGATTAAGAAAAATGTCTTACTCGCGTTGAGTGTGTATATATTTTCTAATAATGCAACGGCCCCGTCTCCCCCATACAAAATGTATTATTATGCGCTGCATATTGAGTGTATGCAGTTCCGGTGGTGTTCAACATGTCATGCGGCGTGTTAAGTCAGCCACATACACATTACACACGTATACATGCATCACTACATACATGGCGACGCGCACTTAGCCACAAGATAAGCTTTGCAATCACTCTTTCAATCCGTCAGTAGTCGTGTCACAATACAACAAACATATTCGTTAAACAGATTGCATTTGCAGCTGTGCTGCCACACAACATATAGGCGACACACACCGATTTTCTTTCCGCCCAGATTTATCACACTGTATTTGTTTATTTTCTATTTTCTTGTACCTCGGCGCATGTTTGCAGACAACATTTCCTTTTTCGCGACATGGTACCCACCCACTTTTTGCATTAACATCATTTGATGCAGTAATCGTATCCAGCTGCAGCAACGGCGGAATAAAATTCGCTGCCTGATTTGCCACTTCCCTTGCGGGAAAAAAATTCATTGATAGATTCTTATCAGATTTAATAGATATTCTGTGTCAATGTGTCGTCAACTGAATGCGACTTATCACTGTAGTGAATGCTATTGACTGAGTATGCAGTGACACCTTGTCTGGGTGAAATTATATTAGCATCTTTCTCACATCTCACTCATGGCTGACGTGTGGCTGACATATTCACCGTGCATGCAAAATATTTAATTTAATAAAAATATTTATTTATTTAATTTTATAAGGGTGGAAAAAAGCCCAATGATTTAATTTTTTTTATCAAACTTTCTTGAAAAATCATTTGTTGCATTTCTTACTAAAAAAATATGGTAAAATACTATTTAAAAGCACGACGAAATATGTTTAAGAATTTACTATCAAAAAATTCTTCAGTTCTTGAAACAGGACCACAAAAGACCTTGCAGTTTGAGGTGCTGTTGATACAAATGGTTTCACTCCCCGCCAGCCTTAATATATAAACTTAGGTAAACCATTTACTTAATATTGATTAATTTATAAAATCAATGAAGTTGTTCGTTGGAGGAAGGGCAGAAGAAAGAGAGTGTTTAAAACTCACTTTCGGACATGACTGGTTCAACAAATAAACACTTGGAGGGATCTGTAGAGAACTCCTCTGGACTGATGATGTTATTGGGTGGAGTGTCAAGTCGCTTGATAGAGGGATGTTAGAGTGATGAGCTACAAGCTACTGTGGAATTAGAATAGAAAAAGTTTTTAGGAGGATGTTAAAGTCAGATTTTATTTTGTCTTTTTTCTAGACGTGACAGTAAGAAACAAAGTGGAGTTTTGGATGATCGATCCATCCATAGTCCGGTAAAATTATTGAAAACATAGGAAAAAAATCTATTTAGCATTTGTTCAGTTGCCAAGACCATTTAAGACAAAATTAACATTTTTCCTGAACAATAATCTGTTTACTGTACAAAATTTATAAATTTTACAATAAAATTACAAACCAAAATCGATTTGGATTGAATAGAAAATAGATTCAATGTAAATGGAAAACGACTTGTGAGTTGTGACATATTCTGCCAACCAACGATCATTTCATAAAATGGGTTTTCGATTAAAATTGTAGAAAATTTTTCCATCCAAATTTTTATATTTGAATTTGAAACTAAATTAACCTAATTTATTTGTTATTTGGAACAGAAATGCTATTCCTTAATGCAGTTACTGCTCAACATGCATGCAAGCAAAACTATTCTTAAATTGTTGAAGCACACACACTGAAAAAAGAAAAAATCAATTCAATAATTGTAATGAAAATGCAGACTGCAGAATAAAATGTGAGGTGAATAATTCGTAACAATGCGCCCTCGTTCCGATTTGCAAAAGAAATCGGAATAGCTGGTATAATACATGCAAACTAAGGAGTTGCTTAAATCTAAATTGGAAATCTCCAAGCATGAACGTAGTCATTTCTAAAAGGAAAAAAACATGAAAATAAAAATAGCAAAACTACACCAACAGAAACATAAAAATTGCACGGCAACCATCGTAAGCTTCAAAAATTTATTGAAATTTGTGTAAGGGATATTCGTCTTAAATAAAGAGACAATTGCGATGCGGCGCTTCTATAAGTTCCGACGAACGAAACCACATAGTTTCAAGCTTCCATTTCAGGCACGCAGCAACAATTAAACAATGTGAGTGCAATTAATAAAACTGAATGCAGTAATTGCTGCTATGCCGTATGAACGACGAATGAATATCGAATGTGGAAAAACACTTGTTAATCCGTACGACAGACATACTCCTATAATGTGCCAATAATGCAGCATAAAATATGCTGAGCATCACAATAATATGTATTATGTTGTTAGCAGAGAGATCTATGTCGTATCGTTCATCTCTCGCCTGTGCTATAAGAATATGTGAATTCATTATGCGTCTTGCTGGTGATAATGAGGAGGACGCTGACGCTTTATATGTGGTCACTGGTCATACTATGCGCTATGGTCAGTTAGTTGAGCTCATCGTGTACACATGTCACGTTTTCGGCTTAATCAACCCATAACGTGCGTGAACACATATGCTATGCATGCTGTTACACATACGAGTATCATGTGAGCACCTAAATGCAAAAGCATAATATATAGCAAGCATATAATTCCCATTAGACAATACGTGTTACTGTTATCGCTTATGGTGTGTGATGCTGGGCGCCAGCTAAATGCTCGTCTTTACCGGCTTAAACCGTTTTTAGGGGTTGCCCATTGTTACATTGCCCATCCGCCATCGCATCGTGATGTGATGTGAAATAGTAATAACGGAAAGCCATTTCCTATATAATATGCAAAAACATAAGTAAATTATGTTTGTTTTAAATACATTTGAAGTTGACAAAATTGTTTATGTGTGACGCGAAATTTGTTTTATTGACATACAGATTGTCCTCACCAAAATATACATTAAATGTACAACAACCGGATATATGCGAAGGTATGTCTATGTTTATGATGCTAACGAACGAAGCAGTCGGCAATGTTACAACGATAAACTTTACACAGCAAGGCTAAATATGCTCATGAAGGGTCGCATGCACCGCATCGTTTGTTTCACTCTCAATATCATAATATATGTAACTGTATGTATAGAAATGTGAGCATAAAGTTCGCAGAGGCACCCAGCAAAAGGGGTCAACATAATGGCTCATGAAAATGCTTCCCCAGCACACAAGGCTTGTTGTATGTCAGTGCTTGTGTCTATTAATTTATGTTGCTTAATTTAAAAACAAACAACGAGACAGATGGTGGAGGAGTTGAGAGATGGGGGTTTAAAAAGACAAACTTTTAAATCAAAATTTAAATCTATGGAGTGCGACGCGACGCCATGGT
This sequence comes from Sylvicola cinctus, assembly GCA_963854165.1. Taxonomy (NCBI): domain Eukaryota; kingdom Metazoa; phylum Arthropoda; class Insecta; order Diptera; family Anisopodidae; genus Sylvicola; species Sylvicola cinctus. The sequence goes on along the minus strand of OY974083.1, from coordinate 28,011,525 downwards.
AGTTAAAAGCATAATAATTTGGCAAGCTGTCAATATAAAAGTATTATGTTTCACCCCCTTTTTTTATTGCTCCTGTGACCAGTCTGGAGAAAAGTGTTTTACGATGATGAATAGATGGAACAAATTTTTGGTCGTTATTTTCTTTAATATGTTTTATGTGAATACTTTGAAGGTTTGAAATGGGGGGTGAAATAGACCATGTGTATTTAATTTGGCCGGTATACGTTTAAGATTTAATCTATTTTAAACATTTAGTGGTGTTCCATGTTGACTTTGATAAGTGCAGTGTCAGCACCGGATTCACCCAAAAAGTACCATCATTAATTTTCTGTCTCCTTCATGTCTTAAGTTTTAGCTCACTTTAAACTAATTTGTGAAAGTTTGCATGAAAAAATCCAGGATAAGTCTTTTTATTTCTCCTAGTCGGTACATAATTAATGAAAATATTTTAGTAACTAAAATCTATTGCAGACGGAAAGTTCTTTCATTTTTTGTCTGCATGCTGTCAACATGATTTATAGGTTTTATTGAGTAACAATATGTATTTGTAAATTCATTTCAATTCATTTTTACATTTTCTTTCTACTGAAACCCTTTTGGTTATTCATTTTTAAATTATTGTGGGTTTTAATGAGATATAATAAGCATTTATAAATAATTTAAGCGTGCCAGCATTTGATTTTTCACTTTGTTCTCCAGCAGAATTTAACTCAAAATATAATCTTGTCAAAAATTTCGTAGAAACTATTGTAAAAATTAAATGTGAAACCTTCTGATACCAAAAGAAGAAGTGATTTTAAGGTCATAAAGATAAATTCACAAGGTTGTATTTTATTGATTTTTTTCCACATTATATGTCAACGCCTTAAGTTAAACTATCTGTGTATTAAGTACGAGTATAGGTACGTCTGATGCTGCTTAAGTGTAAAGAATACAGATAATCTGGATTCTCATTAGCCAACTCAATCGCGACATTGCATGTGGCACTTACTCATTAATAATATTAAATTAAAAAAATTGCAAAAATCATCCATAAAAATTAAACGACAATTGAGATATTTATAGCGAACGGAACAGAAAAGGTGGAATAATAATAAATACTGAATGCGGTGTTACAAAACGGTTGCATGTAGACAGTGAACGAAGGGAAGGAAAGAGGCACTATTTAATGAGACATCTCATAAATATTCAGCGATTTAAAATCCCAATCTTTGTTTACAGAGTGAATTAAAAATGCAAGTAACACAAAAAAGTGTAAATTAAATATGCAAATATATAATATAAGTGCAATTCCTGTACATGTACCTGCAGTAGAATGCAGTTTTTGTTATTGGAATTTTGAAAATAATTGGGGTAATGTGATGTGTTGTAATTTGTGAATAGTTATAATAGTCATGTTGCATTCAGAAGAATAGTTGCGTTTATAATTAAAATATGAATGATAATTGGACTCAAAAGTATTTATGTATGATTCGGCCTTCTTTATTTCCATGACAAAATTATAATTTTTAATATTTTTAATGAATAAAAAAAAAAAGGAAGCTGCTAACTATTTTATGAAATACTATTATCCTTTCTAATTAATGTCCAGTGTCAATTACTTCGATTTTTAATATATACTTCCTTTCGTTACGTTCCACATTGAAAATTTCATCAAAGGCGCTTTAATAAATTAATTGAATTGAAGATACTTTTTCTAGATTCACCATCGGGAATTTTTATCAATTATTTACGATTCAATATTCTTGTAAAGTGAAGAAGAATTGCCACACCAACTAATTCAAGTGTATGTACATAGGTATCTAAAATACGATTTCAATTGATTCTCACATTTGCAATACCTTTCCGCATTGCCATTCAACGCCTCTTCCTGCACCGATATAATTTCAATAGATGTTCATAACACATTTTACCATGGCAAAGATGCCAAAGAGAAAGTGTAGCAAATCAGTTAATGCACAACGCATACATCCATACCTACCTACAAACATCGCACCGGTATGTATGCATAAAGTAAATGGTCTATTATTAATATTAAATAAAAAATACTACATCGCAGGGAGAGCGATTTGTAAATTTATTACGACTTCATGGTGCAACATAGCAAAGTTATTATTGTACGTGGTTATCTCTTATTAATAACTAGTTATTTTATACCTTGAAATAATGATCTTATTAGAAGATACGATGAAAATGTGAAATTTAAGGTTCTGAGAAAAAAACTTGAATTTTAAGACATATTTGTTAATTTTTTTTATTATAACTGTAGAATAGAAGTGTAGTTTGGTTTAGAATACTCGAACCAGGTTTCATAAAGATGTTATTTAACACTTACTTTATTTTGAGAATATTTAAGTGATTCTTAATTTTTTGAATTTTCGAATGGAAGAATATAACACTCCATAATGGTGGGTTATAATAAATTAAGAAGGTACAACATGCAGACGCACAAGATGCTGTGGGGACATAGGGAGGCAAAATTGCTTTACACAAATTGGAGCAAAATAAGGCAGAGCTAGTCTATCAGGTGGAAATCGTTTTCGTATACTCGGTAAATAATGTCTATAGAAATATGAATATGAATTGAAAAATTAATGCGGCAACAATCTCCATTGAAGCACACCTTTATTTATGTATTCAATAAAAATATTTATTCCATATATTATATGCATCGGTATGTACCAATAATATGTAAGCGATCGAACCTGCCGCTAGTTATTCCATTTCACTCATCGTTAATTTGATTTTGTTCCCTGCAACAACAACAACAACAGCCATGCTTAACATAGACCGCCCGATTGCATTCAATGCAGCCCACAATTTGTGGCTTATCGGAATCTGTCGTTGAGAGACTTACATGTACACTCGAGGCGTAACTACATAACATTACATTAAGCTTTTTACACCACACTGCAGTTTTATTTAAAATCCCATTTCACAGATTTTCCAATACAGCGCTATCGACAGAGCTTGTCAATTGGATTACAAGTGCAGTATAAGTTATATTTTATGACGTACAAGTTGTGCAGAAGCGTGCGCGCATTAACAACCTGCAGATATGTACTCTTTTATGCTCGTCTTCAAGTAGGTAGTATACTCGTACGTTGCTATATGTACGGTGATGGGTAGTAAGTTAGGTAGGTTTATTTACCAAAGTGCTGCGGAGTGATTTTGTTCGAAATGCGGCTATTATGAGAACGGAGCTTTTATTCTGTGCCTTTTAAGAAATTAAAATCAAATAAAATCAGGGTGCGGGGTATTTTAATTTTCATGAATACAAAGTGTATGGAAAGGTGCATTATATTAATGTGTGTACAGTTCAATGTGCATCAGCAATTTCCATAATAAGCACATAATCACTTAATTGGGATGTTGAGAGAAATTGCGTCGGGAAATTTTTCTGCCTCAATTATAATTTGCTCCATGATGGTTTTATGTCAGCGGGGGTTTTTTTTTTACATGAATATCGATAAAAACACGTTGGGGGACTTTTAAATTTTTTTTTACGATTATGTAAAAAAATTATTTTTTTATTCAATTTCATCACCATTAGGATGTTAGAATGCATAATTTCCTTTTAAGTAAGTAATTGGCGTACCTATGATTACAGTTTAGTGCAAAATGGAGTTTTGAATGAATTTTATTTCAATATCAAAGACACCAGAAACCTCCGCAACGGATTAAAGCTTAATAAAAGAATTCCAATCCACGTGCTTAAAATACTACCCACAACTCACAAGTCACAACTCACATCACACCACCCCAAATAAAAATAAATAATTCGAATGCCATGCTTTTACAGCCGCGTGCGATGTCTGCACAAAAGATTATCACGGTCATAGATTGTTATTATTTTGATTAAGCGCCATTAGTCGCAATTTAAAGCTCAAAGAGCTCATTTGTCTTAATATTCGCATTTGCGCTCGTACACGAGAACGGCTGCAATAAATACACGACCAGCGAACTGGCACTCTTCTTCTCTGTCGGCTGCAACTTTAATGCCTAAATATTATGTAGTAGGTAGTTTTCACATTTTCCAGTCCCTACAATATAATCTGCATTTAATGCCATTTAGCTGCTGCATAGTATATTAATTCCGTCGGCTCCTCATAATGTGAGCTCACATAAATGTGCAAATGGTCTCATTATATGTGGCGAACATGATTATGGTGGAAATAAAGTATAAACTAGTGATTCGTTTCTTACTATTTTCTTCCCTTTTTGTGCTAAATTGTGATAATTCTGATAAATAATGGATTCGGTTCTTCATATACTGCGATGGTGTTCCTTGAGGTGATACTTTTTATTGCTTCAAAATTTTTTGGGCATAATTCACGAAATCACAAAATACTCAAAACTCATGCCTAACGAACTACATGAACAAGCTAGTTAGTATGACAAACTGCAGTAGCTTATATTTGAATGCATGATTGCATAAATATTAATCAAACAATTGAGCAATTTTGAAGCGGTAAAGTCAACATTGATATGTAAATTATGCAGGAGCAAATATAATATTATTGATTTGTCTCAGAGACTTCTGAATGTCGTCATGTGTAACGATGTATGCATATGGCATATCTTATGGCAAATATTCAAGAAATCAATTTGAGTGCAATATATCATGTGAGGCCGGATAGACACACTTGAAAGCTCATTCAAAAAGTTACACTAAATCATAGTACAGGAAACATATAAAGCGAATCGAGGCGCAAAGCAAATAATTTATATATATCAGGTCGGAAATACGAGCATGCATACATGTGCTCGCGTTTATGATTTGCAGGGCCGTCAATGAGGCGTAAATGAGTGAATACTTTATAGGAAGCGCAACCTGACGAGGACTGAGGAGGTGAAAACAAAACAAAACAAAAAAAAAAGAAAGAGGAAAAAATGCTAAGAGAAATATAATGGCACGTCGTAAATTGTTGCAGGCAAATGTATTTATCATGTTGAGGCGATCCGTGAATGATAGGTGTTGATGTTTCTTCAGCACACACACACACACATCCTGCGACGTACCATATATTCCTTGTGTGTAATATATTTAATCCAGATTTCATGATCGAATATGAGTGTAGGTATACAATCCAAGTCATGCCAATTTGAATGGTGCGTGACGAAATGAATAAACGCGCAAAGCTCCAAGACGAAATTCCAAATATTCGTGCAAGATACATTCAAACGTACCCTTGCATTCTTGCTTCTGATTTTGATTTTGTTTTCGCAGTTAGCACGTGAATTTTGCCAGACACATTTTTTACATTGTCGTATTTATAGCGCATGTATTCTGTAAAATTGGTTCGATAAAATTAATCAATCTTGACGTGTGTTACTCGCTTAAGTTATACACAGTTAGAAGAATTTTACAAGTACGTATCCTTGCTTTTGGTTGGTGCGACAACTACAAATTTGATTTGCGTGCTTCTGCGTTCTACGAGTACGTACTTCGTCCTTGTCTGGAAAGATTTGAATGTTTAATGGCTACAAAAACAAAACAATACAATGAAAAAGTATGCGGGAGATGTGGCTCATGTCCTGCACTGCACACCCACACACAAACACACACTTGTATGCTGGCAGAAATAAAGTCACGTAAAAGGGTTGTGCTTCTTTATTCACCAGACAGACTCTCTATGGCAATATGAGCTAAATGCCAAGACATTTTTCTGTACAAATGTAACCATACATAATATTACGACGCGTTAAAAATGGGTTATTTATGGGGGATGGGGGTGTTTGGGAGCGAAACCCCCAAAATACTATAGCCGGAGCTTTTTAATTTTTAAAGTTGCTATGTTAAAGAAATGTTGACTTTAAGCAAATCCTAAAGCTTAATATATACGCTCCCTTAATACTCGTGCTATAATATTCAATGTAAGGATACCGTCGTCCAAAGGAATAATGCATTTTTTTTTCTTCTTTGAAAAACTTGACAAACGGATGAATATATTACTGAAGTATTGCGATTTGAGTTAAATTAATAAAAAAAATTAAATCCCACCATGATTAATCGAAATTGGCAAACGGATCCTTTGTAACACATTGTGCCGCAAATTTCGCGCTCCATTCACAAGGTGTCTGCCTGTTGACTAATTTGGAGGCATGTCCAATTTGTTTCACCCGCGATTTTAATCCATTTATGGGCAAAACAATTTTAACTTGACCATATTGAATTTGTCTTTGTTGTCATATTATAAAATGCTTTGTGTGCAGCGCCGAGCCAATAAATTTCCTGTAGGCAGTGTGTGCGGTTGTGTATGTCGTTTGTGGGCACGCCTGACCAGTGTTCAAGTTGGCTACACATAAATGCATGTATAAAATGTACAAACAGTATTAACTTCATGAATATGTGCAAGCATTTTATTGCCATTGTGCCACCGGTGAAATATGCGCGATTTTGTACTGATTAAACAATGCAGCGGCAAAGAAAGTTTGCGTTTAAGCTTTAAAATCACACGAAGCGATAGCATACGAGTAAGTATTTGGAATTTTGCTTAATGATGGTGTAAACTTGTAACACACTCTATTTACCAAGATGCATTTTAGGTATTATTATTTTTTATGTGGATTTTGTTCCCACATAATTAGAATACTCGTGCTTAATGAATTCAAGTTTGGCTGCTAAAATGTGTAGATTAACGCAACTTAATAATCTTGGGTGCGTCATAAAATAGTTTTTGTAAGCGACACAAAAATTTTGTTTTAAAGTTTCATCAAATTGGGAAAAAAATGAAAAAAGTGGCGGAGAATTAAAAGGTTCACTGGAGTTGAAGAAAAATGTGAAAAGTCAATTTAATTGGTAATTTACAGCATTACCAAGGAAGTTCGCCACAGGTGACTAATCGCACAATTATAACAACTTTTTGTGGTTTTCTGAATACAACAACAAAGAACATGCAATTGCTCGCCACATTTCTTTTCTTATATATAAATCGCCAGATTAAATATGTACAACACAAGAACTTGTGCGAATTTGAGGTAAGGGTTTTGCGAGAAGCTTCGCGTCGCGCCGTTCTAACTGAAAAGAGTGTCATGCCGCATTCAATGGCGGTATTATACTCATACACAATATCATAATACATTGTACATAATATATAGTGTGCAAATATACAGAAAGCTCGCCCACCACATCTGGGCGCAGGCAATTAAATTCAGAAGCTCGCTCGCTGCTGGAGCATGTGCATTGTGCATTTGTGAAAACACATTCATTACTGTTTGCATGTACAAAAGCGAGAAAACAACTAAATGTAATCAGACAATATTAATTTTGTACGTTTTTGTGTAAATTTACCATTAAAACACGCCTGTTGACAATTGATATTTCACTACATATGTGGAGTGAATTCATTTACTGATCAATTTGTTCGCAATTAAAAGAAAGCACTGTTTTCGATATGTGCGCAACACGACACCATTTGTGATTGCATTTGATGCAAACCCCATTACTCATTATTGTAGAGGTGATGCACAGAATAATAAACAAAAATTATTGTAAAAATTGAAATGAAATTCGTAGCGCGGACACAATCAGCATCAATTAAAATCCAATTATTGTGGTCTTGAAAATACATACATACCACGGAAATGGCAAAACTCATGATTTCTGGTGGACAAATAGCCGCATGAAGTTGGTTGCAAATATATCAAGCAACTAGCGACTGGTACACGCCATTCATAAATCAATTCTTCTTATGACGTTAATCAAAAAGTGCATCACTGCATGTAAATGCAATATCGAACACATTATATTACAGGATGGCTGTTCATCACTTTGTCTTTCTTATCGTGCTTATGTATTGTAGCACGCTGCATGGAGTTGAAATGAAAATGTACTTGTGCATTGAAATCCGGATAATTGAACAAGCATTTAAGGCCACTAGAATACAAATCATGGTGAAATGGAAAACACACCAAACGAAATGGGCAAACAAAAAAAAAATGGATCGCGTGTTTGCAAATCCTTGCCAGCGAGATGAGTTTTCATGTCTACAGCGTTTCTGCGCGATGCACCAGACACAATTCAAATAAAAGCTAGAAATAATTTAACACTGCTCTGCACATAAACTTCATAGGATGCGGAAACTAAAATCTTAAGATTGAATTAAATTTTATATGTTGTTTTTGAGCCGCAGTGTTGATGCAATTCTTATGCACGGCAGCCTTTCTATAAGTGTGAAAAAGAGCAAAGAAGCGATATCCAAGTGCTGTACAGAACAAATCGCTTTGTGATAAATGTGATATGTGTATCCACGTGTTGTATTATAGTATAAACATAATATCTTGTTTTCTTGAGTTTCGGAAAAAATCTCTAACATTATTACTGAATCATTATTGCTGTTTATACTAATTAATAGGCGAATAAAATAACTAAAAATATATGCAAAAACCAATAATAATTTGTGGCAATAGAATCATCCTACATACACCTCTTTTTGTTAGCAGTACAAGTCTTAATTTCTTTTTTGGAATGCCCCTTTCGTCGACTTTTGAAATTACAGCAGTTGTTATTTTATAAAATAAAATTAATTTTCCTAGTTTAGTCTATCTAAGCTCTACTTTTCCAAAATTGTAAATACAAGCTCGAAGCAACTACTATACAGGACTATGGTCTTCTTAGTTCCCACATATTGCTCCGAGTAGACCAGAACTTTGTGATAGAAATTTTGTGATAGAATTAGAAACTGAAGGGGCCACGCATAATGATGATGAAAATAAATAAGGGTAAATAATTTTTTTTTTTATAGATTTTTGATCACGTGGAAATAGTTGACCAATGATAGACATTTTAAATCGCTTCTTCTATAAATTTCTAAATAAATAGGAGAAACAGAATCGTGTATGCATTGAAGCGGAAATTCTGAACACTCTTTTTGAAAAAATATTATTCAAAACAATCGTTAAGCTTGCAACCATTTCCATGTTAATCGCACTAATAGCGCATCACAATATGAACAAAATGAAAACAAATCCGTATAGATATCAAACGTCTAGTTTCCACATAACATGCTTTTAGAACTCATTTTCATCCACTCCATACATCTCATATACAAAATGACGCCACAGCACACAACAGCTTTAAATGAAACAAAGTGTATTGTATGTATATTTATGCTCATTAGCAGTGCTTTGTCTGTCACATACTTTTTTATAATGCGTACAAACACATATTGTTGTTGTCTGTTGTATGGCTGCAGCATCTATTTGCTGCGCCTTGTCTATTCCTCTTGAGCCTCGGCTAGACCGCCACCTATTATAATGTGAAACTCTTTCTGCTATTAAGTGCTGGGCGTCCTCGCGAGCGACTCCTTCCTGATTTTATTGTGAGGTATTTGCTATATTTATCGGGTGCGGGAGCCGTACAATGTGCATTAAAGAATAGAGCACTACACCAGACAGTAGCGCGCATATAACATAAACGTTTAACAGATTACGTGTGACAGCATTTTTCTCGCATGTATCTCTTCCCAGCCGGCATGCATGGCAGACACATACGCTTTGGTGCTATGCTGCTGCATGCAACAACACTTTTTTAGATTAATTTCTTTGGCTTACGGCGCGCGCGTTCTTTGATTCGACGAATCGGAGGCCCCATATGGGATAGGTGCGATGTGCAAGAATGGAGATTGGATAGCCAAATGCGTGTGTACATTCTAGCAGACATTCTGCTATCTATACACTGTGCATTCTTGTTTTCGCCACAGAAGCTCTTGATTCATTGTTTCGCCGCATTAATCATTAAAGCACAATGCACCTTTAGCACATGGACTTCGTGGACGACATTATAAACTGAATCATATAGCGCCTACGGCTTGCAATTTAAGCTTGGTTCAATGTACTGATGGGGAGGAATTAAGGATTGTTTTTTCTGTTGCCATTCAAGAATAATAAGAGAAAATTTATCTCATTCATTTTTTACAACTTTAAAAATTTATTGTCAATTTTCATTTGATAATTTGAAAGATGACCCAGCGTAATCTGTCTTTAAAGGTAGACTTGTAGAAACAAATAGACAAGGGACCTTGTCTTAAATGAAAGTAATGCGCAAGAACACTTTGAATTGAAAAATTAGTGGCCCGGTCTGCAGCAAACTTTTCCTGTCACGCCAAGACTCTGAGCGGGTTAATTTAAAAGACAGATTGTTGGTGAAATCAACCACCATATCGTTGCCAGGACTTATGTATTTTTTTCATTTATTTTTAACCTCTCTTACTTATTTTTCTCTAATTTAATTTAGTAACATTTGTTTCCAATTTTGAAGGCGGTTCTTACAAGTCAATATAATTATTATTAGTGGACAAAATGCACTTTAAGTTTATATTTATATAGATTGTCTCACAATGTTCTTAATCATTCCTGACAATTATTACAGAAATAAACAAGAAGCTTTAATTCAAATTTAATAGTATCATGCGGCAGATATTATCAATTATATCTTTTTCATATTTACTTTCATTATTCAGCACAACTTTTGTGTAATTAAATGAAACTGTAGATCGCGTGCGTTTAAAAGGCCCGCACGAAGACGCTAAAACTTCTCAAACTTGCGATAAAACATTCCCTCGTATGTATTCTAAAGTTACAGCATATACATTATACAGGCTGCGAGCGTATAATAAGAAGGTAACAAAATGTGACATGCCTTGTATGACGTGAAGGCATGCAAATTGATTGTTGATCACTCGCGAGTGCTCGTAATTTTATTTAATATTTGAATTATTAAACGATTATTGTAATTCTGCGAGACAGCTTCACCCTGCCACACATCCTACACACGTCATATTATTCTTAGAGTAGTCAGTAATGAGTAGGTACATGAACAAATTGTATACGTCCCAACTCCCACTTTAATGCAATGTGCACAGAATTTCATAAACGCTTGTAGCAGGTACGGCACGCACTAAAAACTTCAGAAAGGGATTCAATTATAAATCATTCACCAACTAATTGAATTATCAAACTGTATTTAATTGGTTTAACTGTTAAATTAATGACAACCGGTATATTCGCGAAAGCTGAATAGCTCGTACAACTAAATAATGGTGTGTGTGTGTGTGTGTGTGTGTGTGTGTGTGTGTGTGTGTGTGTGTTTAATTCACTACGTACGTTGCCATTACAGAGTTCGCACAGTCTCCTTTTAGCACGACGCGCATTCAAATTAAATTAAATGACATAAGCACACACTCGCATATAATGTCATCACACATGTCGCTATAGTAATTATCGGCTAATTTTATTTTAATGAAGTACTTCGTCATCACTTGTCAATTTGTTGTGATTATTATTATATTGTTTACCGTCAAATGGACGTGTTCTCTCTTATCTCTGTCCTCTTTGAAAGCGTTCACATATGTTTCTGTCGGCACATACACACACATGCGAGCAAAATATGAAAGCTCAATGAAATATGGGGGGCTCAAATTGAAGTGTATCGCCCAACCCCATTCATTAAAGTGATGCAACGAACATGTGTACAATTCGAAACTGGATACTTGTATAATGGGTGTTAATTGTAATGCACGAGCAGAGAACATTTTATGGTTGTGTTCAGAGAATTTTGAAATTGATACTGATTAATTTTTTTTGTAATTAAAATTAAGACATTGAAAGATTTTAAGCCATAACTCACTACCGTAAGTTCAATACATTTTGAACACAAGAATATGCGTCATTTCCATTTTTAATTTTGTATGGAAACTTGCAATAGGATTAGGAAAATTAAAAATTTTCCACAAATTTTTAAATTTTTAAAAATAATCACAATTCAAAATAATAAAAAGCGGTCATAAAACGACCAAGCTGGTTTCATCCTTTTATATTTATCCAGCTGCCAAAATAAACTTATTCATAATTGATTTATATTTAATTAGCAAAATGTGGATCAATGGAAATTGAATGTTCTGTTGAAACATGTCTGGCTAATTATTTGCCAATCCAAAGCAATCAAATTTTGTTGAAAGCACGCGTTCTTGATATTGCTTCAATAAAATACGAAATAATAATAAAAATGAATGAAAAACAAAATGCGAAACTTTGCTTCCGATATATTAAGCTATTAATGTTAAATTTGAATCACGTTCAAATTAGCTTTTGTCAAGAGAGTCATGAAGAAAGAAGTGGGTTCAATTATAAAGTTTTCAATAATTTCGCCAATCGATGGGAAATTCTTTCTTGACACAGGACAAGCCTCTGTGTACACATATCTATGTACATTGTATATTGTGAAGCTGCAATGTTCCAAAACTAAGCAATGGAAAGTTTTTGTTTGAGAAAAAAAAACTTTTTCGCAATTTCTCCATAATTTTTTGTTTCTTCGTTTTTTTTTTGTCTTTATTGAACGTAAGGAAACAGTGTCCCAAGTGCAATTTCAGATTTTTTTCAGATATATTCTGTAAATTGTAATATTGATAGCAGAGAACCAAACTTGAAATATACGTTCAAGAGTCGCATTTCATTAGAGCACATGCTGCGTCATTCACAAAAAGTCTTACTGTGCAACTTCGTACTGCTCTTTCGAAGTTAATTAACTAGAATTGTATGAGAAAGACAATTTCTTTTTGCACTATTTATGGAAAAACACTGCCAAATTTAATTTAATATTTTATTCGAATATGTAACATGTGTGCAGTTGAATTTTGGAGGTTTCAAGTACTTGATATAAAAGGAACCATAACTTTAGCACCCTGTGCTCATTCTTATGGAGAGAATATTAGTTTTATTATTGGTATCATAATATATCCCTTCACTTGTTTTTAGTTTTTAAAAGGCTCTTTTATTACCTTGAGTGTATCTATCTTTTAACTAATTTTCTGTAAAATAATTCAAATTTATGAATGATGTTTGAAACCCCAACATAGGAGATATCTGTGAAATTTTGAATTTTATATTTTATTGACCACAAAACTTTAAAACTCACAATAAAGGAGGGATTACAGGAAGCCAAATACTGAATGCCTGAATAGTAATCGGCAAAACATGTTTACAGCAACACAAGTATCTTTATCGTAATATACACTGGTAATCCATTAAGAAGAGGAACCGCAGTAACAAGATCATAAACAAATTCATAACAAAATGAATATGCTAGTATCTAACAAAGTCTTATGAAGATGCTGTGTGAGGAAACCATCCAACTGCAATAGAGAAGTGACCAGCGCATGCCGCATACAAAAAAAAGGCGACTAAAAAGGCAGCGCAAAAGAATTATGATTGCATTATGTTGTAACATGGTTTGATTGGTTTTTGCGCGCCTCAAGATTAAGTGTAACATATATTTAAGACACCAGTATAACTTTATCGATACATAAAGGTACCAACAAATGGTACGAGTGCAACTACACAGAAAGATCCAATATCAAAATGTGAGCATTAAGCGCTGAAAATGTATGAGCGCGCTGCTTGTATATTGTATAATTTCTGTGTTGCATGGGAAGATTATCCAATGCGAATGCGCGCGCGCTCTTTTGCAAAATATCGCATTCAATAGCAATTTTCTTTAATGGTTGATTTCATTATATTAATTTTTAATTAAAATGCTGGTCTTAACTGCGCAATGCAATACACGTAGTTATCTAGTCGTTGTTTCCTGCGCAGTTCCATCCCATTCTAATTACTTGAACGAGCTCATCGCTTGGAATCGGACCCGGCTGTTATAGTGTAGCGCTTCGCGTTGATGTAACAACTGCATGCGCAAAGCTTTCCGGGCATAAATGCCACAACGTCTGGACACAAAGCTCGCAAAGCGTATACTGTAACGATTTCACCATAGACGAACCCAACTATTAAATAGGTGATGTGATAATAATCATCCATTTCTTTAATGAGGTTCACGATAATGAAAGGGCACTACGTGTGTGTAATTCATTAAGCACCCAAGGAAATAGATACTTTTATTATTATTATTAGAGAGAAATGTGCAACGTATCGTAGATTATGTGAGATGTACATTGTACAGTATACACGTCGAGAAGAAAAATGGTGGAAATTTCGCTTCACACACATGAGCGCATAAACGCCGTAACTTTCAACTTTTTTTCTGCACACGCTTTTCACAATAATATTTCATCAAAGCCTTGCGAGATAAGAGTTATGGTCACCATTCCACCCTTTTATTCAATTGAATCTCCGCTTTATTAGATGGTGCTTGTTATGTCATTCTGGGCTGCTGCACCTATAAGAAATGTTTCGGCATCAATTGCGGTCTATTAATCGTCGGACTTAGTGTGGCGTGCGCCCCCTATACCTTTCACATGACCGCAGTGCATTCAGAAGTTGCTGCAAAAGTGTGGGGAGGCGCAAAAAAAAAAAAAAAAACTACAAAAATGAGGCAACAAACAAACAGATTATATGAAATGAAATGAGCTCAATAAAATTAATGGACGAATAAACGAGGATAGTCGTAGTCATACAGAGTAAATTGGTGCGGCGGCACAAGCGTCTGTGCTATGCTATGCAGCATAATATGCAAGACCACAACAATATTGATAGGATGACCTCTGTGCCATTAACATTTGAATCTGGTTTGGTTCTGTGCTATGCGCGGAATGCACTTGATCTGGTTTGTTGGCGTGGCCGTTATAGGACATAGAAAGTTCATACCTATACTTGTATTCAACTGGGCAATAAGGAACAGCTATTTGTCCAGCATTAAGGTAATTTTTCATGGGACGCAAAAATTATACCGGTGACCATATTCATTCATACGTTTAATATACTGTACTTGAACTCGAGCAGGCAATAAATCAGTGCGCCGTTAAATCACACGATTACAGTCTTCACAACTTACTTTTATATGTACTCGTATAGTTACGTTTAGATATAAATAATTGGAATGTGCACTGAATGGTCGTATGTGCGAGTTGTAAAGCGACTAAAAGCCTCACATTATGGTGAAAAAGGTGAATTAAAAGAATGTTGTGAAGCTTTAAGGCGATGCGCGACGGCGCGATGTGTGTGCGAGTGTTGTGTGAGTTATGATGTTGTGTGTCAGCATATTAACTATGTCATAAATGTGGAAACTTCAATGCATTCATATATTATACATTCGAAGTTGCAGATACTGTCTGTCTGCCTGTCTGTATGTCTGTTTATCAGCAATATTAAAAACATATTAAAGTCGGTAGTAATAGTCAATCATAAATTGTGGATTTTGCCACGTCTGACTGGGTGCTCCTTCCTCGGCAGCGTTGCACGCAGCACAGCAAGCGCACATACGTCATATATCTTCTTCCAATATAATATTATCATTACTTCTGGCTTTACGTTCAATATCATTGATGTGACGACGATGTTTATATGCTTCATTACATTTTATTACGCTCTTTAAACATGACATTCACATGGGCCATTTACGTTTTAGAATTATATTCGTTGTACGTGCTGAACTGAAATCAAAACAATGGAAGAAATCTTTTCATCATAATATGTTTCAAGTTTATTCACTTAATTTTGACATCTATCGTATTCATATATGTATATGTTTCATGTTCATTACAATTTACAAGTTGTTAAATTATTGCTAAATTGCTTGTGGTTAGTTAGATCGCGCAGTAACGACCGCCTTGTTTTTAAGTTTATGATCATTCAACGTTTGGGTAATGCGAGGGTGGTTCAATAGCCCACCGCAACTTTCAAAAAAATATTGCGATTGGCATATTATGTTATTAGCAAACTCATTTACCATATATTGTGCTTTAATGCCATTTCATTTAGAAGGTAGGTTTTTTGACCAAAATATAATTGAATCATTAATGCAGACTGAAAGTCATATACATTTTATTATAAATTTACATAATTTTGATTTTTCTACTTTATATTGTGATTTGCTACATTTAACATTTAAATTTTTATTTGTTTCAAAAATATTTTAAATGCAATATAATGGTGAAGACATCCCACCCTCACGACAGAAAATCGATAGAGGTGCGTAATTATTCATGACAATAAAAGTTTATTAAATCATTTATTTAAAAATTAAGTTGCATTCCAATTTTGTATTACGTTTAAAGATAGATTCCCCCACAAGGTATAGTTTTAATGAGTCACAAACATAAAGTCAAGCACCGTATTTACTATTTAATGAATATTTTATCGGGTTATATCAAATAGAATATTAAACAATAATGGTTGGTAGGGTGGCTAGGGGGCCGTGAGTACCAACTAGAGTAACAAACCCAAGTAATGTTTTGAAACCAATAACGCGACAATTTTTTAAACCGATAAATCCGATTTGAGGTATTTTAACTGTCAGTCGCCAGATCACTGAAACTCCACATAAAAGTGAAAGCGTTTTCCTTTGTTGTTAACCATATTGGTCTTTTAACTACTCATTTATAACTTCAAGATATATTATTGCAAATGATTCTGTTATAAAATTATAATTATAATTATATTTGAAGCCTTAGATATTCAGATTTTATTTTATTTTAGCTTTATTATCAGCATTTCAAAATGTATTTATGTTATTCGAATGAATATTTCGGAGATATTTTCACTATAGTCAAATAAAATTGCGTTTGGCGAATAAACACAACTGGAATATCTTGGTTTATAAAAATGAAATTGATGCGAACTGTTTCAATAATCCTGGGACAACTACAAGACATACAAATTTTAAGACTCCGAAAACGCTCTTCAGCATGACTACTGAAAATTTTGATTAATGTTCATCAAAATGCGGTTGCAAGTTAATCCAAAAAAAAATATAAAAAAATCATAAAAACCGTTACGTGTTAAGGTGTACCTACTCGACCAGTCATGGGGCACGCAAGTCTAAAAATATCTCAAAATGCTATTATGAAAAATAATAATTGGAGTTTTATATACATCCGATGATATCTCAATCTTGATGTTAACCCTGTTATACCGTGTGCTTCTTCGTTTCATCCACGATCGTTTAATTAAACAATGACTGGCGAGTTATGCGCATAACTTTAATAATCTGACCCAAGGGAAATGCATACAAAAAAGTGACTCCAAGTAGCACAATTTAATGTTTCAGTTCGCAAACAACAATTGAAATCAAACACACACAAACACTGCAGAATATATGAGAAATATATTGGGAAAATGGCAAGTTCAGAGGTGAAAATTTGAATTCAAAATATCAAATGAAGCATCGGAATATAAATTACTTTCTGATCATGACTTTTGATTGGACGATCCAGTTACCGTATAGACTAAATAGGTCGAAATACGAATCGTTCGCGTAAAATAAAAATAATTGATATACCCATCCCGCAACTATTGTGAAAATGTATATGCAGATGTGATCAATCATTTTATTGGATGTAGCAGCGATTGCCTTACGATATCATTGTATTCATTGTAAATTGTGAACTACTTTAAGGATTCGCACATATTAACCGTCCATCCGCGGTGAATACAAAGCAATCACGATAGGTGTCATTTAAGAATGCCACCATATTGTTCATTTGAGTTAGTTAAAAGTACGCAGCGTGTGTGTGCAACTGAGATGTTTTAACGTGACGTTGCAAATTTATTGTTACACAATAGAGTATAAACTATTTAATAGAAAAGCGATCAGAAAAGCTTGTAAATCGCCCACCTGTTTTATTAAACTCTGCATGTTCACGACATAGACACGCCGAATACTTGGAGGGGAGCTTTAATATATAATTTCTTATATTTCTTGAACCGCCTTTGCCACGTCTCATGTTATTCACCTATTAATAATATAACGGCGATTAATTATTAAGATCGATGTGGGCGTCATGTCGTGTAAATTAGTTATCAATCAGTGGTGTACGGTGTGCCCGTATTATGTGAAGTAACTTAACTACTTAGGTATTTGTTATTCAAAGAGGAGAAAGAAGGCTGTAATTATAATATGTTACATTTTAATAAATTTTATTGTAAATATAGTATGAAATCAGTGTCTTGCCAATTATATTTATAAGATTATTAAACGTCTTTATATGAGTTTGCATTACGGTTGAAGTGTATTTCCTAAACAAATATATTGATTGATAGTTTAAACAAAATAGTCTTAAGAGTTCTGAATCTCTTGTCAAATCTGGAGAGAAGTCAATCCAATTCGTTCTGTAAACTGCTTTTTTTATTTATTACTACCCACCATTCGTAAACTTAGTCTAACAAAAAAGTGTAGTATGAACGATCATTTGAATTTATGTTTGCCAAAAATTTTTATATTACGATTTTACGATTTTATAATTAAAGGTGTTTTATAAATTAAGGTGAAGGCCATATAATACATAAAATGATTATAAAGTAATTAAAAAAAAATCAATGCTATTAAATTATAAATTTTCACTGCGTTTTGCATACGCACTTTCGATTTTGCATCAAGCGTTAATAGAAGGCAGTCAAACCTGACGCATCCACCTCTGTGGTCTCAGTCATCATCTTCTATTTTATTGCCCCAACTATCGTAAATTGTGTATTTACTTTGCACAACGCTACAGATAATCGCGCATCCCGATGTAAACATAATATGAGCCGCAATGCAAAAAGAGACTGGGCTGAGATTCCGCTGTCCGCAGCATACGCTTTCCACGCTTTATAGTGTGTGTCCCTCGTGTATACGTATATTTTATTAACCAACGCGCTAATTAGATGTGCATTAGAGGAGATATGCGTGAGCCCACGCCCCGTCTTTTCCTTAAGTGATTGGGCATTCAATCCCCTTCCGTTTAAGGTTTTTTTTTGCGCACACTCTCCCCATATCGTTTCCATTCTAATTCGCAAAGTGATTTATGTGGTCTCATATTTTGCTCGTCGTCGCTGGACTCTTTTATTTCTCAGCTCGTTTTTCTGCTACATAAGCTCTGTGCTTTGTATTAATGTCTGCTTATATATATGTTATATGTTTCAGTTTGTGTTGCAACAGTTTGTGAAGCTGGATGGTTTGTTAGCTAGCGTTTTTTTTTTTAGTGTTTGAGTACTGCGTATATATTTGCTCCATTTATCTGTACAACATTCTATATTTATAATATGCTTGTTTGAAGATACATTTTAAGTGGCATTTATCATTCTCATGGTCAACTCTTGTATTTATACATAATAATGCATATGTATTTGAAGGAAATGTACTTTGTGTAATAATAAGAGACGGACAAAGTTGACAGGACGCGCACATCGAAAAAAAAGCCAGCTGTGTGCGCCGATGAAACCGTTTTGAAAAGACGCGGCGCTTTATACCACGAATGCAATGCCAAGAAATTTGTTGTCGGCGAGCTTCTATGCGTTCCGCAAGTTATAATGTGCCATGCGAGAGGAGGCAACTTCCGCCAGGGTGATTTCATGTCGGTGATCGATATTCTCAACAGTTTGAGATCGCTGATTGTCTCTCCTTGATCTATATTTGTGTGGCGTATTTTATCTGGCGATGAAATCAAATGCGGCGTTTATATACATTTGGCACGACCGCGACGCGATATATTGTGTAGCATTTTGAGGCGATTTGAAGCGTGTGCAAGTCCATCAATTATCTTTACGAGTGCTATTCATTATGTTAAAACACACTATATGGACATATAATTGATGGCATATGCATTAAAATGTGGCTGCGGTAGCTGTTTTATTATGGGCCAATTATTCATCAAATCTCTATGGGTACCACCCAACCTAGTTGTATTGGAAAGATCAATGACCGTCGCTTACGTCGTGTCGCTTCAAAATTGATACGAAATAGGCGTACTGTTGTGTGTGCTTTAAGTTGTTTATATAAAAAGTAGTAATTCGCGGATAACCCCTTGAAGGCGTCCTCGTTGCAGTTGGGGCCGTAAAGTCGTAATGTGCCATGCAATTCTTATCGGCACTGCAGCCCGCCAATAAGAATATATTTGTATTGAAGATGCATCGGATGCAAAATCGTACATGCATGCAGATATTATGCAATAAAGTTTAAATCCAACAGTTTTGAGCCCGTCGGATTAGAATGGCGATGGCCCATCTGTGCAGCCATATATAAACAATGCAGAACGCTTACTCCAATACATCTACAATCTACATGCTCCCCAAATGTATATAAATGCAATCTAATGCATATTATGACTGCTAGCTAAGCACATCTGGGATGATATTTATCCAGAAGCAATTCAATTGAAATCAGCTTAGTAGTTTAGTGCTTTTGTTTTATTAATATTCATCATTGAATGAATTTACCTTTGCGTGCTTATCTACATTTACCCCTCATGCTTTGTTCAGCATATTCTTGAATTTACCGTGGCCTATGCCGCGCACGTAGTTAGGCTTCACTTATTCACATATATAGTCAGTCTTATCTTCAACTAGACTCAGCGACGAAGTGTGTGGCATTTCTTTCCACTTATAACACATATTCAGCCTACTGCCGGGCTCACATCTAACCTATGTTTGTGCAAAACTCTCCAGACCATCCATTATCTTGCTTATATTCAATAAGTTGTTGTTGCTCGTTTCCTTACGAACATTACATTTACTTTTGTTTTATGTTTATTTTGCTAACCTCTATTCCCCATGGCTCTGCCATTCTATATCATATTCCAATGGGAGCTGTCACACAGATATGTAATAACATGGGGTACAAAAATGAATTCATTTATATAAGCACAATGTTATAATGTACCTATGGGCTATGTGCAAGAAACAATGTACGACGTAGTGTCTGAAAAGGGCAGTTACACCAAACACTTCCTAACGGAGCTGCAAACACAAATGTGTCCTACAATTTTTGCGCTTTTAAATTTGACTGACAAGTTTTTATTATCGGTTGAGTTCAAGGCCGCTTTAATGAAATAACTTTTTATATTCGACAGTTATTTATCTGAAATATTTGCCATCATGTATTTTAATTTATAAAAATGAGATATACCATAGAAACATTAATTTTCACGTTTCTTTAAATACAATTTTATAGAATTTAAAAATATTTCAGTAAACTTAAGAGTATTAGCTTTTATCATCAATTTTGTGAAACGAAATTAAATTTTAATTTAAAAAGGATTTAATTTTTTGGGAATAAAGTATTATAAAAAATTTCAATGCTTTTTAATTCATTAAAAAAATTTTTAATTATTAAATTGTTTTAATTTTTCTCTTATTTTTTTTTGCAAAAATAATTATATGCATACCTACACACAATTTTTTAATTAGCTTTCGCGTTGAAAATCGTACCTTCACAGCTCAAACGAACCATTTAAATCTCCCATTGTGATTGTGTGCCATGGCAATAATTTGCAAATACAAACAATAAATTGCAGTTAATTAAGAGAAATCTCCCAATCATATGCAGTCCCGACATCAATTCGGTAGACTTCAAAAGAGCCAATAAATCGCGCCCTGCGCCAACATTTTATTTCAATTAATATTTTATTTACATTCACAGTTCACACACATTATACACGGCACATATGTTTTGTAATATAAATGTGTATTGTAACATTTGGGCGCGCGCTTCAACATACCTATCATGCGGCTTTTGCATTCAATGCGTTTGTATGTTATATTTGCACACGCGTTTCATCTGCTGGACAACCCCGCACTCCAACTCACGGATCACACGGTCCTAAATATGCATAGAATTGCACATTGAGATGGCGGCATGGCAGTGCGCTTCCATCAGGCAATATTCTGAAAAGCTTCAGTCAATGCTACCACATACGATTTGTTGGGACGAAGCAGAGAAGAGCTTGCGCCACTGTCATGTCATGTGTCACTTTGTGTTTAAATGAGACGACATTAATGTGAGTTATGACTGTGATCTCCTCCATTTGACTGAGAAGAAATTAATCTTTGCGGAGCTTATAACAAGCGCGATATGTGTATGCACGATGGCTTGTCGGTGTCGATGTTGTATGTGTGAACACGAATTTCAATGTTTAATGTTCAATGTTCATGCATAATATGATGCAGCAAGTTGCAGCAACAAAGTGAGACTCACATATTTGTATATGCATATTGCAATTTTGCAAATGCAGTGCACGCATATTGTGTTGCTGCCCTGAGCTGACGTCGCGGCCCGCGTCGTACATTTTGTATGCATGTGTTCCTGTCGTGCTTGCGCTTAACATCAAATAAATGAATCTTATATAGAATAATGGATATTGAAATTAGATTAAACGCATCTGAATGCGCTAATAAATAGTGGTTCTGCCATTATAACATACAGGCACAGCGAGGAGGGTGGAAGGAAGGAAGCGGCAACAGCGCACTCTCAAGCGAGAAAGCACAACCATTAAATATTTATTGTAGTTAAACGGCGACATAGCGAAAAGGGTAATAAGATGTGTGGTTACAACAGTATCCGAGTGTAGCTAATTAATTTAAAACAAAATGCAACAAATTGGTTTTATAATATCTTGCCGCATTTGGCTGAAGATTAAATTGTGTTTTACCAACATTCTGCTATGCCTCTGTACGAGGATATTGATAACGCTAATGAGTTTATTTTATTGGTTGCTATTAACGATATTAAATATATGCGTAGCTGGTTCACTACTCGATCTACATTTGCAGCGTTAATGCGCCATCACCGTTGCATCCTCAGTTGAGTGTGAGTGCAACGAAAGAAATGTGAGTACTGCAGCCAATGTTGTGCTATTGCAGTGAAATGTTTACATTGAATAGATTTATAATTTGATTACTGCATCTCAAAATTTATTATTTATTAGGATGTTCTTCGGCATTTTAGTTGCGCTCGTAAATCAAATAAGCTGTTTAAATAGCAAGCATTTTGTAACAATTTTGTCATCATTACTGGTGTGCTGTAAAACATGACTCATTAAATGGATTTTCAATTACGGCAATGGGGGTTCATCAATATCCAATCAATTGGTATTAGAATACACATTCGAGTATATATGTTGTGCACATGTTTGTATGAATTTATTATTTGAAAATGCACTCTGTTCACCACGTAGACTATAACATCCTCGTATGGAAGGTAATAGATTGTACACAAGAGCTGAATACGAGCTTTATGGTCAATAAAGAAGCTCATGTAATTTGTAAGGAAAGTTTTTTAACAACCGCGCCTGAATTGTGGCTAATCAAATATTAATCGCTTTTGCAAGCAGTCGAATTGCAAGCAATTAAAATTGAGTTCAATGTAATTAAATGCATTATAAAGCTTACATCTTAACGATAATCGGGCTCATTTGATGGTAATTTTATTTTAAATGGCATTTAATGGGGCTGCAGCTTTTATTGCTACACATTTTTGTTTAAAATTATTGATTTCGATGTGCCAACTGCTAGCATTATTAATTCGAAATGAATTAGATCGAAATGATACGGATATCAATTTAATGAATAAATCTTAATTTATTAGTTTATTATCGTTAATTATTGTTGCAGTTATTTTTTGGAAAAGTACCTATCTTACGAAAATATAAAATCAACATATTATAATACATTTAAAACTACTAATTACCAAAATTTGTATTTAAATTATATTGATTTGCAACTATGTACTTTCTTTGGAATTGATGACTTTTACTGTAGGTTGTTGAAATAATTTGTATTTGTTCTCAATTATTAACTTTTTAATAGAATACTCGTCTCATATTTCACTCGTTTCATCTATCAAGATGCTGCATATTTTGTAAATCAGTCGTTTCTATAGAAAACCTTTTTTTTTGAAGAAGCTTTTTTTTTGACGAGATATTTGCATAATTCATATATTCATTTTATTTCCGAAACAGTTTTGAAGTAAATCTAACTTTTCGACACTAATGATGTGTGCACTGTGCATAGTATTTAGGTAGAGACTTTATTTTTAACATGCAATAAATAAACAAGTCAACTTACATTTTTATTTAAAAAAATAACAAAAGTTAAGTGAGTGTATTTAATTAAAAAATAAGTAACTCATTAAATGGACTCAAATTGACATATGTTACTCGTTGATTTCTATTGAGAGTTGAATGTCAGACATCATTTGATAAGCTTAAGTTTCAGCCACAATTTAAAATTGAAGTTTTGTTGATTTATAAAAGAGATAATAGTGGAATGCAAAAACCGTCGTATTAGTTGAGATGAACTTCGATCCGCAGTAATCTATTTAATTTAAAGGAATCTGTTTTAATAACGAGTGATGAAAATGGTGTTTCGTTTGTCAATACTTCCAGAAAGAGCATGGTCAAAGAAGGTAGTCCAAACAAGTCTTTGCAGACTGGCCGAAAATTGCTTGAGTTTGACAAGACTGTTATTTAATTTCCACCATAATCGTCAAACTTCTCATCATCTGACAACTTCCCTGGAAAATTTCAAAATGCACATACATCAATTTTTTGAGAGCAAACCTTTGAATTTTGAAATTGCAATGAGGTTTGAACGAAATGATACCTAATTGAAGTAAAATAAAACTTTCAACTGAACTATTAAATTAATTAAATTGAATTATTTATACTTTATGAAAATAATTTTTAAAGATTTTGTGTTCTAAAAAAAAACTAAAATGACTTTACTTAAAATGTTATAAAAAACAACGTCTCATAAAAAAAAATTAAATCAGTTTCCGGAATTGCAAAGCAATCCATTTCCAATTAATGATTGAGATTATTTTGATTATTTTTTAGCCGCTGCCCATTTGATCATAAAAATCCGTTACATAAATTAACAATTTACCATTGATGCCGAAACTGATTTAGAAAGATATTCCGATCAACAATTTTTTTTTAAAAAGATGACCATTAACCATCAGGTAAAGATGGATCCCCCCAAATTTTGAATCCCATTTGTGTCAGGCTGAATCAACATAAACTTTATTAAATGGAAAATATTTGGAAGCATGTAAGAATATTGAAACAAAATTTATCATGAAGCTTGAAGGGATAAGACAGATAGAAAAATGTGAGTTAATAAAATTGAAATTGAATTATATTCTTCATGTACCAACTCACATACGTTCTGACATATCAACCGGTTCTATGACAACGTGAAACATTTTTCTGATTCTCATTGCTCATTAAATTTTCACTTTGGATTGAACAAACAAAAGGCGGGGATTAGAAGTCAAAGAGAAAAACAGAAAAAACAATGAGACGAAAAAAAAATTCAATAAGAAAAAATTAAAAGCAATCAGAAATACGATACACAAACTGTATCAAGTCGCGTCAATCAATTTGCGATGACAAACGATGTTGTTGCGAATTTTAGAACAGGAAGAACATGATTAAAAACCGAATTAAATTTCATTTGAAAGTTCGTCGCCTAAGTCTTTCGTATCGAATGAAGCAACATAACTTGTTGTCCGCTTAGCCATTAATTGTAACGCTTGGTTGTTCTAATTGATTTGATTTGCAAGTTCATTTAGCTTTGTCGTTAATTCAGCTCATCGTATGAGGGTTTTTTAGCCTCTGAAATTTAGCGCGCTCTTTATACGTAACTGCAGCAATCGCAATCTCCATTGTTCACTGCGCGCACATCACAACAAATAAGTAAGTGCTTGTTAATTAATTTAGAATTGAACTTACCTGACGTGAATGTTGGTTGTGGCACAATAGTTGGTGGAGGTGCTAATTAATCGTAGTTATTCGCGATCACTGATGCAATGCATGCATTTGCATATTTTTCTTTAACGTGTCTACTTTTATTCTTTTGCATACAAGGTTTTATTTAAATTTAGTTTTTTGAATTTCAAATCGATTTTTATTATAGTCACACCCAAAAGTTTTTTAGGGATTTACCAGAATTCTTGGGATGACAATTTCTTGATTTTGATAATATATAAAAATTTAATGAAAGTCAGATTTATTTATGGATATTTATTTTCGTTTACATTTCTCCCTTATTTTATTTTAAATTCACTTGTGTCATCAAAAAACAATATTTTTCTGTCATTGTTCATAATTTATTTAAAAAAAGAAGTTTATACTTTTAGTGCAGAACACTATACCATGCAATTGAATTCACAGGGAACAATAATCCTCTGTGAAAAGAAGAAAAATTTATAAACACCATCACTGACCACCACCACAAAAATGAAAATAATTTATTGCTGCACAAATGATGCAAAACCGACAAAAACAACTAAATTCGCTGTGGTAAAACATGAAGTTTATTTCGAATTAAATTGTAGTTTGTGCACACAATCAGCGTGTTCACTATTCAGTTCGCGACCATAATATAAAATGTATGGTATGAGAGAGTGAAAACGAGGCGCGATCTTAACTCATCAGATGTTGAAGGCTCACTGAAACGAAAACGTGAAGTCTTATTTCGCTTCACCACCTGAAAAGTATAAATCTATACATCGTTAGCTGTATGCACATTACCTATATGCGCCTTTTGCGATATCGAATTGGTGCGGAAAATGATCATGGTACTTGGAAGTTGGAAGTCTCTTATACAGCATAGGAGGCGAAAGATACAAGCGAAGAACTATAATACAGGAAAGTGTACAATGTACATGAAGTGCTTGGTGCTACATTAAGATCGTCCATATATACGCGGATTGCTCGCATATTGGTAATGGGCTTTAAAATAGTCTAGTAAATGGGAAATAACGAACGAATGTAGAATTTCCGCAATTATCCTTGCGGCTTCTGGACAGTAGAAATGAGAAATATCACCGCAGTGTTTATGTGGTGATATTTGGAATTACACTTACTCTATGGAAACTGAAGCGGATTGTGGGAGTCATCGACCTTGACCAAATGGTTTCTTAAGTGTTGCTAATGGTTTGATAGTTTACGGGTCGATGTGACTAGTGATTAACATTTTTATAAATATACTATAATTATATCATGTTGCATGGAAAAATTTACACATCTAATCAATTAAAAATTCAAATAATGCAAACTCTCAAATAAGAATTTATTTCAATTTCTAATTTCAAAAAGCGTTTAATTAATACTTCCCCAATATTTCAAGATTTATACTTTCTGCTATAATAAAATTGTTTTAAAATGAATAAGTTTGCAAAAAATTAAATTAATTTTCAATATACTTCATTTCGTAGTATAAAAGAACTTTCTATAAAATTTATTTTCAAATTCTCTGATCTCTAAGAAATAATTTGGTAAAATTTTGAATATTTCAAAACTTTAATATTTAAAATATATTTAACATTTTTGGCCACAAATAAGTATTTTAAAGAATGTTTAAGAGAATAAGCATGTTTTTTCTTTTAATTAAGTTTTGCATTTAATATTAAGTCAACCTAATTTTTTAAATTAATTTTATGACATATGCAATACATTTCCCATCCACTATTTTAGCTGTGTTTTAAGGATTTTAATAAACAAAATTGATTATAATAAGAATATCTGATTCCATATTTTATTTACAATTATTATTTATTTCTCTATGTCTGCTAAATAAAAGCTTCATTGAAAATGGAATAATTTAAAAATCGGTTTCCGTTGCAATGAAATGATTTGCCCCATCATCATTATTGGGGATTATAAATTAAGATAATCATTTTGATGTAATTTAGATATGTACGACTCGCATTCATAAATGTAATTCCTGCCAATTTAAATGTAATTAAAAGTCGTGGAGGAAATCGAGGCAATATAAGTCAGCACAGCCGATCAATTGCCAGCAATTAAAAGCCATATAGCCGTTGATAGATCTGTGAATAGAAGGCAGTTATGCGCATGTAGATTGGTTATGAGAGACGTAAATTGCGATCTATTGAGGCGCAGTGGCTTTTATTCTATAATTGTTCACACCACTCTGGTGCAGTGTGCACAGCTACTCACGTTTGTCTACTCATATTCTCATTCATATGCATATTATATGCATTTATTCGTACATACGTAGTATTTAACTGCAATGATTTCGCACTCTTGAGTTACGATACAATCGTATAACCATAATATGTAACTGAAGCACAAAACAAACTCGCATTCGTAGTATAGTATTGTATATTGGCGATCATTTTCTTCATAAACAAATCTCCTTGCCAGACTCCACTCATGTGTATACGACTTTTGTTTTAAATAAATTCTTTCGCAGTACGATTTGTCTTCTTGCGATGTTATTGATACCATTTTGGTTCAGTGCATTTGTCCCGTGTCGTCCCGCTCTGTTGCATGTGGCCTATAGCTGCGTTGAGCGTGTCGCTGGCATGCCGCGACTAGCTGGTATATTATATGGGTAATGCTTTATGCCTATTAACTATTAGCGAAACATCACCAATTAAGATCAGTTTGAGTTATAATTGTGATAGAGGAAAATCTCGAGTGCATAAATTACCCGGGGAATGTTTGAAATGTGATCAAATGGTCTATTAAGATGATCATAAAATTGTTGTTATGTGAATGTGGTTAATGTATTTATGTTATGTGATTGTTGTGGACGCATTGTGGCTGGTTTATTGTGCGTCATTCAAAGCAAATTGTCTCCTCTTAACGATTTATTTATGATGCCGTGTTTTAGATAGAAATGTTCTGTTATTACATTTGCCACCCGCTAAAGAAATGTTTTTAATGCGACTATAAATTCTACATTTGCAGATTTTTTCCTAGAATGAAGTCAATGATGCAAAAACTTGCTCTCTTTCGGAGTTAAAACAGTGGTCAAGAAAAAATGTTTTCCTGTAATAATAAGTTAAATTTTAAGGGTGTAAAATAAAATTTTATGAAATTGCATTTCAGTATTCAGTTTTCTATAACCGAGCTTAAACGGATATTTTGTTTAAAAAATAATTCTCAATATTATTCACTTTATGCATTTTTTTTTATTATATTTAATTGAAAAATATCTTTATTCAAAATAATCATATAAATTGTTGCGTCGCTCGATATGTGACTGGGTTTCTAAAAATTCTTGTAAATGTTTCTTTTTCTTCGCAATACTTAAATAAAGTAAAAAAATAAAAATATTTTTTTTAGAACATTTAATTGACAGGACAATTACCAAAAAAAACTTTTCGTAACATTAGACTTTTCGAAAAAAAATTACCAATGCTTTAAATACTCACTAAAATTTAAATATTTCCAAAAGTTTTATAAAAGATTTTTGTGAACTACAATGTTGAATTTAACCCTGAAGTATTTTTTTCCAACTTTATATGAATATTTTTCCTAAAGAGACTTGGAATCTGTTTTTTAACAGTTCTGCATCAAAATTTTCAAAAAAAACAAAGTTGAATTTTTGGTCCCAAAATGAAAGAAAAACCCAAGGGGTACCCCGTTTTTCGGCCCAAAATCTATTTTCTTCAATTCTGTGTCTGCAATGCTGATTTTTTAAATGTAATTTTGAATGATGATTGTAACACTTTCTGCATACTTAGATTTGAAAAGAGAAATTTATTTTGGATTCTTGTTTTTTTCAATTTTTAGAGTAATTTTGAGCTTTAAAAGTTGCACCTTCGAAATCTCACCATTTTGAAAATTGAAGGTCGAATGATCTCGTTTTATGAGGGTGTCAGGAATTCATTAGTTAATCAAAAATTGAAAAGCGGTTTAAAAATGATTTGTATTTTTAAATTTGTAGCTATTTCGTTAAAGTTGAGACTTAAAACATACACGAATTCGTATAAATGTTTTTTTTGCGAACTTACCATATTTTTACTATCTGTTAGTGAACCGAATTTGTGCTTGATTATAAGGACATTCGCTTCTAACTGCATACCTATAGGTAGGTTACTTCAGCTCATCAATTCCAAAAAATACTACAGAAACGACCACAGCACAAATTCCTTAGTATGATCTAGATTGTAATTCAAGCGTGTACATAATACACAATATGCTACATTAGTGTAGGCACTCACTATTCATATAAGAATATAAGAGTATATATGAATAATGAGTAAAAACATGAAATGAAGCTGAGAAAAGTCTACATAATAAATACTCGTAGATGCAGACTTTTAGACAAATGCGAAGCAGATAAACGGAAAACGATACAACCGAGGCAAATACCCATAAAATAAAAATATCGATCAATTGAGATCGCGGGCGCGTGCTTAAGGTCGTGATCGTGGCGATCGTTTCGTTTGTTTTCAATCTCGTCGCTGCAGTTATACAATATACACGCTCGTGTATACTTTTGAATTTATACAATGTGCTCGCAATACAAAATTTT
This sequence comes from Sylvicola cinctus, assembly GCA_963854165.1. NCBI lineage: Eukaryota > Metazoa > Arthropoda > Insecta > Diptera > Anisopodidae > Sylvicola > Sylvicola cinctus. The sequence goes on along the minus strand of OY974083.1, from coordinate 27,981,528 downwards.
TTTCAATGTTGTTTCAATTTTTTTTTTTTTTTGCATATATTTTTAACAATATTGCATCGGCCATCACCACCAGCACCATCACTACCGCCACCCTCTGCGGGTACCGTTCACTGCTGCGGAAACTCTATTACATTAAGCGATGTGCAAAAACATGTACCTTGCATCATCGATAGCCAACTGTATATACCTAAAGAGCAGAGTTGTTCTACATTGTAGTGCTCTCATTGACTGTGCGAGAGGTCGGATCATCTGTATAATGCACACAGTTTCTTGGCCCTAATAATGTATTGGCTGCAAGGCTGGACTGTGATGCCCCCTTCTGCAACTAGATACCATTCTTCATTTCAGCGCAATTTCCCCACATGAAGTGTATTGGTTTGGTTGGATTTTTTTTTGCGTGTTTCTTTTATGTTTTTTGTTATACCAAAAACAAAACTATCATAAATATAAAGAAGCAGAGAAGACCTTAGCATATAGAAAACAAATTCATCCAAAGATATTTGTATGGTAAAATATTCCGCATTCCATTATATTCCCTTATACTTTAGAGTATATTCCGAATTTATTCTATATGAGCTGGTATAGTTTTATATTCTTTATTGACCATTTGGCTATTTATTAGATTGGCTATGTGCATATATATATTGGACGCAGGGCACACTGCGCGTCTCTGGAGCCATTTCTATTTGTTCTATGGTAATACATTTTGCGGCTCTGTAGGGACTAAACTATATATGTGGATAATCTGCCGGACATTGAAGCATAATGAAACTGATAAAAGTGGTAAAGAAATGAAAGCACACACTGCACAAAAAGAATGAGTGCAACGGCTGCGGAATGGGTGAGGTTTCTCCTCATACCGCAATATTGTGGCAGCATGGAAGAAGGCGAGTACGCTTATCAGACAAATTACGAGCACAGCGAAAACCACAGTGATGCCTACAAACTTACAAGTTTGTGCTCACAGATCTACACCTGTTCCATTGAATGTCTGGCGATAATACGAAAAGTCTAAAGCTTGGGATGGCTGCAGCCGGGCGACTGTGCGCTTTTAGAAGTCCCTGTCGGACTCCAGCAACTGGCAAGCCTTCCCTATCACAAGCTCGTGCGATTGTATGTTCTGATCAAACATTATGTTGGCATCAACCGCGCGCGCTACATTTTGTCTCAGGGCTCTCTCTCTTATATAGTGAATGGTTGCTGCGCGGTTCTCACTCCTCTTTCTCAATATTTATGTTTTTATAGGAGCATTAAGGCAATAAACCAATTCTGTGAAATTGAACTTGACGCGGCTTTACGATTGTACGGACTACCAGCGGACTTCAATCCGCAGAAAAGGTATAAGATAGTGTGACCGGGATGCAACCATGTGCTACCGATAAGAGCATGTGAGTATGTACGCATGGATCTACGGATGTTCACTTCAATAAAACAACTTAAAAGTACACCTGTTTTGTGTTAATAATAATAATAATGCGAAAAAGTTTTGCTTACATAAACATTGAAATGGAAATATTGCATTGCGCTCAAAGCCAGACATTTATCAGGAGAAGCACTCAACTCATTGGCATATAAAACGGATGAGGCAGCTAGCACTGTGGAATGAAGATGGGGTGCATGGAGACCAATGCTTTTGCCGCAGTAACACAAAACAGCCACATATAATTAATATTCAACTAATCAAGTGCAGATTGCACGCAATTCATTTCTCATTCAACGGCCCATGCATTTCCTCTTCAATATATAATATATCGACACATTGCTGCAGACACACACACACACTGTGTGCTTTGGCTAAAAGTTGCAAAAGTTCAATCAACATATTGCAGCGAGATGCAACGAATTGCGCACACAATTTACAACAACAGCTATTCCTGACTTGCACCCAAAAAGCAATGGTATTTCTATATACGCGAGTACATGTATAGTTATATTTTAAATAACTAGGAGAAAATCAAACCCAACCAAACCACACTGTAAAAAAAGAGGCACAAGGAAAAAAATTGAAGCCATGAAAAAAGCGCATATGTAGGAATAGCAAAACAAATTCAAAATGTAATGAATGTGGGCAAATCGAAGAGTTCATGTTCGGGTATGTCTTGTAGAAGTTCTTCCTCTCCCTGCTAAATCTCTATACAAATTTGCCGGCTGCTGCAGCAGTATCAGTGCTTTGCATGTTATGTGCGCTGTTTTTCAACAACACAGGAAAAATCAAATGGTATTTTTGTACTTGTTCAAAAACTGTTGGTTCTCCTTCACTTGCTTTTTTTTTTTTTTTTTTGAAACGTTCACATGACGAATACGCAGAAGGGATGAGACAACCGTGTGGCACAAAATGCAATGCGATGCAACTAGGGACGACACACGAATCGAATTTAATTACACTGATATGCTACAAGTACGCGCCAACACACTGTGACACTTTTTTAGGTCTGTTTTAGTTGTTTCTGTCCTCTGCCGCTTTCGAGTTCTTCCGGACGCCTGACCTCTACAATGGGTTCATAATACACATTTACGAATAGATGCGAGAGAGTTCTATTTACTAGCACATAACGATTCATTACGATGCAACGCCTCATTATAATCAAATGGGTTTGGGGGAAAATTTTACAACCTAAAATTATAAGTGTAACTTTATATCCCAAAGAAGAATTGTGCAATGATGAGAGTTCCTATTGAATATCGTATACGAAGCATTCAATCCTGCAGTATAAATCATAATTCATACCACGTACTGGCACATATAAAAGCTGCAGGTGTACGCTGTACACTCTGTACGTGTAGTTAAATCGGCATTGGCGATTGCATCGGCTGCAGTTATGCGTGCCTTTACTGTTTGCCTTGATGCCTGTGTCGGCGTTGCCACGCGCAAGCTTAATTATTGATTATATGGTGATATTGTGTTGCAAAAAAATCGAACCCATTCATTTGATGCACACGCATTCCGTTATAATGTGTCTGACCCTTAGATTGCAACTTGGACAGGGTCAATAAATTCTGCATTTGAGATCAGTTTGCGGTTTGATGCTTTGGAGTTTGAAGTTAATGTGTTTATTTGCCGTGCGCACTACTTTGTGCTGTGAAATGTGATTTCCATGCAATAGCAATAAGGAAATGCCTTTTCTTTTATCACTTATTCATCTTAAAATTATGAATTTATATTTTGCATTCGTTATTTTTCTGTTTGCACACAACTTTGAAATACAATATCACAGGGAGATCAGGGTGTGAATTTATATGCGACTTCAACTAAACTTCAACTGAATTTCGTTTTTTTGAGACATCAAACCTGTAATTTTTTAAATTTTAAAGTTGAATTTTTACAAAATGCTTCCTTTGATTGAGATTAGGAATAATGTATAACATCACTATTTGTTTTTCAATTATTGTCATTATAAAAACATGTCCTTGAATTTTCTAATTTTCACATTGAAATGTTCGGACATTTTTTGTTGTATTATAAGGCTTTACTTGCGTAAAAAAATTCTTTCATGGTGCTTAAGGTTTCTGAGGTAGAAGTTGGCGTACTACTGCGCTTAAATCCCTATTCCGCAGGATCACATTTAGCGACATACGGTAAATGCAGTTTTGTTTAGAATACTTTTAAGGATAATGGGCCCATTCCATAAATCGTTTCGTCGTATTTGCGTTTTTTGAAAACTAATTGAGACAGTGTAGGAAGATAAAAAAAATCAGTACAGCCTTTTCTGGATCCTTTACTGTCCCTATAAAAATGCAGCATTTGCTTGAAAACTGCAGCACGATGAGTTTCAATGCTCTGCAAGTGTTTTATAGGATCAAGCAGATGCTACAAAAATGCAATAGTTTCAAATCTAATGATTCTAGTGCAAATGCTCTGTATGTCAGATAACATATATAAATGCGATATTTCCTGACATTTGTTTATGGTAAGAAATCCCGCGTAAATATTTGAGAACATTATACCTCTCATAACCTCAACACAAACAGAAAAAAATTAATTAACAAAGTGAATTGTTCATCCGCAAATTGAAAAAAAAGGTAATAAAATATGAATTAATTTTTTTAATTTCAATGCTTTGATTTCCTATAAATTTTGCTATAATTGTAAATATCTACCATAAAAAATGACAGTTCGACTCATCGTTTAAAAAGTTTTATATAAATTATAATTTTTCTTTAAACTCGCTCATACAATAACTACATAAGTTTATCTCTTTCTCACGAAATTGCATGCATTGAATCACAATACGATTTAAGGAATTTAGCCTTGATGGACTTAAATATAAACAAAATCGTTAAAACCGTTTTTGAGCGTCCATATTTTTTTAGCGAAAAAGTGTTTTTTTTATACCTTAACCTTATATTGATTGATAAGTTTTTGAATACATTCCATAGAATGCAAATTTATATAAATTTTGGACAACATTTTACACGTCTTTCATTATTACTCTCTATATTTAGAACTATGCCGTACTGTGTTATTACACTGTGTTTTTCCAAAACTTCAATATATAATACAATGCAAAATAACATAGTAATTTTCGTTTTTTGTTTTATCTTAGTACCATGTTATCATTTTTGTACGGTTTCTCATTTTCCGACATTTTCAACTGTACCGTTGGAAATTTTTTTTTGACCACGAACCTTCTTCTAGCAATTAGGTCCAGGTGTTTTTAAGTTTTAAGGACAGTAACAAACCACGATTCATTTTTATATATATTGTGATGATGATAATTGATATGTATCAAAGCTTCATGCAAATCTGTCTAGCAGTTTCCGAAAAATCAACAACATTAAAATGATTAAAATAAAAATATCCACCTGTTGTGTATAAATATATATGTATAAAGAAGTTATAAGAATATTGGGTTTTCTTACATCTGTATTAACAATTAAGTTATTTTCTTGGCGAATCCTTTATAGGAAAAAGATTTTACTTTGTATTTAAATGCGCCTGCAATAGTAACAACCAACTATTCCCATCAATTATACGGTTTTCAATAAACGCAAGATGAATTATTTCGCCGCCATTAAAACGTTTTGCTATGTAATTGAATTGAATGCCAACAGTTTGTTTATTTGCATTCTGTAAACCACGCCGCTTTTAAATAGTTGTATCCAGCTCGAATACAGCGGACTAACGAATCGTGATCTTTCCATCTTCATCACTTTTGTGAAATAACTTAATATACGAGGAAGCTGATTTTGTAAAGGAGAAGAGAATGGGGGGGGGGGAAGCAAATAAAGTAAGCTATTCGACTGTGTGGAATCTCGCAGCATTTTAAGTGCTTTTTCATTTATTGGTTTGTGAATGGCTTAGGCTTGTGTATTGTATGATGGAAGTCATGTTGTAGACCAAAAACATTGGCACAAAGCTGCAGCTAATCTCAATATCACTTTATGTCAAAATCAAATCTTGTTATTTCTATTCTGTTATTAATTCATTTGGAAAATTCGTTGCGTTTCTGACGGAAAGCGTTCGGTTTGTGTTTAGATAAAAGAGCCCACGTTTCCAGGTTCCCCTTCATTGAAGTGATGGCACGCAATTGTTGTTATTATTTGAGAATCATAGCACATTTGTTCTGCTGTTTCTCTGTATTATTTTGCCGCCATATCGCATACAGTAAATCTTGGCGGCAACTCATTGCATGATACAGAGTTTATCTTAAGTAAATGTCTTAACGTAAATATGTGTATCTATTGCATATGTGATTACAGGTAACGGAGCCAGTGAATGGGCTGGTTGCGCCCGTCTACGGTGACAGGTTTATACCGCGTCGCTACTTCAGTCTGTCACAGAATGCTGCACCATCAACTAGGGATTGCCACTTTAACAAGAAGCATAACGAGCACGACAAGGAGGTTGACATACTTAAGGTAATTTGATCGCCTTTCAGATCAACAATCTCAATTGAATTGTGCGATTCAAATGCAATTGAAAGACACAGGTTTGCAATTATTGGCGCCGACACAACTACAAAATTTGCTTAAATAATTTGTTTGGGCTGAATGTGACGCAGCGCGTCATTTCTGCGAGTGATAACCAACGTTGCCGGCCAAAAGTGTTGGCTTTGCACAAGAATCAGCAACGCCTGGACTGGGCCTGCAATCCGCGCACACGACCCATCATCAACACTGACTCCTCACACGAGTTGCCTGACTTTAAGGAGATAACAGGTAACATTATAGACACAATCTAACACTTTGTGCAATGCAAAGAAGCGTGCAATTTAATTGCAACAGTATTGTTTATTGCGATCGCTTTATCGCAGAAAAATTAAATCGATTAACGGATCCGAATATGTATATTTTGATTCAGATGAAAATATAATCGATTGGTCAAGCCGCAATCAGATAGCGGCCTCATTTGATAATGAATTTGTCCTGTGGAATTTGCCATGTGACGACACGCACGTGTACCAAGTGGTAGGCATACGAGCGTTGGCGTTCAACAAAACTGGTAATCTATTGGCGGCTGCTTCCAATCGCGTCACGTGCAATGAAGTGCTTGAGATTTGGACGATCATGGTAGCTGAATTGCGTCGCAAATCATACCGAAATGCTGGCAAAAAGGTAGCGTGCACCGAGGAGACAACATGCATCATGTGGAGTGCGGATGATGAGAACATTTTGTGTGGCAAACGAAATGGGCTTATCAAAATTTACAAAGCGGATTCACTAAAGACGGTGAACGTACTGGTTGGGCATCGATGTCCAGTAGTTTCTATCAAATACTCCTGTAATAATAAATATTTAGCGAGTTGTGATTTTGCGGGAAATTTAATTATTCGTTTCAAAAATTCCTTGAGTATTTGCTACAAGTGGAATTTTGAGAAGAGGCTGTATTTTGATTGGCATCCCTGGCAGGAAGCTGAGGTTATGGTGGCCACACGCATGCCAGCTTCTTTGCTACTCATTAATGTTCACACCAAGGAAACGTTGAGCGGGTATCGTCGACTTAACAGGTCATGTAGAATTCGGGCGATAGCGTTTAGTAAACTGTCAGCAGAGCTGGTGGTTAGTTATGATGTCTGCATGAATAATGTGATAACTTATGAGGTGTGCGTTTTGGCTGCAATGGATTATGTTGTGGATAAAATTACTTGCCACGAAGATGCTGTTAGGTTTTTGCTGTGGAGTCCTGACGGAAAGCGTTTAGGTATGTTGTTTTTCAAAATTGTGATCAGTTAGTAAGTTATTTGGTCATATTCCTCTTCTTAAGCTACCGCTGGAGATGATGACTCCCTTATAATCTCAAACTTTTTTGGATTTGACAATGGATGCCAAAAACTTGAACCGGAGAAGAAAAAAATGCTCAGAAATAACGCCGAGAAGGCGGACCGCAAAACGTCATCACTTCGATTATACCAAATGATTCGATAAAATTAAATGTTCACAGTTAAAAATAATTTCATGTTTCGTTAAAGTTTTAATAATTTAAATTGCAGATAAAGTTTCCGAAATACAAATTTGAAACAAAATGCCTGTTGTTGCAAAACTTATTTCAATGTGGTTTTGACTTCTCTCAAACTTTGTAAGGCAATTAAATTGAGCTGTGCACATTGTCTAATTCAATACATTTTGTTTGTCTATTAATTAAATATTGTTTCAATAAATTAACAAAATGTTGTGTTTTAATGCACTAAATATACCTACATAAGCAGAAAGGAAGATTCAAAAGATATACCCCAGTGTCAGATGAAAATCCTATAACAGGATTTAACCGAAAAACCGCTTAGTTAGAAAGGAATTGGGAAAATGGAGGACTTTTTGGGGGGGAGAATGAAAACGGTATAGGTTCACTCACAACATCTACTTATACATACCCACAGTTTGTGCCTCATGGTTTACCGACGTCTATATAACACTTCTAACTTTAATTGGATCAATAATGAAGATATAATTCTTTTCCACCTGAATCGTCGGCTTAAATGAAATCCCCAGTGGTAAATCATTCTTTCCGCTACATTTTACCACTCAAGGGAACGAGAGAATTTGGCGGCGGCAGTGCAAATCGAGACGTTTGTGGTTTAAGGTAAGCTGTACATATGCATGAGTGTGTCTATGTAGTCTTATTACATGTACCTGTGGGCTGTGACTTGTGAGTATGCGATGGGGACGTGCAACGTTCCATCGTATTTGTAAGGGAGATGAAATGAATCAATAGCTGAAATTTTTTTGTTCAATGTTTTTATTCGTTGTTCGACATAGACGTGTTGGAGCACAAAAAAGTTTATATTTTTTGCTGGCATAGGAGGAGGGAGGTAACTGATTTAAATATCGATTTATGTGTCAATCTATGAAAGTCTGAGAAAAAACATCCAGCTTGTGCCGTTATGCGGGCCCATCGTGATTCGTGGTACGTAAACTTACACATACACGCACGATATTTTATTGCATGAAAGTCCAAGCATCGGTCGTATATTCGCATATTCATTCGAAGTGCTTCCACCAATGTGCATACAGAGTTATGTATGCACTAAGATTAAAGTTTCGTTCATTTTGGAAATTTAAACAGACCATCCCCCGGCACCAACTAATTAACTACTGCAAATATTACGTTTGTTTGTCTGAGAAAGTTTACGTTTTGCGGTAAAATGTGTATTTCCTCTTCTCCATGTCCTATCTCTAACGTACGTACTCGTATAGTATACGCGCCATGGCATGCGGTACAAATTAATATGAGGAAGGAGCAAACATGCAAAGAAATGTTTGTACGATGTGCTGAAATTGTATCTCCAACTAATATTGTGCCAAAAGAAAAATAATAAGAAACAACATAATATTCACACACACAAGCTACATATAGTAAAACTCCTAGCCCAGCTACATCATATTTATAAGCATATATAGGTATATTAAGCTTTGAGAATATGTGAGGATGTTTGCAAGCTCGTGTTGTTGTTTTGGTTAATGTTTAATGTTTATGTATGATTTGAGTGTAAACATTATTTAATGAGTTGTTTGAGCTTCGGCAGTTTTTTTCTTGCCACCCCCGCCCCGTGACGAATGCATAAAGCGAGTACATATCCTGATGAATGTACTTTGCCATGACTTTGTCGTGTGGAGACATTCAATTTTCTCTAAACGAAATTGCTTATGGAAAAGAGTGCAGGGGTGAAATTTCCTTTGAGTAATGTAACACGGATCTTAGTTCTGTTTCGCTTGCAGTTTTTGACATTTATTTTAATTGATGTAAACTATTTAATGAAACATTTCGTATTAAGTGCTTACATAAATTATAAAAATTATTATTATTTAAAGATCGAACTCGAAATGAGTTAGATTTCAATATATTATACTCGCAGATAAATTATGCCATGAGCTTTTGGCTTTCCGTTTGAATCATCTCATATGTGTAGAGTTTCTTTTCTCTCTATCTATTTGTATTAAATAAAACATTATTCTTTTGCAGTGTTTAAAAATTTTTCTCTCGGTTTTCACGTACATAAAATTATATATCAGATTGTCGAGAAATATTGTGGTATAATTCACGGAATTTCTTGCGACTTAATTTTGACTAATTAAACATTAATAAATCGATTTCGGCAATTATTTTTGTTATTGTTAATTTGTTTCAAAAACCGAAATTTTTTCGCGAATTTTGCGGTTCAATTTGGCATCTAAAATATGTTTATGTTAGTTCCGAAATGTTTCTAAAGACGTGTGTAAAAAATGTATTTATAAAGTTTGTCTAAAATCGGTGAAGACGTATGGATTTTATAAGAATATTGTTGAAAACCAAAGGAAGGCGACTCTCCTTTGGTCTTGTTCTTGAACAATATTGATATAAGGATTGAATGAAATCGGTCGACGCGTGTAGCTTTGTATAGCCGGACAGACAAACAGAGATACATTTTTCTATATCACACTTATGACAAATTGTATTGCTTTGCCTTTAAATTACGGCTCAACTTTTGAGCTAATCCTGCCTTAAACATTCAGCAAAACATTTTTATACATTTTTAGAGGAAAAACAGACAAAATGTAAAAACATAAAACCGAAGTAGGAAATAACTGTATATTTAATCATTAGCCATACTCACGCAGGAAATAATTTTTATAAAAAAAATTTGATAATTTAAGAAAAGCTCTGTTCATTGAATTAAATATATTAATTTGGCAAAATAATTTTTATATTTTTTTGTCATAATTTGACAAGTTTCAAAATTAGGCTCAAAACAAAAACAATTTGTTTTTTAATAGATCGTATAAAAAATGTGTTTGCAACTGCGTGCAAAAATTAGTTATCAAAAATATCAAAATTAGGATGCGCTGAGGCAATATAATTTTTGTAAATTTGATTTTTTTTTTCGACTAATCAGGGCTTGTCAAATATTATCAAAAAATTTTCCTGCATGACTAGGCCTATTATTGGGATCCACCCCCTGTAATGAAAATCAGTATATCGAAACTATTAAGTTGTTTTCGAATAAATTGCAACACAAAAAAGTCGAGCAAAAATTTTACAATACTGGTCAGTGCTTTCAACACACTTGAACATGCTTGTAAATCCGCCCACATGTTAACGTATAAACGGACACATATTTTATGCAAAATTCATGAAAATGTATAGCAATTAAATAATCACTTAATTAAGCCTTACAATAACATGCTAAGTGCATTCTATTAATTTCAACCGAGCGCGCTCTCTCCCACAGTGTTGTCCGTTCATCCGGGGAAACTGCTTCGGGGACATTGTTATTGCATAGCAGAACGATGGAGTGTGTTACACGATTACAGTTAGGAATTGTGTTAATTCGACGAGACATTTTCACTATACATGCTCGCATTTCCGCGAACAAACACATCAAGTAATCATTCCCTTTTTTTGCTCTAACGCGCGGGTTGTTCCCGTTTCTATTGCATGCTTTGTATAATTGCTAGAAATTCAATTAAATGTATTCGGTTTAAGTTCCCACTTTTGCAAAAGCTTATTGATTTCACAATACATTTTCTCGTTAATTTTAAATGATTCATAAGTGCAGATAGGTACTTTTTCGAAGACAATTAAAAATGTAGGGGTTGATTTTTGATATACTAGTTAAGTATTTGAAATTATGATAAACAACAGTTACACATTTAAGTTGTTTTAAATTATTTACATGTAATAAATGATTAAATGCAAACTAAAATAGCGTACGCGTGATGAGTGTTGATGTGCAGTTCATCGGCCACTTATTATCTATAATGCAACGTACTCACTTTGCTAAACAAACAAAAAATTTGCAATAATCCCCAAGCGTCGCTATCGTAAGACTTTAAAATTATAGTGTATCGGTTCATTCACTCAATCAATTGTTTTGTAGCTGATCCACACCAATTACACGAATTGAATAAATCAAGCATATAAGTTGAGTCCGAAGGGGTTCAATCCCGCACTCATATGAGTCTATTGTTAGGCATTTTTCAATGGGCAGGCATTTATTGGTGCAAGAGACAAAAAGACCAAAATCACGCAGATTTCTTTCAAGTAGTCAGTGTATAAAGCCATAGATATACAGACTACTGGTATAGTTGTTAAATAAAGTGACGGAGAGGTGGAAGGTTGTCAGCTGCGAAAACGGCGCAAGCTATAAACAATACATATTTATAATATATGTTTTATGCAGAATGCAACACTAAATCGCCTTGGCTAAGACTAATAATATATACATACTCATACTATGCACTCAAGATGGAAAACATCAGAGCTCCGCCCACACTTTAGGCCTTTAAGCAGGTCACGATGTTGACCCCAGGATTAAAACCAGAAGCTATTGTAAGTCTAGCATGTATACTGCAAATCGAAGCGGCCAATGCAGTCGCGCTACTTTGAAAATATGCACATTGCACATGGAAATTTAAGTAATCTCACAAATCGGGCGAAGTTTCAATGAAAAATTTGTAAACTATATTATAATAAAAATTTTGCACCAATAACCATTTACGAAATCTGCAGTTAGTGAGTTCGCAACAATGTGTGCTGTTTAAAAAATGTATTTTTTGTTAAATTGCCTCTTCTGTACTAAATTAATTAAAATTTTAGTTTTTTTTTTCGATTAAGTATATGTATTAGAATTTATAGTCAAATTGACATCATAAAAATCTCGCTAAATATTTCATGATTAAAATACTTAGTTCCCAATGTCATTAACAGTTTTAATAATTCTTATTTTCTAATGCGGCACACGGCAATAAAATTCGCTGGATGAGTAAATTAAGTTTCTTAGAGTGTGACTTATGCACGTTAACCACTGTTTCCTTCCTAAACACAATAATTTTTTTTATATAATCACACAGGAGATACTTTTTAAATTCCTTGCAGCAGCAATTGACGTCCAGGAATTTGAGACTGTCAGTTATTTACAAAACTATATTTTTAATGGGTATAATTAAAACATTTTGAACAAAGAAAAACTTCAATTTCCTCCATCTAAATTAATTTAAAAAATTAAGTTTTTGCATTTTTTAAAACTTCTATAATCGACATGTCGCAAATTGAAAAAAAAAATCGAATGATGCAAAAACGTATTCAAAAATGTAAGAAACAAGAAAATTATTTCAAGGTCGTGTGATTTTATAGCGACTTGGTGCGAAATAGTAAAATGTTACCTTGTACATTATTTTATTGAACTTCAGAAAAAATTACTTTTTGACATTGAAAGTTATATATTTAGATCCTGAATTGTTTTGCAAATGTTTTGTAAATTATGAGGGCTAGCCTATTGTATAAGATATTTACATACAATAGCGGTTCTCACTGACTTTTTGAAATTTAATACTAGACGAATTTTCAGCAAGTTCGGTGAATACTCGAAAATAAACAAATCGGATTTTTTTCTTAAATTCGGATGACAACCTCAGAAAGAAATCATTATGTGGAGGTCCCTGCTAAGTGCTAAGCACATTTTATGATTTGAGAGATACTTATATAATTATAATATTGCACATAAGTACGTAACTAATCATAGGACTGTCAATACTATGCAAAAATATCTATCAGATATATTATAGTAGCTCACGTGTGCATAACATCACTGTTACAAAAAGGAATTCACCTTTAATTTAATGAGTTTCTTGTAGCCGAGTAGACCTATGTTGTGTACTACAACTATTCCGTGAAAAGAACCGACAATATATATTCAGCATTCAGAACTTAGAATATTGTGTGTACTTGTTGGTGTGCAACAAACAATGGTAACGATGATGAGAAATGGGCACCGTTAAATTAACAGAAGCCCGCTTCTTAATTATCTTTCCACATTGTTGTTGTTTTTCTCGTGAGCTTTTTTATATCTTCGCGGTGAGCTCTTCTACACATTAGCCCCAAATCCCAATGTAGACACACACATAAAGGTATGAACATTTCGATATATATGCCAAAACAAATGAATCAATCACGAGCACTAAAGATATGGCATGCATTATCATCTTTTGTGCGCCTGTTGTGTGGGCGGTTTAGTAGTTCTACATTCTCTTTTTCATCTTTCAGCAATGTAGACCAGATTGTTTGTAGTGTTTATGTTACTCGGCTGATTTTGTTGTTGCTCATCTGCAGATGCTCTTCCGACAATTTTTGTATTTTTTGCAATCCATTAGACGACATTGTATGTTTGTTTTGTTGAAACAATGAGCACGAATTGTGGACTATAACTTTATTTGTAGTTCATTGAGTCCATTTAGGTTGTACATAGGACAATCCGTTTCGGTATTCAATTATCACATCGATGAGATATTTTAATTGAGTGAATCAAATTGGCTGCGTGCTCGTGTTTTTCAATTCCATTGTAGTAAATATTAAGAAATTAATCAGCATAAAATGTGAATGCAGAAAGTTTAAATTCTTTGCTCCAATATCATGCGAACTATATTTGAAATTTGGACAAGAAGTATTTAATGCATTGAAAAAAAGATAAGGCAAGTGAACGCGTCCCAACTTTGAAACATTTTAGGGTTATTGCATCTATATTATATAAGTAATTGAAAACTCGCATTTTTGCTTTTGCGAATCTCTTATGGACGAAGTAACTCTCATTAAAGCACTAGCATTCTAATTACTTGCCTTGTGGGTCTTCTGTACCTATTTGGACTCACTTACAGGTATACATTGAAGGCTGAAGCAACACGCGGTCTTATACATGGTGCATGTTTACACAATTACCTAAACTAAAATCACGACCAAGTATTTAAAAATGTCTAACAAAGTTGGCAATACTTTAAATTATCGCTAACCAACCGCGAGTTAATCAGATGCAAGTTGCACAGTTGCGGCCAAATACAAAATAAGCAGAATGCTTCTATGCTTCCAAATAATCTGCAGCACGAGTAGAATCAATTTGCGGCAAATGAGTGCATAAGATGGATAATGCATCGTGTCGTGTGGACGACAAAACTACTGAACTTCCATTTTGCCGGGACGGTAGGTTTTAAGTTATCTTGAAAAATTGGACAGACACGTTTTTTCATCCATTATGTTCGAAGCATCCTATGCAGTTCGTGAAGTCAACAAGAATTGCTTAATGTGTGTCGCTCCGCATTGCAGCAGGTGGATTCGCAAAAGCGTGCCTAACTCTCTAGTTCCAGGGAGACGTTTACTTATCATATAAAGACCTGCCTTGTCTTGTCTGATGCAAAGATTATTGTCGGAGTTGGCCTATCATAATGGATGGTTCCACAAGCAATTCTCAGACATAAATGGAGAGTCAGATAGACGAGGAATTATGAAATGAACTTCTGGTTGTTTCCATGGCTTCCCCGTAATTGTTTCATATGAAATCTGATAGTTCCCTAATGCATTAGCGCACAACAGCCACAGATCTATGCGAATTTACCCAAAATGCAATTACGCTAAATGCTTCGATAATTCCCAAGCAAACAAAGCGTTTTCTTACAGTCGCCCCCTCATCATTCAGAGTATGTAGACATATTATATAAATGAATCAGCAGCCACGTGCCCGAATTAGATGAATGGCGGCGCAAGGAAACCAATACATTTCCCTCTTTTGTGATTCAGCCGCCGCGTCGCTTTGCTTCGCGATGCATCGTGGGCAATGTCGAAATCACAATCAATTCGGAGCAGCACAAACGTCACGACATTCATGCGGTTCCTTGGATTTGCTTAATGTGGTGTACAGCACAAGTAATATCCGAATGTAATAACCTCCCTGGCACATCATTAGAAACATCCACGTCCTCGCTACGAGTAATAAAACAAAGTTATACAAAATGATAGAAATGCTTAAAAAAAAATGCAGGGAATTTGTTAAAGATGAACGCGGCTTCTCATTTCTGCTTAGCTGCCGCCACATCACCGTCAATGTATGCACGCTGCGGCTGTAGCACTGTCGTCTCTATTTTACATTACACATTTAGTAATGGCAGTGTAATCTCCTAACTATATTATCCTTGGCTGTGGTGGGTTCTCGACCACGAATTGGTAAAGCGTGCATTGAGCGGATAAATTATCTTCCTCCCAAACAATACATTATAAGTACGGTACGTAGCGTCGCACCAACGATCCACATCTGCATATAAACGTTTAACGTACTCGCAATGACGATAGCCGATATGTTGTAATTTTAATATCCAGTACGGGAAGACAAGGAGTGGAACACATTCTGAGAAAAGAATAATTTCTGTTAAGAAATCAATACGATATCGATAAATTTAACTTTGTCATATAAATCAGTTGGCCACGACAAACGCCACCACTTCACCAAGAGCTCGCCACATTTATCCCTCGCGCAATTCGAGTATATGCGAGCGCTTTGACATACGATGCAGTCTGCTGCACTCCCCAGCATTAACTTACTCTACAAGTTTATGTGATTTCAGATTTTTTTTTCCATTTTTCTCTGAAATACTCCGCCACATTTTGCGCTATTTATTTAATACTCTACCTTTCATAGTTCCATTATGTGAGTACATGTGTGTGTGTGTGTGTATGAGATTGTTTCTGTTTCTCTCTTCATTGGAACAATAACTTTTAACAATTGATTTGTTGAAACCAAAAAGCGAATGAAACAATGGAAATGTCCTACTTGGCTTCAAACAAACGAATAAAGAATCCTGGCCCAAAACACCAACCACACCAACGATTTATTTGCCAGGCAGTAAAGTCTGTTTTGGAGCTTTCACTTGAAATTTGTGAACGAGCACCACAAGCGCTGTTGTAAAGGGGAGATGGCGACGATTCAAGTACGTCGGTTGTTAAGACGATTTTTACAATATTCTTGACAACCTGAATTGCTTCCTAAATGTATTGAGATAAAATATAAAGCTCAATATTTCAATTTCCAAAGCTTTATACGAGTAAATGTAATCTTGCGTGAAATATAGGTACCAGTTTGGGTATAGATTCTGAATATACGAGTGTAGGTTTATTTTAAATCAAATGTTTTACCAAAATGTGCTATCTGGAAAGCCTCTTACCGTAATAACATCATTTTCAATATGTTGCTAATATTTACAATCAAACGCGCACTTGATGTAATATTATATGTTCCTTGCTGTAAGCTCCCTACACAACGTTGCCAAATAATTCAGTCACTCATAATTATTGTTTTTTCAAATTCGATGGGCTTGACTTTAAGTGTAAAGGAAAAATTCCACATTACATTGATATCCTTTTAATGAATACAAATATTAATTGAATTCCCATCGAATAATAAAACATTTAAAAAAATGTGAAAAGTTTTGCTTTTTTTATGATTCCTGCAATCAATACCTGAAAAATTCATATTCTTTTTTATTGTTTTTTATTTTTATTTGCAGGTAGTCGCAAATAATAAATGAACGCAAACCATAATAGCAATCAAATTAGAAATATATAAATGCGTTTGTTTAACATTTTGGCAATGTCTCTTCAGTCACGTGTTCTATGATGTTAAACTTTTTTATTAATCACAAAAAAGGCACAAGCAAACGAAATTAAGATTTACTTTTGTGTCACTGGCAGACAGACAGCATATACAAGCTTCCACATACAAAAGCGGTTGCACTGCACCACGCGACATCTTTGAAATGACACAAATGCGCGCACTCATAGAATAGGCAGCTGCTGGATCTTCTCGATGCTGGAGAGCTAGGAGTAGTAGCTCTAAGGAAAAATGAAATTGAAAATTTGTATTGACATTAAATAAATTGAAAATAAGTCAACTGTGTTGCTCTATGTTTGAACGCATGCATGTACAGGGCAATTCTTGCGGGTTCATGAATTGTGCACCGCGCGTACGTGGACAGATATCCAGTCTCTGGACACAGTGGTGACAAGAAATGGGTGTACCTATTTCAAGTGTCACCCAAGTATCGGCTGCTCCATAAATCCACCGAACAATGTGTCAAAGTCCTAGCAAAAAAAAAAAAAATCACAACTGAAAGAAATCTGGAGCTGGGAAAAAAGCGTGCCGCGCGACAGCACCGGAGGACATGTACTAGCGTTCTTGTGCTTTAGCTTAGCGACATTTCGTGTATATAAGACAAATAAATGAGTTGAGGGACACGCACTATATGCAGACAGAACGCATAAAGTATAATGGACAGTCCAGGCTGCAAGGGAAATCGACAACACACACAGTACCTACATAACTGTGTAATAATAATAAAGAAAGGGGACAACATTAACAAGAAAACATTAATATGTTGAACTTGTAAAACATATTTCGCTAAATGTTCGAGCTGTGTTTGCTGATCCGCATATGTGCTTGTTCGTGTGCGTCGCAATGAAGGGTGGAGGCATATGTGGCCACATCGTGAAGCAGTGGGAGCAGCAAGAAATACGCGGCAAGAAAAAAATTAGCGCAAGCATGCAGTTCATCGGAATTTACTGTTGACCAGTAGGGTGTTGCTGTAATTAGAATGATGAGACAGATCGTGTAAAAAGCGACCGCTACATAAGAGTTAGATGGACTCGCCACAAGAATGTGCCGAGTTGCTCGTAAAATGCGGCGCAATGTCATTACATAGCAAAAAACGACGCGTTTTAGTTTATTGCGGATGCAAATGAATTTTATGTACAATAGTAATATCCATGATCACGGAATGTGCGCGAAACGTGTATGTGAAATCCGTGAAATCAATTTTTTTTTTTGTATTCCTTGAATACAGTACTGTATACTACATGCAACTCAGTAAACTTGTGGCGTAGAATTCTGTATCAATTGATGATAATTGATCGGCGATTAACGAGATTTCTGTTTCTGTATCTTAAAGGCATTTAAATATTAATTTACATACGACCCCAAGGGCATATATAGATTTTGGTATTCCGAATTTTTTCGGAAAAAAAGTTGACGATGCAGAAACTCGTTTTGACACCCCCTGAGCCCAAAAAGGTGGTCTAGAAAAATGTGCAAATGTACGTCTGTACGCCGTACTATGGCGGAAAAAACAAAATCCTAAACTACTGGTCCGATTTGTGCGAAATTTTTTTGTGAAATATTAGAAAAAAAGAAAAAAGAATGCAATTCTTGTTAATTTTTTTGCGCTATTGTAGGATTAAATAAGATAACAAAACTTGCTGAACATTTCAAGGTCAAAATCGTAAATTTCAAGGTTCGACGTACGCCGTACGCCGCCAATTCAAGGTCAATTTTTTTATATCTCAGAAACCTTAAATACTTTTGAAATAGATACTCCTTCTGGCGAAAAAGAGGGTGGACAGAGACAAACCCCATTTTTCTATCTCAGACACCATTACATCATATCAAAAAAATTATTTCCCATTATTGTAGGATTAAATAAGACAAGAAAACTAGCAGAGCATTTCGAGGTTAAAATCGGAAAATTCAAGGTCAAATTTTTTATATCTCAGGAACCATAAATATTTTAAATGTTTTTTTCAGACTGTTATACGACTAAATAAGATAAGAAAACTTGCTGAATATTTTAAGGTCAAATTTTGAAAACTCAAGATCATATTTTTATAATGAAAATATGTAATTCAAAAACTGTGTGTTTAAGGGTACTATGATGTTCTACATTATTGATAATCTAAAAAAAAGTAACAATTTTCAAAAATCAAGGTCAAAATTCAGAAATTTCAAGTTCAAATTTTCCATATCTCCGAAAATCTTTATTAAAATGTAGTTAAGCAACAGTCGTATATAAATTCACACCTCGCTCTCCCTGCGATGTACAATAGTTTTTTTTACAGTTTATGCGTCATTGCTTATCAATTAGTCACTCAAATAGCTGATTTGCTCACAGTTGCGGGAATATTATAAGAAAGGTGGAATTCGTTCCAATCGCTTCAGTTAGACAACACGACGCGACGCATAGTGCCTGCAATGTACTTGATCAAAAGAACGCATGTTCCCAGCAAAAAGCGGCTATAAATTTGTACTCGATCATCATGTGTGGTCTGTTTTATTAGCTGCAACAACGAGATCACTAAAGCGACATACACAGTTTATGCTAGGGTCGATTCGCTTTGATCACATGCGATCACGTCACACACACAGCGCTTGTTCCCACTCTTCTAAAGGTACTTGGTACTTAGTTTTGATATAACTTTACCTTTCATAATCCATATTTTATTTTGGTTTATTAAACTTTAAGTAATGTTTCACAAAGTGGATTATCTGACTTCGTTCACTATCTACAATAACATTGATGCAATACCTATAGGCAGGATATACTAGTTTAGAAAATAATTTGTGTTTTTATGCAAATTATTTTTAACAAGGACATTTGAGGAAAATCCAAATTGAACCACTTTGTTTAAATTATTATATTGTCGAGTATTTATCCTTCAAATATTTTTAAATACAAAAGAAAATGGAAATCGGAAGTAGATAAAATCCCATGCAGCATTCCCTGCCACCAAATCTGTTGTATTCTGCATAATATGAATTACAACTGTAGGGCCCGACAACAAAAAGAAAAACTAAATCCCACAACAAATGAATGAAAACAAACAGGAGTGACGGTAAGTTAAGAGGGATATAATAAATCGGTATGCAATCGAATTGAGTTGATTTTTTCAGTACCTTTTATGAAAACTCTGTTCTTTAAAGACGCAAAAAGCTAGAAAATAAAAAAATTGAATAAAAGCGCAACCGGAAGATTGTATAAAGTCCGCACGAGACGAGGCAAAATGTAATTGAAAATGTTGGAAAAGGAAGAAGAACAAGACGGAGAAGTATAGAAGGAATTGACTTCAATCTCCATGCAAATTGAACATTCCATTTCTAATAAAATAAAGCGGCCATATATATATGTATGAACACAAAACGGAAATAAATAAATACATAAACAATTCAACATGCAAATAGATCATGAATGTTTTACTTCGCTCAATGCCGCCCCATTTCGTCGCATCTACACCCGTCGCTCTGATGGTTTGTCCACCGCGTGTGTGCACCTATCTAAGAGTAAAGCGCGACTATTGTGTAGACCATATAGTTAATATGTGTACTATTTCAGCCAGGTATACTTTAATGTCTTTATGTTGTGGGATGTTGTTGTTTTGTCAATAAATCCTAAGCAACAATGAAATGAAAATCAAAGCTGGGCAACAATAAAAAATAAAAGAAACGCAACACAGCAACAACAACAACAACAACAACAACAGACTAAGAGATCGCACGCTCACGTGAGTTTGCTCAGTTTGTTTGCAATGGCGAAACAAGTTCAAATTGAATTTAAATAAGTTCCATAATAATATGCTCGTATATAGTTAGTTTATGCATGCTGTGTGTGCGCTGAATAATGCACA
The DNA here is from genome assembly GCA_963854165.1 of Sylvicola cinctus. Classification (NCBI taxonomy): domain Eukaryota; kingdom Metazoa; phylum Arthropoda; class Insecta; order Diptera; family Anisopodidae; genus Sylvicola; species Sylvicola cinctus. Next base: position 27,960,848 of record OY974083.1, on the reverse strand, counting down.
ACGAATAATTGGATGAAAGACATCGGTCCAGCTTCACTCAGAACACTATAATATAATTTAATTAAGTTTCCTTTTATCAGTACGCTGTATTAGGATTAAAAGATTATCAGCTGGATGAGACGTGTTTGAGCGCTATGTTTATACGTTGTAACGGTGCACACTGCACACTCACGGTGCAGACTGCAGACACATTGCAACCGTTTTAAGTATATGCTTCGACGAAGCTGTGAACATAACATTCATTATGGGAAAATGTTAACGCCACGCTAGACTTTGGCTTAATTATTGGTGTTTATGTAAATCTTATTAAACATTTATGAAAATTCTTCGTTATTTTGCATGCAGGATGCTAATCCTTTGAAATTAATTCGATTTTCAATTCGCTTATGTCAGAGATATTTCTGTTACATTTTTATTGTAATAAAAAATATGAATCTGTTTTAAAAAGGACTTTAATTATTTGAAGATTTTACATAGAAAAACACTTTTTTGTTTTTAACTAAAATTCTAAAAATTTGACTAATTTTAACATTTGCAAAGTAAAATGGAAAGTTATCAGGGGTTGATGTATAATAACGACAAGTTACTTGAACATAAACATGGCCACAAACTCTCCACAGGATTAGCGAAGGGAAAAGGATGTGCATGACTCCACGATTTGCATGAAATGCTGTTAATTAATTTATGATAGATTATGGAAATCAATTGGTGCATTTAGTTTACCGTTATACCTAATGCACACCATGGACGGGCATTTGCATTTGAATAATAATTGATTAATTAATTAAATAATCCCAAACGTCTCTGTCATTTCAAACAGATTTGGTTACGTACACAAATGTTCCTATGTGTTTATCCGTTGGTGTAGGGTTGTTTATTTGAATTGTGCATTGTTTTACATCAGCTGCAGTTCAGTTTTCGTATTTTCCTTGCACTTCCGCCCATACCTTCCCACTACAACAATATTTTATGCTCTAAATTTGAATTTCGCCACATCCCAAGTACTACGCAGCACCGTGTAGCGTGATTTGACAAGATGGATACAAAATTTGCATGTGAGAGATTTATGCACTTTTGCCTATATATGCACGACGCACGTACATGCACATTGTACACTGTAGTTTGGGGCGGTTTATGGGTTCTGCAAGCGCGCTTGCCATCACTGTATTGTGTATGCGATAAATTGTTATGAATTGTTTTTTAACTAGCCCAGAAGCAGTTGGGCGGACCCCATTCCTCTCAGCCACATTCATCGCATCCGTCATGCAAATATTCTGAATGTCAGTTACCCTCACATCTACTAAATGTATCATACCGTATGATGGTGCAAGAAGAAAATAAACTGTGATGCTTCATGCTGCACATAACTTCTTAGTTCTAGTTGTTGTGCACAAATAAGTGTAACTAACCATTATCTATGTGGAGTATGGAACATATTGTTTATGGTTATATCCACCAATTGTATGAACCTTTAACGATGAGCTGGTTGTCCGTATTGGGGCCGTTGGTTGAAGTGAGGACTTGACCTGCTATGTTGATTGCCTCGGGTGACCATTCTAACATGAAACTTAAATGGGCGCTTTCTTACGAATTGCCATGCATTGTGATCAGAAAAACCATATTATGAGTGTATTGGTGGATGTAGTCATGTTGTTCATTGAATTAAATTCCTCTGCGTCCTGCTGACCATATTATAGAAAAGTTTCATTTCCGTTTTCGGTATTCAGACACAAACTATGTGCACAACCGATTGTACATCACTCAAGCATCCAAGGCATATAGCGATATAACTATGGACAGTTCAATTCAGAAGAGTTGATAAGAATGATTGAGGGCGACGGAAGGGAGTGTTCATATGGATATAATGTCCAATAAACTTAGGATCATTTGAAATGCTGCATTGCTGCATCCATATGGGAGTTAGGAGGTGGGTGCATGTAGAGTTCATCAAAAGCTTGTTGTCTGAAGCCACGAGCTATATAAAATCGATTGCAATATTGCTTGGAGGCACTTTTTTTTAAATTCAAACCTACACAATATAGTTATAACTTATAAGTGTGTGTGTGGCTTGTGTCTATCCAGGAAATAATCAGGACGGATGAGAAAATGTTTAAATGTAAAGTGGCCTTAGATGTTTTGTTAAATCTCCAAACTGTTGCCGTAATATTTCAAGTCGTAATGTCAAGCATAAAATAACTGATAAACACAAAGGTTTGAATTGAGCAGTTACAGGGAACTCAAGGGTGGTTGATTGTAATTAAATCGAAAACTATTTTGGGGAATAAAGATAAACCCTTTTATGTTATGACTCAGACATGCCCAATAAAAAATCACAAGAGCTCCGCACACAAGTGAAAATTTTTGGAAACTATCCAAAACTTCTTGTAGAATCGTTTAACTCGATTGCGGCAAAAACGGAATTCCGTCACATTTAATGCTAGATAATCCTCACAATCGTTTGGTGTACTTGTTTTGTACATAATATAGTCACATTGCATTCAGTGCAACCAGACAAAGGAGCACTATATTATGCTCGACATAACCAAGAATTCAGTTCATAAATCAAATTATTTTAAAATGGACAGACTTAAATGAATTTTTTTTGGTTGAAAAAATTCTCGTTTCTTATTCTTACTAGACAGATTAATTACACGGTTGTTTTTGCTGATTTATTATGCGACAAAACAGTAATAACTTTTGACTCCTGTCTATAAAAACCTACCATTTCTTGAGCCAGTTGTATACATGTTTACTTCGCTTCTAATTTATGTAAAGCCTAACTGAGGCAGTCAGCAAAGTCACATAAATTCTATGAATATTATAAATTGGATACAAAAAACTTTTGTCACATTTCAACCCTCTTCCATGAAGTTGTCTTGAGCGTTCTTCCCAACTTTATTTTGTTTTAATTTTTTATCCCCTGAAAAATGATTGGGGTGTGTTATAGAAATTTACATTATTTAGGGTCGTGGGTATTTTATAATGTGCCTAGGTTTAATTTTAAAATGAAACTATGTATACAAGCAGGGGAATAATTGCTCGCTATGGAACTAGGGATGTGACAAAAAATCATCGTTTCTCTTTCGTCGACTTTTTACGCGATGTTTTTTTGCTGTTAAATTAAAATTTTAATAAAACAGAACCTGCTGCCGATTTTGAAAAAAAATTGTTTGAACATTTATCGTCGATACTATAAAACGATTCACAAAACTCGATGAAATAAACTCATCTCTAGTATTGTCATAGCGGTGAACAAACTTTAGGATGACTTTTAATTTGAAAGAATGACTCGCACAATAAGGGTGCCATCCCACAACCACCGCAAATCCGCTAATCCATTTTAATTGCATCGATCAATTAACAAAACCATTGCGGTGCTCACCCCTCCAAATCACAATTTCTATAACATTTATGTCAATGTCGTTTAGTTTTTGGTAAATATTTAACTTCCAACCATTGCATAAATTGATGGTGAAGTCTGACTCATAATAATTATCTTATAATTTTTGATAGCGGTTTGACATTTATTTAAGACGCACAAAATATTTAAATGAGTTGACTTTCTCAAGAAGTCGTTTTGTGTCACCATTAAACAAAGACGAATGTATTATATAGTTATATGAATGATAATGTTTGGTAAGTGAAGTTAATACCCTACAGTCACATCTAAGCCAATGATGGCCCTAAAATAATTCAATGAAATGACACAGTCATCTTGTGTAATCTAATCGAATAGCGCTCCAACATTGTCCTAAATTGCTGCCTTAGTGTCATTCGTTATCCTGCAATGACACCCCCATCACCCCGGACATTCGTTCCCATTTCATGCGCATACAATTAGTTTAGTCTTCCATGTAACTATGAGTAAACAGTCAAAGTCAAGTGGCGAGAGTGGGCTGCTTGAAGACAACTCAGTGCGGACGGTTAGCCTCACTCCTATGCCATGCGGATAATTCGAAACAAACAAATCTACTTCGAATAATTAAAGTTAATGGGGAACGACTTAAGCCGCTATTCAGGCCAAAATTGTAACACGCCGAAAGGAGCAAGCTCACAGGCGAGACATTTAATCCTTTTTTTGTCTAGCACCATTCTAATTTTCTATAATCCTTCATGAGTCGACTCAAGCCCGTATATTTCTTGATTTCACAATCACTATTATACTTGTAACTATGTATTTCGTTTCGAATATAAATGTAATAGGAAATGTCAGGATTCGCCGAGAGAGTCTGAGATGTGCGTCATGTTAATGGATACATTTCCGGGTAAGATTAGCAATTTTGCGCTCGCTTAAAACAAATGTTGGATTTGCATTTCCCTTGTCGTGCCGCGTACATCAAAAGTCGCAATACTACACTTAACAGGGGAACCTTATTTATTATATATTTGCACACATATTATTTGTATAAATACCTATTGATGTATTACAGGGATAGTTTTGGGAAGCATGCACGCATATTTAAGTTGATGCTGGTCCGTCCTCACATCGCTTAATCCAGGCACATACATTCAGTTTTTGGACTGGGTCATGGCGTTTTGATGTCGCACACATCCCATCGCACCCGCTTTGCTTCACGGCAGTTTGGCATGTGCGGGTATGTGTTTGTGCGCACCTCGTTCTCCCCCCCCCCCCGCATGCATCGTCACTCCCACCCACAAAATATAAACCCCACATATTTTCACTCACCCGGTTATACGAAATGTTTCCCCATCAAATATGCTGATCCTTTTAGTATGTACTTCCGAGCCATTTATTTTTCATCCCTTATGTGCGCTTCGTCGGCGAATACACAGTCGAATAATTGCGATCCGCCATAATTTTGCGTGCGATTTTTCTGAATATTGCCAACGATACTGCTCTATAGCTACATATTTATATAGTAAGTTGCTTTAATTGGACTGATTTATTTCTTTATATTTATCGTCCCATTGCAGTGTGGTACGTCGGCTGTGGCATTCCCTCACCCTGATGGGTTTTATTGCTGCACATACACGCACAATCTTCATGTTGCTACATGTACCTATGCAGTACTTATATGGAGAACAGTTAATATATATTTGAGTTAACTTTTTGTTGTAGGGCGAGGGTGGAAGAAACACAAAAAGTGTGTGGGTGGAAGAACGATAATAAATGTGTATGTATGTGTGTACTGGGGCAGCTTTTATTTAGTCGCCGTTTGTTGACGAAGGAGTTCTCTGAACGGGAAGCACATAAACCACACCTGGAGCTATCAAATCAGGCTCATTGAATTCACACACATAAAACTGAGAATGCGTAACATTGCTCTTGGTCACATAAACGTTGATGGTTCATTTTGCCGTATTTTATTGTCCATCTGAGATTATCTTAAGATGATGATGATGGTGATGAGACCGGAGATGTGCTTGCACGTGAAATGATCGAAACTTTATTTGTACTTTATTTAGTCTGAAATCATATTTGGGAAAAAGTGATGGATAAGAATAACGTTTAGGAATCGTTAAACGTGGTAGCAAAATAATGGATATGTACTTAAAACCTCAAGTTGCATTTTTTATAAAAGAATTTGAAAACCACAACGCAAAAATATAATAAAGATATTTTAAGGAAAGTATTATATTTCAAAACTTTATCAAAGTATTTACAATATAAAACCCCATTAAATCTATTTCATGTGGTCAAGGACAGTTTATTTAAATGTGACATATTCAAAATTTCCTCAAAAAAAATTAGTAACACTCCCAAGAATTCAAAATTTAAATTGAAAACTAAATATTTGAACCACTCAAGAGATTCAAACAGTTCTCCCTGCCAAAGATGATAAATTTTTCGTTCATTTTACCGTACTGCGTTTCTCATAACATAATGAAAAATCATTAAATCGAAGTATAAAGTCTGCGGCACATTGAAACGGGTGTAGGCGAACCAAAAAAATTAAGTTTTATGCTTGGTGATAAAAGATGGCTTATGGAGTGGAAATTATCGTCTAAACTCTCCTCTAAATCTTCCTATCATTTGTGTTTGTGTGTGTGTGTGTGTGTGTGCCGCAATGAGCCAGCAAATAACGATAATGATGGCATCATTATTTCATTTTGAAGCTAAAAACTTTGTTGTTGCGTTTATTGTTGCACGCGTTCGCTTTTCAAAAATACACAAACCACCCTTAAAATGATGCAAAAGCTAGGACGATATAAATTCTCTATAAATATGTATAATATAATAACTCGTAAAGCTTGATTAACGAGGATGCGGGCCCCAATTCGTACATGCCTAGTTTTGTATTTCACGCGTCCTTGGTTTTGCTGCAGTATGTTATATTTTAAATTTTTTAATTATTTTAATGAAAACTCAAAATATGCACTTTATTGTTGTAGTAGTTAATATAGTGTAGCGAATGCACTAATATTTTATATAGGTGCAATTAATTTCATATGGTGCCAGAGTGCAAAATTAAGACAGTAATTAAATAGCAAGAAATTGTTATTTTTGATGGATCAGGAATTTTGTTACCATGAAAATTTAGATGCATTTCGTAAAATAGTTAGGTATACAACAGAAGTTAAAATTAACTTTTAGTTTAGGTTTATTCATTCTGAACGAAATTGGTAATTTTTGCTTTCCGTTGGGAAATTTTGGTTTTTCAAATATTCACTAAGCAATAATTGTGGTAAAAGGTTGTAGGCGCGTGTACAATGACAATTTGTTGTGGATCACTTTATTAATCTTTGCAAAACATGAGCTTTTCCTGTGTTGCGTCAAGTCATATCGCGTAATTTTTTGTGAAGTACCTTTGCTGACGAATACCTGAATGCGTTAATGTAAATAAAATTACACATGTTTCAGCGAAAGAGCGTATTAAAGCTAATCAGCTTAAGATTTTTAAAAACATAATAATTTTGGCATACCGAATAAAAATCTTATAATTTTAACGAAAGTAAAATTTTTATATCATATTTTGTAATTCAATAAAACGGCGCCCTTAATAGAAGAAACAAAACATATTCTTTACTTTTACGAAATAATCCCGAAATAGAAATCACCGCAGTTTGGCTGCCACAATTGTTGATTTTCGTTTACAAATAATCTGATTACGCAATTTTCCATTTTCTCTTTGTCATTTTCTAAAATGTTCATAACACACAAAAAATGTATAAACCGGCTATATGTTTTCGCCCAGATCGACGCGGCAAAATGCACCCTTACTTCCTTCGGATACCACTCACGCCCATGCTCAAAAATTTGCAACTTGCTGATACAGTGAGACGCGCGCTTCAGATATGCTGGGTGAATTCAATTTCCGACACACAAATTTTTCCGTTTACTTTAGTCATCATTTTTATTCTCACACACCACATCCCCCCTATGTTCGCGTGGGCCGTGGGGGCTGCAACGTACATTAGCGCAGGGTGGGTCAGAAATTGTATGCCGATTTGCACACTGCGAATGAGAACAGGAAATTTGAGGTAATAGGAAAATCATTTCTTAATGTGGGCGCCCGCGAAATTAAATCAAATTTGCGTTTTACAGTTTTGAGTCAATCGGCACGTTCGCCCATCGGCCATCACCTAGATTGTGTTCAACGTTTGATTGTTTTGGAACATTTCCCGTTTCAGTTAGTGGAGGAGTGTCGTCGACATGGTTGCCGCTTTTTGTTTTTATATGCGAGACGGGGTGAAAATGATTAGTTTAGGGATGGAAAGGGTTTGTGTTTGGTATGGTTTTAAGTACATCGCAAGTGGAAAATGATTGCGGTAGGGATAGGGCATAGGTATTGCGGAAAATTTTTTGCCTGAGATGTTAAATTTTGATAAATAATTTTGTACAATGGAGATTAGATCATGAAAAAACAAAAAAACAAAATTCACAACCAAATTGAAACTTTTTTAATCTAATTTAAAATACATACAACCATTTGTAAATAATTAATTCAAAAATCAGTTTGCAAATAATTATAATAAACATATTTTGCGAAACCTGAATTTAGAAGCACATTAGTCTAAACTTTTTAGAAACTTTTACTCATTAGTATTAAATAAATATATTGTTTTGTTGCTTCTACAAATATTTTCATTTGCGACTCAAAAAACACATTAATTGAGTCATTACTAGAAATATTGTGGTAACTTTTGCACATTATGCAAATTCTAAAATAGCTTTGCGAAATGAAACCTAAAAGCAAAAACTCAAATTAAATCCGACAACCCCTTTGACAAACATTTGCTCAGCTCAAAAATATTTTAAATATTTCCGGTTTGCGGTTTTCTATACGCGCCTTCCACCAGTAGCACAAAATATATGGTTCAAGTTCATACAATGTTTGGTGGGATCATGGTTGAACAATCATAGTCCTTATCCCCATATGTCGCAATTCAAATCGAGGTGCACAAACAGAATTTGTTGAATTCTAATTTTTGGCAAGACTTTTCAATTCAAATTTCTTATATGTTGCTTTTCAATCGCCATCCTTTTTGTTTGTTCACTCACCCTTGTGGTAACTACTGCCAGCATTGCAAAATGTTGTAGTTCAGATTAGAAAATTATGCCTTTGGTGTATAATTCAAACGCGATGTAACCACTCATTTTTTGCTGAAGAAGTCAATAATGTGCGTTGTCGACAGACTCAAGAGATTTGGCCATACGTAGTGTGCTTTATTTTCGGTCGGTTATTGGGAGTGAATTGTGTGTTATTGCTGTGGCGACCCCATCCACCGACCGTGCACGATGTGTGGCATCGTTTGTGTGCGGATATGTGGATTGTGGATTCGTGCTAGCGTTTGGAAAGTGAATTTTCCGCTTTAGTAGTCAAAGAAAAAGCCAGGAGTGCATGCTGATTAATGTCGATTCGTTAAGCACATAAAATGCTCTCCAAAATTTCTCTCATTTCACAGCATAAGCCTTTCGTTTGATGTTGTCCCTCTGTATATAACTATTGATTTATTTCAAATTTGCGGCTTTTCAATTTTTTTTTTATATTCTTTTTATATACATACGAACTTTTTTGTTTATTCAACGCACTGCACATTATGGGCTTTAAAAAAACGTATGCGGTATGAATAAAGTTGAAAAAAAACCAATAGAAAATTATAACAATGGGGGAAGTACGTAAATAAGTATCTAGAGGGAGCGTTTGAGTGGTTAATTTGAAATGTCTGCGTCCCATTTGAATTTCTCGTACAATGTACTTTTCATATGCTTTTTTCTATTTAAATATGACGCTTGCAATGACAAGATAGGACTTAGGACTGAACGGTGGTGTATATCACCCTTTTCCCGTACACCCTCTAAATACGCATTGTCGCTTTCCATTAACTGCCGGATTCGGATGGTGAAATAATCCGGAAGTGTACATTTGGCAGACGTCCTTAAGTATACTGTGTGCTGTAAACACCGTTCATCGCAATCAATTGCACCGTAGGGATGAGAGTTTTAATATGAAAAGGCTTCGAAAAGGCGTCTTTGTGTAATTGAAAAGCGTCTGACACGCGTCTTCCACATTTCATCGCACTTTTTTTCCAGCACATCTCCATTAAAAAAAAAACATATAGTATGAGAATTAAATAAACTCGCAGACATTGTAAAACGATTGCGCTTTGTGTCACATGTTGCGTTGAGACGGTTCCGTTTTAATTTCAAATATTTTAGCGTGTCTGCAGATGTGAATTATTGTTGTTGAAATTGCTGCAGATGGTGCATTTGCGTTTGTTTGGTTGTGTATAGTTTACATTGGTACACGCACGCGTTCACTGCGCGCGGTAGTTGAAGCCCCGTTGTTTTTCATAGCCTAACAACCCTTGCGATATGTGGATTGTGGATTGAGTAGAAGTTGTGCTAAGGCGCTAATTGCGCTTTTCTTAATCGAATGGCGTTATTTTCGTTGTTCTTTTTGTAATACGCAGCACTTTAATTTAAAGTGAAACGGCGTTCTACAATAAAGTGATTGCACTGTACAATGAGGGAGGGAGCCAGGGAAGTAGGTTTTGTTTTATTGTAATAAGTTTTCCGCACACAGCCCCGTTACATAAAAAAAAACGATAAAAGGAATATTTACTAACTTTAGCATTCAAGAATTTCTGTGTGTCTCAAGTCATTTTAATTTATTGAATAATTTGAACATCTATCTTGGGGGTGCTGTGGAAGAACGTTTCATGCACCCTTCCTGATGGCTAATTGTTTATGCTGGAGATACCATCTTATCAGAAGACATCATCATTTCCCTACAAGGGTGGTTTTAAATTTAAATTTTTGATGAAATATTTGTTTCAAAATTATTCATTTTTTAAATGACTAACAAGTATTTCTCTTAAATTTAGGTAAAGATTAGAATTCAAGAGCTGATGATTGTGTTCGCTATTATTTTATTTGATGCATTTAAAAAAAATTACTGATTTTTTCAAACAAACAACAAAATAATTTCAACTCCCATGCTCAATAGTTTTTGCATATATTAGGGCGTTTACTAAATTGTAAGTGCAACATATTCGTTTAATATAAACAATTTCATTTCGCCTACATGGCTGCAATGGAATAATATTGGTGGGTCCGAAAACTGAAAAAACACGAGGCTTATTTTAACACCATTAATTTTGAAAACGTTGCTACTCGCAACATGAAAGCATACCCTAATTGAATAGATAAATTAACTATTTGTGCAGTTTAGGAATTCAAATAGAGTTGCATTGCCACCCCAAATCAATAGCTGATGTATTTGAATGCAGAAATTATCAAATCGAAAGCCAAAACCAGACAAACTTTGGTAATTGATCAAACTTTATCAATTTAGCTTAATGTTAGACTTCCAACTGTTGTCATTCGCTTAAATTGCAGCAATTGGTAAGTTGACATTTTGCCTAAAGTATAATTTAAGTTCATGATCTTCGCGACCAAATCTTGTGGTCGCATTCATGCCATTGTGACAGACGAAACTCGAAACTTTCAAATTGTCAAGTACAACAGTGTTGGAGACAATGTCGCCAAAGCTCCTTATTCTTTTTCACCTACCACAAATCAATTACGTTTCAACAGGGTTTGAAGGAAATTTGTAAATTTTGTTAATGTTGCTCCAGGAAATGATATTTATTTTGGGCATTGCTATGTTTGTGAGAGATAAAACAAAAGCAATTAAATAGCAGGAAGAGCTGCTCCAGAAGTTATAAATTGAAATATTATTAAAATTCTTTGCTATAAGATTTACATATAGAATTCTGAAATATTAAATTGCTGTGCATTTGAAATCTATGCTCAAATTAAGGCAAAAAGGAAAACATTGGCTTTCTTAATTTATCAAATCAGTTGCAACCATAATTTGATGACCTTTCAAGATTACGCTAGGCGTAAAGCCAATATTAAGATTGCTAATCCACCCAAAACACTATAAATAACTCAAATTAAATGCTTGACTGCGGTTGCTATAAGATGCGGTCATTGAAAAGCAATGAATTCAACAGTGCGTGTTTCAAAATATAAGCGCAAGAGTGACGCAGCAACACTCACAAAGCAAGGAGCATGTCTCCTCAAAAAATTGAAGTAACTAAAATCTTTCAAAATCACCCAACCGATTCGAGCTTTTGAGGACAATCACCATTGTCTTCGTCGACATCCCCCTCGCTTTCTTAAGCCCTCAAAGAGTCGACGTCCTGTGCTATATCTAATCTGATTCGAGAGTAAAAGAAAGTGTATTGTTTTGTTGTTAAGAACCGATCCGGGGTGTGAGGGTGGCCACATTAATTGGTGTTGTTGTCACGACTGATGGCTCAATCTTCACATTATAGCGGCAGGAACTGCTGGCCCCTTATTGTTAAATGTGCGCCCATTTACTGTTTCTACCCTATATTTAGTGCAAAGTCTTCCCGTTCCCATACACTCGCGTATTTTGTGTGTGTTCTGTAATACATTTAATGTGTATTCCATGTTTCTTTCCATCTCAAGCGAATCGGTTCCGTATGTAGTTACTTCTTTTCGACCACCACTTCTACTTTCCGCTATTGTTAATTCCGCAATGTTTTACAACTGGGGTTTTACTTAATTGGACAAGTTCGCTGAAACGTGTATTTCCGTTTGAAGTTTTGCAAATTTGTCAAATGGAATTACCGATTAAAATTTAAGGACCAACTTTTACCATTCCCATCCATATACATACGTAACCATCATACAGTTGAGAGCCGACTGCCTTTTACCAGCTTGGACAATGTTGTTCATGTTGAGTGTATGCGGAGTGGTATAACGTGTTTGCTTCCGCCACAACCTGCTAATGATGCGGCCGCTCACACATAAATGGATTTGGGAGCCATTTTCAAATTTGGGCCGTCCCTCAATAGCTCGGCCTGAAATTTTTTTGCGGCGCACAAAATTTTCACCCCTATAGCGCACTATTTGTTAGTTGACCCGAAACAGAAGTGTGCATATAAATGCGTTTACTTTTTTCACTGAATTTCGGCTTCCTGACAATTCGGCCATACTCAACATTTTTGCAGGCAGCAACCCCACTATAGTGGTGGGTTGTTGAATACGTGCAGGGGTATAATTTACTCATGCGTGGCTGTTTTATTTGTTGGCATTTGCTTTTCAATTTGCGAAAATATACTCTTGCACAGAGAAGCGCACAGGATGTGAATGTCTACAAGGATGAAGTAACACAGAAGATGATGCTCATTATAAATAGGAGCAGAACGGAACCTCCACATGTTCTTACCCCTGCTCAATCAGGCAAATTGTGCAGCATCTTTCTCATGAATATTTTGGCATTTTTGCAATTGACACACAAGGGGTGAGAGATTGAAGACACATAAAAAAGGACAATGGGGGATGTATCCATTACTTTGATGAGAGTGCCATACAATAATTTTTTTTTCTCTCTCTCTCGTATCCCAATGCTTTGTATTACGCTGATATGCCTTAGCTGTTGATTTTATGCTTCTTTATAGCATAACATACACACATACAGTCGCATACCTATATAATACAATGAACACATCCTTTTTCGATGAGCCATACTTTTATTAGGCATGTTCTGTTTGATTTTGTTGTATTTATTTATGTGTGTAATTGAAGAGTCGTCGGCAACCCCTTTTTTGCAATCCATTTGCGTACGAATATACTGCACGTCCTCACCCTAACGCACTCATATTGGTCCAATTTATTGTGATTTTATTTTGGTTTGTTTCTTGTGTGTTGAGCTTATGTATTTTTTGTGCAGTCGATGAATCCTTTTTAACTAAACAATTGAATAGTAAAGAGTGTTTTCAGATCACGCAACCATTCGCATCCCCTTGCACACTCCTTGCATGTGTCCTTTTTACCTTTTTCAGCTTAAATTGAGGTGAGGTGCAAGCAGGGATACGGGGGGAAAGGAGGACCTCATTCAAACAATTTATTTTACGCTCAACTGATTTCACTTCACGGCTGTGCACCGACAACAATAACAAAGAGCATGAACAAAAAAAAATGTATTTGGGAAATGAATGTGCGTATGTGTGTGTGTAGCGCAACAAAAGAGGCCTGCGACCGCACTCCGCAACATATGCGACCATCAAACCAAGTGCTAATTTATTTCGGATTCAATTACGCCAAGGATTTATTAATTTTAATAAAAATAATAATAATTCAATTTGCGGTTGACGCAAATAATGAAATTTAATTATAGTAATTGAAATGATGCAGGCAACCCTCGGAGGGTTGGAAGGGGTGCATCGACAATCAAAAATTCTACAGGGTACACTTAACGGTTTGCGCCCATACATAGTAATAGTGACACAAAGCATAACTGTAAAAATTGTAAAGTCCTTGAAAATGGATTGGATGTGCGCATAAAGCGAGGAGAAAAAGGTATTACAATAAAATGTGAAGTCCACTATATTTTGTTACCCTTATGTAAAGTGGTACGCGTCTATTGTAAGCCAGGTGTATTGTTACACTCGGAACAAACTATTAATCGTACCTAAATGCGGTGATACAATTACAATCAGCTTATAACACACAACAAGCTTTACTTTTTTTTTAAATCAAAAGTATTTTCCTTTTGAGATCATGCTTTGAACGACAAAACTGACGTCAGCACCATGCTTTTCTAGAGATGTCCTGCGTCAATTAATAACATGCAAAATAATCGAAAGTCATGCATGAAAAATGTATTACGCATGTCCTAACTTGAGACACAATATGATCAATTAAATGCCTCGTGCCAAACAAAACAGCAGATAATACTGTAACTTTTTAAACCACACACAATACAAAATTGCATGCGCCAATTATTTTGTTAACACAACTAATAAATAATAAACTCTAATAAGCTTCATTCATCATGGAAAATAATGCGTGAACGATTGACAGGCGACAGACCCCATCAATGCGAAGTCATCTCTCTCAATTGCGCACGCTCACACGGTGTCATTTCACATTTGTGCAACGGGCAACGGCTTTATTCTAACATTATGAATTTTGCAACAAACAGAATCATATTTGCACGCAGCGGAACGGTACAGCAAACAAAAAGGCAAACACGACATCAATGTTAGTATTTAAGGGCTCTTCTCTCGCCGCTGCGCTGTAATCAGGCATGAAAAAACTATTGCAACGCTCGAAGGCATGCATTGCCCTTCTAGCAATATTGGCAAATGAATTTTTAATAATGCCGCTGGCTCGCCGTAAATCGGCCACACAATCAGCCATCCATATACTTCACAAATATTGTCCAAAAAAGAAAAGGGGGTGAATTGCCGCATGCGAACTGTGCGGCCCTCGTTGCAGTCCGCATAAGCATCACTTTTGCGTGAGTTTGAATTAAACGAAAATTAATGATGTACCAGTGTGCTAATGCATCCGATTCCAACGTGCTTAATTGAAAGCAAGTGTGCGAGAGAAGATGCTTTGACGTACGTCGAACATGCACAATGCACATGGCATAACGTGTATCGGCAGTCCTTACACTGGCATTCAGCGTTGTAACGGAAGGGATGGCGTGCCGGATGACTGTGTGCGGGAGTGCGGCGTGCAGAGTTGAAGGATTCGCATTCCTCAGCACAGATATTCTCATCAAACAAAATAAGTCACGTGCCGAATGCGACGCCGCTGATAAATGTCCAATAAATTATGAATTGCCTGTATGTGAGAGAGAGTCCTGCTGTATGTAGAGGTTGATTATATGGCCAAGAACATCACATAATCGTTGTGTACATAAAATATACCCCTTTTTGACTCTGCTGTTTCGTCATTTACCAATAAATGAATTACTTGAACAGACGCTTCAAAATATTTGGGCGCATGTGTGTGGGATTTAATATGCAAATTTTGATTAAACATTTTTACAAGTTTCTGTTTAAAGCGAACTGCAAAAGTTTAATTACATTCACAATTTTCCGTAATTTAATAATTTCTGTTTCGGAGGAAATATAATTTATTTGCAAGCTTAAATTTAAATTGAATTTAGAAACTTAATTATATGTATGTTCGTACTTACCCTTAAGTAAAACAACACAATGCTAGTTGCTACCAAGAACAAAAACAAAGCTTAAATTAAAATTCAATTCGCGGAAATCGATTAATTTTATTCGTTGCCATGCATTTTCTTCCTCACCATCAAGTTGCCACTTGCTTCAAGTTCCTCATATCCGACACCACACGGGATACGACTTGCATGTAAAAAAGTGCAAAGGTAAGACGACTTGGGACTGTCGAACAAGTGAAACATGATGAGGATGTCCCTTTTCGTGCCATAAACAATGTAAATCGCAAAAGCTTACCTTGCTACATTTTCCCGATACAATTTTTCTTTTACATTTTTTTTATATTTTCCTCTTGCCTGCTTTCCATTCAAAACACATGCTGACTCCCCGATAAACCGTCCCTGGCGCCCATTCCCATCCTCCTTTATATGCCATCCATAACATACCAACATGATGTGTTTTTTTTAGTGCTGAATTGTTTCTTTCTCAGACCTTTCTTGCGATGGTCCAACACACACATTACGCTCTCCCTTACATACATTTCCTGGTTTGATTGTGCTACCATCTTTCAACAGCCACAGTATGTAGCCCACCTCGGTGGAACGCCTTGAATATGGCTGCGATGATGATGGAGGGATTACTCTTGTTTCTATTGTGTGTGTATACATTTTCATTTTGCTGCCAAACATGTGATCCTTTTCCCAATTTATACCTTTCATCCGATTTTTCTTCATTTTCTGGGGGGTGTTTCATGCCAAATCCTGTACATACATACGCACAAACAAACACACACACATCCTAAAGTGCGGGTTCACATGGAATGAAGGTGACGCCCGCATGATGAGAAAGGGAATAAAAGGGCAGAGTCGCTGGCTAAGCCGAGTCAGAAGTGCGGGCGGCGAAACATGAAAACAATTTAAAAGCACTTAAAAGTTTTTGCAAAAAAGAAGCAGCGCGTGTTAAAAGGGAAAAACTATTTTGGGGCCAGGAAAATGCAAGAATGAGTCCTGCCGCACCTTTTTTTAAACCAACTGTATCAAGTTCTGTAGTGCTCTTGAAGAGCTTTATTCGCAATTTCATTTTACACCCCTCCCCTGCAGTTCTCCTGCTTTTTCTGAAGATTTCAGCTTTCCCTAAACAAGATGTAAAAAACATCATTATATCGAAAGCCGCATGAAAACCTTTTGAGCCATCCCAACTCCCACCCTAAAATAAGAGAAAAAGTTAAAAATAAAATAAACTTGAAAAAATATTTTATGGATGCATGTAGTTAGAAGCATCAAGACGAAAGAGTGGAAAACCCAACTGGCAACTTAGGTACACTCAAATGGACCCCTGCATAAAACCACCCGGAAAGCAAATCCTTCTTTGTGTACACACCTATGGTACAAACGTACTCAATAGATTCTTAAGATGATACCGTTCATTTCTAGTTCGACTTTGCCTAAAAAACAGAAGAAACAAAAATGAAGAAAAATTCCCTACAAACGAACTCAGTCTTTTTTCTTGTTCGTGTGTTTGTTTATAGCAACATTTCACCAGGTCTGTGGTATTTGAGACTCTATGCTACACGGAGTACGGACGCACACAAATACGTTCACTGCAGTTTGAACTGCGTTCATGAATAAGGGTGGCAGGGAGGGGGGATGGCTGCAAAGTATTGAGGTTGGCACCCTCTGCCTGCGTTGGACCAATTTATTCTTCTCATCCGAGCTACAACCATTGAGCAGCGGATCATGTTGTGAAGTGCGTGCAAATAATACTATACACAAGATTACCATTATTCCAGAAGCAATATTTCAATCCCCCTGGTTGGGTTCTCCTCTTCAATCTTTCTCCGCACTGCACATTGAAATATACTTTGACAAAATTGATTTTTCCTCTCTTCCATGTTATATTATGTTTATGCTTATGCTTATGCCCAATGCTCAAGTACCTAAACATACTAGGGCATGGGGCATGGCAGTGCATTCGTATTTTGTGGTATTATCCATCTACTCATCCCACCAAAATATGGTGGGTGCCCTTAGAAAGGGATGCTTCAATCGAAGAAAAGAAAATCATACCATTTGATTGAATTTATTCCCAATGCCAGTGCGAGGTCATACACTGTCGTGTTTATTTCATTTCCACTCAAGTTGCAACCATATTATGCTCGCATACAGAGAGAGTGCTTGTGAATAAGTGAGAGTGTGTGCGCACTGAGGAAAGGATTGGGGTGATGAACACGAACCACACACTTTACCAATAACTGAATGGATGTGAAATTGTTGAAATGGCTACGTGTGTGCCGTATTATGTGAACAAATTCATTTTTATTTTGAGAACGACCCCCATGCACCGTACTGAAGTATACTAAGTTTTATACAATAGTTGTGGAGTTCTTTAAAAGATAAGTGTACAAAACTTGTGCATTAATACGTATACCTAAAAGCTTTTCCCCAAAGTATTTAGGGATTTTAATGCTTTTCTTAACATCAATTTAATTTGATTTACATAAAAGCAATTGTTATCTAAATATAAGAAGAGTAAAAATAGAGAAAAAATATTCAAGATAATAATTTCTATAACACTGAAATTATTTATCAATGGTACTAAACATGCCGCATTGTGTACAACGTTCGTGTTGGGTGAGCATCCCTGCCATACAATTATATCCCTTCCCATAAGCTGCATTTTTCACAGAAATGGTAGAAGATTAAATTCATAAAAGTGGATTGGAACATAAGTATAAGAGGCACAACAAGTGTATGATTGTTTGTATCGCCCACTGCTTCCTCTTGCAATTTGAAGAAACGACAAAAAAATTCATAAAAGTAAATACGTACCACCGTTAAGCACCTTTTTCCCTTTATGGCAGAAGAAAATTTATGTGCATGTGAATGTTCAAAGAGAAAGTGACTACATACACTCAATCGAAGAATGTGGGATGAGAATCAAAGACTTTAATGAGATTAAATGGAAAAAATGTGAATGGCCCTTAGCTGAATCGCTCTAATCCGATGAACCCCCTCTGGTTTACCCTCTTATCCCTACCACGTGTTTGGCCACCAAAATGCTTGCAGGAATGGATCCTCCCCCGTGCCAAGTAAATGGGGTGCCGGTATGACGCATATGTTGACGCATGCAATAAAATATGTGCATCGCATGAATTGCTTGCCTCCTCGGATGGCAGCATCCAACTAATTTTTCTTTGGTTCAGCAACATACGAATTACCTATAGTTAGTTACATTTAAAACCGTTAGACTGAATGTTTTCACTCACAAGCTCATTGCTCTCCATATCTATATTCGTAACTTCGCATAACATGCCGTTGTAGCCCAAGGGGGTGGAAAATTTTATTGTCCCCGAATATAGATTTTGTGAAATTGTTGCCCTGTGTGTTATAAAACACTTGCTGAAAGCATGATGTGCATAATTTAATCCGAAATTTACGGACGTTTTTGTGTGTTTGTTAAGTGTATATTCAAATAAGGTTATGCTGAACAAAAACGAATTTGAGGGTTGTTTTCAAATTGAATTCCTCTCATCTTATTTATTTATTTTTGCACCAAAATGAGACAATAGCGAAATAAATGAGGGGGAAGTAAGTGCGTGCGGTGTGGGAGGCGAAGGCAATTGAATTTTTCGTTTTCCCTATTTTTTATTTCATTTCTTATTGTGAGAAGCACTCATAATTTTGATTTCATTGTAACGGTTTGTTGGCATTTTAAGGGTGACAATTTTCTTCCCAAACAGTTCATCTCCCCGCAATTGTTTAATATAGAAATTCCATAACCAGCCATGCTTCAAAACACCCTCTTCTGCAGTCCTGATGTGTGTTGATCCTCGCCAAAAAAAAAAATGTAAAGAAAACCTTATGTTGCACACAACAGCGTTTGATTCAATTTAAAATTTTGACGGAAGTATTGTAAAAGAAGGGGGAGGGGGGGGGGAATAAATTGAAAGCAAAAAAAGGAAAACGCAATTTTGAAGTGCGAAATATGACACTCTTCAGGGAGTGTTATTCAGTGTGTGACAGCTATGTACAGCATTTGTGCGGCGTCAATGTAGAGGCAAAAAAAGTACAAATGAAACCGAATCACAAAATCCTTACTCGATTGAAAATTTCTTACTTATCAGCTCTGCATGCCGAGCTGTTGACGGTTCCCTTTTTTGTTGTTGTATTTTGAAAAACGCAAATGGATCGTATGAAGAAGGTGTTTTTCACAATATGTACTCTCTCCCGGGGGTGTTGCTGAAAGTTGGTATAGCTGGCTGGAAAGCAGGTGTCGAGCAGTTTGTTGAACCACACAGTAAACACAAACCAGCACATAGACGGCGGGTACATACAATACGTAGTTCGAGCTCACACTGCAAAGTGTGCTGATTTGTGCGTCGCCTTTTGGTGAAGAGGGTTGAAAGCGATACGCCACAAATCGCTAAAGAGAATGAGTGGCATTTTCAGGCGACATCGAAACTTGATCCCATAAATTCCTTTGTTTCAACCAAATTTGAGGAGAATTGGAATTGCACAACGGGGTGAAAAAAATTCCATCCACACAAGAAGAGCATACAAATAGAAAAATTAATGTTTTACTGCAGCATACTCACACACAGCAATTCGCATAGTGGGGTTTGGTAGCGCAGCGCCGGGAAATAAAAAATCAGTGGGAAACGAGAACCGGAATTATGGTGAAAAAAATAAATAATCTTCCGGAAAAGCTGCTATTCGGATGGCTGACGGTATGCGACGTTCATATTTATACAATATACGAGTACGATAGCATCGCCGGCGATGGCCATCCCTGTCATAACACGTCCATTAATCAGCTGATTTATCGTTTTATTTACCACGTGGTGGTTCGCTTTTTAGTGCGACGTTTATTTTACCCATCTAAACTCATAAATTTCATATTTGTGAAGAACTTTCAAATATTTGCAATGCACCTTTAAGAATACATAAGCTTAATATTTAGTGTACGATACTGCTCGTTATTGGTCAGCATAATTTTTAAATAAACAACAAGTTAAGCCTTTTTAACTACTGTAGACACAAATGGTATTTCACTTATTGAGATAATCAAACCGAATACTGCACTAACTCGTATATTCAGTCTACATATTTTATCCGCTTCTCCATCTGGTAACAAAAATTTTCCAGAGTAAGTAAGGAGGGAGAAAACATAATGCAACACTAGTGGAAAGACGAAACCCTGAAAGGGGTAATTTGATGCCCACATTATTGATGAACATGCCAAATGTGTACAATTGACATGTCGACAACCATTAAAATTATTTGTAATGTAGACTGGACATTAAATACCGCACCATAAATGGCGAAAAATATGTGCGAGAAGCTTCTAAAAATTTATGAATCCCATTGGCTTGTAAATTGTATTTTGTCGACATTTGCAGTGTGTGCCAAATATGCTTTGCCAAGTTGTGTGTGGATCAGTAAATATGTGACTGTAAAAAGAAGTGACCTTGAATCTGTAGTTTATTTAAAAGGGGAACTGGTCATTACTTTAATTAAACCACATATGAAGGAAAAATTGTCGTGTATTGCTGAAAGGGATCAAATCTCTTTTGGTGATGTGCTTGCCAAACATAAGGCGAAATGTGAATCAATGGTCAGATATTTATAGTGTTTTTGGTATTGTAAGGAAAAGTTGAAATTTTCTCAGCTTCTGTGAAAAACAAATAAACTACAATGTTAAATCCCCGTGTAGCGTTTCAGCACCTTCACTCTTCAGTCCTTGTCGACTGCCACGCCACATTCATTGTGGATTCCGTGTACTATTACGGATGTACACTATATGCATAAGCAAATCCTTTTCGCGTAAATTTGAATTTTATATCGCTGTTGTTTTGTGAACACAAAAAAAAAAGTGGTGTAAATAAAGAATGCGTATATAAAAACGCACGAACGTTCATTTGATTGACAATAAAATTGAATTATTTCCCTTATAGTCATGCACCCAACCCTCTTACATATTTACTCAATCGCTTAACATTTTCATTTCGCTTGTTTTACTGCTCTTTTGCAATAAAGTGATTGAAACATATGTTCAATTCGATTCGGTCCCTCTGTATAAAAATATGTGTTTTCCGCAATATATGTTTGTGCAGCACATACGCACTGAGAACATATAATGCGAGACATGTGTATTTACGCTCGCATCTCCTGCACTCGATGTGTGTCTTTACTCCGGATATGTTCAATAAAATAAAACAAGACCAAAAATAAATGTATTCGGGCACGCCATACACAAAGATATGACATTTAAAACGCTTCCCCTTTACCCACAAATCTGCACACGTTCACATCCACCCAATATGGCTCAAATACATACGGCACAATAAAAGGGCATTTGGAATTCATGTTCGTGTACACCCGATTTGTGCATTTTTATAATGATCACAACATCCCACATACGATAGGAAGGAATTCAAATTGTGTGTTACCAGTTACCACAAACACCACCCATCATTCGTGTATCATATACTGCGGCCTACCTCTATAAACCATCTCATGTGTTTGTTGCACATACAACGCGTCGCGAACATAACTCACCTATTACGTTAAACAATTCGTTTGAGTTGGGGAGCCTGCTTGCCTGCTTGCTGCATCCACCCATCAGCTTTTGGTGTCCTCTACTGCAATATAATGTGACATTATGCAGGGAATTTGAGGGTGCTTTTTCAAACTCTCTCCTCATTGCAACTCACACACACACACACACACACACAGAGTGCCCTTCCAAACATTCGTTTACATCGCCATTCGCCATATCCGAATATTTAGCATTTTGATGAAATATTATCCGGTCGCACAATGCATGCAGGCGGCCAGAGCCCTTTTGTTCGCAGTCTAACACGGGAAGCGTGTTTGCCTGAATTTCTGTGCGGTAAACTGATTAAATTATCATTACCATACCCATTTTGAATGGGGCGGCGACAGAAATACCGACACTTAGCCGGGCACCTACAATTTGCTGCGCTATATGTAATAATGTTTACGTATATAACTAAAGAACATTTATATGTACGAATACGAGCACAATTATGATATGTGGAAATCGACCATTGTCCGCAACGCGGTTTGTTTCGAACACTACCAACACTGGCCAAATATTCTTATCACAAGTGGAACCTCTACATTATGAAAATTATTTTCGCAAACTCAGTCGTATTTTCATTGCAATCCCATAAACTTACTGTGCTGCATACAAAAGGACTATTTCATGCACTAATGAATGGAAATAGCTGCATATTTAATGTGGAGAAAACGAGTGGTCATGTGTTATTAAAACAATTTGTGCTTCAGCAACTACGTAATAATTAATAATAATTCGTCCTTAATAAACTGAAAACAAATTCATTCAGCAAAGCATGTTGTTGAATGTGTAATTGCATAGCCAAAATGTTGGATTGGTGCGGTAATAAATTAATTTACTCACCAATAACTTGTAATCGTGTCGGTAGTAAACATTTTATAGCCAAAGTTTGACTTCCACTGAGTACGTTGTAAAATACCGAAAGAATTTCTAGATAAATAATTTATTCAATACATTTGCAACGTATAGCTACTTATTGAGTTTTTTACATCCGATTAACCAGCCTAACCATTAAGTAAAATCTTTACAATGCGTTGAGAGCGACGCTTATGTGAATTTATTACCACCTGATGCAAAATATTGTAGTAAAGTATTTATTTCGTAGGTTGACAAAAAAAAAAGCGAAACCCAAATTATTTAATTTTTAACATGAAAAAGACCTATTCTGAAATGATGAAAATTTACTTCAAAACATTTTTATTCTTAAATGTTGTACTAATTAATTCGACAGTCAAATTATCAATACTCTTCATCAATGATTAACTGTTGCTTTAACTGCCAACTTGAAACGAATATTTCAAGTTCAAGATTTATAAGTTTATAAATTTAAAAGATTTATTATAAATTGTAGGTCTTCCAAAAACACTTGTTCCTTACAATCCATGACTGCCACAAACCCAATCGCATCATATCCGTGAGCATGGAGATTGATTGATTGCAAAAATAATTCGTCCTTTTATGAAACGATAAAACTGACTGTCAACTGTAATCAAGCGCACCAGTCAGCTCATCAGGCCCACACAATTAATCACAAAAAAAAAGAATGTGAAGAAAAAACAGTCACCAAGCGTCTCGCCTTTGTCGTCTCCCACCGTGCGCGACTCTCACATCGGAATGACATTACAAAATCCCCGAGCAGTGTTAAGTGCGCTGTGCGATTAATTTGGTTCCTCAAGAATGCTACGGCATGCAAATTTCAAGTAGAACACAAATCAATAATTCATTTAATCAAAACTTAAAATTCCATGTAATCGGTTTTATCGATTCGAATTACAATTGCTTGACTGATTTTTCAGTACCGCCCCACTACCGCCGACCTTATAGGACGTGTAGTATCATTAAATATCACGAAAAGTTGAGAAATTTGGGCGCCTCACCATCTCGTGGCGACAGAGCGTGCGAGACACGATCAAGAAATGTAAAATAAATAAAAAATCAAGTGATAAAACAAAGTTGCAATCAAATTCAAGTACACAAGACATTGGAATAGAATGTCTTTGCCTTTGGTCGCCCCCTTCTTCAGTTTACACATTACACGGTTGTATTGATTGATTTTCGCGTCTTTTCTGCTGAAGTTGTGTTTTTCACTTCTCTTTTTGGGTTGTACCAACCTCTTACCCCTCAAATATTCATACACATTGTTATATACCAACCAATATGTACATCTATTTATACAGAAACATAAACATACATATGTAGGTATAAGGTACATTCTTCTTTTGTGTTTTATCGGTTCGGTGCTTTCATTGAGTCAGCAAAGGAATAACAATGAAAGAAAATTCGCGCAGATGAAACCTCTTGTGAAAATTCGTAATAAATCGTCATGCAAAAAAGAAATAAGAAGAAGACACGCTATTCGATAACACGGCCCCCCATCCAGCTGCCGCACCGGCTCACTCAATATTCATTGAACTTATCACGCATGGGGGAGGGAACGACTCCAACGGTGTATACAAACCCTCAGGTCGAAACGCAACATAGAAAAGCTCTGATTATATATACAATCGACAAGGATTTATTTTTCTATTGCACAAGGTATGTAATGAAAATCAATTCAATTTGCACTGGTATGCAGTTGATTTTACAGAGTGGCTTACATGCGCGCTGTGGTTAGGGGTAGTAATTTATTTAATTAAATTGCATTAAGCATTTATATGAGATACAAAGAACACATTCGATTTCTCTTCTAAGCCAGGCGATGTGATGCAATTTTTCCAGCATATTCAGCCGGTAATCATTATAATCAAATTTCATTTCGTTTCACAAATCAGAGCCAGAGGTATAATAGTACTGCTATCTATTGAAACAGTATAAAGCAAATTCGCAGCGACTGGCGGCTGGTGCAAGTTTTCCATTAGATTTTTTTTTCAGGATTACTGTAGCCTATGTTCGCAATGATTTTCTACTCCATCAGGATGTTTGCGTGCACTACGGATTAATCATTATTTCATGTAGGTTTTTCAAATGTGAAAAGAAAGACTGTAATGGATGTTTGTGTATAATTATGTTAATTATTAAAGTCTTAATTGTTACCGACATTTTACTACAATTAATTAATTAAAGTCCTGCAAACAAATTGAAGCTGAACAAACTGGTTGATCTGTTGGCAGTCTTGCCACTTAACAAATCTAACCACGCGAATGGGTAAGGTAATTTTCCGCAAACTTGACGAACATTGCGCAATACCAATTTGATGTCGATGGGGTTCTTTGTACATATTATAAAGTTCATAATTACCAACCGTCGCCAGCTACTACGTGCTTTGATAACATGCAAAAGTACTTTGAAAGTTTAAATTGTCCTTTAAATGCAGCCGAGCTTTCTCAATCAGCATTGTGTGAGCTGTGTGTGTGTGCGCGCGCGCGCGTGTGTGTATGTTAACTGAGGCATGAACTGTATACCGCATTGAACCCGTTGCCACCTCAAACGGTGTTGGCAAATGATATGAATTGCAACCACGTGTTTGATACTAATTTCACAAGTTTTTCCACGCGTTTTGTCACATTCTCGCGTAAAGTAAGTGGAAAGTACAAAAGGCGAGGAAAAGGCTTCAACTGTGACAACCTGTGCATGCAGTTACTTCATCCGGTGTTGTGCAATGTGCATATTTCTTGGTAATATTAATTAATATAATATTTATGTACTCGCGTGTGTATACTATTTGTTGTTAACGCATCGCTTGCATCTTACGCCTTTTTTGGCAGTACACAATGTAGCATAAAAACAAACGTTGTACATAATATACTCGTCTATGAAAATGCAGTTCTCCTTCGGTTCTTATGCGGATGTGCATCAAACTGGAAAGTAGGTCACACTTTACATTTAGTTCTTTTAACTCGTGTTTTTTACTTTTGCTTTGATTTTTACCCCATGTTTCACGTTTTTGTTTTTGGAAACATAATATAAACTTGATGAAACAAGAAAAGGACTATACCTACATGCATAATGTACATAACAATTTGGAACATTATACTTATGCTGCACGCACACAAACATAAAAATCACAAAAAAGCTAAAATAGGGCGAACATCTGATAATTTGCCTTAAAAACAAATTTTGTAAGAAAGTTTAGCTATGCTTTTCCCAATTTCACACAAACAGAAACTTTAAAAACAAGATTAAGCTTATTTGATTTAAATTTGTTCCTAAATCTTAGGCATGAGAATTTACGTTATTTTTGGCGCCACGGTGCGCTGTTTGTCTTTGTTCAATGTCTGTTTTCGTTTCCACTTTCCAAAATGCAAAATCGCATTAAGTTCGCGAGTTTGATAGTAGTATACACAAACGCAAGGATATTCGTTTAGGTAAGACAGATAATTTCGCAGCAACAACACAAACGCACACATACTGTCGAAACTTGCTGCAGCGCCATGAGAACAGTTGGAAGGCGAAACAATAGAAATGAATAATTCTGTAATTTCTGTTGTGGCATTTCCCAAGAGAGACTTCTTGATTGCAGCACCAGCAGCAGCAGCAGCAGCATCACATGCCAGTGGAAATGTTCTTCGTCATCATCCTCACAGCAGTAATAATGATGTTTGAATGGCTGCTTTAATTTATCATATCCATCAGTGACTCGTGAATTGTGTACACCCAACACCCAAAACCACCCTACCTCCTAAAAAAAAATGAAACCACCACGCAAACCAGGTTCACCAATCGACCCACACCACCCACAGAACACCAACCCCATCCCACCGCACGCTTTATCTAGAATGGCATTGCTGCTGTGAATATTCACATAAGCACACACGATTATTGTCATTGAAATAACGGTGTCTGCTTAACACAATGGAATGGCGATGGGTGAGTATGAAAATGTGTGCTCACTGTTTGGCGTGCATTTTAATGCCACAAGGCGAGGGGGAGGTAACAAAAGCTACAGCTCAAAAGTGTCGCCGTTTGATTTAACGTTTAATTTGTGAATAACCTACCCGCCATAACTATACAAATGAAGCGCATTCAACATCACACACATAACATATGTAGACATTAGGAGAATTCGTCTACAAAGTACAAATATCTGCGGGAGGGATGGCCCACACATCGCTGCAGCATACACTGTGGCCCATCATAAACTGTTCAAGGAAGACAATAGCAACCCAATAATATAGAAACAAATATAATTTGTACGACCTGCCAACATATTATTATCCCCATCGTATTCTCTAAGCGGTGCGGCAACTCGTTTGGTTGCGTTCATCCCCTAACACAAATGTTAACGATTTGAACTTTTGATAGGAGTGGGAGGTCTGAAAGCCTTGCTGCCTGGGCTAGGGAATGCAAAATGAGTGTGTGTGTGTTAAATGAGTAAGTGTGGTATGTGCGAATCCCAAAATGTATGTGTGAAAGTGGCAATGAACATTTTAAAGTGGCGGACGCCGCAATTACATGGTTTACTCGTCTTTGTTCTCACCGAGTCGCTATGCCCACATCACCACCCCCTCCAACCAAGTTTCACCATTCATTTGCACCGCATTGTCTTTGGCCTAGTGGTGGGTAAACTTTGCAAAGTTTTGTGTCTCGCTAAGCGTATATTATATGTAATCGTGTATTGTTTTTTGTCCCATGTCTCGAAACACCAAATACGCACACACACACACACACACGCCCCACATTCGCATGGAAATTGCAGGGCAAAGTGTCACGTTAACTGCGTGTGTTACACGTACCCATTGTACGTACGGTACATATGTTTCCGTAACGAGGTTCTTCAGACAACATCAAACTTTTAATAAGGAAATTTCACCGCTGAATTGTTGCGATTATGTTGAATAACATAAATGGCTCCGTTTCACAACAATATGGTGCATCACTGCGAGAAGGTTCATATAAAATTCAATGCTTGTGTCTTCTGTATGTGAAGTATGCTGCGTTCGCTTTGCAAGAATGTTGCGTTGAAACGTTGTTCAGTACATAGGTATTTGGAGGGTTTATGTTTGCACAAATTCACTGCACAAACCACAAGTGATGAAAACTTTTGAAAACTATAATTGAAGAGTTGGAGTGACAAAGTAAATTCTCATATTATGTGCTGAACTTTCCGCAATTGTTATAATTAAAGAATCCTTTTTATAGGCGCTGCACTTAAATTCAGTTTATTAATGTTTACATCTATCAGTTTTAGTTACTTTCTTAATAAATATTATACATCAAAAGGTGAGAGCTAATGATTATAAATGAGTTAACATGCTCATCAGTTCATCTCCTTCAACCCTTTAATTTAAGCAACTAAAAACGTTCAAGACGCATAATTAATCTACCGACTGTAAGCATCTCCGAGTGACATTGTGGCTTATAAAACGTGCAAATTATCTTACCGGGTTACTCCAGCAAATCATCCAGAAACGACGCGTATCCTACTACATACATGAGTTTCCGCATACGCATTGTACCTTAATGTAGTATCACATACAATTACGTATGATATGTGTTGTGTTGTATATTATATGAACTAGTTTAGATTTACTTCGTGAACCCTTATCTTGTCCTTTATTCACTGCGGTTTCAAAATGAAGACAATAGCTTTTTGTCAACTTGTGTGGATGTGCTTAGTGTTTACTGTGTGTGCTGCAGGAAACCGTTATGGTATAGTGCCATTTATTTATGTACCTACATCCCTCCAGTATTACCAGAAATGAAGAGGCACTAACAAATTGCTTTTGGTTGCGAGCTATAGAAAGACTCTTTGCCGACATATACGTTTATAATATGCTTGTTTTGCACTGATCTGGTGCTCGTACACTGTGGGCTAAACTGGCAGACGGGTACAGGACTTATAGTTATAGTATAGGCACCCGCGCATTATTATACAGTTACGTAATGTGATAGCAACCCCAAAATATGTATTTGGGTAACAAACTTTGAATTTATCGCCGCATTCGTGTGCTTTTCATCAAATGCGAAACTATATGTGTTAATGAGACCCTTGCAGGAGGATTAAAGGCAGGTTGGTGTGTTTGTTTGCATGTGCCTTGTTTTAATGAAGAACCTTGTTTTGTTGCGTTGTGATGTCGTGCGTGATTCGCACTCAACATGCAGAATACAGACACGACTTTGTACTGCAATTGCTGTTAAAGCTAAAAAGCTCATTTGTTGTAACTCAGCAGAAGAAGGACTTGAGATGACGCACAAAGCGTCAAATGTATCAAATACTCGTACATCCTGTCAAGCATCGTGCGCCACAATTGCACAACAGTTCAAGATTAAGTTGAAAAGTGCTTCCCAGTGGGATGAGTGATTATGCGTATGTGTGTGCTGTGTTGGTGCTGTGGGAGTAAACGTGAATGTTGAGTATAGCGATGTACATGCCATTGGTAAAAGACTGCGTTTGTGATAAAGCTCTTTTGTGAACGAAGACGAGATACAGGAAGAGTGCTCATTAAAAATTATACAAATTTAACCATATTTCCCCAATACATGCAAACTGCAATAATATACAAAATTACATAAAATATTATACATTTCAACATATTATGAGTGTATGGGGATGAAGGCGTCGACAATGTGTATATTAATATGCATAGTTATGTGTTCTTTATCTTGTTGCTCATTGTTTGTGCTACGAAATTACATTTTCTTATAGAGGAATAAGGAATTCCTTACACTTTTGAAGCGCACAACTTATGTACTTACACAACAAATTCCTAAATGCTGCCACACACCCATACACACTCAACATAAACAACACGAATATATATATACTCCGATTATAATACAAAGCTCAAGGATGTCGTAAAAGTGGTGGGGGTTAGGGTGGTAATGATTAACATGAAACTTTCCTCGCAAACTCCCAAAGAAATAACACAGCATAAAGCATTATACTGGCACACCCCCAGGCGCATTTTACAATATATTAAAATATGTGCGAGTGTGTGTGTATTCTGCAGTATTTTGGCATTGTACTGCTTTGTACTTTGAGAATTATTGTGTACCCAAAATTGGATGAACCGCAAATTAACTTGACGAGATATGACGACGAAAAAAGCGAAGGATCAGCGATAGCATTGAGAATATTCACCCGTCACTTTTTCTCCAACGACAACTTTCATATTAATTATAATACAAATGTGCAATTTTGTTTTGCCTGATTTGTTATTCATGTATTTCATTATGTACTATCAAAATGTCGCATACATATTATGCAATTATATCGTGAGGAACATGCAGTTTTGCTAAATGCTGTTCCATGTGAAATACAAAGCAAGTTCTTCAACAATGATATCAAAGGTTAAACCAGAAGAACACAAATACGAAAACATAAAGTAATAAACTCATTTTTGCCAACAAATAATTGAAAAATAGTAAAAATTTTTAAACCCCATCGGGATTTTAGAAAATCATGCCAGAACTGAATAAAACTAACACTTACTTAATTTTTTTTTATAGCTTGAAACCTAAAAATAATATAGAGATTTTTTGTTGTCGTTAATATTGCTTTATGTGAGTTAATTGAAATTCCTATCTTTGATAATTTGAAACATAAAATCATTGTATTTTCAACGGAATTTAGTAAAAAATACTTAAGTCAATTATCAATGAGCTTGAAATGCACTTCCAGTTTCCACTAAGTTAGTGCATTTATTTACCTACCTTCCTAACTATAGCTCTTTAAAACATAAGCACATTAAGTTAATATTTTATAAAAGATACGATAAACCACACCAAATTACTATAGCTTGGCTTCACATTAAAAATGTATCTATCATGCTAGACCCAAAATTAAAATCATCAAACATTCATTTGTTTTATTAAACATGTATGATGTAGGATTATTAAGCAATAAAAAGCAACTTAAACTATATTACCTAACAGTCGAATAATACGAATAATTTAAATATTCTGATGAGTGCTCATAGTACATCTTTTACTTTAAGTTCCTGGAAAACTCACACCCGCAGAAGGACCCAATCAATTTGGTATCCCGCTGTTACGAAAGCACTTTACTTCGCACTGATTCTAGTAATTTCTTTACGTTTATTTTCAATTTTTCATCTTTCTCTCACCCACACCACGCCACACAACCACACACCTCATACATTACATGTTGAAAGTAACGAGAAACGGAAGCGCCATCGCATAGAGATGTGTTCTCACACCGCAATATTTATGAGGCTGCAATTTATTGGAAAGGACGCAATACGTGCAGGACTTCGTACAACGTGAGTACGTATACACAGTATAGGCTTTGCACGAATGGAACCGATTTCCTTGCGGATAAATAATAACAAATTTCCATGGCATTTAACAAATATTTTGCAATAATTCAAAAATTGGTTGAAACTTCTTTTCACTGTTTGTTGCATACGAAGATATGCACCCCCCATCCCCATTCAACATTACTCTTCAGCACACATTAAAGGGCGGCTTGTAAGCAATTCAACACATCTTGGCATTTGGCCATACGTATTTCCATTTCAAGGAAATACGTCATTTCTGATTGAGTGATAGCAGCTGAACTCATGGCTCTGACATGGAATTTCCGTTATGAAAAATAAATACACGTATCTTTCTGGTGCCAACATAAATAGTATACATATATTACCTGCTGTATTTGTATACATTATCAATGAGAATATGTTTGTATTTCAATTGGGGCCGCACAGCAAATTGTATTTGTATTTTGAATTTGAATTTTCTTCCTAAATCAAGTTTTCCATAATAAATGAAATCAAATGAACTCAAGTGAATGTCATGTAAGCGTTGCATTACCTTCAAACTTTCTGCTTACATCCGGATTATCATTTAATTCATTAATATGAAGACTATAGGGTTTTGTTTAACAAAAAACATAACATAACATTGGTGACAATGCATTTAAAATTTTTGCAATGAGTTTAAAACGAAATCTCTATGATCTTTCCTTTTTCCTAATTAACATTTTAAAAAATTGCAAGTTCTTTTCATTTGAAAAAGATCGAATTAAAGATCGATGTTAAACTTCATGTAAATAAAAAGGTGGTTCGTGGATGTCACATTTATATTTTTTAGTTGCCCAATAAAAATAATAAATTTATTAATTTGAGACAGAGATTTGTTTAAAATCTCCAGGTTATCCAAGTGTGGGACTCTTCCAAACAGTACTATCAAAACAATAAAAGGGAAGATATGATTCTGATTTCAGAAAAACAACAATTTGGGACTCTGAAATAAGTTTAATAAAATATGAAAAACAGCTACTTCGATAATCTTGGATCGTTTTAGATCTTACTAGGAGAATAACTATGCTAAATTTTATTTTAAGTTAAAAATTTGACAATTCATCAATTTTTTTAAAACGGAAAGGGAAGGTTACTTTCTAAGTTTCTTCAGTTATGAAGAAAAAAAACTCGGTGCAAAAACCAAGGCTAATACACAATAGATACTGTGTATATTTTCCAATATTTTTGATATTCATCAGAATTATATCTTCGGTTTTGTGAATATGAAAAAACATTTTTAAAAACTTGCAATGGATTAGTAAAATAAAACATATCATTATGTTTATTGTTTCAAGTACTGTCGCAGACTATCTAAAAAATTTGTACGTTATCTCAGCCTATTACATCTCTGTCACGGCTATCTTTCTTTATTTAAAACAATTTGCCAATGAAGTGGATTTTGCAAAAAACACAAGACAATTATTGTACAATGTACATATTGTAAAGTTCTGTGAAACAACAAATTATTTGTACGAGAATTTATTAACCTCTCAATTGCATTTAAGGTATTGTTTTGTGAGTAATTTTTTGCTCTTCCAAATTTTGTCACATTTAAGGTGTTGTAACTAAATGATTTTATAATTAATTTTTTAATAACTTACCCTTCTTCTTGTATGACTCCTCAAATCAGAACGTGTTCCAAAAACAATTCACTTCCTCATTGAAGTACAGTTTGTACCATCCTCACATATCAGACTAAATCTTTCCGAATAACTCAAAACTTAGAAATACCTAAAAAGTTTAATATAGTGAAACATATCCTGCAAAAAAAGGGTAAAACCAAAATGACAAATGAGACACATTTATTTTTCTAGAATTACTTCTCATTATATATATATTACTTTTTATATTACATTCATAGTCTACAATCCATGTGTGTATTACTTTTAAGATCAAGTTATACGTACTCACATTACTAATTCTCTTTAATAGAATAATATAGTTACGAGTATTTTGTTAAGTCTATATTTTAGTAAATTATTTTAGTTAAACTAATAATATTTGTTTTATCACATTCTTCTTTACGTCATACTAAATTACATTTTACAAACTTATAGCAAATAGTGAGAAATTTGCAAAAAACTTAAAACTTAAAGCTTCATATAGCTTACACAATTATTGCTTGTCAGTATTCATGATTTGTTTATATTTATTTTGTATTTGTATTTGGTTGTCAGCAAGTTTTCGCATAATAATACAACTACATCCGGGGAAATTCGGGCGGGAGACTAATACACCGAAATTCAGAGTACGAAAACATGTTGACTGGAAATTAGAAACAATAAATTATGCAATTTAATTGCATCCGTTTGTTCGCGGATTTCATTTCTAAACACATTCAAATGCAGTGAAATTTGCGGGAATTTTAGATACATTTGTTAGCTAATGGAATTACGCGATTTATTTACAGTAAGTAAATCAGTGATGGGAAAATGCGTTACACACAACGTTTGGTGGTTGATTTTTCGTACAATTGGTTTGCAATCCATTATTAATAATATCTAGTGGATTTCTGCCAGCACTCAACAGTAATTTATTATTTTAAAAGGAATT
The DNA here is from genome assembly GCA_963854165.1 of Sylvicola cinctus. NCBI lineage: Eukaryota > Metazoa > Arthropoda > Insecta > Diptera > Anisopodidae > Sylvicola > Sylvicola cinctus. Next base: position 27,927,078 of record OY974083.1, on the reverse strand, counting down.
TTGTTGCTATTCGCGCCATACTCAAAACTCATTTTGGATCTTTCCAAACAAATGATGAAACTATGAAGATGTACGAGTACACGCGTTGCTTTCAATTTACACGTCTATACTTTGATGTTCTGGACAACATTTAATTACCCATGTTTATTAAGTTATAAAGTTCACTGAATTTACTAAAAGGGTTTACATCAGTGGAGCACGTCACCTCTCCTTTCACTTATAAAGCTTTTAAAGTAAATAATTTTCATAATACTATAAATAACAATTTAATTAAATAAACTTTTTTAAGATTCGGTATTTGTGAAAAAAAAATTTTTTTTTAACTTTTATTTTTGTAATGTAACGACAACCACAATATGTTTACTGTTTATACAAGTAAGAACTTGCATTGTTTCGCTTCAAGCTCATGTAATTAATTAGGTAGCGTTTCGCATTTACTCTTAAAATTATGGAAAAAAAATCATCAAACGTTTTTTGGATGAAGAAGATTAGTGGAATCATTGCAATGAAAAGAAGATGTAAAAATGAGCTTGAATATAACCGCTTCTTGAAAGGCCATTCTAAATGATGAATAATAGCCGCACTCTAAATTCGGAGGAGTTGATGCTTTTGTCAGTGTGTTTGTGAACAAAATGAGTAAGTATGCATTCACAAACCCTTTCAGGGCATTCAAGGTTGCATGTTGCCAAAACATTTAATTAAAACAGGAAGTTTTTTAAATTATGGCAATTGTGGTTATTTCTACAATATTGTTATAGTGGCGTAATTTATGTCTTTTGCATTCCACATAATTAGCAATGCTATATAATGGTGAAGAAAGACGTATAAACTTGTTAGTAAAATTGAAAATATTGTGTATTGTTTGTTTAACACACACATCAACGAGTACATTTTACATGACAAATACCTTCAATCAGATCACGCCTTGTAATTTCCAATCCTTTTAATCATTGTAATAATTTCAATAAATCAAACTTGAAAACAATACGATTTAAATACAAATCCATTTTACTTACATCCAAAACAAATCGATAGACCCCCCCAGGCCCGAAGCCTACACTTAATTCAACGTCCTTTTGCTGCAATTTAGCTGAGTTCTTTATTTGCACAAAGCGCAACGAACAAAAGTTTCAAATTCTAGAAATCCTTTTAAACGATCAAAATCGTCTTGTTCATTTTGTTGCCGTCGCAATGCTGTGCGTCTAACCCGTAGGCGAAAAATATTTCCGAAACGGTAAAAGGGAAACTGAGACGCGCTCTTAACCATTATATTGCCTTGATACCCTGACATCGGATCCCACCCTTTATATGGATTATTATTGCTATCGTTTTGGGTTATTATTGGAATTATTATATAGAAGACGCTCCTCTTTTCGCGTTCACGTAACCACCTCTTTACCCCCCCCCCCCCAAAATCCATTTCTTGTCCTTGCAAATATTCGACTGTATGTCTCATATACCCCTATCCCCATGTCATTATTTTGCTATGTAGGGATCCATGTCCCTACAGCACAGCACACATGCACGCACTGATACTTGATATACGTTTATGTATATTAAATGTATACATGGGGCTATACACGCATGGTTGTTCGCAAGTATGTTCATGTGTGGCACGGGTGTTTGTTTTAGCCCACCCACTCGAAGCTTGTGAAGGATTTGCACCAACGACTGTAAGCCTCATAATATATTATTATTATTATCATTATTATTTAGAATTCGGTGGGATGGGGTGAGTGCCATGCATCGCATGCACAGGCGAAGGTGGATGTGAATTGGGTGTACATACGAGTGGGTGGTAAAATTAATAAAATCGAATTCCATTTGGCTTGTATGGCGGGCGCGTTTTATTAATTATTACGTACAAGTCGACTCGTTTATATGTATTTATGTGAAACGGATATGTTTGCGACTAGTAAGTACATAAATATTATAGGAAAAAAGGATCCTTATAACTTATAACATTGGGTGAGCAAGTGGCATATATAGAAGCAGGTACGACAGTGTAGATTGTATGTACATATTGGAAAAGCATGGCCGGCAATAAGTATAGAACAAACTTAGAAAAATGGGGCTGAGAAAACGAATGCCGAAATACGAAAGTAAAAATAGGAGCAGCAATAAGAGAGTAATAAAATTGAATAATATTATTTGCACAAAAGCGGACGGTATGAAATGGAAAAGATCGTGGTAAGAAAAATTAGGAATGAAAAAAAAAACGAACGGAATATGCGGATGAAGGGTAAACGCGTTAGACGTTTTCCTCTTTATTGAAGCGGTCGGCGAAAGCTTTACCTTGTATACATCTCTATAATGTAGAGAAATGAAGAGATGATAAGGGGAGGTTATGGAAACACTATATACCCACGAAAATGCAGCCCCATTCATTGACTGGCAATTTGTATTTCCCTCTTCCAATTTTTTTTTATATTTTTACAAACGCAAAAGAGAAAAACGCATAAACGAAAATGTTAGGAAATTTGAGAAGGAATAAAAATGAACATAAAATAAAAAGCAAAAGGATAGAAGTCAAACAAAAATTACTCGGTGAAGGCATACACCGTTTTTCTATGGGCCTTCAATGCTCGCATGACTGAAGGAAAAATCCGCATTCTTATCCATGGTTTGTATATGAGTATTTTTTCTTTGAAAAATTAAAAAGCAGACGAAAAACGGGTTTCGTGAGATATCGGTCCATTATCTCTTGCCTTCGCTTTATACATTTTTTTTTTTTTGTAAAAACGACTTGTATAAATAATAGTCATTAAAATTAGGGGCATATTCTACGGCCTCAAATTTAATTACAATTAAACACAAGCATGTGCAAACATCAAAAGGTTGGGGAGTGATTTGTTAATCATTTGTTTAATGAAAAAGATAAGAAAAAACTAACAAAGCATTTCTGTAAATTATTTAGTTAAAAAGTTGATTTCATTGGTTTGGCTAAAAATGTAATCAAGTTAACATAATGGGGAATTATTTGCGAGAACCCTTTTCCATTCTCGTCCGTTCATGCTGCGGATAAAAAGTAAAACCTCTGCATGAGTTTTTCTTGTATAGCAGCTATAGGTGCCCATTTCGTAATTCTCTAATTCCAAATCAATATGAAAGCGCCCGCAGAAGCCGACTCAAAGGATTTTTCTAGTTTTTAATGAAATAAAATGGAGCTAAACGAGTTCATAGTTTGTACACAATTTGCCAATTTAGTATACGTTCCATGTGCCTCCAAAGAGTATAACTGAAAAAAAGCACTTTTGCAATTTTCTCCCATTTTAAATTTGTTTTCATGTTATTTAACATTCTGCACGCTTTTTGATGTTATTTTGGTTCTTATCCATATACCAGCTCAGAGCTGCCTCGCTTTCTTTTCTACTTGAACAGAAGCCAATTGATGAATTACATTTTGGGTTGTGAACGACATTTTGTGTATTTTTCATCCCTTTGCCAGCCAACCAAACCCCCTTCTTGTGTCATGGCAATACATATTTTCGGTATTGCCGTATTGCTTATTTTCGCAAATAAAATCAAGGATTTGGTATTTTCTTGAGCTTGTTTGTTTGATTTTTGTGCGTGTGTTCATGTTGAGACGAAACAAAACAACGGCTAAACAAAACGAGGAGAGAAAAAAAGGATATATGAAAACAGAACAAATAAACAAAGGAATAGAAATTTATGATGGTAATCTTAGATTTCCTTCTTTTTTTTTTTCTCCATGCACAGAATTGTGTACACATTGCCTATGGCTTTGGTGCGAGGGGTTTCCTCCACTTCCCCAACCTATTAGGATATATCAGGGTGCCGACAGCAGAGCCAGAAATAATTGAGAAAGGATTCTACTTATTCCCTTTGTGTCTATTCAGTTCGCATATCTATGAAAGGGGACTTTAATAAAATGAGTTAACCTTAAAATTAATTTAATTAGGATTCAGAACTCAAAGGAAACGAAAATATGCCAAGAAATTTGCTTCGGCGAATAAGCCCTGGATGTTTATTCAAAAGTCGAGGGTTTGCTTCAATGGATATAAACGCCACAACACATCAAAAATGCCGCTGAAATTATGGTCCGAAGACAGAAAAACCAGGATTTGCTTTTAGGATTATGATCCAGGACTTAAGAAGAAGCATGAAAATTCATGCAAGGGCACAAATTGACCATTTGCGACGCAAGCCCACATAAAAAATGAAAAAATTCCGCATATACCAGAACTAACAACCAAAAAGGCTACATTGTATAGCATACATATTTCACTTTTATACAGAAAGATTGACTGGTAAAAGGATAAAACGAAGAAACACCACAAAATCTTTAAGACAAAGCACACGAGGATGCTAAAAGTATCGCATCTTTCAACATTGTTAGTCAAATCGGTCATAAAAGAATTTCCATCTATACAATGACGCACGTCACAGCTTTAGTCACTACTCACTATAATATGTTTGAGTTAAGTCGTTTGTATATTATATATGCTGTGGAGCTCGTGGGTGATTTGCCTGACTTGGCCTCAGTGCCATATGCATTATCGTTCCCATCTTCATAAAAATAATCATAATAAAGTATGACGTCGCTCGCTGTGATTGTGTATTCATACGTGTTTGTGTTTGTGTGTGAAGGCGAGCTTCGTACAAGCACACAGTTTGTCAAGGATGTAAAATGAAGACTAAAAGATGAAATTATTATCGCAAGAAAAGAATGCAAGTGATATGAAAAGTGGAGCAACAACAACAAATAAGAATGTCGAAATGGTTTCTGATGACTATCGGAATATATATATATGTGGGGGAGGGCGGAAAGAACTTGCGGTTAGAAATATGTTGGTGTGAAAAACACACACTGCGGTGCACAAAATCAACACAAAGAATCATGACAAACTTTTTCTCTTAAAAGAAATCTCAACTGTGCCATTAGTTGTGTTCCCAGGATTCATTTTTATTCCCCATACCCTTTATCGCGTGTCCTTATTTATAAAACTCTATAATACGTTTATATTCGTACGTATTCCCCCATTTCATCAATTTTGGCCGCTTGAGGGCGAAAAATAGAGTACCGGATAAGAAGGGCTGTGCTCCATCTTGATGCCAAGAAGCAGCTATCTCGTCAATATTTGCCAGCTCTGTTAAATTGTATAGCGAACTCAATTTTAAACGAGTACATACATTCAGCGTTCAGGATTTAATCATATTTAAATATTCAAATAAAAAGTATTGTGTGATATGGCTGGATATATAAAAATATAAATGAATTGCAAAAAAAAAACTGAAAAAGGGATTACCTGTGCGATACAAGAAGTCAGCACACCGTTCTCCAGAATAAATGCATTTTATCCATTTACCAGATTTGAATAAAATCAAATATGTCGGTAATATGGTAAAAATTATTTTATAAATTTGGAGTGAAATTGACAGCAACTGATTCAGTTTGTATTTACTATATACTCCTACATAATCGCTTCACACAATTTGCATAAAGTTATAATATGTAAAATGTTGTATTTGCTCAGTCGATTAATTTTTTGAAATCTCTTTATATGGTTAGCCAAAGCATTCAAAATTTGATGAGGTTAAACAAACACATGAATTAAGCAATATTAATTCAACCCTGCGTAGTCAGTCATACTTTTCACCAACCTTTTAACCTTCCCATGATAAGTCCAACATAGGGAACCAAAGCGCTACAAAGAAAAGCGGGCAAAGACGAAAAACCTCAGCCAAAAAGTGAACAGCTCACATATTCTTGAATTTTCTTTGTTCTCACTACATATATCTGCAGAATAATTTCGTTCGTTTGCTTTAATCTTATTTATATATTTTCTTGTTGCATCACCAGTCGTTCCCTTCGCTGCAACTGTATACGAGCACTTCAATTTAAAATTCAATTTCTACTCGTTTCATACAGCTCGAGAGGTTGCTTTTGGTCTGCAATATGTATATTAGTGGAATGTGTACATAGAAGTAGTACAGATTCAAATTACATAAGTGCACACAAAAGAGAAAAAAAAGCGGATTTTGTATTATGTGGTGCAACAAATTCACTAAACTGGTTGGTGTAAACGCCACAAATGTGATAACAGAACAAACCAAAACCAATTGAATTTTAAAAATACAGAAATGAAATTTAATGAAACCAACGAAATGTACGCGGGATAAGAAGCGGGTTGAAATAACAATTCAATTATACAGAAGCCTTTTGGCCGATATTGCATGAGAGAAAGCGGCTATGGGTGGGTGGATGTTGCAGGATATATCATGGTTACAATTTCACGGGTGGGAAACGAGATCGCATCTCCGAGGAACGACATCAGTGCTTTAATTTTATGTACAGTTCACAGACGGTGCCGAGTAATCATACTTTTATATTAATACATATTTATAATATAATACAATGCGGGTTTTTATGCTTTTAGGGAGTAGGGACGAATAATTTGTTGCAGAAGACACTCTGATTAGAACTGAAACGAAGCGCGTGCAATGAAGACCACATACAACATCCAACGACTTAAATGACAACCGCCACTTGAGTCAAAGTGCTCTCAATTTTAATTTTAAATTTATCAAAGAACCGTCCCATATTATTTGTCATTGAGTATTTCTGTATGAACCCTACCACCCACTCACTCGCAACCAGATATTACACGAATATGCAAACCTCGAATTATTATTATTTGTGTGATGGCTGAATTGTCAAACTTCTTTGTGACATGCATAAATATTTAATATGCGTCCCCTCTTCCTTCATAATACATTTTTCTTTGATAAATTATACCGCATTCATTTTTGAGCAAACAAATAAAAAAGTGAAATAAAAACATATTTTTTGAATTTATGTTGTAAGCGCGCGGCTATACTCGTACAGCCAAATGAATCAAATAAAATATAAAAAGCGCGTCCACTTCATATCTATATACAAGCTCGGCTCAGCTATATTATGTGGCTGAAATGTGTAACATTTCGTAAAGCTTTATTTTGTGCGGGAAGAGGAGATCGTGCTGAGTAAAACTTTATATCGCCAAGTTTTGAGAAAGTTTCATTTGTTTACGGCATAGAATGAAGGAAATACATTGAAATGTATATAAGATGGAGGAGCAAAAAACAACTGCACGAAAGAAACAAACATTCTTATCAACTTGTCCCTTTTTACTTTAAGGAACTTTTCATTTTTACCGCTTTCCTCCCACCAAATGATTGTAACGCGACTATGTATACAATTATGTATTGGGCACGGATTCTTAAATCTTTTGGCCAACATTTTTCGACACAATCCTGAATTTGCTTGACTCCGTCTACACTGTCGTGTTGCTGTTTGCTTTCTTGCAGGCAGAATACTCATGTACACAAAAATATGAGCGAAAAAACTTCAATTTAAAAAGTTTCCTACAGAATGGCAATATAATTTTATATTTATTCTATTCTCTTGCTATTTTCATCGTATTCATCTTGTTCTTCTTTTAATGCTATTTTTGAGTTTTTTACTCTCAATTTTTTTTTTTTTTATGTGTGTGTAACTTTGTTTGTTTTTTACAAGAACTTTATTATATTCTTAAATATTCATTATACAATTGCTGTCTTATTTTATTTGCATTTAAGAAGTTTTTTGTGTTATTTATTTGCTTGGATGTAAAAATGTTCATTTGAGAAACCTTCTTTGAGTAAGTATTCCTTTTCACGTATATAAGTAGTACATTATTCTTTTATTCAAATGGTAATTTTCTCATGACAGTTCCATGGGGAGAACTCCTTTTCTGGAATTTATTTCTTTTGTTACACCTTACAAAGTAATGTTCTTTTAAAAATTGTTACCGCACCACACAATGCATTACAAGAAAGCCACATCACAGTGTTGTCCCCAAATTTTTTATTCTTAACAATTAAATTTACATTCAGGAGGGCCTAATAAAATGATTATGGACATTCCCAAAACATCTCAATTATCCATATCAAACATTAACTACGTAATATTACTTTAGATTATTTTATTTACATTAGAATCTAATTGTTTCAGTTATGTACAAATATATTTTGTTTATTGTTATAAGTTTATTTTTATGTTTTACTAAATTTATGATTGCTTTTCCGAGTAATTACAAAAATTATTCGATTGAGTTAAAACTTGAGGCGAATTTGCTTGGAGATCCATTCAATATTTTCTGTATCCTTCATTATTTATTTAGTGGCTTCTCAATTATAAAGTCCATATTTGAACAAATCACTGTCAGTCGTTCCAAACATAACACAATATCATTTAGTAAAATTAGAGCTGATGCTATATTTTTTGAAGAGTTTTAAATATATCTAATTAATTATAAAGGCAACTGACAACTCATACATTTAAAAAAAGAAGACAAATTGTGTTTAAATGCTTTTATGTTTTGGTAAAATTAGTGAAGTTTTTACTGCAATACTATCTTTTCAGAACAAGTTTTAATTTACTTAGCTTGTTTAAAATATTTATAGTTCAACAATTGTTGTTTATCGTAAAAAGCAAGTTTCGTTTGAATTACTACAATAATTTATTTGAAATTTAAAAAAAAATCTTCAGAAGTAAAATAAGGAAAAAAATATGCCATAAAGCTATTTTTGTAAATTTTATAAATTGAAAAGGGGCCCGGGAAAAATTCACAAGCAAAACAATTATTTATTTATTTTTATGTATGTATGTTGGCAACTGAACAAAGTTTACAGTTAACGAAATCGTTTTTCATGATTTTTTATTTAACTCAACGGTTTTGCGACGTTTTATAAAAACTGTTGCTTCCAGCGTTAATTGAAAGGCAACTTCAAAATCCCCAGAACTTGAACATTTTTTTAGATAACATTTGAAATGAGCTTTTTCGTTAAGAACAACATTATACTTAATAGGAAAATAAGAAAACACAAACAAATCGCGTATTTTATATATACAGATAAGCGAGAAAAAAAACAGCACAGCCAACACCCACATTGTCTACACTGTGCACTGCAGAGTGCAGAGTCTCGCGAATGTACTTACGGTTTAGCTCCTCCCAAATTCCGTTTTCATATTTTTTCTATACCGATTCGAAATTATAATTTGTATAACGTAAAATGAATTCTGCGAAGGGATGAGGAGCATAAAAGAAAAACAACAAAGGAAATTGGAAAACAAGGAAAATTTCCCTTCAACTTCGCCCATTGACTTAATATTCTTCTTACAGCTTCTACATCGAGGAGAGCTTTGTTTTTTTAAATATGATTTCATTTTAATCTGTGCTTTTCTCATATCCACTTTGATATACAATTGTAAGTCGACACTCAGTGCGAGTGACATTATTAAAATCGTTTTGCGGCGTTTATAAGAGTAAATATATGTGCTTTACTAACATATTATGCTTTATAAATAGTAAAATTTGAATTCTATAGAATTCCCAGATTTGTTGCTTCATCAAAAAATGTCAGTACTCAAATACGTAATTTGATTGAGATGTTTTGGACATGATTTTTTTTGTTTCTTGCGTGCGCCGTGCATTTAATTAACCATTCAGGGGTTAACAAGCATCGAAATATTACTTCAGCAAGAGATTTATTTAATTAATGAATTCAAACGAAACAAAAAATAAAATCGATGAATATTGAAGCAGCCAATTTGCATGAACAACCCTTCAGTTATCGCAGTTAATCTGCATTGGGGGATAAAAGCTTTTCTTTAGCGTTCACGCCAACCATTTAATGTAGCACCAAACCAATGTACTTCACTGAGTTAACTAAATTTACATTATTTATAAAGGTTAATGAAGGTGTGATTAAATTAAAAGTCTTTGATCCGCTGGTGCAAATACCGTGCGTTATGCATCATCAAAGTAATCCAATTGAAGCTAAATGTACAAGGATTGCTATATAATTTAATGCGGCTATCCGCACCTCCGCCAATAATAATACACAACACAATTCTCTTTGTGTGTTGCGGCGATTAAGTGCATAGCACAAGGATGCGGATTTATGTTCTTTTCTATATTAAACGTTCATATAAAATATACAATTGCATGCCGTTTGTGTGGCCGCATTTAGCAGAACATTAAATACCTAAAGCAAGAGCTTTCAAAGATGATAAAACCTTATGCGAAAGGCTTTTAAGATTTATCGCGGTTGTTTGTGCGGATAACAATATACTGTACTGTTCTGCTGTACAGTGTAGAATACAGAATATATATGTTTATGTACCAGCAAAGCACAACAACTGTCTGCGCGTTTCAAGCTGCACGTCTCTTCAATTTATATATTTCAAACACACAAGCACAAGCACAAGCACACACAAACAGACACTCACACCAACAAACGCCGCGACCGGAAATTAAAAGATTGTAGATTTTGTAATAAATTAAAAAGCTTTGAGTTAGCGGGACTGTGCAGTGTGTACTGTGTAACCCAGCAATAATAATACTTTTGCCGCAGATGCACTCCTCGCCACCACAAAAACATAGTCGCACCTCCTACCCGCCTCCAAATTGCCACCCACCCACCGAGTCAACACCCTTGTGTGAACACCGCCGCGCCGACCGGTGTGTCTACATTTTATGTCGAATACAAATGCAGGAGAATAACTCAAAAACGACGACAAGTTAATTAAAGATTTAAATTTGGTTTTGTGAGAGAGCGAACCATTGCCACTCATCCTTTCGTGTACCGCAGAGCAATGTTTTTCAGTAATAAACAACAAAATGGTAAGTCGGAAATGGTTGTAATTTTAAGAATATACACAGTCAGGGTGGGGGAATTCGGGGAATTCAGATGTGAATGTCTAATAAGTGGTGCTGCTGGGAACTTGCAAATGTAGCTATGTATCATTTCTATACAGTGATTTTGTGTTCGCTGAGGCAGTGTATAAATACCCAATAGACAAAATCCCGTAGGGTCGTTCTTCAATGAATACATGCTTTGATATCAAACACAATACTTGTGTACAAGTGTATACAATTTTAAAGAAAACCTTAAGATAAGCTTGGTGCATGTTTAAAACATTATTTTTTTCTTTATATTCAAATTCCTTTCACTGCTTTAATCCAATTAGTTAAATGTTTGTGTCTCATTTGTAAAGGCGCTAGGGAAAAAAGAATTGGTTTAAAAAGCAAAAAAAATGTATAATGTAAAACGTTAACAAGTAAAAGACGAAGTGATAAGAAATCTGCAGTAAATATCTAATTTTGGGCCTCCCCTTAGCAATTTTGACTTGGAAGGGAAAAATTGTTTGACGCGTCTGTTAAATCACACCATTGCAAGTTTGAATTGCTCGAAATTTTGCTTGCTAAACGTAAGCTTTAACATGGCATATTGACGAAGCAATCAATTTGCAATTTAATGCTTTAAATCGGTGCAGTTTAAGTAAATTGGTAGATGTTTTCATTAATTAGTCATAGACATTTCTAAGCTGTTACATTTTTTACAACACAATGGAGAAATAAAATAAAATAGAATAGTATGGGTACTTGAAAGCCACTTTCAAAATAATTCAAACTTCATTAATAGATTTAAAATTTAATTAAAATTCTCACTGAATTTACTATGTGTGTGTCCAGTCTATCCGAAAAAAGAAACGTTAACAATTTTATTAATTGCTTTTATTGTTTTTGGTTAAAAATTATTATTCATCACATCTGCCCTTTGTGTTATAAAATATTTAAAAAAAAAATCGCATGTGAAAAGAAAGCATTTTTCGCAGCTGTTAAAAGCTGTTTAAATTAAAATGTTCACATTGTACTGACACACATGAAGTTCAAGTATGTGTAATGATTTTAATACTTTTCAAAATGCGATATAATGAAACTTTTCCGTCATCCCGCATACCCAAACTTTTTAAGCTTGTTTAAGTAATTTTGCTCAACATTTTTATTTTACTTTATACTATCAGGAAAACATAAGTTCTACATATTATTCTGTACTTCGTAACGCGTTCAATTTATATTTTTAGCGATATTTTTCATCGTCCAATGCTTTTCAGTCTGAATCCTGATAAATTATAAAACGGTGCAATGCAAACAAATGCTATGATCGTTAAATTAGAGAATCGGGAGGTGTACAAAAAAGAGCTTCACAGAGTAAATGGTCAATTTAATGCCGTTTGTGGACATTTTATGAATTTGAACATCGTGATGATAATGATACGTAGTACTAGGTCAATGCATGAGTTGCATCTATATATGCATGTCATACATATTTTATGCTATTAAAATAATGCAAAATAATTAAAATGTCATGCTGACATATGTTTAATTTTTAATGCTGTTTTGTGCTTGTTTGTTATTTTTCGCCGAATCCTGAGCGTATTATGTTTAACCAGTTATGTGTGTGCCCGCGCGCTTTTGTTTACTTTTGTGTTTTCCACACAATATTTGCCCCCCTTTTAACCATTATGCATGTCATAATGTTGTCGATTAATTACGTCATAAGAAGGGTCTTGTTTGCATATCAGTTTATTCGCACATGATAATATTTATGCTGGTTCATTGTGTGTGGATTGGCAGAAAATTTTCACACCCTCTCATAATGTTTACAACAATTATTATTGTTACTGCGTATCGCGGGGATGTTTTTTGTGTGTATTCTTAAAATTATTGACTGGGAGTAGAATGAATACGAATTTTGATCTTGAGTATTTTTTCAATATGACTCAACTAAATCTTGTAACAAATAAATTATTTAATATTTGTAGTCAGATTGAAATAATTAATGTTATAAAGAATCAGTGAGATGTAATACTAAAGCTTGATGATCAGTATGAACAAAAGAGCTCAGATAGAATAAAAACTAATATTCGATTCTGCCAAACGGCTGATTTTGCAAACAAACCTACGACTAAGTGCTTGAATAAATAATTGAAAGGAATGGTATTCTTCTTCACAGTCTGATATGCAAATAGTCGTCTCTCACCGGTCGTACGGCCATCAAGCAGTGGTCGCTGCGAGACTATTCCTATTGATTAATTCAATTGTGTCCAATGGCACACAAACATCGACCATATCTAACCAACTGCTACCATGGAGAATTAAAGTATGGGCAAGTCAATTATCAGAATATTTTAGAATTACAGAAGCAATTATATTGTTGCATATTTTTTGTTATGGACGAGTAGAGAAAATACTTATATATACCGGTTGAAGAGCGGAAGCAATTCAAATTAATGCAGAACATTTCTATAGAGGGTTTTTGCAAATTTAGTGCAGTATATTAACGGGAATACAAACAAAGCCAATTCAATATGTAAGATTAAAGTTGACCAATTAACAGTCGTATTGCCAGCAACATCCATCCACAAAGTCGATGAACACCCAACTTCCGGTTAGTCTCTCCCATATACACGTACACTGTACAGACATTTTAATATTACACTTGCATAAAAACGAACATACTCACATAATTGCATTCAGCCCGTTATGTTCAGTTCGGTGAACTCTTTTATTTGCAACAAAATAAGCTCGCGCCCCACCGGATGAAAGCGATGACCAGGATACTGGATAGGAATTCCATGTGCAATATAACAAATGGGTAAAAAAATGGAAAGGCTACTCGTTGGCGCGTTCTTGTATTAAATACATGCTTACATATACTATATGTTATGCCTTTTTATGTGACGATACACGTTATTAAAGCTTGCATGATGCCAAGTGCCAACTGATGTTTTTCATCATTTATGTTCCGCGCTCCCACATTGTTGCCCTGTTTGAACGAAAGGCGATTGTTGTGCCGTTTTTCCTGCCCAAAATAAATAATGCTCTCATATTCAATGGGAAGTGCTTCGGGACAGCGAACAACCCCATGACATTTAAACATTATTCTTGTATATTTTTTGTCCAGTGAAAATAATTGTATTTTTAGCAAAGATCGCATAAGCTGGCACGTTGACCTTTTCAATATTAATTCGGATTTTTCTTTATAAAATAAATATAATTTTATATCACCTCCTTTCAAGCACTCGAAATAGAATTAAATTGAGCCATGTGTACGCCATATAGCCACCTCTATCATATTTACTATTCGTTTTACTGAAAAGATTCCAATTTGTTATTGATCCTCCCCAAGACGATTCTATCTTCGAAACTTGCGTTGATATCTTTACTATCCAGAACATAACTCAAGAGTTCGGCATTGTTAATCATCTATAATCAGTTTGTATTCTGATTATGACCTGTGCTATTAATATTCGTGGCGACTTTCTTACGCTTTCCAATTTAGCTTTAAAATACAAAGTAAAACAAAGATAAACTGAAACCAATAAATGGAACTGAATGTCAATTAATACTGAAACAAATTTGAAAAGTGAAATTCAAAAAAATTAATTGTAATTCCAGCCAACCCTTTTCAATAGAAAATATGATGATTCACCCAGTGAATGAAATACAAACGCACCCAATACGAAATTAAGACGCCAGCAAATGGCGTAGTGTTACGTGTGCGAAATGGAAAAACAACTTCTTTCAAAAGTTTCATTAAATTAAAAGCAATTGTGGCACTGCTTTTACTTGATTTAATTACATGAACATCACATGTGTGTTGATGACCCAACATGTGAGTACTTGAGTCTTTCTAAGAGCTCTGGAACGAAATATGTCTTGTGCAGTTGCATTCAGACTGAATGAAATTGTATTTTCATATTCTATGAGCAGCTGAACATTGCAAAGTTTAAAGCAACTGCAAGTCTGCACGCGGCTGAATAAAATAATGAAGAGCAATAAAAGGGTCGGGTGTACGATCGACACAAAATTCACCTCAACATTTATTAATAACATTCCCTTCGCTGCTCGAAATTGTTAGTATGGTTGTACTAAGTATCCATTTATCTTTATACGAGTAGTTCGTTAGCAGTGGCCAGTGGGATAGTTTGGTGGGTGTGTGTGTGTGCACATTTATAACTGGAAAATTAGAAGGGGGACTGTTTACAGGAAAGGTCAACACAGAAGCACACGTGAACTGATGAAAGAAAGGGTTGTGCGGTTATCGATGAGCATGTTGCAAAAATAAAACAGAAGGGAGGAAAAAAAAGAAGGCAGAAATAGAGTAAATCCCATCAGCACAAAACAAAAAGCTCTGGCAAGTTCGATCGATATGCTGTCGATTCGTTAACCTCCTCATCCGCCACCACATACCCTGTGCACATTTGTTAAGTTTTGTACATGCATATGTGTGTACCTAGGTATTCGCTTTTATTGAAATCATGCTGTTCATCCTTTTGCTTTGTTCTGCATGTATCACCTACATAGGAATATAACTATGTATAAATGCGGTGCTTTCCGCAGTCATTTTGTTATACAAGTTTTTCAATTAAAATATGTGTGTAATCATCCCTCAATCCGGCCATACCCATTGTGTGCATTGAGCGCGCGAGTGCAACAAAAAGTTTTATTTAATTTCACTTTACTGAGTGGGGTTAGGGGTAGGTAATACAAGTTTATATGTTCGATATCATTTAAAAGTAGTTGAACATTTTTGTGGAATTTTATTTGTTTGCGCAAAAACTGCATATTAGGGATGAATGGGTGTTTTGCGGCGCCTTTAGTTCAAAGTAGTTGCAGGTACGATTTAATAAGCATTTTGTTTCTGTATCAATATTGGAATTCGGGCGGTAGAGACTAGAGACGCGTATTGTAGTTTAAGCTTAGATAACAGTCATGGTGGGTGGTTGGATCGTTTTAACTACACAACACAAATGTGCTAATTAATGCAAACAAAATAAAATGGAAAAACGTATAAACAGACAAATGCCAGAGTGGACAAACAAATGCGTTGCGGTTAGCTTTTATGCTGCTTCCAACGATGAATGCAAAATAATGCAGCATTAATGAAACGGATTTGTTTTGCATTGGCTGTTGTGTGGCATGAAATGAAAATCCTTTCTAATCAAGAGCTCAACGTTGCTTAAAAGCATGAATAAATTCATCACCCTAAATAAAATATTAACAGTCCGGATCTGGGTGTAATTAATTACATTAGTTTTCCGCAAAAAGTGGAAGGATATAATTTTGCATTAAGTTGATTTAATAGAAGTATTAATTTTTTGTGTTTTCTATTCAATTATTATCACAACTTTAACAAAACTAAATACGACACAGCGGTCAGCGAAGTATCATTAGTGATTCACCAACATTTTCAATTAATCGTTTTCTTATAGGCAACTTCATCATAACATATTTCATAACAAAATAATTGCAAATAAGGCTGTCAATTAATTCAGCAAAGTCTGTGGTTTGGTCAAACATTTATATTATGTTGGAAGTTGGAACTTGAAGTACATGGCGAAATACCAGCCAATTTCATTGAGAAATAATTAGTATTTTAATGAGCTGCTTAAATTCATGTCTTAATTAATCATTGTGAAAGGCCACTCCCCAAAAATGTTTGCTGCTCCGTAAGAAATAATGTTATAGTGTTGTGTTATAGAGCAATCTTATTACGGAATCAACTTGCGATAATAAAAATAAAACTGGTTAGGTTGCTTTACTTTTTAGAAAAATCTGCGTGTTACAATTGTTGCATTTTTTTTTTGCAACATTTGTTTAAAAAAATAATTGGCCCAAGTTGTTATTTAACATATTGTGCAGCTGAGTTACAATATGCACATGAGGATAGCTAGCTACTGGATGGTCACCACTATTGTGTTATGGGAGGGAATGTTTGGTGCGTTTTGTAGAAGCCACGTCGGCCACATAAACAAATTGGTGCTTATCTTTCACAACACATAGTCCGCTTTGGTCTCAGTTTCGCATTCATCTGCCGCCACCCCACACTCAACGGATTCATGGAGAACACTTTTATACCAGCTCTTGCACAACACACAGTGTCTGATTAAAATTCAGTTTGGCTGTACATTTTGTACATACACGTATAAGTTTAAAAGCTATTTGAAAAAAATGTGAAGCACAATTAAGGATGAAACGGCGGTATGGGGGAAGCTTAAAGGACTAAAAAGCACTGTGCATACAAAAAACCGTTCGTATACAAGTGGGTGGTGGTTGTAAAGTTTATTGTACCGAATGCAAGGGCAAAGTACGATGCAGATGAATGACACAAGGGAGATAAAGATCCTTTAAAACAGAAGAGAACCAAAAAAATTTAGCCACACTAAAAAAGGGAGTAGAAACAACAGCAAAAATATTTATAAAAAAAAAAAATGAATATACCGTAATTTTTTTGGGCGGTGCTCATCAATTTTTGTTGTCGGTTCGCTGTGCCTGACATTTTATTTTGATATTCCTCTCAAAATGTTCGAGTGTAGGAACCGGAATTATTGTCGGGGATAACGGGAGCCGTTTTCTGTTGTATGCTGCAATGGGTTAGGCCTTCGTTAGAATTCCGTTTTTTTTTTCTCACTTAGTTTTGTGTCATGTTATTTCTTGTTGTTGATAACGCAAAACTTTTGCAAAATGAAACACATTCTGCTGAAACTAAAATTATCAGTGCACATACTATGTGTAAGGGCAATATATAGAGCATATTATGACAAGAACAGTTATACCTGTGCCACGCGGCTATGTGTGTTTTTGTCAGTTAGATATTTTCTTTTTGTGCCCCATCCGCACATTATACCTGCAGAACATGCATTCATATATGAGGTTGGCGTAATAGCACATGCCGCTGGGGAGGACTGGTGGCAAATGAACGAGGGGGTGGGTTTGTTGATGGTGGTGGTGGTGTGATTTAGAGCTTGGGGTTATTTGAAAACAACCACTGTTTTTTTATGTTGAGCGCTCGTTTGTGTTTTGGGCACGAGGCTGTGCGTGGAGCCACAGCGGTAAATGAAACGCGTTAAAAAAATTCTATCGAAAACCGATTTCATTTTTGCATTTAGAATTTGCTTTCGTTGCATGCAAATGCAGCAACATCATCCTCTGTCTCTGTGTCGCTGCACGTACTCGTTGATGAGTGTTGGTGGTGGTGTCATTTGGGGTAAAAATACTTTCTATTAACGAAATTTCAAAGCATTTTGAAATGTGTGTGTTTGAATTTTATTTTGCCTCGTAAATATTTAACAATTTGCTATGTTAAAAAGCTGGTTCTAAAAAATATAAAATGCATGCGAATAAACTAAACGGATGAACAGAATACCAAATTCATTTTGGTATTTGCAATTTTTTAAAGCCGTTGTGTCATCACGATACACATTTAGATCAAACTGCATTGTTTGCTATCTTTAATCAATGTTGTTTTTTCTCTAATAATTTTAAAATTTCAGTTTTTCGCACTCCTTTTAAATGCAATTGCATTTAAACAAAACTGAAAAAATGTTTTTACTCAAATGGTAAATCCAAAATTCGATTAATTTAATTCTTTAAATTAAAACATAATGAAAAAAAAAATCACTTTGCACGATCGCGTGCGCCGCCAAAACATTGCACAAATTGAAAGCAACGCGTGCTGCGGAAAGTAAACCAACCGTGTAGAATAGCTGAAGCAAAAGAGGACCAAGTGGGCGGTTTGCCGTTATTTTGGCTGTGAATACAACGTACGGAGGAGTCAGGCGCATACAGTGGTTATAAGAGGGGAATGGACGATGGTATATTGTAACGAAGGTAAACTTTTCAAAAGCCATCAAAATTAAACCATCAACATTCTGCCATTGCTGGTTTCCGTGCGCTATCAAATCAACGGGAAAATTTTCTGTGTTTAAGGGTTGGGGTGGCTCGCGTATTTCTCTGTAATTGATATGGAAAAAGGGTGTTGTTTATGTTTACCTGCTGTACTGCTAAATGTAATTCTCTTTCACACACACATAAAATCGAGCAAAAGAAATGTTTAATTGAAAAACAATTGAACGCAACTGTACAATAAGGTGAAAGTGGAACATATAGAGAGTGGACAGGCATCAGAAAGAAAGAAAGGGTTGTGTTTAACTTTAACATAACAAAATGTTTTTTAGGGGGACGTTTGTTTTAAAATATTATGAAATAAAAATACGAGGATTTAGAAAACATGACTTATGTGTATTAAAAATAAGAAAACAATAATTATTATTAACATAAAGCTTCATTCACTATTTATAACTTAAATATGATTCACTTTGACTTACCAAATACTAGCATTTATACACTTTGTTTATCATTACTTTTGCGTAATTTCTATTACTTTCTTTTCTTTGTTTTGTTTGTTTCTTTTTTTACTATACAATTGTTCGTATTCTTTTTTCAGTTGCTTCATTTAATTTAGCATATTTTGTTTTTACTTTGTTTCTGTTGCATGCATCGTTTTGCTTGTTTTGCAATCAAATTTTTTTTTGTCTCCTACTTGATTTTGTTTCTTAAATATATTAATCTATTTATTTATTATAAATTCAATCGCTGTAGCGATTTGAATGCACCTAAAATAGCTAATAACAAAAATAATAATGGACTAATAATTGTATCACTTAAGCGTGTTGCGGCGCTTAGGCCCATCGTCTCAGTAGCTGAGCTACGCGACACTTTACTCCGTGCAGCACCCTCAATTATATTATTGCTTTCCTCGTTCGCCTCGTCATTGGACTGCTGGTCGTTGACGGTGTTCTTAAAGTCGTTCGCAAACGTCGTCGGACCACCTAGTGAGCTACTGCTGCCACTGCTTGCGACAGCACACTGACTAGGCGCCTTCCTCCATCGTTTTGTGATGTTCGGACTGAAGCCTTCAATATATTCGGTACCCTGAAACAATAAATAGAAAAATTCTTTTATAATTTGACTGTCACATATAACAAAAATTGTAAGTAAAGAAGCGAAACTTTGTTTTTGCTGAAAAAAACCTTTAAGAACATTGATCAATCTATCAGCTCAGAGACATTAATTAAACAATACGTCCAAATGCAAATCGTATATATCTGCTTCACCATCAGTCATCTAATGACGTCCATCCGTACACATCGTACCAACGGATATAAGCATGAAGAAGCGGAAGGACTGTGAAAAGCACTAGCGCATAGTTATATATGTATAAGTGAGCTTTTTTGTAAGACCGCGCACACGAGGGGATGCAGACAAAAAATAAAAAACTGTAACGGAAAAAGTGTTGACAAGTGGAGGAAGTCGGACGTCGGATGTCCATTGTAATGAGGCCTTGTTACATTATTATCTTTTGCTGAACGCTTTAAGCACACTCTACTGAACTTACACAGCTTGTCAAACAGAAACGATTGATTCAACGCAAAATTTTCAATTTAACATATTATGGTACACTCTACAAGAAAAATGCATTAGGACTATTCTTTTAGGGAAACTAAACAGATGATATTATGATAGTCCTAAAAACAAGAAAACAAAACAAACAACGTATACTAAAGAACTTCTATGCAACGAAGAAACTTCTGTAACACGACTTTTTCTACACCAATGGCAATTTAAATATATTTTAACTTAAATCGTTACTTAAACGTGCTTCAAGCATAAGATTTGTATATTTTGGAATTCTTTTCTTATACAGATTACGGTACCGAACGCGAACGTAAAGTTTAAACTTTCTCATAAACATAACAAATGAATAGAAAAGTTTGACTTTTTGTGGTTCATTTGACTTCAAGATGAAAATAGGTGGAAAAGTGTTTGCAAAAAAAACCTACAAATTTCCACCATCCCTCGCTAAAGTCATGATTTGCCTAAACTTTTGTCGATGAACTTAAATTGAATCCACAAAGAAACGAGTAACAATGTGAATAACTTCTTTGATTCAATTCCCAAACTTGAGGGTTTAACCTCATCATAGCCAATAACTGCATACAATACAGCAAAGCAGCATTGAATTGTACGCTTTAATTATGAAATCGATTACATTATCACAACATCGCCTTTGAGTGTTGAAAAGAGATGGAAGATGCACATGTGAGAATGTGTGTTTTCCTGGCGCATTGGGAAATTGTATTCACTGAGAATTATCTTGAAGATATATTTAACCTAAATTTAAATTACAACAATTAATTTATCTTGAAATATGTACTTTCTTCGCGCCTCCTTTTATTGTTGTTGTATAATTTACATACTCCTTATTTACGCATCGTTACTTTATTGATCCTGTTATATCTCCTTCTTTTAGTTTAATGAAATATTCATTTGAGTTTTTTTCCTAATTGGATACACGAGTACCTATGCACAAGCAGATTTTATTGAAAAAACATTCCTTAACATAATAAAGTTGCATCTTGTAAAAACTTTCTGCGTCGTTCGTGTAGTTGTCATGTCTCGTCTAGTCTGCCCACACAACACCGTCGTCTATATCGTAATTTCCCTATTACTCCTTTGCCCAACTTTTTTGATAAGATTTACTCGACAAAACTTATCTCTTGAATATGGCCTCGTTCTCGTTAAACTTGTCCAATTATTTTTCAAATCTCGTTGATGCTTTCAGCAAACTTTGCCTTATCACATTATCCCTTTAATTGATGTCCAATTGTTGAGCTTGAATTGTAATTGTGAGCTTCTACTTTATGGTTGTGTTAGCTAGTGCTGCAGTACAACAGAGCGCACAAAATCAGCTCAACTTGTAAATATTCCAAATACTTTTGCAGCACCATATTTTCCCCCATATACCCACTGCAGTTACACCCTAAACAACATGCAAACATAGCAAAGACGTCGAGGCAACTTGTGCTGGAAAGTTGTGCCAAATGAATTTACAACTTTACTTGCGAACTTACACCGAACATGATGCACTCCCATTTATGCATCTAATTTCTAGTTTCAAATCGAAGAGAAATTTGCCGGGAACGGGAATGGCTGTATGCAATTGCAATGATTTGAAATTTTGTATGTACGATTTGTATTTTTTTGTTATTTCTTGTTCAAATTTGAAACTTGCATTTGTAAAATTCTTTAACGAACCAAAGTTCGTGTGTGCTTTGTATTCAATGGCGAAATGGATTAAGCGATTTGGAGTTTACTCGTACTTAAAAAAATATCTATTTTCAACATAAGTTTTTAAATTTGGTAATTAAATTAAGAGTATTCACACTTCACAGGAAGAAGAGTAGAATGCAAGGAAGAATAAATGCATTCAAACGTTTTTGTAAAATTACATAAATGTAGGCGTTTTTGCAAATTGAATATAAGCTCTACTTCAACTCCAATGGTTTTAATATAATTTCAAATCGAATCCTCTTGTCAAAATGTTTGGACCGAATGCTAATCCAACATCAAATCACCAGCTTAAACTTTATTGAGAAACAATTGAAACACCCATTTGCTGAAAATGCCAATACTCAGCAGCCTTAAACGTCCAATTATTTGGTACTTCTTGAATATAATTTCGATGTCACTTTGATTGATATGACTACATTGCCATTGCACTTCCAATTGAGATTAAGTGTATTTGGGGGTTTCAACAAACATCTCTATAGCACTCAATCAGTCTTAAGACAAACTTGAAATTGACAATGTACATTGATTAAACGAAATGTTGTGGGACAAAATCCAATTCAACATTAATTTACTTCATCGTCTGATGCCAAAATATATATTGACAAACTTTAAAGCAGACAAACACATGAAAATGAGAGAAAACAGAAGAATCGACTCTAATTTCACTTAGCAAATCTTTGATCTTATATTTCGCACATACTTTCAACTACACAGTTATCCGCAGGGAGTTTTAGAGTTCATCAGGCGACTTTGTAGCATGCACAGACATCTACCCAGTGTGTGCACTGTGCACGAAATACGAACAGCACAACATGTAATGTGCATAATCATGTGCAATGTATCCTAAAATATGTACGTGAACTCAAGAGCGTACACAGCACTCACTGCTCCACAATGCACATGTGCAGATTTTATATATTTACATGGATTATCTGCTGATGTAGTAAGTAATCAAATTTTAATGCATCGAAGTAAACAGCAGCACATCATCTCGGCACATCTTGCATGCATTTTCGAAGAAAACTGAACATTATGTGTGTCGAATTGTACAAACTGTGCCATACGTTGTTGAGTGTTTAAGTGCAACATGCATTAATTTTAGTTTAATATTAATGGCATATACTTATTTAAATCCATTATATTTGCGGCAGAAAACCTAGTTACAAGAAATTGCAATGCAACTTTCGAAAAAATTTGACAATTAGCGAATGTATTTTGTAAATTCATACAATAGTTTCATTTTCGCACAACATTCAGTTTTAATGCATGTTGATCAATGATCACAAATGTGCATACATTGCACAACCACAATACATTGTGGAACACTATACTATCGAGAATCTCCATCTGCTTGTAGAATAATCCCCAATGGCCATTTCCGATCGATCGTATCTGTTGGTTTATTCCGTTCATTTCAAAGACAAGCAATGCCACAAACTGCAACTACAAGTATGTGCATTTATTCTTCATCCAATGCACTTGAGTGAAACATTGGTGATTGGGGTGTGTAGCATTTCACTTATATGTACATAGAGTCATTCGGTGAACACAATCCACATAAACTGAAGCTTTTTCCAGAGAGAAGAGACCATTGTGCTTATGTTGGAATGGTGGTGCTCCATGCTGTAGGGGTGAGGGGCGTCGAATTGTGATAATAAAATATACATTCATTGTGAATATAGACAAGGGCGAAACAATAAATTCACTTCAGCCCTGATGGAATTGTGATAATGACAAACGTGCCCTGATTTTAAAATCTATTGGCTGAACACAGTCGGACGAGCGGAAATTGTGTGTGCCTCCCCCACCAGCCTTAAAATTGTAAACACAAATAAAACTTAACACACAAAAGTGAGTAAGCGCAAAGTAACAAACACCTAACTGTAGACTATTCTGTGGGGTATAAGTTTGGGCGGTATACGAGATATATTCAACGCGATGACTCACTCGGTGTTTTGGTTAGTGTTGGTGTAGTGTGCTCGTCGATGCTATCAACCAATCCAAGCAACTGAACAAGCAATGGGAGCCAAGAAGCGTACATTAACATTACAGCCTCAGTTCACGTTCGTTCGATGATATTACATTTTAATTACAATTAGCTGGAAATAACATGGACATTTGTCTAATCGTCTGCATGAACAGAACACTGCTTACAACACCACAGAAGCTCTCAGATGCAGGAGACGCAAGCAGCAAAATATCACAACGCGTATTATGTGGAAGATATTTAATGTAGGTACCAACACCAAAGCGCATTCATATGTGCGCGATGCATAAGAAGCAGAGGATATGAGAACCAACGGATAATTAAACATCAACAACTGAGAAACTCATTTAACTCTTCCCATGCGCGTGTAGTATTGTGTTGTGTATGTTCATGTTTCAGCTGAAACAAGGCACACCGCAGCCCAACAACAATAACACCACGCGATAGAACAATACACGAAAATTCATTGGTAATTTCCATGACTTGCCACTTTGGGTATATAGTATTATGTGCTTTTAAAGATTGCTTCATAGCCGTAGATGTACTAGCGGGATAGAGCCCCCCTTTATTGTAGGGCTACATAACATTCAACTAACTTCAATACGAATAGCGCAGAGATTGTAATAAATGATATTTTCTACTTACGGGCACTATCGTGTGTCGAGAGTCCCAGCACATCGCCTTAAATGAGCCATGGCGCATCACCCGCTGAAAGTGTTCAAACTGATTTTCCCAATCATAGCTGACTAGGCGCGACTCCAATGTCATGCCAGCCAAATCTGCTGGTGCCGTAATCAGTACTGGATTTGAATTTCTGTGAAAAAATAACCACAAAATGTTAAAAATTGAATTTCATATTTTTCTGGTATCAAATTGGGTTTAGAAGAAAAACTTACACAGCCAATTCCTCAATTCCCAGCGAATGCAACACAGTGTTGAGGCTAGGTAATGAGTGGCACGTCGTTAACCGCTTCTGTCGCGGATAGTACATTGTTAAAACAATGCAACTCTCTTCGCGCGTCGTCAAACCACCCAATGTGATTAATTTACGCGTTGAGCTGTCGTAAGTGCACTCCGATATCAAGCGGTCACCGGGCATCGTTCGCACCGGCATTCGTAACCGCTTAAATTCCTGATAGTATGGATCAATATTGGTGTCGTGTGAGATTGGCATTAACTCTTCGCTGCCACGTATGTGTCGCAACCGAATTTCCTTGCCAATCATGTGGGTGCGCATCATGACCGCAAAAATGTTGATGCCTTGTCGGGGGAATGCCTTTTTGGTGCACTCCTCAACGCATTGACCCTCGGAGACGACATGTGCCTGTCCTGGGGGTATTATATGTCGCCAATTGGGGTCAATACCCACGGACATTACGCCAGCATCGTATTTGCGTAATGTCGGTGTGTAGTAGAACTTCAGTCCTGAATTGTCAGCCTTTTGTGGCGTAAATATGCGATCGCTGTTACCCATGTTGCTGTAATGTGTTTCCATAAGAAAGAATCTCGACTGATTGGGATCGAGTGCCAAGCCAGCCTCCAATGGATACGTGAAGCCCTAATTCAGATGAAAAGAACAAGGAAAAATTAATATAACCACATGAAATCTTAAACCAAAATCGTCGATGTGGAAATTATGGCACAAGATATGTACGGACTGGGGAGTATAACATAAGACGGAGATGCTTGTGTATTTTGTGTTTGTGGGGGGAAAAAAATGAGCAAAGAATGACGCCTTCAGTCATGAAATTGATTGAGTTTTCTTTGTTGGTGTTGTTGGTTTTTGTGATTTTATTATTTTGTTTAGATGAATTACCTCGGATCCACGCGCCCAAGTCGCTATGATTGCGTTGCACGAGATAGGTGGGTTGTTTGGGCGATAACATTGCCGACCCGGTTCCCTTGATGCTAATTCAAGTTCAGCAGTGGCCCCTTGGCACTCGTACAATGTAATATGCTGGATGTATGGCACACTCGCTGTTGAGTCAAATACGGGTTCATACTAAAAGGTGAAAACATAGATATAGAACAAAGATTAAAGATTGTTGCATTTTCGTTTAAAGATTAATGGCGTGCAAACTGAAACACATGATACACGTACTTTGACAACATGATGCTTCTGGTCGAGGTCGGCCAACTTGAATGTCTTGCACCAATAGAGGGTGTCATCCTTCTGCGGCAGTTCAACATCTTGATTTCGTAGCTCAAGAATCTTTATGTTGGGTTCCAGTGTGGGCTTCTGGAGTGACTCACGTTGCGTCAACAGTAGTGAGCGCACGCCACGTGTTGCGTCTTGAACGCTGGGCAAACTTCCGGGCTCTATCGAGCCCCGTCTCGGATCCTCCTCATGGTAAATGTATAAGATTCGAATCGTGTCGTTCTGTAAATAAAAAGCGAACAAAAATTTAATTATAAATTGCATCTCTTGGACATATTATTCATTTTCATGGCATTATCAACATCATCTCTACACGCGGCTGCCACCAGACTACATTATAATAATAATATGTGAGCACGGGGTTAAAAACGCGCAAGCGGTTCGTTGCTGTCGCGCTGCTCAATTGAATGCACTGCCTCCGCTGTGCTGCTGCAGTTAGTGCATACAATTTCCCGCATCTACATACGCAGCAGCGGCAATTATTCATAAATTAACTATCGTAAAAACATAGCACGATGTTTTTAAATGCGTGAGCATCAGCGACGAATAAGACAATTTATTTTATGGACGCGAATGCAGCGGGAAGGATAAAAATGACATATTACAGTCATTGAGACTGTCCGTTGTCTCTAACGACTAACTTTTATGTATACGCTGGACGATGGTGCAGTAATTACAAGAATCTTTGAATTTACTTGACTTTTTCATCGGGCAAGCAGTGCTTGTGCGAATTGATGCACATACAGTTAGTATAGCTGTACATAAGAAGCAAATTGCGGCAGTCGCCACTAAGAAGAAATTAAAAGAAGCTGCAGCAATTGACTGAATGTCTCCTCTTGCGTGTCTGCTCAAAATATAATATGTTGCAAGAACATACCTGCAACACACTTTTTACATGCAGAGGGGTTAAATTACAAATGAAATTGAAGAACTTGTGCAGAGAATGAATCTGTTGGGTCGAAGACGACGCACCATAATGCCTACACGGAGAAAAACTTGCCATGCAGGTCTTGGGGCGATTTCTTACATATGTGACGTTAAGGCTTAGGGAGTTGCTCAGTGTAGTGAGTAATGCGAATATCTACGTGCGGCCATATCGAAATGCAGTACATGCGGTGACTGCGTCAGCATTTTCCAGTTTATGAGTTTTCATACAAATGCAAGCGATTTGATTCAGGTGCACTCGAAATGAACACGGGACACACAAGATTGACGCAGCCATGCATCGAGAATTATTGCAAAGCCGGCTGAGGAGGTGAGTGCAGTTGGTTGCGCCTGCAGAAGCTAACAATCACCGAGCAACAACAACGCAAAAAGGTGTTATTAAATGATGGAATGTGTCCGAGGCATAACTTGAATAACTTGCCTGAATTCTATGCAATTTGCCAATGTCTCTTCATCCGTTGTTCAATTTTTGTCTTTTAATTTGCTACCTCTCTCCTTTGCGTGCTTGTTCGCAGTTTGGTGCCCCGCCATCCAAATCCCCGGCAGCTACGTTATCACACAAGTGTGCGGCATTATGCTGCTGCCCTTTTTTTTATACATTTTGGGTAATTCCGCTTGGAGTTAGCCAGGGTTCTATGTTTTATTCGTTTTCTTGCTAATTTGGCCACTTTATTAAGAATTGCCACTTTAATTACTTGTGTTTCTTGTTTGACCAAAAATAACAAAAAAATATTAAATAGACATAAACGGACGAGAATGGCATGAAAAAGGAATCAACACTTTCAATGTAGGTTTATGACGGGCATCGGACATTAATTGTAGCCTAAAGGTTTAATGAATGTAAATCAACGTGCAATACAACGAATTTGAAATGAATTTAAAATGTTTTCGGTTGCATACGACAGTGAAATTTAAAACTCGCATGAATTGGAAATGTGATAAAATTTTTATCATAAATCGCAAGAAAACGTCATGATAAATTTTAGATATCGACCTTAAAATTGTCACATTTTGCCCTTAAAAAGTTTACAATTAACCAAAGAATTTCATTAAAACTAACCAGTTTGAGTAATTTAACTTTCAATTTGCACAAAACCAATTCAGATTCAAGTATAAAATATTAATTTTTTTTTGGAAGTTAAAAGAAGGACAAAATCAATTATTGAAGCGAAACTTTTGAATTATGCATGTATGTACGAAGCTTTGATGATTCATTCGACGAACAACACTCGATTTCAACCTGTAGTGCAGTAAATTTGGTTGAATGTGGTACCGTTGAAATTTTTCCAGGATTACAAGTACTTACTTTGTGCAAAGTTAATTGCATTGTTAAGTGCTGTCTGTTGCACAATAAAATCAACCCTTATACACAGCAAACTCATTTAATCCCGCACTCCCAGTGTTCCATTTCGTAAAACTTGTTTGCATATTTTATGTGAACCAATTTAACGTATCACATTACCATTACTGGGAATTGCGTTTCACAAGTGCTTCAACCGCCAAGTTTAAGTAACCGCAACTATACGCGATGTACTTTTTTTTTGATGTACAATATTTTTTTTATATGCATAAGTATGTACGAGCACAGCATTATTGTGTAGGTACTTAGTTTTGGGTTGCGTAAGAATTTTCGTGCATATCAGGTTATTCGCTTTGTGGCCGCAGCCACACCGCCACACATTGCCGTGTGCGCGATTACGGAACACACATTACATTTACGAACATGTAAATAATGTAAACAATTTTCTTGACTCTTATGCCAAAGCTTTAATTGAAAATAAATTGCCTTGTTACTGCCGCGGTCCGGTAAGTAGTTAATAAAATTCCAAAAGCGAAAAATGGCGCGGTGAATTTCAGTGCGCAGTTAAAAGCATTGCGAGTATGCGCGTAAGTAGAGTTAAGTGGCGCACAGAAGAGAGGTTAAGTTTGGATGCACATTGTTGGTGCAGTGCACAGACTGTCAGTATAGGCAACAATCGGAATTGCGGGACAATATAGTCCAAAAAGAAGCTTGGATAATTTTCACTATTATTTCCATTTCAGCACTGGCTTTTGTTTGTGCCTGCAGTCATGAAAAAAAAGCTGCAACAAATGTATGCGGTGTTTGCGAAATCCCACATGAGTGTTGTAATGAAATTTGCTGCAAAAGAGCGCATCAAACTATAGTTAACGAGCGCGCTTTTTATGCGATTGTCGTTTTACTTGCACATTCAACGTACACTTCAACTGAATGTCCAATTTTCTCAAAATTACATATTGTCACTGCGAATCCGCATAGTTTGTGTGTTCCAACATAATAATGTTAGGGTTCTGCGAATGGTGTGGCGCGCGCAAAGTGCAAAAACAAACACATTGTTTTTTTTTATGTTGCTTTAGCCAGCAATTTTCTTTTGCTTCACAACACGAGGGAAATCGAGAGACAATGACATGTCATTAAAAACTAATTTCTCTGCCAAAATCCTTGAAACGTACACAGTAGAGCGACGTCATGTTGAAGGGGAGGTCAAAGTGCGCAAGGGGAAAGTCGCGTCACTCTTTGTTCCCATTGCCTTCATTTTTGTCGCCAATGCTGTGCTGCTGTTTAAACACATAACGATGGTAATCAAAGTTATAACATGTACGAACATGACATAATGTCCGCCCGGTTCTCCCTCCCTCTAAACCGCTCACTCGCATTGCATAATTGTTAAAAATGCACTTTGAATATAATGGGCGACAGAAGCATTACCGTCATCAGACTCATCACCATTACCTATATATTATGTGAACACCTTTCCAATCGTATATATTATGTGAGTATTTTCTCTGCATTCTGATGGGGGTGTTTCGTGCATTTTTCTACCTCCTCTTGAGTTTATAATTCATTATTCTTCATGGTCGTGTCTGTCGGGCGCACATCATCCCATCGACACACAATGTTTCCGCCACTCTATTGTCACTGCAGTGCATCGCGAGTGCTGTCATATGTCACAAATGTTGCGACAAGTTCCAGAATGCATGCTTTATAAGTTAATGGAAACACGAAGTGGAGATTACTTGGTGTGTGGAGGACAATGGTCACAGCCGCAGTGACAACATTGAACACAACATGTGAGCACATTTTGTATGCAAAAATAAATAGAGGGAGTGCAATCCAACACACCAAACTACATGACTCTGACTGGACTGTGTGTGAGTGCGGGGAACAATTGAAAACATCAAAGATTTTGTTGCGGAGGCAAGTTCCAAAAAGGATTATATAACTGCATGTAAACTGCAGAGTCTGATGTATATGCATTTAGATAGAACGCGCTACGGTGTACATCGCTGGCGTATAGAATTGCAGCAGCAGCAGCACCATTGCATCAAGAGTGTTTTTGGGTTGTACGGGAGCATGTCAACATTATTGAACTGGCAAAATGGCGTGTATTGAAATTGCATTTCCCAATCCCTTGTATATCCTAAACACACACAAATAGGTGAATGTATAGTTTCTAAATTTTATGCATACAGGACGCGTGTGTACAGGGATATCAGAGCTTTTGTGGAAAGCTTGTGATGTTAGCGATTAAATTGGCGACACAGTTGCTATTTTTGGTATGTGCTGGATCGATTCTTTAATCTGTATTTTCGCACTCGAGGGCGCCAAACACAGGACACCACATTGAGTATCCGCTGTGTGGTTTAATGTACAATATACATAAATTAAAATACAGGCCAAAAAGTAATGTGTTCCGCGGTTGCCCAAAGTATGAGATCATCTACATTAAAAGCTATACCGCCTTACTTTTGTAAGTTATTGCTACAAAATAATGCACTTGCGAAAATAAAACGACCCGGTGCAAACCTGTAGGTAATTAAAAACTTGAACCAGAAGTAAATGTGTACGGCACACATTCGATGTGCATCTTACAATATTTAAAAAAAAAAATCTATTACTCTCGTAACAAAATTAACAAACGAATGCATTAACATCACAAAAGCTTGGTGCATTAACTGTATCAAAAGACGTGCATGCTTTCAGCACTTTTTTAACACCACATTGCATGTAATGCAAAACCCCAATTCCAATTGAGTGCTCCGTGTGATTCATTTCGTTCTCCGTGATCCCTGTTTGACACGGATCCAAAGCGAATTGGATGAGAATAGAAAATCACATGTATTTAGGATATTGCAGTGGGGTTTAATAACAAAACGAAAATGGTGCACAAAATGTACTAGTGTATGAAGGTTTTGTGGTGGAATAATAGCTGCACATAGAAAATGTTACTCACCGTAATGGGAACATCATAGGAAATATCGCACGTGTCAAATTTCCGTTTGAACCGAAGCACTGTGTGCGTTGCATTCTCATAGGCTAATTGTAATTCATAGTCCTGTGATGGGTCGACAACTGGCTCCGACTCAGAGTTGCCTGTCCGCTTCACGTGTCGATCCTGGAGGAAACAAAATAAAAACAAAATGAATAATGAAATAAGTTTTACTATTTTATGTTAAGAAAATACATTTAGTTGGGCAGCAAATGCAGGCTGACGTGTACCCACAATCTACATACTATAGAGTATAGAGAGGAAAAATGGCAATTACTTTCAGGGAGCATGGAATGAAGATGGAAACACACATACAAACAAACAAAAAAAAAGCCTAATTAGTTTTATTTTGTTTTGCGTGTGAAATGCTTTATGCCAAAGAAAGTAATTAAAATTAGGGGTGAGAGTTCTGGGTGGTGGAAGGGTATCCTTGTATATATATGCATGTATTACAGTTAGTTTGGGAGGTTTTGTATAGTTTGTGTGTTTGTTTGGGGGTTTTGACGTCAAAATGCAACCATATGCGGTGGACGACTTTTTCCGTTTTTGTTTTTGCCGCATGTTTGCAACCGCATTTCAGTCGGGATGCGATGAATGAAAAAGGCGTTCTCAGCACAATGAGTTGGCTAATTCTATAAACAAAGTAAAAATGTTTATCTACGAATAAGTACCATTATGTATTGCACTGTATGAGTACAAGTACGTGTATTTGATGTTGTTTCCCTTTCGCTTGTAAAGAGCATTGCCCGCACACGCACGTACTTAAACATAATTTACTCCAGTGATACCACAGTTATACGGGAACAACCCTTGAAATTTAGCAACCATATGGGCATACGTGTAACTGGCGCATTATGTGTGAGAACCTTGACCGCTGCCCACTTGTATTATATGGAGTTGTGGACTGTGAGAACACACGGCCTGTTAACAATTCACAGTTATTTCAATAATGAACACGCCGTAATGGAAGGACCTTAATCGATATACATTTATTTCATTATTGCAAAGTACTTTAGGAATTACTGCATAATAAATGAAAGGATATACTGAGCAACTCAATGAACATATTGTAAAAATTGTAATACGATATTGGAACGATATTTGTTAAAACGACCAGAAATATTTGGGTTGGCACAGTTTTTTTTATTGTAAGTCCAACTACATCAAGTTTTGGCCTATTTGACAAACTTGCAAGCCAAAGCACTTGATCCTTTCCCCCAAGAGAATTTAGCAACATTCAAGAAGTTACTGCAATTTCCGCGAAAAAGCATTACTTGTCACAAGCCACGTTCATCGCCACAAAGATAATTGCATAGGTCACCTAACTTGAAAGCATATTAAAGTAGTGCAGGTGTGAATCGCGAGCATTACACAGCATCTTCAAACACATAAATTTGGTGCACCTAAGAGTACGTCCTGCATTATTGCAAGGAATATCCAGCTTTTTTTCTATCACCCCTATACAGTGCAATGTGCATCAGGCGAAAATTTATTTATTTTACGTAAAGTTACAACTTGCAATCATAAAAAATAAGTTGCCATAAAGTTTTCCACATTATACATGTGTAGCCATTCTCCGTGGGGACGATCGTCTTGACACGTATTCTTGTTGAAACTCATATCACGATAGGGGATTTCAAAACCAACGCGAGCTGTGGATGCTCATGTAGTCTGGGCATGATGCAATCCTTTTAGTATCTACACACACACACACACACACACATATTACGGTTATGCACAATAATGTATGTACTTTATGGCTGAACGCCGCGAGCTAGACATTATACAGCAAAAAAGGACATTGCTCCATCATCACGATATGTATTTGTTAAGCAGTGCATCACGCATACTTGACATATTTCTTTCGTTCGTTGTCAAAGAATTTTTTAATATCAAGATATTTATTTTTCCTCGTCCTTATTATTTTTCATAATATTAAGAATATCTAGTACACACATAGTTCATACATACATTTTTATATCGTGACTGAGAAAATCCTTTATATTAAAACTTTTTGCTCTCGTAGGTTACATTTAATATAATATGTTTTAATAAATACTTATTATGCGTATTTTGTTCTTTTATTTTGTACTATGTAAACTTTATTTGCAAAATTTTAGGTGATCCATAATAAAAGGATGAAGGACATTTGCACTTTTTTAAATAAAAATTTTGAAAAACTTTTGCAGCTTACAATTTCATTTAACTCACATTAAAATTCTGAGATTGAACATTTGACATCACAAAGCAACGTCAATTATAAGATTTTTAAACAACAAAAATAGTAAAAAGGTTTTGAATCAACTGACTTCAGTATGTAAGGAAACCCAATATGAACAACTATTCTATGTATAAGATTTAAAAATTCAAAATCAAAATATTAAGTACATTTTTAATTGATGGTTGCAACTTTATTGTGATAATTCATTCCATTGAAGTAAACATAAAAAATTATTAATACTTATATGTTTGTTTCATTACAATAACAAAATGCATTGTCTAACTTTCACTAAAGGTAAGTTTACTTATTAAAATTTAAAACGTTACTTAACCCTTACAAATATAACCATTGTTGAAATTGTGGCTGATTTATAAAACTTAAATAGCAATAATGTCCGAAATTGTAACTTCATTGAACGTGAAAGCGAATAGGATTGATTAAAAAAATCATAACCACAAGTAAGTAATTATTGGTCAGTCATTAGCGAAAGCGATGACTGTGCTTGTTATAAAAAGTATTCCAATCTATCTACGTACGATTGATCTAACCGCGCGCGCGTATGAAAATATATGAATGCTGTTAAAATTAATGGACGCGGCAATTATAATGAAAAGTGCCCATTTCAGTCAAAACATCGAATTTCTCATGTTTTACAAGTTCCATTTCTCATTATCCATTAATTATACAGTTTAGACAACACCACCACTGAGTCATTTTAATGCCCACCAAATTACTCGACTTACGAAACAACTCTTCTGGTGACAAATTAATTGTTGTGCGACGCAACAAACGCAGTGATACCGGATAAAAAAGATCGCTGACTCGATTTGCTGTGGTGACTGGCGACTGGTGGGTCGGGGTACTCGTGTACTGTATGCTGACCCCCACGCAACCACCATGTTACGCGCCAAAAACTAAACACTGGACTTTATTGCATCATAATTACATCGTTATAGAGCAACACAGCCGGGAATGCGAACTCATTCCCACACCGCGTGCACTTACATACAATTGCTATATATAGTTTAAGTCCCTTCCATTTTCATAAACATTGTGTTGTGTTGTTTCGACTAATTGATACTAAATACTTGTTTTTAATTGGCCATTTTCTTTAATAGGAATTATTGGTGGTCTTATACGGTCCGACGTTTTGCCATCTTTCGCGAGCACGAACCGAATAAAGATGTGAGCTGCGTATATGCGAGCGTAGGTATTGCTTACAGACGCAAGTGACAGTAGGAAATCGTATGACAACTTTGGATGAAATTTATGGGCGGAAGAAGGCGAAAAAGGTCCCTGTGAGTATCATGTATTAATTAAGACTAAAGCCGTTCAAATTGCCGCATGTCCTCTTGCCGTTGGCATGGCAGTAATAATTTCACATCCCCCTGGAGATTGGTGGACGTTGCCATAATAATATATGTATTATTATGTGATGTGGCAACATAATGTTGCACCTACATATGATGCGGATAACTACATAACATGTGTGTAAATTGCGTTTTGGGTTGTGGCGGAATATTTTTGTTGTGCCTTTATTATTTTTGCTTTTCCGTGTTGTCACGTCTTTCAATATGCATTGCTTATGGGATGTGTGTATGTTTAATTTTAGGGTTTTCTTGTTCACACTCGCTTAATTTTTCACTTGCTCATTTAATTTGGCTTCATCCACGCGCGTCGATGTCTTGCTGGATGCATATATAGTCGCGACCAAAAACAACCAGAGTGGTTCCATAATTAGAACGAAAACAGCATTTTCCACAGAAAATGAGTGGGTGGTCGCTTTTTGACATGTACACAATTTTCTACACATATAAGTAATACGTTCGTTTGGCTACATGTGCGCGTTTAATTTTTCTTGCATTTTTTCTTGATATTTGCTGTTTTTCCCCGGCTTGTCACCCGCGATTGTCCCGTTGCAGCGCGACAACCATGAAATTTGTTTCAGCACCCAACGTCCATGTTTCATTTAATTAGTCAATCGTGTTAGTTTGAATTTCTCTGGGGTTTCCGATTTTTTATAGTTCGTTTTTCATATCCGCCTTCAATGTGCTCTGAAATAAAGCAGGGGCACATCTCCATTCACTTTAAACCGCATATATAACGAAAGTTTAATATGAGAATGAATGGAATTGTCGCCTGCCAGTTTTTGTGCTTATTTTCTTCCCTATACATCGTTGCCACCCCCTGAACAATGTTCTGACGCTTTGGATATAATGCTACGTATAAAGACACCCTTGAAGCGTCTCCTTAATTTTATCTTTATGGAAGAGATTTATCGGCTAAAGATTTAACCCAGTTTCATTTGATTTATCGTTGCACAGGAGCAACACACACATACACACACAGTCATGCATGTACATCCATACAGCCAACCAAATATAAATCGGGATTAATAAATTATCGAGTGAACGAGAGAGAGAAAAAGAGAACGGCAAGTGTTCTTTTAAATGAAATTCAGCAATGTCGCACTTTTATGTACATAAGCCATTCTTCTTCACAACACAGATTTGTGCTCTTATTGCCACCCCCTCATTCTTCCTGTACACACAAATTCTCGCTTTTAAGCTTGTTTGCCATACTCTGTGCCAACTGAAAAGCTTTGATGTTTCAACATTTAGTTAGATTTATTTCAGAATAGCGAATGTAGTGAGTGTAAATAAATTGCTTACTACTTATATAGTTATATTTTATTATTTACACACATTAGCAGACTTTTATATATATATTTGTTATTAAAAAATAATGGGAAAATAGGAAGGAAACCAACTTCAATTGAGTTCACATTTTTGCCAAATAAAAGCGAAAAAGCTGGCATTAAAAATTTAACGACCAGCCTCAAGAGCTTTCACCGCATACTCCTGACTCAACCGCTTTGAACTTCGTAATGTTTGCCGTACGCAAAGCTAATTGGATAACAAGCAAACACTTCACGTCGCACTCTTTCACTCTCATTTCATTTAAACTCGTCCACTTATGAAAAAGTTTTTGACTTCAAAATAAACGTATGTACGTCCATGCAATGCATACGTGGAGTAACAGTTAACAGTTGTATATACTATGTGACGTATATTTGTATGTAAATATGTCTGCAATACGATCGCTTCACCGACTTCAGTAAACAACCCAAGCGCATTTCATGTTCCACAAACAGACAGGCACACATAGTTGATAAGTTTTTATCATTCAACAAATAGCGACGACAACTCCTTTTTCCTATAAATATTTCGAAATGATAGAAAGCCAACATTCACGGAAACAGCATGATGCGGACTTTGTATCGCAATTCAAAACAGAAAATTCAAACTTGATGGAAGAAGACCTTATCACGTCATGTACTTAGCTGCTGGCGAATGGAAATTGAAAACCTCGTCTCTTTCTCGTCCAAAGGATGGGGAAGGAACACACTGCTAAATGTTGAAAAGGCAACAGCCGAATATAAACAAAACAGCGCAATACCAATTTGTTTGGTTTGAAGATAAACGTTATGGCGTTTATCAGAAGGGAAAGGTGGCCCTAAATGTCCTATGTCTTTGTTCCGAGGACCAAGAGCAGCTTCAATGTCAAAACGAGTAGAGCTTTGACTTTCATACCCTTTTGTTTATAAGCAATGAATTGTTTACTTGTTTACTTGCACCCCATATATATACCATATATCATCGTTGTTTCACCACAACCCCCTTTAGCTCCAATACATCCATTTCGGACCTTCATCCAAATTGTAATGTACATATACTTCAGCATGTGCTGCTGTTGTGCACTCCTCACTCCCAGCATTTGATGGCTCATTGTGTTTACAATAAAGACTAAAACGTCCCAAATACCCCACTCCCCCAGTGTTCATAATGTCAAGAAAGTTGTGCACCTGTCTTCGTGAAGGTACATAATACTTATATAAAACGTATGTACAAACATAAACTGGAAATTGCAAGCACAAGTAATTGTCCAACATTTCAATTTTATTAAAACTTGGGTTCCAAGGTATGGGCGAGTCAAACAATTAACTTAAAGACAGGACGGAGACGTTGTATAAAATCAAGTGTCAACAAAAAGCACAAAGGGATTGTTGCAATTGCAAAAGTGTATGTACTATGCTTATAGAGCAGAAAATCTTGCTAAATAAATCCCGTTTGAACAAACTGTAAAAATGCAATACTGTTGAAGACAGGTGCTTCAAAATACAAAGACATTTTTGAGATTGCAGGTTGGGTGGGGGAGATTCTTGAACTGTGTAAGTATTTCGGTTTTTTATAGTTGACGACTAATTTCTATTTAAAATGTAATAAAATACATTTAATAGACTGGTGGGTGTCATGCTTTAGCCACTCCTACAATACAGCAAGAAATCCAATTAAAAGTAATCAATTAAAAGTTACAGCTGAGGCACGATTTTCGTGTATTATACTTAGTACATGTTAATGTGATTTTTTAGATTACAACCTACACCACCCTCGTGCAGAAAATGAATGCAAAGGGATCTAGTCTAGGTGTGTTAATTAATTATTTAGCAATTTAACTCGGCTTTATTTTATTTAATTAGCCATATCTAACTTATATTACTCCTACCGAGATCAAAAAGTCGTAATGAGCCACTGATCATATGTATATTTGAAGATCAATTATTTAAATTTTTAATTGAAATAAATTACAACAACAAAAAAGAATTTAAATATTAATTGAATACCCTCCCTGCCTCTACTTACATTAACACCATATTTTATTTGAAACGCTATTCATTAAATGGCCTTTTAACAATTCATTAATTATCGTCGCTGAAACAATACATGAAAGAGAAAGACCTACTTTTTGAAGCAAATCGATTTTCACGCCGCAGTCTTTGAAATTACCTGCATTAAAATGTTTCGCCATTGGCAAAATCTGCACGAAGCGCACACAAAGTGGGCAATTAATTAATTTGTGCCACCATACAAATTTTGTTAATCAGCTACAGTCTAATTGTTTCAATGTTTGTCTAACCTACATTAAAAATTATAATTAGCTGAACACATGCACTGAATAATTGGACGTCTTGAACCAGAAAATCCTTGTTCTACATCACAAATGAATTTCTTCAATGCAGAACTCATTCAAAAAATAAACGAGTCCAGCAGTTTGATAATGACGCAAATACAAAGAAATAAGAAATAAAAAGGAAATTAGGAAAAATAAACCTAAATGTATAACAGCAGTTGAAGTAAAAACGCACATGCAGTGATTGACCCTTGAGGCGTGGTTTAATGTGAATTCGTTCACTCGTGTCTT
Organism: Sylvicola cinctus; assembly: GCA_963854165.1. Taxonomy (NCBI): domain Eukaryota; kingdom Metazoa; phylum Arthropoda; class Insecta; order Diptera; family Anisopodidae; genus Sylvicola; species Sylvicola cinctus. The sequence continues at coordinate 27,888,407 of OY974083.1, read as the reverse complement.
CATCAATAAATATTTATTGTTTAGATATGAGTCCGGAAGTGGATGAGGCTTATGCCTCTGATTTGTATTATTTATTTAAGACCTTAAATACTTCAAAATGTTCTCCCCGTAATGAAACAGCCTCAGACTCTACGCGCTGTGCTTGTATACACACGGCAAGTATCATTAAACTGCCGTTCTGTTGATGTAACATGTTATTCCTGTACCGGTTGGTTTTCCACCCTTGAGGCCCAATGTTCTACATGCACACCATGCCGCACTAGATGTGATGGTGGTGGAAATGCCGTGGTATAATATAGATGATGATAGCAATAAAATGACACAAATTTACTGTTGCTCCCTTTCCATCGCAACTGTGTTTTGTTGATTTTGTTGCTTTTTATTGAAAAATATATAATATGTATGTGTGTACGTTTTACTTGGAAACTCTGGGCAACTCCCTTAAAATGCGTGCATAAAAAAACGTTATTACTCTCGTAAAATGAATAAACGAGACGAAAATAAAAGGGAGGCTTCAAAAGTGCATATAAAACTGTCATCCACTTTCCAATCGGTTTCAATCGACCTCTTTGTGTTTTGTTGTTTTAATCTCTAAGGCATCAAACAACAACACACACGGTCTTCTGAACATACAAATATTTGTCAGATCAAGATTGAAAGTATGACACAAAAATGCAGGAGATCTTAATTTTATGAGACAAATTCCAATTTCTTTTGATGATTTAATAAGATGATGAGGGGGCACATGCATACACAGCTAGAAACAAAATAAAACATTGGTAACAGTGCACAGTGCACATTGCAGGCGTTGAGACGACACGATGGGAATGGTATGAGCGTATGCGCCTTCTCAAGAGCTGTTGACATGTCCACGTCGTTTAATGTCGTACAAGATGAGCCAATAAAAAATCCTACGCACTGAAAAGCGTATATACAGGCAATTTAAAAGTGTCTCAGCAATTGAGAGCATCAACAACGTTAGATTGGCTGTTTCATGATGTCTTTAAATGAATTATTGTGAAGGCCCCTTACAAAAAAAAGCGATTGCTTTAAAAGTTCAAAGTCTTAAAAAAAGAATTCACCTTAAATAAAATTCATAGGATTCCTTAAATCATGAAAGAATATATTACTTTTGCACGGAGTATTTTTGAGGACATCTGAAAGTCAATCAATCAATCAATTTATGGTTCCATTTATAATAAACCATCAATTATCCATCAAAATAGGAATGGGGAGAAAAATTTAATAAACACCGAAACTAAGTACTCGTGAACTGAAAAATCAATCACAACTTTGCTGTGCCTTTCTCAACAAAGTTTCAGCTTAATATTTCGCGTCCACATAAACACACACACACACACACACACATTCACTCACAGCTTTCACAATGGATTTTTCTCTACCAAAAAATGCATTACATCGCACTGGGATAACATCCTCCTCTCTATTTAATGTGCAAATTATTTATTCATCGATTATTTCGAATAATATACAAGCCAGTGACAAAATGCCATGGTAAGCCCAATTTGGATGCCCCAATTAATTATTTTAATGGCGGACTACATCAATTTTATATGTCGGTCAATTTAATTAAAGTATATAATATGGTATAGGTATGTGCAATTGTCAAGTACGGTAATGTCCAGCATAAATCGTTATTTATAAACAGAACAATGGCGCTGTTTTGTTTGGTTGTGTGTTACATTACTGTGTGGCTTCGAGCATGACCACTGTTTTATTATTTAAACAAACACACAAAAAAGTGGAGCTAAACAAATACTCCAACATGCATTGGATGCATAATCTGAATAAAAAAGCACGACGTACAATGTACATGAATACCATTCAGACACAATTAAGTTCTAAACTCATCAATGCATGCCACAAACACAATTTCAAAATAATTTGTCAACAAACTGATATAAAAACTACACTGTGTCGCGATAGGGAAACTAACGCAATACTTTATAGCGGTAAAGCTTTTGTTGATGCTACGAATATTCTAAATAGATGTAAAAAAAAAATTATTTTAAATTCAGTTTAAAAAATAAGGATTACATCGTTTTAAACCCTAATTGAGTTTTGAAGGGCAATAACTAGATTAAAACCATTATTACAAAATTTTGTTTTTTAATAAAAAAATTCATTTTTTTCTAAACAAAACTCATTACATTACTTTTTACAATGGTCATATATTTACAAGGTAACACCGTAACAATTACGCTACTATAGGCTGACAAAATAAACTTCAATTTATTAATTATTTCATTACAAAACATTTGTCTGCAAGTTCAGACTATTTCTTTAAATTTACTCAACGTCATCGTGTATTTCTTCTTTTGTTAATTATTAATAACTATATAGTTACTCCACTCAATACAGATAATCCCATTACCGGCGTGGTTGCAATTCCTTTCGATTTCTTGTCTAGAGCGCGCTCAATTGTGGTCTGTCTTTCATTGTGATTATTATTATTTTTTATTGTATGATTGAAATAACAACACAATATAAATTGCCGCCGCTGGCGTAAATTTCAATTAAATCGAAAGTGTTTTACTTGAATACATATTACACCGCATTCAGACAGGCTAACCTGCCAATGAGAATGCTGTACAACTGGTGGAATGCGGGCGAAGGGCGGCACAACGCAGACACCGTGCAGCGCAGAAATTGATTGTTTCGATTATTAAAAACCAATAAATTATGAAACAGTTTGAAGTTTAATTTAAAGTTAATACCTAATTGATTGCTGAAGCGTACATCATTTATTTAAATCATAATATTAATAATAATATACACACTTTCCCGATCCGATGTGATGCTATGCATTATAATAAAGTGTATGTGTGTGTCAAATATTTCATATAAATTTGGTGCGGTGTGCCAGCAAAGCGCTCAGGGACTTTGGGGTGCCACGCCAGTCAATATACATAATGTACGTATGGAGAGCTGAGCCGCAAACGTACACCGAAACGAGGATGAAGGAATATGCGAAATATCAATTTCCACGCATAATGAAAAATTTATGGCAATCGCAAATTTTCAATAACATTTTTTAACATTTATTTATATTTAGGTTTCTCGTTTTTCAGACGTGCGTGGCTCCCATGATGTCCATGTGCGGGGATTTGTGGATTTTGGCCTTATATTGTACGTACATGCATTGGAAAGTTATTTCACTGTGTGTGGGGAGGGGGAGGGGAACATGGGAGAATGGCAACGCAATACATTCACATTTGGGTATGCTGTACGTACATAATGTGTGTAATATTATGCTGTTGGGGATCCCAAGTCCCGACCATAATTTATCACCCAGAAGCAAAGATGGAATATGTATGTGCTCGGCTGTGCCACAGAATGGGTTCAGCAGTATGGGAGCAACGCAGACGAATGGACAAGCTTTCGGTCACTTTTGCAATTTATTGTTGATTTAAAACGATTGGTGGGAGCATTGGCAGGGTTGGAATGGGAGAGCTGGGGAATATTGAATTCATTCCCAAGAGTCCACTTTAAAACATTTCATTAAAAATAAGAGTGAGCCACATGCAATCCGGGTTGAGGTGAGATCGAAACTAATTTATGTCTGGATTGAAGTTGCCATCCCTCAAGTTAGAAGTTTTGCGTTGTACCAATTTTGTGTATGTGTAGAATGTAGATGTGGAAATGGTCATACGATAGACCAGTTACTGGCAGTGCATGGGGAGAATCATTAAAAAAGGATTTTAAATGGATAGGGAAATCTGTATTACCTATAAAGGAATACATTTGTGTGCGGATAAAATTTGAAATTGAGTCCCTCGTTTCGTTAAAATATAAACTCCGAGTCGCACACACTCACACACATTCACTGCACAATAACCATGTAACATGCATTTATATAAAGTTGGGAACATGTCAAGTACAGGAGGGTCCGAAACACATCCATTACAGCTGAAAGGTTTCTGGTCTATTGGATTTTCAATTGGTAAGGCGAGTAAGGACTTGTCGGCAATTATATTTGCTTGTAAGTGTCGGGATGGATTTTGTGCCATGAATCGTTCTCAAGGGTTGTGTGTATTGCCTTACAATTGTCTGGTTCTTTACCATTGTCCGCACTCAATAAACAAACCCATCTGTGTATAAGTTTTTGAAACGAAGAAGACGCCAATTTTTTTCTCATTCAAATACAAATTGAATTAAGATTCAGGAAATTCAATTCAATTCAATTCAATTCGATTGAACACTTGTAGACAATCTTAATTTAATCGTAAGTTTCAAGTTACATACCTGCAAGAATGGCTGTCCTTGATCCACCCATCCAATCACCATATCCGCACCACCCCATTTGCCGTCCTTGGAGAAGCCAACACCGATGTAACCAAGCGTTCTCACCTGCAGCTCAACCACAATTTCGTCGGAATTCGGGATGTTCCACAGCATTCTAAAATCTTCAGTCAGATCAATTCCATGCTCCCATGTGATGGCGTCCACACGCATCATCAGCATGCATGCACTGATCAACAGTTTTAGCACAATTCCACTATACATCTTGGTTATATTTTTTGTTGACACCATTTTTGCAACTCAATTGCTTTTATCACACACAATATATATATTTAGAAACTGCACACGTCATATAGCACGAAATCAATTGAAAATTGAGACTTTATCGAGGCAATAAAACACAATTTAACTATTCACTTAATCCACAGCAGCGTTTCGTGCTTTCTCCGTTGATGATGCTGACGATGATGGCTGCAATAATGTGCGACTCGTTGAACTGTACTGACGATTCTGTTGCGTTGTTGTAGTTGCTGTTGTTGACGAAGACGACGACAGCAGCATCTGCAAGAAACAAAAGCATATTAGAATTTTGAAATCCTTTTATATAGTAAGCATATAATATGTTAAATCATTTGTGGGTTGTTCTGGTGGAAGCGGCGACGCAATCTTAATTCATGCAGCGTTTACGCGCAATTATAGTACATCAAGTAACTGGGGCTTGCACCACACTACACAATTTTAGTAGCAATAATTAAATACAGAGCTCAGCGAGTTTGTATCTCGCACCGTTTTCGGGGGCTAAAGTTATTAAGAGCAAAGGAAGATGAGAATTATGCACTTGTCTTAAAGTTGCTCTACATATACACATTTTACAACTTGTTCCGCGAGCGACCTTAATTTGCTGTTGTTGAATATACAGTAAAGATTCTTGTCTTCTACGTAAAACAGCAGCATCTCTGGCGTTCCACAGATGCACACGATATATCTCGCTTTTAATTGGAAGCGATTAGCAAATTGCAGTAAAACCGATTAAATTATTAAATCCCATGTGTAATTTCGTTACATTCTAATTTGGGTCTTGGCGGTAAATCTTCAACACAAAACAACCTTGCTGCTCGCGTAAAATGTGCCAGTCATAACTAATAAGTGTAATAATATTCTAGCGGGTCCTGGATGCATATTTATAAAAGTTTGTTGCCACATATCTCAGCATATTCATGCTATTTTGTAGATGAAGATTTGGTGATTTGCAATCCCACGCAAAAACAACGCGACTCACCACAATAAAATACAAAATTTTATTCATTTCGTTATTTATGCGTTTCAGTTAGTTACACTCAGGAATGAGACAACGTCGCGAGGTATTTTAAAAACAAAAAAAAATTACTTTGTACGCGTTTTCGGCTCCTCATCATGAAATATTTTCATGTTGACATTTCACGGACATTTTAAAATAATTTCATTAAATTCCTGTGTGCAACATATTTTTGTACTGGAGGTTTCCGCTCTTGAAATGTTTAGATTTGTAGTTTGTAAACACTCAGCCGCGTGTGTCACCAACACGCCTTAGCTTTTATCAAATCACATAATTCTTTTGGCGACATGGCATCCCATGTGGCATGGCGGGCCACATTGGAATATGTAACTCGACCACAATTTGGCGTATTGAAATGGTAGAGTGTAAGAATGAAAAGTGCCCCAACCATTTAAGTTGATTGCAAAACAACCAATAAATTAGAAAGTGATCTTTGTGCCTTTTAAAATTTGCCCCATGAAACCCGAGTGACAAACAGAACAACAAATGCCATATCATGAGTATCGGCAATGAGTAAGAATGTGTGCATAAGGATTTTCCGCACTTAACACACCGGCATTAAAGGCCTATTATGCTGTTGTTAGGCAGAGAACCGAACTCATAAATCTAGCGCGTATTTCTATCTGAAGCTAAATGAATATGCCGCATTGAGCTATGTGCTAGGTGGCAATATAACTCCGGATTCTCGCGTATCAGTGTACATACTGTGAGAAAGGCAAAAAGCCACCCAAATAAAAACAACATAAACCTGCAGCAAGAGCAACTGGATGTGCCGCACGTCCGACGCATAAAAATACTACAGAATCTGTCGAATGGAATTTTCAACACACTCACAAGGGTGATGGGGGCAAAAGGTGTATGAAAGTAGACCTCCTAAATACATCCACTGGATGGATGTTCGTTCTTTTTTTTTGCAAATATAAAGCATGGTACCACATCCACACGTTTTGATAGCGCTGGTGCTTGATTCCACGTGCCAGCACACCATATAGAAGTTATACAATCCCAGACGAAGTCAGGACGAAATGCGTATTCGTCCGTGCAATGCTTTCTGGGCATTTGTCAAGCAAAAAGGTCGATACAAGTATTCTAAACAGTATACGAGCTGCCACATTTGTGCACGTCTGCTGTATATATTTAACCAATGAATTGTATATTTGCAGAAGGAAGCATAACTCTTCGCATGTAAATCTGTGGGTTGGTTACAATGTGTGGAATTCTTAAATTCGAGGGGTTGCAGCATTCCCTTTGATTTGCATTAAGACTTTGTGTGGGTGTCACAGACAGCTACATCAGCTCCCACAAAAGGGTTTTGTATCGTATTAAAGTATAGGTATATGAACCTTTAAAAAATTTCGTGCATGATAATTTGTTTTAAATTCAATTTCATTTAGAAAGAAGTCAAAGGGAATTGTAAAATACGCCATTTTTTACGAGAAAGCTGGCAGCACCCAGCAAGTATATCGTTTTCGACAAATGTTTTATGTTTTTGAGATGTTAACACGAACGGCTGTTGCGTATTTAACAAACAAGTACATGTTATTATCTGTGTCCATTTTTTCGGAAGAAGAAGGCAGGCAGCCGCCGCATCATCAGCCGATACAAGAAAGTCAAGAAAACACAAAAGCAGCCTGCAGCAACCAACTGGCACTTGGCAGCAGCATTCTTAAAAACACAAAAATATTTATCTCCAAGATGCTGAGGACAGGAAAAAGTGGATTATCGCTTCGCGGTCGCTGTCGAGTATAATATGTGAATGCGACTTCACAGTTCACTCCGCTCTCATGTTTCAATGTGTCTTGCTCTACATCGGCAATCCATTTGGTAATCGTCTCAAATTTATTTCATTCCCCCTTTCGCCCATCTACGTTACCACATAGCCTATAGCTTATTGTGTATGATTGTTTTAGGCATTGTGTTGTTATTGTTTTTATAAATGTTAAGATCTTTGCTTTTTTACAGGCCGTTCAACGCCTGCACGTTTGCTGCCACAAACCACGGACGGACGGATATATACTAGTTGTACACAATATGCTACAAAATCCGAGATGATGTACGGCAATGCGTTAAGACTTTCGATCACATCCAATTTGTGCTCCAATATTGAATTGAATTGGTGTTGACACATCGTTTTTGTTTTATTATTCTCTATTTGATGTAATTTGTACCCTATATGAACGCACTTTTAGTTTTTGTTTTTACTCTCTATCTTTATGATTGTCTTTTTGTGTTCTCACAATATTTTATGATAGCTTTATAGGTATACCCAGTACTTTTAGACATATTTCCGATGCACAAAAACAATAGCGCAGGGTGAGGAGTCTAAATTCCAATTTAAATGGGATTCGTGGAAAGAATCAAATTTTTAGTTAGCTTCTGGGAAAGTGCTGTTAGCATCGCCATCATCATCTCTTTCGCTGTAAATGTTGGTCGTTGCTCCGGTTTATGGTAGCTGTAACATATTTTTATTACGCACGGGATAAAGGGAGCCAGGGAGTCCGTGTCTTGTAATTAAGTTACGCTCACACCAACATCAAAACATGATCATTATAAAAATGGAAAGAAATGAGGTTTAATTAAAAACATGTAATTGGATCAACGGTCAAATAGTAATTACAACACAGTGCGTACTGCAATGAAAACATTTAAATGAGAAGTAAATTGAAAGCAATGGAAGAGGGAACTTTGATGTCTGCATCTAATCTTCCATTTTATCAGAGCTGACATATTATGATACACCAAATATTTAAAATCATTGTTGACGAATTGTGACGGCAAAGGACTGTGAGAAAAAAAAACAAACAAGGCCCAATCAGGGTAAAGAGACTCGTCTGGTTGTCTGTTGGCAGCGACTTTTTTCATTCCGCACACAGATAAAACTAAACGAAGCAGCGACTTTCATTTATGAGTGCACGAGCAAATAAAACACACAAATCGACGTCAATTCCTGCAAGGCATTTGAGACAAAATTGTTGTGTTTGCTAAGTCGTTTAATGTTTACAAAACATACATACAATTTACCCTTATCTCCTTTTTATCCGCAGCATACAAGAAGACATAATGGCGATAGGGAGAGCGGGAAGCTGTTAAACGAGTTCGTCACATGAAATTCGAAACATGGCAATATTTTCACGAATAAGAAACACAATATTCGGTAGAGGTACAAATATATACCAAACAAGGCAACAGGATGAGGACGAATTGCCAAAGAGAATGAAATACATACATAAAAATACTCGAGTCAAGCAAAATATCAATTTTTGAAAGATAAATGTCCGCTCAGTGTTATACGGGATCATAAATTGTTTTTCCCTTATTTTTTCCATTTGATATTTATTTATTTATCTTATGCTTGCCTGATGCCCTCAATTCTCGCAATGGATCCAATAATATTTGTGTGTACATGCTTTTATATTTGTTGTGTTTTCCTTGTTCTATGTGGGTTGGTGGGGCTGAGGAGGGGTGGCGAGTGTGCTTAATTCTTAAGTCACGTATTATGGCCCCGTGTGTCTGAATCATGTAACATTACACTAATTTCCCACACCTCTGCAGCTAAGGCACAAAACGAACCGTAATATGCTTTGTGAGATATATTTTTCATAACACATATCATACACACGTATACTCTATAGTGTGCACTGTGTACCGAAAGAAACACTCACAACTCACAAGCAGGGTATTTTTACATTTTGCTTCCAACAGATAACGCGGCATGTACAGAAGTCCCAAAAAAGAAAACCCAACACAATATATAGAACCTAATCCGATTGAGATATTCGTTCGTTATTCTTCTCAGTACTTTTGTTCACCCGCTCCGTCTTCTTCATATATGCATGCGACTTAATCTCCCACTTAAATGGACGCTGATTAATACCAAATCAACTTTTCAAATTAGTTCCAATTTCAATTAAAAGCTAAACAGTTTGTGTCACGTCTCACGAGTACTACGTACCGCGCATTAAATAATCCGCATGATGTAGCTGATTGATTCAGCATCTCATTCTGGCTGATACAATAAAAGAAGCGAGCTGATGTAGCTTTGTATAGCAGGCCCAATGTGGGGACTGGGAGGCAATGGAATAGGCGAAATGCCATGGTGAAAATGTCGCACATCATCAAAATGGATATTCGGTACCCCATCAGCTCTGTATCACTCTAGCATCATCTTGTTTCCCGTCTACCATATCCCCTGGCCCTCATTATTGTGTATTATACATTTTGCTAGCGCACAAAGGTACGAGTCTAACCCGAAATGAGATGAGAAACATCAAAAGTCACAACTTTGTGCCGAATGGTCGAATTTATTTTATGCAGTTTGCCATCTCGTTTTCCAATCGTCTTCTTTTTATGGGATTTGCGCTTTATGTCTTGCTGATTATTGCACTTTTCTTCACATACACATAATGTTATACGGCAACCGTAGAGAAGTATGGATTCAACATGAAAGCACTCCTGGTATATCAGGGTGGCATAATATATTGTTTATCTCAGGGTGGACAGTCTGTCCAGCCATATCGCAGCTCTTTCTTGTTCATTACTGCCAAATGGCAACTTTGTCAGAAAATTCGCTGGGTTGGCATTTGATTGATTTTTGGGATGTATATTGAATAATTTTACTGGGGCAAGTCACGAATTTATATTATCTGTATTGAATAAACTGAATGCTAAGGTAAACTGAATTTATTTACGTTCAACCTTTTTGTCGCAGTCCTTTCACTTTTGACTTTGTAATGTCTCCAAGAAAATCAACACACCTTTTCAGTGCACCCTAGTTACCTATCTTCATTCATGTGTAACATTTACCGAAACATGATTGTGGAAACACATAAATTTTGTGAAGACTCATGTTTAAATTCATTGACGGTTAATTAAAGTATATCGTTTCCGGGCGCCCGCCACTCTTCTAAGCAGTGAGCACTGATCACAATGACTTCTGTCCCTTGTTTTCATTTCTACGCGGATCATACCGTTTGTTATTTGTCAACTTGTCACTCGTTCTATATAACCGAAGACAAAAAAATAGGCGCGTATAGTTCTTTTATTATTAACATGCTGACTAAGCAGATGTTTAATAGCGAGTATCGATTAAAATCAGTGAAAGCATCAATATTTTTTTCGTATTTTTAGGCGTCCTGATGGTAACATAAAACAGCTGGTATAATATTTGGAAACATGTTACATTGTAATTTGTAACGTACACATTGACATAACATCATTTAATTTTAGGACGGCGAGATATTCTGTGCAGTAATTTTTCTTAGATAAGGACGTACTCTCAGACAAATTCTAAAGAAAATGCTTAAGTAAAGAGAAGACACCCAAATGATATACAAATAATGAAAATTCGACGTTTATATAAACAATTGCGCCTTTACATGCACACTTGAACATAATTTGAAGAGCATGCGTGTTACTTCTTCAACAATTAACAACCCCCCAATTTAAAGAGCTTCCAATCAAATATTTCATTCATTCCCATTCAGCAGTCACATCACAGAAATTATCATGCCAATTTGATCTCATTTTCGAACAACAAAGCGAATAACCTTTCCACCGTATGTCACACAACTTCTCCATTCACATGCAACGCATTTACCAACGTATATCAGCTACCACCCCACCAGCCCACCACAAAAGCTGTCTCCAAAAGAGGTTCAGGCGTCATTTTTTTACCGCTTTTGTACATGTACTTCATTGTACAAGAGCGAAGGCAAAATCAGCGAAAAGTCAATCGCTGAAATATACTTAACATTCAAGCGAATTCACGTGGAACAACAATAACGAACTGATGTTGAATACATTTGCGGCGAAAAAATGATAACAACGAATTGACATTTGTTGCAAAAATGCGCACCAGCAACGTAACACAACCGACAAAAGGGCGGTTCAAGGAAAAGGGAATTAAAAGTTCATGTATGTAGGTACGAGTGTACGAATGTACAAAAATGCTGAGTCGGTAGGCGCTGTGTGCCGCATAGCCGGGGTGACAGAATTTAAATAAACGTGTATGAGAGAATTCACATATGTGGGGCTGTTACAGTACTTTCGAAGTCGCAGCTAACAATCAGGCAACTCATAAAATACGTTACTTCAATCACTGAATCATTGAATATTTTTTTAGCACAATTTTCATGTTTCGCACGCATTCTTTTGAGTGTGCACACAAATTCCTTTGAGTCTGTACACCACACACATCCCTCCATACTGTGCATGAAGTGAAATGGGGGCTCCAAAAGGGAAAGCCAACACACACCAACATCATTCATCACCCATCGCCTCATCGGTGTGCAAAAACCTTGTGTGAACTGTGAAGGATGGCATGTGAATGGGACGCGGCAGGGGTCCTAAATCCACACACCTTCACCCACCTCGAAATTTGACACAACGTCATTTATTTATTGCCCCACAGGCACATACATCTAAATATAGCTACAACACGCCTCCATATCCAGAGCAGCGTCACACACTGGCGTGATCCTTTGCGACGCAGAGCGTCTTGTTGTTTTTTTTTTGCAGGATTACGCAATTTTTTTCACAAAATTGTTTCTTTGTGGAATGATATGCGAACTGGTAAAAGCTCACGTTCCACAAAGGGGACACACAACTTGACACACACCACTTGGATGTGATTCTCTCCTGGCGTACATTTGAGACGCATACAAAATGATGTATGTGCCCAGAAATCGTTTCATTTGATTTTTCCGCCGCTACCTTTATTGTATAGAGTTTAGACTATGCATTTTCCGCACGAATTTGTCAAAAATTTTATCATTTTTTTCACGGTTTTCACCGCACACAAAGGTTACGAGCTTCGCTATACAATATAGAATACAACTATGTAGTTACGAGTACATACGAGTGTGTGTATTTTGTGTTCGCGAACGCCTTTATATGCTATCCGCCATTTCACGCCTTGTAGCATGCTTCCGTCGCAGAATCACACACAAAGAATAAATTGTTATATTTCGCTTTCTTTGAAAGTGTACACACTACACCACAGCAATGACTGCAAAATATATTCTTATTTCTTACCCTCGTTTGAATTGACTCTCTTCATGTACTCGTACCCGTTGGAAGAAATAAAGAAAAGCGCGTTATGTATGAAATTTACATAAAAAGTTCGTTCTACTAAGGATACATCGTGGTTGTCCCTCATTGTTTGGGTAAGCTTTGAAATTTTAAACTGTGCAAGGAGACTACAACACCAATGGAAATCCTCTGTAATGCTACGTGGAATATAATAGATGTGCACCTAAATATGTATGTAGGGTGAAAGAAATTGGGGGGGCCATTGCCGCTCGGCCTCAATTCGCCCTTCCTGAACATTGCAAAGAATCATTGGCACACACAAAATGGTCGTCGACACCGCACACGTATTAGTTGTGGAGAGTATGCAAACAAAATGCCCAATCAGAACAACACAAAACAATCGATTATTTGGTGAAGAGTGACTGGAAAAATCGATTGATTTGAATTTAAGTTGGTGGCACCATTTTAGTTGATGTATGTTTGTCCACCAGCTTTTGTTATGTTTGTATAATATGCGGCTATGTGTCTATAGGGAAGAGCATACACACATTGTATGTATATAGTATTGTGATGGATGGGATTTATGTTGTTATTACGTCACCATTGTTTACATGAATATTTTGCTGTCCCCAATAAAATGGCTCGTCAAAGCTGTCAATTGTACAAATAAATTTCAATAGCGTAAGTACACACACTCTTCTGGAATAACCTACATAAGGACATTCACTCCTATACTAGTAGGTAGTAAAGCATATTGAAACGTTGAAATAAATCGAAAATTCTTGGAATATTTATTCATACTCCGGTGCCTGTAGCCACTCGCATTCTTGCGTCTTAGTTCAGGAATCTTTAAACCATCCTAATGATTATAATTTTATGCTAGCGTAGTCTGTACAGAGAAAAATCTGACTGTGTTGTAGCACCAAAGCTCGCTCTATTGGGGTGAGTTAGGGAATTTTTCAATTAAAGTTTAAACTGCGAAAAATAAATATGGAAATTAGCTTGCCGGAATCAGATTGGAGTGACTTCTTGGAGCACTTAAGGGTTTAAATGAAAGGTGACTTTTAATTTTGACAGAGATATCCAGCGCACGGTTCAGTGAATTACATTTAATGAACCCACTTTGATACCGAGAACAGCCGTAAGTATAAAGTAACTTTATTAAGTAGGCGTTTATAAGCGCAGTGTGGAAGCGCCATGTGGTGCTATGGCTGACTAGCAGTGGCGTCTCAGATTCGAAGAATTTTCAACACCAATTTTCATAACTTAAAAAAAATTGACTGTATTGGGAGGGGGCTATCAATTTCCAAAGCGACAAAATGTATAGCACGTCAAAATTAGCTTCCGGTTTCAATCACTTTTCTAACATGTCTAATTGTGTCCGCAACTCGCACAGCAAATTTTGATCTCCACCCAGTCAATGTGTTTTAACCTTTCAATAATTCCTCGTATTTTTTAATGGGGGTGGGATTCGCTATACACACACAAAAGGATAAATGGCACCCATTTTTTTTGAATATAATTCGTTGTACACTAAGATAAATGTAACAGGCAACACGGCATTAGTATGGGGGACGAGTGTATTATAGTGAAGGGTGTTTCATCGCTGTAGCTGCATGGCATGGTTTTATTTAAACAATTCCTATTAACAGGATTCCATTAGTCTTTAATAGTGTTCCGTCACGCGATTTTTATCCATATGCCGATTTCGACTGGGGATATCCAACTTGTACAGTTGTCGTGAGTAAGTATTGTAAAAATTAAATTCGCCGCCCCCTAACACCGAGTGTACACGTTCACTTTGAATTTTCGATTTTTGCACACACAATCGAATAGAGGGAAATTCTGGTAAATTAAGAATGAGAAAACATGCACACAGGACTGGTAATTTTTCTGCGCGGCTCTATGTTTTTAAATTGAAACGGCAAAAACATATTATAATGGCAGAAGGCAAACAAGCTGCAGGCAGGCAGGCAGGCAGGCAGGCAGGCAGGCAGGCAGGCAGGCAGCAATTTAGGCCAAAGTCTAATGACATATGCAGAGTGAACTGAACATATAGCAAGAAGCCACGTGAATAACTGTAAAAGTTGAAACTATGAGGGAAGAAACGTTCTAGATTGATTGTCTGCAATTACAATAATTACTCTGTTGATCAGAAAAACAGTCGCGACGTGTGCGAACAGACACACGATATTTATTTTTGTGTCATAAAGCAAGGGTCGCACGAATGCATTCAAGGAGAAAGCTTTTTCTATCATGAGATCGCCCTTAGTATAATTTAATAATTGCCCATGATTCAGTCTACTCTTATTGACTTTTTGAATGTTCAGTAGAAATAACAACGTAAACAGTCACTGCATGAGAACCCCAAGTAATTATTCAAATATTCTAAAAATGTCAAGGCTTTCCATTTAAGGCAATTAATTCAAAGGCGAGCGCGTTGTTAACTGTTTAATATATACAAAATGACCAATCGTAAGATGTCACAATGTCTATATGGTCAATTAATAAAATAGCCTCGTTAACATTTCCTATAACCATCAGCGACGGTCTTAAATGTTTCACAATTAAAAACATATTTTACGACCCTCCATTCATGTTTAATACAAGTCCCATGAGCCATGAAAACTGACTGAATTCACATCAGGTCCTTCCGTCCAGTTCTTCATGTTTACATATTTTATTGAACATTTCGTCGGCCTGTACGTATAAAGTACATGTATGCGTATGCATGCAATCAGGCGTCGAATCTGGGGGCCACGGAAGTCACTCAGTCATGTCTCCCTCTTTTATGCCATTAAAAACAGTTAAACCAAAATAAAATTAATTGACCAAAAAGTGCACACGTTCACGGTCAAAATCATAAAACAAAAATCGCACGCGCTCTACTGTTATGGGCACAATATGCCACGATGTCCACATTTGTGTTGCATAAAACGGGCACATAAAAATAAACAATATTTTCTATTTTGATTTTCGTTCTATTTTTATTTGAAGGCGCTTGTAATAAAATAGTAATTGTATTTTAATGGAAACTTTCATTGGCTAAGCTTGCATGGGAAATGGGCCACAGTTCCATAAAGCAATGTAATGTATGGCACACGGACGAGTATAATAGTTCATGTTGTGCTGAAGTGTTTTGCATGACCCTTAGGCCATCAGGACGGGAACAATTTGCAAGCTTTTCCACCTTCACTCGTTATGAAATGATGGTGACAGCATGCACGAACACCAGCACTACTGTGTGTTGTGATATGCTGAGTAAGTTTTGTGATTACACGAAAATCCCCAAAATATTTTGCTGACAATTTATGAGAGATGAATGTAACATGTAGCCTTTGCTGTACCCTCGTTATATTTATATAAATAGGACGCCTCCGTAAATATAAGCTTCTTCGTGTTTTATGAGAATTCGGTCAGTGACACGCAGCACGTTGGCCTTATCGTGTGATGGGAAAACTTGAGCATCGATTTATTCTATCGATTTTTTGCTCCTTTCACTATATTAAATATATAAATATGTCACTGTTTTCAAAAATTGAAACAAAATTTCATGAGCATTGTTCATACGTGTATGAAAAAAAAAATCAATCAGACGCTGCTGTAAATAATGCAAATAAGTAACACCATCATACACGCCCTTCGAATTAGCGTAACATTGCAATTTAATCGTATTATCTTTCAACAAGCAATGCACTCCTGCCTTTTAAGGTTCGTAATTACACAGTGTCACCAAAATGTGTAAATGTTTTGCCTCAAATATGAATAACTATGTCCTAAATATCTCCCAGTGAATTGATCTGTATATATTCAATTACATTTGGGTTATATTCCTCATGTCAAGCGTAACCAATAATACGCCATGATTCGAAATTTGAACGAACTCTTTTCATAATATGCCAAAAATATAATAGAAATTATTTATACGAATCTTCTGCATGCATGTTAAGACTCGAAAGACGACACATGTTTGTTATGAGAAAAAAGTGTGTTCTCCCAATAGTCATCCGTCAAATGACAATAACAAAATATAAGAGCTGTCTGTAAATATTTTCAAAAGAGCCGAAAACAAAGCACACACTAAAACTCCATTTCACGAGTATCAAAAATCAATCAAAAGCCGAAAGGATTAACAATATACTAGTTAAAAACCCAGGGAATACACACGCACTAAGCAATAACATACATAAAATTCGAGTAAAGCAAATTTCAGCTTTTTTAAAAAGGGGTCCACTTATATTTAATCCTGCAAGAAGAATGACACAAAGAAGCGCATATCAGTGCTTGTACAATGTGGCTCGTCACAGCTCACAAGGAAATGAAACGGGTCGCTGGTTGACTGGCTGCATTTGCACAGAGACGCAGGTGGCAGCTCTTTCACAAGATCAAAATAATTATTAGCAAATGTTTTGGGTCATGAAAAAATTTCAACAATTTGTTTGGGTTTAGGCTTTTAACATTATGTATATATATATGGCGTCTATTTCTTATGCTTACAGGCTTTGTAGATATGTGTATAGCTCACATCCGATACTTATCTACCGGGCGCATCGCTAAATCATCTCCTTTTCATAGATATCCCATCGAGCAAGCATGAGAGGCTGACAAAAAATTCAATACCTTTAAAGGGACACACATTGTAGGAGCACCTACAAACTTTAACTTAACTCTGATGATGATATCCCTTTTTATACCTTTCAATAGGTCTGTAATAAGTATATCTATATTGAGAAATACGGTCCATATAAAATATTGGATAGGGACACATTTAAAGGGGTCGCATATAAAATATATTTATAGTAAATACATAAGGTCGAGGAATCAATATAATACAACATTTTTTGGGCAATGCGCAGGGATGACGAAGGGTAAAAATGAACAACTACAAAATTTTATCCCTTTGTGCTGATGACAATGAGGTGCAGGATAGATGTAAAGAAAGCCATATAATCAAAGGTCGAAGTTATGTACATCAGCCAAGAGAAGACGGCTAGCGTATCCTCATGATGAAGAACAATAATTTAGCAAAGAATACCATCCGCCGTCACAAAACATCTGCGCATTGAAGATGGTGCGGTGCAAATTCAACACAAGGTGAATGTCTTGGAAGTGTATTCATTTTGTATTAAAAGAAATTGGATAATGTTGTCTCGCATATAGTGACACCTATAAAATTATCTTAGAAAGTCATTCCTGCATTCAACTGCAATTAAATGTCGTCGGCAAATAATGTCAACATGTACGTGAATTTTAAATACAGAATAAGTAAACTTCGTTCCGGGTGATTTGAATGCGCTGATAGGCAGAAGACAACGTGTTTTGTGTTCACAAATCACAATGCCTTCGCGCAGTGAAAGACACAATATAGCAAAGGTCTTGACATTTTCATCTTCCAGCCCCATCTCATATTGGAACGCATAATATGCGTTACTGGCATAATATTCTCGAAGCAACACAGTACACACCACATCGTATTAATTTCTTTCAGCATAATGATTTTTATGATTATTTTATGGGTTGTCCATCAAGCTCATCAAAGTATCTGCGTCTCTGACACAATACACGAAGAAAATCAGGAATTTTAATAATAAAAGGTTGTACAATACGTTACGAATGCGCGCGGTGCTGCGCTGTCCCGAGTGAACACATGTGCACACGTTGTTGTTGTGGCACAATCGCATCTCAAGTAAATGTTTGTCATGGTCCTTTTATGTACGTTCAATATACAATAATATGGTATGGCCAATGCTGATGCTAGAGGAGAGATCAAGTTAAAATGAAATTCTTTGTGTGTTAAATTAAACAAAAGGCCGTTTGACGTTGAAGAAGAATTTAGGGAGAAGATAAAAACTCGCGCCATTGTTCGAGGCGACTTGCCGTGCCGCGTCGATTATGATCGTACAAGATGATCATGCGTCCATATGCTCGCGCGGTGATCGCTTATGGTTTTGATGGGACAGCTTCTAACATGATGAAGATCTTCGTTCACTGCACCCCCGATTACATTTTACCTCTCTCTGGTCTCATAACAAAAGGTTCTGGCATCTCAATTTCATTACAAATAAATAAACTTTCCTCCATGCGCGCATTTTTGATATGCCGCACCGCACCGAGTGATGGTGTGCCGCAGTAAATCAGCACGCCGCATTATAGCAGCTCGCATTATAAGTGGTACGTTTACATGCTTAAAGAAATGGCCATTTTATTGTTTTGCTCAAACATGATGGTAAACGCGCTCGTTTTAAATATAAAAATATATAAAATATTATGATAGCCAAAGCATAAATATTATAAATAAACGCGGCACGAATTATAACACGTAATCTTCTGTTGGCGGGCTTCTTTCTCAGGCCAATGCCATTTTTCTAAAGTTTTCCCTGTGGCAACAGCCTAGCCACTGCGCCGCGTCACACCGCAATTCACCTCTGCCTCATAGCAAAAGGCATAATAATATTATTGCATCAACATTGTGGTTTCACGGCGCACATTATACTATGGACTTGCGCAATCATTTCTTGTAACTCAACTCAACAACAAGCGAGGGTCGCGGAAGAATCTCTCCATTGCATGGATATTTAAATAGTTAAAGCTTTATAGTCGTTACCGTTACATTTATATGCACATGTGTACTCGCCTATGTTATAATACACGTCCATTTGAGATGGGTACTAACTACGAGCACATATATACGCTGTTTTCATGCATCATAAGGAAACCACACAAAGTGATCCATCTCTCGGCCTAAATACGGTATATGCACTATAAAATGCTCAAAATATGCGAACATGTGCAGCATAAGGTTTTTGGAAGTTTTGCGGTTTGTATGTTTGAATCACTTTGACCTAAATGCTGAAAATTTTGAACGTGTGAATGCCATTCCTTTCATAAATCAGAAATTTCCTCTGTGATTCCATGTTAATGCTTAATGATGGACTTACAAACGACGTCATGCACATTTCTAACAAGTCGCATAATCTTTTACCACTAGATTAGATTTTTTGGAAAAAATGTAATGATGCAAAAACACTTTTTGACGCCCTCCGTTTCCAAAAAACTGGACCACAAGAATATGTACGTAATACGGTCGCACTTATTGTGAGTTTCTCGGAAAGTTGAATGAAATTATCTTGAATAGCAATCCATTATCATCATCGAATGTACCAAAAGGGTAAACAACAATTTTGGCACACACATTTCAAAGAATCACAACTGATTATACTGACTTAATTCTGCAGTCATGTCAGCATCCGTCTATTCCATTTATCCCCCAAAAATTCTTCCATGCGCATTTACGAGTATGGTTTGAGGTCTTCGTTTAGAAGTAAAAGACCATGGTACATTGGATGAAGCAAAATGCAGCGAAATGCTGCAGATTGCGCGCATACAAACACACAAACACAATTTTGACGATTGAAAAGCGTGCAGATTACAGAGCCAGCAGCAAACTTCGGCACACATAATTCAGTTCGTGCGCATTTGCCAATATGTACTCGCACTCCGGGCCCCATAATGCATAAGTTTCGCGAATACGGGCGCATAATAAATGCACATTGCACATTGCACATATTATGAAGATCAGGCTGTATAGTGTGTTATTCGCGTTTGGCATTCTGCTGTAACTGCATTGCATTTATAGACAGCTCCAGTATTGTTGTTTATCGAGGAGAGAGTCGTGTCACGTTCTGCAATTTACACCTCTCATGATTGTGCCCTTTCGACCACGAATAATATAAAACATATATACTGCGGTGGTACAATACAGCGGATTCATAATATGTATAATACGTATAAATGCGCGAGCTCGCGAATATCACAGCTATGTGGTGTATGGAAGAAACCAACCGCTATATCCATTGTTATTGGGGGGGCCCCCGAAGTAAATGTAACGAGTGTGAACACGTATCGTGTGTACTTTGTGGTATACACAATATAAGTCTTGTAACTTGGTACCCCGCACATAAATGCGAATATGTTAAAGATAGGCATTAAAGTACCCACTATCCAGGCGTATTATTATTGTTATTACTATTTCTGTTATTATATGCTCTTTTTACGGTGCATTGTTGTGTTATAGAGTACGTACTTGCATTATACATGTAGCGTATACAATGTGTGGTTAATGGTAAAGGTCGTGGTGCTTGAAATCAGAAGAAGCGGGTCATCATTATACAGTCATGGCGTTTCATGAAGTGCTCTTTGCTGCCAGAGTATATATTCAAATTTAAAATTACAACAGCAAACTCACATAGGCCCACAAACAGCCGCATCGGTGGAGTGAACTCTGTGTATCTATACTCATGATACTCTCGTTCTATACAATGTGCATGCAGTAAAGTGAAATTATGGAGGCTTTGAGTCTACTTTCTCATCTGCAGGAAGCCCAAGAGCTATGTGAAATAAAAAGACAAAATAAAAACTACGGCAGCGTGTTAACATGCTCTTTTCGCGTCGTGTGATTTCGCGCGACCTAAAGGAACACAAAAGACTGGAGCTAGAATTCGTTCCCCCTCTAGGGATTTAGGGGTGATGGTGGAGAAACTCTTTTTTCTCTATGCCATTACACCATTACGTGTGTACTGTGAAAATTCCACGGTTGAGTAGCAATACAAACAGAACAATTATATTGTGCTCGTCCTATACCGGTGCTCCTGGCTATATAACTACAATCTAAGTAGCTCATCATTTAAATGCGACAGGGAGATATAAGTCACCTGAGATCGTTACAAATTAATGCACGTGCCTGACATTTTAAGCGCATCGTTATACGTGCGTCTGACATTAATTAATTCTCGTTAATTACCGTGAGAAGGTGGACCCCAAAAACCAACATAAACAACGGAGAGGACATAAAATCAGATGGTTCACCAGTTTTGACCCATGTTTAACAAATTTATCGCCACAGATTCGGTGGAAATATTGTTGGGAAATAATAAATATTAAAATTTATAAACTTTAATAAAATGTTAGGTTAACCAATCAAAATAAATAATGTTTGTGCACCTTTATATTATGCTTCTGTGTCTCTGAAAGCCATCTCCTGGAATTAAAGCGATACACTGTGGGCACACATGAGAATTGAGTAAGAGGCCATATATACTATACACGCAAAGAGGGAGGAGAGAACCTTCACTTGGCCGTATCAAAGACCCATTAAACCGGAATAAAAGCCGAACTGAAACTGATTGGATATACGCGATATGACAAAGAATGTGAATTTAAGATTAAAAATACAATAATAATAAATATAAATAAAATTGAGAAACAAGATCAAATCCATCGATAAGATTTTTTCCATTTGAATAAACTTTTTTACCATTTTACCATACCCAGAGCCAAGAAGAGATTCAAACCTCATCGCCCGTGCTGTATAAGAATACAGAGATTATTATACATCGTTTTTCCCCGCATATGCTCATACCAAATCGTTGCTGGAGGATTGGATATATTGTTAAAATAAACGTATATATTCCTTTCAGCTGATGTCGCCTTAGATAAGTTATAATTTATATTCTTGTTCACAAAATGGTTTTTATTTTACATCGTGTTTGCCTATCATCTCCTCATTTCTCCCGCACGTTGGTTGCCTCAATGGGTCCATAAAAAATGTTCGCTATTCCACCTCGCATCCCACCGTCATTCACCACCAATCTATATTATAGTTTGTTTGTTTGGTCGACATGTTTGTATTACGGAATTGGCCTTGATAATGGCCACACTGTGTGATGCGCGATGCGGTTTTGGGACCCTATGCGTTGTATAATACGTATTTAACATACAATGGGGCGATATTCGCGCATATACTACATAACTAGAATGCGCATTATGTTGGTATAAATAATGTATTGGGGAAAAATATTGCCCGTGAGTTGCAACATACATAAATGTATTGTCTTTTCGATGAAGATGGAAAACAAAAACGGTTTGTTTTCTTCCACCTACTTGTACTGCGTTGCGCAGTGCATTGATCGTCAACGACGACCACATTTTCATACGCTTAAATGACATTATACATTGATAAATATTCCGCTTTTCAGTTATACATTAAATTGGATTATAACTGACTGCTAGTTGCTGCTGTACGGCAGAGCGAAGACTATCAAACTAAATGGCGTTTAATCAGCGCAATTCCCTACGATATCGTCTTTATGCACATACATACATTTATATTCACAAAATATATTATGCAGACAGTGTAACACAGCGTGCATAACTATGTAGTTAAGTGGAAAGCAAAATGATAAGAAATGGGAGGAAAAAAAAAAAGAACCTCCGATGAGAAACATTAAGGAGGCAGCAGCATAATCCTTTTGTTTCCCGAAAAGAATAATCGTCGCAGCTTCGCATTATACCATTAGGAAGACGCAGACAAAAATTCACCGTCTTCTGCAAAATCTGGCCATTGTTTCGATCAGTAAATTTATTAATATAATGAGCCCATATTATGTGCCATAATCTTCATGAGCATGACCATCGAATCGCACAAAAGCTCTCCACATGTATACTATAACTTTAACTTATATTTAAGCACAATAAACGCGAATGCAACGTACTCTCCAGATCATTGTTTAATGCGGCGCAACATTGCCACCAAACAATAAAGTCCTTTCGATATTCTCATAAAGACTATGTTATATATAATATATAACAGTTAGTTGTAGCATTAAACGTTGTGTCCAAGAATGTTATGGCATCTAGAGACCATATAATGGGTGCGATTTTTGCTTGTTACTCTTGCCTTAATTCGTTATAAAAGTGAAATCACACACAAGAACAACAATTGCGTCGATTGGCATATAAATGCATGAAATGGACAGAAGAAGGGCGACATCGTCGACATAATATAACTACAACACACTTTTTCACATAGACGAGAAAAAGGAGGAGTTCTATTCAATTGCAATATAGTTATGTTGTTATAGTCTCCCTAATGCTCGATTGGGTCCCAATTTCCTTTTCACCCAGTTCTTTATAAGTAATATGTTATGTTGGCAAAATCGAGTGCGTCGCATACGAGTCATGGTGTCTCTGCATTATAGATGAAGGCCATCATCGCCGCAGTGTATTCGAGTATCCCTCCCAATCAAAAATCACCCCAAATCAATTTGATCGTGTGAAACTCCAACAATTTGATTGACACTTTTACCCTCGGAATTTCAGATTCAATCAGTTGCACAACATAAATAACTATATGTTCTATAAATAGCAATCATTTTATGTCAATCGGTGTGGCATGCTTTTCACTTTCTGGCTGCAATTTTCAGTTATTATTCTGATCTACATTCCAATTCGTACGGACCTTGGTACTACTTGTATGTGAGCACCGTGTTATAAACGTTTCACGTATAAAAACTACGCACCCATGTGGTGTCAGTATTTGTGTTGCCTGCAGAAGTTAATTTAAGAGCTACAATTATTTTCACCATTTTATATTGATTTCCATTCAGAGAGTTGGGAACCTTTTGTGTGCTCCAGGCCATTGTTAAAATCTATGGCAGTTAATATAGTTTCCTATACATCTAATTCATTCACATAATATAATAGTTATGGTTGCTGAGAGGGGCTCCTTATTTGGCCATACGGAGTATTATACATCGATAGAACATTTATGCCATTCAGCTTTTATAAATGCTATACTTCGCGTCGTCTATATGTCTCACGATACATAGTTGCAGCATTGTCTGCACAGCCGGAAAATTGCCTCATTGTAATAAAACTAGCAAGCGCGCTATTCAAAAATGCCATACAGCGAAATCGATATATCAGTACCTACACGTACACATTGTGGTGGCTTTTCTTTTATTGTTAAATTTTTGTGTATGTGGATAAATCATCATTAATCACAATATTGTTATGTGCGGATAAAGCGATATTCAATTCGCGGTAATATATGGTAATGCATGTTAATTGTGTGTGAAATTTGTTAATTGCAGTTATGTACCATTGGGCAATACCAATTAGATTAGATTTGGTGTAGATAATAATTGTTGCAGTTCGGATGATTTGATATTTGCTAGTTTCACCGCTGACGAGGCTATAATAATTTGATAAACATTTTACGTGCTTGCAGTAATTTAGTGCGGTAATTTGTAAACTGTCACTTAGTTGATGAAATGCCACGCGTTGAAAATCGTGGGTTTTCAACATTTTTGCACAGAAAAACCGCTTTTCGTTAATACCAGAATTTCTATGTATAAAGTATATTATTTGCATTTTTCTAATGAACTTTGAATACTAAAAATACTACTTTAATTTAATGCTAGATTAATAATAAAAGCAGACAAATATTCCGGAAATAGTTGAGCGAAAATTGTTGAAAAACATTTACTTTTTAAAGCGGCAAATTTATGTAATAGCATTTAAGAGAAATTCTTAAGTGCCAATGAAATAATTTCCAAAAAAGTCCTTCCGTTGAGTATAAGCACGTGCAAGTAATTCATTTAACTTTGCAGCCTGGGTAACATGTCCAAGTGCGCACATCCGCTGAATCGCACAGTTTTTGAATATGGAAAACTCTTAAACATCCACGTCTCTCCTTACACATCAATATACAAAGCAACCACTGCTGCCTCGATGTAAATTGTAAACAAACGGCGTATCATGTATATTTTGTTGTTATTTTCGTTCAAAAGTTCTCCATTTACACCCAGAGAAGGTGTGATTTGCAGACCCAATAATTCCAAAAGCATTCACAACATAAATTACCACAATTTGCAGCCTTCTAAATTCAAAGCATATATGCTCGTACACCACAAGTCGAGTCTGGGTGACTGGGAGCGTTTGATTTCTCCAGTCTCAAGCGGCATGTGATACATTCTACATTATGCCCAGGCGCTTATGCTCGTATACTTTCAACTACCGCACCATCACCACCAACAACTTGGAACGTGATGCTGCGGGAATAAAAATTGCCCACTTTGGTGAGCTCAAAAATTACACGCCATTTCTCAATTCTCACATTCAAGTATTATAAGAAACATGTTGTTTGCGTCGTTTTTGCAACCGCCAGCATCCATAAGAAAAACTATAATGCAATAACTATATCGCGCCGGTTACAATGTGTAATATGAATGTTATAGTCAAGCCACGACCGACACATGCGATAAAGTTCTGTATCAATGGGTTTAGGTGCATACTACATGTGACAAGACCCCTATTGGAAACAATTTTGCAATTTAATAACTCCATACGGCTGTCGCGTACGTTCAACTTTTATTCAAGAGAATAAGAACAGAATACACCCATTTAAAAAGTGTAAGATATTGTCGCCTCGCAATTGTGTTTTATATTACAACAACAGCAACGTGAATTTAGTATAGCATTTGAAAATATAGGGGACCCGGGCCCGGGGACTGTGTGTGTCAACTGTCAAGGGCTGAATTCTATATTTTGATTAAAATGTTCATCTGATCATAATATTTCCGTTTCGGCACATAATGCGTTGAATTTCTCCGTTTGACGGCATAAATATGATAAGTAGACGCCGGCTATACGAGTACATAGTGACAATATTTTACCCACCCCACCATTAAATCACAGCGATACAAAAACGTTTTCCTTTTAAGTTAATTAATTTGCTTTGATCAGTCTGTACCCACTTTCATTAATATGCGAAACGTGGTGCTTCCTTTTGTCGTTCTTTTAATGTCCTTTATTAAAAATTAAATTATATTTTGAGCATCGTTTACGATGCCCATTACTACTTTATCATCAGTTGGATCCGATGCTTTATAATTATGTGTATATGCATAGTTAAAAGGAGAAGTACATTGAATGGGACGCCTACGTGCTGCATACAAATACCCACTTTATACTTCTTACCCGCCACAACCCTTTTTCTGCTGCAGGGATAATAATTCTTTTCACAAAATATAAATCTCTTATTTTCAATACGACACAATATGACAATGGGAATTAATCAAAATGTACTTTTGAATACAATTTATGCTTAGTTATTTATGGGTTTTATTGAGGAATGCTTAAGATGTGCAAGTTCCATTTTGATTAAATTACAACGTAATGCATATTATGAATGTACGTGTAATTTTAGGTATATCGGAGAAAGATGTAAAGGAGCCATATTATAGATATCGCAAGATATCAATTTTATTCGTTGTGCGAGTATATGACGAACCCAAACAAAGAGCACCGCCTTACAAAATATTCATAAAGACATTAATTTATGTTGACAATGAGAAAATACATACAATTTTCGAAACAGATAAACAATTGGACGTGCATTAAAGAGGGGAAACGGTAGTTGCTGCAATTGTGGTGGAAGAAATGCATGCTGCATGAGGAAGCCGCCACTGACTTACGAATAAAAAAATGGAAGTTGACTTAAATTTGCATATTGTACGAGTGTCATGGTGAATTTTATCTTCATATTATTAAAATATGAATAATGACTATTCCTTAAATATGTAAATATAATTCAAAAAATTTTGTGATGAATTTTTTATACATCAAAACAGTACTTAAAATAACTATTGTTGCATCAAAATATCCAAGTAAATACTTGTCACGACAAGACAGCATTCATTGCTGCGTTAGTCTATGCAAAGTTTTAATTTCCTCTGAACTATTCTTTTAAGGTCATTAAAAGCGATTAGATAAACAGAAACTCCCAGCCAAGTGCATGAATGCATTAAAACCCCAAATATACCAGAACGTTTGTTAAAATAAATGGAATTGAGGTAGAGTAATTGAAAAGCCACGTTAAGTGAGTAAGTGACTAATCCCCAAACCAGCTTCTCACCCTTCAATACACATTTTCCCTATCAGTGTAGTACCATCTGCGCACGCTACTTCTAATTCTTTTGCTGTGCTCTTTCAAAAAGCGTTTTTTTGTTTCCGTTATTCACTTCTTCTTTTTTGTGTTCAAAAAAATGGTGTGTAGTATTTAATTTCAATGCAAGAAAAATTGCCATCTGTGTGACGACGACGACGACGACACAATTTGGACAGAACCTAACCGGGGTGGACTGAGCTGTGGCTTTTACTACAATATCATACCGATTTCGTGTTGATAAATGTACCTACACTCCAGTGACTGGCGACTGGGTGTTGTGCGACGACGACGCTACAATAAGCTCACGCGATTTTTCTTAACAATTATTTTATTATTATTTTGCTTTCGCCTGGCACAGCAGGGCGTGAGTGCCCTGTGTGACTTTATACAGTTTTGGTGTTAATGACTGCGTGCGACAAGTACGTATTCTTTACTTTGGCGTTGTTTTTGTTTTCTCGCATATTTGGTGTGTTTCTTTTCATAATTTTTTTTTTTGATTTGTATATCAACAACTATCAAGGCCTCATCCCTCCCAACCACATCGCAACACAGCAGTTGTATGAATAGGGCTGATGTTGTTGTCGATTGAAACCCCGTGCGCTAAAAGCATATTATGCGGAGGGAGCTTTTTTTCCTCATTCCTGTGATGGGTCAGTGTTTTCGTGTGCATATGGGGTTAGAGCGGGAAGTTACTTATAATTTCAGAGTTAGGCAATAGGCATGCTTAATTCTGATCATAACTCATACACAATCTAGTTTAATTTAGGTTCGTTTTTTCGGTTGACGCGTTACTTCTATATTTATTTCAATTTCTCCCTTTTTCACTTCTACCACCAATTTAATTTAGACTGTATAACATGCCATTGTGTATTGAATTGGACGTCGTATATTTATAAGAATTGTTTGTTTGTGCCGGCTTTGTGACTTCTATACACGATGCATATTTATTAACACATTGAATGCATACTTATGCTGGTTATTCATGCACACACGACCAGGATGTAACGAACCATATTACAGTCTGTATAAGTCCACAAAAGTAATGGAATCATGTGGATAATTTAATGAAGAGTCGCCCTGATTACGCATTTATGGACACTAAATCATTTATTTATCTAGAGGAAACATTTGATAGAGATAATGAGAATTTTTTTAATGGATTATAGTGTTTACTTACAAAATATAAAATATACCAACATGCTTAATAGTTAATATTGTGGACTTTATAATGTGTGCTCTTCCGCTCACATATCACTGCACATATTTATATGAAACTAACTTAAATTGTAAGAGGATGGCGTCGACGTGTGTGCACTCTTTGGATACATTATGTAGGGTGATAAAAGTGTAATTGCCTTTTAACAGCACTTCCACATATGCGGTGGTTTAGATTATACCTTCATACAGCTGGAAGCATTTAAAATGATTTTAATCTGCCATCCCGAAGCTCCAAAGTTTTATTATTAATTTTTTTTTTCCCTATATTTTTCCTCGCGGTATTATATCTTGCACGTAATACACACGTTTTTACTTTTATTTATTTTTTCTATCATGAAAACAGTTTAATGATGCTTAAGTAGCTTAAATTAATTAAATCCATTAGTGGAAGCAATTTAAATGATTCCGGAGACTCAGTTCTGAGAATGTTCATTGTTTTCAGTGGTGCAGTAATTACAATTCCAATCATACCACACGATACTTAATTCATTTAATATTGAAACTGAGAAAATTCACCCGCCATTATGTTACAGCATGCAATTATTTTAACACTCGCTTTAACCGTATTTTCATAATATTAAATTAAACAATGGATACTAAAATGTGTTCATTATAAAGTTATATAATATCTCACTAGATTATTCAATTATAGGAAAAACTACTGTAGCGGAACTTCCTGAATTTTTTAGAAACACTCAGTCATATCTGTGCTGCTAAGGCTGTTTTAATTATAAATAAATGTATGCATTTTCGAAATGAGGACGAATGAATGAAAAACCGCTCTAAATGCACATTATGCTGTGAAAGCCTGTCGCAACAATCCACCTCTAAATATAAATTAATTTAATATTCAAGTAGCTCCACTATCCTATTAAAACGATACATGTTTTTACTGTTTTCCATTAAATACTGCTTTAGCTGACATCGATTTTTCATTCTAGAAGTCTAAGTAGTAGCTGTCAATCAAGCAGGCATTAAGGACTTATGAATCCCAACTTGTAGCACATGTTATACGTACATTTTATTATGATTTCATGAGGGACCACATAGAGAACTTTGTCCCGCCGAGTCCGATTTTGTGTGTGTTTGCATTTAATGCGGTTTCAAACGGGTTTGGGTTAAAACAGTTTTGTTTACCCAGTATATTCATTAAAATCTCATCTTCTTACTTTATAGCAAGACAATCAAAATCCCAAAGTTGCTTCAACTTTTTTTATTCATTCCTCTTATATGCAATGTATATTTTTGGATTAAAAAGGGTCAATATCAACATAATCAGAAAGGGCACAGCAGAGACGTGTAATAAGTGAAAGCAACCCTTAACCTTGTTTCATATATTTGATGCCACACCCCGCATATATAGTTACAAGAATATTAAATTCTGCACCATTTCTAATAACTTAGAGTATGCTCAACAACTTTGTTATATAAAGACAGGGACGTATAGAGAAACGGCGGAGGATATTTCGTACAAATCCAACACACAAACAAAGTTTATGTTGGAGATGTCAGGAGTCATCCAGAGTTGCTACAGAACTGTTAAACTAAACAGAGGCAAATATTGGATAAGTTGCTTGGCACTAAAACTAATTAATTCAAATGTTTGGGCGCTTTGAATATTTCAAAATTGGTGAATATTGATGGAATAGCAAGCAATGTTTAGTCATGCATACACAAAATGGCGCGAAAATCAATCGAATTAAACCAGAACATTGAGGAAAGGGCTAATGACAAGTTTGGGTCGTGATTTTGATGCATGTTTTGTGTGGTAGGTTGCCCCAAACGAATGGGGATGTGTCACTCAGTGGAGCGTCGCGTCGCGTCTCGATCGTGGCCGTAAATGTCACAACGTTTATGTGCACAAAAATTGAATGATTATTCACAACGAAAATATGTGCTCTACTAACAACCCAACTAATTAAACAACAAACAAATTTAGATGGATGGATATAGGCGAGAAGTTATTTGTTATTTGAAAATGCGGCGAAAACATAATATAGAGTCAGTCGTCACAATATGAGTTTGAATAAACACTGTGCACACATTCAGTGGGAGTGCGGGAAAATGAAAATTGTTGAAACATTCAAAACCGAAATGCAAACAATAATTGTCTCGGTTTAACATAGTTTTATGTACATATATTTATATGGAAATCGGAATGTATACTCAATGGTTGCGCCCTCACTGATAACACAACGACTGCACATATGAGAATACAGATTGACGATTGTTATAACTTCCAACACACTATACAGCCGTATGGGAGTAGTTTGTAGATGGATGTTTTGTTCGAATTTGATGATGTGAACGCCGCACCGAGTTCTTCCTGTCATTTTCATTCACTTCCTTGCGCGCCAGTTTTGCAAAATCTATGTAAAATCGGCATGACTCGTTGGTTGCCATGCTTGTGGTGTTTGACTGTATATATATACGGAAAACAACACTCCCAAGCGCATGCAAGGAGTCTATAAAAAAAAGTGCTGCTAAACACACAATAAGGCTCCAACACAATGACTATCTACAATACAAGTGGAGTATATACAGCGGCATGTGTTTGTGCCTCACGACATACATATAATACCATTTGGAAGCAATTTCCATTTGCACCAATCCCACATGTTTGGATTAATTCACTTCCACCCCATGGAAACGCTCCTTTTCCCGTTTTATTATTCTCGTTTCAAAAAATCGAACATCATTCAGTTCGTATGTGTTCATCGTTAAATTTTCAAATCCAATTTTCACGTTGTCACAATTTACCACAAAGCTAGCGTGGCATGAATGGTGTACCCGTGTATGCCGCGCAATTTTACCTTTATACACAATATCATATAGTAGCTGAGTCAAGTTCTACATTTATTTCCCAATAAGTCACCCATTAAGAATGAATTCGTTGTTTGTCAATTTGTCAGCAAAATGTTCACATATTGCTTTTTGACTATCAGAACAATGAGATATCCACGTGGCATATACGTTTTCATATGTCGCATCTTTCTAGCATCCTTTAAAGACCCGCAGTAATGTGAAACAGGGCAAACGGACGCGGGCGTGCAAAGACGTCTTCTTGTCACTCCGAATATTTGACTCATGTCCGTTTTTGTGCTGTCTCAACAGAAGCGCACACGTCAAAAGCATTTATGAAGGAAATGACATGGTACGTGTGTGTTCTCTCAGCGCATTGATTTCTGTGTCGTATCCAATTAGACACAATTCACACGTCGTCGTTTAGGTAAAAGAAGTATAATAAAGAACCACATTTTCCTATATTAGTTTTATTTACAATTTTCTGAATGGTTGGTAAAAAAAAAAGACAGACTTGACTTAATGACTGTGTTTATTCTTTTAGACAAACGCATATTACGGGATTCAATATTGAGCCACAGTCCAGACAAAGCAAAACGTGCGAATTGCTTCCAAATAACCATAAAAATGCCATAGAACGAGAGAAGCCGCACAAAAAGACACTCATGGTAAAACGGAGAATTAAATAGCAGCACAACTGGCTTGTTTTGCTGTAAATTGTAAACCAACAAGCCACCTACGGATCATTAACGGTATGTGCGCCTGGCAATTTGGTGTCCAATTTTTGCCTCAACCGCACCGTCCATTCATGTGTGACAGCTCATTTTTGTGGTGTATGTTCGCGAAAATACCATCCGAAATGTAACGCTCCACGATTTTATGTTGTTGTTTCAATAAATGTATAAATTTTTATGATCATGTCAACTAAAATAAATGTACAACAGAGGAATGCCGTGCGCGACATTGAGTTCGCTAATTCATATTTCCTTTGCTCGTTTAAATTAGTTTTATGTGTTTTCGTGTAAAAACGATGTTGAATAAGTACAGCAAAAGGTGACGTGAGGTAGCGACGGCCGACGTGTGTGTGTGCTCTTATTGTAAATCAGGCATGCCGCAATAGCTACTGATTATAATGTGGGCTGCTGTTGCGATTCAACTGTCCACATAATACGAGTAAACGCGAACAACTCAACTTGGATATAGTCAAGCGAACAAGTCAACAACTTGAAATTGAGACAACAATCTTGATTGGTTCAAATGAAACTAACAAATCGCGGAAAACACTTTGCTATACAAATTTGCATTGCAAATGACTATGGGTACAACAACAAGGGGTACCATACGAGTATGTATTAAATTGGTGTTTGGGTTTCGCAACATAATGTGAAACATACTTTTTAATCGCTAATTGAGTCCTGACTTTGGTGTAAAGTAAGCACATAAGAAAACATTACACCATTGATGTGTTTGTCGTACTCTCTTATGTGTGTAAAGTGTAAAGTCTAAGCACTTGTTCAATGTTCGCCCCCTTTATGTACATCTTTGTGTGTGCATGGTGGTGGTGAGAGGAAGCTATATTTGCCCCCCTACTGAAAAAACATTTTACATTTCACACAACAACCATGTGGTTTTGCCACCCTCTCTATGTTGTACTTATGGAAGAAAGGTGTGAAAACATTTTGTATACATTCAAGTATTATAAAGAGCACACTTTCTTATACAATTTACACTTTAAACCACCCTCCTTCAAGCCAATGTTTAATGTAAAAATCAATGAGATTAGAACCTCATACCCTTGTTCGAACTGATGCAAGAAGATTACTTAAACACAGGCTAAAAATGTGATTGAGTTCGATCCATTAGACCTTTAAACTTTATACGCTGTAACCCAGTTCGGGTTGCATTATCCCGAATCCCAGTTATACGTTTTTATATATATACGAGTTGCATCCACACGTGTATCGGAAATATGTTTGTTCAGTGTTGAATTTCCCATCTGGATCGAGGCAACATGAACACAAACGAACAAAACAAGCAAACACAAAATATAATTAACAAATTGGGCGCGTCATTTTCATTTTCAAGGGCCAGAAATTAATGTCACTATGTAATTTACTGGGATGGCAGCACATTGGCAGCGCACAGCTGAGCATTGGAATATGCGATGATGCACGTCTTATGAGACACCGACCAAAAAAGAAAAAACTGAAGCACACAAGAGGAGATCAACAGAAGCATGCCGAAAAGAGGAACAAAAAAAAAACACACATTAAGACGACAATTTTACAGTGACATTTTTTTCTTCGTTTGTTTTCTCGCGCATTTTTCGTGTGCCATCAGACCAATTTGAAATAATACAGTTAGTGCATGCCTCAGCATACTATCAGCTAAATTTTAGTTTTTTATTTTATTTTCTAAAGAATTTTCCTCTCCCTTCACGAACTAGTATTTGGGAAAAAAAACGCATGGACCAAATTACAACACTATGCTGGTGAATGCTGGTTTTTCTGCTGGCTGTTTATCATTTCGTCTATTCCAAAAAGATGAGGCACATTTTTCAAATCCACTGAACCAATACTTTGAGCAATTAGCACGTTCATTTGAAGCTTGTTATATGTGGGAGGCGTTGATGAAATGAGTGAATGCACCCCTCTAAATTTAAACAAACTTAACGAGTGGGTACTAACTGTGTTCAAGTGATGTAGTTACAGTTTAAGGATACTTTTTGAATTTAATTGAAAGCCGCACGTGTGCGTGTGTTCAAAATACGATTCTACCATATAATAATTCACTTTGCAAAAGTTAATATTGGTTTGAAATAATTATTAAAAAGCATTTTGAAATACTGTAATGCTGAACTCGGAAATGCAACTTAAAAAATTCGTCCTTGCATAAAAAACACAAAATTTTACGTCAAAATCAATGTCCTTTCGTCCTTTTGCAGTGAATAACAATCTATTCAATTAAAATCGGTTATTATTGCCCCTTCTCCAATGCATAACTTTTAGTTTAAACACAAAGCGGAATGGCATTTAAACGGCAAGTCATGTTCTTTAAGGATATCGATTTTCCATGTCTCCAAGTGCATATACATATTATGTAGATGTTGGTATACAAGCCGGCTTTCAATTTAATAAAGTTTTAAAGCCTTTGACATTTAAAATGTCGCTTTTTGTTCTTCTAAATTTTTGGCCGCTGCACAGCAATCGCTTTTACCATATTAACGTAATACATTTAGATAAGAAAGAATTAATAAATTCGTGTCGTCTCTGTTTTTGTGTGTTCCCTTGAGATTGCGGATAAAGTGTGAACCCTTGAAAGGTTTTACAACAGAATCCAACAACAACACTGCTAACCAAACACAGTATTTGGCGGTAACCGTCTTTCAAGCACAACACGACAAAACCATTTACAAATATTTCAAGTGCAGCTCATATCTGACAAACTAAATTTAATTAAATGCATCCAGAAAAACTCTGTGGACAAAGCATTAATAAGAATCTGCGCTAACTGTAGACGCGTATTATAATACCAGTGCATGAGTGCTGCAGGAATAAATCAGCTGCTGCTTCCACCCATAAAGCCGCACATAATTTTGAGATATGCATTAAAAAAGTAAGTAAAAAAATGTCTCCGCGAGCATAAAAGCATACTTATTGTGTGAAGTTGTGACCGCCAATAATAGCCAGAGCCACTTCAGACACGACACTGTGCACCACTCGTATATTCACGCAAGAACCTCGCAGCCACCAGCCTACTTTAAAAGCATTTTTTAATCTTTTGCAGAAATCGTCAAAAGGGAGACGACGAGAAACTTTTGTAAATTCGCTAATGGCGCATTTTCGCACCCCGTATTCGCAGGACGTTGAGCGCCGTAACTATACATACCCACTGTGGTGTGATTATATGTCTCTTCCTGAAAGAGCATATACGTGTAGGTATTAAGAATTGAAGAACATCGAAAATTAATTTGAAATCGCGCGAAGTACCAACGAAAAAACGAAGCAAGAAAAACTTTTCACTTAAGTCCAACCAATTCGATGTCGATTTTCGATATTTTGCTTCGATTAATTCGCTCACACTTTTTGAGTTTGGCTAAAAGCGACCCGACCCCTTTTGCCAACGCATTCTTAATGCGTTTATATATGTAGATCAAAGCAGATCAATAAAGAAAAGGAAGAGCAAGGATTATATTATATCGTTGCAAGAATTCAAAAGCGGCGCACTAATTAGATGTCATCACCATACTATTTACACCATTTTCCTTCACCTTTAAAAAACGATCATCCGCACAACAGCGATATGAAGTCGCGGTAGATCGCGCATTACTTCTGTAACCGACATCGCTGGGTCTCTCTCATCTCGCATTCGAAACAAATTAGTTCCAATCAAATGTATTCCCAATTGATTGGATAATTCCTATAAAACCAAACTATCCACAATCCACATGTTGTTTTGTTGGTTGTATCATGCATAGGCATAATATGAATACAAAAAATTGGTTGAGAAGCAATGACTCTCTGGGAAAAGCGGAAAAAATTATCTCGATTGAATTGAAGACGTGATTCTTTAATTGTATGTTACCACAGCCTGTTCGTCTTCTTTAATATGGTTTAGGAAAAATAAAATAAAAACTTTACATTTTCAAAGTATCGAGCGGCGTACCTTGCATGCGCTTGTGTAAAGATATAATATTGTGTGGCGCGAAGCTTCCTCCTCCCACAAAAGCGTGCAGCCGTGGAATATGTACTGTGGAGAGAATTACCGAAAGGTGAGCTCGTTTCATTGGAGTTAATTTGTAATGTCGGCGCTCTGCTGCGGATGGTGTGGCGCGAAACCTGAATTGCCTGCGCTATGCCAACTGTAGGTAGTATTGTGTGTGAATATACAAAAGGTGCGATAATTAGGTAAATTGGATAGTTGTACAACAACCAACAACAACAAATAAAAAGAATTCAACCATGGTGCGGTGTTCTGTGGCATTTGGTGTTTGCTAATTTACGTTAGGCTGACATGAGTGTATTAAAGTTAAATGGTGGCTGGTCTGGTATAGCATTCACAAATCTTTATTCTACATATGGAAATTTTGTGTCTGGCTTTCTGGTGTACCTACCGATTCTTGAAGACTCTATATTACGTTATTGATCCTAAACACTCGTAATGCGCTTAAAAATTGTTTGCTTTCTCATTTCAAGCGAATGTGGCTTGTCTGTTCTTGAGATGGAAAATTTTGTGGAAATATACACATTCAAGTTTCAACCACAGACATATTATGCAGAGGTGTAATTCACATTAAATGCGGTTGCCTTTTGAGAAGATTGACAAGGATATACCCTGGGTATTAATCATCAAATAAAGCATTTACGTGCATGTGTATTCCCGCAACCGCTTTTATAACTAGGTCGAGATGTTTACATAGGTCATGGGTCATATCCCGTAATAATAATCATTGCAAATCCGTCTGATCCAATTGGCATTTTGGGAATTGAATGGATTAGCGGAGAATATGCAAATATGCATCGTGCCTGAAGAGAGAAGTGAGCACCTAAAGTGCTACGACTCCTGCAGTAGCAAAATCGCTTAAATATCACAAAATCGATTATTACTCTCTATAACAAAATAATCTGAAGCGCCCTTTCCATATTAAAATATACCTTGGTGTACGTTATAACATTTTTATTTTCACCATTTGAAGTTGCTTCAAATTATAATTGCCACTTTTGGAAATTAAAGTAACACCAATTCAACTATGGATATGTAGCACAAATCGCAACCTCACGAATTTCGTATATTTTATTAAGATAATTCCCATAGACGTGAAGGAGCACCACATCGCCGCGCACTGCAGCAGTAAGCAGACCATCAAAACATCTAAACTTTTGAATTGAAACGTGAAGGGGGCTAGAAATGCTGCAGGCGCAATTCATATACGAATACAGTCGAGAGAAATGTACCAAACACTAAATTATTTCACATTATTAATCCGCAACCGCGGCATGACCTTTTCCATGAGAGTGGAAACAAATGTTGCCCATTAAGATGATTCTGGGATTATGTGTGTATATATGATAAACAGCACACTCTCCCATTTCTCTTGATGAATTACTTATAAATAGATGGGCATAATAATATGCAGCACATTCATTTCAATAACATGAACTGTGTGGGCGTAATGCAATTAATTGTCATTAATATTTGGGATTTATTGAATTATAATAACAGATCGGGAAATATATTTCAGTGCGAATTTGGTTGAATCTATATCTCCAGATATTTCAGAGATTTTCGACATTCCTCCAATCTACCAAGATAACTAATAAGGATTAATAATTAATAAGGATAAGTGGTGCAAAACACAAATTCATTAATTTGAAATTAATATTTACTAAACCTTACTTTTAGTTTTGTAACTATTAGAAACTCGAATTAAAAAACAGTGTATTTTCCCAACAGTTCCCTAAAACGATTACTCCAATTACAATTGCAGTTCGCCAGGATAATGTGCCTACAAATTACAAATAGTGGGTGCATTATATAGTACCACAGTTGTCACATCTGCATGCACTGAGGCGCGACAAACCGCTCGCAATATGACAAGATGCAATGCAAATTCACCACTCACCACACATTCAATTACATGCTCAGTGCTCACACTGCGATGCATTCGTTTGAAGTTTGAATTGCATACGTAGTACATAATATATTAACGTAAATGTATAATGAGTATGGCTTTTAAGTTCACGTCATTATGAAAAAGTGTACGCACTGATAAATTTGACGACAAAGTAAGTACTTGCGTGGCACTATGTTACTTATTTGGCGCACATTACTCGTATAGAAGAATGATAAAGAATCGTTATAATATAATAAACTTAAAGTACGTCTGCAACGACGATTATGTTGCATGCACTTTCAAGTTTCATGCACAAATATAAACAGTGAAGCGGCTGCAACGAGGAGGTGGTGCAGTGCATGCTGCACACACAGCAAGTGAATGCCACATAACATATAAGTAAACCGGAAACACAATAAAACCGGCAAAATAGTAAATTTTCCCTACCGGCTTTTCCGGTTAATGTTATAATGGGTTTTTCTGTATTTATTGCCACGTACGTATAACCGTTAAGTATGTGGATATGTTTTTCTATTATTACTATATTTTTAGAAGTGACTTTTCGTTTACATTTCACGTTGTGAATCATGAAATTACACAGTCTTGTAATGGACTATGGTGAAACATTGTGCAATTGACTGTGTTTTTGGCACTTATGAACTACTTACATTTTGGTAGGTACCACAACATATTCTAACACAGTGCTTGTATTAACATTTTCAGCAAATTTCGTAAACAATAATTGAGCATCTGTCTTGGACAGCATGTGAATTGTTTGTGCAAGAAAAGTGAACGAGTCCTGGATTCATTGCGGCTTATTATATGGTATGTTGAGAGCATGCGAATGAGCATTTTCTGAAATGTATATAATTTCTAAAAATATTATATTTGTGGCAGCTATAAGGTACATGACAGGCGTCAGGTAAATAAATATGGATAATAATATTTTTATATATGGTTGAAATCGCTTTGTGTAACTAAACAAATGGTAGAATATCAAACAGGATGTGGCAGCGCATTGTCATTGTTAATGTCATACGAGTATAAAAATATATAGGAAACAATAATGGAAATTGTATCCACAAAATCAACATTTAAGTGATTTGGATTTGGGGAATTCACACATCGACTTGACACATGTCTGTTAAAGACACAAACATCACCTTAACGCAGCTTTATGTGTCACTTATTTAATAAATACAATGCAAAGGATATATGTTTCTGTATTGACAAAGAGACGATTTGATTTCAAACAAAGAAATGGGGTTTTTCAATTCATGTGTCATCGCAGGACATTTTAACATTTAAAATAGTCTAAAAGGTATGACCGCATCTGAAGGAAATGATCAAATAAATCATAAATAAACTGCGATCGAATAGACAAATGTTATCAATAGACATTTACCTTTAATGGGCTTAAGTTGAAATCAATAATCCACGAATATATATCGCACAAATAAGCTTATAAATTGCCTGCAGCTCATCAATAAATTTGCCAGACTGCTTGTGCCTAAGGTAATAAGCCTTAAAGCCATATTATCTCAACTAAACACTGCAAAACACTGAAGGAGCGTCTTAAACAATTCGTATTCTATTACTCACCATTTTTCGATTTAATTAAATTAATTTATCCGTTTCACCGACATTGCTGCACACGTTTGACGTTGCTTCTGTTTACTTTCCCAACATTCGCTCCTTTTGTGCAAACATACTAACTACTTACAATATAACTATATGTACCACCGACTGGCTGGTATTTATGCGCAAAGAATTTCTGCACAACCCGATGCGTATACATTTATATGTGTTTGTGCTAGCCTATAACGTATAATTTTATATAATCCGGCTGTATGCCGTTCCGACGTTTTATCACCACAATATGTGCCGTGTGCGTCGTGTATACATGCACGAGTATCAACAGCAACGTGGTGGGTGGATATAATATCGAGTTCTGTTTGAGTTAATCCATTTTTCCACGGAATAACGAGACACCGAAAGGTAGTAAACGAAAGAGATTTGTTGGAGCGCATGTAGGTATGAAGAAGACAATTTATATGCTATGTGTAATAATATGTACTACTTCTATATACTAATGCTAAGCCCCACTTGACAGAGCCCCCATGTTTCCCTGATATACAAAGAATGTTTCTTTTCTGCACACTAAATGTATTCTTGCTGTATTATGTGGGGACACCACACAGTGCTGACACTGCTGATAAAATTGTGTTGCGGGTGGTGTCAATTCGCAAAAAACTTGCAAAATATTTCCCAAATA
Organism: Sylvicola cinctus; assembly: GCA_963854165.1. Classification (NCBI taxonomy): domain Eukaryota; kingdom Metazoa; phylum Arthropoda; class Insecta; order Diptera; family Anisopodidae; genus Sylvicola; species Sylvicola cinctus. The sequence continues at coordinate 27,848,104 of OY974083.1, read as the reverse complement.
AGAAATGCTGTTACATTTTACAAACAAAACGGATAACAGCGGAAAAACTCCTAGTTTGCTTTCAATCTTTTTTTTTTTGGCAACTTTTGTTCCTCTTCAGTTTTATCTTGAAAAATCAATTTCACAACAACAACAAACAAAATCGTATTTTCTCCTTTCTTTTATTTTCTATTTTTGCCCAATTTTTTAATATTTTTTGCACAATCACATGGAGTATTATGGTCGTCGACGTTTGAACGGAAATGCCCCTTGAGACATGTGTATAAGCACAGTACGTACGTTCAGTAGCCGTGCAATGTACTATAAGCGTTTTATTCCTCCCCCCCCCTTCACAACCGCCCGCTTCTAATTTATGATTAAAGCCAGAATTCAAGTTATGAAATTCTTAGGAAAATTATTATAAATGTTGCTGTAAATTCTTTTTAAATGGCAATAACTCACTTCTTTATATTTCTTCTTAAATTGCTTTAATTTTCATCTCATTGGCTCGTTTTTTCATACGATTTCATTTGTACTGCGTGTGCACCAATTCGCGGGCTCTGCTGCCTCTTTTATGAAAACACAATTTCCTTTAAGCACTTCAACTCAAACATCTGTGCGTTAATTACAGAGAATCTTTTCTTTCTTTTATATTCTTTTCTTACACACACACAACGCGCAAAAATCCACTTTGCCAATCAATACTTTTGTGTTTTGTTTCTTATAATACACATGCGAGTATCGTCTTGGTGTTTAGCACCGCACTGCTGCTCTCTCATCAAACGCAGTTAATGTGAGCTGTTTGATCATTAATTTATACTGAAACTGTAAATCTCGCCTTGAGATTGCGTCTCTTTGTATATAGTACTGTGTACCTAATATACGTATTTCCTTAACGATTGTCTTGATTATTACATGGAATCCGCGTAAAAAGCTTTTAACTCACAAATATATCCAACATACACATACAGTAATTTAATGTAGTCACACGCACAGGTGATGATGAAGAATATGTCGTTTGACGATGATCCATCAAAACTTTATCGTGCTTTAATTTAAATAAATTCAAGTGTTTTGTTACTTCACTTTGTGGCCAAATTTTATTGCTTGAATTAATGATGCGTTTTTTGTGTCCACATTTTACTGCAAAGTTATTAAAAACCATTAAAAGTCGCCTTTTACTAGTTTTGTCACTTAAGATTTGCGCAATAAAAAACGCCTTGGCCCCCAAATCGAGAGAAAATGACTCGAACTCACACTGTACTATGATACTATCCCGCACTTTAGTACTTCCACATTTGGTACAGTGGGTTGCCGCAATAAATCAAATCCTTATTTATTACTAATATATATTATTAGTATCCTTGGTAGCTTCCGTTTGTATAACACGATTCCTTATCAGCGTGCACTGTACACATGCACTTAATTTTGCCGATAAACCATCAACATCAATTCCATGTCACCGAACGAACTAACTTTATCCGTTTTTGTTTTTTTTTGTGTAACTCACGAAAAATTCAGAGGCAAATCGATACAAGAAACTAAATCAAACGGAACACAAATTCACGACACACACGAAAAACCCTCAATATTTAAAAAGGACGAAAACACACAAAAACTGATAAACTTTTGTACCGAAAACCGAAAAAAACTGTTCCCAATAATCGTATCATGTAGGAATTGGTTGGTGAGCAAAATTCGGATCGCGAGCGTCCGTTCTCATCAGTCAGTTATAACAAGCGTCCGCAACGAAACTGATTCATAAAATTCATTCAGGCACCAGCTTTGGTATCATTTTCATGCTTCACGTTCATCGTCTGCACGGTGTTTCCCCTTCTCACTGATGAAATATTCCCCTGCTCGCCGTCTTAACGCATATCGAACTCGTTTCCCCTTTGTAGCTTGGTACAACGACCGCAATGATTGTTACGAAATGAATATCATTTTAATTTTTTCACCCCTACATCAATGTAAGTCGCAGATCTCTGAATAGTCAAGGCCACTTTGTTCCAAAAGTTTGTACATTAAATTTCCCAGCTGGCACATAATTCTTCAATATATTCTTCATCAATGATTATTTCGAAAACCAGTCATCGCATGCGTACTGAATACTGATGACTTCCCCTTACTTCGAAAAACGAATTCCCCATCAACAACTACCAAATTATTGAGACTTTGGCCTGAAGTAAGACTGAGATGGCACGCTAACTGGTTTGGTGTCACCGGTCACACATTATGCGACCAATGCGCATTCCCCAACATGCCTTAAACGAACAAATTTATGATTTATGTTTGTTTATTTACTGTGGCCTTTTGTGAAGCATAAATTTGAGCAATTTGCTACCGTGAAAATTGATTCCATGACACCGTCATTCTGGATATGTTTAAATAAATGCACTTAAGTGCTGTTCATAGACAATGCTGCATTTATGGGAACTTGCACTAATTGACTTATTTTACAATCCCATTGTGCTAATTGCTTTTATGCTTAATGTGGCAGTATGTTGATGGTTTAGGGTAACATGTTATGTTGGATGCAGTTTCAAGTTGCAAATCAATTGATTTTTAACGGCATGCCAATCTTTAATGAAATTTTGTGTATGCAATTTGCAATTGGCTATTGCGCATTTATAGTTAATTTTAAACCACTAATTAGCGGCAAATTGCCTAATGGAATTTAAGCAATGTGACCAATGACGGGCATTAGTCATTATGATATGCATGCGGCAAAATACCCCAATAATTATGTTTGGGTTCAGTGCAATTTGCGTTGAATGCCGCGTACATAATTGAATTTAAATTTGACGGAATTTGCAACACGTCAAACTCCTAATTCGTTAGGTTTGTTAGCCACATTCAAAAACAAACTGCACATTATCGGTTTCGATGTTTAAGTACCTCAGTTTTCAAGCAGTTACTAAAAAAAACAAATTCTAATGTAATCTCTAGCTTGTTACAATCTTAGAAAACTCAATTTGTTTGGAGACCCATGAATTGCCGGTGGTCTGGTAGTAACATAAATTAAATTGTTAAGAACCTATTTTCGGACTCTGTACATATTTTAATCCTGTTCCTAATTGTTTTTTTTACAGGCGTAAATAAGTCTTTCAAGTCTTTGCACCATCAGGAAAGATTAACAGCACAAGTAAAATGTTTTTTTTAGGGATTATTTACACCATTTATTCACAATATAGAGAAAGTATCATAGCACAAACTGCAATTTGAGCATCGATAAGTATAAGTGACATTCACACAAGCCCTATGAAGCCTTATGAGCTGCACCTACCTACATAGGAGTCTTCTTCAAGCGACGAACCAGTTTCTACGCTCGCTTCCTTTAATTATATTGTGTGAAGGTATATAAAGAAATTCCAAAACCATTGCTCATTCTTAAAATTCTTTTCAACTATTGTTGAATCAAGGAAGAAAATTTACAATGCCAAGAACTGTAACAGCGGGAATCATATCCAAACGCTGTAAAAGGGACAACAATTGATATATTGCTCTATTGGCCTAGTGACCCAGAGACGCAGATGACATTTAGAATGCATCTCTGTTCTAGACTATATAACATGTTTTGGAAAAGCAACCCTGCAGTGATGTTCTTGGTTCTGCATAAACAAAAGGAGAGAGCTGTTCCTTCGTCACATACGCAAATCATAGCTGAATAGACTAACAATTATTGCCCCTAGGTGACGCTTCTTAAACGCATATACAAAAGAAGTAGTAAGTTGAAAGGAAACTGAAGAAAGCATTCACTATTCAGTAGTCCCTAACGAATGCTGGCGTGTGGCCTGCAACTTGGAATCAATACTAAAGATTGCAATCTTTTGCGCATATAATGTATACAAAGTCATTGTAAAAATACAAGAAAAAAAAACTTTCTAAAATAAAGTCTCCATTACGAGATTCTGCCACTTGCCAGAACATGACGACAAATTTCGGTGTGTGTCATAAAAATATAAAACAGACAGTTCATCCCTCTTGGCAATTTGTGTCATAACTTTTAATACACATAATTTTCAGTAGGCTCACTTCTCTCCTAATACATTCAGGAAGTTGCTGCCGTTTTCAATACGCAGTCATCCTGATGCCAAAACATAACTTTATAACTAAATATATCTATATAGATTGAAAGTGTATCTGGGTCAGTCTTGTTGAAGCGCTTAAACTTGCTCTGCTGCAGCACATTTCGAATTGTTACAACTTATAACATGCTAACATGTAACTCAGATCTTTTATATTATAGTGGAGCAAAACATAGATGTTCCATTTCAAGCGTGTTTTGCTTCTTTTTGCAATCCAGTGCAAATGCTCTGAAAGTTGGGAAGAGGAACACATACAGTCTTTACGTGAAAGCACATAAATTCATGTGAAACTCCAGGAATTTCGTTTGCCAGAAATAATGTCTGCAGCATTTAAATGTCGCGCTACTTTATGAATAAAAAGTCCTTGAGGCACAGCCATTTGTGTACAACTGTCACATAAAATTGCATATTATGCAACACACCCACACGCATCATGCTGCTCATCGTATCGATTTTCAATATTCGCCCATATTAAGTATAATTGCATCAGCTGCAGTGCTTCCATAATATTACAATTTGAAAAAGTGTCGTTGACGTTCATCCAATCTCGTATATAAGTACGAAAAAAAAGGGACGATGTACGATTCCCTACTTACACTCCGTCCGTAAATAATACACCTATCGTCGTGTACGAGTGTCGAGTATGTATGCTCCGATTCAAGAAATTGTAATAAATCTGGTGAGAAAATCGCCTCACTAAAAAATGTAACTCAATCAAACGGGCATTTTAGGGGTTTCGTGCGGTTTTTCTTAGTCTATAGCCAATTGAGTGGAATTAATGGCGCAAATAAATTATCTCGGTTACGCCTTGTCGGAAGTCGTCAATAGGTTTTTATTGAAGGTCATGCCATCTTTATTGGTTTAGCCATCATCGTTTGTGCCATTGTTATTGTAACTGAATATATGTATACTATGAAGTAATACTAGGGCACCGCATTGACTTATTTAACGCGATCACGGTTCAATGGAATGCGTGGAACTTTTGAATTTAAAATTTTAAACTCTATTGTCCACCGCATTCGATGTGGTTTGTTATAATTTTAAAGTGCAGTGATGCAGGAAAGTGAACTGTTTTTGGAAGAACATAAACATTATCTGAAATGCATTATGTGTTTAAAAGGTATTGAAATATTACTCAAGTACTAAAGGCATATTGGAACATTAATTTTTCATGACGATGATAAATGGCCTCACTTACGAGGCTAAGGACCCTATAAAAGTATGCTCCCAAAGCTATTTGTAACACAGCGAATTGATAATAAAATAAATGATGGAAGTGATTTTCCTTTCGTGTATATAAAATTTAAATTATTCTTTTTGATTGAGAAAACTCAGCAAACATTTGGATGGATCTCATTCCCGTTTCGATACAATAAAAATTTAAGACTGCCGCCTGAAATGGAAACTGAATACCATCGCTGTTTACTTAATTTTATTGTTAGTAAACTAACCTTAGAATATTCTCGATCTAATGGCATATTGACATCTAATACGGCTATGCCACTAATGTAAAAACAAAAAGCCGACGCGACGCGACGCTCCAAATTTATGTCCATTTAAGTGCACACAGTGCAGCGGAGACTGCATATCATCGACCTACCGCACATTAAGGAAGCGCATTTGCCCTCTTATCGGATGGCGTCTTATCCAAAACATTAAATGATTGAATTTTTAATTTGTTAACTTGTGGGTAACAGTAGGACGGTTTATTAGGGACATAAATGTAATATATAGAACATCCCTTCTTAGGTAGCAAATGACATATAGTAATGTCCCTTTTCATTGCGACAACTTCCAAGAAAACCCCTACATTTTAACTTTTAATGACAAGTTTGTTGTCGAGTTTTTGTATCGGCTGTAGTCCAAAAAGTTGCCCTTGCTTGCTCACAGCACAGTCATCACATTCCATTCCGAAAAATGTTTGACGAATTGACATTCAACGTGAATCATTATTTGTGAATATTACATCCTTAGTCGTATGCTATGAAATTGCACCTTTTCATTATGTATTTAACTTAATTCCGTACCTAGATGTTAAGTATATAATTTAATAAGGACATTGGACAAATGGGGCGTTCTAGTTCAAATACATCACATAAATTTAGAATAGGGCCCTTGGTTTCCATACATTAAAATTTCGAGGGCGATTGTCATTTTGTTCCACATTTGCTAGTTTCCTCAAATTTATCTGAAGTTACATATGTATTATTAAATATGACATCAATTGTAAAGTAACTAGATTGAATTCTACAGTTTTTTTTTTTGGATCACATTCAGGTTTCTCGCTTATATCTTGGGAAATTAAATTTTTTAGTTCAAAGGTCTCTATGGGATTGATTATTTTATTTTCAAGTTGTAGAAATCTCAGATTCATAATATCACTATTTTAACTTCACAAGGTCAGCAACATCATGCACGAATTATGCGCAGGCGTAATAAATGTCAAGAAAGCTTTCTATTTTACAGTCGAAAAACCGCGAAGTGCCACAGTTGGTAAGAAAATCCTCCGAGAGATTTGCTAACTTTAAGGAGAAGGACTGGAACCTTTTTATTTTTTCGACAACGAGAAATGCAACTGAAGCGACGTTGTTAAAATCATGGACATCGCTTAAAGGACAACGATGTCCAAGGCAAGTTAATTTGGATGCATCAATATTGTATTGCTTCCGAAATATTTTATATTACAAGTTCATCCTGTAAATAAAAAAGTTCTTCGTGCAGGATTGATATCTCATACCTAATGAAGTAAAATATAAGGACAACATTTGGCAAAGCAAGATCGTTTTTAGGATTGAATTGTCAATTGAAGTCAAGCTAAGTCATCCAAACTTGATCTATTGTCAAATGTATACCTACTTTTACATTCTGTTTAAAATTTATCTGAGAAATGTCCATTACATCTTTAAGTTTTTTAAAAAGTTGCAGATTTCCTCCTGAAAGCCGTGCAAATGCACTCTGTGGTCACTTCATTTACTGTGTTATATATTGTGTCCTGTTTTTGGCGCAACACAATTCACTATGGAGACATTCCCGAAAAAAAGGCAACACAGCAGAATGCAACTGCCAAAGCAAGTAAATTCTTGCAGACTTGACACTGACCTATATACTTTCATGCATCGCAGAGCACCGCATGGGGGCGGAGCCCATTGTTTACATTTTGGGAGATACACAGCTTAATTCAGTTTATGTATTGTAGTTAGGAGCATAAACCAACTCAGCTCTTTCCTTGCTAGTGGGGGTCATCTTGTCTTCTTCATATTATTATTTTGATTGAGACGTTTCCATTTCACATATATTAAACGAAACACACACAATGCCAGTCACGGAATAATTTCCTCCATTTAATATTGTGTAATGGCTTTATTTTCATCCAGCATGAAGCTGCTTCTTGTATTGGGTCTGGTGGAAGTGTAGACGTTTTGTAGCTCTTCCCATTCTATGCATATGAGATATGAGCAGTCGATTGTATTCCCAAATAAATTATGTGCTCGGTGAGGTTCTATCATCGTCATTTGTGTTTAGGTGTGTGACTTCTGGGCGCAATTACCTACCATGAAGAGGTTGATTAGGAAGCAAACACACAGTAACATTTTACCTGATTTGCATTACAATAATGACACAACGACTTTCAAGTTGCAGTACCGTGTTCTGTATCCATGAACCATAATGGAGAAAGCGTTCGGCATCCATGGCGCGGCTATAAATTATATCTTGTATCTGGTAAATGGTAATATTTTAATTTAATTTGGAAAAATGGCTGCAAAGAATAATAATGTAATAGGGGGGAAGAAAAATAATAATAATTTTTAAATGCATTTTTTTCGTTTGGAGGTAGGACTCACTCATTGCTTGGAAACGCTTTAACAGATATGGAAGTTAGAACGTCCCAGACACGCTTGAGGGTTCACAAATTGTGTTAAAGTTGTGAAGCCATTAGGGCTATGTATACGCGCACATTATACAACATAGTATGGTAATTATTTCCAATTTATTAACCGTAGTGAGGAGAACGGACCATCATAATGGGGGAATTTATGTTTTGGAAGTGGATGAAAAACGATTTTATTAAAGGCAACTCTAATTGGTGCGCCTCTTGATTAAACCGATCTGACGCTGATGCTTGCGTACGTTAAAGAACCAGTGGCTTTTGAATTGGTGCGTCAACATTTTTAATAAATTGCTTAATTCAAAAATTGCCTTTCTTTTTTTGGACAATCATTAGCATATTTATTGAGATGATATTGTTACAGATTTCCTCTAACAATAATGGCAATCAAGTCTTTGGGAAAATGTGAATTATTACCTGTTCTTAGTGATGACAGTTAAATAAAGTATTTTGGTTGGAGTCATCATCCAGCTTTTGTGGCAGGATTTACAAAAGAATCAGTATTATATATAGGTAATGTTTTTTTTTAAGGATGGTTGAATTTATCTCGAGGACTTTAACCTTGCTATATAAAAAGCCGCAATCTCGTGCTTGCAACTGTATATTAAGAACTTACCCGTTTCTGCAAAAGTTTAAAATATTTTATGCAGTTCATCATTAGTAAGATAAAATAAATTTAAAAGTAAAATTTCAATCAGTTCCACAATAATAATTTATAAACGACCCCAAGGGCTTATAAAAAGTTTTGCATTCCAAGCAAGAAGTTAAAAATGCAGAAGCACTTTTAGACACCCCTACAATCGTAAAAAGTGATATAGAAAAATGTGCAAATGTATGTACGTCAGTCCGTTGTACGATTTTTCTTCATATAAGGCCCTAAAACTACTTAACTGATTTATAATATCTAATATATTAAAGGAAAAAGAGAAGCTCGCATAAATTTCTTCAAGCTTGGATGCTTCAATGCCAAATGATTGCCATAAAAAACTATTTCGTAGATTGTGGAGTTCGAAAACGGCCCTACGGTTTTATGCATTTTTAAAACGCATATCCGTAAAGCTAAACAAAACTTTATAGTCTCTTTTGATTTAATAAAAGAGTTTGCTGAACATTTCAAAGTCATCATTTTGGAAACACAAAATCACAATTTAATAATGGAAATAATTCAAAAACTGTTTGTTCAAGGTTCTGCACATTTGCTAATTTTAATCACAATTTATCAGTTTTGGACAAACATTCAAGGTCGAATTACAATTAATAAAAAAATTTCAAAGGCCACATTTTCCATATTTCATAAAAACTGTTTTAAATGGTGTAATAGTTAAGCAGTAAATTCACACTACGCTCTTTTTGCGATGTAGTTTTGTTTGTGATTTTATTAACGTGTGTTAAAAAGGCAAAAAATAATTAATTTAATAGTAACTAATTATAAATCGCTTTCTCTTAAAAGAAGATCATGTCACTTTTCAAACAAATCCTTATGAAGAACACAGCAGAAAATGGGTAATTAAAAATTCAACAATTATCACAAATTAATCTTCTAATGATTAGAAGATTAAAAAGTGAATTATTAAGTTGCAATATGAGAGCTATTGTTATTTTCAATTCACATCCGAAATAAACATTTAGGTCACTTCTATTCAGATGCTACAGGGTCCCGCATACAAACACTAATTCAACCATAACACTGGAAATGATCCGTTAGGACACAATATGCTGATGCAATGTGTGTATCCTCCTTCTACAAAAGAAAAAGAGCATTTGCCATAGCATTGCGACATTGCACTGACACTGTGCATAAAATCGTTTCCACGCAGTCTTGGCACAGACCACAATGTCAGAAGCTGACAGCTGCTGCAGCATTTGCTGACAACTAACTCCACATACAAGACAAAGCGCATAGAAATGCAATTAGCGCTGGTACATATAATATACACAAAACAAAAAGGAACACGAGAAAATAATCACTGATATAATGGGCTGGGGAAGACTCTCATGCCATAGACTCCTCATGCGAGCTTCGCCTGTTCTTCTGACAAATACAGTGTTTATAACTGTGAGCAGACTCATGCACACAACACACATGCATTTTGCCACAAGAAATGAAAGCAAACAGACAACAAATTTCCATATCTTAATCAATTTGGAAAGACCCGTTAGATGTGCTGCAGAAACCATCTGAGAAGTTGTGCACATTGCACATGGGGTCGGTTGTCATTTAATGAATTGATGTGATTACAAGCAGAATCATATGCAGTTGTGGCTACCGCAAAAGCTTCCATCGCATCGTTGCGATGTCACTGATGCTTTGGGATGTCAATGCCATATTTGGGTGGTAAACGCGCATCGGGCTGACTTAGCCGCATTAGTTCGCAATGAAATTGCCTCAAACTCGCAGCAAATTTGATAAAGTCAAGTCAAATGATTGTTCGTTCCATACTTACTCTTGTATAATACATAAAGCGTGCAATGTCTTTTTTTGTCGGTTCACCGACAACATCCCATTTTTGTGTAAGTGTCCCTCATCCTCTTTGCACATTGCAGTGGCTGTCTGTGTATATATCTAAATAGTTTTTTAAATTGAGAATTTCATTTTCTCGCCAAGTCATCATGCTGTTGCTGGGGCACTGGCGTATATGGACTCACTGTGTAGTGTGTATGTTTATTCAAAATTAACTCTATCTACGATAGTGTCTATTTAAATTTGAATATTATACAAGGATGACCGCGTAATTTTACATGCATCTTGCGCTATGGGGACGTTGTGGGGCTGTGCGGTGAATGGTGATGGTGCATCCAACGACTATGAAGACGCGGAGCGAAGTTATTACCACCGCAGCACAAACTCTTGTACATACTGTATGTATGCAACTCAATAAAATTACCATATTTTCGTTGACTTTCTCGCTGTAGTGCATATGGACGATGGCATCGAGGAGGAAGCGCCGCAGATCTCTTGTCTATATATATTTACGAATTGCTTGTCTCACATTATACATATAGAGTTTATAATGAACATTGTAATTTGTTATGTTTTTATTTTAGAATGACGAAGCTAAATATTGCAAGCTCTTCTATGGAGAATGGACTGGCGCATATGGTTCTTCGATGTGGCGACTTCACATAATGTGCTGTTTTTCAAATTTTTTTTATTTTTATTACATCCCCTATGCATGCGGACATTTCTACTTACATACGTTGCTTGTTGCTTAGTCAGCGGACGTAATCGAAAATTAATTATCATTAAAATTGTGAAGGTTTTTATTTTATGTTTTTCCGTCTCTCGTTCTCGCTTTTTATTCATATGGTCATAGAAAAATCTAAATGCAGACAAACATCATTCGAGAATAGAAATTATTTTTTGTTTAAACAGCAATGTAATTGGCTAGCCACACAAAGTATACGATGGAAACGTAAAGTACTGGCATTTGCACACTAAAGTTGATGCGGTAGTTATAACTAGTACTGCAAACACTTCACTATGTCCGCATATGGAAAGTTTTATGTCATTTTATGCAGTAACCGAATGAGTGTCCTCCCCCTCATACTCGTAATATAATACAAGTTTTGTTTTACTGCAGTTTTAAAGCGACATTCGTGGACAAACAAGAATGCCATTAAATTGAAGTTTTTACACAAAAGTGCCCACATCAAATATGCAGTTTGTTTTTACTCGAAAATCACCATTATAAACATTGATCATAACAGCACATTCAGCACTCCAAACGTATAATTAGTTGGTGTGTATTTTGGGGGAGTCCATTAGGGTCAATTCCCTCCCCCGAAAAATGTTTTCACATAATAGTATCGAATTTAATGACAACCTGTCACATGCCAAGTGACGCGCGCTGCTGGAGAAACGACCCATACGGAAACACATTAAATTGTGTACGCACTATACGTGACTGAAAATTTGGTTTGTTGAATGATGAAAAAGTCTGATGAATAATATGAAGCGCAATCGCATAGAACAGAAAAGTCAAAACCATTGAATCAATCAACATATTTTTTTTTGTTTAAACAAAAATATAAAAAAGATAGTATAAATGATTAATGTTTGTTGAGGGTATGTCAAAACACATTGGCGTTACTTTATCTATGCGCTGTGTGTCTTCGTCGTGATGTGAGCACAACACCTGTCAATGAAGTTTGTGGTGACTGGTGACTTCATGATATTGTTGCGCGCCGCACACAAAGTCTACAGGGCAAGAGCTGCGATGCTTGTGAAATGTTGATTGGGCGTATTAAATTGGTAGATAAATGGAAAAGAGCAGAAAATTATTCAATTTATACTATGGTGTGCTGGTTGGAGTCTGGAGATGCAGAAAGGCAAAACAACAACAACAGAAAAAACAAAAAGACTTTAAATAATGAAAGAACGAGTTGTGTAGTTAATTAAATTCGATGAAATATGTGCGGCAGTACACACCACGGTGACTGAGTGTGCGGCTTTAATCAATTTAATGGTGAATTGTAATGCTATTTATAACTAGTCGCAGTTACACGCTGCTCTGCGGGTTCATACACAAGAAATTTGCGTATATGCTAATAATTACATATGAGATACGCGATGAGAAGTGAGCACTTACTGCGAAGCCTTCCTGCAGCCATATACTTTGGGTGTGATCATGAGACAATTTACATATGATATTGCAATAACCAAAGCCTTTAAGCACTTAAGTACAGGAAGGCATATAGGTACCAGAAATACACTTTGGTGAAGCGTATTCGTATGTATACATCATAATAGTTAATAATAATAAGACAAGATAATTGTCCTTATTTAAGTCTACATAATATGCGTGACGCTGTGTAATGTACTCGAGGAAGCATCTGGATGCTGATGCCTAATCGATTTGCCCATCAATAATTCTGTCCTATGTGAGTAAGTATGTGGCATCTTTGGAATATTGAGACACATTCAATTCAGTGTTGTCACTGGATGAATGAGCAATAATAAACCAATATGTTTTGCTTTAATTGCTGCAATGATATGGAATTCTTCCAATTAATATCACCCACGTCCCACATGCCAATCAAAGCCATCGGCATCCGACGTTCATACATTTTAATATATGCGGCACATTCATCGCATGAATGTAGTCGAGATTAAATGAAAACTTGAGTATTTGTCACATGCATTCTAAAGGGACATTCCGTAGTTACCTATTCAGTTGTTATTCATATTATTTACCTAAATTGTAATTGCGCCAAGATTGTGTAAGAGATAGTAATTATACAAGTAGTTATATTCAATGAAATGAAATTTTGTATGAAAGCCGAATTCGGGAATAACCCCCTTAATGATGTTTTGCATATCTACATATTTTTCTATGTTAATTACACACTTTTCATGTGACAAAGTTATTTTACTGAAGCTTTTGATACGAAAACTGTGTCGTTCCTCGGCGGAACCAGTCTCTCTGATAACACACGAAAATGCATATTGTGCCAGCAGGAGTCCAATTTTCAATGTCGCAATGTTTCGCTTATATTTATGCATCGATTGCCACCCCTACAAACAACCACATCGCACAGTGTGCCCTTTTATATACCTTAGTAATGTCGGAAAGTAATTATTCATAAATAAATATATGTTTAAAATTCCTAGCTAAAAACAACGTGGGTGGACCTTGTGAAACGCCGTAAGGACATTCTTTTCCCCACTGGTTTGAAAGTGTCAATTGAATCCGAATGCATGTAAAAGGGTGACAAATAAAAAACAAATATTGTCCCTTTTTAAAATCATGCAAACAAAAAACATTCTTTACAATGTCTTTAGAAGAAATCATTAATTTTTAACAATTATAAATATGTTTCTGTTATTAAACAAAAAAGTTTGACCTTGAGCTTTTAAACTTTGACCTTGGAATGTACGGACTTTTTTTTTTTTTGTATTATAAAAGACTATATTCATGTGAAAGAATTTTTCTGATGTTACGTAAGGTTTCTGAGATTAAAGATGACGTCATATCGCGCTGACATTTCTTCAAATCATCCCGGAGGATTATTGGGAATGATTTACCGTAAATGCAGTTTTGTTTATAATATACCTCAACGTATAAACGATTTAAAAATGATGCCTTGAGGCACTTATCGATTATATCCTTTAGTTGCTACGTATTGCTACAACAATATGTTTATGTGTTCATTCATCTATTTTATGTGCCACATTATTTATCAATATAAATATACCCCCTACCACCCATTTCAATATACTTTGTGTTCTCGAATGTTATTGCACGTACCTACATAGATGAAACTAAATTTGTTATCCTTGTTTGAGCGCATGGACGTCTGTTTCTTACATGTAATTACTGTACATAAATTACAGGTCAGCCTTTAGAGATCTATACAAACTACCTATACATCGGTATAGGTAGGTAGATGCATAATTGTGGAAACAAGAAAAGGAACAACTCTACATAGTAATTGATTCAGAAGAACAAGCTTTTAAAATTTATTGCGAAATTAAATGTCTTGCAATTATTAAAAGGTGCAGTGAGTGACACTCAAATTAAGCATTAAAACTCAAGCGTTCTCTTGCATGATGAGAGCTTCTACTTTCTGTACAAATAAAACCTGCCAAGACTGCAGGTACACATAGTTTCTAGTTTCTACCTTATTTCAACTAGAGCTAAGTGTATTCAGTGGGGAGGAGTTATTGCTCATAAAAAACACAACTTGTGCTTGGTGGTTGGTGGAAGTTAATTAACTTCAGCGACAAGAAGGGGGCGATTCTTCAAGAGCTCACACACATACTTTTTTGAATGCTTTTTACTTTATAAAAAACTGTTTTCATTTTGTGTGTGTTTTTTTTTTTTTGTTTAAGAACAGAACAAATGTGAGAAAAATGCTAAATTAAAAGTCCCCTTCAGTATGTTATGTGGCAATAACACTCTTATATATTATATTCGTAATAAACAAGTGGCACATGCTTTACTTACTACATGGAGGGGAAAGCTCTGCAAAACATTGAGCAAACTAAATGTAAATCGAAAAATTTTTCATTAAATATTAATATCAACTGCAAAAAATACAAAATGTGCATTCAAGTTTTTTCCGTAAAACAGAGATATAGCAGACACGCTAAAAATTCAGTAAACAATCAAAATTTCTTGCCAAATATACTTATGTGGTAAAATTCAAGGTCAAACTAAAAACAATTGCATACAAAATTAATTTTTTTTTTTATTATTCTAGAGTAATTATAAAATGATCACAAAATCAAATTTTCAAATAAAATATCACATGGCTTTCCCCAACATTCTGCGCTTCAAATTTGTTATTTTTATTTATTGAAGATTCCAAAACTTTTATATCTTTATTTAAAGTTAAAACAAAAGTGGATCAATTACGAATTAGAATTTTTACAATATTCTTATTTTATACCGTAAAAAATGATAACGGAAGAAATGTGAACATCGTTAATAAATGTGCTCGAATAAAGCTAATTTAAAGAACATATTATTTTCCGAAATAAAATTTAGTATGACTATACTCGCTTTATAAATAATGTAATTATGTAAACGTTCCTATTTATTTTGTGTATTTTAGACCTCAGTAGACAAACAAATTAAACAATTACCCAAATAAAATATTTAAAACAAGTGTATAGTCAAATTTTAGGAAATTGCAGTATATATTTATAAATACCCATTTTCAGAAACGCTCCAGAAATAATTCAAGTCAATACAGAATTTCAAATCACATGCAATCAAACAAAAACCTACAAATACCCACATTGTCTCTATAGGTAAGTTGAAATTACCATACAGAAGATAAAGAGTTATTGTATCACATATAGTTATCGTGAATTTAACCTCCGTTGAAAGCGGTAGCCCTCATTTTAACATATATAACATTATATAATCACGAATTGAACAACCACGCCACCAATTTAAATACATTTCTTTTTTACTTTCAAATGGCAGTGCACCGTAATAAGTACAGCAAACCCTTAGCAGAGAAAAGCAACCTTCATTAATAATTCAACAACTTAAATAGTTATTTATTGTTTATTAATTCAAAGGGAAGTTATCCGGTTCTCCTGCGCCCTCTTACATTAGTTTCAATTATTTGCTTTACAGAATATTGTGGCGCACAGTATTTGTTTTGTTTGTTAATTTATATATCCCAAAAAAACGTTGTTTGACTAAATTTAATGTGTTCATTTTTTGTCCAAACAAATGATGTGATACGAGCTGTAAAGACTTCAATCAATTAGGGCCAACGACTCGACGCAACGGTTAGTTAATGTTGTTGTGCTTTTTTATTGTAAAAACAACTCGTCCTACTCCACTCAGTAGTCACTACATACATGTAAAATGTGGCAATGGCAAAAGCGTTTAATTTAAAGGCGAGAGCAGTTCAACGAGATTTATTGGACCAAATGGCCGTATAGTGGGTGACTGGTTCAATGTCAAAGACACACATTTATGTTGTGTATGTGACGAGTATACATATTTATTTATATGTAGATGCTGGGCACACTCATAAGTGTGTACAATGCGACTTGCGCTTGAAAAGAAGAATGGCTTCGAGCATAAATTTCAATTAAAACGTCCACTTCAATTAAACTCTTTGCTTCAGCTACATATACTTCACATATATACGTTCGGTGCTTCTGTTGTTGTTTAGCTGAGTAGTGAGTTATATTCGCGTATTGTAGAGTTGTTGTATTACTGCTTCTGTTGCTGTTGTAACACAATTCTTTCACGATTACAGTGCATGGCAGCAGTGTGTAGGCAATTGGATGGAAACAAATGAGCATGGTCGACTCGACGCAGCCATCACATATGTTTGGATAAACGAGATCGACCAACAACAGCGCAGAGCATCCGAGACAAACAACAGACAATCACCAGTTAACAGTATTGTACCGCTTGTACAAATTGATCTCGTATCGCACATTAAGTCGAGCACACATGAAGTGGTCAGTCGATATAAGCATTGCACTCTCTACTCATATAAAGCATTTAAATGTTTGCGAATAATCGGTGTACCCATTCATGCAATTTTCAGGGTGGAAATCAACTAATTTATTATTATAAGTTACAATTTTATTTACTTTAATGTCATTTTTTATTTTACTTTAAATGAAAAATTTTTCACGTTAACATTTTATCTTATTTAGACGATACTTTTTGTCATCAGAATTCAGAAAGGTGCCAGAATAATTGATTTTTCCACACGCTGTTGTGGGCGCTGGAAGTTTTAAACAGCAAATGGCCAGCACCATTCAGTGTTAATTCAATTTATGACACTGAAAACTATTTTCACAGCAATCAGACCGACACAAACAAACTATAACGGATCGAACTCACACACAACAACATCCGTGCGGTTAATTTTCTGTGCATTTTAAGTTCATTCTATATAAAATGCAGCTATATTATTCGTAACTGTAAAACAATTTACAATCAAAATTTACCCAACAAAACGCTCAGCCATCATCATAATATTTAGCATAACATTGTGAATTTATTATGCTAAAAATAAAATTAAAACTTTCCGTTATGTTGGCAGCTGACAAACAACAAACATTATCATAATACGTGTATTAAAATATAAGCGAACCGAATTGTCATGCAAACGTGTGGCGGCGTGCACTCATCAAAAAAGGATTGCGATCGATATTCAAATACAAAAGCAAGGACTAAAAGGACCATATTCGTGAATAGACTGTGTCGCAATTATTTATTAGATCCCCCTGACAAATAAACCAACAATAAAATGTATCTCAGGCATACATGCATTCGCGTCGTACACTGCGCCGACGACAATAAAGTATATCCCTGTAGCGCTTGCTAAGTATACGCATATAATACAGGACATCAGCAAAACATTATTATGCATGTAGGTGACTCTATGTATCTATCGGCTATGAGTAGAGAGTAGGAAACTTGCTTGTATTGTGCACAATTGCGATCAAACAAAGCCGTTTGTAATTGCATCGTTTCCCCACATGCAGCCCGGCTTCGTATACATTATGACTACATGCACAATCGCTTCAGAGGCAAAGGTCATTTATGGGGGTTGGTCGGCTGGGCATTTTGCATTTCGCTGATACACCTATGTGTGTGCGAGCTTTACGTGAATAAATACAACACTCGAGATATACATACATTCTCGTTCACTCTATTATAGAATATATGCGAGTACCTTTTGCAATATGTGTGTTGTTAGTAAAACCAGTAAAGCAAAGCCCTGTCCTCCCCATATTGTGTATACCTTCGGGACGCCATTGTTTAATATTGAACTAATCAAATTACAAGACAATTCAGGAAGATTTGACGTGTTAGTCAACGTCGAGATTCTAAAATGACACATTTGCAGGTACAGTCATACCACAATGCGTATCTGCATAATATATTCGTCATTTAGTAGACATAGAATTTGATTTTAATTTATTATGAATAAGCTTAATTTGTAGGGCAAGGTTTGCGATTAAAATTTACAAACATTGGACTTGATGTTTACATAATATTATGTAAACTACCGATTATTTTATATTTGTGGTTTAAAAATGTGAGTCTTCGATTTGAGAACGAAAACCAGTAAATGCCTCATTATAAACCGTATACTGAATTATAAAATCAATTTTTTTTAACCGTGAGAGCAGCTGGATTGCCATCAAACCGATCAAACTTATAATGTCATCACATTACTGAGATTAATGCAACAAATTAGATTGTAATGGCTTGTTGGCATAGTCCCCGAGTCCCGACCACCATTAAAACTCCAATTGTACATAAATAATATGCAGAACGCGCCGTACACTATCCGGAATATGGTGAGCAACCGAATCACAAACGTACTACGTAGTTCATCTCGTCGTTCTTATCACTCCCTTGACATTCAATTTTCATAAATCGTTTATAATAGCTTCCAGTCAGTTTTTGTGTATCCCCAACGAGTCTGATAGGCGGCATCGTGTAATTCCTCACACTTTACCAATGGCGCTGCTGAGCGATTGGCACCGTGCGTTGCGTATACGATCGCTTAACTACATAAAATCTGTCGACCATTATATGTAGTGGGCTGTTGTTGCCCACAGCCATGGAGCGCATTAGCTCAAGTTTCCATTTATTGTGAAAAGTATATCGCTTAGGCAATCACAATAAATTATGAAATGGCTTCAAATGTCCACAAAAGATGCGACGCGTCGACGTTCAGTCTCGAAATGTACATGGCAATAATTTAATGTTTTTATTTCCGTTATTAACGCCTGCTAAAGATCTTCGCGACCGATTTGTGTCAGTTGATATTATACTCCAAGCGTGGACGAGGAAATGCAGGGAGATACAGCACACGCAAAGCCTCATAACTTGCAAGTGCTTTTCGGTGCGAGAAGGCGAATGAAAATTTAATTAAATTTCCCCTTATCGCATAAATGTGATATTTTCATGTGATATGAGGCCTTAGACCGAAATTAACAAGCGCTGATAGTGATTTTTATACGACGCGTCGCCTCGGTTCCTAACAATACGCATTAAATGTCTGTGTGCATTATTACACTACTATCTAGAATGTCAACCCTTTTACAACGAGACACACGCATATTAAGCACATAGGAGACGCAGTTTTCCAAACAATTTCAGCGCATACATCACGCGTTTGTTGTAATAAGGCAACGAGAAAATGAGGAGTTAAAAAGGGGTGCAAATGGAAATGGGCCCATCAAAAGGATGCGACACAAATAAAATCCAAATCAAATTATAAACAGCGAAAAAGGGCGACCCCTCAGCGGGTCATATATACTTATACATCGTAAATGCATGCGTTCAGCAGTATCATACCAAGTATGTGGGGTGCGTTTGCGTTTCCGTTTACGATTGTTATATTTGTTGTTTCCCTACGGGTCCTGATCGTATGTCATCAATCTTGAACTAAAACGAGCGAAAGGATTTGAATGAGATTTAATTAAGTTAAAATTCAAGACTTTTTTTTTGTTTTACTAGCAATGCTGTGTCTGGTTACTGCGACTGGGGTGTGTGAAAAATAAGTGTCGATTACTTTAATGTGACTATGTTTGTCAGTGTGTTGTTGGACTGTGCGGTTTTTCTTGCAATATATATTGTAGCACAAATATACGAGTATGGAAGTAGTTACAGTTAGGGTGCGGGAACACTGGGTACATGTTGCGTGTGGTGAGCAAGTCCTTAAGTAGAAAGACGACGCCTCAGCTAAACATCTGAGGTCCGATGAATTTTGACAAATTCCTTCGTTGATAAATTGTTGGCTAACCCATGTGGGATAGAGAAAACTCAATCAATCCTCACTTCACTCGACGCATATTGAAACTATATATTGTACATAATTGTGATAGAGGAGCAATATACGAAGCATATTGCAAATATTTATGTGCCAGTGCACGCGGTGAAAGAAGAGGGAAAGTTTTATTTTCAATTACCGGGTCGATGGGCGAAGAAATGGGTGGGGTATTGCTTGAAGTGCGACTTCATTTTTTTATTTGTTAATTTATATAATTGAGTACTTTCAGTGTTAAACACGCAAAGGACGCTTTGTGGGACTCAAATTGATGTTTGCATAACGTTGTTTCAAAGCAATTATTGTTGAAAGTGCGCGTTTATTTTGGGCTATGAGTGAGGTGACAAAAATAACAATTTTAATTAACAACTCTAACACGAATGTGTACATTTACTTTAGACAAAAGGAGTACACAAATATAACAACGAAAACATTGTGTATTTACAATTTCCTTAAATGAATTCCGTTGAATTTTCTTATTTATGATTATTTAAAAATGTATTGAACCAACAACAAAAAGTTAATGATCATAATGTAAATTCTTTAATCAGTTTTCCTACTGTAAAATATAATTTACCAATTGTTTTCAATAATTAATTGATGACGTTTAAAGTAAACGCAATAAATTAAAAATGGTGGCATTTTAAAATATTTATAGGAAACAAATTTTTTCAGATCATAAAACCCGCTGGGTGCACTTAAGTCCAACATTTTATTGGTTAAATATTCATGAGGAAGGATTTAAGGAAGCTTTGACAAAATAATTTGTCCGATCTCAATAAATTTGACACGATAGGCAGTAAACCGTCCAAGCGGTGAGGGCACATTATCTATTAATATCCAGTAAATAGCCACCCAATAATGTGTCCGTCATTCATGCATCACTAAGCCTGCACTGTGAAAGTAGCGTAAATATGTGCTTGAAAACGGAGACAGGCAATTAATAAGGACGCTAGATAAGTGGACGAAATTTCTTACCCAGATAAATGTAGCCATTTATACGTACTCACAGTTTGATCGGGCCTGTGTGTTGTATGCACATAATTGAAGTGATTGGAGCTATATATGCCTTCCCAAAATACGCGCCTTTCATAATAGTGTCCTCACACGTCTTCCATGTCACACATATGGGGTAGCTCGCGCTCTAGCCACCACACATTACACTTATGGCGTGTGTAAAGGGCAGCAGGATGCATACACGACTCGAGGGAGTTTTCGCCTCGCACTCTCAGCGGGCAGTAAGCAAAAATTTGAAGTAAGTAGTCACGTCATGTTGCGTGTCCGGTCGAATTATGCACATTCAAAATTGAACAATAGCTGTTTAAGTACCATTTGTATTAATGTACACCGAGAAGGTACGTTTATATGCTCGACGCTTGTACGACGTGCATATAAACACAAATGCCGAGGAATGGCGACAAAAACAAAAAATAGCTTGTGCTTGCAGCATGTAATTAATTTTTATGCATTTTTTGTTGATTCATTTTAGGTTATAAATGTGTCTACGACTTACACAACACCTCGCCAATTATTATCCCTTGTCAAAGCACTTTTAAAGCGCGCTGCCAACGAGTAGGTATGTGGTGTGTGATGTGTCAATGCTCGCGCTTTGAGGGTAGTCGGGCGGTACGTGCAGCACAAATGGTGAAGGATGGAAATAAGCGAGGAAAAAAATCATTACAAATTACTCACTTTAAAATTAGATTACAATTTATTTGTCGGGCACATGCAGCCTCGCACGGGCACACAGTGCTGCATTTCCAGACAGTGCAGAAACTATAAATACAAAACTAGTATTATAAAATGGTGGAATATAATTGCAGTGTAAAATAGTGGTCACTTCAGCCATATGTGACTGACTTTATTGTTTTGATTTGTATTCACAAAAGAAAGGAGGAAAATTTAACCCAAACTTATACTTTTCGAAACACAACATTTATTTGAATTCAAGACTGGGCGCTATAGTTTCAAGGGTTTGTTAAGTTTTAATGCTGGTTAACTTATATTCGTTAAATGGTAATTGTTTCTTGTCATTGAATTGAAAATGTTCGTAACAAAAGCAATCCCGAAATATTTTGACCAGTTGAAAGTTCCTTAAGCGTTCATTGCGATAAGTTGCATCAATTGCGAAGCTTTTACAATATTCATCCACATTATTTTCAAGTCCCCATAATAAATACATATAAAGTAACTCATTGAAAGTTACATGGCTGCAGAAGCGCACAGTTGCCATAGTCCGTCCCCAAATATGTATAATATAAGTTTATGCATAATATCAAGGAGTCCGAACAGTGGCTGGGCGACCATTCAATTCAAATGGAGTGACCATCGACAAAATTACATCCATTCTTCTATTCTTTGAATTGATTTGGTTATTGAAGAAATACTCTTGAGTATAACTCTTGAATTATACAGCGGAATGCAAATACTAGCCACTTCGTATATTATGTTGTGGCCGCGCGCAGACGGGTTGCGACAAAGAAAACCAAAAAAATTATCATAATATAGATAAATAAAAGAAGCTCTATGGACTTCAACACGCAGCTTCATTGCATATACGAGGGCTTCAAAATACAAAGACAACATTCATAGTCCATTGTTGAAATGAAATCATTGTAATAATATTTGATTCTCAAGAATATTTATAATGTAGTAAAAGCTGCTCTATGTAGTTGGGAAAATTTAAATGTGGAAAAAAGAAAAACTATGAATCATGTACGAAACAGCAATGTTTAGAGGCTATAATCACCATATATATTGCTAGTTAGTCGGAGGAGATGGGGAAGTTACTTTGAATCATTGTTGCTAAGCACGACTGCAAAAGGGCGCCAGTGAAATACATTTTGTTTGCAGCGTTAACGTGTGTTTTATGGCTGAATCTTCTGTTTAACAATTTTTTAATTACAATAACTCAAAAGCTGCTTTAACAACCTCATTAGGGGATGTTCCGGCATACATGAGAGGGTGTACACTGTACACGTTAAAAAACACCCTCAAATAAATGTTATTTATAATAACTATAATGTGTTTGTTGTTAAAAAAGAAAGTTCGTGTTTAAACGATTAAGGAGAACTGTAATACGAATTATAACGTCCCCATCCCCAAAATATGTCCCAGTAGCGCGTATTAACACGGATTTTTTTTATTTTAGAACACAATTACATAGTTTCGTATAGGCATACTCGTAAGTTTCTGCTCTCCCCCTCCAGTTAGTACCTACATTAGACTCGTAGGTATTATTACTTTGGATTTTCAACCATTAATGCCGCGTGCTTAGAGTGCATTTCTTAAAACAATAACACAAACTAGCACAGAAACCTGCTAAAAATGAGCCATCAGCATGGTGCTTGTAACGTTAAATTGAGTCATTTATTTTTAGACTTTAATTTATTTGGTTAGGTGGTGCGCGCGCGGAAAACACACAAAATATTGCTATTTTAAATAACACACACGGGCTAAATGCATACTGTGCACGACATTGGGGCCGATTGTATGTCGGAGGGGGATGTGCGGCTAAATCGTATGGACGATGAAGTAAAGCGCGCTCGTGCTGTGGCTTGATGTGTTATTTGAAAGGACAGATCCTATCTTGGAAAAAAAGACTGCATCGTTCAATGAGCGCGGAATAACAAAGGGCGTTCGAACGCGACTCATATGTTCAACGTCTCCCCGCATTTGATTGATGCCATGCTGTTTGACGTAGAGCATGTATGTTGCTATACCGACAATATAGTTATAAGAAAAACTTTTTTTTTTTAAGATCAATAAAAATTTGGAACGTCATGAGTGAGCCATATTGCTGGGACAGAAACCATGAAAACAATTTGGAAGGTAATTGATTTTGTTTTCTCCCCCTCCACGTGACGAATTTACAATGGTTCAATAGATGGATTGAGCATTTGGTTTCAAATGACTATAGAAGAACAATTAGGCCTTGTATGTCAGTTTTTGTAATATGTGTAAAGATTGCTATCATGACAAACGGTTTGGCATTTGGGGTTTAGATCAGGGCGATATGTGATGACATGGAAGACATGGAAATGATCATAATATTTCAAATTCGTATCCTGCTTTGGCTTATATGGGTAGTTTTAATTATGCCTATGAATTTACAGATCCTTAACAGCTTTCAAACGACACTTTCATTGACACAATTTCATTGTTAATCATCCTTCAATCGGTTTTATATTCCATTTTCCGATGCTACAATTTACATAGTTGATATGAGATTTAGTTAATTTCAATGACTATTTTCAATTGAAGAGAAATGTGACACATTCGTACTTTAAAAGCATTGATGTGCAACTCATTCTCAATTGTTTATTAAAAGAAGTCTTAAGATTTAATAGTAGATAACCTATGAGAGTAATCAATATCCCATAATTAAATAGCAATTAAATTTCAAAAATTATTTGGCAAGCGCCTAAGCTTTGATGTAGGTCTTAAGACTTATTCCGTTATTTTCATTCCTTTTTTTATGAACTGTGTGCCAATTTACAACAAAAAGCAACTAAGTTTGTTTGCTCATCACTCTATTAGTTCGTTATTTAAATTGTTTTGAAGAGACGCTCATCAAGTCCATAGAATTCTATTAAAATTCCCATCATAACAAAATTTCAAACAGTCACCAATAGTGGGCGAGGCAATAATTATTGTCCATCAAAATATTAGCATTTGCGTGCAAAGAACTTGAAAGAAATAATTAAATCTCCATAAACTTTGCAAAACTAATCCGCATATCACGGCAGCAAAGGCGTTCCCTCACTGAAGCCTATTGTTAAGTGCGGGACGCAAGCCTGTTAAATCAACTCTCGTCTTAAGTCGCATTTAAGTGCTGTCCACTTCTTATTCGTTATGCAAACTGGATGACAGGCTTTAACGTTTGCGCATAAATTACCATACGTTTCTCATGCTAATCTCAATTTATTGCAACAAAAACGCGTCTTCGTCTGTGCAAGAGTGAGTGTTATTGCTTCACTGTTGAAGGCGCAACGATCACTTTAAAATCGCGAGACGCGACAACCAAAAGCGAATCTTCGGGAAGTTGGATTTGCAAAGTATATTTAATGCACACACTTATGGCAGCTTTAAAGAGTGGTCACATTTTAAAATATTGAATACAAAGGCATGCGGAGAGGAGGGAAGATTGGCGACACTTCACATATGATCGTGTGTAATATAACAAAGCATTAGTGTTTATAGTTATTTAAAATGAAATCGAAAATATAATTTTAGAGCTTAAAATTCAAGACGGAAATACTGCGAACCGGGAACAAGAAGGGGGGAAAGAGTAACTTAAATCCGGCATCAAGGCCACGCACTTTTATTTCAACTTTATATAACGTTTTTATCTTACTTAAGCACGACATATTTTAGCATTAAGTGAGATTAAGTAAAGTGAACGCACGGGAGAAATAGTGGAAGGAAAAACATAACTTCCCCAAAAGGCCATTAATTGAGGAAAAATTAAATGAGAAACGAAATGTCAAACTATAATCGTGCAACTTTGCATTTCGAAATGATTGTAAACATGTTATAGGTTTATAATGTTATATTCAAAATACAGAGGCTGCCGAGCTGCGGTATAAGGAAACCCATAACACTGAGGTAGACGAACTATAACTGAATTTAACCAATGACCACACTAATCCGATCAGTTGAGTTAAGATCTCCAAATTTAGTGCCGCATGCCCGATGTGTTGTAAATTTTGGTGGCTAATTCTGCTATCAGCAGTGGCAGATACTCATCCACTCTTGTATTCAGTATGCAGCATGTGTGTGGTTAATAATCCTTACAGCTATAAAATCAAATGCGGCTCTAAAATCGAATTACCGTGTTTATTGTTTCAATTCTGTGTCTACCATTAACATAACTGGGCCACAACAACAAGGCGCATCTAACCATATTATCAGTGGGTGCACCAGTGACGGCATCGCTCAACACTGTGTTCCTAAATATAATTCCTCCTACAGCACATTCAATTTAAACATTATACCTTGATAGCTGCGGGAGCGCAGTGGTAATGAAGCGGCATTACTCATTAGTGCATTTGTGGAAAGTTTGGCGTACAGCATAAATGCAATGCTTCCCAGTAGAATTTCCTCACCAAAAATTAATTTACCTTACAGCAAATTTTTCAATCGCGTGAATTTTCGCGAGTTAAATTTAACCAACACACGTATACTTATTGCAGTTTACCTGGTGCTGCTGCAGTTTTAGGGAGTTAAACTTTAGTGCAACCGAAAACTTGTAAAACGCTCTAGCAAGAAACTCTTCAAATTAAATGAGTTTTGAGTTGGTTGCTGCATAAGATGATTATGCAAAAACCGCCGAATTTCTTACTATATGCGGCATAATACATATTTTATGTAGGTATTTGTATATAATGTGTACATTTTTTTTGGCGCCTTTTGCTAGCAGTATGCTCAAACAAAATTTATTCAGGCACATTATTCTATGGGTAAACATTTTCATACATGCGCGACTGCAAAACTTTGATTGAATTTGATTTAAAGGATGGTGCAGCTGGGTGGGTGCACTTGCATTGGCATTTTGATGCAGGAATAAGCAAAAAATGCATTCCCCTGTGTAGGTACTGGCATTTTTTTTAGTGTAAACTGCAAACATTTGGATGTTTGATCAATTTTTTTCATTTGTTTATGGAATTTATCAAAATTTACATGACCTTTTTTTCATCAAGCCAACTGGAAATGCTTTGATAAACCAAATCTGATAATGACCTTTTGGGATTTACTGTGAAACCTTTGTTGATTTATGGGTGTTTGCTTGGGAATGGTCGACGGTAAGTATAGACCGACAGTAAAAAACTGTTGAATTCAAAAAAAAATAAAAATTGTGAAAAAAGCCATAGAAAAACGCAAACAGTTGATGTAGGACAACCCAAATCACTCGTTTAAGCCGCATCGTCTGTGGTCTCAAGGGAAGAGGCACTGAAGCATTGCGGTTGGGAAAATGACTCCTTATAGTGTTACAAAAAAGGGCTTGGGCCTACGTCATCGTTTTATAAATTGGTTTCGCGATCCATTTAACCACACAAATTATGTAATTTCAATTGATAATAAATTGGGCATCCTTTATTCAGATACATTCAATTAATTTAATTGCAATTTCAACAGTTTCAACGTTTTTCTTTTTGACACCAAGACTGCTCAAATTAAGGGTCATGCGAGTTCTAAAATACAAAACAGTTTTTGTTTTCACAAGGACATTGATGAGTAATGAAGAATTTACGAGCACACAACCATTATGCAAAATTCTACACAAAATGGATTATTAATCAATAACGAGAAAGGTTATTTTGCCCTTGTCGAAAACACACAGTTTCTTATATTAATTCCAGGGACCTGAAAACCTCTATGGACTCGGCAAACACAACCTTTGCTATATTAACCCATTGTATATTGATTTTTGATTAGGTCATCACTATATTATGTTAACCGGAGATGGAAGGTATTACAAATTTCCGACAGAGTTAGCAAAACAAATATTGCCAATTACGCAGCCAGAGTCAATGTAATCTCGTTTTTGTTTCCCATAATTTCTTTATGCATTAAGGGGAGTTGCAATGCGCTTAACTCTAGTACATCTATAATATGCTCATTGTTACTTGGAATATGTACATTTGAAGCGGTTTTGTGTTATGTTTAGTGCATCCTGTGGAGGGATCAATTAGAAATTATCTAGAACACAATTAAATTACTTCGCAGTTTGTTGGAATACCTTTGCACAACATCATTTGATCAAATACAGCAGTACGTAGTGTGGGTAATGCAAATTTTAATTAGTTTTTGAAGTTTTGGATGTGCAAAATATGTACGTCGTTTGAGCCATATATATAACATGAATTCCGCAATGCACACATATTCGATTTGTTTAATATAATTAGTAAATTTTGAGCTGATTTGGTGTACTAAGTTTATTATTAAATAATAACTCCACAAAATTTATGTCAATAAATTTGCTAAGATTACGTGTCGACGATGTTGATCACTCTGTTTTGTCGTTTTTCACTGCGTTTTGCTTCACAATAATGCGAATATTAAATTAATTTTCTCAAAAAAAAACACAATTTTTAATAAAATGTACAAACAAAACAAAACCTATTAATTTCAGTTAGCAAAACAATATGTAGCATGTGCTGCAACCGCTTGCATACAATGCTGCTGCCTTCTACAATGTAATTGAATCGGAAAATAAAGTGCAAAAAACGTCTTGCGATCAATTTCAGACACATAAATCATAAACTCATAATTAATATTCAGTCGAACGTCTTGTCGCATGTACCCAAACAACGACTCACCGACGATGCGATAGCAATCAGGTTTAAATTAAAGAATCCGTCGTGTGTATGTCTACTCGCTGAAACACATTATATTATACACCTTTGTAACGTTGCTCGTCCGTGCCAGTCATTCGATCCTATTAAATTTGCACAGAAAACCACCTCGTCAGCAACAGGCGCAAACAGCAAAAAAGTAACACAACAAAACAGTGCAAAAGTTAAAGGTACCTATAACGACATATTATACATGCAGTAAAATACCTCAGCAATAAAATAACACAGCGCGTTCTGTGTGGACAGTTTAGCCTTACTTTTTTTTTGCATAAAATAATATTTTTGTTTGGCACGTCGAGTTAGCTGCCGCATAGTTGTCCAGTTGCTGCCGATTCGCATTCGCAAGACAAAGAAGGGCTGCTGCACAGCTATGCATTAAAGCACTCACACATGCATCATACCTTTTTGCACATCCCATTCCCATAGCATGATATGCTTACGTTTAAGTTGTTAAATTACAATATGCGAGACAACATTCCAAAAGCGGATACTCATCCAGTTTTTTAGCGCAGCAAATTTGAGACTTTGTTCGTGGCGATCCTTTTAGCTCTTTTGCAGAGATTCTTCTTCTACGGCTTATAATATTTAATATAATATATAGGATACGTGTGGACTTTGTGCAAAAATTTGTTTTCTTAAAATACACAAACACTTTCAAACAAAAAAAAAAAATGTCTCGTCTCAAATGAAGGCCTGGCTGCCTTTGTGCACACATAACTATGTCCAAGGGCACCAAAATATGACAATTAAAGTCACAACGCGAACACAAAAGCTGTGGCCCAACACACAAATGCTAATGATCCCTTGAGTCGTGTCCCCGTATACTGTTGTGCACAGTTTTTGGGCAAAAACACTCAAGAATACCAACGAGCGCACATTAATAAGGGTGTTATTAGGAATGTCTTCTCTTCTTTTCTTGTTATTTGGGAAAGCGACGAGCGGCCTTGCCGTCCCGCTACCCGCTTTGCAAATAAATTTATGTAAGTTAAATTGGGCACGAATTTTGACTTAATGTGGATCAATTTGAGTTTAAGTGTGTTTTCATTAGCAAAATTCTGATTGCTGTCCGCTTGCGCGCACAGATTATTATGTGGAAATTGCCTTGAAATCAGCTAATTATGGATCCTCGCATTTGATTGCCGGTGATAGTTTTGACTGTGCGTTGCATTTATTTTGATGTGTTGCATCCAACGTTTTTCAAAGTACCTACATAACATGTATCGTGTATATAAAGCTATTTGTATTAAAGGGTCTGCGATGGAGTGAGCTTTAATGAAAATTCAAAGCAGGAGAGAGAGAATTGACACGGGAATGGGTAACAATTTAAGGTATAAAAGGCTTACACATAAAGTTAATAAACAGCCTGTTTAAGTTTATGTGGCGCATTTTGCTGCTGTGCGGTTGCCTTCGAGGCAGTCTTCTCTTCTATAGCCTATAATTAGGATAATTACAAGCACTCGAATTCACCAACGTCTCGCATTTCGTTTCCATTGCGCGTTATGCAGTCACAGAAAGGAATTCATGTTATGGGCTTACACGAGTATAAGACTTTAATATAAAAAGGAAGTTGTCGACGCAGAGCGGAAGGCTAGGCGGCGAGATGTGGGTGTGTGGGTGTGTGTGTGTGTGTGTGTGTGTGTGTGTATCAGCAGGATCAAGCGAATGAATTAAATAGTGATTAGACCGTTTATTTTACCTAAAAGACACACATTCTACGTGTTACTTGGGCGTTTATTGAATAGCCAATTTCCTATGACATTACCACATTATGGACGATATAATTTTAGATTGTTGTCGGTAGCATTGATTTGTGACAAACTGACAAGCAACTTCGTGTCAATCTGTTCAACTAATATGTGGTGTACGCGCCTAATGGTGTTGGCGGGGATTTAACATTTTTTATAATATGTTGCCACGAAAGTCGGCAAAGCCGTACACAATATACATTAAATATTAATAGCACAAAGGTTTAATCTCTTTTTGATTGGTTTATTTATAAAGCGTAATTTATTTGATGTAATTTGCTAGAAGACGCCAATAGTGAAAACAACGGGTAATGTCACAGCAATTTGGAGTAATGTTATAAAGAATGTCAATAAAAAATTGGTCGCTTAATTTTCTATTCGAGAAACGTTGTCATATATAAAATCAAATGTTACATGCTTACAATCATATGTTATCAGCATTTTATTGAGATCCCATTTAGTTTATATTAATCTTACATGCAATACAATAACCAAATTGACCTCGTTTTTACTCCTCATTCGGTATAATTATTACTCTATTCGCTGCAATATGGCGCTGCAAAATAATCTTTTAATTTGACCATTAAAAAAGGGTGCTACTTATTGCCGCCTAGCAAAATATGTCTGTTTAAAATTTAAATAAAACATCGTGTTATTGAAATAAACAAAATGAGAACTCAATTCCGTTGTCTAT
Source organism: Sylvicola cinctus (assembly GCA_963854165.1). Taxonomy (NCBI): domain Eukaryota; kingdom Metazoa; phylum Arthropoda; class Insecta; order Diptera; family Anisopodidae; genus Sylvicola; species Sylvicola cinctus. The sequence continues at coordinate 27,817,082 of OY974083.1, read as the reverse complement.
TATGAAATTCGAAAATAAATAAAATGGCAGTGTTTCTATGTTAAGTGAAAAATTAAATTTTTGTTTGCAAAATTTTTTTGCAGAATGTTGTATATTTAACAAAATGTCTACATAGTTGTACTTGAGCACAAGCGGGATATAAAATATTTTTGAATATTTCAAGGTTAAAAAATCAATTTTATGAAATCGGTATGGAAAATTTTAGTCAAAATCGTCTAATTAATTTTTTTCTTTGGCAAATTTTTTTTTCGGTGATAACTAAACATTCAATGTGACCTTAATAAACAAAATTAGATTTAGGCGCAATCTTTAAATTATGGTTCGATCAGACACGTGATCTAGGCAGGCTTCCAGATATTTAATCTGGACCATTATTTTTGACTCGCCACAGTCTTAATAAAAAAGTTAAAACTAGTTTGTAAAATGTTGCATTTACTAGATTCTATTTACTTCGTTCCCATAAATTAAAAATTTCAATCCTTTCAACCGCAATAAATATAGGATTGTACTAAAGTTATTTGCATGCTCGTACATTTAGATACAAATTATATGTACGCTGTCTTTTTGAACCAGCACCTGAGACCACATTCATTGTTTTTATGATTCGCAAATGCCCGTAAATTTAAAATACAGAACGTTGCCTTTAACGAGTTACACATTTCTCATGAACTCAGGTAATAGTGGTTTAATGCGATTAATTAGCGTCTAATTCAGCATGAAATTGCACAAGAATTTCACAAAAACGTAAAAAATCAATGCCATTGAAATTTTTAACACCCGCAGCGGGATAAAAATCAATAGTTTTGACCTCCCATGAACGTGCACTGCACCACAGCAGTTTTACGAGTGTGGCTAATCTGCATATCAATCATGTCAGTTGGTTGTGCTACAATAACGGATCAGCGTATTTTCCATTTGGCCGCGTATGGATGTGCATGCGAACAGGAACCTATTAAATGCATTCCCATATTCAATATACATGCGTTAATCAAAAATCTACATCCCATCCAGTTTATAAGTGACCTCAAGATCATTACTCCGCGCCGTCTGCTGTGCAGCGCTTTCACGCAAGTGCTTTATCTATCCGTAATATGTAGGAAAATTTACGTGAGTGTACGAATGAGAAGTACAATTGAGTACTCTTAAAGGTTCCATTCAGCTCTAGGTTCCATCGCAGCATTTCGAACTTGTATTTAATTCCCAGATACTAGATAGCCAAACGCAGATAATATGCAAGATCATAACAGATGTGAGATGGACAATGCGCTTCGCCATCAGAGGGGCTACACACAACATACAAAAGTCAGTCAATGTTGGGCGCATTATTGTGCGGCTGTCTGGTGCGGTACGGACTACGGTGTGGGGCGCAGAGCGCGCTCGATCACCTGGTGAGCTTTTCCGTGTTTTTGTTTCGCTTTAAAATTTTATTGCCGTTGTTAAACATATCGCCACACAAACAAATCGATACATCTTTTCACATAAAACACACGCTTTAAACGCGCTGTTGCCTGTCTCATGTCTATCATTATTATATGTGTTAAAGCCGCTCATTAGTTAAACGTAGATGCGGTTAACGATAAAACGGATAAAACAAATAATAGACAAAAACCTATTACAAAGCCATAACTCATATGCTGCTGCCTGTATGGAGTTATGCGTTGTGTTGCGTTCGCGTCGCGTCGACCGGCCGGTGCGGGTTGTCTTTATATTTACTATCGCATTTTGTGTGCCTTGTGTGTTGTGTGTTGCCGAAGTCAGGTGGTTGCGGATAGATAGTTGCCAGTTACTATAACTTTTTACCATTGCCCACCACGGAGAGGTGCGCAGCCAATTGCTGTGCTGTTCTTTGCCTGATTGGATGAATGACCTGTTTGCTCAAAGATGAAATGAAGATTATTATTTAGCAACCAAATCACTGCGTGTAATACAATATCGAATGACGATGATGTTGGGGAATTTTAGTTAGTGCTTGCTGATGTTTTTTTGTTTTTTTATTTTTGGTTGCCCAATTTTTTTAAACAAGTTGCCGTATAATGAAAAAAAATTTGTAAATTATGGTTTCTCGTTCATCATAATTTGCTGTGTTTTAAACGAAAGCGACATCCCAAAATTGAATTTAATCTGCCATCTAGCTTACATAAATACGTGTGTTTTCGGATTTAACGAATGTGGATGCATAAAGAGTAACCCAAACTCCGAAGTTCCAAACAAAAACAACAAAATTCCAAAATTTTTAAACTTCTCCGAATTTTATGAACTATTTGAATATCATTATGGTGAGTTTTACAATAAAATGAAATGTTTTATTAAAATTGTTATACAAACACAGATCCCCATAAATTATTTAATAATAAGGAACATAAAAATGATAGCGCGAGCGGGGTAGCAGCAGTTGCACAGACTGCACTCACCAATATATAATAAAGGCACCATTCCCGACCCAACCAAACCTGTAATTTATTCAATTAAGTTATTGCATTAAAGTATACATTAAGAGCCAGCAGTTAATTAAAAAAATCGGAAGGAATTGTCATAAATGTTCAGACAAGAATTCATTTTTATTGAAACCATGCGGCGAAACTGTTGTCAATGGTCGTAAATTAAAAGGGGTATACGAGCCATAATAACTGCTGCAGGCGTCCCGGAACGAGGTTGTACAATTAAGTTTACAATTTGTCCATTGGATGGAGTCAATGTGAACACCACCATGGATGTAAATTCTGGCCGGTATAATGTGGCATGAGTTTGTTTTGTTTTTTAGTGGCGCTGCCATATTTCGTGTGAACGCGTTGCGGTGATGTCGCAGTCGTCTATGCAAATGAAAATTGCCCCGGACGAATTATAAAAAAAAGCTGAACGATTATTACAATGAATTACTTTATTGTGCAATATGAGAAAATTCACTCTGCTGCGACTATTTTATTAGTAGATAGATAATTGAATATGAATCATTTTAAGCTTTAAAAATTTTTAAATAACTTTATAGTATATTTTACCCACAATTAAAATGACACAGCGTAATAATTTCATTTCAAGAATTGAAGTCATAAAAGGTGTAAGTAATTTTGAAATGTGAAATAAAAATTAAATGGAAGAAAGTGCTAGTAGTTAAGTAGATTTTGCAAGCATCAAATATCTCGTTTGGAAATACATATTCTATATGATCTTTCTCACTTACGATATCGCACGTTACTGTATTTGACATACAATCCTCGCAAACCTTGCAAAGTATCACAGAACTTATCAAACGTTCAGACAAAAATTTCATAACGTCCGGCAGTTAGGGGTTCAGACGTTCTTTCTGAAATTAAAATGCAAACTCGTCTGTACTCGTATGTGGATGAGGTCATAAACCATATTCACATCATTGCTGCAAAGATTTTTTGCAAAGATTTTCTTTAATAAAATGCCATCAATGTCCCCAACATACACTATTCCCAACTGCCACTCAAACGATGAGATTTAAAACACCCCGTAACTAGATTGTGTAAAAGTCCTCAAGTCCACACCATTCTAATTTAATTTAATACCTGTTTACATGCACCTGCCGCGCGATAGCACCCTGTTTACGATGTAGCTGTATTACATATATAAATTATAATGATTGTCAAACGCTGTCCTGTCACCCAACCAAGTCATCATCATATTATAGCGTCGTCTTGCATATGTGCTTGCGGTTTAAACATAATGAATGATCGTATTAAAATATAATGCTAATGTATGTAAGTAAGTGGATGCAAGGAGACGGTAGATTCATGCAGTTTTATCTTCCGTTTAATATCAAACATGACACTTGCTCTTTATGGTGGTCACAAAAGAGGCGAATGCCTGTGAGCGAGGATGAATTAAGCATACCAAAACGACACGATGAAAATTCTACGGTCACAAAGTAAATATGAATGACACATCATTGCAGAGGCTGCACGCGGCCTGACCATTCAAGGCATTCCAGATGACAATTCGTGATGCATGTCACAATGGCTGATTTACATGCAGTTGGTTGTGTCGAATCACAGTCGAATTCAATAATTCATAATCAGATTAAATGTTTTGAAAAATGATGCTGTACGCAGTGTGAGCTCGCCTTATGAATATACTCTCTTTCGGGTCGACGATAAAAGTGCTATGGCCAATGCGTTCACATGGGTGGCAGACAGGCTTTTGATAAAGGACGGACATTTATCTGATCATGTGTGGTGCCATGGAATTTCCATGTTGTGATGAATAAAATGATTATGTATTTTAATCACTGCTGCAATAAATTTACGCAAATTTTGACATATACATATGTGTTTGTGGATGCAATGAGATCTCTCTTGCGTATGGGCAGGCAAAATAATAATTGTGCGTTGTGTTATGTGTGTGCAGCAATTAAAAACGCAACTATCATTTGGGGTATGCCGTATGCAGCACACGCATTTAACATTTTTGTATTGTACAATTTTAATTACTTTTATTTTATTGTCCGTCGCGAGATGATGGACGGCTAACTAATTAGAGGTTGATAAATTCTGATTGCGAGCACAAATTTTATTTAAAACGATGGGGACATGGTCGATGTGCGCCCGCTTTCAATGTGTCACGACTTGTAATTGCAAATTCGAATAAATTTGTATGGTTTGTGTACGCGAATTTTCGCGATTATTTTAGAATTGGCCTCAGCGCACATAAATCATTGCGATAAATTGAAGATAGCAACCACAAAATCAGGAAGTGCATAACAATAAATAAAAATGTGTATTGGCGTACATTGTCAGGAGGGTTCCGGATATTTTATTTTATCTTCTCACACTCCCCTCCATTTATGTCGATATAAATGTAGTTATGCAAAGCGCCGCTTACCGATAATTTATGAGACAGCGTGGGTGAACTTTTTTTTTGCTCTCGACGCTCCATTGAATTTCCTAAACATAACTTTCAATTGAATGTGTCATACTAGGATTGACATCGCTCACTCAATCGCACATGCTTTATATATATATATAGATTGTGTTGGCATCACAAGAGTAGTAGATACAATAAATATTAATACTCACACCCCAAATAATCACAATCAAAATGAAAAGAAACGAAAATAATAAAATAAAACTTATACAATACGGCATCATCTTTATGATATGCGAAAATGTAATCTTAGGACGATCACGTCTCACACATATCCCATAGCTCCATCGATTGGGTACGCCTCACGCCTCTTATATGGCATCAAAAGAGACAATACAAAAGCGCTTGACGCGTAGGCCACATCGCATCGACTCGAGAAAAGCAATTATTTTACTCTCCACACTGAGTTTCCACACCTGTGTCACGAATAATTCATTGCTGCAGGTAATTCCGCTTTCGGCTCCAGGGGGTTACAAATGTTACCCAGCCAGCCAGAGTATATACGATGTCAAATCAGTTTGTGTGCAGTGCCGCACGGGCGCAAAAAAGAAAAATGAAAAGAAGGAGGAAATGAAAAAAAAAAAAGCATCCCAGTCCCATAACCATTGCAAAGTGTCCGTGTTCGCTTTATTTCATGTGGGACACGAGCCAAATCGTGTGTCCATATACATACAGTAATACGTCAAATTTGAGACAAATTGATCGATGGGGATATTTCGACGCCCGACAAGATTTAGGGGCAATTAATGGAATGGATGCATTATGCACCGAAGAGCTTTTACAGCCCCTCCGTCATTATGGATTGAGTTCTATACAAACTTTTCTAAAAAAAAAAGGGAGACAAAATTTCATTCTCATGTTTTAAAATGTGTATTAAAACCACTTAAAGTTAAAGCTATAAAAATATTAAAAAAATTACCAAATCAATATGAGTAGTTTGATGAATTTAGTTTTTATAAATTTTAAATAAGCTCATCAATTGTGGTCACAAAATTAGCAAAATTTTCATGCATTCTTTCAGTTACTAGAAAGTTTATATTTCAAGTACGATAAAAAACCGGAAATTTAAAGCGTTTTAGTACAACTACGTCCGTTGAATCAAAATGAAAGTTTAAAAAGTACACAAGCACAATTATTCGGATAAATGAATGAGATATGCGCCTTTAAAGTGTGCAAGTGCGAACAAGCCATCAAGGAATACAATATATTATATACCTACTTGGAATAATATGTAAACTAGAAGCATGATCTCAAGCACGAAAGATGAGAACAAATATAATTAATTCGACGAGCTTCTCGGAACTACATCAAAAGATATGGCAGCAAACTATAAAGGAGAAGTGCGATGAGAATAATGAGAGAAAACGTATACAGCATGGAAGAACCCCATAAGATAAAAAAAAAAGTATAAATAAAAACAAACAGATATCCACAACAAACAGAACAGGAGGAAATCATAAGCAACAACACCAAGCTGAAGAAAAAAAAACTACACCAATTTCCATTCGGACGCATGGCTACTTTAATCAGGGAATTCAGAATACTGGCATTAAAGCCAGATTTAACGTACAAACGTATAAAGATGCGGATTTTCACTGCTTTATATAAAATTTAATACCGCGCTGTTTGATTATGCTTTTTTAATTACAAAAAAAGGGAAGCGAGATTGATGAGACAAGTCATATTAATTTTACGAGAGATCCGCGAGTTTTTAGCTTCTTTTTTCTCCCTCAAAATATTAACGAATTTATACGTGCGTCGACGCGGCTATTTAATGTGCTTGTTGCGGTCTTGTAAATCGCATTGAGGAGCATACATTAAAATGTACAACAAAAAGCCGACGTGCCTGATTATTGCACAGATTTGACGTTTAGGATTTATGCGATTGCGTTAAATCAAATCAATTATGTTACACATTGGCTGAGACATAAAAGTCATAACATTGTGCAGGATATATACAGAGCATTGATGAGATGGGCGCTTCACTGGACTTGGCAGGTAAGTATATACATTAAGCGTCTTATCAAGCTTGAGAAGTGAAACGAAAAACAAATAATTCACTTCAATCAAATTACAAAGATAAACCCCGAAGGTGATAGGTAAACTTCTTCAGGAAATGGATAGAACTCAACGGACTAGAAAGCGGGGGAGATAGCCGGCAAAGTGTGCTCTCAACGACAACGACGTTGAAGATTGCTAACAATGTTAGAGAGACGTAGTGCAAACATTAGCTTCCACATTGAATGAGTTCAATGATGCATTCATTTATTCCAAATTAAAGGTTTGCCTTTATATTCAACACAAATTCATGGTAAAATATAACATGAAAGGGTTGTTCAAAATTGATTAAATCCAAAAAATCAACAAAGAATCCTTTAATGCTTAATATAATATGTCTGGCAGTTCATATGGAACTTATCCAAAAATTTCAGCAGCCAATCAATGTGCTATTGTGCAGCGGATGGATCCATATGTATATTGGGCTAAAACATCCCATTCGATTTACGTTAAATTTATGTTTATTCAACATTTTGCTGCTACATACAATAGAAATATGCACGATTAAGCAATTATGTTGATTGGAATATTGGAAAACTATGCTCGTTCAAATGTTTGTTTGATTAATGAAGTGAATGGATGGCGTCCCATTTCAATTTGTAGTTATTTACACACTTTTGTTGCTGAGCTGTTGTCGCTGTTGTTTTTTTTTTGAATTGAAACATAAAGCATATTGTCCACTTTTTATGTTATGGCAAATTAGTAGCATGTGTTTCATTATTTAAATTTTAGTAATTTCGTGCTGCCCAACTAGATGAATTTATTAAAATCAATCCGCTTTGTAACCATCCAAATAAGCACTGCAGCTAAAAATTGTTTAAATACATGTTAACCCACTCATTTTAATCAATAGGTACTAACATTTTCAATTAAATACACTTTGCAGCTAATAAAAAATATTAAACAATTTACGGATGTTCATTTAAAGTTTTACAAAACGCATTCAGTGCAAAAAAAAATTGCCTTTTCTTTTATGCTCCTGTGATTCAATAATTAAATGAGATAGCAATTCCACTTTAATTTAATTTATTCGTTTCAGTAAAAGTGTTGTTTTTTAATTAGTGTGCAACAAAATTTGATTTAAGTTCCCGCCACAAAATCTGTGATCGTTTTCGGAAAAATATTTTTTTTATGTATATAATACAGATTTCATTTTATTTAGTGCATAAATAAACTCAGTAAAAAATGTGCCATAAACCCATGGGATTACGGAATTTTAATCGCATCATTTGATGTTGCAGTCGGAACTATTTTTAACCGAAATTCAAAAGCAGTGTACCTGCGAAGTGGGAACCTTTTCAGCATTAAGAATACCCAGCTCATATCAAATTGAATACTATTCCAATTGAATCTCAATCACATGATTTGGTGGGTTTAAATGCAGCATGTGCAAGGGATTCAATAAGGTTCCTCTTATTTGTAATTGTTTCTCGCTTAAAGGCTCATTTTCGGTAGGGGTTGCAACATATTCAATGGCGTGTGACGCAAACAAACAGACAGTGAGTAAACATTATTGAGTTTTAAGAGACAGTTGTGATGTGATTAGTTTTCAACAAATAAATATAATGCATTAACCCCCAACAATATCCCAATTCTCAGTGCAAGCAAATAATTCCCGAACACAAATTCTTTTAATCTTCATCACACAATGTCTATTTTTCAAACAATATCCAATTCGTGAGCATCTGTTCGATTTAATGCATTTAGCAGTGACACAGAAACCGCACCATATTTCATCTGGGAAGCCGCTAAATAAAACAACCTGTTAGGCGTACACATTCTTTGTGGGTGAAATTGAATCAAATGAATGTATACAGTGTACGTATAGAGTTCGCATACCACCCGCCTGCTTCAGTTATAATCACAACTTCACCCCGAATCTGTCATATTGCAATGAGAATTGTGATTGATTAAACACTCAAATGGCATTTCAACCCGCACAAAAAATGGCATCGCATGTAGAACTGGAAATGAGTTTATATTGTGACAGTGACGCAGTTGACAATGGAGTAGTTCATGAGTGCTGTGTTGGTGCTACCAGTGGCATATGGATTTTTTGTATAATAATATAGACAAATAAATAGTTGTTTCGGAAAGGCATGAGCTCACGTTTTGAATAATTTGGAAAATACTTGACAGAAGCATTAATTCTTAACTTAAACAATAGTGGCATGTCACCACAGCAAGAAAATATTTCCTGCTAGATACGTATGTTATGAAGTATTTTGAAGATAACCCACACTGATGTTTTCACAATAACTGCAAACACATATTTAATTAATGATGAGAAAGAATTTAAGTGTCCCGTAACCCGTTCGCCTCTGTGCAATCCAAAAGTGGCATTAAAATGTAAAATCCAAGACAAGAGGGAAACTCTCAGACGCAAAGAATTGAAACGGCTTTAACTATTATAATTGTTTAATTTTTAGTTTTTCTATTTTCATCCCATTGTATGAGCAGGCATTCACGTCACTATTAAGTGATGTGGCTTCCACTTGAAGCAGTGTGCTTAAGTGCGACTTTCAAGATGTTGGTTAAAGTACCATTGTGAGTATAGGAAAATAAAGTTTTGAACAGAAATCGATTTATGCTGTGATGGCAAGGGGCCATAGGTGACTTTAAAGACGGTTTTCGTATTTCAATATTTTTGAGTAACTCACTTTGTGGTGGAAGTTGTTGCTGATATAAAAAACAATTTTGACGATAGTAGAATTTCCCAAACATTCTTCACTATAAGCTATAAAATATAATTTGAAAATTAAGATAATAGCAATTTTAATCAAGCTTTTAAATTTTGCAAACTAATTCTATTCCCAAACCTCAATTAAAGAAAATACGCTTTCTTATTTAAAGCTTATAAATTAGTGTTCTCTATATTAATGGAAAAACTTAATCAAAATTACGTAAGAATTTTGTTTTATAAAATTTTTCTTGTTACACTTAAAGGTCTACAAAATGTTTTAGCTGAAAGATTAAAAATCACATATAACCTGGCCAAAAAATATTTCTGAAAATAAAATGTTTGAAGTTTCTTTCCCTACCAATGTTTTTTTTGTGCACAAATTTAGGTACAATTTCGATCTAATGTCTTAGATATACATTGTGGTCAAGTTGCCGTGTTTCAAAAATTAAGCAATTAATTTAAAATTAGTTTTGCGTCAACACACGTCGCATTACATTTTTTGAAGTGAGAAATTCATCACTAATAAGTAAAAATAACATACCTTCACAAAATGATGCTTGAACTTAACTTTAATTACATTTTAGGCCAGCGGAAGTTTGTGTGTTAAAGAAATAAAATCAAAAACGAAAATTAATTGCCCGTGCTTGACGTTGACGCATTTGAAATCTCACTAATGACGCGTTTTTGCTTGAAAACTTTAAGAAAAGTATTGAAAGCTCATTTCCATTACCCAATTCATCCCGGGCGTTCTATATCTTAAGTGTTATGTTTTGTATGTACTTTCGTTCAATATAATGGAAAAAAGGAAAATCTTTAATAATAAAAAAACTATGGCACTCAAGAGAGCGGTTTCTAGAATATAAAGTGCAGCATCGTAGAGAATGTCGCGAAAAATTTAATTAAAAGCACAAAATTAAACTTGAAACACGTTTAAGTTCTTCTTATATTCATTATGTTTGAGACGTTAATCAAAATAGAGGGTACAGAATTCTGAATGAAACTCAAGTGTGTATGGCAACGGTACGGTGGTGGCAGAGTGGAGATGGCGCATACTATGTGGACAAGGACTCTATGGAATCTAGGTTGTTACTTTATGTAAAGAAATAATAAAAAATGAAAAGAATTTCGTCACAAGGAAAAAAGAGTTTCTTCACTGCAGTAAATGTGAAAGGTGGAATAGAGAGGTGTATTCGTATATATGAGTAAAAGGATCAGTAATTGTGAGGCAATAAGGAGTGCAGAAAGTATAAGAGGGAATAACACATAGCGTGCAAAAGGAGAAAAGGAGGGTGGCTATCATGGAAGAAATGTAAGATCGTAGTAAGATGGTGAGGACAAAACTGCAATAATTATACCTTGGAAGTGCTCGTCTCACTTCACTTAAACATTTTTTTTTATTTAACATTCTTTCACTTATACATTATTATATATCTTTTGTTTTTTGTTGGTGTGGACTCTGCAAATACAGTGCACAAAAACACGGAGTATGCTAGAATGAACTGCTTGGCTAGCGTAAATTGGATTAAATGCAAATGAGAATCGAGCGGAAAAATTGTCGCACGGAATTGCATTTGCGACTCTAAAGTTCAAATTGTTTCTGAAATCATTATTTATTGAGGGTAATTAGTTGCCATTTTTCTCAACCCACACCATTTTTCTGTCTTTGACATTTATTAAGAAATGCGTTAATAAATAAATAAGGCAAAATAAAATTAATTTTGAATGACAATATTCGCATAACGTTCTAAATGATTTGGCACCAACTGTGACCAAGAAATTTTACCAAAAATATCATTTATTTTATGTAGTTATTTCATTGATTTGGTGCGTAAAATATAAATTGCCGAATTAGCGCTAAAAGCGGTTGGAGCATGAGACTTGAGGAAACAAAATATCCGCACTTATTATCAGAAATTACACACCGAGAACAAAAGAGGAAATTAATTAAAAAATTAGGCTGAATGCGTCAAGTGACACTGGTATAATATAAATAGCCGTAATATAGAGCTGGACCCCCGAAAAAAGACACACACAGCAGGGGCCTCAATACACGACCAAACCCATCCATGAATTATGTAAATTATGCAATTTTATTAATTAATTTCAATCACAGTTGTTGCTATTATCACCTGTTTCCTTATTCTTATCTTCGCAAAAGCATTGAATGGCACGGCCGCCCAAATCGACACACACACACACACCGTCACAGAATACACACCAAAGAATGGTTGGAGACCAAATGGGAACACAATTAATGGGAGCCATTAATTAAATCATCCGATACGCACAACGTCCAAATTATATGCACATTAAATGAAAGAAGCAATTCTCTCCCCACAACACCCAATCTTAAAATCACATTCAATTAGAAATTTCATGTATAAAATCTTTCATGATAAAATAATTGCTTCCTCGTATGGTGTATGGATAAGCCGAGGGGAGGAGTTAAGGAGGAAGAAAGAAGACGTGGCCGATGGAATACGTTTTATTAGCATATTATTATTATGATCGCGATGACGATGAGAATTACGACTTTGCTTTTTTCTGGGCTTGAGAGTTGTTGTCCCTAATGTTAGAGAATACGTGGTTTTTTGAATGTAAGAATTTTCAACAAAAAATCATTGCAAAATATTCTAGAAAAGAAACAAACTTATGAATAATTTTGTTCAATAAGTATTAATTCTCGGAAATCGACTTAAAGGTTTTGAACTAAATTCGTTTTTTATTAATACCTAACTTTAATATTGTGCAAATATTTGTCATCAATACAAGTAGTAATCAAAACAATTTTTCAACCCGTTTTATTTTTAACAATAACTTCTCAAGCAAAATTAATAATGTTTCAATTTGCATTTCTGAGTGTGTAAAGTATAACGAGACTTTCCCTGTCATGCATGTTTTATTTAAAAGCAACAGGCATGAATGTTATGACTGATGAGTACCTAAATTTGAAATTCCACGGTTTTTATTTGTGTAACTGCTTGCTCATTATGACTTTCAATAATCGATTAGTTTGATTGCTCTTAAAATTAAAACGATTAGTCATTCGATGTATTACGTTTCAAATTGCATCCACTTCAATTTCACTTAAAGCCACACACGTTTCATGTTTGCCTTATGCGCATATTCATTCTAAACTGTAATTATGTAGACGGTTTGTGTAAACCGCGTTACTAAATTTAAATGCAAATGGCAAGCAATCGATGTCGATTTAAAACCGAAAAGTATTCAAATTATTCACAACTCTTCTATTGTCACATAAATTCATTCAGGATTTATGTCTCCCAAAGGGGCAATCCTCAACCGCAATGCTCTCTATTTTCATGTGTGTGTGTGTGTGTGTGTGTGTGTGCTTTTGCCAAGCGCCATAGTTTAATTACAAAATGTACCAAATTGTGTTTATGGAAAGCTGTCCCAACTACAAGGATATAAGTATTTTAGTTATCCCGTTATGTGATGTTATATAATATAACGGTGCCTTAGCAATGTCAGTTATATACAAATATTGAGGCGACATATGTACGTTACTTCCTGCGTTTGAGATTAATTTATGGACACAGTGCTTTATATCAAAAAAGGGTTGATGAAATTCATCCCCTGGCACAAATAAACACAACCTGCATCAAACGTTTGTTTTTATTTTTCATTGCGCCACACGATACGCAGTCAATCATCATGTGTGATGGAAATTTTTGGAAGTCGATTTACATTCCTTTATCGTAAAATGCAATTTAGATGCAGCTCATGTATTTTCTCGTGAAAAAATCGGATAAAGAATATATAGAGTACTACAGAGACAAATCGATTTAGTGTGTAATTCAGAAAAGCTGCAGACGAGAACTTAAATCGATATATGCAGTCAAAGAAGAATGGTGAAAAAAAGGGATAAAACAAAAACAACAAAACATGCAGAACGGCGATAAAAGCCACGACTAGAGTGGTTACAAGGATCTGTGACTTATTCGCATTGCCGCAATAAATGCAGTTGTTGTAATCAACAGGAAGCTTTCATTCTGTATTTATACAAAACCTCACAGTTGTAAATCACAATTAATCCTGTCGATCGTATATAGTTTGTTTTAATCTTGTCTGGTGCAAAGTCTTTTTCGGTACAGAGAGACTTGTAAGCGATGTATATAGGAAATAGGAATGGGATTGGTTAAATTGAAAGATTTGCATGCATGACTGGGCGTGTGAGTTTAAAACTTTTAAATTTTTATCGCAATCGTACTCAAGTGAATTGGTTCTTTTTTGCTTCTACATTTACTATGATGACGGTGGTAAGCTTGCAGCTTAACTTAAATAATTTTTAAATTCTTACCATCCAGAGGTTAATTCATCCAAATGGTAAAATGGAATTTAAGAATTTGATTAATTTTTTATGCAAAATATTGCTTCGCATAAAAGCCATTTTTTAATTTGAAAAAAATTAAAAATGAATGACTATTTGATGCTTCCATGACTTTAGTTAAAAAATTGGATAAATTCACCAGAAATTTATAAAAGGATTAACTTTAAAAGTACAGTTAATTATTGAAGCGGATTTCGTTGCAATTTTTTTTTAACAAAAATCCGAAAAAATTTATTTATTTTCATGCTTTATAAAATCTCACTTCAGTTGTTTAAAACATAATCCGAAAATACAAACTGGTGTAGTATCATTTATAAAATTTTTAAGGAAATATAAAATTCCAAACAATGTATTGGCCAAGCTTAACTGCAAACCCCTAAACACTGAAATGGGCCAGCTTCAGGTTTTAATTGGAATGAAATCCCTATGATCTGTAGTAAAACCCTTAAAAATGTTTTTACTTGTTTTGATTTTCCACTATATAAAAGAACACACAACTATAAGTATCATCCCTTTTTGCTAAGTTGTATTTCATTTTGTATACCACCCCGTTGGTCCTTCCTGTGCGCTGTATACGCGATCGTGTAATACGCTTGTAAATAAATGAACTAAAATGAGATTTGAAACAAGGGTTACGAGATTCTGTAATGAGGATGGCAAAGGATTTAGCATTTTAAATCCTTTTCTGGATATCTCTTTCGCATATAAATATGTATGCAGTTAAAAAGAGGCAACAGCGATGGGATTAATTCTGGTGACAGCTGACAACTGTGTACCCGGACCATTCATCCTTTATTTATGTTAATTTGTTTTCTGTTTAATGTTTTGATTCTTATTTCTAGCTGTATCACTTAAATTCAATGTTGTGTTGAAGCTTGTTCAGGATGTCGATTACAAAAATAAACATGTGTCCTAAATTCAGTTGTAAAAAATGAATTAAAATATTTGTAGTTAAATGGATTTGAAATCAACTTTTTTAAATAAACTATAAACATGTACTCGTACTTTGAAATATAAACCAGTAACCTTCCAAATCAATTAATCTAACAACTATTTGTGTTAACAAAAAGACAGTTTTGTGACGATAATTGAAACTATAATTTTTAAAATTATTTAAATTTAATTTTGGAATGTAACGAACTGCATATTTTCAATTTAAATGCAGCAACTTAGTTTTCAAGTGCTGTTTCCAGTGAGTACTGAGCATAGTGATATATCACTCACACACGTCTCTTCTGGTCGGGGCTTACGTTAAACAAAACTCGTCCCATATCTTAGCTTGACATTTTCGATACACTTCGCCTGGAGATGTTAGCCATGGCTAAGCTATCTTGTAGATTAGTCCAGCATGTGTACACATTCTCCCAGCACTTAAAATGTCAATCTATTCGCGCCCCTGGCAATACAAAGTGGTACTTATTGCAAACCCTTCTTATTGTCAAACGGATTAAATTCCAACTTCCTCCTAGTTTGCTTATGTTGTTCAGTGTTTGTATTTTTTATTAACATAGACTGTTTTTATGTAATTTTGTAGTTTGGCTATTCCTACAGTTTAAATTTGTAACACGAGCGAGTTTTGTTTGTAATTAATTGAGCTCAACATTTTGTACCATAGTCTGTACATCTATATGGAGGAAGAAGAAAATATTGCAGAAATATTAAGTTAAGGAGAAGAAAACGAAATGATATGACTAAAGGCTAATCTTTTTGAACAGTAACATATAATAAAACAAAATTTTTATAATAGTGAATTCTGATTTATTTTGAAAAAAAACATGTCATCACAAATCACAATTAAAGCGACTTAATAATTTGCTCCCAAAGTATCAAAACATCATATGACGTGGTTTTATAATAAATATATTTTACCTTAAAGAAAAATTGATATAACATTGAGGTGTTCTGTAATGTCGATTATCATCTCGGTAAAGCCTTTAATTATGAAGTTAGCATTTTTTTAAACTATAAATAATTATTATATTAGTTTGTAGAAAAGAAATTAAGCTTTCCTTTATTTTCGCCTTGAAAATGAGGAAAGTATCGTAGTCTTTAAAACAACGAGCTGTATAAGCAATGTACAAGAATATCGATGTTCTAAAACCATACAGCTCAAAAGACCCTGTGGTGTGGAATTTAGACAGAAATATCCCAGCAAAAGCTGTCTCTGTCCTTTTGTGTCAGGCAAAAACTTGAACCGGGTTGTAGCGATGAGATGAGAGCATTTGAAATACAAGAACAACAACATGAGACAAAATATTTTTAAACTTTCACTTTGATTGTGTTTTGAAATTGTCTACAACTTAGATAATCTCGGTTACAATGTCGCTGTGCACCGTTTTTTTTATATGCAATTTTTTAGTAAATTTGTGACGCACTTAGTTTTTTTCCATACTCCAACTACGATGTAATATGTATTATGTATTATATTAGCAAAATTATTACTATTTATTATTAATTTAAAAAACATTGATTTTCAAAATCACCCGCTCCATCGTACATCCATCATATTATGCAATTACTGGGCTACATTATGAATAAAAATTGTTGCGAATTGCGATTCGCATCGCATCGCTTGCACTCATGAATGTAAGAAAAATCTGAAATTAAATGCATCTTCTTTGTGGCATTGCTTTCTTACAGTCCTCAAAATTTTTTCTCATGTTGCTCCACCTCCTGTGTTCCTTTTTGCACATTCCTGTAGTTTAAAATAAAATGCAAATTTTTGATTGAACTAGATGGCAAAACTGTTAGAAAGTGAGTAAAAATAATTGTAACGTACAGAAGACGAAATGTGGTAGTAGGAACGATGGTGGTGCATGTGGGAGTAGTGCGGTTCGGCGCGATGAGCTGATGCCTGTGGCAAATGCAGATGGCACATATATTTACCAAATATACAGTTCACTCACACTATTCCACTTCTTCAATTTATATTTAAGTCCTTGCACTGCAGCACACGCTGATTTCTTTCACACCTAAGGTGCTGTATTTGAAGGTTCCCCGCTTTATTGAGTTTTTCCAGTTGAACGAATTGATATAAACATATATAATATATAAATATGTATTATATGAATGTGTCAGAAGAAGGGAATCCAATAATAGAGTATATTATGGAGTTACCAATGAAGAGCAGATGAAGAAAAAAAAGTTCATACATACCGCTTTCAAATAACTGTAAACGTGCACATTGTGGGTGATGGTGGGTAAAAGTACAAAGAAGTGGATCCTTAAATTTGGTAAAAAAACCCACTTGAGTTTTACGGATTTATGGGCGAATAAAACTTTTTTGCACAATTGCATATATATAGAGCTGACTATTTGCAATCGCTCCTTCACATTATATGCAAAAATGTTACTCCAACTTACTGCAAGACTTATACTTTAGCACAAAGTAAAAAAGATAACAGTCTCACTGTGCAGTTTGAATTTGAAAAGGTAAAAGTGTCTTAAGGATCTTGAGCTGAAAGAACAATTGCAAAAGCGAATAAATTTTAAACTGGCCAATATACCAGCTGTGAGCTCATCTTATCGCACTGCAGTTAAATCGTAGCATCCATATCAGACTGTCCCAATTTCACTGACTAAATTATCATTTATTTAAATGCATCAAGAAAGTGCATCCGAATCAAACGATGATGCAACTGCAGTCCAATGTATACTCCACTCTAATTTTATAGATATTATCAAAAGGCGCCCGTGTCTGTGAATCATTTTGTGGCAAATGCCTGGTTTATTCCTGAATTTACCTACTGAAGATATCACCCAATTGAAAACCGATCAAAAATACCATCGTGGCGGCATGCATGAAAGGAAAATATTTGATAATTTCTTAATCGCATTTACAGCCAGAGCTCAATTTCAACAATTTGTTGCTCATTTAAATATTTTGCGTTTAGTAGTCGTTCCATGGGTGTTTGCGTGTATGTTTTAATCCATCTGCGCCCATCCCCGTATGGCCGCGTATACATTAAAAACTCACTAAGAAATGTAAATATACAAATGACTCCATGTTGATAAGAATTTATATTGAAACCCGTTGGTAATCTCTTGAATTAATGCGCCCAGTTTTCTTTCATCTTCATTCTTAAGTGGTTTTGATTTCACAAAAACCAATTTATAAATATACATTAAGTGAATTTAAGTCGATTGTTGGATTTATGGATCTCTTAATAGCTCTATGTGGCTTTATATGCAATTGAATGCAGTTTTAATAGTGCAATTAATTCTGCGGTCATTTTGTTGCATTCGCTAAAAGCTATTTACATCATACGAATTTATTTATGCGCATTTTATATGCAATTAGTTGGCTCTACAAATTGACATGATGCGCAAGTGCTCGTATAGACATTAAAGTGGCGATGCAATTTGTTGACTGATTATGACCTTTTATAAGCATTATCAATTTATAAATCTAATATATAAATTTCTAAACGACCATGTATGTATGTATGTATGTATGTCACGCAATCACGCCAAAACTGAACATGGGATCGCCACGAAATTTTGCACACGTGTTTGCCAACATCCAAGAAGTAAAATAAAAAACATGTCGCGAAAAAATCCACGAAATTTTCGGCGATTTTCCGTGGGACTATCTATTTTTATATATTCCTAAACGACCGTGTGGGTTTACCTTTCAATTACGCCAAAACTTAAAATGGGATCGCCACGAAATTTTGCACACGTGTTTGCCAACATCCAAGAAGTAACATAGGCATTTTTACAACGGAAAAATAAACCGCGAAAACCTCGAAAAAAACGCCGGTTCGCGAAAAAAATTACTTTTACAAAAAATGATTGCGGGAATCGATTTGTGAGCATTCAATTAATAAAAGCCATGTCGCGAAAAAATCTGCGATTTTCTGCGGAACTATCTATTATACAATATAAGTACATTCCTAAACGACCGTGTGGATAGACATTTCAATCACGCTAAAACGGACATCATGATCGCTAAGAAATTTGACACATATATTTGCCAACATTGTAGAAGTAATAGAGGCGTATTTTCAAAGCGAAAATAAACCGCGAAAACTGCGAAAAAAATCGCGGTTCGCGCAAAAGATGACTTTTACCAAAAATGATTGCACTTATCGATTTGTCAATGTTCAATTAACAGAAGACATGTCGTAGGAATCAACCAGGATAAAACCGTAAATGGGATCGCCACCAAATCGCGAAAAAAAGCGTGGTTCGCGAAATAGTTTACTTTTCCTAAAAATTAATGGGGGGAATGGATTAGTCAGTATTCATTTAGTTAAATTCACATCACGAAAAAATCAGCAAATAATTCCGCGATTTTCCGCGCAACTATCTAAAATATAAAAATATAAACGGCCGTTTGGGTATAGGAATCAACAAGGCTAAAACGAACATTCAATACGAAATTTTACACAAGTATATCACAACACTCTAGAAGTAACATAGCATATTTAAAAAATTAAAATAAACCGCGAAAACCGCGAAAACAATAGTGGTTCGCCAAAAAATTGCTTAATTATTAAAGTGATATACTACGCGATTTTCTGCGGTTATGTTTTATAATCCAACTTTGCTGAAACTGTAAATGGGATCGCTCCGAATATGTTCACACGTATTTTTCAACATTCCTGAAGTATTTTGGAAACGCGAAAATAAATACATCACGAGGAAAGCTGTCAATGAAGTTCGTCTAATACATAAAAATTAATATGATCCTTTTAAAAACACCTCGCCAAAAAATTCGACCATAATTCTTTGGTTTTCCACAATTTCGGATTTATATTTATATTTATGATATTAAAGTATATAAGTGATTACTAAAAACGCTTTTAGAAAACAACATGTTGTGTCCGAGCAGCGCACGGGCTCCTCCGCTAGTCTAATATATAAATTTCTAAACGACCATGTATGTATGTATGTATGTCACGCAATCACGCCAAAACTGAAAATGGGATCGCCACGATATTTTACACACGTATTTGCCAACTTTCTGAAAGTAAAATAGGCGTATTTTCAAAGCGAATATAAACCGCGAAAACCGCGAAAAAAATCGTGGTTCGTCAAAAAATGGTCTTTTACCAAAAATGATTACTGTAATCGGTTTGTCAGTAGTCAGTTAATAAAAAAACATGACGCGAAAAAATCCACGAAATTTTCCGCGATTTTCCGCGGGGCTATCTATTTTATATATTCCTAAACGACCGTGTGGGTATTACTACAAAACCGACAATGGGATCGCCACAACATTTTGCACACGTGTTTGTCAACATTGTAGAAGTAATATAGGGGTATTTGTACCGCGAAAATAAACCGCGAAAACCGCGAAAAAATTGTCGTTTCGCGAAAAAATTTACTTTTACCAAAAATGATTGCACGAATCGATTTGTGAGCATTTAATTAATAAAAGCCATGTCGCGAAAAAATCCTTGAAATTTTCCGCGATTTTCCGCGGGACTATCAATTTTAAATATTCCTAAACGAAAGTGTGGGTATACCTTTCAATTACGCCAAAACCGACAATGGAATCGCCACAACATTTTGCACACGTGTTTCTCAACATTGTACAAGTAATATAGGGGTATTTTTAAAGCGAAAATAAACCGCGAAAACCGCGAAAAAATTGTCGTTTCGCGAAAAAATTTACTTTTACCAAAAATGATTGCTGTAATCGGTTTGTAAGTAGTCAGTTAATAAAAAACATGTCGCGAAAAAATCCACGAAATTTTCCGCGATTTTCCGTGGAACTATCTATTTTTATATATTCTTAAACGACCGTGTGGGTATACCTTTCAATTACGCCAAAACTGAAAATGGGATCGCCACGAAATTTTGCACACGTGTTTGCCAACATCCAAGAAGTAACATAGGCATTTTTACAACGCAAAAATAAACCGCGAAAACCTCGAAAAAACGCCGGTTCGCGAAAAAAATTACTTTTACCAAAAATGATTGCACTTATCGATTTGTCAGTGTTCAATTAACAGAAGACATGTCGCGAAAAAATCCACGAAATTTTCCGCGATTTTCCGTCGAACTATCTATTTTTATATATTCCTAAACGACCGTGTGGGTTTACCTTTCAATTACGCCAAAACTTAAATTGGGATCGCCACAACATTTTGCACACGTGTTTGTCAACATTGTACAAGTAATATAGGGGTATTTTACAGCGAAAATAAACCGCGAAAACCGCGAAAAAATTGTCGTTTCGCGAAAAAATTTACTTTTACCAAAAATGATTGCTGTAATCGGTTTGTAAGTAGTCAGTTAATAAAAAACATGTCGCGAAAAAATCCACGAAATTTTCCGCGATTTTCCGTGGAACTATCTATTTTTATATATTCTTAAACGACCGTGTGGGTATACCTTTCAATTACGCCAAAACTGAAAATGGGATCGCCACGAAATTTTGCACACGTGTTTGCCAACATCCAAGAAGTAACATAGGCATTTTTACAACGCAAAAATAAACCGCGAAAACCTCGAAAAAACGCCGGTTCGCGAAAAAAATTACTTTTACCAAAAATGATTGCACTTATCGATTTGTCAGTGTTCAATTAACAGAAGACATGTCGTAGGAATCAACCAGGATAAAACCGTAAATGGGATCGCCACCAAATCGCGAAAAAAAGCGTGGTTCGCGAAATAGTTTGCTTTTCGTAAAAATTAATGGGGGGAATCGATTAGTCAGTATTCATTTAGTTAAATTCACATCACGAAAAAATCAGCAAATAATTCCGCGATTTTCCGCGCAACTATCTAAAATATAAAAATATAAACGGCCGTTTGGGTATAAGAATCAACAAGGCTAAAACGAACATTCAATACGAAATTTGACACAAGTATATCACAACACTCTAGAAGTAACATAGCATATTTAAAAAATTAAAATAAACCGCGAAAACCGCGAAAACAATAGTGGTTCCCCAAAAAATTGCTTAACTATTAAAGTGATAAACTCCTCGATTTTCTGCGGTTATGTTTCATAATTCAATATAAAAATTCAAACAACGGTAAAACTATAAACGGAATCGGAGATTTTACACACGTATTTGTCAGCATTCGGAAAGCAACAAAGGCTTTTTTTACATCGAAATGAAACAAGAAAACCCACCTTGCGAAAAACTTTGCTGAAACTGTAAATGGGATCGCTCCGAATATGTTCACACGTATTTTTCAACATTCCTGAAGTATTTTGGAAACGCGAAAATAAATAGAGTAAAAAAATACCTCACGAATAAAGCTGTCAATGTTGTTCGTCTAAAACATAAAAATGAATATGATCCTTTTAAAAACACCTCGCCAAAAAATTCTACCCTAATTCTTTGGTTTTCCATAATTTCGGATTTATATTTATATTTATGTTATTAAAGTATATAAGTGATTACTAAAAACGCTTTTAGAAAACAACATGTTGTGTCCGAGCAGCGCACGGGTTCCTCCGCTAGTTGTAATTATTTATTTAATTTTCATTTTGAAACAAAAACTGGATTAAATAAGCAAATTTTTAAATCCGACATTGCCAAACGTTTAGATATTTTAGCTTTTTATGTGTTCTGGTGAACTAACTCTGTGTTTAACTTGCAATGAACATTGCAGTATTGAGATCAATATGAGTGTTCCCTAATTCCGGTCTGTAAAATTTGTTGCAAAAGTTTTTAAAAACTTAAAAAAATAATTAGATCAGATCTAAGTTAAATATTATTGTTAACAAACAGTGACAAAGAATACGAATAACTTCTTCTCATAGTAAGCTCTGTTCGAAATAGATAAAAAGATATCTTCATAATTACACTTTGTAATCCCCTTTTTTAATCACTTTATATTATAATAGCTTTTACTATTTTAATCTCCTCTTTATTGCTGCTTAACACTCGATTGCGTTTAAGGTCACATTCTTGTGGTATTCTACGAGAACGTATGTTTTGATATTTAGCAGATTTAAGTCTCTCAAGTATACGAGTAACTATAATTTGGAACCAATACCGCACTATAAAGATTAGGGATAATTTAAAAAGCCTTCTGTTCAAACATCAGACTACAAAGCTAAATTATAGCTCATTTTATCTAATGGTAAATATTTGTGATGGAGAAACAATTTGTTTGAAAATACCTCACCAAAGAAAAAATTAAATGCTCATTTTCAGGTTCGTAAGCATTTGTCATTATCGAATTAGTAAAGCGGCATCCGCTTGAAATGCTTAACACAAAAATAAGCATATGAGAGCAACTAACAAAAACTTTAAGCTCAACATTTATTTAATCAAATACACATTCAAAGAAACGATGAGTGTCGCTTATTTATGAGTATTTCAGACAACAGTTTGTCATTAAGAACCGCTGACTAATCTTGAATAGTGCGGCAGTGTCCGTCAACCACAGCCATTACGGACGAGCAGCAAAACCGCACATACATCTATAACCATCTGGCGGGGAGTGTTTTAAAATTCCATTTTTGTTAAAAATATTTCACAGATGACGCGTATGCTAAGCTGGGGCATGGATTTCACCCTTTATAGTGACTTTGACGAAAAGTCATTAAATATATTATGTGAGACCAAAATGCTTGCTGCACTCTGGGCTATAGCTGATTATATGCACATTGCACATTGCACAACACTTTTACAGCTTCCAGTTTTCACGCACTATGCATTTTATGTTTTTCGTGCGTAAATCAAAGTGGCGGGCATAGCGAATCCACACCGAAAACTATGTGATCGTAGAATGTAGCACGGAGAGAACCAAATGTGTAAGCGCGCGTTTATCCGAGACCCAAATAAAATGAAACGATGCACCCCATCACCCAGACAAAGGATGGGTTGACTCGTTAATGGGAAAACAACATTTCATGTGGACGATTGTGTGACTTTGTGTGTGTGTGTGTGAGAGAGTGCAAGCAAAAATCAAAAACGTGCACGAAAAGAAGAAATGCAGTCACAATTTCACGATTACTGCTTCCGCTAATTAAGCTGGGAGTTTAATTGCCTCATTTGTGTGACAAATTGTTGAGCATCAAAGAATCATTTGGATGTTTTAAACATTTGCAACAGAGGACATATAATATATATAGTACTGGCGAGGACTGTGACACAAATTTCCCTAATTTTATACCATCATGCGAATGGCGTGCACAATGCATGCGAATTTGTTGAATTAATTTACATGCTTGATGTAAATATTAAAGAATTTAAATTGCAATGTTTTCGAGCAGAAAAGTATTAAAGTTGAATTGTTCTGAATCCAGTCCAGATGAGGTAGTCCCCAGTGACACGTGTGTACTATTTTCATTATATTAATGTTCATCTTTGATTCATATTTATTTACTAAAATCTAATCTAATATATGACAAAGCAGTTTTTCTTACACTTCAGTTTTTAGACAATAAAATAGTCTTAAAACTCAGAGTAACTCAGTTTTCGGATTTAAAATTCCCTTCCCAGTTTCTAGTGTTAGTAGTGTAATTAGATTAGGTTTTGGAATGGAATAAATTGTTCCAGCCTGCGATAACTGTCTAGCCTGTGGTTCCTGACACAATTGGCCTACTTAGAAGAAGGCTACCTGCCTGCCTGGCCTATTTAAAAAAAAAGGAATCCGATTCTTGGACTTTTTACACCCACGGAATATCCTGCCCGTCCGGAAGATACACGACAGTATTTAAAAAATTAACACGTTCACAATAAAGCGCGGGCGCTTTGTTGAAAGCGCGCCGCATTTATTTAGAAAAGTTTTTTTCAAGGCAAGTGCTGCAGACTTCTGCCATACATCATTAAAATTAAGCACTAAAGCACATCCGCGTCGTCTGCACAGTTGCTACACACACATCGAGGTAAAAATATATTATGAAGAAAATGTTAAACTTTGTAGCATAAATTCCGTCTTTAATTACGATCTTAATATTTGTGCTTTGTGAGCTCCTCCCACCCTCAACCCAAAGCACTAATGAAACCGAATTGCGTTACATCCAAAATTATTAATGAATGTATGAAGGTATGAAGTGTAAATGACCATTTAATGTGTTTGAGCCTGTAGACGTTTTTAACAACGAAACTATCTTTTTATTATAATTTCCTCTTCTCTTTTAACGCGTATACAAACATAATAGGTAGGTCTTTAGCAATTAGAATGGCTATAAGAGAATCGTGCGCACCAGCTCTATTGTTGTGAAATGTTGAGGCACTTTATGATAATCGTGATTTTGATGTGGCATATAAAATAAATACACACAGACGCTACGTGCGAATTTACAAAAAGAATGATAAGTGGCAAAATACAGCGATATGCCAATGAGTTGAATTACGGGCAATTGTGTAAACAGGCGCAATTTGTGTACAAAGCCGCACAGGAAAAAAAAATGCAATTATCATTGCAGTAATTGCAATTAAGTGACAAAATGCATTAAAATGTCATACCAACGAGATTGTGTCAATAACAGCGTTTAATCAGTGGTGTGGTACAACAAAATTACATGCGGCAATTAAATCCTTTATTCGGAAAATGCATGTGCATTTTGTGCCCTCAAGAATTTTGTGCCTTTGTGACAGCAATCACAAACGATTAACTGTTGCTGCATATTGGTATTAAATATTATTTTGCCACTTCTGTGTAAACATGTCAATATCGGAAATCGGAATTGATTGATCATTAATCGGTACTGGGTATTAAAGTTTAAAATATAATTTATTGTGTTTCAGTGCATTACATTGATGTTTTCTCACAAATTGAAAAATGTCTGAAAATAGGTCACTTTAATTTTGTCAAAAAACTAACGTTTTTTTGTAAAGTTGGATTTACATTATTGAGTTTATTATACTTTACACAGATCATTAACAAAAACCGAAATTTCGTAGATAAATAAAATGAAATTCATTGTTTATTTAAATAAAATAAAAATGTCATTACAAATTAAAACTTACAGCAATTCAATTAATTCTACGAAAATGGTTGAGGCAATTTTGAAATGCGACTAATCTGCACAACATCAAACACACACAATTATGCGCATTTTTTAACAACTCACAATCAGAAGAGATCAGAAACAAGTAGGCACTTTCAATTGCACCTTGACAAACATTGCATTGAATTACGAATTAAATTCCATGTATCAATACATGTAAACATATTCGCCACAACCCACGTCGAAAGAGACCTCATTTGCTTAAAAATGCTCCCAGCACAATAATGAACGCGCACATCGAGCTAAAAATCTTTCAAGGCAAGTTGTGTTTACCTTTTCTTTGACTCTCGTGTATCAAATGAAGAAATGGAATACACCTAAATAGCTTTTGGTTTGTATAACATTTTTAAAAACAAACACACAAATACTCATTCCCTCCATGACGTGAGTATAAATATAAATAAAAATGGAATAAAAATTAAACGGTCATGAGTGAGTAGCCGGCGAAGCCAGAAGTCCAGAAAAAGAAGTAGGCACAACACATTTTATAAGAAATATAGCGTCGAGGAGATACATAAATTATTAATCGTGTACACGTCTGCCTGTAAATTAGCCGCGCGTAGGCGATTAAAGTAGCTGATTCATTATTTAAATCATTAATATTTTATTTACAGAAAAACGACACTGCTGCAATGGAATGGAAGGGCTCGCCTGGTGACCACCATCATACACTCGAACGCATACTTACGAGCACACCGAAAGCGATATGTTGAGTCGATTGCTGGTTACCCTGTCCAGTGTCCAGGCTACATAGTAACCATGCTCGTATGTCTTCGACCATCATGCAATGCAATGGATGGCAGTTAAAGAGCCACATGTGGATTGAAACACAGTCTCACATATGGTGTACATTTGTATTTAAAATGTCCGCATAACAAATTAGCCAAGCCGTATAACTAACTCGTTGTACAGTGTACCATTAATACACAGTGGAGTTAATAGAGGGAGCCGAGTTAAACAAGAAAAACGTTCAAATGAAGCAGATAAACATGAAGATGCGAATGAAAGAGTATACAATATGTATGTACTCGTATGTATGTTGATACAACCATTAAGAATGTTCTTTGCAGTTGGAAGAAGAGCTTGGAAGTTGTTGGTAAAAGACGAGGTAGAGTAGTTAGTGGTTGTGTGAAACTGTGAATTTTTAATAAGCTAAATCGTATATACGTTTGATTGGGAGTGTTATAGGAGCCTGTGTAGTGTGTATGCACATCTGATGACTATGGGTTCTCTTTACTTGCGCTTTGTGATGCTTCTTAAGACTTTATATTATTATAATATTATTATTATAGTACGTGGTGCATATGTTATTATGTGTGTATAAGGAATTAGGAAAAGATAATATTAATGAAATTAAAGAGCAAAAACATTCTTGTTTAACTTGTCCATTGCCTTCGGGAACGGCCGCAGCCGCCAGTTAAACTGATTTAAGAAGCTGGTAGCTCTTTTCGTTCTTTCCAACTCGTATTACTAAAGCAACATCAGTTTTTGTATTGAGGTGTAGAGAAATACAAACGCCTGAAATAGATACGCTAAAATTTCATTCATCAGCAGGAGATTATCATGCAGATTCGAACTGGTATCAACATGCATGTGGAAGACCACCAGCGGTACCAACTGATTCGCTATAAAGTTTTAAACGAAAAAATCAATTAACGTTCTTTGCGGAAATTATTTGCTAAATAGCAACCGTGTCCATATTATACTAACCACGGGAGTTTTCCACAAATTCTTAAGTTATCTAGCAGTAGTCCGTACCCGTATAACAACAACAAGACGACTTACTAACATGCAACGGTTGCCAGCATGGAACGGTTGCATTTCCAGATTTCTGTCATCCATTTATCATTAGAAATCCCACATTACTTTTAACTCCGTTCATGTCCCAAGTCCCAACAGTAGTTTGCTTAATCCTCTTTCAGTTTCCTTGTTACTTGCACGGAAACACAATTCTAAATTGCCTCCTATATGACCCAACGAAATACCGAATAATGGTAAGTTTTGAGATCAGGATATTATGCGCATTCCAAATATTTTTCAAAACCTCATCTAAGCATACTCATGTGGATGATGCCAAATGCGCTTTGCTTATTTAGGTATTTGTTATTTATGCATTTTCAATTTTAATGTTTAATCAGTTGTCCCATATTATATTAACCGTCACGAAATGAAACCACAACACCTCAAATAAATTTTAATTAGGCTTTTAGAATTCCAAGGTCCTTAAAAATTAATTTCGCAATCAGTTTTAAAAAGCATTCCGTAATGAAATTATTGTGTGGCTTCCCCTGCATACTTTTAGACTTAGGTTTAATTTTTTTTGTATTATAAAGTACAAACCGCATTCACATTACGACAATGATTTTAAATGCACACACTGACCACGAATGACATTTAAAGCATACCGTAGAGCGGAAAAACTTTATACTCATGCAATAGCAGCTGAACCTTGAAACAGGATCACAAACCGAGCCCATAGCGAACGTTTAATGTAACAAAGCCGAACGATGAGCACATACACATAGAAATGCCGATTTAATCCCATCCGACTTATGTGGCAAATGCCTATCTTTCAGAAAGTTATGATATGATACACCAGTATCATGTTTTAATGAAACCATAAATGTTGTAGTTGACTCATTAAATATGCTAATCTACCACAATTCGAACACTCCACTTCACACAGTGATTAAACGCCAGATTACGACAAGCACATGGGATTTAAATGCGACGAAAAATGAGTTCGGGGATCATAGCAAGACCCCCACGTATTGCTGATGGGATGGAATGGGAAGTACATTTAATACACAATTTAATTAAAATCTGTTGTATTTTGCTATCAAACTAATAGAATATTTAGTTAGTCAAATGATGGATTAACTAATGTTATGTTATGATGCTGTGGCATGGTAGATCAGCTTTATTAATCCAAATAAATTCCGCTAAATAACATATAAAGGCACACAGTGTGACGTAGTTCATGCGTGTTCGTTTCGGTACAACGTTTGAGCCGATTCTGCAATTGTTGCCAGCTGTCAAGGTTGTGACACATTATCGACAATGCTGTTTTTTCCGAGATTTTGATATCGTTACAATACTCTTTCACTTACAGCTAAACAAAAAACAGGCAACATAAAATCGATTTGATTAAATTAGTCTCACCTGTAATTGAAGTGAATGTTCAACCACCCACATTAATCTTCAGAGTTTAGAGCAAGTGTGGCGGAAACAGTCACGTCTCATATGTGTTCCCCCGGCTCTTTTATGCCGGGGGCATTAATGTATTTTGTATGGATGTGCGAGGGAGGTTCCGAAGAGGAAGCTAAGCTCCAAGGATGAGAGCAACTTGCAGGAATGAAGAAACACGATGAATTGAATTGAATGAAGCCGAAATGAATAAATTGAAATACTCGTAAGAAAGCCGTGGTATACGTATACGCAAGTACTAGTCGTCTTCTGAATTAAAGACAAATCTATATTGCATGCGTCTGTAAATAAAACGTATATCTACCTATGTATGTTAGGTACTGTTCAAGCAAATCCACCTACATATGCGTCAGAATCAGAAGCCGCGTCGCGTCGCGTCGTGATTAATCTACAAGGGAATGCTATGTGCCAGCCATGCCCGTGCGCCCGCACCCACTGTAAATGTTTTCGGTATAGCTCGATGCCTTGATACGCTCGACGGCGCGGCACTTTGCATTGTGAATGAATTAATTATGCCACCCATAAATAATAGGTGCCATTAAATCAGGTTGCAAAATGTTTGGGAATCAAATCGACAGGTACATTTGTTGCTACAACGCGAATTCTAATGAAAATGGCTTTCTCTGTGTTACTCGTATACACGATTTTCTCTTAGTCCTGTATTCCCGAGCTGAATATTTTAGCAAACATTGATTTTAGAATGTTTCGCAAGCTCAAAGAACAAC
Source organism: Sylvicola cinctus (assembly GCA_963854165.1). Classification (NCBI taxonomy): domain Eukaryota; kingdom Metazoa; phylum Arthropoda; class Insecta; order Diptera; family Anisopodidae; genus Sylvicola; species Sylvicola cinctus. Next base: position 27,787,242 of record OY974083.1, on the reverse strand, counting down.
ATTTAATTATAATTGTTTGCGCCCTGTTCTGCAATATTTGTTGTGCAGCAAATGTAAATTTACCTGGAGCAGCAACATTGTTACACAAAATGGAAAATGTCCAATATTTAATATTGCCTCTTATTATTTTCTCAATACAAAACAGCTTAACTGTTACATTACATAAAAATCTGAAATATAAAATGTAATACAAACCAGCCAGCTTCCCACAAAATGAATCTTTTCTCTAAATCTTTCGCTGCACTTTAATAGCATTCACTATAAAGATTAATTATGAAAATCTCCATCGGACACAATTCAAGTTTATCGACTTTATTGGAAAAGAAAACGATTCATAACGTTATTAATGTCAAATTGTGTTAAAATTTCCCTTCTTGTATCTTAATCGTTGCGTCGCGGTCGCGTCGCGTCGCCTTTACACTCCCCTCCGCCATTGCACCCGTTCGCTACTAAGCGCTTTTTATTCTAAGCGTAAAACGCGCGGTGATAAATTTTGAAAATATTAATGGAGACTGTCGTCTTTACTGAGTGCCAAGGCAATAAAACTGACTGAGGAGATTAAGGTGCGTTCCATGAACGTGGTTGCCTCCATCACACAGGCGACACAAAATAAAGAAGCTTTATATGTAGACAATAGCATGTATAAATGCACACCGCTAAGCATGCAGACTTGCTACGTTTTTAAAGAGATGCTAAAGCTTAATTTTATCGCAATTTCTTCGACAATGCCTGTGCGATTGTCTTTTACATGGCCAGCAAATAGCAATAACTGTCGCTGTTTTAATTGGCCCATAACTCATTGTTGCAGAAAATTGTATTCCGTTGGGTTTGCTTAATTGCAAAATAAAAAATGTAAAAAAAAATTAATTAATTTACGAGAATATGCAATATGCTTGCACAAATAGTGACTGGTGCAGTGGTGCGTCTTTACACTTTTCTTTTAGAACGGAATGGTTGAGTTCTGTTGAGGACTTTTTTTAAATAAAAATCTGGTAAATAATTGCTATAATTGCAAGATAATTATAAATTGTTTGAGTTATAATGTATCATTAAATAATATTTTATAGAACACAGTTCATAGTTTTGAAAAATTGTTTATAAATTTAAAAACGGAAAACATTTTATTGTTTTTAAAATGCCTTGTAAAGTCCATTTTAAAAAGGACAATTTTATACTTTTGAACGCGATAATCAGTATAAAGAAGAACGCAATTCAACGTTACGATTTTAAAAATATTTTCTATTTTATCATTCAAACGTGAAAACATTGTCCATTGAGTAACGCACCAAACATTTGAACACGTAAATTTTTAAATGAAGTTGAAACATCCCAAATTAAGTTAAACTTGCCCCGGTGTCGCGTTATTATGTGCAGTCAATTATACGCGCTTCACACTGCCCCATACAATTCAGCAAGGTGAAAATGTGACGAAAATTAAATTATGAATCACGCTCATTACTGTTATGCAATATAAAACAACCTACCATGATTATTTACGGGTAAAAAAAGAGTGTTTGCACTACGCGCGTTTCCCATCCTATTATGTTCTTATATCGAGAACCAACACGTGTATTGAAGGTATTTTTATTACCATTTAAAATGCGCGCATTACCCCGCTTGAAACTCACATAATGGATTTACTTATAATTTAATGCACTGGGAAGAGTGGAAGTAACACCACCATCGCACAATCCACACGCCTGACCTCATGTAGTAACGCGGTTGCTCCCAATATGGACACGGGTACACAGTGCCAGGACACGGTCGCGTGTTGACAATCTCGGAATGAAGATTTAGAGCTCGCTGTTTGTATTGTGAATGGAAAAGCATGTGCTAAAAACACATACTTGGTGTAATTAAAACTTCGTTGCATGCTGATCGTGTGATTATTATGTCATGTTATGTGCTTATATATATTTTGCTCCATATATTATTGGAATTGTGGTTATTAAGAGAGTGATGCCAGGAGAATTCCCGAATACCTATTAACTTGAGTAAAAACAAGAAATCGCCAACATCAAACATGCTTTAATTGAATGTCTTGCGGATTCTGCAAGGAGTTCTGAGAAAATTCCACGTTTATAACTCAATTGTTTTATTCTGATCTTGATACCTATCTAAATTGTTGTTGACTGTTTTTGCCGTCATTTGCTAAATGCAAAAAAAATTCCAAAAGCATTTAAACTTAAAACGTGTAATTATTCAAAAAACATCGTTTATAAATAAATTTAGGTGACTCATAAAATTAGGAGCGTTCTTTCCGGTTTTACGATTGTCTCCTTAGATCTGTAATATTAGGAAGATGCTAATATCCAATGTTATTAGTGGATTCATCTTTCATTAAAGTAATAAGTACTTGCTTTGTCTAAAGCGATTAATTGTAAATTCCGTTTTTAAGATATTGACTTTTATGTGTATGAGACATTTCATTTTCCCTAAATTTTAAATGCTTTAATTTTAATCCAGCTGATATGCAGCTTTTGACAAGAGACCAAGATGCCTAACTTTAGACCCGCAAATTAAAAAAAGTAAAAATACATACAAACATTTTTACTAGTCCAATATTTTGGCCACTCATTTTTATAACTCCAGTATGGTAGGTTATCACTTATAATAAATTTAAAATAATGCCCACAAGGCACGCCAACTTGTGCGCCTAAAGGCAAAACGTGAACGGTGCTGTGATGGATTTATAATTTTTGGTTGGTGTTTACTTCATCGGTTTTCTATACACTTGGTCAAAATATTATATTATATACCTATATGCGTGCGTCTATTTTGGGGTTTAACATTGGTGGCGAGTCAAGGGGTACGTGACAAATTTCATTCGCTTCCATACTTTTATCGTCCATTTCGCTTAACCATTTTCTCCTGCTCTTAAATATAATAATTCTGCAATGCAACAGCGGGCCGATGATGTGTGCCATGATGGTGCTGGCTTTGTTATATTGTGGGATGCCAACAACACAATGAAATGAAAAGCCGCCCTCAACAACAAAATTGAGATCGACATGGAATTGAGTAGCGCAAAATAGAAAACACATAGGCCGAAAAAAGTTTTACCTTCAAGTTCAATGAATCGAAAACGAGGAAAATGACTTAAATAAAATGGAGAATTGAATTTAATTCCAAACACGCACAATTTTATTTCATTATTTTTCTTCTTACGGGATTTAAACAACGATTTGGTTGGGCTTGGGGGTAGCGTAAAAATGGGAAATAAAAAAATTGAACTCCGGAAAATAGGAATAAAAGAAGAATACGTAAAAAGAAAACAAAAACTCAAGACAGCTTTCGTTTTGCGTGAAAGATAATCGAAGTTTATTGATTTTGTGTCGGACACAAAAGATATATCGCCACATGGCTACAACGTTCTGACGTTCTGCTATTTTTTGGATGCGAGAACTCGATGTTTGTTTGTAGTTATGCGCCCTTTTATGTAGTGCCAATGGCATACTGTTTTGCTACGTATTGTCTTTAGCATCTGTTAAATTGGACAATTATCTTTATTAGGTTAATCCAAGGAAAATCGGTCTATAGTTGAGAAAAACAATTGCAAAATAAATAATTTTCTAGGCAAATTCGCGATGATAAACGCTATACAAACTATGCAGAATTTGATTAAAACAAATAAAGGGAAATGCAGACCACATCTGTAACCAAAGCGTAATAGGTTCTGTGTGTTTAATTGACAATTGGTTTGTTGTAATTCAATGCCTCGAATTAAAATGAAGAGGTACAACACGAAAACGTTTTTGTAGTTCAACTGAAGTCACAGTTCGTATATCAACTTTCTATGTATACACGGCACGCGCATCCTTAATGTGTTTTAGTTGTCGATGTGTGGTTTAGAGTTTTTTTTTTTCAAAGATATTAAAAATATGACCTTGAAAAGTTGCAAATATTTTTGTATTTTAATTTTAAAGTGGATTGATTATTTTTTTTTTGACTTTAACTTGGTTTATGTTCTGCTACCGAGCTTCTTAAGGCTTAAGCTTCAGAAAACGTTAAAATTAGCTACTTTCTTTGTTTTTTAAATCCAAAAAAAAATATTCTGCTGGAGGTTTGTGCTAACATTTGAAACATGCGTTTCAGAAAACGACTAAAGTAATCGCATTCCTTGAATTTTTTTGAATAACAATGAAGAAAAGTTAAAAGCAATTTGTAAGGTAAAGTGAAAATCCAAATTCAGAAAAAAGCTACAATCAAAAAAAAATTTTAAATTCATTTAATTTTTTAATAAGTAAAAATAATTAATAATTTAATGCACCAATGTGCAATACATTCATATTTTAAAGGACATAATAATTCGCGATTCTAACACTAATACCTATTGGAAAGCTCATAAACAACCTGAGCGAGAAGAGCAGAATCATTTTATGTGCTCATTTATACAGTATACATATTGAATGAAAGCGCCCAAAGTTCTCATCCCCAATCGCTCACTGTTTAACGCGTATAGTAGATTTGCGCCATAATTTTATTCGTGGGCGATCCATATACAAAAATGTAGCTGTTCAACCCCTTTTTCACTTTTTCCGCACAATAAATAAATCACCGACACGAAAAGTGTGTAAGGACGAACAGAAAAAATAACTACATCGCAGGGAAAACCACTCAATACATTGAATTAGATGTTCTCAATGTAGCAGACGTTTCCAATACAAATAAATTTTTTGTTTTAAGTAGCGGTAATTCATTTAAAATTTGTTTCTGTCATTGAAGTGTTATTTGTGTGACCTTTAAATGATTTACTATGTTTATTTATTATTGTAAAAAATATAGCAATACATATTTTCAATACCTAAAACCATATTTTTTAAAATTTTCATCTAGGTAATAAGGGGTTTTACTCGCAAGCATTTTTTTTTTCGCAATTCGTGATACAATTACAGAACTTATGTTTTACTGCATACTATTTGAGTAAAAATAAAAACAACTGTGCGTATCTCACAATTCACATACCAACGTACACATATGTAAAACTTTTCTCATATCATTTAAAGTTGAAGTGAAAAGCTTTCAACGAATTTATTTAATGTACATATAGCTACACTTTACCGCTCCATATGTCGAGTGTATTAAGGAATGTTGATATATTATGTGCATTTGACAATGTTGTAAGCGTCGCGACGTTTACGCGGGATGTGTGTAAGTGTGTGTGAGAGAGTGTTTTTGGACCAGAAATTATTATAAAACATAAATCTAATGAGCGAGCAATAAATTTGCATGACAAAATAGCGACAGATATGGCGACGACAAAAATATGTTTTGTCCCGCGAGCATCTGAAGCAATTTCCCACCATAACGCCTCACGCAACGCACATACCCCATCGCCAATACATTATAATATGATGATGCGGAGCGCCAGCGAAATTGAGGTATTCATAAACTTTTTAACAATATTGTACTATGCTTAAATTTGTTAATATTTCAACGGGATGTAAATGCCTTTGAAAATTGGTAACAATGTCACTTTGTGCAGAATTGTACACTGTAATAAATGTATTAAAATAAATGTTCATTGAATATCATTGAAAGTAGTTATGAGCAAGCGTTGAAAATAGCAGACGAAATTTAGAAAGTTCCTGGAAGATGTCTAACGATTCCCTCAAGAACATAATATATATATAAAGAAAAATTGCAATATAGTTGAGGGATTAACAAACATCAGCAGCCAAAGCTTTTTGCAAAGGGGCTGAGCCGGCTGCACGCAAATGCTTTTGCATCACAACACAGCAGAACCAACTTCGAGCGAGACCGGTATTTATTGCATACAAAAGAGCCCAAAATACCGCGCGTTTGATGTCATTGTTATGTGTACAGTGCGCGTATGAATACAATCCTGTAGACTGCATGTAAAAGTATTAAGAGCACGCTCCCTCCTTATCCACCTCCGTTTTCTGTCATGCACAATAAGAAAAAAAACTCGGCCTCCACATAATGCCATCGCTTTTTTTCCTCGTAGTGGTATAACATTAGACGCCACCCGACGTTTTTGTTAACTTTTTGACTGCTATACTGCAATACTGCGTATCTGCATTCATGACGAGGTTAATTTTTGAACATAATACGAGTTTTCATTTTGTACTCGTGCATAATGAAAATGCACAGTGTTTTATAATGCGGCTTCTTTTACCGTCTGACCTTTGTCTACCAAAGTATGGGGTGTACTTTTAGTGCGGCGGCTACAGACATACGAGCAGGCTGTTAATCGCTTTTTACTCTCATTTATGAGGAATTTGTCGGGCTAAAGGGGGGAAGGAACCTTTAAGCTTGCAGTCGACTGTGATGACATTTGTCAATTCCAAAATGGCGCGAGGCGACGCGATGTTTTTGATTTTATGTGCATTCAAACCCCTCGTGCGGCGACAATATACATTGCCTTCACATTCATAAATCAAGTACTATTGTCTGGCCACACATTCGATGCCGACAACTTTATAATTGATGTGATTCAAAAGCGCAGCCACTCATCACATTTACGTAAGTTTTTCGCTGATAGATGTACAAATTTAAGAGATTGCCTTTAAGGAGAAAAAACCACAAACATTTTGCTTCATACACATACGAATAGTATACATGAATGAATATTCCCTTTGAAAAGGATACTGACATCTTGACGAATTCTTCATACTAATATATTAGTATAGAAATGGTAAGCACCTTGTGTCGCTACTTATGAGCCACATACCTACTTTAGTTATGTAGCGGTATTCTTTTATTTTCTCTTTTGGGGAAAAAGAATTTGATTGTGTTTAATAGAAATGTCTTAAGCGCTGGGCACACACTTAAGATGGTGCGTATAATATAGCAGTAAGATGTTTTTGGAAAAATAACGGAATAAATAAATAATAAGGACTATACTCATCGTTTTTGACTGCCTACATTGAATACATAATTGGTGGAAAAATGCGATGAATATACTTTAACTGTATAGAAGTTCTCATCAAGCTGTTTGAAGTATCCTTCTTTTAAGACCAAATAAGTGCGCCTTCCGCAAATATTTATCCTTTGCAGTAAGTACTCTTATGTATTTGTATGTATTTAAGATAAATTTAGGGTTCTGCTTTGAGTTTATATTAATTTATTGTCATGGCGTATAAGTATTAAGTACCGATATCTATAAAGCCTTCTTTTAAAGGGTTCTGATAAGATTTTCGTATTTCAGACATATAGTAAAACATTATCAATCAAAAGCCACTAAATATGATTACACATCCCTGAACTCGGAGCAGTTTTCTTAGCCTGCTTTTTATATATCTAATTTAAAAAAGCATGGATTCAGCGATTTGCAATTCCGTAAAATTATCCACCTTCTTAAGATGTTTCGTATACACAAATCTTTAACTCAAAAACGACGCGCATTAATTTATTGGGCAATTTCACGTTACACCTCAAAAACCCTTATCTCAGTCAAAAGACACTCCCGTTACATAACAATCAACCCTTTTGTGTGCAAAGATTTATGGTAATGGTGGCACGCTTAAGGACCCATAAAATTAACCCAAAAATCCACTTGAGGAACTAACGGCCCCATCTCAGTACACACACACACACACACACACACACACACACACCGGCTAAGCCGCCGCACATTAATAAGCATTTTAATGAGCTTGGTGAGCACCAGGTTAATTAGTTATGCAAGTGCGAGGTGTCGACCTCCCATATGTGGCAGTCAAAAATATTAAGAATGTCATAAATGCACAGCTACAGAATCTTGAAGATTTTTTGAATATATTTTAAATTTAAATTTATGTTTCTTTAATCTGCTGGAAAAATTAAACTTAATAAAATTTAAGCGACACCCTTAACGCAATAATTAAAGTGTTCAATAATGTTCCATTTTTTTTAATGTTGTGTGTATTTTAATCTCTTTATTGTACATATCTCTCGCCTGGGATTTCTTTAAACGGCTCCTTAGCAGGTGAGAACTGCTGCACCTTAACTTAAATGATTACCTCACTGCTCAGGTTACTTCCCTAATAAATTTTCCCATATATATTGCGTCTACTTGACAACCCTATAATTGCACTGGTCTTTACAAAAAAACACTCAAGACGAATAAATATTGCACAGAGAGAAAGCACTTAAATTCTGGTAGCTCAGCCATTAAGCCAAACGCTAATATTAGTATTCCATTGGTTGTTTTTGGCTGCTAAAGACGGCAATCCATATATAGGTCGCAAGTGAAGTGCTCAAATTACTGTATAGATGTATCCAGTTCTTGGGTTATGTAGTCCGAAAGTGGCCACATCTTGTACGTACACATCCAAATTGAGCAAACAGAGGAACGAATTGCCAATGAAGCAGAAAAGCAATCACCAATTTCCCTCCATTAAGCGCCTTTTAATTACACATTTTAAGGACCTTCATATGTGTTGGGCCACAATATAAATAGGCAATAATGTCAAAGAATCGGCACACACACAACCAGACACACAGTTCCTTTTATTTCAATTTTATTGTAAGACATAAATGACCAAGCATTTTGTAATAGCATTCAAAAACTATGCGCTTTGATATAACAACTTGAATTGCTTGATGGACAGGTACATTTCTTTGAGTTATTAAATGCATACTGTTCTGTTGAAGCCGAAATCATCATGTCGATTAGCCACCCTTATAGAATTATTATTAAATGCACATTGCGCGCAGAGATGAAAGATCAATGCGGGATGATTGCATGATCTCCCTCCTTCTGCTTTCTGAAATATAATTTTGATGGGTTCATGGTGGCCGCTAATTCAACATTAAATTTGGCTAATTCCCTTCATTCAATTTGACTCATATAACAGGTAGTCTGGCATCATAAATAAGATTAGACACAAGATATATTGTAAAGTGCACCCGAGTGTAGAGGGGAGGGGTCACAACTCACAACGCGGCGCATAAGCTAAATTACTTTATAATTATGTCGGCAACACTCAAAAGGATCTGACATAAACCTACAAATTGACGCGGCATAAGATAATACGCGATAAGTTCACGAGCCAAGTCCTTTACGTCATGCCACACCGCAAAGGGAATTATTCTCACCATCCTGCTGCCCTGCAGTTAACACGTAATGCCACCACAGTCTGTTTGTTTGATTTCGGTATTTCTTATACATACGCTACAAAGTTCTATCAACTATGTGTTATGCATTTTTGCCCTTTACCATTCCGAAAAGAGAAGCATTTTTGGAATTAATTCAGTGACGATTAACACAAGTGGGGAATGAGTTAAATAAAAGGGAAAATGCGGGCATTGGTGCAATGTGCACTGTGCACGGCAGAAATGCAACTAATGAATCTGCCCTGCAACTTGTGCTAAGAAATATTCTTTGCCAGCACAAAATTGGAGAGAAGACCGTTGAGAACACCTCGTGAATTCTTTGTGTCTGTGTTGTGTAATTAAGTCTATAGTGTAAGAGTGCAATGAGTGCATTTAGCTCCCGTTTGGTGCAACTGAAATCATTCACCCTGCAGCATCATTGCCATCGCATCGTTTAATTCTTAAGGGCATCCACCTTTCTCATAAAACTAATAGCGTTGGCATTTTTATGTAAGACTTCCAAGCAAATAATTAAAGGTGAAAAAGATGTGAAGGAATTACCGCAAATCCTCTTAATTTCTTTCTCCTTGAGAGATGTTATTAAAAGTATTCTTTGAGGTGTAGCAAAGTGCATGGACAATTTTGTATTTGCAAATTTTTTTCAAACTAAATTCTTTCTTAAAAGTGGGGTATGGTTTATTTGATAAAGTATGAATTGGACTTTTTGTGACATTTGCATGAAATTTTTGTACTGTTTCAATTTGATTATAAACTTAGCTTTAAAAACGTTTTCAGATTTCAAGAGAATTTACCGATTATCAAGCTCGATACCTGAAGTGTTATTTTAAAGGTTTAAAAGAGAAATTAAATTTGTTATAAAACGCATAAAAATAAAATAGAGTTTAAGGAAACTCCTCGAAACGCATCGTTCCTAATAGACAATTTCTAAAAATTCGCAATTAAAAAATACATTCTATTGCGTTTATGGTTTGCATAAATTGTAATTTGAAATCCAACAAAAAATGCACGACCCTCACTATTGCGTGCAGGCTGCTGCACAGATTAGCAGCTTGTTTGGAAGCTTGTCATTCAAGCAAAGTGTAAAATATGCAAATAAGCACGCACTTGCTATCGTATTTCAAAGCCCGATGCAAAAAGATACGACAAAAGTGACACTTTATCTGCAGTCTACCTGTAACGAACTTGATTCCAACTGCCGCACAACATTAACAATCTCTTAAAGTTAGTTACACCGCACCGTATGAGGTGGGCAGCACCAGCAGCACCAACAAAAAAAAAGGCAAACCTCGCAAGCGCCAATTTTATTCCGCTTTGACTGCATATGCATTTTTTGCGTTGTTGCATTGCTGCTAAATTTACGTGTACGCTTTTGTAAGCAGTGTATAATTGCCAAAACATGGCAATCGTATAAATTAATATCCATGTCAAAGCAAGTAATAATGTATGCATTCACAACACTTATGCTGTATGCAGATTGCAGTGGCAGATTGGGCGGTGATTGTAATTCTCTCGACTGTAGAATGTATGATACGACATACATACGTGCAATAAATGTGTTTATGTGCTCGCGTACTCCTCGCGAACCGTACATTATTTACAGTATATTATGTAGAAAAGATAAATTGATGCCAGTGCTACAGCTTATTTGGTGTGTAGGCGAAATGTGTCCGGCTGTATTACTTCGCGAGAGGACACGGCGAGCTGGATGCGCATGCAGCCAGGCCGGCAGTCGCACAGAGTCACACAAAAAACGATGAAATAACACGGAAAACACCCATACATTAAGTTGACCCTCCTGTGCAGCTCGGCGCGCTGATCAATTATTTAGATTGGATATGTTGTTAATTAAGAATATCAAGGCAGTGGGCACTGCCTGTGTGGTGTTATGGTGGTGCCTTTGCAATCGAAATGGTCATGTGGGTAAATTGAGTTGGTCACCATACTCAGCGCCCTTTTGTTTAAATTCTCAAACAAAAATGATTTCATGTTGTATGTGTTTGAAAATGCATTGCAGATGAAAATGATAGATAATAATTGCTAGGTAAAGTGTAGATTTGACTATGTAAGAGCTTAAGATGAGATAAATGCTTATTGTTACTCGGGCAAAATTTATTGTCACATTTTGGTTACCCTATTCAAAATTTTACGGAGGATGTAAGTTCTTGCAGTACCTATTGTTTCCGAATAAAAGTGATTTAGGATCATGTTTCTCCCTTTGAGTGCAAAAATGTTGTTTAGAATGTCGTGTCATATATCTGAAATTAAAGTTCAATACATTTTTTTAAATTATTCGAAACAAAGTTATTTTATTGTGAAAAAGGCTCAAAAATGTTACAATATGATATCTTCATAAATATTCCGAATAAAATAGTATTTACAGCATAACAGATTATTTTTCGTCCGGATTTTATGACCTCAAAATATATATTTTTCATCCTTTTTATAATGAAAAAACTAGATAACAGTCAATTCTAGAATCAATTATAGTGTTCTTAAATTAATTTGCTAATAATTTTAAGGTAATACATTCAATGTCACATTTTAAAAAGAAATAATTTACTGTAATTCAGACACAAACAATATTAAAAACTTTACTAATCATTTTAATATAAAACTTTTAACGTTAAAAATCAAACTTAAATCTCATTAATTTTATATTGTTTAAGTATTGTTTAAGTTTTGTTACAATTGTAGATACATTTTTGCGTGACTGTCTCTTCTGGCCTTGAATTGTTTTCCATACATATTTAATCAAATAACCTTAAACTTAAATTAAATATCACTGGAAGTATACTCTTTGTGTAAATGGAATACGATGGTAACGAATCCCACGCGATTCCACACGTCATATAAAATGAATGTCAAATTTAAATTCATTGAAGATTAAAATGATCTTGTTACTTAAGGCATCGTGTTAGCCAAATTGCTCTTTTCTCTTAATTTCAAATTTCATTACTTAACCTTTTTGTTGAAAACATCTAAAATAAAATACCCTGTCAAACTAATCATTGAAAATGCATGAAAACACAAGTGAACTCATGGCGGGGCCGCCATTGTCAGAGGGTGCGAGTTTTTGCAAACTATCCCCACGATTCCATGCCAAAAATGTTCCAGCTGCACATTGCTGTTCATTTTTAAGCCTCCACAATTTCTGCATATCGTCAGCGTGCAATCTTCGTTATAATTTCCACCCACTTCAGGTAATATTTTAAATTGCTTTTGGTAACTTAAGTGAAATTCACCACGTCCCAAAAAACATGCAACTGAACGTACGTGAGCTTACATGAGGTGGTTCCTTCCACCAGTGATGTATAAACGGGTATGGTTTGGCATAGATATACGAGTCGATCATGAAACAAGTGTGAATGGCGTACAACATATACCAGCAGCAAGGGAATTAAATTAAAGTTAATGTTTAGGTATTGCTGCACATTTTAACGAACAAAGTGTTTAACATGAATATATATAGGACAAAACAAGAGCAATAAATATTGCAAGGGAAGCGTTGCGCTTGCTGTAACGCCCGTTGGTGGAGCGGGACTTGCACTCACACTCGCATACTTATACTGTATATAAATATAAGAGCTTTTTAAACTTTTAAGCTGCAATTAAAAAAGTTCACAATTTATTTTGTCTGAGTCCCTGAAAAATTCGTGCGAGATATTTTTATGTAGTAAAGTCGTTTTTGAGTAGAAAAGCAATTAAAAAGTATTAAAAGATTTCAGACGATACACCATAGTAAACTCATACACCAAATTTTCAATGTTTTTATGCACTGGGTCCCGCATGTTTGGCGTAGTGATTTGGCCCATCAATTTTTCGCCCAGCAGTTCTTTTTTTTCTGTGCTGCCGCCTCCCGGGGATGTGTGCGCATTCCATGTACGGCGAGTATAACAAGACCAGCAGCTTAATTTTCTGTTTGCAGAAACTTCCCATTGTGCCGTGTTGTTCTTTGTTTGAACATTTAACCATTTATCGTCTTTATGGCAAAAGTGAAAACCTATATACATGAATACAAAGTTTTTATGGCGTTATCGGACCAATTTAATTATCCATTTGTAACATAAAGTTTTGCAATAAATTGAGTATTTCGAGAATTAGCAGTTAATCGAATTTACAAAAGTGATTCAAAATATTTCTAGCACCATGTTATGTGGAATTAAGTACATATGCTGGGTTGGGGAACATCTTCTGCTGATTTAATCGCAACGCGGCTACACCAACCATCATTTTTCCTCACTAATTCAGAAACACTTCTTATCGAACAAAATGCTGCAATAACATAATTTTTGCTGTGACATTATTTAGCTGGGGTTAAGCACAACGGCAAAAGCATTTCGGTCAGAGAACAACGCAATCGCAAATAAGGGTCCAAAAAAGCAAATTTGCGCTAAACAACATTTAGTTGTGTCTTCGAAGATATGAACGATGTGTTTTTTTTTTGCTGATGCTGTCGCATAACGACTCATTTATCGTGATCATGGACCTATGATTGATGTTTCGAGGGTGCCGTTTAACTCGACGAGTCTCCTCAAATGAGAAACCGGAATGAGATTCAGTTATGGACGATTTTATTTAATGGAAAATTCTTGTATTTTCGTGTCCCTTTTCATGCAATCATATGAAACATCTCTTATGCTTTGTACGTGATGCACAAAAAGTATTTAGAAGTATTTCCGAATGAAACACTCATGGCAAGGCGACAATTTCTCACACACACCCCAAACATATTCACTAAATGACGGGTAAAGAGAAGCAACGCAACGCAACACGACACAATACTCGACATACAAGTGGCATTTATCAAGCATTTTTAGTAATTTGTGCCATTCATAAAAATCAATTCTGTTATAATATATAAATGCGAGTAAATGTGTACAAAGTACGTCAACACATATAAGAATGCGACGCGATGTTCAGCTAAGTTGCACTGTGCTCATACAGACTAAAGCATGTTGCTAAAAGTTCCGCATGTGCTCCTCCCTATAAATTTGTAAATATTTTAGGGTGGAGCACATGCGGAAGCTTTAGCAAGTGTAGGCTGCGAAGGTTCAAATAGACGATTGAATATTTTATGAAGAGAAATTACCCCGAGACGTTTGCTATTTTGACAATAACCTTTAATGGAATTGTGTGAGCCTTACACAGCGTTCTATAAGCGAGCTGATGTACGCTATTTATGGGGGAGGCTTTTTGTATTATGCGTGTGCGGCAAATGATTGCGTTTTTTCGTTCCCTCTTTAAGCCAAATTAAATGCTGCTATGATATTAAATATCTACATGTATAGTGTATAGAATAAAACAGTATCCTTTTTAGCAAGTTTGCTTTAATTTCTCTTATGAACTATGGATGTTTCTGGAAATTTGTGTTTTGTGATAATGAAATTACGAGTCATTTACGAAACCATTTTGTATCGAAAGAAAATTTAAAAAAAAATTGTTTTTAACGAACATTTTCGTCAGGAAATTAATTCAAAAATTAATTTTAGTATTTAATTCATGAATGGTGTGGTTAAAATTCTTCATTACAAAATTGGATGCATTTAACCTCATAAATTTTGTTGATTAGACTTTCAAGTTCCCATCAGATTTTTCGTTCTCCCATTAACACATAAATATTCTTTTTTTGTATCGAAGAAAAACCGCACGCCCTTTCATCATTTGATTAGACTCTGCTACAGTTTTTGGTATCGCTTTACAGAAACATTTTGTTACAATCATATTTCGACACGTCAAGAAAAACAATTCGCATTGTGTTTATGATGTAGAAAAAAAATTGAAATCTTTTATAGAAAAACTCCTCGTACATTTGCGAATTATTTGTGTTGTGAGTTCAGGCACAAATTGTTCATCACTTTGAATCCGTGCGATATGCGATAAGGGAGCATCACGCCATGCATACACTCCTCAAGTATTGTATGGACGCACGAATGGGCGAATAATGAAAGGGCAGTTGAAAGCTAGAAATATTGCTGAAACTGTATACGAAGATTTTTATTATTTCTTCCAACAAATATCAAATACAATATATGACATAGAATAGACCAGATAATAGGTTGCGTGACCGAGAGATTCAATTTGTGAGTTTCGAGTTCATAAACGCGATTACTTACATAATATAGACTCATGTTGTCTGTATCATTAACTGACAGACGTGATTAGAGTCTAATGTGGGCTACCCGCTACTGGGCCTTTTTCTACACGTATATACGCGTTTGCCGCCCGATAATTTAATTTGTTTTACCAGCACAAAAAAATTTAGTAAAACATAGTTTTTGTTTATTAATATAGTCAGGCGAAATTGTATACCAAATTACCAACCGAGACATGCCTGCAAGTACTCGTTGTGTATAATTTGGATAGACAAAAACGAAATTAAATTCAGGTTGAGAGCACAATCGCTATCGGCATCCACCGGGAAACGTATACTATTATATCCATACTTGCATGTCATTTGAGAGCAGCGGCATGTCACTTATAGAAATGAAGAATTAATCACAATTTATCAAGTGACAATCAGCTGTCAGTAGCATCCTTCATGTCATGTGATGAAAGCTGAAATTGTGTGAATGCCATACAGCTATAATGATGTCCTCCAGTGTTGCCTAATGAATTGGAAAACAATTATCAACTGACTGATTCACGCCGGACACTGTCATTCTGGCCTGTACCGCTCATTACAAATATGTCGGACATCCTTTATTTATATACCTACATAATAAGCAAGTGCTCTGATCTGATGGAGTCATGCTGATGAGCAGATTTTTCGCATATTAACTCTTATAGTACTTTGTGTGACAACCATATGACACATACAGAAGCAACAATTTTTGTGCCCACCTTACTAGCTAATTGGCGATGGGAGAATGTCAATATTCATTGTTGCAATATGTCACCAACAGCAGTTGCCCATTGCAAAGCGTGATAATATTCAAAGAAAACCGTATATTTGATTTTATTTATAGGATACCTGGAGTTTGTCAGTTTTTACCCCAGAAATAAAATTTATCATTTATAAGTAGGATCAATACGAAATTTAACACAAGTATTTGACAACACTGTAGAAGTAACATAGGATTATTTTAAAATTAATAATAAACCGCGAAAAAAATCGCGATTCGTCAAAAAATTGACAAAAGTGAAAAATTCCGCGATTTTTCGCGGTTATGTTTTATAATCCAATATAAAAATTCAAACGACGGTAAAACTAAAAACGGAATCTCTATGAGATTCTACACACGTATTTATCAGCATTCGGAAAGCTAAAAAGGCATTTTTCAAAAGCGAAATAAAACGAGAAAACCATGAAAAATTTTATGAAAAGATTGACTAATTCCTAAAATTATTTCGAAAATAGATTTGGCCGTGTTTCTATTCGTAAGAAATACCTTGCGAAAATTTTCGCGAAAATTCCGCTGTTTTCGGCGATACTCTCAATCAGGCTGAAACTGTAAATGTGATCGCTCCGAAATTTTTCACACGTATTTTTAGAGAAAATTATCATGGGAATCGATTTTTCAGTATTTGATTAGTAAAAAAAACTCCACACGAAGAAATCTACTAATAACTCGATTTTCCGCTATAATGAAGTTCGTCTAATATATAAAAATTCATATCATCCTGTAAAAAACACTTCGCCAAATAATTCGAGCATAATTCTGTGGTCTTCCACGATTACGGTTTTATAATAAATAAATAAATTTATGATATTTAAGAAAATAAGTTATGTGTAAAAACTTTTAGCAAACAACGTGTTGTGCCCGAGCACGGGTTTCTCCGCTAGAATGTCTTAAGTATATAAAGAAATAATGAAAAATATTGAAGATGAATAAATAATAAAACATTTCTCTATATGAATATTTTGTAATTCCCAGCAACATCCAAAAACAACGCTCGCCCTGTTTTGTGAAAATTGTAACTGACGTTTTGGATGATCACACTATAATCACGATAGTTTTTCTCGTAAGTTTTCTCGTAAATTTGAAGTAAAAATTGTTATATTTTAAAAATACTCTCGACGAGCATAATTAAGTAAAATCGGATTTAATTGCGGAAATTTATGCTTTTTTAGGCTGAAAAATTGTGATTTTCAAATAATCTTGGATTAAAGGGCGCATTCCACTCATACTGCAATTGCATTTGGCAGTGCAAATTGAATATTTTAGCTTTCCATTTATACATGAATTCAATCGAAAACACTACATTGTTCAATGTGCAGCAAAATTTCATCACTTCAAATTGAAGTATTGGTTGCAATGCATATAATCCTGGATACAGGTAAAACATATCCTCCCATATACGAGAACCTACAGACATCCGCCACTAAAATACATGTATTTCATATTGGCACTTAGTATCGGCTGATATCGCGCTACATTTTTTCCTGCAGATTAATCATCATTTTGTGTGTACTCCCACAAAATATATCGCCATGCATGATTGTTTATGTTCTGCGTAATTAATTTTTACAATTCACATTTCATTAGAACCCGGCTGCAATGGAGCTTAATGAGTGTGAGCTTTTGTTTGGCTGATTTCATATCAATGTAATATAAATGCCAGGAACACAATAGCTGGGAACATGAATTTAGATTAAAATGTCAGTTGCTTTCTGTATAAACATGAAATATTATCAGATCAAATATTGTGAAATGCTAAATACACGAGAGCTCAACCATTGAACCGTTGAACACATTTAGCAGCAGTGTATAGTGTATACAATGCCAAACTCTATATAAGGTCATCAAACTGATGCCCCATTCTCCCCACAAATTGTTGATTGAGGTGATATTTTGTTGAATTCAAATGTAGACTGCCAGACTTATCTATTCGCTATTGTGTTCTTGATGAATACAACTGTGTGAAACTCACCCCCCCAACATTTAAACAGTGATAAGCGGAACAAAAAAAAAAGCAAAAGAATAAAAGCACATCTGTCACTTCATCCAAAGCGCGTGGAGCACTCCAAAAAAGCCTCCAGCCTAAACGAGGATAGTCGTTTATTATAAATGTAAATGAATAATATCCTAATTACGCGAATTGTCGTATCGCCCCAAAATTCACCGTCATAATTTAACGTATACAATATACATATTGTGTATTTTATACAGTCCTGTCATTCTCCATCCCGCCACATCGACATGATGTGCTCTCAGTGGATGTTATAACAAATTATGACTGCATGTACCATATAATATTGTACGTGTACATCCCCCAACTACAGTGCATGGTGGCCAAAGGGTTATACAAATTGCGCAAAATTAGAATCGGTTGAAAGTGGTATGAAAAATTAATTTATGACTGTGCGACAGCGTATTTAATTCATAATTAATAATTATTAAGCGCATGCAAAATGTGAGAACAATCGCGAGGTGTATTATGCAAAATTCAGTCAGAGTGTCCATTTTGTGGTGCAAACAATTTTAAGGGTGGAAATCGTATTAACTTTTTCATTTTCGTTTATCGTGACTATAATAAACAGGATGACAAAAGTGATTAAAAATGTGCGCCATCCTAAAGTCAATGTTTATTGAATTACTAGCGGTAACCTTTGGTTTTTTCTGTTAATAACTTTAAAAATATTTGTAAACTATAAAAGAAAGTACTTTAAAAGTTTTAAAATGGTATGATCGAAAGAAAGAAGATCCACTCGATCGATATCAAACTACACAGGAACCATCCCTGGACTAAACTATATTTACGCGGAAAATGTCATAAAAATCTGTTGGACCGTTTAGGAGTCCATACTGGAAATACAAATAAACATACATCGGCTTTAATATATATAGATACGTTATGAACTAAAAGAATTCACAAATTATGTGAAATAAATTTATTATCACGTCTTCCCTTCGAATTTTTTAAAAAGGACACTCTGTAGGTAACTCATAACCGGTGGTGCAACATCACATTATTATTACCATAGTCAGAATAAAATTTGTGAAAAATAACTCAGCTACAATGTTCATGACATACAAGGGTATTATTCCATAATGAGTTGAGGTCGCCTCTTGTCAAGTTGTGCTGTTCAATAAATAAATGAGATAGGTACAGATTATAGAATAATATGCGTTGAAGCTATAATGGATAGCCACACTCTACAGTATGAATATTTTTCGTATATATTAGTCGTTAACTGCACATTGAACTCCTCCGATCTGAATTTAAAATTCACATAAAATTGAATTGCATGGTTTCCATTGTGACTGGTACATGGTCAGTGGTCATGCGATGGTACGTACACCCATTGTTGGCTATTCAGGGTATTTTATCATGACGCCCTTAATCAAATCGTAAATAAAATTGAATTGACGTCGGTCTTGGTGGATTCTTTAACAGCATTGTTTGTGTCCATATTAAGCCAAAATAAAATGGACCATTATCCCATTTCCCCTTGCTCACTAAGAATGTAATGTTATATACATGCCCTAACACCACACTTTTCTCCCATCACATTTCAACCAACACAATATACGTATACACAAACATCACATATATTACCACTCAGTATTTTGAACCAAGGAAGCATAAGAAACCGACCCATCAGGCAAACGGAACTCCACAATATATTTTTGCCGGAAAAATCGTTATCTGCTATTTCGAATTTTATTTTATTACTGTTATTTCCTGAAGCATTTTCCATGGTATATGAAATATGATTTGATACAGCCCCAGACGAAAATATACAATCTCTTTGCTTTTATTATCTATTCATGGAAATGCTTGTAAGATTATGGCCAAAATTCAATAACACGAATTGAATGAAAATACCTCGGGTCAAAAAGAGCTACAGCGGCTGACGCGACGCCTTCCTTTCTCAAAAACACTTGTCTTCACATGTAGTATACGAAATGGTACAATTTTGTTGTTTTGACCCGGCGGCGGCTAAGTCCTAAAATCGACCAAATGCCACGTCTTTGCGATGTGTTTGGTTACAAATGAAACACTGGGAAAAAATAATAAAATTGCCTAATCTCTTCGTATATTATTTGTGAAACGTTTGGCTTCCGCAAATTTGCGGTCTAATATCCTTGTTTTTGCCGAATGCTTTAATCAGCTTGACTGTCGACATCATTAACCCCATTGGCCACATGGAAAACAATAAAATTGAGCATCGTTGCAAAGTGCCAACCAAAGTACTCACCATACAGTGAGTCTTCCATAATGTGGCGACATCAAAGGGGTCACAGCCCAAACCATCAGAGACTGAACCAGGGTGGATGCAGTATACGGTTATAGAAAACAGCTAAAAGAAAAGTGGCAACACACATAGAAAAAGCATTAAACCGCATTACAAGCCAAGTGGAATTTCGTATAAAAACAGAATTTAATTTGAAGATACAAAACGACTGCGACTGAGTCAGCTTACTACAACGTAAAATGTGGGTGAAACGATTTCAAAATTATGTTAATTACGATGTTTCTTGTGTAAACAGAGGGGGACATTTAACAACTTACAAGTAAAAGTTGAAAATCACCCACTCCTCTCGCCATTGCAGCATTTAGTGTAACAAGGATAAACAGCTTATATCATCAATAGTCGTGCACATACAATTTTAGTATAAAGCTGCAGAAACATGCACCCCTTTTTGAATTAGTCACATCCCTAACATAACTAAACAAGCAGCAGCTCCATGTTAAACGCGCCACACAATGTAACTATGTACGCATGTATTCCATCCCTATGAATAAACAGAAGAGAGCACCGAATAAATCGTTACACAAAATTGGGGATATTGTGGAAAACGATTGAGAAAACGCGTCTTACAATTTTATTCACTTACACAAATTTCACCCCCACACACACAATTTAGCCAGTATTTGCTCGGTGATAACCATCTCTTTTGGCTGAAAGGGATATTCACCATACAGTTGTATATACGAATTTAAGCAACCCTTCTAACGCACGGCACGCAGCCATAAACTGCATGTGTAATGTTATGGATAAAGTTGCGCCACTTCAACTCTCCATACACGCAGTTTGTGTATATTAAAGACAGACCCCCCGCAAAGATATAAAATTGTAATGAACTAATATCAAATGTTTAGCCACCCACTGGCATACAAGTTGCCAAATTATGCTGTTTATGTTTTGTGCATACTACAGAGCACAGAGTATTGAAAACTCTTTGCCAAAAAATACTTTGAAATTTAGCAGGCTCGTTCAATTCAATGGTAAACGTTTTAAGATAAATTTATTAACAATTTGCAAAATTCATTCAATATTTATTTTAATAGTTCCTTTTAGTTTTTTTTATTGAAAATTTATTGCTATTATATTTATTTATCACAACTATACTGATTGTTCAGTTAAACTTTATCAAAAACAATTGATAATGCAGAACTTAGCCAAAAAAATTGGTCTTGAAAAAAATTGATGTTCGTTATCTTTGAGAGTCCGAAAGATTTATCGCAAACATCTGGACATATTTGCATGATTTTTTGACCTCGCTAATAAAATATTTCATAGCTAATCCATTTAGTTCAAGGTCACATCTCTAAAGGTCAAGTTAAAGCCAAAATATTACTTTCCGCTTAAAAAAAATTCATTTATTTTGACTGCGTTTGCCGTATTTTCCCACAAATGAACCTTCGGGTTATAGGTGCAATATGACCTCATCTTCTATTCCAGAAACATTATGCAACATTTTAAATAATTAAAGTCACACCTCGCCCTCTCTGCGAAGAATTTTTTACTTTTTTCAACATTATTTTTTTAGAATATTTTATTAACTTTCAATTTTAAAGTTTATAAATGAATAATAAAAACATAAATTAACTTTTGAATCAAGTGCTACAAGTGTGGTATGAAATGTTCATTATATATGTAGTGGTTCTCGAAAATTCTTCTTTTTTTTCCATTTTAGGAGTCAAAGAAAAACTGTTAAAATATTTTACGCCATTTTGCAAAATAGTTAATAACAATACTGGGACTGGGGCATGATAATTTTAAAATTATATTCAGGCGTTTTATTATTATTATTGTTGAGACTTGGGAGGTTTATCATCAGCTGTAGCAGTTCAGGACGGAAGTAGGTACAAAAAATTTAATCGTGAACAATACTCATTTTTAGTTTAAATTTAACGAAAAATACGCTTTAAAAATAGCGTGTTCTTTCCGAGCAACGCACGGGTTTCTCCGCCAGTAATAATACAGAGTTTTAAGCGACTTTCCATGCATATTTCACAAATGGTTATTTTTCCAATTCAATATACAAAACTAATTGATTCAAAGCTTTGTTTTCAATCAACCCTTATGCGGGCCTAAACAAAGAAACTACTCCATGTTGAATGTGCATAAACTATAAGCCGTAACATATTTCATTTTTCTATCAATATTGGGTATACGTTTTATTTACATTCTTAAGTGCATGTTTGCTTCCTTGCTTTTATTTTGTTTGGTCCAATCTTAATATTTTCCTTATCGACAACACAAGTGTAGGGGGTTGGCTTCGAAAAAACAAAAAATTGGAATTGTGATTTTCGTGTTTGCAATCATTTTTAGAACTCCAACAACATTGATAAGATCTGGCTGAAAATAATTCTGCCAAGGAAAATTTGTTATTTTGATGAAACAGCTCTGATAAGTCCTT
Organism: Sylvicola cinctus; assembly: GCA_963854165.1. Lineage (NCBI taxonomy): Eukaryota > Metazoa > Arthropoda > Insecta > Diptera > Anisopodidae > Sylvicola > Sylvicola cinctus. The sequence continues at coordinate 27,764,590 of OY974083.1, read as the reverse complement.
TTTACAACGCTTTTGTAAATACTGCACTTTTCAAACCAAATTAGCTTATTTCCTTCAAATGTGATGGAAGCTTTTGAGAGCTTTAAAAAAACGGATTATACACTTATAATTTACACATCAGTGCAATGCAAAATGTCTTTATGGTTAGAGAACAAATGTGAAGGACATTGTTCCAATTTGGCGAAGATCTAGGCGAGCAAGCACATAAACACCAAACTTATCTTCATAGCAATTACGTCACCGAGCAGCACAATTTCCCAAAAATTCCACACAAGACGTTTGCGGTGAAGCAAAATGAAATACATTGCTTGTTGGGCGCTTTCTCGTTTTATGGTACACACAACATATGAAATGTGAGATGAAAATGCACAATGCATATTGCACGTAATGCGCTGTGCAACTTGCCATCAGTGTCGCCTTTCGTCGTGCATGCGGTGCACTTGAGGCAGATAAACCGCCCTAGTTGCACAACAAGTGCCCGCTTTTTAAATGTCTCAACATTTGTTTTGGAGCGACAAATGTCGATGCACCTTTGTAACCTCCCACACAAAAATCAATTCTCAATATAGAACCAGGTGTAGTTTATGTACATTGCAGCGTCGCGTCGCGTTGTTGCATTGTGTGCAAACTGCAAACGGTCGCGAGGAATCATCAACCTAGATTTTTTGTGACGCATCCACTCGAGAGCGGTGTGTTTTGTGCAAATAGTATAAAAAGCAAAAAGCTCCAAACATACATATTTCTATTTTTCCGAATTACGCTGGTTTTTTTTCCAGCCATATAATAAATATGTAACGACGAGACTCATGTGCAAGTTTGCTGATATATTGTTAATATTTGAGAAACTTGAAGCACCGCGGGACGAAGGATGCTGAAGAAAAATAACGAGTGTAGATTGTGACAACTTAAGTGCAAACTAAATCCGATCGACTAATGGCTGTGTCATCTGTTGTAATTGAATGTGTGTCTTCTGCTTCTCTTTCCACTCTGCGTTTATTGAAAGTTTTTTGTTTTGGAATTTAATTTCTACATACATGCGTCCGTGTTGATTCGATGGGAACTTGTTCAGCAAGTCACTTTCTTACTTTGGTAAGTGTTGAGTTAATTTGTTTTCAAATTGAATTATACTTGACAGGTGGTCAAGGTCAAATTTATAATAGTTTCATCTCCAAATTGGTATCAGCGATGCTATTGTTTCCGCTGTTATTTTAGTTGCACTTAATTGTCTGTATAAATGAAATGAAATTTCTTAAGTGGTTTGTTCTCAGAGCATTTTAAATCCAAAACAATTTTGTTTTACCAATTGAATAAAATGTAAAATGATTATCAATTTTTAGGACTCAAGACTAGTTCATGTCGACAGTAAATTTTGTTACATCAATTAAAAAAAAAAAAATGTTATTATTTAAGGCTTAAGCACATTATGAAATTTATTACACGCTTTATTATGATGGTGTCTGTATCTTTAAATAACCATAAATTGTTTTATATATATTTGATCATGACACGCGTCAATTAGTGGGTCATAAAGTCTTGAACCCGTATTCGGAGACTTTGGTGCGGGAACCACGCGGACTCAAATCGCGCCGAGCCAAAAATAGGAAAATAAATACTCAAACTTTTGAAGCATAGCAAAAACAGCTAAACGAGACGAGGAAACATCGGAATTATGTGTTAGCAGTATGATTTATGGCAGCTATAAGCAAATTACTCAACATAATATGCAAGTTGTGATGGAAACCTGCGGGTAGACGTCGCTTAAATCTCATACACTCGAACATAATATGATAATATATTGAGTGGAGCGACACAAATCTGTATTGAGTTTAATAATGTTCAAATATTTGTGATGTAACTTAAATGCCTCACAGCAAACAATAATTAATTGTTCTAACTTTTCTGTGAATTAACTGACAAGTGAATTTGGGACGAAGATTGAAGAAGAACTGTAAATTGAGTCGATTGGTATTGTTGGTCTCTCACGTCCGCGTACATACGTTAGGATAATTCTCGTTTTAATCAAACAGGTACCTGCTTTTCGACTGTTCTTTGCGATGTATGTGAACGATTCTCAAAATTACCACTAGTTGTGTCGATCAATCATTCGTCTCATCTTGGGCAGCCTTAACCATGGAATTTACTTAAAGCGCGACTCTTCCTATATAAGTTGTTCAACTTAATTATCGTCTGTCCGCTTGGTCTTCCAATGGCGTGGAACAACCGAACGCCGCATAATCCTAAATTGACTTGTGAAGTTTTTTAATTTATCGTCCTCTGTATCTGTGGTCGTCTCTGTTTTTTCTCCCCACTTCTTTTTCTCAGTTCCGTTTTCTTTTGCGCTCATTTGATTTAAGACTTTGGAGCACAGTTGTTTCAGTTTTATTTGAATACCAATGAAAATCAAAAAACAGCAGTGAATTGGGTGTAAAAAGTAAAAAAGTGTAAAACGGAAAACACGGGTAAAAAACGACAGAAAAATGTAGAAGACACCCAAATTTTCTCATTATATCATATTGGATTCCCACTCATAATCATTAATCTTCATCATCATCACTCAAAGCCATCAAATGCAACACTTTTGTTTCATTTCAAGAAGAAGGGCGTCAGAACGAATTCAGACATCGCTTTACAGTCGATGCTCCATAACACAGAGTCCCGTGCGTCTTGTGCGTGCGTATTTTTAAGCCCGAAACAAATTTTTAGTATACGAATTGGCTTAAAGACGATGCGCTCATTTGCGTTGTCACATTAACGTTTCAGGTTGTCATATAGGCGTCTGCGGGGAATTATTTAATTCATTTAAATCCGCGTTGCTTAATGTTTTCTTGCAGCAGTCAAATGAAGAAACCGACAGATTGCAAAACTAAATTATGCATCAAGGAGGGTGAACTCCGAACACTGCGGGTTTTCAATTAAATACTGCCAAATCGCAATGTGAAATGCTTGAAGACGTTATTATATTGTGGAAGCGTGCTCGGCTTGTGGTATTCGTCTGCAATACCTGAGTTTGCTTTCAAGTCACACCTAAATACTTGCGCTCCCTTTTTGAGTTTAATACATGTTAATATCGTTTCATGTATCATTAAGGTGAATGCAGTCGGATGTAAAACATATTTTCTAAAAATGAGATAAAAATTTAATTTGATTCCATCAAAATTAATGGATTAAATTAAGATGAATGAAAAGAACCATCGACATATGGCCCAATGTGTTTCCTCGCGCATTTCGGTTTTTCATATGCGTGTGGGGAACCAGTTTATTGGATGATTTTTTTAATAGCTTAATCCATCAACAAGCTATCAATGGTGTGAGCCAGAGTTTCCATTTATATTGAAAGCTATTGGTTTAATACGAGTTGCCCATAAGTATTTATGTAGATAAATAATCCAATGAAATTAATTTTTTTTGTATACAATGTTTCATAATAAAGAGAGTGCAAGTTATGTAATTTTGAATTCTTTGATTATTAAATTCCAAAAAAAAATTTCAACTTTAAAAATCTATAATTATGTAATAAAAAAACAGATATCAGAGTATACAACGTTTTTGGTTTAAAAATGTTGTGTTCGTGTATAAAATTTACTTCTATTTCGATTAACTTACCCGTAATCAAATAATGGTATTAGACTTTAACTAATTATTGAGCGATAACCCAATAAGGTCAAAGTTATAAAATCGGGTTTAAATTATTGTTGTAAATTGACATGTTAATTTAAAAAATAATATCTTTATAGTTTATTGAGTTTAACAGAAACAAAAAACGCGTTTGCTAATTGTTTAAATTTCACTAAAAATATTAACAGTATAATAATAAAATTTACACAAACAAAAAAACAAATAAAGAAAACTGCATCGCAGGGAAAGCGAGGTGTGAATTTGTATACGACTATTGCTTAACTACATTTTAATAAAGCTTTTCTGAGGTATGGTAAATGTGACCTTGAAATTTATGAGTTTTGACCTTGTTTTTTGTCCAAAATTGGTACTTTTATTGATATTAGCAATGTAGATTATGTATAACATCATAAATAGTACCTTAAAACAAACAGTTTCAATTTAATGAAACATTTCATTATGAAAATATGGGCTTGAGTATTTAAATTTTGATCATGAAATGTTCAGCAAGTTTCCTTATCTGTTTTAATCCTACAATAATGTAAAAAAAATAATAATAATGTTTCTGAGATAAAAAAGTGTCAATTTTTTTCTAATTAATATAAATACTTTGTATATGTGAAAGAATTTTTTTGATATAGTGTAAGGTGTCTGAGATAAAAAAGTGGGGTTTGTCTTTGTCCACCCCCTTTTTTGCCAGAAGGAGCATCTAGCGGGATAAAAGATAATGCAGTTTCATTTAGATCAAGGGACGAAGAGAATAAGAAAAGAATAAAAGAAATAAGAAGAAAACAGAAAACATATCCGTCTAGGTCTACACAGATGAATGGGCGGCGTTCCTAATACAGTTGATATAATTTCATTCTTTTATGAGAGTTGCGCCGCATTACTTAATCCCATCGTTTTCTCTTTTAATTTATTTCTTTTAGAACTTGCTGGAAAATGTCCAATCCTAATAAAATATTTTATTTTGTCTTACAATTTTCAATAAAAGTAGTGTAGCGAAACAATTTGTTTCTCTTTAGAAATATATTACCAACGCATTCTTCTAAAATCCTAGTAAATTAAAAATTCTCCTTACAAAAGATAGGTTTATCTATAAAAAATTTTATTATTTATAAAAATTAAATAAAGTTTTGTTTTAATTTAATATACGAGTAGAAAGAATTTGTTTTTATTGAGAAAATGTCTGATGAACGCTTGTGGAAAATCACATCAACGCGATTATATTAAACTACCCCCATTTACCTTTGAAAGCGCGTTCTAAAATGTAATTGTACTCAAACTTATGTGCAACCCCGCAACCAGCATTGAACAAATATTATGTATTTAGGTCACATTTTAAGCAGCGCATCGTTTGGAAATAGCTTTCTCGATGTTTTTAATTTTTTTCTTCCATCTATATACGAATTCCAATAACAAAAAATACTTCTTATTCCACAAAATGTCACAAAAAGTGTGCGCAGAAATTAAATAGAGATTTTTTCATGTTGTATCATTAATGTGTATGCATAATACGGAGAAATAAAATAAAAACAAACTGAAATGCCGCTAGGGTTTAAAGAACATATAAATTATAATGAACGCGCGCTTTTGAATTAAAATATTAAACCATAATGTTTTGCAATGATTTTTGCGATGAAAAAAAAAAACTGGGTCATTATGTGATGAATGGGGTGCGGAAAACTGTGCCCGTGCGTTTATTCGAAATGCATCGAAGAACACATGAAAACATTGTGTGACGGTAATGCGGAAGCCAAGTGAAATGTGCCAATTAGGGAGAGTGGGAGTATGTTGTATGGAAGCAGGATATAAATACAGAACGTGTAGAGGGAGCTCACCATTTTATTTTTGGCAAATTTTTCATCTGAAAATGTTCATTGAGGCAATTAATTCGTTGGATATACATTAAATAGCAGCCTCCACCCACGATAGTTCCGCTTGAACAAAGACCATTTTAGTAATAAAAAAAACTTAGTGCCGACGGCACGCTGTTTTCAAGAGTATGCGTGCAGACACTCGATGGTGTAGTGTGTGTACTGAGCAGTGGGGGTTAGTGGGGTAAGGGGCTTGCAAGTACCAAACCGAGCGACGGGACACGACGCTTTTTGCTGGTTTATTGTACACGGTGAACGGGAAACCGTCTTTGTATTTTATTGTAGCCATAAATATAATTGTTTAATTAAGGTGGAAGAATTTTATTTTGCAGTTGAAAATCACCCGTCTATTGACCGATATTAAGGGGTTGTTGAAATAGACAATTCAATTCGCATTAAAGCTTCATGCAATTAATGACGACGATGTTGAATGATGATATTTGTTCAAGAAATCATATTATGTTAATATTTTTGTACCCATATAGTGTTAAGAACTAAAATGTTTATTTTCATTCTACATCAAATATTGAAAAATGTTGTTTTGTTTTAAATTGTAAAGGGTACTAATCCCCCTTAAACGAGTTTTATATTATGGCGACAAATTGATACCCATAACCGAATAAGTCTACGTCTCATATCCTGAACGAATTGCAAATGCGATTTCCTCATAAATTAAATCAAATATTTTCCCAGACCCTTTTTTTAGTAACATTAAAACATTTCAAAAGAAAAATTCAAACAAAAAACACTAAGGAAAACGCATCATTGCACATAAATAAATAGGGAAAATAAAATAAATTGAAAATTTCGCATGCACAGCCCCCTCAATTTCATTCATCGTTTTAATCAAATTTTAATCGGTTCTGGATTAAATGCAATTGATTAGCTTAAGATCCTTATACTCGCTCACTCTGTCCCTTTATTCCTAACTGTAACCCCCCCTCCTCATACCGTAACCTGCCACCAACACCACCAGTCTACATTGTACAAATTATGTGAATTCCCTTTGCATTTTTTATTAAACAATTTTGTTTGTAAACATTGTGAAGGGGTTGGTAATCCTCACTTGAAACACCGCGCTCACCAGCATCCTCATTCCACCCTTATGCTATTTACTAGTTTCCCGGTGTCATACTGAATACTCTCATCCGCCGCCCGGCTTAAAGACTTATTGTATGTGCTCGTTGGTCACATGCATTTATATATTGTGTTGTTACTGCAGGGTGTATAAAGTATATTATATGGGTTGGCTGGCGTATACAGTATACACTGAGTCCCACATAAATCAATTAATGGCATTGCCAATATATGTTTTATGTACTTGCACACTATCAGTTCTATTGTCAAGCACCATGGGTGAAACTGAACCAACCAAACACATATTATATAAGCGACACAAATTCACTCCATTTTTTATACGCTCAACATTTTTATCCGATTCCCGTTTAAACGACAAAAGCGCTACATACACCAGAGACATTGAATTTGATATCGATTCTCTGGAGCAGAATTTAGTGCCGTCGATACATCATCATCATCAAGATCTTGTGCTAGTGTACATAATGTGTGTCTTGGTTTACAGCAACAATGTACATCATCGTGCGCTGTACGAATGTAGCTGTATTCAATGACACGAATTAAATTCTTCATCCTTTTTTTGCTATGAAATTGACATCTTCAGTTTTAAGAGTTTGCCGATATGCTGCACGTCTTTACGAGTATGTAAGGCACGCTGTTTCTATTTTAAGAGTTGGTGTTAAAGTAGGGCATCACTCCATATATTTTCAAGTAACATCAGGATCTTGATGTTCAGTTTAAGAGTGCTTGTTTTGCACCCGCTATAAATTTGAAAATTATGTATTTAAAGACATTTTATTCTTGATTGGATAAAATCAAGATCAACGAAGTTTATTTGAAATTGTTTGTTTTTTGTTTTTACGATACAAAAAAAAAGTCTGAAAAATTAAATGTACCTGAAAGTCAGACCCCAAATATAGCTTAAATCATCACTGTAAAACACTTCCTTCAAACACAATAAATAAAATCTAAAAGCAATTTATAAATCTGTGTTTCGTACAAATAAACACATGTACTTGTACAATTACAATATGACTGACGAAAAGAACATATAATTAATTGTATTGCGAGGATACATCAAATTGCCTTGCACAAAATGCTAAAGCAATTATACGTATTTGTAAGACTACCCTTTTGTTAAAGAAAACGAGTATTGTACACAACAATTCTCAAGAAAATGGCAAATCCCTTTTTGTACATTCCTCATCCCAGAGCCGGATGCCAAATGGACATTTAGTTGTAACAGTACAATGTAAGCTTTGCAATACATATAGCATGTCGCTATGTATGTGTACTTATAAAATGTTATTATGTAACATGTTTTGTGTTGTCGGAGAACACACACATCTTGCTTTGTTCACGTTGTTCAGGACGTTCGGTCGGTCTGTCGGTCGGTCGGTCGCTCGGTGGCAAACTCAATTGAGAAGAGCGTGTAAAAAAATAAACATTAAAAATCCATTAGAATAGTGCTTATCTTGTTCTTTAGGGCATAATGTGGAACCGACATGAGAGCTGCTTGCTGAATAGTGGATACCTATTCAACGTACATGACGTACAATAATACTGTACCACAAAATAAATGGCCAAAAAATTAAATGAAGAATTAGGAATAAGTGTACATATATAGCAAAGTGAGAACATTTCATCCACTTTATTTAGTTAGGTCGGTTGTTGTTTATTTGACTGTGCAGCTGAGCACTTCCGCTTTATACTCAACTCTGGCGTGCTTATCATTGAATTACATCTTAATTATTGTGGTAACTGAAATAACAACATAAACCCACTGTTTAATGGAATGAAACTATAATCGCTAAAAATTACACCAGCACTAACTAAGCCTTTGCCGCAATTGAGTTTTGAGTTTATTTGGTTGTGGCTATTTATGCGCGGCTCCAGTCGCCAATGTTATATTGTAAATTGAGCATCAGATAGCTAGGCGGATTATAAACAGCGCGTTTGTGCTGTGAATTTCTTGCCGCTAAAAATGAACTTCTAAAAGGGACGAAGAAACGACCCTAGGAATTAAATTTGTTGTAAGATTTAGAAGCACACAAAAGTTTCGTTTATATGTTTGCTACCATGTCGCTCAGTTTGGCATATTGTGCTAGTGTGTAAGCCTTTAGGCTGAAAGTTCTTAAATATAGTTTCACATGTGTGACTTTCCATGTTCAATGTTCATGAAACAAAGATTTAAAAATTTATCGCTCAGCGAACATAACATATTTCAATTTAGATTTCTTGTGATAGATTTTTATGAATAGGATATATTTTGTTAGTTATGAAAGTCACAATCAGGAAAAGTGAAAATTCTTTTGAGGTCTTAAAAAATATTGTATTTCGGTAATCGGTTTGAAAGATATTGTTGAACCTTTAAACTTTCTGAATTGTCCTTTTTTTAATGATCAAAATTAATTTTTTTTTTTTTAATTTTAAAATTTAATTCCCTCCTGCTTTGCTTGAAAGCATTTGCGTTATCGTTCATAATTTGAATTAAAAAGCTTAAAATATTTTCATTTCTTGAAAGTCAATCCTTCTATTTTGTATAAAATTTAAATTTAAAGAAGGATGTCACATTTTTATACAATTACATCAGTTTACAACAACGTGATTAAACACAGTGTAAATATTTGGCTAAAATGACTAACATGACGTCACGTCAAATTACATGTCACTGAAAATAGTTTAATCATGCACTCGGTACTCGGTACACCCGAACAGGTATCACCTTTTGTATACCTAACTGACTGCCGCAAATAATCTCAAACTTAATTAACGTTTCTTATCATTGTGCAGAACGCATCAAGCTACCAGCACAGACATTGACAAATAGCAACACAGATCTGCATGAGCTACCCAGCAGAACACTTTTACTATTTTGTGCTGGGTTCAGTTACTTCCGTAATATTGTGTTCTGTGTTTTGGGGCCAACCCTTGAGTGTTGCCTATATAATATCCTTGCAATGGCAACAAATATATCAGAAATACAATTACTGTGGCAGCAATATTCACTCATTGTGCAGCGCTCTCTTCCAAATGTTACGGGTTATTTCAGTCCGTTATTTGTTTGGATTAGGGGGGGGTAGACACAAGCGTAATGAGGGTATATAGAGAAAACTAGGGGTGTGTTTCCCACCCGCGCAAGATGAAGATAGAGCGTGACACAGCCACAAATACACTTTTGAGCGTGAATTTATTTGCTTTCATATACACCAAATTCATATAACACAAATACATACCTAGCACGAAGGAGAGATATGCTTTTTGCAAGACAGAATGACATAAAACAACTGCCACACAATGGAATCTATTTTCAAATGCGAAAATGAAGTTTCTAAAATATAGAAAACCGAAATGTTTAAACATGCATTTAGTTAGAGCTCGTTTCGTATATTATGTCGAGTACACTGCAGCTGAGAACAAGACGAATTGTTCGCGAAGAGCACACATGCTTTCGCACAGATGGAGCTTTAATGCAATTTTGAGTCACACGATTTTTGAGCGTGCGACATTCTTTTGTTTAAAGCTCTTTTTATTTAAGTATAAGTTAAAGCAAAGGGCAGCCAATGCCATTTAAAGAATTACCCAATCAATTAAGTTAAATAATGCAAAGCAAATATGAAATAAAATGCAGAACTAAGCTTAATGTCCAGCAAATTGATCATTTTCAGCGCACTCATTTTTAGTTTGTTTTTTTTGAAGTTATTAATGAGCACCAAATCTACCAATTAATGCTGGCAAAATAATGCACAACGGTTCCACAATAAAAGTCCGAATTAATCATACCGCTTTTTGTTTGCGATCTAATAAATTATCCAATCAATCCTTCAATGTAGTTAATAATTGTGTCTAATAGAGGATACGTGTATATAGTACTCGTATTTATATACAGTTGATATTTATTAAACTGATTGGGTAGCAATATTTGTGTGCCCATTGTTCGCAACTTACCCTATCAAAATCAAATAATAATTGCCGTTATAATTATTATGAATTTGGACACACAAAAAGCATGCGTGGTGGTGGCTTTTGGTATAGCAAAAATTCATGTTTTTCATGTCCTTTTGTACACCCCAAAACCGATTTCATTCATCTTCACGTGTGCGGTCATGTTCTACTACCTTTTATTTGCTACCCACACAAACACTCATTGTGGGTATTATGAATGGCTTCTACACATCACATTCACCAGGTAAAACTGAGTAAAGTCATGATAATTGTAGCTATTAACCGAAAAGGTCTCACATTTAATAGCGGACCAAATTTCTACACAGCAAATAGCAGCACGCATAATACCGACTTATACATCATGTACTCGTATGTATATGTGGCTAAGGAGTAAGGATTCGCATGTATGGTCACATATCATGACTTTAATATGCGTTTGAGTCCTTTTAATGAAGTGATATTGTGGTTGGGTGAGTAAAACCGACGTTCATAAACTTGCAGAACTTACACAGAATGTGTACGCACGCGTCTCCACAGTCTATAATATGTGGATGCCTGTGCTTTACCTGCTGGATCATTCCACTTCATGCGCATTTTGTGTGTTCATTTATTTAGTAATCATTTTCAACATTCAACCCTCTCACCCTCCCAAAAAGACACAGCAGCACCATAGTCTGCACATTTCACAATATCCTTTCTCATGTTGTATGACGATGTGGGGTGCGTTTCGCCCCAACTCCAAAATCTTCTGAATTAAAGTGTACACAGGTACACTGTACATGTTGGATACGTATTATTTTACCTGTGTGTGTGTGTGTTTTATCACCTGAGCACATATACCAGCACATAAGCGGATTTGCCGAAAGAAATTTTAATAGAATTTGGGAGCAATTTATTAATGCCATAAACATAATCCAAGGTGCAACTTATCATTTCAACGAGAAAATCTAGAAACTTGGAAACTTGTTAGAACATATTTTATACGATTTTCTCCCCATTCGGTGTAGATATTTCGACTACGTCATGTGTGCTGGAGAGCCCGAAATGTCTCCATGGTACACACAGACAAGCTACACTTTTGCTATATGTACATAAACATACTCACACCTCGCATGTTCACGCAGACGAGCTGTTTTGTTTAGTTTGTCAGCAATTTGAGGCTTATTTTGTTATAGTTTATTTAGTATCCTAAACCCTTTATGCAATATATATGTATCTAAATGAAAGTTTTGCCCATATTAAAGCACACAATCCGCTTAATTGAAACACTTTACATTTAAACCCCTGTGCTGCAGGCGAGCTTTTAAATTGAAAAACAAATATTTGCATATTCATTATTTTGTTGTTTTTTATTTGTAAAATGCGGCAAATAGACACTCGGTAGCATTGATTTTAAAAATCAATCGATAACACTCGTAATGATATGTATGACTTATCAATTATGAGTTACAAGTTTAATAATAAGGTTATAATAGGATAATTGATCCAGTTTCAGTACAATAAATACGATTTACATTAATCTAGCTTTAAATTAAAGGATATCTACGTACGATCTTCACATTTAAGTTTGTCTTTAAAAGCTTCACCTTAACATTTGTTGTAAAATATTGCAAATCTCAAATTTAGCATATTTAAATAATGTTACTTCCATAAAAAGGGGTTTGAAAACAAGAAAGATATCTTCAAGATGTCATCGTTCTAAATGCTAAGTGTGTACATTGTACAATGCATTGCTATTGTTCTGCTTGTAATAATATTACTCATCCACGTCCTAAATATTCAACTATGCGCTGAATGTACCTACAGGCTACGAGTACAATAGTACTATGCAGAATGAAGCTCCACTCCACACTCCACAGTCGCCACTGTTTTCTAAATCCGCAAAACGATATTAATTTTATTTTATGTCATAAAACACACATGGTGCTCTCCAATTAATTCTCTACACTACGACTTGCCAAGCATGGCAAATGGGAGAGATCCTTACGTGGCATTTACATAGGATAGCATATTGCATAGCGACTTGGAGCAATTTTTGCGCGCAGAAAACAAATTTGCAGATGCCCAAATTGTTTTTTTTTTATGTGTTCTTTGTGTGTGTGTGTGTCAGTGTTTTGGTCCTTACACGAAATCTGGCTGGTGCGGTTGTGTAAGATTTCAGTGTGGTGCGGGTCGGATCTTGTATGTCACCTAAAACGAAAACGGGCATTTTAATATTTACTTATGATTATTAATTTATATTGTTGCGATAGATAGAGGACAGATTCTTGCATTAACGACTTTTTCGGAAGAGATTTTGACCATTCTTTATAATTTTGATGTTTACAATCACATATTTCATGACTCAGAAACTTTAAAAAAAATGTTTTGCTGCCGAGACAAAAAACTCGCTTAATATTTCAAGATAATTAATCATTTTCTTTTAATAAGGTCGTTCACTCAAGAAATAATTTTGATAAAATATTTTTCAGAATTTTTGACAAGCTCTCTGATAGGTAGGAAAAAATTATCAAAATTATCAAAAATATCATGCCCTGGGGCATTTTATTTTTGATAATTTTTTAATTTTAAATATCCAATTGTGCGCAGTTTTCATAATTAATTATATGGTACAATACGAATTTAGCAAATATTCATTTAAATGAGTAAAATTAAATTCAATTTTAAACAAGGTTTATATTTAAAATGTCTCCTTCTGTAAAAAACAGTTTTTATACGTTCTATTAAATAAATTTTGTTTTTATTTTGCGTCTAATATTTAACTTTGCAGATTATGGCACCCTTGTAACAAAAGTGACACTACTCAAAAAAGAAAGGTTTCCAGAAAACGCGAGAAACCGATTTTAATTTAAGCATATATTTCTGAAAATTCAAGAGGATCTTTTTGACTGAATGTTAAGTTAAAGTCAAGGTATACAAAGCCATTTCAGTTATTTTCGTTGTCGTTCCTGTAAAAAAACATAATTTTTTGACTTAAGACGTTTTATATGCGGTTCTGACCCCCAATGAAATAAAAAAAAATTTTAGTTGCGACAGTTTTGAGGATTTTTTTTTTTTAAATTTGGATTTTATCACCAAAAATGTCACAACTCAAAATAATTTATTTAAAACACTTCAATGTTTTCATACAAACAATTTGATATAATGCACTTTTATAGAATTTGTGTATATTAGTTCTATACAAATCTTGAATCACGAAAACGACACTTCTGCCACTAAGCGGCCAGAAGTTGATGATAATTTAATAAGCTTTTGTCGACTGATTTTGTTGGCTTAGAGATCACAAAATCCGTTACTAACTCAAAAATTGCGATTTTTGGGCAATGTCACTTTTGTTGTAAGGGTGCGTTATGACTTAATTGCTCCGCGAACGGTCGAAAATTATCAAAATTATTTCTTAACCCATAATATTAACAGTTATAAAATTATTTTTTGTTAATTATATTCTATTCGAAAAGAGAAAACGGCTGCACGAAATCATCCAGTTGTATTTTTGATGGGATCTTATAAAAATAATTGCATTGCGCTCCCTGAGGCGGGTTTTGTTTTTTTAGAATATCTGCAAATAATAAAAATAAGTAATTTTTTTGTGTCTCTTGTGTAACCAATGGGAATCCAAATTTATTGTGTCTGGAAAATTGATATTGTTCTAATGAATGTTAAGGTCGCATAAATGAACTCGTCAGTACTTCCCAAGATTTTACAGAAAAATTAAGAACTTTTATGTACACAGTTGTTCCTCTTGTGTATTGGAAAATGTAAACGACGAAAGTAGAGGAAATTTCCGAAAGGAATTTGCTAAGTGCCATAAATATTTGATAAATTTAATAAAACAATCACGATTTTACTGGATATGAGAATGTAGGTAACAATTTATTTTTTAAATCTATTACAGTTCCAGTCGAGAAACACATACAGTAAAGTTGAAGTCTCAGGAGTTTATTTGAACTATATGTAAATCAGATTCTATTTTGAAACTCTGTAGTCTGTGGTTGCGTCCCTGCGTTTACGGTATCACATTCTGTTTGGGAAAGTAAATGTTATGCTTTTCAGCAATGACTTAACTTATTGTTCGGTTGCCAACATGTTCCCGGTGCACAGTGCAGTACGTTCATTTGATATTCATGTCGTATCGTTGTGGAGTTTAGTTGTAGGGCTTTTGCAGATTATCCAAGTCGTTTTATATCTCTGCACAATGCACATACGCACATGCACAAACGCGACGAGGGTTGCTAAACTTTTCTGTACATGTAATTTAGTGTAACATAAACAGTTGTACTTGCAACAACAGCGCACATGACAGGTATCTGCCATGTCAACTGCAGTAGAGACTACAGTGCAACTGGATACACTTAAAAAGATAGGTGGTTTTATGTGTTTAACTGAAAATTTGTCTGGAATTTTGAAAAGTGGTAGTCAGCTAAGAATTGGGACGCAACGCATATCAGAAATCTGTGATACGAAACTAGAACAAAACAAATAACGTGTGTAGGTAGTACAGGTGCATCCGTTTCAAAAAGAAATAGGAAAGTGTGTGTCCCTTTCATGTCAACAGTCTCCAGTTTGACAAATGACAGCACTTGATTGATTCGATAAGAAAAGGTTACTCAGGAATTAATTGGTTGATTGAAAATTTCTGTCGCATTTCCTAGATATATTTAGTGCAGAGGAACAAACATTGGTCTCTGTTTTGGACGGCTGAGCCGAAGCGCTTTGAACCCTAGAATTTTTTGGGCTTATTTAATTTTTTGTTGCTGGGGCCGGGGATTACGTAAATCGAAAAGTTGAGTAATCTATGACGACAGCTGAGACAAAATTAAGTGACATTTTAATCCGTCAATGCCCTTTTGTTGAAGGATTTTAAAGTACATGTGGTGGGATGGCAGAAGACAAAGTTTTTGACATCATTCAGTTTCAATTATGTATACCTATTGGTGAATTTGAAGTTCACATTGTAATGCAATTATTTTGTAAGAAATTTGGTTGTCACTATTGAGATAAAAAAAGTCAACAAAATTTAAACTTCACCGCATTGGTTTAGGCTTACAGCATAATTCATTTCAAGGACACACAAAATTAGTTTTTACTTCTTTTGATAAGATCTTCATCCTGAACACTAATGATTAATTATGATTACGTCCTGAATTAGGACTTTTTGATCCAATAAATCGAAAAGAAACTCAAAAGGAATGTCCCAAAAAAGGAGACCACAAAATTTCGGGATGTGGATACTAATTTGTTTCCATAAATTTTATTGTTAGTATTTATTTCCAAGAAGGATTGCATTGAATTTGAACAGCCGCATTGCAATTAAATCACAAAATGAATAATAACACAATTTCTGCAGTTGATTAAATTTAGGTTTGAGAATTTCACAAATGTGTATTCCCCAATCACTTTTCGATTTATTCTTTAATGCTTATGTCATCGATGAGTCCCTTGTGACTTGCTATAACAACAAGTTACAACATATCTATTGCGTCACAGATATGGCAAAATGTTTTGATTGGGACAGAAAGTCTGCAGTTTTCTGTCGAAGGTACTCTGAGTTTAAATTCTTTTCCGACTATTTATATCTACATTTTTAATTTGCACTATGGGCTCAGTCTATGGAAACCGATTGACAAGTTTAGAGAACAATTTAATAACTTATGAGTCGTTTGGTTTAACATAAATTTACTGCTGCAGCTGTAAATCAATTGGAAACGTAAGGAATTGGGTCAATTTCTATAACCTTTTGTGCTCTTCCGTTAAATTATTAGCTTTCAGTTTATCTTGAAAATGTTTACTAAAACCTGCAAAATTTTGAGTACACAGGGCTCCCCACTTAAAGCGATTCATTTAAATTTGAATTCTCTTTACAAAACAAAATCTTCAATTTAATATCCAATTTTACAAACCCTCTGGACAGTCACGGCGTGTAATTAACAGCTTTTGTACATTGATAGAACTTATGACGCCTCTACATAGAAAGTTCACACATTTTGTCTGCTTGTAGATTTTCGCTGTGCACCGTCCATATCGAATGCACATCGCGGTTCTTCTCGCGGTTTGTACTTTGTACTCGAACTTAGTTATAAATTTAGATAAAGAAATTGTTGTGAGCATTACTGTTAGATTCTTTTGCTGCATAGACAGCATCCACTCTTCCAGTTTGTATTTTTGCGCAGTCGTCGCTGTGTACACCATCCGCGCAGTGGTCATCATTATGTGTGTTGCTTTTGCACACGCTTAATTGAAGCCGAGAACGTGTATCACATAAATGAATGTGCCTTCATATATCTCGACGAAGATTAGACGCAAGCACATGTGGACGGTCATACGTGCCGGCTTCATCCACACTCCACAGAGTACGCATTCGCCTTGGGGCCGAGGGGCATGGTGGTGCGCTGCTTGTATCTGATGTTCGCATAGCAGCTCGTGTACGTTATGTTATGTCAAGTCAATTGTGAGAACCATTACATTCTACTTCATGTTGCTGTGGATATTATTAACCTCTGGGTCAAATTTACCTCTATGTGGCTGCTGCAAAATATATGGTAGATTGTGTGTTGGTTTGGCTATACTTGCTGTTACCTATATCACATTATATTTTCGATGAGGAAGTATATTCAAAGACAACAACTGTAGAAGACATGGTGAAGAAATAATTGAAAGATAATACAAAGGCGCATTATTCATCGACATGTGCTCTGAAGTTTTAGATTAATTTAGCAAAAAATGCACGAACCATCATTTAACCCACATCAATGGCTCAATCAAAAAGAAATATTTTATATCCTAAAATATCGAATTTATCGAAAGATAAAATGGGTCATAGCAATAATTTTTTTCAAATTGTAAATATCCAATTAAATGATTAGATACTGCAAATGAACTATTAATTTTTTTTTTGATTGATAAATTCAATTAAAGATGCCTTTTCAAAATTACTGAAGTTAATTTTCCACGATATGGCCACAACGTTTTCATAATATTCTTTTAGATACAATTTCCACATCCTTTTAAATTTCAACCACACATTGTTATATGATATCAAACTCCTCTTAGGACTAAAACGCACAGAATTCAGGAATGTGGTGTAACAACGCAGTAAATGTAATAAAAAGTTAAGTTTTCCAACCTACGAAGTAAAACGCATTCACGCTAGTTGACTTTCATTCTACATCAGCTCAAATTTTTAAACAAATGATGTAAAAAATCTATATCACAATTTCAAATTTGTTTCATATAACCGGAGCAAACTATAAGATATGATCCTCCGGACTGTCAGAGTTTAAAAACATAGAGATAATAAAAATGGCAACATATTAAGCTTAACCGCTACTCATTTAAAAAAAAACTTCTCATCTGCAAGCAACTTCAACTAATTGCAAAGCTTGTAAAACCGTTGTTTTTGCAAAGGACACATAAAAACCGCTGGCATAGTGCACTTTATTACATTGCTCAAAAACCTGAACCAGAGCTTTTCATCTATATACGTATAATATCTATACTCTGCAGCACAAAGCGAATTGATGCCGACATTATATGTATAAGAAAAATATGCCAGACATGGTAGAGTAGAAAAAAAATTAAAAACCATGAATATTTTCATCTCACGGGAATGCAACACACAAAAAAATCAATTTCGGGCAACATAATATCAGCGAAAGTATGTGGCAGCATTTGCCAGGGAGCTGGAATTTTTTCTCATTTAAAAAAAAAAAAACATAAAACCCAACCGAATTCCTCGATTTGTAGCAGCAGGATTATTTGGCATAGATCCACGTTTGCACAACATGCACAAATGAATGTATATTGGGCTTAGTTGCAAACCGCAAAATAACACACAGAACAACTACAGACAGAAAAAAAATCCTATGCCAGTTCCAGTTGCAGCTCTTGACCCATTTTTAGAACCCCCAACCACCTCTAAAAATTTGGTATACGTTTGAAACAATAAATTCGACTAAAAACAACGTTCAACTGAACTCATATTGAAATCTCGGCATCATCTATCGGCCTATCTAAATATTTTTCCAATTTCGTCTGTTATATCTGCATGCAAAATGCTCATTGCATTGCTCCCTCCATTGCGGTGTGTTCCACAATAATTCGGGTCACATACCATTTTTATTGTTTTTGCTATTAAATTGTCTGCAACGGAATTTGATGAGTTTTATACAATAGCATTTTTTGTTTAATTGCAGTTCATTCAATAGTGTAGTTTAAGCTGATATTTTGTCGTGTCCTGTTTATTAAATTGGTTGCCACATTTAAAAAATGACTCCGGTAATGATTTCAAAACAAAGTATTGCGTTTAAATCAAATTTTCCACCCCTATGAGTTCAAGTTTGGCACAAAATACACACATAAGCACACATGCGGAATATTTCTCAGTGACATTTGCATGCAAAATATGGCACACAGACTTCCTTTCCGACTCGTAAATTTGGCGGAAGCGAAAACACATCAAGATGTGTGCAGCAGTTAGTTGTGACTTGTATGTTGCTTGTGTGTGCCGGAACGTTTTATATATGCCGGGTCTATAGCTATGAGTGTGCTGAAATGGTGTTCATTCGACTTCAAATCATCTTACTTCGTCGCAAATAATTTCACGAGGCACTGATCCAGAAAAAGTAAAATGGCATCAACTCTGTGAAAGTGGCACACACCACATTGGGTGGTGCAGGGCTGTAGAATGTTCATTGTAATCAGGGTGTGAGGAGACGTGAGGAAAATGGCAGAAAATGAAAAACAATGCGCCGTAAGTTCAAAAGTAATGAAGCGAAAAAATATCTGGCGGAAAGGAAAACAAGTCGCATGTGGAAATTGAGGGGGAAATTTAATCAATTTGTGATTGAGGCGACATTTGTATATTTGCTCCAACACAACACACACTCATATAGCAATTTTGGCAAAGAAAAAAACCATTCAAGTTCACTCGGATTGGGAGCATGTTAAAATAATTCTTTTACATCGTTTCGCAATTGCAATGAATTTGCTTGATTCTGTAAATCATATATCTGCTGCCTCGCTCCCAAAATAATGTGGCGTTAAAGAGAAAAGCGAAAAATTTCTGTAATGTACAATTATGTTTAAGGGGAGACAAAAAAGCCCACTGCTTTTAACCCCTATTTGTTTTGCGCACATCCCACTCATTTGAGTTGGAGCAAAATGTAAAACATTTCTGTCGATGAATTGAGAAGGGCCCACTTCAAATGGAGTTCACCCTCCTTCGGCGTAAATGGGCGAGAAAAAAAAACGAAAAACTTCAATGGAAAAATCGTTGCCGTTACTTGAATCACTTGATTAGTCGACAACACTAATTGGATTGGGCAATGGTCCAAAGAACGACAATGGATTCGCCACGATTATATGGGGAGGCCACAGAGTTTCGAGGGCAGTTTTATCACAGATGATCAGCAGTTGTGAAAATAATTCGCATGGACGGGAGCGCCAGGTAAAACTTCTGTTTAATTTAAGAGGCAAATTCAAAGTTATTTAAGTGTACAGCTCTACCGATCCAGATGCGGAAAGGCTACACAACTTTGTAATTGTGCATGTGAAATTAGTTTAGGCTTAAACATTTTTTATATTTTAAAGAAATACATTTCATCTTAGACTCAACTTTTAAATTGAATTGCATCTTACTTCTGCCTTTATAAAGTCCTCCTTCAAAACGTTATTCTAACTAATTTTGATAAATTAAATATTTTATTTACTTCTATACTAAATCTAGGTTAACACAATTTAGTAAACATCAAAACAAGAATATCTAAAAATCCGTTGACAGGCAAAGCATATACCGACCCGTTTATGCATTCGAACTAAAGACACATTATTCACATACACAGACAAATAAAAAGAAAATTAGATAAAATCGACTTGTGTATTCCGTAAACGAGATCTATCAGTACAATATTTTGCCACACCGCCTCCCACCCCGCATAAGGGACAGAATTGAAACAAATAAAGTTGCATAACGAGGGGAACAAGCGATCCTATAGAAGTCTATAGAACATCAATTTGACGTGGTGTGCCGATGTACACATTTTGTCAAACAACGAAGTATACTCGTACAGGAAAAAAGGAGCTGCGTTCGGAGATATTCTGATTGTCCATTAGGATAAGAGAAAGAACAATTTCCAGCAATCATTAGATGATATCAAAGGCGTACCGAATACGAGAAAAACGAAGCTTCATTTTACGCTTGAGCCCATCCTGATGGGAATGAGCGAGTTACATTCACCTGGGTGTCGGCATGCACATTAAAATCAACAGCCATTCAAAATGCGATGCGAAATTGGCCCCAAAAAGGCAAGAACACTGCGAGCTTTGTGATATAAATTTATGGATAATGTGCATAGCAGCTTACACTGTACAAGCATATTATAGATATAACCATGGATAGCTAAAGGAAAACTTAATGGCGGTGAAGAAAAGTTTTTGCCTTGTACTCGTGTGTATGGGATAATGGTGATATTGATTGTAATTGTATGGTAAGGGTAGCACCAAGTTAGAGAGCTAAAGATACTTATAGTTAGTTGCAACATATCACCTAAAATAGACTTTATTGAAACGATTACCATGAAAGATCTTCCTGCATGTGGGCAGACACATTGCATACACACATGTATGTAGATTGTGGAGACTTAACAACTTTGCACATGTTGCGGGAGAAATTTTCATTGTTCAGAACCTCTTTAAGTGATATGCCCGTACATAAGAAATTTTGTAACAAGAATGGAAATTTGTGTGTGGAAATTTCTGTTATTTGCTGGTAGCATGCAAAGAAAAAAGTTTATAGAGTATCCTTCTTATAGAAATCTTTGGTGGAAAGTTTGTAAATTCAGAAAAAAATTTGTTAAAACAAAAAAAAAAAAATGCATTGTACGACTGACTATATTGATCCGACTGCATTTCCGATATTCTTTTATCCTCGCAGCATAAAGCATTAAAAATGTAACAGAAATATTGACAGATTAACAGTGCATATACATTGTGTGTTGGTACATGGAAAAAAAAAGCCAGACATTCACTTCACAAATGTACATGCATAGTTTGATGAGGATGAGGAGAGAGAGCTATCTGTGAAATGGGCAGAAAAAGCCATATCGCATAGAAAAACATCAGCCAGAAGCTCACAAATTATATTGGCAAACGAACATAAAAAGCATCCACATTTCTATTGTTCAAGGGCTGTTCTGATTATTATTGTTATTGCGGATGGACTAAACAAGAGAACATGAGCTATGAAGATGCCAGACACCAGACAATTGCACACTCTAACACATATGCATTCAAACTGCACAGACTCTTCGGTGTACATGTTTAAGCTTGCATCCACCACACAATAGATGTCACATAGAGGACGTTCGGCTGTTTTCTTCGTTCAGAAGTGCTTCACAATGTGTATAAGTTCTTTAACCATCGCACACAAATGCATTTAAACATATTGTGTCTAAAAATGTGTGCGAGTATTCAGTTCTTTTCGAGATTGCAATTTTTATGCAACCTCCGCAAATACCCCTTTACATTTACCCAATGCTCACACACGCTTATATATGTGCGGCATTGTTGCATTGTGCATTTTCATGTATAAAGCGCCACATCTGTGACATTTTCTTTCAAAAAAGCACATAATATAATCTTTTGGGAAATCTTCATAACGCCATTTTCAGCAAACACTTTTCAAGAGGTTTTGATTAAAGCACTAGTTTATTTTTTTGCACGTTCACGAAGTCCACAGAAACTGTATTCACCTTATATCGTTGCCGTTTGTGTCAGTGCATGTATTTGGATGTTTATAGGTTGAAAATAAAAACGTTCAACAAAGCTTTTTGAAAAGTTTAAGTATGTGAATTCATGATCTTTTCTATGCTTTACAAAATTTTAATGAGATTCAAATCATTTTGAAATGGCAAATCCTTCAAAACCTAATTGGTGGAAAAGAGTAAATGGTCCTTTTGCAAAATTGAAAAATACTGCAAGAGCATAGAGATAATATCTTCATGCATTTAAAGTATTCGTCTTTGCTCAAAGATTGGATTCTCGAATTGATTTCAATCATCGTCTAACTAATTGGCAATAAAATTGCATGCTTAACATAATACTGAAAAAAATGGCATGCACCCGTTCGGGGAAAAGGTGAACATTTCACTTAAATTTGCTCTTTACATCGCTTCAATGAGCTGCGCAGAATTGAGCAATTAATTTAGCAATATAGACGCTAATTATACGCAGCATTTTTTTAGAACGGCATCTTTTTAAGTAAATTGCACCGTTATGTGTAGTTAGTAGTTTCCAGAAATGTAGAAGTCTATATGGAAAGAGTGAGCAGTTTTATAGAGATTCAACAGTATTTAATGGACGCGCATTTTCAAGTACCTTTTTAATAGGAGGGTGCAAACATTCTTTTTAATTGTTATGAGATTGATATGCAAATTGGGAACGCAAGCTTTTCTTAACAAGTCCGCCGTTTGCTCTGCAGTCTGCAATTCGCATGCATATGTTTTAAATTTACATACGGCCACTCATGAATATTGGTTTTATTTACAAAAATTCTTACACGAATTAAAATATTGAAATTCAACTGTATTGTAGATACAAATGAGACAAAAAACATTTACTTACATTCTTTGTTATCATAAATTTCATATTTTTAATTATGCTTATTGAAAATAAAATAACACAGATAAAACAACACGTCCGTCTTCGTCTTCTGGTCAAACAAGGGACATCTGTAATCGTCATTTGCACGGTCGTCATGGTCATAGTGTGGTCAAGTCCGTTCTGTCAGTATGTACTCTCCTTTCTTTCGTTCGCTAAGTCGTCAGGGGTCCCATATTTAAGATCCCACATTTATTAATTGGTATTGTTGTTTTATTAGAAAGCAACAAAACAAAACATTAGGTTAAAGTTTTGTTGCAGACAGCAAAATACGAATTTTTACTTCCGCTGAATTTTTGTCATTTTGCTAACTTAAGTAGATAATCATTTCTAAATAAGATTTAAAAGAATAGCTGACCATTTAAAGCTTTTAATTTACCATATGATCCAGTGTGGTTGTAACTTTACAAACTTTTTCGAAAAACTTAATGATGCAGAAACACGTTTGGGCATTCCATCTTCTCTCTCAGAAATCTTACGCAAGATGAAATAAAAAACTCATGAATATAGTCTTTTAGATTACAAAAAAATTGTCGAAAATTTCAAACTTGAATATTTTTAAATTTTTTCTTTCACATTGTGACATTATTGTAGCATCCAAAATGAAAGAACGAATTTTGCAAAACATTAATTCAAGGTAATATTTTCTACATTATTAGTTTCAAATAAATTCACACCTCGCTCTCCCCGCGATGTGTTTTTTTCTAAAGCTCTAATGATTCTTAAAAACTTGTGCATGACAAAATTTTCAATTTAATCGCCTAGTGCTAAAGTCTTAATAATATCCAATTCATATATATAATTTGTTAAAAGCTTGGAGTAAAAGCTTATGCCCCTCCATTTCGAAAGCTCGTCCAATATTTTTTCAACCGTGTTGTTTTTCTGAACAAATAGAAAATCAGTGGAGTACCATTAATCATCCATGAAAATTTCTACCGTCAAAAGATCAGTTTGGTTCATTTAACTGTAAAATGTAATTGATTGCCGAAGTTAATAAAAAGTTTTCTTGCGCTCTCATCACTTTGCGAGCTCAATGCTGCCGCACATTCAATGCACGTTTACCAACCCCGCTTGAGCATTTTCCACCCCGCGAAATGCAATACTCATTAATTTTAATATATGTACATGTAACTGAAGCAATGGAAAGCAAAGTCGCATTTAATACACTTACTTGTCTTTATTTTCAATTGTTTTTTTTGATTCGCTGTACAGGAATTTTTACAATGCAGGGAGAACAACGTGTGATTTTATTACGCCATGCTGCAAAAAAGAAACGCTTATTTCTAATTAAGTGATTATCATGTTTTCTCTAATTATATTTTGATTTTGTCTAAACGTATAATTTCACGGAGATGCATTATGCATATTTCAATTTCATACATTTCAAAATCCGTCAAAATGCTTGGAACTGCTTTTTTGCGAGATTTTGGAAAATGGGTTTTGACTTTATATTGAAATCTAAAAAAAAATCAAAAGAAAAATAATTTTAAAATTAAAATTTATGAAAATTTGTCCAGAAGTTTAAAAAACAATTGCCGGATGAAAGGATGTTCGGATATACGACGAATTCAAACATTATACACACATATTTTTCTGGATCACTTTTTATTTTTTGGTAAGGAAGCACTAAAACGTATTTCAGCATAGATTTTTTTTTTTTTTGAAAGATTGTATTACTCCAGCATGATGGGTTGTATCAAATTTATAATTTGCTAGGGGTTCCTAAATCCTACTGAATTCAATTACGCTCGAGTTAAGTTAAATATTTGCAATTTTGAAAAAATGTGCTGTTGTCAGCTTAAGATTATTTCTTAATGTTTTGGGGGATGAGGAGAGAGGTTCAAATATTATTTAATGCTGAGCATCGAAAACGCATTAAAATTTATAATGGATTATTTGAGGCGTAAATTAACGAAGAAACGAAATCATGCATACATATTAACAATGTAACTTATTTCTTTAGGGTTGAACTTGGTAAACAATACGCTCCGAATGAGAACCCGCTCAAAAAACAACTTCCATTATATTTAAATGAGGACTTTTCAAATTATTATTTTAATTGAATGCATGTTTAGCTACGGAAAAGTCAGTTTTTTCCATTTCGCTAGTTTGAATGCTTTAAATTTACGTCAAACGTTATTTTCACTAATTATATATGAACTTGTATATTCGATGAATATGTTAAGAGTCGTTAATATTTACATTATTTGACCGCAATGTTAGAATAGTTAAGCAAAATATTTATTTTAAAAATAAAAATACAATTTTTTGTACTTCTTGGCGTACAGTTAGTTTTGCAGGGACGTTTTAACACTTTTCTACCAACAGAAAATAATCTCAGAGATAATGCCAGTGTCTGGGATTAAATATTGTACGTTAAATTATTAAATAAACGAACAGTCATAAATTTGAAACAGTATGGATTTAGGAATTCATTAAATTGAAATGAAAATGCATTCAATCAGTAGGAAATTACATAAAATTGTAAACTGTGCGTTACTGTGACTGTATTGCTTAAACTGTGGTGAAACCATCTTACATTGCAAAATTTTTTCCATTGTAAAATTAACGTCGATTAAGTAAAATTCTCTTAACTACCAGAAGTTTGTAAATATTACACAAAAGATAATATGTTCAATGCCGATGATCACTAATTTGAAAACGATGCAGAAAGGATTACAATTCATTGTTTGTCCAAACTCTAAAGGGATATAGCTATGGTGAAATGCTGTTAATTGAATCAACCAAATACAATTGGAGCTTACACAATTAAGAGCTTAATTGATTCCAACGTAAGCACACCTTACCCATTGATATATAATATTATCAGTCCAAAGTCCATAGATTTTGATTAATTGTGTAACACGGGTATTGTTGGGTTACATAAAAGGTATTTAATTTCTCTAGCGTATAACGATTACATTGGATGCAAATACAATTTCTGCAATAGGCGAATATTATGAACTTTCGTCTTAATCATCTTAATTGATGTTGCGATTTTCTTTAAAATTTCCACACTGCATCGTACATAAAGTTTAGAGTGTGCTACAATAAAAACTACATAAATTCTTAACCCTAAACGATGTGCACATGCACGCTGCACACTGTATGCGTGATGCAATGACGAAGAGTGGGTATTCGGCATGACGATGCAAAAACTCCATTCATATTAACGTATTGTGCAATTCGAATAGAAAAGTGATGGGAAGGGGCCCCGGCATCTGCACCAGTCATCCAATACCATGGCCATCCGGACGCTATCATTTATCATTATTCTGATTAAATCGTTAGTTGGCAAATATGATACAGCAGAAATTATTGAAGGATGGCGTGTGTGTGTGCATCAGGCTAATGAAAGCACGGACGCGTATACGTAAAGACATATGGCTAGTTATTATTCAACCAATTCACAGACAGAAAATAAGAAATATATGAATTCTAGCCCCCCTGGATGTTCATGCACAATCGACACTGTTCGCATTGTGGTTCGTCTAGTGTGTATGTCTTAATATCATAATTTTGTGTAGTGCTCATGCATGTGATGTAACAGGCCCGATTGCGTTTATAATTTATAATCACAAGATGACCTCATCATTTTGGGATTCAGTAATGAGGGATTTTGATTATTTTTGTTGTTTTTTCATCCTTTCTTTTTCAAATCATTCAACTGGGGTGGCCCCCTTTTATTTTGATTTGCAATGATAATCGGGATTTAAACAATTCAACAATAGTGCCGTTTATTTGGGTGGGAATTCTATTTTAACTTATCACTGTGAAGTTTATATTAAACGACAATTTTTATTCTCTCAATCTACTTTGACGTAAAGTTTTTTCATATCTCAACATGAAACAATTATGCTTGATTTAAAGAAATGTATGTTTTAAAAATACATACACGAATTTAAAATTAAACAATTCAATATGTCCCAATCAGCATTAAGCCAGCAACTTAAAACGTATTTATTTGAAAATACATAAGTAGAATTTTGTATAAATTGATCGGGTTTTTAAAAAAATGCACTCATCCACGCCCCAATGCAATAATTTTTTAACCGAGAATATCCAAAGTTCAGAAGTTCGTTGTTCCAACTTTCCTATATAGGTATACGTGGGATGAAAAAATTAATTCGATTTATGTGAAAGATGCCCAGGCATCTCCCAAGGGAGACTTTACATTTTTGAACAAACCCAGAGCTTTTACCCTTCCGCCGCTAGATGCTCAATTCCACATATCGGTGACCAGCAAGAAGCAACAAACAAAATGTTCATTCTACAGATAAGTTGATTCGACCATATACAGTGCACAAATACATAATATATGGTTGCGTCCATACTCCATAGTCCACATACATTCGGTTCACCTATAGGAGTTATGCCATTTATTTTTGCGCACCAAAGGGGCCACATAACATTAGGATGACCATTGAAAATTGATATTGATTGCATGCTTGAATGGGCATGCAATAGCTCCCGAGAGCGCTTTTTCCTTTGTGAAATGCTAAACATTGTCCATTGTTGGGCGTGATTGATATCAACCATTGCAGAATTGCAGATGAATAAAACCCTTTAGTTTTTACAACGAGCGAGGGTGGGTAATTGCACGAATACAATGGAATCGAAATTATGTATGATTTGTGTAAGATGGGTACATAATATGGTATTGAGTTAGTTTCAGGATACTTAGCTGCAGCAACTGTTGCAATACAGATATTTTGTGAAACGGACTGTGGGAGTAGATACTTCATTACATTCTAAATACTGACTTAATTATGCCACATTGAACCAGATTGAAGCAAAATTTGTATAATACTTATTTAGAAATCAGCAAGGTTCGTTTCCTAGTAACGTCGAGTTAATTTTTCTTCTGAACGATCATGTAGATACGAAGGTCCAATTCAATTAGTTCATAAAACAAATTCATGAACGGTGAACAAACTTCTTTTAGTCAAGAATTAAACTCCATGATGGGTAGCAACTTCCCATTACGTGTTAAGACGTTGTAGGATCTTTAGGGGGTGATAAAGATTTTACTTGAATTTAAATATGAACTTGAAAAATATAATATTAGTTTGCAACTCGCAAGTTATATTAAATAATTATATAACTTCACTTTCTAAAAATACTTTAAATATTGGTGAGGAATATTAAGTTTGTCGTGGCTTTCCATACAAACTTTGTTATTGCTACTGACATTTAAGTTTGCATTTAAATGGCAAACAATTGCAATCGTTGACATTTTGCAAGCTGAATTCTTACGCAAAACTTTTACAATGCTACAATTAATTTGCAAAAAAAAAAAAAAACTCAGGCAAACAATGAAAATTATACGTAAAGCATTTGTCTGAATTTTCTCATCTGTTTAATGGGGTTGAAACGAAAATGGTTCAAGAAAAAAATGGTGCATTTGAAAGGTGTATTCATGCAATATTCTAACCAGCAGCTAATCCTCTTAGGAATAAACGTTCCACAAAAATTAACTTCCAACTGGCGAAATTTGTCTGCGTCATTTGAATTCGTCTTGGTTATATAATACGAATCAGATTCGTATTGTCGAAATGCATTTACAGCGATAACCATAATATGCATTTTAAAATGCGTGGCACTTTTTTGGCATGGCAGACGACTCACCATGACCCCCATTTCGATGCATCAGACTGATTCATCTCAAATTGCAATTTTCGCAACAAAAAAAAAATGCAATGCATTTGTTTGCAAACATTTTAGAAGGGTGTGCAATTTATACATACAGGAATTGCAACAAGCGTGCAGCAGAGAATTGGCACCCCTCTCCTATCTGTCTGTTGCGTGTAGCGCAGATTTCCCATCAAATCATGTGATTGTGTCTGTTTTTGTGTGTGAGTGTGTGTGTGTGTGTATAGAATAGAATGAGAATGGCGAAATAAATTTGAACATAAATCAGTTAATTGAAAACACAGGGAAAAAACTTAATGCAGTATTTATGCACACTATCGCGTGCGTTCTGAATGCAAGAATTTATGGCATTGCATTGCACAAAAGCATTGAACACAACAACAACAACAACAACAAAAACAAAAATGTGAACAAAAAAAAAAGGACTTAAAAAACCGTCTGTCTGCGTATATCCCGATTCCCGAATGTTTTTGCAGACAATGCTTTTATACTGAGTGCTGAGTGGTGTGCTCCGTGTTGCAGCCCTCGGATAAGTTTTGCACTGAAATAACGGATAGTGGTGTACGAGATAAAGTTTGGTATACTGTCGTCGCATGTTGTTATTTTTCTACGCTGTGTCTCCTAGAGATGTTGCAACAAAAATGTGCATTGCAATTGCATGCACAGTGTGGAGTCACTGAGACGGAAAAGCAGTCCCATTTATAATATTCGCCATTCACACAAACACATACAAATACACACCCCCTCGGAGCAAAAAAAAAAAATAAATAAAAAATGCGGAACCCGTTGACAACAATGTTGATTATTCGGAATTTGAAACAAGAAAATGGCATGAAATTCACCTAGCAAAACAACATTCGAGTGAAGTCTCACGGGAGCACAAATAGACGAATTTCGGGTTTGCCTTTCAGTATCCGACAATCCATACAGTTTTAGTTGCACAAACAAATCTACAAGTATGTACAATATATGTTTTTCACTTTACCTATAGAATGTATTAGCCGTAATAGAATGTTTTGTACTGCTCACAATGATGCGGTATTACACCGAATCTATGTGCTATTGCTGCAGTTTCACCATTGTCCAGGCATACACACTGAAATGTTGAACACAAGAAGAAGCTGATGGAACTTGGAAGTTCTGACAAGAAAAAACATTAAAAATCCATTAAATGTGTGCTTATCTGGTGCGCGCTTTGGAGCATTTGTATCTGACAATGGAACTCCACCACGCGTGAAAGGAAATGAGTTACAGTACACATCGCGCGTTCGGGCAGCATAACATAAAAATTTAGAGCTAACAATTGGTTTATTTGCTCAGTTGACTAATGTGTTTTGTATACACATTTTTTCTGAACAAGTGAGCAATTGCTGGCTCTTCTTTAATGTGAGCCTGATGTTTTATCGGGTAGCAATATCCGATTAAACTAATTAGGTTGTCCATCATCGGATAATTTTTATTTAATGTTTGTAAGATGCAGTTGTTCCTTTTTAATTCGAAAATTTGGTAAAATAATAACAAGCACAGCCAAATTGGATTTATTCTAATAGACGCCTGTTTCCATAGTAATATAACAGATCATTGATTTTAGTAGGGTATCGTAAGGGTCAATCCGTTAAAAAATATTTACGATTGCATGCACGAGTAGCACGAATAACAAATCCATACAAATATTTCAAAATTAACTACTAAATCCAGCGTTACATTATCGTATCAAATTGCATAATTTTTCGGGCATTTCTCAAAAGTTTTGCATTTTCATTAGCCATAGCAAACTTTATGGAATAAAGGCTGTTGTTTAGAAACTAATATTTAAATTTTCTTAAGATAGATACAAATGTTTTTTTAATATTTCACACTCCCGCCAGTATAGAACAACATTTTAACGAAAATCATTATGTATCTTTATAAAATTAAATGCACTCATAACGAAAGAGCTTTAACTAATTCAGTGAACGCCAGGGCAAGCTTACCAAACGCGTTAAACACACTTCCCACCTAAATATTGGTCATCGCGGCTCCCACTGCTCACTCAACTCAACGATAAATCGACTTCAATATAAAATATTGCTCATCTTTATGTCGGAAATAGGTATTCGTAAAATCATGAACACTCATGTATACATGCAATTACTTACTCATAAGTTTAAGTAAGATACATCAGAATGTAAAAGAATTTAAAAAAGAAAGTGTAATATAATTAAGTGCAGAACCGGATTAATTCATCAAATTGAAAAATGAAATTTAATACAACGTAATTGTGTGGTGTAAAAATAAAATAAAACCCATATTGAGTGCATCTGCTTCATACCCAATCACCATCTAAGCGCATCAATATCTTCACAATAAAAGAGGAGGAAAGTGAATAAAGATGTTTAATATTGCGCACCAGCACAGCAGTCCTCCGCTGGTATTCATGTTTGACAGTTTTGAGTGATGATGATGAAGATTAATGGGCAAAATAAATATGTACCCGCAAATGCAATAGACCTAAACTTTCATCTATATTCCGGGTATGATTTCATTGACCAAAAAACAACTCAAAATTTGTAATTTCAATTTTCAATTAAACAAAACAACACTAGAACCACAATAATATGATAATCACATTCACATAGATGCTAGTGTTGCAGATTACGTACACATTCCCCTGAACAACAGAACCATTAGTGAACGCTGAACATGGCCATATTGCAACAGTAAATTTTAAAACAATCAGTTTGATCAAAGTTGAAAATGTTATAAGGGAGGAAATGCTGTTTTATTAAATTTGCAATTAATCAAAATGGAAAGCCCCGGCGTTTTATACCCAAAACAGTTACCAACTCTCTCACACACACACACACACACACCCAGTCATTAAATTATGTTTTGCGTTATTGTTTCAAAATGGATTTTTAACGTCCTATTGATGCTTTTAAAGCATTCAAGCGTAATTAACTGTTCAAATGAATCGTGATTGGGGGGTGGGACATCGCAACAAAAGACTAATAATAAATGCCGATTTGTTCTCTCCTCATACATAACTAACACGCTGCCTGCCTGCCTGCATGCCAGTCTGCCATAATATGGAGTGAGTACTCGGTACACATTGGGCACATATTTTACATGAAATTGTGGGTGCCACATATTGTGGGTGATTGCGGCAAGTGTCTGAGGGTTTTGGGGTGGGTGAAATGCAAAACGTTTGTAACAAAATTTGAATTCAGTTTTTGAGGTTACGATGCGTGAAGGTTACTGTCAGTGGCTTTGTTCACAGTTCACTCTAAAATTGACTCCATAAGTTCACTCTTTATAATGCTTTGCGTATATATATATTTCTTTCATACCAAAAACTTTTCCACATTTAATGAAAGTTTAGTGAGCGTGGGTTGTAAGTACAAGTCGACTGTGCATGTAAAAAGGTAATGCGAATATTTCTGTTAAAACAGTGGAATTATCTTCCACACATACAACCCCTGTGAGGAGCGAAAAACTGTATTGAAATTTTCCATGAAATGTCCTTTTTTTGTGTGTGAAACGAGTGAAACGCATCCCCCTGAACCACTTTATTACAGACGCAAATGGAACTCAATTTTAAATCCCCCAAACTGTACCTATCCCCACCGCTTTCAGTCACTTCTTATACAGCACGATGAAATTTAATAAGACAAAACGACAAACTTTATTTGAACTTTTATACTGTTTCCATTGTTCCAATTCTCTTCAATCGTTCACTTTTCATTTCTATAAATATTTATAATGAAATTTTTGCCCATAATGTTTGCGCAATTGGAAAGAGTCGATAATTTCCATCAAGCCAACTAAGTGACTAAATGTATATGGATGAATACAAATGTACATAATATATAATTTTATGTAGTTGGTATATTCTGTAAAAGAAAAATGGCGTCCCCTCACTTAAATGGCTGGTAAATGGCTGGTGTGTATACATAATTCAAACTATCTGCTCTGATCTACAGAAAAACATTCAATTTCCTAATTGCCAACAATTTGTTTTTCCACGATTCCTTTTAGAATACGTATGATAGGTATACCGTTTTCCAATTCATGTTGTTTACAATTAATTTCCCATTTTCAATGCACTTCTTTGACTGAGGGACATGAAAATGTGTCATTAGGTATTTGTTTGTGCATTAATCGTCCAAAAACACAACATCGGTTTTCGTTTATTTAAATACCATCAGGACATTTAATTGAAGGGACTTAAGTTGATGTTTAATTTTGATAAAGGGCTAGACTATCAATAAATGTCATATCTTTGTTGGTAATCTTAAAAGTGTGCAACTCAACCGCGTTGAACTGCTGTCGAAATAATTCCTATCCGCTTTTTGAGCTTAAAATTTATATTATTATTTATTTTTCGTTGTGGCTCCATGTTTACTTACAAATTTAGAAGACCAAATTAAATGTCTTTTTTGTAAAGATCTTTAATTTTTATATTTTAATGAAAGGAAATTTAATACTTTTATTTAAAAATTGAGTATTATGACGGATGACCCCACAATAAGTACTGGAGTATAAGAATCTTTTAACTATAATAACAACATACGCACTTTACAATCTTGCAAGAAGTTTAAAAAAATTAACTTACTGCAGGATATCAAACGAAAAAAAAGTTTTTTTTTTAAATTTAAATCCTTATTTATTTAAAAGGTTGCATTTTTTATGGGCCTTAAATTCTTATTATTTATAAATTTTAATTATCGTTGTTAAACAGCTTTCTCTAACGGATTTCATCGAAAAAACGCCTGAATGTATGTTTTTGTGTAAATAAAAAACACATACCACTCTCCACAGACACGGTGAAATAATTTTGTTTGCATATATATTATATATAGCTTCCCTTGGATTGGAAAGATTTTGTGCAATGGAATGGTTTACAAAATATGTGTACAGTATAATCCTTAGAAAACACCAAATTGCATATGACGTCCCATCCATATAGTCGCGAAGAAATTGAGATTTAATTGGCAAACAAAAAAATGGGGGATTTTCTTCGGGCGTCATGTAAAATAGATTCCATCATCCCATTCTGTACCTAATGCGTTTACGGTTAAAACATAAGATTTTACATATTATTCGTACCCTTGCACTGCTATACACGTCATAATTGGTGTGGGGTAAACGAATTTATGTGCTAATATCAATATGAAGCATATTTAATTACGTCGTCGAAAAAAGGGGCTTTGTATATGCGTAAAAGGTTGATGGAACTTATGCAAGCGACGTTATTATGAAAAGGGGGAGAGTGAATGGAAAAATACCTTTAACCATCCCAAAGTGCTGTGATCACAATGACTCATTACGAACACTCTTGTTAGGCACAAATGTGCGGATAATGGCACGTCTGTCATACACTTTGCAATGGGGCAACAACCACAATTAAGAGTACAGAAAACCTATCAAATCTAAGACGGGTGTTGCTATACATGTACAGTGTACACGTTGTCGTATAAGTGGATACGTACCCCCATTTTAACTCCTACCTGTGTAGTGTGTACCAGCCATATTCGAAGCAAACGACTTTTTAATTTGCGCTCAGCACGAAATGCCTTGTTTTGGTGGCGCTAAAAATAAATGAAATGGGGATTAATATTTGCACGTTGAATTCGCTGGTGAGTTGTGCTTTGCTTTGTTGCGGCGCTTTGGAGTGGGGAATGGTTACACCCAGTCAACTTTCATATTATGGTGGTGAATAATTCAACCTACTACACTAAATACATACACATACTGAATATGAATAATAAATTTATCACAGACTAGACATGTTAATACTAGGGTGATTCTCTGGAACCGTTACGTTACGTTACATAATTAAAAAATACTGGGTAAAAATAACGGTTCCAATATAACGCCCCCCTTGCGATTTTTTCAATTTTGGGACCAAAAATTTACTTTCGTTTTTCTTCAAAATTTTGATGCAGAACTGTTAAACAAGTGATTCTAAGGTTTTTCAGAAATTATATCCATATAAATTTAGAAAAAAATTTCAATTTTCATGGTTAAAATCAAATTATAAAATTTTGAAAATATTGAGTTTTTTCCCTCACCTCCCTTGTTACATTTAAAAAAAAAAAAACTCTTTTTTGCATATTTTGTATTTCTCAAGCTAGTTTAGTTTCTCCACTACATTTTTCCATTTTTTTTTTTTAGACAGAATAGTTTTTTTTTGTTTTTTCACTACTTTTGTATTATGGGAATACTAATACATATTTTATAAACTGTTATATTATTGAAAATATAGCTTTCATAGTTTTGCTGTATATACATAGCTTTTTTCGCAATATAATTATAAATCTGGGAAATTTTAGCCTTCAAGCGTTCCATAAAAACATAAATAACCGTTCCAAATAACAGGTTACGTAAATAACGTAACACCTCTATCACAGACGTCACACAATGTTGTTTTATTTCGACACACACAAAAGGGGATAAACGAGGGTGAAAAGCTCTTTTCAACGAAAACACACACACACTGCACTGTATAGGCGTGCTGATACAATAAACTCTATGCATTTATTTAAATGATAAAACTGTAAAGCGTTACAAATGAAAGATAACGGAATAAAATACATAGTTGAGTCTGAAAATGTTCACAATATTTTTAAAACACCTCCCGATGAAATATGAGATCAGAACGATTATTTTAGTAAGAGTGAGTAATGCCTAGATCTTTAATTGTAAGCTTTTAAGTCAGGATACTTAAATTAATATGTAGATGTTTAAGAGGTGGGTGTCAAAAAAAACAATCAACTTAATGCATTTGAATTAAAACACATCCGCCCAAAAGTATTGTGCTTGCAGCATGTTTAACATAATGCCGAGTATGTCGTAGAATTGATTTATTCTTCCATCTGTGAAGGAGGCACATTTATCACGTCATTTTGCCTGGCATGTCGCGTTTCTTCCATACGCAACTGAACTTTCTTGTCTGATGTCTCACCGACTCATTCACACACTGGAACGATATTATTGTGTTCAGAATTGGTTTGTTCTGTTGTGCAAATAAATAAATGGTCTCCAGCCGTGGTTGCGAACAAGATGAATTGTTTACACAGTCTTCTTGAAGTATAATCACAAATGAGATAAGGCTGCTTCATGTTCTTTCCGGGTTAAAGCTTGTGCCAGCCTTCTATCTCCCAGAGTGGTATGTGTGTGTGCAGTAAGTACATAGATTTTGTGAAAACTCAAAATGTATGTTGTGTATGTTGATGCCGCAATACCTATGCGAGAGAAAAACACACAACGCAATGATTGTGCACGTGGCCAAAGGACATTAATTTATGAATAGCACAATGCTTTTGACACAAAGTTGCGGTCTACTGTGCCACCATTCCCCATTTGCATACTCCAAATAGATCATTACATAAAACGCCATAAATCACCAGGATGAGAGTGAAATATAGAGCTCAAATAAAAGCACAGACGATATTGTGTATTGTGTTTACACAGTTAAATTCATGTGGAAAAATGAGTAAAATTTTATTTCTAAAAATATTCCATTCATAATAATATGTCGCCCATCTCTTTTATAAAAATTCGCCTTTTGGGGGTGGATTTATGAATTTGTGTCTGGACAATAT
Organism: Sylvicola cinctus; assembly: GCA_963854165.1. Classification (NCBI taxonomy): domain Eukaryota; kingdom Metazoa; phylum Arthropoda; class Insecta; order Diptera; family Anisopodidae; genus Sylvicola; species Sylvicola cinctus. Next base: position 27,728,184 of record OY974083.1, on the reverse strand, counting down.
GGTTTATTTAATAGGGCTGGGATGTACATTTTTTTCAATAATGACGTCCTGTGGCTTTTTGTCCATAGCAGTATTATTGATAATAAAAATGTAGTTTCTATTATCAAATTTGTGAAACGGGTATAAAAACATCAGTTGATGTCCTTTGGTGACCTTTAAAAATTTTTGGGGAGGAAGGAAATAGTTTTAATTACGAGCGTTTCTTTTATGTCGTAATTCTTCAAATAATATTTATCTTTAATTTTTTGTGGTCATCCTCGACGCACGACAAATATATTATGGTCTATAAAAACTAGTGTGCATCCACTGAAAAAAGCACGTTACATTCTTCTTCATATTTCAGAAACATAAGAAGTTAAACTTATTTTGTATTGCCAATCCGATCTTAAATTATACGAAGCACAGTGGTCTTTGCAATAGAGAATATTTTACAAAGCATTATTAACGACCGACGATTTTTAAAAACATGTTAATTATTGACTAAAATTAAATTTATTTCAGATCACAAAAGAGAAAATGAATTCAATCTCCTTTAGTTTGAGTTTACAAAATGTTTCTTACTGCGATGTTTTTTTATTTTTTTAAGATTAAATATTTAACAAATAATAATATTACATTTGCAACACAGCATAAACAAGGCATGATCTATAATTAGCCACTTAATGATCGTTTAGTTTTTCCGATATATCGCTTCGTGTTTGTGGAAATTGCCTGTCGATGATTGCTAATTACTGTTTGAACAAGAAATTGATTAATAGCTTGCCATCTGACATTTCGTTTCATAACGGTTTGGAAAATACATTATTGTTTCTAAATGACGACCTGAAAATTTAACACAGGTTCTGTTTTATGTTGGGTTTGTATAAATTAATTAATTTGTCAAATTTCTCATTGACAGTTAAATAAACAATAAATGTTTTACATGCAATTAATTACTTAATCAAATAGCAAATGTGTTCATTTAAGTGTTACTTTTATTATTTGTATTATCCTTATATGATATATAATATTTTTATTTAAAACGTTTAAAAAGATTAAAATAAAATTTGGAACATTTAATTTTTTTTTTTTGGAAGTCAAGGGATATTGTTTAAAAACAATATTTTATAACATTTTCTTAACAACATTTCCGCTTGTAAAATACATATTAAGCTTTAAGAACGCTGCATAATCAAATTAACTGCGATATATTCAATGTCAATAACTTTAAAAAGACAAGTTCGTATTTCACTTTAAGGTCACAGTTATGTTAAGTTAATTAATAAAGTATGTACCGAATAGGAAATATGAAGACATACATTTTAGATTTTTTTAGAGACTTTGTACTTTGCCTTAAACTTTTTTCCCTCTTGAAAATTTGCTATTTATCCTTTTTAACTCAACTTTCTAAACCAACCATAAGGAGGCTGCATTAATTGAATTGAGCCTCTTAAAGGGATGAATACACCGTGCGACGTTATTGTAACCACTTCACATCTTTCTACGGTTTTAAGCTGTAGATAAACTAGCACCCTTAAATAAACATTTAGGCAGAATTAAACGTATTTAAAACAAAACAGACAGACTACACTTTTCGTCATTAAACGCGTTTACATTTTGACGTTTCATATATTTGCTACGATTTTTTTTATCGAAGAGGTATTCACGAAAATTTAATAACTTTGACCTTAAAATGTTCAAGATAAGTTTTTATTAAAGACCATAATTATGAGAATGACTTTTTGTTCTTAATGTGTTTGAAATATTATATAACATCAGCGTCTGCATATCAGCGTTCAGCGGATCCCATAAAATCATAAGGCTCATTTTATGTAATACGATTTGTTAAAAATGCATTTCAATGAATTTAAGTCAGTTGAGCTGATTTAAAAAAAAATTTTAACAGTTTAACGTAAACAAGACCTTGAAAAAATCTAAATTTAAAAATCAATGTTATCAAATAGCATCCGCAGTTGGTTTCAAAAAACGGTAGGCCGTACGAAAGTACACGCACCGTATTTTGTGAACTGAACGCAAAGTCTTTAACAAAATCAAGATCGTATTTAAATTACAAATTTTACAAAAAGAGACTTAGGTTAGTATACGAAAGGGTTAAAAGCGTCTATAGAATTGTGAGTGCTTTTTCAATGCACTTACCCCCAACACACTTGGCTCAAAGCCTGCCACATTCATTAACTTACATGAAGTAGCTAGTTACGTTGGGATACCTTACACCTATCACCCATGTACTGTAATTTTGTACGCTGACACAGAAATTTGCTAATTTGTTAAGTGGTCTTTGCACTCCTTCCGACTGTATTTGCATTACTTTTGCATCGCAAATCCACTGAGAGTTAAGGTGTTGGGACTTTCCCTATTTATAAGTTCAACCCACCAGGTGCATGAGACCCTTGCGATTGTCGATTAAACTGCAGTTGAATTAACACTTAAGTGAAATGTTGTACAGCGCAAATCACGGCTGTATATCATTTACTTCAAATGAAATTGCATGACCACATAAAACAAATCTGTTTATACAATCCACAAAATGCGCTAATTCATTAGGATTTGGATGATTGCTTCAATTAATCAAATCAGAAAATGTATTAAATGACATTCATGGGCGGCCACACATCCTACCATCATCCACCCACCGTAAGTACACGCAATGGCGGTAAAAAATGCCATTAATTCACGAGTGAAAGACTTATCATTTCTGGTGAAAAAACGTTGTGTGTGTGTGTGTGTGTGAATTCCCTTGCGAGAACAAAAGGTAAACTGATAACAATAACACCTGAGTGCAATTACTAAGCACGTTCGCATTCGCTTGTGTATACGAATGTCGGGGATGGTTGGCGGAAAAGCAAATAATATTAATATTACAGTAATAACGCACATTTATCAGGGACTGTGCTGAAGACGTACCAGATACCTATACTGTATACAATACAGCTACTCCAGCAAATGAAATTGGGTTGTGCTTTGGAGAAAATTGAGAGATAGATCGTGTAGTGTGCGTTAAGTTGGCACGATTTAATCCCAAACAGATATATTGAAGATAACGACACCTACACTTCACGTGTGCGTGTGTGTGTGTGTGTGTGTGTGTGTACTATAAAAGTAGTATTCCTACTCTTATATCGTTAAATATTATTAGTAGACATAATATAGCAATGTTGTTCGAATTGCTGCTAATGACAACCCTCATCCAATTTACATAACATTGGAATAGCGATAAAATCAAGATAAAGGCGTTCATTGTCCTTTAATATAATAATACGATGAAATGCTGAATGTGGTAAAAGCGCTGGTGAAATGTTTTACGGTAATTTCATGAAGTAAAAGCAGAGAGTGTGAGGCCGATTGGTGATTTTTTTGGATGAAAGTTTTATAACATTTTAAAAATTAATGAAATAGTAGGAAAGGAGAATATTTCATAATTTTTAAACTAAATTGTTTGAAAGTGTGACCATAAGAAAATACCTTAAATGTCAAAAGAAACGACACACTTACGAGTCATTCACAAAAAAATTTGGCCCTAGTAAATTAACCTTTTCCCTCGCACTTTTTTTCGATAAAAATTGAATTTGTCACTGGCTGTCTATAAATTTAGAACCGTTTTCCTCACCAAAACATTAAGGATTTACTTACCAAAAGGTGGTACTTATTTAAAATCCAAACTGTAAACGAAATAGTGATGATATTGATAACCTTTTTCATAACAAATAACTAAAAGTCAGCCTATATTCTCTGGTTTCTTAATCACAGCATTAATTTTGACCATCAATTTAAAGACTTAATTCCCAATTTCTTGTAAAAGGGGCCTCACAAAAAAATGCCAACGATACATGTTTGAAAAGTAAAACTTGATTATTACCAAATCATCACGCCCAATTTCCAAGACATTAATCTAACACGGCACGCGTTAATCAATTGAGGAAGTTGTAGTTAGATTAACTTCGTGAAGATATTTTATGTAGGGTTCTTTATCTTCGCTTCCCACACACAGTTATAATTTGCAAAGGAATGAAATGCTCCGACTCCACTGACGTTAATACGCATCCAAATGAAAATCATTTATTTGATAAATTCACACCAAATTTACTTTCGTCACAAACGCACACGTTCTGTGTCGTTGCGAAGAAAATCGTTTTGAATAGAGTTGATTGCAAAATTACGGCAAAGTTGTCGGTTGATTCTCGCACCAGCACTCCTGTAATAGTTGTGATGTGCACTCAGCAGTCAACACTGTACGAATACGCTGAACCGCCATCCATGCCACCCTCTTTTCATGTATTTATATAATATAGTCATTAAATCTGTGATGCTATCGGACTTTGAGTGATTTCGTCGTTCATGTATAGCCAGTTCGCGTACTACGGGCAAACGATGAATGAGTGATAACGACGCCATTACAGTTGAAAAGAAAAAATTTCCTTAATACCAATGCCATAGTTGAATGGTCTCGCATTCAATTAACATTAAATTAATGAACACGATATGTTGCTGCTGCTAATGATATTGTGCGAGCTTAAAGGCGTTCCGTGAATCGTGATAAGAAAAGCTCATGAATTGGTGCAGAGCGCTAAAGGGGTGCATTTTTTTCCCCTAGCTGATATTAAAATAATAATGCGATAATAGGTAAATATGGAAACTGTAGAAGGGTGCATGGTTCGATGACTTTTCTCAACCAATTGTTTCATGCAGCTAAATAACAAATATTAATATCCATTGTGTGTGTGTGTGTGAATACAGTTTTGCAGAGAGCTTTTCATGCTTTTCATGCACAGACTGCAGTGTGTGCTTAAATTTTCCAGTACATTGCCACCAAGAGTCACGAGCTGCAATTTCAACTTCCAACAACTCGTACATAAAACTAATATAATATGAAGAACGTTCATTCGCGATTTGCACAGGACTTGAATGCGCGCATTAAACATTTCGAATATCTACTTTAATATACATACACATATTTTTTCACATGCCGTATCAAGGAGTTTTCTAATAATTTATGCAGCCATCGCTGAGGTACACTCAGCCATAAATCAATTTTTGACTTTGCCAAATGGTAACAGTTAGGCTATATCCCAAAAAACTTAAATAAAGTGAAATGAGAAAAGTTTATGATGTTAGTTTTCCACTGCACATATATTTTATTCGTATTATCCATATTCTTGGATATAGTATAGAAAGTAGAGTGAATTAAACTAAATATTGAATTTAATGCACATATTTTGGACTTTCGCTTGTCAAATACTGGAATATCCTAAATTCCACAATAACACTTGATGGGCTAGTTATAGTCTAGATAGAAAGTAGAAATAGACAATTTAGGATGGAAAATAAAAGGTTCTATACATTTTCAACGCCTTAAGGAAGTTTTACTTTTTTTTTAAATGTTTCACAGGGTAATCCATTTCGATTTTATAAGAGTAAGGAATTGAAATTTAACAGCTGTACAATATAAACCACATCTAAACTTACATTTGTTTAGTTAATGTTTACAATAAAAATCGAAAGAGTTACAATAGTTAAACAGTTTTACAAAAATAGTGATTGTGCCGTGGTCACATTTCGCGGACTACGGGCAGATTATGATCGTCATAATCGATATCGATCTACACAATGCGAACATTGGAAATAACTAGTTTAGTCACAGACAACTTATGACATGGGCGTTGTCAATTCGTAAGTTGGGCTAAAAACAAAGCCGTAGTGAGTCAAAATATTGAAGAAGATTTAACGTTTATTATTTATTAGACAATCCTCAAATCGGCAGCAATTGTAATACGAAATTTGTCAAGTCATTTAATAGTTGCTGCCAGAAATATGCGGAAATGTCATAAAATATAGTCCGAGAAAATATTCTGTCAAATATCCCGGCAATGTTATTGAATGTTTTAGAAGTTAAAAAAAACTGAAAAAGCGCGAAATAAATAGACGAAAGTATACAAAAGTACTTGGACTACTCAAAGTACAAGTTATTCGAACTGATACGTGAATGCTTCATACAACTGCAGCATCTGGAACTGAAACTGACAAAATTAAATGCTTTTTATTTTATAACAAATCACCATAAAATTTTAAAACTAAAATAAAAATACTGCGTGTAAACTGTAGATAAACCCACTCCATTATAGAAATACTTTTAAATGCAATTTGCAAAAGGTAAAAGCCGCTTTCAATTTTATAAATTGACCGGATAAGTATTTATTTTAAAAATGTACAACTGAAATCAGTTTTACCGTCTATAATACCTCAATTAAATGTAGCACAGAGGGAGTCTGCTCATGCAATTCCTACATGTTTGCGTGGTTTAATGTTAATTGCGGACAAAGAGGGCGCAAATTTAATTACATTGTCGAATGAACATCAAAGCACCCCAAAAATGTAACTCACTTGTGCAAGCTTTTGCTACCCCAAAAAAAAATGCTACACCATTATACATCGCACACCGACATTATGCTTATATGGCCAATGTCAAATGCATTATTGCGCTCCAGTGCACCGCACACGATGTAGGTGCACGCACATTGCACTTGTAAAGCCAATATGGAAACAGTCGGCTGCGTCAATTAATCAAATGATTTTCGCCAATATTTACAAAATGATAATTCTTGTGTACCAATAAAAACATTTATTTTTGTGTTGCATAATGCATTGAAATGCATTTTGAAGTGACAATGAAATCACAAGTCACAACGATTAAATTGCAGTCGCCATCACTGATTATTCAGAATACAAATACGTTGTAATGGAATGAGGATTAATCGCAATTGTGTGTGAGTTTATAAACACTTTTATATATTTGCCGGATTATGGAAAATTCATTTTTATAAAAACAGAAAAATAAACTCTGAAAAGAATTTCTAAACGTTCCAAAATTTTCGAATAAGTCCGACTAATTGTTTAGCCATCAATCATTCAAAATGTGTTGATCTAATTTAAATACCAGCTTACATGCGCTATTGTATACATAACGGTTACACTGTACATTGCGTACACAGCTACACATAAATGGGGGATACACCAACGTGGTATTATTCAGGGTTTTAGTGCTCCGGCCAATTTGATTGTGTGTGAAATCCACCACCCATATAGCAGCCCGTTCTTCAGCAATCGTTGCACATTTTTGCTGAGCGCTTTCACCCACATGACCCGCAATTTGGTTTTCATTATTGTGCACTGCAAAGTTCTCCACCACGTTCCGTTTCTCCCTTTCAATGCACACAGATTTACGAATTGCAGATTTATTGCATCAAATTGTATTAAAATTTGATTAGTTCTGCACGAGAAAATCAAATCAATTCTTGTTTATGTGTGCGCTTATCAGGAAATTGAAAATTATTTTATTTTTTGTTATTTTATTTCTGGTAATTTTATCTCGTATTCATGCGATCCGCTGTGTAGCGGAAATGATTGGTTTTAATAATCCACTTCAGCAAGCTGTGTTATCAATTTTCCTGTTGATATTAAACTAATTGTTATTACACAATATACAATATTCATGTTCCGAGAATTTGATTTGCACTTCAACACAATATATTCTGCATCTGGAGCACTGACTAGCTTTTACATATATTAAGTTACGTAAAACACAATTTAAACGTGTTGATCTATTTTATGGTAAAAATAATTATCGTTCACAGTTAAAATTCAGCAAAAACAGTCACTCATATTTTTCCAATTGCAATTATCAGCCATTATTTACACCAAAAATAACAGTCATGGCCACAAAAAAAAAACATTAACATTTCCCACAAATTTTTATTTCACACTTTTGCAAAATCCTCCGGAATTACAAATTCGAAGACAAAGCAAGTAGCAACACACGATGCGACGTAGCTGAAAAACACATTAATCACTCCAAAATTGTTATGACATGCGATTTACTTTCGCACTTGTGTATAAAATATCTTTAGGGAAAAACAGCGTGTGTGTGTGTGTGTGCTTTAACATGCCCCAACAAGTGGGAGAAAAATGTTTTGTAATAGGTTTTATATATTATACTACACAAAGGAGAGCTGCAGGATTGACTAAGTGGACTCATGCGTGTAATTGAATTCTTTTACCAGCACCTATTCGGATGGGTGGTAAACCGTTGAATTAGCGAGAAAGCGGAAATTAGTACATTGTGACCAGCGGAATTGTTTTTCAAATGTGGAGGAAGTAAGTGAATACAGCTTAAAGCTTTAGGATACGATGTCCTGCATTTGTATAAGCCCTGCTAAATTATTATATATCTTTCGATTTTATTATTTATTTTTGCAGTTATGGTTTAATGTACTGCCGACATGTATAAAGTAAAATGGTTGCCAAATTAAGGACGTTTCAATTGTGAAATTAATTAAAAGTGAAATTAAATAAAAGCTAATAGCCACAGGAAGGCTAAATGTAAACAGATTGCTAAAATATCTATTCTTGCGATGGAACAAAAAATAATTGGTTAACAAAATCCTTAATCCTTGCAACTACGGAAAAGGATTAGCAAATCAAAAACAAAGGAGCGCAAACATTTCTTTACTTCCTTTCCCATCGATCTCCTCTTTTTGCGTAATAATTAGAAAAATTGCATTTTTTCAAGGAGGAATCAGGCGGGGATTCGATAAGCCCAGTATAGATTTGGCATTAACGCATTTTCTGCCCAATTAAGAAAAAAATTAATTTTTCCAAAAGGCGTATTTAACATTCAAGGTCAAGAAATTATAAAATTCCTCTCTTGATAGTCCAAAATACCATGGAAATAAGCATTTAAGATTCAAAGTGGCATAAAACCATAACAAACTAAATAAAAAGCCTTATTTCTTGATAATTTATCGACTTTTTTTTTTTGCTATGACAAAGTAAATCAATTTACTCGTCAACTTGGATAGGAAAGACATTTAAAGCCGTCGCGATCCTTCACAGATGTGACCGCCAAAATACGAAGCCAATCTGTCATATTATGAGCTTTTAGGAAAATAAAGAGCAACGGAATTTAAACACTTATTTAAGTGAACATTTACGTTACAGATCTTAACTCTTGTAAGTAGAGGCGGCATCATAGGTTTTGTGTTGTGAAATGCGGACGATTTTAAATGACAACCGCTATTTGTTCATTGTCATATTTCTTGTGTACCCGCAGGATTATGCGGAATTTTAAGCATTTGCATACAAAGTATATTGGATTATGTTAGAGAAGTCATCGTAAAACTGTAACTAATTCCATTTGGAATTCTATTAGTGAGTTTAATTTCTGAATTGAATTAAAAGGATTATTCAAGGATGCTTATAAGCTTATACTCAATTTGACTCGAGTCCTAAATGTCCGCATGCGGGAAAAATTCACCAGCCACAATGGATAGGTATGCAACCAAATATTCATTTACGAATATAAATTCACCTAAACCAACTCATGTAAAGGATTTTCTTACTAGGATTAAATGCCAATTTACGTAACGTTGAGGTTTACAACGTTAAATTGCTTGTAGGCATTATGGAAAATATGAATACAAAATAAAATGTTGGCCAAAATTATCTACTTACGTTGGAAATAAAAATGTCGCAACCCTTGATCCTTGCTATGTGAAATTGATTATTAAATTGAACAAACCACATTTCTCCTTGAAAGACATTCGAACAATTTAACCTCTGTCATGCAACGTGCTATAATCGTTTCACATATTACCTAAATACGAATAAAGCCCAAGTTTTGAGTACTTACATCCTTCGACATAATATTATAAACATTACAGCACATTTTTAGCAACAAACGTGTCCTGCACATGATACAACATATGGCATGCAACATGACGTGACTCAATATGTTTACATGTGTACATTTGACGAAAGCGACGTCTTTCATCATGTTTCATTCAACCAAATTCTTGCTTTTTTTATATTTTGTAGTTTTCTCTTCCTCCAACGGCATATTATAAAAACTTGCATATAAACATAAAAATTTGAATCAGAAACTGTCGTCCCTCTATAAATAAAAAGCTCATTTGCATAACAAATAAAACCAAAGCAGGGTTTCCTGACTTCCCCCATGCTGCCATGCACTTTGTTGTATAAAGAAAGTACAGCAACATAACGCTGATGCTTGCATATCGCTTGTTTGTTCATATATTATATCTTTCATAATGTTTATGTAGAACCCTCCCTCCCCCTTACTTGAGTATTTAATTTACTCTAACTAAAAGTATCACGGCATTGACTTCTTCAAAAACAAATTGTCTACAATAATTGCAACTGTACGTCCATTTATCTAAATTTTGTACGAATGACTACGGCAACAATTTAACGGCAACGGCATTAACGGCAGAACAGTTAAAGGCAACGGCAAAAATTGTAACGGCAACGGCAAAAATGGTAACAACAACGGCAAAAATGTCATAGGTCAATTTTTTATCGCAGAATATTTGAGGTAATTTGGAACGCAACTTGTAAAATGTCTCGACAGGGACGCGGTAGTTTATAATTAAGTTGCCACTGAAAATAAACACTTCTAACGCACACCCAGTTCGTGTGCATTCAGTAAAATTATAACCGCAATCAATATTATAGTGCCCGCACTGCAAAAATGTACATGAAAACTCAAACAACAATTTGCCCGACACTTGACAAAATAAATACATGTGATTTGCTGTATCTGATAGAACTTCTGGCGACATGTTTTATGCATGTAACGATTACTTTATAAGGTGTACGCATGCAAACAGATGCTGCAGCATTTTATTAAATACTAGCAGAGGAACCCGTGCGTTGATTACATTTTTTGTCTTACTTCTGAAATATCTTTCTACTTTCTAAAATACAATACAACAGAAATTTTGCAACTTTATTTCGTTTTTTTTTTCCTCGTTTATGAAATTTCTGCATTGGATGTGATTATAAAAAAAATCTTTACCATAAAACCGTAATCGTGGAAATCCACAGAATTATGCTTGAATTTTTTTAGATGATCGTATCAATTTTTATATGTAAGACGAACTTCATTACCGCGGAAAATCGCGGAGGTTTTGGCAGATTTCTTCTTTTTACTAATCAAATACTGGAAAATCGGTTCCCGCAATATACTCCAAATTACTTCTGGAATGTTGAAAAATACGTGTGAAAATTTACGGAGCGATCTGATTTCCAGTTTCAGCCTGATTGATAGTATCGCCGAAAATAGTGGAATTTTCGCGGAATTTTTAGAAAGGTGTTTCTTACGAAGAGAAACACTGTTAAATCGATTTCCCAAATAATTTAAGGAATTAGTCAATCTTTTCACGAACCGCGATTTTTCATGGTTTTCGCGTTTCATTTCGCTTTTAAAAAATGCTTTTGTTGCTTTCCGCATGCTGACAAATACGTGTGTAAGTTTCGTATTGATCGTACTGTCGGTTTAAGCCTGGTTGATTCCTATACTCACACACTTGTTTAAATTTTAAAATTTTAGATAATTCCGCGGAAAATTGCGGATTTTTTCGCGATGTGAATTTTACTAAATACTGACAATTCGATTCCCCAATAATTTTTAGGAAAAGCTAATTTTTTCGCGGTTTTCGCGTTTTTTTTTCGCGTTAAAAATACGCCAATGATACTTCTAGAATATTGGCAAGCAAATCGTTTAGAAATTTATATGTTTTTGTTGTTTGTAATATTATTAATTATTAATAAAGGCTTTCAGGAGCTTTGATTAACATATTGCATTAGGGATCAGGAATTTTAGCTCAAAACGCTTCAATCAAATAAAATGGAAATAAAAATGTGTGCATATTCTTATATTGTGTGAAACGTAACGATAAAAGCTTTTCGACACCAATAAATCCGTCTACACGTGAAAATGCTCATGCCCACATGTAATTCTATTGTGTGACTTTTGTACAAATCATGCACATTTTCTAATGCGACACTTGTCGTACATTCGGGTGTTAACATTCTCTACTCAACCACCGTATTTTGCTTGAATAATTTGATTAGTTCAATAATAAATAATGGCATCCGAATCGTTATACCTATTGAACAGCTGCTCACACTCACATACTGCATACATTTTATATACAGTACAGGTATTCCCAAAAGTCTAAGGATGCAACTAATTCACCTGCATTCTTTTTATATACAAAAAGACCCCCCACTACCACCCCAAACATACATTCACTCGGTAGATATGTTCCCGTATTATAAAATTGTGATTGTGGGGGGGAGGAAAATAACAATTGAATTTCCATAGCACAACCGCCTTCAGGCAAAATACCAATTCGTATTCCGTACTCTAGCCCCCTTCCCACTTCCCAGCCTTTACCGTATTCGAAAACAATCTCCAAGGCGACAGTTGACACAAATTTTGCGCCCCTTTCACTCTCCCGCATATTTGTCCAGGTGCATTTGTAATACGAGTCATTTATTCAATAATTGCTATTCTACAGCAGTAAATCGTTGCATTTTATATGAATGAGACAAAATGTGAACGTTGGGAGTTTATTGGGAAGTGTGGGTAAACACGAAACGGGTGTTGAGTTTAAATTGTGCTTGTTTGGTTTTTATTTATGTCGTACATATACCGACATGATTTCTTTAACGCGAATGTAACGTTTTTGTAGGACATTAGCTCCGTATTTTACTTCCATTTTAATGCGCTCGCCAAGTGAAAAAAGGCTACTAAATCAATTGAAGGTCAATATGTATGTGTACGTAAGGAAATCTCAAGAGCGTATAAACACTGACCATAGCCATAAAACGTTGATTCGGGAGCAAGGCGTAACCAACATAAATTATTCGGAGGCCCATAAACATTTGCGTTGGTCCAATTGGTGTGGTATAATGTAATGTAATATGTTAAAGGAGCAACTGGGTGAAACTTTGCAATACATGAATGGTTTCTCAACTTGTTGTAACCGAGTATGAATTAAAAGCTTTTCGACATTTTATTTTCAATTCCTATGAGGTTTTTCAATAAAATTGTTTCGTTTTTTTAAATAATTGTCAATAATATTTATAATTGTCCCTATTTTTAAATGTGATTCCTCAAAGAAAATAATTTGTTGTACAATTTGGGAATCCATACTTTTGCTCAACCCCAAGATTTGTTGTAAGTGAATAATTTAAACATCACATCCCTTCACATAATTTTTTTGACCAGCAACAATTTTCATCCGTTGAAAAGGAGTTGAAAAAGTCATCATTAACTGGGTTGTTTGATTATCATCAACACATAGGTACGTTTTTTTGGTTGGCAATGGTTTAGTTATTTTCAAAAGGGGAAGTTGAGATTGTGCGCATTTCAGACATGCCAAACTCAATGACCTTTCGAAAATTGCCCAAGTTAATGCGCACGCCCGAGTCATTTCAAAAATTCATGGGGAACTAAAAGTCATGATCGAATTTTTGCTCCGCATAATGAATTTCTGGGCAGTCAGTAAAATCCTACGTGATTGCTGTGAAACAGTTTTCAGCGTTACTGCGTGGGAATTAGACTGATCTGACTGCTTGCGTATAGACACAACAACTGTAAAGTTTAGTTTTCTCAACCAACCAACGAGTGATTGACCTACATTCTATATTACGGCTAACATCTATATATCAGATGGATGAAAAAAGTTCATCCCTTCATTAAACATAATATTACGTATACGTTATTGAAAATTCCAAGAGTTGAGCGGCATTTAAACTTATAAGTGATAAATATTCCATTTTTGTGGCCGAATTCAATTTGCCAAAGGTTGGTTCGTTCAGTTAAAAGTTTCAAACAATTCGAATAAATTAGCGTGCAATTAATTCAATAATTTAAATTTCTCTCAACGCGATTGAATTCAATGTCTGAGGGTGGAATAAATGTGCAGCACGTTATTTTTGAACAATTCCATGCATACTCATGACGAAGCCTATTATGCCGAATGAAAGTAACATGTGTTATGAATCGTGCTATAATTTCAGCTCACAGCTTTTACACAATTCGACGCACTACTCAACCCTCAGCCCTCCACATACTATATTATGTGTACAATTACTATATGCTTCAATGTGGATATGCTCGCTCGTCTGGTTTTGAGCGCCACCATGGAATTAATAGCACTTGAAAATTATCGATTTACTGTGATGATGCCTGCGTGGAAATTCAATTCGTACGATGCTCTCAAGTTTCATCCAAAATCACTTTAAAGCTTTTGCTGTGTTCAGTAAAAAGAATAATTTTCATTTTATGAATGCGTATTTTATGTTTGTGCGAATATTGAGCGGAATCCGCGCGAGGACTTCTGTAACAGGGAAAACTTTTGGCGTTGTGTACTGTATTATGCGAACAAGAACGACGAGGAAAAATGAAATGAGTGCGTCTTGTTGAATGAGAAAATTTCGAAAAATATTATGTATAAGCGTGTGTTTATAAAAAAGTTGGTTGTCGAGTTAGTGGAATGCGTTTTTTTATTGTTGTGAATGTATCTGTTCATTTAAAAGTTTGTAAATTTTTTTCAGGAGGTTAATAGAGTCAATAGAGTTAGTTAAAGGGATCTTTATATTAACTGCAATTCTTTTCTTCAGTTTGTGAGTGTGAGTTTATTTAAATTGGCTTTAACTCTTAATTATAGTGCAGGAAAATTTGTTTTTGTTGCTGTTTGAAAAGACCACAAAATTAATTGTGCTCGAAAATTGTTTAGCTTTGTAAAACATTTGTGTACAGATTAGAAATTTAATTTAAATCGACACAGTCTTTAAAATTTTATTAATTTTCTAAAATTATTTGCCCACACATTTTATTTTTAGAGCCAACAAAATTCTAATAAATGTATGCAGAAAACAGCATCTCTTTAAGTCTAATTGCACAATTAATCATTAATTTTATTAAATAGTTAGATCGTAGTTTCTACACACAACTCACCCTTTCAAAATTAAAAGTTTTATCCGGAATTAAAAAAAGAAAAAAATTTAAGGACATTCCACTGCACAAATATGCTCATACATGAATTTTTGTTTCGACATGGAGAATGTAAAGTTGAATTTCGTACGCACCAAAAATTCCTCTCCATAACGAATTGTCTTACATATTTATTCGTCCTAATGGAAAATTTTGTTTTCCTTCGAATTCTTTGGAAAGTTTTAATTACATTTCACTGTCCTGTCAATCATTAGATCATCCCGATGAGACGGGAATTTTACCCTTACGAAATATTGATTAAAACAAAATCGTACGCCGCATATAGCGGAGGGCTTGGCACAATATGTGAAATAAAACCCCATGGGGTGCAATTAGCAACGAAATATTTTTACTCTTCGAAGTTCGAGGTTTAAGTGAACTTTTCAATTAAAGAGATTTTCTGAAGCGTTTCTTAATTTTAAGTGAAGTGTTCAGTCTTTAGCATGTAGTGTAGGGTACTCGTAACTTTATAGGTAAGGAACATTTCATATTGCCTTAATATTATTGAATACGTTTTGTATATCAATTTGGTAGTTTAACATTTATTCAATTAATGCAATTTATATTCGAATTTTTATTGAATTTCAGAAAAGCTTGTTTGTTATTGATATTTTGTCATTGTTTCTACTCATCAGCATGAATGTAATAAAAAAAGCTGTCGAGTGATCTTGTCAAAAGGATTAAAGTTTTGCAAATTCAAAGACTAGGTGCTCTTTTGAAAACTTATCAGAAAAACAAAACATTTTTGAATTGAGTTCGAATGAACTCGTCAAAAATCAATTGATTGACCCAAAAAAGTCATTGAACAACAATAGTCAACAACCAATGACAATTGACACCAATTCAGCAAATCAGAACAGACAAACTATTTCTAATTGAAGTGTTATTGGCATTATTAGTTCAACCCTTGTTTTCGTTTTATGGTTCTCGAATTACAATTTCGTTTTTACCATGCAGGTAATTGAGATGCCATTTCAATGAGGAAGTTCAAAGTGGAAACATCAATATAACTAAAGGGTCAAGTTAAAGACTTCCAGCGTTGTAGGTACACACATAATATATTCACAAATAATGCACCACACCAGCCGACGATTAAATTTAAGTTTTCAATTAAATGTGCGCTCTGTACAATTCAAGTTGCTATGTCAATGCTTCAGATTATAATTTTATATTTATCACATTTGTAGATAATAACGACTAACGTCGCTGCCAAATATAAACAACACCAAGAACGATATAGGCATCCAACAAAACTCATTGGAAGTGCGTGATCGGGTGTCGTCTTTTTGCTTTTGTTTGTGGTCTTACATGATGTGGTGATATACGTGCACATATGAGGGTAGGTACTGCCACACTACAATCCAAAGTTGGGTGAGCATCTTTTTTGCGCCCTCTGCATGCTCCCCGATATTTATGTGCCAAACGTGAGATACATAATTTGGGTTGAAACTTTTTTGTGTGGATTTGGGAATCATTTTTTTCCATTCTTTAGATGCTGTGTAGACTTTACCCGATCTGTTGTACAGTTCGTATGGTTAAATAAAACTGTACCAAGTCATAGCTATAAGAGAGGTGTGTTTTATTATTGCACGATAGATTTTGTGTAAATGACGCTGAATTGAATTAAATAGAATAATTTGAACAAAAGGCTCCTTGAGGTTTCTTTTATTATTTATTGTATTTCGTAGCATTGCTGCTTGCAGTAATTTAATTTTTTCGCAGCAAGTACTAACCAAGAATAAAGTGGAAACTTACATAATATGTCGTTTTTGATAAAAATACATCTACTTTTCAATAGAAATTAAAATGAAATGTATTACGCAGTATGCTCTTCAAAATAATTACTGAATCACCTCAGCTGGTGTAATTGAAGCAGTGCTAAGATTTTTAAATTAATTCTTAATTGCGATTCACGTTCCTAATTGGAGCAGAAGTCGAGTTAAATAATGGTTCAAATAAGTCATTGCATTTCTTTCAGCGACTTTTACACTTTTTAATGAAATATAAATTCAGGTTTTGTATCCTACCTTGTGATGTGGCATGAATCTGATCGTCAAACAGCAAAACTACTTAACTTAGCAATTCAAATAAAATGGTCATTAGTATTTCAAAAAGGCATTACGCTTTATACAAATCAAAGAAAGTTACACTCATTTGGTTTAAACCTTTTAGTTATGCCAAATCTACATCAATAATAAAAATATTCAGCGAAGAAACAAAAGCAAAAATTAAACCATAAGAAAAGATTTAATTTTGAACTTAATTCGTACTTGTCAACTTATACGTCATAACATCAAATTACGTTGTACTATTTTAAACAAAAGTCAAAATCACATTAAAAACACAAATTGCAAAAATGTGTGTCATACGTACGAAGTAAAAAGGTATTCCAGCAACAGGATTGACGTTAAACTCTACGAAATGTGAAGCATATTTGAAGTTAGCTGTGTGCGGCCACACAACTCTTGCGGAATGATGCAGCTCATAATGAAGACTAGCGCAAAGCTTTTATAAATATTTATTATTAAAAGAGGGGCTTGTGGAGCAACAGCAGGCAGACATTACTCCTGCAAATTAAAAAGTTTCTCATTGAATTCTCTGAGTTTCCCGCCTTGATTCCTTTCAGCCGCCCCCGCACTGCCTCAACTGAACATTGGATTGTTGGGATGTATATGTGTATGTGTGCGTGCAGTAAGAAGCTTATGTTCCAGAATACTTGAGAAACATATAAAGCGAGTTGGCAAAGAAAGCAAGAAAAAGTGGAAAGTAGTACAAATTGAACAATATCAAATGTTGAATAGAACAAGGAAATCGGTGTATGTGTGTTTCGTTGTGTAAGTAGACTGGTAAATGGTTTCCGCAAACATTGGTTCTAATATCTACAGAATTGTACATTTAACGGACAACAATTGCTGTAAATATGTACATTATTCTTGGTGGAACTTAATATTTTTTTGAGCAAAAGAACATTATTGCACTAAGTCCTAACATCATTTTGTTTTAAGTTCATCAGCAAACAACTTTCAATAAATTAGTTGCAACGAAAAAACACTTATAGAAAGGACATTTAAAATACATGAATTCATAAATAAAAATATTCGAACATGACAAATTAACAAAATATTCAACCATAAATTCTAAGTTAATTAACAATAAAGTGTTACCTAATTAATATTTAAATTGATATTACTAATTGAAAATACTCAAATTAATTTAGAATTTCTAAGAACACTGTAGTTGTAATTATAAAATAAAGGATACGGAATTCCATTCGTCATTGTAAATTTTTTTAGTAATATATCTATGCATTATGGCCCCTTGCAGTCTGCTCTTCCCTTTTGTGCTTAATTATATACACAAGATCCTTTATTGAGCATGCCTGCAACATGAAATGTAAACAATAGATAACGCGTATTAAAAAGAAACATGCAGATGGGCATATCAAACATCTACTCTGTCTCCTACACAGTTACAACTGGTCTGGCGTTACACAGGACGAAACAAGAAAAGGCGCATAATAAATATGCAAAACTCAAACAAATGGAGATACATTTTTTAATTAAAAACTTGAAACGAAATCTCCTTGAAAAGGAATTCGTTGCAATGAAAATTGCCCATGTATTGTTGAAAATCGGGATGAATAGGACTTAGTCGGGATTATGTAGGTACATACACTTTAATGCAACATTATCGATCACATAACCACACTGTAGTTGGTGTGTTGTGGACATCCACCACGCTGAAAATGTATACAATTTAATTAAACTCAACCGACTGCATAAAATATAAATCCTAAGATTTTAATACCTGCATAATTGATATCAAATAATTTCAAGTACGTATTACATTGATTTTAGAATGGCGCAATTACACTTGTTTTTATAACTCGCTTGCATTAAGCACTGGCTGGTGCACACCGCCAATATGCCTGGATTAATACAATTAACCGCATTGAATAAGCTTTACCGCAATAAAACGACCACCTAAATTCAAATTGTTGTATATCATTGAAATTTTTTTTTGTATAAATACGATTACGAGTACTATAACTATTGGATATTAATATAATAAACTTTTATGCAACCGAATTTAATTAATTTTGTAATTAACGGCAAACAATAAATAACGGAAAAGGGAGAATGAGATAAATACACGCAGTAAAAAAAAACGTAATTTAACGAGAAAATAATATTGTGGCGGTCAAACATTTATTAGTTTGCGCATTTCCGTCCTAACTAGTTGGGTTCCCCATCAAACCAGCAAACAGTACACCGTGCAATGTATTATGTGATTGGGAAAATCCACCACCCCAAAGCCGCAATTGCCATATGAAGCAAGGATGCATAATATGCAATTATTTAGTAAAATGCCGTTGAATTGAGAGGGTTGGCATCACAGCAATTTATGTACAATTACTGTACATTTTCTTTTACATAATATTTAAAGGGTGTTCTCTGTTAGTGGTCCACTGACCACCATTTTCAAATTATGAAAACAAATTATGAGGGTGTTTGATATTCTCTTTTGGCAAAATTATACAATTCAATCCCACTAGCCTGAATTGGAGTGTGGGGGTACACATGATTTTTTTTTTCGCCCACACCCCCTGGGCTTAGTTGAGGAGGGCAAATTATTTTTGAAAAGTGTCTGAAATAAGTCGTGTAAGAACAGTAAAATAAAAGTAATAATGCCGGGATAATAATGCTTAGAAAATAACAAACCACATTGAACTGCAAACTATAGGAAGGCGTGACTCGATTATTTTCTCTATAACTACTACCCGACTACAAAGTACAAAGTAAAAATAATGTAATAAAAAAATATGTTCACACTCCAGGCAAACGATTGATTAAACGAATTTAATTTATTTAAACGATTTTACCATATCATTACAAATACATTGAAGCCATTATCTGTTTGATTGCTTCCAACTGTTACATGATTTATTGAAAAATAAAAGCTTCTGTTTAACTTAATATACACTGAGCTTGTTTAAGTTTCACATTGCAGTGGAGTTTTATGCTTGTGTGGGTGGGTGGGTCGTCGGGGTGGAAAATTAAATGGAACCGCACAGATCCCAATGGCACTAAAATCGAGTCAACTATGTAATACATTGCCGCGTTGTCAGTTAAATCGATCGTAGACATGCTCATCATCCCTCCCTGCATGATATTTTTTAAGCATAAACATTACAGATATTATAAATGTATGTTGGCTATATTTACGTTGTACGCATATACACCAGTTTAAGTTACGTCGTTTATATGCGGCTGATTTGATTGCGAGGCCTCAGTCTGTCGCATATTATGCAATATGCATTATCATTCACATTGTCATAAATATAATCATAATAAAGTATGTGGAGTGTAAGGGAAAACAACCCGGAACACACAGAGATGGCAACTGGGTTGGTTAGGAGAAACTCAAATGGGGTAACGTGTGTGGGTGGGTTGTTTTCTTGTACAAAATCACGTATGAGGGTTTTTTTCCTTTCTCACTTGCTAGAATATCATCATAATATAGTGATGAAAAACTTATTCATTGTGGTTGGGAAAAATCTCCAAAGGCCCATTAATTTTTGTGCTTCGCCTCTTTGTTTGCAGTCTTTTAACTATCTTACACGAGCACGTCGACTTTAAAGGCGTTCTTTTTCTGGTTTAGTAGATTTTAAGGTTATTACTACATTGTGGATCAAAATGAACGTAGTTATGAAACTTACGCACGTTTTTTTACTAAATCAAAAGGCGATGAAACAATGTTTTGAAACATTCGTTTTCTTCAAAACAAACAGCGTAAGAAATTTTGGTGTACTAATTAAACGTAAAAGAAATAATATTTAAAGGCTTATAAATTGATAGTTGTTTTAATATATCTATTGAGGTATAATAAGATTTTACACTTCATAGATTTTTTTTAAATTAATGTAGTAAACCATCACACCGCATTTTATTTTGTATTCTTTGTACATTCAAAGTGTTGTGTGGCTTTCCCTTTCACTTGACTATTATTTCATTTACTATAGAAACCCCCATCCCATAATATCTTTTTTCTGTGCGTCTTCAATGCAAATGTATGCTAAAGTAGTGTAGGCCTGATGAAAATCAAAAGTCTCCATCTTGCAAAGCGATTAATGTAAATTTTAGCATCTTGTGTGCTTGTGTGAATTGCAATTGTGTTTTTTAATCAAATTTGTTAATGCCTTACGGCTGCAGAATATCGTAATATTATAAGATATTATATAATGGTAGAGAAACTTGTTTAATCTAGTGTGGTTTATGGATTATCTAAAAAAATACTATTTACGAGTAGATATTCATTAGAAATGTGTCATGCTAATTAAAATACACGATTTCAATGGATTGTTAAAAATCTGGGTTTTAAATAAGTCTTAATGTTGATAATTCCTCGGATTTCCTCGCCACATAAGCGCCGTGCAATATACCGTAATGAAACTGTGTTTTGAATTCAATGATTTTTAACTGGAAATTGTATTGTAAACGAGATTCTGAAAGGAACTTTTTTTAATGCGTATTTTATTTTAATTCGGTTCGTATTGAAAAATCTTCGTAAATCTACATAATGTAATACGTTTGCGAATATAGCAAATGCATTTAAAATCTAAGAATATTTTGAAGGATTCACTGATGAAATTTTTTTTATAAATGTACTGAAATAATTTTATGTGTAGAAGTTTAGATTGAAAATGGTACTATCCAATTTTTTAAGGAAATTAATTCTTACAAATGTACATATTAGAATATTAATCAATTTTAAAGATATTACTATGAGGATATAAGACAATAGTTTAATTTGTCATACCTAGAATAATACACCAATGACTATATTGAGTATGACAAAGTAAATTTAAAGTACACATGCCTATCTTTACATAAACACGATTGCGTAGGTTTTGGGCTATTTCGTCAACGAGAAATATGTTAATAAGATATACGCTGTGCTTCAGAAGAATGTGCTTCTCCACTTTCATGCGAAAAGTGCAACTTGCCTGGCCTAATTCATCAATTTTTTTAAACTGAGAAAAAATGTGATTCTAAAAATCGCTAAAGTCCTCTTAATTTAATGATGCAGCAACCCGTTTCGCCTTTTCTCTAAAATGTAATCTGGACCATTTCTCAAAAACTACTGAACGGATTTTTTTTTGTCTATAAACGAATCGAATATTTTTGTGATTTTTAACTTTCCTCTCTCAAAGTCACGATATGGATGCTCAACAACTCTGATATAGTTGAGGTTCTAAAATTTCCGCGGGTCGTGAATGGCCAAAATTATTACAGAATACAGATCTTTTCGACCACCCATACGAATTGTCTATATTTAATTGAAGTAAACGTATAATTTTAGCATTAATTTTGTTTTCTTCAAAACGTATTATCAAAAGTATTTAGCTATTAGTAAGAGGTACGCCAAGGGTGGAGAATTTAAAGCATGAACGATGACGATGACGATTTCTATAACTAGTTCGCATACAAAGACTTTGCTCGACAATTTGTTGCTTTACCGTTTGAAGTCAAACAACCAACTTCAATTCAAGTATAGTAAATAAAATACATCAATAGCGAAAAAGCGCCAAGTTGTATACCAAAAAGGATTGTAGTTGATTTTATAAGGTTCCTACAGGCTACATTTTGCCGTAATTCTAGATGAGTGCAAATAGACGAGTTCAACAAATAAAATAAACAAACATAAAGTGTTTACTATTGAAATAAATTGCAGAAGCCGTCAATTTATAAATAGTAACTGTATGTGCTTGGTGTGTTTGTGAAGACACTTCTATTAAGTTTTCTTTCATCTTAATTTATTACGACCAGGAGCTATAAATTCTACCGTTCGCAAATTTTTTCCTAAAAACACTCAATAATGCAGCATAAATATGTTCTGGGCTATGGCGTCGCCTGGCTACAAGGAAGTGGTCTTGAAATATGTGTGCTTGGTTCCTCTACATTCCACACATATCCTTATAAGTTTATACGGTAAGTACTTAATCGAATTTACATGATGTTTGGATATGTATAAAATACATTTACATTCATACAAATACATAAATATTCTGATTTCAAGATAATTAACACTAACAGGCCCCATTTTTGAGCTCCCACACAAGAAAAACGTTTTTTTCTCAACAACTTGACCTTGAAATCTAAAAACTTATCGTTATATTTTTCTCTAATATTTTACAAAACAAAATTCATGCAAATCGGTCCAGTAGTTTAGCAGTTTTTTTTTCCCACTATAGTACACCATTTTTCTATAGTACGGCGTACGGACGTACTTTTGCACATTTTTTCCAGACCACTTTTTTGGACTCAGGGGGTGTCAAAACGAGTTTCTGCATCATCAACTTTTTTCCGAAAAAAGACTGAATGCAAATATTTCTATATACCCTTGAGGTCGTATTTAAATTAAAAACTACATCGCAGGAAAATTTAATTTTACAATAGCGTAAATTTTTCCTTAAAATGTTCTGCAAGTTTTCTGATACTATTTAATTCTACAATAATCTGATTTGATATTGTGTAAGGTGGCTAAGATAGAAAAGTGGGGACTGTCTTTGTAGTTTGTGAACCCCCTTTGTCGCGAAGATAACTTGACCTTTAAGGATCTGACCTTAAAGAAACGATAATTACATTATATATAACTCATTCTTTTACAACACAAATTACCAATTGTTTGTCAACGAATTAAACAAAGTTAATATAACATAAAAGAGTTTTTTTTTTTGATCTGTAAACCCAACGACTGTAAGTATAAACCATACTCGTATAATAATTTCATTGATTAAATGCTCGTATATTATTGTAAACAACATTAAAATGGTGACCGCATAAGTTCGCCGTATAAGTATTTTGATAATGTGCTTTGATAATAATAATGTTTGAATGCTGTTGAACGAATTATTTAGTCAATTTCCAAACTTGTAGTCGAAATGAAGTCCATTTTCTTAACGGTGATTTTAATATTAACCAGTCAAATTTACGGAGAATTTCAATGTAAGAACAAATTAACTTTTAAGTTAATGAAAAATATTTAAAATAAATTTCTTTTCATTTGCGAAGTTGAGGAAGCGGTGCTTACTCCAGACAAGTTGTTTTTTTGCCAAGGACTTGAAAAGGAACTGCTTCTCAGTGAGTCAAAAGAAAAACTACAAGTTAAGTGCAATGAAGATGTTCACCCAAAACTAAACAACACTGCTCATTTAGAAGTCACCTTTTTTAAAAATTCACAGACAAAATGTGATGATGAAAAGAGAATAGAACATCTGAAACCCCTGTTTGCATTGATCCCAGTGAATGTAACATTTAATGATCCTCAGTTTTGCAATGAAGTTTTTAAAAAATGCAGCTTGTACCAAAGTGCTATTGATTCCAAATTTAGTTGCACCTGCGACGACAAAAAGTCACCTAATTCAATTATAGTCAGTGTTGTCTATAGCATTGCCGATTACTACGATCCACAAGATATAGCTTTAATGTATTTTTCTGCTGAATTATCATTGAGTATCTTAAGAACAATTTCTCCAGTCAGAAGGTGGAAGGAACCTTTACCGCGTAAAGTGCCATTGACTGACAGTGAGTTCTGTCGACTCTCCAATGGATTAATTCATTCCAATTATAAACTTCTGGACGGTGTCAACGCTTCTTGTGAGACATCCGGAAATGGAAAAATTAAATGGAAATCTGTTGTGCCCAAACAATTGACTCGACTCGGAGATGTCATCAGCATTCAAGTTTTCCTCAGAAATGTAAATCCCGCAGCTGAGACACCGATCATTTATGAGATCCCGACAAATATTACTTGTAACTTTTTTGAGAAAAAAATTAATGACGCTGGAAGGGCTCCGGAAATTGTTGAGACAAAATGTGAAAATCTCGACACATCTATTTCGCTCCAAATGAGTTTCGCATTAGATGATTCTTACTTTACACGAATCGGGCCCTACATACAAGACGGAGATTTTGGTCTGATAATGCAAATGAGCACTTTTGCTTGGAATATGGATCGTGATAATAAACTATATTTGTACTCTGGCGAAATGCTACGCGTGAGGCATAACTTATTATATTTTGTAATTGTTGACTAATAATTTGTTGAAATTTTTTTTTAAATACATTGAATGTAATTAATATCCAAATATTGAAACTTTTTTTTTTGTTTAAGGATACTCGTATTTTAAGTCGCTTTCAACCAAATTGTTTTATTTTTTTTTTAAATGAGGCATTCATTTCCGCAATTATCAAAATTCTTATCTCAAACAAATCAAAGGCAATAACACATCCCAAGTCTCAACTTATCACTTTATGAAATACATAAAAGTTGAACAGTGAACTGCATTTCAATTTTTAATATTATTATATAAACGATTAAATAGTACACTTGGTGGAGTTATCAGCGGCACTACCACCTCCCAATGACCCAGCGGAATTTGTGTTCAGTGAAACAGCCCGCGTAGAAAGATTTCGCCAATCTGAAAAAAATTTTTGATATTAAAAAATTGCATTGCTGTTAAAATAAATTTAGGAATGAATTGAATAATCACTGTACGAGTGAGTATTAAAAAAAGGTTTTAAAATATGCTATAATACTTTAATTATTGAATGTAGTTAAATTATTGTCAGCCAATTCTAAAATATTCTATTACCTAATTTTATTTAAGAGATCACAAGGAGAGCGAGGTGTGAATTTATATACGACTGTTGCTTAACTACATTTTAATAAAGCTTTTCTGAGATATGGAAAATGTCACCTTGAATTTTCTGAATTTTGGCCTTGATATAAACAAATGAAAGCTTTGCACAACATTTCAGAGCCAAAATGCTTCAACATACATAAGATCCGTTCTTTGATCACCTCACCAACTGGCAACATATATATGTATACAAAGTGTTTTTTACAAATTCGAAATAAATTCAGAGGTATGTATCCGATATAGTTTGTAATTTTTAATCATTGTGGCAAGTAAATTATTAAAAAAGAATTGAGTAGTTGTAAATTCTAAACTTATCGTACTTCGTTGTTTACTCCATATCATGATAAAATTCAGTTTTTAAAGATATTTAATTTAAATGTAAATACAATATAAAGATATGTATTTTTTATAGTGGCTTTTCCGAATGAATATATACCAAAATGCATAGAACTAGCCCCAAAAACTCAAACTTAAAACAATATACACTTTTCTGCTGCAGATATGAACTGGAAATGGTTTTCTGGGTGAAAAGAGCAAATTGTTAAATTTAGCATTTGTGCAAAAAGCATTTGTTTTTATGCATGAAATATATCGAATAATTTTGAGAAAATTACGGCAATGACCGCAAAATAGAGTCTGAAGTGAAAACTTTTTATTTTGTCTCCGTCCTGTTTGATTACGCATTCATTTTATTATTTTAGTACATTTTTACAGAGTCTATATCACGTCATTTAAGAGTGTTCTGTGTTACAAATTGAAATATCAATATTTTATTACAGAAGTGTTGATGATATATTTTAAATATGCAGCTGTAGCAATAAACGATTGAAAGTAGATTTCTCTTTCAAACCCTTTACCGTTCTTGAATTAATTATATTTGCCATTACATACAATATTTGTACATAACACTCTTTGAACTATTTGCAAAATAATTAAACGCATTCATATACAATACAATTTACCTTATTTATATGTAGCAGAGAGATTATCATGTTTGTGACAAACATTGCGGTATAGGGTGAAATGTAAAAGTCATTTAACACAAAAGCATATAGCTTTCGCAACTACAGCTCATACATATTACAGCGTTTGTTGAACTTGGAAGGGGTGATGCAATGTCACAAGTCTGATTATATGCTTCATCCCCTTTAATTTGCTACTTAAACACACATACTACAAGTAAAATTCATTTGTAGCTTTAACCAGCTACTATTAGACGAATATTTGCCAACTGGTACTGATTTGTACCAGACGTTTCGTGTAGAACAAATACAAACCACAGTAGCAGCATTTCATCGTGCGTATGTATTAGCGTAGATATTCAGAAATCAACAAGACAGACCAACGAGTGTCTAAGAATATATTACAGGTATGAATTCAATTAGACTGTGTTACGAATTACAATGGGATGTACTACATCAAGGTACATCATTCTGCCACTTCCACTTGTTGTGTTGCCAGTTAGGATGTCTTGAATTTCAAGTGCTAAAACTTACACTGAATATAAATAATTAACAGCAAGAACTAGTGGATCACCATGTTGTAGTCTTCTTTGCAAAACATAATAAAGTTGTAGTGTTTGAAATAAATCTGAACCCACGAGGGGTGCCGAAAAAGACTCTTTGCGGTCGTCCTTGCACAGCAAAATTACTGGTGATAAAAAACACAAAATGCATGCGAACTTAATGAAACAGATCTTGTATCAGCATTCCTGTGCCGTTCATCCATGCTGCTGAAATGAAAGTCGTTAAAAATGTGATTTAAGTTCATTTTGGTGCATGTCATGAAATTGTAAATTTTATGGATATTTCGCTGAGAATATTTCACCAAACTAGATTTGCACAGCAGAATGGAGTGAGAGCGATTCATCGAAAACCCGCTGACAGTAAAAGCTTTTGTGCAAAATTTGTTTGACTCCTGGCCCTCCCACATTTACAAACTGCATGACACACTAGAAGTGTATGGTCAAGGTGAAGATACTCACGTCACGTGCATCGCGTTGCCCAGCACCACCGCTCCATTTTTATTACACTAAGTATGCAGCTAAACAGATTGCCCTAAAGGGTTGCGTACCCGACGAGTGTGTACAATATATGCGATGAATGCAATTTCGCCAGAAGGCGACGAAATGAATGCAAGGGTCGTACAATATTAAACGTGACACTTTTATGAAATGTGCATGCAAAGATGGCATTTTCTTTACGACTACACTTCACGACCAACCCCTGAACTTCGCCCTATGTGCATGCTCACCACCCATTCACCTATAAAGTTGTTGACATGTTATCTGGACGTACGTCGTTACAACACACACTTCACACAGATTGCATTGGATTGTTTTATTGTTCAGTTTATCTGCACAATACATAAAAATTGGTATGCAGAATTAAATGAACATACAACGTACGAGATTTGTTTGCATTTTGTGCAAATCTTTTTCAGTTGCAATTATAAAAAGTTCAAGTGCACAAATCCACGATTTCATTAATGTTTAAGCACTTTACTCAAATTGGTTGCAACAACTAATATTTGAGTTAGCCATCACTTTAAATGTGCATAGAATTAGATACGCGATAATGGCACGGACATAAAAAAAAAGTCTGTTGATTTATGAATACAATTCTATATGGCAGGATAAAAACACCCTCACATGGCGTCAGAAGAATATAACACATAAATATTGAAGAGGAATTCGTTTTGATGTAAATCATCATTCACATTTAAATCCCATACTCAGATCTCGTATTCACGTACTCAACCAGTCATTTATTTTAAAATGTTAAGGGTCGATGGGATGTTCAATAAATAACGGATGCTCGCCGATGCTATCAGGCAGAGAAAGGGGCCAATTTATTGTGCTGCATTTTCTAAATAAATCTCGTTTAAAGCTATTTTGTTATCAATAATAATTATTGTGTTAAATTTGACTTTTAGGTTTGTTTTCATAATGCATTTTTGTTATTTGTTTAATTGTTATGATCATTGTTAAATTCTATTATTTATTTTTTATTATTTTAATTTATTTAATTGAGAAAAAAATGATATTCAATTTAACCATTCACAAACAATTGAATGTTTTTGATAATTTAATGTGATTCATATCATAATTAATTAATTAATTAATTAATTTTATTCGATATTGTGGCACTTAAATAATACAAATGTTTTTCCCGATTTTTCGTTTGTCAATGTCATTTTTGTCAACTGTACAAATTTTGTTTATAATGGCACATTAAACTTTGTGAAGTTAAACAAATATGAAATAAATCGAAAATTACAAAAATTTATCCAATATATTTTGCTATGGATTCATTACATACATACATTTCCCAAGGATGTAGACTTTTTATTGAAGAAGGTTTTAGGAATAATTATTGCTATGATTATGAATACACGCAATGTTTGTCAGTTTCCCCAAAATATATATAAAAATAAAATCTATACATTGTATACCACATTTTTAATGATCTTTCGACAGCCGAAATATCATTCCATTTGTTTTCATCTGTTGAAAAGCGTTCTTGTGTATGTTATTTTTTGAATATGAATATTGAATTAATATTCAATTGCCTTTGCATGTGTAATGAATATTTATGATGGCATGGCATGGGGACTGAAATTATTGTTGTATGTGCACGTTTTTTTAAGCCTGTTATTTTTATTTCAGCGCACTAATTAATGAATTTTAATAAGCGTGTGATAAACAGAGCAATTATTATTCCGAAATCAATAAAAATTCAATATAAATGTGATAAAATTGTGTGACCCGTAAAAGTAAATGCAATTAAAATTGCCTTAATTTATATCATTACAATAGGTAGACAACATACTTCAAATTATTGTTAATTGAAGGATTATTTTACATGCACTGTGATTTATAGGTATTCTTATTGCAATCAAAATGACTTATTGCTAAATCTGCAGTGACTTCATTTCAAACTTATGTTTACTTATTACATATTTAAGGTACAATTTTAACTTATTTTGTCCAATTAATTAAGTAATGCAACTTAACGAAATGAGAATTGATGATGCAAATTTAAAAGAGGCAAAACAAATCATGCAGCCCTTAATTAAATAACTCTTCTTTTTAAAATTAATATTTACTATATTTGTAATTGCTATATAAAAGTAAAATAAATTTTGATTGCAAAAATCAAGAGAAGTAAGATAAACAATTTCTGTTGTTACTCGCACCATGACGTATTAAAGCGCGCTGGAGTGTTTGCACTGGCCAACCAGTCCAATGTATCCGCACACAAATTATTAAATTGGCATAACGAAGGAGTATAGCGATAAACCACATAAAAATAAACACACACACACACACCCACACCCAGCACCATTTAGCATGTAAAACGCCCACGGAATGTCGGAATGTTAATTTGCATATGAAATAGACAAGAAAAGTGAAAACCAGCCAATTGAAATGTAATTGGAATACAATGTAAATGAAAACGAACGAATGTACCCCAAAGCGGCTGAATTATAAAACAATAAAACCTAACCGCACTTGCAGGATAATCATTTATGAACATGGATTATTTGATTCATGATTGTATCATTAAAACCGACACTACTTGACCACAAACAAAATTTTGTATGTGATTTTGTGGCCAACAAATCAATGTCGCATCATTACATATTATGCATTTCGTTATACATAATGATTTTTATTCTTGATTAATGGCAATTCAATAAATTAACCAACATTTTTTGGAATAAAATGCAGATTTTCTCTTATTCAAAAGTTTACCTTTGTTGCTGCGTCTTCAACAAATTTTTTTGACTCTCTCTGCTGTATTCCGAAAAATTTAAGAAAATATGTAAATGATGTTTGTTTATAATTTTAATTATTATAGACATCTTTCGTGTTAAATTGATAATATACTCTTTCTGTTTAAAAAAAAATTGTGCAATTAAAACACTTCATCATAAAGGAAATAATTCAATAAGCACTTAGGGACTGTCAAGACATGTTTGCTGTCGCATAGACACCCAATAATTACATCAAAACAAGCAATCCTCAGTCAAAACACAAACTCAAACATTAAAAGTTTGAACCAACTTGTGTAAGTAAACACCATAGGTACAGCAGATGACAGATCCATCCAAGGGCCTGAAGTAATGTACGAACTCCAACGACTATGTGTGCAAGGATATAACCAATGTGCAGTGCAAATATAAATTATTTCAAGACAATTATTTGTCTACGTTTTCTCTTGTGTTTCTAATCAGATTAGCATTGTCTTCCATTTTCGAATTTTTTTTTTTTTAATCAAATGCGGACACTATTAAACTAATTTAAAGAAAAAGTAATTCATTCTTAAAAGTATAGACATCTGTTGGATTGTTTCAATTTTTGGAATGTAATGCAATCGTGTCGCAACATAAATAACAATTGATTGAATTCTGTAAAAGTGCATCTGCATTTTACACTGTAACTGACATTTTGTCGTACTGCAGTGCACAAATCCCTAATTCTTTGAAACATTTCTTAAAAATGAGTAAATTCATGTGAAACACAATTCAATTTTATGTTTTCATTTTCGTTGCGACATTTCTCACCACTTCCAGTTATTTATACACAACTAAAAAGCATATAGTGTATTGCCATTTAACTTTAAAATTTCCATGTAAAAAGAAAAATATTGAAAAACTACATAAGAGAGAAAGCTAGGTGTAAAGTTACTATGAACAATCCAAATGAGTAAATTGTGCATCATGAAGACATGCTTAAGCCACAAGAAAACAAATTGTCGAATTTATGAAAAAAATTTTAACATATTCGTAATAATGACACATTATTTTGTATTAATCCGACAACGCAGCTTTAAGCGAATGCAATTCTCTAGCGACGTTATGACTGTATATGAGCTTTTTAACAGTTAGACAAAAATAATGTATTTGTACAGAAAAAGAATATTTGATAAAGATGCCCATATTGGTTCACCAAAAAGTTTGACATAAGTTATTATTATCTGCTGCTATAATTTGTTTAGTTCTGAGAGCACTCGAAATGCATTTACGTTGCAGACTCTAGGAGTAGAGATTATTAAAACCTGTAAAAAGTAATGTAGATCTTGAGTTTTGCAAAACATTTCAAGGCCAAACTATATCTCTCTCTTATGGTTTTTGATAAAAACCCTATTTACATCCAAGAAAGATATCCGAGATTTGAAGGTGAAACAATTTCACCCCTTTTTTCAAGAAAGCGAGAATGTTGTGGTCGAATTCGAACACGAAGTGCTGAAAACGTGGCAACCCCCAGAACAAGAGTTTTCTATTTTTACGCACAATTTTGTTGAAATGCGGTATTTGATTTAGGGACCTGTTTCATCAGTATGTTCTGTATTTTGTTTTGTTTCATCCCGTGATCATATTTTCGTTGTGATTGCATTGTGTTTTACTGTTAGACGTGCCCTACAATATCCAATCCAAATTTCGGGTGTTCTCCAAAAATAAATAGATTTTTCTGCAATTGCTGTACTACAAGTAGTTTATTTTCGTAACTTCAATTAGATATTATTAGTCATCCTTGCCGTAGTAAATTCTATAGGTTAGACATTTTTTCACCAATTAATTCTGAAAAATAAAGTAACACACAAAAGAAACACAAATTGAAACTGCTTAGAGATGACAACGTTTTTTATACTCGAGCATACCTATAGAATTCTCGAACTAAACTCAAGTATTCTACATCGAACATGTGAACAATACGTAATAACGGTAAATCCCCAAACAGATTCAACCGCATCTTACCTCCCATGAACCTTACACTTTTGAATACAATGGACGAGATTGAAAAAGTTGATGCAATCGAATTGTGTCGCCGGAAAAACGAGTCACAAAAAAAGAGAGAAATGGAATAAGGGGGTGGCATCTTGAGACATAAGCACTTGAGTCATACCCATACAAACAAATACATACGCTGCAGAATTGAGATCTACCAAACGAGATATGTAATTCTTTTCCCCAACTCTTTACATGCATTTTATACATAATATAAGAGACAGAGTTTATATGAAGTACGGTGAATGCTCGATGAAAGGGCCAACAAAAAGTAAACGAAGACAACAAACTTGCACATTGACAGTACATAATGTGCGATAAAAATAAATGTGGGAACCCGCTTTATGTACAATGTACAGTATAGGTACATCCCCATAAATGAAGTTTTGCGATAAAAGCGGTATCAACACCCTAACAAGTGAGCTAAACTCAAACAAGCCGACACTCGGCGACATTGAATTTCAGTTTATTAAGTAAGAGCATGAATGAATATGAACTTGTGTTATTTCTGGATGGTTATTGTTGTTGAAGCCATATTAATTAAAATACATAAGTTCTATCTGTTTGATACTTTTCGAATGTTTGCAATTTGCATTCAATTGAAGCTCTGCAATATAACTAATTAATTTAAACTTATTTCAACTATCTACAATCCATACAAACCTTTTCCTTCATTTTGAGCAGAAACTCAATTCAAAAGCCAGCACTGAAGTTTGACTGAAAGTACAAGAAATGATCCCTTAGTACTATTATGTGCTCACACACGCCTGTGACAAAAACAGAGGTTCACAAACACTTCCATTCATTAAACTCGAAGCCTTTCAATCGAAAGAATCGTGTTAAGGCAACTCGTTCTAATGAAAACGCATATCAAGTCGCTTTCTCAGCTTTCTCTCACATTCATTAAAGCTTAATATTCTAATAGCTGAGTACGATTTTCACCTCCTGGCTCCAAGAACCTTTTCGTTGTTCATTGCTTGCACTATATTCAGTACACACGAAATTCAACAATATTTCAACTAAATTGAATACATCAATTGTTTCCCCGAGTAATTTCAGTTACAAAACACATTATTCATCTAAAGACAGTCTTTTATTAATTTAACATCATGAGATTTTACAAAGTAACGAGACAATTCTTCGAAAACATATCTTGGGTAATAACTTAAAAACCCCCACATCCCAACTTTACATACCCGTGTTTCAAAGATAAAAGAGATAAAATAATCGATACACCTTCGAAAAATCGTTACCACTTAGCGTCACAACATTCTTCTGCAAAATTAATTCGAAATTGTGTTCGTACAAAATTACGCAAGGAGGTACACATCGCCACCCAGCACGAACCATCATCGCACCGCACACACAATTGTGTTGGACGATATCAGAATGCTAGAGTTTTTAGGATGATTTAAGACTTTCTTTAGTGGCCATCACAGTTTTTTCATTAAGTTGTAATTAATGTTTCCCGAAAAGTTATGAGCACGACTATCTACAACTATATGCAGGTATACCTAAGACTAATATATATTTTCTAAAGCTTTTAAGGCTGAATTTGTCAGAAATTGTTGATTTATAATTGTAAGAGAAGATTTTGTTTTTTATCGATAGCATCAAAAACATAACTTTTAACCTTAGAGAAAATTTTTTTCAATAATTCTTCAAAAAAATAATCAAGTGATACAGATTACAGAACCTTTCACTCGAAAAGCAATTAAAAATCATGAATATATTTTCAAATCTATGTAAAAGCGATGATCTTCCTTTAGTTTTTGGTACACACTTAGGGGATATTCAAAGCGAAGTTATGGGTTTTAGAAAATATAGAGCAAAACTGGCCTAAGCTTTTTCGATATTCTCGTCTATACAAAAAAAAAAACATAATATAATATATATAATATATATATCAATTAAAAACTTATATAGTTCAAGAATCAAGGGGCATCTTTTAGAAAACAACATTTTGTTTCCGTGCAACCAGCTACGCATAAGTTTTTCCGCTAGCAGCTAATTAATAAATTTTTGCAAACAAAAAAGATCTTTACTAACCTTTATTGTATCGGTGTTGCACCCTGGAGACTACTTCGGGCCGTGTTGTTCAGATACGAACACATTTCAACTCGTTCAATTCCAAATACTTACGCCCAAATATTGGCGGGACAAAATCAAAAAAAAATTGATTGGAACCACAATCACTTGAATTCCTTTATTATTTTAAAAAATTTTATAAATTTAGCCACAAAAAAAAAACACAAACCAAAATTTTCACTTAAACTTTTAATCTAAATATTTTTTTTGTTAGATTTTGTAGAAAATTTACCAATATCGGTTTTAAATTATGATAATTACAAGCACTTAATTAAATCGCTAAGTTAAACAAAAACATTTCATTCCCAACTAGGGGATCTTCAATAGAATGTTTTTTTTTTAATTCAACTGAATTACTGCAAACGTATTTTAGTAACTTTCATGATCAAAGTTGTGCTCTAAAATCTTAAAATATTTGAAAAATTTAATACATTTTTAATTGTTTAATACAAATAATGGCGAAATTTTAATTAAAAAACGCTTTTTTCGCATTATATTCACGACGCAACTGTTAATTTTTACTGCACTGTACTACTTTTTATTTAATAAAAATCCACTTGCGCACTGAATTCTCCGACTGTTTGACTGACAAATGACAATGATTCACTTCTATACCACAAAAAAATTTTGCGCCTACAGGCTACAGACTACAGTACATCAATTAGAACCCAAAAAAGTGATGAACGCTAGTTGGAGGAGAGGAGGGGTTTCTGACAATTTTATGATGCTGCGTTCCTCTCATAAAATGTACTGATGTGTGCGATGGGCTTATTACGCAATACGCATAACGCATACACACATTGACTTAAAAATTAAAATGTATTACCTCAGTACCTGGTTATTCTGCATAAAATTGTTAAACGATTCGAAAAAGTTATTGAGTTTTGTATTCTCTATTTTAATAGGCTTCCCAGAGTTATTCAAAAAAAACTTTCACATTAGTTCTTGTGAACATTTTAAATTAATTTCTGGAATATTTATTAAAATCTTGGCAATGGGTTGATAAAAATGTTTTAATTAAAATACTGTTGAAGAAGAATTAAAAATAACAGTTTTAAAATAATATTCATTATTATTTAAATTAAATGATTTAAGTATACATAATATAATAGAAGTAGTAATTTTGCGTTATAGAATGAACATACAGCCCCTTTCAAAACGCACTAAATAAATGCACAGTGGGCACTCCCTGCCGCATTTTCTAAAAGGTATTTTCAAATAATTTCAAATGTAATTACAAAATATTATAAACCCTGGAACGCTCACAATTCCATAGAAAAATTAAATAATATAGGAGCGAAGGTGATAACTATTTTGATTTCCTGATTTCACAATGTAACTATAATTATCATAGTGTGTATCTGAAATCTGAATAGTGTCGAGCCACCCGATAATCTCATGACCGACCAACACAAACGTGTCGCATAAAAAAATCTGCAAATTTTCTGGCGTTTACACAAATTGCTGAGTTGGAGCAGTTCTGGGAAGAGAAGTGATGATTTATGATATGTCTACACTAACATTTAATTTAAATAAAACACAGGAGTGTAAGTAACGGATAAATGTCGATAAAATGTACACCACTATATTAATAGATGAATTGTTACTCTATGTTCTAATATAGTTGCATACAATATGTATATTGTATATACTCCTGGATTTTGCCGCTCATTACAAAAATTGCTTTTGTTAAAAGTGTTGGTAAAAGTTAGCCCTGAAATTAAAACACGCTATGGCAGGCGGCAGCACACATCCTCATCTCATTTTTCTGCTTTCACTTTCTCATCCAGCACGTTTTAATTGCATGTGATGTTAAATATAAAACAAAAGAGAGAAATGAAACGACGTAGTAGAATAAAGTACGGTTAATTGTGCAACACCGCGTTTGAACATGATGGATTTTTGCACATGGAATAATTAGCATTAGAAAATGTTTTTTGGAAATAAGAAAAATGATGAAAATTTGAAGACAATTTATCAATGAATCGATAAAATCAACATCTTATTGTCTTTTAATAATATTTTTGGTCACCAATGAGGAAAAATTCCGCTGTTTTGTTTTTACCTAAATTTACTAAGTTTGGGGGAGAATTGAGTTATATGACTAACAATTTCAATACTATTTAGTTTCCTAATGTGCGAATACACATATTAACCAATCCCATATTAAATTTAGTTACAAATTCTATATTAAATCAATTAAATCTACAAATGCTGATAGAAATGTTTTATTTTGACCTTGAAAAGTTCTGCTTACTTGTTCCTAATAAATAACAATAGAGGCAAGGAACAAATCACAAAGAATAATTAGCAAATACCGTTTTGATCTCTGAAACTTTATTTTATGACCTTGAAATATTTTGCAAAAATGTAAATTTTTAAAAGATCTTCAAACTCGTAGTACCTTTTTTGTTGATAAAATGTAATACAAAGGAGATATTGGATATTTCTCGTTTCATCCTTTTTAGTTTTAAGGTTATAAATCAAAAACGTGATTGAATTTTTTATGGCGATGTACAGAAATTATATGTAGAACAACACTGCGGATCACATATTGAAAAATTGGTAAATTTGAATATCATCTTAATGAGAAAATTTGAAAAACCGTCGTTTTTAGGCAATATCTTGACCTTGACTCTGATATTGACGGTGAAACTTAATGTAACCCTTTGCGTCGTAGATCGTAGTATCATATTAAAATTTGGTGCAATTTGGTTTAGCCGTTTAAGAAATATTCGAAATTTTATTATTTTGTGAAATTGAAATTTTTGGTTTGAAAATGGCCAAAATATGAGGAAATATCACTAGTAACTTTTGCTTAGAATATTGAGTTTTTAGTGGCAAAAAAAAAAATTTCAGAAACACAAATTTTTTACTGATTAAACTACAACTATTTTCAAAATTTCGGTGATTAAATTTGTTTAAGGATTTTTTTTAAAAATTGCAGTTAAAATGTAAAAAAAATGATACCACCTGGTACAATACACCATCAAATCATCGTAAAACAGTAATTCTCTCTTTCCTGTTGCGTGTGTTTGGGTGTGAATTGTGCTTTGTGGACCACACTAATACTTAGCCTAGGAATTTACTGCCCAAATGTTAAAAATTCTTCACGGACACTATTTAGGGTTTATTTTATATTCAATTAAATACATAGGGAGGATTTTGTAGAAATATGGCTGTGTGAAATTTTATAATGAGAATGTATTAATTATAGAAAAATGGTGTGCTAAATGGTGCGAGAAAAAACACCTAAACTGACCGATTTGTGTGAAATTTAATTTGTAAAATATAAGGGGAAAAAAAAAGAATGCAATTTTTGTTTTTGCCCTTAGGGTCGTATATAAATTAAAAATAAGAAAATTCGTATGTGTTTGTGCTTTGTGTGCAATATATGAAATATCTTCTCATGACAAAAGCTAGTAGCTTTCTTTTATTTAATTATTAATGTTTGTAGAAATGCAGCTATTTATTTACAAGGTTCGGAAGTATTTTTTCTTTCAGAAGCTGTAATAATTTGCTTAAAAAATAGTTTTTCTTTTTTAGTTGAGAAATAAAACGTCGCAAATATTCAATATCACTGAAATTTACCTCAGTTCTGCTGTTATGTCGACAAAACTTAGTATTCTACTTGTGTAACAATTTTCAACAATGTTTTGCTAAACGAACCTGTATGCATGCCAAAAACTTATGAAATCGCTTTTAAAGTACTTATGTACTTTGAAATGCAAAAAGTTAAGCCCTCACAAGCCAGAGTACAGTGTGAGCAAACAAACCCAATCTAAAACATATTCCATGAGGCGTGATTGAAATATAGAAATTCAGAAGATTTTAATCCAATTTTGGGCACACGCCCTTTCAGCCAAGTGCCTTCTCAATACATGTACATACATAAAAACAGAAATACAGAGAGCACACGAAGGATGCCACAACTGTGCCGCATATGGAGTGTGGGGCCGTTGCTATTGTCATAATCTTATTTGGATTGTTTTTGAAAACAAAAATGGAAAATTCCTTTGAAATGCAATCATATTATGCAAATTTATGTTTATGTACCATTGTGAAAATTCACCCCCCTTGTTTCTTGTAATTTGCGAAAAATGGAAAATGAATACATATATATAGGGAAAGAGGAAAAAAGAAAATTTACGCTTTGGAACAATAGAGCAGTAACGACCTCGAGCGCCCATATCTTGTATTGTTGTGTTTACAACATTAATTTGAAGCGAATTAAAATGTTTCCCGCCCACCCCTCCTCACTTTCTGCCTTTCTTCCTCTACACTATCAGCAGAATTGGAAATGAATTGTAAACTGTGGAACGTCCACCCAGCAGTGCAGCGATGAATTGACTATATAGGTGCTTGTTGTATGCACAACAAATCTCAATTGGGAGTGACATCCATTGCAAATACTTGCGGACAAGATAATATGCAATCAGCGAGACCATTTGTTAAGCTCGTTGCTCTGTTTGAAAATTAAGCAAGCTGACAATCATTGCGTTCACAGAATTAATCAACTAAGTATTCCTTATTAGACTGGATTTAGATATACGTCTGGTGTATTGAATATGCTCAAAGACAATTACCAAATAACACTTGACGTCTTATCTGAATAAATCTATGCAATGACTCAAGGGTGAGTTTTGTGTGTGTGTATGTCTGGTAACTGTTAAGACGCAGGGTGGGTTTGCTTTCATGTATGCAACACTTTAATTGATTTCATTACGTCTAATTTTCCCTCATTCATCAGTATCCCCCTAAAACAAAGCATTATGAATCCTATTTAGGGTCGTAGTTATAATTCAATGAATTCACCTTGCTGCATTGTTTAGCACAACGCACACAAGCGGTAACTGGGGATACTGTGGGCAGTCTCCGCAATAGAAGTACTTAGTGCATTAAACTTGTTTCACTTGCGTGTATAACAGATTAAGGAGTACATCGTTGCATTGTTAATATAAGTGAAATTGGAATGCCAATCCCCCATGCCAGTTAATCGATATATTCATACCTTTTCATAAATAATTAATGATGTGAAAGCTTGTCAAAGTGGAGATTTTCTTGTCACTATATTACGTGGTAGCATGTGACCTTTCTTGAAGCATGGATTTATCATACATAGCAAAACTTTGTGGCGTTGCGTATTACGTATATTAAACAACTTTCCTGACATATTGAAAATTTTTAGGGGAGGTCTGGCGTTGGTGTTGATTGTAATCGTACAAACTAGACAGCAATTTAATTGAAGCTGTAGGTTTATTTGAATACGTCCAGCATGAACCCACTCACACAAATACACTTAGACAGTAATATATTAAGACACAAATGCAGAATGTTGTTGCTATGATGTCTAAAGAAAATTCAATTTTGTTGTACATTAAATTTGTCGACAAAACTTTTTGTTTATATATAAATCGAAAAGTTTTGCGTTAATATTTTGCTGGTTGATGACTTATCTTTAACTTTCGAACTATGTGCAAAGGGAGCGCTTTTGTATAAACTCTTTCATGCGTTATTACTTTTGCAATGTATTATGCATATAATTTTACAGTTTACAAGTCAATGAATGTGCCTTCAGCATAACATTGTGCATTGCATTATGCAAAATTCAATATCCTCGTGAAATATGCGAAATCTTAAGAATATGAGACTGGACAAAGTTGTATTTTAGTTTTAATTGTGCATAATGTTAAGCTTGCTAAATCAATTTGGGCAAAACCCATTAAGACTTTCTGATTCATAGTTTTGGCCACAATGCCGATGATGCAATGGGTGCTTCGATATGCTGCGCATATATTAAACCGTTGAAATGCCAGATAGGCAGACAACGATCCGCCATCATATCGCTTCGTTGGTTGTCCATAGTTGAATTCAGCTTCTGTTTTATCGGTGTGTCTCCCGTTAGTTTGAAAGCTGCGTGAAAGTGTTATGGAACAATTTTTAGGACCCTCTTTGCGAAATTAGGTTAATGTTGTTTACAAATGTTGTTCGCTTCAATTTGAAAACAAAAAAGCACTTCAAATTTAATTTAATAATCAAACGCCCACTATAAAGAAACTACATGGCCTTGATGTAAACTATGGCGACTCGGACGTTCTTTTATTGTTAAATATCACAGCAAACTAAGCAAATATCTAATGTTGACGTATTCATAACGGGGGTAGGAGAATCTTCCCACCCGCGATTGGAAATGTGGTCAGTAAGTTACGTCCTTTTAGGGTTCCTTTACCATTCCGTCTATATTATTATAACATAGTATATTTTCTGTATATGAAACGTCAATGGGGATTTCTATTCAGTCACAGATAACAAGGAATTTTCGTATAAAGGGATTATTAACACAATGAGGGAGGGATACAGAAACAATTACTTCACACTCAGACGTCTTGTACACTTCAATTTGTTTAATTGAAATTGGAATCAAGCAGCAAACGAAACGCGCCAATCCATTATTGCTACCAAATCCGCCCCCTTTATGTGTGCTTGCCGTATTATAGTATTAAATGCTCAAATTTATGCGGACATCTAAGACGTTTGGTAGAATCGGCTTAACACTGTTTCCGATTCAGACGGAATTAGCAGTGATTTAGTTTGAAAAGGGTCAGCGCAATATTTGTACTAACCTTAAATGCGAAATAATTGTTTCTCCCGATAAAATGACATTTCTTCTTTACATATGTTCCAAATTGAATAGAACTAAACAATCGTAAAGGCGGTAAAATGTTATTTTACTGCATACCTACCTGTATGTATTATGTCGTCTGTGCATTTCACGCACTGCCGACATCAATAATTTCTGCTTCATGCAACAAAGCGCTAAAATGTATTAAGTAACTCCGAGTTTCCGCAATTTCCGTACCTGACCAAATTTGAATGAAAGGGTTGCTTCGCATGTAATGATAACCCAACTCAACCCCACCCACTCTCAATGCCTCTCAACTTTCATAAGTAGGATGAAAACTTTTGCAGCGCTCAACAGCATGCACACAATCAAGTTTCTCTCAAGTTCTCATGCGTAAAATTTTGGGAGCTTAAATTATAATTTAAAAGCCCAGAAAACTTTCACATCCACTCACATCAATACCTGTCAGCTCATAAATGGCTCAAATGCTTTATGCTGTCTTCGCATATAATTTACATAACTCAAATGCGAGAACATATTATTACATACAGGTACACACGTCTTGGTGCATAATGCATTGCAATTTGGAACTATACGTTTTCACGGTTCACAGATTGTTGTGGCATGTACTTTATGTGCTTAAGATGTTAATTTATGTGACGATGTATTGAAATATTGAACATAATTTTGTGGTTATATTCACAGTGCTAAGATATAAATTGATTTATTAATTGTGTTACAATTCCTTTTACCGCTTCACTTAAGAAAATGTACGATCGTGCCGGATTTCATATCACAGTACGGGTAGTTTTGGTAAAATTATTTCAAGATCCAATGATGATGCAATACCGAAAGGGCAACGGCGAGGTATTTGTTTATATTTTAAAGAGCTGATCTAGTGTAATGCTGAAAAGTACTACCACCCATCATAACCCCGGCTTTTAGTTATTTGCCTATAGGAAACCGTGCATCACATCAATTTCATGTTTGACCAATTATTGTCAATGTTATTGCTTTAATTGAAAATAAGCTCTCTGGTAATTTTGTTGGTTGGTTTATTAGTGCATATTTTCATAATAGTCTGAATGCTCAGTAAGTGCGGATGCAGTACACTT
The DNA here is from genome assembly GCA_963854165.1 of Sylvicola cinctus. NCBI lineage: Eukaryota > Metazoa > Arthropoda > Insecta > Diptera > Anisopodidae > Sylvicola > Sylvicola cinctus. The sequence continues at coordinate 27,686,005 of OY974083.1, read as the reverse complement.
TAGTTACATTTAGGTAAATGCTTTCGATTTGGAAGGGGCGATTGTGTTGCAGAATTCGAATAATTGGCAAATTTCGAATACCTGACGGCATTGTTTCACTGAAATAACTATTTCATAGTAAATATTTCAGAAATTGCAACGAAGTCCTACACATTTAATAGATAACGACTAATTAAATGGTCAATTGGGTTGATTGCAGCGTTTGCCAGATGTGGTGCATATGCAGGATGCTAAGTGGATTTTGGTTTAATCTAATATATAAATTTCTAAACGACCATGTATGTATGTATGTATGTATGTCATGCAATCACGCCAAAACTGAAAATGGGATCGCCACGAAATTTTACACACGTATTTGCCAACTTTCTAAAAGTAAAATAGGCATATTTTCAACGCGAATATAAACCGCGAAAACCGCGAAAAAAATCGCGGTTAGCGAAAAAATTGTCTTTTACCAAAAATGATTGCTGTAATCGGTTTGCCAGTAGTCAGTTAATAAAAAAACATGACGCGAAAAAATCCACGAAATTTTCCGCGATTTTCCGCGGGGCTATCTATTTTAAATATTCCCAAACGACCGTGTGGGTATACATTTCAATTACGCCAAAATTGAAAATGGGATCGCCACAAAATTTTGCACACGTGTTTACCAACATTGTAGAAGTAATATAGGGGTATTTTTACCGCAAAAATAAACCGCGAAAACCGTGAAAAAAATGTCGGTTCGCGAAAAAATTTACTTTTACCAAGAATTATTGCTGTAATCGGTTCGACTGTAGTCAATTAATAAAAGACATGTTACAAAAAATCCGCGAAATTTTCCGCGATTTTCCGTGGAACTATCTATATATTCCTAAACGACCGTGTGGGTACTGAAAATGGGTTCGCCACGAAATTTTACACACGTGTTTGCCAACATTCTAAAAGTAACATAGGCGTATTTTCAACGCGAAAATAAACCGCGAAAACCGCGAAAAAAATCGCGGTTCGCGAAAAAATTGTCTTTTACCAAAAATGATTGCGGGAATCAGTTGTCAGTAGTCAGTTAATAAAAAAACATGACGCGAAAAAATCCACGAAATTTTCCGCGATTTTCCGCGGGACTATCTATTTTATATATTCCTAAACGACCGTGTGGGTATACCTTTCAATTACTCCAAGAACCACAATGGGATCGCCACAAAATTTTGCACACGTGTTTGCCAACATTATAGAAGTAATATAGGGGTATTTGTACCGCGGAAATAAACCGCGAAAACCGCGAAAAAATCCCGGTTCGCGAAAAAATTTACTTTTACCAAAAATGATTGCGGGAATCGATTTGTGAGTATTCAATTTATAAAAGCCATGTCGCTAAAAAATCTGTGATTTACCGCGGAACTATCTATTATATAAGTACATTCCTAAACGACCGTGTGGGTAGACATTTCAATAACGCTAAAACGGACATCATGATCGCCAAGAAATTTTACACATATATTTACCAACATTGTAGAAGTAATTGAGGCGTATTTTCAAAGCGAAAATAAACCGCGAAAACTGCGAAAAAAATCATGTCGCATTAAAATCCGAGAAATTTTCCGCGAAACTACATATATTATATACGGTCGTGTTGGTGTAGGAATCAATCAGGCTAAAACCGTAAATGAGATCGCCACCAAATCTCGAAAAAAAAGCGCGGTTCGCGAAATAGTTTACTTATGCTAAAAATTAATGGGGGGAATCGATTAGTCAGTATTCATTTAGTTAAATTCACATCACGAAAAAATCAGCAAATAATTCCGCGATTTTCCGCGGAACTATCTAAAATATAAAAATATAAACGGCCGTTTGGTTATAGGAATCAACCATGCTAAAACGAACATTCAATACGAAATTTACAAGTATATCACAATACTCTAGAAGTAACATAGGCATATTTAAATAATGAAAATATACCGCGAAAACCGCGAAAACAATAGTGGTTCGCCAAAAAATTGCTTAATTATTAAAGTGATAAACTCCGCGATTTTCTGCTGTTATGTTTTATAATCCAATATAAAAAAAATCGACCATAATTCTGTGGTATTCCACAATTTCGGTTTTATAGTAAAGACTTTTTTTATAATCACATCCAATGCGGAAATTCATAAACGAGGAAAAAAACCTACGAAATCGAAACCATTATGAACAAGCAGCAGCACCATGAAAACAAAATTCTGCATAAGAATTGTCATCATCATTGTTTGATTACAATAAATAAAAACTTAAAAATATATATTCTTTTATCAAATATTTATGATATTAAAGTATATAAGTGATTACTAAAAACGCTTTTAGAAAACAACATGTTGTGTCCGAGCAGCGCACGGGTTCCTCCGCTAGTCTAATATATAAATTTCTAAACGACCATGTATGTATGTATGTATGTTACGCAATCACGCCAAAACTGAAAATGGGATCGCCACGAAATTTTACACACGTATTTGCCAACTTTCTTAAAGTAAAATAGGCATATTTTCAACGCGAATATAAACCGCGAAAACCGCGAAAAAAATCGCGGTTCGCGAAAAAATTGTCTTTTACCAAAAATGATTGCTGTAATCGGTTTGTCAGTAGTCAGTTAATAAAAAAACACGACGCGAAAAAATCCACAAAATTTTCCGCGATTTTCCGCGGGACTATCTATTTTATAAATTCCTAAACGACTGTGTGGGTATTACTCCAAAACATCGCCACAAAATTTTGCACACGTGTTTGCCAACATTGTAGAAGTAATGTAGGGGTATTCTTACCCCGAAAATAAATCGCGAAAACCGCGAAAAAAACGCCGGTTCGCGAAAAAAATTACTTTTACCAAAAATAAATAATTGCGGGAATCGATTTGTGAGCATTCAATTAATAAAAGCCATATTATATTATAAAAGTACATTCCTAAACGACCGTGTGGGTAGACATTTCAATCACGCTAAAACGGACATCATGATCGCTAAGAAATTTGACGCATATATTTGCCAACATTGTAGAAGAAATAGAGACGTATTTTCAAAGCGAAAATAAACCGCGAAAACTGCGAAAAAAAATGATCGCACTAAAATGATTGCACTAATCGATTTGTCAGTGTTCAATTAACAGAAGACATGTCGCAATAAAATTTTCCGCGAAACTACATTTATATATGTTGGTGTAGGAATCAACCAGGCTAAAACCGTAAATGGGATCGCCACCGAATCGCGAAAAAAACCGCGCTTCGCGAAATAGTTTACTTTTCCTTAAAATTAATCGATTAGTCAGTATTCATTTAGTTAAATTCACATCACGAAAAAATCAGCAAATAATTCCGCGATTTTCCGCGCAACTATCTAAAATATAAAAATATTGTATAAACTGCCGTTTGTGTATAGGAATCAACTAGGCTAAAACGAACATTCAATACGAAATTTACAAGTATATCACAATAATCTAGATGTAACATAGGCATATTTAAGTATTGAAAATAAACCGCGATAACCGAGAAGACAATAGTGGTTCGCCAAAAAATTGCTTAATTATTAATGTGATAAACTCTGCGATTTTCTGCGGTTATGTTTTATAATCCAATATAAAAATTCAAACAACGGTAAAACTATAAACGGATTTTACACACGTATTTGTCAGCATTTGGAAAGCAACAAAGGCTTTTTTTACAGCGAAATGAAACACGAAAACCATGAAGATCCACCTTGCGAAAAACTAGCTGAAACTGTAAATTGGATCGCTCCGAAAATTTTCACACGTATTTTTCAACATTCCAGAACTATTTTGGAAACGCGAAAATAAGTAAAGTAAAAAAAATACCTCACGAAGAAAGCTTTCAATAACTCCGCGATTTTCTGCAGTAATGAAGTTCGTCTAATACATAAAAATTAATATGATCCTTTTAAAAACACCTCGCCAAAAAATTCGACCATAATTCTGTGGTTTTCCACAATTTCGGTTTTATAGTAAAGATTTTTTTTATAATCACATCCAATGCGGAAATTTCATAAACGAGGGAAAAAAAGAAAAAAAATTCGAAACCATTACGAACAAGCAGCAGCACCATGAAAACAAAATTCTGCATAATAATTGTGATCGTTTTCAATTTTTACTTTGATTACAATAAATAAAAACTTAAAAATAGACATTCTTTTATCAAATATTAATGATATTAAAGTATATAAGTGATTACTAAAAACGCTTTTAAAAAACAGCATGTTGTGTCCGAGCAGCGCACGGGTCCCTCCGCTAGTCTAATATATAAATTTCTAAACGACCATGTATGTATGTATGTATGTTACGCAATCACGCCAAAACTGAAATTGGGATCGCCACGAAATTTTACACACAACTTTTTAAAAGTAAAATAGGAATATTTTCAACGCGAATATAAACCGCGAAAACCGCGAATAAAATCGCGGTTCGCGAAAAAATTGTCTTTTACCAAAAATGATTGCTGTAATCGGTTTGTCAGTAGTCAGTTAATAAAAGACATGTTCGCGAAAAAATTATTGCGGGAATCGATTTGTGAGCATTTAATTAATAAAAGCCATGTCGCGAAAAAATCCTCGAAATTTTCCGCGATTTTCAGCGGGACTATCAATTTTAAATATTCCTAAACGACCGTGTGGGTATTACTACAAAACCGACAATGGGATCGCCACAACATTTTGCACACGTGTTTGTCAACATTGTACAAGTAATATAGGGGTATTTTTACAGCGAAAATAAACGGCGATAACCGCGAAAAAAAACGCGGTTCGCACTAAAGATGACTTTTACCAAAAATTATTGCACTAATCGATTTGTCAGTGTTCAATTAACAGAAGACATGTCGCAATAAAGTTTTCCGCGAAACTACATATACATATGTTAGTGTAGGAATCAACCAGGCTAAAACCGTAAATGGGATCGACACCAAATTGCGAAAAAAGCGCGGTTCGCGAAATAGTTTACTTTTCCTAAAAATGAATGGGGGGAATCGATTAGTCAGTATTCATTTAGTTAAATTCACATCACGAAAAAATCAGCAAATAACTAAAATATAAAAATATAAACGGCCGTTTGGGTATAGGAATCAACCAGGCTAAAACGAACATTCAATACGAAATTTATAAGTATATCACACTCTAGATGTAACATAGGCATATTTAAGTAATGAAAATAAACCGCGAAAACCGCGAAAACAATAGTGGTTCCCCAAAAATTGCTTAATTATTAAAGTGATAAACTCCGCGATTTTCATAAAAATTCAAACAACGGTAAAACTATAAACGGAATCGGAGATTTTACACACGTATTTGTCAGCATTCGGAAAGCAACAAAGGCTTTTTTTACAGCGAAATGAAACACGAAAACCATGAAAACCCACCTTGCAAAAAACCTTGCTGAAACTGTAAATGGGATCGCTTCGAAAATTTTCACACGTATTTTTCAACATTCCAAAAGTATTTTGGAAAAGCGAAAATAAATAGAGTAAAAAAAATACCTCACGAGGAAAGCTGTCAATAACTCCGCGATTTTCCGCGGTAATGAAGTTTGTCTAATACATAAAAATTAATATGATCCTTTTAAAAACACCTCGCCAAAAAATTCGACCATAATTCTGTGGTTTTCCGCAATTTCGGTTTTATAGTAAAGATTTTTTTTATAATCACATCCAATGCGTAAATTTCATAAACGAGGAAAAAAAAAAAAAAATTGATAAATTTTTGTTGTGTTTCCTTTTATGAAGTTGAAAGATATTTCAGAAAAAAGAGAAAAAATGCTACGAAATCGAAACCATTATGAACAAGCAGCAGCACCATGAAAACAAAATTCTGCATAATAATTGTTATCGTTTGCAATTTTAACTTTGATTACAATAAAAAAACTTAAAAATAGACATTCTTCAAATATTTATGATATTAAAGTATATAAGTGATTACTAAAAACGCTTTTATAAAACAACATGTTGTGTCCGAGCAGTGCACGGGTTCCTCCGCTAGTATGAATATAAATACGTTTGTTAAATTGTTAATTGGGGTTGAATTAAACTCATGTGCAAAAACTAATTCCAAAAATGTGTAAAATGCTAAAACAAAATTAAACGAGCTGTGAAAACAAGATCAGGTGTGAATTTAATACACATTTTATATTATAAAATACATTTTAGTCACACCGTGGTTTGAGTTATTTTCAGATTTTGACCTTCATCTTTTCGGGCAATTTTTTTTGCATTTTCAAAAACTATATTCATGCGGAAGAATTTTTTAAAGATGTGCTACATTTCTGAGATACATCCAATCAAATCATTCCGAAGGATCATTTGTAGCGATGTACGGTAAATGCAGTTTCGCTGAAATGCCTTTTTGTATAAACGATTTGAAAATTACCAAAATCATTGGCGCCATTTTTGAGCATCCACATATCCCCACATTTTGCCGAAATTAAAGTTTTAAATAAAAGAATTATTGAGTATTCGAACTTTCACTTTATTCATCAATTATTGTAAAATTTTTCAACATCCTTAAATTGCATTGTGCCATTTTGATGCCACATATCACCCAATCGTCCGACAATTTAATTTGGCATTCACCAAACTGAATGAGTTTTGTTAATTAAAGCTCACAACATGTGTGTGAGTATTTTGCATTAAGGCATCAGCCAAACACAAACAGTTCGCACATTTATATGTGCGATCGTTCACTCCACTTCCACGTTCACATGCCATGTGCATAGTACAGAATGGGTGCGTGGGAGCGTTTGTGCCTAAACGCATAAATGCCTGCAATCAGAGCACTTAATTAGCAAACATTACAACATAGCACAGATTGCCCAATGTCATCTTGTGTGATATGCCAGTGCTTGTGTTTCAGTGCTTGTGTGTATTCAGGAATTGCAAAGCTTGACATAACTATATATTGCGGATGTACTCGTATGTGCATGCAACGTTAGACAATGGGCAAACCGACCAAAAGCCAGGCAATCACAGGCCAAGGGATGCGAGCATATTGTTTCCATGCGTAGTAGTGTAGGGTGTGATGGGGTCGAGGTGCATATGTCTGAATTTGGATAGACACTTGATCATGTCAAACGGTCGAGCTAATTGCTGTTGACATAAATGTCCATTAACTCAATGACTGCACGTCGCCAGCACTTGTATAGATGAGGCACAGTGTAATATAGATCATGTGTTTAATGAGTGTCTCCTCATCTCCTTCCTCACAACCCACCAAACGGTAGAGCTTAATTTCATTTTCAGCACATACCTACACTACCATATCAAGGATCCGCATACACATCGTTCTTCTGCAATGTTATCAGCTATCATTCTGCTGCAAGGCCTTTGGTCATGTGTTGCATGCTGTAGCAGCCAGCAAATTTTAACAACGTCGACAAATTTCGTTGTGATAGGCTCGGCGTTGTGGAGATGTGTGTTTACTCGTAAAGGAAAGTTTACGCCTCATCCTGAAAATTCAATATCTCCAAGTTATCAGATTTTATTTTAATAGAACTTTGATTAACTGTTTGGATGTGGATGTGCTCCAATTCAATTTAACCTGAAGAATACTTCAAAATGAATTTGATGTTCACCTTATAATACTATCATAATGTAGCGATGGACGATTAGAAAATTAAGGTTGGTTGTGTGTAGAGATTTCCTAAAAAAAGCCATTCCGATTCCTGTGCTTTGTATCTATCTCACTTATTGGATTTTGTACTTACAAAATTATAATCTACGAGGTCTAATTGTGGCTTTATAGTTAGTACTAAGTATGTGTCATTGAAGAACTGTGCATTAAACACACAAAGTATTGAAATGCCTTTTTTTCTTTCTCAACTTTAACTGCGACACTTATTGTTAAAGGGATCCGCTTCTGTCTCTTATAGTCTTGGGCCCCCACGACCTAGCTTGTTCTTTTAGGTGTAATGTGACCCCGAATTGTTTACCTATAAGGGAAAGATGGTCTAAGCGTTCCCTAATGACTGCAATTTCTACGAGAATACTGTCAAAAAAATTAAAATCAAAATTAAATTGCAATTTTTTAGTTAAAGCCTTTTATTTTATGGTGAGTTTCGCCACATATATCTTTAGATATTACATAAAGCTTAGATATTTCCTAATTGTCATTAATTTAATTTGTATTTTGGTACAATAATATGGGTTGTAATTAATTTGTTTGTTTTTTGTATTGAATGAGAGTTGGTTGGTAATTAGTAATTATGTTTTGTTTGTTTTCATTTCTTTAAACTGATATACACAACAACTTTATATATATTTGTTTACCATGTTTCTTTATTTAGTTAATAATTTTTTGTTATACAATCTATTTCATAAATTCATTTTAATAATTTTTTGCTTTAAGATAGATTTGTGAGAATATGCGAAAATATCAATTTTTCAAATTAATTAGGAGTGCAACTCAAATAGATAAGCATTAAGAATTGGTTGACGAAGAGAAATAATAGCAGTTGGAGGCAATCACCGGTCATCTCACAGAATCTGAACATTTAGAAGTGAATTGAGTCACTCATGCAAGATTCCACCAAACGCTTCCACTAACTTCTCTTTAAGCGGCGATAAAGAGTGAGTGAAGCCTCCTCTTATCTTATCAAATTTGGCTACATTTTATAATAATTTGTTTCAATCAACATTTGTCCTAAACTCTTCCAAACTGCATTATTTCCCGTAACGTGTATCAGAATTTTAATTAGAAAAATAAACAATACAACTCTTTTGTCATTCTAAAAGATTTTCTTTTCACAATGATTTGACGCCTTTATGGTTGCTAAAAATACATTGAAACTTTTTAAAAATATAGCGGCGATCTCCATTAAAATTAAAGTATACATGCGATAGCCTGGCTAGATATTTTGCTAGCGTAACAATTGAACAACAAATAACAATGAAATCTTAAAAATTAAATTCTTTGCTCGCATTAAGTCAAGAAGAAGCCTGAAGAGTATTTGTTTGTTTGTTTTTTTTTTTTTTGGGTTTGTATACACAGAGATATTAGATTCATCTAATCAAAACGTTTATATTTTATATTTTATATTCAATATTTATTTAAACAATTTTACACAGTTAATTATGAATATTCACAGTAGGTTGTTGAATGAAGCGCTAATTCATGAATTTACTGAAAGGGAGAGAAACGCGTGACCAGTATCTACTCTAATGGTGTCATCATCCCCCGCACAGAGCAAAATGCACTTTTCATGAAAATTATGTTTAGGCCAGCAGTATAGGTGTTTTCTATTTAACTAATTAATAACTTGCTAGGATTTTTAAAAATAATACTGAAATGTTATTTTTATTAATTACTTCTTCATTTGTTTTGCAAATAATTATTATACAAAAATATAGCTAATTATTAACTTTAATATATATGTTTAAAGTTTTTTGTATAACAGTGAAAATGCACTTAGCTGAGACAATTACCAAAACTGTTATACAAAAATTCTACTGCTTTTGAGTTCATCAAATAGGGATTTAAATTACATAAATATTAGCAAGGCAATACGTGGACTTTTTTGGTCGTTACAAAATGTGTGTTAAATGTTGTCATTTCAGTTATTTACTACATTAAATACCGATAAAAAAAAGTATAACCTAAAATTAACAAGCATTTTGATGGCAGTTACAGAATTGGCGTGTAGTCTTTAAATTAAAGAAAATGTAATTCAGTTCAACTGTATTTAAGCACTAGCTGCCACGGCTATCGGCTTAATACAAAGCATTTTGGAATACTTGTGCATCACATTAAAAGTGCTATTGTGAATTGGTTGGCAGAGAGATGACAGCATCACTAGAGAAAACAATGGGCGTGTAGGTTTCCTCTCCATTGCACTTTTTTTTAATAAATTCATTGCATTCTAAATTAATTCCAATCAATGTAAATACTGTCTCAATAGTGCGTCGCTATATGTTGACCAAAAACAAACATTTTATCGCTTGAAGAAGAAGAATAATATACATTTATATAATTATAAGTATTGTTTGTGGTTTGCGGTCGAAAATTTGAGATTTTTATTACATTTTTGGTATGGTTTTCCATTTAGAGAGAATACGTGTAATTTAATACAATATTAATTATTATTTTTAATGTAATTCATAATAAATTTTTATTTGTTTGTAATTTGCTATAAAATATCTATTAGTATTATAATATGTAATATATGTTACAGCTATGTAATAATGGGAAACGATAGATATTACTGTTAGCATTCGCCACATAGTTAGAGTGCACTTCAATATTGATTGCACTTCATTATTCAAATCACTTCGACACTTCTGGTCATTCCTACACACGGTTCGACTAAATGTTCATTACTTTTTATTTTTAGATAACTTGGTGTACCTACAGAGATTTATTATCTTTATAAACATGTAAGTTTAATTTAAACGGTGTTGCTTCTTGTTTTTTTATGGGGACAATCAATAGAAAGAGTGAGACAACGGCCTCTCAATTGTTTTTTTTTTATTAAGTTGAATGATATTTTCTTTTATATGCTAGATTGTTAGTAGATTAGATACCAATAATATTTTGTAATTTTATAATAGCGGTTTCAAACGCACAATTTACAACATTATTATTAGGTTCTTGATTCGATTAGATGTGGGTAAAATTTGAATTTGCAATTGTTCCAAAAATATTTTCTTTTATTGCAGAAGTTGCATTCGTTTGCCATCCTTTTGGGGTGATTTTTAAGCCAAATTTACATTGTAATACCGTTTTTCGGGGGAGAACAAACTTTCCTGTATCTTTAAAGTGTGCAAATTTGCACAATTTCAAACCGTTTTCAATCAAACATTGCTGTTTTAAATAACATAATCTAACCTCATTAAATATTGTATAATTTACTTGATTAAACATTTATATGTATGTAGTTGTAAGCCAATTTAAAATTGTTTCCATTGTTTTTTTTTATATAATATATTAAAATTACAAGTATTTTTAATAATTATTTATCTTGGTTTTAAGTTTTAATTTCTTATTTGAGTCTACTGACTTTTTTTTTTGAAGAAAAAGAGCTTTTTGTTCGGTTTAAGCTGAGATTCATGGGTTCACGATGTGGAATCCATGTTAATGTACTTGAAGCTTGTTGTACGCTTTCTTTGTAATATATGAATTCAAAAGATTTGTTATTTATATGACCAAAAATTGAGCATTTTTAATTATTCTTTGCAAATGTAAGTATATGTAAATCAAAGTCAACGTAATTCTAATAATACAAAATGAAATTGACTTTTAGATGGGCTAAGTAATTCATCCGAATTCATATATTGTTTTTGTTACTGAGTTATAGGGCGACAATGTGAATGAAGGATGTTTCAAAACACAGGAAACATAATGAAAACTTACACATCAAATTGATTATATACAAAAATTCTAAATGAAAAGCCATTTTTAATTCTCAAACAATAACTTAATATCCATTTAAATACTTTGAATTTGTTTAATTTCACGTCAGACCCTTTCACTTCATTCGTTTAGTACACTAACACAGACTCCATCGTGATCGTATCTCATTTACTCGCATTCTGCGTGGGCTGGGACTGTGAGACGGTCTCAAAATTGCGACGTGCCAAACGGGACCTATTCAACGAATTTTTGCATACAAGATTAACAAAATATTTACTTCTAATTATGTTTACCTAATTTGTCCAGCCAACAGTGGATTGATAGCATACAGCCAGTCATGCACTTCCTTATCACCAAGTGTTTGCAGCAAGTACCCTCTGTGCTTAGTGACCACACTGGAATACAACGTAAAACTTTGGAGAGGTATTCAACATAATTGCGCTAGCTAACTATACTCGACTTACCTAAATGTGTTTGGTATTTTCACCATAGCCGCTTGATCCTCGCTGCATTCAACCTGTGCGGTGCCTAAATTCAAAACAGCCCGTTCCACAGGGTCTTTTTCCGAGCGGAAGATAAATACGTATGGTCGTCGGACAGTCTAAATACATTTTTAACTATTGTTAATATCCGCATAAATAAAAAGAAAATCTTGCAAAAACTTACCACCCATCGCTTCTTCCATCCGGAGCCACCATGCTCAAGCACGTTCAGGTAACCCTTGCGGGCAACCACTGGACTAACACGAATCTCCTCTAGCTCAGGCACATACAGTCGCAAGGGCAAGGCGGGCTGCAATGCCGGTGCCGGTGCTTCCCATCCATTCGGTACATCCACTCGTTCCGGTGAGCACAACTCAATCGAATTGCCCGAAATATAACTGACATTCATGTCAGCGCATCCCTCATCACATCCTGGTGATGCATCAGTGCCCAATGTGGATGTCTCCGTGGTTTGTTCAATTTTGCTGGAAATTCGTCCTTGAATCAGCCGAATGCAATTCGACATGACGTCCTGTTCACGTTTTGTGTACTCACGCTCCCCAACCATGGGTTGTGAGTCTTGGATGGGTGTCTGTGGTGATGGTGGAATAACCATTTGATGTACGGGCGAGGCATTTGCACGTGCCGCCAGATTGCACACATCTTTTTCTGTTTTTGTGGTTGGATTTGGATTGGTGTCCATTCCCAAGCGTTCGCGTAGCAACAGCAAGTGTCGAACACGGCCTACCTCTTCGAGGCGAGTCAGCTTTTCTAATTCCCATTGATGGTCAAAGATGAGAGAATCACCGCGTGGACGCCAGCCATGTAGATTCTCTTCGCCACGTACATATGTGGAGCTGGTGTCAAGCACTCGTCTTTGCCGGCGTTGTACACCTTAAAAAAATAATACATTGTCACTTCCGGAATCAAAATCGCTACGCAAAAGCTTTCGGAAAATCAGATGTTTTTTTGTTTTGGAAAATAGTTAACTAAATCGTGCCAATTGATTGTAAATTGAATTTAAACGTAAGATTCTTTTTTTCCTTTCTTTATTCTGTCTTGGGCACGAATCTACTCAATACATTTCTACCTGGACTACCTGCTTCAGAAGCTCTTCTGAGTGATAACTCATATACTCCAGACAATCGATTAGACTCCGGATTTCTGTACTGCCCGGAGAAAAGATGTTTAAGTGATCGTGGACCTGTGCGAGCATCACGACCGTAGATCACCATGCTGAGATCTTTGGTGACAATTGCTGGCCGAGCACAGTTCTCAAGTTCTACATAAGCACTTAAAGTGATATAAATTGTTTCTCCAGTTTGTGTGACACGATTCAAAAGACTAGAATTATGGAGACTGGAATCCCATGCTGCCTCGAATCGATAGAACGACCTGTAATATATTAATTTAGATGATTTACGTTTCAATAACGTTTCCAAGTTATCCTTACCTATCATCGCTTGGTACTTCAAGTACTTCTCCTGGGAACAGTCCCAATGAAAGTACGCATGAATCATCGTCAAGCTCGTCTGCAGGTTCTGGTGTATTCCGAATTCGTCCTTGAATTTAGCAAAATTCGCGCAAATTACATATTAAGTAAAAAAAGTGATGCATGATCGTTTTCAAATTTAATACATACCAACAACTAATTCACGAATATCCTTCCATTTCACTTCAGGTGTCGGTTCATGCACAATAGTGATACGTATACGTCTCTGAATGCCTTGATGCAACAGGAATAGCCCTCGGCAAGGAAGATCGTCACTGTGCTCAACCACAGCAGGAACATATTCCCCGTTGGGTGCAAGCTCACAAATTTCGAACCAAACAAGCACATCGTGCTTAGCCAGAACAGTGGACGATGGAGGGCAAGGTAGTGGACCAAATTTGGGACTCCTAACCGGTTGACTAATTGGTATGCTGGGTGGCAACATTCTGCGTGGTGGTGGTCTTGCTTGAAACTCTTGCTTAGCGTCCTTGTGCAATGGATGATTTTGGTAGTGACCAAATATTTTAAACATGATTGGCTGTGTCTTCAAATACTCTATGAAGGACTTTGTGACTGGAACCGTTATCTGTTTTACAAACAATATGTTATTATCAATTTTTAACAATTGGGATATTGCATGAATGTACATTTTGAACGTGATAGAATCCAAGTGGGGCACCAGACCCAGAATTCTTAACGGGCTCTGTCGAAAATGCCTCCTCATGCCTATGCAGGAAACTGTCGGGGTGAAGAAAACTTAATTTAAATTCAATCAACCGCAATTCACTAAAATGTAATTGTCATACTTAAACTGGCAGAAAATATCTGCATACTCTGCGCCGATGCCGGTTGCTTGTAAAACCGTGACACGGAAAGTGAATTCCTTTCCAATTTGCAAATGCTCACCAGCCTCATCGTTCGCCTCGTGCAATTCCGAAGCCACGCTCGAGTCGCCCCGTCCTGAATCAGCGTCTTCAAGTTCTAAGTCTTAACATTTGGAGTTTAACACATAGATATTTTACATCACCAATTGCACAATGGCACTGTGTTTACCTTCAATCTTGATGCAATCATTGTTTCCCTCAATGTATTTCTCGTCCTTCTCGTTGGTGATCTGTAATTGACGGAATTTCGGCTTTATCGCCTCCTCGTCAAACATTATGCGCGCCGACTGTTTAACTCCATTATTGAAATCACTGCTCTCCTCGTCCTGTTTTCAAATGTATAACATTCGTATGTTAAGAAATAAAAACAGGTTATGGAGAAATTTACCACACTTACCATTACTGGTTGCACAGCAATTCGTAGATAACCACGAACATCTCCACGCTCATTCACGATGGCCACCTTGTGCACCAACGGTACCGGGTAGATGAGATTGCTCAAGTAAACAAAGGAGCGTCCTACCATTCGGAACCACGGGAATCGATCGTAGAAAGGATCGCCACCTGTCAAGCTCTCCACATTGTAGTCGGGCGATGTTGGGCTAAGCTCTGCCTCATTGTGATACATTTCACGCATCAACTCTAAACGTTGCCTGATAAAAGAAGACGTTTCATAAGTTTTATTTGCAAAAACAAAAATTTTTTTTACAGCAAAAGCTTTAAAGCGTGGTTAAAAAATATGGTTTCTGTTGTTTGCTGGATGAATGTAGTTAAAAGTACTTAGAGGAACCAATGACAATGGCAAGAATTTTCCTAAAATTTTAATTAACTAAATCAAAGAAGCTGAATTTAGTCGTGCGTTTAAAATTGTTTCAACTTAGTCGATTTTATTTCATATTGGGATTTCCTTATAGGCATAAGGCGTGCGTTGAATGAACATAGGAAACATAAAACTGTTAATATTTTGTAGAGAAGCTTTCATGCAAAACATTATAAAAATAAATCGGGTGCAGCAAATGATCCATGTGTCTTAGTTTAGTTTTGTTAAAGTGAGCGCAAAAAGGCGAAATTATATATTAGAAAACAATTAAAGGATTCTCCAACACATTCAATTCTCGTAACAAAATTCATTTTAATAATTAGACAAATAGATTTAAGATATATGTGTTTATGTCAAACCTAGAAGGTAAAAGATTAGTTAGTGTGAGCCTTGACGTGTTGGAGGAAGCTCCCTGCACGCACTGTGCCACCTCAGCGTATCCGATTGCATGCGAAATGCCCAGTGACTTGTCAAGAGAGATGTGGGTGGCACTCTCTAATGGACAGTGTGGTATAAACGACTTATATGCATAGGGCTCCGTTGGTGAGCAACCGACCATCATTGGTGGACTCTCGATGTTGTAAATTTGTCGCATCATTTCTAATCGATAGCTACACTTTTATGTTTGTGTATATTCAGGAAATTTTCAATAACCACAGTCGCAAAAGGAAACCAAAATGAGAGAAAAAAACAGAGAAAAGCACATGTGAACAAATTTGAGAATTTCGTTGAAACCACACGCACAAAGTAGTTATACTTAAACAAATTATAGTTGCATATTGCAAATTATCTATAAAAAAAATTTGCTACTTAAAACTTAATTTTAAAAGAAAAATTATCTAACATTGGCACAAAATATTTGGGCTTAAAAAACTATGATTGAGCTCGTAAAATACAAAAGCGTTAACATACAGCCCTCTCACTTATTATTTAAAGTAGATTTACTATACTAAATTAAAAAGCTTTGCCCATCGCTTTTTAACAAACAGTCTAAGTTCTATTTCAATAAATTAAAAGTGCCTAAATATTGTGAAGTATTTCGTGATGAGCAAAAAAATTAAGCAAAAGAATGTTTAAAATTCAAAATCTTTTTACAAAGAAATTTCCACGTACCGTAATTTTTCTAAACTCCAGAAATGAGTAGCCCCGTTCTTTGTATCGGTCACCTCAACCGCTACTGTTGTACGCGACACTGGTGGGCCTCCAAACGCTTCCTCATTTGGGGTTGGTGTAATTGCTGGTGGTGTCAGTTCAACCGGTAGTGGCGAATAGAGCGTGTCCGTAAGCAGAGTGAATTGGAATTGAACCTGTTTTAAAACAATTTAATGTTAGAACTGAAAATGTTCTCAAAGTTAACTTCAGACCTTTTTCTTCAGCTCAACTGAAATTGCATTGGCTTCTTTCAAGAATATTGCATTTCCCCACAAATCATCTCGCAGAGAAGTAAACTGATGGTATCTCCATTTTCTGAATGCCCAAGCAGCAAGCTCGGCTTCTCGTGCTGTCCAGCATGACTCAAACAATGGATTTACTAAAACAGAAAATTATTCATATAAAATTTAATAATTTGCAAAAGTGATGCAATATGTACCAAAAATATCCTCCTCCTGGTGGAAGTCTTCTGGACTGTAACTGCTGTACATTGACATTGTCATTGACTGCTCCTCAACCTGTTTCTGAAGTGCGTCGATACGGGCCTCGTATGTTTTACGTTGCTCCTCGAACTCCTGATCGGCCTGCATTTTTTCACGCTTATACTGCTCTTCCAAAACCACCAAACGCTTTTCCATTTCCACCTTCAAATCAATTCCCTGCTTTTCCAATAATTCGCATTGTGCAAAGTTCCAATCGGCTGCAGTTTCTCCACCGGTAATAACCTCATTTTCAGGTGCCTCAATTGCAGCCTTTTCGCGAATTTCACGAGCTTGCTCAGGGTGGGTGAATCGGAAAACGTGATTCTTTCCCAAAATAACACGGGAGCCAGTTGTGAGTAGTTCTAAAATAAAATAAATTTTTAAAATAAGTCATTAAGCAGATCATACTTTTAATTTAATGTAATGTTCTAAAAAGTAAAGAGAACAAGGGCTTCTTACCAGGCTCAACCAATTTCCGTCCATTACAATAGACAAGTGCATCCTTGTGTGGCACCAATGTGACAGCACCACCACGATTCTCGAATGTGCAATGCTCCTTTAATATGTGCGAACCGCACAGTTGAATGTCCTGCGGCACATTCGCCTCTGAAGTGCCCAGACGTGTGATGCCATCCTTGATGTAGTACAGGAGACACTCAGACAAGTTGGGATCTTCATTTAAATTGACTAAATGTGGCGTTTTCTTTGGTGAGAAGACGCCAACAGTCATACCGTCCTCCTTGACGGCAACACCCATCTCAGCAAAGACCGCCTCACGCTGGAGGCGAATTTGCTCAGTTCGCTTCAATTTTTCCTCCCACGTTTCGTTTAATTCTTTGCACAGAAAATATACAAAAGAAGGATGTTAAGTATTTGTGTATTGCAATTGTGTACAGAAAAATGCACATCGTGACAACAATTACCTGCAATAAGCTTTTCGCTGGCCTGCAACTGGTCAACTGCCATTTCTGTGCTGGAACCAGTCCGAGCACGACCCTTACTGTTGGGAGAATTCTGGACATCCTTATTGTTGGTTATAATACTCTCGGATTTTGTATTATTGGTATGATCGTCTTCTAAAAGTATAAAACGGAACGAAAGAAAAACAACCGACAATGACGTCATCACATGCACAGTTTTTTTTTTTTTTATGTAGCAGCAGGAACATATTATGCAATTTATGATTATATATAGATTTTAAGGGTTACTATTTTACGAGTATACGAATATTTTTGTGGTAGCAGATGTTTGGATATGTCAAAACCGCCACATTAAATGGCTCTGTATTTTTACCGTATCAGATATGAGGTTTACTTGCTTTTATTACATTTGAGATTTCCAAACATTTTGTATTTTATCAAAATGATATTGAATTTAATTAAATTCATTTTTAAGGATAAAAGTTACCAGGATGAAGCGGTTGTCTTGGGGTTTATTCATACTTGTGCACCATAAAGATGCACAAATTCTACACATTTGCGGTTATTTTGCAGTAATGATTAATGTGATAAAAAATATGTATTCTGTAAAAGCTTTGAAAAACAAATTGGAATTATCAAAAATTATAAAAAAGCCGACAGCAAATGAAAGTAGGTCTAGTTAAAGTAGTTTAAAAAATGTGGCCATTCTGATATGTGGAACTCTAGAGATATTTATGTTACAATAATAAACCAAATCCTCAAATAAGGGATTGAATAATACTTTGACATATCAAAATAGCTTATGAATCTAAATATACTTTGAAAGTGAGCACATTTACAATTATTTGTACAGCAATTTAATGAATTATGAAAAGAAAAAAAAAGTTGTTGCCTATTTCGTTAATACAGATAATTTTCTATTGACATTGTTGACAAAAAGAACAATATTATAGTATAACACCCACACAACTAGGTTCAAATTTGTTTTAGATTTGATCAAAATAGAAAATTATCGCAAGAACATAAATGAAACAAACTATTAAATCACAACCGATTCGTACAGACACTTTAAATTTGAATTGAATAATTGCACATTTTTAGTTTATTTTGAATTGTTTGCATCAAATCGGTTGTGGTCAATTCATTAGAGTAGAGACTATAGTTGTTGAATTTTTGCTTGTTTAAAATTTTGAAAATAATAAATTTTGACAATTTAAATTTTGATCCAGATCTTTCTGCGTATATTGGACACGGAATTTAACATCAAATGCTTTCAATGAGTCTCTACCCTGTACGATTTGTTGAAAAAGACACAGTGGCGAACAAGCACGACAA
This sequence comes from Sylvicola cinctus, assembly GCA_963854165.1. Taxonomy (NCBI): domain Eukaryota; kingdom Metazoa; phylum Arthropoda; class Insecta; order Diptera; family Anisopodidae; genus Sylvicola; species Sylvicola cinctus. The sequence continues at coordinate 27,667,093 of OY974083.1, read as the reverse complement.
ACAAAAAGCGGTCAACAGAGATTTTAAATGTAAGTGGTTGTGTTAAACCTATATATTGGTCACCTTGTGACTAATTTTTCATTAATATTTTTTGTTGCTGTTTTTTGTTTGTATGTTTTGTATGTTCTTTGTTTTAAATAAACAGACACAATAAGCATTAAAGAGTGTATTTCTTGTGTTTTATATTGCGCAAACAGGTAATTTTTCTTGCCATATTATGCTTATAATATATATAGGATTTCTTTGTTAAAGATAATTATACATTATGCATATTATTACACTGGAAAGGCAGCCGAAATTTACTTACTATTCGGATCCCGCTTTTCACAAACCACTTTACCATCCGGTCCTACATGAAAATAATTCAACTTATGTTCTATCTTCTAATTTGCCACCGATTGTTTGTTAAATTCATAATTGATCAAAAATTGTTTTATATTGTATTGAATTTTAGCAAGTGATGGTAAAATTTGCTTCATCAAAGAATTTATATATAGGAAATGTCTTGAATTTCTTGGATTGATTTGTGTATGTGTTTGTGTCTATGTGGAAAACAGAAATTGAGTGCCTTACCTTCTTGCACTTCAATGCCTTCAATGCGCAAGAGTTCTCGAAGCTTCTGAATCTCCTCCTTGAGCTCACGAATGAGTTTAGCGTTGGCATCCTCATTGACAACGGCCTTGCAGACAATTTGTTTGGCTCGATCAGCATATCTGCAATGAAATTTATTACATGATGAATTAGTTTAATTGGCATTGAGTGTTTAATAGAAACACGCATTGCTTTGAATCAATGAATCGTCCTTAGAAATACCCTTTGATTACATATCAATTACCTGAGTGTGCTCAATGTCTCATCGTAATTAATGTCAGCCGGAGAGATTGCTGCAATCATAGCGGTTTTTGAATTGCCACCTAAGTTCTCGCGCAGCAACCAAGTCAAGACAGAGTCTCGATATGGGATAAAGTCAGCCTTTTTGGACTTTTTAGTTTTTGATGCCTATGAAAAATACAATTTAAATACAATTTGATTAATAAAGATAGTTTTACAGATTGTGCCACTAAAGGGGTATATTTTTTAATAAATGAAAATAAACTCCTCATACTTACGGACTATATCGAAAAGTCATGGAGGTAATTTGAAAGTGGAATGAATCCCGACAGAGTGCAGAAATGAATTTAAAATGTGTCGTTTATTAAATAATATTCAATATCATGTAGTAATGAGAAAAAAAAGTGGTGTTTGTGAAACAAACTTTAAAAATCCGTTTTTGTCAGGATTCATTACAAAAGTAACAAAAAGATGCAGTAATTTAAAAAAAAATAAAACCATGTCAAACTTACAACTTCAGCGAGGGCTGATATAACTTTTCCAAGAGTTGTAAGACTTTTGTTTATATTTGCACCCTCCTTCAAGCGAGTACCTTTAGCGCCAGTTGAATCAGCTCGCTCAGACCCAGCCAAATCTACCAAACTGATCTTAGACACCTTGAAGAAAGAACGCACACAATTATTAAATTTCAGTCAATACGAATAAAGTTTCTATAAATTTACCTTTTCAGTAGTCAAGTCAGTCATTTCATCATGCCTTTGTTGTGTGAAGAAAATTGTGAAAACAGCATGTGATCTCGAGCTGGTCTCATTCATGTTGGTGGCAGCAACAGTACGTGCTTTATTGCCCTCATCAATTAAATCATGAATATCCTCATACGATGTGACTGCCAATTTAGACAAATCCTCCACGTACGGTCCCAATAGTGGATGCTCACGCACTCGTAAATTTCCCTTGTTCTTAGGATTCAACAAATCGCGCACCCGCTCACAGTAGATTTCCATGTAAGAAACTTCGACATTGTATTTCAAGTCAAAGCTGGTTGTGTCATGGATGCGACCAAATAAATCTTTACAAATCATTGGAATAATTCCCTCTTGATCATCCTCTTGCTTTCCCATCATTGTGTATGATTTGCCTGCACCCGTTTGGCCGTATGCAAAAATGCACACATTGTAGCCGTCAAATGAGTGCTGCAACATTTCTTCGCCAATATCTTTGTATACCATGGATTGAGTTGAGAAGTCATCGTCTTTTGGCTGGAAGAAAGTTAATTATAAATAAATGAGTGATTTGAATACTTTGTTAATATTGTAAGCTTACATTGTGTGACCAATATGAGTAATCAAAATTGAAACGCTTCACAGAATCATTTGTTCCTGGAGGTACTTTTGGATTTGTAATTGCTGTAAATATTTCAAATAATTAAGGATTGTTTCTTAAATTTGTTCAAATTTTAAAAATTACCTGTTGTGTGACCATCCATTTCAATGATGCATTTTGATTCGCGATTAATCTCTCGCGAATTGAAGGGTCGCACTCGGACCGCCACTTTAACAGACGACATGACGGCGAGAGGCCCTAGGCCTGTTTATTATTCTGCAATTAATAACATGAGAAAAACATAAAAAAATCACCTCAACAACGTTTCGTAATGCGAAAAAATGGGTTAACGTGTCCTTTTAACATTTGTTATTTTCAATCAATGCTATTTGTTTACAGAGGAAAATCAGATGGAAAACAAAACTTCAAAATATATTTTACATATTATTATTTTCTGAAGAAGATGTGAGCGGAAACTAAAGAGGTTGGCAGAGATCCAAATTAAAGATTGCATTGACAATCAAGGAACATTCACGACGCATATTGAACAAAACTGTATAATTTTGCAAATGCCTGGTTTGGGTGAACCAACGAGCTGCGGCACAGAACTCAGCTCCATGTATGCTTATGTAATACGAAATGTATGTAATTGCATCTGTGACTGTGTTGGCAAAATGAGTCATACAATTTTTCGTTGTACAAAATGGGGGTTGGGGTAGTTTTTATACATTTCAGTACACGAGTACACCGAAAAACGAATCTGATTTTCAAAATCGATGAAGCCATATTTAAGCAACGAATTTACAGTTGCGCTTTGCCAGACAGTGGGTATCGGGATTCCGAACTGCAAATTATTGAACATAATAAAGGTTTATGTTTCAACAATGACTCATAATGAAAACCATAAAAAAATCATTTTGAATTGAAATGGCCCGCAATTCAAAACAGAATATTTTTTAAAGTGTTTAATAAAAATATATTATTTCGTAATTAAATCAATTATTTTGAATACGTGTCCCACTATCCTAGTAATTAGTTGTCAAATTCACAGCCAAAACAAAAAGTTTATGTAGCTAATCCCTTCTTAAGTTGTGTACTGTTTCCATTTTCAAATGATAAAAATACACATAAAATCTTAATGTGAGGATTATTACCCCACACACCTGCGCCATTCAACTACAAAATTAGTAATCCCAACGACGCCATATACGCACGATGTCTGCACTCTTGTAAATATGTGCAAAAAAAACAAATCTGCGTCATTTTATTAATTATTAGAAAGAAGATGTTATTTAATGCACAAGCAAATAGGCGAGTTGTTGGCACAAATGTAGAGACGCACAGACGATAAACAATAATTGCTTTTGTATATGTACCCCCATTTATGAACAAGAAAGCGTGGGCGCACTTAACTTGACACCTGACAGGCAAAACGAATTGCGTACGGCACACGAAGAGACAAGCTTAAAGCTCTCACATATCCCATGCAAGAAGTGAAGAGATTGGTTGAAAATCAATTAAAATTTCCCCTTAAGTTTTCGTATTAGTATATTTGGTAGTGAAATACTTTTGTATGGGTGCCGTTATATTATTGAGAGTTGAGCCAGAGATCCTTAAGTGTGTTGGTGAATGCTTTACTTGTTCATGTATGTATTTATTTTGCCTATCTATGTTATGCACAGATGTTGTAAATATTCGTTTGGGGATGAAAATGTAGAAGGCTTTTTATAAAAGTTTTCTGTTTCGCAGATTCCAATCCAGTTTTTATTTTCTTTACAAATTTTGTGTAATAAAAAAAGAATTCCTGGAATAAATTTTTTTGTTATAATGCCTTATGCCTTCTGTTAGAAAAACATGTCTTCAAATTTTTTTTAAATTAATGATTTTAAATATTTAAAAAATTCAAAATCTTATAATATGCAGAAGGAAGACTAATACGCATTAATAAATGAATTTATTTAATACAAGAATTTTTTTTTCATCTCTCCTAAATGATACAAAGTCCTCGTATCTCAAGTCAGCCCAACATTAGATTATAAAGGACTCTTTAATCTTACACAATAATTGTGTTGATGTCACTTTAATTATCATGAAAATTTTGAGCTTCTATTAGTTACTAGCATAAATTTCATTAATTATTAAAGGAGCCAAAAAACGACTCAAATGTTAAAATTGGTCAAGCAAATAGTATAACATGTAATTACCGAGAGCAGGGCATTTATTCTCTTGGGCCAAGGATAAAATTTCTTTGAAATAAACGCAACCACAGAAATAGAAATAGAAAAGAACTCCGTGTTTGAATAATTTATCAGATCTGGGTCAAATTTTGCGTGTTTCCATAGGTACCACCTCTTTTGAAAATACCTTCTAATATTTATTCATTGCATTAATAATTAACCGATACTGCCGTTTATATTTGCAACAAAAGATTTCATAATAAACCCTTACATTAAACGATACAATTTGTGCGTAAAAGGTAAACAAATTCTGTTTTATTTCATTATTTTACAATTTTAATGGATTAGCTATTGCCATTGTTTAATTTACAAATCCATACTTCTCTATTTCTTCAAGAAAAACCGCCACCTAAATCGAGCGTAATCATAACAACAATTGAATGAAAATGGGCATTATATGGGTCTTTTCATTGAAATTCTATTTTTAGCTCAAAAACATTTGCTTTGAACAAATTGCAGCATCACCAACACGCGGAATTAAAATATCAGGGCTAATTAATTGCGCTATAGTGTTTAATTGATGGCAAACAAAATTTGCATGTTGAAAATTAAATCCGTATGGGTAATTCTAATTAATGCGGAAAAAGAGGTAATGAAAATTCAATGTCAGCGTTAAACATCGGAAGTTGTGTAGTAATTAATTTGTTCTTTGTGTTTCTTTTCGGCAAATTTGTTTCATTTCAATAGTAGAGTACTTGTAAAAATTAACGAATTATTGAATGCAATTACAAGTCACAAATAAACGTTTTATTCCCTAAAATTATCTATTGGAAAAACAGGAATCTGATATGAATGATTGCAAGACCTATGCTTTCTTTATTTGCATAATAATCATAACGTCGGCTCAAAATGAACAGTAGCAGCGATACGATGATGTGGCAAGAAGGAGGTGTTATAGAATTCAACGTAATGTTGCCTTTTTAACCGCCGTCGCGATGTCTATAATATGATAAAGGAAAAACGTCGATGAGTCATCCAACCACTGAACACACATTTCCAAGCATACGTATTTGGATATAGATGTTTTGAAATTATAGCTGGAGTATGTTCTTTGTGGGGTGGAGTGGGCTGCTCGTGTATGCTTTCTGCACCGCTCGCTCATATCGCTGCTCTATGTACATATATGTGTTTGGTACAAGCAAAATATATCATGGTGACTCACCTTTTCCTTATAAATATAGCCTCGATTTACAAACGAAGTATCCCTTTTTATTATTGGGTTACTTTTACACAAGACTAAAATTTTAAATTGGACAATGCAATGAAGTATTTCTTTTTGTAAATATTAAGTATTATAATTGGGCAATGATTCTTTATGAATCTATCAGCATCGCAGTGAACATTTTCCACAGTGTTGGTAATCACTTTATCACTTCAAAACGGTGCACATCCACTAACTGAGAAAACTGCCTTCACTTACTTACTTTGTATCTATTTTTCGTTAACAAATACTTGAAAAACAATTACTTTATTAGGTTTTCGGTTTGATTTTAAATAATTTTCTTACAATGGGAACAAAATGGCGTTGCACTTTTCCCAATTGGATTTTACTGTGTAAAACATATAATTCTATGCTGCTTCTTCTACTAACTATAATGGGGAACTCTCGTACTGCGCATCTTCCAGTTTTTCCATAATATTTCATACAACACACTCACACAGTTTTATTATTATTTTGAGGAAAATACTTATACACGGAAAAATACAATATGGCTGAAATTTTCTCAAAACGACACCCTAGCTGAATATACTTGACCTTTACAATAAATTTTCCATTTAACCTTAAAGGATAATACTTAAAATATTGAAATGAAGTTGAATTAAATGCGTAAACTAAAACTATCGTCAAATTATACGAAATGCTCAATAAAACAACCCCTAATTATTTGAAAAGGACATCAATAAGTTTAAGCTTTTTTGTTGAAATTACTTTCTTTCCAATATAATTCTTACAAAGAAACGCACTTTCACTTCACTTACACTTTGAATAAAAAAAGACTTTTTTTAAATAATCCTCTGAATGTTGTCGTTTGGCTACACAGCTGGGACGCGTATCCTGCTGAAAATGATGATCCCGCAATGCAATTACACTAAATAGCTTAAATGAACTGCTTAAACAGCAAGCTCCTTCAATAAAACACAATTAAAGAAAACTTTGTGCTTTTGGATGACTTGACTACTTCACATATTCCACACTCAGCACTCACTGAACCACTGATCATTGGAGGCATCAGAGGTACCCCCAAGAATACACCATCGTTTGACATAACACAAATACACAGTGTTTTTGTTTCGTCTGTACAGTCTAAATAAAAAATGCAAGAGTATGAACTGCGTGCGAGATTGAGTTGTGAGAACATTTGGAATGTCAGGGCATGCGCTCTTAGCCACCCTATCGATTAATAACAGTATACAATATATGTAAATATACTATTAAACTATTGTCGATTGCGACTTGAGAAATTGTGACGCAGTGCGCACGCACATTGTTCCACCACACACGTATTATTGTACTAAAAATATTTGCACATTAAAATGTTCAATACAAATAAAAAAATTCCAACACAATAACAATAGGAAGTTGTGTGAATCATTTACTGTTGGAACTTGGGGGTGGAGGGCTTTATGTTTGCATGTACGCGTAATTTAACGGTTTATTGATTTTTATAAACAACGACAACGAACGGTGTGTGTGTGTGCGACGCACCAAACTAGGGATGCGGGTCGGAGTAACAAACTTAATGCGTACTGGATTAAATGATGAGCTTTTAACATTTTAAGGTTATAAACAATATGAATCATGCAGCCGTCCTTTGCACTAGACAGCAGACGTCATGACACAAGTGTACATTTTTATTGCCCCATTCGGAAGCGTTCAGTTGACACAAACTATAGTAATTGGCAATATTGTGATGCATTAATTATACCGACATTCCTTCATTTTCAATCTCTATCCCTTCTCCTGTTGTTGTCTGGGAAATAAAAATCCTTGAACGGTATTTAATGTAATGATTTTCATCTAGTTTGTTCTATTGTTATATACTATTGAGTTTTGTGACGTAAATAATGTACCCCGATAATATTTGTTTGAGGAGTAACTTCCTTGCACGTCACCCTATGTTAGTAATGTGCTTTGTTTTATTATGTTTTGTCAATGAAAATTGAAAATGCGTAGTAGTTTTACATTCATCTTTTTGCATTCATGACGTATTCTCAAGATTAATGCCTTTGATGCCAACAAGACAATCGCTTTCTTACTCATATATATGTGTATATCCTTTATAAGCATAAGACAAAAAATAGTTACTTTGATACTTTGCATTGGAGTACCTAATGTGCTCAAATTCAAACTTATCGTTCTAGAGCATGTTTCCGTATTGTGACGTGAAATATTCGTCCTGTTTGTATCAATATCTATAGGATCCTTGAAATGGTTTATTCGTGCTACGGCTAAACTTTCCTTACAATTATGGTACAGAATATGGCTCATAATTCCTGTAAAACGAATATATCATATTTTTGATCCAATTCTTTGGTTTTAAAAAGTAGTTACTTAATTTATTAAAATTAAATTGACCGTGTGTGTGGGATTTTATGACGCTCAATACGCTGAAGGGATCATTATCACAACAAATTTGTCATTACACGAAAAAATAAGCTGCAAAAATAAAACAGCCTGCGGAAAAAGATGCGGAATCTGCAAATTTGTAGGCGACCTCAAATTAAAAACAGTTTTTTTTTTTGGAGGTGCATAGTCTGAAGTCCCACTTTGCTCCACATAATTTGCATTTTATTTCAAACTAATAATCAGTTAATAATAATTTATTAATTTTAACAATTTTTAAATATTTTTTTTTCGTTTATATTTGTTTTAAGGTGACCTTTTTATCGACATGCACTTCCGCTTTGTCATTATCCCATTTTTAAAATCCTATTACGGTTATCGCAAAATTCCCTTTTATTGTTTACCTACGCCCTTTTTTAATTTAAATGGGGTTTTATAATTGATAATGCTTTAATAATTATAATAATTGGTTTCGTAATGAGAAAGAGTTATATACTTTAATAACAAATTGAAAAGAATGGTAATTAAAAATTTTATTTTTATTGCTTTTAAGTTTAAGTATCTTTTCGGCCTTTCTCAAATTGAAAAATAATAATTTCGAGATTTTTAATTAAATTGTTTGTTTTTAAATTTATTATGATGTTGTTTTGAGTGTAGTATATTTTTACTAATAAGAATTTGATTGCAACTGCGTCGTTAACATATTATGTGCAGCTCATTTTAAGTTTGTCGGTTGTATTATAAAAAACCTTAAATTTAAATTGAAATGAATACCATATTAGATTTTCTTGTTTTCAGTATTGACTAGAATTTATTAAATTTTTTCTAACGCTTCCAATTCGTTTAAAAAGTAATTATTTTCTATTTAAAGGTTTTTTTTTCATTAAAATGTTCTTTGGAACAAAATCACAAATCAATACGAAAATCAAAACAAATATATATTATTATTATGTAACGAAGTTTTTCTCCTAATTGCTTAACTAAATAGCTGAAATTAAATAATTTGACATAATTACATATTTATACAGTATGTATATGCATTTCCCACAAACACCCTAATAAATTAAATAACAAAATTGATCTAATTGACTTCACAATTTCCCGGAAAATCATTTTTTCAGACTTCACAATATAAATTTTCTGGAGATGTTCCAAATAATCGTTTAATATAAACATCGTGACTCGTAAAATTATACTTCGCTTAAGGTTCATAGCTATGCTATGTGTCTTTACTCAAACCGTTTCTTGCAAGCAAAATTAACAAAAATGAAACAGAAAAGTAGTTTTTTGTACAAAATGTTGTTAATTCAATTAGTAATGGTAAACTAGTCAACCGCATTTATTGACATCAAACGAGCAAGGGTTTCCTATTTTATTTCTGGCCAGGGCAAAATACATAGAAAAATGCATCACAAAACAATTATGTGAGTATCAGGAAATTGTGTCAATTCGGTGCATTTAACTAAAATAAAAATATTTTAATCCTATCAAAAAGTCGGATAAATTGGTAATAATTCCTAATTCAATCTAATCAAAATATCGAAGAAATAGTAAGCGTGTCTTGGGTGACAACACAAACGGTTTTTTGAATTAATAAGTATGGATTAGATTATAATAATAAAAAACCCTTCCGGAAACAATAAAACTACACTAAAATCGAATACGAAAAAACGGCGTTTGTAATGCGCCAACTGTATATTCGTATAACAAATAAGCAAATGAATTCTTAGGGTTCTTCCATTGCCTTCTCCCATCGGTGCTTAATGCTTAGTCCATTAGTTGTTGAGTGTGGTATATCGGTGTGTAATGGAGAGGTGGAAAACCAAACCGCTGTGTGTGTGAGCTTAAAGTAAACCGTTTCAACCTAATCCAGTAGCTTGTACATATCGTCCAGCTGAGGTTTGAAGTAATTCTTTAATTGTGGCCTCCGAGATTTGAATGTTGGTGTAAGCAATCCGTTAAGCACTGAGAATGGATCTGGATGCAAGTAAATGTCCTTGACCTGGAAATGTACATTGCATTTAGAACACATGTACTTCCGTTTCAAGGGAAACAAATGTGTTCAGCACACCATTCGTTGAATGTCCTTACCTGTTCAAAAGACTTCAATCCAGCATTTCGACCGCATTGCAACATGTCCTCCTGAATGAGGGCTTTAATTGTTGCATTGTTGCATAGCACTGTCAGTGTACCACGAATTCCATTTGCATGACTCCACTGCTTAAGTACTTCAACGTCAGGAACAACAACGGCAATAATACAGCTCTGTTAAAATGTTAACGGAAATTAGTGCAAATGTTTGCATTTAATCTAAAGGACAATTTACCTTTAAGCTTTCACCATACACAAACACCTGCTCAATATATTGGCTGCGAATGTAAATATTCTCAATTTTCTCTGGTATAATGTACTCGCCCTGGCTGAGCTTAAAGATGTGCTTTCGGCGATCAATAATTTTAAGCACACCATTTGGCAGCCACATGCCAATGTCACCGGTGTGATGCCAGCCATCGCGATCTATTGTCTCAGCGGTTCGTTCTGGATCCTTGTAATATCTGGAAATAGTTTAATAATGTTAAGTTTAATAATTACTTTTTTGTCTCATTTATAAAACTTACCCCTGAAAAACGTTAGATCCTTGAACGCATACTTCTCCTTGATTGCTAACAGCATAGTACTCCATTTCTGGAACATCCACCAGCTGTAAACAAAAATGTATAGTTTTATAACATTTTCTCAAATTAAACAGTTGATTTTAAATTGTTACCTTAACACAACAGCAAGCAACTGGTGGACCAACATGCTCAGGTACAGAATCTCCCTGCACAGTCAGTGAGATGGGAGCAGTACATTCTGTCTGCCCGTAACCCTCCACAACAAGACACCCCAATGCACAACGTGCAAATGTTAACACATTACCGGCCAATGGCGCCGAACCCACAACCATTAGCCTCAAATTGCCACCGAAAGCATCCTGCACTTTACGAAAAACTATTTTGTCCCATATTGAATTGCGACGAATAATGCCACGCTTGAGCTCTGCCTCCTTCGAATTCAAACCCATATTGAAAAGCATTTTCTTAATTGCCGATCCCGATATCTCTGCCATAATCTTGTCATACACACGATTTAGTAGTCGTGGCACAGCTGGCATTATTGTAGGTTTCAGCGCCTTCAAATCGTTTGTCAACTGCTTAATATCGCCCGAATAGAAACCAACGCATCCCCCTGAATAGTACATGCCATTCTCACAACAGCGCTCCAACATATGTGCCAGCGGCAAGAATGACATCATAACATCTCCGACACGCGGCCGATGATCACCCAACTGCAGTAGGACAGCACATACCCCAGCAACCACATTTTTATGCGTTAGAACGACTCCCTTCGGATTACCGGTTGTGCCTGATGTGTAGCAAATAGTGCACAAGGTATCTGGTGTTGGTGGTAATTCTTCATGATCTCGTTGTGCACCCACACGCTCAACGTCAGTGAAGAGATAAATTTCAATGCCCAGATTCTTGGCCCGTTGCAGTGTTTGTGGCTTCACCGGCCTTACTGTGACCAATTTTTTGACGCTTCGTGGAACTTTGTCGAGAATTAAGTTGACCTTCTTGTCGTCGTCCACCATCACGATTTCCATGTTCGTTTGTTTGATTATAAAAGCACATGCATCTGGGCCAAGAGTGTCGTATAGTGGCACAACGACCAAAGAGTAACAATAGGCACCCTGATAATTGTTTAATAATATTTAGGATTAAATTTAACAACTGGATTTTGTCTATGAGGGATAATAATATTTACTTGTTCCAATAAAATCCATTCTGGACAGTTCTGTGAATAGATTCCAATCAGAGAATTTGGTTGTAATCCTAAGGAAATTAGTCCGGAACCGAAGTTCTTTGCCCTGAGTAATGTTTCATTAAATGTCATCCACTGCAAAAACGTTCAACGAAATTAGTTTGTTTTTGTAGTTATTATTACAATTAAATTTACCTGATATGGTGATGACAACGAATCGCGCCATCCAAGACACGGTCCGTTATTGGATTCGTATGCACCCTTGCGAAAAGTTTCGTAGAGTGTTTGCGCATCTTCGCTGATGTAGCTGACAAACTTGCCGTTTTTTGATTCCTTGTAGAATTTTGAGACGTGTATTTGCTCAGGGCCCTGCAAGTGAAACAAACAGAGAGGCGAAATTCATTATAGATTTATGCAATTGGCGCAAGTCGGGTTTAATTGGAACTAATCGATTCTTTTCAGTGCGGCATTCAATTTACACGCCAAATCAATTTCAATAAATAATCAATCGATGGACTTTGAAATCGTTAAAAATAGTCGACTGGCAGATTTATTTTTCTCACATTAATTAAATAAATGCGGGGAAAGTATTGTGTTTCAAAGAATTTTATGGTTCAGAAGCTTCTTAAAGTACAGTTTTTTGTACCACTCAATATATTTAAGACAAAAATGTTAGTTACTTAAAAGGATTACTTTTTGAATTTAACGTTGGAAATAATTCTGGTGGAATTTGGAATTATAACTATTTCTATTTATCAAAACCAGATTCTGCGTTTAGGGGTTCAAAAATATTGTATATATAATAGGATTGAGTGAGGCAACAAGTTCAGAGTAAGTCTCCCTGCAACAACAGAAAGAATCAACCAATGAATGATTTTTGTAATTTCACTTGCTTCTATCACGACGCGACGTCTCGCACAGACATAATATTTATTAGGAGCGACGACTCTCATCCACACCCTCAGTACATATTTGTTTCGTTTCTATTTTTAATTTTAGTTCAGTATAGCAAAGAAGCCTCAATGCAACCGCGTTCACAATTCGCAATATTACACACGCCACCGCAATTTGCCGCGTCGCTGCGGCCTATGAACATCGATGTTTAATTTATATTTCGGGCGCCTCCTTGAAACATTATGTTTCTTCACATATCTTAACTAGGATATAATATGTGATGTGAATTATCGATTTGGAAAATATTGTGTGAAAAATTTGTTTGATATTATTTTTATGGATTTTTCATATTACTATTTAAAATTCTTTACAACAGTTGATTTTTAATAAACATTTAATGAATCTGAGGGGAATAGCTGTAGTTAATTCTGTTAACACTATATGTTCTGCGTTGCGTTTTACGTTTTACGAATTTGACTATACATAACAATTTAGTGTTGCCCATTTTTATAGATTAACATAAACGTGTACCGGAAATGTTTTCTAAACATTAAAATGATGACAGCAATTTTGAATATTGAACAGATTTGTTTAAAATCGATTTCAACAGTTGAATTGATGAATACAGGCTAAAAATAATCATAAAAGGACAAGACGTTTGGAATACATAAGATATCTAAAGAATTTGCTTTCTTTTAAGTATAATATTATCAAATACAAGACTTGTAAATTCTTTAACAAAATTCACAACAATAAATGATAAAAAATGTGTCGGCATTTTTCAATGATTATTTCCATTCATATATTTTCATTGCAAACCCCGGTCTCCTTCAAAACCTAACTATATTTAGATGGTTTTCTTTTGGTTAACATTTTGATAGTTATCAATTTATTTACAAACAAATAAAATTAAAATTGTTTTTTTCAAATTTTTTAAAAACGTTTTGCGTGTTCACGAAATAACAGCGCTCTCAAAATAAACTTCATCATGTTAAATCATTTTGGTCGTTTTTAATAATGCATAATGGAAGTTACTTGTAAACGTCGTTTTTGAGCATTTTTAATGTTTGCAATGCCATTGAAATAATATTTATATGCACTGAATACACTTATATCCATTTTAACAAAGATCATGAAAGCTTTTATTTATTTAACATTTCGAAAACCATTAAAATGTCTTTCGCTGCTTCGCACTATCCATTAATTTTAGACTTTAGTGCACTTTCAAACAAATCGTTACAATAACATTCACGGAGTGTTGAACAGGTGATCTACTAGTTAGATAATAAGATTTCCAGATCGTGTTTCTACCAAATGTGTAAATAATCTCAGAACTTCTCTCATATTGAAAGAATAAATGAATTAATTTGAACGACAATTGACAACTTTTTAATTTAACGAATTCATATTTCATATATTACCGCACAAAAATTTGACAAAAATAATATCTGATCGCACTTATGTGTTCTACATAACACAAAAAAGACAAACACTTCATAAATACAACTTTTCGCTGTACAACAACTTTTTGCATTATAATTTAAGACAAATTTTGATATTTTAGAAGAAAGCTTCAAATATTTAATCGGATGGAAACATCTCTTTGAAATAAAATTTGAAGTAATCGTAGTTATATTTGTGGGTTGGGATTTGGGAAATTACACAGAAGTTTTTTGAATTTATTTCCAATAGTTTTAAGAATTTAAAAAATTACAAATAAAGTTAAATAAACAATTAGACAAATTCCAAAGGATTGATGATTTCGGATATTTTTATCTATGTTAATTTGTATCGTAGTTTTATATTGGCGGAATTTTAGCACTTATAAACAATGAAACAATGAAATTTCGTCGTTCGAATTACGAAAATGTATTCTCTCATAGCATCGCCGTTGTCATTTCCCGGGCATTTTTTTTTTGTTCTTTAAATTAATTTCTACTTTAAGTAAAGTAGATCATTCCCCTTGCATTGTTGACGTCAACACAAACAATATTTGCAATCTGGTTTAGTTAAAGATTCTAGATTAAATACTTGAATGTCTTTTTTAATGGTAATTATAATTAAAATTAAGCAACACTTTACAACTTAGAATCTAGGTACCTACTCGAATTTGAAAAACTTGTGTTTTATTAAGATTCAATCGATTGCAGATGTAAAAACAAGACGTTTATGCATGTCAAACATTTTCTCAGGCATAAACGAAAATGTTTGACTTGCTTTTTTTGTATCTGCACAATTTGATGTCTTGTAGTTTGCATTCTCCGTAGTTCGTACAACATTTTATTTTCGTATCTCAATGCGAATATGTGAATTTCAAAAATAAACTCTCAAGTGTGAACGCAAGATTTCAGTAAAAAAAAAAAGTTTTAACTGTTGTTGGATATTGCCAGCACTCAGCAACTATGAGCTGCTTGAGCTAAACAGAACTCTTCACAATTTCAGTATTTTAAGTGATCCCCTAAAAACTCACTATGATTTCGAATTTCACTGAAAAATACTTCTATAAGAAAGCAAATTAAATACCTTTAAGACATCAGTTTGCTTAGCTAGCTCAATTGGCGGCCTCAACGGTAACGGGGTTCCACAGCAAGGCATTTTTTACGCAAAAGAATAAATTCGTTCAAATTCGTTCGGCTCTTACCAAATACTTTTAATTTGCAGGAGAAGGCAAAAAAAAACCCACCACAACGAGCTTCAACTTGAACTTCGATGTCGTAACTGAGCGTATTTTTAATTTAACGGAGATTTATTTATTTTTTGTTTGTTTTTTTTTTCTTCCGATACCAAAAAAAAAATCACGTTCATTCAATTTTCAGTCTTGCAGTCACCGAAAAAACTGCGTGTAGAAACAAACTTAAACACAATGGCACACTCGTCAATAGGGCTCACGTCTATTTTTGCTCCACATTTTAATGGGTGGCAGTTTAACACACGCTGACACTTTAGACACTTGTCAAATGCTAATTTATTTCAAATATAACACTGCATATATTACATATATTTTTAGTCCCTCCTCTGCACATGTATGCAAGCAATCAATGTTGTTATCCTGATAATTTTAACCACAGTTTGCACATGACTGTTTTATGTGTTTGTCGTCACAACTTTTGGTATGCCCAGAAATAGTTATTTCAATTGAAGACGTCACTGATTGTATTATAAGTCACAATTTGGCCATAATATGCCAGAACGGAAAACATTAGGGAAATGGTCGGGAAAGCAGATTTGGTGTAAACTTAGCAAAACGTGATGCTAATGAGACCTTGACTTTTTGAGTTTGAAGGAATTTTTTGTACGCGGCGCGACGTCGGAACGATCGTGGCAATTGTCAAATTGGGCGTAAACGTAATAAAATTACATAATACGGGAAAGAATTTGTCTCACACAAATTAAGACAGTTTGTCAAGACTGAAGGCGCACTGTCATATGCAAATCACGGGATCTTTAACGATGTTTTTTTTTCTATTTTAAACAATAGCACAACATGAGTAATCAGTGAAGCAATTTTTGGGTCAAATTTTTTAAATACAGTACTTGAAAAAAACGATCATTTAATTCCCTTTCTGACAAATAAAACAATATTTTTCAAAACACAAATTTGTTAAATTAAAAAAAAATTAAATTCACCGACGTGGATTAATATAACAGAAACCCGGCGATGTTAGGAACCAACTGGCAACAGTTGGGGAACAAGGACTATCTCGTGTTCTAAAGTGAGCGTCGCGGCGGCTCATTCGACAAAAAACCGAACACGACGATGATCGGACTGGTATGAAATATGAATTCGTCTCTAAATTGTAAACTTTACAAGAACTCGACTTCTAGAATGTTGGTTCTGCCTCTAATCTGATAGAATGTGCTTTTAGATCAGCTGGTGCGAAACCTGTTACAGTCATTCATTAGAAATAGAAAGCACGCAGCCATCAAATAAACAACAGCTTCTTCCCCATCAGTAGGTAAACAACGTAGTGTATGAACTTTTTACGTTTCACACCTATTGGCGGACATAAATTTGTCAGCACTAGCTCCTTGGGCAGTTATGTGAGAATTTAAATAAACAAAATTGCATATAAATTGTAATGCAAAGTTTCAAATGTGTTTTTAATTTGCTTACAAAATATTTTCATTAACGATAGAGTGTTTTTCAGATGGCAAATTAAAACCAAATGATGCGCTTCAAAAATATTTCTAATTTTTTTTTTAAGTTTTAAAATATGACCACATCGCAGAATAGTTTTATTATTTATAAATTATAACGCTCTAGCCTTCCAAAACAACCCCCAGAATAGATCATTACGCGTGTGCGTCCGCTTTTGCTTTTCTATTCTAGCAAAGAATAAGATTTTGTAGCAAACTAGATTTATCTCGCTAAATTGAATCAACGTGCGGCCATACTTGTGAGAAAATTGTGTCACACAGCTGCGCGAATTTAGCTTATTTCCTCCACTTTAAATAAATATTAATATTTCTGAATGGGTGTTATTACCTACAAATTTTGTTTGTTTTCATTATTTAAATGAATGACCAATCACTATGATAACAATAAATTGTTTAGAATTTAATTAAGCGCATCAAACAAAATATTGTGGGAAATTTTATTAATCAGTTAATCAAAGCAAATTAAGCGTACATGTTTAATATTTATTATTTGAGATTACGAGGATAGTAATTAAATAAACTTGAAAACTCATAAATTTCAGATGAGAATGCTTTGCTGAATTGCAGTGAGTAAATTTGAATGTACACAAAGTAATATATTTGCGGGAATTGCAGTTTTGTTGATTGCGTTCATATTCTTTTCATAAAGACGATTCAAAGTGAAAAACATTATATGATCTTTATACAATACTTGTGTTCAAATATTTTTACACAAATATAAATTAACGAATTATCAATGGATATTAATACCATTTTATTCATCGGACTCTATTTAAAAATATAAAACATCTCATAATTACTAAGAACGTGTCCTTTTTTACGTTGAAAAGACAAACAATTTGAAGAGGTGTCATACAAAAAAAAAAAGTTGTAATTACGAGTACATTAAGGTTAAGTTTTAAAATCAACTGTGTCAATGAAATGGTCCCTCACACACAATAAATTATTAATTGTAAAATATAATAATTTATTTTAATGCCAGCAATTAAAGCACATGCGAGAGTGACGCATTTGTAGAGCATCAATTAAGAAATGTTGCGAGACTGCAATAAATTGCATGGCTTCTAACCATAAAATAGACAAAATAATGTGGAATTCAAACTGTGTAGTGGAAAATTCCGCATCTGATTACAATGAAGTCTAAGCATAGAACAGCCTTGTCAGCTGTGTGAACATTGTATATCGTTACTGTGGATAATTATTATTTAAAGATTTGAAGTAAGTTGTATCAAGCAATGGGCAGTCAGTCTCAATATTTTATTGATCGAAAATAAATTTGAAGTATAAATTAGTCTGCAGTTTAATTTTGTTAATTTAATTGCATTCCCGTTAAAGAATAATTTTCAATTATGATTTTTCACTTAGAGATGGCGAGCAGCATTTATTGCAACCACATTGAGAAAGCTTCTTGGAAGTAAAGCTTAAAATTTTTAAAATATTTGTTTGATTCCGATAGATGGAGATGCTCTACTGCTTCCCATGCTTGCACATCACGTGTTTACGCAGTAGAAAATTTTGGTGTCTTGCCAAATTCGGTATATGTTGTTCACAATTCTATAGAGTCTAGAGAATTACTGAAAGTGTCCTACAATAACATCGTGTCGTTGTTATCAGTTGTTGATTAACCCAATGCAAAAGAAATTAATTGGTTCGCAGAAAAGCCAAACGATTCAATCTGCAAGCTTTTTTACAAGCGGGTTGTGTTTCACAACGAAAATCAAAGCATGTTAGATCATAAGTTTATTGACATCATAAATTTGTGTTACTTTTGCTTTATCTTGTAGTAGATTTCATTGGCTACCTGTTACAAAAAAATTAAGTTCATATTACATTACTGCAGGTGTGTGTATAACGAGTTTGGAATTGAAGAAAAAAATTAGGTTAACGTTAATCGTTATAACCATTCGGTTACATACGTATATGGTAATTGTAATTTGCAACTGTTGGTAATAAGTTTGCAGTAAATGTTACAAAAAGACGTATGCATGTCTAACAACAAACAGTTACCAAAAGTTTACTTCAATTAATCTTAGTCTTTTTGACAGAAAAGATTGGTCATTAACTCATAATATCGCAGCATTAACATAAGTAGTCTACATTGTGGTTTTTAATGAATGGTGTTAGTTCTTTTGTGACCCTAATTTTGTTTTTATTTTAATCCCAAGGATGTCTTGAAAAGTTAGTGAGATTTTCTGGAATATAAACGGATTGTTCCCACCTCCTCGCAATTAGGTAGCCGTAACAAAATTGAATAATACTTATGTACATTTAAGAGCTTTTTTACGCAAAACACTACTTGTTACAAAACTTTCTTAAAGTTGAGATTTTAAGCGCAAACAAAAAATTAAATTTTAATGGCAATTTAAACAATAATTGTTTTTAATTAAAAGTTTCATCGTATATTATCTTTAGTATCAGTTTTCAGCAACTTTTTTTCTAACTATAAACTTTGAACCAAGGCTGTGCAATTATAATAGTTTCAACTTTCATGTCTCTTAAATTTAAACGCCAGTGGTGATTGCTTTTTTGGTCACATGATCACATATTGAATTTAAGGCAATTAAAATCTATATAAAAAGCCACAAATGTGCCAATAACTGCTGATCAATTGTGAGCACTTATATCAAAACTTGTTTGTGATTTAATAACATTTATGTAACGTCATATAAAATTAATTGAAGTTAGTCTTTGGTTATATAGCAATTGTTAACGCACACACTCGACACGCTTCCAATTTTCCAAGTTTCAACGTCCAGTACAGCGCGAGCGCGGGCAACGGCTTTATAAGATGTGTGTTCAATAAAAATTATACAATCACAGAAAAATTTTATAATGCAAATCATATGCATGCCGGCTTTTTGTGCTCACATGCGAGCGAGTGACGAGTGCGTGTATACTGTATTCTCGCGTGAGTTGTGGCTTCGAAAATTCTTAGGCCATGCGCAACCGTGTGCCCTGCAGACGATGGATATCGCGCACGATTTGAACGGGGAGCACGTTAAACTCTATTGGAGCAAAACGCACAAGGCGCTTACAACGTGGATGGATGTCGTAAACATTATTGAAACTGTATTTTTTTAGATACCTATATTGGTCGATTTAACGCACACAAATTGCGCAAACAACGCGTGAAATGTGCGGGCGATTTATATTTTTAAACTTACAAATTTTCTCTCATTTCCACATTTCTTTTCAACACAGTTACACACTTTTATTTCCTCGTTCCGTACATTATGTTGTTTAGCTGAACATACTTAAACTCTTTTACATAAATATTTCCACTTTTCATTATAGTTGTTAACCCCAAAAAATATATAAATGCGCTAATTTGATAATTTGTACGGCTAACGGCACTAACACTTATTACGTTTTAATTCACTCATTCGCCGATGTTTCATTCAGTTCACAAATTTTTATCTTATTTTATTTACAACATTGTAAGACGAGGCGACACTTTTGAAAATGCAATTTTAGATTAACCAGCGCGCACATGTGATAGAATCGAATACATTGCAACTGAACTGCATTTTAGTGCACGCTGTGCTTGTGTAGACTGTAGTTTCGCAAGTATCTTGCATTCAAAAAAAAAACACTCAAATCACATAAACACAAACATTATAAAACATTTATATATATTTACCTCTAAAATAGGCGATTGATTATGTAGAGGCACTAGTGGTGTTTCTGGGACGGGCCGTGTAGTCAAATAGTACGCGGACACAGCCGCCAAGCCAGTTAATGCGATTGCTCCCGCCGGCCCACCCACATACTGCAGATAGTTGTCCATTTCATCCACTAAACAAATGCAAAAACAATTCAATTTCAAATGTAACAATAACAACTTGGTTTAGAATTAATTATCACAGCTGCATATAAAGCACGAGTTTAAAATATATAACTTAAATTTATCACATTGGCAAGTTTCCTTTCTCAATACATTATTGTTCTGAGTTCTGACGTAAAAGAAGAATTGCGTGGCGGAGACGACGACAGCGTAGCGTCGATCATTCTCAACACTCGACCAACAAAGAACGTTACACACTGACTACAAGTCTACACTCTACAGACTATAATACACACTACGCTGTACACACCGCGGCAATATTCAAGAAGTAGACTTTAATTGTGTGGTATAAGCGCGAATCGTGCGCGGATCCAAAGATCACAATACCAACGGTGTGGAGATGTGTACGAGGTTCGGCAATTAAGTTGACGATTTTTAAATTATTTTGTGCTTAATTTCATTTTTTTTAGATTTAAAAAATGCACAAGTTTCTAAGCAAAATTAGAAATTTAAAAAAAAATTTGGTTGATTAAAAAGATAGTGCAGAATATTAAAAACAACAACAACAGTTTAGGTATTAATTTTTAAACTTGTTTTAAATTGGCTATCCACATTTTCCACACAAGTGTACGAAAATAATAACCCACGTGAAGTCTCGTTATTTAATTACAACACTCAGTGGCGGCAGTGCCTATGACTTTTCAGTTCTGAGCCTTTCACACATCTTTTAAGTATTTGTGGATAATATTTACTTGAACTCTAAATGAGCTGAGAACACTCTTATAAAAGTGTAATGCCCGATAGTGTGCAACTACACGTGAACACTGCACACCTCTAATAAAAGTTTATAAACAATTTGGTAACTTCCACTACATGGGGCATGTGCTTTTATGCCACAAGTACAATAAATAAAAACTTCGTACAGTAAGAAACGGTGATTTTGTTCATAGTTAAATTTTGGTTAATCACTTTGAATATTTTTTAAAGATATTCTTCGAGTTTGTAGAAAAATCGCTTACTGGTTGGAATGTATTATTGCCGTTCACTTGTAAATTGGTTAAAAAAATCTGCTACCGCTTCAGGCCGTTTGTCGGCGAGTACTGATCACCATGATTGAACATAAAGCCGTTGTAATTCATGTGCATATGCGAATATTGTGTCTTTTGTTTTGTCTGCGCCATATGATATTTCTTTATCAATTATTATTGTCATTGAGAGTCTGGTGTGGAGCGTCGTGTCGTGGCAGAAGCTCGTTGGAGCAGCTGGGGGAAACGGCGGGCGATACTCGCACACAAAATGTTTGTCTATATAAAATATTCTCATTATATTGAGTCTTCTCACTCAGTCGTGCATCTCATATATAGCATTCGTGCGTTATATACTCATTAACAAAGATAATGAAACTATAGCGTCAATCCCGAGATTTATACAAAATTATACTAGATAAAATATATTATGATAACAGATAAGTAAAACATTTTGACAATGATTTGCAATCACCCATTGTTTTTTTTTTAAACTTTAAAATAATTATAAATTCGAATTAAAAAATAAAAGGGAATTAATCAAATATTGTTGGTCGAGGTTTTCTTAAATAATTATTTTATACAGACTTTATCATTATTATTGATGCAAAGTAGCATGACATTTATGTAAAGCGACTCAAACACTATAACATCAGAAACTATTTTAATTTATTAAGAATAGTAATGAATTTCAATTGATCTCGTTTAGCCTTTTTGCGAATACATAGTTTGAATAGTGAGTTATTTTAGTGACGTAAAAATATTGTTCTTAGCATCGAAAACTATTTTTATTTTATTTTGTATGAAACATAAAAGCCCAAATGTCATCATAAACTACTAAGATGATTTTATTCTTGCCGCGCAAACGATGCAACGGGACATTCATTAATTAAACGTTGCTAAGGAAGCATTATCAACCTTCTCAAAATATCACATTTACACTTAATCCCACTACAAAGTCCAGCGAAAAGTCCATTTAGTAAAGTACAGTAACGATTTATCGCTAATTTATTTATTGACTAAGTAAGCCCGTTGTGTCTGGCCGTTATCAACTACATGATTAAACAGGAACAATTAAATCCAAAAAAAGAAATGTGCAATTATAAAAGTGCACTTTGTCTGGATGGTGCTATACGGTTGAACTTTAACCCGCGTTAAGCATTGTCAGCATTGAAAGATAATTCTTTAAACGTGATAAGATGTTTTATTGTGACACAGCATCAACAAAAGCGAGCATTGATTTTTTATTGATTTCAGAAAGTTTCAGAATAATGCGTAATTTCTTAATTGTTGCAATGCAAGTAAATTAAAATGTAAAATGCCGATATTTTGAATGAATCTCACCGTATATCCGCCGATGATGTTCATCCACTTAAAATTAACTAAATCCACAAATTAAATCAACAAAGATGCTTGACGTTCATGAAAAGATGACCGTTACCAAATTTTAGGTTAACAATAAATTATTGTAAAATAACCTCGGGGATATTATGTCGTATGTTACAGCCAATTAAATAGCTTTAGAACAACAACTTAAAAACCACTGCTTGCTTGAATAATTCACAATTAAATCTTTTAATAAATAGTATAATTATTTTACTTACAGATTTGTGACATGTTGCTCAATGTGTGTGTTGTTTAAGTTGTCGATCGTTGGGCCTCAGCGGTTTCACTTTATAAACTCTGTTTCTTTGAGAAACTCAACTATGTTGAAGGAAATTGCACAAATTTTGAGAAGGCGCTGATTTTCTATAGCACTTGGTTGGTTAAGAAGTCAACTTCAAATACATCAACTTAATTTGCACTTTTTTTATCAACACAAATTTTTAACACAAAATTTTATAGCATTCCTGACAGCTCGGGTTCCGTTGTACTGTTTGATTTAAAGTTACAACAATTTTGGATTAAATAAATTTAAGTGGGACTCTGTATTTTAGGCGTTCAACTGTTCAGCATACCAATGTTAATAATTGTGCTGAATCAATTTGTGAAATTAATTTCAATAAAGTGCCGATTCATTGATATGGCTGTATATTAATTAAGTAGTTTATTTTTAAATAACTCGAAGACTGTGGCGGGTTTTAATGGAACATAAAGTTCCTTTGCACTATATTATTTTAATTATTTATGCATAATATTGTGCACGTCATCCACAAACAATATTTTACACCAATATTTCACGGAAAAATGTAACGTTTATTTTAAAGAACTTTTATCAACGAAATCGAATTCCAAAAATGTTGTAGAACACACGTTACACAACGTAACCTTGTTTACGCAATCGGTTTTGCGGCGCACTAATTGTTTGACAAATAATAATTGTCACTAATAACAAAAACCAAAGATCCTATCAATTTTAAATCATCATGTCATGGGTGATGGGCTACTTGATTTTTTTTTTTTTTTGCAATCACAATTGTTTTACAGCAGTTCACAAGGCCTATAAAATAAAATAAAAATCAAGTGACTAACCACGAAAGTTAAATGCTCGTACTATGTGAATTTTACAAAATTTGAAAAATAATTTCAAGCTCAATTCGTAATTAAACTGCCAATTATTTACGTAACTATTGTATGTTATAAGATGATAAGATTTTTGCAAGTTTTATACTGTATGTTTTTTTGTCCCTTTACAGTTCCTAGGTATTTGTTTAAGATGAAACAGGGAAAATAAAATAAATTATGGTAAAATAACATAAAAATTATAAGCAGAGTTCTACAAATTTTAATGCTAAACGCATTTTACAACTTACAACATTTTAAAAGTCACTACTTTTTTACTTTTTTTAATTGGACACCATAACATATTCTCGTATAAATCATAAAATTTTCAATGTCACTGAAATTTCGAATAATCACAGCCAGTTTTTGAGGGTTAAATCTATACCATAAATATCGGTAACGCTTCGGTAAATTACTGAAGGATCGTTGATCACATGAGAACTCTGTTGTCAGTTTAAGATAATACAATGCTGAAGAGTAACGACTGATCTATAGTCATCAGTGGGATATTGACTGGTAAATAATAGCAATGTAATCCATTGTGTATAAATTTATGATCACAGATTTAATTCATGTATAAATGCACAATTAGTCACAACACTGATCACCACTGAAAGGCTCATATACACCAAAATACATATAGTTATTTAAAAATGTCGCAATTACCAAGCATTGTTGATATTTTGTATCAATTACAAATTAGGCTGATTAGAATCTAATCATGGCTCAAGGTTAATGACTTCCTAAATCAATTTGAAAGATGCAGATAAATGATGAAGAGGATAAGTTATTGCAAAAACAACTTTTTAGGAGAATGCCGAAATATGTAAAAGAATGTGAACTTAAATTTGAATATATCTTTAAATTTTAAACCAATGGACAGAAATAATTTTGAATTCAATATTTAACCAATAAATTTATCCTTTTCTGTGGTTATATTTTTTGTAACGGACAACATAAAGAGCTTCATAATGTTGGTATTGATTTTTTTTCCACGTAGGTACGTACGTGTACATTAGTGCAGCCACAAATAATCTGAGAATTCATTGCATAAATTATGCGTTGAGTTATAAGCGTGTAAACTGTAAACAATATCACATATGTCAAGAAGTCATCAATTCTTTAGGGAAGAAGCTAATGACACTTTGTATCCTTATATGAGTTATGCTCTAATTACAATAATTATTTTAACAAGTAATAACAAACAATTAAAGTATCAGTTTCAACACTGCAGTGCATTCGTTAAATTTAAAACATGTTATGTCATACAAGATAATTGTATTATTTTCAATTTCGTTTTCTGCCAAAGCTTCTTATTGACGTCATTATTGATTTTAATACTTTTGTAGTCAGGTACAACATTTCAATCCTATGTCTATTTACCTTATTATGGTACAATGTATACAGATATCATGCTCTAATACTAATTCAAATTATTCACATGGCATGGAAGTTGTGTGTTTAATACTACATGTATTCAATTCAATCTATACTATAATAAATTGTTTCTATACATTGAATGTATGAGTTTATGTTTTTTTGTCCTCACCGCTTAATATCAATGGCGAGTTGAACTTCTTTTACATACTTACATTATTCGTGCAAGGTATATGAAAATAACTCGTGGCGTCTACCAGATACGATTCTTAGGGTTGCTACCGCATTTGAATTATGCATCAAATATTTTTAGCACAATATATATTGTGTATAACAAGCGGGGAGGGGAAGACGAGCTCTATGGCTCGATGTAAAGTGGAATGACGTATACACTTGTGACAATAAAGAGGTCGAGTAATGGGGTCATACCGGAATTCGCACGAAATGTGTCATAACCTTGTACCATAACTGTGTCTGAGAACGTATAATTATGGTTTAATTTTAAATGGTAAGGACAACATGAATTATAATATTCTAATAATTATTATCGTGCAAATAAATTCTTAAACATGTTAAAAAATAAAAAATTAAGGTCGTTCTCAATGCCAACTTTATAGTTACATAACTAAGTGTTTGTATTTTTGAATGATAACAATTCAGGGTGCAGAAGTTTTAGATTAATTAAATAAAAAAGGCGTTACACAAAGCTACATAAAAACGAAAAAAAGAGTCAACCCTCCCAATTTTTAATTAAATTTTCAA
Organism: Sylvicola cinctus; assembly: GCA_963854165.1. Lineage (NCBI taxonomy): Eukaryota > Metazoa > Arthropoda > Insecta > Diptera > Anisopodidae > Sylvicola > Sylvicola cinctus. The sequence continues at coordinate 27,640,834 of OY974083.1, read as the reverse complement.
TTCTCAAATGTTATTAGAGCTTTAAAGGATATTGTTCAAATTGTAAAACAAATGCCTGGCAGCAGAAGTACTTCAAATTTTATTTTAAGAAGTACATACTAAAATTTGCCGAAAATATTTCCAAAACTGAATTTCCCTCTCCGTATGCTTTTTTATTTACACCCGAAACTTGCCTTTAGGGTTGCCACGCATTCTTCACCGGAAATATTTAATGGACACATGTGTTATGACATTGAGGTCAAAGAAAACATATTATAATTGACTACAAGGTGATTTCAGTTTGAAGGTAAAAATTAAAATTGTTCTTTTTCATTTTGAATAACAAATGAAATGATTTGTTTGTGCCCTGATTTGAATAAAAATCTAAAACGTTGACTTTTATTTGGTTTTTCATTTGTCTGTATAAAGATTACGATTATGTTTTAATATTTTAAAAAAGAAAACATTTCCGACACAAAATGTGTGCAAAATTATACTGATTAGATACGAGTTTAGGGGTACCAACATTGCTCACGAGTCACAAAAACATTGGACACACTTCATTGTAATTAATTATATTGTGAACATATATTTTTTATTTGTTTCGGTATATACCCACTAATTGCCAATTGGAAAGAAATACATTGTTAGTTCAACAAAACAACTTATATCCACTTTTTGGTAAATTAGAAATAAGTATTAGGTACGTCACTGATGATTTGTTAAGCTCAATATTTAAACAATAGTACTTGTTATTTAAAAGTTATTTTATATTATAGAAAACGCAATCACGTCATTTAGCCATTTTTGGGAAATGGCCAGGCAATGCATACATACTTAAATCAAAATGCGTTATATTGTATAGAAATTAGCAATTTTAGATTCCCAACATTTTGTTTGTATTTTTCAAAGTGGCTATAAAACATTTTAACAGAAATGTTTCCTTGAGAAACTTTAATTAAAACTCCACAACTTGCACTAAAAACCACCAAAAAGCATTGAATTTAAAACAAAATACAAACACTTCCTGACTCATCCCATACATAAACTAAATTAAAAACTGAAACCAATTTTAGCGCCGCATTTAGTTTACAAAATTAAAGCTATGATATGGCAACGAGTACGTCGACGCAATACAAATATACCGGCGTCGCAGCTGAAAACGAACAACCAGCAAAAAAAAATAATTTTTTTCCTTCCCAAACGTTTTCATCCAAAGAACGATAGTATACAATTTTGACAACCATCACGTCTATCGATTTGGGTTGCAAAGTACGTGGCCTTACACACAGTGATAACTTAACAATTTAAACGGATTGATGTTTTGAAGGTGAATTCACGTGAACAGTAATTCCTTAAACACCGGTTTTTAAGCTGCTTCCGACTTTTGAAACAACAATTTTTTTTTTCTTCGAACTGAACCACTCCACCACCCTCACCAGCGTGTATGTTTATGCGGCACTTTTAAATCAGACACACACGCGGTGAGCCATTGTTTTTTAAACAATTTAAAACTAACCAAATTTCACTGTTTGCTATTTGTTAGATTAATGTGCACCCACTGACTGACATTCATAGCTTGCAACCGTATTTGGAGGAAAGCAATCAAATTCACCTATGTGGATAACTTTTAATTGAATAAATGAACGTAATAGCCAGGGCTAAGAACGCTCGACAATGTCTGACGTGTACATTTGTTCACTGTGGAATTGCGCGTACTGCTGGTAGTTGGTACTGCTTAGTGCTTAACTACCGAGCACGCATGTGCAACTCAAAAAAATATGAAGGGAAAATTTGATCAGCAGATGGTTTTGATGAAGGGCGCATGCTCTTGTTTGGAAATTGAGTTCATACACAGTTATGATACGTCTACGTTCAAACTGCAAAGCAATACGGTCCCTTTCATAGTTTTTATTCAGCAAACCTTTTAATGTTTTGGAAAGTATTGGGGTGGACTGAATAGTGAACAGTAAACAATGTGCTGAAAAGTACGACAGCCTTACACGCGGAAATAGTTATATGAAACTGACTCAGTCACCGATGAATCGTGTTGGATTGCAAACTCAATAAAGGATCGATTCATAAATTATATTATACATAACTTGATTTTGTTTTACGAATCTTATCGCTGGGCTTGTTTGTCTCTATAAGCTGCCTTATAGTTACCACAGATAAGATATTATATAAAGTTGGCAATCAATAAATCCCCTTTTATCATAATTTAATATCATTAGACAGCATTCAGCAGGGCAACTGACATCCCAACTTATCCAAGGTACGAGTACTTATCGTGAGAACACAATGACTTGTGGGAAAGATGCGGTTCTAAATATTATAGGGAAACCTTACAAGAATTCGCCTCATAACTAGAAAACTATCAGGAATAGACAGACCAGTTATACTCGATCGAACTGTGGTAACAAATGTTCACGCATGTTCATCGACACCCGCTTAATATAAAAGTATTCTTATTCAGCGTTTAACCGCAGCTCATGCAATTCCTTATCAATAAACTGCGGCGACCGCCGCGTGTACTCGTGTATTACATTTCATGTGCGGTTTTGTGACTGATAAGTGATAAGCTTTGCAGGCAATGCGTTGTAAAAACAAATTAGAATTAATGTAGTGGAGTTTTTGTAGGTCAGTTTTAATTTGTCATGAAAACAGAAATGTGATTGATTAATTTCCAACTTTTAAGAAAAGCTGTGGGCTTTTTTTTAACTATCTCATTCAAGCAACAAAATATAAAACATTTCATCCAGCATGACGTGTAATAATTTCGAATAACGCAAGTTCAATGAAAAATAAACTATTAAATTTTAGCAATATTTAATTCTCAATTCGCTTCTATCCTAAATTTTAGTAGCTCTGTTCAACAAGGTATCAATCAACAATACGTGGGCACGTCGATCAGCGAAGCAGATGGAATTTTCAGGCAAATCACAACGGGCGAACACATAGTTGTAATTGACACCAAAACCGCACGTGTGCAGGTGGATGCGTTTGTTCTCGCAAATGTAGTATTTATCACAATCGGTACGATGGGGTGCAAAGTAGAGTCCACTTACAGTGCATGTGAAACGGGACATCTCTTTATCGTATGAAAGTCCTGGCCAATAATTTTCTTCGTTTGATGTCTCGGGAAGGGGCTGTGAAAAGAAATTGCTTTGTTAAAAATTTAATTTTTTTATGAATCAATTTATAATGGTTACTCCATCATCAACAATATCTTTGGAGTCGTCCACCTCCACAGAGGAGATGTGTTCTGGAGCATTTTCGTTTTCAACAATGATTTCCTCTTCTGACACTGGTAGCTGGATTATATCTTGGACGCTGTCAGTCTCTTCATTTGAGTTGACATCCTTATTTTCATCCTGAGAATCTTCTTCAGAGACTGGCAATTGAATGACATCCTTAATTTCATCATTAGTTTCACTATCATCGATGATTTCGGCTACTGGTTCCGTTTCCTCGATTTCTTCTCCCGATACTGGCAATTGGATCACATCCTTATTTTCATCACTTTCAATAACTGAAATGACGTCTTTGATTTCTTCAGACACTGGCAATGGAACCACATCCTTAATTTCATCATTAGTTTCACTATCATCGATGATTTCGGCTACTGGTTCCGTTTCCTCGATTTCTTCTCCCGATACTGGCAATTGGATCACATCCTTATTTTCATCACTTTCAATGACTGAAACGACGTCCTTGATTTCTTCAGACACTGGCAACTGAACCACATCATTAGTTTCACTATCATCGATGATTTCGGCTACTCCTACTGGTTCCGTATCCTTGATTTCTTCTGCCGATACTGGCAATTGGATCACATCCTTATTTTCATCACTTTCAATAACTGAAATGACGTCCTTAATTTCTTCAGACACTGGCAATTGAACCACATCCTTAATTTCATCATTAGTTTCACTATCATCGATGATTTCAGCTACTCCTACTGGTGCTGTATCCTTTATTTCTTCTTCCGATACAGGCAATTGGATCACGTCCTTATTTTCATCACTTTCAATAACTGAAATGACGTCCTTGATTTCTTCAGACACTGGTAATTGAATCACGTCCTTTGATTCTTCACTTTGAACATCATCAATGTCAACAACGGATACTGGCAATTCTTCATTGTTCACTTCAGATTGTTCGATCTATTTTAAGAATTATTTTGAATAATATATCACATTTCAGAAAGGTAGCAATCTATTAAAAATATACTTCTGAAACGTAGCTGCAGTCGACAACATCCTCCCAGTTGCAAACTTTTAAATTAGCATCATAACGCAAACCTGCATCACATTGCACCAGAGAAAGTTCTCCAAATTCGCACACATAGAAGCTGCTGCAATCATTTTTGTTGATTATGTGTTGACCAATTTGACGCCCGGTGCACTCCTGGAAAAAACACATAAATTTAGCGTAGTCCATAATAACAAAAAAAAAACACAGACATTTACTACTTCTTTTAGACTAATAAAATTATTATCGAGAGCATATCCTAGTGACTGCTCAATCATGGAGACGATAACCAGCGACAAAATGAACTTCATTGTGGGCACTGGGCTGTGGCACGTAAACTGTAAATGAAAGGTATCCTTGGACTGAATAAACACCGTTACCATGTATACTCTTTTATATGCAGGCCGATCATTTGCGCAACTTCGTTGTATGAATTTCAGTTGTGTTATCTTAATTTGTAAAACATGTTCCATTGCAATAAAGAACATGCTAATTTAAGTGATTTTGTTTTCTTGATTGGTCTGCACTGATAAACGTTGTTTTAAATCAAATTTTATTAAGTGCTACAATCGAGTTTTTGATGAAAGTGTTTTAACTGATATGGCTACAAAGATGACACTCAAAAAAAATGAGTGGCAGATTTAAAATATAAATTAAAAGAATTTTCTTATCGAAAATGCTTTTGACTACTGGTCTATCATTACACGATTTTGTAATGTTTTCACTTTTATCATGATGCTTGATTCGAAACACAAAAGGAAACAAGTACTCGTAGTTAGTAAATCTATCAGCTAAATTATTATTATGATTATTCATTATATCTCTAATCCGGTATAGTACAATATTTAAAAACTTAAAAGCGATCAACTAATTGTTCCCAGGACTATCAGTGGTCGTAAAGGAGGCCGCAAAAACGTTGATAACCGTCACCAGGAAGACACCTCCAACAAGGAAATCGTTTGTTTTGCTTGCTTTGTTTCGTTTTCCTTTTACTTTCATTTGACGCTGCAATACAACATATCCCATCAAACATTTTAAAATTGTATTCTTCTTGAGAATTACCTTAAATATGAGTGCAATGCCAACTGCAATTTGCAGAATAAGCGAAGCCACAATCAAACCGACACTGTAGTAAAATGTTTTTGTCTCCGTGTTGTAGGTGATCAGAAAACGCAGTTGATTGGCATTTGCAGTCAACAAGGCAATATCCATCATTCCTGCAGTAACACCGTTTTAAAACTTAAATTATTACACGATTTAGAAAAAGGAGTTTTAACCTTCAGCTGCTCCTTTTTTAGAAGCAAAAGACGTTTTCGATGAATCAACGGCTGTCACGTCATCCTTTGGATTGGGCACATTTGGTTGCTCTATCATCACAATAACGTCATCCTTATGTGCACCAACAACATCCATTTCTATTGAGTTAAACTCATTCACATCCATGTAAGCACTATTCACAACAGTAATTATTGTAACTGCTGATGTATCAAGTTTATTGGAATAAAACTACTGAATGAATGATAAATTTTTCACTTTCAAAAAACTAATAAATTATTGCATCTACTCGCCGAGTAGCGATACGACTAATTTCCATGATATTGTGTTGTTTCAAAATATTTTGTGATTTGGGTTATAGTTAGTAAGTTGTGGTCATTAAAGGAAACCGCAGTTGTTTGTCTGGATTTTTTTAATATAGTGGATTAAAAAATTACAGCTGTTTGAGGTTTAGAAAACAAACACACGAATGCTTTTAATTTCAGTTGCTAGTGTGCACTCCTGGGAATTGTAGTAAGTATCCACTGGCCACTTTTTCAATATTAAGACCCTTTTTACTGACCCGTACAGTGTGGAGTGTTGGGTTCACATGCAGATGATAATCTGGAAATAATTTAAACGAACTAAATATTGGTGAGTATAGAAAAGCCATACTTAAGTCATAAGTCGTAAAAATGTAATTAATAAATATATTAAAATACTCCCATTGTAATCTTGGTTGTGACCTCAAAACTACACCGCCCTTTTCCAATTTTCAAAATCGAAAAGTGATAATTTATAACGAATACGCAGTGTTTAATGTGGCTTTCCCAGTCATTTGAATTTATTTTTAGCTAATTGAAGATGATTTTAATTACTATTAAAAACCATTGACCAAGTGCTCGGCTTTGTTACGAATGACGAATTCAAGTGTTATGGAAATTAATTGCCAAAAGTGCTCACTCTGCAGAAAAGATTACAGCTTGTTTCATCTTAGCTCAAAAAAAAAAAATTTAGTTTTCATGGATTCCCCGAAATTTAAAACATTTAACCTGACCTGAAAAGCTCGGTGGTCCACGACTGATAACAGAATATTGACAAAAAGTATTTAATAAATAAATTGAATTAGTAAAATGATTACTTGAAAATTTGTCAAATTTGAATACTTATAATAGCAATTAGTCATTGCAGGCTTATCAGTATTTGTAAAAGTGTTCTGAAGCAATTAAGATAACAACGAAATTTAATTACTCAATATTTCATTTTTGAAAAGATTTTTTTTTTAATTCATTAAAAAAATTAAATTAATAACGGTTATAAAACGATTTTACGGTCTATAACTTAAAAACTCTATGCATTTGTAAAAATAGAAATCACAATTGTAGCTAATGTAATTGTGCAAACTTAAGTACGGATTGAGATTATAGTGGTACTTCCGATTATTTTAAAGGAAAACTAATAATTGTTTAAAAGTAAAAGCCATTTTACTTCAAACTTCAAATTCTACACAAATATTTCAGTTATTTTCCTCCTATTTTGGAAGTATGACAAAACATTCTCAGACTAACAAATTTTTTGTGTCCATTTATATTTGAACAATAACTTTCTCTATATTTCACAAAAAAATGTACCTATCTTTTTTATTAGGAAAAATTGGTATTCAGAAACTATAAACTATTTTTTTATTAAAGTTCTTTTATTAACCTTTTTCACTACAACGTTGTGAGCACAATTTATACAATGGAAAATCAGTTTTGTCCAGGATTATCGGTCGTCGTAAATGAGGCAGCAAACACGTTTATAACCGTCACCAGGAAGACACCTCCAACAAGAAAGTCATTAGTTTTGTCTGCCTTATCACGCTTGCCTTTTGTCTTCATTTGACGCTTTAAAAAAATGGAAACTTTGAAAAACAAAAAAATTACACCACTTTGTACAACCAACCCTAAATATGAGAACAAATCCTACAGCAATTTGCAGGATGAGCGAAACCACAATCAATGCGACACTGTAGTAAAATGTATTTGTCTTCGTGTTGTAGGTGATCAGAAAACGTAGTTGATTGGCATTTGCTGTCAGCAAGGCGATATCCATCATACCTGGTGGCGATGATTAAAAACATATTTTTATGAAATTTAACGCACACTACCTATAATAAATGAAGTACCTTCAGCAGCTCCTCGTTTTGACGCAAATGAATGACCAGCGGAACCAACAACAGTTGCACCTTCCACTGGAATCTCCAAAATGTGTGCAACGTTGTCCGGTTTGCAATGGCGCTTTGTGTCAAGTTCTTCCATTTCGATTTCACTGTGATATTGATCTTCAGTCATTTTGGACTCCCAACCTTCACCACGTACAGTCTGATTTCAATTAACTGTAATGAGAATTGAGATGCGACACATTACGCAGAATAATGTGTTTCACAGAATTTTATGTTTGATGCTATCGCCTATCACCACATATATTCATACGTCTTGTATTTTTTTAAACATAATTTTGGATTAGGACAGTTATTATTGTGGTCGAAACGGGTCGTAAACCGCAAATTTTATCAATAATTGATGTCAAAGTGAAGTTAACTAATCATTATTTTCATTCATCTTCTAAAAATAAATATTTCTTATTAACTTAACGTATTGCAATATTGTATTGATAATTCGGCATCAATACTAAAAGGAGTAATGAGGCCTGAGGGCTGAGACACCGTTAATGTCATTATAATAAATTAATTGCCATTTGCGTGAAAAAATCAATCTGAAATCATTAAGTATGTTCATTAGTGTACACTGTACAGTATTATTCTGCTTACTTTTGTACTGGTCTGATTTAACGATTCGTATCGTTAAGGGAAATTTCAAACTAATCGCTATCGTTAACAAATATTTTTCCCGCGAAAATTTTAATTTAGTACTAAAATTTGAAATTTAAATTACTTAATTATAATATTAAATTTATTTATTTTTATTGATTTATTTCAATATCAAGTATAGACAAATTAATTCGTCTGCCATTTAAATATTTAAAACACAAAAGCAATAATTTTCTTAAGTTTGAAAAATTATTCATCGTTACGGAATTTTGACAAATCTGTCACATGCCAAACTGAGCTACTATTATATCAAATTGTCAAAGTTATCAAAATTTTCGTGATGTCATTTGCCCGTTGTCAATTAAGTACTCAAAATTCTTGACTCGAACTCACTCAAGATTCATTAACCAAAATTTTATTATTTTTTGTTTTTCCTGTCCGGTTGCAAGAATCGTCCATATTTGCAAGTTTAGTTAGCTCACAATTAAGTGTAAAATTAATTTATTTTTCGTCTGTTATCCAGTTATTGCATTTTTTTAAATTTTTTAATTCACATTAATTCTACACGTACCCTTTCAAAAAATGTCTACATTCGAGTTGATAGCAAAGGCTGAGGCAAACGGAACTATTCCAGTGTCCAAGTATAAATCCAATAAGACTGGTCTTACCGTTATTCTAGCTGCTGTTGAGGGACCCGTTGTTAACGGATACTTCACATTAGGTAAGACTAAGCAATTAAATTGATGAAAGTAACTTGTTTCTTTGTTGTTGCTGATGAATATGGTAATCGTTTTACTAACTGTAAGTCTTATTGTTTGCTAAAAATTATTGCGTTTTGCAGCTACTGAAGCATTAGATGACGATGGACTGCCCCATACATTGGAGCATCTTATTTTTCTCGGATCCGAATTGTATCCGTATAAAGGGGTCTTGGATTTGTTGGCTAATCGATGTTTCGCATCTGGAACCAATGCATGGACTGATACGGACCACACTTGCTACACGATGACCACGGCTGGCAAAGATGGCTTTCGCGAGCTCTTGCCCATTTATTTGGATCACATTCTTTATCCAACGTTATCGGTAAATCCACTTAATTTATTGATTCAGTGTGGGTTTTTATTTGTTTTCTTTTTTAAGGATTCTGGATTTATTACTGAAGTTCATCATGTGTCTGGGGAGGGCGAGGATGGCGGTGTCGTTTACTGTGAGATGCAAGGGCGAGAAAATTCGGGAGAATCTCGTGGGTTCTTGAACCTCCTACGTGCTTGTTATCCAAATTGTGGTTATTCCTCTGAAACTGGTGGAATATTACACAATCTTCGCACAAGTACGACGAATCGAAAAGTTCGTAAATACCATCAAGAGTTTTATCGCCCAGAGAACTTGACTATCATCATTGTGGGTCAAATATCAAGTGACGAAGTTTTTGCGTCATTGCAACCTGTGGAGGATCGCATTATTGAAAAGGTTTATTTCAATAGTTGTCATATATAATTAATACTTCTTACTTAATCGGTTCTAATTTTAGATGCAAACTCCATTGCAACCATTTGAACGTTATTGGCAAAAACCTGTGAAGCCACTTGCAGAAACCAGAAGGATAAAAGTAATACAAATTAAAATATATTAATTTTTGACATTTATTATAACATGTCTTATTTTAGGTGAATTATCCATCAGATGAGGAACTAGTGGCGCTGGTAAACTTTGGATACCGTGGCCCATTGTGTTCGTCCGAGCATTTAACTCTTACTGCCTGTTCAGCGTTAATTCATTATTTGTCACACACTTCTGTTAGTCCATTCTATAAGGAATTCATTGAAATTCCTTCAGCATTTGCCAGCAACATCAACTTTGATATTTGCGAGAATTACGAGTCCCTGATGATCTTTACATTTGTGAACGTTCCGCTTGAGAAAGTTGACCTCATTGAGCCCAAACTAAATGCCCTACTGAAACGAATTGTAAGTGGTGAGGAAGAAATTGATATGACGCGCATGGAGACGATTTTGGACCGCAATGCCTTGGAGTATATCAGCAACTTGGAGAGTGAACCACATGATACAATTGCTTACTGCATGATTGGTGATGTCTTGTATGGTAACTCGCCGGAAGAAGTAAGTCCTTAATCTACTTAACTGCTCCTCATTTTTAAACAATATATATTACAGTTTGACATTCGCCTTAACGTGCCTAGGGAATTAGAGATTCTTAAAGGAAAAAGCGTGGAATACTGGATTGAACTTTTGCAGAAATACATGGTTGATGTTCACTACATTTCAGTTCATGCGATTCCAAGCATTATGGAGCAGCAAAATATGGCAAAGAGAGAATTAAACCGTATTAAAAAGCAACGAGACGATCTTGGCCCGATTGGTCTTCAAACCAAGGCCGAAGAGTTGGCGAACGCTATGATGGAGAATGAAGTCAGTCCAATTATTTAGGAAGTAAATATGTTTCGAAAATTATTTTCGGCTCATTTTGTAGATTTTGGCACCAAATGAAATGCTGACTGGTGTGCCAGTTCCGACCACAGATGGCATCAATTTTCATGCAAGGGACATTTATCGCACAAGTGACGAAATTTCACCGCCAGGATTGGATTTGAAGCAGATGCCCGTTTTTACGGAAGCTTATAATGTTCACACCAATTTTGTTTACGTAAAATTCACAAAATTTTCCTCTTTATTGCTCAATCCATCATTCGTATTTGTATTTTTCCCAGATGATCGTTACAATTAACACTAAGGACATTAACCCACGCCTGCGTCCCTATCTACCGCTGTTCTTGCAAGTCATCCAGGAGTCACCAGTCCAGCGTGGTGACCTTTTTATTCCTTACCAAGATGTGGTCACAGCACTGGAGTCAGACACAATTTCTGTCGGCACACGTCTTGGGCTGGAATCAAATGCTCCCTTTAGCTGCGGTCCATTCTCCAATACTGTTTCCCTTATGCTGCAAGTCGAGATGAAGAAATACCAGAAAGGTGTTGAGTGGATTGTTGATTTGCTACAAAATACAATCTTTGAGATAGGACGCATTGTAATAGTTTCGGCCAAAATGGCCAACTCCGTGTCTCAAGCAAAACGCAAGCACGACACAGTTGTGCAAAACATTTCGAAGGCAATGTATTTCAATGATGACACCAATGTAAAGGCGAATTCGTTGCTGCGACAGTACGCTTTCTTAAATGACTTTTCTGAGGAGCAATTCCAAAAGGATTTGGAGGAGTTGCGTCACACATTGGTGGTGGCGAAAAATATGGCAATTCACATTGCCACGGACTGGAGTAAATTATCTGACATGGGTATAGATTTGTTGAGTCCATGGACGTCATTATTACGTCCGGATGATGTGCCAGTGCGCGAGAAGTTGACGGTTATTCCTGATTGGGAACTGATGAGCTCACGCATTGATGTGCATGGAACCGTTGTGGGGTTGGGAAGCAATGAGAGTGCATTTTTGTATCATACTGCTCCATGCATGAATACGTTTGATGATCCTGATTTGCCTGTTCTTAAACTGTTTCTGCAATACCTAACCCAATTGGAGGTGAAGCTTTTTTTTATTTACTAAATTGCGGAAATTCTTCAAAGTTATGTGCTCAATTTTTTTTTCTAGGGTCCTTTATGGCGTCAAATTCGCGGACAAGGTCTTGCATATGGCTACCACATTATGCCAGTACCCAATGAGGGTCTTCTCTACATGACCCTTTACAAGTCAAGTAACATTGTGTCAGCCTACAAGGAGATGATCGGAATTATTCAAGCTCAGCTTGAACCATCTGCCGTTTGGGATCAAACGTTGCTCGAGTCGGCTAAGAGCTCCCTCATTTTTGAACTCATTGAACGGGAAAAGAATATCGGAGATTTGGTGGTGCAAGCATTGTTAAGCAGTTTCAAAGTCGTTCCATTGGACTACAATAGAATTTTGGTCGAGGTAATTATTTCGGTTGGTTTTTTATTCACTTAACGGTTTCATTGTGATTTGTATTTTGCTTAGCGGATAAACTCAATTACAACGGAAGATTTGGAACGTGTTGGACGTCAATACGTGACACCTCTATTCAGTGATAAGGCCAAGACCGCCATAGTTTGCCACCCTGATAAGGCAAGCGACATTGCCGAAGCATTTTCATTGTAAGTTTAAAAGAAAATCTAAATCGAGGGTCTATTTTTAAATTCTCACTTTTTTAATTTCAGATTTGGTCGCAAACTTACTTTTGAGACATGCTTAGATGATTGCATTTTTTTTAAGTAAACATAATTAAACGTGTAGAACCTTTAAATGATAATAAAAAATCACATAACAAGAGCTCGATGAATTAATTGTCATTAATTTAAATGGAAAGTTATTGATGCAGAAAATTGTTTTGAGTCCATCCATATTTCTGGATCCATTTTTTTTATATTTAATTTTATATCATATTTCATATTAAACTTTATATCAAAAATTTATTTTTTATCTATAATAGTTAGCTATAACTTTTGTAAAAAATTAAATTATGAAAAACCACAAATTCACAAAATGTATGAATTCAAATCAGGAGCAAACACGTGTTAAAACCGTCACAATTCATATTGATCAACATTCAAAAAGTACAATGCGGAAATGTTTTTACATTTTTAACCCGAAAAAAAAACCCACCAACATAACCGCATTGAAACTACATAACTCGTACATGCTCAAACAGTAACATAATAACATTAATTGTAATCGCATGCGTTGCAAACACGAAAAATGAAATGCACACAGCATTGGCAATATCTGTTGCAAATTGTGATTAAACTAGCAGCTCTACCCTTCCTTCTCATCAAGTGTGGAAATTAATTGAATGCACAGGCGGATGCATAAAGCGTTGCGGCCTTTGGGCTTGAGGCAGGAAAAATAGGTAACAATTAACTCATGGTGGTGGTTAATTTTGCGAGGGATATTAAGGGCATTTTTTTAGCTTTCTACCAACTTTTTTATACATTGCTAACAATGAAACTACGGTATTTAGTGAAAATTTGTATGCACTTGCCTGGCCTTTATGTATACATAAGGAGGGTAGGAAACTTTATTGCACTGTACATTATTGTTTATATAATTCAAGGCGTACAAATAAAAACTTCAAAGAAATATGCAAACTCCATAAATTTAATGGATTGAAATTCCACTTGGCTGCTTCATTTAAATGGCTCTGCATTAAAATAAATACAAATGAATGAAACTTTCGTACAGGACTCACGGAGGACGCGTTGATGTTAATCGTTAACCTTAAATACCAGTTCGGGCTGTATAATTTTGGCTGCTGGCATTGTCGAAGAAATGCAATCTTTCCCAGAAAGGATTCAATGAGTGTTTATTTCGTCCATATTGAGAAAACTCTTAGTGGCAGCAAAAATTTCTAATTATTACGTAGTGTTGTGCCAAAGATAGTAATTAATAATTGAAATAATATTAAAGTTTAATAAATAAAAAGAAAAGTCATCCCTTAGAAATGGACAACATACGGAATGCAATCATTTCAAATTAGTCTTAAACTTAGACTCGATTCCGTTGCATTTAAAGTGCCGTGGAATATATTGTGAATACAAAATGTCGATTACCATCGTCATGTTTTATCGTGGAGTCCAATGAAACGCGTCCATCTACATAGTTACCCGCATCATCCACCCGTTGAGCCGTAATTGTTCCCACCAGTTGGATACAGTGTCAATTGTAATGAAATTGTTGTTTACGTATGGCGCTAGTACTTTCATGTCACGCTCGGGGAATCCCGAATCCACATAGCATCAGCTCACGAATGGTTTGCAAAGTGTTGACAATTCCCTGTTCGATCATTGAATTTCTTAGTGCACCGTTAGCACAATGGCAAAAATGCCAATTGTAAGAAAGTTCATTCTTACTCATTTGAATTTAAGTTGGAGTTTGATAATCTAACTTCACAATTCGACTTATAGTTTGGTAATATAATTTTATATTTATTCCAAAAAGGAAAATCTAGTAAGTTAGTGAAAAACAGGGCTTTTATCGTTATTAGAAATCAATGAAATTTAAAAAGGATCTAGAATTGTTCGGTTTAACAGTCTAAAATTAATGTTTGGAAAATAACTCAATTAATTAATGTGAACAGATAAAATATGCTACGTACTCCGCTAGTGGAAAAAAAAGAATAAAAACAGCAATATAGTAAATTGAATTAACTTAAACATTTATTGCATCGCACATTTAATATTCGCTCTGAATAAAACATAATTAATTAATGATCACTCTTTACTATTATATATATGCACACAAAATGCACAAGGTTGAAATAAGTCCAATCAGTAACGCATGGTGCATTAAACGAGACCGGAGAATTTTAACGGTTAACACATAAGAAGATAAGCTCAAAGCGCATAATATAACGGTTGCAATGATAATAACCGTTAGTAATGATGACATTGTTGGAAATATGCGCGTGCTTTAGAATGTGTGTGAAACTAGCTTAATAGAATAATAATAATAATTATAAAAAATAACGTGCATAGCGAAATGTATAGCCAGTGGCATGCGACGCGATGGTGGGGTATGCCGTATAGAGTAGGAGAATGCGGGGGGGTGCTGGGTGGTGCATGGTTGAAATGCAGAAGTCGCGTCGTTCCGCACCGCGGCAACTGCACGGTGCCCGCTGCTTGCATATTGTGAAAATTCCACCAGCATCGTATTAGTTTTTATATGCAAATATAAAAATGCATAAACAAAAAAACACTTAATTGCGATAGAAAAAGGATATGTGTAAATAGTTAGCTGCTCGAATGTGAGTGAAAAATGCGAATATGAAAATTGAATGCGTGAATATTTTTATAGTGCTGCACAGTTTTACAATTTAAATGATGGCAAGTATTTTTAGGCTTTGTTTTTATGTAAATTATGCGTTATTGTTGAACTTACTCACCAGCACTCCTTTCTGTACTAAGTTCTAGTAGTTATAAATGCAGTTAATTATAATTAATACTAACATGGTTCTGATTTTTTTACATCTCATTTAAAATTAAAATTTCAAAAACATTAAAATATATATTTAAAGAACATTAAAATTATAAAATTTGCAGTTAAACCGTTAACCTCTCTTTATTTAAATATGGCAGAGACTTAATTTCATCGTAGTTGTTATATTATGTTTGGCTTCCAACTTTAAAGAAATCCTTAATTCAGCTAAAAGGGTTTAGAAAAAATTTTAAACAAGGACTTTTGACAAATTTTACATTGAAAACATTGCCATTCAAACAATGAAACCCTTCCTTCAGAATATATTCTGTACAATAAATTGACATATTTGGCTAATTGTAATTTAGTCATTTCCAAACGATTTTCCGATTCCATATAAAATGTTAAACGTGATCAGGTTCAGCTGCCTTGAATTCCCTGTAGGTAGTGGAAGTAAACATGCCATGGGATGGCATTCGACCATATTCTTGAATACATATCGGGAGAGCAAGAATGAAAAACAAAATGTGGCACAAGCGATGACACAAAGCGACGTGCCCTGAATGCAGGCCGAACATAATTCCAGAAATTGTGATGCCCATCGTATGCAGTGGATGTCTTCAGAAAATATGATACACAGAGAGAGATTCCAGATATGGCCGTGTGGCGTGGGCACACACACACTATGAGGATTTGAATTTCAATATATATTCATGTTTGTAACATGATGTTGCGTATGGAATAGTGAGAAGTTGAAATAAAGGGAACTTGCATAGTAGGAATGATATGGCGGAAAAGTTGGAAGAAAGCACATACCAAGTATGCGAAACAACAAACATTTCTATGAATGTTTATATAATATTCAGGGTTGGTATAACTATAACGATATACTGCAGGGTGTATGCGAGAAATCATAGAATATCGTATGTGATATGGTGCTGCGCGGTGATGTGAGCTGAATTTAATGTTCCCTGGCATACGATGGGACTGCTCGCCTTGTGTGGCATATTTTTATATTTCCTCCAGCGGACCACCATATATGTAGTATGTATATTTGAATGTGTGCTTTTATAACATGTACGAGCACTGTAAAACGTATTGCATTGTAATCCTGGTGGATTGTGTATTCCGGCACTCATTACTAGATATTGTTATGGGGAGTGCAGTGCAGGAGTGCTGAACACACCAATATGAGTGTTATATTTTATCGTGTGAATCATATTTCAGTGCGAAGATGTGCGCTCTTTATTTTTAGAGTCGTGAGGCTGTTTGCTTTTTATTTCTTTGATAGTCGTTGAATGAAATTCATTCACATTGACTTTTTAAAATTCAAATGATTTCCTTTCAAATATTTTCATCAAAACTCGGTGGCCCTCAGTTCTACGCAGAGTTTTCATCTTTATAGATATGCAAAAGCAAACTCAAGGATAATATAAACAATAAATCAAAAAATTAAAGATTTTAAGTTATTTTATGACAGTTTTATAAAGAAAATATCACATTAAAATAAAGCAATGAAATAATCAAGCAACTAGTGCTATTTTCCAATAAATCACTTAATAATTAGTATAATCAGAGTATTTCAATCCAGTCAAACCAAATTCATCCAATTTGATTAAAAGATATAAGTCTCTCAAAGTTTCAGAATAATTAAATTTATTTGCGCATTTTGGTTGCTAATTGTTCGCATACCGCACCGATTGCCCAAATTCGTGTATCATCATCCCGCACTATCGGCATCTCCTTGCCAACTCTATCTCTACCGTCACATCGCCTCCAAAATATTTATTAACCCCTTCCCTCTCCGTACTCATCAAAAAATCAGATATTAATTGCTCCCACACACTCTCACATCATTATTAGGTGTGTGGGGGGTGAGTACAAAATCGAAATCATAAATCAATATTTCCGTCGTTTTAATAGCAGATAAGCCAAATAATTTAATAAATTAACATTAACTATGGGGACGTAATTAATTGATTGGAAATAAGCGCTCACTGCCAAAACAGGCTGCCTGCCTCACTGCGATAATTTAGAAGTCTGTCTTGTATTTCAGTGGGAAATTGGTTTCAAACGTAAAACACGTCGGCTAAAAGTATTTTGTATAAACGCTTATATGTACATTGAACACACATCGAGGTTGGATTTACTAAAATTTTGTTTCGTACAAGTGTGTAGTTATATTCCACAACCCGAACATCCTGATATCCGAATGGCGAATATCCACATCATGTTATACAGCACAGTGCACACTGCGTACTCGTGTTATGTACATTCCCCTCTTCCTTGAAATTCACGAGATATGTTTATGCAACTACAGACTATGTGTAAGGGTTGGTTGGACTCATAAATTCCATGACTGGCTTTGAAAATCCGCTTGAAATGTCGGCGCGCAATGGAGGTGAATTTGTAGGCCATCGTAAATACAAGATTTATGGCAGCAAAACAACCCACTTCCTGGTGTTGTGTGTAGAAAGTATAACGACGCTTGAAATGGTCGACGTTTATCACTCTGTAAAGCTTTCTAAAATGGCCAATTTTTCCCTTGTTGATTTTGTTTATATGCCAGAAATTTCGTGTTTTTTTAATTTTTTCCCAGAAAGATTTCTGGCGTGTCTTTTAGTTTGAACCGTCCAATGGTGTGCGGCATGAACAGTAAACTTTTACTTCTCACAAGCAAGTTGCATGGCTTTTGCGAAATATATAGTGCTGCATTGTTGTATGGAATAATGTGGCAATGCATTTTGTTTTTTGGTGAGACATAATCTTGTTCAAAAGAGCTATTGGAGTATAAAAGTTTGCCTTTGACCGCGAGACTGAATAGATGATTCGCATTCAGTTGAAAAATTAAGCTTGATATTCATTAAAATTTTATTTGGTATATATACCGTAACTGTAGAAGACAAATATAAAAGAAAATAAATAATAAAATAAATATAAAAATTGCCACAAGCATATTAAAAAGCACTTTTTGTGATTCTGCACGTCTTCGGTACCTGATGCAATAGAATATAGATGCTTGACTATTTCGCAATATTTTTCAACAGAAAAAAAAATGCAACAACAAACCGGAGCTTGAGCGTTATGCGTATATATTGAAAAAAAAATGCAATTAAATGCAAGTGCAAACTATAGTAAATCTCACCAAATTATTACACTCATATTTTATGACATTTTGTACTGAAATTAATTTGTTCAAATAAATACGCAGCAACAATAAATCAAGCTCTACAAATACCGACATTCATTCAATTTATTTTCGAAAAATACTTTTTAATAACATCGAATTTTCCTCTGTCACTTTTATTTCCTCGTCGCACATGCACAAAATGGGAACGCCGTATACATGCGGACAATGGGCGACCAGTAATTTATAATTTTGCAGTTGCTGTTTGGACTCATTTTGTCATGGCTTTTATGGAATCAGTGGGTCCTGTTCATCATTCATCGCATTATACCCATCGATTAATAATTTTGATCAGACAATAATGTTTGTTTAACAGGAGTTATCCGCAAACAAAATAAAAAAACAACAAACAAATGGGGTGGGTTAGGGAAGGGGGGTGGTGGAAGCGAAATTCGTCAGCATGCAGTGCAAGTACACTGCAGCTAATTAGTGAAATCTGCATTTAAATTTTTGAATCCGTTTATTTCGGGCGTTCGAGTAAAACACTTTTGCCACTGCGCGTTTGCTCATGCGGAAATAATATTTGTTTCATAATTTAAATAATGCATTCTTTATGTTATGTAAATGATTGAATATTATGAACGGCAAACTGATAAGTTGAATCAGAGTTAATACAATTATTTATTTTGAATTAATTGCGTACGATTTTTATGAAGGAATTAATTTTAATTCAGAACTAGTGTATTTTGTAATGTAAAATTATTAGATGCAGAATTTAAGATGATTTGTGACATAAGGGAACTCTATTAAGAACTATTATTTAGATGCAAAGTTAATCGTTTGAGTTGTTTCCCAATTTTTGTCTCTTACCATATGTATGTACATAAAAGTTTTTGTCACCAACTCAATTTTAAAATGATTTTATTATATATGTAAGTCAAAAAATAAAAGTCCCACAAAGTCGACTTCCAAAAACTTCTCATGTACGTATGTATATTGATTTCAAGGAATGATGATGCATACACTCCATTTGCGTTCAATAAATCCTTGTGAGATCCTCAAAAAAAAAATGTTGCATAACAAAACTGAAAAAGTGAAGCATTGAATGAAGGGCTGCAGATGAAAGAATGGTTCTAACATACAGATGCGATGTACATACAAGTGAAAAAAAAAAAAAATTGTTGAATTGGCAGTACCAGCCCCACACATCAAGATACGGCGCATGCATATACGTGGACGTAGTTATGTAGATGAGCGACAAAACTTTGAAGGATTGATTGCATTACCATATGCGACATTTGCAAATATCCCTCTTCATCATGCACTTAAATTATGGAAAGTGTTGTCTATATATGTAGTGCAGTAGTGTGTACGACGACTTTCTGCATAACGATTACTGCATACATATGTACACATTCATGCCATACATGTACTTACATGTGTAAGACTAGCAGCTTATTGGAATTTTACAATTTATCGAATGAACGTGCATGAAATGCAGTCGTGTGACGGTATAAATGCAGAATTCATGTGGAAACCCATTTGGCTGAAATAAGTTCCCTCAATGCAGCTGACTAAAGTTGGGGTTGCATCTGTGTGTCCTTATTATATGTATGAATGTGAAGTTATACGCGTTATTATGCTGGTGTAGTTTTATGTAGCGACAGAGAGAAGTATTTTTTTATGCGACAGCTTCATAGTGTCTCGACGGCGTCAATTTATGTGCAATGTACAACATAATATTTGCTGCTGCTATCCTTTTATATGACTTTATTAAATATAAATAAATGAGTTTGAAGCATGGTCGGTCAAACGTGATGCGCGGCGGCAGCTCCTCCGTCGTCCTCGCCACCCGTATTGTATTCAATTGCTTCCAACCAACCACCAAAGTGTTTTGTAAATGTTCACGTATGTGTGCAGTGCAGATTGTGGAGCAGAGTGCTTGTGCAGACATTGTACCACACACATATACTCGTATAATGCATAAGTGGATGGCATATTATAAAGTTTTGGCTAAATTAGAGAGAGTTTGCCATCATTTCGCATATATTTGCTGTATAGAAATAACAATTAATTGAAAGGAAAATAGCAGCAGTGGAACAATGCTATATGAGCATAAATTACAGAACAAAACATTCTCGCATAGAAATGGCGATATATAGAATTAAAAGGGTGACATTATCTGTTAATTTATTTTGAACGCATTTGCATTCTGCCGCTTTCATCCATACGGGCTAAAGCACCTATACCTTGTGTGTGTGTGTGTGTGAATTCACGAACATTGTGCTCTCATAATTTTTCTTCAAACCTGTAATAAAAGCAGATAAAAGCAGCGCTATAATAAATTTCGGTGTTGTGTGTTTTTTTTTTTTTTTACAAACCCACCACCTCATGCCACCTCCCTCGTCGCCGTGTATGTTGTATTTTTTCCGGGTTGCGTATTCATTGTGTGCTCGCACTAAGCTTTATTTAAATGAAGGCATCCACCACCACCATCCCCCATCCCGTCAACCTTACTTTTAAAGCACATGCATACTTATGGCGTATTATTTTCGCGCTGTCATCTAATTTAGCCGTGCTACGTATGGGCTACCTCTGCATTCTACAACAGCTGCATATGGAGTAGGAATGGTTGAGCAAAATTGCATTTGCATTTTAAATCGAAAAAATCTAGTGAATGAGCTTTTTGAAATTTGTTGCTGGTTTATAACATGAAATAATTGAGCCTGATTAACTATATTCTATTTAAGAAATCCACAAATTTGAGGCGCTAATTTTGTTAAAATAAAATTAAAATTAAAATTTTCCAGCAAAAAAAATCTTTCAAAACGTAAAAGAATTGTTTTACTTTGTGTCCTTTTGTTGATAATTCGTATTTTCAATTTTGTGTATGCATTTGGAAAAATCTTGCAAAAAATGTTAAATCCCCAGTTTAATTGAACGAAAAAGTCATCAGAATTATCTGCATTTTCGCTCATGACTCATGACGCATTCTTAAACGTGCAATTGAATTGGTGCTTTGGATAACAATAATCACTTTGACTGACACATTTAATAGTGCGAGTGTTATGTGCAACAATCGAGGAGTGTTTTCGTTACATTTTGCTTCCACAAAAGGGGGAAAAATATAAAAGTGAAGTGCTTCGTAAATGTTCCACTCGGAAGCTACCTTTTATTGCGCTTTAAACGTTTTATAAGGCTGTTGAACCCCATTCGCTTGCTGTGCTTTTGCAGAATGATAAAACGTAAATTGCAAAGGGTCAGTTAAGTTTTAAACGAAACTGTACGACGATTTAGTATAACGTGGGGACTTTATTGTGCATTATGAAGGTACATCTTGCCTTTTCTCATCTCAGAAATGGGTGTTGAGTATTGTGGTTATTACGATTGTTACATAGAAGATGAAGATGAACGTAATGGTTGTGAATTTATCTATTTAGAAAATAGGGTTTTAATATCGAAAGTAAACCCTTTAAAATTAATGCAAAATTCTACGTATACAACATTGCAGCATAAATTAAAATAACACCTCATAGTGTGATGTATAAATTAAAGCTTCAATAATCTGTTTATCTGATACCCGTCCTCTAATCAAATATTCCTTATTGCAATCATGGTGTGTACTCTATATTTGCACAATCTTGGGAGACCATAAAACCAAAGTGGCGTTGAGTACGTGATGGTATTTTACACCAGCGCATGCAATATTTATACAACAGCATAAAATATGAACACGTGTGTAAGCAAATACAAAATGCCGGAAGTCCCAGCTTCATTGAGCTTTAGGGAAATAATTTCTCAACATTATATGCGGGCAAAGGTGCCCTTTTTTCATCTTCGCATTAAAGCGCACTTTATATCACCGCATATAATATGAGTACATATTCCATGGCATCCCCTCGCTCTGTGATGATTGCTCCGTGCCCGCCTCCAGTCATTAATGAAGATTGATTTGTGGCCGCAAAAATATGTCAATTCTCAACGGCACGATGTCAGAAAATGCTCAGGCTTTCCTTTAATGCTGTCAGATCGTTTCCTTTAATTCAACATCGTTACATTGTGCAGTGCAACACCAGCATCACACTATACAGCCGGTAATACAAACACACTACACAGCACACAGTGCATGCCGGCTTGAGCACTGATTTGCTGCTGCATCAATTATGTGCAGAAACCTCTCCCATCGGATTCATGTAAATTTTTGTTTGTAAACTGTATCCCCTTTGGGTTAGATTGTCGTCTGAATCTAAAGCGTTAACTGAATTGTTATGCTGAATCGTACAGTGTTCCCTCCTGTGGAAGTTACACTTTAGTTGCTTTTTGTGTCAAGAAAATAGCTCCTCTTTTATGGTGTATTGTCTTCATAAAAACAGTCCCTACTTCATATTACACTATATACACCCTCCGTACAGTCTCTTTGCAGTTTACACAGTATAGAGGCGGAATTTCAAATCCCGGGACGGTGTTTTCGTGTACGTTTATTATATCGGAGTCTATTCCGTATGTATGGAGGTCGAGCTGCGCTTGCAAAAGTTTTTGGCTGCAGTTTAACTTTCATATTACTTGTGTTTTTATAGGCTTGTGTATATAAAACAATTTTAAGGAGACATGGAATGAGAGTGCATACTAAAGAATACATTTGGGTAATGTTTAAAAATAAGGGTGACTTGATTTTTTGGTATTTACAAGATATAGTTCCTTAAAGAATAAATGTTCATCAACATGCGATATAAATGTAACTCATTAAAACAAGTTAAAATCTTCCACGTTGCCTAATTTCTTAAATGACAAATATAGTAAGTGAGGACATATCTCGATGGCATTGCTAAATTTGTACAAAGCAAGGCCATCGAGAATGTGTCCTGTAGTTTAAAAAAAAAAACAATATTGATTTATTTAAGTAGTAATTTTTATTTTTAATTTCAATCACTTAACATTAGTCGTTTCTCCCTTCCTTCCAGTTTGTCTTTGAGTCAGTTTGAGACAGATATCTCAAGATCAATCCAGCTGTTTTTCAAATGTCGCAACCAATTCTTGCAAATCGTTCTGTAAAATTAACCTCAGAAACAACTTATTTTTTAAAACTTTTATTGGATTTTGGTAATTTGTGGGACTGAAAGGATCTTAAAAACAAGTAAAGTAGTTTCTCGGATTCTATTTACTTTATAACATGTATAAAACAATAAGGGCCTTCACTTAAGAAATAATTTTGATAAAATAATTTTTATAATTTTTGATAAGCGCTCTGATTGGTCAATGAAATAAATATTTTAATTTCCAGTGTGAACGCGCTTAATAATTTTGATAAAATAAATAAATTTGAAATATATTAGGCGCAAAACAAAAACCAAATTTATTTAATAGAACCATTGACAACTTTAATAGAACCAACTGTCATAAATAACTTATCAAAATTATCAAGTGTAAGATGCCTCGGGCATAATATTTTTGGTAATTTTGATAATTTTTTTCTACCAATCAGAGCGCTTGTCAAAAATTCTGAAAATTATTTTATCAAAATTATTTCTTCTGTGAACGACCTTAGTATTTTTTGGCATGCGTATTTTTAATGTTATTAACTAAAGATATTTTATAGAGCGGTCTTTGACAAAGTGTTGAATTTAAATTAACGTTTGCTGTTATAATTGGTTTTATTATGAGAGGTGGTTTCGTACGTCCAAACACCGTTATATCAGACTACAGAGCGGTCCTTAATAGTAGAAATAAGTCACATTTAAGAAACTTATAAATTTAGTTTTTTCCATACCTCTTATAAAAATAAGAAATTTTCAAGATGGCATCCGAGTCCATGAACTTCCAGTTCCGCAAATCCAATTTTTGGTTAGTCTCGATGTGCCCAACAATATTCAAAAAAAAATTTGAATCCTTTCATAAAAGCTCAGACTTTTTTTACTGAACTATTGCAAACTTTACATACTAACCCAAAGTTTGATTATGGCTTTACACAGTTACATTTTTTTCAATAAATTTCAACGTTAAAATAAGAAGAGCCTACACCTACATTGGAAAACATTAAAGCACACAACATTTTACAATTGGCATTTAAGGAGTAATATTTTTGATTACGTTATTAACATTCATGTGAAATATGTTCCCATAAGCAAATATCATTTCGCTTTATCTTTATTCTAAATCATGAGAGACATAAAACGAATAACAACAAGACATTTGGAAAAATATTTTGAAACATAAAACCGTAAAAAAAACACAACAAAATGAAAAAATTCTGAAGCACTGTAATCACCTCACGTATTTCTTTTATTATTTAACAGTCTGATTTAAGACACCTTACCCACACTACTGTTGCAGATAAAAATAATATGTTTTGTTTATACTGCCACGGTGGTAAGCATAAGTATACCGGAGCATAAACGGAATCATACAATCAAATTGGACGACGGCAAAAAAGCACACACAAAGCTTTATGCTCCGTAGCTGTACCTACAGTGGAAGTATACGAACGCATGATAATAATTTCTCGTTATGCGGAGAAGGCAGCCATCAGATTCATCAAACTTTTATGTGCGTTATTAAGATACAATCAAATAGCCAAAATCTTTAAGCCTTGGGTGGGATGCGTGAGGCGGGGGTGGTGCGTGTGGGTGGTTAGGTAAGTATATAAAATACAGGGAAAAGCAACAAAAAAAAAAAAGCTCAAAGCAATTACTGCTCTTGTGCTTAAGTATAATAATAAAACATAAAACAGCAAAGCAGGTAACCTTGGGATACATACATAGCAATAAAGGAATTTATAAAAGAAAAGGCGCACACATACAATAAAAGCCAAATGAAGCTCCAATATATGTCTTGAAAGCATCTTAAGCAGATACCAAACGATAAACATTCCGCGCTCCTTGCAAAAGCAACATTGCTGCAGGTTACTTCTTATTGTGTACTCGTATTATAATATATTTTATCGAGTACGTTGCGATGTGTATATTTAGAACACACACAAAAATGCCGCATCTATGCACAATATATAGGATAGAGATTGGGTAAAAACCTTGTGAAATACTAAATTCTCATATAGTACTTATATACGGGCTTCTGCTATGAGTAACTACGTATTTACATCCGCAAACATGGACAGTAAATTTCTTATAGCAAACTTACATCAAATCTATGAAGCAAACAAATAAGAAGATGCAAGAAGCTTTATTTGCGGTCCCATGCACTGAAACTGAGAATAAGGGATGTTTGTTCTGTAGTCTGTGTACTGTTAACAACCGCATAATGTTTGCTATTTTCTTGTTGCAGAGGTGGTATTAGCTGGTGCTCATATATTGCTCGCATTATACAAATTGTGTGTTGTATGTTCTGTGCATTTAGAGCTCATTTCCAATGTTAATAAACATGTTGGGAATATATTTTATATACATGCGAGTGACTAACTATAGTTATGTGGAAGCACAATGCATTAGCCGTGTTGCTACAGTTTAGTGTGTGGTTTTATTTACACACACCCGTATTCAACTATTCACGGGAAAATTCATGCAACTAAACATATTTTGAAAACAGAACATTAAATGTTTACAAGAGCGGCTTATTTCGCTGCTGCAGCTAAAAATAATCTCAATTTTTTTTTGGTGCATTGTTTTGCATGCTGAATTTTTTACGGTTTTTATTTTTTAATAATGATTTATTTTTCTCGAGTTAAAATTGTTTTAGATTCCTTCGTTGACTGAAAAGCATTTCGAACTCTACTTATGATACAAATTGTTTAATTGATCAAAAGAGTAACACAGTTTCCATTAGTTAAAATTCGAATAAATTGGTGAAATCCTAATTTTTCTCTGGAGGCATACATAAGCATTTAGCAGCACACTTACTCGTATTCCAGAACAAACAAATTGCATGAATTCTGCACAGGGCATTTCGAAATGAGTCGAACATACAATTATGGTTTCAATTAAAGTCAATTGAGGGACAATGAATTTGCTCTACCAAAATGAATTTAGTTTATACTTTATGCAGATTGTCAATAATGTCGCATCGTTTGTTTTATTTGCAGTTGCTTCGAGGTGCCACGACTTCACTTGGGGCTTTGTAAACTGCAGTAGCAATGGGACTCATGGTTATGCCAATGATGTAAAGCAGTTTTACAAATTGGGGATAATTTCAACTTAATTGAGTAGAATCATTATTTAAGCTTGAAATCACAATTCACAGGACTGCAATGTTGCAAGGAAATTACATAAAGCAATTTATTATAGGCGGCTGCTCTATCATCTTTGGCACAGACGACGAATGTCGAAACTATGTGGGATAAATATGTCGTTAGTGTGCTGTAGAAAAAACATTGTCATTGAAATCGTTTTGAGTTTGATTTTCTTATTTTCCAATATTCCTCGAGCAAAATCATGTACAATGTACATCTCACGTGTGAGACCGTAAAATGCAACGAATAAATGTGTTAACTGCAAATGCGCTGTTGATTTTTCACTTTTCGTTGATTTTTACGTCTCCCAAGTCCCATTCAAACTAAATTGAAATTTAAAGTTGGTGGCGATTAATTTTAAAATATAATTATGATTAAATCCCAGAGATTTGTAAACTGTACTATTGCGTTCTTGAAATTTTGCAATATTTTTGATGCAAAGGTTCGAAAGTTGGGCTATTATCAGAGCTGTGCTTTGGATTTTTAATTGAAAATCAAATATTCATTATCAATCTTTACATTTCAAAAAAACACTGTGCACGAACCGCTGTTTTTTCGAGAATACCGCGGTTTGTTTTCGCATTTGAATAACGTCTCTCTTACTTTTGCATTGCTAGCAAATACGTCTTTAAGATTTTTATATACGTAGTTACTTACTTATTAGATAATAAACCTTTTTTTTTGACAATGATTGAAAATTTCTTGTACAGGTTCTAGAAAGCTTTAAATTTCATTTGATTTTAAGAACTATCAAAATTTCTTTTTTTCTTCTGTTCTGTGACTTTAATCAGAGTAAAACTAATTGAATTTCGTTCACTGTAAGTTAGCCTCACTTTATAACTTTATTTTAGGCTATCCTTTGGAATAAAAACGGCTCAATTTTTTGAGTTTCGTTAGTTTTTAAAATTATTAAGGTCTCTAATTATTAAGTGTGTCATTATCGAATATATTTTTTATTTTCAGAGTTTTAAAAAGAAAAACACATTTTCTCAAAAATTTCACCGAATAAAACTAAAATATTGCAACACTATTGGTTAAAGTAGCTTAAATATTGAATAATTTTCCTATGTGGCAGCACATTATTACATATATAATAACTAAAATTCTTCTTTCGCGTATATCATTTGACACTTTGCCATTTTGCAGTCTCATTAAAATGTTAATCCTCCACACATATTCCACAAGCACTATTACTTAATCTAAATGTGCCCTAAAGATAAATGGTGGGACTGATAAGATTAAAAGAAGTACGACTTAATTAAAATGGATAAGAGATCAAATTTTCATTATATGTGTGTCGATTTGTTTGTCTCGGCATTAGCAGAGTATTTATGAGTACGAAGACACAAAAATGGAACACACACGACTATGCGAGTACATACAGAATTGAGTAGGGGTGGGTGTAGGAGTTATACGGACGTGATCCACGCATATAAGTGCCACACATTTATACAGCTTGAACATGGAAGAAGTGGGGGAGGTGGGATGAGATGCACATTGTAAATGGAATAAGGAGAATGACACACAACGATGTATATTTTGTATATTAAGAGAAGGCGCTGCGCCATATGAGAATTGAGATTGAGCCAGCATATAGAAAGATTAAAAGAAATGTGTAGAATTAACTGGGATACAATGACTTCTGACTTTTTGTCATGCTACTAACAGTGCATGGAGTTAAAATGTAACATATCAGTTGTGTTATTTCCCTTGCCATATATGTTTATTGTCGCCATTATTTTTCAGAAGCTAAAAAGAGTGATTGCGCGCTAGGGATGAAAGACAAATCTAACGAATAACTGACTCAAATCACGCTCATCAATCTTGCACTCTTATCCTTTAACGTTTTATTTGGTGGTACACAACGAATTTATTCTTGTTAAAATGTGTATGGGTGTGTGTTTGTGAATGTGGAAACGCATATATTCGCACACAATATGATAACGGCCCTACCACCCACGTAATACATTTTTTTCCCCAAAAATAAGAAGGGCAACAAAAAAGCGTCCAACAATATTGTACGTGCTGCATAGAACAAATGACACCGTTGTCACCAAGTACGGACACATACTGTTTGCTATTTAGCCACTGTCACCGTTATAGTTATCCCAGTCGACTCACCCTTTTCGGAATGTCGCAACTCGCAACTCATATTTTGCTCTTATTAGCCATTTATCTTAACATGCACGCCCTTTATGTCATTCCACACATTCTCGAAAGGTATTTTTATGTAAATTGGACGATAAAGTTGTCCTCTTTGAGTACATGTATTCGTGAATGTGTGTGGTAAAATGGAAAAACCGCAACGCTGTGAGAGATGGTTGATGGAATTTGTCGTTGCTTTTTTTTTTTTTTTTTACTCCCAATTCAAGGATACTGGTAATGTTCTTCCGTGTATAAATAATGCATTATGTTTAAGGAACAATTAACAATGAGTGTTTTTGCATGTGCCACATAAAGTGTTTCTTACACACATTCTCGTATTTATATACCTTGTGGTTATAATCGCGAATTTAGTTTCATCAATCATTGTGAGGGTGGAAATTAGGAAAATAAATGGCGCAAAGTTTGTGGATTTGAATGTTTTATTCATTATATGTCAACCCCTATGAGCGTGCTTCAATTGTGTGCGGTTTTTAGGTTGGCTTGTAATTAATGGCTTTTTCGGATAGGACGGGATTATTTTGTAAATCGATTAGAATTGTGTTGTAACTAAAGTTTTAGATGCATTCATTATGGAATTCAAAATGACTATTTTATTGAAGCAAACTGTTCTGAGAGCTCTAAAAAATGTTCATTAATTCGAATTAAGATTTTAAAATGAACAACTTTGAACAAAAGCGATTTAAAGTTTGCAAAGTCTTTGGCTAATTTTGATAAAACATTTTTGCCATCCTTGAAAAAAAGTTCCGACAAAAAATCACAAAACATTACAGGCAAAACGATGTTCTTAAATTGAAACACACAGCTATAAATTAATTTTAGTTTTTCAATTACACCCCAAAGTGTGATAATAAACTATACAGTTCACAACTTCTGCGTATCATAACGAGTAAAAAGTTAAACCCCTCACTCCGTTTGAAATAAAGCTTGTCCAGTGAAAAATTTGGATGTTGGCATTCAGCCAACTGTTAGCAATTTGCCTCCCAATTTTTTGTTGTATCATGTGGGCGGTGTGAATTTACGGTTGTGATACTATCGCACAGACACTGGATCGACCAGATTTTATTAATAATTTAAAAAAATTATTCACGCCACCACTGCACCGTCACACATCGATACGCGTCCAAACATCGTGCAGTTATAAGAAAAAATCCTTTAGGCTAGTACGAATAAAAATGACTAATTGATTTAAATCCACATATTCCCTGCACATGACCAGTGGCAACTGGCAATAAATATTGAAGTAAAAATTGTTCATAGCTTTATTCGGTTTGTGTGAACTTCAGGGGAGGAGGGCATAACGTATGTCCGACACATCGCGCCACAATGTGCAGCAGTTTGTAAAACTCAATTGGAAAACCATGTGCTGCTGCACTTGCTGTGAGTGTGATGTGCAGTTATACACACAGTGTAATAGATATAACATTGGTATACTTTTATGTGCGATGGGGTGGTGGATATTTTTGCAGGCGTGTCACGTTTCAATGGTTGTACTCATTTGAATTGTACGCGCTTCACTACATATCCAGTATCCACGCTTCGTTAAACTGATAATTTGCTCTCATTAAACAATCTCCAGTCGCATTTGGAGATGCACCACCGTTATTGACAGCGGCAGCCAGTTAAGTCAATTTTCATTTTCGTAAATGTGGATAACATGTACGGTTGGTGTATACACACTGACAATGAAATGAAAATGCGCTTTAACATGTCGAAATGAAAAGCGTGAGGTAGTGAAGTTTATATCCCTGCGGAATATCTAAAGTACCTAATACCTTTTGGTATATAAAATACGTAGCGTATATATAACATGTGATTGCTGCCATGCAGCCGGTGTACAAATAAAAAACGATTTCTTTCGGTCCTTGTCCCGACGTCGTCAATTAATCTTGCATTGGAGCTGGAGATTTCGTGTGCATTGAAAATTGTGAAGTCACTTTCAATTATCTCTCACCTAACGCTCAATGAGCATTCTAATTAATTTTTTTTGTTGTTGCTGCTCAAGATCCTTGTGTTGGTCTCGCAGACGGTGAATTTAAATTATCTTTAATATGAAGCTAATGACTTTGTAATCCTTGGGAATATGGAAATGAGCTCTAATGGTGGGTATGCTGTTAGTTATGCGAGTGAAGCTGGGTGGAGGGGATAATACTGGCCTGCAGGTGTTCCACTTGAATTTCTACCACAATGATTATTTTTAAAGGTGAATTCATTTTGATTTTAAAAGCTTTTAAAGAAGCATTAGCTTTTTGTCGGTATAGCTATATATTGCTGAATACATATATTTAGAAACATCTTAATTAACAAATGATATTAAAACAAATAAATTGCCACTTTAAAAAGTGTTTGCATCACGTCTTATTATTACAGAAAAAACATTAACTGTATGCTTCTTTACGTACACTTTTTTGAAGTGAACGAATTTAAACCAAGTTTGGATATCAAGTAAATTGCAAAAAGCAAAATTTTTGTTTTATGTCAATAATTTAAGCCGAAAAAATTAGTTTCACCTCTTTAAAGCTTCAATTATATATTTATAACAGCTGCCAAGTATAAAAAGTGGAAGACTGCTTTCCCTAAAAAAAGAACTCTTAAATTACTCACCAAGTTTTATTACATATCTTAACTGCACATCCATACAATATCGGCAGCATTGAAATAACTCATTTTTCTTTCTTCAACAAAAATTAAGAGCGCTTATTACTCAAAACTCTATCAAAGTTTCACTCGCAAAATGCAGTGAACTTTCAATTGCATTATCTTTGCTAAATGTTAAATTAAATTCAACATGGAAACAATCTAGCAGACGTTCAACTTTTATAATAAACAATAGTATTGAACTACGCCTTGATTCCCAGACCACACTTCAAGCAGAAGCGAAACTCCCAATCAATTTAATTGGAAAATTTGAGATTACAGACCGATTAAAGTTAGTGCCTCTGTGTGCACAAGAATTTTCCATGTGTAAGGTACAAATACTTATTATGCGGTATTGATCTCAGTAACTTGATTATAATTTGCAATATTTCGGCAATATTACGAGCAGCACTAACCTCTAACCTCACTTTACTATATAGTCTACATATTATTATAAGTCGATTGAGGGCTGTAATTTGGCAAGAAAATTATTGCAATTGAATAATGAGTAATTGTGTGCGCTTAACTCCGTTTAAATAATAACTTTTGGGGTTGAATTCCCCAATTTTGCGCAAGTTAAATTGAATATTTTAATAGTTTGCGTATTCGAAAAACGATCGGTTTTAAATTCGAAAATTAAATTCAGTGTTAAAGATAAAATTTTTTTTTTAAATGCTTCAAACATTTAAAATTACAGCCTTTAATGCAACATGCAGTATTCATAGTACATATTGTGTAATTTAAAATTGATATGCATCTATTAATTAAATATAACTTATAAATACTAAGGAGATATTAAACATTATTGATGATATAGCTTGAAACTGTCGTTCAAGGGCACAATATGTCTCACAGTAATTATAATGAACAGTTGACTGAAACACATTTGTTTTTATACAATCGTTCATTTCAGTAAATGTAACAATCATACAAAGTATCATGGAATTAAAAGACAGAGCTTAAAAAGTAAAATGGCGTGCAACAACTGCCGTATAAATCGCTCTTGCAGCTGATGCATCGTTAGCTCGTACAGCAATCACACGTAATTCCAAGTAGATAACAAACCTTAAACATGTGTACTAAACACTATAAATCTCGTAAGCATATGGATTACAACCCACACTGCACCTCGTCAAGTTGATGAGTTTTTAACGGACAACATGTCATTAAAAGTGCAATTTTTAGTTGCGTATATACGAGAATATTGTGTATACGATTTAAACGGTGTTCTTTATGCACAATTCATTTCTCTTAAAATGCTCTTAAATTAAGGATTCAGGAAGGAGGCATAGTTAAAGATGTACCAGATGTCAGCGTCCTGTCGCTTTTCACATGCTTTCATTTTAAATGGCCACAATGATTAAGTCTTGTTATAAGTAAATAGCTCTCACTCATTTGCCGCAGGCATAATTTTGATGTGGCCTGAGATTAAACATCCGGTCACTGTTGTTTTAAGTTTTAATAAAACAAACATTATCCCGATATGAGATGATAAATGTGATTTAATCAGGTTGGAAATATGTGTGTGAGAGATTCATGTTTTGTGAGGGGATAGAATCAAATAATGTGCACAAAAAAGGAGGGATTCAACTGCTCTGATAAATTACCATCATCAGCATGGAATAATATTAAAGCAGCTGGTCAATCATGGACCTCGTCGAAACCATCAAAAAGATGAATTGTGGAAGGTAACGGCATGTACGTTTGCCGTTTTGTTGACAGTGTTGTGTAAAAATGGAACCCGCAACGATGAATTAATAAAAATGGCAAAAATGATAACTGAAACGGCATAAGTGGAGGATAGTTAATTGATTTTCAATAGCAATTAATAAAGATCATCTGTTAAAGGGCTTCTGTATTCTGAAATATCATTTTTACTGCAGTAAACGTTTTTCGGATATCGTTAACTGGTATTGCGCTAAACGACTAAACCTCTTTTTTGGGATATTTGTTATTATTCTGGAAAGGTTATTATTGAACGAGAGATAATGAAGAAAGTTTTTGGATTGTTACATTCTGCTATCAGATAATTGCGATTGGAATACGTGAACTAAAAAGCTCTATTTTATGCTTGCTCACAGTGTAAAAGGGGTACGTCGTCGTTGAAAGGTTTGGAGTGAACTTTGTTGAGCAGTTAATTGCGTTTTATGGGCGATTATTATTAGTTGCGGTTATTTGCATAGCGTTTAATCAGTAGTTATGTAAACTGCTCAAATATTTTAAACTGTTTGATATTTTAATTGATGCTTATAAGTTTTACCGGATTGATGAACTATATAATCCATTAACAGTTCATTATTCTTAAAGATCAGAAAAAAGAGCTTTGTAAAATGTTATTTTTGTAATATGGGTATTTTAAATTAATGTGTTGGTTGGTGAGGATTGTAAATAAGATTTTATTTTATTTCGACCTACAAAAAAATTTAAGAATTATTATTTTTTGAATATAGATATTTATTTACAAACATTATACTAATGTACATAGCTTAACTGGAACTTAAGAAAAAGCTTTGAAGAAATAGATGGCACAGTTTTGTTATTTTATTTTCTTTGTACAAATACTACATAGTAGATTATAATAATAATGATACATTCTATAGTGGAACAAAAACACTGCTTAAATGTTAGTTCTACATATAATTTATATGTTTAATAACTTATAAGACACTATATCAATGCAAAATTCATCACACCATGCGGTAAATCCCTAAGGCTAAAATTAATACCTGCAATATGACATAATTAACTACATGTATCCAGAAGACGTTAATAATAATATTAACACCTGTATGTGTGCTTGCCGGTGAGTATGTTGACAACGTCCCTTCAACCCTTAATGCAGTAAACATTTTCTCAACAAAACGACTAACTACATCATGCGAAACTGCAGGAAGCAATTAAATGAAATAATAAATGACTAGACAATCCATCTAAACACTTTATATGTGTGTGTAATGTTTGTGATGGAGAGGGTGCGGATGGCACTAACTGCGGGACACAATATAAATGAAACTTCGTTACTGGATTTCCG
The DNA here is from genome assembly GCA_963854165.1 of Sylvicola cinctus. Taxonomy (NCBI): domain Eukaryota; kingdom Metazoa; phylum Arthropoda; class Insecta; order Diptera; family Anisopodidae; genus Sylvicola; species Sylvicola cinctus. The sequence continues at coordinate 27,606,440 of OY974083.1, read as the reverse complement.
GGTAACATGTACGTAAAACAAGATGGAGAAAATTTCGCTTGCAGAAATAAATGAAGCGATTGCTCAGTCGACTTATTAAGACAATAATCATTATTATTGTTGTGACAACATCGCCCAACAGAGAATTAATTTGTTTCGTACGTAACTCGTACGTAACTCGTACGTATATTATGCAACATACGAACACATATTATATGATATTAATACAATGTAGGCGCACTGGTGACTGTTTTAATTAAGCTTTCGCATAAGCACCGCGTCGTATACTATATAGGTGATAATATGTTGCACGTCGTTGTACAAGTAAGCTCCTTTTTGCATGCGGTGATACAATTCTGCACTGGGAGCACTATAGGTACGACACCCCAATTAAAGTTTGGTCTCTTCCGTCAGCGTGATCTTAACCTTAAATATAATGATTTAACATCATCACGTCTTGTTTGGTCAGAATGAAATAAAAACATTCTATTTACTGCAGCAGTTAAATAAATTAGAATTTATTTGTGCTCAATTGTATGATCAGAAGAATGATTTGGAGTTTCAGTATTTGCATTGCAGTAGAAGCATTGTGAATACAATTAAAGTTGCGGTCGAGACGAATTGTGAAGGAAATGGCATTTGCGGAATGGGGAATGCTGACTGTATAACCTTTTGGGGAGACGTTTCAATGTTATGTAATTGTGAGTCAGCAGAATACGGATGCGTACAATGGTGACACTTCATTATGTTATGTTGCTTTATCATTAGGTAAAGCCTGCCATGAAGACTAAAGTTCATTTAAACATAAAACCTAAATTCACACCTACTCGTGTGTATGGTATTTAGATTCATTATGAACGACGCGGACGGTCGACGGCACATAAATATATTTCATTTTTATGAAATTAAGTAGGTATCTGTAATAATAAGGGGACGCAACACCTCCCATCGGAATATAATTCATGTTCATTGTTGTTACACGCGCATTGTGCGAATTTTATAATGCACGGCTGTGCCCGATGTCATCCCATCAGCTTTTTTAGTATACACTATTGTCGTACAATATATTTTTTTAATTTAAATAAATTATATACACTCTTTTAAAGTAACTAGCTACCTATACTTATCAAATAAATTAAAGTAATGATTTCTGAATAATTTGATTACTTGTATTATCCCTAACGTGGCGATATTTTTCACAAAATAATAAATTCTCTCCAAAGCAAAATGAAAACAATTCAAAATATGCAAAGCTAATGCCAACAGTGTCAAAAAAATACCTCAGAGATTATCCGTTTATATTCGCGAAAAGTTAATTGAATTCCTTCATATAGTCGAAGGACGTCACTATCGCCATCAAGGGATGAATATAAAAAAAAAGTTATTTCAACACGTACTCAATGTTATATCGACTGTGCCCAGAACTAATCGTGGAAGTAAATAGAATTATGTGAGTCCCAGGCATAACAAGTCCCATTTCCGCTTATACAACACTGGTAACATATTGCCAAGATTAGAAGTAGTAAAACCAATAGGAGCGAGGGCCAGAGTAAATATGCAAACCCTTACAAAATATACATGACATCGACAATGCGAGAGAAGGCGAATCTATCGAACGTGTTCTTCAAGTTAACGGCGCGGATGATGGGCACTATAATATGTTAAGGGTGGCACATTCCTTCGCACACCCCTTCCCACACGGCCGTCTCATCCTCACCGCACCGGTCGAGTATACACGTTACAACATCCACAATCCAGCAAAATGTAGATACAAGTAACACAGTTGCACCCAAAAATTCCCAAGTACTCGTATAACCAAATTGTAGTCAAGTTGATTTTTCCTTGAACGGCATGGCATTATCGCAGCACTTTTGTGCACGATCTTATGTGTGTGTGATTACGCTCGCACTACTCCTCGGATGGGTATATATTGTAGTATGTACAATTGTGCTGAAACGGCAAGCACTCACCAGCATCTGGTACATGTTCGCGTACGTGTTTATTGCAATTGACATGAGGCATTAAGTTTTAGCTTTACACTGACTCCATGTAATACATTTTCCACTGGGTTTGCATTTTACCCCCGCTTATATGGCACATGGGTGTGTGCTATGATTTCACCCCAAATATAAGGGTATGTATAGAAATTGTAGACGCAGCGAGGTTACACGTTACCATTGCAATGTCAGCACAATATACGACGCGCGACGGGCACTATATGATTGGATATCGTATGCAGGGGGGGGGGGATGCGGGTGGCTCGCGTGACGTGTCAGACGCGAGTAAGATACATGCGTATATTTGTATGCAATGTTATACATTTTATGTTGGCCAATAATAATTTTATGATCATTGGAAGAATAACATTTTGGTGAAGGAGAGCGACTGGAATTCCTCTAAATTAATTCTCTGTACGAGCTGTTACAATTTATTGACGGAGGATGAATAATTTAATGCCTCGAGGGTTATACGAGCGGACATAATGTACATAGTAAAGTATGGGCCATGTCTCGGAGTGTTTCTATCCGATTTGCGGCAATGAAATTGGATTAGGTTTCAAGTGCATACTGGGCATTGGCATTGATGTTGGTGACATTTGTCGGTAATATTTGGTTGACCATGGTTTTTAATTTATTACAACCCCAAATATTGGAGTAATACATTCTTCATTTCGCAAATATTTTTCGTAAAGAACTTAACGGTACTGACGTACATTTTATATCTCACAAACCTTTCAATCATTTCAAGGTAAACAATTCAAGGGCGTACTATTTATAATAATGTCAAAATTTTTTTTTTAAACATTCAGAAATACTTAGTATTTATGTACTCAGAAGACAGAACTAATCTTACAAGTCTAATTTGTCGAAAACCAAAAATTTACAGATGACAATTTATAGTAAGCATGAAGTAAGAATTTTAGTTGAAGTTAGAACACACTTTTAGATTTCGCCAGGTAGTGAAAATGCACAGGTCACTCTCCCCGCTAGCTTTTTTCCGCATTCATTGATTCGAAACTTGGGGCAAATATATATTAAAACTTTAGTACTTTACTCCCTTCATGCAGTTCAGTATTTTTGCGACTATATATATTATATAGCAAAGAACTTTGTGGTTTTTAGTCAGCATTCCATATATACATATAAAAACTGTAATCTCTTTTAAGAAAAGTAAAAGAATATTTTGGGAATGACTATCCAATCACTGAACATATCGTTTGATATATTTTATATGATTCCTCAATTGCTTTTCATAAATGTTTAACTAATATCTCGTTCACATTGTTCGTTAGTACTTAGTGGGGTGGATTGGATTTGCAAATCTGGTCGTAGTATGAGTATTCACCACGGTGTGGACTGTGGATCATAGTAGATAGCTACCATAACGCCTCTAGCAAACAAATGTTGAAACCATTATTTTTAAATATACACATTTTGTTTTATTTATAAATACGTCATGTTTAGTTGTGATGACTAACGCGATTAATTAATATAGAGCCTAATACATAATTGCAGAGTAGGAGAGTAAAAATACGTAAAATGTTAAAAAAGGGCAGCACAAAAAAAAAAGCTTGAACTACAATGCATTTTAATACGCATGGAAATAATCATAAAATTGTTCCAAAATGTATGAGACTTGTCACAATGCGATACTTTTGTAAAGTTTTTGATAATGGCGATTCACTTGTACATTAGAAGACTAGTAGAAGTGTGTCTCTTTCCCACACAATTTCAATCGCGTTATGTAGTCTGAATCGTTTTTGTTCAATTCGAAAAAATTAATTATAAAATTTTTAGAACATTTTAACAGTGTCGATACTAAAAGGAACCTACTAGTTAAATTAACGCTAATATCGCTAATTTCGAAACAAAATGATTATATTTTTTAAAACTACAACAATAGGTCGCTGTCAGTACCTATCCCTTTATGTAATAATCTGTTAATTTTTTTAAACACCTATTATTTTCAAGATAATCGTATTATAGAATTAAAACAAATTCATACGATCGAGATTAAAGTTATGTATATGAAAATAACTGTCCCACATTAAAGCATCTACAATGCCGGGTTTCCGTTAGTTGTATAATGAAACGTCACTGATTAATTTTTGCTAACAAACTCAAAACCCTAAACAAGGGGGTTGTTTTACAAATTCAATTATCTAACAGGTATTATTGAATTATCCTAGAAAATCGGATAGTAGTCTCCCAAACTACATGCCAATCACAATTGCATTACGTTCGTTAAAATTTGATAGGGCTTTTCAATGACCACACAATGGTATTAAATGCGCTTAAAAGCTTACATGCTGAATCGCGGCGCGAGAACGCCAGCATGCGGCGAGTGACGCCCGGCATGCACCTCAAATCGTGTATTTATTGTTAGTTATATATTTCAACGAAACGACTATGCCGACACTTTTACGATGCGAAGCCTTTAATCGGTTTGTACAGTTGCATGCGTGGGATGGCTCATCTTGAATTGTTGTTATTGCCGATGGTAATCCTTGCATGATTCGAGACATTAAATCACAATTTATGTAAGCTATTAACAAAAGACGCAAGAAGTTAATTCTTCGATTGTCTTAAAATGAAGGAGACATGGATTTTCTTCTGACTATTGAAACACATGTCTTTTTAAGCAATAAAACATGAAAAAATGTCTGGAAAAAAGAATAATAAAATCGTTTGATGTGTAAATTGATCATCTTAATGTAAAATAGCAATTGAGATAGATTTTCGATTTATTCACAAAATAAAAGTGTTTACAAATTCAAATACAAAAGTTGGGTAAAAGTGCAGCAATGCTCTATATTTACTGAAATTGAATGCATAACACAAAAGGATTAGTTTGAGCCAGATACACACTTGTCGTATGTTATCATTTTTCATTATCACACACTTTCACTGAAAAACGCCTATCTTTACGCAGTGCTCACAGTTTTGTCGCATGTCTCGCATATCGTCACATGTTACCGTTAATGAAGCCATTAAACTTTTAACAGACACGGTTGACGAAACAGTGTTCGCAAATGGTGCGAATGATGAGACTTGACACAAAAATCAGGTGCAGAAGAAGTCGACATAGATCACTCAGTGACAAGAATGCAGAAGCTTGTCTACCCACTCTAGATATTGATCGGATGTTAAAATGTGCAGGCAGCCATGAAAGTAGTCTGCATACTTTATCTATCTAGATTCTAGGTGTATAAGTACTATTTCTACACTGCTTATAAGAGGAAGTGAAGAGCAAATTGACCCAGATGAACGTTTCTAAGGGAGGATTGACAATGCAGTGTATGCAAACTGACGGACTCTGACAACTTCATTGTGTGGTACACAAATTGCAGTGAACTGCAATATTTGAATGGTTGGGTGTTGGTATCAGATCAGCTTTTGAGTATGGTCAGTTTTGTGACAGTTTTAATGAGCACAAATGAAGCTATTTAACACGTCTAAAATAGTTGTATCGATCTAATGAAGATGTGAAGTAAAATTTTTAAATTGTGGTTTTTGAGATACACACAAAAACACCTAATTCAAAAGCCGACTTTTATCTCCCTTTTTTACAAACGGAAACGGTTTCTGAAGTAACGGTTGACAATTTTTGCAAGCTCTAAGCATTCTCTTTTACGCACTAATTCTTCCAAATATTATAACACTGCAAAAGGAGTTAAAATATACATAAAATTTAGTGATAGCCAAGTGCACTATATTGGAATAAGCACCCAAACTCTATAGGGATATTAATTATGGCGAACGCTCAACCGGATATTATGTCCCAATGCCGACCAATAAATTTTTGTTTACACCATCTTCCTACACAATCTCTGAATTATATTCGCGAGGCATAAAGGTTCAGCTCATATTATAATTACAGTGAATAACCGCGCAAGGGTAAATACTTCATACAATACCACACAACGGATAGTCATTCCCACTTTTAATTAATTATTTTAAATGTCGGAAGCAATTGCAAAGTTCAAAAGCAGCAGATTTATTTACTCCGGAGAAATATTTACGTGGAAAAGTCCCGCAAAGGGAGCTAGTTATATTTTGTTCGTACGGGGTGTGGGTGTGGAATGAAAGCGTGCAATGGTTTGGGATCGTTATTTCGTTTAATTCGGCGCTAATTGCATTTGAGTTATAATATGGGCTTGAAAGCGTCTCCGTATGCGAAAATATCGTGTTATGTATGGCGATTACAAAGGAAAAGGCACAATTATTGTGCGGCCATTTATCAGGCCCACATACATTCAGCCGCATGTGAGTTATTTCGGCATGCAGTCAAAGGATTAGCAAACATGTGACAAAGTTCAACCTCTGACAATAATTCAGGTTCCGTCGTTCATGAAACTATTCCGTGAGTGCAACATATGTACGATGACAAAATCATTGGATTGTTTGGTATAATGTGTGGATTGTAACATCACATATTATTATAGATACGAGCATGTAGATATATAAATATCTGACAACTCTGCTAAGCAACTGCGACATTATTGTACTCTTACTATATGCACTTCATTTGATTTATTTGCAAGGCGAACATTGTGTATGTTCCTTCCTTTGACCTTCCTCCGCTTGTCGCAATTTTCTATTTCATGAAATTCCTTTTGCTTGCTGAATTCTTCAGCGGTGCAGCGTTACTCCAAAGCCAATTCCTTGCCATAGGAATAATTCTTCGTCGTCGTCGTCGTTATCCTTGTTGTTGCTGCTGGTGCTTTTGCTGGTGCTGCTGCTGCTTTGCTGAATGAGTATGCCCGTATATTGCAACGAAGCTATTTCAATATATATGCAAATGTCTCATATATGTCGTTACAGAATAAGATCGTCCTTAACGTGATCCCGAGGTAAATGTTCGTACATTTTCATATGTTCGTGTGTGAGTTTTCAATGTATGTATAATGGCATTTAAATTGCTATCAAAGTGAGTGAACTATTGGCTTTTTGATACACCACCACCGCATAGCGTTCCACATACCTCGGTGTGTGTCCTTTATTGTCGCTTGACATGAGCCAAAGGTCTTGGCGCATATTAGTATTGTCACATTTTGCCGGAAACAAGACAGGCATGGTATAGGAAAACAAGAACGGTGCAGAAAAAAAAATGTCTATCGGCAACTGGGGATAAAAGTGGAAGGAATGTAACTCACACAGGCCGGAATTCTTAAATGCGACCCTTATTTGATGTGCGTTTTGTGTATACAGTTCCCTAGGTTTGCCGCTTCAGCAGACATCGCAAATTAAAATGTGCCCCGCTGCTATCCGATGGGCGGTGAATATGTTTAATATACCATACATATACATAGTCATAATACATAAATATACAGGAGTGTAAAATAGGTATGTTTATCAAACAGTATTCAATGTGTCCTTTATATTTTTGCGCAGCTTTAAGCTACTGCATGCAGAAAAAGTGTTTTTGCAGCCAATCAAAGTTGCATATTTAATTTATTTAACTACCGTGTGTATAGATTCTAACATTACCGATTTGATCGAAAATGTTTTTTATGCTAAAACAAGATTGGACGCCTTCTCAGTAATAAATGTTAATGTGCACATTAGGGGGGGGGGGGCCTTTAATTTAATTTCAAAATCAAGCCATCAATAAAATGGATGTTCAAAAATGAAGTTTAACAAATTTGGACAGTTTTACCTAAATAGCCAGTTTTTCCGTAATATTTTAAACAAAACGATTTTCACTTTTTTTTTTATTACTAGACTCGCTATAAAAAATATTTTAGTTTTATAGTCACATGTTTAATATCTCAGAATTATTTTGATGAATTTTGAAAGCGTCATTTAGGTACTTAATACGGACAGACAGAAGTTTGGTTGCAGTTGCGAATAAATTCGTGTGTGGCTCTCCCTACCCTTCCGCAAGTTTTTTTTTTTTTTTGTGGAAATGGATTATTTATTTAAATTTCCAGCATTATAACGCATATAATGTTCGCTCGATTTGGCACATCGCATTTATACGTTTGGAAGATGGCTTCTGGTGACAGCAGGATTACAATTTTAATAGGAATAATTTTGCTGATGGTACATCAAATATGATTGGCATTTTGGAATTGATTTGGTACAAATATGTTATGTTTGTAAGTTAAAGGGTTGTTAGAATTATGCATAAATGTAATTTGATATATTTCATGCAAAACATTGTGAGTGGCGTTGTCTTAAGGTCGGAAATGTTAGCATTGATGTGCATTAGCTGCCTGGAATGTTAGGTGTCAAAAAATATTTAAATATTGTGTGATATTTGACATTAATGTTAATCTGATTATTATTATATTAGAGATAATCGGTAATATGTGAAAAGTAAGACAATAATTTAAATTTTATTAATTTTTTTTCAAATATAAATATAAAATATATTAAAAGCTTTTAAAGTATTAGATAATACACCAATGACAACAGATTAATACGATAAGCACGGCATCTTGAATTTTTTTAATTATTCTTGTTATAAAATTGGATTTTCCCAAGAACATTTAAGTTCCAAAAATAAGCCCAATTTAATCACCATAATAGAAACCAGTTAAGACTGTTATAGTCATTTCAAGCATCCCTTCCGATCTTAACACATAAGCCTATTAAAGAACCATTTCATTACAAAATTCCACCCCAAGCTCATAGGAGATGAAAATAAAGGCATTGAAAATTTTCAATATATTCGAGTACGCACACAATGCCCAATACATGCAACATAAAAACAGTGTGCTGACCAAACTTTCTAAATAACTGTTTTGAGTTTTGACCAATCATAAATCCCTTGGCCCGAAAAGCATTTAAAAGCATTTCGCATACACACACACATGCCCGTATTTCTTGTAAGACGGCAAAAGGCTGAAAATCCATCCAACCATGCAATAACCGCCTTCAAATGAAATCTTATTAAGTGTGAACATGCCAGACATGTTCCCCACAAATCCTTTCCGCAATTTCATTTTAAAGTGCTGTATAGCATAATATTATATTACAGTTGTATAGCAACATCAGAGTCACAAATTCACCCAGAAATGAACCCAAATATATCTAAGGTTCATGCATAAATTGATTCGTTTGCATTACTCGCACAATAAAGCTGACATATTATAAGCATCCCCAATATACGGCCGCTTTCTGCTAATTAAATTTTGAATTTCTGGCCTTTCGCCTTTGCCCTTTTACACATTTTCTCTGCTGTGTTTGTCCAATGTATCAGTTAATTGCAACATCTACTAGCTTTACTGTTCGAGTATCATGTATCAGCGATAAGTGCTGCATCTGCGAAACTTCGCAAAACGTGCCAGCCCAAACAGAATCAATTTCACCCCAAATGATATCAAACAAAATATGGACAACACACACACACACACAACTGTGTTTCGTAGGTTGGGCATGCAGCTCAACCCTTACAGTAGTGTAATAATATGTTTCCACGAATTCTAGCGGCAGGATATGTGCAACGCGATTGTGTAGTCCGATTGTGTATACAAGTGAGTAGAGTGACCGTGCTTGGACGACCTTAGTCCTTATGGCATGGATGTCGGGGCCAGTTCAGCGTACACACTATACACATTACACACTGCACTTGTACAACTTTGCTGCTTCGCTCAGTGTGTCTAAATTTTGTTGCGAAAACCAGCTTTTGGCAGTGTTCCATTGGATGATCATATAAATGCTATCCGAGAATCGATAATTGCAATTAAGTTTTCAATCCGCCAAGTTATTGTTATGGGGCGTACACTGTGTGTGTGGGGGGGGGGGTGATTTTTAATTAAATTTTTGGCCGAGATTGCCTATTTCACTGCACTTTTATGCCAGATATTCTGGCTATGGAAATGTAAAGTTTATTAGTGCTTTCGGGTATCTTTATGGATTTATTGAAAAAAAGGTTAATTTAAAACGATTGGAAATTCCTTGTATAAATTTTCCGAGTATTTTGAGGGGGCTTCCGTTAATTACGGGATGGAGAAAAATTTTGGTCTACCTCTAATAATAATTGCTTCCGCAATTTTGCTTTGTCTAATTGATTTTAGAATATTTAAAAAATGGGAGAGAAAATAAGGAGAGCTGGCTACTTTTGCATCCTTTAAAGACTCTTTGAATTTATAAAAATTTTACACAAGTAACGAAGTCAGCTGCAGATAAAAATATTTCTTCTCGTTTTTTATAATTAAAAAATAATTTGAAGCCATTACTTCCATTACCGATACAAAAAAATATGAAAAATGTCAAGTAAAAACGGTAAATCGTTAAATAAACATGTTAACGTTAACATGACCATATTAAATATGTGCTAGGTAGACGTGCAAGAAAATGCATGTTTAACTTGCTGCCAGTAGCAGGCACAAAAACACACACACGTTACGTACACCGTCAAGTATCAAAAAGGTGAAATTTTCAATTCACCAAATGGAAAAGGTGGATGTCACAGCAAAAATGGTGTAACAAATAGTGTCGTGACTCGTGAGTGTGTGTGTGTGTGTTATGCACAATATGGAAAAGCGGATGGTATATGTAGTTGCTATAACGTTAAAGTTTCATCGTAATCCAAGCTGCAGAGTGCACACTCTCCTCCCCCTCCCCCCCCAAAATATAATGTTCACCCGTTGTGTCATTTTTGTGTGCACTTTGATTGCAAAACTGTTGACGACACAACATGTTTATGAGTTTGGGTTTTTCTGTTTGGTGGAATGAATTCCAATTTAATAAATTCCCATCACCATTCCATGTGCATACTTTTTTGTCATCGCTGATTTTTAGCGAAAAACTTTCACATTGTTGCGCAGCCCACCATCGATTAATTCTTTTGTCGTGCATGTATGGCGAAGCGTACTCCACTGTGTGTACATGACAACATATAATATCTATTCAGCATATTTTGTAAAACGATCCTGGGTGTGGTGATGTAGATTTTGGGTGGTTTTATGCACCATGCAATTTACAGCAAATAAATATAAGATACGATTTGTTCGTTATAACTTGCAAGCGTATAACTTTTATATAGATGTAAAATGGTCGCCGAGTACTGCAGAGTAGTGTGAGAGAGAGAGATACCGGTTGAAGTTTTATAGCGATGCGAGATTGGAGACGATGTGCGAGGGGTGGGTGTCAATGTGAGGGGGCGCTCATTTTTTGTGTGTTTCCATTCAATTCAAAAACGTTGACACAATTTGTGCTCGTACCATAATCACTATATTGCCATGCTCTCAAATGGGTGTAAGCTTTTGTGCTAGTATATGCGAGTGTATTATTACAATATTTTTCTTTGGGTTTATTTTCCCAGAATGTGTAGATAATGTGGAAAATGCTTTGAATTGTGAATGAAAAGCGATGTCGCGATGAATGTTGATAGTGGTGTATTGAAAAATTATCTTTTATGTAATATGGTTTCTGGTGATTGAATTCTGGAAGGGAGGGTACCGTCCTGGCAACAGGTTTGTTGGAATATGCATTTTCATTAGCTGGGGTAGTAAATGAGCTTTTTGAATTTTTGTTAATTTTTGACTAAAAGCAGTTAGTTGGATGGATTCTTGAATGGTGAAAAATAAAATGTTCCTCACATTAATTTACTTCCAAGAATTTAATTTATGATAATTTATTTTATAAAACTTTGAGAATTTGATGCCTTTACTCCAGAATTCACGGAACTGTTCGATGCGCCATAACTTACTACAATATAACAAAGTTACCGTTTTTCTGGTCGGCATATCGTAATCAAAACAACATGTTGATTGGGTCTTGATTGTCAATGCCATTAAAATCATGTTGTCCACATGAAAAATAACATTTTATACTGGAGGGTATTTTGTTAAACAAATAAAGGATTACACCAATCATCCCTTCTGAAACGAAATTATCTGTAAATAAGCTAAATACGGGGAAAAAATACCCAAAGGCATTGTACGGAAACCATTAGCAACGTCCTTCTTAATGATTGTAAAAAGATTAGAATGTCATGCGGTATGAAACTTTGAGGTCTTTTAACTGAAACGGCAGGCAACGGTTAAATCAAGCGTATATATACACACACACAGAAGACAGGCGCGGACCTTTTAGGAACGTTTTCTATGCACATTAATTATTTTGAAGCATTTGACCAATTGCTTTTGATAAAATGCGGTAAAGGGTTGAAACAACTGTTCTTGAGCGATTCGTACTAAGTATTTCCTGAAACCAATTATTTTAAGGCTTTCAATTTATTGTTCATTATTGGCCGAATAAAGCTATGGGTTCATTATGTCTTCAGCTTTGAAGCCATTAAGTGTATTTCAGAAAGTTTATTGTGAATGAAAGATCATTAATTGAACTTGTAAAAAAGGAAGTCATCAATTTTCAGTATTTAAGGGATGACTTTTAAAACACATGTTTTGTAAATATCGTTACAGAAAACATTAATGGAAAAGCATCATACACTTCAAATATAAAAAAAATTTCCAATTGCATAATTCTTAAAAGTTAACTATTCTCTCACGCATCACATTTTCTTAATAAAAAACACAGAGCTGTGCCACTTGATACATTTGGTCATCTGCACCTTGATATTGTGGCAGAAGTACTCGGTGGCACGAAACAGACAACATTGAAATGATGGTAAAATTGAATTGGCTACAGAACACAATAACCAGAATCAACCTGAAAGTTTATGACTATTGTCATTGGGGATAAATCTGCTACATTTTACACGTTCACTCAATAAACTTTCATCAGTAGATTGCCGCCATTGATTGGGGTTTGCTCTATTCTTTGCATGCTTATGCGGTAGACTGTCATAAAAAGAAAATTATTTTATTCATGAATTTATTGTCAGTATGGAATATGGATACAAATAGCTATAGAAATTTATAAAAAATGTGACCATGTTTTAAAATAGTTTACAAAAATACTATTTCTAAATTAATATATTTTGTATTCATAAAAACTACAAGCCTTTTGTTTCTTTTGATAATCTATCTGCTTTTTTTATAACCTCCTCGATCCCACCAACCATATAAAATGCCGATTCTGGCAAATGGTCATACGCTCCTGTCAAAATTTCTGTGAATCCTTTTATTGTATCCGCCAATGGGACTAGTTTTCCAGCATGCCCTGTAAAAACCTCAGCCACTTGAAATGGTTGAGATAGGAAGCGTTGAATTTTACGCGCACGTGCCACTGTTATCTTATCTTCCTCCGATAGCTCATCCATACCCAAAATAGCAATGATATCCTGAAGTGACTTATAATCCTGCAATATTTTCTGAACATTTCTTGCAATCTGATAATGTGCCTCACCAATAACATACGGATCCATTATGCGTGAAGTGGAGTCCAGTGGATCAACTGCCGGATAAATACCCAATTCAGCAATAGGCCGCGACAACACTGTGGTAGCATCCAAATGCGCAAATGTTGTGGCTGGCGCGGGATCCGTTAAATCATCGGCTGGTACATAAATTGCCTGCACCGATGTAATTGATCCCTTTTGTGTGGTTGTAATGCGTTCCTGCATTGTACCCATATCAGTGGCCAACGTAGGTTGATAACCAACCGCTGATGGAATGCGACCCAATAAAGCAGACACCTCAGAGCCAGCTTGCGTGAAACGAAAAATATTATCAATAAAAAGCAAAACATCTTGACCATCATGATCCCGAAAATACTCAGCCACAGTGAGACCGGTCAATGCGACTCGTGCACGTGCACCGGGTGGCTCATTCATTTGTCCATACACAAGTGTGACCTTTGACGATTTGTCCTTCAACGAAATAACCCCAGATTCTATCATTTCCATGTACAAATCATTGCCCTCCCGTGTTCGCTCACCAACGCCCGCAAACACTGAATAGCCACCATGAGCTTTCGCCACATTATTAATCAACTCCATAATGAGAACGGTTTTGCCAACACCAGCCCCACCAAACAAACCAATTTTACCACCCTTAACATAAGGTGCCAACAAATCCACCACCTTAATGCCAGTGACAAGAATCTCCTGGTTCACCGCCATCTCAACAAATGTGGGCGCCTCGGCGTGAATGGGTGCAATGGCACTCCCTTCAATGGGACCACGTTCATCAATCGGTTCACCAATCACATTCATAATTCTACCCAATGTCTCCACACCCACTGGAATGCTGATGGGACTTCCAGTGTCTTTAACTATCTGCCCACGTACAAGACCCTCGGTACCATCCATGGCAATTGTTCGCACAACATTCTCTCCCAAATGTTGCGCCACCTCAAGAATGAGACGAGGCTGACGTTGGGCCACTTCTAATGCATTCAAAATGGGTGGCAAAATATCATCAAAATGCACATCAACAACGGGACCAATGACAGCGACAATTTTTCCTGGCGATACTCCTCCGGATGATTGAGTTGTTTGTGTTGAACATACCCGGCTCGCCAGTTGCAATGTGCTGTGAAAATATTTCGGAATCAAAGTGCCACATCGCGCCAGATTCAACATGTTCCGAAATGTTTTTTAATTCACAAAGTTTAAAAATTGTGGAGTTAAAGGTAGTTCAATATTTAAAAATAACGCACAGGCTGACGAAACAAATTATAAAATGTTTTAACATGTATTTCAATTGTTTCATTCCATGGCTTTGGTAATTTTCATATTTCCACATGATTTATAAATTGAACAGTTGGTAAAAAGTTTGCATTGTCGCCAAAACGGAGTAGAAAAGTTTGCCAATTGTTTCAAATGAAAACCTCGCCTATTTAAAAAAATAGCTTATATGGGCTTTTTTTTGCTGCTCTCTCCAATATCATGATAGAACATTTATAAATGTCATCAATGCACAATTATTGCATATGCAAAATAAATTGCAACTTGTTAAAACATGTATAAATTCGTGCCTCAATGAATCTCAGCTTATCAGCATACGTGTCATCCCACTTTAGACCTTTTGCACAAAAGCATATTCAACTTTCGATGCACATTAAATTGCAAATTCTCAAAAAACATAATGCTGAATGCGCAATATAAAACACCATCAGAGAGACATTGTGGAAAAGGTGGAGGGTAAAAAGCACACACAACCAAGTGGAAAAAGTTGAATGGGAATGGTCAAACAGTGAGACTGCAGTGCAACATAATATTACACAGAATACAGAAATTCAGCAGTGCATGTACGTAAAATGAAAACAGTTTTAAACAAAATATATCTAAACTAAAATACAATAGAGAGTTGGGTGAAATTGCAGTTAACTCCGGGTGCAAAACAATGTTGATCTTTGTTTGTCAATGAATTATAAACTTTTAGCCAGCGCCCACCTCCTAGGGCTCCCGCTCACACCAACCACCTACAGGGCGATGTATTACAGTAATAGTTGTGCTGTGTTGCTGAATTCGAACAACATATCGTATCGTTATAGTTATGGAGACCCACATAGGTGGTTCATCGTGTGTCCTGACATTGTCAACGATGTGTGGTTTTGTAATAAATGCGAAAATTAATTAGAGTTTATTTTTATTTTATTTTTTTTAAGATTATTTTATACAAATGGATGTGGCTGAAGTGCACTTTCTGCATATTTGGGCACTTGTGCACCAAATAATTAACAAACTTTATCCGACATATTGGATTACAAATATTTTGCATAACTGCAAGTACTTACCTGTGGTTTTGTGTAATATTCAATTAAATGCCAAAGGCAAAGAACCATGTGACGATACGTTTGGAAATTTATGAGACTTACAAGATGAGAAGTAGGTACGAGTATAATTAACATGAATTTAGGAAATTTTAATTTCATTTTCTTTAATTATTCAGTTGATTTTAATTAATTAAAGAATGTACGTATTTGAGATGTAATTTAGTTAATTGAAGAGTAATATTTTGCTGGGGTGATTAGCTTCATTCAATATTATTAAACATATTTCTTAGATTCAGGTTGCCGGACGCAATGGTAGTTTGTCACAATAGTTTTGACATCCAAAATTAGGATGGCAAAAGCAAAAATCCAAATTAGAGAAAATGTCATTTACTTTAACAAGATTTTTGAAGCATAAACTTTTTCAAATAAAAAACAATACATTACATTCAAGTTGGTAAAACACTCTTTAGTCTTTTGGAATAATATTATTAAAATACATATTCTATTCATTTTATTATTGGTTGCGTTAGTCGCGAGTATAAAAATACTTCAATAACGGTTTCATTAAAATTTCGTTCTCGCATGCGTGGTTTAAAAATAAAGTTAGCATTTTAACAAATAAATATACTGTGTGTATTTTGTACTGCTCGTACATTTGTGTATTTACGTAATATTCCTGGTTTACCGTATCCCCTATCAACTCTGTTAAATTTGTTTGCTTCTACCTTTCACATCAAACAATTTTTCGAATCGCCACTAGAGCAGGGAATTGCGTTTGCAAATATGTATGTTGAATATTTGAGTGCGGATGACTAGTTAGTGTTTTGGTTTTATTTTGAAGTGATCGAATAATGGCGTACCTGAGCAGTCATTCAAAGTTAAAATTTTTTACGAAATTCATAAAATAATTGGAATGCGTTACGCAATTCTGCTTTGACTTGGGTTTAAAAATGTTATCCCATTTTTTAAATATTTATAGTGTAGAATTATCTCTTATCTTTAACATTACGTAAAGGAATTGCGAAGTATGGGCGAAGAATTATCTGAAAATATTTTTTGTTTCTTCTATTGTTTAATTTAAATAGTTAAATATATAACTATTGATTGATTGAACGAATATTTTATAGGATTGCTGTTTAAAAGCTACATTTAATAAAAAATGTTGTATATAGTTTTAAACAGATATTTCTTATATCAAAAGAATAATTTTTTTGTTGGCCAAAGTTTTGTGGTCAACTCATCTAAAATATTTACAGGAACATATTACATGTGTCATAGTTCATAGAGCAAGCACTTTCGCAGCAGTCCATTACCACCGTAACAGCAGAACTAATTCGAGGTTTTATCGTCCAACTTCAAATGAATTTCTCATTAGAATCAACATAAATGATGGTTGTTATATCACTCGCAGAGAGAAAGTTTCACAATTTCACATTCAGCAATGAATGAAAGGGTTGGAAAAGTTCACAATGAAAATTGGTATTATTATAACGTAGTGAAAAGTTTTGTTACAAGTTTGTGTGCAATTTAGGGGAATGTAGTGTTTAAGTATTTGATGTTTAAAATTTAGAATTTTTATTCATTTTTTAAATTTAGATTCGTGTATTACAAATAAAAGTTTGGTAAGTACATTTTGTTAATCAAAGATTGATTTTTAGAACTATAATACTACAAGTTTAAATAATTTGGACCATATAGTATTAACAAAATGGACCCAACATTTTTCCTTTTTCCCCTAAAAATACTCGAAAAGGAAAAACCTTAAAAAGTAAAACTCTGTGAAAAAAATGTCTCAGTTGAAATTCCATTGTTAAACGCTTCAATTGTTAAATGCAATCGAAATTTCTGAAGATAAGTTGTGATAATTCAATCTATTGTTGAGACAAACACATCCTTTTCTGACACTTGACGAAGCAGTATCAAATTGTATCAGAATAATGAGGTAAGTTGCGAAGGCCCCAATTATCTGCAGAAATATAATTATATAATTTTAAAATCATTTAATTAGAAAAAAAGGATGTTTGAAAAAATACTGAAAATATGAGTGTCCAATCAAACGCGAATAAACCGCAAGTTGCTAGTGGTGGTCGCGAGTGCACTTGCTGGGCAAAGCACCGAATCTATAAAAAAATAAATAAATCGAAAACAAAATATTTAACCTCAAATGTCCAAACCCTTTTCTCCAAGCCCTTATGCTGTTGAATTGAGTTTAAAATTTTATGCAAAAGCACTGCAGTGTATTTTCCCTGTACGATAAATAAAGTAAAACATGTAAAGTGAACGCCAATTGGCAATTGGGTGACGGTGAGTACTGCGTAAATTTGCTAACCTCTTTCGTCATGTAGCTTCCAGCATAGGAAACATGTGTTACAGAGCCAATGCAGTAAAGAATTCGAGAAATGTTGATCACCATAAAGTAGTGAGAGTCATCAACATGAGTGCGGCTATTTCTGTAGAATTCAAACCAGCAGAATATATTGTAAATGAAGCAAACGGTCATGGTCATCATTGCCTTTGATGTTTGAAATCAGATTAAAATTTGCACACAAAAGTATATTGGCACGTTTAGCATTCGGTTCGTAAACGGTTCATTTGCAATTAAGAAATGACCATTTTGAGACCCACCTGAAAGGAGAAGCTTTGATTCACCAGCTCCAGTATATCCAAAATGCTGTCATGAAGTCGTGCCAACTTTATCGCAATGACATCGACCCGATGAATGGAGCCATCCATCAAAAACTTGTCATCCGTAAATCCGAAGAAGTATTTTCTAAAACAAACAAATCAATCGTTGTATGTGCATCTTCATTCGCAATTTCAAACGACCACATGCATGCCAATATGGGTTGTGTACCAACTTGATGCATCTGTTAATTGCAGAGAATCTCGATTGAACGGCGTATAAACCCGAAATGTATTGCATGAGCAGCACAGAAAATGCACCAACAATGCAGCCATAGTTGATGACAATCACAATTGCATGCATCCAAAAGTACGTGCCATTTTGTCGTCGCCAGAGTGAATGAATGGAGCAGGCCACGGTGAATCCTTGGAACACAAAGTACGTTCCCATTTGATAGTACAAAACAGAGCGATGCTTTTTGTATGGTATTGTGGTGCCCAACAAATTCAGCCCATGATCTGTCTCATCAATACGCCGCAATATTTGTACAGTTTTCGTACGAAATTTAAATTGCAACACAATGGTCACCATGCACAATGCAGCCGCCACCAATCGCACAAGCAAGCCATGAAAATCGTTAAGCTCAAAATCGTTTTGCCACAGCACCCAGAACTCCTCAACAATAACGTATAGACAAATGACACTGAATGGCAACATATACACGACATTCTTGAAGTCGGTGAAAAAACACTTGTGACCACGACCCTCGCGTTGTGCAGCACTCTTGCGATCCAACACAAACGGTGCAAATCCGAATATTTTCGCAACATAGTAAAATGGCCTTATCACGTCATAAACGTCAATGGTTTCACATTTCTTTTTTGCACTCATTATAATTCAACTAACCGTTAAGACGTACGCTTTTTCGTGAAAGTATCACTCTTTGTGCAACGATGTAAACTCGATGCAAGTGTTTGATGAACTAATTCCAATCCAAGTGGTGTATTTGGCTGATTTTGAATTCAAGTCACACACATAATAAATATTACACTGGCAACAGTTACATTATGTTGGATATCCCCGCCCTAAAGTGTTAATGGAATACACACAGTGACTTCAGTGAGTGACGATAATTTATCGGAAGCGCTTGAGATGAGTGCTGCAGCAGTACTCCAGGAAAATATGAAAAATCGGGGAGGTGAAAAACACATTACGCCAGGGGATTGACACATTTATCGTTAGCTTAATGTGTTTCCGATAATGCTGTGTGTCTGACTGGTGTCAGTAATCAATGTACCTGATTTTGATGAGCATTGATGGACGACATGGGTGGTAACTGATAAGTGGAAACTTTAATTGATTTAATAAGACCATGCTCTATTAATTATATAGACTATTACGAGCTTTTGAACCTGCCTAGTTATAATGATAATTGATATTTCACTTAAGAATGTCGAGATTAATATAAAGTCATCTAATGTAACGTTATTGACCATTTAACATCCTCTTTTATCGTTTTATTGTTGTTAAAGCTCAAAATTCGATCTAATAATTTCAGCATCCTGAAGAGCGTAAATCCAGCCAATATCGGCATGTTGTTTGCATTTCAAATTGTTGTCTTCAAAGTTACCGGAATATTCCCTGTAGAGACATCCAATAAAATGAAAAAAAAATTGCATCAAATTTATTCAATGGTAATTTTGGGAGTTTTCTTCTACGGTTTCACTTTCCTAATGTTTCTGGACATTCCAAGGCAAAGTTCGGTTATGGTAAGTCAAGCTTTTCATACATTATCACTTTAATACAACACCATTTTTAAAACTATCACAGGAAATGACGGACTCAGCGGCGCTGCTCATCAACGAGGTGTCCCTGATGGTTAAAGTGGTGTACTTTAAACGCAATTACAAAAAACTGTTGGCCCTATTTCAGCTGTTGCAGTCTGAAATGTGTACCGTACGTACACTGGAAGAGTGGCAGTAAGTTTGTGTGGCTTTTCAATCAACACCTTAACATTTTGCGTGTATCTATGGCTGTAGGATAGTGAACAATGCAATTGCAAGCATCATGATGCTCACACTGTGTACGATAATCGCGTTGGTGCCATTAATATTTATTTGGTGCAATGCACCGTTTGTTGATGGGGGCAATAATCTGCCGATGCCACTGTGGACACCGTGCACGTTGGACGGGCGCAACGCATGCTTCTTTGTGGGCTATGTATTCGATATGGTGTGTACGTATCTTACAGGATTTGCAAATGTTTCGATTGATGCAAGTGTGGGCTGTATGCTGGCAATGATTGATGCACAATTGAGGATACTGGGATGTCGCTTAGCAAAGGTAAATACGAGTACACAAACGCAGAAGCTTTAATTACAATTTCCGATTAAATTATGTTTTACACTATTTGTGTGTGGAATGCAGGTTGGGCACTTTGGAAGACATTTGGAGAAACTTAGTCCTGAACAGAGCATCCTGTTGCGGTCAAATATTGTAAAAAGTGTGGGGGACTATGAGATTGAAGCGAAAGTTAAAGCTGCGCAGATTACATACGGAAGAACTTATGGTAGCCTTTTGGAATGCGTGCTGATGCACAAGGAACTGTTGAGGTAACATTCATGTAAATAAGAAATACTGAATTATTCTATCTATTTTTTTTTGTTTTTATGAGTGAAGAATACTCCGGGAGTTTGAAAAAATTATTGAACTTCCGGCATTTTTGTATTTAACTGCATTAGTCATTGCAACGTGTTCTGTATTAATTCAAATCCTTTTCGTAAGTATACAAATTAAATATTTCTGCAAGTGTGAAACTAATTATTTTTAAATTAGTCTTCTCCTGCATCCTTAAAGTTTTATGCAATGGTTTTGTATCTCCTGTGCATTTATGTTCAAGGATTTTACTACTGTAAATACTGCAACGATATAACTCACACGGTATATTTATGCAAAACAATGTCGTTTTATTTTATTCTGTTTTATGAGTACTTAAAAAAATAAAAAAAATATTTATTTTAGGCAAATCTCCTAATTAATGATGCTTTTGCCTCAAATTTCATTGAATTTGATATGAAATCGAAGAAGATGCTTACATTTCTTATGCTCAAATTTAATCACGGGATTAAAGTGTATGGGAAAGGCCTTTTTAAAGTGGAAATTAATATCCAGGTGTTAGGTGGAATATTCAAAACGGCTTACTCTTATTTTACTGTTATCAGGAATATGTAAAAAAGAATTAATTACAAAAGGGTAACAACGGTCTTATATCAAAAAGGAATCTACTTTATTTAAGATGGAATTAAAATTTTAAGAGCATCTACAGCAGTTAAATTATTGTTAAATGCCTTACACTTAGTTTTTTTCAAAATGTATAAAGTTTTAAAAAATTTTCTCCATTTTTCTGCTTACAAAATCAAAAGTCTATAATCGTTGCAATATTTTTGAAAAATAATTTTGTTCAAAAGTAAAGTGATCATGGGGACCTTAAATGGAATTAAAAAAATGTTGATATGAATGCTGTGGTGTGATTTCAAATTATTAATCCAAAAAAAAACACTGTTTCTGAAAAAGGACATATTATTTTTAACATATTTTAGCTCACAGTACTCCCAAACACAATATGCGCACTTAATTAATTTTTAATTTTAATGCAAAGCAGCAAATATATTGAAAATTCACGAAACTAAATGTTACAAAACACAATGTGTTGAATATTAATTTTCTTCCTTTGGATAACTGGATTGGCAATTGTGCAAAAAATGTTGCAACGATACATCACTACGCTGTGGGGCATCGTTTTACTAGTCATCAAGCAATTTGAACCATTTGCTTATTGATTGGTTAAAGTGCAACCACAAAAACGGCTACACAAATCCCTAGAGCCATTAAGGAACGAGACGTTCATTGTGAGACTATACACATTTCTCCAAATATAATCAATAAACATTCGAAATTGATATGCAAATGAATATTTTGCTGAGCAAATGATTTATGTAGTTATTGGTATTGAGCGCAAATCACAAATTTGAAAAAGTGTCTAATTTAATATTCCAGTTGACAGTCGATAAATAATTATTGAGTGTTCTTTCATATAATTTAAAGCAAATCCATATTTTAATGTCGATATGGGCTTGGATGAAAATGTTAAAGTTCAGCTGTCACTTTTTGTTAAATAAACATGATAATAATTAAAACACGTACTTGTTTTAACTATTAAAAAAAAGTCAATTCATTGCATTTGGGAATAATATTAATTATTAAAAACAAGCAATTAATCAATTTACAAATTGCGACAAAGCGTTGCTCAAGTTGTGAATTGACAACTCAAATCGCACATATTACAATGTATTGATTGCAGTTTGAACACGGGTAAATTATTTAACCTTCGCACGAATTGCAATAACTACACGTGATTTGACCCGGTGCAGTTTCGTTTTTAGGAACTTTTCATTTAAATCAAAACTCCAAAATTTCGGATATAAAATCATAAAGTTTTCATAAACAAAAATTAAAAAATGCGTTTCAATCTTTTTCAATTATCTGATCGAGGAGTCAAAATTTTATGGTCAAGTCGTAGCAATTAACACTTTACAAACGCAATGTGATTTATTAACCACGAATAAAAGGATTCAAGCGAAGGTTAATCAAACACAACGTTCAACTTATATGTGCCCGTTTTAATAATTACGTTTCATTAGCGTCATGTTTGACTGTTTCATAACAGGAAATGTTATTTTCAGCGGATTTCATTTAATATGCTCTTTGATAAAAAATAACCATTAAATATATTTAACATCGACGTTCGTTTTAAAAACATTTTGTCACTGCATTCAAATAAAATAATTATTTTATAGGCACATAATCGTAACATTTTTTTCATAAGCGCCAATCGATATATTATAATGTATAGGTGGATAGGTATTTATTCATTGATTCATTGATTCATGTGTGTACAACATTGCACGGGTAATCAGTTATCCATAAGCCGTAAGCTTTCATTACGGTGTTACACATCAAAACATAATACGCGCCTGCCACATTGTATTTGCACTTTTTCGCAGATTAACATTCATTTGCATAATAAATGGATGTGCGATTTATTTTCACGCATAAATCACTGTTATGCGTGAATAACGCATTAAAGTCCTGTATATCAAATGACAGAGTTTGTACTGAATCGGGAGTAAGTAGCTATGGGTAAATATATTTACGAGCTTTGGGCTTACATTGATGGCGGTGATGCCGTCGAAGAGCATATTACAACTTGATGCACATAATGTGGTTATTTAATCTGAGATAAACATAATTTGTGTAATATTTACAATCAACTTGGCAGTGAAGTAACTGCAAAACTTTATGCGTAATTTTTGTTCCAAAAAAAAGTCTTTCTAAATCAATAGCATTTATTAAAAAAAAATTTGTGGAATTTTATTAATCAAATAAGACTATAGTGAGTCGTAATTAATTTAAAATGGGGCTGTAAAAGCTATGTATAATAAATATTTTAAAAAATTAATTCATTCACATTTTCCATAAAGGCTTTATTAAAATGTAGTTAAGCAACAGTCGTATATAAGTCCCTGCGATGTAGTTTTTTTGCAGTTCTACACTATACGGATACAAGAGCCGTTACCCAGACGGAATTTGAGAAATCCTTAATTTGTGCACGCAGAATGCTTAAACATTCGTATATTGTGTCCTGCACCAAACTGTATGTGACTTTAAGCTGCATTTTTCTTTTGTTATTTCTTAAATGCAAAAATATGCAAAATGTATTTTAAAGGACGTAAGTAGCACGCTATTCAAATTTTATGAACTTTTGAATACGTAATTAATTTTTTTTATTTAATTAATATAAAGCGCATTAAAATCTCGTGAAATGCAAAAATTATGCTCTTTTTAAAAACATTATACGATAAAAATAAAATTAACTTTCGAGAAAAACCACGTCTTAACAGAATTGAGTCCAAATATGTGGTTTAGGAAAAAGAAGCGAATTAAAAAAAATGTTGTATCATATTACTTTTGTCATAAACAATAGCAGTTTTTGTTGGATTATTAGAAAAAAAAAGTTTGGCCATATAAAGTCGAGCCTTTGAAAGAAAATATGAATTGAACTTCAATCGAACAACATTGCTCTTCTTGAGATGGTTCATACATTGCCATTGGTACTTGATAAATAACTTACTATAGGAAAAATAGAGAACTCGCCTTTTATCGTCAAACTTTTGTACCAACTTTTGTGATTGATTCAATTTTCATTCCAAAAGTTCATTTTAATAATTCATCCAACCCTTAATAGAGCTATCTCAACTGAATGAAATTGAAAAGTTGTAAATATTATTTTAAATTTAAATAAAATTCTCTACAGAGAAATTGGAACTTATTTTTTTACGATTGAAAACATCAATCTCGTCCTTATTATGTAGTGCATATTACACATATTAATCAATCGTAAATTGCATAGAGTTGTTCTATTTCAAACTTTGTTCAATATTTGTGCGCATTTCCTTTTTATGAATTGAATTTGATGGAATGTTCGATGTTCATAAATTAACAAACAATATTTGAACGAGAAGATTAAAAGCTTTACTGTTTTAGATAACTTAATGAATATTATAAACAGAATTTAATCGGGTAAATTCGCGTGTAACTAGGGGCACCAGCCACCAACTGGCAGGCAATAAAGAAGAAAAGGCAAATAACTCCATGATGAAATTTGAAACAATGAAAATTGTGATATTTTGAATAAAAAATCTTTATTCGTTAAAATGAATTAAATAATGTATGTACTTAAATATTTTTAAATTTAGCAACTTACCTCTAAATTACAAACAGTAGTCATTCTTAATACCGAATTAAAAAATTATTTACTTTAAATACCGCAGCAATTATAAACAGAAAAAAAGTAAAAGACCATTATACATTGAAGTGACTTTAATTGATTTTAATATTAACTAATTAAACATTCTTATCGCATCTTCAAAATTTATATAAGAAAATAACAGTAACAGAGTGAAATCAAATTTAAGAAATATATTTAATTGTACATTCTATTTTAGACATAAATTCCAATCGCTCTTGAAATCATTTGGCTGATCTATCATAATTAACTGATATTCCCCATGATGGCACAAATGAATTTATCATTCAATGACGGTACAATTAATCTGACAAAAAAGTATGTCGGAATTGAATATACAAAAAGTCATGCTGATGTAAGTACATTTAACAAGTCAAAGAATGTTTATGATCTGCGCTTCAATTTTGTCTTGCCCACAATATAACACGATTAGCGAGTAGGTTAGCTTCATCCGATTAATAATTTGCGCCAAACGACATCGCAGGGAGAAAGAACAAACTAAAAAAAAACAATCGGCGTAATATTCATACAAATTGTCTTCCTTCTGTTTCGTGATGCCTTCGTCCGTTATTTAATGCACGTATTGTTTTTTAACTGGATGTATTAGAACACATTGTTTAAGGTTCAAACGGATTTTACAAAACACTCGTATAAATGAGAATAAAAATAAACAACAATTAAATCGTAATAAGGGTGGAATTTATCGTTAAATAATGAAAGCAATTACACGGCCGCTCAATGCAATTTGCAAAAGATTTAATTACTACGCTGGAAAAAGGACAAAGCGCTCCGTTTTGTAAGCCATAATGAGGCATCGATTGGGATGTTTAGGTGTAGCGATATGCCATTAGAAGATTTAATTATTGTGTGTGCATATTGTGACTAATTATTTGGTGCTTAATTGGATTGGCATACTCGTTAGTGAAGTTGCATTTGCTTAATGATTTTTTGACGAAATATAAATGGAATGGAGAGAATTGAAAATTATTGGCAGTCAGAGACTTTTTTCAATAGAATTTTGTAAATAAATAAATTTCAACGTACAAATTTCCATTAAAAATCTGGTAATACGTTTTCATCTTCTCTCTAGATTTGCAATTATTTCAAAGTAATAAAGGAGAATAAGAATAATAATTAAGCACGTAGGAAACTCCAAAAGATATTTTTTGAATAAAAATAATTACGGTATAAACGAACCTAAACGAAAATTAATAGAATTATTCACCTACGTAATTAAGTTCCGTCAGTTAGTAAAAGCAGCACAACAAATGGCAAATCATGGCAATTGAATTGCCGCCACACATTTCAATTCTTAAACAACATCATTGTTTTTTTTTTCTATTGTTGTTGGCAATATCATAAATTTAGACAACACTAACACCATATACATATAAAAATACAAAAGCATAAACCGAAACTATTTCAAACCAAGTTATCGCAATAATTTATGGCAAAGCCCTGGAATGAGGGCTGCACAAATACCTTCCACAATACACTCATATCACATATAGAAGATAGAACTTTTCTAATAATGTAAACCTGATTTCCGTACAACTCACGCTTGCGAAACTTTTTTGCCCCATGATATGTGTATTTTAGAAAATATGGCTTTTAGTCTGATGACCCTCATATTTTTGCTCACTTTCAACCCGCACACAACTCGTCCCGCTCAAGTCTTAACACAACGCAACGTGTCGGTCCACACGTATATTATACAGCTGCACATAATATAGCCTCCGATTTTCCACAGATAAACTTTTCGGCGTACATAAACACATTACTTTATGTTTGCTGTTTGCCGAAAGATTGCCCGCAAAATTATTAAGAAAAATGGCCATCAAAGATTCCATTCGCATCGCACGAATCATCGCTACAACACAACAAATGCGCAAAGTTACAGTTAAATCAAGAATTATGAGATTTGCAGTCGGTTTATATATAGCAGCTATACATATTGCTGGATAGCAGTGGCCTGTGAGTTGGGTTGGATGCGATGTGCAAAGGGCGGTGGTTGGATATAGACACATACACCCACACAAAGTGTACGTCATATTAGAGAAGCTAACCGGTGTGAAGAGAGACGCCCGCAGAGTTACGTTCATTTATACGAGAAAACAGGTGGGTTAAGACATTATTTTCGATATGACGTCCGGATAAAAGCTCTGCCACTCATCGCACACTCCTGAATATTATGTTACGCAAAGTTTTGTGTGTGCTCCATTATGTTATTATTGTACATCCGTACATACATACACCTGCCATCACGTAACTCAAATCACGTGCAAACGTTTAAACAGTGAACATGAGAGAAAAATGAAACGGAAATGGCAAACAAACATATGAGAATCAGGAAATGATGCAGGTATAGTGTGCTGGAACTTGGAATATATGAGGGAATATGGTTGAAAAGGAAGTCAAATATTAATATAATAATGGACGGGTAAACTGTTATAAATAGGAAAACAATAACTAATTCTTGAAGGTGCTTCCAACGAACGCATCCGACAGAACAATAATAAATAAAGCGATTGAAGCTTGCGTTAAATTGGTGGGAAAATTTGTATTTTAATTCAAACAGATTGTGGGATTTAACACGAACACTGAAAATGAAAATAGATACTGTCATTCTCCATTCTCTAAAGTGGTGTAAAATAAAACATTGTGAATGTAAATGAAGCCATGCAAACTTTTAAAGTAATTCTCAGCGCCACCAATAAAGCATATCTACTGATATGAGGAACCGCACAAAGTTAACCAACTGCTCCCTTGCATTAAATTAAAGTGTACACACACACACATCCACACACACACACATAGTACATTTCCAAACCATCCCTCGAAACATACACACAATCACTGCTCATGTGTAAGTCATATATTTTTCGGTGTGCCCTGAAACACTGATGCAAAATGCCTCCGTTTCCGCAACTCCAAGTCAACACCCAACCCACTCCACTTCCATACGACCAACATGCATGTATATTGTAGGTATACCCCAACAACATACTACATGTAATAACGAAAATTTCTTCAGAAAACATTCTTGTGAATTTGTTACGAAGAAAACGAAATTTTGTCTTCCATCCATTCGAGCTAAACTCGTAGTATGTGCGCGTACATGCGAATCCATGGTGCATAATAACTAAATTCTGTCTATCCGTATTTTCTTTTCAAAACCAATTTGTTAGATAATTTAATTACTCGTCTTTCATCGAGAGTTGATTGCAAACTATTTCCCAAACATATTAAGCCGATTTTACATTTAAGTGTATATTGAAGCGCTTTATTAATAATCGCATACACATACTCGCCTATAACACGTATTATGTTCTATATGGCACGAGTAAGTCGATTAAACAACTCCCTCCCATTTTATTTTCACGAGCATTTTGGGTAAAACGGGGGTGTGGGCCGGACTTACTGCGGAACACCATGAATGACTTGTTTCCCATCTTCAAAGGATTACAATATTTAATCTCGTAGTGTTACTATTAATGTATGCAGTTTAAACTTAAAAGCAATTCCTAAAATGATAATTTATAAGATGTGAGCGGAAAAGTTCATTTCGCGTTCTACTTTTACCTTAGTTTACGATGAACTCAAGTTGCTTTGATAACTCAATCCTTGAATGGAAACGAAGTTTTAAAATCGACATAATTTTATAACAGAAATTATTAAATTTCCATTCCCCCAAAAAAAAATGGTGCGGATTTTTTGAAAATTTTGCTTAAAAGTCAGTTTGCGTTATTGTTAAAACTTTATTAATTGTATATTTGTTTATTAATGGTATTTGAAAATTAAAATGCGATCTCCTACTTAAAAATTTTAAAATTCAAATTTTTTAATCAAATTAATAAAATCAATTTTTAAATTTAAGCCATTTTCGGAATTGGATCAGCAGCTAAACCTTCTAAAAGGTTTGACGGAGAATGCCCTGTCGAATATTTTTTAAACACATTTTATGAAAAGTAACGATATATATTCATCGAACATTGAAAGAATATTTAATGTATTCATGAGAAACTTTCCATCAGCACTCACACTTTCTTGTTACCCTATTTTTTGAGTTGCCATTTTGAATTTTATAATGCACTGAATCTCACAATTATTATTGCATTTTGCTTTCAATTTAAAATTCACTGCATTAGGATATTTTTACAGCTGCATTTGCTAGCAAGTATGTTTAAGTGGGTATTGTATGTAAGGTTGAAATTTTAAAGACACCCACAATGGCGCTGCTACTGACTGCATAAAAAGTTCAATCTATCCAAGTGGTGCTGGTGTTGTGTTTTCATTTTGTGGCATATTATCTCTAGGGCATATTGTGGTAGGCAGAGTGTTTAATAGTTAGGTTCTCTTGTGATATATTAATGGCACACCAGCACGCAAATAACTTTGCTAATGACTTAATAAGGGCACGCTACAATTCCGTTCTACTCCAATAGTGCAGTAATAGTAGTTGCAAACCTCAAAGATGAAGGGCTGTTTTGTGTTGTGCGTGTATGTGTGTGTACAACGTATGTTATACATTGTTTCATTTGGTTTCGTACAATCATGACGGTACTACTTGTTTAATGTATATGTAGCGCTTCAAATATCCAACTGTCTCGGATTTAATTTGTTGCGGGGAAGGGCCGACTTGGTGGTTTTAATGTTACAATTAGCAGGAAGTTGAAGGATTGTTTGGCTGAAGGATTGTAATGAACATTTCGAAGTGAAGTTAGGGTCTAACATTATATTTGTGAAAGCTCGTGCTTAATGATTTTTAAATTAAGATAAATATGCGTGTACATAGATTACATTGTTTTTATATTGTGTTGGGCTTTTTACATGAACTTTTTCAATCATATACTCATCAAAATCATGTTAACTTTTTTTAAACATCGCATTTTTTGCAAACTATTAAAGTCAATAAGTAAAAGAAAGATCCTAACACTACGAAAGATCTTTGACAGAATAAGAATTTTTGGTTACAATACGTATAATATTGTCAAATGTTTAAATCTCAACATTACATTTCAGACGACGATAAAAAGTTTTTACGAAGTTTTACAGCATTCATTTGACATTTCTTCAATTTATGAAAACATTTCTAACTCTTTTTGCTCAAGATAATAAGATCACGTTGTTTTCTGTAAATGTGGAAGTATGACACGAGAAATGACAAATTTTTACTACAAACATTTCAGAGAATTGCTTGAGCAAAACTAACAGAAAACAACTTTAAAATTTAACGGAATTAAATTGATAATTCAATAATATTCAAAGTTGAGTGACCTTATAAAAAATTACACAAAAATGTCTTTCAATTGTGGTGAAAATTCGTTCAGCCGTTCCTGATTTTTATAAAACCCATCGAACGCTGTGATTCTATTCTGGTCCAGTTCAAAATAGAAAATTCATTTTGAGTAGTGGTAAAAGCAGTGATACTTTTTAAATTTTCATATAAAATGTTAATTTTTGTTAATTTTTTACAACGACTTAATACTTGCTCATTAATATTGTTTATTACAAACTTTATTGTTTAGTTCATAAGTCAGACTTTGCGTAATTCAATGAGGAGACTCCATGATACTGTGGATTATTCTTGTACTACAGGTTCATCTCTAAATTCCGCCATACATGCTCCATAATTTATGGCAAACGCTCTATGCAAAGATTATAATCAAGAGCTTATGAACACGGCTATACGAGTACAAGGAAATACGTATTATCTGTATATTAATTATACCACATTATATGGGTTGAAGAATATCGCTGGGCGATTAAAGGCGCTGCAGCGTCGACCAGCCACACTAAAGGTAAGGCTATATAATGAGAATGAGCATAACTCAGTGTGTTATTCCGCACCATTGAATGGATTTATGGTGGTGGAGGCCACTACAAAACACGTGTACCTCGCATGTGAACCAGCAAAACACACACCATGGTGGCGTATTGTGTTACACTTAATCCATCTTAGCCACATGAATGATGATTGATAATTATTCACAACAATGCTGTGTACATTTTGATGCTGCGTTTTGGATTTATCTTAGTGGATTCAAACATGGCGAGAGTTAAGTATTGCAATTCGTAGGTGGAATTAGTTTTGTGATTTGGGCATTTCACCTAAAAAAAATTCTGCTGCTTTTATGATGTTTTCGATCATAACAATAAACGTTTTTAATCAAACTTATTTCAATTTAATATTAGAAAAAAGGTCAAAAATTTTACGGCGAAAATGTCCTTGGGAAAATTTTACAATGTGCTACATAAAAAGCTTTTAAATATGAAAGTGAAAAACTGCTGATTGCGCTATCTCGTTGTCACCGAAAGCATTTATTTTTATACCTTAATAGTGACCACCACACACAGCATTAGCGACTTCTTTCAATGAATAATCTGATCCCTCAAACCGATGCAATATAAGTGTTGACTTTAAGCACACAACGAATTTTTTCAACACGTCCTCGCACATGTGTGTGCGTCTGTTCACACAACCATTCACAAAGTATAACACGTACCACCTTTGCACAAAATGTATTAAAAGGAAAAAAATAAAAACGAATCTTCAGAAGTGGGGCAAAAAGTGTCCTAGCCGGGGCTTTTGCGAGGAGGTAGAAAATACAAATATGTGATGAAACGGAACGAACATACACTGCACACACATACAAATAGCGTTTTACCCCAAAAAAGTTACGTACATATTGAAAAGTTGAAAAGGAATCCGGTTGGCTTTGCAGCTTCGGTCCATACATTTCAGCAATCTAAATTCTGTGTATTATGAATAGTCGTATATATACACGAAAATATGATGTGCTGGTGGAACTTGGAAGGAATGTCGAGATAGAGAAGGTTACATCAAATGTTCGGTACAAAACAAATATAAATAACCAATAAATCAATAGATGATGTGTGAGGGTAAAATCAGAAATGTGTGGGAGTAGATTCCATCTTTCCAATACACTTCATGCAGATACAATTTTTCACACACACTTTTTGTGAAATGTTCGCATAAATCTCGATGAGGAGATTTTGTATTTTATGAAGAGACTTTTGCGATTCCCGATTGGGGGCAACATTTATTATGCCTTCGAATTTTCAAAGTTGCAACGCTTGTTTTATGGCCTCAATTTTGCATGAAATTTAATCCTAAATGTATTTAATAAAAGTATATATTTGGCCAATTCTTTGAAAAAATAAGTTTTTCTGCTGTCATTCACAAAATCTTCTCAGTTTGAACTAAATTCACTCTATTTTACATTCGAAGCAGATTAATTCCTAGAAATTGTGTAATATATGTTGGTCCTTTTATTACTACGTAGGTTGTACTTTAAACATAGAGCTAGAAGTGTTAAAACTTAAAAGTTATAAGTAAATACGCTTCTTTTCAGAATCCGCTGCAAAGTTATTTAATGTTTAATCCAAGCAATCAAATTAAATCCAACTGCAGTTCCAACTATTTGAACATTGATTGGCTTCACCATGATAAAAACAAATACACAGACGGAAATGTTTGGTATAATTGGCACCGGATTTCCTTTTTAGCACTTCCTGTGAAAATCTCTCGCAAACTAACTGTACAAATGTGAGATTTATTTTTTCATCAAAATTCGTGGGTAGCGCTGGAAAAAGTGCACAGATTTTTATTTCAACTATAATAATTCATACATCGTTGATGGCTGGAGATTAATCACAACTGAAGCAATTTCAACGCCACTTCACATAACTACTATATGCAAAAACCATTCCCAGGATTTTATTGATCATCGTTCTCTAGTGCGACCATACACCATTGATAAATTGTTTTAATCCTTTGCATTTGAAATGGTTTATTTCAAAATATTTGTTTGCTGCCAGTAGCTGAATACATCTGTAAAAGGAATAATCTTTTTTTGTACATATTTGCAGTTATTTAGCTAGCAACCTATTATATTTTAATTTACACGCATTGAAGAATTATTTATTTTTTGTTGTAAATAAAATCGATATCGTGAATTTAAATGAAAATGAAGCCTACGACGTTTCCAACTCTAAATTTTGTTGTCCCTATTCAATTTCAGTAACTGCTAAAACCTTTAAGAAACAGTCCCACTTGAGGATACATATTTAAGAATGACATGTTAAGATGTTTCAGTGGATACGTATTCATTTCATTTTGTATCTTTTCTGCGCCTAAATTTCATCCCACATCTTTAGATGGGCTACACCACAGTATAGTCACGAGAAGGTATGATGCTCCGCGAAACCTTGCTATCCTACGTTTTTGTTAAAATTACAAAGTCGTTCATTTTTATGTAAACAATGGCGACAATTAGTGTGTGCAATTCATAATGTTTTTTATTGCATGATTTAAAACAACCAAAATTTTTTAATTTATTATTTTGAAAATAGGCAGAACGACTTCAAAACAAGGTTTCTAGTTTTTTTTTTACGTTAACAATATGTATTAATATCTGCATCGATGATTCCCGGCTACCTAGACCATATGATAATACCTTGTAAAATTGTAAGGACTGTGGGACTTCACCACCACATTGTCCCGCCCGAATGCTTTACAGTCCATTCGTGTATGCCATGTTGTCCACAGAGCACATACTACCCACATCAATTTGGAAAGAAGGGAACCCTTTGCCGTCTAATGTGACCCTTAAATATACAATATCTATTATTTTTACATCTTGCGAGTGGCAATAGAGAGCGCTTGCCGATTGTCCTATCCCATTCCGACATTACAGTTTCATTTTACATGCAAGAATTCGTATATTATTTTGAACGCATGTACCCGAGTAAGTAAATTTAGTTTTGGCATTAAATTTTAAAGGCGCGCACTCCTTTGCTCGCTTATGCTCCACATTATGGTTATGTATTTTCATTCATTGTAAGCGTTTTGACCTGTAGATGTTTTAATGACCGGAGGTGACCCAGTATCTGAAGCGAGACTGCCGATGGGCTATGGTAAATTTAATGGAATTGTAAATACTCGTATGTGCGGTTTGGTTAAAATGGGGGTGGCCTCGCAATTGGTTCATAATTCGTATATTCGTTTCGATGGTTTGCGTTTAATGTAAATGAGGGTTTATGAACATTTAACATTCAAACAGACCGGAAGCGTTGAATCAAACAAATGTGAAATAAGTAAGTGCCCTGTTTCCTGAGTATTTTAATTTTGTGTTGATCTGAGTCGGATTTAGGTGATGAAGCTTTTGGGATAACCAACAAAGGCGTTGTTGGACAACATTTTGGTATATTAAATACAATATTTGTAAAATTAATTAATTTTTAATGACATCAAAGTATATTTGCCCCACAAACGTTTTATTATTCGTTTCATCGTTACAACTATTGAAATGAAAAAGTATTACAGATTTTGTTTGCTCAAATAAGTTGGGTTTAAAATAGTGATGCATAAAGACGTTCTGATATCCAGGAGTTATAATCTTCTAAACTGATCTAGAATTGTGCAAATATATGTTCATGTGCCTCGCTTACTTTGAGTGCTGTAGCCACGATCAGACACATCAATCTAGGTAACCACTTCCTCAACGACTGGCTAGATATAAAAACTTGATTTATAAGCCTAATTTTCACTGGAAAAACTCATTAAAACAGCTTTAAAGCGGCAATTGGAGTCTCGCTTTGGAGTGCGGACTTTGGACCTTGCACCAACCATGCAGCGTGACGTGCCGTTTGCCGTATCAAATAAAACATGTATGATTTTGATTTAAAATATTAAAGAAACTATCAGGCCTTCAGGTAATGTTACTGTAAAAAAAAAATGACCTTTGGGAGCTCAAAAATAGCTCTAACAGTTCTGACAAAACAGCATCTTATAAATATTATAAGGAAAGTGCAATTTAATGTATTACGTAACTGCTAATTTTTGTAAGTATTTTAAATAAATCAATAAATCTTTTAGTTGACAAAAATTTTGATGACATATTTCCATTGCATATTTCAGTCAAAGTTGCATTAAAAATTCATTCAAATATTAATAATAAATTGTTAACAGCGTGGCTCTTCCTGCCGTGAGTTGTGCCTGAATTTTATTTTATTAATAATCAGCAATCACAAATCAGGTTTGTATAGGATTTACAATTTCAATAAAATCCATTTACCAAAGTCTAACGTGATTAATTTTTACAAATAATTTATTACCACAAGGTAGCCTATAGCTTCTACATATCACGCACTGATTAATGTTCGCCACCCTCCCTTTCAATACGTGTGCCCATATGTATGTTAACTATGTGCACACAAACATTTGATAGTCATTAGAAATCGCCTCATAAATTATTGAACGTCCTGATTAGTACACGATTTGTATTCGATGAGTTAAGTCCGGCGGTAATCTTAATTGAAACAAATTAGGGGTGACCTTTTGCGCCACACAAAAACAATCACTGTGTGTCTCTACAATATTTATCAGAACGTGCATACGACTTACGAGTATATTATGTTTAGTTGCACGAGTATACCATTATATTATATTATATTTATCTATACACAAAGATTTTTGTTTCTATTTTTACCACCGACACGAAACTCAAATCTTTTTATTGCTTGTCTATTTGCTTTCCAATTTGATTGATGACCGTGTTTTTTTTACACACATAAAGTTCCCAAATAAAGCTAAAAGTACACGTCCAGATTTGTTTGAACGCTGTTGTTGATAACACAACCATTCGTATTAGTTATTACAATGATAATTGCCGTTTGCTTGCTGTGTGCAAATAAATTCAAAATTTCAACCCAAAAATGTTTATAAACATTAACTATGCATATAGTTATTAGATAATTAGTAACTACTATCAACTCCCGCGTTTAATATAATAAAAATAATTGATTTTAGAAAGCACTTTTAATGCTTAGCATCGGTCTGTGCATGTAAAAATTGATTTCACGTCAATAAATTGATAAAACTTTATGGTCTCTCACCAGATACCAACCCCAATACAAAATGACTGCATGTATTAATAAAAACACACTGCACACGATGTTGGGCAATTTATTTCCAACGCATAAAGCTTTCCGATTTATTGTGTTTTCTGTTACAAACAGCAACGTGATCCCAATGTTCCATGTACGATATTATAAAAATTCCATTAACCACGCGAATAATGATGCATCAAGATAAAGAGACGCTCATTTTACAAATGGCCAGCCAAAATTGCTGAGCAATGCAATATGTATTTTTTGTTTGGGCGAATGAAGATGTGTTCAGTGTACAGTGTATACAGTACAACGCAGAGCATACATATTCACTGTGAGAGTAGAGGGATGAAGACGAACAGCGAACAGGAGAGGGTGATATGAGCTGGCTGCTGCAGCATTTGAACTTTGCAGACAAACAAGACAATGTGAAAGTCTTTTGGGAAGGAAGATTGATCGGTGTGATTTGGTTCTTTTATACCAGTTAGTAATACATTTTTTCGGTAGACATGTTTCGTTATTTTTTGTTTTTGTTCAACAAAAAAACAATATGTTGTACAAAGTGGTTGTCTTTATTATTATTTCCTAGATTCTCATTTAAAAAAATGAAAATCCATACTGATGTGGGGGATTTGTAGGGAAAAACCGGCCGTCTATTATATTTACCAAGGTTTTGTGGCACATCATTGTAACTCCCACAGTGGGACATTATTCCATTTAAAAGGACTTAAAAAAAAAAAAATAGAACGTAATTCAATTTTATGAAATAAATCACAATTAATAATAGAAGATCATATCTAACACATATTCACGTATCATATCATTAATATATGAAGAAGCTAATACTATGAAAAGATATTATGTTCACAAAGAATAAATAAACTGGAGAAAAAAAACAATGAAAATTCGCAAAATATTTCTAAGTGTTGGTATGAAGTCCTTCTTTTTTTAGTGAGAATATAATTAATTATGCTCAAGATTAGTTTAAAAATTAAAAAAAAAAAATTATTCACCGGTTAGTTCATTATAACTTTGAACGTAGCCTATTGTCAAATTTCAAGTTTAATGTATGTTTAAATGATGTTAAATGCTACCTAAGTCAAGAACTCATAAGACAAATATTAATAAAATAGCCTAAAATACTTGCTGTATTTTTAATCACTAAAGTCAAGGCAGATAAGATATTAAGTGTTTATTTAAAATTTTAGAAACAAGTGTTCTGTACAGACAATAAATTGCAAAGAGAATGTATTCGCGACTCAATTATTTTTACCCCATTTTTGAACGTAGCTTTTTTGGTGAGTTCAAAATATTTGACTAATTATATTTTTGCCTCTTTAAATAATATCAAAGTACATAAAAATATTTGAAGAAACATCTAGCACTAGTGGCCAATGAAATTCCATAAACGCCTAAAGGTAATTTGGTTCATGAAAATGTTACAATAAATTTATTACGAATTCCGCAAAAACAATGGATTCAACTCTGCATTTACTTTAATGCCCAATTAATAGACTATGCGCGCCTCACAAAGGGTTAACGTTCCATTAAATTGCCGACGGGCTCTAATATGCCAATGTTGTCTACAATCTAGATAACATGAGATTAAAGCGATCCAATTTCCAGTAAATTAATTTGTGAAAAATGTTAATTAATGATATAGAAATTCGCTTTCATCCCTTACTTATATCACAAAATTCTTTCAGCCCGTCCAATAATTGTCAAATATTTTCCTAAAAGCATCCCTCCCAGAAATTTTGAAACAACAATTAAATTCAACTCAACAATGAACAATTATAATTCCTGGGCAAATTCGTTGATGCCATCAGCGATTTGTAATGTTGTTTGGTGGATCCATGGAGGCGGCTATATCGCCTTAGCGCGAATGCGGAATGGTTCCCCGTGCCAGTTTGTACAAATGTGCTATTGGGACTGGAATGCGGCTATGTATAATGTGTATATGTATTGTGAAGTGAAAAACGCGAAAATGTACTGCACGAAAATGAAAGGATGTGGTGCTGAAGGGAAGACATGAAAATAGATTTCCGCTTTGTTTGTCTTTAAAATGTGGAATACTGGCAAATTTTTCCTTATTTACTGTTTATCGTCTTTTATTTCCATAAAATGTAGTAAACAATTAACCTATTATGATATTAAATCGGTATTGTTTTTTTTTTAAATCGAAAAGAAAATCCAACCATTTTCCGGAAAAATCACTATTAAAGATTTTTGAAGATATCGTCTTTAAAATAATGCCTGCAGCAAAATATCATCCAACAACATTTTGATGTAAATGGAATATGGATAGGTACGTAATATGTCTGAGTGTACATCTCTATTGTTACCCTGCAGTTATAACACAGCTCCAGTAACATGGCCGCACATGAAAAGCATAATATCCAAGTAACTTACTTGGTCAGCTCGGATGATACCGATAATTAGTACAACGCTGCATCCGCCCTTCTGGGAATGTTAACATTTTCACATTCAACCAATATAATAATAGACATGCGGCCAAAAGATTTCAGTGTCGGTATTCATTTTCGGAAAATGTGCCTGCCTGCCTGCTTCTATATTTTGAGTAATGAGCACAAGCCACACATTTTCAATTGGTAACATTTTCGACAAAGCGCACATATTCATCAACATTATTTCATAATTATGAGAGAGCAGCGCGCAAAGTTTATGCAAAACAACAATTTATGGCTGTTGCACAAACTGTATGAAAGTTTTCGTAAATCGCCACCACCTTTAGATTTATTATTCCGAACATTTGGCATTTAGAGAGTAGCTGTTACAGGAAATCTGAAATGATAAAATGATATTATGCCGTGTGTTTTATAGTGCATAACTTCACTGTTTATTATGTATGGGAGTGTAGTCCTTAACATCAAAATAATTGGGTGGGTGATGCCGGCCGGGAATTAATTCAAATGATACATCTCTAATCTGATTTCTATAATAATTGCAGCTTCTTAAGTTGAATTAATAATATAAAATTTAATGACAATTCTCAAAAAGATCCCTTTAAATTGAATCACCTGTAATACTTGTAGCTGAATTGAAGTTCAGCGGTGAACTTTCAATAACCAATTTAAAAATATTTTTGCACACACTTCTTACAAATATTACCGACATAACTTCAAGCAACCACATTTTGAAGAAAAACACCCACAGCACAGAGTAGCCGCAACTGCTCAGTGCTCACACACAAAGACGTCCTTGTGTGATGAAAATGATGGCTAACAAATAAGGGCCACTCAATTTCACACACGCTCGTTCAATAAAGTTCCACAAACCATTTCGTTTACAGCAACATACACCCCACCCACACACATGCACAGAAACACACGAAACGTGAACAAACAATGCGGTCAATTTATTATGAGTCCTTTTTCATTTACTGTGGTGCTGCACATTTGTCTCGATTCAATTTAAGATAACACACACAAACTGAAGAGTGAAGAGGACAACGTGAAAAATTTTACACCATTTTTATTGAAGTCCTTCGGGTTGTTGGTCATTTTAGATCATTTTTCACGGAGTTTCCAATTTAGCAAACGAACATCGCAGCTACACAGCTTGGTGCATGGATGGATACATACAAGAGCAAGCATGCGAGAGAGTCTGTGGAAGATTGTGTGTGTACTGGGTTCATGTTATTGTGTTTTGTTTAGTTTGTGGAAGCGGGGACTGTGGCTACATTGGAGAAGTCCAGTGGATCAGCTAAGTTATATGCTGCCATTAGTTTATTGCTACAGACTGCAGACCGAATTGCAATTGGTTAAGACCTTAGTAAGCAAGGAGTGTGCTTTGCTTTTTCTCACTGATTGGTAACACACTAAATTCATATTTTTAGGTTTTAGTGAAATTGTTATCATAAAGCTCCAACAGTTTTACGAAAGGGAAAAGTGTCTGAAAATGTGTACAATTTCCACAATTATTGTTATTTCACTTTTCTCCTTTTAATAAGAAATCATATAAAATCTTCAACTCCCTCCCACATTAAATGTGTAAAATCGGTTGTTGCATGTATAGAGGTGTTTCCCTTGTATAAAAATTGTGAATGGCAATAAAAATGAAGTCGCATTTTATGTGAATAATGTCATATATTTCCGATAACATGGCATACTATCGACAGTAAAATGGCAATGAAAAAAGCTTACAGATATTTTTGAAGAAATTTCGATGAAGTCATAAAGTTTTTTTTATTCACCCCCACACCCTTATAAAGTTGTAACCTCCTAAAAAATCTGTAAATATATTTTGGGTATACTTGCACACGGTTTGAGCATTCACCCCACAAAATGTGTATCCTTAAAAGGACACACATTCATGTTTCATATTTATACACATCGAGTCCACCCGCATAACTCTGTTAAGCATTTAGGTACTCTTGGTGGATTACGGACAAAATCCTTGATTCAACATCAAGTATTTAGGTCAAAATTTCCGTGAGCTAATAATACCACCAAAATTTAAGTGACTAACAATGTTGGTGAGACAAACAATGCCATATATTAAATGTAGTAGAACTGCACAAATTATAATTTATTGTAAAATACGCAGCGATTTCAAGATCACTTCAACGCCGATTGCATGCAGCTTGACGAACTCAAATCGGACACACGCAGTGGAATAAAATTTCATCAAAACAATATAATGACTGCAATTACTAAGAATACCACTTGAACTCTTTAAAATGCACGCTAAACCTTCCTTACATGTGAGGAGTGAAATTTATAATTTAAATGTACTGCTATTAAATTTTCTAGCAAATTTAAATTATGACGTTTGAAACATATAATATGCATATGTAGCTACTCATATATTTACCCGTTCAATTTTGAGTAGGGACATAAACCGCCTCGAGTTATATCGCTTCTCGTTTTACTCGCGAACCATAAAAGACGTCAGTTATTTTATATAACATATTATATTTTGCTTTTGCTTCTTGTGTGAAGATTTGTTTAGAAAGGGGATAAAACGAGACATTTACATAAATATTCCTTATGTAAATATTTTTTGTGCATTTTTAATTTTCCCCCACATGAGTTCTGGTGTGCCTATTTGAAAAAACTTACACCTGCACTCAATGTACGTTGAGAATTGATTATTTCAATATTTAGATTCAAAAATTTTACAGCGCAGTTACAAGGAAAAGCTTAATTAAACTTAATTATTTGCAAATAAAAGTTTATCATAGAATATGCGATATTATATGTATTAATATTTTGAAGAGCAAATTGCATTTCCTTTCCTAAGTATATTATTAATAAACTCAACTATAATTGGCCAAAATTATAAAATTTTTCAAAAACCTTAAATTTGCTATTGCTATTAACCGCATTACGGTCTCAATTGTGCAGGCTGGAAAAGGAGTTTGAACATTTGAAAATTGTAGTTTTTGAGCTAAATTCTACTCAAATACTTAGCTTTTTTATTTGATTGACAACTTTAGAATCACTATTGAGATGAAACTGAATTTAAAAATCATATTTTA
Source organism: Sylvicola cinctus (assembly GCA_963854165.1). Taxonomy (NCBI): domain Eukaryota; kingdom Metazoa; phylum Arthropoda; class Insecta; order Diptera; family Anisopodidae; genus Sylvicola; species Sylvicola cinctus. The sequence goes on along the minus strand of OY974083.1, from coordinate 27,564,981 downwards.
TTCAATTTGGCAGATTTTAGTTTTTCTATCAGGTTTGTATTTTAATTCTACTCCTTCTTCCACTCCTTCATTCAACGCTAACAATAAATAAATTGATTATTCCCGACTATTGCGGAATTGGTCTAAAATTATCTTTGCATTATTGCCTTTCAAATGAGTGCCCCCACATCGGTTGTCTTTTTAATTTATATAAATATATAGATTTTGGTAATCCGACTTTTTTCCGAAAAAAAGTTGACGATGCAGAAACTAAAGAAAATATTAGAGAAAAATATGAGAATGCAATTCTTGTTTTTTCAAGGTCAGATGTTTCAAGGTCAAGTTATTGCCAAATCCAGTTTTTCTTGTATGGGAGCTCAGAAACGGGCCTACGATTTTCTTTATTTTCTCAACAACTAACCATCAAGCCTTAACAAATTTTGTGTAAATGCCAATTAAACTAAATTCGTTTAATATCCTATTTTTTCTAAACATGACGTATTGGTAAATCTGTTTAAAAAGGCAGTCTTGAAATGTACTTTACAACAAATCGTACAGTTCTGCAAACTAAAGGAAACCAACTAATATTTGTCACCCTTCTGCATATATGGGTCGTACAATTTGTTGAAACGTCTGCATAAAACCCACCTCGCAGTACTTTGTCTCAATTTTTTTTCCGGCGTCACTTACTGAATGTAATTGCCTATTTCCGGATATATGAAGAAGTCTCTTATTTGGTGGTTTATGAGCCATAACATCTTTACGACTGAATGCGTTGTTTTATAGCGTTGTACAATGTTACATACTCGTACGTCGCATCGTGTCATACGAGCACTCCATGAGCTTTATCGAAATGTTGGACAATTTATTTATATGCGCATCGCACACATGAATAATGTTATGTCAAAAAAATCTGTATAGGCAATCAAATTTTTTGATTGTATGTCGTTTATTTTAAAATTTAAATTTAAAATTTTTGTAGTTGATTGCACAAAATTTTGAATTTATAAGAAATGTAGTTTTGTCAATAAAAATGAAAAAAAAACGCCCGGAAGAAGGTTGCAAAAACTTCAATTCAAACTATAAAATTTCAAGTCATTTCCAAACTGTGAAAAGAGAAATGTTTAATTTCCCAAGGTAAATCCCTGTTAAATTAAACATTTTTCTATTCAAACATGCGCTACACTTAAAGTGCAGTTTCGTAGTGGCTGCAACCCAACAATCGGAAAATTTCATAATTTCCTGTGTATATTTGAGAATGGTGTATAGTGTAGCATAGGTAAACTGTAAAGTGTACACACTCAGTCCATAAACACGACAACAGAAGAAAAACTTTCTCTTCTGCTGCAGTAATGCGATAAAACTTTTTTTCCACAATCATTGTTTCTTGTTGTTTAGTTGCGTTTCTATTTACTTCTCGTTGAGCTGTGTATTTCCACAGAATTCGCTCAGGATGCACGAGCAGAGAGCATAATATACAGAAAAGTTTGCCGTGGGGGTGGGTGTTTATCAAGCATTTTTCGCCGCGTGCATTTTTCTATCCAGGTTAGGCTTTGCTGCTGTGTGTGCAGGTGTGTACGGTGTGCATGCATTTTGCATTGTTTGTACACGGAGTTTGGCACACATTTGTGCATGAAGTGCAATCTTATTGTATCCGTTAATGCATGCTGAGTTTTAGTGTATATGATTTTTCGTTCAAAATATGTAAATGAGCGTGCATGCAAACTAAAGTCGTTACCCTCAAGTAAGATAAATCCAGTTTATTGAAGCTGTCATCAAAGGGGAGGGAAGCGAGGTGCAGTGGATCGGCATAGGTGTAGTACGGCGTGGTATAAATTTGTAATCAGAAGTGAGATTGCACAGAATTCAGTGCTTTGATCAAGAATGCGGAAAATTGCATTGTTTTCGGATTTGTAGAGGATTAAAGCGCATTTTGTTTTGTGCTTAATATCTATTGTGTGTGCGTTGAAGTTTAACTACTTGTGATGAGAACGTAGAATTCTGAGTTAGTTGTGCAAACTTGAAGGTTCTCATTTATTTGTAATAAATTTAAAATTCAGAGTAATTTAAACATCAAAAATCCTGCAATTTAGTTGTTGCGGGATTTATGCACTTTGATTTCTTGTTGTGTATGAGGTAAAACGGCTTAAATTTTAGTAAATCCAGCTTAAAAACATTACTATTTGAATTCCCCTGAGCTGAGAACCTATATCATTAGCAATATTAATAATAACATTTAAAATTCTTCAATGAAATAGTTTCACAGGAATTTAACTCAGTCTTACCTCACTCTTAATTTGATACTGATTTTTGTATGAAATGTTTTTCCGACGTTATGTTGATTGCAAAAAAGAGCCCAAGGCGCAAAGATTGTTTGGACATTGAATTGCAGCAGATGTAATTTTTGGAAATGGGTTTCTAACAGCAAATAGCTACATAACAATAAGTAAGTAAATAAATAAAACGATCTATGGTTGCCCTATTCTCATAATGTGTACATTTATGCGTCTGTTTGGTAAGAAAATATGGAATGGGCTGTTTTGCCTGGGGCATCCCATGTGAGCAACAATGTGAGTGTATCAGTGTGTCGACGTGACCATAGAAAATATATTTTATTAAAGGGATGTGATTCAAACTTGGTATAAAGTAATGTATAAGTTGCAAGCAGAAAAAGCAGGCGATGCTTGAGGGGTTTATTATAATAATGCCATTAATTATTCTGGACTATACCTACTGGAAATAAAAATGACTGTTCGTTTCTCATGGCTGCACGCTCAATAATAACTAACTTATACTTACATATCCTATTTCTCGGTAAAATAAAATTTCGTTGGGCCATAATTATCGACGAACCCGGTACTCAATTTCCTGTGCGCAGAAAGCTAGTCAAAATAACATCCCGATAAGCCCATAGTCCACACACACACACATCGTAGTAGGAAATTTTTTAGTTTGACGGGATTTTGACCCATGGGAATTTAATTTTGAAAGGTTTTTTTTTTAATGGATTTTATTAAGCTTAAAGCTCGCGGTAAATTTTGAGAACGAAAAATTGATTTATGTGGTGAGACGAGTATTTGGTTACAGAAAATCAATGTAATTGTCTTTTAAGTCGAATAATATAAAGATTTTATAAATTCTAAAGTCGTTGCACAAATAAAAAAAAAAAATGGGTTTTTGATAATGCACAAAGTCGCAGTGATTCCTCCAAAATCCGTCTTAAGGATCATTAAACCAAAGGTGTGCGTTCGTGCTAATAAAACTGCCATTTTTAGTCAAATTGTTCGAGTCCTTTTTTATAACCTCAAAACTCAAAAATCTTGAAATCAAATAGCTTCAACGTACTATATTTTAAAAGTTTATATCCCTTTTTTGCAGATCTTACAGAGATATATAATTTCTTTGAATATGTTATGGTTTTGTGAGCAGCAATTCAAAGTTAAATTTATTATTGTAATATATCACAACCAATTTTTTTTCACAAAAATGACAAACTTAAAATTCAAGTTTGAACTTTGAATTTCAAATTAAAAAAATTATTTTCCTAAAGTAATTTTATGCTTCAAATTGTGTTTAAGAATCGCTCAGAACTTCGGTAACGTCAACTTCAAAGTCTTATGTCGCTTTCCCTGCGATGTACAATAGTTTATTTATTTAAATTCGATATAAAGAAACTAAAATTAATTTATACTTACTTGTCCATTATTATGGAAACCAAGTAAGTGATTAAAAAGCAATTAATCTCTCCCAACTTTATAAAAAACTTGAAAAAATAGAGAAACCCTAAATGTTCAATATAAATATTCAAAGAAGCAGCACAAATGTCTACAGGATGCATTGCTTACATACTCAGTGAAAACTACTACAAATTGAATGCAACCAAATTAGCCAAATCTGAAAGAAGCCCACTGGGAATACTCTCCCTTTGAGCTTTACTTGTGCGCTATTACTTTATAAAAAAATCGTTTACATCAGGAGGAAGCCATTTTCACCACTACGACGTATTGGATGTACACGACGATACTGCAAAATGTCTGCAAAAATATGCTCGCTACTCATCCATTCAATTTTTTTTCCATTCTCTATAAAAACCAGCAAAAATGGTAATAAGAAGAATGGAATAATATGTAAAAATTGTCGTCACGTTAATGCGCTGTTGCTGCTGCTGCCGCATAGAATACTATTTTGCATATTTATTATGCATATACATACGTATATAGGAGCAGAGCACAGGGGAAGCTAATATAATATTCAAGCAAAAACTACATGCCCTTGATGCAATAACCATTACCTTGCCCAAGCGCAATTTATAAAGAGAGACAAGATATAGCTGGGTGGTCGCATCCCTAACTATTCAGGGTTCACATTTTATTATACTTATCCCATATTACATAGAGTGACACATGAATTCAATTTATTCATGCAAATTCAGCTGAATTCGCGATGTGTGATAAAAATTACATGAACGAAATATGTCCCCAGAGTGAATAAAAATGCGGTGATTTTTCAGTGTGCATATAAGAAAAAGTCTTTGTGAGTCATTCCCGCAATGGCTGTACAAGTCGAGTCGTGTGCCAAATGCCAATAATGTGAATGCATGAGCGAAGTCGTTTCATTCACTTATTTAAACATAACTCTTTTCGCTTGATTACACTCGATTTTTGATGTTGAAATGTTGAATATTAACTACTATTGTGCTCGTATATCAGTAAGTAATGCGGTTTCTTTTGGCTTGGTTATTTATGATAAAAATGCTGTGTCCTGGAAAATTTTGTGAGACATTGTGCATTGTTCGTTTTTCACAAAAACTGTATAAGAACTCGCGAAAGATTGTGTAAAGGGAAGAAAACATAAGATAACATTAAAAGGCTAGTTCTATGGGTACTATGGGTAAAGCCAGTAAATAGGAAGCATTTGGGAATAACAAATTTGATCGTTTATTACGTCAAGGGCTGGAAAGCACATGAAACAATTTAAAATACAATTTTTTTGTAATTATGTATTTATGTATTGAAACATTGAATAATTCAGACTGCACTTGAAGTCACTATCATATGAAAATAGAACATTGTTGTATATAAGTTTCCCGCATTTATATTTTTAATGTAGCTGCAGCAAGTTATAAAACAGAAGATGTTGCCGATCCTTAGGTTAGCATTCTTAAGTGCATCCATTCAACAAAACGCAAAGAAGACGATTTCTCTGGTAAATGTAACAAGTTCAATTTTCTATTCGTTGTCTGGTGTTTGCTGCATTCATCTTTACAACGATATGGTCTATATTAGAGTGGATAAAATATCCCAGAAGCGGAAATACTCAAGCCAAATACAAAGCAAGAAAAACATATTATCATTGAGGATGTGCTTTTCCACTTAAGGTTTGCTATCACAAATCACATCCTGGCTTTCTTTGCTTCACGCGTTCATCTCCTTCTAGTTTCTACACATATATATCTGGCACTGTATATTTCATACAACGTGCTTCTTTATAAGCTATGTTATTCTGCTGCAGCATCGCCACTCGCGCTCGTCATTCGCTTTCCTCGATTTTAAACTCAAGTACGATCCACCATGTGAAGTAACTCGATTTTTGAGATCGCGACATTTTCGGCAAACAATGTAATGATAAAAAAACACCTTTTTTTAACTGAGTCCAAAAAATAGTGGGCTGAAATTATAATATTATAGTATAGTTGATAAAAATGAGATTTACTTGCTTCATTATATTGTTGCTTAAATTTAGAAAATCTTGAAATGCTAAGCAAAGATCCGTAGTCCGTACATATTGTAAGTTAAGCAAAACAAAAGTAGATGCTTAAAAACGGCTTAACCATTTTGATAATTTTCAAGCATACATCTGAACAAAACGTCATTTACCGTACATTTATACAAATGATCCTTAGAGCTAATTTAATGGAATGAACTCGCAGATGCCTTAAGCAACTTGAAAAAGAAAACAACTATTACATGAACATAGTCCTATGTAATACAAAAATATTTGCCGAACATTCTAAGGTCTTACCATACTTCTAAAATCTCAGAAACCTTGAATTTATTAATTTTTTTAAATTTATATACGACCCCAAGGAGAGCTCCATGACCCCAAGGGCTTATAGAAATATTTGTAATCCGACTTTTGTCGGAAAAAAAGTTGATGATGCAAAAACTCGTTTTGACACCTCCTGAGTCCAAAAAAGTGGTCTAGAAAAAATGTGCAAAAGTACGACCGTACGCCGTATGCCGTACGCCGTACTATAGAAAAATGGTCGAAAAAAAAAACTTCTAAACTACTGGACCGATTTGTATGAAAATTTTTTGTAAACTATTAAACAAAAATATGAGAATAGGATCTTAGATTTTTCGAGGTCAGATCCTTCAAGGTCAAGTTATTGACAAAAGAATTTTTTTTCGTATAGGGGCTCAAAAATGGGTACTACGATTTTTTTAATTTCCACAACAATTAATTTTCGAGGTATCTTAAACAAAACTGCATATATCCGATATCCCGCTAGATGCTCCTTCTGGCGAAAAAGGGGGTGGACAATGACAAACCCCACTTTTCTATCTCAGCCCCCTTGCACAATATCAAAAAAATTCTTTCAGATTATTGTAGTAGGATAAAATCAGATAAGAAAATCTGCGGAACATTTCAAGGTCAAAATCGAAAAATTCAAGGTCAAACTTTTTATATCTCAGAAACCTTTAATATTTTTTTAATTTTTTTTTCACATTATTGTAGGTTTAAATGAGACAAAAAAACTTGCTGAACATTTCAAGGTCGAAATCGGAAATTTCAAGGTTCGACGAACGGCGTACCGCTGTTATGTCCAATTAATTTGGACTAGTAATTAATAATTAAATGAAACATTTAATTTCAATTTTAAAAAGAAAATATTTATTTATAAAATTTAATAATTCTTAATTTTAAACTTAATACTATTCACCCGACGCGACTACACTTAACTAATTGCTAAAACTGACTGACGCCGGGACTTATGTGGATCTTATTCTTATACCCTGAACCGGAGGGGAAGTCTTTGAGATGATGATACACACACCCAGGATGATGACTACAGTCATCATCCCTTGTTGCATTTTCTGTTCTTAGAAAATCTAAAAGGATGGATTTGTGCAATGCACTGACCTCACAAGTGTTGCTCTTATTGATACTGTTTCAAGTTTTATTACGGTCGATTCTGGGAAGTGCATGTTTTCACATGCGTGTGAATGCCGCCTTTGATGCATGAATATAGCACCAACTAATAAAACAAAATACAGGATCAATAGAAATAGGAGCAGATAAAAGAACAGAAAATAGCCAGATGTGTGTTCGTCCTGTTACAGATCGTATTCAAAACATGTAAAGAATATGGCTTTACCAAGAATATTGTGTTTCGAAATACGGTCTATAACACGGCGCACGTATCTCAGAAACCCTAAATATTTTTGAAATTTTTTTCACATTATTGTAGGAATAAATGAAATAAGAAAACTTGATGAACATTTCAAGGTCAAATTTTGAAAACTCAAGGACATATTTTTACAATGAAAATGTTTAATTCAAATACTATGTGTTAAGGGTACTATGATGTTCTACATTATTGATAATCTCAATAAAAGTACCAATTTTGGACAAAAATCAAGGTCAAAATTAAGAAATTTCAAGGTCAAATTTTTCATATCTCCGAAAAGCTTTATTAAAATGTAGTTAAGCAACAGTCGTATATAAATTCACACCTCGCTCTCCCTGCGATGTAGTTTTTTTTACATTATCGTAGCTTTTAAAATGATAAAAAACATTTTAATGCCAAAATCTGCGAATTCAAGATCATTTACTATTTATTTATATCTTTATTTAACCCTTTGTTCCCGACTTCAAAAATAGTTTTTAATAAATTCCCACCTCGGTCTGCTTACGATCTATTTATTTTTTTTAGCGAAAAAATGTTTTTGGCCTTAACTTGACGAGAGATGTGACCTTAAAAAAAAAAAAAAAGTATTTATAAACTATTTTACACATGACATGAAATATTCCGGATCCTCTTTGTGTGTCACCGTATTGATGCTGATTTCTGATACCAATTAATAAATACTTTTGACACATGTATTGTAATTAGTAATTACATAATTACATATTAAAGTGATGACACCGATGTGTATAGTTGAAGAGAAATATAAAAAAAAGCCACCACAAATTATTTTGATTTCATGATTGAAATTTTTTTTATAAAAATGCAGGAACACATTTTGACACTCCAAAAGAAAAATACAAAAAAAACTCTTTTAAAATGTATATGTCCGCATTTTTCATAGAATTTACCAGTCAATTTTAGGCATTGTTCAATTTAAGATTTCAAAGTCACGTGTCTATGGTAAAAACATGGTCAAAATGATAGTTTTCAAGAAAACAATTTGCATCCGTAAAATTCGCCTTAGGCCAAAGGATGTGCGCCTTGGAATCCTTCTTATACCGTCAGCATAGGATTCATCGAATTGCGTGGGCCTTCTATTGCTTCAGCATTGTTAATCGTAAATCGCAATAAATTAAAAAATTAAAAAAAAAGGTTTACTTTCTTTTCTTTACTTTGTCTTTCTTGAAATTAAACTCAAAACATTGAGAGCAAAAATTTCATTAAGTTTCTTTTTGAACAATTCATAAATAATGGTCTGCCGACATTCATGATTTAAATGCCGTAAGCAACTAAGTAGCTCCCTAATTTATCGACATCTTGTTGGCAATGTGAAAAGATTAATGTAATTTACTTTGCAGCATCCGTCTCCTGTTTATTTGTGGGCAATTTTCCTACTTGCCGCACGTGCTATCCAGTGCTTAGATTGGAATTGGCTTGGCAACTCAGTGAATTACTTACTTCAAGGTATATACGGGCAATTAAATGAAGAACAATGAATGGTATTTAGCCGCACGGATGAAACGATAATCACATTTTCTCTTATACCCTCAAGCTGCAGTAGTCATTCACATTTTGTATATAACTAATACAGTGGATAATAGTCAAAAGTATATTATGTGAAACACAAATGAATGTACGCATGTGAGTACAATAAAGTTTAGTTACGTTTCGTTGCAACAATGATAAGTTGCGCATACGTTTGTCTCCATCAAGAATGCATAAAACGGCGCAAGCCGATGAGTTCAAAGGGTGCACTAGTCATAGTTCTTTTCAATAAAACAATGGTAGAACTTCACAATATAATTTGTGCGAATTGAGATTATAGTTGAATACAACAAAGAAAGCTTTGCCAGCGTCGGTAAATTATTATTGACATAGACAGACAATTCGCAGACGTACTTTTAGGTCGCAATTTCAATTTAGCACGCAGATCATTACACAGGGGTGAACAAATGATAAAGGGTTGAAAATGTTTGACGCGAAATATCCTATTAGACGCAAAAGCTTAAGTGCCTAATTAAAATTGAGTTTTTTGTTTGAAGAAATTTAAATGTGCAAAGGAGTCACATTTATTCACAATATGTGTCAACGTTATCAATTTTAATTCTGATTACAATACATACGTAAAACAACAGACATTATTCCATGTGGTTTTTGTGAAATTAGATTATTTTATTTAACAATAGAATTCCGCTTTTTAAAACAACATATTGTTCAGAGCCACGCTCGAGTTCCTCCGCGAGTTTAAAATAAAAAACAACGACAAATCCTATTAGGGTATTTTATTTTTTACTAGAAAGTATATTTATGCGCCTAAAAAAAGGGTGTATGGTGTTGTAATAAACTTCATTTACATTCAACGATAAATGAAACATAAAATTCAATTTGCGCCTTTCGCAAAAATTAAATAAAATTTAAATATTATTATTAATCACAATTATAATTGATGCAATATTTTTAAGTCCACGCGTTATGAGTCGACATAAAGATGCAAAATATTAACTGAAACAATGCGGTAAATACATGGTTTCTCTTATTTTAAATATTTATATACGCAGACTGCAAGGGTGGAGAAATAAAATTAAAACATTAAAATTTTAATAGTAATTGTTTACGACAGGAAGACAATTTTGACAGCATAATTTAATTGTATAACATTAACTTGCCATTTTACTTGGCTCCTCGCCCCACACGCCCCGGGAGCTGCTGTTATTTGGTCCGTCGTTAAATCAATTACATCGCATCATTTGTATACTGAATGGTGTGGCTTGTGCATTTCTGGTATTGTTTATTTTCTTTGCAGCAACACAACAATGATCGCCGCCATCAACGTGTGTTGGTTTTAAATGTACAATTTTAATTCGGTTTATAGGGTTGTATGTTACGGAGCAGAAAATAAAAAACATCAATTCATGGAATATTCATGTGTTTGCTGGTTTATTGAGTTTTTATGAGCCAAGGGGCCATTGTTATTAATGATAAGTTTACAGCGGAACTGCAGGCATAAACAAAATATTAAATTTAATTAAATTTATTGAGTAATTAAGTAAAATAATAAAATCACTTGTTATGATATTCCTTTGGAATATTGTGCATTGCAATTTACAAAGGCGCTCTTACGATTCATGAAACATTTTATTCAACCGTTTAGAATTGTTTTTTTTTTGTAAAGTACAACATTATTGTGACTTGATGTTTTTCTGAAACATCGTCGTATGTCCGTCTTCAGAGAATTACCAGAGAAAACGATGTGCTTATACAATACTTCTGCAACATTTTCCTCCTTACCCGCACCTTCGTTGATTTTTTGTTTCAATTGCGGTCACATCCGGAAAACAATGTTGTCTTTTGTGTTTTTATGTGCATGCACGTGTGTATATTGTGCCTTGAGTTTAATTTATAACTTCTTGTAAAGCGGCTGCTTTTCTTGCGCCCAAAAAAGTTTTGTTTCATTGGGTCTTGTTGGGGAGATTTTCATTACTCAGTTTGAAACAGCTACAATTGTATTCCAAAAGATAACTTCCGTTGTAATTTGTTTATGTAGTTACATAAAATTAAATATATACCAAATAAGCAATCCAAAGTATATTTGTGTATACTGTTATAGGCATTATTTGGCCATGTATTTAACTGAAGCACAATGCTGAAGTCAATTTTTTGCTAAATTACTCAAGCATGTTATTTAACGACTTTGCAGTGGATATTTTCAACAGGCACTGTCGCTGACTGTTGCAATACAATTTACTGCAAAATTCTAACCATTTGTAAAACGTTACAAAGATAATTATTCAGTAAGAGCTTTAATATTGCAACTTTATAATATGCATTCTAAATGAACTATTAGCAGAAACCGTTTTACAGTCGCATTGAATGACGTAGCATTTATCAAAGAGCATGCACAATTGTATTTGAAGAAACATTTCGTTGGAATTTAGATTCACATTATTGAAATAATTTGAAGCATTTGCTTCGTTCTTTGATCTTAAATCAAGTTAAATTCTTCAAAAAGAAATGAAATGTAGAAAAACATTAACGGTTTAAGCTTTATTTTATGTTGCAAATGCAATCAAATTGTTTAAAATTGTAGTACTGCATTCACTAAATATCCAACTTCCGTCTGAACAATTCAACAAAAAAGAAAGAAAGAAAATACGCTTTATGCAATGCAACGTTTGCTTGCAGTTTCATTCAATTGTATTTATTTACTTTCTGCGTCGTCAACTTCCGCCCTTCTCAGAAAGACTTAGCGTTTTTTCGCTTCCGTCCTCTTTGCTAATGACGCAAATGGCACTTTAATTCTTGCGGTACTTTAAATGGATGACAATGCATCATTCAAGAATCTATGGGAATGGGTGCAACTTGCAACTACTATTGAAAAATTATTGAAGCTTCCAAGTATAACCTTATTTTAATCGCATTCTAGTGAACATTTTCATTAATCCTATTTTTTAATTAATATTTCCACAGATTTAAATTGTATTGCAATTGCTGCTAAAAATGTGCATGGCTCAACGCACGTTACTCTGATCTTTACTTAATCTCGGGATTAAGAATGTCAAGAGATTAGGAGTTATGTTTGTCGTTGACGGAATTTTGGCAGTCAGAATTTTTGTTACTTCAACAGGGTGGTTGTTTTTAAAATTGCGCTTATTTATTAATTACAAGTACAAAATTTGGGTACAAAGTACGTATTTAGGAGTAGCACTAAAACGGGAATATTATTTAATGCTAATAACATTAAAATTTAAAATCAATAAAATTGATTGTAAAAGTTATTAACGGCTTTTTTGGAACTTAAATGCTTTTTAATAGCACGTTGGCGTAATGTATTTTGTACAATTAAAAATTGATTTTAAACATAGCAAATAGCAATTACGAAAATATGTAAATTTCCCGTGCCCTTTTATTGAATGCCATATGTTATTATTTGGCATTGATAGTATGAATTAAATGCAGTCATAAAAATATACAATTGCAACACATAATGAATTTAATGCAAGTAATCATGTATTTGAGATCTTTATTGATCACGGCGACTCTTTTTATGTTTTATGTATAAAGGTCACATCCCATAAACTAACCGTGTAATGTGACACATTTTCCTGTACTCGAATTGTGTACACAATGCGAATGGTGTGGATAGATAGAAACGACAAAGTGTAAACAGTGGAAGTTCAAGAAAGTCAATAATTGAACCGCAATGTTTATTTTCCGAACATATACGCATTATAAGTTCTCTAATGGCTTGGAAGCAAACTGAATTGTATTGTTGACCTCTATCGAAAAGATGAAAACAATTGCATTTGATTTTTCATCGGATGTATAGTATAGCCCTGAATTCACAAAATTCTCAGTGTCAACACGTTTGTAATTGCAAACTGTAGTTAATTGCTCAGAATTTATTTGTGTTGTCTTTCTTGTTTGTGGCTGCACCCGTAAACTGCATTTGGATTTTGCATGTTTTGCGAGTACTTTTGCTGCGTGGTTTCATTATTTATGTTTACTTCCGTTTTGTAAACAACATTTACCGTGCAAACTGTTTATATATCAAACTGGAAAATTACAGAGGTCATGAGTTTTCAGTTTCGTTGTTTTATTTAAGTTACTTAAAAGCATGTCACTCAAGATATGACAAAATAAATGAAATTACATCATAAACGTTTTATTAAACATTTGCTTACTTAAACTTTTCAATTTCTTCATTTAACATTCAAAGTTTTGAAGGACGTCGGTATAATTTTTTTTTTGCTGTTTACAATGTCCAAAATCAACCCATAATACCGGATACAAAATTATAGCAGTTCCAAAAGGTAAATCACAACTCACAGAAATAAATACATCTGGTATACAATGCCTAAAAGGGTGAAACAACATAATGAAAATTGATCTCTTGTTTAATTTCATTATGCGTATACTTTTTCTATTGTTTGAATTCTTAATTAAAAATCACTTTTCCAGCCGTGAAGTTTCTACAACAGTTCACTAGAACACCCTCGCGGGCACGACCATGACAGACTGCGTAAAATTCCCTAATTTGGGGTATTTGGAATTTTGTTTAAAGTGAGTTGTATTGTTTTGTGATTCTTAAAAGCTTCTAATACTTGATTACATTTATGGTGATAAAATTATTCTGTACTGAAATTGTATTGAATGTTTATTAAGAAAAATGACTTGAGTGAACTGCGTTGGTAATAATTTTTTTTAAACAGTTTTGCTTCACTTGAACGATGAATAATTGTAATCAAAATAAAATTCTACAATTGTACACTCGTTCATTAATTATAATTAAATATGTCCTTAAAGCAATTAAAACATTTTCTAAACTTTAAATTTGGAACACAATGTGTGTGTTTAAGTTAAAATGCATTTTTCTTCATGGTGCACATAAAATGTTCAAAATAAACTGAAGCATTTAGAATTCAATTGCAAAACAAAGTGACCGAAAGGTTCACATGTGCAATTTTTTATCTCATATCTGCACTGTTATAATATGAATAAAAAGTCACACTAAGCACAGTATCTCCTGCTACATAATTACAAGACATTAACAGAGATAAAACATCTCGAAAGTACCTGCTGCGAGAACACAGTTCAGGTGGCATTGTGACCATCTGCGATGCAGCAGTGTGCAAATTGATGGTATCTTTGTTCGAAATCTTATTAGGATTTTAAAATGAAACTCTACGTAATAATGTGTTGCAGTATTGGCGCAAAGCCAAACAGTTTCCAGAGATAAAAATGAAAACAATTAAGCTTGACATAATGGTCTTTTGTAGATCGTAGTTATATAGTGCATCTTTCCCTCGGGATGGTTGTGTCGTCTAGTCTTCGTCCTCCACACAAATGGAGCTATGATTTAATTTGGTTGTTTTCAGTTATCTTTTTATTTTGATTATAGCCTTTTTTCTTTTTTATAATAAACTTTATTTTTTTGGATGGTTTGAAAAATATAAAATCCCACATATCAGGAATGGCACATTTTTGTCTATTTGTAACAATAAACAATTCAGTTACCACCTTATGTAACATCAGCTCTGCTATTATATATGGGATTGCAAAACAGACACTCTATTCAGAAGGGTAAAAGCATTTGTGTTGAGCTCATCCGATGATCCGAATCATAGCTTACTTTTTTCACAGAGTATTTCGAGAATATCCGCATTATTTCGAGGTTAAGCCTTTCACCCTTAAAAATCTCTAGGGCATATTTATAAGCAGTGCTTTTTAGAATTTACTACTTATCCATCATGTTATTGCGGCGTAATATATTCTTCCGTTCGCAATTTTCCAAAAAAAAAAATGTTGCAGAAGTGAGGTTTTTTCGAAAACTACGTTTCCGTGAAATGTTGATAAGTTGTACAAAATTAAATTTGGTGCAAAATGGAATGCCCCGCCGTTCCTGTTTCTGTTTATTTCAATCAACTTTAAAATATAATTTTTTCATTACTCACAAATCTTATACATCAGCAACCTTCTTCAAAATTCAATTGTATTAATAGTTCAGTAACCATAAATATTTTGATTTTAATGTTAAAAATATTATTTCCCAGAATATATCTTCAACGAGAACATTACACCACATTTACTAACATAATAAATACATACTTTGCTCTCCTTGCGATGTATTTTTTATATTTTTTTAAGTAAAATATTTTCCCATATTGTCTAAACTTTGAGTACCCTCAGTGCCACGCACACGTAAAATTTCGCATCGAAATAATATACTTGTTCGGCTGCATACACGTCTTGTATTTAATTCTATATCCGCATCATGCCGATGAAGTTGACTATGGTGCAAAGAACGAAAATAAAAATTGAGATGTTTAAGATCCCTTGACTTATACATTAGAGTGGAGCACGGTTGTATGGGGGAAATCTGAAAGTCATCTGATCAGAAGAGCCTAGGGCGCAAAAGATGGGTAATTGATAGGCCTTCAATTTTTGGTACTACACTAAATCCAAAAAATCAACTCCTGAGGAGCACCACGCCTTTGAAATTTTGATTTTTTGCAAAAATACGGGAAATTTGGGGTTTACGGTATCATAACTCGGCAACAAACAAATTCACGAAAAAACTGTCTTCTATAAAGTTTTAGCCCATTTCATTAGTAACAATTTACTAGTATAAAGTTTTACCGAAAAATGCAAACTTACGATTTTACGTAGTTAAAACCCATGGAGGGTTTCACTATTTTTTGAAAATTCCATATAAGTCAGTTCTAATTACAGAATCTTTGGGGTTTACGACATCATAACTCGGAAACTAATAATTTCACGAAAAAACTGTCTTCCATAAAGTTTTAGCCCATTTCATTGGTAATAATTTACTAGTATATGGTTTTCTCGAAAAATGCTTACTTACGATTTAATGTAGTTAAAACCCATATAGGCTATCCCTATTTTTTAAATTCCGTATAAGTCAGTCCTAATCGAAGAAGCGTTTTAAATAATGAAATGTTTTAATGATTTATAATAAACTAATCAGTTATTTGTAAAGAGGGGTATTTCCTTTCTAATTTATATAAATTTATTCCATAAAAATTGGTAATTATTTTTATAACTGGAAATCAAAGCAATAAAATCATACGCTTGCACGTACGGCAGATAGGTTTGGTGTTTCAGATCGAGCCGTAGCAGCTATAGCGACGTCACTACTAGAAGATATTGGCATCGTCAATGAAGCCGATCAACAGATGGTGATTGACCGTCTGGTGCGTCGAGCACGGAAGCGGTCAAGGAATGATTCCGGAAAGGATAGTGATGGTATTCCGATACAAGCACTGTTCTTTGATGGTAGAAAGGACAAACCTTTCAACATAAGGAAAACCGTCCATTGACTATCGTGGAAGAACACATAGTTCTTCTCGCCGAGCCAAACGCTAGATTCATGGGACACGTGTCACCGACTTCAGGTTCAGCATCAAATATTTTAGAGGCAATCGAAATATTTCTTGTCGATAAATCTATAGCGACGAAACTGTGTGCTGTTGGATGTGATGGTACTATCACTAATACAGGATCAAGGGGAGGAGTGTTATCCCTTTGGGAGAAGAAGTTGGATCGGCCGCTGCAGTGGCTGATTTGCTTGCTCCATCAAAACGAACTCCCGCCTCATCATCTTATGATAAATTTAGACGGAGTCACAAGTGGCCCACGTGCTTTTTCGGGAGTTATTGGCAAATTACTTGTTAATTGTGAAAAGTTACCGGTAACACAATTTGAACCCATATATGTTCCGACAACTGGGTGACGATGACTGGAGTAGACCTCAGTACAGAGCAATCATATCTGTACGACATTTGTTTGGCGGTAATGTCAGGGGTTTGCTCTTTGAGGCTCTCCAAAAAACAGCCAGGGAAATTGGCGCATTCACGTTGGCTGACAACTGCTAACCGCATTCTGCGTACATACGTTGCAACCCATTGGTTCTTCCGAAGAATTGAAGACATTGGCTGCATATGTGGTAAAAGTTTATGCACCGTGTTGGTTTAGCATTCAGAAGGAGCCATCATGCGTTAATGGAGCCAAACACATGCATAATGCTATCAAATGGAGCAGATATCTTCCTTTAAATTAAAGCAATAGTTGATCCCGTAATCCAACATAATAGCTACTTTGGGCACTATGAAAATGTCTTGCTGGCTATGATGTTTGATAGCCAGAGTTTTATACGTGACCTGAAAAATTATTTGTTTTCGAGTTATGATGCCGTAAACCCCAAATTTTCCATATTTTTGCAAAAAATCAAAAATATTTATTGCTTTGATTTCCTGTTATTAAAATAACTACCAATTTTTAAGGAATAAATTTATATAAATTAGAAAGGAAATACCCCTCTTTACAAATAACTGATTAGTTTATTATAAATCATTAAAACATTTCATTATTTAAAACGCTTCTTCGATTAGGACTGACTTATACGGAATTTAAAAAATAGGGATAGCCTATATGGGTTTTAACTACATTAAATCGTAAATAAGCATTTTTCGAGAAAACCATATACTAGTAAATTATTACCAATGAAATGGGCTAAAACTTTATGGAAGACAGTTTTTTCGTGAAATTATTAGTTTCCGAGTTATGATGTCGTAAACCCCAAAGATTCTGTAATTAGAACTGACTTATATGGAATTTTCAAAAAATAGTGAAACCCTCCATGGGTTTTAACTACGTAAAATCGTAAGTTTGCATTTTTCGGTAAAACTTTATACTAGTAAATTGTTACTAATGAAATGGGCTAAAACTTTATAGAAGACAGTTTTTTCGTGAATTTGTTTGTTTCCGAGTTATGATGCCGTAAACCCCAAATTTCCCGTATTTTTGCAAAAAATCAAAATTTCAAAGGCGTGGTGCTCCTCAGGAGTTGATTTTTTGCATTTAGTGTAGTACCAAAAATTGAAGGCCTATCGATTACCCATCTTTTGCGCCCTAGGCTTGGTCGAAATTCCACCACGCTCCACCCTATTATACATGCGGTGAAATTGACAGAGAAAAACTTTTTCGGATATAGGCACGTAGTAAGTGTGTGTCTTACGCTTTTAAATGGATGCCACACAGATAACTGATCCCTTGAAAGAGGGTTTTGAAAGGATAACATGAGGACCATCAGGCAGCTTGTATAGCGGTTTTTTTTTGTACCTATACTTAGATACGTTATGTTGCCTGTATGCTTGAAAGAAAAACAAAAGCAAATGCTTATAAAGTGGTGCGCTGGTGCGGGTGGGATTGGTAGGCGAAAGCAGTAACAAAATACGGTAAAAGCAACTCAAAAGTTTTATCCCCCTTTTTTGGTACAAATATGATCGATAAAATCCCACCTTGTCATTGAAAACTATTCTTGAACCATATCAGATTACCTACATATGAAAAGAGAAATCTTAAATGGATTTTGAGGGCGGATATTTTTATTTTGTTTTATTATAAGTTTGCATTTAAATTTACTTTAACCTCATTTTATTATAAACTACATATTCGTTAAAAAATGTCTAACTTATTTGGTTTGAGCTGATTTCCGTGATAAAATACACCTTATTTATTATTAGTTCCTTTTATCTTCTTCAAGGAAAAAAAATATGGGAGAGGCATCTTCCTGGAAAATATTTGTTGTTTGTGCGCGTTTTTTTGTAACTAAAATGTAATGTTCAAATTGCGATATTCCAAAGAATTTGTGTATCAAATAAAAAGCACTTCAATCCAATTCATATCAGTTTCATAACCTTGTACTTAATTCCACTCACTGATTCAAAGAATCAATTTAAATTGAATTCAGTGAACCGCGACAAAATATGTAAAAATGAGAGGAAAAATATTAAAAGTCAATATAAGAAGTGAAATCAATTTTATTTCTGACTGTTGCCAGAGCGATTACATCTTCTCTAGCGTTTGGAAAATTATATTATTGTTTGTTGTTGCAACAATAAACTATATTTATGTTTACAGAAATAATGATTAAATTACCACGTGCCACGTATGACGTGTGGGTATTGTATTGAAAATTGTATTGAGCAAATTGTCGCAATATTATTCTAAATTTAAATAATGCAATTTACTCAATCCAATTTACGCAAAAACCACATACAATGTTAATAATTACTAAAAGTTAATTTCCAGAAACAAAATACAAAATTCGAATGAATGTACTTTATGCAGTAACTAATATGTGTCATTGAATGGCACTGTAAATTAGGTTTTGCATACAACTTCCATACAGTAAATGCGAAATTATCAATTATCGAATTAATTAAATTTTTTTTCTATTTATTTGTATAACACACATTGGCCACGACGCGTAAACCTAATTCAGTGTTGGTAATCATGCAAAATACTGTCAAGCATGCAACGATTAATGGCAATAAATTTCAAATTATTCGTGAACCCGCATCCACCTCATGCAGCCACTATTACTGCTGTAGCAATCGTGCTCTATTTGAATTAAGTGCTGTGTATTGCACAATGTGTAATGTGCATCTACAATCTATGTGCATATATATTAATATGTTTGACAGTGTTGAATTGAAAATGCATGCACTCGAAGCAATTAAAATTATTATTTTCGTAATGTTGTTTAATAAAGCGAACAACAACAAAAAAAAAAAACAATAACTGCAAATATTTGTCACGATTATTACAAAATGGGAATATCCTGGAAATGTTGCAGTACCAAACCAGATACGATATTGCATTATTAACAACCATATCACTGTTGATTTTACCTTCCCTTTATTAAACCAAACACAGAAAACTTTTCAATGTTTGTTGAATGTAAATAATTCAATGCAATTTAATATTCGGACAAATGGCCCTAACATTGTTATCAACTCTTTGGCCTAACACCAGCATAATTTCACAGGATTTCACGCCTCCGTCAGAATTACATTTTCACCTAACACGAATTTATTCTTGAATGCCATTACTTTAATTACGTTTTAAAGCATAAGTGAGAGTTTCAATAAAAAAGATGTTTGTGTAAAAAGTCTATTTCTAGTATTTAATAATCCAATAATCAAAATAGCACTAGTACCGTGTGCCTTGGATGCGTGAACCCACCGGATGCTGTTAATGTTTGTGCCTGCATATTTTTTATGGTTGTTGTGGGATTATGTGACCCATCGTAATGGGATGGAATATAAATACCAGCGTGGACGTTTACAAAAGCGTCCCAAAATACCATGTTAAAGGTGAACATTTCATGGACGTTTTAAATATTTGGAATTTAATTCCCGAACATAAAAATGCTCTCGTCTTTATTAAATTAAGGAGTGTGAAAATAAAGCCCAAGCAACTGTACAATGTACATAAATCCATAAGAAGCCAGTTATATTCAGGGGAAAAGGATATTTTTTTTCTTCCATTAAAATTATATATTGGAGACCAATCTCCGTTCCAGATCAGCACTGGGAAATGACATTGTTTTAAAATTGGATTCACATAAAATCCTGGTAACATATCCTTATACTTTCAGCTGCTTCAAAGTTACTAATTTCCCCTAGTAGATGATGTTAACACCGCCTTTTGCTGTATTACCGACAATCACGTTCCACGAGTATAATAAAAATGTAATTATAAAATGAGACGTGTTTCTATTACACGTATTTTGTAACTTTGTGCAATTGTGTATACTCATGCTCAGGCAATAACCAGGATATTTCTTAATTAAAGTCATGCGGAATGTGTTTTGTGTATTACACGTCTTCCCTGCGACAACCCGCTTCCTTGATCTTGTATTTAATAACTGCACGCACACACAGACGTACGCTGCTGCCTACTCACCTGCGAATAACTTCAAAACGCGCAATAAATTGAAGCAATTAGTAAGTCGATTGTGTTCATAAATCATATTTTCACCCCAGAAATCTATTCCAATTAATGTGGTGGCGGTCTTTCACCTGTTCGTCGTTGTCGTCGTCGTCGTCGTCGTCGACGTCTCCTTTGTCGCAGCGTATAACCTTTATACCGAGACGAAGCCATGCGCTTGAGCTCTAACGACCTGTGACGTAGATACCCGTTCGACACACGCGTGTGATTACATTCAAGTGCGGCAAAAATATTATGAAAATTTCCATAAAACGAACAATTCGCCAATCAATTACACCAATTGATTGATTGATTCGTAGCGCAACGCTGTATATTATATGAACAGCCAAATAAATATAATCTCGCCCATATTATATTATTTCTTTCAAGTATGTTGCCATCCAGCCATGCTACACTGCAACATGATTAATTGATTATGCCAAGGATAAAACGCTAAGTAAATCATTCATTATACTTTAAATGCTCGCAATAACGCGACGCGACATGGTGCGACGGAAGTCCCAAAAGATACATTCGAAATACGCGCTACGAGGGTTTTCACGGCTCTCTCTCCCTTTGGTATAAGAATCTATTTGCAAAAGCATTAAAATCACATTGGTTCGGGCGGATGCTTTTGCACAGTGTATAGTGTGTACCGTTTTTCCAGATCTAACTGTATATACATTTATTGTTGATTTGCAATGGAGCTTATTTTGCTTTATGTTTTCCGCCCGCAGTGATTGATGAACTCAAATGAAGCAGATATGCAATAAACAATGAAAACATAAAACTATTTGGCAACTACTGAATTGCTATATACACACATACCCATTTGGTTGCTAACCCAAAGCAAATAGATCTACATTATTGTGGAGTATCCGTTTGATAAATTACAAATAAAACATGCTGCTGCACATATAAATTCGTATTATATGGACTCTGTACAACCCCAACCCCTGCAGGAGAATACTTCAACTTAAATTCATTGTGACAGGCGTAACTGGAAAGATGTTGACGCTGCCTGATGCTGCAGGGTGGTGAGAAATAATATCGCAGTTTGTGTAAGCAATTTGCAAACAGGAATGAATACATCCTTTATTGTAATGGATTACTGTAAATATTTGGACCGCCAATTGACCAATTTGGGTGCGTGATTGATTCATTTCAAATAGATAGGGGCGGCTCAACGGAGATGAAGGAAAATGGGTTTGCATAAAGGTACTTTTAAAGCTAAGTATGTGCAACTTTTTGTGCTATAATTGAATTTATATTTTAACTTACGATTTATTTTACTTAGCTTCCGAATTCTCCTTTATTAAATTTGAAATATTTTACAAAACTACGCGTCCAACCGAACAAACAAATTAAATAATCAATTGTATCATGAACTGAAAAAAAATTGTAAAAATTATAATTTTTGTTAATTTATGAATTAAATTGGAAAATTGGTAATTTAATAACTGCACGATGTACTCGAATATCAAGGACGAGGCGATGTGTACACAAAACATTTAATTCAATATTTCAATTCATATGGTCATTGTGACATTGTTTAAAATAGACGAGTATGTTGCCATCAGTAAAGTTCCATTATTTGATGTGTGAAATCAAACCGGGTGTAAGTATTGTCTTTTTTTGTCCTCCATTGAGGCGGAAGTGGATTGGTTCGTTCGTGTCAGTATGATGCCACCCCAGGCTGTCGCGTGAATGTTTTATGAATGAGGACAAAGTAAACGTTAACGAGTTTTGTATGCAGCTTTATTGCCGTCTGCACTCACTGAAAATATTTGCATTGGCAGTATGTTCCGTGCACACTCGCATACTCGATATTATATTTATGTAAGTACATAATATGACTATATGCGTCTATACATCGCAGCGCTGCACTGGTCCACATAATGTGGTGCTGTAAGTGCAGGAATGTTTCGGCCAGGATGTGGAAGATTCGCTATGTTAACTATGTAAATATTGTGTACAGCTATCCAATATATTATGGTACATATTTTCGTGCACCGTGCCGCAGCGATCATGTTGATTATTTCGCAGCGATTTCATTTAATTGTTTGGTCAATGTTGGATATGGACATGGTCGGCTGTTGTGTGGTGAAAATTTCCCAATATAAATGCACATACGAGTGCGTACATGCATTTATGTACATTCAGTTAAAATGAGTAATGTTTGCTTTTAAAATGAGCAATAACGGCGTGCAATGATATCAATTTCAAAAGCCCGTGACAGCAAGGGGAAGCCTCGCAACATATTACATAATATGCCTGGAACGAAATAAAAAACACATCGCAAAAAAAGCGAGATGTGAACCTTTTTCTCTTTTTGGATGCTAGAATGATGTGAAATTTTTTTTTTTAAATATTAATGGTTTCTGAGATATTACTTTGAATCTGTATATTTTGACCTTGAAATGTTTGGCAAATTTTTTTTTATTTAAATATTTTTTAAAATATAAAAATGCGAAAAAGAATGGGTGTGGAGGACAAAGAATTTTAAGGTTATTTTAAGGCATATCTACTCAACTGAACGGGTACGATCATGACTGACTTACTCCTCTCTGTAGTCTTTAGCTAACGCACGCCACCACTTTCATGATGCGACTAAAATTTTCTCTTTTATGTATAAAGGATTTAAAAATTATCAACATCGTCATCACCGTATTTGGGATTTTTTTGTTAGAAAAAAATGGGATTTTTTCCTTAACTTGACCCTCCTAAACTGCCGGAGAAACCCATGCGTTGCTCGGACACTACGTGTTGTTTTAAAAAGCGGAATTATATTGAAAAATGAAATAATTTAAATGAGAAATCGATTTCCGCAATAGTTTTTTTAGTTAAACATTTTTTTTCACGGAGCGCGATTTTGTTCGTAGTTTATTATTTATATTTATATATTTTATTTTAATATATTTACTTGCGGAATGTTGAATAAAACAATATGTATAAAATATTAGATTTAGCGTGATTGATTCCCACACACACACACATACAATTGCTCGTTTAAATTTTTATTGTTCGAGTACATAATAGTTATTAAGAAAAAAATTAATTTCCTTACAATTTTGTTTTTTTTTGCAACAAAAGGCACTAATCGGAGTCCTGTACAGGTTTTCGGGTCTGGTCACTTCAAACAACCCTTACAATTTTCTTCAATATCTTCAAACAGCACGGCGCATTGCACGATCTTACATTTCCACACTTTTTCAGACCACTTTCTGGTCACTTCTTTTTCAACAAAATCATAATTGCAAAAACCTTTATACTGCGAGTTTTCTATACAAATAAAATATAATTTCATATAGTAACGCGTAGCGTTGCAGCATTTAAATTGAATGATTTGATTTCTCGTGATTATTTAACATAGTTATGCCATAAATTTGTTTTCCACATACTGCGCACACATTCTTACTGCCTTACAGATAGCTACATATAATATATAGTTTAATTCTCAAAAATTTCCTCACTGCTACTCATGGTTGTCGGGGGTGAATGGGGTAAAAGGTCTATTCAATTTCATTTGCGTTGAATTGGACTGAATCTCGAAATATTATATTAAATTGGAGCCCAACCCTTATTACTTTCAGCTCTCTGAACATGACAAGGCAAAAAGGTATAGAACAAAGATACCATGTAACTACTAAAACGCTACTCGTACATGCTCGACGTAATAATAATATGTGCTCACGTGTGGCCATTGCGTACCTACATAAACATGCTAAACATGTACATGCGAGGATGTGTATTTATTTATAGTGGCCTTGCCATGTCACATTGATGTCATGTTAAACAATGCTCGTGTATTCGATTCGTTACACTCTTGAATTTGATTTGATTTAAATTAAAATGTATTTTGTATGCTGAAAATAGTTGATGGGTATTGCATATTTATACAGATGCGGTTTTTTCGCTTTTATGTATTTATGGAAGGACGAATTTAAACAAAAAAAAAACAAACAAGGGAGTGGTGTACCTACATTTTTTACATGAATTATGACATTTTGACTATACTGCAGCCAGATAATTTAATAAATAAATTGTTGATAAACTGGACGTTTCTAAATGATTTATTTTAGGAAGAGTATGTGGTATCCTTATCAAATTTCTTATCCAATAATTTTTAAATAAAAAACAGCATTTAAAATAATTGTCTTCCTTTTGCGCGGGTCTGCAAAAGGAAAGTAATTATTTTTATATTAAACAAAATTTTTAACGCACACAATTTGAAATCACAATTTCTACCGAAAAATATGGAATATGAATTGCAGAATGCACGCACCACAATAAATATTATACCCCTTCTGCCAATCTCACAATTTAAAAAAAAAATGAAAAATATATTGAACACAAACACGCTATCCTAATAGTATAATAACTGCAATTCAATTGAATTCACCAAATTACATCGCATTAAATGTACAATAAGTTACCCGGCATTTATTATTTGATATTTTCAATGCACGATTGACGTTGCCCATGCATAAATGCAGAACAGTACCAACACAATCCAAATGAAATTATTAATCCCCATGGTGCTGTAAAGCTCATGTCAGTTTTCGGAAGCAATCGATGCACGCTACCAATACAAATATGACAATGCAAAATTCTGCAGCAAATTAATTTCATCATTGATTCGGAAATCGACATGAACGAAAATGAAGTTTAGTGAACTCAAAGCGATTAAAAAAAAAACATTGCACAAAATATCGTAACACAAATTTCTGCATTTTAAAATAAATTTCAATCAAATCAATTAAAGGGATGTACACTTGTACCTACGATATGCTAGTACATCATGAATCACTAATTCAAATCTAAAAATTAAATGTGTCACAACGACGATAGAACATCAAAGTTCCTACATAATAAAGGTAATGAGTAATGATGTATGGCAAAAGATAAAAAAGATTCGCTCAACTAAATTGAGGGCAATCCATTAAAAACCCCTAATCTGCGTCATTCTATTAACCAATTATTTTAAACTTAAATTACATTGCGTTCAGGCATTCATGAAGATGCCTGCATTATAATAAATAGCTTAATTTAACAACGTCACTTCAGAAATATCGTCCCCATTCATTCGCACTTCGTGTAGGTATTTTTATCCAAGTTATGTTTAATGAGATCCATAGAAATTTTTCACTCCAGGTGAATGTTTATACGAGTGGGTTGGGTGAACAAAAAAAAAATCGTATCCACATTGAGAATTCTTTTCATGAAGGGCACACAGAGGCAGTGAAGATGAATTCTTAGCGTGTTTTTTTTTCATACAAGATGATAGCACGAGATATCACGTTTGGAGATAACGAGGGAATTGGAATTCTCATAAAAAACTGTATTGTTATTTTATAGAAAATGCAATTAAAGTCGTAATTGACTCAAGTACACCAATTGGGTCCTTCCATCTCTTTCAAACAACACTGTCGCTAATATTAATCGTTATAATGAGACTATCATTTTGTTGAATTAATTGAGTAAGTTCTATTGTCAAATGCACTTATTTGAATCGGCAATAACATTAAATCCGTGACTTGGAATCATCGAAAGCTTTGTGTGTCAACTGTATTTAATTGTCCAAATCTATATTGCTATCATAAATCAATTGAACGATCTCTGGTGCTCAACCTGTCACTTCCTAATAAGCTCCACAAGTTACTGATAGCTGACAGCTCAATCTTCCAATTCAATTTTCAA
This sequence comes from Sylvicola cinctus, assembly GCA_963854165.1. Lineage (NCBI taxonomy): Eukaryota > Metazoa > Arthropoda > Insecta > Diptera > Anisopodidae > Sylvicola > Sylvicola cinctus. Next base: position 27,538,598 of record OY974083.1, on the reverse strand, counting down.
TTCAATACAATTTCAATACTGCATGTTGCTGTATTAAATTAATATTGAAACTATAATACAATATTATGATAGTATAGCAAAAAGGACACTGAAGGCGCTAAATCATGCAAACTTTGATGACAATTATATGGTACATTAATTTCCAAAATCCATTACTTACCAATTTAATTTTGACAAGATAAACTGCTCCCCATTGGTGTACATCTAGCATCCAGAATATTAAACCAGATTCTCATCTGGTGCTGGTGTTGCATAACTCTTATTTTTCACTATAATATTTAGTTGGATATGATTTTTTTTAACTTTATTTTTCGGTTAACGGAAGTAATTTTTTTACTTTGCGTTTTTTTCTTTCGGGGTGTGGGGAAAAATGTTTGCAATAAAATCTTTATGAGCATTGAAACACAACGGTTTGAGGGATTCGACGGAGAATCATTCATCATTTATCAAACTTCAATTAATCATGAAGGTTGCGCGGGCGGAATGTGCCTCCAACTTTTTTCGCCGTATTTATAATTTATGGGCTGCAAGGGAGTTGGTGAAAATTTGGCAATATCAAATATGTAATAACTGTCTTGTGCCTTTACACACTGTATTTTATAAATATATAAAGGCAATATTTCATTATTATAGGAAGTAGATCAAACTTATGGCACATAAAAGATCATTAGAAGAACTTTTTTGGATTAACAGTAAATCCATTTTTCAGTAAATTTTGCATTTCTAAATGTTTTTAGATTTTTTTTCTGTTGTAGTATATTTGAACAGTTTTACTTTTGGTTTATACTACGAGGATGGCGAGGTTGTGATCAAAACTAAATGTTAAAGGAAGTACTAAGTATGAGAATTAACAAACAATTTTTTTAAATGTTTCTACATAATACAATTAGAATAGGCAACACAAAATAATAATTTAAAATACAAAGCAAAATGGTGGGCGATAATAATCGTTCGTATCCTTTTGAAATACACTTTCCTATGACCATCAACCTTCCGGCGATCTTCAGAATAAAAAGTCAACAAAGTTCATCTTAAAGAAACGCCTAATTGCTTGCTTGTAACAAAAGTAAGGCATTGACTTTAATCGCATTGTCTTCTGGAAAAGGCAAATAAGGGGAATCCACTTAAGTGAGAGCCAAAAAAGGTAATTAGCATTATAATTAGAAAAGTTGAATTTCTCTTTCTAAAAGAACGGTCAAAGTGTTTTTCCTCGCCTTTGCCGTTTTATCCACTTGAAAAATACTTCCATATCTTTTTGTGCGCATCAATCCCAATATATGGACGTATAGGTATAGGAGAAACTCGCAATGAGCCAATTTTTCCATTTCAGAAAAGGCTAAAAAAAGTAATCGATAAAACTTTGGCAAGGTGTTCTCGTCAAGTTGGCTTTTGTTTCCCAACATTTTGAAAATATTTAAATAAAATGAAATGAAAAGGAAAACCTGCAGAATAAGTCATTTACTCCTGCTAAACGATAAGAACGATGGAGATAAGACAAGGCAATGAGCAATTAAGAATAATAGAGCGGAAATGTATTCCAAGTTTCCCTTTCAATTGGATTTGCTTCCTTTTTTTTTGGGTGAGGGCAAAACATGAGGCGAACTTATTTCGTTTTCGTCTATACTTACATTGTGTGTTTTTAAATGAAGCCCATTAACAACAGTATTTAAAATTGATTGACATTGTTAAACAATTCATCCTTTAAGCATTGTTTTTTATTTTAAATTCCCTCTATGTACTCGTACAACAACAAAAAAAGCTTTAAGTCCTTCATGGTGGTTTGTTTACTTAATTGAAGCGGGTTGAATGCCAACCCTGAAACATTACGGGAAGCTAGACGGTTGTATGCGCCCCAAATGGGGATTAACTATACGATCCTGACTCTTATTAGCGCCAACTGAATGTCACATCGCACATAACATATAAGCTGGGGTGTACACAATGTGCACATATGCCCTTCGAGTATAACTTCATACATAAATACTGTACACAAAGGAGGGTCAACATCGAAAAAAAAATGAATGCGAAAACAAAACAAAGGACCGATCATAAATAATTAAGATATATATTTGCACACTACGTCCATGTATTTATGTAGAATGTAAATTGTAGATTTGGAATTTTTTTTTCGATAAAATTTGTTGTGTTCACTTGGTCGTGAAAATGGTGAGCTGAATTGAAAATAAAAATCATTCGCGCATTCCTGAAAAGCAAACATTTTTTAAATCTTTTATGAAATATGTTTGGTTTAAAATTTAAATTGCACATTTTAGGTTTTTAAGTAATACGATGATGGTATATTTATAAAAGTCGTTTCATTTTACTTCTTAAATAATTGCAAAAGTAATACTTTTTAAATTCCACCATTCAGGCTTAAAGCTACAAGTTAAAAAAAAAATTGTTTAAACAACAATTAAACTCTAACATTTTCTAAAAGTCAAGATGAAACTGGTTAAATTCCGATTATTCTGAAAATTCCACAACAAAGTGAATAAACCCGAATAAACAAAATGCTCGCACAATAAACTTTAATAAAGGTTCATAATTTCTTCATTCCATTGCAATTTACCTCCAGTGCATCCTTTTGTAATCTCCAGAGGTAGGTTCATGCTAAAAAAAACAAGAACAAACCAACAAACAATACTCCAAAACTGCCTGAAACCAATTTAAATAAAAAACAAACAAAAAAAACATGAAATTCAAAAGGCATTTGTGTAATATTTTCTTAACATTTATTTTCCATTGTGTTTTGCTTTGTTGCATGAAATAGTCTAATGATGTCCAGGACAACTAGAAAGACTACATAGAAGTATAACTACGTATATTCCATTTTTTGAATTCAATTGTACGCACTCACACACACACACACACACACACGGACACACATTGAATATTTTGTTGCGAGATAAAACAATTTAATTTTGATAAAATTACAATTAATTGTTTTTTCATTGTGTTTGACAATGTGTTTGCTTGTGCATTCTTAATGTTTGTGTGTAACTGAACCTGAGAGGTTTTTTGGTTTATTGAATTTTCAGTTAAATTGTATGCATTTTTTGAAGTCGTTTTGTTTTGACTGCACATTTTTAGGTTATGCCCTCAAAACAGAGTGAAAGCCAACAATTTAGACAACGGAATGATTCTTCTTGTTTATTTGCATGTTAATTGATTTACTCCCACTAACCTATCTCCTTTTTTCTTGTTTTTCACATTTCGTTATACAAATATAACCATTAAATAAATCATAGGTACTTTTAAACGTTATTCTAGCTTAAGGATACGTAGAAGGAGATTAATTAGATACGAAATCTACTAAATATTAGACTTATTTTTCTTGATTTCATGTGTGTTTTTTTAAATTTCTTTTTCTTGTTCTCAAAATTTGTTAAAGTTCCATTTAAATGTGCTTTCTTCGTTTTAGCTAAAAATTAGACTACAATTGATTTATGAAGACGTATGTATTTGTGTAGATTAAAATAACCTATAATTATATTCAATTATTGTTGCTAATTATAATTAATTCGTTTTTGAGTAAGAAAGGTTGTTCATTATTGCTAAATTGGTGATATTTTTGTATGTTTTTTTTTTTATGCTTTCTACATATATTATAGTTTCAATTGGGAGGTTCTTATTTCATTGCCTGACATCTCAATGGCATAGTTTTGCATGCGATTGTCAACAAACAATGCGACTATTTGTTTTACAAAAAGTTTTAATATAATACATTTTTTTACTCCACAATAAAAACTAATTAATGCAAAAATTCTAATTAAATTATTTTAAATCGATAACAAGTGTAAGAAATAAGATATGAAAAATGTTTTTAAAGATATGTTGCATTAAATTGTAAGGTTTTAATTGATATAATTCACATACACATGTTTATAGATATTAAGATGCGATATTGATTAAACAAATAACAGAAAACGTCGACGTAATTACTTACATGTGCAATTCATGTGACAGGACAATAATTTTATATTTAAATTGTTCCTCCATACACTTAACTATATTATAATTAATATAGTTTAGACGAGAAATACACTTAGAAGAAACAAATAAATTTTCTCCGAAATATATGTAACATTTATAAATTTCTTATTTTTTCTTCATAAATTTTCCATTTCATTTAATGATGTTGCTGATATTTTTGCAATTTAAAAAACTATTACAATCTTACTATTATCACAATTAGTTACTCCTTATTAGCTTTAATGACAAAACAGAGACAACATATAAGCATCAATTGACGCAAGAATACATGTTTCAATTTAAAATCAAATCGAAGGAAATAAAAATAATTTTTGTTAAATGAAAAACATAAAAATTAACAAAACAATAAAATAACAACAAATGCCAAATACAAAAACTCAAATATTATTGCTTGAATGCAAATTTTTTCACCAAAAATAATCGCACATTTTTATACAAAAAAATATCCAATAGAACATACGTTCCCACACCACCCAATTTCTGTTTGGGGCGCAGAACACCCCAATATAGTATTTCGCTACATAATTAATTTGATTAATTACTTTTCGTAAAATGAACAGAAGAGATGAAATAGTGTGGAAAGAAGCGCGCCATTACGCCATCGAATGTACCTTCGCTGAGAGACAATTGTGTAGAACAAATACCACCGGCTTCGGGCAGCACTCCATATCAATTTCCTGATGGTTGGCGGCCAGCGATAAGAATATTTTCAATTAAAATATGTCCGCTGTCAATTGCTTTCTTACAAAATGGAGGGGGATGGAGACATTGGATATTTTTAAATCGCATAAAGGAAATAGGGAACATTGTGTTTTCGGGAAATGGGGGGGGGGGTAAAATATGTTTAAATTTGTATAATTAAGACTCACAATTTCACCATCATCACCGCCGAAGTCTAAGAATAGAAATCTAATTCCATCATCAGCAGATCCTTTCAGCTTGTCGAAGGAGTATGTCCATAATGATTTGGCGCTTGAATTTTCAATCATTGAGAATCCACGATCAAGATTTAATATCAATTGACATGGACGACCCTAACATAAATTAAATAAGTGATGTGATTTTAATGCGTTTTCTAAGAATATCATGGATGGATCATTTAAATTTTAAACTCTCCTAAAACACTTCCTTATTGACATAATACATCCAATTATCATTTCAGTTAAACCATGATATATCTTACCTGATAGAGGCAGCGGAATGAGAATTCTCTTTGGTAACTGACAGCATTGTGACTACCCTGTACTAAAGCGCGCGCCCATGCCGCCATATCCCTGTGCGTTTCCGCTCGGAACCAATGCGTGATGACACCTCGTGGCGTTCCACATCGGACACAAAATAATGTGCTTTGACCCTGTAAAAGTATAATTATAAATTTAATTAAAAAACTAATTTTGAAGCGTTTTTCTAAATTTGTGACGTAAATATGTAAAATGTACAAGGTAAAAAATAACTTCAATTAATGGCCTCAAAAAGATAAACTTACCGAATTTGAATTAACTGTCGAACTATTGCCAGCACCAGCCAATCTCGTTAATGTCAACGGTGAACTTTCCATTGGGCGGCTCCAAGCTTCCACCGACCATGGTGCACTTTCATAAATTCTACAAAGACATTACAAGAAAAGTAAGTTAAGTATAATAGTTAAAACATTCTACCCGATTTAATGTGGACAAAATCAAGATTGAAAAAATAATAATAAAACATAAAAATAAATGCGGAGTTTGTTTGAATTCAATGAAATTTCGAGCAAAACCACGTGAATTGCGATTTAAGCTTATGCAAAACTCATTCCAGAATCTTCATTTTCGAATTAAACTTCTCACTGTGAAAAGACATTTCCGCAGACAATCGATAAGGAGTGCATTTTGAGCACATACCATAGAATGCAATTGCACATCACAAGAGTGCTATTTCAGCGAGCAACAGCAGCAGCAGCAAACTACAAAGCAAATATTTTTCCATTCGCTTCTATTGTCAACGACGATGAGGTAGAGATGAAAAATTACGATTTTCACTAGACACGAGTACAACGGCATTGCATGTGAATGGCGCTTGAATGCATTTTCTATATCCAACAACCTTCCTACATCACATAAAGAGCATACCGAAGTATATGTTGGTGTTATAGGAAAAGAGCTGAGCACATATTCCTGCAGCGTGTCAATGCCAAATCCAGCGCTCACCACATCCTCATGCAGCCAGCCATCTCGCAAACTATTCACACAGCTCGGATGTGTAGTGCTTTTCTACAGTGGATGACGGTTGCGACTTGCGGCTTTTGTTAAGCGTCTATCAAGCCAGTCAAGTAATAATTGTTTTATTGTCTCACGTTTGAGAATTCTTTTTGTAATGATCTCGCTTCCGATGAATAAGATTTTCCTGCTAGCTTTAACTTGTATATAATATGAAGAGTTGGGGTGCAGTGTATACACATTGCTATATAAGTATCTTACAGCCCCTTTTGAATTCAAATATTCGTGCACACTCTATAAGTACGCGATGTGAATGATTTTATTCATATTGGATTCACATACAATGTAACTTTCACTGCACAGCAAAGCACAATATGCATACGCAAGCAGGCTGCCAGGCAGTGGTGCTTTCTTACATACAGAGTGTGTACTGTATAAAACAGCTTCATTGTAAATTAAACAGAATTCAGAAATGACGACTTGAGGAGAAACAATGAAAACTGTGTGTGAAGAGGGGAGTTTCTCTACCATCTCAGTCCCACAATGCATCGCCCTGAAACCCATTCCTTAGTACGAATTTTTTTTTTCGCCAAGTTTGTGATGAAAAGCTGACAACATGGGTTGATGGACAATGAAGTATTGCATTTTAAAGTCACGATACAGCATGCTGCTTCTTTATTTTGTTCCCTATTTGCATTTTGCACACATTGCTCGCTGTACACATTCAGCGTGTCTTATGGCGCATGTATTATGTAAAGCGTAACAAAAGAATGCATTGTCTTGCAACGTTTTTTCTTCTGCATGCTGCAGTGAATAATATTGCGTTGCTGAAGTATTACATTTATTATAAAACAACAACACTTACCTTAACTCGCGTTCAGTGACGGCGACAAACACAGGTTGACATCGATCCGAGTCATCGGAACTGTCGGAGCTAGAGCGGCCACTCTATGAATTAGATGAATAAAAGAATAGAGGAGTCACAAATGGTAAATTGCATATTGTACAATATTTTTGTTTATATTTTGAAATTTTGTCGGATGTATTTATAATTTATAGCAGCTGTGGGGGAATAATATAATTCTCGAAAGGGTTCCACTTCTTTATTCTCGTATACAGGAGCATTCAAGGAGAAAGCATTTTTGTATAGTGGTAAGGAATTCAAATGAATTATCGAATTCAGTATTAGTGACAACAAAGAAGCTAGTGAGACTTATATTTTGTTCGGGCAATTATTATTGCCTTCCTTTCGAAAATTTCTTCAAAAATTAATTTTTCGTCATCTTCGTTGAAATACGATTATAGGTTCACAACAATTTAGTTGTACTATTATGTTTTATTTATAAAATACCTAAGAAGACTTTGGCAATAGAAATTATATTCTTATTTTGCCGTAAGTCAACAAAGGAATGAAGTAAAGAGGTCTTGAATCAATAATTTTTTCATTGAAAACGTCCCATATTTAATATTTGGATAGTAATTTTTTAAACTTAAATTTCTAATAACTTTAAAACAAATTATTTTTTTTAAATTCTAAGTTATTTCCGAACTATAAAAGAAACAACATTTATTCATAATTTCTTAGCACTTTGAAAATAAAACATTTTACGAATGGAGTGTTTTTTTTTTAACAAACATGCCTTATTAAAAATTAAAGTAATTTTAAAAGTCACATTTCATTAAAATTAAGGGTTAAATGCACAAGTGTAAGCACTCTTCTAAATTTGTGAGTAAAAATCGGATGGATATAATAATTCCAATTAATATAAATGAACCGCTTTGTCGATCATTAATCAAAAATATGTGGGTGAGAAATTTAATCTCCCTCCTGTTGATTGACATAATTATGATTTTTTGTGCTGTTAACCATAACGAGTTGAAGATTGAAGACGCCCCCATATGAATAACGAGACGAATGGCTAAATATATAAACGTATATATTGAGTGAAGGAAAATTTCGTCAAGTGCTAACATATTCTGCACAGGGTATCAAAGACTAAAGAGTGATTACGTGCGAATTATAGTGTATGGAATAATTCCATTTAGACGAGCCAAGATAATGTTCTACAAGTGCTTTACACACACACACACACACACACACACACACACACACACACACACACACACACACACAATAAGAAAGCTTTTCACTGAGATAAGCATATTGAAGTGGCTCTTCTTGTTTCCATGGGGAAATTCATCAGTATCACGAATTAGCGCTGAATGAAATTACACCATCTTTGATTTTAACGGTACAAATTATGTTTGAATTGCTTGTAAGTTTTCAAGACTAAATTCAACAGACTTCCACAATGCGATAATTATAATTCAATCAATAATTAATTAGCTATTCAAAATGCATGACGCGTGTGTAAATGAATGCGGGTGTTATGCGAGTAAAGAATAAAGTACCTGCTCTCCAATTCTTTTGCTCAGCCATCCGATGTACTTCAGCTCGCCTATAATACTGGCCAACGCTCGATTGGCGTCTTGCAGAGCTTTCTGTGTGCTGTGTGCCATCGCTGAATGCAATGCATTGAACCACGCTAACGCTTCCTGTTGATCAGCTGCTCTCAGTACACATGAATGGATGCCGTCCGGAGAATGCAATTCAATGCAACGATTTTCTGTAAATTAAGATGATTTCATTTAATTCAATTTTTATTCAAATAGATTACAAAAGGAGTCAAAATAAATGAAAATAAAAATAAAATGATGTGTCCTGCTTGCATAAATGAAATCCATGAATCATTTTTGGAGACTTTAAATTCATTATGTAATAAACTTATATTTATTTATAACATAATTTTGAATAAATCCTATTTCAACACTTGTAGTTGGTCTAAAATTGCCCATCAATTCAAAAGAGCAATTCATTACATGAAATTCGATTCAATTACATATTAGCACAACATCCTTTGATTGGGCTTCTCATATGAATTGTTGTTTCAATTAAATAGCTCAACATGTCATTGATAGATCATTTTGAGCTTCAATATTTTCCTTTAATGAGGTTGCTGGAACAATCTCAAAACCCAACATAATATGACACATGTCAAACTGAAGGATAAAATGGCGTGCGTGCTGATTTAATTATCATGTGCCAAATGTGTAATATACGTGCACTATTATACAGTGCGCCAAATGTTGTATTAAAATTAAATTGGCAATTTTAATTACATTGATTATGCATACCGATTCAAGCACTGAATATTAAATTCAGTGTGTGCATTGTTTGCATTAGTTCCAATAGCTCAAAATGCAATACACATATTTTGTTTTGAAGGAAAAAATCGTTGCATTGCACAACAATGCTTATGTTTACATGCTAATTTGGTTAGAATGCGACTATTATGACATCGAACAATATGCAGATGAATGCAATCATCATAATCCCGTATTATGGATAAATTGCACATACTATATTTTGGCACTGCGATGCACTTACTGCACTGTAATACATAATACGTTTTAGTGTGTTGCATTCAAGTCGTAATGACTAATGACAATGGGCAACTTGTTTATTTGCGGACTGTTGTGCTTCCCAATTATAATTGCATTGTAAGGGTTGAATGTTTGCATTGCGTAATTTGTTTTTAGCTTAAAATGGAGTGTTTAACAAAACGTTAATTGAATTTTACTTTGGTGCAAAATAGCATATGAAATTGAATTAGAATATTAAAAGGTGTAGCTCCCGGAAAATTATTTGAATTTATTCTATTACTGCAAAATATTACATCAACATTCTTTCCAAACAAAATATTCCAAGACATATTTTAATTAAAGTCCCCATTGTGATTGATTCACAAGTTTTGAAAATGCACTAGATAACAACTTTACATCATTTGCTTGCTTTGATCGACTTTAATGTTTTAACATTTTGATGGGGATCACTTTACACAATTGAGTTAACTCAAAATGTGCAAAATTTGGACATGTACTTGAATAATATACACAATTTATTTCCGAATATTGTAGGGTAATATATATAAATATATATAAGAGAGGAGTTTTGAAAATTTAACACAGATTCAAACAAACTTCTCCATGGTGAGAAATTATGGAAGTCGTTACACACCAAGTACTACCCCCATCTGCCCTAAAGAGACATATACATATTTAAACACTTCGCAAAACTTTTAATTATAGACAAGCATTCTGCAGTTTATCAAATATTTTGTGACCAAATTGAGAGGCATAAATAATTATATTCAGAATCAAATTGAAGGAAGTTCTAAAATGTCAATTGTGGTGCATTTGCAACACATCTTATGCATAGATGTTGTAAAATACAAAGAATGTACATTTCGATCATTTTTGCAATAAATATTGATCCTTAATATGTCAACTTCATCTTCAATTTATTAAATGGATCATTTAAAAAAAAATACATTGCAGGGAGAGCGAGGTGTGAATTTATATACAACTGTTGCTTAACTACATTTTAATAAAGCTTTTCGGAGATATGAAAAATTTGACCTTGAAATTTATTAATTTTGACCTTGATTTTTGTCCAAAATTGGTATTTTTATTGAGATTATCAATAATGTAGAACAACATAGTACCCTAAAACACACAGTATTTGAATTACACATTTTAATTATAAAAATATGACCTTGAGTTTTCAAAATTTGTCCTTGAAATGTTCAGCAAGTTTTCTTATTTTATTTATTCCTACAATAATGTGAAAAAAAACTTCAAAAATATTTAGGGTTTCTAAAATACCGGCGGCGTACGCCGTATGTCGAATCTTGAAATTTCCGATTTCGATCTTCAAATGTTCAGCAAGTTTTTTTGTCTCATTAAAGCCTACAATAATGTGAATTTTTTTTTTTTTAAATATTAAAGGTTTCTGAGATATAAAAAAATTGACCTTGAATTCTTCGATTTTGACCTTGAAATGTTCCGCAAATTTTTTTATCTTATTTTATCATATATTAATCTGAAAGAATGAAGAAATGAAAAAAATCGTAGGACCCATTTTTGAGCCCCTATACGAAAAAAAATTATTTTGTCAATAACTTGACCTTGAAGGATCTGACCTCGGAAAATCGAAGATTCTATTATCATATTTTTGTCTTATACTTTACAAAAAAAATTTATACAAATCGGTCCAGTAGTTTAGGAGTTTTTTTTTCCACCATAGTACACCATTTTTCTATAGTACGGCGTACAGACGTACATTTGCACAATTTTTCTAGACCACTTTTTTGGAGTCAGGGGGTGTCAAAACGAGTTTCTGCATCATCAACTTTTTTTCAAAAAAAAAGTCGGAATACAAATATTTCTTTATGCCCTTGGGGTCCTTTTTAAAAAGATTTAGCTATACTCAATTAAAGTAAACCACAAAAAATGTGCATTAAACTCCAATAGATATTTTGGGTTACATATTATATTATGCATTCTACAAAGCTGATGGCTAAAAAGCAATGCCAAGTGGAAGTCTTTTTTAATTAACTTTGGAAGCAAAAGGCGAAGCACACTCTTGGTAATTAGCTAATGTTTTCTTGCAAGATATATGTAAGAGTACACGAATATATCTGTGCTGTTGAAATTAAAAGGCAACGTGAAATTCGTTATCCCACTGTGCAATCTTTCAAGTTGACTTGTCTTCCACTGCGTGCTCTGGTATACGTTTATATGCAAATGAATTGGATTACTATGGCAAAAGAAGACGCTGCTGACTATGTGTGGCACATGGTTTGGGGTTGCCCAACAAATACACATTTGCTGTGTGCGGGAGGGGTTGGAGTTGAAGCACACACACATAGTTGTGTACAGTAAGAAACGCATAATATGTATGGGAAGGAAATGGGGTATGTATCTGATTGAAGATAATTTCCCAGAAGGGTGTGTATATAATGTTTATTCTTCGCATCCTTGTACAAATCTGAGTGACAAAATTTGGATTGGGGAATGTGGAAGGCAGAAACAGACAATCTTGCTGATTTTATGCTTTTGAAGTGAATTGACGTCTTTTATGTCAATATTGCATATTTTATGAAGTTCACAAGTAGGTTCAATTAAAAGGGAAAATTGATGTGGAATAATAATCGTGCGTGCTTTATATTTGTATGTACTTACGTACGCACGGAAAACATGTGAAATTAATTGAAACAGGAATGAGAATCCTCTATTTCATGACAATTTTATTACGTTAATTAATGACTGATTGTACAAGGGTGGATGAACATATGTACCAATGTGTCTAGCAAAATTGCAGCATAATGTAACGAAATACATATAACACATTAGTCAAACGCGAAAAAAATTCAAAATAAAACAAGTTACGAGATGAGTATGCAAATATTTGAAAAAAATATGAAAGCACAATAAAATGTCCAGAATGTGTAATATACACCGCAATAATGAGCAAAGTAGCAAAAATTAATTATTAATGAAATAATTTAATTGTAAAAGTATGTACTCGTGTATGTGCATCAACTGAGGGGGTTGGTGCTGAAAGCCACACAAATTACCTGGATCGTGGTGTTTTAAATTCCTTGCTAAGTGTGTCAGTTGCAGGGGAATGTAGCGGGTATCGGCTCGTGGTGGACTGCGTGGTGCTGGTGGTGGGGAGGCGGTCGCACCTGGTCCCAAAGGACACAGGAAGGCGCGTTGTAGTTCCCATCCCACCTCTGAGATTATACTGGCTTTGCGAAAATATGGTGTCACTTCTCGTAGGAATTTTACTGTTAATAAATCAAAAAATATTTTTGTTAAATTAGCTGATAAATTAATGAGTTTTTTAGCCTAGCTTAAAACATATTAAGTCTCTCTTAAAATGATAATTTATCAATTAAGAAAAATGCAAATTTTAAAATGTTATTTTTAAATAGTCTAAAAGTAAAAATAAATGCCAATAACACTCAATTCTTATTATGGCAACCGTGTGTCTATTCTATATGTATGAAATGTTAAGATATCGAAAAAGCTTTTTTTTTTTAGTGTTTTGAGATCACAAAAATAACAAGCAATGTAATTTTTTTTATGACTACGGAAAATTATAATTCTCAATAAATTGAACTTGAAGGGACCATGAAGAAAAAATTATTAGTTAAATCGTTACAGTTTCTTTATATCATATCTAATGCAACTATTTTGCAATATGTATTTGAATTTTGTCCTCCAATCTAGCCTTTTAATAAATTACTAGCGGAACCGGTGATTTTTTGTGAATTTTTTGAAAAATATGGCTGGAGTGACCATATTATGGTCGTTACAAACATATTTTTCAAAAATTTCACTTCAAATATGGTCACTCCAACCATATATATGGTTATTTTAACAATATTTTTTTTAAATTTCGTTAAAATATGGTCGCCGCAATCATATATATTGCCAATTATTGGTTGGGAGCAATATATTTGAGAATTTTTTTATAATTCCATAACTTTGAAACGGAGTGTCTAATTAACATAGAGATTATTTTGTTGTATTCTTCTCAACCATACCATTCAATGTTCGTTGAGAAAACTCGGAAAATTCAACTGCAAAACTGTTAAAATCGTGAAAAACTAAACACGAATTGCACACTTTCAGGATTCATTTGAAAATTCCATAACTTTGAAACGGAGTGTTCAATTTGCATGGAGTTTTTTTTGTTGTATTCTTCTCAACCACTCCATTCATCGTTTTTCAAGAAAATTCGGAAAATTCAACCGGAAAAGTGTTAAAATCGTGAAAACAAACACTAATTATGCACTTTCGCCCATCACAAAGAATTGCCGCCATCTACCCAGTTGACACCTATATGGGAAACATTCCAGACACCACACGAACATATAGTGTGAATATCAGGTTAAAAGCTTCAGTGGTTCAGCAGTAATGGTCCATTGCAGCAAAAGAACTAACTTTTGAACCACCAATCGAATTATGGCCAAACTGCACACGAACACGACTCACAACCCATAGAAAACATATAAATTTTGGTAACTTTTGGTGCAGCAGTTTTTGAGTTTACTCGCATCGGACGCACACAGCTATTTTATATACATATATGTATAGAACTTCTTCTGCAATTTATTAAATTTTTCTTCTGTATTATTGAGTAAGTGGCTCTAAAGTGTTTTAAAATGTTTCTCTTTTAGTAATGAATTAATAATTATACAAATTGACAATTAAGTGTGAATTAGTGCTTTATAAAGTTTTGGTTAATTTTCCCTTCCACGTTAAACATTTTCTAAAAACACTTAACGCGCCATGTGAACTGAAGTGCACACATATTTTGCGATGTATCGATACATATCCATTTAAATTTATTATGGCCGATTTTCAGCCATGAAGCACAACTTTCAATGTTGACAAATAAAACACAATTGGTTCTCGGAATGTAAAATTTACCTATGTTGTTTGAAATATGTTTGAACTTTGAATCAAAAACAAAAGCATGACGTGTGTAGGTGGTGCATAATAAATTAAATTATTCATCAAACAAATTGAACCCCATTGTTTGACTCCCTTATTTTGGATGCAGAAATCTCCGATTATCCGTTTTATTTTAAACTATTTCGTTTAATAATAAAATTGATTTTAGTTTATTATTTTGTAATTTATAAGCAAACAATTTGATTATTATGTTTTTAGTTTAACTTAATATAACCTTTTCAAATACGTAACAAACAACACTTTCATGGAGAGTGAGGAGAAAAACACGCAACCATAAACTTCCATACCTCAGACATTCAACCGATTTTTGATTTGACCGTAAAAAATGAGCTGCTTACCCCATCATCGTCCCTTGTCTTATATTTCACCCTCCATTCCTCAGTGTATTGATTTATTTAAAATAAATCTTTTGTTATTTGTCCAATGGCTGCGTTTAAAGCTCTTCTCCACAAACACCCTATCCCCTCAATAAGTAAGCCCCATGCATTATCAGCCATTAGAGCTTTGGAATCATCCGTTTTGCTCCCTGCTCGATTGGACGCTGACCTATAGTCCGCACTTCATACAGTCTGTGTCTGTTTTTCTGTATTATCTAAACTGAACATAAAAGCCTCTATATACTGCAGAATAGTGGGGATGTACATGCTCGGTATTTCAAACACAAAACGAATATATGTGTAAAAGGAATATCTATCCGTATAGCTCTAAAATATATCGAAAGATTTCTTTTAGCCATTTCTCAAGTAACTTTTTTTTCTAAAGTGCCACTTCTACTAGAATTTATTCTTCCCCTTTTATGTGTTCGCTTTTATGCCCCAAAAAAGATTCACCCCTCGGCTCAAATACGAGTGGCATGAGCACACACACTGGTTCCGCCTTCGTATACACGAATAAAGTTTTGAAGTTATTTCTACATGCGCTATAGAAATATAATATAGAATAACTTTTCTAACTTAATGAGTCTATACGAGTTCGTATACAAAGCGATGACTTACACACATATGAGGATAGTGTGCATGTGTCATGTGAAATAGTGTAGAATGCATGAACGGTAAAGCTTCCGTAAACTGAAGAGGAGTGATGCCTCAAATCCGGATGAACATGATGCTAAAAGGAAATTGTATCTTATGTTCAATGTTCTGCAGTCTGTCATTTGATTTCAGCGAAAATCTATGATGCAATATTCTTGTGCATGCATAAGAGATGACGCACTTAACTGGTATAACTGCTTAAATCAGAGTATTAGTAAGATTTGATGTTTTAAGTGAACAGTATTAAATATCGTTTTCAATGATTCTGATCTTATTCTACGAATGGGAGAAAGTCTGTTAAAAAATAATCTCTTAAATTTGAAACCTTTAAACTAAAAATATTTACCAAAAATTTCAGTAACGCATAAAGCTTGAACTTAACAAATTAATTAATTTCTTCAATATTAATTAAATTTTCCAAAAAAAAAAACACAGAGTACAAATTTTAAAATACCAAAGTCAAAATATAAAAATTTGAAGGCCATAATATCAGAAATTTTTTTAATATTTTTTCAAAAAATTCGTTCACATTATTGCAAGAATCAATAAGTCAAAATCAATCAACTTTCAAGGTCAAAAAATTTAAATTTTTTACAAAAATTTCTCACAAAAAGCATTTACTTTTGAATTTTAATCCGAACGAGTGATGTTTTCTAAAAAAAACTTTTTTTAACAATTTTGCAGTTAAGACTAAGGTTTGCGACCATTATTGTGAGAAAAAATATATTTCTAGCATACTCCCTAAAATGCGCTTTAAAATTTAATGGCACAATAAAAAACCTTAATTTTTACGATATTATAAATGTCACATTTTAACGATTTTTTAATGACCTGCAAAAATTTGTAAAATGTTTTTAGGGTCTCATAAAACACAAGCTAATATGTATTTGACAACAATTGTCAAATGTACTCACAAATCAATAGTTTTGAGATGAAAATTTGTAAGCTCATTTACAGTTTTAAACGACACAAAATGGCGTTGTAGGAACATAAATCCTGTGCCAATTAAAATCATTTTAAAACGAATCCTACGCGTATATTTGGGTTACTTCACTTATTTACAATTCACCCCAATAAACTGTTTCTCAAATGGCTCAATAGATGTCCCCAAAATATCATAACAAATTTGTACAATGTAAAATGGTAAAGTATGTCGGAAAATTTATTGCAGCCGAAACACCCTTTTACTATATCCATAAATGTCGCATATAAAGTTTTGATGCCCACAGGAATAACATCCATTCAGTTTTACTGCTACACGAACGTACTTTGCATATTATATTCCGCATATGAATCACACATGTATGATATTACAGTAGTACTTGCATAAAACACACTGTTTTCAAGGTTACCACATGTTAACAACACCGCGCCGCCACACCCACCACCCCTTTTACGCCGAATAATAATTTATGTGACTGCGGTCCACGGCTCACACACAAATGTACATACAGCTTATTTCATTTTGGGCATGCTTATCTATTCACAACAGTGATGTCGGTCCCTCTTCTATTGGTTCATAAACTATATCGCATCAGAGGCTGTACATAAATCTGTCTTATTTGTAATTCTTTTCAATCCGAAACCACTATCCGTTTATGGATCTATTATTTATTGCCACTCCCCATACCATGGATGCTCGACCTAAAATTTCACAATATGATTGAGCCCACTACGCATCATACGACATCACCTATCGATATACACTTCTGGCGATACACACCACAAAAGCTTTGCAGTGGGTTAATGCTGCTGCACATCACTGATGGGAATGGTTCTGGATGAATATTCAGACCCTCGCATGTGTAGATTTATAAAGCATTTGAATTCAGAATGTGTGAGAGAGGTGGGCCCCTTCAATTCAACCCTTATGTATGCATATTATGTAACCGCAATTGTATTGTGTGCAATCTGGGGCATGCTTTAAGTTAATTTTGTATTCATTGCCTCAGCACTATATCATCGTTGTGCTGTCAATTATTAACTACATTCATATGTGAGATGGTCACACATTATAGCTACGTATAATATGTGTGTAGTTAACAAGATGGTGTAATAAGTAAAGTGCGTGTCTCTTTATAATAGATGTAGCTCTAAGTGAGGGTTTACGTACACCCACGAATAATGTTTGTTATCGTGTTTGACATTTGTTTTGAGTGTGCATCTAATTTGGAAATATATTTCCTCTTCACTTATTATCACTTTACACAATATAACTTAGAAGTTAAGTGAATAAACCAAATTTTAACTGAATGTCAATTGACACTATACCCATATTTCGGTAATGAAAAAAAATGTACCTAACTTTAGGCGCTTTAATATAATATTGGAAGTAATTGGTTCGCGAAAGTGTAAACAACATAGTTTCATAGTGCTCCAAAAATGTCAACCGAATAACGTTTTTTTTTTTTTTTTTTCAGTACATATTGAATATGAAGAAAGAGGCTGCCGAAAGTCTTCCTATTTTAGTTGAAGTATGCTGTTTTAATAAAATAATATAAAATAAATTTATGTTATTTTTAGGCGCCTAAAATTATGTAAAGATTTTTGTTTTTTTTTATGTTTCATCTGAGTTTAAAGGCCGTTTTTGAAAATTCATTTATCAACGTGAAAACTGATTGCTATTTAAAAATTTTCATTTACTAAAACGTGTAGTCGTGGTAACTAGATAGGTAGTAAGGATATATTAATTATTGTTTAATTTGTTAGTTTACATGAAAGTTACCATCTCAATCTATCAATTAATGCTTTTGCAAAAATGTTGTTGCATAAAACGAACTAAAAAAAAACAATTTGCTAATTAATTTTTGTAAAAGGGTACACGTGCTCTTGACTGACGCTTGTTTCAACAAAATGTTAACACAACTAACAACATTGTGTATTATATAAACATTATGCAAATGCATACATTATGCACCTCGAGTTACAGCATCAATTTGAACTTATGATTACTTACGCGAAAGTTTCATTCTGAAGAAATACATTCCCGAGCAGTTTCATTAAAAAATTAATTGAATCCCTTTGTATCATGCACACATAAATCACCTTTATTTAGCCAACCATTACAGCTTTTCACCAGTACCTTGATACATTTTCATATAAAAGAGCTTATAATATTTAAATGAATTATGTTTGAACAAGGGTGCCGAAGCCAGTAAATGATGTTACGTAAATGAATGTACACTACGCAGTGCACTGTATTATGCTCAGCTTAATTGTATGCTAGTCCTAACAACTCTTAGTATGGGTACATACGTATAGTTTTTGCTCACTCCACTGCCATTGAACCCTTTTCCCAAGCAAAATCTATTGCACGCGCGTTCTTAGCATAATATCACACTAAGACAACATAGTACGGGTTTCCATAAAGTTGGAAAACTAAATGTTTATCCCTCACGTAGCAGAATATTGAGAGCAAATACATAAATCGAATAAACGATATTCAATACAAAAGGGATCGGAGACAACATTGTTTCTTGGCTTTTGTTGTTTAAACAAAAAGTTGGAATTCCTTCATGAAATTGTATTATGCTCGAATGTGTATGATTTCGACTTTATTGGGACAGCAAAGTTGGTTCCCTTTTTGGAAACTTTGGGCGTTTGTGTGCTTACATGCCACAAATATCGACTGAATTGACTTAATGCAAAAGATATTTGTTTGAATGCGCGAGTTATATAAATTTTTGTGCATATCAAACTATTTATTAGAATAGAAGTTGAGCCAAATATAAAACATGAGAGCTTTTCTTATTTGAAAATTCAAACTATAGATCGTTATTATTTTTAAAACGAAAATTCCTATGGGACTATAAGTCACAACAATTATCATCTGTTTCATCGATTTATTTACTTAAGCAATCTCATTTACTGCTACTATATTATTGTTATACATAGAAAACAATTTATAAGCCATAAACATGGCAATTTCAATTTTGGCTCGGTAAACACCCTCATCTCGCCCGTCCCATTTCAGCCTTCTTCCTCATCCATCCACACTATTAAACGTTTTTTAATAAAGTAAACCATTACCCTGTGCAAACCCCCAGTCTTACACCAACCACCATGCCTCGAATACATTTAGAAGGAAATTAATTTGGTAATTTACATTTTTAACGGCCGCACCATTTTCTTAAATCGAGTGTTAGTAGCCAGAGTTCATTTTTTGTTTTGCTTTATGCTTCGCAACCATTCTATAATATACTACAATCTTTTTGATATTGCCTTTTGGTTTGCGCCCCAATGCAGAAGCGAGTTTGGCGGGCGTACACAACTGTACATTAATCACATCTCTTGCAGTTTGACCCGGAATATGAGCGAGTAAATTGATTTTTTTTAAAGGTTTTCTATGCTTTTTTTTTAAATTTTTATTTTACTCAGCGTAAGATTGCACGGGTTAATAAAATATAAATAGAATTTGAAAGTCAATTTGTACATATTGTATTTTGTGAAATAAATTATCCTTTCTGCAAAGTCTGTCAGAAACAAAATCATAATATTATGTGCGCCGATCAAATAATTGACTTCCGGACAAGAAAAAAATTGTAAAATTCCCTAATATTTAATTATGGATGTCAATTTTTTTGTTTCGCAAAACTCAATTCCGTGGAAATGTTTTGTTTGTTGGGGTGGAATTTTTAATGGGAAAAAAATTTGCGAAAATTGTCAGTCCTATTACTTTGCATTTTAAACGTTTGAACTGAATATTTAATGTAATATAGGACAAGTAGTTCAAAAGAGAGCTCAAAATAAATGTTCCCCACTTGAAAAATTATTATAATTCAAATTAGTACTTGCAGAAAAAATTTTCTCTGCGCGTATAACAATCGTGGGTGAAAACTCAAGTGGTGGATTTGCTTTGAATTTGCATAAGAGCAAACCAAATTGTGTGACTTCAGACATTTCTGTGGCAAATGCCAACAAGAATGGCAAAAGTGTTTCATAAAATGCAACAAATCCCAAGAAAAAAATCAGTGTAAACATTGTCCAGGGAAATATTGACAAACTTTTACTTTAACTTCAAAAGTAAACATGTCAATCAAATCACTGCAAAGTCTTAAACACATACAGTGTTTTATCGCACTTGAGTACACAAAACGGCATGAACCTCATACACGGTTTAACTTTCAAGTTTCTTAGCCCATTCATTATGTTAATTTGTTGTTTTAATTGCCATTTATGGATTTAATTTCATCAATTTGCCACTGGATATGCAAAGATTTGTGTGACACATAATTTATTGTGTCCTGCAAAATGCCGCTAATTGTGAAAGGGCACCTTATCTCAACCCAATTCACATGTACACGAAGAGGAGAAATAAATTCGAGACGATTGAAACAACAATACACTATACCCTTTGCCATTTCTGCCACAATCAACGTGTCAAAGTCATGTAACAAAGCAATTTTGATTAACAAAAGGCCTCCGCACGCTACTTGTATACAGCTCACAAGAGTTCTCTAGTTTTCCAACACCAAAATATCGCATAGCCCCATAAATTTCGTGTATACGTACTACAATCGGGAGCGGGTATAGTTGCACCATAACAAACCAACCCACTCTGTCTGTCACTCGCTATGTGTACAAAATCGGATCCCCAACCCCCTCATGTGCACTGCACACACTTTCCATACATCGATGGAACCACAATTAATCTGCCTGACACTGGCAATGACTTCGTTTCAATCTTCCGCTTGTCAGAAAAACTCATCTTTCATCGTCGCCCGATATGCCACTCCACACCCTCCTTGCTCTCGTAACGACCACACTGCACACATACCGTTAGAAGGGACGGCTATTCGCGTCCCTCCTCCATAACACAATTGGCGTCTCGTCACACCATCTCAAGAAGCAAACGATCTTAATTTATATACCCCATTCAATTTGTGTGCCGGATATTTCATTTGGAAGATTTCGATTCAGTATTTTTTCCTCAATGCCTTCATTTTCTTCTTTCTAACCTTATACAATATCTCTACATATTATTATTATAGATTGGTTCATGAAGTGGGAGAAAGTGTTTGCATCGCAATTCACAAATATAGTTCATGTCAATCAGGAGCTGTGCCCATCCTGTGCACAAAATTGACACGCATACTGTCATCAATTTAAGGCGTTCCAAACAATATTCCATAATTTAATGTAAATTGACAGCATAAGGTCAACGGAATTTCAGGATAGCGGGTGATTTTCTTTGCTCACCGTGATTTACTTCCGTTCATTTTTTATGTTTTGCAATTTCTGAAGACAGCTCCTCTGTCAATCTATGTAGGTGATACCGAGGGAATGATAAGGTTGTTGAGTCAATGAAAAAGAATATTGAAATTTATTTATATCTTCGTGAAGATATTGTGATAGCAAATCATAAACACTAGCAGCTACAGAATGTATGTTTAGAGGGATTTGTCATTTGATGTCCTTTTTGGGAAATTTATCAATGGCGCTTAATTTTTGTAACAGGTTGTGAATTGAGGGGTGGCCCTACTCAAAAGTATAATATAAACTGAAATTCAAAGCGCTTAGCAACAGATGATATAAGAACTTTACAACACATTCTCGAATATTTCTTAGTACCAATTTAAAACAGCACTACAGCAGGAAAACAACATGATTCTGAATTTTTGGTATTTAATATAATTATTTTTCAAAATTTATAAAAGTGATTAATTAATTACGTTCTAAGTTTTAAAAAAAAATGTTGAAAATTAAGGTACTTGACATAGAAAATACGAAACAATATGTCAAATTTTGAAACAGATGTATTTCCTCTCGAATCTCAAGAAGAGACCAAACAACTTCAGGTTTTACCAAGTATTTTTTGAGAAAAATTAAAGTTTTATTAACCTTTTTAGAAAATAACATAAAAACAAATTGGAATGGTAATGCTAATACACAAAGGGACATATAAAAAACAACAACCTAAACATTTACCATCATTTAAACAATTTACAACAAATAACTTCCATAAAAGTTGTCCTAAAAATGTGAGTCAAACATGCAATACTGCCATGAAAATGGTAGATAGACGTTTGACGGCAGAGGGCATACAACTGACGCTAATTTTTAATGCATATACAAAGTTGTTCCTCCACTAAGTTCCAGCGAGCATCCCCGTAATACCATACCCTACCATACCCAATGAATTATGCAACACAATTTGATTGTAAGTGAAAGGAAACTTGATCCGAAACTTTGCACAGAATAAACAAGGAACACTGCTGCTCCACAATGCCCCACAACTCCTCACGTATATTAAATCCCCTAGAGAATTTTCTTGCAAAATAACAGCTTCATCGGAACGTTAGAAAAATATTGGCTGTAAGATAATATTAAACTTAACAAATACGTATCTTAACATAAACAAAGAAATGCGAAAGCTCAAACTTTCTGTTGTTCATTGAGTTAAGGCTCACACGGTATACCTACTAACTACTAGCTTACATTTTCTTGCAGTTTCCCAATAACATGGAGATCTTGAAAGCTCGATTGATGTGGCACTTGATGGATGTGCGGTCGGTTTTAATATTTAACGATTATTGTACATGGCCTATGGGCTATACCAATTTGTGGAGTATGTGGGGACGAAGCTTTTGGACAGGCATAACAATTTGCCACGGTACGACACATTTCGAGTGTATTGAGTTTTACTAATTCATTGTTCAATTGAGGACAATCGTATGTGGACTGTAACACAATTTTTCAATTAGGTTTACATGAATTGTTAATTAATGCGTGCTAGTCAATGTAAGAAGTTCTACGGAATTGTTGTATTTTTTATACGTCTAGGTCAAATTAAAGGGACCATTCGTGTAGTTAGGTACGCCGGGAGTTTCATTTATTATGAGAGATTAACGTCAATATAAGTCTGTGCTAAATGTGGACGACATAATTGTGTGATTGAATATATTAACTAAGACTTTGTTAAATTTAAATCGATCGCAAATGAAATAGTAAAAGGTTTTTCAATAAAAAAATGGATTTTTTCTTCTCTCAAATTAAAAATTAAGTAAGCCACAGAACATTTCATCATTTCATTCAACATTAAATGCATTCACATTACCAAAAGCTCAAGTGGTAATTGGTGTTGATGACATCTGTATGCTGCATTGAAATTTCATGAGATAGGTACAAACAGTTTGACTAACTCCGACCGCTAACGAGACACCGACACGTTATGTACATTTTTATGAGTAATCTCAAATTCCTAAAATACTTGTCATTATATAATGTAATGCAATTTAAATCATAAAACTCCTTTTATGAATAACTGAATTAAAATTAAAATGCTCTAACTATGAGTTTATTGAAACATGAATAATGCAAACCAAATCAATCACGATTAAATTTATTGAGTTGTTTACATAAACCCTTAAATTGCTAAATATTGCGATTGTGTTTATGGGGTGTATAATACTAATGCAGTGCACACCCTTAGTAAATTATGTTGGGAGAAAACATCAGTACCATTAACCATTGAATGAGCTGAGCACACAAACGCATACACAAACAATATGTATAATGCATCCCTGCCTCCATGCTTGTTTGTTCGCCGCTTATCCACGAAAGCAACAAGAAGCTTAAGGTAATACGAGGAAGTCAAGTGTGTGAGTCGTCTCGCAATCGATTTAAAGTTTATCATACCCTGGTTGCCGCATACACATCATCGCATATATGCAGCGAATTCTACAATCAACATATAATACACGTAATCGGGATAAGCTTTGGCAACTTGGTACTTCACACCCGCCATCTGTTTTTTTGGCTGTTTCCTAACTATAATATACAATATACGACGTTACTATTGGGTGTCATGTCAATCAGTCAGTTAGTCAAATTGGTAAATCCCATTAAACATAACATTGAAATGCGTGTGCACGTTGACCAAAGCACATTCCATTTAATTTACCAGCATAACATGTTTAGAATCTGAGTCATGGAAAATCAGAGAAATGCAACTGAAGTTAATTTATAGAAAGAAATTAAGGACTTCGTCAAGAAAACGCGGATATATTTGTCTTTAAAAAAAAACTACGTCGTAGGGAGAGTGAGCTGTGTTAATTTATGCACAACTGCAGCTTAACTACAATTTAATACTGTTTCTAAGGTTTCAAATATATAACCTACTAGCGGATCCGGCGAACGTCGTTCCGCCACAAACCTCGCCTTATTTATTAATTAGTTTTGAATACGCTCCATTAATAAATAACATAACATACATTCGAAGTTAAAATTTTTGGAAAATTAAATTTTGAAGGACCAAAATCCTATGTATGATCGAGAAGAGGAAAACAAAAAAAAACTCCATGCAAGTCGGACGCTCCGTTTCAAAGTTATGGAATTATAAAAAATTTCTCAAATATATTGCTCCCAACCAAATGTAATATAATTGGCAATATATATGATTGCGGCGACCATATTTTTACGAAATTTAAAAAAAATATAGTTAAAATAACCATATATATGATAGGAGTGACCATATTTGTAGTAATTTTTTTTTAAATATGGTTGTGGTGACCATATATATGGTTGGAGTAAACATATTTTTGTAAATTTTTTGAAAAATATGGTTACTCCAACCATATATATGGTCACAACAACCATATTTTTCAAAAAATTCACAAAAATATGGTTACTCCAACCATATATATGGTCACAACAACCATATTTTTCAAAAAATTCACAAAAATATGGTTACTCCAACCATATATATGGTTACCACAACCATGTTTTTCAAAAAATTCACAAAAATATGGTTACTCCAACCATATATATGGTCATCGCAACCATATTTTTCAAAAAAATTACTACAAATATGGTCACTCCTACCATATATATGGTTATTTTAACTATATTTTTTTTAAATTTCGTAAAAATATGGTCGCCGCAATCATATATATTGCCAATTATATGGTTGGGAGCAATATATTTGCGAAATTTTTATAATTCCATAACTTTGAAACGGAGTGTCCAATTTGCATGTAGTATTTTTTGTTGTATTCGTCTCGACCATACCATTCATTGTTAAGAAAACACGGAAAATTCAACCGGAAAAGTGTTAAAATCGCAAAAAAAATAAACACAAATTGTACACTTTCTGGATTCATTTGAAAATTCCATAACTTGGAAACGGAGTATACGATTTGCATGGAG
The DNA here is from genome assembly GCA_963854165.1 of Sylvicola cinctus. Classification (NCBI taxonomy): domain Eukaryota; kingdom Metazoa; phylum Arthropoda; class Insecta; order Diptera; family Anisopodidae; genus Sylvicola; species Sylvicola cinctus. The sequence continues at coordinate 27,512,845 of OY974083.1, read as the reverse complement.
TTTTTTTTTTTTTTGTATTCTTCTCAACCACTTCATCGTTTTTCATAAAATTTTTCGATAAAATCCGGAAAATTCAACCGGACAAGTGTCAAAATCGTGAAAACGAACACTAATTGTACACTTTCAAAATTTAAAAAGTGAAAATAAATTTCATTATTAAACATGTGGCAGACCCGTTGGATGTCGTTCCGCCACAAACCTCTCTTTGCTGAAATACACTATTTATAAACACTCAAAATCATCGGAAAATAAAGAAAGAAAAATTGCTTTCATCTAACATACCGTCAGCCACAATCACAACACTCAATAAGTAAACTGAATTCCCGGCAATCCAAAAACCCGACACCGATTCAAATTTTTACAATTCTGACTGGCCATAATCCCATTAGTCACACTCCCAAACTCAAGTTAACCTTAATTATTAAACCTGAAATTCTGACGAAGTTAAAATTCCAACATACTATTTCTCGGTAAAATAAAATCTCATAGGGCCATAATTATCACTGGTGATTGGAGAATATCCCGTCATCGACAAATACGGCATACAATTTCCCGTGAAATGAAATCTTGTCAAATCATCAAGATAGGTCAAAATCGAAAAACACACACATTTGAGTAGGCAATTTTACCAATTTTATTTATCCAAGGTTTCTGAGATAAAAACAAACGTGACCTTGAAATGTAAAGCAAAAATTTTTCAAAATGCATTTTTATGCAGTTTTATTTAGAATTATGGATAAACGTTGTTAATATGAACAAATTCGTTAAAGTCGTTTTTGAGCACCATACAAGCGATGCAGTTTCTGGCAATAATTTGACCTTCAAGAATCTGACCTTGGACCTTATTTCACATAAAAAATCATAGAAATCGGAGGAGCAGTTTTTGAGATAAGACGAAGTACTGTGTCCGGATGTGCATTTGCATATTTTCTAGATAAGTTTAAGTTAATGGACTCAAGGAGTCTCAAACCGAGTTTCAGCATCACAAACTTAAAAACTTATAAAGTTCGAAATGCAAAAATCTGTGACCTTGGGATCGAAATAAAGTTAAAAATGATTAAGAAAATCAGCGTAAATAAGCCTATTAAATTTAAAAAAACGCCTTAAGTTCTTCATCGTCTTAAAACCGTTTTCTAGTTATTAGTTTAAAGAAAGTGTAAAAGCTATATGCACGTACATTTGGTGGAATGATAGGCAGGTGGTTTATGTTATTATTAATAATTTCACATTTTACCATGCATAAACCAATATACACTCGAGCTTAAAAAGAAAGAAGAAGTGAAAATCCGCTTCCGTTTGCTTAAAAACATATTTTCATCTGTTTTCCATTCTGTTTTTAATTTCTTGTTACTTCCGGTATACAGCACTGAGACAGGGCTTACAGTGGATGTACTCGTACATTAAAGGAGAAACGTATTTTGCAAATACAGCGCAAAAATATTATGGAAAAGATATAAAGTAATATACGTTAATAAAGTCTGTGCAGTAAAAATTACCATACAAAAGCAGTCATCACAACAATGGAAGACTGAGTACGTGTGTATACGCGTATATCTACTGTGAGTGTACATATACAGTCCATATAAAATTGAGGGGGTTGGTGAGGTGCGGGAAAACCAACTAACATCACTTCTTACATAAACTCATAACAGGAATGATGTATGAGATTATGGTGGAATAAAAACACGATGGCAAAAGAAGCTCAAACAACCCCACCCCAACCAACCACCTACATAGTAACTTTATAATACAGTACAGCCTCAGACACGTTGCAGCAATGAGCATCTTTCCACATAACCACCCCGTTTATGCTAAACCACATATACAATATGCATATACGATACAGACAATCTCCTTCACGACAAGCAATTCTTAAGTCGGGCTCTTCCAATGAATCCACATGGTATATGTACACGTAGATGCAGTTGTTGCTACAGACTATGTACAAATAGGGGTGGAGGTTTTGTTGTTTAAGTTTCTACCAAGCAAATACTACAGCAAGCGTGTACACTGAATGCGGGAAGAAACTGAATGATACGCGGTGGTGAAGCATGTCTCCGTCTTGTTAGATGAACATTGTATGTAGCTGGTGTATGTGCGTACAATATATATACATAATAGCCATACAAGACGCTTAGCATGTTCAAAAGAAGTTGAACCATTCACTCCTGGAACAAAATTATTTCTTAACAAAATTCCCCACGTAAATCATTTCATTTTTTCGTTGCGGTAATGGTATGAAAGGGACGTCTTTTTTTCTCATTTATCCCTCCCTCTCCCCCTCCCCCACCCCCGCACTGCTACACACATACTAAATATGTAGTAAATATACGTACTACCTAACGATATACAGGAAATTTTTCTCTTTGTATTACTTTCTTGTCAAAACCGCAGAGTTTATCCTGAATGAGCTTTAAGTAAAAATTTGTTATCCACGGCACACGGCATCAGTGTACACATATTATTATACTTTCAGGAATTTGCATTTGCTGTACAAAGGGATGGAATTTGCTATTAAACGAGCTGCCATTAATTCAGGCAATCAGTTTTCTTCCTCTAAATGCATGCGGTGCGATATACAATATAAAGCTACGCACAAAGTTCTGCAATTATTATTTTTAAGAAGATTAAAATAACCCATGTCAGGGCCTTTAATCCCACAAGTATTTTCATTCTCCCATTGAATCTTTAATACTCAGTGTGTTGTCATCTTCGTCTTTTAATCAGCATCAAATTTGCATTCTAATGAATATTAAGTTGTGAAAAGCAGACAAAAATATTCACATATGAAACTAAATCAGTCATAACTCATAACTCATGACATTGAAGGACTGTGTAGAAGAAAAATTAAATCTTATTTTTGAACGCATTGCAGTATGCTCTTTAGAATATTGCTCATCTTTTCAGACACTTTCAACTATCAATGGAATAGAAGTGCAGAAAATCTCAAAGAATCTATAATTTTATCTTTACACATCAAAATATACGTTGTATTGCAAAAAAAATAATAGAGCACTCATACTTTTATCAGCTGAAGCATCTCAACTTTTATCACACTATTATATTAAAGAAATCCCCATGAACTAAACAAATTATGGGATGCGGCAGTGTATATTTTGGAGTGCAGGATGTTGCGTGGTTAAGTGTTTTGCTGAATATCCCCGCAGTACTCGTGTAATAACTATACCATACAATAAAAAGAAATTGAATTTCGAACTTACCCTCAAGATCAACAACACGACCAGCACGTTTAAGTGCCCTTACAGCCTCATCGTGTGTGGCATCTCTCAGCTCTTCACCATTCACTGAAAGTATGGCGTCACCCACATACAGTCCTTTGGCATTGTCCGCCGCCATGCCACGAAATATTTTTGATATTAATATTGGCATTCGATTTTCTCGGCCGCCCTTTATTGATATGCCAAGACCATTGTTGTCCGATTTCATAACACGTACCTACACACCATCGGTCACACATCACAGCATATCCAATATGTACCAATGTCGCAGAGTAACAGCATCGACAGCGGCCACAGCAGCAGCAGCACATAAAATTCATTTTGAGGCAGGATGTTGTGGATTATGTGCGCGCATATTGTTGAGAGTTTTTCGTATGGTGTTGGTCGATGTGGTGGTGATGAATATTGGAGAAACAATAAACGATAAAAGGTGTGTTTGGTTAGTAAAAGTGTGTATGGTCTCTGTGTTATTAATTTTAGGTTATATCCACTTTTTTTTTCAATTTGGTAAGAAAACACTTTTGTAAAAATGACTTACGTGTCGGTTCTGGTTGGCTACGTGGTCAGGTACATCACACACTTCAGCAATCCCGTTTTCAATGTTGCTCAAGTTGTTATTGAGCAGATGATCACCATTGCTGATGTCTTCGGAGTTGAGGGATGGTCCAGCTGATGATGGTAGAGATCCGCTTGATCCATTGTGGCCACTGTGATTGCTTCTGGAAGAGTAAAATAAATATGTTGATAGAGATTTTATTTTATTGAAACACACAAAAAACTACTTCGTACAATTTTTATTTATAGAAATCGGCCCAGTAGTTTTTGAGATAAGGCGATGGAAACGGTTTCACATACTACAGCGCGGTGTACCGACATTTGTTAATTTTTTCTAGACCATTTTTTTGGACCTAGACGGTTTCTCAATCATCATCGAAAATCATTCATTTTGCGAAAAAATTCGGAATGCAAAATTTATGCATGCCGTTGAGATGAGACTCCATACTATCGAATTAAAATAATATCACTTCGACTTTGTTGACCAAACAATCAAAATATTTTTAATTCTAGTTTAAATAACACAATTTTCGCAAAACCGTAGTAATTAAATTGGATTGTATATTTATTAATTAATGTATTAAAAACAATGACGCAAAACAAACAAAAATTATTTAATTATGATGAGGCATGTTAATTGAAATTATTAAAAATGTAATGAAAACAATTTGACCTACTCAATTTTACAAAATTAATTACCTCCATTCCAATTAACGGCCAACGGGAGAAAAAGGATTATAATTATTGGAAATGTAAACACTACAAAATGTGATGTTTATTACGGTAATAATTAACTTTAAAGCAGAACTTAATTGAATCAACAACAACGGTAAAATTTAAAGGATAACGAGATATTCTATATAAATCAGTATTTAATTTTGTTAATAAACGAAAAGCTATTTTTATTTTGTTATAAATTTAATAAATCCTTTCCAATCTTAATTAAATAAGTATTTTAAACATTTGCCAAAAATATACGATATCTATTTTGATACCTTACAAAAATAGTCATTGCTTTGTGGATAAATACATTTTGAATTTCGTGCGGATGCAAAACGGTCAATATGTTTACATGATCGAATTAATGAAATGTCACTGGACACCACGTACGTCAGCCCAAGCGTTGAGGATGTTCAGCTTTGTGCATGAACTTTCCAACCCAACCACAATTTCTTTATGGCCCATAAACGCGTGCAATGCTCCAAAACAACCGAACCTACTAAACACAATTTACGCTCTAAAATTAAACCGGTCATTTTACAAGCCAGGCCCCGGGAGTCTATGGTCTATGAGCAGTCACTAGCCCTATGAAAACAGGAGTAAGGAGTACGTGTAATGTGTACGGTACATACTGAGTGTGCTCGTAAAAATGTTCATCGCAAATGATATTATAAACATTTCAAATTAAATGTTCCGGTTTGTTTGCCGCGCCTAAATAGTTGCTTGCCTCGCCGGAATTTTTTTTATTATACTTCTATGTGTTTTTTAAATCTAAACAATAAATATAAGTGGGAGACCTCTAAGGTCGGTCTAAAACTAAGTAACTAGCAAAATATTAAAAAATTTACCCGTTTAGATAAAAACAGCTTCATCTAATTAGGATTTTTCACTTATTGGATATTGAACGCAACTCCGTTGTTGCTATTATGCACAATATGGCGAATTTTTACGAAATTTCTAACTAACACCCTCATACAATTATTTTTACGACTACTTAACCACTAAATATTTATTTGAAAATATACACAAGAGACGCGCATTGCAGGATTTGATAGTTCGTCCTATGCGTGCGGTCATTTATGTTGTTTATGGAAAGACACGGCAACATGTTGCTCCGAGTGACTAATTGATGAAGTGGGGAAATCCAAAAAGTTATCCGCTTTTGTATATAGTGGGTGAATATTAGAGTGTTCTTTTTAAATGTAACGAATTATCTATATTTTTGTTCATGAGGTACAATAGGCAGAGCACCTGCTTTTCAAATCCCTAGCATTTAAAAGATAAGGCGATGATTAAATCGATTTTAACGTGAAAACATTAAAATATTTTTTTAATTTATTGGGACTCACCATACGAGAGTAAAAGAATCCTCCGTAAATTTTGTAAACACGTTTTGACAGAAAGTTGTCAATAGAAAATGCAAAACTTTAAATAACAAATCCAAAATAAAATATAATATAAAAAAATAAGGTCACCAACTCCATATAATTAACTTTCCTATTTCGTGCCAAGTCCTAATAAATTCACACGTCGCTCTCCCTGCGATGTAGTTTTTTTTTTCAATGTATTAATGTTCCATGGGGTTGGTGTATTTGGTTAACAATTTTCCGTTACAGTTTTTATCTACCCCAATAATGAATTGAATGAACAGTAGAGAAATAAGATGAGGCGGTGGGTATCAAATTGCTTCGATGACAGTGAAAATTTAGAAATGATTACGCAGATAAATGTCAATTTATAACCAATTTTCATCCCCCTAATCATTATTCAGCTCAAATTGACTAATTTGTTGAAGCGAAGCTTCTCCATCATTTTTATTCGATTACACAAACTCGTAGTTTGGCATCTAGAAATTGTTTACCCCAATCCGCAACCAACGAAGCAGGACTATTGACAAATTAATGAATTGCATAACTGGAAATAAACAAAACTGTATGATTTTGGTTAGGTTTTTTTAAGTTATACCGTTCTGGTTATTGACTAGGGATATAAAAAGGGAGCGGTATGACTTATGACTTATAACATAAGTTTTTATGTTTCATTTATATTCTCCTACATCCGAAATTCGAAAGATAGCTTTAACATTTTTGTCACTTTCACTTAATATTTAGATATATGACCTTAAAAATTAAAATATCAAATTACGCAAAATCCTTATTTTAATTTATTCAAAAAAAATCATCATTAATTCTTCTTTTACAAAAAGTTGAGAATGGAAGAAACTTTTACTCCAGTAGGCGTTGTCGTAAATATTTTAAATTAGAAATTTCAACACCTTTAGTTTATGCAGCTAGTTCAAGTTATTTTTACGTTATGGATTATTTTATTTTCCTATTGTTTATGAATTATTATGTATGTATACACTCTAAAATTTTGTTTACGACATATTTAATTCAATGAAAGAGAATTTTTTTTTGCGAAAATGTAGCCATTTTTCTTGAGCTATAATAGGTCTTGACACCCAGTGGCACCCAGTCCAAAATTTTTTGGTACTCGAAAATTTTATCAGCGCGACAATTTTATCATAACTATATATTTAAACATTTCTTAAGCTATTCATGAAATTAAATTTGCATCATAAATTGTGCAAATTGTGTCGACATTTCAATCTTCACTATACTCCTTTTCTAACTCCTTTTAAAAAAAAATTAACAACGTTCAGCAATCAAACGACAATGCAATAAAAGAAAATAAACTAAATTCCACAACACGTTTCACTCGCTCATTGCTCAATTACCATAAAGAGTTGTGGGAGCATGCGGATAACAATTAGGGTAGTCAGTTATATTTTCACATCGTCCCAGACCCGCCCATATAATCGAAGAAAAAACATCCGGAGGGCAAATTTTTCATTTACATTTTAATTCACAGCATTGAGGGTGAATAACAAAATATAATTTGGAATTGTCTGCTCAAAAGACATCGTATATTTTGACTTCTTCGACTTATGTCTGCTAGACAGAATATTTATGGAATATTTTTGCCGCCTTGTCTTTTATCATTACAATGAAAGCTGAGTTCGCTGTACAGAAATATGATAATAATTATTGTCACGGAGTGGGTGAATTCAGTTAGGTTTTATATTAAAAAATATTCTATATTGCAGGGAAAGCTACATAACATTTTGCAGTCGATGTCACCCAAGATGGGGGAGTTTCTAAAATGCAAAAATTATTATGCATAAACTTGTTTTAGTATCCATTGAACCCAAAAAAAAATTAATAACAATGACATGTGAGCCACATACGTACATGACTTCTAATGTGTAACCGATATAAGCATTAATGTTTGGCATCACGGGGTGTAAAAATCAGTTTGGTCAGCATTAGCTTCGTTAGTTTTATTGAAATATAATTTAGTTTAAATGAACAAATTGAAGAGATTGCATAGTGTGCGAGATTATTTTGCAGCGCCATCATGCGACCAGTAGAGTAACAAATATACGCTTCAATTGATAGAGTGTGTTTCTTACTTGCTTTGACAATCGCATCATTCGTATCTCGTATCGAGATTAAATTGCGTTTCATAATATACAATGGTACACCAGTTGTCGGTGTATGATATCGTATTTGACAATAGATACTGTGTATTAATGGTTACGTATTCGATGCTTAATTGAGTTGTAGTGATTGGGGTATTATTATAGTGTCAGCACAGACATCAATGTGGTGAAACTAGTGATGCCAAATAAATCATCAATTGATTGCTTTCAAAAGGCAATAGGCATAAGCTGCTTAGTGTTTCAATGTGATCAGGGATCATTGTGTGGAAATATTGAAATAGTGAAAAATTAGTCTGTGCACAATTAAAATATCAACGCTGGCCACTAAAATATGTAAAAAACACATTGAATGATAATTCGAAAAATTTAAACTTTATGTACTTATAAGTACAATAAAATAAGAAATAAAACATAAATTAGAAATTCAAATGATACTTCCCGTGCATTTCAATCCCCGAATCAAAATGGAGGGAAATAAAAAGCGATCAATCTTAACAACCTTTGTATGGATTTAACAAAAAAAATCCCTTTTATGAAGTGCGAAATTTCCACTGTGGCCACACGGTCCCTTGCGTTTGGCATTTGACTCACGTGTCTCCTTGTGGACTCCTTTCCTTCAATCGTTATGTAAATATTTTGCTCATGCCATGTGCGTACAAACTGGAGAAGCCGACAATATAACAGTTTGGTTGACACGTAGGCAGACACGTTCAATTCATAATCAATATTCAGGCGCATTCACATCGTAATGTATAGAGAAATGAAAGGGAGTACGTCTTTTTTTTTTTTATTGCTTCTCCCTTTTATTACTATATCGACTATGATCGTCATGGGGCACGAATGAAGTGAGAAAATCGTTAAAACTCAAATTCATAAATCAGTCACCTTGGCACATGTGTAAGTTACATTTATTGCTCGGATATTGATGTGAAAAGTTCAACTAACCATTGCCGTACAGCAGAAAGACATAAAGCGTTATATTTAGTACTTTGCTGGAAAAATATTTATTCCATTTATTTTGTTCATAAATATTACGGTTGTGACATTTTAATGAGATCACCATTTATCATGAAAATCTCACACAAACCACAACAAATCGCATACCAAAAACACGGATTCTCTGTCGAGACTCGGGCCGTATGTCGAATATTGATCAGAGAATTTTAATCCCGTAATGCTTTGTGGCACACCGTCCTTCCGATAAATCCTTTATAACTGTGCGGGGTATACTCACATTCCCGCTTCCTTCATCTGCCACCACAGCACAGTCAGTCTATTGTTCAATTTAATTTTCTGTACGTATTAGAACACCAAACACCGCTGTGTCAGACGCCTATATACACATTTTCTGTAACACATCGCCGCCCCATTGAGTGGAAAACAAATAGAAAAGCTTGTCAAGGATAATAGTAAATCGATGTTGCTAAATAGATGGCATACAAAGCTTTAAGAATTTATACACACAATGTTCCGCACAATGAATTTAAAGAAAATGTGCTAATTTGTTGTTTCAATTCACGTCTTGTGTGTATAATTTGAGTGCACAGCTGTGTGTAGGGGTTGTTTTAGATAGGGGTGGGTGAGATCGGGTGTCATTTGGGGGTATACTACCGTATGTGTGCTTGTCAAAGCGCCAATAATTCACTCACTTTGATAGCAATTTAAATGCCAGTACGTATGCGATTTGCATATATATTGGAATGGAAGGACATAGACATCCGGTGAGGAATTTATCCAGAAACACAATAATATGTGACACAAACCCAAATAATATATAAGCGACAGCGAGTGTACGCGGGCGACATAACATTCCTAGCGGGGGTGTGTGAGCGGCGGCAGTATACAGACTGTACAGTGCCACAGGACTTTGGGATGTGTAAAACGATTATCAAAGTATGAATACGTACGTAGTATATACAGTAAAACGACAAAATATGTAATGTATGCGCCTATATATGCAAGTTTTGTGTTGAGTGTGTCTGTGCTTTGATGTTTAGTATATTATCTAAACGAGGTTAAAGTCATTCACTGTGCACATTGTTACAACAAGCGAACGACATTTTAATCTAAACAATGCTGGCTGATTTTGGGGGGTGTGCAAGAAGGCGGCAAACAGGAGGGGGTTTGGGTGACAAAGCATTTCCATGTGAACCCGTCGCTTGTATTCGCTTTGGACAAATTTAATATTCGCTTTAAACGAATTTATATGCAAATGATCCGTACGTATGACTCTTTTGGATTTATTTTCATTATCGTCGTCATTAGTGTTCATAAATTTTGTCAGATATTAAGCATAATTGCAATGTGGTGCATTTACGTGAAAATTGACTGAACCGAAATTTTTCAATTTAATTCTATTTTTGCAATCGATTTTTCCATGATTGCATTGCATCAAAATGTTCCGCGCAATAATTAAATTAATCGAATAATAACTATAGTTAGTGCAATTATCTTCCATTTCATAAATTTCTCATTTATCAGCCGAATGCAATGGGCTTTTGAAATATGCATTAACTAAGCATAATGTATTTTTATTTCATGCAAACATTGTATAGTTGGATTATCAATATGGATAATTTTTAAAAAAGTTTAATATGATAATTAGATTACAGATTACCAAACAAAAAGCTCATTTATATGTTTTACTTCTATTTCGATGCATAATTAATAATATTATATTGATTATTTGCATATTTTGAAATTGCTTTTTATTGTGGTGTGCATTATATTTACCCACTTGTATAGATTTCAATATGGTTTAAATTGTAATTCGAGTAAATTTTCTATAGCCCTTGGACTAATATTGTGTGTGATATTTTCTAAATTTTTTATTGAATTTATTTATTTATGAGTACTTTTAATAGTTATAATGTTAATTTTTTAATTATTATATAGCAGTTTTTAAAAGAAAACTAACACTCACATAAAAGTGTAATATTTCATGCCTCTATATAATTGAACATTTTTTACTGAAAACTTTCGCCTTATTGTAGTAGATAGAGGCAAACGTTTCAAGGTCAGAACAATCAAACATGTGCAACACCAATTACCACACAAAATTTGTAATTTCTTTAAATGCAGTTTCACCTTAAGAATAATTCATTCATTAAATTATTTACAAAAGTTAATTACTATTTCCATCCTTTATCATAGCTAAGCCAAACGAATGGGGAACCACTTTATGATTTAAATCTTAAGCACACACACACACACACACACACACACAAACAGCCAATGGCACACATAACCACGATGGCTCACCACACCAACTGAAACTAAAGCCTCCAAAAGTGCGAGCGAGTTTGTTTATAATTGCGAAAATGGGTATGAGGATGCGGCGCCCTGTGCCAGATTAAAATAGCTTAATGCCGAGTATATAAAATGAATGCAAAACAACGAGTGACGACCGACGCCAAGAAATGCAAACGAGAAAAATCCGTTATGCTGAGAAAGGCATTGTTCCGTTTGGCAAAAGCTTTATTGTCTGTTTGGATTTAGCAAATGAAATTTCAATGTATTTATGTAATCACAAGACGTGGCAACTGAAGCCATCTCGTCGTGTCAGCAAATTTTCACCAGTTCCAACTGCGTATACAAAATAGATTCCTATACATTCGTTAATCTGTTAAGTATTCAATAAATGGTTTTATTTCCATTTGTGGCGGAGATTGAAATCGTCAGCATTATAAAAAAAATATTTTCAAATCACTCCGCGCTTTTACACAGTAGTTTATTAAGACAAATAAAAATACAATTATTGTATTAGTATAAAAAAATTAGTTAACTATTTTTTGGTTACTATATAATCGTATCCTTATGTATCACATTAAATAAAATCAATTTATTCATCATAAAAAAAACTAATTTTTTATTTTTTATTTTTTTATTTTTTTTTTATATTTAGGTAAAAACAAATCAAGGAAACCACCTCGTAGCACATTCCGTTGCACACAACAAACATGCCCCATTACTAATGCATCAGTTGTCTCATCACATTTCGTTTCTCATTACGTTATGACTACTTCACATATCGCCTTGCGGTATAAACAATTCCGTAAATTTGGATCCGCCTTCCATTATACACATACATAATAAATAAGATACCATCATGAAGATGGGAAATATTTGAAATAACCCCAATTGGCAATCGATGTCGTCAGTATCGGTAACTATATTATACTAACCACATACAACTCTACATACCAGCAATAAAAGAGGAAATGTGTAACTTTATACCGACACAGGATTGCAAGATGCTCGTAGTTGCATTGAAATTGAATACTGTGCTCTTCTTTATAATAATTCCCTGAAATAGACGAATTTCTCCATTCCTGTGAATAACTCTGTACTCAAAGTACAAATGTTTGCTTTGATACAATTTTGTACTTATATAGATTGAAGGCAATTTCTTTGGTTGTGCTGAAATTCCATTCAAGAGTAAGTGCTTCAGTATATAGTTATTGCTAATTTATGGCTTATTCATTCAATGTCAAAAGCATTTTATTTCGTCCTTAAAATGAAAAGAAACATTATTTAAAGTGAGTAATGAATTATTTTACAAATGCACCAATTTGTACTCACCAAACGCTGTGCGAATTTTTAATAAGTTTTTGTGGAACTTTTCAAAAAAAATTTCAAATGCAATTTTTATCCCTTGAAAATCTGTGCTGAACTATCCTCCAACTATGTAATCACAATAATGTCCATTATGTAACCCCTAAGACAAGAAGTTAAGCAAGTAATTTAAATTTACTTGATATCAACAACTATCTGACAATGTCGACCATTACCAATTCACAAGAGCTTTGTGTCAAGTCTCTAGCAAGAATGAAACTTTGAGTGAGAAATGTCTAAAACATAAGTACCTACTTCCCAACAAATAACGAATTTAATGCTTGTTATTTCAAATACGTTTAGTAGACCAAAAATTATAAAGCTTAAATTTAGATTATTATATGATTAAATTTACAACCGATTCCCAAAAATGTATCAACATAGACTACCTTTGACATAGCTATTTTAAAATTCTTACCTACTCAATCTTAATTGATGTACAACATTTCTACAGGTACCACGATTCCGGAAAATTGGTCTACAAAAAATAAAAATATAAAATAATTCCAAAAAAAACTTATAATAAAAATATTAAAAAAAAAAACCAAATGAAAAAGCATCAAAAACCAATATAAATAAAAGTGGAAATGAAGTGAAAATTAAATACAATAACATAACTACAATGGTTTATTGGATTCTGTAAAACTGCGGTTAGTTTGATTATTTTAAAAACACAATACACTATAATAACATACTAGATGCAGCGGAAACCCCGACGTGGAAATTAAATGGAAGCAAAATATTTTCACAAGAATTCATAGAATCCTTATTCGGTATATGAAATAAAAAGGTTTTACCAGTACGAAATGTTTCCAGCTCAACCAAGACGACAAGGTAATACAACACCAAAAGAAAGTAAACAAATTGTACAGTCAGTTTTGTTATAACTAGGTAAATACTGTATATAAACAAATTGCTCATGTATGTAATCCCAGATACTTTAGATGCCCTAAGGCGGACGAGTTTGTTACATGCAAACCTAAACAAAAAATCCCAACACAAATATGTATATGTACACAATAATATAATACAAATAAGTATATTATATACAATTTAGTCTTTATAAGTAAACTATCTTCATAATATTATAATCTGTTACATTCAGCAATAATCTCATAGTATAATTTATAAGCTTCCCGTTTCCTATAAGCAGCGCACAGTTGCACAAAAAAAAACCGGGAGCAAAGGAAATATACAGAACGCTTCCTGTTGCCTTATAATGTACACAAGAAGTAATAAATTCAACTTAAGCTACCGCTTCAGCCATTGAATTTATGAATATTTCAAATTACGAAAGTGTTTCAAAATGCTTTTAAATGTAAACCCACATCAAACGCCCATGGTGTAATTGCGTATACAGTTTCTAACTATAAAACTATTAAAACTTTATACAGTTTACCTGACTACTGGCGCAATATAACTATAAAATGTAATATATGTGTTAAAAAAAGGTGCACTAGAACGTAGGTGGAACAAACCCACACCTATTTACACCTTAATTAAAAATATTACAACAAAAATAGTGCGCAATTCACTCATATAAAGTCCCCTGCATGCAAAAGACAATAACCAGGAATTAATTTCCCCATCCACTTTTAACCCATATCATATGTATACTCGAGACTTCACATATTTTCTCACGTACTTTGCCACAATGTAATCATTTTATAGTACAATAAAATAGGTGATTTTAATATAGTCGCATTTACTGTTTGGATAGTAAAACGCAAGCATCTTTAAAATATGCTTAATATTAGGACTGTCCTTAAATGTTCATAGGGGTTGATTGTTGAATGGAAAGGTACATCCACGGTCTGATTCTTAATTTAAGCCACTATAATCGCCTGCTGGTGAATATGGTTAAGCTCAGATTATTTACTGGACATATTTGTTCATTAAATGGACACCCGCCTTACCCATTAACTATATTTGGTGTTTTTATTGTATTAACGCTCAACGGCCTTGACACTCACAACTGTTTTTGTTAATTTTGGCAATGATTAATAAGTATTTGAATTTTTTAATTATTAATTTAAAAATATATTTCAACATCATAAACACAAACTCTTTTGTATAACCGGTTTATCGTAAAAATATGGGAATTCTAAAAAAATAAACATTTGAATTAAATTGCCGCCATTTTTTCGTTTTTGAAAATATTCAAAATAAAAATTTTGCTGATGTACAAATTAAAATGCATAAATCATTTGTTTACGATTATCTGCAGACAGTTTTATATAAACACATGGTCATGATAAATCAAATAATAATATTAGGGATGGTAAATATTAATTTACAAATTATTTCAATTATTTATTTAAAATTCAAATGTCATGTGACAGGAATTTACTAGTTTCTCATAATTTCTGAACTGTCAAGTATAATTTTAGGGTCCGTTAACCTTCACATTTCCTTAATTATTAAGTTTATCTGCTTTGTGAAATTAAATTCCTTCTCCTTGCGTGTCCTAAAACTGTAGAAATAGAAATACCATTTGTATAAGTGTATTAAACTACAAATTAAATTTGTTAATGATATAGGACTTTGAAATAAATTAAAGTTAATTATTCAGATACTTAATATACCAATTACGTTATTTGGTAATACTGCTTCCATTATGTGAAAATAAGCCTATTGAAAAGAAAATATTATTTTCAACGTTATGTGTCGCTATTAAATAATTAATTAAAATTATACTGATTCTGCTTTTCAATTAAAAATAATTGAAAGAAAATCAATTGTATCGCATACTTAAATAAGGGATAATAATTAAATTCTTTGTAATTAATCCTGTATTTACAAAAGCTCATTAAAAAAATTGTTAAGAAATACGCAGTAACTGGTGATTTTGTACTCAAATATTACTTATCAACAATAAACTATTGAGTTCAAATCAAAGGGACGCAAAAAAATCTTCAAACAAAACTGCAGAACAATGAATTTATATACAATGAATTTTCTATTGTTAAAAGATTGTGCAGTAGTTCAATTTATCCTCATCCACTTCCACTGCATACACCGCAGTATTATCGAAGCAGTATAAGAGTCATTGTTTTAATACTTTTAAAACATTTCCATTTTTCCAAACAATGGGAACAATATGTGCAAGTTATTGATAGAATTAAATTTTTCGAACCTACATACATTTGTTTGGAGCGATAGTTTTTAATTGTACCAATTCCAGTTACATACATGGATAAATGCAGTTACAAGATAAAACAATTAATGAAGAGTTAGTGTGATTATGAACTTTTATCAATTGAGAATGAATGAGCTTGGTTTTCATTAAAAATGTGGGAAATAAGTTCTGGAATGCATTAAGCCGTTTTCTTTAAACCCTTCTACGGACAATCAGTTTAAATTTTACACTTTTTTCTAAAATTTTGTTATTACGAGTATAATTAGGTTTAGTTAAAAATTACTAGTAATTATAGTCATTCAATTTTGTTGATTTTAATCATGTTTCCTTTAATGCAAAAAAAATTAAATTCAATTAAAATTCAATTAAAAACAACTTTCTCGATTAACAGAATGTAAAATAAGAATATTGCAATTTGCATTTCAAAGGCCAAAACACTCGCGTTACAGTCACTACTCAAATCAAAATTATTTGAAACAGCAGACGCAAATATTTACAAAAATTATAAGCACAGCAGAGATACAGTAAAACATGAATGCAGGATTTGATTTTTTCGGAGCCCTGCATTTGAATACGGTTTGTGAGCTTAAAACCCTAAACAAATCAATGACTTTTAACATTTAAAATAAAAATCTATTTCCATACGCTTTTCCAATGACATTCGTATTTATTTACAAATGCTCAAAATGTTGTGGCGCCAGACAACGACCACGCCTAATTCGCAAGAGTACATAATTTCGTCCAAAAAAAAAAAAAAAAAAACATGAAAATGCGTAAGTAATGAAATATTTGTTTTTCAGAATTAATTCACTTCAGGTACAATATGATATTATAACATTTCGAGTGTGTAAATTATTCGTCGTTGCTCCTTCCCCATGCAATCAAAAAAGAAAAGTTTTTCAAATACATTTACTTGTGTTTTTATTTATTTTCAGAATTAAAAAGTTTAGAAATTGTTAGAAAGCTTCAAATGAACCACCCACGTACAATTTTACAGACGTTGCCAATAAAAGCGGTCGACTATTATGTACATTGAGCTTTTACTTTATGCACGTTAAAAATAGGGGTTGGGTAAATATACAAGACACACAAACACAATGAACATTTACACTCATCAAAATGTGTGATGCGGACAGTGGGGATGGATGGGGGTGGCGGAATGAAAATGTGAAGTAAAAACAAATCAAATACTGGTACTTCCAGATATTATTTGTGCATGTTGTGTGTGCCTTGCTGCTCGCCGATGGCGGCATAAATTCACAGACTTTGACATTGATCTCCCAGAGGTGTATAAGGGTCAAGAGAGTTTACTCGATATGCCCAACCTTAATTTTTGTTTTGTTATAGTTATGTGCACGAATGGTAACTGAGTGTGTGTTGGATTTTTGTTGGCAGCAATGGTCGCATCACACATGGGCACTGGGCAGTTTGCTTTGGACACAAATGTAAATATGCAAGGAACTACGAAGTACACACAACACAACGCAACGGCAAGGGCGGACAGTTTTGTATTTCGTTCATTGACCTTAAGCGGATATAAAGCTGACAAATTTTACCACATTCATAATTATGCATATAATATGTTCACTGCATACTTGTGGCGCATACCACTATCTTAGCATGTGTGTGTGGCAATTTAAAATTTTACCCCATTTTGCATTTTATACGTTAAGGGAAGCATAATATGAGAATTTAATTGGAGGACAAAAGTGCATGCAAATTTTATGAGATTGTGCTACGTGTGAGTGTGTACTGCAATTTAGGTTTATGGAACGGAATGAATTTAGGACACGGTATGTGTCCCCTCGTATAAATGTGTACCGACACTCAAAATTCATGAAAGTCGCAGTGGCACACGTCTGTGCAAGCGGTGTAGAGTGGAAGGTGTGCAACTATTGTATGGGTTTGAGGGGTGGTTTAGGTACATTAATTGGATGTAAACTTTTAATGTGAAGCTCGATGTCTTATCTGGTAATGGCAATTAGTGTGCATGATAAAGCGTATAACGGGCAGCGGCCATTATGCAGCGCAATGTGATTTGTGTGTGTGTGCGTGTGCGTGGAGAAGATTGTAGTCTGATAAATTCATCACAATATAAATACGTACAACTTCAATTACCGATCATTATGTCATATATGTGTGTACGAAACACCCTTCAGGCTTCATTCAAAACCACATTCATTGAAACTACAATATATATATAATGTGCAGTGTTAAATGTGTACAGGGATGTACCCAGAAACTAAAAAGAAATACATACCATTAGAGCACTTAACCGCATGTTGCGTGCAAACAACCAAATATGTTCTACTCAATGGAGTAACCGTTTGCTGTTTCAAATAAACAAATGAACCGACGAATTTGTGTGTGTGTGTGTGTGTGTGTGGGTGGGTTTGTGCCAGGGTGGCATTTGAAATCGAGTTATTCGCATTTAAGCTTTAAGTAAATAAATGGGGAATTTAATTAATTATTCCAGGAAATGCATGAACAAATGGAGACTTTACGAGATGGCAAAATGGCTGTTTCAATCAAACAGAACAATTCGGGCAATCAATGAAGCCATAAAGTTTAGCAATAAAAACGTTTACTAATGGAATGGGACGGGTGATTGCAGTAGGGGTGAGGATGAGGCAGAGTTACATGAGACATAAATTTTGCAGGGTGATTACTTTTTTATAACTAGCTGTATAGATATTTTGTGGAAACCGTCCTTTTTGTTGAATGTGCGCATAAAGAAGAATGCGGGAGTCATTCAATGTTTTAGTTTCTCTTTATTATATCATTTTGTAAAGAATAGTTTACAGATTGAAAATAAATTTATGCCATTTCAAAATGACTGGGGGGCGAAAAGAATATTGCTGTGCTGTAAAATATTGGCCATCCAGTAGCTAACCATAACATAATTTGTTACAATAATATCAGAAAAGAATGGAACAATTGTTTATAATGTATTTTAAAATTTTATTTGTGACTTTTAAAACATAATTTAGATAAACAATTATTGAAAACACTTTTCTATATATTCAAAGGCGAACATTTTATTAACATCCTTTCTAGTTTTGAAGTGAAATTTCAACAGCTCATTAATTTCTTGCTATTTTAAGCAAAAAAAAAACTCAACAATACGAATATTGTATGAGAAAAAAAAATTTCTCTTCTTACTTTTTTGTTTTTAAACTAATGTTAAAATGTTTGTCACCCTGTAACACACCCACATTACATATGCTGTAAATATTTATGCGCCATACCTTCCACATGTGAATGAACATTGAAAGGCATAATATGTAATATAAACGAAGCACTTGTCGCTTTGTTAACAATCTTGTCTTGTGGTTTTAATTAAGTTGTCCAGGTTTATTTGGAAGCCAAAGTTCATGGTTTTATTTGCAATTATCCCTCGAGGGCTAAGCCAACCTAAAATGAAACTTTCAATTGATATAAGAAAACATACACACACACTGTCACAAACAGTAATTCATGTAGAATGTATGACGACATGACCCCGACCGCTGTATACAATGCCAGTTCATATATCTAGTGCAGTCTTCAGAGTTCGGTCGCAAATGTGGCACGCAAGTTCATCATTACGAAGTCTCTTTGCGTTGCAAATATGTATTATAATAATATTAAATGGACGCACCACACACGACCACTGGGGATGAAAAATCATTCATATTGAGACCAGCAGACATGTGACATTAAATAACGCCATATTTATGTACTGTTTTGGTATATTTGTGCCTTGTGGTGGTTGTGGTTCGTCATAAAGAAACATTTATTGCTAAGCAAATTGCTTTTCTACTTCACTGTCCATTTATATTTTAACATAATACACCAGAGTATTGCAACCGAGTGTATAAGCGCACTAAACTGAAAATCCTCCCTATAATGCGATAATTGTATGCCAAAAAGACATGAGCATTTTCATTAATTACATTATTTAGTTTTAAACATCCATTTTATGGATGCAACTGACAAATGTGCAGTGGCGAATTGTAAATTGTATTTAAATTATTAACGAATTTACTTTATTAAATACTATTGCATATTTTAGTGTTAATTCAACTATTCTGGCGCAAAAAAAAAACTTTAAGCATGCTAAGTGAAATCCTTCAAATAAACCCAAAGGCGACGACATAATTATTAATTAGTCGCAGTGTTTTTCTCATTCCAGCACGTCGTAGAGTACTTACTCATCCTCAATGGTGACCCCACCATGCAATCATCATTGGTATGCTGTGCCGGGGTTGTCGGAGCTGCCTTTACCACCTCAATGTGCGCCTTCATTTTCAGTTTGTTGTATACACAATCGACGCATAATATATACAAAAAGCTGTTATATAAATTAATGAAGGGTCGCTGCATGAAAAGCGTTGGGAAAGAACAACACAAAAATGTTGTGTTAATTTCAGCGATTTATCTTAAGACTTATAAAAATTATAGTCGATGAGAGAATTTATGTAATGCAAACAACTGTTGTGTACTGTATTCGAATGTTATAACTTATATAAACGCATGAATACCGTTCGAAGGTCTCTAATTATATGAAAAGCGTCGACATTTACGTGTGCTAATCATTTGGAAATTATAACGGCTGGTTGACACGAGACGCATTGACATGGAGCAACATATTGTAATACCTATATTGTTGTAAGAACTGTGTAATGATTCCTGCGGTGAATTCATTGTTTTGGATCAATACACATTTTGATATTTAGGGATGGGATTTTTTAAGCGCTTGTTGTTGCAAATATTTTGTTAATATTTAATTTATTTGCTGTTTAACTGTTGCATTGTATTTACATATTTGATATTCTATTAGAGTTTTACTTAAAATAAGCCGATTAAAATTTTGTTAGGTACTTTATGTATAAAACATTATAAAAGCCACATCGATAAATATTTAAAATTGTTTCAAATATAATCGAAATCAAAATCTAATAATTATTTTCAGACCTCAATTGATCGGAACTAATGTTAATCCTTATTATTATGATTTAATAAAAATCATGTTGTAATAATCAAAACTTCTACCTGCAAAATTTTTTGTTCTGGAATAATATAATGAAAATTCAAATGTTAAAGTTTTAAAATAGTGACACGTAAAAACTAAAGCCTAAAGGAGTACAAACCTAAGTGCTTTATTTATTTAAAAAGTTTAACATAAATTACCTTTAAAAATAACACCCTGTATAAAAGTAAAAGTACAGTGGATCCTCATTTTTCAAGATAATTTAAACTTCCTCCTTTTAAAAAACATCAAATATTTTTAGAAACACGATACGATGCAACACATTGTTTTCTTTTAAACTAATCCTCTAAAATTGTCAAAGGCTATTGGTTTTATACAAATTCTATGTTGACTAAGTAAAAGACTTGACTAATACTTCAGAAACTCTCATTATCTGTGCTTTATTCTTTTCAAGAAAATTGTAGTCTGACTATAATTGATGTTAGTTTTCACACATTTTCAACTTGAAACTGACATTAAAATATAACTGCCAACAACTGATTTTGCGGTAGAAACGTAAAAAGCATTGTATGCCTGCTATATTTACTGTAAAAATGTTCGGCCGCTGGGGTTTCTTTGCATGTATCGACTCTTCGTCATTTTTAGAATACTGTTTATATTTCCATTGAAAAATTATATACATAAATGGCAAACGGAGTTTGGATGAAAATTATTGGATTTCATTACTTGTTTTTAGCTTTATTTGTATTATGAACAAAATATATTCAAATTTATTTTTCAACAATATTAATAAATTATTCATTGAATAATCAATTTATAATCAAAATGTTTTCGCATGAATACATAACTTTACTTTATCAGAATTTGATTTTTAAAAGTGGATATGTGTGGGCGCATTCAAACAGGATTAACTTTTGTTATTATCAAAAGCGTATTCCATTTAAAATTGTAGCTCAGAAAATATCTAAAAATAGCAAGGGATTGACAATCGCAAAAAAAAATCAATTATTTAAAAAATTCCATGGATGTACAGAAAAACAAACCCAAAAAAATTTTAAATTAATAAATTGATTAATCAAAATTAAATGATCACTGCTTATATTTATTATTTTGTCTAGATTTAAAAAAAAACGCACATTAGCACGATCATCACAGCATGTCTCTACTCTCTACCCCACAATTAAAGCTCGTGCACATCCATTACATGCACACACACTTGATAAAGATCCCCACATTATTGAATCATTAAGTAGCACTTAACCATCATGTATCCTAACAACAATACACCCATAATACATCAATATATTATTCACGAAATAAATTGCGCACCAGCTAGATTCCATTTGATTACCATGTTTCAAAATAATAATAAAAATTAAAGTAAACATCCCTTTTCATCACATTATTATGCCACCCTTATACACAAAAAAACGCGCGCAACGAGTGGGCTTCCTTAGGCCAATTGAGTACTAAAAACGGGAAGACATTATTCATGCGTATATACATATTATTATAAGTAACATTATATGCGCATTTATAATATACAAGCACATAATATAACACGCGCCCTACAACGCGCGCTCGAGACATTTGCCAGCACATACATAATTGTGTACACAATTTTTCCACAACATCCCTGCAGTGGGGACTGGGGCGCGTCCCAATTTCCTCAAAACAAATATTTACGATTCTTAAAGCAATTGATGGTAAATACAAATCTCACACCACTAACACCGCACACCAAAATACTAAGCTATATAACAAGATGAAATTACCATGAGCTACACACAGAGTTAGTGTGGTGCACACCCTCCACCCTCCACCCTCCACCCTCACTCGCCACGCCATGCACGTGCAGTTAGCAAGGTAACCCACACCCTCAACGGGGGCCCATCGAAGACACCTCAAAATCACCCCCTATGTGTCTGTGACCCTACAGCCGTGTGACATCGCAAATGCGGGAAAGAAGCCCGCGCCGCACCAAATAAGTAGGTACTCTGTCCAATAAAAAAATAAAAGGAATGTACAAAATACATAAACATTTTCACTCTCACCTAGTTTCGAATTCGATAAACGCGAGTATATTCCAAATTGTTGTTGCACGACGGTTCATTTTGTTGTTTTTTGTGTGTTTGGGTGTTTCTCGTCCACATATTTTGCACCCCTCAAGCAATGTGACACACCGTGTGTATGTATCCCCGGGATGAGAGTTTTGGGGGGTAAGTTTTTTAACGTCATAAATATTTGATTGCGCATTGGAAAGGAAACAATACACCAAAAACAAATACGGGCCCCAGTGTGGTGAGTTGTGTGTGATCGTCAGGGTGAGTATGGTGGTTTTTGGAATGAGCAAGTTTGTATCAATAAATCGATACCTTGAATTTTGTTTTTATTCCAAAGTAACGCCCGTCGCTGTTTTTATTACATTTTTTTGGTATTTTTTTTCTGCTTTAAATATAAAACTTCGATTGCAGCAAAAACACATAAAACCAAATGGAAAATTGTCACAAAAATCGAGGGATGGAGCTGAAATTGGTCCAATTGGGGGAATGGAAATAACTATAGGCATGTATACAGTCTGATGATGGTAATATTGAATATTGTTCCGTTATGTAACTGGGCCACATGACTACAATGGAACATTTGAATCTATTGAATGTGCATATCGGTTACACAAAGCAAATCATTTGCTTGCCATACAGATAGTGGCCGCATTGTTGGAGATGATAACATCGCATCGGGTTTCGGGAACGGTAATCTATGTATAATCTTGTGAAACCGAATGCGGACGCATTCATGTTAACTCACAGAAATAGTTATCATGCATTAAAAGCTAATTTCATTTAAATGTAGCACACAAATATTATGAATATCAATAAGGAAGTTTCTGTCGCATCCCACATGCAATCAAATACAATAGAGAAACCCACCCTCCCTACAATTACTATTGTGTTTACATACCATATGGATGTATGAAGAACAGTGGTGGAGTGAGCAATGCAATTGACCCATCGCCATTTATTGAGTACATCATTTTCAATAGCTATTATTTGCATAGAAATGTGAACCCCCCCATAGACCAATAAGTTTATCCACATATTATTATACAAACTCTGATATCTCATATTGAATATTTTTCGCCCCAAATAGAGTAAAATGTAAACCGGGCCAAAGGTTCTGGCATGCAAACCCGTTCATTTTGTGTCTTCTTCAAATTGAGAACATATACTCATAACTGTGCACATAGCTAACATAGTTTATTTGCATAATTTAAAAAAATCAACTTTACTGCATTGCAATAATAAAAGATGAGAAAACTAGCAATATTGGAACTGTATACGGTCACACAACGAGCACATAACGTATGTTGTGAGTTGTCCAGAGTGGAATAAGTTCAAGTTTTGAGGATGTTCGTTGCATGTACGAGTACGGTGCTGTCGTAAATTATAAATAAACATCAAATTGCTCTAGCGTAGCCTTCCAACATAGCTCATACTTTCCATTTTTTTTGTAAGAACAAGACAAGACTTTTTAGTGCAGAAATGAGAGGATGCAGTATTTTTAAACATTTTTTGTTTCCTCACACTTTTTACAAGTTTTAGGTCATCTGGAGACAAAATTTGTTTGAAGAATTTAAAATCTGCATCTTCAGATGTTTTAGAGGATTGAAAACTCAATTATTTTTAAGGTAAGTATTTAGAAAGTAGCACAAATGAAGTATTATTCAAACATGATAATTTTTAATTTAAAGTTTTTGAATCAACCACAATTTTTAGCTAATAAAAGCTTTTAAATATTTTTAATAAGAACAGCTAATTAAATTTTGAGTATATGAGACAACAATTACAATTTGAATAATCAGTCGAATATTGTATACCCTCAAAACGATTAAAGTTTCATCCTCCTTCGCTTATTTCAAATCATGCTAATTAAATTATTCCAACAACATTGTTAGTAGATTAACGTCGTCCTAGTTTACCATTCTCATAATATTAACGCACACCCCTAAAACATTAAAAAAAAGTGTACAAAATATTTCCACATACCCTAATGTTCCGTTTAGTGTTGTTATGTGATCAACAGGATCGCATGTCTCATCCAGGCTGACTGACAAATAATCCGATTCAAGAGTGACGGTGACACGATACCAAGCGCCATGAACACAAGTCTCCAAAACGCCGCAACGGGAGCCATTGGATGACGTGGCATTGCTGCGTACCACACTTGATGACTCCACCATAATAATTCTTGCACGTGTTACTTCTTTTTTGTAAATTTATGTATATTCCGAATTAGGTAAAAACGCGTCCCCTAAAGCCCAGCTGCGCATACAAACACTGAATTTTTTTTATTTTTTATATATTTTTTATTTATTTATATTAACACCCCGGAAAACAAAATTTACACACAAACAGCACTGGTATACCTATGCAGTATGCATCCAACACACACGTTTAAACGTTTTAGCTTTTAAAATTGTCTCTTTTTCCTATATTTTGTTAGGGGTTTTATTTTCGCTGTGCTATTTATTCTCCACCTCGTTTTTTTTTTGTTTTCACTTTAATTTATCGCCAACTTTTTAATTGCAACAAAAAATAAGAAGCATTTATCTGGCTACAAACAAGCCGGGCATATCCGCCCGGTTTTTAAATGACGCAATTTTTTTTTGGAGGTGTGGGCATCAACCACCCCAGCAGCAGTACCACACTCTTGGTTTAGTATAAGTTATGTAGCACTCGTCAGGCACAACAAAACATTAACACTTTTGTTGTGTGCTTGTTTTCCCCTTTTTGTATTTATTTTATTTTAAGGGTACGTTTATTTCACTATATTTTTTGGGTGGTCAGGGGGGGGGTGAATTTATATTTTTTTACACTGTGCGTTAGCAATTTAGTGTGACTGTGGTTGCTGACTCTAATGCTGTTGTTGGTTTGGGTAACTTGATTCGCTTGCTGATATTGCCGTCGCTGCTAAAATATGTGGTCGGTGCAGCGTGCGTTGAATTAAGCGTTTTTTAATCTGTATGGGGGAAAAAAAAATGGAAATTATAATATGTAAAAAGTAAAATAACTGCGGTAATGCGACGCAATTGGTGTAAATTTGCTAATGTCATTTTGATTGTGTTGCCGTTTCGGATTTAGTAAAATCAAAAGGAGAAGCGACAATCGATTACCTTTGTTTCTACATTTTTCATATGAGAGAGAGAGCACGAGCTTTTACGTCTCGCTATTTTTTCAACACAAAAAGCACGCACGCAAATGATATAACAATTAGCCTTATTACTTTGATATGCCGGGGACATTTTGTATACAATTCCATTGCACGCAAATAATTATTTCAAACATATACTTTATACGTGGGTATTCATAATATGGCTGTGAGTATTTATGTTTGTGTTGAGGTATGTGTTTTGTTGATGAATGAATTTGTCTCTGCATTTGAACAAATATTTTGCTCTTGTTCCACCACACGCATTCATCATTCTTAAGCATAAACATGCAGAGATGAGGATTCGACAGAAACCACCTCACATCTCATACAAGACAAAACATTCTCAATGAAGCATAAAATGGGGGTTGCGGATGGTATGAAGTCTTTTGTGTCAGTCGCCCTCAAGGTATATAACTACGAAAATACGCACCGGTACGCGCCCCTTTCACTATAACGCATATGCCATGCGAAGAATGTGTGTTTACTCTTGGCATACAGCTAGCACAATGGGGATGGCAGCCGTATTTGCGATTCTAAATGCGTCAGCTGCGACTTTGTACCAACACGTACATGCTTTTTTTTGTCGTTTCTTCCACTGTGTCGCGCGTGTTGTGTTGTATACGAATTTGTAGCGCAGCTGAAGGAAAAACATATTTTGCTCAATAAAATTTAATCAACTCTATGATGGAATGGGGTCTGGGTGGTGTTAGTACATGAAAAATGTATGGATGTAAGTGGGGTGGTAGGGATGAAAGCTTTCACACAATCGATTGTGTGTCGATAGGAAAATATTTTGATTAAGCATGAGCTGCGTTTTAGGTTTCCCAATTTTATTTTTTCCACAATATTTATATTGTGTTTATATTCCGACGCAAAAATATTAAATAAATCTGACAAAATAATTTTACTTCCAGACTCTGCACACAAGCACGCGTACATAAGATGGCAATGTACGTATTTGTGTGTATATTTTATGTACAGTCTGGCCATGACGCTTGTGGAAATTTGCCCAAAATGAAAATTGTTGGCGAAAAGATGATAAATTTTTGGGAAAAGAACAACAGCAGTTGGCTGAACTACAGCAGGGTAGCTTTATTAGTCTCGAAGCACGCACATTATGGTGTCCGTCTCATGGCTTGAATTCATTCTTGTGGTTGGTTTCATGTCTGCAACAAATATACGTGTACAATATATGGAGTGTATGTGGGTAATGGTTTTGTTTTGTTCGTTTGAGAATTGATTTATGGTGTCTGTTTTAATTGCTTTGAAAATAAAAGCAAGTACCTCTTCAAAATGGAACAGGGCACCTTTGATGATTTTAAAAGTTTATTATAAGCACATCAGTGATAAAAGTTAATAAAAGAAAATTCAATTAAACTTTAGCAAGGGTCTTTCCTTATAAGCTAATTAATATTAAACCAGAACTTCATTTTATTTTAACAATAAAACGATTAAAAATATATCTTCTTATCAATTTATTTTTTTATTACCAATATTAATAAAGCGCAAAATGAAACGCGACTAGTTGCACACACTGCAACTCAAATAAATGATAGCGAATCAGCATACTCGTATAATAAATACCCTATTAATGTCGCAGCCCACATCACAAGTCATAAAACCAAATGTCGTATTAGTTCTTAAATTTGATTGAATTAACCAAACAATGAGTGTGTTACTTTTGGCGAACTTTACCACTAAAAGCATTTATTAATGGCTTAAACGCATGTTAAATAGATTGGCATCTTTATTACTCGGTTTATGACACAGATTGTTACGTTATTTCATTGATTAGCGCTATTTGTTCCCATACAGTATGTATTATGTTCAATGTTGGTGCAACAGCGTTTAATTATATTGCTTTTTACTTCAGGCGATAAAATGTCATAAAGGATATGATGTGTGTGTGGCAAATGGCAACTGACTGGAGTAAGTGGAGACATAAAGAGCTATTTTCAGTCTGGATTTAAATTCAATTTAAGTGAGCTTTTGTTGACTAAATGTGTATGGTATTTGCAGAAATTATTGGGATTTAATCAAAAACACCGGTTTGTTGGGGAATGCAGATGTAAGACGTTCAAAATGTGTGATTTTTGTTTAGGGAGGTCAATATTGTACAAATTTGTACATAATCGGGATGTTTTTTAAACCAGCTACATAGCGACATTTTTGATTTCAGTAATATTTAGACTTTACATAAAACCCACAACAAGCGGAACAATTAAAATGTGATTTAATTAAACTGAGGCTTATAATTGTTCTTTAATAACACTTTCAGTGTGGACTCATCTTCTAACAGAAAATCAGAAGATTAAACAATTTAACTCCTTTTATTGATTCACAATTTGCATTAAAAAATTCTTTCATATAATAGTGATGAAGAAACTAGAACATTTTTAAATTTTTTCTGATTTGTCTGTTAATTCTCAACATATATAAAGTCGCATCAAAGTTCCAAAAGCTTAAACGATTGAAAAGTGCGATAAAATAACTTTGTGATGAATACAGCATTTGACAGCGATATATTCAACTCATATGATGTTGTCAGCTTTACATGAGGCATTCCCAGTCAAGCTGTCTAGCATTTGATTGGCACAACGAGACAAATGACACATACGCTTGCAGCCGTTTTGAATACATTGGCCTTTAACGAACTTTGTTTATACGATTCATTGCATTTAGGCGGCACACAACCCTCACCGCACATATCATAGTTAGCATCCAAATCGACAGGCTATTCACCGCAATCATTTGTTGATATTATATCAACCTTATGTGCCAGCAAAACGGCCGCCCATACTGAAACAAATTCACATTCGAAATGCAATTATGAATGCGGCCAAATGTGTGTGGACGACCCGACCCTCCCCTGCAACAGTTAATGCATGAATCTGTAATTTTCGACTCAAATTACGACTAAACCACATTTTGAATTCCGGATTATTTAATGCACATGCAACAAATTTTCCTGATTGGGTAAAGTGTCTACAACGACGCCGTCGAAGCTTTGTGCTAAACCGCATCTAAATGGGCAACATTACATTTATATACGTATAGACTTACTCGCATGAACAGAACTAATGGAACACACGTCATATCAAATGCATATTATGCCCCATGTGGCATCGAGTCGCTTTAGGGTTAAAAGTCACGTCTTTCACATTCATTACTCATTTATTATATGGATGTTCGACAATTTCTATGATCACATATGCAACATGTATCATGATACTAAGCAGTTAAACACCCATCGCACTGAAAGATTAACCGCACACTCGAAATGGGTTGTAAAAATAAAAGAGAAACCACCCAATAAAACCTTCAAAATAAAATAAAAGAAACAGCAAAAAAAAAACAACACAAAACAAAAGCAAACACTGTCAATGAGATGGTTTGCCCTAAACAATAATAGATGTTGATTTTGTTTTTATTTTCCCTGCCACCTGTACAATAAACAAACGCGTGTATATACAAGTAACAGTGTTATTCACCTGCAGCCCATTACACACACTCCTCAAATGTTTTCGGCAATATTTGGCGGAAGAGGTCTGCAAATAAAAAACCGAAACGACTATAAAACATTACTGCACGTTTAGTGGATCATTTGATGATAGAACAAGCTGAATGCACAGAATGCCACACGATATTATTACACACGTATATAGAGTACCTTAGAGAGGGTTGTTTTTAAAGGGCGTCTTGAGATATTTAAATCTTTAGGCTGCGTTTTACTTGCAAATTACGATTGCTCAGGGAGTTTTCTTTTATTTATGCCCCATCGCATAAAAATGCTTTCATCTTAGTGATGAAATGATATTATTGTACTGTGTAAAAGAGAAAATACTTAAACTATAACAAAAACCAATAAAGGATCAAAATTTTACCGTGAAAGGCAAACAGATTAAACCGATTTAAATCATCACTATATTTTTCGAAAATAATATAAAGGGAAAATGGTATCGAGATTAACAATATAACGGAAGAGGAATGAAAAGCATTTTTGTGTAAAAGAAATGTCGGAATTGTCGCATCAATCCTTATAAGTATGTAAAAGCTGCTTAATGCAGAAAAGGACATAAGAAAAGACTAAAGAGCTTTTCAATGCACTTATCGTGTTCATAAGGATTAAGCAATCCAGAATGAAAATAGTGTTTTCATTGAAAATATTTTGAATAGTGGTAAAATTGTATTTTAAGCTGAAAAACAATTCTTTTTTTAAAGTTGAATATTACGAAATATATTTTGAAGTTTCATTAAAATGACACAATTTATTTTAAAAATATATTCGACACAATTCAATAAGTTCATAAAATCATAAATGTGGTAAAAATAATTTTGTAATCGAATTGAATATTCAAAAATTAAATTTTTTGAAATAAACTACATATTATATTATGCAAAATAATAAAGTTAACATGTAGTTAAGCTTTGTTTTTTTATTAATAATATTATTCAGGAATAATATATACTTAACATTCAAAAAATATAATATTTTGACCTTTAAATGCTTAGCACAGATTTAAAATATAAATGTATATAATTAGACATACGAGATAAATAAAACAAAGCGACGAAAATCGTTTATTTCCCTCTGCTTCCAGTAATAAAAAAAATTAAAATTGTGAAAGCGAAAGAAATTATATAAAATTAATTTTCAGAAAACCAAGAATTTTTTTTATCAGTTATTTTTGCTCGACGAAGCGGGTGGGTGTATATATAAGATACAAAGCCCAATAGAAAACTTGTGTATATTTTAAAATTCCAACAATTATTCTGAAATGGCATTCAATTTATAATAAAAAAAAAATAAATTACAAAAACATTTGGGTCCCAAAAAAATGGCTGTCAATCAGTAAAATGCGACCCGATATTATACTTTAAAAGGACATTAAACATAAAATAAATATAGCTGACGTGTATAATACGCAAACTTGAAGAGAAATTAATACAAATATAATGTAGGCATTGTGAAAATGCGAGTTCAAACAACGCGTGTCGCTTTTTGTAAACGCACACAAATACGAGCCTAAGCTTCTATTCTATATATGTTACAGCTTTGATTATAAATAATATGCGTATGTGTGTGATGACTGATGAATAAAACAAACTCTCATCCCTCGCAAATACATTATGTACACCAAACCTCAATACACTCTTTTGTTGTAATATGCGAATTGTGATTGAAGTAGGCGCGTATACATTTAGAAAACAAATTGAGTTTGTCACTCATTCGCGGGAGCTTTTTGTCGCTCGAGTCTCATACCTGATAAACCTTTGCATTCAGTGTTTTGTGTGCAGATTGGTTTAAGAGGGGTACCTACCCCCATTCAACATTTAATCCTTTCCATTTCAGGGTGTATAGTTATTTTGATATTTTGTACAATAATTAAAAAGCAACACATATTTGCGTCACCCCTATTATTACAATACTCGTAATTAATATATGTGCGATGTATGTTACATACGTGCCTATTAATGATGAAGGGATTATTCTTGTACGTTTATATTCCTTTTGATTTCTCTAGACAGATTGCACCACAAACGGTGTATGCAAGCACAGTGAAAGAATTTTTTTTTTTTTAATATGCTGGTCTAATTGCATGCTAAGGCAATATTAAAGGTGTATCATAAAAACAACAAAAACATATACTGTTTGAATTGAATGCATGCATATGTACGTACATTGAGAAGTATGTGCAATCATAATTAAAATTTCTTTGTTCACAATTCGTATTTCAGTGTACAAGAAGTAAATTTTCCAGTGCATGAACCTTCTTGTAGAAAAACAAACGGGAATAATAAAGCTTTAACAAATGTTTGTTCGTACGCATTGACTATAAGGAGCACATTATCATTTGCCTTTGCTTTGTTGGTTGAAATTGATTGCGTCTATATTTTTATTGTTGTTTTTCAATTTGCATGTTGGGTTTGTTTGTTTTTCAGTTTCAAAGCTTAAGATAGTAATATTATTTTTTAATTCAAGTAAATTTGATTTATTATTGATTTAAATTCAATCCAAATATTCAGTTTCTGAAATTTTATTTGAATTTAATACAAACAGAATTTGAAACAGAAGCAATCATCACTCCAATTAATCTCTTCAATATTTTAGCTCACACTGTGTAAATTGGCAAGCCTTGTTGCGGTTTTATTAAATTCGATTTTATTTAGAGGATCTATTCAGCGTAATCTCATTGGTCACATTTCAATGCAATGATTAGCAAAAATGATTCGTACATTATAGTGAAAAGGGAACATTTTGACATATATTTGGCCACACAACAGTCAGCAGCTAGCCACATTGGAAAAATCAATTGCAATCATTCAATGAACACCGCACACTGAAATTCCATACACTGACACAACTTTGTGTACATATTATAGAGCATTGAAAGAGGGTTACTTATCGAGCTCTTTCCTCCCTCACTGAGTACACAAATCGTGGAAACTTGAATTATTAAATATTTGAAAGCCCATCAGAAACATTTCTACCAATTTATTTAATTTACAATTTAATGGTGGTTAAATTTTAAAGAGGATTGCAATTTCACGCAATGAGCTAGCTCAAACTTTGCGAAATATTTCGGCAATGTCATTGTATAATAAAATGTGTCAGAAGCATTACAATTGTCCATCGTTTTAATGTGGTTCCATTTTAACGCAAACCCCACTCTCAGTATAACCTTAAAGTTTTAGCGGCTTGTCACTGACAGATAACTGGTGTGCACAGCAGCTCCACCGCGGTGTAAACTGAATCATCAATTCTCACAGTCAGTGAGGTTCTCATCAAAACAATAAAATTGGTATGGTTGGGGCCGATGAATGCGTGGAAAATGGAACAAACATATAATAATAAATTGTAAGGTTTTAATGGAGTTAACGATCACCCACGCCCCGCAAACACCTCTTTACTTCTCACGTGCTATTTTGGCTGACGGAACCCGGTTATTTTTAAGGTAACAAACGTTTTTATTAGATGGGGTGAAAATTAAATAAGAATTTGCACCAAAATTCCACCTTTAAAAGAACTGGCACATATTATAGAACTCAAAACTTCAAACACAGTCGCACGCACACTCGCGCATACACCAAAACACAAACACAAACAGAAACACACATTTTTTATGGCCGCATATATTTTAAGCATTCCTATATAATATAATATTATTATAGACACCAACACAGAGTGCAAAAGGTGGTACGTAGATGATGATGATCTGATAAAATAATAATCCTGGAAATATATCCTCTTTGATTATTTTGTTCGACATTATTACAGCATCTTGTGCTCACACATATTTTTCATGTTTCTCTTTATATTCTTCCCCCTACCAGCCATCGCTCTTTCTTGCTTCAATCTCATTTCGTTATATTACTTGAGCTTTGCAATTTTATATTTTTCTGCATGTTATAAAACTGGAATTATAGATCTATTTCGTTTGCTGTATAAGTTTCACAACACACATATATATACATATACATTTATAGACTGGCTGGTGTGTTTTCATTGCCCCCATTTTATGTGAGCAATATATTTTCATTGCATACATTTTGCGAGCCGCTACTTTTTTACACTTTTAAGTTTCAGTGTGTCCAAAAGCTCTACATATAGTTTTGCCTTTTTATATTGTTTTCTAAGCAAAACACAAACACATTTATAAGGGCGCACCGACATGCAGGCATACCAATTTGAATTCACAAGAAAAAAATGACACACACACACACACACGAGTACACAAATATAAAACAACCCCTATTTCTTTAGTATTGTGGTATTTTAATAGAAGAATTAAATTTGCAACTAACCGTTGTAAGTTAAAACATTCGACACAACTGAATGAACATTAAAGACTATAATATGCGCGCGACCGGAGAATTAAACACATTATGATAAAAAGCCCGTTTCGAAAACACCGTGCAAAAATTCAACCCGTTCAAAAAAGCGTTGCCGTATTATTATTGTATTGTATAATATAACTGGACCAATGTTTAAGCTCGCTATATTACCAAGCAAACAGAATTTGATACTTTTTTTCCCTTTAACAAGCCATTTCGCTAGAGAACGCCATTCACGGCAGTACGGTTAAATCAGCGTCCGATTGCTTGGCCTTGTCGATTACAACTAGGGTGCTGATGGTGCTACGCCATCGAGTTGTATTGGGATAAACGACGGCGGCGTACAACATACACGTCAATGCATGCGCCACAATGTGCAGAGTGTACGCAGAGCATGGAGCAGGAGCACTGACTGAATGCCGCCACATAAGGCGCATGTGCAACCCCCTCGCATTCTTTTTTTTTTTTTTTTGACCAAATTTTCATACGAAACTGTACGCGAATAAATATGAAAATGTTTGTAAGGGATGAATGTGTAGATGCGATGTACAATATTGTGATATGCATACATTTTGTAGTATGCTCCCTCGCGACATGCGATGCTACCACATTTCAAAAACAACAGCCAAACTCAAATCAAATAAAAAACAAGGCGCTGCATTTGATACACCTACTACCACACCTGGCCAATGTTGGCATATAATGATATTTATGTGCACTTGTATGGGGGAGAAAATTCAGGGTTAAAGGACCAATTTATCCATGGAAAATGGAAAATTTGGCCCAGAAGCGGAAACTTTCTATTATGTGACGTGTTTGGGTGTATGTGTGTGAGTGGTGGAAAAGATTTTAGATATTGAAAGTGTAAATTCGATGATTTTAGTACACAACATAAAAAGGTGAACGTTTTGTGAAGGGGTTTTATTTAAGGACATTGGAGTATATACACTAAAGGATTTTACAGTATCACTAAACCTTGTAGAAACACGTAATATTTCATCAAAATAATTTAGTGCACTCTTTAAATGTACAAATTATATTTATTCTGAAATATGGTGCAACATTAATAAATCACAAGTGAAAAACAAAAACATTATAACGGGAAAAACAATTTTGCATATAAGTACTTTAAATGCTCCGTCCTTTGCATTCATCGCCTAAAAAACAGCGTCAACCCAAATCGTTACAACAGCCCGACAG
The DNA here is from genome assembly GCA_963854165.1 of Sylvicola cinctus. Taxonomy (NCBI): domain Eukaryota; kingdom Metazoa; phylum Arthropoda; class Insecta; order Diptera; family Anisopodidae; genus Sylvicola; species Sylvicola cinctus. The sequence goes on along the minus strand of OY974083.1, from coordinate 27,477,857 downwards.
ACATCATGTCATTTATCAAGTCAAATAGAATACAAAAGTAGTGCACTCAAATTGCAGCAGATTTCACTGACAAGATGCAGATATTCGTCCTGAGCTCTGCTTTAAACTGCACACACCCGCTTTGTGCAACACTGATTTAGTCTATATATATTTTGTACATACTTATTATGCAATACACTATAGTCGAAAATGAAGCATGATCTCTCACACAGAGAGAATCACATTAAAGCGGTAGCTACCAAGTATTAATATATTTGCACTGTTGGTTAAATAATTGTAAGCCCACAGGTCGAGAGAATGTACAACGCAGCTACATATAACGGTTAAATTCATAAAACGCGTATACCTATATACAGTTATATAATGTGTACAAGAAGGGGTTTCATTACCATGGCAACCGTCAACTAAAAGCACGACTGTGCGTTCATTGATAAAAAAGCGCTGAGCGTTTATTGAGGCTACTCACAGACAGGCTTGTACACACATTTAGGGGGTGGTAGCAAGAAATTGAATTTCTTTGCAGATGGAGAGTACCGTTAATCTATATATGCCAGGAGAGCAACACTACAGCGGTAGTAACTACAGTAATTGATGGGGAACATATAGGGACAAACTTGCGCTACACTCCGAAATGAGGTGTTTCATGTCAATAATTTTTTTTGGTATCGATATTAATTAATTTTGTGGGTGGGGGTATAAAAATTTATGCATTAACGAGTAAGTGCAATTGCACAAAAATAAATTTCAGTCCTTTTATGCATCATTAAATTATATATGTTTATTTGAAGAAGAATAATAATATTCCGTACATAAACATAACGGTATACCGTATGCTGTATAGATATCAACGCTGTGCAATCTGGCGGTGCACAAGTGTTTGCACACCTTTTTTCCCACATTTGATGTGAAAAATCAATTTTTTTTCCCTGTTCGTCATCTTCGCCGTATATACGACTCTGTCACGCTAGTCTATTTTTAATGGTGCAGCTCCACACAAAAAGTAAAAACTGAACCCAAACACTCTGACGACAACGACAACGACGACGACAAGTGGCATTTTCTAACCGAGCTCCTGTAATGGCTCCGCCAACAACACAACTTGTATGCTTAATAATGTGCGGAGATGATTATAAAGCAAATGCCAGACTCGGCACAATTCCAACAGCAGTTTTGCCTTGCCATTTTTCTGTTTGTTTGATACTTTCTATTGGTGATAGTCCCTACTACTTAAGCGATGATGACGGCTGGTGAGATGTAACATGGTGCAATGAGTGCGCGACTGTATTTTCTTAAATTTACAAATGTGCACCCACAACCAACTCAACGCAATCCCCGTACTCCATAGCCCAAAGCCTATGGGGTATATTTATGGATGTTATAATATATGGAATATAACATTTGTTATGAAAATCGAGAAAGTTAAATTGTAAGCAATTTTTTTGTTGCCATTTTGTTGTGCTAAAGGTACAAATCTTCTGTCTGCATATTCTTAACGGTGGGATCACCGAGTTTGGGATGTTGCAGTGTAATCAATGTGGTGTAACATTTAAACACATAGGAGGTTCAAATATACGGATCTTATGTACGTTGTGCCACAATTGTGTGCCGTTTCAGCAAAACTCACCGTACACCAAAAGGATGTGGTTTTGCCATGAGATGACAAGAGGATATACGACGTTGTACAAATGGGAAGCAATTATTCCCGTATGACTTCTACATCCAATCGTGGTTAACCGTTTCTTATCCAAACCGTCGTCGCGTCGTCGGTTACTTGTGAAGTTTAAAAATATAAATATAGAAATATTAAATTTCATTGTAATTTGAATTAAGGGAAGACAATTTTTTGCTGCTGCTTTTAGAATTATATTTTGAATAACATTGATTGTACTTTATTTGAAAATTTATATTTTTTGTTTTGTTGTTTTACTTTTTTTTTTTGAACAGTTTAAATATATTTCGTATATTCGGCTTAATGTGTCAACAATGAATTCACACACACACATCCCAGTTGGCCTGAGAAATACATCTCCGATATATCAGGCCTTTATGTATTATTGTTAATAATATTAAAAAAAACACATCCGAGTAGGTACAAAATTTGCCATTATTTCATCAATCTCAAGTTGGTAAGGGGAACCGATGCAAAAATAATAACTCAATGAAAGTTTAAGCTTATAAAACATTTTAATTGGTATTTGCATTCAATTGAAAAATAATCACTCCCCCAAGTATAAAACAACCATTGCTTTCCGGTACGACATTAAAGCTGAGCGTCATACATGGAGGGGAATACAGCATAACAGAATGTCATCAAAACTTAATGTTTGAGTTTGCAGTGCGACCAATATACCCCAGAGGGATGAAAACTTGAAATTGTCTCAAAAGTTTGAATGTGTATATATTCATTGTCAACCCTCAGTCAAATGAATTGTCAATTTGTGTGGCCACACAAACAACCAGGAAGACAATTGCAGTCTAAGAGGGTGGACGGGTCTGAAGAGGGTAGGATGGAGCGGGGAGACTCATTTGTTTTCCCCGGTTTACAAATGGTTATGCTCACAAAACACAGAGACAAATATTATTATTATGTAATATGTGTACAGCGATTTTAATCTATTCGTATTTGAGATAAGCTAGTGTGGAAAATGTAGAACGCATGCATACTTCTCACATTAGTTTATATACATTTTGTAATGAAGAAATTTAATTAACTTTTAAAGTCTTAATGGCCTGAGAATTATTCCAAGAATTTTTTTTTGATCTGAAAATTTTAAATATCACAAACCTAATTAGTTTTTAACACATTTTATAATGTAAGCACGAATGTGCAAGTAAATATGTGAAAAACACTGCAGGGAAAGCAGGGAAAACTTTATGATCAAAGTTAAGCAATTTTGAAACGGTCCCTAAATACAATTTTTAAAAATTAAAGAAAAAATGCGACGTCATTTCAGGAAAAAAATGTTTCCTTGACAAAAAACAAATTGAAATTGAAATGCTTTCCAAACGGCAACTCTTCATTTATCTACATTTATGATCTACATCAAAAGTGTCTCAAGTATAATTGGATTTAATTATTTTTAAAAGATTACGAAATTATTTTAACCTTAGCTACCAAGTGTGATTTCGAAATATAAAAATGCTCATACAATTTATATCTCAGAAACTTTAAATATTATTTTTTTATTATTGTAATCGCTTTTGATTAAGTAAAAATTTGCTGAACATTCAGTATCAAAAATTTAATATTCAAGGTCATAATCCATATCTCATAAAACTTTATTAAACTGTGTAGTTAAGCAACAGTCTACTTATGATGTAGTTTTTTTTTTAATTTAATACGATTCAGTATGGTTGAAATAGATTCATACATTCACAAACTTTTCGGAAAAACGTTAATGTTGCAGAAACACATTTTGTCACCCATTAGTCTAGAAAAATTTTATAACGTTTAAATATCGAAATTTAAAAACGACACAGTTATACTTTTATATCTCAGAAATCTTAAATATTTTTGAAATTGTTCTATCACATTTTAGTAATGTCTAAAAAGAGAAACAAATTTTGAGGAACATTAAAAGGTCAAAATGTAAACATTTTCACACCACAGGTTTCTGCATCGTTAAAACGCTTAAATTTTTAAAATTTGAGATACTGTTACAAAACTTATGATTTCTCTACAAAAAAAAAAATTAAATTAGTTAACTCAACTTTCACATTGAACAACCCTTATAAAGAGCGGAACATTTTCGGTGTTTGCGTTTTTCAGTATAACCATATCAAAGCTTAAAACCACACGGGAATACTTTCATGAGCCTCACAAATATTGTTAACTAAGACAGAAAAATGCGACCCAAAGGAAATCTTACGAGCTGCACATAAAATTTAACACATAAATTTGCCTTTTAGCATATTTAGCAATAAAAAGCATGTATCAAGCTTTTGAAAAAAATAATTTTCAAGGAAGTAGCTATTATTGTTGTCACAACAGTTATAAAAAAAGGCAGATTAAATTACGTTTTATTTTTTAACACACAAAGGCGCATCCTTGAACAAAGGCAATACATTTCACACCAAAATGCAATGCGTCTAAAATCTGATAAGGTAATTAGTCAATTAGGGGCATCTGTTGTCAGGCCACAAATTCAAATTGTCCGTTTAACATTATGTTAGACATCACACTCCCAGTAACATTAACTTACGAGTACTATATTCACCGCTAACCGAAGGCAAACATATTAAAAATGCACATAAAAGACGGGCGCGCGGATATCAACAACAATGAAATAACTAAGTACACCCCCCATCCCGTGAAAGGAGCCCGCACTATACGCAGTTGGGCTCAAACAATATGATGGCAGTCGCATTTACGGCTCCCTCTGTACGCTGTACCGGCTACACAGCACACATAATAATGTACATAATGTTGCAAGGAAATTTATGCTCTCAACCATAATCAACAATTATTGCTGTACCCCACCATGCCACTATATGCATGCCGGGATACACGGGGGTAGCCCACTAAAATATTTAGTTTTGCCCACCAACCAGCAATGAATGTCCACAGGATTAATGTATGCACGGGAGCGTTTAAATAAGAGAGATGTGGTGGGCGAGTGCAGGGTGCAGGGTGCAGGGTGCATGATGCAGGGTGGAGGGTGTATAATTTTCAACGCAAATGCTATTCCTACATTGACAACCGTAATAATAATTACTCTAGCCAACATAGTTGGACGGATATAAACTCACATGGCCTCAACCCTTGCACCTATATATGTGAACGTATATATGAGCATTGAGCGTGTACATTGATGCTCGTTTGTTACACATACTGGCGGTCGCACTCGTTTCATTTCATGGTTTCATTCAGCCTACATATACACACCCATTCGGTCGTCATACTGAGTGAACTCCAATGCTGCATCTAGGAGCAACCTTTTTCATGTTCATCGTGGTATAACATCATACATGTTGGTATACACATTCATGTGTATGCATAATAAAATTAATGCTGCATTATCACTTGGGACTTGCACCCCTTTCATTGTGTGTATAGTCGAGTACGTGCTATAAATATAGTTTAAGCTAAACAGTTCACCCCATCCACGCCATTCTGATGCTTTACCTCTACCACATATATATTCAGACGCGCTCTTCTGCTCCCCGGAACTTATCCAATGTCCATCGACCCGCATTCACATCCGTCTACATGCAACGTGGTATGAATTCATGTGTGTGTGTGCAAATGTCCTTTAAATTCCAGAGTGTACTGCAATGAAACTTACAAAAGCCGGCAATTGAACTTGGAGTTTTGCAGTCATCTATCAATTCTTTGCGTGGATTGTGCAAGCATACATAATATGCAGAATGCACACTGCGGGTATAGTTAATATTGTGCAATGTGCAATGTAAATTGGTAAGGATGCAGCGGGACAATTATTTATGGGACACCTTAATGCTCATATGTGTGGTACGTGGGGGATAAAGGCTTGTTTCCGGCATTGGTAAACGCACGTTTGTGTCGCTTTAAAATGATATGTGATTGACTTTAAACGATATGCGTTTTGAAGCTACAAAAACATGCTTCGTAATTAAATTTTAATTGCAATTGCAAACTTTATTTCTATTTATTCAATTTATAAAAATACAGTTTAAATTAAATATTGTCATAAAAAGGGGAAAAATTTTTCAATAAAAATCATAAAATTGGCATCATTATTGTGAGGTCATCTGAAATGGTTGAACATACGAGGTTGCACGGAACAGGAAATTGATTTCTTTACACTTTTTATATTTTTAGAAAAAAAAACATCTTATTTATTTATATGGTTTTGTAAAGAAGCCAATAGAAGAAGCTTGAAAGAGAAAGATGTTTAGGAATTGCAATTTTTATGAAAAAGAGGATTAAGGACAGAAGAGTGAACATTATTTTTTAGTTAATTCTTAAAATCGGTGTAGGGGTGTAACTGTAACCACGACGTCGAATTATTTATTTAAAATTTGTGATTACATTTTTAATTCATTAAAAAATCAATTGCATTTTATTCTTTCCAAATTCTTTGAGCCTATTTAAGAGATTCGTATGATAAACCCGCAGGTAGAATGTCTTGCTAGAATAAGTGACGGTGACTTAAGAATTGTACAAACATTATCTCTAGCAATGTGGAGCCGTACAATCAGGACACAATAAGTGACAGTCATTAGCAACAAATAGTACAAAGGGTTTCGCTGAAATGGGGCATAACTACTTTAGCAATATTTTTACCCCGGAAGTGTAAAAGAAGTTTCATGTACGTTTCCATATCAAGTAGTTCAGCTTTATTGATTACGAAAATTTCTAATAAATAAAAATAAATTGTCCTAATTGCATCAGTCTTCAATGAAATATATAATACAATGTAACAATTTATGAGATTTTTCTGCAGCCAAAAGAAGTCAACGCAAAACCCATAATATGTATAGGAAAACGCAAAGAAAGAAACAGGCAACAATTTTCAATCAAAAAGATCCAATACGTAAGGCATATAATATAGGCAATGAAAAACCCTTGAAAAAGCGTTTCATAAATTCCAAAAGCTTTGAAATTCCATTGAACGGAAATTGCATTGGAATTCATTTTGTCGAGCCTGTGTACACCAACTGTATAGACCGTAGATGTACGGCAAATATAACGACCCCACATTAGGATGTGCCGAGGAGGAAAGTGGGCGCACACAAAATACACACGTACACCTGATGGCAAAAGAAATGATTGCAGGTGGCAGAAAAAAAAAAAGAACACTAACACACAGACGCATAAAGGAGCACAGGAAGTCGAGAAAAACAGGTATATCGGCAGACACTTCTTCAAACACATTGGCACTTGCTTTGATGGCGCACCATTGTGAATACACATTGCCCGCGTGCAATGTGTTGGGTGGGAGACCGGAGAAGGCGAGGCGAGGCGCGGATGTTTCCACCTTCCGTCTTTAGGTATGTATATGGGTATGCGTGCTCCATATTGCAAAATATAAAATATAGCTATATAGAAACGCAGAGAGATACCATCAAAACATGTACACTCCTGTGAGCTTCGATTGCAAACAGATTGTTGATATGCGATGGGTTAAAATATTCCGTTTGCGTCTTAACTGCGATCAAGTCTTTAAGTGGGCGATAAATTATCCGAAGGTGGTGCAAATGATGTAATGATGTGATAATAACCAATGACAGTCACCACATCCATTACCCAAAATGGCATTGTGAAAATTAACACAATCGACATATTATGATAGTTTGGTTGCCTGCACATGCCATCCCTATTATAACACATTGTGTATTGCCGGGTATGCGTTAAGACTTAAGACATCACTGGAAAATATTAGGGAGAGTTATACCCAACATAAGGCCTTGCCAATTGTGTACACATTTGTGCTTCACCCGTATTCCACTGGCTTAAGGTATACAATGTAATATGTAGACCTTTTTTGTGACGTGCCAAGCGACGACGTGCGGTAGATTTCTGACAAAACAATTTCCTTTCATTTTCTTTGCCACACACCACCTTCATTACCGACAGCAGCCACGCCACGACCGCAACAGAAGCGTTCACATTCTTCTTCACCAAAATACGGTTAACATGTACACACAAAACTCTATAATAGCAGTAGGTATAACGTGTACAACTGCCAATCGCGCCACGTACATCCAACAAACATAATGCGATCCTTTCCCAACCGAGGGGATGGGCGGGAGGGATGAGGCTTCCTTAATTTACCAGTGTTACCCATATTTTACTTTATTTTCTTGATTTCAGAAATTTTCTTCAATTACTTTCAACGCGGCGCCAGTGTTTTTGTGTCTTATGTTCCATCATGTCATCATTAAAATCAAAGAGCCAGCTAACATTATTACATGACTTTCATCTTTTGCGTGTTGATTCGCATCTCTTAACTCGACGCGCGTTGCAAAAATTACGTCGTATACCCACTTCTTAATGATTTCATCACCCAACCAGAATTCTAGTGGTGTTGTACATGTTTGGATGTATACGAGTAGCTATGCGAATTGCGAGCTGTTCTCTATGTACAATATTAAATGTGAATTGGCATTGACGAGTGTGACTGCAAAAAAAATTTGCAGAGGGGTTTTGTGCTCTTTTTAATTTTTTTTTTTTTTTTGCAAATGACGATGCTCGCTTTAAATTTCGTTCTCACTGCCAACATTCGAGTTTTATTTATACATGCATTGTAATAAAGCTGTTATTCGAATAAATTAAATGCACTTGACTTTAATATTTTCGCAAATTCACTTTGTGAGTATTTTTGTGCTTCATGTACGAGAATGCACTGTGGCATACGGCATGAAGTGCGTGCGATGCGATGGTGCAAAATGCACGGCATTGCATAATATCGTGTTGCAGGTGCATGTAACACTCAATTGGCTGTATAGTGGAGTACATGTAGTTGTTTCTCGTATGCATTAATTAAAGGCAAGGAATATTTGAATGGAATGAGAGCTGGTATATGTGGAACAGAAAACTTTTCGCTGAAAAGGCATAAAAGTTTTGACTCAAAGTGTTTCGAAACATGCAACATCGACTGAAAATAGTATTGCTATCGGGCATGCTGATGCAGTTGTAACTTATATGCATCTATAGCCCGGACATTTCGACAAGCCTGATGGCGAATAGTAAAGGGCGCATAACTTTCAAAACTTACAATTAACGAAATCATTTATATTGGATGCGTTTTTCATTTCTTCCCCTATTCTCGTACCGCGTACATTTGAATTTGTGGCCACCCACAGGCCACACCGCATTTCGTCCACCTTCGTTTTTGTAGCCAGCAAACTCTCCTGTTTGAGTTATAACTTTGTCTTCATTTGTATCACTTTGGAAATTGTGTAAGACGTGAGCGATATTCTTTGACGTGAATCAGAAGATTTTTTTCTTTCCTACGTTTTCATTTTCTGTACACCACTTTTTATTATACAAAGTTATATGTATTTACATTCGTGCATGCCGTACATGTATAGGTAGATTGTGAAGACAAACTAAATAGAGTAAAGAGACAGAACTCATGTTTTAGTTGGAAAGAACTTTCTCAAGCTCGTGATTGAATGAAACTTGAATAATGAGGAAACAAATACAGCCTCATTAGCAAAATTTTCATATTATATTTACGTACATTTCTGCGCTGCAATATATAAATACGTCTTGTATCTCGCAATTTCTCTGACGTACATTAATGTGACACCATCGTATAAATATTAAATAGTACACTACACGCACAGTTTCTGTTTGTGCAATTGGTTTCCCCAAAAACGCTTCAATTTCAAACGATAATCATTAGAAATATGTATTTGTTTGTGCATTATTAATTAAAAGAGCATCAGACATCACTCACATTCCATTTTAATTTGCACAATAAACGATTGTGGTGTAATTAGTTAAATGTACCCGGCAAGGGGTCCACATTAATTATGATGCTATGAATAAATTTCGTTGATATTAATTAAAATATTTTGAATTGGTTCGTCCTAAATAAATTTAATAAAGAACAAAATAAATAACTATTCTAAAATTTATTATTTAGAATTATTTAAGTATGAAGATGCAGTTCGAGTAAACAATATGAAAGAAGTTGGCTTGAAAAAGCTCTAAAACATTCCCCTTCTTTTCAAAGTGTTTTTACAATTTTATTTTCAGGAAATAAATATAAAAATCAAAAGCAGTCTTAAAAAATACAAATTATTTAAAACGGGATGAAGTGAATTTAAAACACTAAAAGTATAAAATGTTTCAGATGAAAAACATAATAAGAATTTATTCGGTTATCCAATATTTATATAAACATTAAAGCAGAGGACTGAGACTATATTTTCAAAACCAAATCAATAAAACTTTAACGACCGGCTGTCATGAACTTGAATGCATATTATATGTATACGGATATTTTGAAAAAACATTCCACAACCAATGTCATTCATAAATTATTTTAAAACTTGCCTATAACAACGACTCAGAGAGGCGCATAAAATGATTAGAAATGTTACCTTAATCTAAATTCGTACCTTGATCACTGATCAGATGTTATGTTATTAAATGATTCGATGACATTTCAGAAAGAATGCGCGCAAAGAACCAGCGACAATCGGTTTCCTGGTTCAGCAACTTTGTTCACAAACCGTTTAAATTTAATTCAACCTGTTTTGTTTGTTTAAATAACACAGTCACATTCTTACAGGAAAGTTAATCAAAACTGCACCAAATCCAAACTGGCTAGGCACTACATGTTTAACATTATATGTTTCATTTTCATTTCGTATTTGTTTAAAGAAATTAAAAGATAACCTCAATATGTTATTGTTGATTTTTTTCTTTTGGTATTTCAAATACACTGTCATACGATGACGTCACTTTTTTGCCAAGGTCTTATGGATGTCTCAATTTAAAACTTGAATATTTTATTATTTATTTTGATCACTTGAGATTTAAGTCAAATAACTTTAAGATGCAATGTATTTGTTGTTGAAGTTGGAACTATATATATAGGAAGTTACGCGCACTACAGTGGTTTGCTGGTGAAAAGAACTCAAACAACTAACGAAAAAACAAGCAAAGAAACATGTGAAGATTCTCATCTTCACAGCAACGCACAAACGGCACAATCACCCACTGCGCGCGAATAGACACGATCGACCTTCAATATCGAATAGATGTAATGTAATATCTCTGCTAAACTTTTTCTATAATACGTATACGATCGAATATGTAGGTACATAAATACGTTAAACGAATATATGACAATGAATAAATTCCGCACGCTGCTGCTCGATACAAGGCATTCCCTCGCACTAAACGACAAAGCAAACATACTCCCGTATACACACAAACACACCAAAATTTATTCAAATCAATCAAATTCAACAAATTGCCTCCGTTGTGTGTGCAATTTATTTAACGTCAGCCATACACCAAAATTATCTATCAGTCAAAATGCAAATCTTACAATGGTTGACAAGCAACTAAACGCCAGATAACATTTCGTGCGACCAAACCACATTACATGCTCGTGTAATATTATTCTGACATGCGAATCCCATATTATTATTGGCATCCAACCACATGGATCATTGGCCTAATCGCCCTTTTTTTTTCCCCGCAGCTATAGCAAATTTATTAATTAAACTGAAAACTGATGAAAATGTAATTAAAATTCCTGAACTGGAATGACGCGGGTCATCACAACACTGAAATTGTAACGAATCATCATTATCGGCTAATGGCCGTCAAATTTGTGGTGGCAGGGCAACGCACACTCAACACTAAACCGATGGATGTGGCCAAAAAATAATGCCTATTGAAGAATATTTTCATTGTACCTACATCAACATATCATATGGGCTGTTATATGGAACCGGTTATTTGGTCATCATGGTTTTAATTGCGTATCAACGCGTCATTAAGGTCATTGATGAGAAAACATGTGACATGGCGGGGTATCATGTAATCTCGAAATAGCCATGAGGAGAGCCACAAACATTTCATCGGATTAAACAAACAAGTGTTTCGGCGTCGCATTAACATCAAGAGTGCTTCAAGTGATGCTCAAATTTTGGACAAAGTTGTCTCATGTTGTATTTTGTTGGCTGGCATATAGTGCTATGCAAACAATACATATCTCGTGCAATAACATAACAGAACATAATGTGAACATGTCGAGTGTTGATGATGACGGCGATTGACTCCAATGAATTTCATCTTGAACACACATGAGAGTAATTAAAGTTATTGCCTTAATAACATCGCATTATAATGGCTATTTTTACATTTGACGATTACATTACATGCTACTAACCAGGAATAAAAAATTAGTGGAGTTTTTCGAGACTTATTTCATAAAGCATTATGATGAACTTGATTTTTGTGACATCAAATTTTAAGAAGTTGACATTAAGATTACTAAGGAATTTTAATTCATCAATTTTCAAGAAAACAAAATCATTTTGAAAGACTTACAATTTCAATCTTCAAATTTCAGATTATGCAAAATTTACATAAATTACATGGCTTTTAAAGATGTGGCCGAATAGAAATGAACGAGGACATTGTTTTTTAATTTTTGTAACATTAAATTAATTTTAATTTCGCAAAATTTTTGAATTTTAATTATAGAGATTAGTTATAACATTGAAATATAAGTTACTCAAGGAATTTATTTCCTAAACGAAAAATTACGGCATAGGACTAATCAGTGCAAAATTCTAAAACGTTTGGGTTTTGATACAAATTTTTATGAGAAACATAGTTTTGAACTTAAAATATTTAAAACCGTTGTTTATCTTTTTGCACTACGTTGTATTATATATATTTCTGGTAGTTTTAGTAGCAGCAAATAATTGTAACAGATTTTACTTGCAAGATCAATTCAAGCAGATAACATTTGTTCTTGCAACCTCTCGTACTTAGTTCTCTATGGTAACATACCACAACAAAACTATATCCTTATTCCTTGTTGGTCTATCGAGAACATTCTCTTCAAGTACATCAATATCAAATATGTACTCGGACCATACAAACACAGGAGAGTAGAGTTAACTTCGTTGCTAAAACTTAGATGACTTATTAATTCATAACTTTCTTCGAGAATTTAATTTTTAATTAACTAGTTGGAATATTGTTAGTTTGGCTATCAATCAGTATTTGGCGTACAATTATTTCGAACTCGCTTCACTTCAATCGTTATGTTCATCATTTAATCAATTTAATGTTAGAAAACTCACCGCAGACGACGCAACTTAAATATTTTTCGATACAACAAAGATATTGAGTTTATTTGCATTGATTTTCCGGCAATGATTCGGATTTACCATAACTGAAAACAAAACAAATTTACTTAAGTAATGCATTATACATTTAAACTTCCATAAAATCAAATATACATGCGTAATAAAATTTGACAACAAGAGACAAACCAAGCTTAATTGCATAATGTTTCATTTTGAAGATATTGGATATTTTGGATTCACAGGTCACAATAATATATTTTCCTTAATTACTTAAGTGTATTTAATTATTTATAAAACATCTTCTATTGTATACATTAACAATGATAATTGAAATCGTATTAATAATGTAATTTAAATTCTTCGTTAATGCGAACTAATGAATAATTATGTATATTAATATTTGATATGCTTCCAACCAAGTATGTATTTGTAAAAAATTTCCATCAAAGAGCGAAAAACAAATAAATAAAGTAGAAACAGATCCCAATTAATTAATTCATCATTTTTTGCGATAATATTTTCACTTCAAAAAATCATTTCTCTGTCTCTTTTTCTGTCAAATTCATTTTAGTTTAACTCATGCAGAGAATTCGTTAATTTAGAATCAAATTAAATTTTTTTTTTTTTTCAGGTTGGTTTTGGGAAAAAGAACATTTATTTATATTTCATTTTTATCGTTGCACATCAAGTTTTTTAATTACGATATTTGTAATTTTAAAGTGCTGTCTTAATTAAATGCAAAACTGAATAAAATCTTTTTCGAGATTTATTAACGAATCCATAAAAAAGAATATTTTTTTATAAAAATGCATTTCAAAATGGTTTAAGCCCATTACTTTTATTAGCTTTAATCGAGTTACCATAAACAAATAATTCTTAAGTGGTTTTCCCTACCGCGTTACACTTTATTCAATAATTTTTTTTTTGTTTTTATATATTTTTTATAATGTAGTTTGAATACTTAATTTAAATATTAGTGAATCTACGTGTTACAAGAATAAAAGCTCAATGAACTCCATACATATTCGAATAAAAGCACATGCCACAAAAATAATCAATCATAGGATTTAAACGTTCCTATCAATTTCACAAACAATATTTCCTAACGATGTAATGTACCAAATTTTCAAACTCAAGTTGTCAGTCTGTTTGTTAAACCAGAATATTAACCAATCCATTACAACGTTGCAGACTGCTTTAGCTATCCCTCATTACATTCGTGTCTCCTCCCAAACGAATTCCACATTTGTTATTTTAGGGGAACTTCTTAACAATCATAATTTCTATTTAGTGTGCCAAATTGCGACATTAATCCACCTGTATGCTTTTTGACATTGACTGCATACGCATGGGTTTCAATTAGATGAGCGTTGGGTCGCGACTTGCGACTTGCGACTGGCGGCCACGCCATCCAACGCATCCATCGGTGGCACCACAATGTGATGATGAATACGCGTGTGAGGTTGGCGGCTATTGGGATAAATACACAAATACGTATGCAGTGTACGCTGTAGGTCACTGTCAAACGACGCGGACGCTTTGTGAGGCCAAATTGCACAAAAGCGAGCTGATGTAGCACGAACTCTCTACATAAATGTGCGTCGCACGCTTCCAGCAGATCATGTGGACGACCTGCCGCCGCTTTACCTGATTGCTAATGTTTTCACATTTTTATTGGTCCGCATTATGTATTCTATCCACTGATTATATCAAATATTTACAAATATGTTTTCATTCACATTATATTAAATTGTTACGTAAAAGCTTTATGTATGGTAAAGTTGCGGTCTGGCGGATCGTGAGCAATGCGGAAACTCTTCAGTCTAGTCTCGAGGATCATTTGAGGTGTTACGTTCAATCTTTTCGCGCGCAGGTGTTTAGTTTTTTTTTCGGCTTTAATTCATTTTAGCTTTTGTTGTTGTTGTTGTCCTCTCTATTCGCTCGATAGCTAGTGGTGGCAAATCGGATTCAATCCGTTTCAAAATCATACAAAATGCCGTTTCACATAAATTTCAGTGCAATTTTGTGGAGTGCTTTATTGGCGATTGCATTCATAAGTACAGCGAATGCATTGCCGCATAATAACAACAATTATTATAATGGGTAATTGCAGAGAGATTGCTTATGTGCAGTTCAAGATTTTGGTTCAGTGAATGTAATTAATATAATTTAACAATGACAATTGTTTTGTTGCAGACAAAGGGTAGCAAATACAAACAATTTCAATCAATTGCGGCCTGGGGTGTATCGAATGTTTATTGAACCACCTGAAGTGTGTAAGTTTTGATTAAATATTGTTCTAGCAAAATATAGTTTACAAGCAACAAAAGAATATATGTTGCTAATAAGAGTGGAAGATGCCCATTGTAACATATCATAACAAGCATGAAAAGTGAAAGTATGTTGAGAGTCGTTTGGAGTTATAATACATATCCTTGAGAGTTACATATTTATCCCTACATCCAAAGTCGTGAATGTGATTGTGTGTGAATATGAACCAAAGATGATGCTCAATTTTTATGCGGGCCATGAATTCCATTCTGTTTCAGCATGATGATGATGGGATCATCAAGATTTGCTTTTGCATATAATGCCCATAAGTGTCAAAATAAGTTTATCGGCTTTTATAGCATACACCTTGAGAAAGTATTAAACATCAGTTTTTGGCATTAAACATATTTTAATTTGGTGCCTCGTTTTACACAAAATTGAGTTCCAAAAGATTTAAGCGAAGCCTTCAGTGGGTCACAAATCGTCTTTAGAGTTTGTTTTCAAAAAAATTAGATTGCCTTTAACGTTCTTTTAAAATAATAAAAAAAAAAACACCTTTTCTCACTTTTTCTCCAAAAAATACAATCAAAACAATTGAAAACATGCGTTTGCACAATTTATTTATTTGCTTTTTTTAACTATTTGTATAAACGGGAATTGGGTAATCTTTTGGAATTCCCATTAATTTCTGACCAACAACTTGTGCATGAATGTTGAGGTTTCGGTTCCATGCAATCTTAGATTAGATTCGCTTTCAAAATGGATACACGTTTTAGACAGAAATGACATGTTTTTAAAAAGGTTAAACGTTTTTACTTTGCATTGTTTGGCGATCGTGAGTCACAATTTAAAATACACAAATAGCTGGACATAAAATGCAACTCAGAATGATGGTTTTATTGTTAACTTGATCCAGAAGAGTGTGTATTTTATAATTTAGAATTTATTAAATCAAATGTCAAATAATTCAAGGATTCTATTTCCACATCATTTTCGTAAATGTTAATTGTGTGGAGATTGGGAAATGATTAATTTTTGGAATATTTTTTTTATCACACGTCAACACAACAACTGAATTGCATGTTATTGTGTGTCATTTTCAAGGAAAATCATTCTTACAAGGTGTGAACTGAGAATTGAATTAATTTAATTTGTTAAACCAATATTTTGTTTTATAATGTTATGTTAATTTTGTAAATGTTTTCTTGGATGCCGATTTGTGTTAATTGTAATAGTTTTTACATATTTTTATGGTTAAAAACTATGAAATATCTATATTTAAATATATCGGTCATGGTTTTATCAATTTTGCACATCTTTTAAAGCTTATTGTAAACAATTCATGTCATTAATTTAATTATATTTAGTTTATTTCAATTTAAATTTGTATTTAAGAACGCCTTTGATTTATAAAACAAATTTTTTAGAAATATTGAAACTATTGTTGAGATTTATTCACGAAATTTACTAAACATTAATTGCTAAACTCCAACAGAAATGACATTCCAAATTTATTAAAACTTAACGCTTATTGATGTTGACTCTAGTTTGCACGAACACAATATTATGTTAAATGTGTAAACACAAGTTTCTCTTGCATAATATACTTAAGTAGTTAATATACATTTACATAAAGCTAACAAACGACGGAAGCTAAGGAAGCCAATAGGCCATATTATTTATATGGTCATTAGATTGTTAATATGTATACGAAAAATTAAATGTAAATTAGATTAAACAAAAATATACCGGCTAATTGGTTTGTTGTAAAAGCGCCACTTCAATAATATGTTTATGTTGGTTAGATAATTTCAAGAAAATATAAACCTCAGTTAAATATAAATTAAAGAAGAAACCACATATGACAAAATCATTTTACAAAATCATTAATTTAATATTAATTTCACAATTTCGCATTTATCCATTAGATATTTGTGACCAGAAGAATGTAAAAAAAACAGCATGTTGGGTCTCAATAAAATAAATATATCTATCAAATAAGCTTTGTCATTTAATTTCGATTTCACTTGTTTAAATAAAACAATTCTTATAAAAACAAATTCGTTTTTCATTGACGTTCTTGTGCAAAAAATTTACATAAAAGATGAAATATGACGTGCAATAAAATGTTTCAATAAAACATTTAAAAGTTACACAAATCGTGAGAGACGAAAATAAATATTATAAAACCTAATAAATAGATAATAAGAGAATTACTTGTTTGAAATATTCGGGATTCCCCGCAAAGTCAAACCCAACTTTTGATTTCTTCCGATGTTTTATTTTAATTTTGATTTAAAAGCACGTGCGATTATCATATGTGTGTAAATACTTTGTATGCAAATTTTTGAGGCCGTAACGACAACGCGACAGAAATTTATGCATGAAAGTTATGTAGAATGTTCTTATTGAGATGCTAAATATAGATAAACATGGTTTGGTTCCGGGTTTAGTGAGAAATAATGTAAAAAAATTTACTTTATTAATAAAACATATTTTTTTTAGTACGAAACAGCCTAACTGCATACGCAAATTTAGATCGCGTCCGATGGTATGTCACCTACACGACCATTTTAGGCAACCGCCCAGGGACTCTACTCCATCGATATGTGTTCGATTCATTGGGTAACTTTTCGTTGAATCCGCTGTAAAATAAAATAACGCTTTTTTGTACCAACAGATCCCATCGGATCCCAATTTCAAATCCCACTCATAACATCAATGATTGCCGACTTATACGGCGAGAAAGGTACAGCGACCTATACAAACATAAATGGGCGACTTCGCATCATTTTCGAATACGGAAGTCAGCGTAAGCAATATAAAAATTCCAAAAGCATTAAATGCAATTTTCGTAACTTAATTCAATAATGCATTTTTTTTTATTTTCAGTCACACAAATTTATCCACGCTATCATTAATTTAAAATGTAAAAATTATTGCTAATAGCTTAAAATAAAAGTGCATCTAATGCAGTTATAAAACGTTTGTGCTGTATGCAGTTTGTTATTATGCATTAATGTTATGCAACCGGTCGCAACACTTTTGGTGGTCGCATTTAATGGAAATGTGGAGACGGGGGGGGGGGGGGGGATTGTGCGTCGCTTTGTGATTGCAACCGGCATTGCTTTCCTGTGTGCAAAATATTAAATTACCCTAAATACACGTCGCCATATATACGCCGGAACAATTTAAAAGTTTTCACTCGTTGCTTTTTCACTTAAATTTTGTGGTGGTGCACGCGGATAAAACCCATTAAACGATTTTTATTCGACAGTAAAATGGCTTTTAAAATAATTTGAAGCGGCGAAAACTTTTGTAATAATAAATTTTCATTGAATCAATTTTATACATCTACAACGCTGCAACTTAAAAACCAGCTGAGCGAACTTTTCTAATAAACACCAATTCCGCCGAAAGTTTTCCCGACCGCGACAATAAAACACAAGCAACGTATATAAACGATTTAATGTAATTAATGACAATGATCGTAATTCAAGGATTTCTCGCTTGTCGCAACAACACACATTTCCTTATCCCTTTCTGCACTACACGATAGTAATAAAATTATGTTGAGCCACAACATTGTACATGCACACACACCCGGCCAGAAGGACGAAAAAAATGCACAAAACACTAACACTTTTTAATTAAATTACCAAACAATATAGAACGTAGGAAGGCACGAAAGCTGCGCTGCACATTCGCCAAATACTTGGGCATCTTCATCTGAAAGCTGCATACAGCTTGATTGCATTTGAACATGGCGGCTGAGGCAATGATCCGTTAATCATTGCGATAAATTTGCAACTAAGTGAAAGCATTTCCATTAATTTGTGTTTGTGAAATTACTTAGCCGCACATTTCTAAAATCATTGGACAAAGTAATGGGGGGCAACAAGAGGAATGCTCTTTTCAATTTATTAGTGTGAAAATGCATTTCTTTTAAAAAGGAGATTTTACTATGCTATATGTGTAAGCCATTCCTTGAATATATATGAGAGGGCATACACTAATGCAGAAAAGCCGCTGTTGGAAGACAATCGTTGTGTTGTTTCTGCATCCCATGCGGAACAATAGTTTTGTCACAAAACATAGAATAAGTACTTTACAGAAATATAGAAATGCACAGCAAATGCAGCAAAATTTACGAGAAAATCATTGAATTTTCACGACATTTCTGAAGAAGAGGAGCCTTCTGGTGGACAAAACTATTTTATGCCGTATATATGCGCAAGTATTTATTATATGTTACTTAAGAGTTGGCAAACCCAAGCCTCTTTAAGACATTTTCGCGTGGGGAAAATTTTTTATATATATATAAGCGACAACCGTTGTCTTTGTGTCTGACTAGATGCCATTGAAATGCGTGTTATTCTGTTTTACAACATTTTATTATTCGAAAGTAATTGAAGTTCAGGATTTGGAAATAAACAAAATGGCATTATGAAAATGAGATTATTATTATATATATTTGCTACACACTCGTGTTATTCAATTGGGCGAGAACAAATGTCCAGTATTACAAATTGTTATAGCAGCTACGCTATTTATCACTGCAGGTGTATCATTACCATAAAGGACATTATTTCGGATTAAAAAAATGTTGCACCACCATGTGAAATGTAATAAATCCGTTGATTATTAACAAATTACATGTAACAAATTAACAAATTTCGCAGTAAACTAACAGCTGGTTGTGTCAAAAGCTCAATTACAAAGTGCTGTGCGTTATTAAAAAATCAGAATTAGCCCAACCATACATTAGTGCAAATTATGACATTTTAAATTTTAATTAAATAACTTTTTTTTTAGAATGAAACACATTTTTGAATCAGCCGAGCATTTAGCACGTTACACCACATAAACGTGCAATCAACTGCCCAGTTAACGCAGTATTTTTTAACTGCTGTGTTTTTTTCAGCAATTATTTAAAAACAAGTTATGCAGTTGTTACTTTACAGTTTAACTAGAGCTAATTGCTGTGAATAACCAAATGAATTATTTAGTTTTATTATAAGCTATTAATTTAATTATGGACTTAGTTATTGTAGCATATTCCAACTTTTCAAAATTTTTACTTGGTTCCTATTTTTCATTATATTAAAATTAAACGGAAAACTTTGATTGTGTTTTAACTTCCATTTTGATTTACAAGAGCAACTATTTTATCTTCAGAATTGAAATCAATCTTTAGGGCCAGTATTACTTCAAAGGCTTGACTTTAAACAAGTAACAAGTTCAGTTATAAAACTACAAATAACCCTTCGAGAAATAATTAATAAACTGGAGTTATAAGTAATATTGTGAAAACTTTCCTTCATGCGCTTATGTTCTCTAAAGAATCTTGAAGATGGTGCATTCCTAACAATAGCGTTTGAGGATTCAAAAAGAATTTGCAAGAAATTTCAAACAAAGTATTATGCTTTCATGCTTATAATGTAAACTGTTATTATGTTTTATTTGTATGCACGTATGGGAATGAAAGTAAACTAATGCGCATTAAAATTCGGAGCTCGTAATGGAACCTTCATTCTTCCTGTCTGTCTGCGGACTGTAGGTAAATAAACTAAATGAGAGATATGCAATTTAAATGTTTTATTAAATTGCATGCGCGCATAACTCTTGGAAACGAAGACTATTAGTTGAATTGCTTGTGTACAAGGAGAAATTAATTGCTTAGGTAAATACACTTCGTGATGTTACTAGTCAAGTGCTCAAATACACATAATATCCTCAAACGAAAGCTTTTAATATAATTTCATGCTACAGCTAACAATTCTATCTAATGGGGCTTGCAGTAAGGAATTCTTTGCCCCACTAATTATGCGAATTCTTGCCACAGATCCATTAAGGATATTAAATTTGAATTAAAAGGCCCAAACAAATCCATCAAAATTAATTTAAATATTAAACGGAAATTCTAAAAAATATATTTATCTAATTGAAATTTTGTTATAAATGTACCATTCAGTTTAAAGTCAATTCGTCGTACCTAAAAATCCATCTATAAGCACTAAAAATTCAATTGTTCTCAATCTGTCGCCTTCAACCATGGTTCATGAGCATACATTAAATAAAGACAATTGTGTAGTTCTCTCATATTTATCTATTATGACGTGGTGTGCATTCTCCTTAACATCATCATCATCTTAATCAAAGCACAAATACTATGTCAATTTCATTAAATAGTAAGTAAAATGAACAGAGATGGCAAACATAAAAAGGGGTAACTTTTACAATTTCTATCTTGTTCCCACCATTTTTACTCGAAATAATTGAATTCCCACCTCTCAACAAAAGCCTTCGCAAACTTTTACATGAAATCCATTTTGGGTTTTGCCACCTTAATGTTTTTCCAACTCATTCCCTCTTGTACTTCTATGCAAATTCTCACCCCAATTTATGTATTTCAGATATTTTTACACGGCGCGATGCGACGCGACGTCTCCTCTCCTTCACTGCCAAACTTTTACGCCAATAAATTGCTTAAAAATGCTTAAAAGTTTAAAGCTTATGCCAAAACAAATGGAGGGCGTGCGGCACATGCAGCACTCGACCATGCTACATCGCATAGTAAAGTGTATGTATGTGAACTATATTATATATTGTACAGGAAACGTCGCGTCAACGATAAAATTCTTGCACGCCTCCCACAAAAATCAGTAACACTTTTTGAAAAGTTTAATAATTTTCCGGTCTCTTCACGCATTAATTTTTCTCTTGCCGCCAATGGAGCTGTAGTATGTGCGCGCCTTCACATGTTAATTTATTGCCTGTTGGCTGTTATTGCCGCAGCAAGCATATTATAGAGCTTCTAAAAATATCCTGAATAAAGCTTGATACAGGAAAGTTCTTTGCACAATGTCTGAGTGCATGGTGTGGGTATCAAGCAACTCAGTTGCAATGTAAAATATATTTAGTTGGTATATGTACGGTTTTGTTAATTGGTTTTGTTTGAAATTGTGTACTTTATGAGTACGTGGAGAGTTAAGACGCTGATAAATTTATAAATCGAGGAAAGAGATAACTAAAAGTTTAACATTTAATTAAATTATTTTTAAATTTAATTTAGGTCAAAGACCAGACAATGTTGCTTTAATGAAATTCAAAGTTTAATAGTGTTTTATGCAATGTCAAAACCAATTAAGAGTGCATATATCGATTTGGGAGCTTATTTAATCAGACAAAATATGTGAACAACATCAGAAAAAAAGTAGATATACAAATTTCACTTTTTCACGAAATCACAATTTTTTGTATCATAAAAACAGAAAATATTAAAACCATCAATTTTTTTGTCATTACTATTTTCATTGTAACTCATTTTAACTTTCTAAATTTTCCTGGAAAATACAACTTTATGCATTGCAATGTACCCAGTGAGATATTTGCTTTATGCAAGTCAACCAAAAACAGACTGTAACAATTATCCTCCAAATAGAACCATTCCGCAACCAAATCCAAATATCAGTTAAGTGCGTCGATAAAACATCAAATAGTCCAAATTCCCATCAAACTGTTGAAGCTCTCTTGTGCATTGCCATTGGATACCATTTGGTCCCAATTCAATGTACATTCAACAGAATATGTAGATGAAAAAGGAGACAATTTTGCCAAGCAAACAATCATCAACATAGAAAAACACATACGCATCCCCCACACTGAGCACTCGACGAATGCATTGCCATTGCCATACAAATGCGGCAATTGGCCCATTTTAAACTCGCTGCGACACAGCCATCAAACGATGTGTGATAGTGTGCGGGCAAGGCAACAAAAACTTACAAACACGCGAATTTGTGCGCGTAGCTATCCCTTCATTGGAAATGGCGAAAGCTCCCAATGGGCTTCTACACGTACCATGTAATAGAAAGAAAATTGCAGCACCACACACAGGTAAGTTGTTTTTTATTCCCAGCTTTTTCTCCCGGAGTTGTTGTGTGTGCTTTGCATCGTAACTTTTGGCAGTAAGCCTGTTTTTTTAGATTTCCAGTGCACAAATGTGTTTGGTTTAACCACCATTTTGCGTGTGATGGTACAGAGATGTTTTATATTTTCCAGTAGTGGCAAGTGAATATTTAAAAAAAAATGTATTAATCGAACGAAAAATTAGTTCGAAACGTAGTATAATAATTGAGCATGGATATATTTGAATTCTCTAACGGAACATCTTTCTTAATGGTACTTAAAGACAGCACGAAGAATATGCAAACTGTTACTGCTGAACTTTCTATTCAGAAATACTTTTTTACTTGCCATCTCCAAAGTTTAGTATGCATACCATAAGTTTTTCACAGAAGGAAATCAAGCAGGGCAATGCAATATATTCGAAGGATTATTAGAACGACTGTGTTGAGGGCATCATTACAACAAACATTTTATTTTCATTGCAATTCTTTGGATATTATTATTAAAGTTTAAAAGTTGGGCGCAAACGCAACGTTTTTCTTTAGTGCAGCAAACTAACAATGCATAATTATAATATCTATAAATGTACATATACCTGCCGTGCATGAGCTTTAGCTGAGTTTTCAATTTTAGTGTAAACATCGTAATGAAAAAACGTTTCATGTTGTTTTTGTTAAAGTTTACTAAAAATAAAGTTCAGTGAAAACAAAGTCAAGCCTTTACTTTAGTAACTTGTATTATTCATTCGCGATAGGTGCAGTATGCAATTGCATGACTTGATGCAGAAAACAAATGTGCATCTTGTGCAAGTCAAATATTATGTTTGTTGAAGTTTCATTGCATTAAATGTTTTTTCAACAAAAGTGTAGAGCTTGAACGTTTAAAACTCCACTATAGTCTTTAGCTTGTGTATAATGTATACGAGCATACAGATTGAGTAACTGTTAATATGTTAAAGCGCTCATTTTCGCCCACATAGAGCGGGAGTAGTATAAAACATTGAAACAAGAACTAGTTCAATGTGAGAATATTTAACATTTGTTAAAATTTGCATTTTATCATTTGGAGGTGAGCAACGAATTTAATATTAGAAAATATCATAATTGAATTTTTGTAGGATACGTTGCAGTTTCAGTTCACACATCGACAAAGCAGAGAGAGAGAATTTGTAATTATATATATTCCAAGCTTAAATAATCTACAGAATTTTAATTTAATTACAAAAAAAAACTCAAAGACAAAATGCATAGCAGGCAGACCGAGAAATCTGTTTTTGATATTAAGATCTTCATATATTGACCCTGAAATGATTATTTCATGCACGAGTACCACGAAAGCTAAAAAAAAGTCAAATTTTTTTTTTTGGCATTTTCAAGGCACATATTTACACTACTCCTCAAAAGTCTGAAACCACTTTGCGCTGTTGCAGAAAAACTGCGATTAAAATTAAACGATAAGAGTAAATTAAGTAATTTTTTTTGTTAACTATGTAGATTAATATTATATAAATAATAAAATAATACAGCTAACAATTATAATTTATTAGTGATTTTAATTTTTTTTTTTTTTAACTTGATTAAACTTTCTTTTCGCCAAAATAGCTACATTGTGCTTTAATGACAGCTTCCACTAATGTGTAATGGCTTCCTTAAGTTTCATAAACAATAATGCCAGGGATGTGGTTGGCGTCTGGCGAACACTTCTGTCCAGCTCGATAAAAAATGAGTGTTTTTGTAGTTTTCGAAACATGATGAACGATTTTTTTCATGTTGCGTATGGTTTTTAAATAGATGTGACGTCATATCGCGCTTTCATCCCTTTGAATCAATCGCGATGTGGGATGTGGGATAATGCAATTTTGTTTAGAATAAGATATTAATAACGGTTTTGAAAATGAACATAGCTACTAAAAATTATTTTATTTGTTAAATTCAAAAACTCAATGTGGTGAGTTGCACGCCATAACTGAGAATATTAATTCGTTGAAATTTCTCAATGGGATAAGAATTGAAGAACAAATATTTATGAAAATATTTGGAAAATTTTCAAAAAGCCACAAACAATTCGTAGAAATTTTAACTTAAGGCTGCATCTCACATTATTCATACTGCATTCTGAGAACTCTAACAAATACGAGTACTAATCCAAAACTGCAAGCTGGAGTTAATTTTGCATGTTAATCTCATCAAAACATTATATACTCCACAATGCAGCACTCAGCAGTCTTCAATGATTTTGCAGATATTTAACGATAAAGTTTCATATTTCAAATTGCTTTACTAATATACATTCGAGCACGTCTGTTTATTATGAAGGGCTCCCAAACTAAAATCACTGTAATATTCAATAGCACTTAATGCATTGGCTTTACTTCAACGTCACTTATACATCACCACCCTATGGGCTGGGGTTTTTCGATTTTCTGAGATTGCACTAGAGCACATTAGTTGCATGTTATGTATTATGTGTTCTTAGCATCTGGAATTGCGGGAATATCGACACTTTTATCAGCCTCGTGTGCACAGTACGTTGATAGGAAAATGAAATATAAAACATCAATAGCAACAATTCATATGACTGAAATCCGCAGCATTAAAATCATTTCAAATAATAATTAAATGGAAATAGTAAATAAAAATGTAAAAATGAAATATTAAAATTATATCTCTAAAACTACAGGTTGTAAATTTTTGTACCTACTTATAAAATATATTTGTTAGAACATATTACTATATTGGCCTCGTGATTGCACATAACACATAAAAGTTTTATTTACAAAAAAAAAAAACGGTGAAATTTTCAGGAAAACAACTATAAACAAAATTGAACACTGCACTATGGTGGGTTGGGTGGCTACATATACTATTGCATCTACTTTTTCGCTCATATTAAGGCGCACAACAATTTATACACGAAACATGCACACACCGTGTAGTGTGTACACTTTACACATATACGAGTAGGAGACAAGTTTTCACACATTTATAAACACGAACATTGAAATGTACTTATTCTGTATGTGAACTCAGCATGAACTTAATGTTAATGCATGCATAAAACTGCCATTCCATTTGCCACATCAGCACCGATGTGAATGGGTTATGCAAAGAGTGAGGAGGAGCTACACACATAATTTGTACACACCATACTCGTACCATGCCACCGCTGTGCTGCGTGGTGAAACAGAAATATATTATTATAATTGTTGCACGAGAATAGACAGCGTATAAAAACATACCTACCACCCACCCACCCACTGTCACCCCCAATATACATTACACAGCTAATGCCAAATGCGTTGACGATTCTACTTGGTGTTAATAATTTTCGAGACCCATTTACTTCATATTCATTAAAATGTATAGCCTTAACTTATGGCAACAATAAATGTTAGTACATACATGCTCGTACACCACTGTAAAAACAATGTGCGTACAAAATGTTTTACATATTAGTACACGTGTAAAAGTGATGTAGTTTTTATGGCGTAAGTGTAACACTTTTGAGGTTTTACAATTTTGTCACATTCTAAATTAACAGGAAATGGCTTGCGATATTCATTTAAATAACATGAGTATTGTACATTGTAAAATGTACAAGTTGTTCGTCCTATTTAAGCAGCAATAGTTTTATAGTGGCATCCATTTCGACGAGTATAAACTAATTGGTAGGAAGATCTGAGGCCTTTCGTATTTTGTTTTTTCAGTACAAAACACAAAAAAATTAAAAGCAAACAATGTAGGGATGGCGAAGTATCAATTTTTTATGATCTGGTGAAGTCTATTGGAATTGTTTAAGAACAATATATTTTCGACATTGGGAACCTAGTATTTTGTACCATACACTACAGTCTTTAAGTAATAGACCTAACAGAAATGGTAACACTTATTGCGAGAATTTAGTGTTTCCAATCAAGATGATTTCATAGAACCATAACACAAAATTATAAAATTTCATCATCATCTACATTATATGTGACAATACAACACGGTCCAACTCAGAGGCATATTCCAGAGCCTAGTCTAGCTGTAGACCAGTTTGCTTTTTCGGGTGATTTTGCGTCTTGATTTTCCTTGTCACCATATTCCTCATTCATCCTGACAAAATGCCCGGCCCTCTGTAAAGACCACATTTCACAAATAACCATATAGACCAGTAAAAATAAGCAAAACTAAGTAAGTGGAAAGTGAAACATCACCAAAATTAGTAATTAGTAATCTGAATTATGATAACTGATAAGTAATTAGTCACCAGGACCTTGTAACGACCTTTTTTGTACGATATTTTGTATAGATTAACTTTGTGCCAAGCGAGTTTTTCGTACAAATAATAGTTACGGAGCTATACAACAAAAAACTAAGCAAAGTCACATTAAAACTAGCCCACCACACCCAGCATGCCCCCACCCACCAGAATTTTTAAAACTCTCGCAGTTATTTCATTAGATTGTATTTTTTAACTTAATTTAACTGGGCGCCTCTACCCTTACCACTGTGAAAAGTAATGTCTGATATAAATTTATTGTAGCAAATGTTGAACTTTTCATCGCATCCAAAAATGGACTCTGATATTTGTTAAAACTCATTCTAGATTTCTCTGAATGAAGTGAAAGTAAATTTGAACATTTCGATATTGATATTGCAATTAAGAAATTTCCAAAATTTATTTAAAATAAAGAACCATTCTGTGATAATTGAAAATCCGCAACAATTATATATCCTGTACTAAACGCCTGTGTGACAGTTATGCAAGCGAAATTCGATGTGCATCAATGGCGCTCTTATGTTTATTTGCAACTGGCAAAGTTTTATTGCACCCAATAGCTACAATCTACACGATTTAATTCTCTCACGTGTCCAATTATAAACAAACAATTCAGATATTATACATTTTTTCAATGAACAAAAAGCTCCCATCCACGCCATCCCCCATCCAGTGCAACATATTCTGCACTATGCAGCGCGCACGTACATTCGCAATTTAGTAAGTTTTTCTATGGCAACAAGAACTGGCGGACTGTGTGCTTGTATTTAGCTATATTCATTTTACAAGCGCATGGCCGCCGAATATGCGACTTTATTCTATGTAGCCGCACACATATGATGTGTTTGTGGCATGCGGCATAATGGTGAGGGTGCAACACACAAACCACTGGTGGCTGTTTTGTGGAATGTGTTTTGTTATCACGCAGCGACAGAGTTTTAAAATGAAACTCATGTATCTTGTGCTATTTCGCGTCGTCTCCCGAGCAGAGTTTTTTTTTTGTTTATTTTATTTTTCTTTGCCCAGCGTTTTTTCTGTTTTCTATTAATGTGATCACCACACTAGAATATATAGAGTTTTGAGATATTCTTTTTTTTTTTAGCAAATTTTTGACAGAAAATCACGACAATCATCACTGATGCAAACTGCGAAATGATAAAACCTGTTAAATTCAAAAAAAAACTATAATTTTCTTTAATTTTCTAAATTATTTGCAATACGCAGTGACAGTAAATATTATTTGTAAGAATAAGAAATGTCAATATCATATAAAAAAATTTGATTTTTAAAGCTTTTTTTTCGTATCAAAGAATGTCTCGAAAAATATATTAAAAATTGAATATTATGGGATAACAAACTTAAATCTAAATGTGTAAGCAAAGTCTTACAAACAAAATGTAAATGGAAGAGCTCAAACTTATTTTGAAAGCAACATATGTTACATAGTCATTTTTGTAATGTCTTAAGTCATAAGTGGCTCTCTCTCCCATTGTCAATACTTTTGTTGTTGCTACTTGTGGTCTGTTGACTTGGTTTTTGTGTGCATAAAGCTTTTCTACAACACCATCCAACTTCCCTCTATTAAATTTGATGCGAGCGCAATGCAAACTATATATGTACAGTTCGCATGAATCGTGAAAAAGCCCGCAGTTCAAACAACAACAAATGATCAAAATAGGAACATTATTCAAACGCAAGAAATACATCCAAAAAAGAAGATGTTGTCAGCTGTGTGGGAAATGACAAAAAAGAAGAATAACTTTTTTTAAAAGAAACACAAAAAAAATGAATACGAACAAGAAAAACAACCCTTTTAAATTGTCGTAGCACATATAAAATTGTACAGGATCGTGTGCATATGTTTGTGTGTATGGAAATAAATCGCACAGCATTTCTCAATGTGATATGTGCGCTTTATAACAATCACTTTTTTCTCCCGTCCTCAGATATTCATTAGGCACTCGAAGAAATACTGCACCAATTCGTATTTATAAGACATCGTCAGCGCGTTTGACACCATCTGCGTTTCATGCCACATTTTATATGGCCCACACTGCTACATACGAGTATGTGTTGGGAGGGGCAGTTTAACAAGTGTTCGTTGCTAAAACTTGTGGTATGGCGTGGTTGGGTGGGGTGCGTGCGTTTCTGGGCAAATGTTTGTTCCATGTGAAATTTGGTGCTAATCAAAAACGAACCAGAGAAAAAAACTCTTGTCATTTTTGCCATTTGTTGCGACCCAAAATTAAATTGAATTGGCAGACATCGACAAAAGATTGCCAACAAGCCCTTTTGCCCTCCATTTTTTTTTTTTTTTGGTTTGTTTGCTGACTTTGTACAAATATGATATTATGTAAGTTCTTCAAATGCATATGTTTCAATGAACGCAAACACATGAAATTCTACAATGTGCTTGAATTTATTGCAAATGAAAGTGCGAGCATTTTGCCATTTCTATAACTATATGCTCCTGAACCCTCCTGTTTATTGAAGAAATACGTAACATATTTGTAAACAAATTAGATGCTTTACATTGTTGTTTTTTTTCTAAACGTATAAATGTGAGTGCGTGCTTGAAAATTCTTATGAAAAAGGGACCTTAGTAGTTATGTTAATACATCCCTTTTGATTAAAATTGCAATAAAATAAGAATGTATGTAATAGAACTTGAGAGTACATGCTCATAATATTACTCGTATGTTTATCGCTTACGTGATTTTAAATTACAAACTACCAAGTGAGCGATATTGATTTTAAGCAAGCATTTGTACCGATTGTATGGTTAGGGAAATTAATTTTTTCAGAGTCAACTATTTTAAAAACTACGTTATTAAAAATTACCTGGTTACCAAGCTTAAGCCATAAGTAATCCAGTAAGCCGGAATGTCGAATGGATGCTCATGCTTTTTGAGTTTTAATTTGATTGTTGCTCGGAAACAACTTGCAGTTTCCATCAGATGTTGTTTCCGAGCAACATCGGGTTTCCCCGCAAGTTGTAAATATAATGGCTTTAATCCATTACTGATATTTTAAAACCAATATGCTGAAGATCTGCTTTGAGAAAGCAATCAGCTTTGAAATTTATGAGAATGAGAAATCATTCAAGCGCAAATTACACCAGACCACTGCATTTCACCTTTTCAAATAGCTGAATTTTCCAATATTGAAAATTGCTAACTTCTTACATTATACGTTCGTCTAAAATATGCATATTGCATAACTGGCGCACATAACTATTCAAATGCACTGCGCACACATACGGGTACAATTTGCAAGTGTGTAGTCATGGAGTGGCATTTATTATTATTACATAGTAGTTTATTCAAACTTTTTCTGTTCCTTACAATTTCGCGAAGTTTCCTATTCACTTTAGCAGTTTCATGCAAATGTTATAAATGTATTAATGAACAAAACATGAATAATCTTTACGATTCAGAATTGTAATTAAATATGTAAATGAAATCGTCTCAAAGGACTTTTAAAATATACTTTAATATGTATGCAAAAATATTAGTGTGCGGTTGCAAATTTTAATATTGCAGGAGTTTTATGAAAAATGTTCCTTTTTATTCTTTTATGAATACAAAAATAAATATCATCCGTAATGTTTTTAATCCCCTCAAAAACTGTAAATAGTGTTTAAGGCATATAACTAAATTCAATTGAGTGCGTCCGATGTAAGCCTTAAATTCTGCACAAAGTGCCAAATTTGTTAAGCCATTCAGTGCGAGTCCGCCCCATGGCATTTGCCTGTAATTCAATTTTGTGCTTGGCACAGTGGCAGCAATGTTGTTTCACGGTGGCAGACGATAAACTTGCAGATAAGACGAAGCCTTATGCATCCTTTAAATTGGTAGACCAATAATAATCAATGCAAATCTGTACATGCAGAAAATGGTCATGAATGGGATTCGCAGATTAACTCTATAGTTAGGAAACATTTTGCTAACTGATAATCGCATTCTGACTAGGTAATTTTGTACTTATGTTGCTTGGATGCAAGTATAGACCTCGAAAATAATGTGTATAATGTGCAAATAATTTAAAAATACTGAAAAATATATTTTTCCCCTTTCACCAAATTTTCAAATAAATTGCGAACACACCCAAAGTATAATTTAATGGTTGCAGCAATTACACGGATAGACTTAATTGTGTTTGCACTTTGCACACATTTTTTTTTTGTGTTTTCCCGAACACACCATAAAATTATCCCTAATTAACCATTATGAATGTCGGGGTCGCGGTCTCGTCTATTGCCAGTTGTGTGGAAATTTAGTCGCTATATGGATCAGTCCTAGAGTAAACTTTAGCATTTGTGTCACAAATATTTTAAGCAAAATATTAAGTATTATATAAAATTGTTTTGTAAAATTTTAGCAAATAATGACAAATTCTGTATACGATTTAATTACGCCCTTTGTTTGGATGTGTCACATTTTCGGTTTATCACCAATTAAAGTGCAATGCCAAGATACAGGCTCGACAGTGAAATTATCAAATATCTGTACAGTCATCATTCCGATACCAGCAGCAATTTTTTTGGTGTACGTCGATCTTACTGTAAAGAAGCCAGTGTTTTATATTTCCTTGCTTTTGTTCGATGCGTGGGAGCTCGTCTGTCAGTATTCAATGGTTATTTCAATACTTTCCATATTTTATATACGAATAATGCGTAAAAAAGTCGTTGAATTGTTGGAAACATTTCATTTTGTGGATAGTTCCCTTATTCACCTTAATGTTGATGTTAATTTGAGTGGGCAGAAAAAAGTAATCAAAATAATAATGCTTTTTCTGGTGGCAACCGCTAGTTTAATATCGTTAGGAGTTTTTGTAATAGCGATAAAATTCAAAAACTCAATGCATCAGTGGTCTCTTATACCGAATAGTTTTTTTTTTCATATCTTCCCCTTGTTAATGACACAATACTCGCTGGTACTTTGGGGTGTAAAAATGCGACTTGCTGCGATGCGCCGTCGACAATTGTAATTATGTTTACAGTATTGCAGATCGGTTATAAAAAAAATTAATTTCCCTCGCAGGATTCCTTTAAAAATAAACGTGAAAAATGCCATCACAATTTCGGAGATTAATGAATTTATGTATTTGTACGATAAACTCCTAGACATTATAGATTTGAGCAACACATGCTTTTCTATTCCGGTAAGTTATTACTTCTAAAATTTCAGACTTATTTTTGCTAAATTTATATTTTCCAACAGGTTATGTTAACCATTCCAATGGTGTTTGGATATTCTGCGTGCTCAATTTTTGCATTTTACAAGGAATATTACTTTGATGCCTTTGATCTCTGTTACGAACTAATTATACTTACAGTATTAGATGATGTGTGCATTATTGGAACGCTTATAATGGTGACTCATGCAGGACATTCTGTGCATGAAGAGGTGAATTTATTGAACAATTTAATTTTTTTTTAATGTTTGCTCGCATAAATGGAAAGCAGGAAAAGCACGATACATTTATTTAAATTTTGATGTATTGCACTTTTGGTCCATCAAAGATTGGTCCCCAATGTAAACATATTTTTGCAACATTAATTTGTTTCAAAATCTTAACAAAAATTTTAATTTTCAAAAAATCCTTACCATGCAATTATTTTAATTAAGAACCTAAAATTTAAAAATTAATCATTTTTTGTTGAATTTTGCAGGCAAATGAACTCAATATTTCCATTTTAAATAAAATTCGTCAAGAAGACACATCTGACAGAATTCAAAGAATTCTCTTCCTTTTTTCACAACACATAACGTTGAGGTCTCCCGTGGCTACTTGTGGTTTGTTTGTGTTTGACTGGAGTCTTTTAGCAGCGGTACAATTTTTTATCAAAAAATGTATTTTTCTACACTTTTTACATTCAATCTTATTTCAGCTTACTGGGGCAACTTTTACATACGCGGTTTTATTGATCCAACTTGATGTACCGGGACCAATAATTGTGACACCAGAATCAGCAAATGCAACCTGTTTCTCCTAATACGTTTTTTTTTATTTATTTATTTGTAAGATGTTATTATATTAAAAATAATATACAAAATGTTTAAAAATGTATTTACAAAAACGTCATTCGCTCAGTTGTTATTAACTATTATAATAAAATGAAATAAAAGGCGGATCATTGCAGCATTAAAGGAAGAAAAGTGGTGGGCTTTTAACGTTTACCCACATGAATATTGAAACAGTATTATGTATTAGTAAGTGTTTAAAGTAGTTACTTTGTTGTTTTTTTTTCATCACTCTTCTGATTACTTTTGAGTTTTTGATTTTTAAATTATTTTTGGTTATATTATATTATATATATATGTATATTCTTTTCAAATATACATTTTATATTGTTCTCGTTCTATTCGTTTGCGTTTTTATATTTTTGTACTCGTATTCACCTCTATCTATTTTGTCCTATTAACTGGAGTGTGCTGAAGTATCAATTAATTAATATACGTTATCCTTGCATAATATATTCATATTGGTTGTCTATATAAAATCCATTCGTTGGTATAGTA
Organism: Sylvicola cinctus; assembly: GCA_963854165.1. Classification (NCBI taxonomy): domain Eukaryota; kingdom Metazoa; phylum Arthropoda; class Insecta; order Diptera; family Anisopodidae; genus Sylvicola; species Sylvicola cinctus. The sequence goes on along the minus strand of OY974083.1, from coordinate 27,444,117 downwards.
TTTCACTGAACGACGCGAGTCGCAAAATACATGAAGGATGTCTTCCTGGAAACTGCAGCACACTTTGAGAAACAGTGTCTGGCTTTTAAAGATCATTCCCAAAAATAGGGTGTTGAAAAAAGTATTTGTCAACTCTAATAAAAACGAGTCCTTAAGACTTTTCTCTTTCGTCATTATTACTTTGCGTTAACTGATTTCTATTTTTAAAAAGTGTCTGTTCAATAATCCTGTGTACAGACAAATTAATTTAAGTAATGCTTAAAATGTTGTGTCCATAAAAGATATAATTTCCTAATTGCAAATATCGACCAATGAAAATAAAATTAATTAATTGCCCAAAGTGTTTACACTTTGCACACAATTTTCCCCTCCTTCTTCGCTGAGTTGCGACCTGTGCCTGGCCGTTAGTTCTTGCTGTTATTTCTATCAGTGACCAATTGCACTATCAAACGGTTGTGAATTTCAGAGAGAAAGCCTATTAAGTGTTAAAATATGAAAGATTGCATATACGACATAATTCGTCCTTTAATTTGGTTGTGCCACATTTTTGGCCTAGCACCAATTACCGTGCAAAGACACAACTCCGGTTCGACAGTGAAACTAGCAAATATGTGCACGATTGTTTCCCATTAACTGCTGCTATTTGGGTGACTGCAGCGAACATTTGTGAACCAACATCAATTTATTTTGTTGCCTCAGTCATGTCTCATGCATGGGTTTTAGTTATTTATTATACAAACGTAATTTCAGTGCTTTCCATATTTTACATAAGTGTTGTACGTAAGAAAGTGCTGAAATTATTGGAAACGTTTCATTTTGTGGATTGCGCCCTAAATGAATTGAATGTAATGGTCAACTTGGAGAAACAACGAAAGTTTATCAAAATTGTTATTGCGCTGCTTATTACAAGTGCTTTCTCAACGTCGCTGGGAGCATTTGCAATTCAAATGAAATTAAAAAGTTCATTGCAAAAATGGGCAATGATACCAATTCGGGTACTTTTTCCATCTGACTTCTTGGTTAGTGATACAATATTCTTTAACTCTTTTGGGTGTAAAAATACGACTTGCTATGATACGACATCGGTTAATGTAAGACTCATTATCGTATATGTGAAAGCATTTGAATTGTATTTGTGATAGAATTTAATTTAAAAATTATTTTTAAGAACTCCTGAGAAATTTATTGAAAAACGAGCAATCACAGTTCCAGTTGTAGATAAATTAATTTGCCTATACGATAAGCTTTTGGACATTGTGGATTTGAGCAACAATTGCTTCTCTGTGCCGGTAAATTTTTAATATCGATAGTTTTTTTTTACTCATTACCACAAACCCTCCAACAGGTTATGACAACGATTCGAATGGTGTTTGGCTATTCTGCGTGCACCATTTTCGCCTTTTATAAAAATATTTATTTTAATGCATTTAAAATGTGTTACTCCTTTATGTTGCATTTACGGAAAACATTTATATTTTTGGACCCTTATCAATAGTGATTTACGCAGGACATGCTATACGTGAAGAGGTATAATCGCCAAATTTTTCTAAGTACAATTTTCAATGAATAAAAATGTATTTTTTATACCATAGGCCAAACAACTAAATTTATCCATTTTACATAAATTGCGTCAACAAGGAACAGATAAAGTTCAAAAGGATCTTTTCCTTTTTTCGCAACAAATAAAGCTGAGATCCCCTGTGGCTTCGTGTGGATTGTTTGATTTGGATCGGAACACGTTGGCAGCGGTATAATTTTACGCAAAATATTATCTCCAAATTAATTTTGATTTGAAAGTAAAGGGTTTTATTTAAATTAGCTTTGATTTCAGCTTATTGGTGCTACTTTTACCTATGTTATTTTGTTAATTCAAGTGGATGTGCCTGACAAGGAAATTGGACGAATAGATATTACAAATGCCACCTGTTTTGCATAAGATTAATACAGATATTGCACCACTAGAATAAAACGGTAATGTACTTCAATAAATATTTAAATGTTTAAAAATGTAATGTATTGTCCATTAGTTGCTTTAATAAAATTTAATTCCTTTGGCTTCATTAAATAAATGTATTGAATATGTCAGAAATATTAGATTTAAATGCGATATCTAAACGTCTCATTTCTTTTGTTTATTTGTATTTCAATGCAACTAATTTAAAATCAATACAAACGAGAAAGTTGTAGCATGATGTAAAAGAATTGTCAAAAGTCAAAAGCCTTGTTTCATTTTTTGTGGTCTTTAACATCATTTTTGTAAATTTGCAAAATAGAAAGTTTTTCATTTCATTATTTTAAATGAACTATTTTTCAGGTTATAAATTCATCAGGATACACTGTATTTTTAAGTTAAAATAGTAATTTATATAAAACAAACATATTCATAAAAAGAAAAATATAGTTCTATATTAAATTGAATGAAATTGTTTAAATATATTTAAAAAAAAAAACTAGGATTTCATTATATGAGAGCATTTAAAGTATTTTTAAAATTTAAATTTATGCTTTGTGTATAAAACTGTGAATGTTAAAATATTCCTGAATGTGTTGTGACATTTGATAATTAATTATTAGGAATGAGAAATAATTTAAAATAGTACTCTTAGCTTCAGCTTTTCAAATAAAATCAAAAAGCCATATAAACTCTAATAATATTCAATTAATGTTATTGCATTAAGGAATAAAGACAATTAATAATTAATTACCGAAGTGTTTGCACTTTGCACACCTTTTTGTCCCCAACAAACAATTAAATCGTCTCTAATTGCAAAATACACTTGGCTTGAGTCAGTCGTTATTTGGATCACTGTGCGATTAAACGTCATCGCTTGTGTTCATTTGACAAACCATTCTTACGGCACCGCCAGACGTTGAACATTAAAATATGAAAGATTGCATTTACAATGTAATTCGACCCCTAATTTGGGTGTATCACATTTTTGGTTTAGCTACAATTAAAGTGCAGTGTACCAGTGCTTCAGATTCAACCGTAAAAGTGTCAAATTTGTGTACCACTGTTTTTCCGATATTGGCTGCTGCTGGAATGGTGTTCATAAATTTGTCTGAACGTCAATCCGTATTTTATGTTTCATCACTTCTGTACGAAGCATGGGGCCTTGTCAGTCAGTATTCGCTGTTCGTAGCAATACTCTCAATAATGTACATACGAATAATGCGTAAAAAAGTCGTACAATTGCTAGAGACATTACATTTTGTGGATTGCTCCCTAGTGGAATTGGGTGTTGAGCCTAATTTGGAGAAACAAAGGAAGCTGACAAAAATTCTCATAAGTTTTATAGTTTCATACATTCTCGTAACGTCGATTTTTTGCTATTTCGTTTTTGTAATTCGATTAAAAAGCCCCGTTGAAAAGTGGGCAATTGCAGTAAACTTGTACTTTTTCTATTTACACCCTTTGTTGATGTCACAATATTCGTTGTCGCTTTTGAGTGTTAGAATTCGATTGATTGCACTACAACATCTCATCATGTAACTTATATTGCTTTGTTAAACAAAATAAAACAATTGTTTAAGTTATTTATTTGCTTGTTCACTTTTTTGCAGTATTCCGTTCCGAACAGATGAGAAAATTCATAACAAAAATGCCGTGATGAATAAAATAATATATTTGTATGATAAACTTGTGGATGTGGTTGATTTAAGTAATGCTTGTTTCTCTGTTCCGGTAAGTGTTTATGTATAAATTATAAATTTTTAAAATTTTAATGGAGTACCCTAATTCATTGGCAGGTTATGACGGCAATACCAGCGGTTTTTGGAAATTCAGCATGCTCAATTTTTTCTCTTTACCAACAATTTTCTTTTGCTGATTTTCATGTGTGCTATGAGCAGGGATTTATTTCAGTCATAGAACTCATTTTTGTCCTCGGATCTATAATATTTGTGTCATATTCTGGTCATAGTATTCAAGAAGAGGTGCTACACATCGTGAACTCAAAAATTGTTCTTTAAAAAAATTAATTGGAATTCTTATTTGCAGACAAAACAACTTAACATTACCATTTTACGAAATATGCGTCTAGAAGAAAACGACACAGTTCAAAAAAACATATTTATTTTTTCACAACACATAAAGTTGCGACCAGCTGTGGCTACTTGCGGTCTTTTCCAATTTGATTGGAGTTTATTAGCAGCGGTATGAAACCAAAAAACAATTTTAATTCCTTGTTTTAATTTCTTAGAAATTATTTTCAGTTAATTGGTGCAATATTCACATACTCGATTCTATTGATTCAACTTGATGTGCCGGATAGAACACCTCGATTAAAGGAACACATTAATTTGACATGCATATTTTAAATATGAAGAAATGTTTTTATTAAAAAATTCAACGAAACATTTTATACAACTATTTAATAAAAATGTAGAAATATTTGTTCTAATTGGCATAACGGGTTTTATAATTAAATAATAATGATTTTTAAATGTTGCAGTGATATTCAATTAGTTCCATTAAGTTTGAAGTGACTCCTCTGTATAATACCTAGTCACTTTAAATTTAAGGTTTTGATTTTTTATAATTTTATTTTTCTTTGATTCGTTTCACTTTGTTATTTTTTCTTATGATATAATGTCTTTCATAGGAGGAAAAAAGAAAAATTGAGGGCTGCAATGATCCGGGTCATCAGATTTTGTAATAGTCGTAAAAGGACTAATCGTATGGGTTTGTTATTATACTCTTACGTCCGACTCATAAACAGCAAAGAGTTCCACGTAGAAATACAGAGTGTAATTAATTAAATTTCGTTCAGTGTATGATCGAGTATTAAGTAAGTGTCTTATTTCAGTTTTTACGAAAGAAATGTCAAATGTTTTACATAGCGCATTGAGAAATTAATACAAATATTGATAATATCAATGGCATTAATTTAAGTTCAAATATTGTTTTTTCAGACGACATTTACGAACCAAATGAATTGAATTTTAGTTTGTGTGTTTCAATTACAAAAAACATCTAATAGTTAATAATAATGGCTAAAATAACTAATGAACATAAGACGAAACTCCAACTGAGAGTACACTCACAAGCAACATTACACCCCCATGCCATACAAAAATAAATCTAAATATGCGGCAAATGAATGAAATTTCAATTATGTTAAATTTGCCAAATGAGATAAACATTCTATGCAACTTCCTAACTGAATTTTTATGTGCATACTTCAAAAACGTTGAAACTTCCTGACTATAATAGTAAAAGTTTATTACAATAGGATGTGTACAGAATAAAATTACAAAGTGTTTTTTGCTTCCGCCATATTTCGAAAACAATTTGTTCATGCAAATGGTTAAATAAAGAGTGACTTTGTTCGTTCCATGTTTGGCACATATTACTCAATGATTCGGCTCGCAGTAAATGGAATGTGAATGCGAGTGGGAGGGGATAGGACGACATTGTGGTAAGGACTAAGGATGACAGGAAAATGTAGGCAACATGACGTGGTGTATGTGGGTATAAGTTTGTTTTCATTTGATTGCATTTAAATGGCTGTTTGTGATAAAAGTCGAAACAAATTAATTTTATGTTTATGATTTTTCATGTACTCCATGTTATGTGAAATCATTTTTGTTGTATTTATTATGACCGGAAATTGCGTTGAATTGTTAATATTGTATGAAACATCGTGAAATAAATAAAGTGAAATATTAAAATTTGCAAATTTTTAATTTAAAAAATGGGAAAACCAATAACAAATATTTTAAAAGGACATCGTAAAATTACACGAAAAATTGGTTTCGCAATTATTTTCCATATAATAGTTTAAGTATTTAGCAGTAGTGTCTAAACTATAGAGGAAAGATTTTCATGGAAATTTATTTCAAAACATTCGGTATAAGCACAATCACTATTTTATTCAAATATTTACACAGTCTAATTAATTACGTCACAAAACATCGAATTAAAAACTAAATTGAAATGCTTTTATTTTATAAAAATTTACTTATTTTAAATTGAAATAGTTTAATCACAATAACGTAAAAATACAGTAATAAACGTTTACTTTTAAGTTTAAAATCCAATTAAACTCGCACTCCCGTACCAACACTGTGACCATCCAGCGCATCGCCATTACCCAGCAAACCGTCCGAATTATTTTTGGAGATCTTTCCACACTCCATTAGCAACTGTTGCTCCTCCAACTTGAATTCAGCTCTTACACGTTCCAGGGCTGCAATATAAATGCCATTGTTATGTCGTACATTTTAACCGCACGTATATGCAACACAATAATGATTAATGTGGCCACCACCACTGCACATATTGATTTGGGACCAACCCTTTTTCAAATCCATTTCATCCATTTCGGAGTTCTGAATGTACGCCAGACGTTCTCGAAACTTTTTGGCAATTTTTTTCCTCTGAAAATCCGCTTCAATGTCCTGTTTGGTGCGTGGTATACGAAACCGGAAGCAGCAACACAACATAATAACTAAACACAATATTTTAAAAAGGATTACGTATAATAAACTTTGTGTACACTAAGAAAACACTCCATTTTAATCTCACCAACACTAAGTACAGCCCCCGCACCCATGAAAATCAACTGCCACACTCGAAAACCGCCAATAGTCAATGTCTCCAACCATGCAGGCGGTTTGGTTTCAATTAAATCCATTGCACGTAAAAGTTAATGTCGTTTGAAAATTTTAAAATAAATATTGTATTATCAATTATTTGGGTACACACTTGATGTATGGTAACTTTAAAAACCCTTCGTCTTCACTAGCGAAATCCCAACTGAGCAGAGTAATGATTCTATAAGCGCAAAAAACTCCTTCTCGTAATATGCCAATATACCCGCATCGCTGCGCCATACAATATTGCTCCCCCTGCTGACTTTTCTTGTATCATTTTGTAGCCCTGATAGTAATAATTTTCCACCAACATACCTTAATACATACAGTTTTTCTATATAGTCTTTGTGTTTTTCTATCATTCTTAGGTTGTATTCATTTTCTTGGGTGTGCCGCAATGCCGCGCCAATTTATTTTCAGAATTAGACACACCCCGATGAATAGGTTTTTTTTTTTGCCTTGTTTTTGTTATTGTCTCACGAACTTTGTTTTACCATAAATTTTCCTGCCACGACAACGAGTTGAATAATTGTCGATTGAGCCAGCAAGTACTTGTACATTTTCCTAACTTTTGTGGGAAAGAAAATTGTACGTATTAAATAGCTTTATTACTTTGAGCGGAATGAATTATTATAATTGAAAATACCTTTGCTGTCTTCAAAACATAAAAAGATGGTTCTAACTTACTACTTTTTGTCCTTTAATATATTAAAATTAAATCCAGCGTTATTTGCGGTTATTTCTTGACCAAGCATTTCAAATGACCATAACGAATTGACATGTTGGCTTTTACGAAATAGCTAAACGACTTAAATTTACATTTTCAATTGTATCTTGTTAATATTAATTAATATGTTGATGCAAAACCACAAATATGCACACAAAATACACGCCCACAATTAAACGACACAATTCTGTGTAAATTTAATCTTACATTATGGGGTTCTCAGAATGCGGAAGCTACTGATCTCATTTCACAATTCACATTGACTGTATATCCGAATTTCCATATTCATGTTCCTCTAATTGAAAGTGTAAGCTGCCACCCGCCATGCCATGCCAGCTCCAGCTTCCACAACGCATCTAATTGTATGCGCATATAATGTTTATGTATAAAGTTACCATGTATATGTGCAGCATGTATGTTCGGTGATATGTAGTCTATACACTAAACATAGTTGATATGTGAATCCATCTCAGTGCACTAAATTTTGTAACATTCATTTTGCATTCCAAATTTTAACATGTGCATACGTTCACGCATAGTTACAGCAATGTTTTGCTATTTGTTTTGGTTCTTGTGCATTCATTTAACATGATAATGATATTTGTTCGCAACTCAATTTGTTAATTGCGCAAAAATAGCGGTGCATTTTACTGGAAATACAAATAAACGGCTAATTGCATAAGAGACTTGTAATTTTTCTATGCAATTGTTCCTTGCAAATTAGAATGCACTGTTTTAACTAAACTACGCTTCAATTATTTATTAACTTTCATAGGTGTTACTGTTTTTCTGCCTGAATTCAGTTTAAAGATGAAAAAGGTGTAATAGCTGCAATTATAATGATTGAACTGTTTTTGCCTTTTTGTGATTGAATTTTAGGTTTGTATTATGTGACTAGAAATTCGCGGTACAAACAAATGTGGTCTGTCAAATCAGAACAGGAAAATGGACATAAGAACTCAATTCGTACTTTAAATAACAGTCTTATTATTTCAAATGATGCTTCAACGCAAAGGGTTTGACAGGTGAGGAATACTTTATCACATACTTTCAACGTTTATTATATAATAATATTTCGTCAGATTTTTTCTCTCAAAGAATTACCTTTCCTTTTAAAACTTTTAAAACTTTTTGTTTTCTTATATAAAAGTTCTCTAGCTGCAGTTACTGTTAAAAACTTTGTAACATTTTTCAACGTATTTTTATTTCCTCACATCCGCATCTACTTATACAGGAACGTTATGATGAAATCTTTTAAATTCAAAAACAAAGACAACAATTCCTTGGAATTGTTTGAAAGGTTAAACGAATACTTTATGCTGTATAACTAGTAAACACTTTTTATCATTCTATTCAGCATCTTGGGTTATGTTGCGATGCACGTTATCACTGTTGAGTTATAACTTTAATGATTCCATGTAGTGTAATCAGTAATCACAGTTTTAATTGCAAAATTAATACTATTTACATCACTAGGTGCGACCGGAAGATTGTTTGGAAGCTAATGGACGCATTTGCATGAAATTTTTACTTCTTGTAGAAAATAATGCCTAATTTATAAGTTTCTATTTCATTTTTTCACATCGTACAGGATAAGTTAAGGTCAAAAAACGTTTAAAAAAATATGTGGTTGATCAAAAATTTCTCTCCGTTGTACATAAACCTAAACTTTATTTACCGTTCATCCCTGCAACAGATTTTTCGGGATGATTTGATGAAATATCGAAATGACGTCACCTCTTATTTCAGAAACCCTACAAAACATAAAAAATATTGTTTCACATGAATATACTATTTTATAATACAAAAAAATGTTTAAAGGTCTAAATATAAAAATTCAAGGACACACTTTTTATATCTCAGGAAATTTAATCATTTTTGGAATTTTTCTTTCACACTATTGTATGTTACCATCCAAAAAGAGAAAATACTTTGCTGAACATTTCAACAATTATTATGTATAACATTATTAGCTCCAAACAATTTACACCTTGATTCCTGTCAACGATGTATTGTGTACCAAGTCGTAGAGAATCGACACCTCGCGATATAGTTTTTTTTTTTTGGTATTACATACAAGAAGTTTTTATCGTAAGAAATTTCGGGAGAAATTCATTTTATTTATTATTAACTGATTCCTCAAATAAAAAAAAAGCCCTTCTATAATAATGCTTACAAGGCTTATTTATGGCTTAATGCGATCCAAATCCGAAGTTATGCTCTTTAAGCTTCTAAATAACAACGAATTAAATGAAAAGCACAACATTTTGTTATAATCTCTGAACACAAAACCACTAAGAGCCATATGCTGCTCAATAAGATTTCGACCAAAAATACATCAACCATATAAAAATAGATATACATGTCGGCAAAACAACATTTGGGGTATGTGCAGCAGCTCCCTAAACAAAGCAATTATCTTTATACAAAGTGACATTATTGTTGATTTCATTTCAATGTGGCTTTTATTTCTTTGTCCCTTCCCTTAAGTATTTTTCCTCAATTCAGTTTGCAGCAAACTTTTACAATTTAGTTATATACTTCTGTAACGTTTCATATCCAATTCGTGTTTTTGTCGTTTTGGGGTACATCGCACATGCACGTCCGTTACACATTAATTGAAGTATTGGTCATATTTTCAAGATGCTACATCCGTTCGACTAGATATTATAATGACACTATTATCTCTATTTAAAGATATGGGCCATTTTGTAAATGGTTTTCAGAAACTTTATTAAAAGTTACGTTTCTGTAAAATTTATATGTTTTTACAAAATCTATTTACGAAAGCTTTCAAGCTAAGTTAAATGAAAAATAATAATTTTAAAGAGCATTTCAAAAAATTATACATCGCAGGGAAAGTGAGATGTAAATGTATTACGCCCTGGTACAAAACACATTGCAGGCACACTGAAATGTGAATAATTTTCAGATTTTGACATTAAAATATGTTTCGCTTAACCTTTAGACATGTGATCATAAAAAAAAAATTAGCACAAGAAAAAATTTTTAAAAGGTCAAAATTTCTTGCAAATTCGTCCAGTAGGTTCCAAAAAATCTTCCGGACATTCGAACGTTACATATTTTCTAGACCACTTTCCTGGCTGAGGTTGTGTCAAACGTGATTCTGCAATCTAAGAGTGTCTGGCCCCGTGAGAATTTCACAAACCGTTTATCATTAATTTTTTTTATACAGTTTTGCAATTAACATTTTGGACCTATAACTCTATGCAAATTCCATAAGTTAGTAATTGTTTTTGCAATATTCCACATCTCAAGAAATGTATCATAATTCAAAAAACACTCAATAAATTACCAACTTGATTATTTTTCGTTAAATACAAAATGAAAGTGTAAAAAACACTTAGTTGAGAAAAATGAAGCAAACGAAATAATGTTAGATAATGAGCTCCTTTTTATCAATACTCAAATTGAAATGTACCATTGAATATCATACCTTTAAAAAGATATTAATCCAGGAAATAAATCAAAAATGTTTTTTCACAACGGAGTTATGGTTTTGTTGTAATAGTGTATTTGCCTAATAATAATAAAAATGAAAAAGATCTGCAAATATTTCTACGTCTCTGATATTTTTTCGCTTCTTCAGTCGGCACCATCCTTCCCCTTCACACCGACCTCTGAAACGGAATACAAAATGACTGATGTTTTAACGGCGCGCATATGAAACAACTTTAGACGAACGCAAAAGCGTTTGTGAGTGAATCCATATTGTATATTATGGAATAACGTTGCTGTGTGCAAGGCTACATGAATAAATATATCTAGCAGCAGCCCTGTATACAGTAAGTATACTCCGTTCTCCGGTATATATGCAAGGCGCAGGAATGGGAAGCGTCGGCTTACGAGTGAGAGTACCGGGTGGGAGAAAGATCCGTTCGCGGAAACATCAAGAACGGAAATGGGATACTTGTTAGTTCTTTGTGAATCACTTTTGTAAATGGTTTTGTTCATTGTTATTCACTGCGTCTACTCAGCCATTCTTTTGTGCTAACGCATTTCAATATGGAATAGCGCGATAAGTACAGTCGGGTGATTTCCGAAAGACACTTTAACACCATTTGATCCGTCTAATTCAACACAATAAACAAGCAAACGATTGACAGGCAAAGGAAAAGCTCGTATAGTATATATGTGTGTTGGCTAACGGATGCGAAGCGCGGGTGCAGGCCGAGCATTTTAAAGATTTTCTCATAAATGATTTGGCCATTATATTACAGGTACACCAGCTTAATGATTCAGGCCTATTACTTGCGGGTCGGAAACCTTCTGTACAATTGCGTTTGGACTTGGTATCGTGCTCAATGTTGAAAATGCATTTAAATTACTGCAATTTAAAATTTCAGCTTTGTTTAAAGTGTATATTTGAGTAGGAAATTTTTCTTCGTCGAAAATAATTCTTTTATGAAAGAATGTAATGCTTCTTCATTTAGAAATGCGACAATGAATGCTTAAAAGTCGCTCTTTTAAATATTTTGTTTTAATGAACCATTATACAAAGTCAAATTTAAATTGTAATTGTGATTTAAAATATTATGAATTTTAAAAAAATGCAACCTTCCGTATAAAATTCACACTTATTTCGAAACGCGACTGAATGTCTAACATTAAAGGAATCCAATCATTTTTATCGATCAACCATATTCACTGTTAAATATATGTATTATTCGAATGGGTGCGATTTCAATTCCGCTCTACATTCTCTACACCATCATCGCTTTAAGTGGGCATAAATTGAAGCCGCGTCGATCCCCTTTATAGAAACTGTTTCGCAAATATGCATTCTAATCAAATATAGTGTCTTTCAGTATTGGAGTGCAAGAGAAATGGAAAGCGGTGTAGGCGATTGCCACCACCGACCACCCCAAACACTCATTCTTTTTTGCAGCATTATATGGCCTGCATATATATGTATAAGAATAGTGTACGGAACAGCTGTATACCATGCTAAGTTACCGTGACCACTTGAACTGGAAAATCCATTAAATGCATCTCCCGACAGAGTTTTCCGCTTGCGTAAAATTCCAAGAGCGTGTGCATGGCGGAGGCGGCACTTTATAAAGAAATGGTTGGACTGCTCCGTTATTTATTGCAGCACAAATTTCGATCGCTTACAAAAATATATTATAAAGTCAAGAAGTTTGGAGTGAATTGAAAAATTGCACGCATTTTAACTGATTTTATCTCACAGGTTTTAATGTAATTTAAAAATGCATTGTCATATTCCAATGATGAGCGTTTCGTTGTAAACTAAATAATTAATCTCTTAGCAATTAGTTCAAATGTTTTACTTTCAGAGAGTATTGCAAAGTATTTTTCTAATTTTACAAAAGTAAAAAATTTAATTAAGGTGAATAAATATCTTTTAAGTTCAGAATGTTTAGAAAAATAAAAAAGTCACGAGAATGTACATCAAAATAAATTTAAACCGTAATCCAAATCACTCACGTTATAACCGCAAAACCATGACTTTATGAATTTACTTGCCTACGTTTCACATACATCAGGGAGTGCCTTTTTACACGCGACAAAAGGTGACGGGCGACGGCCGTAAATACAAAGAGTCATTGTATCTGAGATAATCCTTTGACCTCGTCATTCCATTTTATAAGCCATGAATACTGTTTGTCCTGGAATTACCCAAATTCTATATAGAAAATATTTGTTACACGGAACTCATCCTGAAATTAAACACATCAAGGGATTATGCCGAAGATAATAGAAATCCCATTTCTTATATTTAATTAAATTACGTGAGCTTTTCTTCATGTGCCTTCATTAGTCGTCATTCTGTATTTATTCGACCTTCGCACTGTCCTATAAATATATACATACATCCAAACTACGTGTAGCGGTAAATAAAAAGAGTTTGGTGTATATACACAATGGGAGAAGAGAATAAAGTCAAAGCCAAACGTATAAAGCCTCCTGAATTTGGCTAAGGTATTATGTTTTATTTGCACAAAAGAATGATCGGAATTAACCGATGACAATGAATGAATGAATGAAACGGCCTGTATATATGTCTGAATTGATTTGTTTGATTTGGTAATTGCGCAGCCAGCATCTAAAGCAGCCAACGTTCATCAATGTTTTATTCTTATTTATATTTAGCACATTTTGGGGTTGGTGACGACTGACGACCGACGACTTAAAAAGGAATGGGAGGCAAGAAAATTAAAATAAGGTCAAACCTGTAGAGTTTGTTGAGTTGGCTTAGTTAAATATACAAAAGGATCGATGATATCTTTTTCATATAATATATTGTATCTTTATAAAAAAGCTGAGTCACCGAAAAACATGTTTTACTGCTTTTTTTGCTGTGAAAATGTTATATGCTGGTACTTGGAATTTTCTGTTGCCTTGTTATTTAAACTTAAAAAACGTAAGAAAAACAAAATAAATTTTTTTTTAAATGCCAGCAAAATTTGTAAAAAAAAAAAAAACACATCGCAGGGAGAGCGAGGTGTGAATTTATATACGACTGTTGCCAAACTACATTTTAATAAAGCTTTTCGGAGATATGAAAAATTTTACCTTGAAATTTCTTAATTTTGACCTTGATTTTTGTCCAAAATTGGTACTTTTATTGAGATTATCAATAATGTAGAACATCACAGTACCCTATACTTTTAAAATTTTGACCTTGAAATGTTCATCAAGTTTTCTTATCTTATTTAATCCTACAATAACCTGAAAGAATTTTTTTGATACTGTGTAAGGTGTCCGAGATAGAAAAATGGGGTATATTTTTGTCCACCCCCTTTTTCGCCAGAAGGAGAATCTATCAGGATATAGGATATACGTAGTTTTGTTTAGGATACATTGAAGATTAATAATTCTGAAAATAAAGAAAATCGAAGGGCCCATTTTTGAGACCCCATACAAGAAAAACTGAAATTAGCAATAACTTGACCATGAAGAATCTGACCGATATCGAATTTCATTCATAAAATGTAATGCTTGCAATACCCCCACAATTAATTTGAACTCAATATTTTAAATATTTCTGTGATTTGTTAATAGATAAAATTGTTATGTTCCTCACGTAAATCCTTTTACTTAAGATTATGAGTGCCTAGTCTTTTATAATACAAAAAACTGTGTTAAACATTTCAAGGTAAAAATCTAAAATATCAATGTATACATTTTATAACTTACAAAGCTTATTTATTTTAGAAAATTCTCTTTCGCATTATTGCAGTTTTTAACAAGTCGAAAACAAGATCACGTATTCCATATCTTAGATAGTTTATATATGCATTCGTGAATAAATTTACACCTCGCTCTCCCACAAATTTATTCATACTTTCTATTTCGCAACAAGCAATAGTTATATATTCGTTTGAGATAAAGGTTAAAACTGCTCTCCAAATCGAATCCGCTCAAAAGCGTTTTTTTTTCAACTATAAGCTCGCACACTGCACAGTAACATGAACATTGAGTTACCACCCCAAAGTCATTTATGCATTCAATTTTCTGTCACACGATTTTTTGCAATCGGAAAATATCACATTTTCAATAATTAAATTCCCACACAAAAGTTATGTCGAGCAAAAATTGCACAGTGATATCAAACATTTCAATTAAAATAAATAGGGCACTGCAAGTACACAAAAAATGTGGAACGGGAAGCCCTTCAGTTGCTGGAGTGGAAACCAATGAATTTTTTATGTGGTAACCAAATGAAATATTCGATTCATCAATCTTTTTCATCGCACGAAAATAATATTTAGAGAATGCGAGTTATTCACGTTAAGCAAATAGAAATGTTGGGGGGGAGGTCATTTTATATTGGCTGAATACTGAATAATGACTAATTTTAAAAGTCTCGCTCCGTACTCAAATCAAAATCGGTCGCCCATTGTATGCAATTAGTAAAAATAAAAACAACGAATGGTTCAAGTATTAGGCATAAAAGGTGAGCTGAAAAGTTCACATTTGTTAGTCAAATTTAAAATGTTTGACGTTTTTTCCGAAATGATTATCACACATTTTAAAGTCAATTAACAATTATGTTGATAAAAAGCTTTCAAAAGCTTATTCCCTGAGCTGCAACAATGACACACAAAATATTGTGGTTTAAAAAAAATGCGTGGCTTTACTGAGAAATCTCTTGAACGATTATTTGATAAATTAGACTCTTACTAATCAGCTTTTTATTAATGGCTTTAGATTTTACACAGCAATATCGAAAAACGTCCAACTTCATAATATTAAGTTCATTAAAATAACTTATTACTTGACTAAAAAATTGCTTGCCACTCGATCTTAAAATGCGATATCCAAAGATTTCGTGTTTAACAAGGCGTCTCAAAATTCTCCAAAAACTTTTGTCTCACAAACGCTCAATAAACAAACATCTTCTCTTGGTTATCCTCGTGTATGTATAATGCACGGTTGCCTTACCCATCCCCCAATACATTTGACAGTGTACCATTTATCATTCAGTTGAATTTCCTTAATTCATTTATCATTTCAGCTAGAGGAGAACTTCTTTATCTCTCCATCTTGATCTCTACATTTTATTATTTTCGATTGTTTTGACTCTTGTCTAAGCACATATCGTGTGTATCAAACTGACAAAGAGCACCCAGGGATGTTTAATGTAACGAAATGTAGCTGAGATTCATTTGTGGCTATATCATGGATATACACTGTCGGATGAAGGACCGAGGGCAGAGTACAAGGGGGAGACATTTCTTGTCAAGGGGATGGTCTTTTGCGGTCCACTTGAAATAGCTTTTCATTGTGGGTTACAGATTTTCGTCTTATCCGCATGTGTTTAGAGCTTGTACGCTTTTGATTCAGCAGCTGAAATGGGATTTCACCTAATCATATAAACATATAGGACATAAGAACCGATAATACAGTCTTTGCGTTTGTTATAGTTAGTTACTCGAGTATACATTACGACTAGAACTTATCATTAAAACTCTCAGTTCTGTGTGCAGCTATAAGACCAAAAATTATTTAAAGTTTCTCCCGACAAATTATTGCATGTGTATTTTATATTTTAAGCAATTATATTTTCCATATCCTTGCGTCTGATCACTTGTCCCCCGTCTTTGCAGTTCTGCCGGCATTCTAATTGTTATACGGACAAAAGTTTTCGACGAGAAAATTGCTTCTGGAACGCAAATTGATGAAAATGCGGTTTTCGGGTGTGGTTTGCTGTACTCATTAATTTCTCATTCATGGCTTTGCCAAAAAGGAATGGCTGCATCCTCAATCTTTGTATATCTCGCATGCACACCCGTTTGTGCGAGACATTAGCCAACAACCCCCAAAAAAAATTTAAATCAAGCCGCTTGGTTGCAAAAATGTGCTCTACACAGCATTTGTATATGCAGATTGCAGGTACTCGTAGTTCGTACCATCCAATTTATTAGATAATTTAATTACAGGAATACTTTTGGCCTAAGTAGTTTACTGGCTTATCCAAATAAATTGATATAAATTAAGGTGGTATGTGGGTGGGAATGGTTAATGTTTGTACTATGTGCTATCTAGTGGCTGCATGTTGACCCACCTTCTTTCTACGTGTAGGAGCAATTTTAACAGCCGCAACAAGCTTACAAAATAGTTTACGCTTCAACTGTCTGAAGTGTGGCTTGCTTATGTAATTAAATTTGATCAGCAGTTTTTAATATTATACCACCCCTTGTATTTCTGAAGTCTGGAGTGCCCTTTTAATTTTATCATATTATGTTGGAGTATAATTTGTTGTGTGGAAGCAGCTTGTGTAGGTAAAGGGTAGATTCTGTAATTATATCGAGTAGTCAGCATAATTGTTTCACAGTTTTGTGGTGAAGTCTAGAGAAACTATTTTCCTTTAGAATTTTTTTGAATATTATTAATTAAATTGTGTATTAAAAATGTTGTTTAATATTTTAACTTTATTTGTCTATTTTCTCCTGACTATTGTTGTTCATTTAAAAGAGTTTAACATGTCATAATACTTAAATAAAAATGGGGATTGTTTCTATATAGTGCGGCTAATCCAGTTTCCTTTTATATATTTTTGCTTTCACAAAATTAATTATTCATTTGGTGTGTTTCTACGTACTTTTATTGTTTGCACTGAGTTTTTTATATACGCTCTTGTGCATTTGAAAGCAAAAGCACGAAACATTTTCATCAAATTATCCCACAAGTGCAATTAATAAATTGTATGCCACAAAATGTTCCATCTTCATCTTGCTAAACACTACTCGTTCATGCTGCAGATACGTGTGAAGTCAGTTATTGCTTTATTTTTCAGTAATGTAAGCAATTATTTGTTCTCTGCAGAACCCTTTGCTTGACTCGTTACTTTCAAGATTCTCTATTATCTTTAGACTTTAAAACTAATTTAGATTAATTCAATTAAATACTGATGTAAAAGAAGTTTCCTTTTTAATTTATATACGACCCCAAGATCATATAGAAATACAATATTTGTAATCCGACTTTTTTCGGAAAAAAAGTTGATGATGCAGAAACTCGTTTTGACACCCCATGAGTCCAAAAAAGTGGTCTAGAAAAAATGTGCTAAAGTACGTCCGTACGCAGTACGATGTACGTAATCTACTGGACCGATTTGTATGAAAATTTTTTGTAAACTATTAAACAAAAATATAAGAATTGGATCTTCGATTTTTCAAGGTCAGATCCTTCATGGTCAAGGTATTGCCAAAAGAATTTTTTTTCGCATAGGGGCTCAAAAATGGGTACTACGATTTTTAATTTATATACGACCCCAAGGGCATATAGAAATATTTATAATCCGACTTTTTTCGGAAAAAAAGTTGATGATGCAGAAACTCGTTTTGACACCCCCTGAGTCCAAAAAAGTGGTCTAGAAAAAATGTGTAAAAGTACGTCCGTACGCCGTACGCCGTACGCTGTATGCCGTACGCCGTACTATGGAAAAATGGTCGAAAAAAAAAAACTTCTAAACTACTGGACCGATTTGTATGAAATTTTTTTGTAAACTATTAAACAAAAATATAAGAATAGTATCTTCGATTTTTCGAGGTCAGATCCTTCAAGGTCAAGTTATTGACAAAAGAATTTTTTTTCGTATAGGGGCTCAAAAATGGGTCCTACGATTTTTTTCATTTCCACAACAATTAATCTTCAAGGTATCTTAAACAAAACTGCATATATCCTATATCCCGCTAGATGCTCCTTCTGGCGAAAAAGGGGGTGGACACGGACAAACCCCACTTTTCTATCTCAGCCACCTTGCACAATATCAAAAAAATTCTTGCAGATTATTGTAAGATAAAATCATATAAAAAAATTTTCGAAACATTTCAAGGTCAAAATCGAAAAATTCAAGGTCAAATTTTTTATATCTCAGCAACCTTTAATATTTTTTAAATTTTTTATTCACATTATTGTAGGCTTAAATGAGACAAAAAAACTTGCTGAACATTTCAAGGTCGAAATCGGAAATTTCAAGGTTCGACGTACGGCGTACGGCGCACGTATCTCAGAAACCCTAAATATTTTTAAAATTTTTATTTCACACGATTGTAGGAATAAATAAAATAAGAAAACTTGCTGAATATTTCAAGGTCAAATTTTGAAAACTCAAGGTCATATTTTTATAATGAAAATGTTTAATTCAAATAGTATGTGTTTTAGGGTACTATGATGTTCTACATTATTGATAATCTCAATAAAAGTACCAATTTTGGACAAAAATCAAGGTCAAAATTAAGAAATTTCAAGGTCAAATTATTCATATCTCCGAAAAGCTTTATTAAAATGTAGTTAAGCAACAGTCGTATATAAATTCACACCTCGCCCTCCCTGCGATGTAGTTTTTTTCATTTCCACAACAATTAATCTTCAAGGTATCTTAAACAAAACTGCATATATCCTATATCCCGCTAGATGCTCCTTCTGGCGAAAAAGGGGTAGACAAGGACAAACCCCACTTTTCTATCTCAGCCACATTGCACAAAAAAATTCTTTCAGATTATTGTAGGATAAAATTAGATAAGAAAATTTGCGAAACATTTCAAGGTCAAAATCGAACAATTCAAGGTCAAATTTTTTATATCTCAGAAATCTTTAATATTTAAAAAAAATAATTTTCCGTTATTGTAGGCTTAAATGAGACAAAAAAACTTGCTGAACATTTCAAGGTCGAAATCGGAAATTTCAAGGTTCGACGTACGGCGTACGGCGCACGTATCTCAGAAACCCTAAATATTTTTAAAATTTTTATTTCACACGATTGTAGGAATAAATAAAATAAGAAAACTTGCTGAACATTTCAAGGTCAAATTTTGAAAACTCAAGGTCATATTTTTATAATGAAAATGTTTAATTCAAATAGTATGTGTTTTAGGGTACTATGATGTTCTACATTATTGATAATCTCAATAAAAGCACCAATTTTGGACAAAAATCAAGGTCAAAATTAAGAAATTTCAAGGTCAAATTTTTTTTTATAAAATAATAATGATGATAATGCAATGAACAAAAAAAATCGATTTAAATTGGAAAATAATATGATTGCAATCGGTGTTCATCAATTGAATAAGACTGGAGCAGCTATAACATACAGTTGTTGGTAAGAATTAAATTCTATTTGCTTTTGTTTTTAATGTATATATGACCCACGGAGCATACAGATTGTTGCATTCCAGATTTTTTGGCAAAAACCCGTAGTGATGAAGGAGTCCGAAAAGTTTGAAATGGAGTAGAACATATCATTTGTTTCATATCTGAATTTGTTTAGTTGTGATTATTTGAATTTCACTCCACTCCACCACGATAATGTTCACGTTTAGAGAATTTGCAATTACACTACACTTCACTCCTTACTTTTTGATTGGAGTTGAGAATTCACTCCACACCAGATTTTTCGGTGTTTACGTAATCATTTTTAAACTTCACTCCACTCCAATACGCTGCACGTGAACGCGATATTAGATAATAGTGGTTGGTTATTATAAAAATGATATGATTATTTTAATATCAAATCAAAGTTCAACAGAGTGATAACTTTTAAAACACAGTTATTTATTTATCGGTTAGCTTTGTTATTTATCTTTGGGGCATTGCAATTCGTAACAGGGATATACTCGTAGTATAGTGCGAGTTGTATATAAAGTATATTAAAAAAAAACACATTTTAAATGCGATTTAAATATTAATGTAGCAAGAAGGTTGCGAAACATAATAAGAAATTTACAGTAAAATAAATATGCACTTTGTATTATTATTTATCAAAACATTCCAAATATATATATAAAACAAATGTATTTGAATGTCAAAGGAAATTGAATTTGTCATCGCAAAAAATAATCAAAAAAGTACCACCAGTTTACCGTATTTCGTTTTCCAAATTATTGTTAGTATAATAAAAAAATATTAATATTACTAAAGCTTCACCTAAAATCAATTGCATTTTAGAAGTGTATTCTAATTATGGTGTTACCAAGTCGATCGCGCGTCTATACCGATGTCGTTTTAAGCAAGCCAGCTGAATACTCGGCTTTCGACGACATGAAAATTAATTGGGAAGACCAAGACAAATATGAGATCATTCAAAAGTTGGGCAATGGCAAATTCAGTGACGCATTCCAATGCATCAACATCGAAACCCAGGAGTTTTGTGTTGCAAAAGTTCTCAAGCCAGTAAGAAAAAATAAAGTGAAGCGTGAGATTAAAATATTGCTTAATTTAAAAGACGGCATCAACATTATAAAACTACATGCAATAGTACGAAATTCAGCAACTCAAATTCCATCACTGATTCTGGAATATATCTCCAACACCGATGCTCGGGAATTGTACTTTCAGTTTACCCCTGATGATATTAAATATTACCTTATGGAGCTATTGAAAGCACTTAATTACTGTCACAGCATGGGAATAATGCATCGGGACGTGAAGCCACACAACATTATTATTGACCATAAGAAACGGAAGTTGCGCCTAATTGACTGGGGTCTGGCAGAATTCTATCGCCCTGGTGAAGAGTACAGTGTTCGGGTGGCGAGCAGATACTACAAAGCACCAGAATTACTTGTGGGCCATAAAATGTATGACTACTCAATGGATATGTGGTCAGTCGGGTGTCTGTTTGCTGCAATGATATTTCGTTTGGATCCGTTCTTCTGCGGCAACAACAATGTGGATCAGTTGCTTAAAATAAGTATGGTGTTGGGCACTGATAAGCTTATAGCCTATTTGAAGAAATATTCTCTAAAATTCAATGATGTGGATAACAAGCGTTGGCCAGAAAAGAGTTTGTATACGTTCTGTCGTCCAGATATTGAGCATCTGGCGACAAAGGATGCTATAGACTTGTTGGATAAAATTCTTCAATATGATCACTATAAGCGTTTGACTGCGGCTGAAGCCATTAATCATAACTATTTTATTAGTACAGGTAATACTAAGAATGAAGGTAGTCCAGCAAAAAATGTAGGTGACACCGCAAGTAGTAAAAAAAAATAATTTCTGATCAAATGCAGCAATAAACTTGTATCTAGCAACTAAAATTTGCGTTGTTTGTATTTGTTATTTAAGTTAAAATGAATATATTGAACAAAATAAACGAAACATAAACACTAATTCGAAAACCATGTTCGCTTTTGTAGAGGTATTTACGTATTAAAATACTCATCTGAATTTTACATTACAAAATTAAATTCCGGCCCCATTACGCCTTTGCATATAATATACACGAGAAGTCATGCTCTAAATTTGCTGTATCTCAAACAAATATTGGACAAATACAATTTGCAAAAGAAGGACAAAACTCAGCTCTTAATAAACATTTACGCAAGGGTAAAGGATCACTCGACAACTGTTGGTGCAGAGTCAAACTTAACGGAGAAAGTCAAATGCCTTTCCATATGTTTTGACCTTACATAATATTTAGATGGTCATCCGGACAGTTCCAATTGTTGGTAAGCACAACTTTCGAATTGAGCAAAATAATAATTTTAAGTAAATGAAGCGCAAATGTTAATGAATATGAATGTTACACCAAATTGTTTCAACGTTAGAACAATTTGTATTGTTAAAGAAAACATTTTAGTTGTTTAAAAAGTCTTTTAACTCTGAAACTCGTCTATAGTACACTTTCAATTTGAAATATCAAAAATATATTTAAGGCATTGCAAATATACGCAATGGTGAGTCTCTAGATCACTACGTGCTTCAGCATATATTCGCGTTAACGAACTAGTACGTGTCCCAACTTTAACTTCTGCACAAATATTTTGAAGCCACATGTTGGAGGGAAAAGTTTATATTAAATTTATTTGATACCAAAAGAAGTATTGCCTAAAATGCGTGACTTTTATCAGGAAGAAGCGTTCCGATGTGATATGTGTATGGAATGAGTCACGAATGTGTACCTACATCAAGATAGTATTAAGGGGGCATACCCGCGTACACTGCATAGTCATATGACTGAGTAGCAGGGATGTGCGGAGGACATGGAGATGCGAGCGGGAATCCACCTCATGTCTGTTTTGAATGTGAAATGTTTTACGCTTTTTACCGTCTCCTCATGTTTTGCAAGACGAATATATGAGCTTTTGTGTTACACTTAGACATTGTGATAAATTGAAGCAAAAACAGAGAAACATTATGAGCTAAATGTATTTACAATGTTCCCGTTGGGCTTATACTCGCGCACTCCGCTGTGTACTCACTGTGCATACAGTTTATGCTTCCACATTTAACCATACATAAATACGCAAATACAAGAGTACATAACAAAACAAACATAAATCGGTTATGCGTTATATATTTTGCAGTATGAGTATATACATAAAGTTGCTAATATGTATCCTTTTTGGCTGTTTTTGCCTTCCTTCCACTCGTACTGCTTTATTTTCCGCCAGAATCGGTTTTCCTTTTTGTGGCACACATTTCTATTTTGCTTTGGTGATGTTGCCACTTGTCGTCTTCCGCAATTGCGATTTCGCGTTTAAGTTCATCAACTTAAGATTTTGCAATAAGATGTAAGTATGAGCAAATTTTTGTCTGTTTTAATTTAAATTTAAAGAAATGTACATTGAATTATGACATCTTTAATTTAAGTAATAATTGCTCTTTAAAATGAAGTAAAACTTATCATTTCATTTAATTGCTGATTTCAAAAACTGTAATAATATTTTAATTTCCATAAACCATCCAGTGTAAACATTTTAAAAATTCTTTGAATTTTAATAAAGAACACAAAATTCATTCAATAACAAAATCAATAAATTGAGATTACTCACAGCAAAAATGACAACATTCTGAGCATTGAAATAATAATTTAATGTTCACTCCCACATAATCCACACCCTTAAGAGATTTAATTAATTTTCTAATCCAATCGCTTTTATGCGTTTCACTTTAGTACTCGTATACAATCTTAATACGACTTTAGAAATTACGTTACCATTTTTGTATTCACGCTTCAGTTGTTACAAGCTAACCAGATATAGGGGGACAATTTTTCCGTTCTATTTACTACAGAGAGGTGATAACAAAAAAAAAAACAAATAAAAAGGGGTGAGAAGCAAGGACACGGACGAGAAGAGATTAACACAAAAGCGACATGCCAAGCTGTATACACAAAAATAAACGACGAAATACATCCGCATGAAACGAAGAATGTGCTAAAGACAACACAAACTGTGAAACTTTAGAACAAACAACAGTTTAAGGAACTAAAGAAACGAAATCAATGCGAGCGAATCAGAATTCTATGTACAGCAACAAACCCGTAGAATACACACTTCATCCCTTCAATTGCGTATACACAATATCGAAATATGTAGTAATTCCCGTATAGAGTTAACGTTTTCGTGTGAACACAATGGGAAATGCTTGAGCAGATTACTTACTACATTAATCGCATTAAAAATGTGAATAATAGGAAAACGGTGCGAGATGCTTGTTGAAAGGTGAATTAAATCGATTAAGCTTCGGAGAATATACAACACACAGTGGTGAAAAGGCCTAAGCCATAGTATACTACTGCGAAAGTTTTTAAGTGATACGAATTTAAAACTACACCGCAGAGAATAATAGTTATGAGTTTGAAATTCTTTGCTAAGTTTTAGATTTTTTTTGAAAAAAACAGAAAAGTTGGTTGTCATAATTTGATATTGGGTGACTTTATTCTAAAGTCAATGAATGAAATCAATGTCTTTCAATTTTGTTAAAATGGAGTCAGTGTCAAAATGAGTTTCAATAATTTTAATTTTTTTATAAAATCTGTGTTGATTAAAAATAAAAAGATTTCTTATGTAAAAGGTATTTTTTTGTAATTCCCTCATACTAAGGTGGATTAAAGGGCACGTTTTATAAACAAAATGTTGATTTCTTCCTTGATTTGAATATGTTGGAAATAGTCTTCCTTCCATTTTGATGAATTTTTAGTTAGATCTTGCATCGGCATTCCCTCAAACAAGATCCTGAAACCTAGTTTTTTCAAAACTTATACAACTGTCACGCTATTTTGTTCTTAATTGCTCTCAACTAAAAAGTTAATTCATTACCCCCTCAATAGCATCAGAAACGTTTTTTTTTAAATTTAATTAATTATTTACAATTAATTTAATTTTTTTGAACATTTGAAACTATTATAAAATATAGTAATAATTTAAAGTAGCTCTCTGAATATTCTACACTGATTTCACTTTGTTAAAAATGCGTTGACCAATTTCAGCCAAACTTAATATATTTGTATATTGTTGAATAGAATTTAATCACGCTACAACTATAAAGGGGCCTTCGTTACGAAATTTAACGCCATTTTACACACAATTTTAACGTGAAAATAAACTGGGAAAAAAATCGCGGTTCGTGAAGAAATTTAGCTAAAAATTTTAATCAGTGCTCAAACAAAGAACCGATTTAAAAAAATCTTTGGTCAGAAAGCTCAATTATACCGTGGCGAATCACGGGTTTTCGGCTAGCATTAAATATTTAACTGAATTACCGAAAAACTAAACACACTGCAATAAAATCATATTTAATTAACTGAAATTCAAATACAGAAAATAATGAAATGAATATGTGGAACCAGCAGCGGGTAAGAAGAAACACTAAAAGTGCAATAATTCGAACTAAAGGAAGATATCCATGGCGCATATTAAATAATTAATCGATTGAGAGCATTATCACTTTGAGCAACATTGAAACTTCATTTAAGCTCTATTGAAGCAATACAAATGTATGCACTTTAAACTACAATATGCGGTTACTCGCATGTAATTTAAATTGGCAGCAAACCTGCAAACAATTCGGTTCAACATAAAGTAATAATAATAAAGGTTTATTGAGCATAGTTTAAAATTTCGAACATATACGAAATACGAATCATTGTGAATCACGTTCACGTGTGCCAGTTATAAACGAAACATCTAAATGCGCGCACCATTATAAAAGATGTGACGGTATAACCGAGTGTAGGGAAAGTCAGCATCGAATAGAACAAGGACGATATTCTATTTTGTTTCAATTACTGTTTTGTAATTTTAAACTACCGTACAGAAAAAAGCTACCGGGGATTACCGAATCCAAATTGAATTCATTTTCTTTGAAATACTCCTACTTGGTATTCATAGGAAATCGGAATACATATTACACAAAAGCGAATTACAAACGCTTTTATGCGCATATGAGGATTTTTTTTTGTCATTTTGTATATTGTCATGTAAGTTTATTGAAAAGTATAACTGCAGGAATTTAAATGAAACGTATAGTTCCGGTCGTGGACCGAAAGCTTTAACAATAATTTTTGGACATTTTTGCAAATGTGGTGCAAAGGGTAATTGCATTTTTCTGTCCAATATATTATGAAATAAATTTATGTAATTTACTAAATTATTTTTTCATGCAAAATTTGGAATAATAAAAAAATTAAAATTTACTAAACGCTTTACTGTCAATATTTGCAACACATATGAACTGATGTTGTCGATATAATGTGTCACGATTTATATTTTAACACAAGGCTATTATTTAATACAAGTGCTTTTCATGAGAAAGACCCAAACGAGTAGTGTAAATACAACCACTTCACAACTTAGCAGAAAGCAATTTCCAACTCTCAAGTTCTTAACATTAATTTTCTTTCACCCAAAACGACTACATACAAATACTCGTACAATCATAAAACTCCCGCCCAACTGACCTTTTAGTTTCTCATTTATAATTTACAAAATCCATACAAAAATTAAAAATAAAGCATGTTTCTCATGAATCGTACGATGTTAATGCTTAATATATGGTAAAACGAAAGGGAGTTACAACCCCTGCCTGCCGTTCCATGTCGGGTGGACGAAAAAAAAACGGTCGACAAAACGTGATTGTGTTCAGGCGGTTTTGGAACACTTCTCGTGTCCTTACTCCTCGTGTGGCTTTCTACACGAGCAAGCGACTAAGTGAGACTAAGGGAAAATTAAATAATTAATTAGATTCAGAAACGCGAGCTTCTCTGTCGGCTTTTCAGAATGGAAATGAATTGTACGATAATGGCATTGAATGCACAAAAGAGTTTCACTCATATTTTATAGTTACTTGTTGTATTTAACAAGTAAATTCAAATTTACTTTTAATATGACGAACGTATCTTTATGGAGGCAAATTTAAACAATCAAATAGTAAATTAAGATTTTCGGTTAATTCAATGAAAGCACGAACTTCGAATTATAACAAATAAGTTGTATAATATCAATGCATGACGTGGTATGAATGCTCGCGAAGTGTACGGACACAAATCACCGTCAATATTTGACAAGGAAGTGATAATTATTGCGTGAATGTTTACAGCTAATCTGAGTTCCGTGTTTTTATAGCTGCCACAGCAGCGCTTTTAATTACCAATTTTGTTAACAAATTTATTTGAGGGTTGAGTGAATTTCCTTATTTTGGGTAAAAGGTATAAGTATTGTATATAGACTTTATTAAGTGAAGGCTTCATTCTTTAAGCTGCCATTTTTGCACGCTTCTGTAAGTAATTCTTGTGTATGTAGATGCAGAATGGTATAATTGATTTTGTTGTATTAAGTATAGAGATTACAAGAAAGGGGGTAGTCATAAACCGTTATTTGTACTGAAAGCTATCAAATAAACAATTACTTGTAAATTCATTAAGAAATTTCCCCCAAGTCAGTGCTGATTTCAAATGCATTCTTTTTGTGTGGCTACATTCATTTGTTTGTTTAAAATTTTGATTGATCATTCAATAAGTTAAGAATTAAAGAAGAATAAATTGTTTTCCAGAAAGAGTTATTATCATAGTTATTAAATTTTATAAAGTAATTCTTTAAAATTGAATTTAATCGAAAATGGCATAAACAACAAACAATCCTCATCTCAAAAAATGTCTCCTATATTCTTCATCCAACACCAATATAGTGGAAAATACCTTCAGTCTTCACTTTTCACCAATGCTATTAGAAATAACGACACAAAGCACATGAGCATAATACCATACCATTGTATACACATTCTCGTATATTCAACATAATAACATAAGACATTATTAAATTGCATCACTTGTCACTTGTTAACTGAATTTGTCGTCAAGTGAAACCGAGTTTGTCAAGTTCATTTGACAGACACACTTCACTAATACGTACACCATTAGGCCACCCTCCGTCAGCTTTCACACACAATACAACCTCTCCACCCGCATCAGCACAAAACAAAAAAAATAAATGAAAGTGGGAGTCACTCCCATATGACCACACATCGTCTCCAGTGCGACACGCAATTTTATCATCATCATTCTCAACTAAACAAAAATGTACGTACAAACTATATGCCTACCTACTCGTAAGTCGTTGTAACTACTTATAGTTATTAGGAAGTGGAATATTTCTTGGCGAATTACTGGAATTCCCATGTGGTGAAAGGAACGGTTTTCTTTAAAAGTATGTAAGAATTCGTTCATAACAATGCAAAATAAAAAATAACAATAACAAAATTTTTTGGTTAACATGTTTTTACTTTTATGTTTGTAAGCTCAAATGGTACTATTACGTAACAAAGGTAAAATCAATGTGTCAGTGAAGTTGGTTCAAATTTTATTTCATTAATCAACGTCTTTTAATTAAAAAATTGCAACTGCAAATAATTTTGTTCTTTATAATAACTGACGCATGCTTTATTAAACATCATCTTGTATTTTTTGTCAGGTACAATGGACTACAACTTTTTCAATTATAATTCAAAAAGTGTCAATTTGATTTCAGATTAGTCAAGTTAATTTCAGAAATCGTCAATTTGATTTCAGATTAGTCAAGTTGATTTCAGAAATCGTCAATTTCATTTCAGATTAGTCAAGTTGATTTCAGAAATCGTCAACTTGATTTCAGAAATTGTCAATTTGGTTTCAGAAATTGTCAATTTCATTTCAGAAATCGTGAATTTGAGTTCAGAAATCGTGAATTTGATTTCAGGAAGTTGGTGAGTTTTTACCAAAAAAATAATTACTTAGTTTTTTACTTGAAAATGTTAATATAATTTGTTTTGTCAAAAGACAAGAGGTCGGGCTAAAGCTGGCAATAGGGTTGTTCAAATTTTACCAACAGGCAGGGGTCCTAATATACACCTTATAGTAGAAGCTCAGGAAGCCCTCTGCTAACACCGCTAATGATCTTGTATGTATTTTAATTTTACTCTGTAATAACTATAATGACTGAATTTTCAGCTGTTTTTATTTCGTTTAAAAAAAATAGAATTAAATGTAATATTCCAAGATACCTTGATAGTATCGTTAAATCAATTAACTTTACTTAAAAATATTGCATGTTCTAAAAGAAAAAATATTAATTAATTTAAAAAAAAAATAGAAACGCTAACCATTAAAATTGGTCATAGCATTGAGAAATTTAACATGGTACTACATTTTTCTCCTTTTAATATTCATTGAAATCAATCTTCTGACTTTGATATACAATTTCCCATATTTTAACAATTTTCCAATAACTCTATAAAGCCGCAAACAATTTAATTGAATTCCCCAGCAACGTGATTCGTTTCCTCTTTATTTTATACAGTTAAAATACATATAATTTATTTCCAATATGTACACGGGTGCACCTTTTGCCAAGCGCTGTTTTCTCATAAATTCAACGATTTCCCGTGGAAGCACTATAAATGTGTACGCACACCTCACAATGGTGGAGCGAAAAAATGTTCGTACAAAACCACTCTGAGGGTTTTGCACCTACCCAACAGGCAACGCTATATTGGCCGACCGCACTCCCGTACATATTGTGTTTGCACACTTCCCTGTACTTCCCTCGTATGGCAAAAACAGAAATGTACCGAAAAAGGACTGGTGAATTTTCATCTGGAAAGGGGTTGGTGAGAGAAGGCATTGTTTTGTGTTTTTCAGGCTTCTCATAAATTGTGCACGCACAGTTACGGCTGGTATTCAAAATGCGTGATTTTGTGTATTTCATATATGGATGGTCATGTGCTTGGGGAATGGTGGAATGGGCCGTTTAGGGGATGTGAGAATTATGGACTAAATTATAAATATGAATGTACACATACAGTTTGGAGTCTGTGGGGGATGGGTAAGAATTTTCCGTCTATATTGTTGGAAAGAATGGAGAACAATTTTGTGGCACCGTTGAGAGGGAATTTGGCGCAAATAGACCGCCAATGAACATGGTAGCGCTTAATTGAACATTTATGGCTAGCTTTGGCAGCAGCAGATGGGCCTAATTAGTACAAAGCATGAGATACACTTTAGTTTGTCACCCGATATTGCGTATGGTGCGTGTTTGTGTATTAAATTCGTTCGGGGGTAGGCGATGGGAATCAAAATAGTGTTTTATGCATCGCGTCGGGGGCATTTGTATTTATAACCAATGTTTGTTTAACTTGATTGAATTTTAAAGTTACAAACTACTCCAATGAGTATGCTCAAATACTTTAAGGAATTCTGATCATTCAATATGTTGTTTATTCTAAAATGACCTTGTTTTCTCTATTTTAAATTATTGCTTCTGATGCGTTAATCTAAAATGAATCTACGTAAAAACTTTAAAAATAAACTTTTTAGCCTACCCCAAGCTGGTAAACAGTGGATTTTTCAGCAATCCGAAGACATTAACCTTGGTTTGTTGACGTCTATGCATACGAATAAGAGAAAAATTTGAAAATACATTTTTGTCTATGCTTTCAGGCCCAAGTATATGAAGTTCAGTTATTTTAGGATCCCCCTTTCTAATTTAATCAGTCGATTTATCAAAAAACTCCATTTCGTAATGCTCATTAAGTACGAAGATAGCTTTATTCCTCTGATTATATTACAACTAATACTGAATCAAAAAAAAAATCTAATGATTATCCATTAGTTCAATATTAAAACCAGTGCTTATTCCGGAGTATATCAATAAGTGTTTATAAATCCAAAAAAGAAACACACACACAGCTTAATCTTATAATCTTGAGGAGTAGATAAAGCTGCGGTTACATATCGTTCACAAATCCTGCATACACTCGTACTGTGATAAATACAGAACACACGGTCCTGCAATGAACGTAATAAGAGAAATTAATAACCAAATCTAATGATGGGTAAATATTGAGGTGCTAAGAATTTAATCCCCTAACACCAACGTACGTCGATGTACATTGTACACACTCGTATATCAGCACAGAGTTTAGTAAAAGCTCCAAATGCGCTCTTGTGCTGATAATAAACCGCAGAGGTCTTGATGTAGCACCTGTGTTCTATGCTGTATTATACATTTCAATTTAATTGTGAAAAGCTCAACCAAGAGAAGCTTTGTATAATTTGTACTGCTTTGGTTCCCCAATTATTTATGTTCTCAATTTGTACTGTTGGTGCAAATCTAGTGAACTTTAAAATAAAAATATTTCTCTAAACAATTTATATACTAAATAATAACGTAAAAAACTTACAAAATTGTTTCACCTCAGCTGCCTAACACGAACTCGCACATTTATTAAAACAATATCATAAAAAATAACACATTTTTCTCCATGTTCTGGTTTTTATTACATTCCTCGTTACTATTTCTCACACGTATAATTTCATTCCCATATGTACTTTGTGTGATAATACCAAACTTTACAGTAAAACGCACATCCACGTGTGTAGGAGTTAATGGTGAACGAACATACTCGCGTTTCACCAAATTGCTTACGTATCAAAAACGAATGTAATTAAATGAAACACTCTACATTCCTGAACATGATCTAATTCGAACGAATATTGATTTTGGTTGTACCGAATAGGTGATGGGGGATGGCACAAATTTGAAATTCAATTCCTTCATGACATTGCATGGAATATAAATAAGCAATAATGGAAATCATTTCCGGTGTATGCTTCAAATGGTGTGATTAGTATCAAAGTCAGATGTTTTCCCAATCACAAAGCTATCTTCTTCAATATTCAAGTGTTATGTCAAATGAAATGATTGGTGCACGATTATATCGGATGCCTCGTGACATTATTGTCTGTGCCACTCAGCAGCCTCTATCTCATGTAGTTAAATTTCATCGTTATGGCAATTGTGTATAAGAGTTTGTGATGGTATAAATAATATTTTAGCAAGGAAAAAAGTTCTTTAAATTCTTACTTTCTAAATTCTTTCACTAATAACCTACAGCTTGCATAAGGCTTCTTATATTGAAGCTAAGGGGAAGCGTCATCGAGTATTTATTGCAATATTGTTCCTTAACTTTTTGTGCATGACTTGACAATTGTGCACTTTTGCAACAGCATCCTTGTACTTTTAAAATGACAATTTTTCCTCCCAATACTTATTTATAAATTATTAATATACATAAAAGACTCATAACACAAGCATAATAATGTCTTCTTTTTAAAAGTTTCATGTCCAGAAAAAAAACAACACGGGGAGAGCCACGTGTGAATTTACTACGGCCTTTCGAAAAATAGAAATGCATTTATGTCGTTGGCTTTCTTATTGGTTAAATTAAACTCAGGAAATACGTATTTCTGATATTGCAAATTTAATAATAAACTTGACCTTGAAATGTTTACCAAAGTTTTATATCTTATATTTATCTCTTTGGACTGAGGGAGTCTCCAAACATAATTCTACAATTTTTCAAAAAATTTGCGAATGGCAGAATCTCTCACTTAAGAATAGTTGGTCGTAAGAAATTTAAGCTTATATTGCATACAGCATCGTAAACAATTCTTCCCACGTCTATCCATAAATACGAAGGGATGTGCAGTGCGTTTCCCTTGACACGAATTTATTTTAATTCTCTGATGGTAAATGTTAAAAATGATTATGACGTAATGAAAGGAAGCGGCCTGTAGCAATTTTCACTAAATGACTCACATAAAACAAATAGAAGACGCTTATGTGGAGCAACACAACCTACATTATATACAAAAAGTATTCCGCAGAGTGGCAAATGGACAGAGCATGACTTACGAGTGATGTTGTAATATAAGGGTTTGTTGCTCATAATTAAATTTAGGGCTATTATTACGCGTGCATTGTGCCTTATGATTTATGAATAATAAACATTTCGGGTGACATTATGCTTGAAATGGCAAATCGTAAAACTTTTTTTTTTGGGAAACCAAATTGTTTTCTCTTTTGTACAATAATGGTGGTTATTTTAATGTATATTCATCACATTTGCATGCAATCGAAACATCGAATTTTAACTA
This sequence comes from Sylvicola cinctus, assembly GCA_963854165.1. Lineage (NCBI taxonomy): Eukaryota > Metazoa > Arthropoda > Insecta > Diptera > Anisopodidae > Sylvicola > Sylvicola cinctus. The sequence continues at coordinate 27,411,106 of OY974083.1, read as the reverse complement.
CAATTCTTATAATTACCCTCCTTAAAGAGCATAGAAATAATTGACTTTTGACTAAAAAAATGATGCAGAAATACATCTGAGTCACCAAAAATACTGTCTGGATTCTAGAAAAAATATTTTTTATGCCGTTCTTACTCCCGTTCGTCCGTAATCTAAAATATGTGACATCTGTGTTTGTGTTTTATTTTTCAAAGTTTGAACGTGACGCTAAAGAAATTGTATTTTGAAGAAAAGTTTGTACGGTATTTTTGTTTTGTTGCAGTTTTATACAAACTTTTTTCGGTGGCCCTTCCTGACAAGTAGTTTTTTAACAGCCATTTTAGACCTTTGTTGATTGCTATGGATTTAAGCTTTTTTTTATAAGTATATAGGATACACTTTATTATTTTACTGCCCGTTTCACCATGTCACGGTTAATTAAAATAATATAATCTTTGTTATAATACTAAGTTCTTAACTGAACTTCTATACAAAAAAACTGATTCATAAAAAGTGGTCAAATAATAATTTCATTCTCAAACAACGCATAGTAATAATTATTAACGAATGTAAAATTTTCTCACATGCGGAATTATTTCACAAATGGCTCACCCTTTAATTGGTCTCCATTTCCAGCCGGATTACCTGAAAAGCATTTTCATGCCGGAAGCAATGACTTTTACAAAAGGGTATCATAATGTCAGAACGTGTCACAGAACCTGACTTCGAGGGAGTTACCAACACACATTTTCACGTACACATTCATTTTCTGACCAAAAGTATATTTGTGGGGGGTGCCCTCTTAATATAAAGGTACCTACGTTTTGCGTGCCCAAATATAAAACGACCTGATTTGATTGAGTTCCAACTTCGTCCGGTGGCGGTTACGCATACACTAAATATGCAGCGTATAATATCCAAAATGACGACATGTTTCACACCGAAAAAAGGATTATTTTTGGACGAGCCATATTTTAAATTACTTTATCCCAATCAAAGGTGGTGACTGGTGAGTTGCCACTTGGAATAAATCACGTGGACATGACGTCCACATAAATATATAAAGACTGTTCAAACAACCAAAAATGAGGACAGTTTTGTGCTTTCCACACATGCGAGACAATTTTAGGTCATAACATTTCCACGTAAACTGAAAATAAATGGATATTTTTGAGCAAGCTAGAAAAATACAAATCCAAGTCATATTTTCTAATTGCACTTTATGTCCCTAAACTCTCCAAAATGGAGGCACTACCCACAACATCAACATAGCGCAGTGCAACCACTATGTGTGCCCGACAACCTGATACATGTCAATTATGTAATCATATAACGAGGTAATTAAAATCGCGTGTGCATAACATTTGGTGAGGCAATTGCGTGTGTGGGAAAATTAATCATTTCGCTTCCACTCACTCGACATTTGTAGTTATATTTTCTAGAACATAAAGTTAAATTCAAGTTGTTTATACTAACTAATATTTTATTTAAACATGTATGCTATTTTCATGTAAAAATTTCCGCCAAACTGGATCAATTCGCGCATTCGAACAACACACTTAACATCATGTGTGACCTAGAAAAGTGTGTGGGCACACGGCACATTAAACGTGTCCACATTTTATGATTATTTGAACAGCGTGCTTTTCTTTTTGCAGAAAATGCATAACTGATTTTTGCATTAAATTTTAATTGAATTTTAAGCATTGCTTTAAATTGTAACCTAATTTTAAAAATAGTTAGGAAAACTTATTTGTAACTTCACGCGTTCTTGCCCATTGTGGGAACGCGGATGGACCCTTTGTACGAGATGTCTGCCACACATTTTGATTAATAAAACATACAGATATAAATAATTCCGTTGTGTCTTCATACTATTAAAGACCATGAAACCTACCACACTTCACTTAAGTATCATATTATGCACCTTAAAGCTGCAACACAATTGATATTAAGAAATAATCAACAACAAAAGAAATGCTTCAGCGAACACTTTCTGTTGATGTACCTCACCGAATAGAATGCTTCCACACAGCAAGAGATCCTCTTTAAACATTTGCCATTATTCAACATTTCGCACAAATATGTCTGTACGCGGCTCGGAATACTTTCAGTCACATCACGTACACATCAAGGAAAGCTCCTCACGAAATAGGCAGATTAGGAATATAATGCCTTTTGGTAGCTCTCCCTCTTAAAAGCACATCTCCTAGATCCATCTGCATGATATCGTCATTAAGTACCGCAGATGATATATGCACGACAACAATGTCGCTCACATTAACCGCATGTACAATGTAGTAGCACATATAGGTATGATGCAGAATATGTGTTGTTAGGAGATGTGTAATGTACACACACACACAGGATGAGGTGGATGTTTGATGTGACCTCAATTTTCCCCCCCCCCCATTCAAATTTCAGCAGTAAGTATCTGTCTGCATATGCTAGTGATATGTCCACAATCCACATTCCACATGGTCATTGCCCACTGGCCCCCCCACAGCAGCCAGGCCGCGCCGCAACACACAGCATAGTAAAGTAAAATGTTCTAATCTATGAGTCACTTTGTGAATACATAATTTAAAGGGCAATGTTTGATGTTGTCCTTTCCCAACGGAACAGCCAGAAGAGTCATTTCATTTAGAGTTACTGCGTGCCACTCTTTTTGACATTTATTTCGTGTACTATGTACTGAATTAATATTCATTGACGTCGCAACTCGCAATGGATGGCGACAGCATCGTACAGCAGCTCGATGACAATTTGCGTTACACCGATAATCCATTTCTTTAATGCACTGCATTGCCACTTGCCATTCATTGTATATAATATATTTAAATCATCAATCAAACGCATAAATTGACAGTTAATTTTGCATAATAGCTATCTCAAGTCTGCGTGAAGTAATCCGAATATTTACGAGTATATTTATATTAGCTGTCATCCCCTTCATCAGTGGTTTGCAATTTTTTGCCATTAAGCCTACGTATTATTATTTTGCATGTGAGATTTCTGCACATACTAAGGTTTAACATTTGTATAGTGATAAAAACAAAGAGTGGAAAGGAGCGGGAAATGCGAAAATGAGAAATCACTTACACAGATGCGGTCGCCATTAAGAGGTACAAATTTATGAACATGATGCAAAATGTGATAAGATAAATGACTGATAAGGATGTAGACTGAAATGTGAGAAGCATGCATGAAAAACATCAACTTTATTCTAAGAGAAACGTTGTGGATGGGAGAGCCACAAGTGACTTTACGCACGACAAAATAATAAAATAAAAAATGCATATTTTGAGAATATTTTCAAACAAATTTGTTGATTCGTTAAAATCTAAGGATTTAAATGAAATATGCCGTGTACCCACGTGATCAAGGTCCAGGCACTTCGAGCTTTGGTCCATTGTGCCGCCAAAAACATTTTCTTAAAACCGGGATAATACTAAGGACACCCTTTCAGGGTATTACGAAGATTTAAAAACCTTGAAATTTTTCAATAACTAAGATTGAGCAAATATGATCAAAATCATTGCAGCTTTGTGCTTAAAATGAATTAATTTTAAGTAACCAATAAAAATTATGCAACTTCAATTCGTCGTACCTGTCTATTACGCTCGAAATAAGTACGATCGGGTTTCTCCATTTACCATTATCACTATTTTTCAAAAACAAATTGATTTGGAAAACTTATATACTCCATACGATAGGTCGCGAAATATAGCAAAACTGGGACTGGTAATAAATGTCTTATATAATATGATTACACATGTGCCAACGGCCAAGTAACAAGATCCGAACGCCAAATCTCCCAGCCTCCAGTCTCCACCCATGAAAAAATAAGATATTTCTTTATGTAATGTATATTCATCCGGCAAATATAATGGTGCAAGATTGATTGTCGGACATCGCATATGTGCTATTCTATGGTTTTCATCCAGAAAGATGAATTTCATTGTGATATATTTTGTGCATTGTTACCGCTCCATGTTGATCCGAAAGTACAACACAACAATATACTTGTATACCCTTTATTGTATTTCAAAATATAACATTTCTGATTTTTTGGCAGCAATATAATAACTAACAATGGAGATGTGATCATTATTAAAAATCAAATTGCCATTTGTGATTTCATTTTTGCTATGAATATTCTTCCATACATTTAAAGAATAGGTAAATGCTGTATAGTGAATTGTTGGTCAATCATATGAAAATATCAGCTCTAATAAATTTTTTACAAAATTTCCAATGAGTGTGTCTTACACCAATTTAGCTTTTGTCTCTAAAATCGTATTATTTCAAAAAGAAAATGCCATTTAAAGACTTGCATCTTCTACTCAACTACAATATCTACAAATTCATGAAAGAGTTTTGTTTTCAACCCAAATAAATGATACCAATTACCACCAAATGGGTTGTGAAAGACTGCAATGTAATAAACAAAAACCATTTTCTACAATGTAACTAAACCAAACTGAACAAACAAATCATGCCTCATCACTGAATCCCTTTTTTCCCTGCCACTGAACCTCCATTCCAAATGACGCTTTAAAAGGCTTTTGGCACCCATTCTGACACAGAAAAAACCTCGAGCATAAGCAACATCCCCTTAACCAATCACAATTTACTCAAGACTGATTGAAATTCAAATAAGGCTCAGACTAATGTGGCTCCTTATTTGTCAGATAGACCTTTCTTATCTTTTGCAAATATCTGGTTTCCCAACCAGTGTTGCCATCGAAAATTTCAGAAAATAGTTAATAGGTTAATTCAAAAATGGCTAAAAAAAGAAATTCTTTTCTCGGAAAAAAAATAATGTGAACATTCCATTAAAAGACATTGTATTTTAATGTAATAAAATTTAAATTTAATAACAAAAAACAGAAAATTATGTATTAAAAAACTTTTTAATAATTTTTTTTATTAAAAAAAACAAAAAACTTAAGTTAAAGCAAACCACTCAAAATTGTCGAAGATTTGAGAAAAGAATAACAGAGAAATATTATGGAATTTCGTACATAATATGTAACGCTTAAATTTCATAGTTAAAGAGCTAAAAAAGTGGCTAAAATGGCAACACTGTTCCCAACAAACGCAATTTAACTCCTTTAATCGACATGGTATACATTTGTGTGTGGGTGTGTGGATGTTATGAACGCGTAGATGAGAACGTTGCCACATCCTTTAAACGATTTTCTATTCACGAGCGCATTTTTTGCTCCATCTTCCTTCTGCTTTTATTGTGTTACGGTGTTCCTGGGCTGTAATATCGATAACAACAACAACAAGCCGGCGCATATGGCAGGCATACACTTGTGCACACAAGAACGAAATCAATAAAAACAATCATTTGTCCATCTTGAAGTTTTCCAGCGGACTAAGTGCCGGCAGGGTACAAAAATGGCCTCATTTTCTTTCTGAATTGAATAACGCGACATATAGTCCGGAGAATGCGGATTTTGTTAAACAATCATTTTGTGAATAACGTTATTGTGTTTCATCCTGATTTATGAGGATGACTTTTTTCGGAGTCCTTGATATATTTTTTTAGTTAGAATGTGCAATAAAGTAAAACAATGAAATTGAGCGATACATTTGCAGAAAAGTTTATGTGAAATTGTCTTGCCGTTTTTGTTTGCAACAAATTTAACAGTAAATTTCAGTTCAAGTTTTTTTTTGTTTGACCATCCATAAAATTTTCAATAAAAGAAATTCCACATCCTTGGCACAACAATGCGAATGCAAAGATTTAAAGAATTGAGCAATGATTGCTGCCCAAAATCTTTGTTGTGATTTTTAATAAACGATGCCATCGAAAATTGAAAAATGTGCCATAATATTTTATTTCCGCCAAACTCCTTTCTCAATTTCCATTTCCGCCTATTAAAACACATAATTCTTGACAATTCGCATGTTGTTCACTTCAAACCGGATACATTGTTGCTATTGCTGCTTTATTCTTACTCTTTTTTCCACATTTTGTTATGTCTTGCATAATATGCCTTTTTTCGCTTAGAATGCTGCAGTGCTTTCACCCTTTCCCTGGAGGGCACTGTATAGCATACAAATGGAACTTTATGTTGTGAGTGTGTGTGTATATATCTTGAGCCATTGTCGAGGAAAGAAAAAATAATTAGGAAAAGAGAACTTTTCGCCCCCATGGCGCTCATTTCTTTACATAGCGTGTAAGCGTGGGCATTTAAAATGAATTCTGTGCAAAGTACTCGAGTACAAAATGAGAATGGATACAAACATGCATGTATAATACATATATATGCAGATAAACAAAATGCCTCCAAACATAAAAATATTTCTCCGTTATAATGTGAATGTCTGTTTGTGGGTGTGGGTGTGCGGGTGTGTGTGTGTGTGTGTGTGTTTCGGTCACATCCTCGCATTTGTATTATATTATAACTCTGCTGTGTATTGCAATGTCTGAAGTACTTTTAGCAGAACTTTTTATTACTTTTTAACTAAGTTGCTCCATAAAACGGTGTAAATGAGATTTGCTTAGGTCTTGATTTTCTTTAGCTCTTTACAAGAAATCAGAGCCAAACATGTTAAATATTTATATTAAGGATATCGCTACTAAGTGGGGATTATTACAGTCTTAATTTGGGATTGACCTTTCAAGCATTAGCCTTTGTGCTTGTTGCCTGATATTTATGATTGAAAGAAGAGATGAGGATAAAAGTGAATCGCCAACCCTTAGGCTCATCCGAAGTCTGGGTCTTAAAGTAACATTTTTAAAGAAATCCTAGTGGTATCAAATCAATGCAGTTCAATTTGAATAAATTGTGTTTTCAGAAGCAGAGTAATTTTTTTGAATATTTATTCAAAGTACTTTTGATTATTTCTTCAAAAATAATTTAGCTATACCTACTTCTCTATTTCCCACTTTAATGACACTTTCTAAATGTAATATTATTTAAAAATTATTCCGAAAATAGTTTCAAAGGGAGCACAAGATTTTTAAATCATTAAAAATAATTTATTACAAATTGGCCAAACAAATTACACGACCCCGAAGCGATGTGAATTGTGAATATTCAATCATCTTACAATGTCCCCTAACTACTGTACTTTTGCTCTATTATGGTAAAATGATCAGACTAACTTTCAACAACCTCTAATAATACCCAATTCAATGAAAATGCACTTTCATGACACAAACAGCTTATATGTTTGCTTTCCAATCCTACCTTTTAGCTGCACTTTTATTCAACATATCCGAATTAATTTATACAACGAAATGCATGCCAGATTGCATAACTAGTTAAGAGTAGCTCCAAAGAATTGAGCCTTTTGCATGATTGGTTTCTTTGACAAACACACACACACACACACACACACACACACGTCCTCGAGCTTCCAGCTATTGTGCATTTAATATTTTATGCAACGGTTGCAGGTAAATAAATCACAGCAATCTGATAAAATTTGTGTCCAGCACCATAAAAAGCATTCGATGTGGCGGTTTGTTTACAATATTATAATATGTACGTATGACTGCTATATATGTTGAATGTGTGTCATGGGCTGGACATGCAACAAAATATGCTCACGCACCCTGGCGCGGTGCACACAGAAAATTTGTTTAAAAGCAAATTTTCACTGAAAACTGGCGACTGGTTAGTTTTTTTCCGCATGTTACCAGGGGATTAATGAAATGACAATGCTCTCGAAACAGAGTAAAGCTTATCAGGCAAAATTTATTGACAACATAGGATACATGGAGAGCGTGACACAATAGTGGTGAAATAAAATTGGCGTGCGATTCCAATACGGCTTAAATGTGAACTGCATAATATTCAAAATAGGATCAACTGTAGGGCAATGATTGAAACACCAACTTTTGAGTTATATGGCCACTGCGTGAATTGGGTTTAATCCGATATTGGCAGATTGTGTTAAAACCATAATAATACTGAATCAATCAATCTACTTTATGCGGAATAAAAACCAAAACTACATCGCAGGGAAAGCGAGATGTGAATTTATTACGCCCTGGTATAACACACATTTTCAAGTTTTCTAAGATACAAATAAATAGAGCGAGATGTGAATTTATATGCGACTGTTGCTTAACTACATTTTAATAAAGTTTTATTATTAATTGTATTATATGGAAAATGTGACCTTGGAAATTTCTAAGTTTTGACTTTGATTTTTGTCCAAAATTGGCACTTTCTATTGAGATTTGCAACACTAAGTTTGGTACACTAAAATACACAGTTTTTGATTTACTATTTTCGTTATAAAAATATGACCTTTAGTTTTAAAATTTTGACCTTGAAATGCTCTGTAAGTTTTCTTGTCTCATTTAATCCTACAATAATCTGAAATAAATTTTATGATATTATGTAAGGTGTCTTAGATACAAAAGTAGGGTATACCCCGTTTTTCGCCAGAAGGAGCATCTAGCGGGATATTCAGTTTTGTTTAGAATGCCTTGAAGATTAATTGTTGTGAAAATGAAGAAAACCGTGGGACCCATTTTTGAGCCCCCATACAAGAGAAACGGTTCTCAACAACCTGACATTGAAAAATCAAAAATCGCCTCGTTATATTTTTCAGTAGTTTGAGAGTTTTTTTTTTTCCCCCATCTAAAACACCATTTTTTGGACTCAGGGGGTGTCATAACGAGTTTCTTCATCGTCAACTTTTTTTCCGAAAAAAGTCGGAATGCAAATATAGAAATCTATATGCCCTTGGGGTCGTATATAAATTAAAAAGTTCATTCAGTACATTTTAATTTTTTTTACAAAATAAATTTACCTCTATACTGTGGTGGTGAATATTGAAAAAAATGCTTAAAAGAATAATTCGTTTTGAAAAAAACAAAAAAACTTATCAAAATTTAAGGTGAAACTGTAGATTTGAATTTGTTTAGTGCAAAAACCAAGTGTGTAATTTTTTTTCGTTCCTTAAAATGGTATTGTAATATGGATTCCAACTGCGAGCTCTACAAGAAGCTTAACTGTTTGTAAATAACTCAAATATTGAACGCATTTATTGTGTTGTATTTCCATGGTACAATTTTAAAAGAAGTGACTTTTTTGTGGACATTCTACCCATTTATTCACAAAGAAGATATATGACAACACAATTGACACAAGGTATTTTAGAAATAATTCGTATGCGTGTATAGGGGAAAAAACGAACGTGATATCACACGTTAATGTGTCAAATGAGTCAAAACGTGATGACATCTCGTTAGTCCCAGACCTCTATCTATGTACTCCGTATATATGAATAATATGCCACCCGTTCATCCGCAGATGGCGTCCAAAACAATTGCGCAAGGTGTGTGCCGTGTGGTGTGGGCGTGGAAAAAAACACACAATTTCTAAATAGGCACGCCAGAATAAAAGTGTATATAAAATCTAATAATGATTTTGGGTAAATTTTGCCCCAAGGATTAGATAGGAATACGTACGTACAAATATTCTTGGGTTAATGTCGCACTGAGTGTGCTTGGCCGACCGTATTAACGCTGAATTACGGTAATTGTCACGGTTGTATTAGGTAACCATTAGTATTAGGGACACATTGACAATAATTTTGGCCTTACACATGCTGTACATAATACATAATGCATAAACCGTATACGTCGAATGCGAAGGTCGTTTGAACGACTATGTACACGTGAGTATGATAAAGTTGGTCATGTGAACTTTGTAAAGGATGAACCAGCGTGCTTTCGGATAGAAGTATAATTACCATTAAATTGACCTGCCATTTATGGTGTACGTGGAATTTTAATCAACTTTTGTAACAAATTTTACAACTAGGAAAAAGGTTGTTTTAATGGCGTGTCCTTTATTGTTGGGCTTTTTTATAAATTATCAAAATGAGATGTAATTAAAAAGCGTTAGTTATAGCTATACTGTCCTCCCAAAACAATGTTAGGCTCATTACAAACTTTAACATTCAATACAAACAATTTTTAATTGAATAATATTTTGCAACACACATTCTCTTTCAGGGACATTCAAGTACTATCAACGATACCGGTAATTCACTACACAATAAAAACAAATGAAAGGGATATTTATTTCAAAGTACTCAATCCCGAAATTGAAAATCAAAAACACTAAACTTAAAAATGATATTAAGTCCGATAGCGAAATTGATCACTAAATTTTGATAAACACTTTCTATCATTAAATCGTTAGTGGAGGGATCTGCGTATTAAACTGTCCAATTGAATTTAAAATAAAAGTGTCCCACATAGTATCACGAATAGTGAACTTCACTTTTGTTATTTCCGGAAGCCACAACACCATCCAAACATTTCCTCTGCCTCCCTCAACCCTTGTAGCATCGCTTTGGCTATTATTTGCACATCCATTCAAATTCAGTGCATTTAAATTGAATTTATTATTCACAACATTGAGTAAAATCAAATTGATTTCTGTGCCAGCTAAACAGACGCATATACTCGCATATATTCGAGTACGTACAACCACGAGTATGTATTGTTTTAAACTTTGTTGATTGAATGCATTATTTCAATTCTATAGGTGTGCTGGATACACCCACCTTCAAGGCTTGAACAATTTCACATTGTATGTATTTTCGGTACAAACCTACATAGAAACTGGTACAAGTACATACAGCCAGCATTGCTCTGAATAGTTTAACCCTCAGTGTTGCGTAACGAATTTATTTGCGTGTTTAAATATTTCGCTTAATTTAAACATTTCAACAAATATTGTAACAATGTATTGCAGATGCTGGTGCGAGTTCATTTTCTTGATATAAATTTGATTTGTTAGCCAGGTCTTATCAACACGTTTTATCCGAAATTTAAAATCTCACAGCACTTTTTGCTTTATAACACATTTCATTTTCAAATTTTTTGAGATTATTTCAATTCTTGATACATTCAATCAGCACGGATAATTTAATCGTAACGTAGAGATACTAACACACCTTCTGAAAAAATGTGGACCAGTTATCATCACCAGATGAGCTGTTCTGAAGGAAAACAAAGAGAAAGAAAAGGTAGTAACAAGTTTCACTGGGTGCCAAAAGGACACTCAGTTAAAGCAGTAAGTGATGTAGTTTATCCAATGGCTGGAGAGGGAGCTGCCAGATCTATTATCAGCCCGAACCATTTCGTGGCTTGGGATTCAAAAACATCCGAGAACAAATTGGGGCTACAACCAAAACCCTAGGCTGCGGTATGGCAAAGCAGTTCAGAGCTGAAAGAATCTAAGACCAGAGCCAAGACCTGTATGCTATTGAGTAGGGATAGCCTTTCATTGCGGCGAGGTTTCCAAGCTTTTCTCTGTAAGCTCAGAATACACCTCCAGATCCTCGAAAATTATATAAATTATAAATGCAGATTCTGTTAATTTGCTAAAAAGACTCAATCAAACCTCCTTCAATATTACGGAGCATATTGCCGAATTTAAAGAGTATGTTTGGGCCACAATATTACGACTAGCAGGTTATTATCACTTAAAGTCCTAATATCTATTAAGAAGCTGGGACTGGTCTAAATATAGAACTATACCATGTAAGGCCGCTTTTACAGTACAATCCTTACCCAGTTGTATATATTAAGTCAAGCTCGTAAATCTGAATAAATATTTCAAATAGAGTATATTCCAAGAGGTTATTAAATAATTTATTCATAACATAATTTTTTCTTAATTATAGAAGTAATGGATATACGTGAAAAAATGAAAAAAAGAAATAAATTGCGACATGAAAGCTTACACCAAAATGTACATCAAATCCCTTTAGATAAAATTGTTCACAAAACGCACACACTCCGCCAACGGTTAAAGACTTTTTCATGTAACACACATCAACGCAGGTGAGTGCATTACATTTTGCACAAGCTGAAGTCATTTAAACATATCATGTGTTCGTATACGAGTACGTACATATTATGTGCAATTTATGTTCATTGCACACAGAGTTTTTAACACCTGCATGTGTGTGCTTTTATGAACGGCATCATAAAAGCACACACCTGACAAGCTCTCTCTCTCAAATATAAAGGCACACTCGTATGGGTTTGATATTAACTATGCTAGGTGTGGAGTTTTGTCAGTATACATTGTACAACCAGTTACCCTTTTCATATATGCAATTATAAAATGTAATTACGCAGCCCGTAATGCGACAGCAAATGAGCTTCCTAGTGTAAGGGTGCAAAAAATACAACACTCGCAGCACATACGAGTACAACAACTAAGCATAATATCGTGTACAGCAGTAGGTTCATATAAAAATTTACAATTACACCTGTACATAATATACACCTTACTCACCACGCGGAAAAGCTTTTAAAGATATCATAAATTATAAGTGAGAGGGCACATTTTCAGCACCATTATGTTATGAATTCCATTCCAGCAATCTATTCCACTACATGTGTGACGGCTTGCAAAAAGGCGGATGTAACTGAAATGCTTGTAATATGCTGTTTCGGAAATTGTGAAAAAATTACCTAAATGCATAGATTATGTTATAATTCATATATTTAAATTTAATGTTGCTGTTTTCATCCATTTAATTGTGTACTTGACCAACGCTGCATTTATAACAAATTAGAAATAGCTTTAAACTATTTAAAAAATTTAATTTCCTTGACAAAATCGTTTTGAATGACTTTTGTTACAATTTTTAAAAAATTGCAATATTGAGAAATGTATTAATTGAATTTATATTGCATTGGGCAATAGTTGAAAGTTTCGGAACTGCCTAAGCCGTATTTAATTACATTTAAAATAAAATGAACAACCACTCATATTTCTACTTAAAATTTCAATAATATGAACAAAACTAAAAACCATATTGTGCTGAGTCTCAGAATTCTATTAATGAATATAAATGTTGATTGCGAATTGCGTTTGGTTCACTACATCCTCACCCATTTTTTTCCATATTAACCGCTCCCAATAAAATCAAATTCCAATATAGGTGCTCGCATATACAAACTCATACACTTTACACCGAAATTTAAATCTGGCACAAATCACCAGGCCAATCGGAATGGGTGGTAAAAAATCCCTAGATGAATTTGATTACATGTTCACTCATGCCGTCTTCCTACCCCAAGGGTGCTAAATTTCAATCACTGGAAACATATTCCTAAGCACAAACACACCATTCCGTAAAATACACAAACCAAGAGAGCTTTTTTTTGCTTCGTATATGCGTCGATATATCGACATTTGAGGCTTTCGAATGGAGTGGCATGGCGCGGGCTGTGTGGGGAATGGCAACCCAAATGTGCGGTTGATTATAACAAAACCTAAAAACTATAAAACAACATAACCGCATCAGCAACAGAAAACAACAAGATGCCGTACAGCGACGATGTTGCTGCAGTATATATGTAAATGGGGGATCTTCGTGACAAATAAAGGCCAGCATTAGAGTAAGCCTTATTTGAATTTCAATAAGTCCTAAGTAAATTGCGATTTTAAAGTTTGCCTTTTTTACGCTAAGGGTTGTCATTATACAACATGAGTGTCAAGGAGGGTTTGGTGATTGGTTGAAGGCGTTTGAGGTCGCACCCACAAAGTGTTGATTTTATTTATGTGAATGAGTTTTTCGATTTTTGTTTCTTTCGACCAATGCGACTTGGGTGTGCATGAGTTTTTATACTTGTGGTGCCGGTTTGTTGCTTTGTGCATTTTGCTTTTAAGGAAATGTTTATTCATTAGCACCGAATTGAAATACACTTTATTTTTTGTGTTAAAAGCAACCCAGGCACAGTGAAGCTCGCATTCAATGCCTCCTAGGTGTTTGGGGGTAATTCGTGGAAATGAATAACAACGACTTCAAGGACTTACACACAATGCTTAATAGTAATTTAAGTTAATGCGTATATTGTTGTTCATTTATGTTTACACTTATTTTGCATAAACAAATTGAATTTAACAGTCACGGACAAATTGGCAAATTTTGACAGGAAGCTGTAACATGTATAAAAGCCACCATCTCGAATGCAATGTGAATTAGCGTTACAATAATTTGCCTATAATTTGCTATAATGTGTATCTCATGTTCTCAATGCAACACAGCATAGTCATCCAACCGATGGAATTTATTACCGGAGCAATTCAAATTTTCTATCTCGAATTGCTAAAGTTTTCAGCATCCAATTACGGTGCAGCGAAATTTACACAACCCACCACCAAAATGAACACTGTAAATATTTCCCAATAGCTGCTGCGTTTAACAATCCACACACCAATATATCAACAGCATGGCGGTAAATCGGTTGACGATGCAAATGTGCATAGACACAACCCAACACAACACACAAATATGCATGCAGGAAACTCTAAATAACACTGAAAGTGCGAAGGTGTCTGCGGCGATACTCACCCGCGAACGGAAAATTTACCGTATAGTCGCACTTTGTACAATGGAAGCCTTATACGTATGTGCGGTATGCGTCCACTATGTGTGACTGAATCCGCCGTCTATACATAGTTTATGGGCACTGGGCAGTGAATGCATGCATTTACGTGCAAATATAGCCACATACAGGAACTTGAAGCACCGCCGACGATTGCCACCACCAATGAAAACAAATTTCACAATTTCATTTCCAATAAAATTACATTTTATGGACAACCGTCCTGTGCTTGTGAGGCTCTGCTAGTGGGCATCACACAGAATCTGCTCTGCAACTCATGTAAATTGCATACGAATTCGACGCAATAGGGAAACACACCAAGTCGTAGCCTGTAATTAACATCCACATATTTCAATGTATATTTTCAGGACGAAAAAAATATAATTTCAATCAAACTGTTTGTATGAAAACAAAGAGGCCTAATTAAATAAACCTTAATATTCAGTTAAATTATATGTATTCAATTGAAAAATATTAAAACATTTTGTCAAAATACTTTTGATGCATCAGAATTTTCCAAACATCAAATTTAAATTGCCAAAAAAAATTTAAAACTACAAATTTATGTCTCCATAATATATTTAAAATGTGCAGCCGCATACAACGAAACAGCAAAATAAATGTAATAAATTGCAATGTCAAATAAATGTTTCTCAGCCAAACGTCACAACAAATGACTTCCATTTACCTTCGCCCCAACTCCGCATTTAATTACCATAATCATTTCTTCATTTCTTCGTTTCCGCACATGAAAATTGTGATGAACATTTTGTATATTTACGACTTCCCATCGACCGGCAAACTTCCATTCACATTTTCACATAACTGCTGCTGCAGCACAAGAACCTGCACTAAACCAGTGAATGAAATCAAATGTAATCGAGTTTTCCTGTCGACAATCGAACCACTTTAAAAAGCTCCTTGAATAATAATGAGTCTGATGCAATTTGCATAAGGAAATGGTGTGCTAGATTTTAGTGTACCGGTAGTCGCTACCAACGGAAGGGTGTGTTTGCTGCAAACATGATTTACTCAATTTATTGTCAATAATAATATCTGACCAATGTAATCAAGTTAATGCAAAATCTATTATTTCGAATTTAACAATTTATCAATCGTCGGAATCGTTACTCCGGGAACATATTCTTTAAAATGTGCAAATGCTATTATGTATTGACGTAAGTCCACATAAATTTTCCGAAAAATTTCCGCCGATTTTCTTGATTTAAAAATGTTAATCCACAAACTGCTAACTGCATTCACCTTAAATCCCTAGAAGTTTTAACGGGATGGAAAAACCCTAAACTCTTTAACAAAATTTTTCCAATCATTTAGACTCGTATTAATGTTTTCCCAAAACTAATACTATTTTATACTATTATTTTTTATTTAAAGAAACTTCGCTGTACATAAAATTAGTACTCAATAAACTCAATAAAGTTGGTTAAGATTTTTTACCAATTGTCTTTTTTTGTTAAAATACTCTGACTTACAAGAATGTTGTCGATTTTGGCCCATTGGGATTTTATGTTGACGGGATTTTATTTATTTGTATTAAGAAGGACCAAGGCCATCGAGATCAAGTTTTCACTTAAATAATATAAAAGGTCAACTCATAGAATTGAAAACAACAAATAATAATACTCCATAGCTAATTTTTTTCAAACAATGCTTTAACATCCCTAATACGCTCATTGCCTAGCATAGCATGCACCCCAGTAATACCAAACGATTGATTGCCCAACTGCATTTTTTTCCGCATACAGCTTTAATGTGCAGCATTTAATAGCCGATTGAACCGCACAAAAAAGGCGCACCATTAAATGAAATCCAAGCGCTATATGCATTTTGTGTAGGAACTGGAAATGAATATATGTAACAGTGTAATGAAAAAAGTTACATGAACGAACTTCCTAATAAAAACTATGGGAATGATCGAAGCATTCGACATATTGAAAGACAAGTCGGCGTGGGATGTGTGGACGTGACTCTTTGTTCAATATCCCCATCATCCCAAAGTAAAATTGATCATGTGCTATGAATTTGATGCCGGAAAAATACACGCTCTCCTTTTCGGGAAGTTTTTGTTTGCATTTCAACCCCTTGCGTTTGCTGACGGTTTGCTCTCATACAATTATTTTGACTTTCTCTATGTAAACGGGCATATATTATATAACGTAGTTTAATATTCCATTTACGCGCACAGCTCGCGAACTTACTTTGTAACATCGAAACGCTTTTCAATTTTTTTTTGTTATTTGATGGAACAATATATAGATTGATACCTTAAAGCATTATCCTGCACAAAGTTGTGAATGAGGATGGGAGGAATGCTTTAACAATAGCTTAATGCTCAATAACATTGACGTGGGTAAAATTGACACATATTACTGTAATATATTTCGCTATACTATACTAAGATTCTCAGGATTTTATAATCAAAAAGCCATAAATTTTTAGTTTCTTTATAATGACAATAATTCAAATAGTGGACAATCATCTCGGCAAGAGAGTCATCTGATAAGAGCAGAGCTGCAAGTGGAACTGGCTAATTATTCCGATGTCTCTAGAACACGGAACCGAATTTGAGGAATCTTTCTTACAAAGAAATGCTCAATTTTGTCAATCTCTGGAATCTAAGATGATGAGGAAAAGAAGGACGTGAAAATGAGGTGGTAAAATTTAAATAAATAACATTGTAACAAGTACTTAAGAATTGATTATTCCAACTTCAAAGTGATTACCTAGCTATTTTAGAACGTACGATGAATAGAAGTACAATAAAAAGATCTCCAAGCAGATCGAACACTCCTTTCTCGAGTTATGGAATTACAAAAACAAATTTCTTTTATAGATAAGTCAAGGTCAAAGTCTGAATATTATTATAATTATAGTGTTTCACATATGCTTTATTATAAAGAGTTTGCTCAATTTTTCAATATCAAAATCTGAAAATGCAAGGTCACATATTCAAAAAATCTGTTTAAATTGTAGTTTAGACAACTAAACTTGTAGT
This sequence comes from Sylvicola cinctus, assembly GCA_963854165.1. NCBI lineage: Eukaryota > Metazoa > Arthropoda > Insecta > Diptera > Anisopodidae > Sylvicola > Sylvicola cinctus. The sequence continues at coordinate 27,393,710 of OY974083.1, read as the reverse complement.
TGCTCTCTCGATGAACTTTTTTTAATTCCTACTACATATTACTATAATACTAAAATAATTAATTGAAAATTATATTTGAATGCATGTGCTTTTATCGTCATACATTAAATTAACTACATGTGAAATGCCAATAAAAATTTAAACTGGGACCTATTTCCATTTATATATGTGATGCTTTATCTTATTAATCAAAATATATAGCTTGCACTAGTTAACAAATAAATACACAATTACCATAACGTATGATATCGGTTGCACATCTCATTTGGCTGACCTTTCAACTGAAAAATAACGAAAAATTATTTAGGGTTTTTTTAAATAAATGTTCACGTGGATTTAATTTAATTTTGATGAGGCATGACAACTTGGCGTGTTTGTAATTACACATATGTGATTGTATCACAGTTGGTATTGAATTTTTGGCATATTGGATGCAGGTAACACTATTTGTGTCATTAATTACCAAACAATTGTTTTAAATTTACATTATGAATGAATAACGAATAATTCATTGGCTCTGGTTATGGTACTCGTATACATTATGTGATTTTATTATTGAAATGCAATCAATGAGTTGACATGTTACGAAAAATGGTTTTAAAAAAAAAAGAAACTGACAGCAATATGTTGTTCCATTATGTAAAACGATTTTTTTTAATTTTCGTATGTTTTTTTAAAATTACAATTTAATACTCATTTTAAAATACGGTACGTTCTTTCTGACATTCTATTCTCCCTCTGCATTACATGGTAAAAGACGAATTTGTGCACACACAAAAATCAAAAACATCCACCCACATGCAGAAAATCGTTGCCAAAAGCCAACCCAGCATAATCACCGCGTGTGTGAATATAAATTATGAAATACAAAGCCACATCCCTACAATTCTGCTTTAAACATTTTACTATATCCTGACTTGACTATATAATTTAAATACACACGCTTTGCTGAATTTAATTAAACTTCAAGTCTCAACACACTCTCTGTATGACATCGATCGTCTGACGCATGGTGGTGGGTAAAATAAAATAAAATGCATTTCCCCCACATATACAGACTCACTAGAGTATACTCGTTGCTGTACATTTTTAAACACCCACATTAACGAATCTCTTGAAAAGTTGTTAACTTAATTTGCGTCAAAGAAAATACATTTTGCGCTTACATGCCAACCGAAGCGCGTACTCATTTCGCACCCCTTTTGGATTTATTGCCCGCAAGGATACAGATACAGCGGAGTGGCGTTTGGCTGGGACGAGCTGTATACTATAGCCGTGGGTATAGTGGAGGGAGTTCGTGGCAGCAATTTTTGATTGCTTGCGTATTATGTCAAAACCAAAGAACAGGCGCTCTTAAGATATTTTGTAAAGCATAGAGTGTTCGCGATATCACTTCTTGTTTAACTTGGACGCGCGGAATATCAATCATCTTTTCAAACGGTATGTAAGTGTACGAGTACACTTACTTTGCTAACGCGCGGAGATATGACGCGTTATATTGCTATGCAATTGATTGAAGATGCGTAAAATATGCGAGTACTGAGTAGGTGGGTGCCTGGTATAGTGTGACGTGTGGGTGATGATGCAACATAAGGTCGGGGTTGATAAGTAATGAATTTTCAAAAGGTACTTCACGTGAAATGTTAAGAGGATGTCGTCTCAATATGTTCTTGGTTATATGTGCTTATTTATGCATAACATCATTTAATCTAACGTGCATGTGGTTTTAAGAGATAGATATACTTATTTGAATACGCAACACATAATATGTATTACTTATTAGTTATATTCGAATATTAACTAACATTTTGAGTTTTTAAATTACATAACTTTAAAAACGTTAAAAGCCATGACGTTTGAATTAACAATCATTAAATGAAAAGTGCTTGAATATCATTTTAGGAAAAAAATAAATATATAGGAAATCGTACTTTATTTCCAAAATTGTGTTAAATATTTCGCGGCCAAAAAAATCATGCTTTTCTAATCTAATAAAATTAAAATTTTAAAATTTTAACCTTTAAATATTTAGAAGCGCTTTTCTCTTTTCCAAGCTTAAACTACAATAATGTGGGAAAAAATTTCAAACAAGTTCCAGGTCTCTGTGATGTAAAAAGCATGATCTTGAATTTTCAGATTTTGACTTTAAATGTTTTGCAAATTTTTTTCTTTTTTTCTAAACTACAATAATGTGGAAAAAAGTTTCGAAAATATGTAAGATATCTGAAATGTAGAAAACATGGCCTTGAAATGGCCTTTAAATTGTTTCGAATTGTAAAAGACATAAATATAATAAAATTAATTGCCTGATGTTGCGTAAGGTTTCTGAAATACAAAAGGACTTCATAAAGCGCATATATTCCATCAAATCATTCCGAAGGACCTTTTGTAAGGATGTACAGTAAATGCTTAAGTTTTGCTTAGAATACCTTTATATGTATTTGATCAAAATCGTTAGCACCGTGGAGCATCCGCACATTTTTTTATATAACAAAAAAAAAATTTTTTGTCCATAATTTGACCTTGATGTGATGTGCGATGTGACCTTGAAATAAAAAATAATGAACTTGTTATAATTGGTCAAAATTTTATGCAAAACCGTCCAGTGATTTCCGTGAAATCTTCCGGACATTTCGAAAACACACATTTTTCTATACGACTTTTCTGGACTCAAGGGGTGTCAAAACGTTTTTCTGCCATTCCTAAAGTGGAATCGTGATTTATTACTTTCCATTATGAAAATGCTACGCAAGTTCGTTAAACATGCGGTAAATTAAAGTTACAGTTCTACCCCAAAACTAATTAGGAATTATTAATTAGCAACACATCGAATTTCAACATACACAAAATAAAGTTTACTAAAATTAGTTTGTAAATGTTATGCTATTCGAAAGTCGAAATTAAATAAATTAACTATGGTGTTATGAGAGTTTTAGTGGAGAAGTGTTGAGGTTCATCGTTCACATCAAAAACGCCACTTCATGTTATTAACTGCACATTTTCATGTCTTCATAGTAGTATATAGGTATTAAGGATTATGCATTGCAATTAATGTGAAAATATAAAATAAAAACAATCTCTCGAAAAATCTCAACCGCATTGTATCCGTGACCTAAATTTGGTTCATATTCAACAGCGAATTAAAATAGGAAAGGCGCAAAAAAAAACAAAAATAATAATAATATTAAATGCAAATATGTTATTTGTTTAATGTTTATGTACATTTCGTTGTACATACAACTACACATAATATGAGCATATTTCAATTTCATTTGCAGCTCAAATTTCTGGAAGACATTGCTGCAAACGCGCGTTTGCATTAAACGAAACGTAAAAAAGCAAGACAACAAGACAAAAAGGGGAGCAATTAAAATAAAAAACAGAGTTGGTCGTTTACAAACATTCTCGTTGAAAGTTTTACCGCACAGCGTACACGTATGCTATAAACGTATACGAGTAGCTATTGTAAAATACTGTAAATACTATAAGTATAATATAGGGGTGGTGCAGGATAGTCGCAGCCCGCACACCGCACCGTTACGAACAGAAAACGATGTAAAATGATGCCACATGGGTGCTCCATCAATGCGGTGCGGGGGTGTTGAAGCCGGCAATTGAAGGCGATGTGGAATGAGAACCCGGGTAGCTATACTATACGAGTACGTATATGTAGATCGCACGGCGGAATGAGTGCAAGAAAAACGCTATACCAAAGCGCGACAATCAAAACATAAATACACAAACTATAATGCGCGCAGCAAAACAAAGTTACGCTGGTAATGAAGTGTTTTTCTTCATAATTTTCCGTTGAATTTTGCACTCTTATGTCACTATGAGGCGGCAGGGGGGGCGGAGTGCCATGGTGAATAAACTTTTTTTTTGCTGTGCTGCTATGGATGCGGGAAGATGAAAATTATGTGCAAACGAAAAAGAGTTGTTTTTGTGCTCAATAAGCTTTTCTTTGCAATAATTTTTGTCTCATAAAAAATTAAAAAAAAAACCTTAACTAACCGGAGGAGCTGCAAAATGTATAGAAAAACGGTATATATGCTGTAAATAAATATAAGCAACTGCAAGTGATTATCTGAGAACTGCAAGTTGTTGTACGTTGTTGATTACTTATTCTCTCGTTTTATCACATTATGAACAGTTCAAGTTGTCGTTTTTTTTTTCGCCAAACTGTTTAAACAAAATAAAACGGCTTGCATAATGCATTTTATGTATATGTTGGTTTAACATCTTTCCTCAATGGATTTAATATACTTTATTTTGCATAAATGTACAACCATACCTGAATGCAGGCGCATCATTTAAAAATCATGAAATGTAATGAACAAAGAATTTTTTTTCAAGCTAAAATTGTTCCCCATTTTATTTTGAAAAAATAAATTTAAATATATAATTTTAATTATGCAAGGTTGATAAGAAGATTGACAGCAACCGGTTCGACGACAACCCTGGAACGACCGTCTCTGCACTTGTAGCACACATTAACGGCTAACACAATTTGCATAAATTTTATCACAGACGTAAATCGTTTAATATTTCATTGAATCATATTGCAAAAGTTGCAAATGTGAAAGGCTATAGTTTTACGACTCTATTGCCTATTTGACATCATAATAAAAGCGTCCATAAATGCATAGTTATATAATACTTAAATGCATATTATATTTGCGCCAAACACTGCGTTAAACCACCCCCAACCCCTCGACAACTATGTGTATATGGAATACAACTCTATGCACCTGCATTGTTTGCATGCAATGCATTCATAATTTGAAGTACTTCCGCCAATTTGCCGCTCATAAAAACCGCTGTGAGTTTTGTATTATATACCTACCGTCCTACCGATAATACAGGGGATGGAGGTTTGTTGCAGCCGCTTACGTTTTTGAGCTTCCGTCTTTGTTTTCTGGTTGCTGGCATTGTCGTTGACGGTTGACGTGCTGTACAACATACCCATAGTTAGAAGTACGCGCGCAGCCAACTCTTGAAAACCGTTTTTGTTTGGTTTTTACACATTGCAAAGGACTCATGCCCTATTATGACCATATATAAGTATATCCACGAATGTATTTACAGGGTACCTATTACTGTGTGTACAGCCTTTCACCTGCCATTCCTTCAAGCTTCAACCAACCAACTTAATATAATTGCAACGCAAAATACCCTGCTAAATGTCAACGAAATATCTCACTTCCGGCTGTTTGCTTTAATTTTATAGCAAATGAAACAATATGCACGACATTTCACATTTCCGGCACTGTATTTTAATAATTTTACAAATTTAAATGCATTGATGCGGAAAGGGGAATGAGCTTTTTTTTTCTTTTTATACTGTTATTTGAAGTAAACGGTTTAATTGTTACTTCTATGTGAACAATTTATATCCCGTTACATGTCCTAAAAAGTAGAAAAAATGTGTGTTTTCAAGGACACATTCAAAAACAGTTTCAAAAAGTGATTTTCGCATTTTTTTATATTTTCAATTGAGCTTTTAATAATTATTTGTATTTTGGGAATTCGTTTTCAGAAGTATTTCAAGGCAATCAAAATAATATTCACAATAAGTTTAAACAATTATTATACTCTAATAACATTATGAATTTACAAAATATTTACATTTTAAATGTTTAAAGAAAACGAACTAATATGCAAACAATTAAAACTGCTAGTAGTCATGAATAAATAAAACATCATTAACCACGTTAAATTTTACTGCTTAACACAATAGCCAACACACCATTTTCCTTCGACAGAATTATATCTGCTGTTCCATTTGACCCCACGTGAATAGACTTCCCACTACACTTGTTGCCAATCTTCCCGCCAAAGGTAATATCACAATAAACGCCAGGCGATAGACCAGTTTCCAGCGTGACATGCAACTCCTCCACATCATTGTTAAACGCAATGAATCCCGAATGCCCACGGGAGAAGGCTATTTGATTGCCACCGTTATCCCACCAATTCAAAAGCGGCAAGCTTCCGACATCGTTACGAAATTTAACCAGATTGACAATGGCACTCCATCTGTGCTCACACACCCATCCATTATTGCATTGACCGGCATTGTCGAATGTGGGCGATTGAATGGCACCGTTTTTATCAGCGGGAGGGCCTATAAGCATACACACACATCGCACGTCATGGTGCAATGCGTTGCAGATGAATCGATTAGAACACATATGTTAACTATAGTTACATGCAACAGACATAATATTACCTTGATCACTGTTGGCGAAAGCAAATGAGCTCATTACACGTGGTATACCATACGGATGCACCAACATAAATGCCACAGCCATCCGGTATTCCCTTTGATTTTTATAGGTCAAAATATCTACGCCACCCGCACCATGTCCTCGTTGATTGTCGTGGTTGTCAACGAACACAACTGCATCATTCGACGGCAAAAAGCCCCAGTCGACACCCCAATTGCGGAGATACTTCAACGCATTGCCACCACGAAATGCTTTGCCAATCTCAGTGGAGTATTTAAATTCGGTGACCACAGCCAATGTGTTATATTCCTGGGCAGTGACGCCTTCACCTGCACCCACATCAATTACCTCCTGATAGATGAACGGCCGAGTGTTTCGTGGGAATGCAAATGCCGCAGAATTTAAATTATTTAACTGCGTGTAAATTAGTTGCAAATCTTGTGGCCACATGTGTTTGGCGGCATCCACACGAAATCCGGCAGCACCCAATCGAATCAAGTTATTAAGAAACTCCAAAATTCGTGTCCGTACGTATGGTCGACTTTGATTGAGGTCAGGCAGTCCGCCCAATTGACAGTTACGCACTTGTTGCGGATCACTATAATTGGAAATGGTGCACCTCGGATGGAAATCGCCATTTTCGTACGGTACTGCTGGATAGTTGCGTTCAGAAACATTTGCGGTGGAACCACCCGTTCCGATAATATTTTGAGCATCAGCTGCCATGTGATTAAAAACAACATCCACATAAATACGCACACCCACTCGATTGCAACGTGTCGTCATGTTGAGAAATTCTTTCTCATCGCCTGATCGGGTTGCAATTAAATACGATATGGGTTGGTATCTTTCCCACCAAGCTCGTTGGGTGGAAATGGCATTCTCATTGACCGGAGACACTTGCACCCCACCGTATCCATTTGGTGCTAGAAAACGTTCACACTCGTCTGCTATGTCCTTGAATTTCCATTCAAATAAATGCACTATTGTTGTGCGTTTTCCCTCGAATTGCGGATTCTTTTGGCTTACGGCCCACCCACTTAATAGTGCCAACAGCAAAACTAAGTACATTTTTTTGCAATTACTCTTTACGCAAATTTTGTACGTCAAACAACCAAGCGTTTCAGTTTGCAAGTGAAGATGCCAACGTGTTTGCGATTTTAATAACAACTGAGGCAATTCATTTAATTTTCTTTCATACACTCATTTTATCGATTCATAAATATCCTAGAAATGCATTGAGTGTATTGAATCACATTTGAACATTTGAACTTAATTGAAAAAAGAATCCGTTGAGTGTATTGAAACAGAATTTAATTGAATCTAATTGGAGCAAACAATCTGATAAATGCGAACAAACGCAGAGCGAGCACAGAGCCAGTGCACTGAGACTGAACCTGTTCCGTTGTAGCAAATATTTGCTTGCTATTTTGTGTCACATTTTATTGTTCCAGCTATTTAATGAAGTTAATTTAGAAGAAGATTATACATAATATTTAAAGTATGGTTGTATATAATGTGTACTTGCAACGACCTTGTACATGTCTATTGCGTCCACTATATGTATATTAAAAAAAATTACATCGCAGGAAGAGGGAGGTTTGAATAATTTTCGGGTTTTGAACTTGAAATAATCTGAAATCTTTTTATATTTGTGAAAGCTTATACAATAGCATTATAGAAAAATTTCAAACAAAAATTAGTGTTTCTGAGATATAAGTATACCTTGAATTTTTATATTTTTGACCGTGAAATGTTCGGCAGATTTCTTTGTATTATAAAAGACCACATTCATTTTTTTCATGTTGCTTAAGGTTTCTGGGATACAAGGTGACGTCTATATCTCAAAAATCATCTGTAGGGATGTGCAGTAAATACAGTTTTAATTAGAATACATTTATGTGTTTGAAAATAGTCAAAATCGTTAGAGCCCTTTTTTTGAATCCATATATTTTGTAGTGAGTTTTTTGCCTTAAGAGAAGTAAGAACTTTATGTAAAATAAAAAATTATAAATTGGTCAGAAATTATTGTATTAACGAGATCGCTTTCATGCAAATCCGTCCAGTAGTTTTCGAGAAATCTTCCGGACATTCAAAAGTCCGAACGTCTGAACACATTTTTTCTAAAACCACTTGTCAAAATGGGTTTCTGCATCATTAAAAAAAAATTGCGAATTACCATACATCGCATTTTATATATGTAGGAGATAGTTAAATAATGTGACCCGGCGCCAAGCTAGCTTGTAGCCAGCTTTTTTTATTTCCCAAATATTTCTGCATTTCCGAAATGCGGAAACATGTTTTGAAGCCCCCTGAATCCAAAAAAGTGGGACAATAAATGCAAATGAACGTCCGTATATCACTAATAACAGAGAGTATACGATAAATTTAAGCTAAATGTAAGCTAAATATGAGTGAAATTAAAGCGAAATTTAAGCTGCCCTCCCCAAATGGGCACAAGGCCACGACCCCTGCCCATGAGTCCACCCGCCGAGCCCCTGGCCACTTGGGTGGGCTGACATGAATTGGGGAGGGCCTAGTCAATATTTTTGTTTCTCCCTGACAAAAACTTTTAAAATATTTGTAAACAGTACGTATAGCAAAGTGCTTTAGAAGTTGCAAAATTCACAAGAACCATTCTCGGGTTAAAATGTATTCATTGCATAAAAATTCGTTGTGCGGTTTAGGATTACCGGACATACAAACTAATATACATCGCCTTTTATATATATAGAAAACAAGAAATTTCAATATTTTTATAAGGGCAAAAACTCAAAAGCCTTTAATTTTCCAAATTCACATACTCCCAAAACCCACGCTTAGTTTAAAATGAATACATATGCATTTAAATAGAAACGCATTAAAAGCTTTATTAAAACAATAAAACTAATAATTATAATAGTAACATTTAATAATTTTATTGTTTCAAACATTATGTTTTTATAATTTATGCATTTTTAATATAAACTACAACGTAATAATTTCTTGTATTACAGCCAGAATAATATGCCATTATTTTAAACGATAATAAATATTCTATGTAAGCATATAGTGTAATAAAGTTTATACAGAAGTAACATATTGTATTATATAAAAATAACCCTTTACGATTAATACTTCAATTCACCTCTCCAAAATGTGTAAAGCTACACAGTACATATATTTAATAATATTATTGTTTTATTTACAAAGGCAACAAAAGCAGCTGCAATTAGGAAACGATAGAATTAAGACAATTGCAAATTGGATGTTCCAAAGGGGTAATCCCCGTCCCCACAAAGCTTTAAACCATCAAAGGAATGCAACATTTTGTCTCATATGTTTTCCTTTCGTCTTATCCGTTTCCTTTCTTTCGCACTGAAATATGATGAGCGATTAATTGCGACAGAAACGCTAGAAATTAACATGCGATGCTGCTTATAATGCCGCCTGCCACCAAAGTGTGGGGCGCACCTCAATGATCCCTCCCCCTTTTCGCTTACTCTTGCTTTTTATTTGCAAGCGAAGTGTAACTTGGTGGTGGCTCCTTGAGGAAACAAATAAAAATCACATTAACAAAATTTAGCACAATCAAATGAGTGGGTTGGGGTTTATGGGTGGAAATACTTTAATGACATACATAATAGGCTGGTGGTGGAACGTAAGCTGTTTGCGGCTGATTGGGATCGTAGTAGGCACTCTGTGCTGCTTCGTTTTCTTTTTGATCTGCAAAATATTATTGAACGACGAAGTTCGGAAATTGATTTGTTTGTTACTTATTTAATGGAGATGATGGATTGGTTACAGTTTAAGAGCATAATTTTTTTAAACGGCAAAATTGTGTTTATCCTTTTTGTTTCGGTGAAAGGAATGCAATTTAGAGAATGAAAGGAAAGAAAAAATAAATAGGTTAAAAATAATTGTCATGAGCAAGTCAAACAATTTACGACACAAAGAGCACGGAATACACGAGAGATCATTAAAAATTATTAAACAATATTATAGCACTGTAAAATTAATGATCATTAAACGCTCTCCTGTTTTCCGTCAATTTTAACAACACATCATAATTACTTGGTGGTGGTTGGGCTGGGGGCATCGAGAATCCCATAGCACCCTGATTATTGGGCTGATAGGCTGGTGGCACAGCAGGATAACCTTGCTGCGAACTGCCCGGAAATCCTGGCTGACCACCATAGCCATTGTGAGGATTGAATGCTGGTTGCGGTGCATACCCACCTGGGTAACCACCACCACCACCAGCAGCAACACCTGGATATCCGGGAGCACTTGGTTGTGCACCAGCATTATAACCAGGATAACCAGGTGGCTGTTGTGGCTGCCCACCCGGATAGCTAGGTTGTTGTCCACCAGTATAACCAGGCTGTGGACCACCAGGATAACCGGGCTGTTGACCACCAGGATAACCAGGTTGTTGGGCACCAGGATAACCGGGCTGTTGCCCACCAGGATAACCATTTGGCACTGCAAAATCATAACCGGATCGTAAAAATGGAGCAAATTTAAGCAAATACAGGATACAGTTTGATGATGATTATCAAGTGGTGAGATGGAGAGTAAAGGAAAACACAGACGAAAAAGTAATTGTCGAAACAACGATTAGTCAATTAATATGATGTAACAAGAAAATTATTGTTAAACAAAAACACTAAACAGAAAAGGAGGAATTTTTTTTCATACTTCCACTGGGAATGATTCCTGGGTATGGTGGTGGATTGTCCGTCATAAACACAGAATTCGGAGCTGGGTTATCCGGAAATGCTTGAGTATTTGGCATCCATCCATAGTATCCAACTGGATTTGCGGTGTACGCCGGAGGTGGAGCCTCATACCAACTGCCCGTGGGTGCCGTATACGGGGGTGGGGGTTGATTGTGAGCATTTTGCTTGGCCATGTGGGCAGCACGCAACATTGACTGACCAAAATCAATAGCACCACCATTCTTGAAAATTAACTTGAATTTTGCCTCCCCAGTGAAATGACCATTGTCCTGAGCGCGGACCTTACCCTTAATATAATTTGCTCCGAATACTGGTTGCTCTAGCTCCACCTGTAGAAACCAGTTTTTATGGAATATTCAAGTTTAGTTCAGTTTTGATTTGTTTTTAAAATTTTTTTTTTGATTAAATGTGGGGAACTCTTACATCAGTCAAGCAAATGAAGGGGAAACTCAACGATTGTAGGGGATCAGATCCCTTGTTGTTGTTGAAAATCATGCGATGCGTAGTAAGGTATATGCGGCCGGTTTTGGTGCCCTTAAACAACTGACCATCCTGACCGTAGAAGTCCATTGTCACATTTTCGCTGAACAACAGAATTCTGTAAATACAAAGAATTTTTATAACTCAGTCCAAGGATAAAAGAGATTTATTCGTTGTAATCATGATTTAGCCGATGACTAATCTCATCTATTTGACATGTTTTGACGACGTTTGAGAGTGACGTCAATAGTCCCAACACATATTATAGTTGACGCGACCTGTTCTTGCAATAATTATTATTTCAACAAAAAAGAAAAGAAAATGATAAACTTATTTTTTGCGCATTTGTTTGTTACGCTTTAATTATTGTAACCTTGGATGCCATTTGTCACAACACAAACTCGAAAAGTTTTGGTAGCATTTAAATGAAGAATGTAGACGACAAATGGCTAAGATTAATTAATAGACGCAAATAAAGATGCAGTAAAAAAAATGTTTCACTTACGCTTCTCCAGCGTGAATTAAAACGCCATTGTTGGCGTGTGCTGTATTCACGGACATTGTGGAATACTTTGTTATTCTTTTCAACTATAATTGATGCACAAATATCTTTAAGAAATTGTATTTCTTAAGCCGATTAGAATTTTTACCGTAATTAGAATATTTCTTAGAATGCGTATGACGTGACTAGAAGCTTTTACTAATTATTCGCGAAGTGTTTGGAAATTAGAACTTCAAAATTTTCTTGCCAGCTGACGCTTTGCTTACTTTTATATAGAGCTAAAGTGTACGTACAATTTTTTGTAATATATGAAAGTGACAGTTGTCATCTCAGCTAATAATTGACATTAGATTTTCACCACGATTTTGTTGAAGGTGAAAAAAACTGAAACCTTACAGAGGAAATGCCGTTACAAAAAACATATTACAAATTGTTTAAACAATTCTTTGTCGTGGGAAAGCTAGATTACATTTTAATAAAGCATTTCTGAGATATGGAAAGTTCTGAATTTTGACATTGATTTTTGTCCGAAATTGATACTAAAAGTGAGATTAGCAACAATGTAGAATATCATATAGCACATACTATAAAACAAGCAGTTTTTGAATTACATATTTTAATTATAAAAATATGGCCTTGAGTTTTAAAATTTTAACCATGAAAAAAATGTTCAGCAAGTTTTCTTTAATTGTTTAAACGCACAATAATTTGAAAGAATTGTTTTGATATTGTGTGAGGTGGCTGAGATAGAAAAGTGAGGTTTGTCTTTGTCACCCCCCTTTTCCCCAGAAAGATCTCCTAGCGGCATATAAGATAAATGCATTTTTTTTTAGAATACTAGGAATAACGGTTGTGAAAATGAATAAAATCATAGGGCCCGTTTCGGAAAGAAAATCTGACTTTGGTAATAACTTGACATTGAAAACTATAATTGCATTCATATTTTGCTCTCTAATATTAAAAAAAAAATATACACAAAAAGTGGGTAGTAGTTTCTGAAATTGGGCCACCACAATGGACGTAGATTTGCACCTTTTTTTTGGGCTCAGGGGTGTCAAAACGTGTTTCTGAATCGTAAACTTTTTTCGAAAAAAGTCGGATCATAAATCTATATATGCATATGGGGTCGCATATAAACTAATAACTGTGGGAAAACAGTTAAATAATTGGATTGGCATTGTGTAGAGCTGCACAAAAAAAATTATTTAAAAATTTTGACCATTTGGTGAGCCTAGAACTAAAAATTAATCTCACACGATACATTGGGGGAAAAACTTTTGATGTCAAAATAATAAAGCCATAATTGAGAAGGAAATCCGTTAAACAGAATACGTCGATAATAATAGATGCAATTAGAGCGCGATTTAGAAATGTCTGGCGAGTTGTTACAGATAAAAAATTCTGATTGATTTTCAGTTTTGAAACAATTAAATAATGTTTGACTATTTTCAAAATTTATAACAATATTGGAATCATAACATATTATATGAAACATATTACGGCTTTTAGTCAATTTTTAAATTGTATTGTCAATAAAATTAATAAATGTAAATAGTCAATAGTTCTAATTGTTAATGATATTAACAACGCCTTTTTACACATTTCTGGCGAGTTTAAATTATGGGACTACTTTCATTTACACAATAGTAAAATTAAATGTTTTTGAAATCCTGTAATTTCGTTTTCAACATAAACGGAGTACGAAGTATTTTTCACAATTGTTGAACTACCCAAAATGTCTATGTAGTTCGTTGCCACAACTTGTGGAACTTCTTCCTAAATTTTATTTTTTGAGACATTGAAAAGATCTAAATTTTTCTCACCATATTTTTTTTCCTTTTTTTAACATCTGAGCCTGATTCTAAATGACGTTTGTCATAGTTCCATTGCACGGAAAAATCAATTTTTAATGCAATAGAAGCGCATGCGTTCTGGCTTGTGTCCCTGCATACATTGGGGAAATTGACTGTATGCCATAATACCCACAGCACTTCTTTCAACGATTGTTTGTAGTTGATACCTAGTATTTTACCGTAGATAAATAACCGCACTGACTCGGTCAAGAAAAATAAAGAAATAAAAATATAGAAAAAAACCCACACACAGCCCCCTCACTTGTTTAACGGCAAATAATCAATTGAAGACATACCAAAACGAGCAAAGTATCGTTTCATAATATTTTCGCTATTGCACTGTCCTAAATATTCAAATATCATAGTGACGAAAACAATCATTATTAATTGAAACAGTATCAGAAAACCTAAATGCAAAATTAAATTTGCACCTACAAAAAAAAAAAAAAACTGAAGTGCATGTTGTGACCGCAAAGAACAAATTAGTGCTTTTATGTGCTTAATTGAAAACATGTGAAAAAAAATACAAAAGCAACATTATATGTGAACAAATACGAGCACATATACCCAAGAAAAAAGGAGGAAAATCTATTTTCCGCATTGAATTTACCTCCGCACTACTGCTTCCACCACTGACGCTAAACTCCTTGCCGCAGATTTCTGCAGGCTTGGCGGAAGTGCGCCTGTACACATCCAACAATACATTTACACACATACTAATGTATTAGGGATAAAATTCACACGCATCTGCGATAACTGCATTGTTCCGATTGTTTTAGTGCATAATTAAACATATTTTATTAATGTAATTAAAATTGTTATATGTTTTGAAACAAACGCTCCTTTTCAAAATTTATTAGGATGTAAAAAATCTAAATTAATACAAACAACTCTGCAGTATCAAGAAACAAATTCAGTAGCCGAACTAATTGAAAATACATTTTGTGCCGAATATTTGGAGAAAAGATTACTGGAAAATGGAAGAAACTCAGTCAAATAGTTATGAACCGCTAGAGGGCCGACGTCATGTGGAGCCAGTGGAGAGTCCGGAAACGGAAGCTGGCCCACCCAAGGACTCGCGCCACATTGTCTACTTGTCGCTGGTTACCGCTGGCATTGGTTTCGTTTTGCCTTACAACAGGTGAGTTATTTCAAATGGAATTTGCAGTTTGAAATGTTTTTTTCCGTCTTTTTTTACCTAGGCATAAATTTTTATTTTCACAAATGTTGAAAATAAACAAAAAAAGGGTGACAAAATGTGTCCTTATGTTTAATTGCTTAATTGAAAGTGTGTTCTGATCAATGCGTTTCAGACTTTATTACTATCTGGCACTCCCGTTATTTATTTAAATTTATTTTATTTTTTTTAAACGCATTTTCAATGAATGGGGACTGGGGAGTGGGATGGCGCAATGTTTTTATTTCTGCCGGTGGTTAAATTAATGTCAAAGGTCAAAGTGATTTGTTGGAACATTTGCACAATTGAAGATATATTTGCTTTAAAGGGTTAATTTGCGCATGCGACTTTGTTCTGCTAATATTGTACAGAGTTGCATTTTAAGATTCTTCTTCTGCTTGCGTAAATTAAGATGTGTAGTTAATTTTAATGTTTTGTTTACCCAGAGTAAGGTTTGATTTGTTTCAAGGCATTTCAAAGAAAGGTGTAATTCTTAAAGCTTTATTTAACTTGAAGGAATGTTTAAATATTTGAATGTCTATAAATAATACAATAATTGTTTAAAAATATCAAAAAATTTTAACATTTTTTTCAGCTTCATTATAGCTTCCGATTTTTGGCAATCCCGATTTCCTGGACGCTCAGTTGCTTTGGACATGTCCATGACGTACATAATTGTTGCATTTGCAACGGTTTTGCTCAACAACGTTTTTCTGTCGTTTTCCACCTTTAAAGTTCGCGTAATGTTTGGCTACTTTATATCCTTTACCACTCTCGTCTTCGTTGCACTCTGTGAAGTCGCTTGGCATATTTTCTCCGCAACTACTGCTTACTCTGTGAACCTAGCGGCTGTGTCATTAGTGGCTATCGGATGTACAGGTGTTGTTAAATAAACACACAAATTAAATATAATTTACTAATTATTTTTTATAAATTTTACAGTTCAACAATCGAGCTTTTACGGTTTCACCAGTATGCTACCCAAGAAATACACTCAAGCTGTTATGGCAGGCGAAAGTACGTTCAATCAGCAAGGAGTGTAAGAATTTCTCAACACTTAATTTGATATAAACTGTTTCCTTACAGGTCTGGCTGGGTTTGTTGTGTCAACAAATCGCATTTTCACGAAGATCCTCATTAAAAGTGATAGAGCTTCAACAGCTATTTTCTTCCTGACATCCACCACTTACATAGCGTTCAGTTATGTTTTGCATTCGTTGACTATTACGTCACCATTTGTCCGGTACCACATGAAGGCTTGCGCCAAGATAGTTCTACGACCTGATGAGGATCGAGTTTTGGTTAGCTGATTTTAAATTTGTAACATGTTTTTAAAATATTAAGGAAATTGGGTTTAAAAATAAAACAAAATTATATTATTTAGACATTGAAATTTTAACAACTTTATTTACAGACCGATTCCATTGATACAGACGCCCCAACTTCCAAGTACGGTGTACTCTCACTAGACGCCAGTCCACCAGTAAAGATGTCCTCATCTGCTCCAGCCGCAATGAGTTTCAGCAATCCCGTCTACGAACTGTCAAATCCAACAGGTGGCGAAAGCTCGCTAGATGGTCTAAGCCAACTTCCTGACACAATAGCCTCTCCACAAGATGTACCAAATGTGGCATTCAAAGTGGAGCACATTTTAACTCCGGGCAGTTGCACACCGGGACGTCTGGGCAGCTTCAAAAGTGGCATTGAATCACGCTGGCGTGTCGCTCATGCCATTTACCCGTACATGGTGAGTATTGCACTGGCCTATTGTGTAACATTGTCTCTCTATCCGGGCATCGAGTCCGAGATAATATCGTGCAATCTTGGCAACTGGATGCCGGTACTTTTGATGTTCACATTCAACACGGCCGATGTTGTTGGCAAACTACTTGCCGCAATTCCATACAGCTGGTCACGACGTCAACTCATTCTCATGTCGGGATTGCGTGCCCTTATAATACCCCTTCTTTTGCTGTGCTGTGCTCCGCGCTCCCAACCCGTGATTGCCGGCGAAACATCTGCGTTTGTATTCAGTGCAGCACTTGGCGTCACCAACGGCTTAGCTGGCAGTCTGCCAATGATGTTGGCGCCATCCAAAGTGCCGGCCACCCTTAAAGAAGTGACCGGTAACATGATGACATTGTCATATAATGTCGGTCTGACACTGGGCTCTTTGATCGGCTATGTGTTTGATTCAATGTTGGGCCCCCAATTGAGCAATCCGTGTCCCACATATCCGTACATTCCGTACTCATCTGTGATAAATGCAACCACGTCAACGACTACGTCGACAACAACCACCAGCACTACAGCAATGGCCATCACCAGCCTTGCAACGTCTACACCAGCTACTACACTGGCGGCAGCTTTTACCACGAGTACATTAGCAGCAACAACACTGGCGGCCACTTTTTTGCCAGCCAATATAACAACGACAGTGCCATTTGAGAATGTTGTACGGACAATGGCCACCACGCTGCAGCAAATCAACTCCACTATGAGTTATAATTAAGGAAATTCTGAAACACAACAAAACTTAGCCTGTTTACATCATTTGTTTACTTTTACCTTCGTCTCCTTCGTTCTTTTTATGACATCATTTCGTTTTGTTGTTCTCTAATAATAACCAACCCATATGCTCTTGAATATGTTTTGGGGTAGGGTAAATACAGCCACGCCCGAACACACTCGTTATATGTAAATCTTTAGTGTTATTGATGTGCAAGTATATTTGGGCTTTATTGTTTGATTAAAGCTGAAATAAAGAACTTGGAGCTTTGTTGGGGATTTAAAAATAAAACCTCAAAGACAAATTACTGTTATATTAGGAATGAAGCAATTGATAAGGGTTGGTTTTTGCAAACAATAATAAAATTACAATAAAAATTATGACAAACTAAACTCTGATATTAAAAAGTACTTATACTTAGCTGGTAGAAGAATGTACTTTCATAATATTATGTATGTATAATGTATATGTATATGCATGAATTTATGTGCTATAAAAACATAAATAATAAAAATTTATTTTCAAATGGGAATTAGTGAAATTATTCATTTTAGAATATTTTTTACACAAAAAATCTTACAGTTTATTGCTAAATTGAAGATATAACTTGCATCCTGCATGGGCACAAAACATTTCCAAATGTTTTAAGAACATCTTTGGGGCTATTCCTGTGACCTTGGCGCTTGGAAACCGTTTTAAATATCCCTCTTCTGAAAGTTTGCCAGGATAGTTACATCCTTTTAATTTCATGACCTTGAAATAATTATATAATTTCGTTTAATTTAGTTCCCTGACTGAAAATAATAAATCTTTTTTTTTCCTCCTGTAAAATACTTCCTACCATTTTTATATTCTGATAATAAATAAAAAAACATTCAACATCCCGTCGTCACGAATTTATTCAGAGTAACCAAGTATACAGGTAATAAAGATTCCAAAAAAGTTTAAAAATACGTGTGTGGTTACAATAAGTGCTCTGTTTTAGTGCAATAATTAAAATCAATCAAATCATCGGAGATACTCTCTCCATCATACTTAATTCGTTTTTCTATCACAAAATCTTTGTTAAAAAAATTAATTGAGAAGTCTCACGTGCCAATGCAGACGACACAAGTACATGTAGTTTTTTTTTTTTCATATTTTGGGTGTGTAACCGTTTTTCTCATTCAAAAACCTTATATTTGGTGTTTACGTTAATTGTTATATGTAGCTTCTTACAACATTCAATCTACTATTGTTTTGTGGATAAGCGGTTGAATAACCAGAAGAACAACAATTAGAATATTTATGTATTCACTAGACTTGTGATAAGTCGTTATAAACATTTATATAGGTATGTAGGTATGGTGTAATATTTTTGTTATTTAATTATACTTTTTCTTAATCTTCTATATTTAGTCGTTGGTTAATACATAATTATGAGATGACAGCAGACAAAGAGGAGAGAGACCGAAGGTTTCAACCCCAACGACTATACAAAAACTATTATTTTCTCTTTATATATTTTTGCTTTAATACATATAATTTTTATTGTATTTAGATAAAAATCTATTTGAAGATTAATTAATTAATTCACATATACATATAAATATAGATTTATATAGGGGCCGTTACAAACCCCTGCTACTGCACAGCATGTGATGGAGCAGCAATTGTGGCCACTGGTTGAGCATTTTCAACGGCTGGTGAAACTGGTGCGTCAGCGGGGGCATTTGGGGCGACAACAGCAGCCACTGTATATGGTGGTGGTGGTCGTGCATTGTCGCTCATCATGTGCTGCATAGGCACTTCACGACCGTTATTTTCATGATTCTCATTCACTGCGTTCGTTGTGCCAACCGTGGGTGTACCCACGGCAGTGGACATTGCCACCTGATACGGTGGGGGTGGCTGTTTCATTGCTTGTGCGATTGCTTCATCGTAGTCGGGCAATAAAGTGCTGTAATCACGTTCCTAAAAATATTTAAAAATAATAATAAAAATTTTATATGTTGATTTAATCGGGATGGATGGGATTTATTTTGTTAAATAAAAACTGAGCGCACCTGTCGATTTGTAGCATCCGGAATGATGTAAGGTAGAATTGAGTGCAAATCATTGCGACGCATTGTAAGATATTTGTAGCAACGCCAAATAATGCCAATGATGTATGCCTTAAGAAGCACAACGCTCACAAAGGACAACAGCACAACAATGCTTAGCGCCTGTGGACTCAGCTTCAGCAACTCCTCACGCCATGGTAAACGGTGACTCTCATCAATGAAGCGATGAACTGAACGCAAATAACACAGATAACCGGCTGCAGTCAGGCTGAAAAACGTGACACTGAGGTTAGTGTTATTTAATATAGCAATTTTGTATATCGCCTGACACACTGTCAGCCAACAAATTTAGGGTAGGCTTACGTTGTGATGGCAAAATCGAATAATTGCAAACAGAAGAACGGCAACAGATGTGAGGGTTTACCCTTGGCAGCGCCATAAATCAACATCAGTGATATTGCGATCATGCAGAGACAAACTAATCCCCCCATGTCAACATTGTCTGAAATTTAAATATTCAGCATTATTTTGTACGTACATGGTAACCTAATAAAATTATGTTTCTCAGTTTAAGGCATTTCCTGCCAATTTGTTTAACAAATATATTTTACAAAATAAATATGTTTTTAATACTCACGATAATTGAGGGAGTGATCACGGTAAGCATATGGAGGATCAATTTTACTGAGAGGTGTCGGCAAAGATGGAGCTCCCATGTCCAAACTATTATCATCGTATCCATTTTCAAGCTCTTGCACCATATCCGGATGGCGAACGATCACGGCCAAAACGCCCAATGCAATAATGTTCAGGAACTGGAAATGTTAAAGTAAAATGAATAACGGAAAATTATAAATAAAGAAATAATATATATTGCGTGTATAAATACAAGGGATGGACAAAGCAACAAAAAAAAAATCATAAAATGGTTGCAGAGATCATTCAACTTCTTCTTGTAATTAACTTTAAATCATGTAATAAGAAAGATAGGACATATTTTAAATATTTTAAAATTCGTCCTTGTTTTTCATTTAAATCAAATTTTTGTATATTTAAAATACTGATTTTCAAAAAACTGAATCCCCAAAACCACTGAAACATTGTAAACTGTTCCAAGCTCAAAAGAATAAACATTCATCAAGCATAAATAAAATTCAGTTGAAACCTCATAAGTCATAGCATTATATACAACGTTAGTTAATTCAATAATTAACTCCAAATAGAAAATTTCGTTCCCAATGAAGACATAATAATATTTACAAGACATCGAACAAATTAATGCGACAACACGCTTATCGCCATTACTACTTATACTTATCAGCACACAAGAATACCTTACACAAAACCAATTCGAATATATCATGCAACGCAACGAATTATAGGACATAAGAATGGATTTGGATATGGTCTTTTGTTGCTGCGCCCGCCGCACCGCACCGCTACCACTCACAGGATTAAGTGTGTCCAATCTGGGACAAAACATTTATAAGCCCCCAACAGGAAATCGATATTAAGACAGAAATTTGAATTGCCAACCAAAACAAAAGCCAGAACAAAAGAGAACGTGAATTTGTTCCCATGTGACGATTTAAAAATGCAGCTAAATATTGGACCCCCACCGCAAGAAGAAAGCGGCAATAAATTGTTGAGTACCTTCAAGTAATTAGCAAAATTTGTCTAATTCGCAGGTTGAGGGTGACAAGGGCTCGATAAATATTGTAATTTCTAATTGCGCGCTACTGCAGTCTCCTTGAACTTGCGCCAAATGCCATTAAATTCGAGAAAAAGCGGTTCTAGGTAGTTTGGCATAGAAGGAAAAAGGGGGTAACGAATTGTGTGGCAATGACTTTGACAACTCACTTTCTGGTTTTGGTATTTTCAAGAATTAATTACATTTTATAAACAAGATTAATTGCTTCAAAATTAGTGAATCGTTGCGTTTGTCAGATGAATAGAAGTTATTAAACATTATAGCTATAATTAGGTAAAACGTATAGTCAATATACAATATAAATAAGAGCAGATTGTTGAATACCGAACATTATCTTCAAAAGAACAAATTCTTAAAACATCACAATGTGACCAATTTGGTTTTCAAATGATTATATCCATCAGGTATTCTTATATAAAGGGCCATCGATCGCACACTTCATTACATTACGAATAAAAGGATGAAAGCGAAAGGTCAAAGGCTCCGCTATTTCTATGATTAATGATTTTATCTTGATTGGGAATTAAGGCAACAAGAAAGTCGTCGATTCATTCTTGGCGCCACAAATAACTTGAAAGAAAACACAATAAAAATAAATTTTGCCAGATTCTTAATCACTACTCGCAGAAGTTAGAAAAACAAAATATTGTGTGAGCTAAAAAATCCTTAATGGCATGTTTATAGTTAAGTGATTCACAAAACAAAAATTGCATAGCAGAAATAGAGAGGTGCAAAATTTTTACTAGACGTAAATTATACGACTACAAATAAACTACAACTTAATACAGTTTTTCTGAGATATGAAATATATGGGTTTGAAAATTAAGATTTGTAATAAATATTAATTTAAAACATCATAATACCCTATGCCCTATATCCTATAATAATAAAGAGCTTTTCAAAATGTTTGTCATTATGAAAATACGCCCTTGAATTTTTTCATATTTTAGACCCATTTTTTGGACGTATCGGTGTTTCGGCAAGAATCTACATACCTGCTATAAATTATATACGTTGGGGTCGTATATGAATTAATATAATAACATATATACGCTACAATAACGGCAATTAACAATTTACTAATAATACTGATTTAGTTAGCACTAACTTATTATTGTGAATTGTGAAATGCGAGATGAACTATTCACATTTTAATAGATAGTAAAGAAAATATTTTTAAAACGTGTAGTAACAACAGGTTTTTTTTTACTATTAAAATATATGGGATTTTACGATTTTTTTATATTAAAATTCCGAGTTAGCGTTATTATAAAAGCTATAAAAACAATGAGTCAGCTGATGCATGGAAATTTACTGCAAACAATTATTTGTGTTTTGTGATTGTAATTGCGTCATTTGCTGTAATTCATTGTGCATATCTGACTGTTGCTAAAATTTTCAACGCTAAAAGGCACACAACAATAGACTCATCACATTATTGAAATAAATTGTGAAAACACATATTAAAATTAATTATTAATTTTAGTACTTTGACACGTATTCAATTAATGGTTAAATATGTTGAAAACTGCGCTAACTAAATATTTTATTTAATTGACAGTTAATGAGCTTCAGTCAAAAGCTTTAAATGCACTCGAATCAATTTCATTTCTCAGTTTTTTTATTTAGTCCAGCCAATCCAGATTAGACAAAAATATAAGCATTTATTATTATTATTTCGTTTTAGATCAAGTAATTAATGAAATATTAATTGTTATTTATAGAGAATTTTTTTGTGTAAATAATTCTATTTTTGAGATATGTTTATTCCATTTATTCGAAATAGTTCAACAAAATACTAAGGAATAGTTTTACAATCATAAAATACTAATCAAAATGCAACAAACTTAGGCCCACAGCCTTTCAATTATGCTGACCAACGCACTTACCTATAGAAGTTATCGAAACACAAAATGATAACAACCTTATTAATGGTAACATCATTAAGATATTATATTAAACCTAGTAAGTAAAGGAAGTTAAAATATGTATGTATATAAATTGACCGACAATGTTTATTCATTCAACATTATAAAAATGACGATTAGATATGTATATCGTTGATAAAATTAATTATAATTCACATTAACAGTTGAATGATGCAACAGTTAAATCATTTAGGTATATGGGACAATGATGCCATTAAATATATTTGCGACTTTACAAGCAAAACCATAAACGAGACTCGTCAATGCCAACTCAGATTATGGGGGTTTGACCTGTAGAGCATAAATGTATTACCATATTTATGTAACAAATAATAATTATTATGTTTAAGTTACATATCAATAAGATAACGTACGGTAGAACTGTATTGTATTTAAAAAAATTAAAATAAATTAATTCATTGAATTTTTTGTAAGCTATGAAATGAACTTCTTTCTTTTACATAAAAGACATTTTAATGTTTGGAATTGAAATGCATACAATTATTATCAAGCTTTACATACAACGCCAGTAGAATTATTTAAATTAAAATGGCAAACAAATATGGTTAAATGGAAACAGGATTACAACGTGTACCGTTACAACTTGCAACCACCACATATATGTATGTACATACATATATGCATTTTACATGTTTTACAGTTTGCACTATCTGTTTAATTTGCATAATATGCGTATCAAATTTCTAGTCGGTGTTGTTCAAATGCATTTAATATGCACGTAACGCATGCACTTTCATTGAATCCAATGTTGCATTTATCAATTATGAATCTACCCCCCCCCCCCTCCCAAATATTGATAACCGAAGCAACAAACATGTTGAATATTATTTTGTTATTATCTCGCAACCACTACACATTAATGAATTTCAAATGCTACTTACAAGATTCCACAGGCCAATCATTATTGTGGCGGTACGAACGTGCAACCCAAAGCAGCAGGTCCATTCTTTACTTCGTGCTGGTCCCATCTTGAAGCGGACTCTTAGCATTGCACGTTACACCTGTAAAATAAAATTCATGTAAATAAATAAACAAAGCAAATAATAATTTTTCGCATTATGCGTGTGCTATGTTAAAGAGAGAAGCTGCTACATGTTTTTGGGTTTATCTTCTTTGTGCCATCGTACAAGTTTGATATGAACTTTTTTTCTTTTTTTTTTTGTCTCATATGCGTTTTAAGGTCATAAAGTGGAACACAGAGAATTACACACACATGTATGTGCATAAAATAATATTCAACTTACAAAGTGCAAAGGGAGTTTTTGCGGTGCTCCGCTTAGCTGTGATTTGTTTTTAACAATCACAGCAATTCCTTGATATTCCAAATTCTTCCGTTGTTATTTGATTTGAATTTAAATTAATTTAAACGCAAAAATTTCAACAAAAATTGGGATAATAATTTTTGAGTGCGCGATTTCTTTCGATTCTTTCACTTTTTTAAAATGGTTTCCCTATGGGCTCTGAACTTCGCCAGTGTTGCCATTTGTTTCATTTAAAGCGTTGTACTAGATGAGAATTGTGATGCATTTTCGAAGTTCGAACAACGAATGATTTAATTTGTAATTTGAAATGCTCGTTCTACATATACACAGTACTTATTTTAGTATTAAATAATAATTTTGAAGAAGAACATAGAATTATAACGACTGAGGGTAAAAGAACTATAATAAACAAAATACTGTACACTTATTGGATCGCAAGAGATAAATGCATGAGGTGAGATGAAAACTGCAGCGCGATAGAAGAAAGTGCTTAAATTGTGTTTTCCAGTATTTTCTATAAATAAAATTTAATATTTCTTAAAAGACTTGATTTAAAATTTAAAAAAAAAATGTATTTCATTTTGTCGAATCTGAGCTATGAAAAAAATGCTGTCAATTTAAATTCTCCTATTTTTGCTAAATAACTTTTTTCTATTATACCGTATTTCTACTGACTTTTACACCCACCAGGTTAAATATTGGTGTTAAATAATATTCTCAGGGGTTTTTAGACTTTAAAAAAAACTTAATGCATGAGTACACTTTCTTTTTAAAATTATTTTCGGAAGATACTATATATATATGCAGTTAATTTTTTCTATATTCGAAGTACAAATTATTTCATATAACTTCTGACACTTGCAAACATATATATGTTTTTTTTAAAGAGGATATTGCGTTGACGTATAAAAAATTGCTCAAATATGCAATTTTAATATTTAAAGAAGTTTTATTGCACCAATTTTATTAAATTATATTTATTTATTGTGAAATGCTATTAACAGCTGTTGCAATCACTGTGCTGGAATTTCTCTAAAAATACACTCATCAAAATTACTGAAAAATCGTAAAACTAATCATTTCAAATTACCTCAAAATATTAAACATTATAAAAATGTTTTTAAAACAGTTACGAACAAAAAGCAACGTGCAACTCAAAAGCTCTGAAAGAAAGAAGTTGCATTCAAAAGTGCAGTCTCAGTTCAATTGCGATGTCGAACAACTGTCTGAATTGTTTCCCTCCAAATCGCCCATCTCCCAGCTGAAGGTAGTAACACACAGCAATGAAATCGTGACGGTGTACGCCGTGGACCGGCGTCCAATGTTTTTTGAAACACCCGACAACATTTTATTACCGACCGTCTACTCACTGTGGTTGATACCCACACTTGTACCCTACTTCACCACGCATCCCGATGTATTAGCACGAATGGCTAATGGTGCCGACCTAATGCTGCCCGGCATTTTACGGCAGGGACATGGCTCCTTTACATACGGCCGCCACAACAAGGGTGACTTGATGGCGGTGAACCTAACTTCTAATCGATCCGCCGTAGCAATAGGGATCCTGCCACGCTCCAGCGATGACATGTATATGTCTGGTGGACACGGTGTTGCCATTAAGATATTGCATGTTTTTGGTGATAAGCTGTGGTCCATAGAGCCATCAGTGTCACTGCAAGTACCGGTGGCTGGTGCAATTGTGGAGTTGCCAAAAAAAAACGATTTTCCCGTATTGGGCGTGGATTCGGCAAAGGAAAGAAAACCGGAAACGACTGTGGCACGATCAACATATGCTGCCCCAAACGGTGTGCAGAATCAGCCGACGAGAAGGCCTGCAGAAAATGATCAATTTCCACCAATTGGTGGCAATCCGCGAAAGCCAAAACCTCCAAAAGCTGTTGCGACAATTGAAGCCGCACCAATAGTGGCTGAGCCGATTCACATTATTGAAGATAAATTGGATGATGTTACTATTGCAGATGACGATGTTGCAGCGGAACCAGTCACGCCAGAAGAAGGAGATGTTACCGGCGATCCTGTTGGAAACATGGACGATACACTTCGCAGTGCATTTTTGACTGCTTTAAAACGTGATGGTAAAAAATTATCACTGCCATTGCTCACTAGCACTTTGTACCGTTGCAACATTGTGCCAGCAACAACCAAACAGATTGATCTGAAGCAATCCAGTTACAAGAAACTTTCAAAATTCCTTCAGGCAATGGTGGCTGAAGGTTTTATAACGATAAAGGAGGAGCAGAAGGGCGTAGAAAAGTTGCACTCGATCAATTTTGAGCACCCTAGTTTAGTGAACTTTATTCTCGAGGCAATACCACAGGACACCACAAAAGGCGAAGCCACTAGTCTTTTTGTAACCGAAATGACCGAATTGTATCTAGTCACCGAAGAGACTGCAGCTTTTTTCACCACATTTGACATGGCCATTGGTGAGGGCATTGAGGCGGCTCAAATTAAGAAATTCCTTAAAGATTATGTAATTAGACACAAGCTGCAAATGGCCGGTGATAGTCGTCGTATTATTCTCGATGACACTTTAGCGACCATTTGTCAGCTAAAGGCGGCTGAGATTGTAGAAGTGGGCGACTTGTTGCACACTATTATTGCGCGGATGGTGCACAGCTATGAGATGCGACGTGCCAATCAGGTGAAGTCTGGTAACCGGCCCAATATTCAGATGTCTTTGGCAACGCGGTCTGGCAACAAGAAGGTGACTTTTGTTAGTAATTTGGCTTTGCATGGTATAAAAATTCCGGAATTCGCCAAAGCCTGTAAGCTGGGGGTTGCGGCCAGTACGACGTTGATTCAACTGCCTGGAATGAAAGGAGATTCGTTGCTTGTGCAAGGCAATCAGATAAGGTTCATTACCAATTTGCTAACGGATACGTACAAGGTTCCAGCGAAGAATATTTCTGGTGTTGAGTTGGCACGCAAAGAGAAGAAGCAAAAGAAGAAAAAGTGATTTGTTGTTGATATGAAATTTTCGATTTTTTTTTTCTTAAATTTGTTGTAAATAAAATAATAAATGTTGTACGAGACTAATTTAAATTTAGAGTTTTTTTTCAAATCTATTATCGTTAGAAAATAATATAGTATTTTATAGAGATATCCGATGATCAATCTTTGTGGAAAATCTATTACTCAATTGGTGTGCAACCGGGGTAATCCCGGATGATCTTTTTTTATTGAAATTCATCCTTATACACTCCTTCATTTTACAGCGCGATGATTATTCTTCCTATAAAAAATATTTATGACCCTAAGCTCTTGCACAAAAATGATTAAGGTTGTCAATATCCTTTACATGGAATGTACTGAATTAGAAAATTCAAGAAAAAGCTGTTTTTTTATAAATTAAATTATATTTTATTAATTCTTTTTTTTATATAAAACCGTATTAATTTCATGTGTATAATAATAATTAATAATGATCGTAATAAAAAGCAGTAAAATGCTCAATCAAATTTCGTGTAACACTCGCACACGCCAATCATTTGTTGTTGCTCATTTCTACTTTATTATGTTTGTTTTTATTATTTGTTTATATAATTTTCATTAATTAATTTGACAGTAAAAAGTTAATGCGCGCTCCTTTATTTTGTTTGTATTACAATATATAATTTATTATGTACTCGTATATGTGTAAATATTGATGCCACCCACAAATTAGCGACACTAATAAGTGCACGCGGCATTGCAGAGTTTATAAATGAATTGTAGCCAATTAGTTTTAATACGTCGCTTACATAAATACACAAACGCAATCCATCCCTTGCTTTATTTTCAACCAAGTCCGCCCCCTCACTGGGGCTCACCTTGTTGCAATATTTAATGCATTTATTTGCATGTTGCTGCCCCCCATGTTTTTATTTACAAACTAGGTGTGAATAAAACGTTAGCAGTTTTAAAATCATCTGGTTGTTTGGGATTCTAAGTATTCATTCGAAACACCCCTAATTTAAATTTTTATATTTAAACCTCTTATTTCCAAAGGTTTTTAATTTTTTTTTTGTTTCGTAAAACTATTTTTGCTTTTACAAATGTTAGGGCAGTCACATTTTAAAATGATGGCAGTGACTCCCTGCGTTCAATATTTTAATTTAACATATTTTGTTATTATTTTAAATTTCAATTTAGATGTTTAAGTAGAATTTTTATGCGTCGAAATGTTGCCTAATTATTTAAATAGTGTTTTGCACTAATTCCATAAGACAAAATGTGGAACCAGAGATGCATTTACATTTTACACCCCCTAGTAGCTTATTATTCATTTAACGACTCCGCCTTCTTGCGTCTAATTAGTTAAATGTTTTTATCCTTATCCTAAAAACCAAAACAAAGAAATGCTATGGGTATTCCTACGCTAATAAATAGTAAATCAACATAATACAATTTTTGTTTAAAAGTTTTGTTTGTTATTAGTTTCTTTTTCTGTATAATCTGTTGGCTTTGTGTTAAAACAAATTATGTACTCACAATTTTTCTTTTTTTTTAATTTTAATATTTTCTACAATTTTCATATATAAGTTGCACTAAAATTAATTACCCTTACGAGTTACAAGACATGCATTTTTAGAATAATTGTATAATATATGAAATCAATCATATTATTATGTTATAATAATTTGTTTCCTAAAATGCGCACGTTAAAATCAGAAAATATTCCATCAAAAGGATCTGCCAGCGAATTTCTGATTTTTAAATAAAAATGCAATTAAAATCCGTAGATTCAACTAAAGATAATAATTAATTAATTGATTAATTTTGAAATGAGTAAGAATACCCCTATGCAGTTGACACAAACTTAAATTTGTTGCTTTTGCTGAATTTTGTTGTTTTGAATTAACGAAGAAAAAAACTGTTTTGCTGGTTGTTTGCTATGTGGTTTGGACAGTTGTGTTAAAGTTTATTTTGGGTGAAGAACACGGGCTCCATATGTTGGCTTACAGGAACTTGCATCTCCTCTTCTTTGTGGGCTCTGGTGGTTCCAGAGCTGCGAGAATGGCTTCATCAAAGACATTTTTCAGACCTTTCTGCAATTTTATAAAA
The DNA here is from genome assembly GCA_963854165.1 of Sylvicola cinctus. Lineage (NCBI taxonomy): Eukaryota > Metazoa > Arthropoda > Insecta > Diptera > Anisopodidae > Sylvicola > Sylvicola cinctus. Next base: position 27,364,207 of record OY974083.1, on the reverse strand, counting down.
AGGAACATAGATGAGTTCACAAATTGATCCACCCACATTTCTACCAACAAAAACACAATAATTATTTCATCTTAAAAACTGACCTGTGTCAAAGCCGAGCATTCTACATATTTGACGGCCTTCAACTCCTTCGCCAGTTTTTCGCCCTGCTCCATTGTGATTGGCTTCTGTTTGTTTTTAGCCAACTTCTCCAGTGTACTGTTCTCATCACGTAAATCTATCTGTGTGCCAACCAATAAGAATGGTGTCTTTTGGCAGTGATGCGTTATTTCTGGAACCCACTGTAACACAACAAAACGATTCATTATATTAAAAATGTAATTTAAATAACATGGGACCAATTAACACGAATTTCAAAACAATCGAAAATGCTAAGCCCAAATTTACAACTGTAAGAGAGGTATATCTTAATACAACAACTTAGTTGTGCAAATGTTGTTTTTAGTGTGAACACCCAACCGAACGTGGTTCATTGTAATGTTAATAACTGGAAAATTGCGGCTTAAATTAGCGCAAACACTTCCAATTTTAAACAAAACAATTCCGATGGTGTTCGACTATTTAGTGTTTGTTTTTTTTTTGGAAACCATTCAAAAACAGTGACCTTGGAGCGTTGGTGATTTGGGAGAAAATGACGGATTATCACGCACGTCTACACATCCGATGTATTTTCATGTACTCGTATATGCGTAATAGTGATGAAAAAGCATACCGTGACGAGGATAAATTAACATGTTTTTAATCTTTCAAAATTTTGGTTTTTTTGTAAGTGATTTTGTTGACGCAAACGATTCAATTTAAATCAAACAAATATTGTTTGTGTGTACGATTTTTATTGTAAAAATAAATTACTTAAAAGAACCTTTGTGTTAATTTACTAAATCATAACTCGAAAGTCAAAAAATTGAGAACATTTTTGTTTTGCTATTATTAAAAAGTATTTAGACTAATTTTGACGACCAATCAATTATTACCTTTTCTTTAACATTCTCAAAAGAACTGGGACTGACAACAGAAAAACACACAAGGAAGACGTCTGTTTGTGGATAAGACAGCGGCCTTAGTCGATCATAATCCTCCTGACCTGAATAATAATACAAACAATAAATTATTAGAAAATATCAAAAAGTAATGTAAAAGCTATTATAATTGCTAATAAAATTAAAATTATGAATGAAATACATTCCACCCGTATTACATTACAATAAACGATATTATACAAAAACTCACCAGCTGTGTCAAAGAGGCCAAGTGTGTAGGGCTCGCCTCCAATCATGACGGTCACCGCATAGTTATCAAACACAGTGGGAACATATTCTGATGGAAACTTGTTTGTCGTGTATGAAATCAACAGGCAAGTCTTACCGACTGCACCGTCACCCACAACAACACATTTAATGGTTTGCATTTTGTCGGATATATACGTTGAGCACGCTGAGCTGAACAGTTAGGCGTCTCTCAGGAGGTGGCTGATACTCTGGATTACACTTTCACTGCGAAATTTGTGTAGCAACTGAAATAAATTGAAGTCAATTAGTAAAAGCATAATTCTAAGAAAATGTTTTAGTCATCAATTTAAATAACTTATAGAATATGTATAAGGAAATCGCATATTTAGTTCACTGGATTAAATTCCACTTCATTTTTAATTCATTCCTTTTGTGCTTGCGACTGCAACTGTGCTGTAAATTGCGACAACCCTTGACCTTTTGAAATGACTATAAAAATAACTACAGTGGGATAATAATGACATAACTGTACAACGTTAATATGTATTAATTTAAGACTTAAAAAAATGTAGTTTCAGTAGTAGTTTCAACACTCTTTTGTTGAAAACATTTCAACTATAGATGCAGTCGTCAAATCATCGCACTTTACAAACAAATATCGCCTTTCATTGCTGAAGAATATATTTAAGTAGCACGTTGAAAACTCAAAAACAAATAAACAATACATCATTGGAATATTCTTAATACCACATACTTGAGTGATCCTCAACGCTTCACTGAATGCGAATTTCTTTTCATTTGGTCATATATTTTTCTGTAATGGCGCATATTTCTTTAGATTGTAACGGAAATTTACCAACAAACAAAAAAAAAACAAGAATTCGTGTCATGAATTCCAAATCACGTCGATTGTTTAAACTTTTTTTTCTGTTAAACCCCACCCACACATTATCTAAGTATTTTTAATGATTTTTATCTACATATCAATGATTACATTTTGTAGCGACGCCCGCAACTTAAACGGTAAACCGTAGGCTTATACCATATATTTGGGATTTGTATTTTGTGACGTTGAATCGAACAATAAATATTAGTTATTAGTAGTGAAAAATGCGTGGCGTTGATTGAAAATGTTGATACGATAATACGGTTAATTTTAAATTTATTCGTCCTTATTAAGGCTTGTGCAGTGAAAACTTCAACAATAATTACAATGGGTTAAAAAATGTATTTTTTTGAAAAGAGCCGAGTTTATATTAAACGAATGTGACATGTGTCCTTGATAATATTTTACATACTTTTCAAAAAACACTAATTCAATAAGGACTAACCAAACCTATTCAGCGATTGTGATTACTTTTTGAGAATTCTTCTCCCACAAAGTACAGAACGTTCATCAATATATATTATATCCAAGCGAGGCAATAACAATTCTGAATACATACTATATTGATTCTTCATACATGAACAATAAGGTTAACATCAATGAAGACCACTCAAAATATTGCATGTAGGGCAATATTGTTAAAATGAAAATCAAAACAAGTAGGTCACTCCAGATGTGAAGAGCCTTACATGTTTAACCGATGAGTCTTCCAACTCCTCCCACATGAAACTATGTCACACTGACAATAATTAAACATGCAAAAAAATTTGTGCGCATGGAATTTTGTGAAATTCAGTCAATTAAAATAAGAATCGAAGAAATTTATTTTTAAACCGAAATCATTCAATCACAAAACAAAGAGCATCTTTCCCCTTTTTTCTGTTTGTTCCTTTGATATTCTGCAGTCATTACTGCAATACCTTTTATTAAACAAAAATGGAGAAATATCATTGCGGTTATCAGTTGTTTGCTTTTTTTGCTCATGAAACAAATGTGAGTACATTTGCACCGACAATTTTGAGCAAAACATGACGATTGAAATGAATCGCGGCTTTATCTGATGCGCCGACTAGCGGTAATGTGCGTGGTTGCACACGGATGATATAATTGCTTCATGTTTTGCAACACATACTCGTCGGTATAGTTACTACTAGCAATTCATGTGGACAAAATTTTGAATGATTTCTTTCTTTTGTATCTTGAATACCCATAATAATAACCCAATATGGTTGAGTTCAAAAAAGTGGTCTAGAAAATAATGGGTGTGGTTACGTTCGGACGATCAAATGTCCGGAAGATTTCTCGGAAATAACTGGACGGATTTGCGCGAAATTTTGACCTCGTTGTTTTTTATTTCAATTTCACATTTCTTAAGGTTAAAAAAGTTAAGGTCAAAAAAAAAAAATTTATATTTACAATTATGTCATAACTTTATTTTTTGGAAATTTTAAAACGTATTGAAAAATATTCCGTTTCATTGCTTTTCCTGTCATCGAATATATTTTCGTTGAAACTAAATCAATAAAATACAACTACTACTTTTGGTAAATTATATATTTAAACTCGAAACCTAATAGGTAGTTCATATCACGACAAATTAATTGACGGAAAAGACAATACAAAATTATTGCGACCATAATATCGTAAAATATGTGTCCCCGCCATTAGTTGCAACATAAAACGTTATACCGCAAGCTCAATTAGATTGCTCATATAATAGTCGTACTTAACATTACCAAACGGAAACAAAAATTCCCGTCAATTAGATATTTAGATTATATTTAAATTACATAACGGTCATTTTTGTTTGCGATTTTTTAAAAAATAAAAGCACCTCTTTCATTTGCTTGTGGCTACGACGTACTCTTCATTACATAACCAAACTCATTGCGTTATTTTGAACACGAAAACAGTGAAATTTGTAGTAGCATGACTCCTTGCAAAACTAGGTATGAGTATATCGCCATATCTTGATAAATGTACAACACTCGTGCAATGCAAAATATTTGTGTGCTCAAAACACGAGGGAGAGATGTTAATAAATGGCTGAATGTTCGCGATTTACACAAAAATCTGCATGGCACGGAAATCCATTTCAGGCTTTATAACAATAAATTATATTTCAAAATGGGAAAAACAAAAGGATTACCTATTTATATTTACAAGCACAAACCATTTCTGACCTTGAAAATATTAATGGTCGTATGATCTTTTTGATTGTCAAATTTTGTTGCACTAATTTTATGCCGTTTTTTTCATTTTTGCAGCATAATTTTAATTGACATGGTAAAAAGAGGGTGTGCCACGATTTGCGGCTGCCGGCTATCTACTGAAACGGCAACCCTCCAAATTGAACTGAGGCAATGACGTGAATGGAATTCGCAGAATAACTGAATTCGCTTGATTGGCACGATCCCAAAACAATTTATTGTTTTGTGAAAGGGGTTTGAGACACAGCAGTCAGCAGTCTGTTTGTGATACAAGAAGCTACGAGAAGTCTGGCGGCTTCTGCTAGACGTATTTTATTTCATAAGTTGGAGAATGGAAGGGTCAGGGGCGACCAAATTACAAGGAAGAAAAATCAATATACAAAAATTATGTGATGGGAAAGCTTAAGAAATATTTAAACGTTATATTATTATTGGTTAGCATGGATGTATTAAAAAAAACCGGCCTAGTATTAATGTATTTCGATCAGTGGTAATAACCCAACACATTTGCAAGAAATAATATGTGTTCGTTAAATATGTTTTAACCTTGAAATATTAAACAGCATTCTTTTCTCGTTTGTATCTGCAATATAGATTTTAAAAAAGAAGCATTCACAGTTTCTGAGATAATTAAAAAAGTGACCTTGAAATAAATAAAAAACGTTTCATTGAGACTAGTGAAAATATAGAACACCATTATGAATAAATCTACAAAAATAATCAAAATGTTAAAAGACATTTTTGAGCAACCATACAAATGTTGTTCTTCATCAAAATTTAACCTTGAACTTGAACATTAAAATGTACGTACATATGCCATAAGAGATATTTCTCAAAACTACTGACGGTTGATTCTGTTAAGATTGTAGTATGCATTCTTCATTTATACGTATTGTCGTTATAGTAGTGAACTTGGGATTAACGTAAGGATGTCGAACCCAAGTGCACTGACCTATTAGAATTAACTTGACCGCAACAAGTAACAACCCAACAAACATAATTATCAAAAATGGTTTTCTCTACTTAATTTGCTTTAATACAAGCATGGATATTTGTTTGGTTTAATTGTATTGTAAAAGTGAAGAGCAAAAAAATTTAGACCTAAAAGTTTTTGATTCAGGTATCAATTTTAATTAAATAAATTAAGTTCAAAATGGAATTTTTGCTTAAAGTGAAAGTCAATATTTTATTTCTATATAACTTTCAATTACATACAAGTTTAATTATATTCTAAACAAACTAATCATTCATTCAGGGAAGCAACATAAAATTGATTTCTTCCAGACATCATGTACCAATCAACAAACACACATCCACAGCCATCAGTAAAAAGTTGCAAACGCATAATATACATAATTGCAACCGGAAACATGACACCCTCAATGCATTACACGCATACCCGTATGTGCAACAATCGATAGTTTCTGTGCATCGATTCGTTATAAATTTTACAAAAACGTCTCAGCAGCTCTCGCCAATGCGGCGGCGTCTATTGTTCGTTGGGTCGTTTTTTTTAAATATTCTTGGTAAACAACAACAGCTAGGAAAAAAAACTATAAAATTAAAGACAAAACAGACAGGCATATTAAAGAAAAAGTTCGATAACCTGACAAAGTGAAGACCTATTCAATCGGAAATGCACTTGCACACTACTGTCTCCTGGGCGAACGGAGACGTATTTGTGTCATGTGTGCATGCAAGTCGGTATTAATCGCGCTATTTCTGGTGGATATAAAATAAGCTAATGCGAGTATGTGTGCAGTATATGCGAGTTGCGACACAAAACAAAACCAAAGCAACGGAATGCAAAGCGTTCGTAATTCGTATACACAACTAAATTGCGTCTACATTATTTTGTGTTGAAGAATTCCGGAATGACAATGGCGATATGCAAATTATGCAGTTTTACATCTAACAAAAGACGCATAGGAAACTCGCAATCACGATGAATGGAGAGAAGTAGCCTGCAGCTGAAAATAATACAACAAGATGTAGTGATGAGAGCATCATATTTTGCTGAAATTCCAAATTATGTTCTTAAAAGTACATTTTCACAATGAAAGCTCCTTAAATCGATATAATATGCAGTTGCGTTGCATGTTGTTCTAATGCAATGGCGCAATACATCGCAACAGACTAATGACTTTGTTAGATGGAGTGTGCCGGTGTACAACTGCAGTGCAGCTTTTGTCACGAACACAAAATAGGGGTGGACAGCAAAATCAAAATAATCATGGTTGATTGTGTAGTAATCTTTATGACTCAGTGGTTGTAAACACAATAATTAAGCTGTGTATTCTTATCGTTCATTATCAATTATCATCATTTCGCATTTGATATACGTGCGATATTTTTTTCTAAAATCAACTCACATGACATTTTAATGACCTTGATTATTTCTATTGTGAAGGAAATAACTGTACACCTTAGTGCAAAAAAAAACAGTAACGATAATTTTTTTAAATTGTTAGGGGTCTGATATGGTTGTTTTTACATATGCAGCAGATGATCGTTAACTTTATGCATATGTATTATTAAATGGGGTCTGCCACTGAAATTAAAATGCAACATACATTTAGAGGTACGTGCATGCACCGTTTTCGCTGCAAGACGCGTGTGTACTACTTTCAGTCAGGGGTCACTTTTATAAAAATGTTCGATTATCTACCACCTTGAAATAAACACTTGTATGATATTTAAAAAATCCACAACATCCCGTCGGATGAACGTTAAATCGGTTCACGTTTTTTATCTACAAATAATACTAATTAAACGGATTTTATTCATCGTTATTGTTAAGTAATTTGATAAAACGAGATTTTAAAATTTTTAAAACAAAGGTGCCAACCAAATTGTATAAAAAAAATCATAAAAATAATCCATTTTAGTAACACAATACTATCTGTCATATAGAAAGGCCCAAAAGCAAAAACGTGCCAATTAAATCTGCTAGCAATGAAATTTAACTGATTACAAAAGAATGACGGTTACTAATTTCAAAGCTATTTGTTTTAAATTTTGTTGTGCATTTTGAGTTGCAATGTCTTGAAGTGGAACTATAAATGAATTATATAAATATCGTACATACAATTATAATAAGTTTTACAGCAATTACAAAACAAAAATTTTGTCAAGGTCGTTAGATAAGCTTTGTCATAACCTGACCAGAAATGGTCATACCGACATGCAAAAATCCAAGACGCCGTAAATTTTTTGAACAGGTTTAACCACTTCTAGTTTCCAAAATGTCATTTCGAATAGAGTACTTAACCAGTAAATAAAATCAAATGTAAAACATTCGCAAATAAGCTGAAATAGTAAACAGAACCTCTTTCACTTATTGAAGCAGGTAAATTACGTGCATACCTACGTATACGGATAACAATGTTTTAAAATACTTTATATGAATTTTTCAAATTCTTTTGAGACACACAAGAAAATAAGTCAGCAGGTCAATTTAAAACCGTTTCATGAAATTTTTACATTGAGCACAACAGGAAAACTCAACAGACTTTAATCTTATCACACACAGCATAAAGATAAGATAACAGAGGATTTTTACCTCTATAAATCAGTTTCACGGTTGATTGGGTAAAGCGCCACACACACACACACACCCAAGAAAATATGTTATCATGAAAATGATTTAACAACAAATAAATTCAAATCTTGTTGAAATGAAATATTTGTGTTGTGAAAGTGGAAAGAAATCTCAATCGCCTTGTACCGATATAAATATAAAGTCGTAACTCGTAAGTCTCCAGACGCCATCAACCAAGTCCGCACCACAAAATGCTTTTAAATCGCATACACCAGCAACATACCTAGTTATATTTGATATTTCTAATCACATTTTTTCCATTTCTCTTTTTGTCGATCAGAAATTCCAGGCCAACACCAATTTTCTTTTCAGACGACTCAAGAAAATGTGTGCAACAAATATACATACATACATACATGGAACTCCACTACACTATACGTACATACAGAAGTAGAGAATTGAGAAGTATAAAAACGCTACTTATCACTTCGCCATCGAACCGTGACTCAGTTGCCAATTTTTTTCCATTACTTCCGTTGCGTGCGATTAATTCCGAGCAGTCGCATTTATTGCATTACTAATTGTTTTCAGTACTATCACTGTGATTACCAAATGCAAAAATAATTTTTGAAACTATTTTTTCCTCCTTACTTTGTCGCCATTTTGTACCACCAATTGTATGGGTGTGTATGCGAGCAAAAAAAGTAAACGCGTCAAAAGAATTTTGCTTTCAAGTTACCAACTGTACTAAAATGCAATATCACTTATACCTTAATCTAGCACATTTCATTGCACATGCTTAATAGTTAATTTCTAATTATTTTACACTTGCACTTACAGATAAAAACACAATTTAATTTGGCTGCAACTTACTTTTGAATTTTCTTTTTCGTATAAATGGGCTGGGCAGTTCAGACTGAATATTTTGAATGACGATGATGCGGTTGCGGGCTGCCAGATGTTAATTTGTGTTATATATAGCTAGCGGTACAAACTACACACAACTATACACATTTAGGCGTTGATTGTGCGGTTTTTGGAACCGCGGTGTTTCGAAGGGGAGCAACTTATAATTATATATATTAATACACAATCATCATAATCATCCATTTCATGAAATTTCCCAAAAAAAAAATAAAAAATTTAGACACCTCCTTGGTGTGTACGAAACCCGTTATACACATTTTGGAATTGTTCAAAAATTGTCCTGTAATTTCCAAATATAGATTAAATTTTGAATGCACAATGCACATTATTATCAAGGCATACAAATTACAATAGTAATTACATTTAAATACATGCACACTTACAATTTTACATTTGAATATATACTAATTATTGATTGTTTTGTGCACTCATTCTTTTTGTGTTCAATAGTTTGAAATTTAATGTCGTGACACTCTAGTATAACAAATTCAAGGAAATATAAACAATTATATAAAAACATAATAAATAAAGTGTTGTAAAGTGGAACATTATGTTTGGCATTTTACTGAATTTGAAGTTTCAAGGTTGAGATAATCTTTTCAAACAATAAATATCATAATAAACGATACATACTTGTATTACGGTGAATATTTTAAATATTGGTACATACATTGTAATTTGTTTTCCGTGTAAAGTCAAATTTAAACATAAATTCGGCATCGCTGATTTCCACACGTGCGCTGGTGCGAACTGCGAACGCTTATTGTTTTTTGACAATACGTTGCGGTACAATTTTGCTGCAAAATATCGGAATCCGAAAATTCTAAAGTCTGAAATACTTAAAATTTGGTGCTGTCAAATATTGACTGCGAATTGCGATTTAAAGAATCTAAACCAAAACGGAAAAACACATTGTTGCTGAATCGCATGTTGGAGGCACAAACTATTTTAATCCAACAATTTTCATGTGAGTTCACGCATCCTTTTGCTTACTTCTCAAACAATATCGTACCATTGCTCAACACTCATAATATCTATTTGCAGCATACATCCACAAAATTCGATCCAAAATGCGCGAAAACACACCGCCGGGATCACCTTTTGGTAGAGGTCCGAGTGACGAACCGCCGCAGGAGCAGGACGACCTCAATGAGATGGTGTACATTGGTGACATTGATGATGTCATCGAAATGGGCCTTGACATTCCGTCTGATAGTGATGATGACGATGAAAAAAGTGAACCTCCACCTGGTGGCGATGCGGATGACGAAGGCGACATGGATGAGCAAAAATTACCAAACAGAGATGACTCATGTATAACATTCCGCAAGCATGACGCCCCAGTCTTTTGTGGTGATTTGCATCCCACTGAGGATTTGGCCGTTACCGGTGGTGAAGACGAGCGCGCATTTGTGTGGACCACCGACACTGGTGAGGTTGTTTTTGAAGTGACAGGTCACAAAGACTCTGTAACAGGTGCGGAATTCAGTTACGATGGTACGTACGTGGCGACTGGAGACATGGCTGGTGATTTGCAGGTCTTCCGTGTGACGCAGGAATATAAAAAGGTTTGGGGTTTTCAAATGAGTGACATGAGCTGGATGCGTTGGCATACGGCGGCCAATGTTTTGTTTGCTGGAGGGGAAACTGGGGAGATTTATGTGTGGCGTATACCTTCTGGTGATTGCAAAGTGTTGCAAGGCGACGGTTCGAAGTGTGAGGTAGGAAAATTGACAGCTGATGGAAAGAAACTGGTTGCTGGCTACTCGAACGGCACGGTTAAGGTGTGGGATATTAAGACGAATAAATCCATTATGGAGATTATACCAGAAGGCAATCCGATGGCACATACATCTTCGGTTATTGATGTTGCCACAGACCGTGATAATGGACTATTTCTGACTGCAAGCGATGATGGAAATATAAACATTTGTTCAAATACTGGCATTGTCACACAATTGCATCCAAATGCTGGAGGAGTTGAGTGTGTTGCTTTTGCTAAGGATTCAGAAATCAAGTTAGCTGCAAGTGGTATGTTTATTGCATTTTTTTAAATTTAATTTTTTATTATTTTTGTATTTATTTAGGTACTTTGGAAGGTAAAGTACATTTGTGGGATGTCTCAAAGCAAACAGTTCGAGCGGAGTGTGAAGTGACACACGACACCAGTGGCATTACAGATCTTTTGTGGCTACCCGAACAAACGTTGCTTTGTTCCAATTTATCCGGCGCTGTAAAAGGATTCGATGGGAGGAGTGGTCAGCAAAAGTTTGTTCTTTTGGGACATGAGGCAGAAGTCTACACAATGAAATATGTTGAAAGTAAAAAGTTACTGCTTACTACTTCTGAGGACAACACCGCTAAATTGTTTACTTCGTTTCTCATTTAAAATTCTATTTTATGTCGCACATGTTTTCTTAATGATTGTATTTTTTTTTAATACACCCTTGTTTTTTTTTTGCATTATTAAAATGGATGTTGTAGCCTTGAACAGATAAGAATAAAATACATATTAATAAAAAGTTTATCGACTTTTGCAATTAAAAGATACAGTAATAACTAATAATGACTTTTAACTTAATTTTCATTCCTATGCTTAAACATACATACAATTTTTTACATTAGAATTGTAACTCTGCAATTAAAGAAGAAGACATACCGAAAACCTATAAATATTTTAAATAGGTTTATAAAATTTTACATCCCAAGGAAAGCTGGTATGAGACGTTTCTAAAAAAATAAATTTGAAATATCAAAAAAAAACAATAACTTCGATGTTTTGTTTTAAGCTTCGGGACGTTAAAATATTAGAATTCTCCAAGGTTAGATTTTGTTCTGGGTCTTCTCATACTTTCATGTGAGTTCACGCATCCTTTTGCTTACTTCTCAAACAAGTAAGATATACCATTGCTCAAAACTCATTATATCTATTTGCAGCATACATCCACAAAATTCGTAATATAGTGTTAGTAAAATAGCTCACCACAATTTTATTTTCTCCTTTTCCATCCAGCACGGTATTATTGCACCCGATATTAAATGGGAGAGATGAAATGACAAAGAGGAATGAGAAGTTACCGTTAATTGTGTAACACCGCACTCGAAAATATAGAATTTTTATATAATTAGAATTACAATATTTTCATTTAAAATTGAAAAACTGATGAAAATCTTAAGGGGTCTTGCATGCAATATTCAAAATGAACATCCTACGATTTTATTAAATATTTTGGTCAACTTTTAACGGAAAAAAATTCGAACTTAATTTAAAATTCATTTTATTTAGATAGTAAATATATTTATTAATTTTGACATTGAAAATGATAATGCCTTATTAAATTTATGTTTTAACTGATTTTTGATCAAATTAGTATTATTTCGCAAGTAATTGTAAATTGGCCTTGAAACATAGATTGTACGACCTTAGAATGTTCAGCAAAAATATCAATTCTTTCAATACCTACAAATTTGTGATACATTCCATGTCTCAGAATCGTAAAACGCAGGAGATATTGGATATTTCCTGTTTCATCCTTTTTAGGTTTTAGGTTATTATTATAAAACCTGATCGAATTTTATACTATGATGTACAGCAATTTTATGCAGAACAACATTACGGATCACATTTGAAAAAATTAGCAAATTTAAATGACATCTTAATGGAGAATTTAGCAAAACCGCAGTTTTTCGCCAATAACTTGATCTTGAGAGCGATTTCGACCTTGAAACTATATGTAACTCTTTTTGGCTAGGACTTACACATTACATACAAATTTGATGCAATTTGGTTAAGCCGTTTAGAAAATATAAGACTTTTTATTATTTTACGAAATTTAAATTTTTACGCTGAAAATCGTCAAAACCTGATTAAATATCACTAGTAACTTTTACTTAGAATTTCGACTTTTTTGTGACAAAAATAATTTTTTTTTTTAGAAGCACATACAAAATGTTTTACTGATTAAAATACAACTATTTTTGGTATTTTGGTGATTAAATTTTTATCAAGGATTCTTCTTAAAATTGCTGTTAAAAATTAAAAAACTGATACCACCTGGTACAATACATCCTCAAATCTTCATGATATAAAATTCTCTCTTTCAACATGCGTGTGTTTAGGTGTGGACTGTGGAGTCAGGAGTGTGGGGTGTGCATTGTGGACCACACCAATATTTAGCCAATTGGAATATGAAATTATTACGCAACTATGTTAAAAAGTCATCACGCACACTATTAAGGAATATTTTTATATTTTGTTAGACAAGTGAGTATAGGCGGCGTGTATAGTAAATAGTAATGTTATTAATTTTATTCCATGTTTTCAATTACATGGTGAATAATATTTTTATGTGTAAAAATATGTTTTTTTCGAGATTTTTAAATAAATTAGCTATTACTCAATTCTCATTGATAGAAGGTGGGAATTGATCATTTTGTAATAAATTATAGCAGCCTTTCTTGTGAGTGTAGAGGAAAAACTACTCATTTTCATCTACTAGCTTCCTTTTAAAACTAAATAAAGAATACTGTAAATGATAAATGGACTAAAAATATTAACTTCTACCACCCAGAAAAATCTTTTAACAAATTATCGTAAAGGAAATTTTTTTCAAATAATTAGATTAAGTCACGAAGGTATTAAAAATACAAAATTTAACCGATTAAAGAAATGAATTGCACAAAATAATGAAGCTAATGTAGCTTTTAAGCTGCTTTAACGATTTTTAAGACATCACTTTTTAAAATTCTTCAAAAAATATATTTATGCCCTTGGGGTCGTATAAAAAAAAACAGCAACCAATCATTGCAGTTAAAAATACAAATTAATAAAAATCAAGCAAAAACACCCTGTTGTTGAACCACATTAAACTCGAGCCATCCTCATAAGCTGAAACAATTAAAAATTGCAGATTTTTATAAGCGACACGCATGTAGTGGTCAGTTATTAGGATAATTCTGGTGTAGCTCGTCGCTCGAGTCTTTAGTCTATTCAAATTTGTGATAACTTGCAGTTACTATATACCTAGGTATATGTGATGTATAATTTTACGTAATAGTTCGTATACACTCTTTGATTCAGAAATAACTCATTCCCAAAAACTGTAAAATTCTGAAAAACAAAGGAAAATTACAATTAAATCAACACGAGTTCATTGATGTTTTGTGAATTTTTATTGTTGTATTTTTTCATAACTTTATGGCGCGCATTTTTAATATTATTTACAATTTGCAGTGCAATAATTTTATGTTTTTAAATAATTTTTTTTATTATTTGACCGACATCTAACGGCACATAAGGCTTTTTTAAAACTGTTTTTACTTATTTTTATTTTTCTGTAATGTTTTTCTTTTTGTTTGTTTTCATAATAGTATTTTCTCTTAAACCTAAGTTAATTTGTTAAGTACAAGTAGTTATTGCTTAAGTAAAATAATTAATAAAGGGAGATGCGTCGCGACGTTCTCCGTTTATTAGATATTATAATCGATTTGTGTTGTTGTGTTGTTTTTAATTGTGAGGACTTTGTTCTTTCGGTTGAGTAGGAATGGTTTTTAGAGCTGACTACGCAGAGTGTACAAAAGAAAGAGATTTGTTTGTTGGTTTATTTTATAAGTAAATGTTTTCAGTGTTTCTTTTTTTCTCCATTTTCGTTATTAATATCAATAAAAATATATAGAGACAGACGTTTTGTTTTAGCGAGATGTACAGACGATGTTGAGTTTGTTTTTTTTGAATTGTTTGTGGTAAATGGTAATGATCCAATATAATTAAGGTAAATTCTTAAATGATTTGGTTGATTGACATAGTACGTTCCTTAGCACAATTTTATATTATGATTAACTGTTATTAAGTAGGACTTACGAGAATTGTGTGGGGGAAATTCATTGTGAAATTTTGTTCAATTTTTTAGTGTAAAGATTTTTTTTTTAATACATAGTTTTATAAATGTGATGATGTGGCGTAATTTTTAATGCAGTAGCTGTGCAAGCTGCGCCTTTAGTATGTAAATTGATTGCATTATGCAAAGTATGGAGGAGAGTAAAGCCGACATTGCGCGAATGAAGGTGGAGCTTTTAATTGTATTGATTTGTTTGTTTGTTTATTGATAGTTTAACGATCAACGGTATTTATAAAAATAAAAACAAATCACTGCCGCTTATACAGAAGATTGCCTGTGATTAAACTGATTTTCTAGTTATGCTGAGAATTGAATTACACAAGGGTTGATGAACGATTACCCTTACTCATACTAAATCGGCTTGTTTTTTTATAGGAAGGAATGTTTGATAAATAAAATTAAATATAGTACAAATATCTTGTAAAGGTTAGGTGTTAAGAAGGCGTTTTCAATTGTTTTGGGAAAAACGTTATTTTAATTGTTTAATTAATTTGCAAAAAAATTAGCTCTTTTTTGCTTTAATTTGAAAAAAAATTTCATTTCAACTTCTATGTATGTAATTGAAAATTATTTAAAATAATTGCTCTACTTAAATAATTAATTAATCTTTTATTTATTTTTGTTTCATTTTTCTTCAGCAAACCTATCGGATGCATTTAATTGTATTTTATTTAAATCTAGTTAATTATCAGTTGAATGTCAACAAATAAAATTCGCGTCACACATACAAAAACATAAAAACCATTCTCATATTACTAAAGGGATGGTCGCGATTATTTATGTACATGGTTTGTTGTTGTTGTGCTTATAATGCACAAATAGCACTGAAGTGATTAATGCAATAGTATTGTGTTATTGCCCACCCATATTGGTTTAACAATTGTAATTAAATATTTTAACAAATCGAAATCTTTTCTAATAAGTTATAATAAAGTGTAATTAATAAATAGTAGCGAATCATTTCAACATTTTTATTTTTATTTACCAACAGCCATTCCAATTTCGATTTTTTTTTTCATATTATTTACAACATTTTATCGAATAAGTGTCTATCATTTCTTGCTGGCTTTCATTTATTGGAATTTCATATACTCGTCTTTTTATTCATAATATACTTAAAAACTGCATTTAGTTTAGTACCTATGGAAATACTTGACGGGCTTGATTTTGTTTAATTTTTCGTTTTCTCAAAAAAATTAAATGTTGTTTTAAATTCAATTGATGCTGGCAAATTAACATTGTGTGTCATTTTAAAAGAGCTCTGTGGTCACTTTTGTGTTGTGCTGAAGTCTAAACAAGGATTAAAAAAGGACTTCAAAGGAAAACTAGATCATGTTAATATTACTACAAGAACTATTAAATCCAAATTGGTCATTGGTGGACATAATTATTGTAAATTAAAGTTTTTATTGCTGATTTAAAAACTCCCAAAGTTTTACTTTTCTGAGACATTTAAACTTTATTGTATTTTTGTGGGTCTTCAAATTGCATTCAATTTTTTTTAAAATGACTTTTTGTATGAAATGTCTTAGCACGCAATGCCAATTCGACAACACCCCTTGCTTGTCAAGTTGTCCAGAATACTCTTTTGTACCATACGCATTTTCAAAATTATTTACATACTACGTATTTTGATATCAATTGAATCGTTAATGAGATTTTCTTCATCCACATCTAAAATTTGTGGCTGTGAAATTATTTTTATATATTCCTAATTAACAAAACGACGCAAAATTTTTTTTAACTAATTTATATGTTCATTAAACATTTGTCTAATTGTAAGTCTTTTAAGTCATGCGAACTGAAGAAAATGAATTTGTAATTTTCATTTAATTATTATTTCTCTACTACATAGCAATTCCATAGTCAGATCAATGCATTTCATTATTTAGAAATTAAAAGGTAACTAATTAGTCATATCACAAAAGTAAATATTTTTACCGATCTACGAAATACGAATCAAATGAATTAAAAACTATTTTAAGGTGGAGTGGGGTTGGTGTGTTTTGGGTTGGGATGTGAGATGTGAGATGTGAGATGTGGTGGGAGGGAATGTTAAAAGCTCAGCATTACATCATCGAAGCAGACAACACCAAGCGGCAGCAGTGAGTTCCAAAAATCTGTAATCTGTATCATTTTGGGTTTTCGCAAACACCGAACTGATTGCGACTGTGTTATGGTGATGCTCGTAAATGCTAAATGAGTCCTTTGATGCCTTAAATCTATGTATTATATTTTATATCATTAAAGTTTGAATGTGTCACATTTTATGTTATATAATGGTTGAATGTTGAGCTTGATGCATAAAGACAAACCCAGCTACATTTCAAACTGCAAAATGAAAAAGAAAAAGAAAATTTTCTAGCTACAACTACTTTATTGCTCACTGCTGCTATTGTCTGCTTGATGACGTATCAAAATTTTGGGCTAGAGAAACTCTCGTTTTCGCGTTGTCGCCGGCTGTGTGGGAGGGACATTGGACGATGATGATGGCAAATCGGTTTCAAGTAAACGCGCCTGTTCGGGACTAAGCTTTGGGGGTGCTGGTGCCTTCCTGCTCTTCGAGCGACGCTTTCGAAGCAAAATAGGCCCAAGCCCATTACCCCCCGAGCTAGTCCCCGGATTTGCGGATGACGATGTCGACGACGTTGATGGTGCACCACCGCCGCTGCCTCCAGCACTACCGCCACCACCACCACTACCACTCATTCCACCACTTGTGCTCGGTATCGATATTGTGGTAATGGTGGCGGCTACCGCTGCTGTTGCTGTCAATGACATTGGTGCGGCAGTTAACATTGTGGTCGGAATTGTGGGTATTGACTCGTCACCGGGGGTAGTCTGTGACGATGAGGAATCCGGTGACAGTCGTTTCACTAACTCTGTGAGCAGATCCTCGAGCTTACCGATGCGCTGTGACATTCGTTGCATCTCAAGGCGTACATCAACTTTCATATCAAGCACTGTGGCAATGAGGTCGCGTTGTGCTAGCGTCGGCGCCGGCTCCCGCAAGCCCGTGTCATATGTGTCTGATGTGGTTGCTCTGGATGAGGCCATCTCAATTTGTCGTTCGCGCTCCAGCGAGAGATTGCGTTCGATGGCGATGCGATCGCGCTGGGCTGCCGTTGTTTCCAGCAGGCGATCACGTTCGGTTGGAGTGCGCTCTGATATTGAGGCACGTTGCTCACGCTCCACCTGAAGTGTTGTCTTTTCGCGGATTGGCGCTGGTGGTGAGGGATCCGCTTCTCCAGTTTCATCGATGGTATCCTGACGGGCCAACGTTGCAGTGCCTGCTGACAGTTTTGGTGCCTTCGGAAATACCTTTGTGGATTTTGTTAAAACGATACATTGATAGAATTGGTATGATATTTTGTGAAATATTGAGTTATTACTTTATTGCCTTGTCCTCCATTACTACTGGATGTACTACTTTGCCGCCCTTGGGCACTTTCACGCAAACTTTCACGAGCGCTTAAACTTCTTGAGACAGCTACTTTTGTGCTGCTTTCGCTAGCCGAGTCAACACTGGAGCTGCCTAATAAGCGTCCCCATTTACTCGCGCGTGTACTGCGTGCCGATGGTGGACCTGATGAAGGAGATGGTGAAGGTGATGGTGATGGAACGGATGATAGGACGCGAGTATCTTCTGTTAGGGTTAGCTTTGCGGGTAACTGTAAGGAGGTTATTTATTATTAAATTTTTTAAATATGTAAAATGTAAAGAGAATTGTTGCACATTGTTTTTAGGATCCTACTTCTAAAAAGCCCTTAAATTTAGTTATTTAAAGAGAATTGAAATAGAACATTGACTTACGGTAAGAGTCCACAGATAAAGCCAGTGTTGTGATTTAATTTAAAATATATTAATCCTCAAAAGAAGAAAGAAATAAGAATCACAACACCGTAAGCAAACAGGCAAAACTATATCGCTCATATGCGGCATTGGAAGCGTCTAGTTGTATAGTATTCGAGGTGGTAAAAAGTAATAAAATCGTATAAGCACCTTTACCTTGCCGCGTTCGGGGTCAGCTTCACCTTTTTCCGCATCACTGGGTGCTGCACCCTCTTTGGACCCTTGAGGTGGCTGCGGTGTGCGTCTAAATTTGGAAAATATCTTTCGCACTAAATGATCTTGATTAGTTGCCAATTGTGGCTCGTTTTTCCGGCGCTCGGCCAACTCTTTCTCGCGCTTCACATCAGCCACTTTACGGAAGATAAGGCGATGCCTTAAATTATATGTGAGTACTAAATTTCTAGCGAAGCTATTGGCGAATGCTTGATAAAAATCTAAAACTTCAAGCAGCTTATCGCGTTTGATTGCGTGTAGATCGCAATAAGTTAAAGCTCGAACATTGGCCGCACTCTGGCCGACGGCTGAGTCTTTCCAAAATTGATCACCAAAGACGTCGCCCTTTCCTATTGACACGGTGATAATTGTATAACAACACGAACGCATATATAGTGGTTACAAAAATTTGTTTGTTTTTGTTCATATTTGTACATAAAATTCAGACCACCATCCTCTCATGTATACAATTTGCAAATTCAAAATTGATTATTTTACACAAACATGCCGTTTGTGATATTTTGCTGTATAACGAGGGATGGTTGGCATGAATATTACCTAATATTGCAACAACTTCATCGTCCTGTATGACCTCAAGGCTGCCAGTGACAATAAAGCACAAACTGTCTATACTCTCGCCGGTGTGATACAGCAGATCACCGGGCGCCGAATGCGACATCATAAAATGCATTGCGAGTGCACGCAAGCAGCCATCTGAAGCAAGACGAAAGGCGGGATGCTCATTGAACACTTTCCGATTTAAATGGACGCAAATATCTGCCTTCATATCTTTGGGACAGTAGTTGAGGACCTAGATGGCACGCGGAAAAAGTCAAATTCAATATCTATTTCATCTTTGTACGGGTACAAAAAGCGATACCACCTTCTCCGTGTCCAAACCCTTAGTCATTGCCCAGGTGGACACAACGTAGTCCATGACACGCTCGCTCAGCGCCTTTGGCACCTCATGCAGCTTCATAAACTCACGTACATTGTTTAGCATGTCGTGATACTTGGCTGTCGCTGATGTCATTTGCTGAATAATTGTGGTCACATGACCAAAAATTGTTGCGTACAAAAGGGCTACAATAATTACGGACAAACTGACGCTTTAAATTTTGGACCATTCTAAGTGTGGGAAGGAGTTTTACTGATTTTATTTTTTTCTATTATTTTTTTTTGGATTATAGCTCATTTTTTAATTTTTTTTTTACATTGTAAATAATTATTTTGAAAAATTTATAATCTTTTAAAATTGTTATTGAATTAAAAAAAAGAAATTTCTGTTTTTAATTTACTTAAATTATCAATAATAGTTAAGAAAGACAAATTTAATATTAGGCTTCAATGCCCACAATTAGGTACTTTAAATCAATAAGGAGCTTTTTAATATCAATATTGTATATAATATACAAACCAATTAGTTGAATTTATTACTACCTTTGTAGTACATCGTTTTGTTATATTTTATTTGATTGACACTGAAGGGCATCCTAATCAAAAATCTACGGGCAAACACCATAGCTCGGAAATTACGAAAGCGTATCCTGCACTGTACGAGGAGCAGATCATTGCGATATTTTGAATGGACGATGAGTCTTAAGGCAATAATGCATGTGATGTGCTTTTAAATCAATATGATTACCAATATGTCCTTTTCAAAAATGTAATTCCGTTTAAATTTGTTTAAAAAAGTCAACCCATTTTGTAACCAGCCAAGTACACTTCTGCCGAAAGTGTTATTAGTTTTGTTTTTTGGTATTTCAATGCCTAAAGATGATGTAGATTCATTTTAAAAATACATACAAATTCAAGTTTATATGTAGCCAGGTAACTCCTCAACGATTTTTTCACATTTCAATTTTTTATATTGAAAAGAACATTTAAGTTTTATGCAAAATGGGGGAAACGTGTTGTATAAAGTTCTGTGATATTCTTAAATGGTTGTCAAGTAATTCTGTTAAACGATACATTCAGCAAAGTCTAATGATTATTGATGAATTGAATTCCGCAAAGGGTGTGTAACTTTGCTGAATATACCGCTAATAATAAGGATTAAGGAGCAATTGTATTGATAAGCACTTCATTCAGCATTACTGCACATTAAGAAACATCATAATGAAATGCTCAACTTACAAACCGAAAAAATACCGAACAAAAAAAAAATTCTAAATTAAAAACAAAGTGAACAAAAAAAATAAATAAAAAATTCATCAGAATTACCAAAAAAGTTTTTCAATTAGTTAGCGTTCATACTTGAGCGTCTTAAGTAAATACATACAACGTACAAACACTATATGTGGGTAGTGGGGTACGATGCTTTCCATCTCAAGTATTTCTTTACAGAAATGCGTTAAATTTTGCACATCTCGGCCTTCAACTCTACAGAACAACTAGCGCAATCTCAAAGCCGTCTGTGTTTTTTGTTTTCATTCATTGTTTATACTCAAAATTCTCAATCACTACCAAACACAAATGCCGTTTTCATTATTTTTAATGCACATATATTATTATTATGAATAGAGGTACTCGTATTATGATACGTGCAGCAGGGACGGCAAATATCCATCTCTAGCTAGCAATAACGGTGAATGCACCAAAACCAAACGATTCTGAACGACAATTAAATGGTTTGTGTAAAGCGAGGGAAAATTCATGTGTGTATAATTTTTAATTAATCTGTTTTGAAAACCCGTTAATTTTTGTTTATGGCGCGGTTTAAAATAAGACGTGGCAACGGAACGTGTCGAACACCGCACCTGCAATTATCATCATGCAGATGGTGAACACCTTCTCGTTGTCCGTCTCAGCGGCTACGTTGCCGAAACCCACCTGCAAATTAAACATCGATTTATTTTTAGCAAATTCGAACGTTTTCAACTTAAGTTGCCAGTTCAGGCGAACAACTCGTTTTTCTCTACTTGAAATTGTATTTTGTTTGGGTTCAGCATTATACTGGGGGATGAATTTTTAATTATTTTTAGGTGCCTTTTCAGAATTAGGCCATAAGTTTCCCGACTTATTAATAATTTAAATTAAAGATCAAATTCATATTCAAATTGACTTCCACCCAAATGCCTCACCCAAAATGCAATTTATCCTGAACAAATAAGTAACGTGAATTTTCATTAATGCAATGCACATTTTGTTAATGTTTTTTTTTTGGGGATCCTCACCGAAGTCATGCACGTCATTGTGAAATACAGTGCAGTGACATACATCGTCTTTCTCGATGGACCGTTTATTAATTCGGGCGCATTTGTCTCGTTTGACCACATATACGAATACGGACTCTGAGTGACATTCGCAAGCTTCCACAGCCAGCTGTATTGGACCTGCAAATTGTGT
Organism: Sylvicola cinctus; assembly: GCA_963854165.1. Classification (NCBI taxonomy): domain Eukaryota; kingdom Metazoa; phylum Arthropoda; class Insecta; order Diptera; family Anisopodidae; genus Sylvicola; species Sylvicola cinctus. The sequence continues at coordinate 27,342,104 of OY974083.1, read as the reverse complement.
GTGGTTAGACACAAACTGCGATCATATCAAATTGAAAAATAATAAAAAAATAATATGTTTGAAAATGTACAAAACGAATTAAAAATCATTAAACACAAGGAAAGTATAATTGTTAATGTAAGTTAAAACATAAAACTGTATTCTGGAAAATTTTACTAAATACAAGAAACGGTAACAGAGGAAAATGATGTAAAAAAACATAATATTCGAAAAGGCTCGCCAAATGAATAGCTACCCCATTGTCAGCATCACTTCGTCCTATTGAGTACCAGATGCATGCCAGCCAATGTGCCACCAGCATGTAGAAGCATAGCAGCAGTATAAGCATGGCAGCGCCGTACTCAAGGTATCGATCTAGTTTCCGGACGACACGACCCAATCTCAACAGTCTCACCACTTTTAGGGCACTGAACAGTGAACCGATTCCCTATATATTTTTGAAATTACAATGCACCGGTCGTTATTATTTTGTGTGGTTGCAGGTAACTAATGCACATTGCACCCCAGCTATCGAAATGCAATAACTGCAGTACATAAACATCAATAGTAACTAATAACTATTGAGTGTTGTTGCCATTGCACATCGCCATAGCGTAGCTGGGGGTGGCATTTCTTGTTTTTAAGTGGTGTTAGTTAAATATGTATGTATATAGAAATTCGGCGACTTACATCCTCATCATGGTCGAACGCATTGAATACATCGTAAGGCAAACAGCTGAGCAAATCGATAATAAACCATGATTTTAAATAGTTCATGCGAATCACTTTTGGATCACTAACAACTTCGCCACCGGGTCCCACAAATGTTGTATGAAAATTTAATACTGCACGCGTTTGGTAAACCGAAAACAAGAATTTCGTGTTGGGGGTGTGTTGTGTGTTGAGAGAGAGAGAGAGGGATGTGTGGTAATGTGTGGGGAGATTGAAATTGTTGGTGTTAGGGATCATTTGGTGGAATTTGTGAACGTGGAGGAGGGTGGTGGTTGTTGGCACAGTTTTTGTGTAGCATTTTGTGTGTAGATCCACCACGAGAGATGTGACATCATTTTGTGTAAATTTTTTGAAAATATTTTAGTTCTGTATAGAAAATTATTTTGATTTGCTTTGAAAAATTTACCAATGTCTATGAAAAAGATTACATCTACAATTGAATCGACTACTAACAATGAAACATCCTCTGAGGTTTTATTTTTGAAGGCTACGTTGTATGGTACCTGAAACATATACGAAATTCCACATTGAACGTCAAGCGCTATTTAATGAATTGTTTTATAGTTAAGTAGTAGTACGTAAGAAACAGGAGGAGCATTTAAACTGATGAGCAAAGAAATTTCTAAAACTATGTTTAATGGGAATTTTAGGAATTTTCATCTGTGAAACTATTTACTAATTTAATTTGACTAGCTATAATATGTATAGTAACTATATGGTTACATAAAGGAGCTTCAGGACGAAATAATTGACATTACAGAGGACATTGTAAGTTTGCACTGAATTGTTAAATTTTCATCAGGAACTGCATGTTGGCTGGGGACATGTCCTATTACACTACATAGTGACTGTATAGCCTGACATTGAACCGCGAACTAGCAATGAAGAAAAGACGTGCCTTACTGAGAAGTTGCTTGTAAATATTTGTTGCGTACAAATAAATCGCTTCTTTTAATAACTTCGGAATTTTAACCATTTTTATTTTTTACATTTGAATGCCTTTAAACTGATTCCACTGGAAAAGAATATGTTCTTACAAAGCTGCAATACAATTATGATCCTATAGCATTTTTCTAAATAATTGAGATTCTTTCAAAAATCTTAAGTTAATGCATTTTTTCCAAAGATAAGTTAAGTCACAAAAATATTTCCGATGTCCTTTAGAACCCCCCGACTATCAGTGAATTTAATTCTCAAAGCGATCTAATGAAAATTTGCTGAAGCTTTCCTTTGGTTTTGTATTTATGTTAATGGCATAAAAAAAAACAAACAAGCAAGTATACAAGCAACATCATACACAATTCACCATCTAAGCCAACGAGTACACAATACACCACATGTTATTGTGGAGAAGTGGTCCCCATGGGTGTGGCGGCTCTGACTCTAGTGCGACTCAGATGCGGAGGGATGCCATCTACAGCAGCGACAAGCAAAACACACAAGTTTCCCACCCAATACACTACACATGTATGTAAGTTTGTGCACTTCGTGCTGGGGGAATTAAACTGCCTTGTCAGGAGATAATTAAAAGTTTTCATGCGAACGCTTATACGTTCATAATAATTATGTGTGTATAATATGTACATATGATGTGGCGAAGACATGCCTCGCTCTGCATGATTGTATCAACGGTATATACATATTCCTTAATGACCTCCGCATTTGCAGAGGATGGATACACTTGGTGTGTTTATAGACAGTGGGAACAGTTCATACACAAATACATCATGCAACATGGCGTTTTCTTGTGTGCCCATGCGGCTACGTGCGGTGGCGAATCGTGATTCGGTATTTAGGAGAATGCAGATTGCAGAGATTTATGAAGGTGTTGACACACTATTTTTGTTGGATGGGGACCCACATGTTTATCGCACACAAGGGGTGGGGGCTGTTTTGTTTTTTTCTGTGTTTAAATTAAGAGTGAATTAAAATATGGAACAACTTGAAGTGGTCATTAATTTACATTTCGAGTGCCTTTATATGTGAAGTGCAGAGTGCGAAGCTTTTCATTTAATACAAAAGATGTTGTTTGGAGATGAATCACTTGAGAAAAATAGGGGTTGATGCTGTGTTCAACATAGTCTTTTATTGCTGATGCAGTTAATTGTGTGTTGTGATATAGGACATCAATTAATCGGAAAATTTGAGACCAATTTTGGACTTATTATCGTAAAATATATTTTCCGGGCATTATTTATGAGAAATTTGCACACAACATATCCCATGCATCAAATTTAGAATATCCTCTGTATTATCTGTCTACAGTCAACAAATGAAACATATTTATTCTAAGCTATAATGCACTTAATTTTAAATTAACAATTGATAAGTATAGTTGGAGGAAAGGTACATTTAACTGCATTTAAAGTATTATAACTATTTCATATTTTTTTGAGAAAAAAGAAAGCTTTTATAGAAAAGACACTTAGCATTAAAAAAATCATATAAATTGAATTTGATTACCATAATCGCTGTATAAAAAGTTAAGCATAATATCACCCAATCCCAAATTGCTTTAAATGCACAATAATGCAATAATATGTGTGGTGGTGTTTTAGGTGCTTCCTGCCTGTACTGTGGCATTATGTCCGCACTTAATGACATCATCTGCGGTTTGTTAACGAGCAAATTGTTATCGTCGTTAGTGGTGTTTTTGTTAAAATTATTTTTTTGTGGTGCGATGTAAAATGTGGATTATTTCATTGATGTTTTTTTCCCCCCAAGAAATAAGTTTTTACCACGTGAATGATCACGTTTTTGTTTGTTTTCATTTTTTTTTTTTTATTAAATCGTTGTCGTCCAAAAACGCACGCGCGAGCATCAAGAGAATGTAAATAAAAAAGAAAAGACAGTTTTGAGTATTGAGAATTTGATTGATATTTTTAAAATCTGTATGTTTTTTATTTTGTTAGATTATTTATAGCGGCAGATTGTAAGTATTTTTTTATTGGTCTTGTCATTAGAACGTATTGCTGCACTTACATGAGCTAAATTTGATTGCTTTGACGGATCTTTGAGTGTTGGCAGATGTGCACTGAATTGACGACTTCGCGTTACCGATCGGGCGAGTTTTGCGAATTTCGACAGACCTGTAAAGAACATTTCTAAAATTTTTTGTTAGACAACACATCACAACACAGAACATTCAGAAACAAATTAAAACAACAAAAATAAAGTGTGTGGATAATATAAATAATTTTCTCTTTGAATTGACCAGTTCTTAAACTTAAATGTATAATTTAAGTTGTAGTTTTTTTTTAAAATAAGCTTTTGCTTCAAGCTTTTAATTGTTTAGTGCACAGAGTTTTAATTGTTATATTGCATATTGATATATTTAAAATTAATTATTAATTAAGAGACATTACAATTTCATATAACAATTGAAAAATTGGCACAACAATTAAAAGCTTTTTATTAAAATTATTATAAAGCTTATGCTGCCCATTTATTTTACAAGTTTTGTGCGTTACAAAAAAAAAATCATAGTGGAACCAACATAAACAGTTTATATTGAGAACTGCTTTGCAGTTATATTGAAGAACTAAGTTAACGAATATTTATTTGCATAAATGTTGTTACTTATAATAGTAATTGATTAAAAGCTCAGATGCAATTATATGTTGATTATAATTGTATTACATGTGAAAAGGGAGATTCAAGATTTGAAGGCAGATATTTGTGTACAGTAAAACCTCTTCTTAAACTCCAGCGTGTCGAAGCCATATTATATACAGCGTTTAAAATGCAATGAAGTTTATTTAATCTGTTATGAAACATTTGATTGATGCATTTTCGATTCCAGTCGATTAGTTTTAAATACCTGATAAAATTCTTAACATTTTATATTAATTTATGTACATAAAGTATATATATTACTGTAACAATTATAATACATATTAAGAAAAATAAATTAATATTATTATTTGTTGCACAAAATATTGAAAATCACACAAAATATATAAAGCAAACCAAAAAACCATGTTCTTTTGGTTGTTTTTGGCGGATTAAATTGGCAGTAGCATCAAAAAGGACTTACCTCCTTTGGTGTCTTCGCTGTCGATCGGCTGTTTCAAGGCCGTTATGTCGCGAAATGTTAGCAAAAACAGAACGACAAGATCGCGCTCGTTCCGTATCGGCGCCACCTGCAGCAGAAGCCATAGTGGAGTTTCTAGAATAAAAATAATGAATGCCACAGTTATTTTAAGGTGCAACTAATGGAACAACGTAAACCGGATTCATATCATGTGGCCACTACTCGTAAATACTAATTTGTTTGTTTGTTTATATTTATGAAAATACAGCTTAAAGTAAGCAATTGCGCATACAAATGAGTTTTACAATAATTCTTGATGGGGAAAATTGTTCTCAATATATTTTTTAAAAGTATTCTGTTGAAAGGGAGGTAACTATGTACATAAGGGTTGGGGTGTGACATTAAAATGATATTGCTGCAGCCAAATCATTTGGGACTTATAAATCATCCAAATTTTGCATTCAATCGTATAAACATTGTTAGTTTGTTACCAAAAAGCAATTCAAAATGTTGAAGCAATTTGTCTGTGTATATTATGTGAGTCATCCTTCTGCACTTTTCATGTTCAATTTCGACTTCTTCATGTCACATACCCATGGGGGATTTCATTCAATATTTCGGCCATGTAAGGAGCATCTTCATCGAATTTAATACACTGACAATCGTTGCGGAAGAGTCAAACTAAATAACTATGTAGGCTGAACATATTAAATAGTTGTGTCTGCATTTCATATTGATTGTTTTTCAGCGCAGTCGGTTCATTATTCTATTGGTAGCCGGTAAAACCAGGGACGAAGGAAGCGAAAAACAGAAAGCATAGGGGGCGGCGGTATTTGGCTATGTGTGGGAGGAAAGAGTGGGGTTTTCATTTTTCATGTTTTGTCGACACAATTGTTTGCGTGCTCTCAAAGGGGTTGGAATTAATTTAGACAGGACTGTTTTGTGGGGTCGAATGGGGGTCTAGCACTTTTTTTTTTCAATTGTATATCAATGAACATGCAACGGGAGCCATGTTTCCACCATCATCACCGCAGAACATTGGCATCAGCATGCATAAATGAAAGTGGAGGATATGCGGTGTTAAATTGTGATTGTCATCTTCGATATTTGGAAAATTTACGACTCAAATTGTAATAATTCATGGCAACAACTCGTGTGCATTTGTTTGGGGAACTGTAAAATATTTGTGTCACATGGGGCCAAAATGCAATATGTTCAATTCCGATTGTATGAATGCGCGTCGCGTACTCTCTGGGATAAGGGAGCGTGACTTTTAGTTCGCTGTTACATAGTGCAATGTGTGGTACTGTTATATTCATTTTTGCTTGGCCGTGGGTATGTTTTCTAAATTTATATTAATTGGGGAGGGTTGAGAGTGCACTGGATTTGAGATGAGGTCTTTAATGTAGTAAAAAGTTAACTAAGTGATAACATTAAAATGAATCAAATTTTTTTTAAAATAAAGTAAACTAATTTTTAGTTTAAGCATAAGAATATTCCAGGAATAGTCCTAATTTAAAAAAAATAAGTGTGTAATCTGGGAAAGTTCCCGAAATGATCAAAATTCAACATTTTCACAACCGCAAAAACAAAAATAATTTATTTATTTATTATAAACTCAGGATATGTTTACACGACAAATTGCAACATCCTGAAATTTACATCCGCTGCCAATAAACATGAAGCACACGGATGCCACATCCGCCGCATTGTTAAATAAAATAACGTTGTTTAATCGAACACAGAAAAACGATATACCCACTGCACTCATCGAAATACGGAAACAATTAATAAGCCGACACCATGGTGGTGAACACCACAAGACTTGATTTAAAGAGTGCGATAATTCTAAAAGGAACTTTACGCTCCCTAATTTCCTGGAGTATAGACAGGCAATAAATTAAAGCATTCTCACTCCCCACGAAGATTTATGAAAATCATTAAGGTGTATATTCTTGTCAGCAGTAACTTTATTTTTGGGTGCGGATCTGAACTTTGCCATTTTTTGATAGATATTCCATCATCCCCTCTTCATCATGGATTTGTTGTGCAATACTAAAAGAGGATCACAAGGGATGAGTTAATAATTTAAATTTTGAATAATGAAAAACGAATGGAGGGTAAAATATCTGCATCCATTTCGTTTATTGATTATAGGCGCATAATATTGTTTTTCTTTGCTGTTGAATGAAAACAACTCCACTGGGATTTAATCTCATATCGATTGACTTCTTTGATTACACTGGTTGGCGTGTGGGGAGTCGCTGTCAAGGAGGTGTGAGAGATTGAGAAATGAGATCACATCCACTGAAAATTTGGCATTAAATGTAAATAATTTAGAGGAGTGTACAGTGTGCGTTCCAGTAAGTATATGGAATTCAATCGTAAAGATAAAATATTGGGGAACATTACAGAAATTAAAATTAAATGCTTCAGTTGAGACGAAAGTTGTGTTATAACATTCACAAAAGTGATTTGCGAAATTTATTTGAAACATTTTTTTACAAAATGGCAACGTTTAAGTGCATTACTTTAAACTGGCTTTTTCTATTAATTTTAAATTTAAGCCATTACAGTCAACAAAAAAAAATTTCCCTTAAACCTTAAGAAAAACTCCAATTTCATTTCTTTACCCACACTAAAAATTGAAATTGCAAATTGCCCATAGACACAATTCGCAACGAAAAGAATTCAATTGTTCAATTTAAATTCGTTTCGTATACATATTTTTCACTTTCACACAATTTATTCAATTGCCACCGTACCTGCAGCCTGGTACAACAATTCAAGGTAATTACGCGAAAATCAATCCATAACGTTGTGCTTTTGAGTACAGAGCAGTTGAATAATGAAAAAGGTCTATATAATATTTGTATATATACGGGACGTGGGGTAAATAAAAAAGGCCGTCAAAAGAGTGTTAGAGTTGCCTCCTCCATATGATTTGGGTGGCTTTTAATGCAAACACATTCGCTCCGTTTGAAGCGTAGACTTAGACAAATGGGTTGGCAGCTTGATAGTGGTGCCACGATTCATTCATTCCGGTATCTCAGTATGCATTCAAATTGCTTGACTTGTTGAAAGTTTGGTGGCCCATAAATCAAATGGGACAGTGACAAGTGTTTCTTTTCGTACATCTTTTGTACATCTTTAACTTGTAACCGTAAACAGGCGTTTATGTTTAAATTGCGAAAGGTTATGAAGAAATTAGTTTGATGTTATTTTTTTTTTGGAAACGTTGAATACTTTTTCAAATATTTAACTGAAATTGTATTCGTCGGCTAGCTACTGTATAGGTAAGGTTTGTATAAAAATTAAATTTCTTTAAAACAGTGGAAAGCATGAGTAAAAAGGTAAAATAAAAATTATTACTCATTGAATACCATGAATGCGTTTTACGGCTTTACGTTTCATTGCAAACAAAGACGTGACCCGCAATGAAATTCATAGATTATCCTGCAGAGACAATGATGTATCGAAAAAAGTGCATTTGATTCAATTGTTATTTTCATAGCCAACAGGAGTACATGTTAGGAGCATAAACATAAAACAATTTCCATGTTTTATTTGCAGTACTATTTGAAATTGAATATTCATTCAGCATTTAAATGTTTGAAATGCTCCCAGTGTACAAATGCAAATAGTTATTATGGAATTTGTTGCAATATTTCATTTCCGTACATGGCTTGCGAGGGAAATTGCGAACTATCAAAAAAGTTTATCAATACAATGTGTGAGTTTTGAGAGAATTTTGCTCCACTTGCATGCGTTTTCCATGGAAAAAGTATGACATTTTTAGGTATGTACAAAATGGATCGCTAAAAAAAATTAAATGAATGATGATTTTAGTGAAAAAATTAATTGGGACCCCAATTTTATGTGCATGTCATGATTAATATTGTAATTTAGGTACGCACATTAAATGTGCCTGATTTTCTCAATCGAAATTCTCATGAAAATCATGTTTATTTAGCTTTATCGATGTATTTGAATTTTCATTCACACTCGTCTTTATTTTACGTGGAATTTTTTGTTTTATTGGAACAATATTTTCACACGAATATCACGTGTTGAAATACTAGTTGGTTTATATTTCTTTTAATAAATAAGGATAGGAGATTCACATTTAAGAAGAAAAACAAGCAACTTTCCACAAATTAGAACAACATTCAAGAAACATTGCAATTGTCATTGTTACAGCAAATATCAACACTTTGTCAAATTAATTAAGGTACAACAATGACATCACAACCAGTTCAAAATGCCTATACACAATTCAGTCTCCAGACAAATATTTTTCGGAATAGGCACAATTTTCACTTGTATGTAATGCGACTTCCGGTTCACATGCAAAAAAATGCATTCATTTGTGTCTGTACGACGTAAGTTTTTGTTGCAAATTTGGACACATTGCACGTATTAGAAATATTTGTGAATGTATTTTCATTTCCAGTACCTCCGCAGGGTATTTAAACAATTGAAATATGTGTTCATATAATAAGGGTTCACATAACGTACTATAAATATGAACCGATAACATATACAATACATTGTGCACCTACAAGAAAGAAGAATAAATAAGTAGTAAGTGTATGTAATGCGAGTATACGTATGTGAATACGACATCACAGCATAATGACGTGGTGTAAAGAAGCAGAACAAGAAAGATTAAGAGCTTTATGCATAGCAACAATGCGCATTGTAGCAAACTGTTCTGTGTTCAAAAAGGGCGAAATATATGTGCAGAAAGAAAAGTCTCTATTTGTGAAATTTATATCCCCTCACATAGTATATGCATATAGGTTTTACATATAATTACAGCAGCAAATCCTTTTTGATAATCACAGGCATTGCCATAAAATCTCTAAAACAGACGCAGAATTAAAGTAGTGTGGAAGGACTTGAATGCCAAGCACACAACAACATAAATGTTCATGAATTGCAGCACATAACATTAACATACATATACGACGGGGATACATTCAACTGCACAAAAACTGCACATTGCGATGCAATTATTTGTGTGTGTTGGAACAGATTTAAATGCACAATATGACTATGTGGAAAATGCAGAGCAAATTATTATCCACGTAATTAATAATAAAACAGAAGGGCACAGAAATTCGGGCCATTTCAGTGTAATCTGCAAAATATTCATCCCCTATTCCTGTATAGCTACTGCAGTAACGGCATTGTATTTAATGTTGTAAATTTACGAGAACATATTATGTAATTGTATATAAATCCAGCAATAAAACTTCATTGTTTACATATTATTAAGATGTAATTTACCGCCCATTTTCCAAACATGAGGGTTGTTTAATGTTTACATATGAGCTGCAATAGTGTTCCGGAAGTAAGTGTATTTTACACCCCACAGTCAATTGAAATGTTGCAACAATATATTCTTTAACAGATGAAAGAGGAAAGTTTGTTGCAAAATACACACATGTGTAATTTTAATCGCAACATAAGGGTGTGTGTGTGTGTTCGTGTATGTACGTGCATGGTTGTTATGTGTTTGAATATGACGGAAGTTAAAAAAATCACTATAGAGAGTATATTTAGCGTGCTCAATGCTCATACATGATACAGCAATTGCCATCAATCATGAAGGTGTGGCGGTTGATAGTAAAGCGGGACTTCATTTTTCTTTCATTTATTTTTGTGGCAATTTCATCAGATTTTATGTATTGGAAATGTTGATTATTTATACATATATGTATGTGTGCAAAAAGCTAATATGTATAGTTTAGCCCATCTTTCCACTACCCTACCCCTCGCACATTCATACGGAGCCTTATCCGTGATCGCTTGCTATTATCCGCCTTTTTACCCTTCGTTTCATTGCTGTAATTGAAGGCTTAAAGCATGGCATTTGCAAGAAGGAAGATTAAATTGCTTGATAAAATACGGTTATTTGTAGTTGTTGAGAAAGTGGACGATATTTTCGAGATGGTGTGTGGGAAATAATTTATTTTTCTGATAGCGGATTGAAAAGAGTAGTTACATGACCACATTTTGCACTTTTAATAAACCGATTTAGATAAAGTGAGATTTTTATTTTATTTACGGCTTTTAAATTGAAGTGACTTTATTTAATATGAATTTTGTTTGGTTTCATATCATAATGTAGTTTAGGGGTAGATACGATCACGAATTTATTTCATTTTAAGTTCATAATAGTAATAATAAGTGTATTCTATTTACAATCTCATTTAGTTTAATTTTAAATTTTATATGCAATGCAACAACAAAATAAACCTTGATAGTTCACAAGGTTTACTCATCCTGTTTGTTTAAGATTTACTGGCCGCAAGTGGCGCTGAAAAATAATTTATAATTTAGTCAAGAAACGATCCATAATATGGGTCTACAACCCTGATACAAGTGAAACGGGAATTTTACTTTGCCTTTTAATTGCATTTTACGACTATTTATGATTTTTACTATATGAAATGTACTTTGTTTATGTTTGCAACTAGCGGTGCAGCTTTCTGAATTCATTCCTGAAATAGTGCGCCACCTCTTGTCATTTACAGAAAGTGTCTCTGTTTAAAATTTTAACCAAATATCATTCTATTAAAATAAACTAAATGAGATGTGAATAGAATACACCTAATATTGAGTTCTCATCATTAAGATTATTTTTATATAATAAATATTTTAAATGCACTAGAATTACAAAATTAAAATTGCTTTTAATGACACTGTTCGGTATATTAATATCTATGACCATATTGGCCGCAAGTAGCGATAAAAAATATTCAATTTTATTAACCATAATTTTTCCTTATGGGTTTGTTTGATTGGAAATGCTTTAAACGGCTTCTTTTGTTAACTATTTATGGTTTTAACTTTTACTAACTTGTCGACTAGAGAAAATACCGTTCTGATGAAATAAATATCAATAGAACACGGCTAATATCCATATTTAGTATTGTCTGCATACTAAATTTAAGTAAATTAGTTAAAATGTTCTTCGAGCATCTACAATGTTCAATTATTGTTAATACTAATTTAACTGGCAAAAAAAAAACTTCAATCCGTCTTCTCTATATTTATTTATTAGTATAACTGAAATTTTGATTACCAATCAAAATCAATATACATAATGACACGTTGAACAATTGAAATAAACCACCCACAGTTTGAATCCACCCAATCGTCACGGGCGCTTTTTCTAAAGTTCCTTGCATATTACACTCGATTCCAATTCAATTTTGCACATAGAGAATGCCTTTAAATTTTCACAGCTGAAAATGAAAAATACATAATGCATAATGCTGTGTATTATAAAATGAACCAATTGCAATGCAATTCGTATCACACACAGCAAATTGCGAGAAACGCATCCTCAAATCATATATGCAGATTTCAATCAACTATGCGGCGTACGTTGTGGCAGCAGCATTTCCGAACATTCCCACACACATGGCAACATTCCACCCGTTTGCACAACAAACGAAAAAAAAATGAAAACAAGTGAAAAAGTGTAAACCATAAAAAATAGAAACGAAACATGATGATGTGGGGTGTGGAAGGTCGGGAATTGAAACAAAAACAATACATCGCGCATAACGTAATGACCTCCAGCACGAATGGGAGACAATTGGAGATGCAATAGCCTGAAATTAATGATTCAATGTTGCTCCCATACGGCATGACCATATGAACACCGCACGCAGTGCATTATAGAAGGTATGAAAGATCGACAGATGGATCGGACACCCTCTTCCACATTGCACTATAATATGGGTGAGTGTATTGTTTCGTTGCATAAACGAGAAAGTGTAATCTGCACACTAACTACATTGCAAAATGCAGTCAAGTGTGAATGGTGAATTGACTGACACGTATCAGAATTGTTTAAAGCTTCCTGTGGGATGTTTCGTGGCTGATTTCATTGTGTTAATAGATTGTTGTAACTGCAGGTTCGTATTGGCAGGCAGATAGGGAGGGATCAGGCCTAATGAGATAGTTATGCAGGGGAGGAAGTGGGTCCTCATACACTACGGCTGCCAAAATTTTGATGGCAAACTCTCGACTTGTTTATTTGCAGTAATAACTATTGTATATTCGTGAGCTTTTGGCATTTGATGTGCGATTGAGACTTAAGTGGCAAGCAATTATTTGGAGTGAAAATCGATTTGCACTGTTTCAGTTTTATGCATGGTAATTGCGGAGGAGGACGGACGAATGTGTATCCATTAATGATTTGGCACTCGATTTGAAGAAAATTAAACATTGGGAAAATAATAGGAAATGAAAAAAATACGGAAGGAGGGGGAAACCGGGAAGGAATTGAGGTAAAGGAAATATGCATTGATTTAATGGCATTTTGTGATTTCATTAGATTTGAGGTGTGACAACCTTTACAGTGAGTTTAAATTCAAAATGAACAGCCTTATAAATGAACCACCCCCAATAAAGGGATGTGTTGGTAACGAGCGTAACTTATATAAAATTTAAATCACTAAATCAAGACAATGGATGAAGGCATATGCAATTGTTTACCTATATGTACATTTTATATACAATGCGGCACCTGTAGGGATGAATAATACTGTTTTATACACAATGTGTATGTATAATGGGTTTAATATGTTTATTGTGTTCAGCTGAAAGAGGTCGTTTACCCATCAAGCCAGATTTTTCTTGTGTTCTTTCACAACAAATCATAAAGAACAAAGAAGTGTCCATGACTGTTGTGCCGAGAGATTTTTATACGTGTAATGTTAAATGACTGTACTTTTGTAAGTAAAGTCTCGTGTATATTTGAAATGCAAAAACCAAAAGAAGAATTAAAATTACATCCACCGGAATTGTAGGTGATGTTTTTAATGAATTTATTTCGTTGTACATATTTACAAATGAAATCGTTTTGATTCCATTAAAGTGTTGTTGCCAGGGTTCAGGACTGTTTGTAGAGAGTGCTTTTGTTTAGTGTTAATATTTCATGATGTATAGAATATAATTAAGAAAAAATATATACGAAAGATTAAGGAAGATTTAAGGTCCCTAATAGTTACGATAGTAAGTAAAAAAATGTATTATGTAGGTATACGAGTAAATATGTTTAAATAAATAATTCTATTTTTGATAGTTATTATTACATATTTTTGATATAGGATGCAAAGATTGGTTAATTTTTCAAGTAAAAATTTAGCGACTTCATCTACTGTTTTTTAAGGATAAAAAAACGTACATAAGCAGAAGTATTTAAGATAATAGAAATTGATAAAAAAAATTGGTATAGTTATATTATGAGTATAGATTATTTATACAAAAAGAATATCCTAAAAGATACTGGAATTTATTTTGGATACATTTGTAATTAATATAGATATAGATAAGGTAAGAAATTTACTAGCGGTAATACAAATTAAATGTTTTGTTTATAAATTTTCAACATTACCAACTTTGTTGAGTGCATCATTATTCTCGCTTTCACCTAGAAGTAATAAAAGGATAATTACGAAACCACAAGAAATTCAAATCATAATCGGGGTTAACCTGCAGATATAGTGGAAAATATTTATGTTGTAAGTAAGATGTAGAGAAGGACTGATAGGACAGATAAAGAGGGGATATAATTTCAGATGTGAATTTGTTTTTTTTTAAAGGATCTTTTAATATATTCGCGTGTCAACGTGTTTAATGTCTTTGTGTATGTGTATTAATTTTGATTTACTTAAATGATTATGATTTATGTTTCAAATGCGATTTGTTATTTTTTGAGGCAATGAAAACATTATTTCTTATTCGCATTAATTAATAATAAATATTATAATAAATTTTTAAATAAGTCAGGTAATTTAGATTATTTAAGTATATTTAACAATTTTATTACCTAAAATAGTTCCGAGATCTCATTTAGTTAATTTAGTAAAACGATATTTGGTTTATATTTTTTAATGAACAAATTGTGTAGGTTGTGGCACCGAAAATATTTCGCAGCGCCATCTTGCGGCAGCTTGAGTAATAAATACTACCGAATGACTAAAAAGTCGTAAATTGCAAGGTTTATTATTTTATTCCATTACATGTCAAATATTAAAATAAACTAAATGAGATCTGAGCGGAACATGACGCAAAATAAAATATTCAAAAATTCTGTGGTTTTCTAGAAGTATTTAGCACAACATTATTTACTTAAAATATTTTTACTACTTCAAAACAGGAAATATCATTTATGCGAAAACTGTGCACAACATTTATTTATTCAAAAGGCTTCTGGAACTGCACTATCTTTCAGACAACTTGAATTACCGTAGTGTGAAAAAGTTTTCTGTTTTAGTTATGCTTGCTAACGCGATTATTTTTGTAGGTACCCACAGTTGTTCTTTGTGTCTAAAAACTTTTGCGAAACTTCTTTCTGTGCACCTAATTTTACCCTTTCATTCATAGTCATAATTTTATTTTAACTTACAATTTTTTTAAAGTAAACATCTGATGCAATATTTAAATAACTCAAATTATTTGTGGTGTATTTTGCCTTGTTGTGAATTTCCTGGAATCAACTTGACGACAACATAAATTATTACAAATAATATGATAAATTAGTAATTATTATTGATTTAGTTGTCCTTGTAATTATCGTTGCTGTATCCGTAATTTATTTTGACTTTGTGGCAACATACAGAATAATCATCAACTACAATCTCACTAGTTATAAACAAATAAGTTCGTTAAGTCCGAGTCTTGTCAAACTTTTGCCAACACAAAAGACCAATGAAACAATGCCTTAATTAGCTGTTTAATTAATGAACTGTTACTTAATTCCACGCCACAATATACCAAGAATTTAGAATCATATTGCTTAACACATACGCCAGAGTTTATAGTCGTCTTACTGTTTTAATATTTGAATATGTTTTCTATAAAAAAACTGCACTTTATTTAACTTAAGAACTGTTGGCATACACACACACACATAAGCAACATTAAGCACACAAATGTACGTGCGTGAAGAAAAACGTTTTTTTAAAGGATGGGGTGGCGCTTGAAATGCATGCAAATTTGTTACCAAGGAGTAGACAGTTGAAACATAAAAAAATCTTGCACATATGTTCGACATTGTTGGACTGTCTCTATACTTCACTTTATATACGAGGACAGTATGCTTTAAATACATTGCCTCGTATATGCAAGAAAGTAGCGTAGAGTGTTAGGACAAAGTAGCAGTCTTTTTGAAGATCACATCAATTGAATGAACAATTCAATTCAATCATGCCTTGTGCACCGTCAACGAATGTTTTTAAAATTTTTTGTTTTAGATGAAAATAAATTTTGGCAAAAATAAAGTCGACAATGTTGCAGGGTTGCTGAACTGTTTAGGTATTGGTCCGATTTTCGTTTAAATATAACGCAATGCGAATAAAAGATAAAAATCTTTTTCATCACAATGAATCAGATTTTTATAAGAAATTCGAAAAAAATTTTTTTTTTGTTAATTTAACAATATTCAGTTAAATTTGTTACTTTGGATTCCTACTAAGAATGGGAGATTTTATTTCAAAAACTGTCATAACTAATTTATAAAAAATTGCAGCTTAATATTTTATCTTTAATAACATAGAAATACTTAAAGTCTCAGTATATCCTGAATCTTTTTTTACACAGTTTTTTTTTTAAACGGTTTTGTTTGGAACGTATCTACCGTGTAAAAACAGACTTAGACAAAATTTAGTTAGTTTCAAACATTATTCCTCATCTCCACTATGCGCCATAACATTTGAAAGAGAATTATTTCCATACTTTAAACCGTTGCTTTAAACGAAAATTATTAATCAGTCAGCAACCCTGAGCATTCTCGAAATATGTCAATAATTTAATAAGCAAAATATGTATGCATACTTAGAGCACCGAGAGAAGCTTTGCATGTCAATAAGGTTCATGTTCGCAGCATCATGATTCGAAAAATCATATTTTTTCGAAATAATTTTAAGGTATTCATGACTTGTCTTGTCGTTGTTATGTAAACATTAAAATTAGATTCATTTGTTTATTTATATAAAACACAAGAATAAAATTAGAACGAATGTTTAGTCAATAATAATAATAACTCAATAATTTTGCTTGAAAACATTACGAATTCTATACTCTAACTTGAATTCAGGAAATTTGCATTCACTCGTTACGCGCTGCGCTACTTATTTTATGGTAATTTTACTAATTTATATTCCTTGACGCAATCGTTCGGTTCGTACTCATAAAAAAGGTTATCCACTTAGGTTTTCTGAGAAAAGGTTTTCCACGACGTTTGACACTTTTTTAATGTAATTCGTTTCTTTTTCTGAAACAACTTCCACTGATCCAATAATATTATGAAACATATTCTCTAATTGAAATTGACATTTTGTCATGGGTTTATTTGAAAATGTATTATTTTATCATTGTCCAATGTCCACAGAATACGCATAATTCATAAATGTTTACTATTTACACATAAGTTCTTCGTCTAATTGGAAATGAAACATAAAAAGGAGGATTCGCTCAAAGGGATTCTCAGCCGTTTCTGTGTTTTATGTTTAGTGTAGTTATATCAAATCTGCTGTTGTCATAAAAGCTCAATAACACATTTTGATATAGAATTTAGGCTTTTAATACTCCCAATGACCAGATAGCGCAATAAATGCTGGGAAGTGTCGGCTTATGTGTAGGCGGAAGTCTTTATCTCAAATGTGTTGAGAGACAAATATTTACCAAAATATTATGTTACTAAATGTTTAGCCAAAATCATAGACAGCATATAAAAGATTATGTGGTATTTATGGAACATCGAATATATTAGGATTTCACTGAGTACATCACTTTATTCGCTGGGGTGTGGTGACAAGGTTTTTTGAGTAAACGTTAAACATGACGTATCTTAAAGGGTGCGTAAATTCTATTAAAATTAATAACACTATTTCGGTTCAAGCGAAAATTAACTAAGTATTAAAATTTTAATCTCAAAATAAAATTTTGTTTAGCACAACAAAAACAATTTTCCACCTTGAAGAAAAGTTGGTATGGGTTTTAATTGTTTGGAAACAGCTTCTTTTTTTTTAACGAATTCACAAAATTTCAGTATAAAATTTTTTTCAAGAAATATGAATTGACCTCGAATAATAACTAGACTCAAAGACCTTGAGGCTTGAAGTGTTTTTTAAAGTATTACCTATTTTAATAACCTCCGATGTTATGCTGGGAGTCATATTCGGTATTAATATTTTGAATATTTCGAATAATATCTAAGCGTTAAACTTTTAAGAAACATATTACATTTTTAAGTGCATAATCAAAGCTAAAGTTTGTTCAAAGATAATAAAAATTAACAACATGACTAAAGGAAATTATTGGAAATCCATTCCGTATTATTAAGCCCCTCGTGGTGCCACAAAATTAGAGTTGAGTGTTATTAAAAGATCGTCATACAGCTTATCCAATATGATTCAAAATGCATTGAGATGTTTTGACATTTCATGTTAAACCAATCAATGATGATGCAGA
The DNA here is from genome assembly GCA_963854165.1 of Sylvicola cinctus. Taxonomy (NCBI): domain Eukaryota; kingdom Metazoa; phylum Arthropoda; class Insecta; order Diptera; family Anisopodidae; genus Sylvicola; species Sylvicola cinctus. The sequence continues at coordinate 27,323,863 of OY974083.1, read as the reverse complement.
TTGCAAAAGTCTTCATCTTGTTTGTGTAATTAAGTTGGTGTACGCATGGTTGCAATCTGCAGAGCAAGAGTTGTGTTTTGTATACATGTCGGGTAATTGTTTAATCAATTCCACAGCTTAAGAGTTGTCTTGATGCGGAGCATGCAAGGATGTGCGTATGGCTGTACGTGCAGATGGTATCCATTTTCCGGTGAATGAACATGATGTTATAATGAAGTGATGTTTAAAACAAGGATTGCATCTTGAATGTAAGGAATCAGGACCGGTATGTTGGATTCAGCCGAGATACAATGGCATGTATTGTTTATTGTCATTGGTAAAAGCCACTGGCTATAATGTGCTGCATTGGCAATTGACAATGGGTCAGCGAGCGGAGACACCGTGTGTTGTGATGATGTTTGAAGGCACGTATGCGGCCGACGAGTGTTTACATACTCCAAATGATTAATGTTAAATGTTAATCGGGTTCTACAATACTTGTGTATAAGCTTTTAGGATATTCAACGTAATAATTTATTGTGTGGGCACAGAGGAATTGACACGGTCGATTTTGCTGTATTGACGTTATGTTTAATATGGAAGTAATAGATGATTGTTTGTTTAATATACAAATATTTCAATGTTTTTTGTAAGAAGGGATCTTATTGGTCTTTGCGTGTATGTGTTTTGTAAATTTAATGGGTTTTAATTTAATTAAAAATCCTGATTTTTTTTTTTGGTACATGGGAGACAACTGACCTGATGGCGTTTCTGAAACTTGATGACCGAACATAACATCCAGAGGGTGGCAAAGTTTCAGAAAGAGATTAAAAACAAGTTGAGGCCATGTTAATTATTATTGCTTTCCTGAATGTGGCCAAACTTTTTTTTAATTGATGTTTTAAGATTTAATACGAATCCCACGACCAATTGTAATGCAAATGGCAATCGATAATTTTTTTTGAATAGGTGATAGTAAAGACCCTAAGTGCTTTTTGCATTTGTTCTCGCAACAAATCAACGCAATAATGCATTATTTTTGTTAATTCCAGTTACTTACTATTTTTTTTGTACAATAATATCTCGAACTGGTCCTGTTGTTGGTTCTCCAGGGTGTATTCCAGTCGGGATACTGTTTCCTTGTCTGTCAGCTCACCGTACATAAATCCGCATCTAAAATGTTACAGAAATTCTTAGGTATTTTACAATTTTAATTAATTTATGGATATAATAAAAACCAAATAAATTGAAACTTCCAACGCCCTTTCACAAAAACATACACCCTTTTATTATATTTATTTTGCCATGGAAGTAAATAGCAAGACACGAATTACGACTTCAATTTTCATCCATTTTTTACATAAAATAAAATGTGAATCACAATAACAAATTAAATGTTAATAGACCATCAAGCACCACCCAATGTTCGTTTCACCGTTTATGTGTAAAACCATCCGCTCCTTTTACACATTTTAATGACGCAACACATGAACACATAAAAATGCCCATAAAATAAATCCTCAAATAGATTTTAAACATTATTCAATTCTGATAAGTGCTGAAAAGCACAAAATACAATTTTCAACCCATGGAGCTTTAAGTGCATTACCAAGTAAAATATAATATGTACAGTAACGTGGATACAACAAACAAAACAAACTAATAAAGTGAACATATTACAAAAAAAGCGATTGTTCTTTTCCCATTTGAATTATTACTCGTGCATGTGGCGTGTCCTGAATTGAGCTCTGTAACGCAGTACGAGAACATAATATACGATTCAGTACCAAAGATGCATGCAATTTTGTTGCTGACCGCATGTAGCGCGCATTCATGTCCTGAGTGAGTGTGGAAAAATTACACACTGTGGAACCTTAAAATTGGTGAGTCTGAAATAACTTGTACTCGTATAAAACTTGAAATATTTTATGAGGTGCACAAGCACACAATGTCGGCTTAATTAAAACGAAATAGACGTGCATGCTGCTGCTGGAGATGTGCAGCGAATGTTCATTTTCACATTTACAATTACTCCATTTGTATTCTTTCTCAATGGCGCAAATTTATTATAAAATGCACAATTGGTAAAATGTGTGGTTTCAACAAATACTTTACTAACGTTTAAAGCCTATTTTTATTTATAATAAATTTAGATTACATAGATGAAAACATTCGAGGACTCATGTACACTATTAAAATCAGTTAAAAGTTAAAACCCTTACTTTCTAGCAAAACAGAAATCGAAATTCGTGAATTGAATTACAACATTTAAAAAGCGATTCGCGATTCCGAATTGAATATTAAAATAAATGCACAAAATTACCGCCATATTCGCCTCAATTAGACTAATTAATAAAATATGCATTCACGAAAAAAAAATGCACGAAAAACAAACATCCGAATCAACAAAGTGTTCATTTATAAAGGCACACAACGGTTGATATTGGCTTTCGTTAAATACAAAATTGCAAACATGTACAATGAAACAACCGTCGCATTAAAAAGGCAGACAATTCAATAAAAATCGATCTGTTACTTTGTGTGGCGTACTCGAACCTTTTTTGTAATTAAATGCAGTTATCCGATAAAATTTATGGCATCTGCTTTTCACATTACAATGTGAATGATTTCACTTCAGGTACGAGTATTTAAAACAAAATTGCATCAGCTTTAATGTTCTGAAATTGAGTATTTTGTGAATAAAAATTTATAATATGTAAATGTTTTGTTGGAAACAATGCTGCCCGCATTCCATTGCATTTTTGAGGGCTTACTTTTTTGGGGGTAACTTTTTTTCCTCTGATGCAAAATTTAAAAAATTTAAAATAATTTTTTTTTAGTGAATTACTTCGAAATATTATTTTTAATATGAATTCCTAAATAATAATTTAACCATTAAACCCTAATAAATATTATTAAGAATGCTTTTTCCAAGATCTGCCATAAAATGTGACAGAATGCAACCTAAAACCCACATCGCAAAGTTATTTTCGATTGAGACTCACTTTAATGTTGTTTTGGGTTAATGCTGACAATGTCCTCGGTTATTTGACTCGAATCTTTATAATGTATATTTTCCCTATCCCTTACAGGCAATGCCAAAAAACCCTTTTACGTCACCCTCTATTGAATGAACCACATTTAGCGTTTCGCTCTCACTACATAAGCTGGTTACAAAAATGTAGGTTGTTACACTATACATTTTATGCGCTCGAAGGCCGGATATGGTGCTTATAGGGTTGGATGCGGTGAGAGCGAATGGGGATGTGGGTTGATATAAATATGGTCAGCGTTGTTGGCTGCCAACAATTCAACCAACCAGTCCATTGACGTCACCCAAAATCTGAAGATATACCGTATATAGCTTAAAGGTGAATTTGAATTGTTTGCTGATATCCATTGTTGCTGCATGTTTGACATGCGATGGCTGCAGACCGCCGTGCAATACATAAAGGGATCATTGTTCTCTGCATTTATAATGCATGTAATAGCTGTATACATTTATGCGCGGTTAATATTTAAACGTCATATTATGAGTACCTACGAACATTTGACATACTTAAGGATAATAAGGATAATCTTTTTTTTTGCGATTTACACAGTTTATTGCATTGCATGTGTTAGGTTTAGAAGAAGTAGATTTAATGATCAAATAAATTATTTCGAATTAAATGAAACTAATTTGAGATACTTTTTTTTTGTGATTATGATCAAAAACTACTTATAACGTGTTTTTTTTTAAGTAAATGAAAACAAAGCGAAGTTTAAAAAACTGTTAAAAATCAATTTAATCCAAGTTTCAAACATTTGTTTAATTTTCATCTCACTCTAAGTTCATTGCATTCAACCATTATTCTCGAATACATTTTATTACGCAGCGGATTACAATTAACATCACAGAAGCTCATTAATGCAGAGAAGTTAATCCGCGTAACCAAAGAATTTAATCTGGCAGCATTGCACATATACGCTCGAATATATTATAGATGCAAAACCACCCCTACAACCACTAAATTGGCATAGTTTAAAATCAAAGGTGAAAATGCTGTTTATATGTAAACATTTTTGAGCAACTGCATGCGCCCACCCGCACCGCCCATCCTTACCCATTAGCAGCATCCTTTTAACCACCCATAACGGCGTATACATTTGTACTCGTACGAGTATTCTGTGTTCCATTTATATGTCTAAGTACATGACGTGCAGTACCGAGTAGCACTCCAATGCCGAACATACGTGGCATTATAGACCGGCGATTGTGTTAGACTTTCATTATATATTAATAGGGCAAACAGAGTCTAGTTGCGGGTAATAATTAGTCTCCGCAATCACGGCGGTGTGTTTGTGGAACTTCGAGCTTTGGCATGTTGCCATCAAACATTATAATAATAATACCAACGTAAAATCGAAAAGTCAAAAAGTTGATTGTGCAACATCAGGGATACCTCGTAGTTAGGGATGTTGCTGAAAATGTCAGTGACTTACAAAAGTGTTGATGACACGTGGCGATTAATGAAGTGGTTTTATATAGGTTGTTGCAGATTTGTAAAACACATTGTTATTTAATCATATTACAAGCTTGGTAAAGTAAGTCATTTATTAAAAATAAATCGATATTATTTCCGGCATGGGGCGGGTCATAAATCATAATCAATAAATGTAACCCTAATTGAAAAATATTTACTTTTGATAAATTGATTTCTAGGTAATTATATATCCATCCATATTAATGGTCAATAATTAATCAATCGGATGGTAATTGTTAATTCACTAATATTTATTAATATTGTTTAATTGAAATTTATCTTGATGGAATGAGTTTGAGTTTGAGTTTGTGCACGTACTACTCGGCTGTTTGTAATAATTTTTTTATTAAATTGCAATGCACAATAGTTTAAAAAAATGAAGTTGTTGTAATTGTATTTATTGGTTTTCAATAGAGTGGTTCGACTTTAGACATTAATAACAATATAATAAAATTTGCGGGTTGTACTTGTTTATAATAAATTAATATAGAATTGTAAAGTAATACGTATTTTTTTGTTATTCCTTGAAACGCCCCACAATTTTCGGCCTTTGTGTTACAATGACAATATTAATTTTTATAAGAAAATAATAAAGAATTACTTTACCTGCACGATTTTTGCATAACCTCCGCCCGGTTATAGCCACTAATTTTGCAAAACGACTCATTGCAGTATACAATTGGAAAATCAACGATTTGTGCATTCGCCAACAGAAATGAGCTGTCCGCTGAAATTGAAAAAATAACAAATGTTTTATTAAACTGTAAAAGTAACGAAATAGCTTATAAAAAATTAACAAAAATCCTACAAAAAAAAAAAAAAACTTTTGTTTTGAAAATTTGTACAGTTTCTGAGATATTAAATGGGTGAGCTTAAAGATTTTGAGTTTTTACAAAATTGTTCCTTTCATTGAGATTAAAACATTACATAAAAAATGAATTTTTAATTATTTTCATTAAAAAATACGACCTTGAAATTTATTGCCAAAATAATGAAAAGAAAAAAAAAATTTAACTTTGCAAAATAATAAATCAAAGACCTTGAATTTTCTAATTTTGATCATGAACGCAGTTTCTTTTTAAAGCTTTTTAAAATATTATTAAAAAACTTGAAGGAAATTTAATTTTATTTTCACAACATTTCTCAGTATGTAGTTCATTGATTCAACCCCAAAATATACCTTTAAATTCACTGTCATGAAATGAATATCTTTTATGATTGTAATGTTACATAAGCATTAAAATATGTCCCAACGGTATATCGACGAAACTAAAAGCATTCACATTTAGAAGTCCTTTTTACAATATTGCAGCACTTTCATTTTTAAATATGTACACTCAAATCAAATTGTCATGTAGGTAATAATTGCTTTTAAATATATTTAAAAAATGGAGTAAAACCTTTAGCAATGTGCAGGAAAATCAAGAACTGTTCCCTTTAAATCAAAGTGTGTAAAAATGGAACTTTGAAAATGTTTGACATTTTCTTCGACAATCACTTTAATTAAAAGTGCATCACTTGACAAAAAAAAAAAAGGTTTTCCACATTAAAATTTATCATCAAAATTTCGTGCAAATACGCTTAGTAATTTCCGAGCAGAAAGACGTAAACGCGATTAGTAATAGTAATCTTAAATAAGTCAATGTAATTTGACTGAATACTATAATAGAAATTATATAGTAATTAATATAATAACTGCACAATGTAAGGATACATAAAATATTGCGAACATCACATATGCCTAACTATGTAATTAACAATAACTAATTTTGATTCATTGCTCACGCTGCATACCTAATGAAACCCTCCTGCGGTGTGGGAGTGCACTTAAATGACAGCAAAACCAAGCAAAATTAATGGTGAGAAAATAATATGATGTAGACCCCCTCTCCCTAATTCACCTCTCCACTATATACGGACGCACGTAAAGCGAGGTCTGTATAACACAGCAGTGTATATAATGGTTGCATGTTGAATTATGACACTCCCGAGACACGTTTTATGATGCAAACCAACTCTTATAATCATATCACAATAACTATAACATAATCAAAATCTACAGAGAATGCCACGTGGAAGATAACAGCACTTTGATTCAGCAAATTTAATAGACAGCACCTCCCCCTAACCCTTAAGAAACAGCGCCAAAGGGATACAAATGTATTGCAAATGTCAAGGATACATAATCATATATTATATGAATCGAATTCCGAAAGCATGTGACACGCGTCTTTATGTGCCACTATTGATTTGCACTTGAGCGCGTCAATTCCGCAAGAAACCCTTTCGGAATTTACACATGTCATATAAAAACACGAAATGGCTGTACGTAGGTTTATTTATGCCAAATGCCAATCAAATGGGAAAGCAACATTTTTAGATTGCACTTTCGCACTCTTTGGTGGCACATAATCGCTAAGCTTCGAGTTTCTTTATACTTAAACTGCTATATATATTAACCTTGATTTACTTACATTTTCTATGGGAATTTATTGGTTTGAATGCGGGTTGATTGCAGTTGAATGGAAGTTCAATTTGAATTGCGTGAAATTTAGGAGGGGTTGATTTCAGAGATCAAACACGCTATCGCATTGTACATAATATGTTACTTATTCACCTTTGTCTACATATTTGAGTATATAATATATTCAGTTTTATGTGTTGGTTAGGAACGGTTGATAAAGTGCACATAACATATTATACAACTAAAGAGTGACTCCCTTGCGCCGCGCCCCCTATTCAGAAGGAATGATTGATTGCCGATACAAAGCTGCAAGTTTTTTTCTCTTTATATTTTTTGACCACATTTTTTGACCAAATGGGAAGTCCATTGGTGATTCGACCAAATCAAAAAAGTTTTATGATAGTTGGATATTGCGGCGGTCCCACTGGAAATTTACTACATGTACTATTTTGTTGTGTATCAGTGCTGTATTGACTTTTATATGCGATATAAATCCGCCTTATGTTGGGTCAGTTTTATGCGTACTGTGTAAATGGCTTTATTACATGTTTTTATGAAGTCAATTAATGGCACCATTTCCGACACGGTGGTGTTGGCATTATTAAAGTTTGTATCAAATATGTGAGAATAAGCTTAATTTTAATCATTTTACGAACAATGTAATGCGCATTGCAAATAAAAATGCAAAAAATCTGCTTCCAACGTGTTGGGAGGACTCATGTTGTCACATATTCAAATTTAAATGTTTTTTTTTTTAAAGTGACATGAAGCCGAGAATTTTAAGTTAAAGACACAAAACATTATAAATAGTTTTTTTTCACGAACTGCATTTTTTTCGCGGATTTAGCCGTTTTTTTTAAAGTGTTAAAATATGATGTAGACATTAATAGTGATTACTAATTGGGAATAAAAACAAAAATTGTGTTACGTTCTTCTGAGATACACAAAATAAAATATTACCCCTAATTTTAATTTAAAAACGAATCAAGATGCTTAACGCGATAGTGTTCTCATAAAACTTAGGAAATTATTTATTAGACAATTTGTCTTGTTGACCGTTATCACCGTTTTTTTTAGTTTTTATTACACAGAGTTAGTAATTGTTTTTCAAATTTTAACGAAAAAAAGCTTATTTCTCAGCAACACAACAAGCATATTAAAATACGTCATGAAAACTTGTGTGGTCATTAATTGCTTTATAACAATAAAATATGTATGTAGGACGTAGGTGTAGTAAATTATTAAAGATTTTAGTTTTTTTTTTTTGTATAAATAATGTTAGTAAAGTTCAAAATAAAAAATAACCATAATTATCTTCATGCCACTGAGTAATCAAAAGATAAATTCATCACGCTAATATAATTTATTCATTATGCTCGCGGTACATAAACTAATTACGCAATGAAATAAAAAGTTAAGTGCATCCTGTCACAAGGCTACTTAATTACAAAATAGCTATTAGTCACACAAATGCAATAACGCTTATAACGTGAAGCCGGACTTCTTGGTATTGCATTATGCAATTTACAAGATCTCCCCACTTATTCACACAAAATTGCAGCCCTGCGACATGGGATTTGTCTTATAAATGTGCGAGTGTAAAGGATATCCCTGCAATACCACTGGACGCAGCAGACATAAATTAAAGTGCAGAATGTTGCATTTTTCTCGATATGCTTCACTTCATCTGCGATGCAATGTAGACCGGCTGTTTGATGGCAGCAGATTGAATTTAAATATTTAAAGATGCAACATTTAAGTGCACACTGCAAAAACGCGCAGACAAACGGCAAATGATTTTATGAAAAATATCTCCAACATTAAGGACATCGTATGCGGCAACTCAACTGCATGCAGATGTAAAAGATACCATAAAGTCTTTGCCCGATGTTTCATCGTCATTTACATTTTGCAATTTCTTTATATTTTATATTCAAATTTAAATGAGTGACAAGGGAAATTCTGCAGATGAAACTCCAAAGGATTTATTTGGGGCAATAATTTTTTGGATTTTCGGAAGGCAAACAAAAACGCTGTATAGTTCCCCTGCGGAATTTACCACTACTATTATTGACATGTTTTACAGGATCTACAATTTAAATATTTAAAGCAAATTTCATGTAAATTCCATTAAGTTTGACACGCACGCGGCCTGTTCTAAACTTAGACAGTGTACTCCGAGCGCAAGTCCATTATAAACACGAAATGCATGTCTATTGAGAAAATTGATTTGCTACCTCCATCTCCCCCATTTGATATTAAACTTTGACCCACTTCACAGCGGGTTTAGGTTATAGGACTAGGCCAATGATGACGTGAGTGGCTGGCAACGGTTTAACCATATTTATGTATGTTATGTACATTGTACATATTTTTTTATTGCACATCCAACCGGTGCCTGCGCGTTAATCTCATGCCAGGCCTGTCGGTTGGAGGTTATTGCGAGCATTCCCATTATGTCGATTTTATAACAATATATATGCATATAACGTAAAAGGCGACTGGTAGCGGAGCGCAGGGGCACCCTTAACATGTTAAATAGTGTTCACTTCAAATCGATTAGATTAGGAAATTGCTGCCGGACTTGTACATAAATCATATATAAATTTGCATTACGGACCATTTAACGATGATTTAGTGTTGGTGATTTATTTAGAAGCAATTTAGAAACATGCCGGCATTTTGAAAGCTCCCGAAGTTAAGCGTCTAGACGCGAATATTTTTTATTTGTTGAAGTTTTTATAATTTATTTGAATTATCATAGTATAAGTGCTCAGTTTTCATATTTTTCTAAATTTTAATCATACATACAAAAATCACAAAAGCTTAATTTCAGGCGAAAAAAAAAACAAATTCAGATGGCATAAAATGTGGTTTTATGGAATACGCGTTGTTGACACTTAGAACCAAATATTTTATTGCCCCAAAGGTCTAACAATGTCTAACGTCTTCTATGACTTTGTGTAACAATTTTTGTTAAAAACTTTTGGATTTTTATTTTGATGTATTTTAACTACACTTTATGTCTTGTTGAGGCTCCAAATATTATTACACCATATTTTTTAAAGTTCAAATTTTGCGAGTTATTCCTCTGAATTGCATATTCAAGTTTAAATTTATATCTCGCATTTTTGGGGACATATATCCAAAGGATTATCTCTAGACTTTGTCCCTGATACAAATACTCATCAATATACTATTTGACGAAAAATATTTATTGTACAAAGATTCATCTCGACTTCTTATGACTTTTGATCCAACAACAATTAAATTCAAGTTAAAAAATCTCGAATTTAATAAGGGGTTGTCCATAAATGACGTAACCCAGTTTTCTCGGTTTCTAGAACCCTTCCACCTTTCTACGTAGTAACAAATTTGCATCCCCTAAAATATTCTCAAGCGAAATAAAAAAAAAATTAATCTCTTTAATAGAGATATTTTTTTCAATAGTTAGAGGAGAAAAGAATTATTTTTTTAAATTGGGCCACTTGAAAATGAAAAATATCCTTCCAATCCCACAAATTCTTAACCAATTTAGTAACCTCCCTCTGATTTGTTAAGTGACAGAAGTTGTGGACAGCCCTAAGACGAAAAATATTTTGTGTAATAATATAATTTGCAATTGAATGTAAAATGACTATGATTATTAACTTGATGTTGTAAGTTGCAACTTCTGAGACTACATACCAACTAAATGGTCTTTTGAGGAGTCAAAATAAATTTCTGCATCGCTGTTTTATGAATATTATGCCAGCAGGTATATACAACAAAATTGGGATGCAAAATGTCTTCTTGAATTATATGTAAACGTTTTATTATGTTGCTGCTGTATAAATTATTGCCAGACGAGAAACTTTAATAATTAAATTTATTTACTTTATATAAATTCACAAAGTTGAGCAAAATAAAAATTAGCAACATTGAGCGTTTGTTATGCTTTATGTTCTCAGTTAACTGAATTGAAAGTGTTCAAAATAGTAAAATTAAAACTTTCTTAACGCGCATTAATCAAATTAAGTACAGTCCTTTGAAAATTGGACATAAAACAACATTACAATAAATGCACCTCCAAGTAATACAAACTTGCAATTTAGCACAAATTTCCAACTCTACTACACAGCAGTAGTTCTCAAGTACAGATCAAATGAAAAGGTACCTAAGTTTTTTATATTACCAGGTGGCAGCTCACAAACAGCACAATCTACCGACTAATGAAAAGAGAAATAGCTTCAATTTATGAACATCTCAAGCACACAGTTGCATGCAAAACACACCGGCGCCGCAGATGAGTGTCAATTTGTTCAAGAAGTAAACATCAATCTTATCCAAAAAATTATTTATATTATTTTTACCCGTGTCAGTATTGTTTGTTTATTCGCCATACTCGTAGCATGAGACTTTTTTGAAATTTCATTTGAATAAATCAGTAGAAAACCAACAGGTAGGTCGAGTCCGGAAGACGGTAGTAATTTTTCATCTTGTATATGTCTCAGCTTGTTCTTACATGCAGATACAGTTATAACATACAGGCGAATGGATGGCGGCGCCATGAGTAAATTCTCTATATTCTATATAAGTATAAGATAGTACATAACTACGGAATGGAAAATTGCTGTGCAATGAAAGGCTTCGGAAAACATATTATTTGTGTGAAAATTGTGAACGTGTGCCAAGCAGAATATGCAATTTGATGTGGGTGGTTCCAGGTTGAAGTATTGAACACTCTCCTTTTTCTCCCCGCTCTGTTATGGATGGAAAAATAAGTCCTGATGTCAGAATGTGGAACAATGGGCAAGGGAATTCAATCTTAATATACAGTCAAGAGAGCAACACCCGGAATTGAGTGACATCGTTGTTTGGAAAATAATAAATTGAATTCAATATGTAATACGCCTACATAATATACAAAAATATTGGAGATTGCTCTTGTTGCAAAAGCTGCATTTATATTCATGGCCTCCTTACCGACAAGCTATTGAAATGATTCTTGCTTGTAAATATTTGGCTACTTGCGAGAAGAAAAGGGTGGTTAATGCAGACAATAATTATTGTGCGGTGAATTAAATGAGACGACACTTTAACGGAGGAAAGCTAATGGTTCTACAGAGTATTTAATAGCGTTATATTGCAAAAGGCGTGCAGAAATACCAGCCGCAATTTCTCTTACTTGGATGCATCGCATTAAATCACTTAAAATATACGCTTTGGGTTGTGTGTCTGCGAGAGAGTGGGTTAGTGGTTCTGGTAGCGAATTCTCAACCGAAACCACATTCTTTGGGCTTTACAACAGTGCCGCAGAATATGTGTAAGTGGAGAAGGCTTGGGGTTTATAAAAAATGGATGTAATTTCAAGAAAAGGCTTTTGCAATGACTTTCCGCTGTGTATGGGAAGTTTACGAGCAATGTTCGCTTTAAAGTTTAATGCTATTTTGCTGGTTGTAAGGAATTGTGATAATTTTATTGGTAGAAAATTTTTAATGATGTTTTTTTCATGAAATTTCATAAAAAAAAATGATCTCTTAACTAGGGTACATTTTTAAAATGTTTTACAAATCGTTCTACCCGCGGCGTTAAGTATATTGACTAACAAACACTTTGCCCCTATATTAATGAAATGTTTAATTTTTACACAATAATAAAATTTAAAAAAAATTCATCTTTACTAAAAAGCAATTAATTTAAATCAGAACGTACATTTTCCAACTAATTTCCCGCATGTTCAACTTTCCCCAACTGAAAATTGTTGCTGACCATATGTGAAGTAGGTAGGAAGGCACACACATATTTCTGGCATATTTCCAAAAACTCGACAGTGTACCATAAATAAAACCAAGCACTTTTCGCAACCCGATTAATCGAACAAAACCCCTTTCCTTTTTTCACCTATACGAGTACATGTTTCCACCCAACAAATTACAACCCATATTATATAGTCCATTGAACGTATACTTTGTAAAACGTAAGGGTTTTTATGGTGCAATAAAATGCTCTGCATTGCCACCGCATACATACGACGCGGTATTTTAAATTGCGAAGAAACTCGTATCGTCATCTTCAAAGGAACATAAGCTCAAAGAAAAACTCCTTTGTTTGAGTATCCTCATATACCGGCGGATATCTACCCAATCGTTATCCCTTGAATGCGATACGGATGATGTGCTGTGAAAACGAGCTCCTGTATGACCGGCCATACACAATGCATCGCAGAACATCAAAAAAAATCTCTTAACTAAATCGCTTTTCAGTAAAGTCGCATAACAACAAAGCGAAAACGAATACCCATTCTTAATTATAACCAACGGCGGAGTACTTCACCATATCTTCCATGCATATACAGTCGTCGCCAAATGCCGAGAGAGACAAGACAATGTACCTGCAAACGACACCTTCATCGCTGTCAGCATTAAAACTATTTCTGACATCAAGTGCGACGTTTTCATTTTGACTGCCACTTGCTTCTGAATTTGGATCAGAGAAAACAATAAAAATGCTCCCTCCCCCTCCGGTTCTCTTGTTTATAAAAGCAGACTGACAAGAAAAAACTACAAACGGCATATTTGTTCATATAACACATATAGAGACTACATACATCAACTGAAAATTCACCCCTAGATCGTATTTTGTAGAAATCATAATTCATGGGCCGACATTTTCATCATGCACGGAATGCAAAAATACACCTCGCTTCGTATGAGACTCCCTTGAATATGTTAGGCAAGAAAAGCTCATACACGGGCTTCCCTCAATTCTTTTATTGGTCATATCAATGCTCTGGGTATGTAATTTCCTCATAAAGTATTCTGATGTACATTTTCAAATCCTGTGTGTTTGAAAATGTGTTTATTCCTTTGAAAACTTTAAAAATTTCGAAACGATATTTGAAGTTTTGAAATCTTAGGATGTGTTTTAATAACTATTAAATAAATTTGTGGTGATAAACTAGAGGCGTCTTTTAGTTTCACTCGAAGGAGGCTCCAATGATGTTGAGCATTCATTTATTACGACCCAGTATGGTTTTAAAAGATTCTTACATTCGCAAACTTTTTTGGAAACTTTTTTGTTCGAATGTCTGACAGCTTTCTCGAAAACTACTGAACGGATTTAAATTAAATTTAGCCCCGTTAATTAAATATAAAAAAATTAATTTATAACTTATTTGCCATTTTATATTTCAAGGTCAAGTTAAGGCTAAAAAACGTGTAATCACTCAAAAAATGGTGTGGGCGCTGAAAAATGTCAATAACGATTTTGAACATTTTCAAACCATTTATAAAATATAATATAAAGGTATTCTAAGTAAAACTTCATTAACCGCACATTCCTACATATGATCCTTCGGGATAATTTCATAATCTATCTCAAAAACCGTACACAACATGAAACAAATTCTTTCACATAAATATAGCCTTTTATAATACAAAAAAAATTGACAAACATTTCAAGGTCAAATTATAAAGATTCAAGGTCACAATATTTATATCTGAGAACCCTTAAATATTTTTGAAATTATTCTTTGACATCATTGTAGCATCCAAAAAGGACCAAAATTAAACAGCAAGCTGGAATGTTACTTGCTTTTCGTTTTAATTTTTTCCTTATAGCCTGTCCTGACTGAAATTTTGTGAAATAAAGGATTAGTCGTTAATAATTGGAAAATTGTAATTAGTTGGATAAATATTTTCATTTCGAATCAGGTCTTAGTTTAAGCTCAAGTAATAATTGTTTATGACTTCATTGATTAAGGAACCATTATGCCTTAATGCTGTAATCACAACTTTGCCAAAGTGCATTAAATCGAATAACTATAGGTATTGCAGCCATCCATTACATTTAGCCAATGATTCGTTCAACCATAAATAGAACTATATCCGCAACATGCAAAAACTTTTGTTTTGAGCACGACCGTGCGGTTGTGCTATATTTTTGAATTAATTTTCCAGAAACACACAAACCCCACCAACTATTGCAATTGCCACAATGCAACGGCCTTGTATCACACGGCGTTTTTGTGTGCCATTCATAGTCATTTTATTTTTAATTCCTATTCGGATTTCTCTCTCTCTCCGTATGTACAGTGGAACCCAGCGCATTGGGTGCAACAACGTCATTACATTGTATAAAATTTATTTATATGAGTTTTCATTATTTATTTTGTGAGAAACGCTTAACATTAATACCCATGCAGAAGTGGATATTGTTGTAATTATCATCAAATGTGCATAACAACGTACAAATTTCAGTACACGACAAAATAATGTATGGTATGATACAATTGCAAGCAAACGTGTTGAAATTAAGTGGCGCAAAATGTTGTTGTTGTTGGAAATCTAAACTCGACTGCATTGCAAACGTAGATGAATGCAACCGCAGAATTTAGACAGTATGTAGGATTTATAGGTGGGAAAATTTTAATTTATTATTTTAATCATTTGTTGTGTTAGTGCGAATTTTTAGGCTGTTTAAAAGTCAACGCCATTGATTGTATAAATTAAATAAATTAGTCACATCGCAATTGCATTCACATTCCACAATAAATTATTGGCTTAATAAATTGTTTTCAATATACAAAATTTTGAATTGGCCCACATTTTTGTTGGTTATTCATTATTTGCATACGGAATTTTGATATAAAATTGAATTAGGTCAGTTATGTGCTTCCCGAAATTGGATAAGCTCTGTGTAAATTATTATAAGTTGTGTCTATTGTACATATTTAGGTTTGTCGCTGAATGCACTTTAGGAGATTTTACGTTTTTGAGAATGATGAGACAATATGCTTATCATCTCATTTGGACAAAAATCAATAAACATTTATTGAAATGAGATGAAAAGCAGATTATTTTGCTTCGATATATTTTGATTCAATAAAATGTTTGTTTAGTAAAAATTTAAAATTGTACCTCACAAATTTAAAGAATTAAATTATTCCCCTTTAAATTATGGAAAATATTAATTATGTTGTGAATCGATAAATTTTTTTTTCACGTAATTTTAGTTGAAATTTGTACTACCACTCTAAAGTAATTTTGACTAAAAAAGACTTAAAGAAAAAAGTCTTAAAATGTTTTTTAAATCATCCTTTTTAATATTAAATAAACAGAATATTTGAAAATATGAATAACGTTACAACAATATCATCATGCAAAACAGAAAAATGTTGAACTTGTCATCAAAAGCTTCTAAATATGTACAATATTTGAAGAAGGTACACTACTTGTATGAAACCCATTAAGTCTGCACTGATTTGTTTCCACCCCAGCCACACAACAAAATAATATTAAACAATTCCATACTCTTTGTGTCACGACTGTTGCATTGCGTGTTTCCTTAAAATGATTTATTATAATCACGTTATTAAACATAAAGAAACTCCAGGGAATTTGAAACAGTGAACAAACAAAGAGATCAACTTTGACCTTTTCATTGTGGCACACAGCGAGAAAAAAAAACGTGTAATTTCGCTTGTAGATTTTGTGGTGTTTCTTATGACAATTTTTGGGGTTACACATAGTTAACAGAATACTCAAACAATTCGGTGAATATTTATTTTAACAAAACAAAACACGAAAAAAGAACGCAATGGCGCAATGACAATTTAAATAAAAGTTTTGTTTCTCTTTCACCCAAACTTCAGGTAGTTCTTGAAGATTCAGATATGTACATTGTAATCTACCGTCAGCTTTTTGCCCATTATTACTATTTACATAATTTAAATTCAGTTACGCAAGAGAAATGCTGACGAATGCCAGTCCATCCGCCTTTATTGCATGTACCTTCATTTTTTATCGTCAGCTGAGACATGGTTGTATTTTTTCCCCTCGCTGATTAATGTACTTAATGTTGGGGTGGTTGTAAAAATTTGATAAATTAAATATTTAATGACTGTCATTCAACTATGTGGCAAATATTTATGTGCAAGTGAAGTCTCCTTTTAATTAAAAATATTAAGCAAATTTAAATATTTAATATTTGTAATACAAGGGTTGGTTTAATTTATAACGCAAATAATAACCGCACGTTGTAAATTAAAATAACAAAATTTTCAACGTTTAATACAAACAGTTGTTTCGTCCATTTTGGCTTTACATTAATCATTTGCATTTTGCGGGCATAAAAAAAATTATTTTAATATTGTACAATACATTATTTTAAACACACCATATATCAATAAATCACAAAAATTAATGCTTTTAAACAAAATGTGAGGGTTAAAAGCTTTTTAAATATTTGCGTATAAATTGTGTCAAGGAATTTTAAAATTTTTATGCAATCAAAAGTATTTAATATTGCGCAGAAGTACAAGTTATTCGAGCACATCGTGCAGTATACAGTTATAAAGGGATATCATCAAAAGCTCAACCGCCACCTCAAATTCCTATCAAGTATGTTGGATCCCATCCCCATAGGCAAAATATTTCCTTTTTTTTTGGCATTGTGTGTGTGTCGTCCAGCAATGTTTCCCTGATATGAAGTGGGCGCTGGGTATCCACCACAAAGTGAACTTCCTGACTTTCATTGTCCCATTGATTTACATTCTTTCTCTTTTTTAATGTTGAGATGGATCGTTGGCAACGCAAAGTAAATGCTTTCTGCATTTGAGGTTATTTAATTTTTTTTTTTAATGTATTTTATATATTTTTTTTATCTACAATTATTTTAAATTTCATTTTTTTGTGCTTGAAGTAATCATTCGACAAAGATATTGAATAACTTAATTTAATTATCGACCCATAAGAATTTAATTACAGAAAGATATAAATAAAACAACAAAATAAAGGAAATAAAATAAAATTCGGAACTTTCACAGTTCAAATCAGTGTGGAGAAAGTTTTAGGTAAATATTACGGAATTCATATTTTTTATTCCTCTGCATTAAAAGATTATTGTTTATGATTTGAATACAATATTTACATTTTAATCTCTGTGGTCTGGGTACGTTTAATATGTTTATTGATTTCACATTTTATCAAGTGTATGAACCCCGTTGTACGCAACATCATGATTTCGGCTATGAACTCCTAACCCTGATTTATTGTATAATATGCAAGAGTAGGTTTTTACTTATTACTGTGTTTGCTCCATTCCGTGATCAAGGCAACAAAAGCGTAACGCGATTTATTCGATTACTTTATACACGCAATACTGTATTAAGTTTGTAGCTTCGTTGTGCTTTATTTCAGCATTTTGCCAAAGTGATTTAAGTGTTGTACTTTAGTGTTTCTTTTTGTTTTCTAGACTTTGAACAAAATTGAAATAGAATCAGAAACTAAATCATATTTGAATTACATTTTTAAAAAAGAGAAAAATTATTTAAAACTTAAAAAATTCACGAACTGAAACCAATAGAAGCAGGCAATAAATATTTCCAATCATTTTAGTAAAAGTAATTGCCATTTAAGTAATAGAATTCAACACAGAGCTATTTCAAAAATTTCCATGTACTCAAACACCAGATTGCCATGCACATCGAAACTGGACCAACCAATTCTGTAAACATAAATGGAATTTAATCAACGTAAAAGGGGTTACATTTAGTCCTCAAGAATAATGCAAACAAATGAGAATAAAAAAGTGTATATGAAAGCATTTACCAGGGATCATTTCATAAATGAGTGTGCAATAGCTTTTTGACTATACACACGTTTATAGGACATACTCAATACCGACGCAGGGAGCGTAGTAGATGAGCCTCCATTTGAAGCGCAACGTTGCGAAAGATAGTGTCCTTTTGTAACGCACTAAATGAATCTGGAACGATCTTGGTTCATCCAAGTTTGAGTTTATGAGAGGTTTTATTTGAAGCATGTCTGCGTACATTAGATGTATTGTAATTGTATGTAACTTTGCACGTATTCTCTATCTTATGTGATGCAAATAAATGCCTTCAATTCAACGTAAAATAAACGTTGTTCTTGTAAGTTTGGTTGTTTTGGATTGGGGATATGATTCATAGAAATTCCTCAAACAGAAATAGGTCCTGAATTTCAAATTGCACAGCGTACGAGAACACTTAAGAGGAATCAAAAGTACTTAATTCTGCATGATGTAAAGATGGACGATGTTTTTAATTACTTATACAAAAGACGTTTTGAATATTCAAAACAAATTATGACTTTGTTTCTCTCATTATCGAACTTTATGTTATAGTGCAATCATTTCTAATTTTTCATAAGAATTTCAAGTAATTTATTATTTAAAAAAATGGAAAAAAAAAAAAATTCAAATCTTTTAATAAACATGTGCATACTTTGAGATCTAAATAAAAAAAATTATATAATTTAAAGCAACAAGTTATCACAAAGCCAAGATCATAGAAAATTTCTACGCCCAACGCTGTGTCCAACAAAATATTTGAGGGGACTCCTAAAAGTTTGGCTAATGTTAATCGAACATCATCATAAGATTGTTTATTCGAAACCCAAATAAACAAAACAGAATTAACAAAAAGACAAAAAGAGGCGGCATATTCAAACTTTATGCGGCAATCTTGCTTATGTACAAAGTACAAACATAAACGCAAATGAGTGGGAAAAAACAGCACAAGCTAAAAGAAAGCCTCCTGGGGCTTTTTGTGATGCGTCTCCTTGTGGCATGCGGTCGCTACAACATTTATTTGCAGACACGAGGGCGGCCGCCGAAGTGAGTAGAATGTGTCGTTGGATTTTTATAGATTCGTTAATGGCTTGACGTAAGTTTAGACTTTTTTGTTATAGTCATAATCGATGAAATGATTGATTACAGTTGTCTTACATAATTAACTTTAAACACCTCCACAAAAACATGCGCCTTTAATTTGTGATTTCAGTTTTAGCCATATTTTAGATTTATGTCATTTGTAATCGAAAATCAAACTAATTCATCCTTTAATTTTTAAAAACCATGGTTAAAAAAGTAAAATATGAAAGCTTACAAATATTATCAATACCAATTTTTAAAAGATAAATGCTTTCTCATTTTACTCCTCATTTTATTTGCCAATAACAGTCCATAAAAATGTAAAATGTTAATAACTACATTATGTTTACAGCAATTAACATAATTGAATTATTTTTTTTAAACAAACAACAAAATGTCGGCGATTTTCATCAGTTTTACATTATTAAAATGAATCGATTTACAGATTGTGCCGCGATTAAAATTTATTTTCGTTATGTACATCTCTTTGTTTAATAAAAATTTTACCCATTTCCGAAAAGATTCGCATGACTACCCTTCAACTAATTGAACCGGATTTCGCATGGGATATTAAAGCGTTAAAGTAAGGCCAAAAATGGCGAATAAACTGAGCCAAAAGCTGATCAAACGATTAAATTAAATCAATTTTTAGATGATGCGTCCGTGTTTTTAGACAATGCGGGGCTACATGGTCTTTGTATACACAGCTCGGGATAAAGGATATAAGGGATATCCAAGTGAATTCGTATTTGTGCAGCCGCGGGGGAAAAAGAACGCTTGGGGAGTTGGCCCGGTTCGCAATTTAATTGGCTTTTATACCAAAATGAAAATAATAATTTAATATTCACTTTTGTAATGAGCAAAGGGAGAATTTTTGGGGGAACTCTGATCCTGAGGACAACAAAGTGTTGTTAAAATTATTCTTTCAATTATTGATCCTGGAGTTCAATTGAAACATATTGGTCGTAAATTTGCAGTTCCTAATATTCCACCGACTCAATAGCAGAAATAAAGTTTAAAGTTGTTACAAAGAAGCACTTAAATTTTGTTTAGTATCGTGTAAGCCACCGTTAAAGAAAAGAAGTTACTGGACGTATTTGAGTAAAATTTTGACATGTTCTATAAAATAAAGCAGAAGCCAGATTATAGGATCGCAACAGAATACACCAAAAGTTTCTATGGGAGCTCAACAGCGGCACTAGAGATATTCACCATTTTAAAAACTATATTTCCAAAATTCATTCTTTAAATTTTTTAGTGATATGCAGACACAACTGCGTTGTAGTTTTTCTTTGTGAATTTGTTGCAAATCATTAAGCATTCATTATCAAGTGAAATAGTTTATTTTCACTAATTCCACATCCAGTAGCATTTAAAATACAAGTTTGCATAGTTGAATTTGGAATTTAATTAATTGTACGAGCTCTTCGCGCTCTTCACAGTATTTGTAGTGATGGTAATTTCCTTGACGAGTGCAAAATGTCGCATATGTTCCAAACAGTTGGAGCTATTTCATGCTATTCCAGCGCATAAACTTAAAAGTAATTAAAATGAGCAAATGACTTCTGTCCGCAAGCTATTTAGTTGCCATTTGAACTCTTTAGCCCTTTGATGATTTGTATGTGTTAGCTTTACAGTTGTTTGTAGTTAACAGTGTGTGTTTGTGTATTAAGGGGATGAAACAATTACGTCCCTTTTAAATTTTATCTTCAATTTATTTGGGCTAGTCAAGCTGCTAAACAATTTAACAGCAATTTTTTATTTGTCAACTTGGAGGAAATTTTTTGATTACATGTTATGGGACGATAGTACTTTAACGTCTGTTACATATAATAAATTCAAGCCTTCTCAATTGATATTTCAAACTTAAACTAATTCTGGATTAAAGCATTATTTGAAAGAGATTGACGATTTCTAATTTTCTGTAGATTATATTCGAGAAGCTTTCATTAACATTAGTTTCGCAATAAATGCACTAGCCTTAAAATATTTTCTGCTAAATTTTAATTGCACTGGTAATAAAATAACTTTATGCCAACTTTCTGAATAATTGAACAGAAACGGCATAGCGACATATCTCCGCGCGACATATCTCCGCCCGGTACTATATCCGCGCGGAGATATGTCGTTCTTAGTTCGGCGGAGCTATGTCGTTTTCTAAACGTCATATCTCCGCGCGGAGTTATGTCGCTTTCAAAACGACATATCTCCGCCGAACTAAGAACGACATATCTCCGCGCGGAGGCATGTCGCTTAGAAACGACATATCTCCGCGCGGAGATATGTCGTTTCTAAGCGACATGCCTCCGCGTGGAGATATGTCTTTCAAAATCCTCATATATCCGCGCCTAGATATATTCTATTTTATTATGTATTTATTTATTTAAATGCAAAATTAAATAACTGCTATTACATGAACAACGAAGAATCACGAATATTATAATTTAATAAAATTCATGTCATAAAATATGATCCGTGGCTATAAATTATTAATTACTTAACAGGCACAAAAACGCTGCTTCAATTTAAAAGTAATTAACAAATCGAAATTTGCAAACATAATACATAATTATTTTATAATAGGATTTTCGGCATTTTGAAAATAGCCAATATGTAATTTTTTTAATAGTAATAATATCCGCGCGGAGTTATGTCGCTTTTAAAACGACATATCTCCGCCGAACTGAGAACGACATATCTCCGCGCGAAGATATGTCGTTTCAAAGCGACTTAACTCCGCGCGGAGATATGTCGCCCAAAAACGTCATATCTCCGCGCGGAGATATGTCGTTCTCAGTTCGGCGGAGATATGTCGCGCGGAGATATGTCGCTACCCCAACAGAAACATCGAAATGAATACGTCATGTCAGTAGCATTGACACATTATTTATTCACGCATATAACGAACACCAATATTGTCATAAAAGTTAAAATAAATAACAAAAATGTTTAATTAAAAATAAAATTATCCGCAATTTCCCTTCAGGACGGTTCACGTATTCGTATCTGCAGTTAAATTATATTTAAAAAAAAAAATTAATTTCATGACTTGACCTAAAATCAATATTTTTATTTAAACACTCGCACCCCCGGGCGGCATACAATGTGCACGCATATTTCATCCCCAACTGCGGACGTTGACATTGCCTTACCAAAAACTTTTCTAATTACGTATTTAAATTAAGTTCCGAAATAGATGTGTTAAATGACTCGATTTTCCTTAAGAAATTTCCACCCCTTGCGTCAGCCCGTTTGACGTTAAATGTGTAAGTGCGCATTATCATCCCCTCACGTAGACAAAGAGCTTATTTTTCGTACTAAAAAATGTCAAAACCGCATTAGGGATATCCTCAAAAGGAAAATACTTTAATTAAATTTCAATCACCCTTGTATAATTAGTGGTTGAGGTGCTAAAGATTAAGCCAGCTTATAAACCACTCTAAGCTACTGTTGCTATTACAAGCACACACTCGCATACATGTTATTGTTGTTGTTTTTTTTTGTTGCTCACCCAATAAATATTGGGGAAATGTTGTGTTGCTGGGTGGTGTTCTTATATTTATTTGGAATAAATGTGTATTCAACGTGCGTGTGTCAATACACCGCAGTAATCAGTGTACAAATTAATGTGGTTTTTGTTGGCGTGTATTTATTTGATGTTTCAGCCGGATATAATTATTAGACCGCATTAATGAATTAACATGTTATTATGCTCCTCTATGAACGTGAGTGTTGTTATGGGGAGGAATGGTCATTGTTGTGGCAGATTATGTGTGTTGGTCACTTTGATTGGATTCGATCTTTTATTGTTGTATAAATATGTTGCATTTTATTTGTAACATAATTCATTTCAGCAGGCAGATTATATCGTAATGTGGGTAGATTTAATTGATTCGTTTTATGTTGAATTACATATACCTACTTGTAATTTGATTGCTTTTTGATTGCAATAATTAAGCAATATGTATTACAATTTGCATTCATCTGTTATTGTTGTCAATATTCACGTTTATAATTTTCATTAACGTATTATTTAGTATTCCAGAGGTTAAAGCTTCAAAACAATGGGTTGTAACCATTATAAACATGTTGTCTAATTTCACTATAAACCCTTTTGTTTTTGGTGATATAAAAATTATATAACGCCTGCAATTAAAAAAAAACAAACATTCGGTGGTATTTCAAATTTCAATAAAACAAGTCGATGTGTTATTTTTTTGATGATGTGCTTCGGTATAGTGATTACGCCATTTTTTTCAATAAAATTTACAAAATCTGCACAATTTTACTCTATTTAAAATTCATTTTGACCTACACCAAATACAATTTATCACAGTTCTTTAAATGCTTCCAGCGAAATCACACATCATTTTGTGTGAAAGCTCTTGACATCCATCAACATTTTTTCTCTCCAATCATTCGGCAAATATTTCATGTGCGCTTGCATGTCATTTTATCCTATTTTTTGTGCAAAGGATCGATCTGACAAACTACGAGCATCGCTATGATATTAGTCATTGGAATGTAATCGAATTTATTGATCTCACTTAGCATTACCGCTGTAATGGCATTCGCACATGATTTGCAAAAGCGCTTTCGTTGGAATTTTTCCCCACCCCCAAATAAAATACACCCGTTCAGACACTCAATATCTGACTGGAATCCAGATATGTATTATGTTTTTGTAATGCATATAAACTTTAGCGTTTGAAACTCCGCTCGATAAAAAAATGCACAATAACTTCAGAGTATACACGTTGATGGTGCGGATTGTGGCACAAAAACATGCCACTTCTAAAATCAATTTCGTTGAAGGGGTATTTCATGAAATGCTCCAATTCAGCATTTCCAATACCACAATCTTCAATAAAATACATATTCTTTACACAGCCGTGAACTGTTGTAATTCCTATAAATGCAATAAAATTTCGCTGATTGCACATGCTAATCTCACGATGTCAATCGATGGAGCAACCGTCGCTATATGTATATATTTTCTGGACATTTTATATTATAGACATGGTGGTTTGCAAAATACCACGACGTGTGCCACGAAAATTTGCATTTTTATTTGGTTGGTGTTGTTTGCGTTCTAGCCTTAATGTGACCAAACATTTTTTCACTCCATAATTTTCGTTTTTAAAGCACCAAGTATTAAACTTAAAAGGGTAATCTTTTGTTGATAAATAAATGTGAGAATAATGAAATTTTTTGCAATAAATTTAGAGTGGAAGTACGCTAAACTTGCTACTCTTATTTGTGAAACTTCTTTCCATTTTTTTTTTCATATTGGTAAAAGAAAGAAAGGCAAATTAATCTGAATTTCCATTAAAGTCAATAACACCACGCATGTACATTTTTAAAAGTTTAACATTGAAGAAAATTTCTGGTTTTTAGTATTAGTTTAGATTATATTTTTTACCTTTAGCTATTTCTAGCATTCTCAAACAATTAACTATTTGCACTTGCCATCGTTTTTATTGTTTTATTAAACAACTTTTTGAGTAATTTTGTGTCCGGATTTAAATGTTATAAAGTACATATTTTTAAATTATTGTTAAATAAACACAACTACATTCAACCCCGTAACAAAAACTTTTATATTAATTATTTGTTAAATTTTTAGGGCATTTTAACGAAATAATAAACTTACATGATTAAATAAACCTTTGATGAACAACAAAAAATTGGGAAATACAATATTAATTGAAGGGCGCAGCTGTCATCACAAAATACAAAAAAAACCTAAACAAAAAACGTCCCCATTGATTGACAGCCACATAACCATCAGCTATCAACAATTACACAGCCTATATAACAGTTATAGTTACTTGTCCCATCAAGAACACTCACAATGTGTGAAACACCACCATGAGATGCCACCCCAATCCCCAACCTCGCCATGAAGACATATTATTGTTGCAATATTGTGGAGCATATTGTTGAGTGAAATGTCAAAACATTTATTGAAAGCCGGTCAAACAAAAGCTGTAGGATGTAAACACAATATTGTGCGTGAATGTGCATGGGTATATATCGAGTGAAAAATGTAAATTCAATCATATATCGTATTAATTTCCTTCACCCAATCTCTTTACGTGTCTAACGCACCCTGTACGTAAACAAATTTAGGGGGAAAATCAATCGACAACGAATGGTTTGTTTTTGTGTGTTTGCTGGTTTCTTATTATTTTAAGCAATAAGTCCTTCTCAACATTTACTTATTGAGGTATTAAATTTAAATTACATTTAATAATTATTAATTAAAGCAACATTTACAATTAATCATTGGATAATTTTTTTTTTTTAAGAGACCTTTTCATTCTGATCTGCATTTCGAATTTCAACGACACTAACTATTTTTTTTACAACTACCCCACATACATAAAATTTGTAACAAAAAAAAAAAAAAACACAAGGCAACAAGAAGAAGACGATTTCCTTTTAACTTCACAAAATTTGTCAGAACTTGTCATTTGCATGAACATTTTAAATGTAATTTTAAAGCTGACTGTGTGCACAACACAAGCAATGTACATACTCGTTTATTACATAACGTAAAGAGCACAAGCCGGCTAAAAATGATAAGGAACACAACGACATCGTTTCATTTGAAAATAAATGCTGTCGTTTGCGAAATACATACCAGGGTGCTTCAGAGGCATGTTTCGCATGTGTATACAGTCACACAATAATACACCCCTCCGGCGAACACACTGGGGTTGGGGTTTGATGGCGTGTAATTTAATTTCAGTTAAGAGCAATTGAGGAACTTGCAATTAATTTAAATTTTTGACTGAAAATTATTCACACCTTGTGTAGTTTTTGTTTGTGCATTCGAGTACATGATGGTTAAGAGCTTCCTTTTTTTTTGGTCATTAAACTTTGTATTGCGAGGAAATGTGAGAATTGTGATGTTTAAAATGTTAGTTTAATTTATGTTAATATTTGTTTAAATGCAATGCAATTTGAAGGCAGGAACATGGGTTGGTAGCTGTTTTATTCAACTGAATTCTTCATTTTTGGGAAAGAAAAGGTGATGAACTCTGCGAATTTTTTTTTAAATTTAAATATTATAAAATTATAGGATTTTAAGCTTTTCGTTGTTTTCATTTGAAATCAATTCATTTATGTAAATTTCATTAATATGTTTTCAACCCATTTTCATTACACTTTGTGTAATCTTAATCAATCATTTCTGAAAGTGAATTTTCCCCACAGGATATTTATTTAAATACCATTATCCCGTCATCAAGCTTTACATCACCCGATATACAGCTCACGTATTTAACCTTTTTCGAGACACTCATCCAAGTAAAACCGCTACGTTACCACTTATTTTAGCATTGACTCCGAAGTTGAACAAAGATCCGTCAACACACAAAATATTCTCTTTTGGGCCTGCTCGAACCGGATGTCATTGGACGGAAAGGCACACAACCAACGAAGTACCCGCACAATAATATTTCTCATATTACAAAGTATACAAGAACTCACCCACCGAATGGCGGTTCCATCTATTTATATACATTTCTCCGAGACACATTTACATAAATGTGCTTTACGGATATTCGGTGTCATTCCTGTTTGGCAAGTGTACAATGTACGACGTACGTACAGTAAAATGTGGGTGGGCGGAGAAAAGTCACAGAGAAATGAAATCGTCATGAATAAGTGATGAAATGACACCCGAGGGCTGCCAAAAGGTAATGCTGCACATACAATCCGACACACCAACATATTACATCGCATAATTCGGTGTTGCTTTCTAGAGTTATAGAGACGCTTGGGTTTGGGTAAATTGGGATAATCAAGTGCAGTTTGTTGCATATTTTAATGCTCCGCTAACAAGTTTTAATTCAAAATTTCAAAGTGGACAGGATGAAAGCGAAAACTTTTTAAATTATTCAAAAATGTGGGTCTATTTTTATCGCAAATATTTCACATGGAAAATATATGGACGCAATTTGGTTTAGTTTGAATAATGCGGTACCTTGGTCAAGGGTTGGAAAAATTCTGTTCATATGCGTGAAATTTTATTTTAACTTAATTAATTAGAAAACATTTTTAAGGAATAAGAAAAACATGTTTGTATTTTTCTTGACAAATTAAACAAATATTAAATTAATTTTCCTTTGCCAAAAAACAACCAGACTCTCGACTAGAAAATTCAATACCTTATGACTGAAACTATTACAATATCTTGAATTCCGACGACAAATTATTATTCATCTACATTACAATGGCTGAGAAGTTAACAGAATAAGCAAAAGCATTCGCTCTCTCTGCCGGCTATTGTGGAACCACAATTGCTACAAAAACAAATTATTCTGCAAGGATAATCAAATTAGTTGAAATCCTGCATGAATTCAAAGTTTATTTTCGAACTAAATGCATTGCGATAAGAGGATTAGTGCAAAAAGTTTTCCAAAACTTTATTTAGTTTATTAAACACTAAACAGCAATTTTAATATATCCTGAATTTAAATAAAATTAGCTTTAATTTGTTACAATTTTTTGATCAATTTCGATAGGAGATACATTTTTTTTAATTGTTCAAATATAAAAACGTCTAAAATTATGCACAACTTTTTATAGTTAAGTAACGTTAATGGAAACAACACTCATTCAATTATCTTAAAATTATGCAATTAATGTTCGTTTGATGAACTGATTATTATAAAATATATACATACTTGACTGTATGCCACCCATCCTTTAAAATTCAAAAGAAATACAACAAAATATTCCTCCATGAATTAGGCAACTCTATTATATAATTCAGAAGGTTATATACACACACGAAATGCGAAATTAATTATAGATGCTAAAGTACCGCGTATATACATATACGAGTACTTAAACATGTATACGAGTACTCAGTGTACATTGCCGAGCATAGCGCGTGAACATCATTCGAAGCAATGTCCCCCATCTGGCACTATATGCATATTACATTATCATTATGCTTATTATAAAATTGCCAATTCTGGGAAGAAAGTTTTTATGCAAATTTTGCAGCAAAAGTGTATCATTTGTGTGAAACAAAGTGTCTTTACTGTTTGTGCTTTTAAAGCTCTTCCATTTTATGAATGTCATTAATATTTTAATAACGTCACAATACCGGATATAAGTACATTTCCGATTGTGGTGTAGTTAAATAATGCTGCAAATCCAATATTATTCCCCAATACAAAATATATTATTTGTTAGAATTGTGTGTTGAATAAAATATGTTTTGTCAAAAAATAAAAACTACCCTTAAAGCAATGCGTACAACTTTAACATCAATCTATTTGCAGTCAGCGCAGCGCGTATTAAATTAAATACAAAATTAGGAAAATATTACCAACACTCGTATTCGGTAGCCAATTACGAGAATAATGTGGGAAAAGACTTCGAATGACCACGTCTCCAACATTAGATGATATTTATTACTCCTCAATTTTGTTAACTACGCCATATTATCATTGTGTATTATTACGAGTACGCCGCGTGACTTCAAAGATGAATATAATCTTATTTAGGGATAATGTAAGTGCAATAAAAGTTTCGCAAGACTCGTGTAAAAATTTAATGTTACAATAAGTTTGGTTTTCAAGACTTGTAAAAATATTTGTAATAAATATTTGGATGCTGAGGATACCATCAAAATTTGATAATTGAAAGAAAGGCTCCGTTCTGGCAGAGCCTTTACAAACATATTTGAATTAAAATCTTTTGATTTGTAAATAAATGCAAAGGCGAAAAAAAATTGATTTTGACCTTGAAAAGATTAGAAATTAATTTGAAATCGTAAGCAAAATTTTAAACAGTTTGTTTAATTGTTTCAGCGGACAATAATATTGATTGATGGTTTCCGATAAAGGTCATTTGACCTTGAAAAGATTGTAAATCTTATATTTTTGTAATTATGTACTTACATACTCAAAATGGCTTGTTTAAGACTTTTTTTAAAAAGCACACAAAATGACAAAGAAAGAACTAAACTCATATCATCAAAATGTTATCTTCATTTTGATGAAATACTAGTACCACTTATTTATGTAACCATTTACGAAGAAAACCTGATAGTCTCTCAATGAAGTGTTTGACTACAAGAGTATTATATTTACACTTCCATTGAAACCAAGTGGCCGATATATTTCAAGATCTTCGCACAGAAAACATAGAAATTGCTTCACATCAATTTGTTTACATAATATTTAACTTCATTTTAATGATAGTGGTTTGATAATGATTGACTTTATTCAGTGTTTCAAAATTGGTCAAAAAACGTTAAAAATTAATATTAAAAATTCATTGTTTAAAAGTGAGAATATTTTAATTTGAATTCATATTAAATAGTAGATACTTACGCTGTGAATTGGATCGCCTTATGATGTTTTCCAAAAATGTGTTTTGTGGTGCAACAAGTCCTCTTCTTCCGCCTGGCATGATGACGTCGCTAGTGGCAAGTGATTGCTCCTTGTTTGTGCATACACCACTTTTTTCCTCCTTTTTTTTTAAATTAAATACGATTTAAATAAACTGACACATTTAGAGAGCACTAATGCGCGCACAACTTTCTCTTCCTTTATGCACGAAGACAAACAAAAATATTTTTTACAATTTTTTTAATTTTTTTTAATTTTTTACACTTCGTCAAAACTTTTTATTATAACAATAATGTGTTGGCTGGGGGCTGGCACCTCGTCACTAAACAGCTTTGAAGCTGGTGTGAATCGCTTGATGATGCTCTTCTTTGCGTGTTTTATATTTTAAATTTTGTATTGCACATACGTGAGTGTTGGACCAACTTAAAATTATAAACTTTAGCTCTCTTAATGCGCACACCTATTATAATATGTATGTTATAATTTACATATATCCTTTTCACTAATGCGCCCAACTCTCAACACTTTAAATATAATTTCATACACTATCCATCACAGATTTGTTGCAAATGTTATTGTTTTTGCGTTCAGTTGAGGATGCTTAATATGCGGCGACATCTGGGTGATAGCAAAAATAAAATGGAGAACATTTAAACAAACATCTTTGTGTGTAAGTGGGTGAAATAAATTAAATATATCCGGGGATGGTGGTAAAATTTCATCCCTTGGAAAAGGCATGAACTAATTGAAGTGACAATTATTTTTGTTTATTTTTTAAAAACAAATTGAGAGGAGCGAGAAAATAGCAAATAATGAATCAAGTAAAGTTATAGAATATGAGTTAGTCAATCGGCTAGAACATCTTATAAATTGTGCTCATAGCAACAAGATGATCGATGGGATATGGTGAGGATTTGTCAATGTCAGAAAGAATAATTGATGTAGTCGTAAAATAAATTATTTGGATGTCAAAAATTCGGTTATGCTGCAAACACATTGAGCTTTTCTGCAGTTACTATTTCCAAATTGTGATTGAATTTTACATATTATTTATTACAGTTTGCGTCATGAATTTTAAAAGCTTTTAATCCCTATATATATTTTGCATAGTTGCTTTTTTATACCTTTATCACAAAAAGTAGATTGGAAATTAAATTAAATAAATTTGTATTTCAATGTTATTAAACAATTGGTCATCATTTAATTATAGGTTCCCACACGAGTAATGCGCGCTTTAAACGCAGTTTAAATATGTGTAATCAAGTTCAAATGTATTTAATTAAATATAAATAATTAATTCATAAAATGTGTGGAATTGGCATTGCCGGTTAACTCATGTAAATTTTTTAAATATCGATTGTGGTGTGTTAAAAAGCTTTCACTTAATTGAATCAATTGCATTGGACTTAATTGGTTGCAATTCAATCACATGCTAATGGTAGCACTTTGAAACTTTGGAAAAATGATCAATATTTGGTAAATATAAATTAATTTTGAAAAAAATTTCCAAAAAAAAAACTATAAACAAAAAAGGTAATTTTTAAGAGTTGGTTTATTCAATTTTGAAAATATTTTAAAAAGAATAAACGTTGCTTAAAATTCCTTGAAAAAACAACTTCAATAATCTGAACATTTATTAAATAAAACCGAGTGCTGAATAAATTTAAAACTGATTAATATTACAACCCTTAATAAGCCTAAATAAGCTTACATATGTCAATTCGTCAAAAAAAAAAACCCTAACACAGATTTAATGTAAACGGGCATCCAGGGCTTCCCAATGCAGTAATTTTAACCGCACACGCACCAGAAACTTAACGTCACATATAAAACCGCATTCGCATACATCAAAGAAGCGTTGACTTAAAAACGCCATAAATTTAAGCTTCAAATATATTGTAAGTCTTCTTAAGACGGTAACCAATTCGTTTCCATGTCATAAACGTGTGCTTTAAACTGTAGATCTTGAAGACGCTAAAATACAGAATTTACCACACACAATCATGCACTTAGTTTATATAGTGAGATTCGAGTTTTATTGATCAGTCTCATCGGTTTTCGTAAATACTATACAGCTATCCCCATTTTTGCCGCTGAATCCCAACGTCCCATTCCATACTGCAACTTTGATTGTAGGATTAAAGACGTCTTACTTGGAAAATTTGTCCGTAAAACGTCTTACAAAATATTTTGTCTACGTCAAGTGACAGGGGGACGGGGTGCGTCGCGTCGTGTAAAGTTTCGCTGAGTGAAAACTGATAACAGACAGATGAAAAGAATGTTTGTTGGCGGATCTGTGGCAATTTTGTACAATGCAATGATGACAAAGTTGTGCTCAATTGAATCAGCGCTGTTGCGGGAGTGATACTGTGGGCGGGATTGTCTTGGTCAATTAAGTCACGAAAAGACGTTATTTGCGGTATAAACGATTTTGTACATTGCATTTTATAATTGTCGCATGAAATTTGATTACTTGTAGAAAATGTACAACTTAAAGCGTTGAAATTGGAATCCAACATCAAGGACGCGCGTCTTGGTTGTCACTTATAATTGCGGCATATAATAATTTAAGGGATGTTACTGAATTTCTTAAATCAAATTAGATGTGGCGGCGTCAGGCGCCATCTCAAGTATCGACCAGTATATTTATCTGAGCCACATTGTCTTTTGTATAAAGTTTTGCACACAAATAATAAATTGAGGGTGCTTTTGAAAGAAACAAACAATGGAATATCGTTAAAGTCTTTTATTTTTCCCTCCCCCCTCTCCACCTTCATATTAATACAAGAACACATATAAATGAAATCGCCCAAAAAAAAAGAAGCAACACAAAGATGAAATTGCGCTAATTTGTAGGTGTAGTTAAGTTCTGGTGCACTCCGCGTGACCAAGAACACAGCATGGGCATCCGTTAAAATGCCAACATTTTGAAATGGCTCCACCGATACTCGAGATTATCGATCAGTCGCAGTTGTTCCTGCCTGTGTGTTACAATATATCGTTCTGTGTGTGATATTATCCTCTCGTATTATGCGTTGTTGTTTGGCTGTGCGTTTATATTCTTGTTGTTTTACATAAAGTCCAACTGGATTCCGAAGCTCACTATAATAAGATTAACGACAACATTGTTTTGTGGCAGCACATAACGTTCGTATCTGCTTGTAATTCGTTCAAGGGTGTTTGAGGAATGGTCAAATGGTGTATTAATAACGGCAGGTGAATGTTCACATTGTTTACCTTACACACAGTTGTTTTTCTGTGTTCTGTTCTTTTTGTAAAACGATTTTTTTGTAACTAAAGTGTTTAAGTATGCGTACATATGCAATAGCTGTTTTTTTGCGGATTTTATTGCAAATTTTAAGCCTGATAGCTGTTAAAAGTCAATGGCTGTAACGCTATTTAGTTAGGAATAAAAATTTATTCAGTCGATTTCAATTGAATGTATTTTTCAGTTTGGTTCGGTTGAATTTAATTGCATCCACATTTCGCTGTCCAATGCATGAAAAAGTTTGCTTTTTAAGTTGCTCAATAGAATTAAAGCTTAACTGCTTATTAAAAGTCGATTATTTTTAGGCTTTGAAAAACATTTACGATCAAACATAGGCAGTCTAGTTTTAAATGTTAAAATAACAGAAACAGTAAGTTATGACAAATTGAGGATTAACAAATGTTATTAATATAGAAGGTGTTATTGGATTATATTACTACTTAACGTAATAAAAAGGTTAATCTTTGTTTTAATGTAAAATGAGTGAACATTGCCTTAAAATAAAAAATTAAATTTTAAGTTACCACACAATTATTTATCAATTATTATTTAATCAAATGATTTTTAATTTTTCCCCTTTTTCTTTAAGACGATTAAGATAGTGTGGTAATCTAAAGATGACAGTTACGTTTCACCCACTCAGATACTAAGCAGCTTAACACGTTATCTATGAATTTCCAGAAACCATTTAAGTTGCAATAAATATCCAGAATTGTACAGTTAATGCTCTGTACACTAATTATAGCTCAAAGATAACCCTAAGCTAATGCTGTAAAGGACGGGATATTTGGGTACATATCTAAAATGGCAATTATTGCCAGAAGATTTATATTTTATTTGAAAGTACGATATATTTTTGAAGCTCAAACTATTAAAAGGTATTTTACTTTTATTAGTTAGAGCTTCACAAACCTAACCAAGCAAACTGATTGCAACTTAAATTACCTTCATCAAGTGGACGTACGGACACAACAAAAAATATAAAAACCCTCGATAGCCATCTACTTAATTGTCGTCAATATAAATAGACAATTTATATCATTAAACAATGTCAAACCATCGTTTGTTATAAATACACACACAAAAACAAAGATCAATAAGAATTGGTCAAACATAAAAAGCTTTATATGTTCTGTTAATATAGTTAAACACATATAAACCGACGAAATGAAGCCGTCTTTCCTCCCACTCCCCGGATCCTCATATCAATCCGCAAACGAATTGCGTCAATAAAGTCCTCTGAGTATACATACAGCATAGCTACTGGACATGAGACTGCACAACAATTTAAACACCGCTGTCGTATGACAAACCAAAAATGACCCAACAAACATTTTAAGAGGGCAATCGTTATAACAATAATAATCCGCGAGCGGGCGCTGTACTAAAAATAAAACAAAAGTACCCGCAAACTGGTAATGATGAATGGCGTTTAATGTAACGAGCGTTCTCTGCAGATGGATTTATATAATGTTTGTTTTAATGTTTTTATTCTACTTCTCTTTTTTTGGGAATGGAGGTGAGGTGGTTTTAGAGTATTTCAGGAGAAAGACATTTATGGTTTTAAGAGTTAAATGTGTAAAATTGAGTATAAACATGAACTGATGTGCGTTGGAGGAAGGCTTTATGTTCGCACCAAATTTATGTAATAAACCGGCGAATGGCATTGTAATGGTAGGATTATTGGAAATGGAAAAACATTTAAAAATCGTTTTAGTCAAGACTGAGCCATTTATTTAATGTGAAAATAAATAAATAAATAATACAAATTTGGCTTCGTTAAGGATTTTCAAAGAGGGTTTTCCGCATTTTACAGTTTTCACTTTAAAACGTTGGGAGTCCTTAATATCGAATAAAATTTACTTATTTAAACATTTATTAATTTATTACGTCATGTACTTTATCAGTATATAATTTGTTAATATATTTAAAACACTCAAAACTAAGAAGTTGTGGAAAGTATGTTTTAGTATTTTAAACAACAATTAAATTTTTTTTTATGTCAATTAAAAATACGTCTTTTGCCAGGGTGATGAATAATATCAAACCACACACAACACTTAGATGTCCTGTTGTAATGATATTTTCAAACAATTGACTACTAAAGTTCATCTAGAAGGACGATGCGTTATACATATTCACGTTAACATAAAATAACTATATTATGCATATACAAAAAAGGGAATTAGGATTGGCAAGATAAAAAGAAAACACACATTCACCTAATATAGTTGTTGGTGGTTTTCTTGTGTGACACTTTCCACAAATAAGGTTAAAAACAACATTAACATTATGTGAGGAAATATGGGTGAAGGAAAACGCCACCAAAATGTGGAATGGCACCGAAGTGTATGTTGGAAAAATGGGGAGGAAGAACGAAAATTAAATGTATAAAACTTGCTGGCTAGGCGATAGTAACGATTTTTCTCTATGCGCTTTTCCCTCACTCGTTTTAATAACATTTCTATATACAAAGCATTCCTACTGCTATTTAATGTCATTGTGTAAGAACTATTTGTAAGAACTAAAAATTTTATTTTATAAAAATATTAAAATGTTTCCATGTTAATTCACAGTGTTTCTAAACAGAAGAAACTAATACGATTTTTTTGTGATGCATAATACACTACTATGAATCATAAATAATAATAATAATAAAAAAGCACATTGTGTTGCGGTGTGCTGCAAAATTTTCGCCTTTTATATCATCCATCTTATATGCAGTTTATTTTTATATCCATTTCTGTTCATTTGTATCTGTTTCACTTTGCTTTTAACGTGTGACACAATTTTTCACGTCGCATAAATTCTTTACACCGGAAAACTCAGCGAATCTCACCACCAACACACATACACCGTCTTAAATTTATGCACTTTTAGTTATGAACTGCAACACTCATAATAAGTTACTGCTGAGTGCATGAAAAAAATGCGCGTGTGAAAATGCTAAAACTCGTGTATTTTATTTCAAAAAAAAGTTTGCATTTTGCAAAATTATATCACAAACAGCACAAAATTTAGTTTTTAACCTTCAAGGAGATGGTGGAAAAAAGCAAAAACACTGAAACCAATTTTTTGTACCGTTTGCAACCCCAAAAATCCATGTACTAGTACTGCTGCGCCCCAAACGTAGACTACCCGTTTGCAACTCATAGTCGGTTGTGCGCGGTGTGCTGATAGTTGACATGCGCGAGATATTTCATGCACCAACCCTCACCACCCGATACGGCATGGTATATCCTAGAAAGTTAGATATCGGGTTGGAAATAAGGGGGTATGACTATGCCAGCAAACCAAATGACAGCTGAGTCAGCTACATGTATATGCACACGTATAGAATATGTGAGGGTTATATTTGGATGGACAACGGAACAGGGTTGAGGGGTAATTTGTGCGGTTAAAGCTATGACAATATGTGTATGTGAGAATGGCGCGTGACAAACAGATATTTGTAACACTACAATGTATGCAGGACACTACATTTTACTGCATTTGTATAGAACAATTAAAGAAATTAAAAGTCAACCTTCGAAGAAAGGTGTATTTGAAATTGTTCTGCATTTATAGTTTTAAATGCAAAAATAATAATTTTGTTAGGCAGCATAATAAGCTCATACGGAAAAAAAGCCCAATTCTTTACCCTGTCTTGTGCTGCCTCAATCGATCAGTGTTGAAACTAAACGTGTTGTACATAAAACATAATATTTACGTGTGGAGTGTAGAAAAAAAAATCACCCAACGCAACCCCCTTTAATATACAGAGAAACTGGGGAAATGCAACAATCTCGTGCATTTCGACTCTGTACGCAGTTTTGTTATTTGTGAAAGGGAATCTGTAGAAAATAAAATAATATGTATTCCTCGCGTCCATTTCAATTTCAAGCTCATAGTTAACACCCTAAAGAAAACACCCCCATTGTATGCATGTTTGACATTTAAAAGCGCGATATAAAACTAATTGAATAACACGCAACGACAGCCGAATTATGTACGTTCGATGCGTATACGACAAAAGCATTCTCGGCTGATTTCCATATGACCATGAATGTGTTTTACATGTTATGCGCCATTCACTAATGTAGGCAGTAGGGGGTGGTTTCACTTTCCTCTATTTGCACGCCACAGTACGTACTGTGTACAGTTACAAGTGTGATGTGTTGTGGTGTTTCCAATAAAAATTTAATATATTCAGGCCACATGTCAAATAAATGCTCAATTTAAATAAAATAAAACAGCATACTCATATGTTTGTTTTATGAATTCATGGAATATTTGAAATGTGTTTGTTAGAAAGTGGTTTTGTGAAATGAAAGTTGGCAACTTTCCTTTCTATGATGAAGTGGGTGAGACTTTAATGCAATGTTTCTGAATTTAAGGAGCTTTAATACTGCAACTTTTATAAAAACTTAGTGGAGTCTTTAATTTAAAAATAATAAAAATTTAAATTGAATTCACATTTTGAAAGAAAAAAAATTGTTTACAAAAAAAATGTAAACATTTCTTTAAAATTGCGATGCAGATGTATCGACAAACTATATTGACATACCCAT
The DNA here is from genome assembly GCA_963854165.1 of Sylvicola cinctus. Classification (NCBI taxonomy): domain Eukaryota; kingdom Metazoa; phylum Arthropoda; class Insecta; order Diptera; family Anisopodidae; genus Sylvicola; species Sylvicola cinctus. The sequence goes on along the minus strand of OY974083.1, from coordinate 27,286,025 downwards.
ACAATGATGCGTCATTCACAACAATATGTAATTCAATTTCCCCTTTCTGGGTATATGTAGATTATATTTGTACGAATGATTTTTTTCTGTGTCAAAAAAAAGAGAATCTTTTTCTCGAGTTTATTGCATTCAAGGTGTTCATTTGATTTTCTGTTTCTATGCAGCAAAATAAAACTCATGGGGGTAGTTAATTTAAATGCGAATTTATGGGTTGTGGCTTAACTCACGCGATATAATTTAAAATATACTGTACTTAAGTTTATGCTTTGAGCTTTCACAACTCAAATAGTGAAAAGTTTTGTACATTTAATTTTTATTACATTTCCCAAGGCCATTCCTGCAATGCATTTAAATTCTACACCATTTTTGTTTCGAACGTGTGCGCATTGTCAAAGATTCAAATTACTGAATAAATTGGGCAGAACTATAATTTATAATTGATATTCATGTTGCAGCATTTACGGCCTAATAAAATAAATTTAATTGGAAAGTTTAGAAATAATTTTATTCCTTCAGGTCTTTGTTGAATTTTAAATTTTTTTGGAGTCCAGGATATTTCTTTATGTGATTGATATAGAGCTGACTATTAGTTTTTGGTTACCCAAATAACATTGGAGATTCTAATTTAACAAGGGTATAGTTCTTACTAGTACTGAATAAAAAATGTATTATAAATACCAACAATTTTGAATGTAATGGCCTGAAGCTTGCAAACATATCACCACAACCCTTGTTGACAATATTTTATAGGAAATAGGAATAAATAATTTGTTTTGAAAGTTCTGAGTTTATTTCTGGGAAGTTTCGTAGGCTCCTTAGCATGAGTAAAACCACATCGCAGGGATTGCGATATGGGAATTTATATGCGACTGTTGCTTAACTACATTTTAATAAAGCTTTTCGGAGATATGAAAAATTTGACCCTGAAATTTCTGAACTTTGACCTTGATTTTTGTCCGAAATCGGTACTTTTATTGAGATTATCAATAATGTAGAACATCATAGTACCCTAAAACACACAGTATTTGAATTACAGTAGGCTTGAGTTTTAAAATTTTGACCTTCAAATGTTCAGCAAGTTTTCTTTTTTAATCTTGCGTTGCGCTGCGTTGCGTTGCGTTGCGTTGCGTTGCTGGGTACAAGAAAAACTGATTTTGGCAATATTGTATATAAATTAAAAATCAGCATATTGGTATTATTGATTAAATTTTCATAACATTTTTACAACGATTTTATGTTATGACCACATTAATATTTATTGCATAACTACAATATAATAAATACCATAGTTGTTATTATAATATTTTTAAGTTTATGACCTTCTGCCTTATCACACAAACTTCTTTTATCTCCTGAATATAATATATAGTCTTCGAAAAGCTTACAGTTACAATTTAATTTATTTCAAATTAAAGCAGCCATTTAGGAGTTTTAATAAAACTCATGAATTTACACTAAAAATTAAATTTTAAGTAATCTGGGGTAATTTTATATCACCACCTAATTGTCGTTTTAATATGTATATGTAGATATTGACAATTGAGTTTAAATTAAATTAATTTTAAAACAAAATAATAAATAATTTAAAGTGCAAATAATAACTTGCTTTTTACAATCAAAAGTACTTATTTTGCAACAATATCTATGTTATTATATTTAAATTTCGCTGTCATTCTTTCGCTCAATTCTGTAAAGAAGCAACTGAACGGAACGGTTCTGCCACTCCACATAAACTATATTAACAATTGTACGTGAAGCTTGTGAATGCACCCCATTGAAATCGCAATGAATTTATTTTTGAGTAAAGTCTCGCATTCACGAAAAGTCTTTAAATTCTTACCATGCAAACATCTTCAAAATATATATTCAGTTTAACAAAAGTTTGAAGCGCATACTTTGGAATTGAATGCGACTTACTTCACGTGGGCAGATAACCACAAGATGAAAAATCTTAAAGAAATTTTTCAAACTAAAATAAATTGCTAACATTGTGAATAAATTTAAAATTTTAAGTAAGTAACAACAAGAAGTCCATGTATTATGGTAATTTAGTCGTTTATCCATTTTCATTGTTTTTATTTACGCTTAGGTATTTGCATTTAAAAGCTCACAAATTATACCAATATTGATGTTTCAATTGCTTGTAATTATTGTTCATTAAATAACAAAAATATTATGTCTTGGTTATTTTGTTAAATAATTGGCTGTTATTTCAAATTTATTTTAATTACACTTTTTCAATTTTAATGTTAAAACCCTTAATTTAAATGCGTTGGTATTTTCATATAGTACGTTGTATTTGTAGAATGACGTTGTTGCATTTTTTGAATCTTATCTGAAAATTTCGCATCATTAACCGCATTAGCTAAGGATGTTTCACGATACATAAAATAAATTCGTATCACGATGAATTATTGTTTGTTTATTTTCTTGAAGACATTCTTGCCGACACTGAAATGTCAATTTACTAGCACTCAACTCCGTTCAACGATAAATTGGTTAGAAAATCAATACTTTTATGTGAAATTCCACATACTCCATCTTACGCATATATTCTTTAATTCGGCACATAAATAATTAAATTAACAACTTCATATCTCATAAAATACAAAACTTTTTTGCAATAGTACTCACTCATTTCAAATAGATAAGGAGAAAATATCTATCTTTAAAGGACTTTGAGACTTAAATAAATAAATCTATCATTCTATTTGCAAGTATTTTTGGTGTGTTTATCTTTTAAAAACGATTTGCAATATAAAACTCAAACTCGCAAAGAAACTCTAAAATTAGAAATTCTATAATAATTAATTACCAACTCAACCTACCTATATGTGTATTCAATTCATTTATAAACAACAGATACACGCTCAAAAGCATTCCGCCCATGTTGTTGCCGCTTTAGACTAAATTTCACTGATACAATAATTGTAAATTAATTGACTAATTTGTTATACTACGCATATTAAATTACGGGTAAACGTGGAATCAATTATCTTGAAATGTTTAGAAAGTTTTTTTTACAGGAGTTGCAATTATTATAAAAGAACATTTTAGGAAATAGTTTAATTTTAGTTTATTGTCTGAATTCTGAAATATAAATTAAACGATATTTAATTTTCAGAGTTTGACCTTGTAATATTGTTGTTTCTGTGGTAGACAACGTGCGATGTACCTTTCTCCAGCCCTATAAAATCCGAAGAATTATTTGGAGCACTATACATTATCGAAAAACGTTTTTATAATGATGAAAATCGTTAACACCGTTTTCGAGCACCAATATACTGAGTTTAGCAAAAATTGTTTTTTGACTATAATTTTGCCTTGGCTTTTTTACACGAATGCAATAAACTATTAGTCATTGTGCGTCGTAATAAATTAAAAAGGCTTTAAAATATAATTTTTTTCATATTCAAAATGTCATTTATGCTACAATTGGTCAATTCAAGACTCGAGATTAGCCAAATCGGAGCGTAACGGTGAATTTAACAAAAGCGGAAAGAAGACTCTTAAACATATTTTGTAGTACGCTGTGAGCCATCGAGATCTACATTTGAATGAAAATGAACTACAGGAATTTAAGGTTTAAAAATACATACATTGCAAATGTGTATTGAAGCAAAACTGCAGCGTTAATGCAATGATGTGCGTATGAATTTAAAAAACTCAGTGATTATGTATTTTATTAAAATGAATACCAAACTGATAATAAAGAGAAAAGTATTCTACTACATAAACTTATATAAATATAAATTAAAAGCAACCCAATACAATACAATACAATACAATACAATACATCTTAATCTTGTTAATTACAAATACATGATTGATGTAATTAAAGCACATTTGAACCTGGACGTTCTTTACAGTCTACACAAGTTGTTATGTCTGAGATTGTTAGTTGTAAAAGCTCTTCGTACGCATACAATTGGAGCCTGTCTCATACTCGTAACTTGATTAGTTGATTTTAGTACAACACATATAGGTTAGCGCTTGTACCTATATTGTTTTCGAATATGACTTACTATGCGTGTGGGTATTTATTGTGTGTATGTGATAAATGATAATGTGACTATAAGCAGCTTATATAATTTTGTAAAGTCAGCTAGATTTCGTTGGCAGTGTGGTCGAGTGGACTGTGGGCAATTGGGATATTCATATAGTCTGGTTGAAACAGACGGCAGTTTTAGTCCACCAACTGAGCGCGTCTGTTGGTTCTCAAAACCTGTTATTAAGTGTTTATCAAAAAATTAAATTTTGTGCAGTGAAGTTATTTGCTACAATTTTTGAAAATATTGTAATATTTAATTAATATTTTGTAAATTATAAAACAATTTTTTTTTTTTGACTGAATTTTCTTTTAAATTTTTTCCCAATTGATTATAACAAAATTTTTAATTAAATTTTTTTTAATTAATTAAAAATAATGATTATAATTTGAAGTTAGAGTTGTGCATTTTATAACAAAATTATGATTCAAATAATAAAGTAAAACTAAAATGTCGTTGAACTGAATTTAAATCTATTTATAAAACTGACCTTCCGCAACCGACTCACTGTGTCATTCCCTTTTTTCTTTTTCGTTGTTAATTTTATTAAATATCCACACCACACCCATAAAGTTTGTTGTGTTTGTATTGTTAACTGCGTTGGTATTTATAAAAATACAATATGCAAATTTATATGCATCATAAAAATACAACACACTGCAGTTTGCATGCGACTCGTTGATTTTTTAATGATCTTTCAAGCAAAAGCATGAAAAAAATTTTACCCACGAAATAATTAACAGAGTTTGAATTCATTGTAGACAATTTCAGTACTATAAAAAAAACATCGATTGCATATAATAATAATCGTGAAAATAAATAAGTAAAAGTGCAGTTTTATGAACTTGAGTCAGAACAAAAGTTGTTTTGCATGAACAAATTTTAAAAGCCGAATTCATTATTCAAAAAATAAACAACCTCTTGAATTTACAAAGAATAAGACATTGTGCCAAATCTGCTATAAAATGATTCGCAACGTATCCAATCGTCTCATTGTACCAAGTCGATTTGTATTGCGAAATAAGCGGCAGCTTTCATCCAGTCAACATGCCAGCAAAGTGCGACTGACGTCGGAGCACAATTACTACACACCAGAGGAGGGTTATGTGCGTGGGTCACCCTACGATCCCATTGAGCTCACCAATTTGCCAGTGGATCAGTTTGTGTGGCAAAATGTCAGCAAGTGGCAGAATAAAGTTGCAGCTGTAAGTTTTCAACATCATCTTTTTACCTATATTTTTATATATTGCACAAGACTATATTTTTTAAACTGCATAAATTGCAAATTACTATATGTAATTAAGTTTAACACAAATGTTGGCGATAGAAATTTGATCTGATTTATGTTTTCATAAACCAACCATAAAACAAATACTCGTATCTACATGAGTTTTAATACTCAATCAAAACAAGTTTGGTGTTTAATATTCTATTTTAAGAAAACTGAAACCCAATTTCATATTTGTGGAATGAAATTTGATATCACTGAATAATCATAAGCAATTTGTTTTATAAGTCGGCTGTTCAATCCAATATCTCTTCATTTTTAATGAACAAAATATTCAAAATCAGAGTTGTAAATTATTTTTATTTATTATGTTAAAGTTTTGCAAAAAAACTCATACCAATTTAGTCAATAGTCATTACTCATTAGTTATTACTTATCTCAAAGATATTTTTATGTTTTGTTCATTAATCATTAGCAAATTATTAAGAAACGTCATTTCACGTCGTTAGCAGTTACACAGAAAATATAATTTTACAAAAAATATAAAAAAAAAACTCAGCAAAGTCTGTTTGTAAACAGGTTCAAATCACAATGTTTATAGTTCTGAGGTCAATGTAATCAAATCGCTACAAATAACATATCCACAACAAATTACATTAATTCTCGGATGTGAGTATTTACTGCGAAAAAAACAACAACATTTCGGCAATAAACTTTGTTATAAAAATCATTTATTGTTAACAAAAAAACTATACAATTAATTCCTCGAATAAGCAGTAACTGACATAATTACTTGAAGGCAAATAAGGTCAAATGAATAACATTGTGGGACTCTGTGCTGAATAGCGTGCAAGTACACAAGCGCTCCGTTTACTGTACAATTGTTAGGGAAATGTTAAATGTATGATGAAAAAGAGCTTGTAATGCTTGAGGCAAAATTAATGAATAAATAATAGATAGTCACGAACGTTGTATGAAGTTCTGTTTCACTTAAAACAGGTTCCCTGATATGTGCTGTTCTGGTTAATTACACGTTAAATTGGTTTAGCTTAAACAATTTTCGGAAACTACTTGTAGAATATAATATTTAATTTAATAAACCCTTTAATTATAAATTTTCTTAATTATTGACAAATTTTAAGTGCAATTCATCTTCATTAAATCAGTACGTGATTAACTAATTAAAAGACAGATTGATTGCAATTAATTAGTTGCCTTATCACGTTTAAAATAGAAATTCCTGACATATTTCCACTCTCTCAAAATGGGCTACAGATCAAAGTTTAACTCAAATCAGTAAAATACAATGAATGTGCACTCGTTCACACATTGTTTCCCGTACAAATGACTAACAAACGTATCACTGATTGTGATATGTTATGCTCGTATATTCTATAATGGGTTTTAAGTAGACCACAAAACAATCAATCAACGTAACATGGGGTTTTACTGGCATATTTTGAAACAACCTCCCGTCCGTGCGAAATTGACACCTCCCAAGACATTTTGTTTCCCTTTATCAGATGTAGAATAAAAACACGGATATTCAATGTACCTGTCTGCTACTTTACCAACACGGGTAATCTTATCTTCATTATTCGAGCTAATTCAATGAGACTGTTCAAAGATCAAAAAAGGCAACGGACTGATAAAAACCGCACAATACTAGTAAGTCGGAGGAACTAAACTTAGAAATCCGCGGATTCTTTTTTTTTTTTATGCGCGCAACTGATTTTCTTGGACTTTATATTGTGTCTCAAATTGATTACAATGAGCAATTGTTTGCAATCAGCTTAATTGCACTCAGTGTATAGCGAAATGCGTTAAATTGGTTTCACGCAAACTGATCAGCGTAACTTAACTGTAAAGTGAGCAAACAACCGCAATTCTTGCTGGAAATGCAAATAAATAAAATTGAATCATGTATGCGCATCTTATCAAAATGAGACTGATTGTTGCTCACGCTTTTATATTCAGTTAAAAAATTCAACTGCTATATTGTTCTGATTGTGGAATTTCACAAAACTTTATCATTCGTGTATCAATTATTTGTTTTATTCTGTATGGAAACCTAATCATTTTAGTTTATCTTTAAATTGGGGGCAATGTCCAATCAATTCCTTAAGGTCACAGCAACAATGTTATTACAAATAGATAAATAATAAATAATACTATATTGAAGATTTTAAAAGTGCAAGATGATAATATTTTTAAACGCCAAATATTCTGCAATAATATAATTAGAGGCGTTTTAATATTAATTTGCAATAAGTTCTAAAAATAAATAAATCAAAACTGAAACATAACTAAATGCATGTACTATTTAAATTTCAGGTATGTGGATTCACCGGCCGCCAGTACACTTACTCACAAATGCGTGACCACTCGGCTGCGTTGGCCGTCAATTTGCAACAAAAGTTTGGCCTCCAAAAGGGCGATGTCATTGCTGTCTGCCTGCCCAACGTACCAGAATTTCCGATAGTAGCATTAGGAGCTCTTGAGGCTGGCCTAACCGTAACCACAATCAATCCCATTTACACAGCAGGTTAGTTCGTACATCGCTATTATGGAAATAGGGCTTGTTTGCTTGATGCAATTACCTAACTTGTTGATGCGAAATCGTGTATAAATTTGGAAGTGGCGCGTATTGTTGTGTTTGGAGATATGCCAGATAATTTAGATCGAAATATTCGCACATTGGCTATGAGAACAAAGCGAAATGATCATGTTATTTTGTCTCATTGCACAATAATGTTGTCAATAACCTCATTAAATATTTTATGCGAATAACAATTATTGGAGTATTGGAGTAAATAAAGTGATAGAATTCAGAGATCAATTGTAGGAGGACAATTGGAATGTAACTAAATATCTTCAATGTAACAAGTTAGAACACTAGGCTAATAACCAAACTGAAATGACCCCCACTGACCTGCGATAACCCAGATTCACGAAATAGCGTTTAATTATTTATTTATTACGCTGCGTGTGGAGTGATTTAGATTGGCAGTATAAATTATGTACGGTATTGCTGTCAATTGTAATCACGCATGAAACCCGGAATTATGTCCAAAAATGTTTTCTAATTTGTGATTGAAATATTTAATTGCCATAATACATCATAGAACAACCCCTGCGATCTTTAAATTATGAGACTTATACAGAAATAGCAAAACAATCTGTAGATCATTTAAAATAATATCTAATAAGTCAAAAAATGATCAATTGAATACATACTTAATATTGATTGCACACTTGAATACAATTTTAAAACCTTAGACTCAACATAATATTTTATAATTTTAAAATCCTGTTATTAAAACTGAGGAAAATGGGGTCTTAATCGAAGTTTTATTTTCTGTAATGATTTTTTTTTCGATAAGTTGGTGATTAATCAACTGTAGTCTGTATCTTGACGCCAGATGGCGCTAGCACGCGTCGATTTTGGTGCAGTGATAATATTATTTATTTTTTTTTTTTTTTTTTTAAATATGCTCAACATTGTAAAGGGTTTTTAATTTTTGTGGCATCTATACAATAAACTTAAGGTGATTAATACAATATTGCGATTATTTATTGCTCGTATTATTGGAATAACAATTTTGCTTCTTTAATAATGGATCTTAAATCCCTAATTTTTTTATAATGCATTTGCAACTATAAAAATAGGTTAAATATTCTAAATGCAATAAGTATGAACTTCCCTTTGCTTTCAGAATGAAAAATGATTTGCCATGTAATCAAATTTGTCTAACATTATGTAAAACAATTTTTTTAATCAACCGACAACAAGAGAGATATTTCTAGACAATGTTTACATGATAACGTTAAGAGATAGACATTTTAACAGCTCGTTATATATGTTAGTAAATAAATGTTATATATTGGGCGTAATCTTACTTAAACGAGGACGACTTGCTGGAAAAATGTGTGTAATGTGGTTAAGCTGATAAGAAATCTATATTATGGTGATGGAACTTTTAATCTGCTATCAGTTAAAGCCTTAATAAACCAAGAATAAGCCCAATAACTATTGAGATAAAACAAGTCAGCTATTCTTATAAATTTTAATTTATTATTCACTTATGGATTGATTTGAGAATCATCGAGGTCAAAATAGAATTATGTTATAATAATCTTGCACATAAAATTAAAAAGCTTAGTTTTCATTACTTATACCAGAGATGTTACTCTCTACATAAAAATTTTGAAAAATTATATTTACTTTTATTGAAATCACAATCTGCTTTATCTTTGCCGGATAATGGGTATCAAAATTATAAAAATTTGTAATAATGTAAATGTTTTTAGAATAAAAGCTACTTATTAATATACGCGTTTTACAAAAACGTTAATTTGATGCACAAATTTTAAATAACAATTTGAAACCCTAAATATCTTCAAAAATATTATTGATAAAATAATATGTCCAAATTAATAATTAAAAGAAGGGAATTTTAAGTCATAATTTGGCTTAAGCATCAAAAGTTTACATAATGGGGAAACTAATTGTGAATAATGATTGAATACATTTTAAAGTTAAACAAAAACAATGACCAACGACCATAAATTAACAAAATTCATGAACGAGAAACATATTACAGAACCGACAAACTAACAAACGGCAATAAATCAAAATAAAATGTTTCAAATACTCATAATGTAGTGATTGATAAGAAAGCTCAAAATCCAAAGATCGACACCTTTCCATTGCGTCACGATCGCACAATCAATCTCAGTCAAGACCCTACCAGTAACCCAACGACGTATAATTGTTTACAAATTAAGATTAAAGTTGTCTGAGTCCAACATGACTTTCCAATTAAATTGACTAAAGTCCAAAAAGTGGATGTTCTACAGTCGAAAAACCCGAAAATTGCTCATTTTTGTCTAAAGATTGCTTATTATTTTGCGACTTTTATATTGCAACAAAGAAAAGCAAACATTCAACTCTTTTAATAAAACAAAATGTAGAAATGATTAATTAAAATGACTTCATCCCTTATCTTAAGTTAATTATTTTTCCTTGAATTGTAGATGAGATCAGTAAACAACTTGAATCCAGTGCAGCCAAAATAATTTTTGGAATACCCGAATCGTACGAGACACTCGTGAAGGCGACACAAAAGGCGGGCAATAAAACAATTATTTCATGCGTGAGAATATCAAATGATGCCCCAGTCCCCACCGGAGCCGTGGATTTTAGTGATATTTCTAATCCAAAATGTATGTTCTTAATTTCATTTCTCTCATCCCTAAACTAAAATATGATTCAAAATTGTTAACTAATAATAAAAAATTAACAACAATTTCTCAGCCGTTAACTTCAGTGACCTTAAAGTATACGACACTTTATCAGATGAGATTGCATTCCTTCCATACTCATCAGGCACAACAGGTCTTCCAAAAGGAGTAATGCTGACGCATAAAAACATAACCTCCAATTGCAGTATGTTAAATGTGCCACTCCCAGTTGAACCAGTGGTTGCAGAAACTACAGACTCCTACCAGGCAGTGTTGCCATGTGTTTTGCCATTCTTCCACATCTACGGCCTAACAGTAACCCTTCTGTCTAAACTGCAACTTGGCACCAAAATCGTGACACTTCCAAAATTCGTGCCTGATCTTTTCATCAAGGCCGTCGTTGAGCACCAAGGAACGCTTTTACATCTGGTACCACCAATTGGTAAATTTCATTAATAACATTTGAATGAATTATTTTACAATAATTACTCTTGAATGAATTTATTTAAAAAGTTCTGTTCCTTGCCAATCATCCAACTGTGGAGCCAAAGCACTTAAAATCCGTGGAATTGGTGATGTCTGGTGCGGCACCACTCGGCGCCTCAGATGCTGAGCGCTTTCTCAAGAAGTAAGTATTGCATTGTACATTTTGTGTCGCTTTATGCTTTGCTTCGAGTATAGTTAGTCGTAGCCACATCATTCAAGAGTGTTAACTCAGCTTTTGTATCTATTATAAAGTGTTTCAATGAAAATCAACAACCGCTTTTGAAGTCTATCCTCTACAGCCTTATCAGCTAATGCAAACCGTAGCAATCATACTATAGCTTATTTGTTAGTCCAATTCATATCTCAAGGCATCCCAAAAATATAATCTCATTCCGCATTAACATTTGGCAAGCAACAATCGATGATCAAAACTCCAAATCTAAATTAAATTAAAATATTTTTTCCCTCATTGAATCATAACCATCCCTCCCAAATACCCGACACGAATTGAATAAAACGTCCTATTCAAATGCTGCACAAGAGCACCCCAAGTTCATTTCATTCAAGCGTACGGTTTAACCGAGACGGCACCCGTTGTGCTCTGGGGATGGCGTGGCATCGGCAATTATGGTACCGTTGGCAAGGCACTGCCGCTGACCGAGTTAAAAATCTGCAAACTTGGTGATCCCCAATTCATCGGCTTGGGACCCAATGAGTCGGGTGAATTGTTAACGCGTGGTCCACAAAATATGAAGGGGTACTTTAAGAATCCCAGTGCAACAAGTGACATGATAACCCCAGATGGTTGGCTCCGCACTGGCGATGTTGCTCATTATGACGATGAAGGTCTATTTTATATTACTGATCGACTCAAGGAGTTGATTAAAGTGAAAGGTTTTCAAGTACCTCCCGCCGAATTAGAGGCAATTATTAGATGTCATCCGGGAGTACTAGAAGTGGCAGTGGTGGGTGTTGAAGATAAACGAAGCGGCGAGGTCCCGAAGGCTTTTGTTGTAAAGCGTTTGGGTGCTAATGTTACTGAAACCGATGTTATTGAGTATGTGGCTGAGCGAACTGCAGAGTACAAGCATTTGAGTGGCGGTGTTGTTTTCTTGGACGCTATTCCAATGAATGCATCGGGAAAGATTTTGCGACGCGAAGTCAAACGTCTTTATTGTTAGTTTTGAGTCATTTTCAATTGCATTGGAATTGAAATAAATACAGTTTGATGTATGCAGTTACAGAATTAGTGTTTTAAAGAAATGTTTTTAAATAGAAAAAATATGATGATCCTTAAGATTTTATGTAGTTTGATTGTGAGACAATCTAAAAATGTTAAACCGCGGACAAGTAAATTGTAATATTACTGGTGTTGCAATGTGAACACGGTTCGAAATGTTTGTGCAATCCATCAAAATCAAGAATCATAAATGCATAAAACTTAAAACTTTAAAAATGCGAAAAAAATCTTCAATTACTCCCCATGCGCTGAGCTAAAGCTTTAGTAACCTCTCATATAATTCTAAATGTTTACTCGTATGTACCCTAATTATTGTAATGATTGTTCAATGTATTCCAAAATGTTTGTACAACCAAAATTAAAAGCAAACCTTATACCCCATCCCTATTTCGGTTCACATAAACTTGCACTCAAAAAGAGCTCCCCACACCCATTTTGTACAGGCATACGGACTAACCGAGACTTCACCAGCTGTACTCTGGGCATGGCGTGGCATTGGCAATTGGGCTACAGTTGGCATGTGCATGCCCGAGACCCACTTAAAAGTTTGTAAACTCGATGACCCCAAATTTATCGGTGTCGGACCCAACGAAACCGGCGAATTGTTGATCCGTGGTCCACAAACGATGAAGGGTTACTTCAAAAATCCTGAAGCAACTGCTGAAGCGCTGCTGCCAGGTGGTTGGTTGCGCACTGGCGATCTGTCGCATTACGATGATGAGGGTTGCTTTTATGTAACGGAACGTCTCAAGGAGTTGATCAAGGTAAAAGGATACCAAGTACCTCCCGCTGAGTTGGAGGCAATCATTAGGGAGCATCCAGATGTTATGGAGGCAGCAGTGGTGGGTGTTAATCATGCAATTAATGGTGAGGCACCAAGGGCATTTGTTGTGAAGCGATTGAATTCAAATGTGACGGAAAATGATATTAAGAAGTATGTGGCAGAGCGCACCGCGGAGTATAAACATTTGGAGGGTGGGGTTGTGTTCTTGGAAAGTGTTCCGAAAAATGCATCTGGAAAGATTATGAGGAAGGATATAAGAAGTCTTTATTGTTAACTTAAGGCAGTTGTATAACTTTGTTGATTTGAGCGGTTAATTTGGTGATAGAACGGGTTGTAATTGAATTCTATGCATTTATTATGTTCGTATTTTAATAAGATGAAGGAAAATAAACGTATATCCGTATGTTGTTTCTTAGTGATGGAAAACGTACAAATGTTTACATAAACCCCTTGTGAGTTTGCATTAATTGCAATAAAAGTTAGATTGTTTTTTATTAAACCTAATTTAACTGAAACCTTACCTATTTATAATAATTCCCAAATTTGTGTTATCCAAATATGTGATGTCCAAACCATAAGGAAGTCTTTACGATCTCCGAACTCATTAATTGGCTTTTCACTTGCAAATATTGGCAATCCAATCAAAATTTATAAAAAAAATTAAACTAACATCTTCTATTTTACTAATTACCCTTTCCACAAAGAGCTCCACACATCCATTTTCTGCAAGGCTACGGCCTAACCGAGACCAGCGTGGGTGCCATAATGTGTAGACGTGGCATGAAAAACTACAATACAGTGGGTCATGTTATTTCTCTAACAGAGGTCAAAATTGTAAGGCCTGATGATCCACTATCACTAGGACTGGGTCCTAATGAGACTGGTGAGCTTCTGGTGCGTGGTCCACAAATTATGGCCGGGTACCTCAACAATCCCAAAGCCACGCAGGAAGCAATTCTGCCCAATGGATGGCTGCGAACTGGAGACATTGCCCACTACGACGATGATGAATGCTTTTACATTACTGATCGCCTCAAGGAGTTGATCAAGGTCAAGGGCTTTCAAGTACCACCTGCGGAGTTAGAAGCTATCATTCGCACTCATCCCGATGTGAATGAAGCAGCTGTGGTTGCAACTCCAGACAAATGTTCTGGAGAAGTGCCTCGGGCGTTTGTTATTAAAAAAACTGGGTCAAAAGTGTCGGAAAAAGAACTTCAGGCGTTTGTTGATGGTCAAACGGCTGAGTATAAACATTTGGTGGGTGGTGTACAGTTTGTCGATGAAATTCCCAAAAACGCCGCAGGGAAGATCTTGCGACGCGAAATCAAACGAATTTATAATTGCTAGTACGTTATAGATTATGGCAACTAGTACATCAAATTGTTAAACTTTCCTACTTCAATTGTTTATACTCTCTTAAGTCCAAACCAACAGTCTGATGGAATCAATATTTCTAAATTGATCCTTAATTTTAAGACTATTTTACTATAATTTCAATTTATTGAACACGAGACTTGTGTTTGAATTATATAAGCATTTCGAACAATAAATTATAATTTTCAATTAATAATAACCTTAAAATCATTTCTTTAAAAGATAAAATTAAAAAAAAAAAAAATTGTGAACCACTTTAATAACAATTTTTTTTCGCACATAAAAAAGGGCACCCCACGCCGATTTTCTACAAGGTTACGGATTGACAGAGACCTCGCCCGTAGTAATGCAAGACTACAAAGGATTACGTAATTTGGGGAGCATTGGTTTGCCTACGCCCAACACCCACGCAAAAATTGTCGCCTTAGATGATCCCACAGGCACTGGCTTGGGTACTGACGAGGTGGGCGAATTGTACGTTCGTGGACCTCAAGTAATGAAGGGTTACCTTAAAAACGATGAAGCGACCAAGGATATGCTTTTGAAAGATAGCTGGCTGCGTACCGGCGACTTAGCCTATTACGATGAGAAGGGACACTTCTACATTAAGGATCGCCTTAAAGAGTTGATAAAAGTCAAGGGATTCCAAGTACCACCTGCAGAGTTGGAGGCACTTATTCGACACCATCCCGCTGTTTGTGAGGCTGGTGTTATTGGTATTCATGATGAGAAAAGCGGTGAGCTTCCGCGAGCTTTTGTAACATTGAAGAAGGGTCAAACTGCAACTGAGGATGAAATCAAGGAGTATGTGGCACAACGTGTGTCGGTGTACAAACGGTTAGAGGGTGGTGTTGTATTTTTAGACACGATTCCCAAAAATGCGTCAGGCAAAATTTTAAGGAGAGTATTGAAAGAAATGTATGTGAAGTGAGAAATGGGATCGTTTGTCACTAACTAGGGTTAAGTTTTAAGAAAAGGGATTATTTTGCATTCCATTATCACATTAATTGTTTAATTATCCTTATTAAGTTTCGAATTGTAAAATGATTAATGATTGTATCTGTAACTATTTATAATAATGTACATATTTTTTAATAAAAATTCTTTGAATGAATTTAGGCGTTTTTTGTTTTCAATATTTTTTCTAACACCATATTATATATTTAAATTTTGACTTTTTGGTTGCCCAAATTACGCACTGAACACAATAGGAATTTGAGACTTTCATTGTTTGTGCCACCACCGATCGCCATCATTTTAAGATTATTTTAAAGCACTTTTATCTTGTTTATTGAACAGGTATAAAGTAATTAAATCTAATTATAGAAAATTTTTAACAATAACTTATCAATAGAAATGGTAAATAAATGAAAATTTATCTTTCTGGTTTTGCAAAATCGCACACGCAGTACTGATAGCTGCATAATTAGGCGATAACAGCTTCACTCAAGACAGAGATGGAATGAATTCAACAGCCGAAATATCCGCATCAAACATTCAAACTCCAAAGTACCACCCATCAACAAGCCGCGTGAGCCCGGCTAGTTGATTATGTGAAGAATACTTTGAATTTGTGTTTGTGTCCCCATTTAACTATGTATTATGATACTGCGGCATAATTCATAAAAAAAACGCGACCGGGAGGCACGCACAAATTTATATACGACTGCTGATAAAGTAGCTTTGAAAATGTACAATAATTCGTATATAAATTTTATTGAGATTTTAATAAAAAGAATCGATTGTATCATTATTGATTTTTTTATTGGCCTCAAATGAACATCATATTTATTCGCTTATGCCAACAATGCAGCGATTAGTCTTTTGGAAAATAAGCGCCGTTTTTCGAGACCTTTAAATTTCTGAATTTTGACTTTATTTATTTTCAAAATTATTCCTCTCATTGAGATTAACAATAAAATAAATGGAATAGTTTTCGAATTATTGTTATAATGTTATATTCAAATTTTGACCTTGAAATATTCAACAAGGTTTTGTTTTCTTAACAAAAGCTACAATAATGTGAAAAAAAATATTCAAAAATGGATAAAGTTTCGGAGATATAAATAGTATGAGTATCAATTTGAAGCATCTGAGCTTGAAGAAATAGACAAGAGTTTAGAATTTTTTATTTTAATATTTTACATAAAACTTACACACAATTCGGTCGAGTAGTTTCTAGGATATGACTGGAAATGGCACTAAAGTATTTGGATTCAAATTTCAGAGGTGTTCAAACGTGTTCCGCATCACTTACTTTTTTTTAATCCTTCTTTATTGGAATTGCAAGAACTTATATATCCCCTTCCATCGTAACATGTATGTGAAAAAAAACATTGGAACATTCATTTGACTACGTAGCCGATAATCACAAAATTATTCTTGGTATGGATTCACCAGTTCATGTCCAACATCAGAGTGAGTCTAACGCTTTTTACAGCTAATACTAAATAAAATAAAATAAAGTAAAATAAGCACTTAAATCCTGACCCTAAAAATATTGAGAAAGTTAAAACTTAAAAGTTGATTTGTTTCGTTTTTATTTGCAAATGGAATATCAGAACTAATATAAATAAACCCGTTTGATCTATTGTAAATAGGAAACATAAATTCAAGCAAGTTTTCGCCAGTTTTCATTCAAAATGTTCAAAAGTTTCTATTTATAGAACTGACCTTTCTTAATTTAGTTATATACATATTTGTTTTAGTATAATTTTTCTAGTATTTTGTTATTTTGTCAGAATTATAGTATCTGAAGTATTGTGAAAAAATTTACCTTTCTAATATATTGGATTTGAAAAGATAATGAATATTATTCGTATTGTACTAGTGGCAATTTTTTAAGCAAAAAAATCCGAATGAAATTTATAGTTTTTTACAAGTCCATTAAAGTTTGGAAATAATAATAAAGTCAAATAAATAAAGTTTTTTTATAGCCAAATTAACTTTCCACTTCAAAATTAGAAAAAGACAGTTATTTCTGTTGTTTTTTAAAAATATTTTATACAATAAATTAAACTTTGAATTAAGCGTTAAATTTTCATGGACCGGTGTTATTAAGTCAATACATAAGCGAATTCAGTTGAAAACAAAGAATGTGATACAACTAAAGCATATGTACAGGATGAGCCACTTAAACCTAATCAAATCCAATATGATTTTTAAAATGTGCAACATAAAAAGGTCAATGTTTTGTTTTAGCTAAAGTTCCTAATGTGAAAAAAAAATTTAAATTAATTTTTAAAATATAATAAAAGTTCTATTATTTAATTCAAAAAATATTAATTTCAAGTGTATTGTGATATTTAAGCTGAAATATGATTCGAAACATCTCCCATCGTGTTCTTCTACAAAGTCGCTATGTTTATCGAAATAAGCGACACATAGCGACTAGCCAAACGGCCTACCGGTTAACAACAGAAAATAATTACTTCACACCAGAGGAAGGGTATGTGCGCGGCTCGCCCTATGAGTCCATCGAACCGACGAATCTACCGCTTGACGTGTTCATATGGCAAAATATAAACAAATGGCAGAACAAAGTGGCTACTGTAAGTATTAATTATTTGTAATAAAACTTTTACCTAAAAATTGAGGAATTGATTAACTTTCGCAGGTATGTGGATTCACGGGCCGCCAATACACTTACTCACAATTGCGAGACCACTCAGCTGCGTTAGCCGTTAATTTGCAAAAAAAGTTTGGACTACAAAAGGGCGATGTTGTTGCTGTCTGTCTTCCCAATGTGCCTGAGTATCCAATAATAGCGCTTGGCGCTATGGAAGCCGGCTTGGTTTTAACACCAATCAATCCCATTTACACTTCAGGTTAGTTCAATCAAATTTTAAATTGCCATCGCATGCACAAAAATGTTTCTTTCAATGATCATACTTGTTGAAAGCGCAGTTTTTCAAATGTAAATAAGGCGTTATGTTGGAAACATGCCAAAGGAACAACAATATCAACCAATCTTGCCCATACCGACTATACAACTTTTTATTAAATTGATCTTGATTAGTTTGGACTTTGGATCTTGAGTTGCAAAAAAACGTTTCAATTAACAATGTTGCGAACCAATTTATGACCAATACTTTTTTTTAGATGAGATCAGCAAACAATTGGAATCCAGTGGCGCTAAAATCATATTTGGATTTCCCGAAGCTTATGAGACACTCGTGAAGGCGACACAAAAGGCTGGCAATAAAACAATTATTTCATGCGTGAGAATATCGAATGATGTGCCAGTCCCCACTGGAGCCGTGGACTTTAGTGATATTATAGACCCAAAATGTATGTTTATAATTTAATCTAAAATATTTAGCAAGTAGATTAAAATTTAAATTAGACTTTAGACTAATTAAATGAAACCTTATCTCTAATGCGCTATTAATCAAAAATTTTGCAGCGGTTAACTTTAGTGACCTTAAAGTATACGATCGAAATGCAGATGATGTTGTACTTCTTCCATATTCCTCTGGTACAACTGGTCTTCCCAAAGGAGTAATGTTGACGCATAAAAACATAACTTCCAACTGCAAAATGGTTTCTGTGCCGCTTCCCGATAAGCCAATTGTCCCCGAAACTACGGAATCTTACCAAGCCGTGCTACCTTGTGTGTTGCCATTGTTCCATATGTACGGACTCACAACAAACTTACTCTCAAAGCTGGAACTTGGTACTAAAATGGTGACTATTCCTAAGTTTGTACCCGATCTATTTATTAAAGCACTTGTGGAGCACCAAGGATCATTTTTGCATGTTGTACCACCAATTGGTAAATGCTGTTACACTAAAAAATAATAAAATGGTTACTAATTTTGGCACATCCCTCAAGTTCTCTTCCTTGCCAATCATCCATCTGTGGAGCCAAAGCATTTGAAATCCATTGAAGTAATAATGTCAGGAGCTGCACCACTTGGAGCATCAGATGCTGAAAATCTTCTTAAAAAGTATTGTTTTTAAACTTTAACCGTTATTTTAAATTGTACTAAACATTAAAATCTCAAGGGCACCCCAAACTCATTTTCTGCAAGGCTACGGTTTGACGGAGACCTCGCCAGTTGTAATGCAGGACTACATCGGATTGCAGAAGGGTGGCAGCATAGGATGTCCCACACCTAACACCCATGCAAAAATTGTCGCTTTAGATGACCAAACACACAAAGGATTGGGTGTGGATGAAGTTGGTGAGCTTTACATTCGCGGCCCACAAGTCATGAAGGGTTATCACAATAATGTTGAGGCGACCAAAGAGATATTATTGGAAGACGGTTGGATGCGCACGGGCGATTTGGCCTATTATGATCAGGATGGACATTTTTACATTAAGGATCGTCTCAAGGAATTGATTAAGGTGAAAGGTTTCCAAGTGCCACCAGCAGAATTGGAGGCACTCATACGACATCATCCAGCTGTGTCTGAGGCTGGTGTCATTGGTATTGCGGATGAAAAGAGTGGAGAGCTTCCTCGCGCTTATGTGACTTTGAAAAAGGGTATGACTGCCACTGAGAAAGAAATTAAGGATTATGTGGCAAAAAGTGTGTCAGCGTACAAGCGTTTGGAGGGTGGTGTCGTTTTTCTAGACGCTATTCCCAAAAATGCAGCTGGGAAAATTTTGAAAAAGGAGTTAAAAAATTTAATTGAAACTGAAAAACGTTAAAGTACACAAATACGCCAACATTTGCATTTAAAATAAAAATTAAAAATATATTTTGAATATACCCTTGAAATAATAGTATTAAACTGATCTTATGAAGATTAGGCTTTAGTGCTAAACTCAGCCATAGACTCAATATTAAAATAGGCTCCAGTGGTTAAAAAAGTTCTCTTAAGAAATCGGACGAACTATTTCTCATTTGAATTTTAGTTAATAAACTCTTTTTGTACAATTTTCTTTTGTTTTTTATAATTTCTTACAATCTCCATTTTTTAATAAATCTTTTTGAAACGTCATGATTGTAGAAAAAGTCTTATCAAACATTAAAAACAAGCATTGCATCAGTGATTCGACTTAAAAATTAATCTAGTAATTATTCCATTATGTTTAACTATTATAATAAAAAAAGGAGAGAAAATAAATAAATTTGGTAATTTTAAATAAATATGGTTTCGCAATAACAAAATACATTTTTATTTTATTATTTGTACTAATTCACCCCACATACATAAAAAATTAACAATTCTTTCAAATAGTTACCACAACATTCATCCTTTAACGACTAAACAACAACCAAAAAAAAATCAACCTAAACCGGTTGCAAAGGCACCGGCTCTTTAATACTATCAGACGTATTAAGAACCACCTTTTCGCTCGAAACCACTGGCTCTGTCACGGGAACAGCAAACGCTTGCATTGAAATAAGGTTCTTAAAAACACCATCATCTTTTGCAATCAACTCCTCATAAGATCCATGCTCACAGATGCCACCTTGATCCAGAACCACAATGTTGCTGGCATTTCGAATTGTGCTCAAACGATGTGCTATCGTCAAGACGGTACGGCCTTGTGTAATATTTTCGATTGCTTTTTGTACCAACTGCTCAGATACCGCATCTAAGGCACTGGTTGCTTCATCAAGGATTAAAATTGAAGGGTTCTAGAACGACAAAAATCAATTCTAAAAATAACAATTTTTAGTAATTCGCTAGAAACTCACCCTTATGAGAGCACGTGCAATAGCAACTCTTTGCTTTTGGCCACCACTGAGCAACATTCCGCGTTGTCCCACAAGTGTTTCCCATTTCAATGGTAGACTATTCACAAACTCATCCACATGAGCTTCCTTAACAACACGCTGAAAATCATCTTCACTCACCGCTGATCCTGGTGGCAAACCATACAAAACGTTTTCACGAATTGTCCCACTAAAAAGTATGGGTTCCTGGGTCACTGCACCAATATGATTGCGTAGAGATTCCACATTTAAATCACGCAAATCCTGGCCATCGAGTGTTATGATTCCGGATTGTGGGTCATACAGTCGGAGTAGAAGCGTAGCAATTGTCGTTTTCCCAGAGCCACTACGACCAACAACAGCTGTTATTGAACCGGGCGATATTGTTAGGTTGGTGTTTTTCAGTACAGGAGCATTGGTGCGGGTCGGGAAGCTGAATGAAACGTCTTTGAAAATTACCTCACCTTTGGGTTTTCGTGATAGAATTAAACCACCTTGAAAAATTAAAATACAAACATTTGTAAGGAGTTAAAAATTTAAACAAATTTCTGTTAAGAATAGATTTTAACAAACAATTTTACCTTCATTCGGAATCAGCTGTTTCCTATCAAAAATTTCCCAAATACGGCTCGCTGATCCAATCCCCTTATTCAGCTCCGTATAGAAATTGCTAAGGCCACTAATTGAGATTGCGGTGTATCCAGCATACATAATGAATGAAGTCAATGCACCAAGGGTCAACTCGTTAGTAGCTACCAGTGTCCCTCCATAGTACAGAACTGATACAATGATTACGTTTCCTGACATTCCAGTCTGTAAGGCGTCAACAATAAAATCCCATTAGGTACATTTTAAAAATAAAACGAGCACAAATATTACCAGTCCAAAGAATGACGCTCTTGCCAACACTTCCTGATAACCTAGTTTTAATGCATCCAACAGCTCATGCAAATACAATTGTGCCTCTTGTTCTTCCTTACAAAATACTTTCACTGTCTTGATATTGCTTAATCGTTCCTCTCCAGTTTTCATAATATCAGCGTATCGATCCTGTAGCTGCCTCGTCACATTCCTTACATAACGTCCATAAAAAACTGCAACGGCTGCCATGCACGGCACAACGCCCATGCTGATGAGCGCCAGTTGGGGCGAGGTGTACATCATCATGCCGGTACCAGCGGCAACCATTGCCACGGAACGCAATCCATCCGACAAATTCTGACTCAATGAGTTGCCTACCAAATGGCAATCCGAAGAGAGTCGATTCACTAGTTCGCCGGTTCCTTTTGTATCAAACCAACCAGCTTCCTGATTCAGCATTTTTCTATACAACCTCGATCGTATATCTTGAATAATTCTTATCGCTGTGAAATGACAGAACGAGTACATCCGTTAAAAATACCGCCAAGAATTAAGTGAATGACGTGACAGTTACTTACATGATTTGTTGAAGAGATAAACACGCCCAAAATTTGTAATACCACCGATCACGAACACACCGCACAGTATCAAACAGAAGTCTGATAATTTTGCTTTTGTCGCATCAATGGAGTCCTTGTCTAGTGCGATTATGTCGAGGATTCTGCCCAGGGCATAAGGAACACACATTGATATGGTAGAGGAGACAACCAGACAAGCAATTCCACCTAATCTTAAGAAAGTAGGTTGACATTTAATTAACAAGCTGTTACACGAAAATTTAATAGTAGTTTAACAAACCCCAAATCAATGCTTTGTCATTTTTGGCGAATGCCAGAAGTCTTTGAATGTCTGACTTTTTTAATTTGATCCGCTTTGATGGACCAGTCGGATTAGGCGGTGATGGAATTTTGCTGCCAGCCCATCGTCGCAGTAGGAGACGTTCAGTGTGTGATTGTCCGAATAGGTGGCTTTTACTACTTTGTCTCATTAAATTGTGGAAACATCGTTGGGTGGGTTGCAAGTTGGGATGACATGTTAAATTTCTAATAAGTGGGCCACTGATTGATCTAATTGCTGGCGTTCGATTGCAAACAAAAACATTGAACGCGGACAGCATTTTATATGAATTTTATTTAATTTCACATTAATTTTATTTCAAGAAACTATCGCCAATATTGTTTAATTTTAAAAATGTTAAATAATATTCTAAAAAAAAGTACAATTGAAATATTTGTCGAGAAATGGAGCACCGAACATATGAATTAAATAATCGAAATGTGTAGTTTCGATTCTAAGTTTTGACAGTTAAAGTTGACGGTTGGAACTGTCAGTTTCATTTGACTTTTGGTACTTTTTAAATTGAAAATAAAGTACATTTTACCGGTGTTTTAACATAATGAAAAGCTTTCGCCAGACACATTAGCTTAAAGCCAATTTCTTATTGTAATTGCGCGTAGCTAATTTCATATAACGACTATTTTATAGTCGAATTAAAAGGAATATTTGAAAATAATCTACAAGTAGTAGTTATCTGTGCTTTGTTTTTGCCGCCAGTATATTTATGCGGATGCCGGATGACATGAAGTTTTTTGCATGAATCAACTTCTTGGATCATTTTGTCGCACTTCAAGGTGATTTCAATAGTATATTCGATAAACATGATGACAATGTTTCTACTAAGGTAAATAAAGTTAGAACTTCTTGCAACATAAGGACACCCATTCAGTATGGTTTGATAAATTTTGTTTTAGAACTTGTTATATATTAACACAATCCTCTCTGAGTGTCTTCTTTCCTCTGATCTTTTTGATGAAGGCTTATTCAAATTCGGTTGCAGCAATATCATTGATCTGCTTCGTGGTTTATAAGGACTTCTCTGATAATTTTACATTTAAGAGACTTTAACTGTGACCCTATTAAGAGAATCTTTGCAGTATGATGGCATTTTACGGTTTGTGACATGAAGAGAATTGAGATTATCTCAGAAAATTCTAAGATTGGTTACAGAAAACATTATTCCTCGAATTTATAGGCAAATCTCAAAAATTAATTTCCAAAGGAATAGAAGGATTTTAGCGTTTTATAATATAATAAAAACGTTTTTTCTGACTTATATCCGCAGCTACCATATATTTGTTAAAAAGCTTTCCTACAAACCAAAACACCAATACTTCAATTGTAAGTGGTTAATGTTCTTGTCTCATAATCATTTCTATAATTAAATAAAAGGCCAAAAGTTTAATTATTTGTTTTAAAACATATGTAATTAAAGGTAGCATTTATTTATAATTTCGCATAAACATGCTACTGTGTACTCAAATCATTCATACTTCACTTAATAATTAAATATATTTTACAAAATAAGAGTAAAACTATGTAGGTAATAAAAATCTACGAAACAGTTTCAAACATTTTCGTGTTAAATACATTTTTAGTATGTTTAATTTGATGTTCATTTTTGTTGTAACATGTATTTTAAAACTAAAGCTATATATATTAGATGCAATCAATAATTATCATTATCATTCATGACGACTGCAAATTGTATTTATTTAACAAATTCAGCGTGTAACGCACATCTCCGCATTGCTGAAAAATATTAAAAAGCTTTTTCGGTATACAAATATGTCTTTGGGTTGGGGGATATTCCGATTAATTAACGTCTCTCGTGTATGGTAATAACTGTGGTGTAAAAATTTTGCAACAACTTTTCGTATATTATAATAATTTGTTTGTATAATTTTGTTTGTTTTGTATATTTGAATGGTCTTTCTTTTTATAAATATAATTTATCGAATTTTTTTTTCAGTAAAAAATTTCGCGCTCCTTAATATTATGATTCTATCAGTAATATAAATATATAATGGATTAAATGAACTTATCTATTTATTTGTTTGTTTGTTTGTATTAAAATATATTTTTATGTTTTTGTTTTTATATTCTTATATTAATGTTATATATATTTCATAATAATATTTGTGGTACAATTAGTAACCTTAAAGTCTCTATATAACGGTGTGTTTCGCAACCGACTACAAACTATCGAACCATAAGTGTATTTCAAAGTATGTACTTTAAATGTGTGATATAAAATGTAAATAATTTCATAAGTTCTATGTATTTTGAAACATCGTTATGTATTACATTTTCTTGGCGATTGGGAACAACAGTTTTAATTTTTAACAATTAATTAATTCAATTTGTTTTAATTGCTTTCGGATAATTAATTTTTGATAAACAAACATACCCATTATGTTTTCCTTTGACAGAAAGGCACCTGTTATTTATTTCATGACTTTTCATACATTGTTAATTTATTTTAATGGCCATTCGTTTGTTGTACATTCACATTTTCAATTTTAATATTTACTTTCTTCACTTATATTTATATGAAAAGCTTTAAGGCGGAAGAGTTTTACAGTGTTTTGTGTGAACTAAAACTTTCACTGGAATTTTTTGTGTTATGTTGATTTTGGGAGGGGGTTGTAACATGACTCAAATGCAAAATAATGAAACATATATTTTTTACTCAACAATATTAAAAATATTAAAATAAAATTAATTATTGTTAGGCGCATTTGTTTTTCCCTAAACGTGTGCAATTTACAAATTCATTAAGTCCAACCAATCCAACAAAATAATTTATCAATTGCAAAGAAAATTATTGGATCATTAGTGTCTAAGTTTTGTTTTTGATAAACATTTAGATAGCGCAACAATTTTTTTTTCTTCAAAAAATGTTAAGTTATTTAAATTTACCCTTTTCTTTTAATGAATTTACCTCATTTAATCTGTACAAATTTTTTTTTATAAACATGAGTATAACACAAGGCATAAAGGAACATTAATTCTTAAAATTGGGATGCGAAAAATCATTAGAGATACTTTAATAAAAAAATGTATCGTTATATATCCTGTAATTAAAATCCAAAAAAAACTCCCGAGCACTTTATTTGAGAGCGTTCTAAAAACGCACTCTAAATCATCCCCTTTGTTAAGAGAAGAAGTTAAGAGTTCTATAGAATTGCCTGGAAAACGACAATCACAGACCCCAACATAATGATCAGATTTCTAAATTCATTTGTATTGTTCCCACTCAAACGGTAGATCAAGAATTCAAAATGATATCGGATACCATTTGCAAGGGTTAATATGTTTAAAGCGATAAAACGCAAATGTTTACATTTAAAATTTGTTTCTCAATTAATAATGAATTGATTGTAATTTAAAAATGTTTATAAATAATTGATATGAATAATATATAATATGTACAATAAAACGTTTGGTTTCTTAACTTAAATTTAAATGTTACGTGCTGTATTTTACTTTAAAAATACAAAATATAATTTAATGTTATTGCTTAGAGAATAAATTGCTTCATCAATTTTTAAATGTTTAAATGAAGAACTAATTGTTGATTAAATTGTTTTAAATAATTGGGAACAAAATAAATAACAGCATTTAATAGGATATTTTACACAATCAAGAAATTAAATAATATCGTGACAAAATTTAAGACTAAAAGTTAAATGTGTTTTTTTTAACACACACGAGAATTCATTTTCAATTAAATATTGTTGCATTCAAGTACATATTGCTTTCTGTGTTTTAAAATAAGTCCTTTTGAAAATGTTTAGGCTCGCAAAAGGATTTAAATAAGCAATTTCAGAATTTAAATTAATAATTTCCACTTTTAGTTTACCAAACAAAACATCTGACCAATGTGTTATAATTGTTTATGTAAATTCGATTTAATTAATTGTGATTCTTCTTTAAGCAATCTTTTTAATAAAAATAAGTTTTATTATAATATTTTTTTAAATACATATTTAGTTAAAAATATAGACTTGCCAGTAAGTACCTTAATAATTCCATTATAGAGCGATATTGACCACATCCAACTGCGGGACTTCCGGTAAATTTTTGCAATATTTTTGTTTTCTTAAATTATTACAATGCGACGCACTTTTCTTAGTAAACTATTTTTTTAGGGGAATTCGTGTATTTTGAGAAACACATTTTTCATATTTACAACTAACTAAATGTTTCTATAATAAATTGTTACTTAATACAACTACAGTTTTAAGTTACCAATTTAATTAATTTGATTTTTTTTTGCATTTTTTTATATTTTGTGTTGTGTATAGGAAATCACCGTTACTTATTAAAAATATATAACTTTTGCGTTTCTCGAAAAATAGATTTGCATTTCTTCTTTTTTTTGTATATTATAAGAACAATAAGGTGATTTTTTAGCGCACTATATAAAATACCGTTACAGACTTCACGTTTTAGCCGCATAACGTGTTTAACACACAAAATGTACTACAATTTATTGTATTTTGCAGCAATCGTTTATCGAAACACAAAACACATTCCACAGAGTACATAATCACTTATGTGAGTAATAAAAAAAAATTTCAAAACAAAAATACGATTGAAATTTTAAAAGGAAAATAAAATGAAAAAAAAACAAAATAGATTAGACGCCGTCATCCCCCGATGATCGCGACGATGTACGCCCCTTTTGCTGTGGTATTACCGTTAACGACGATGGTATTTTGGAGAGTAACGAAGCTGCAGAGCTGTCTAACTGTGTGCCTCCATTTACGCCATCAGCCCACAGCCAAATGGAATTTGGATTGTGATGGTTGGCATTGTTTTGATTATGTTGTGATGAGTATCCCGAAGAAGTTGATGGTATTGGATTGTGTTGATTGGAGGTACGTGCCAATGAGAGAACGGCCGATATTGTGGGTGTCATCATGTTTTGATGATGTTGATTTTGTGGCATGGGCTTGGGTGCAATTGGTATCGCTTTGGATTTCAACAAAGAACTTGGATTACTCTTGCGTTTGCTTTCATTGTGTTGAGACATCTGAAGCTGTTGTTGATGTAGCTGTTGCTGCTGATGATGTTGTTGTTGCTGTTGTTGCATATTATGCTGCTGAATGTGCATACGATTGCTATTCAGAGGTACTGGTATGACGGAGTTTTGCTCCAGTATCTTATTTGGTATTTGTAGATTACGATTTGTTTGATGAGATGCACTGTTTATGAGTGCTTGTTTCAGCGCAAACTCATTGGCACTAGCTGCGGCTGCAGCTGCAGCAGCCCTTGATGTTGATGGTTGGGGCTGGTCCATGTTGGCCGATGCCGTGGAATTCATTTGCTCTTTGACAAGTTTCTCACGACGCAAAATGCACATACGATTGTAATCGTGAATTGAAATAAGATATGGCTTACCGCCAGATTGAACTTGCACTAATTTGGGCAGACGACGACCATCTGCTGTTTGATAAAGTGGACTATTTGGACCACTGGTTGAGGCTGAGCCCGATGATACTGGCATTAAGGTGGGACGCCATGATTTACTGGCTAATCTCTCGTCGGGAGTTAACTTATCTGGCAGCTTGATGACGTGTTGTGTGATTTTGCTGGGCGACATTTGGTTGTTGTAATTCATACCGGTGGTAGCAGATTGGTTGTTCACTGGTTGAGATTGGGCTGGAGGAATTTGCGACAATTGAGGTGGTGTCTTCTTGACATTTGTTGGCAACAGTAATGAATTGTTGGGTTGAGACAGTGGTGGCGGTTGGTTTGTCTTAATGCAAATCAACTCTGGTGGAAGATTGGCTGGTCGTTTGCTGTTTGTAGCTATTATTGATGTCTCATCGTTTGGTATCATTTTGTTGGCGTTAGCAATTAGCTGCTGTTGCTTGAGATAATTACTTTGTGCGTCCAAATCAGAACGCCGTCTTTCATTGCTGCTCGTCTGCTGACTATTTTTTAGTAGGCTTCCTGATATTGATGGGGTCTGTTCTGTGGGTCGTGAAGAGCGTTGTTGCAGCTTTGATGTTGGAACCACTGAAATAGGGTCCATCTGATAAATACTAACACTTCCATTGAGCAGCGTATTGTCATAAGATCTAAGACGACTTTGAACTGTTTCTGCGTAGGTGACTGCATTGTCACTGGCATGCTGTGACAGTATTAAATCACCGTTGCGAAAGTACTTCTCCAAAAGAATGAGGTGACGCATAAAGCTGGATTGATTGCCGTATGGTTTTTGCAGTTCCTCAAACAAGTGACGTGTGGGTTCATCATATTGGATTGTAGTTTGAACCCGTGTCCAACCCTCTGGTGTTCGAACGCCACCATTCCCATATGGTATGTGAACGGTAAGGCCCATCTCCTCTTCACCAGGGAAGAGTTCTCGCATTGAGATATTTGGATTTCCACGCAATACTTGCGAAATATCCTCCTTGGTGGTACGATTCTGAATCAAGAGGCTTTGAGTCTTTGGTCTATGCAACTGCTGCTGTTGTTGTTGTTGCTGCTGCTGCTGCAGTTGTTGCTGCTGCTGCTGGTGCATTTGTTGTTGTGCCACAATTTGTGCCGCTATATTGACAGGTTGAGGTGAAGGACTTGCTTCCATCATTGGATTATCGTATCCAACCAAAACATCGTTGTCAAGCATTATTTGACCGCCAGAACTAGTGTGTGTCACAAGGTTACTGCTACTGTCATTTGAGTCTTTGTCATTGTTTTCAATTGATGATTGATCAGTAGATTTTCCACTTGATCGTGCTCTCTTCGCTGGTTGAATTTCATCGACGTTCACATCTGACTCTTCACTTTCCTCGGCGTCAATATTATGGAATTGAAGAAGGCTATACAAATTTTAAAATAGGTGTTAAAGCAAGGTATCTTTTTCTAAAAAGAAACTAATAAATAGCTTACCGATTCCTGTATGTTTTAACAAAAACAGCTCGTTGACTTTTACCCTCTGGTGGCTTGAGCACTAAATTGGCATAATATCTACATAATTTGCAAACTACTGGTGTTGAGCCTAACACCACCGGTATTCCTTGGCTTAGGATAAGTGACTCAAGTCGGGGAATTTCCTTCAAAAAAAAATTAAATTAAATTTAGAGTTGAACTCATTGTGAATCGGGAAATAGAAAACTCACTTTTGTTATATAGAAAATGTGATTTCGCAGAAGCTTCCTCTTGCACAGTGCACACACCATAAAATGACTAATTGTGTCATAATGAGCGTCACACATTGGAATCAATCCAACGGTCATTGGCTTTGTGTCCATTTTCAATGTTATCAACTTGCACAGCGATTTTTTCATCTTTAGGAACCATTTGCGACGCAACGTGTGCGAGCTCATCTCTTGGCAGTCTGTCACCTGGCATACACCCAAAGATTTGGAATCTTCGGCTGCCTTCTTTGCGTTTGCTTGAGCAAGTGTTTCAGTTGATGATGGCGCTGATAATCGTTTCTTGTATGATGGATTATTTGCACGACGATCCACATGTCTGAAACAGGCATCACATAGACAGTTGTCCTTTGTGAGCTTTTCTTCGCCTATACAAAATAAAAAGTTGTTAAAATGGAACTCATTGCAAAAAATAATAAAAATAAGAACTTACTGTCAAGGATTTTTTTCTGTCGATCCAATGATTTAATCTGTGCCACATGGCATGGAGTATCAAACAATCCAAATTTGCCACCACAATAGAAGCACTGATCCAAACACACTCGTTCAGGATGAATGCTGAAAGATGATGCCTTCTCTGGAATAACCAAAGAGACTCCCTTGCCACCTTCCGTCGTGGCATTGCTTGCGGGAACACCATCTACTGGAAAATCAAAAAAAAAAAAATTAATTCCGTCCCAAAATGCAATCAACTCATGTGAACTATTGGTCTGATAATGGGTGATGTGTGAATAATGAGTGCGTGAGTGCATGATCCTTGAATGACATTTTGGTAGCAATGCTTTGTTAGTTCAAAATGAAGTATGAAATGTTAATCACGTTATTGCAACAGACAGAAAGAATAATAGACACACACCACTTGTATGAGACCGATAATGAGTTTTTCTACATTGCCCACCATGTACTGCTGCTGGTCCTGGCGCCTCTGATGCGTTATCCGACTGCAAGAAGACATTAGAATTTGCATTAATGTTCAAATTCTTCTCATCACAACGTTTTATTGATGCACAAACCTCATTTTGAATAGTATAGTAGTTCTCCTCCTCCGAATTGGCTGACGCGCTTGACTCTTTATCACCTGATCCAGCTGTATTGCCGCTGTCATTCTTGCCATTGTTGCCGTTGCTGGGGCGACCACGTCCCTTTTGGAAGGTCATCTTAAGTGGTGCACGAATTTTTCGCTTTTCGCCTGTACCACGGTTTAATTTTATCACAGTCTTCAAAGTTCCAGTGTAATCACCATTCTTACCGTTCTTGCCCGATTTGCTGGGTGCATGGAGCAGTGCTTCGCGATGCTTTTGACGTTCTTCTTTAGCCTCGATAGCCGCTTGATGGGTGAGTAGGCCGAGCGTTTTGAGAAGGCTTTCTTTCTCCTTTAAGCCCTTAGGCGATAACTTCAAATCCTTGGCAGCAGTAGAGGATTTTAATTCTTCTTTAATTTCTTCAATTTTTGGATCAATTACACCAACAATATTCTTCTGAACCTCTTGCTCTTTCATATTTTCTTTGTCCTCAATTTCAATTTGTTTATTATCAATCACTATAGTTTCATCTGTAACATCTTCACTCTCTTCTTTTTCTCCGTTATTGATCACTTTATTTTCCAACTTAACATCATCACTTTCATTCCTTTTTGGCTCCTTCGGCAATTCTTCAACTTTGTTTTCGTCCTCAACTTCCATGTTATCAATGGGTGATAAATTTTTTGCTTTTTCTTCATCATTTTCAGAAGAGCTTTCAGTATCTTTCTGTTCACTTTCATTACCATTTACACTTAGTTTGTTCTTTGCAGGTTCATCTACGTCCATTATTTCTTTATCAGAATCATTCAATTTATCAGTCTCATTAGTTTCAACAATCTCGGCACTTGCAATGTTCTTCATATCAGTGTCTTCCTTCTCCTCTTCTTTTTCCGTTTGTTTAGTACTTTCGAAAGCTTCATCAATCTTTTCTTCTGCTGGTAAGATCTGTTCATCATTGTTTGAAACCATTTCATCGGCAACATCCTCCTTTTCAGTTGGATTATCCTTAACATTCTTTGGTTCTTTGTCGGTTGTTGATTCAACTGACGTGATCTCTTCACTGATATCATCCGTTGGCAATTTTTCCTTGCTTTGAACAATTTCGCCTAGCTTGGGATCCTTTTCTATTCCTAAGTTATTTTCTAGAAATGCAGGTTGCCCACAAAACTCTTTGACGCTACTTTCGGAAACACCTTCAGCCACTAGTTCTGGACTTAATGAAGCAGCCTTTTCAATAGATATATTCTCCGGTAAAGGTGGAGTGGAATTACTAACGGAGACGGTAGTATCAATGATTAGCGGCTCCTTTAACTCCGCCTCTTTGACTTTTTTTGCATCTTCTTCATCAGTCTCGTCCTTTGTTTCTATTGTATCTATTTTCTCATCATCAACAAGTTCTTTATCATCAGATAAAACAGCTGTTTCATCTTCTAATTTCTCCACTTCCATTTTATCATCAGTTGATGATTCTTCCGCATCTTCTTTAACTTCCGTGTCTTTCTCCTCAGATTCATTTGTTTCTTCATCGTCTTTATTGGCGAATTCTTCTTTTTCCGAAATATCAACAGGCTCATCTTTAATTTTAACCTCAGCAGGCGCTTTACGTGGACGACCCCGTCTTGGCTTATTAGGTTCAATAGCATTTTTAGGACTATCACCGGTTGAATCATGTCCTTGCGTCTCATCATCAGCCGCCTCCACCACACTTGAGCTATCCGTTACATCAGAATTCTTCGATATAGAGTCACTGCGATTGCGTTCAGCGCTCAGTTCTGAATCAGATGCAGCCTTTTCTTCCTCCAGTTTTATCTGTTTTGCTTTGTTCCCAATTACCTCGTGTGCAACAATTTTTTTTCGCTTCCTCAAAACTAATTCAGGACTTTTTAACGAAATCTTTCGCTGTCTTCCACTACGAAGTGATTTTTCGTCAAGTGATGGTTCTTCCTTCTTTTCGACGCGAGATAAACTATTGGCACGACGGGCACTTACCGGACGCCGCACAGCAACCGGAAATGAACGTCGACTGACTAGACCAACACTTATTCGGCTGGATCGCTTTGTTGGCAAAAGTACAGGCGGTGTGGCAGTTGATTTGCTGGATGACGTTGCATTGGGTTTATCGCCCTTTTCTAATTTTGTGTCATCCGATGATGCATCAGTAGTGGCAGTAGGCGTTTCTTCTGGTTCTTCCTCCTCTTTGACAGTACTCTCAGACTGTTTGGCTTGGCGTTTACGACCCGGTGTCCGAGGTTCTACTGCAGTTTCTGTGACGGCTGATTTTGATGATTCTGCTGAGGTTGTGGAGGTTGTGGCAACTGCAGCCGATGCTATTTCGGCGGCATCCAACTTTTCCTGTTTAATGTCGATATCTATTGTTTGTGCCATTTGACATGTGGAGCGGCGACCACGTTTTTTAGCGCCAGTTGGGGTTACGGGTGTGGAGTCACTACCAGATGTGGGAGTGGGTGAATCTATTGTGAGACGTTTTCTCTCTCGTGTCGTCATTCTTAATATGCATCAACGGTTGTGCAGTTTGGGTCTACCGAAGCACTTCGTTGAAGTATTTATCAAGTTTGTGCTCGGAATTGATCTAAAAATTCAAAAATAAAAATAGTTGTTAGATGTGGTTATAAAAAAAAAATTAAAGGAAATGTATTAAGCTTTAGATTTTGATTGTTTAAAAGCTTTCGTGATTTATGATGTTACAACCAATAGGTAAAGGTAAATGGATAAATATCAAATATGTATTTTAAATGTACTTTTTTTAACAATAAAATTAGCAATATTGCATAATTAACTCTATTTAAAAAAATATATTACAATAAATGAAACGAAAGTACCCAATTTAATTTAGGTAAGCCAATTTTAATTTAAGTATGTACCCATTAGTCCTGAAATTTGTAAAATAATTTTTACTATATTCAAAATGAAGCGAAAAAACTTCCTTAAACATTAGCCAAATAAAAAAATTGCACTCAAAGTAAAAACTTAATCAATCAAACAAATAAAAATTTGCATCTCTGCACACAATTTCAGTAAAGTAACAAGAGAGCAGCAACACCACAAATACCTAACAAGCAGCACGTAGCCATATCTTGAAGTTTACACCCATAATACGGGGCAACCAACAAACGATTTCCCACAATCATACAAAAAGCCCAACAATTCTCTATGCACTTGTAGCAAATATTTTCACACATTCATTCACCGTAATGCCAACCACAGAATATATGTAAATGCAAAACTTTAAAATTCAATTAATAATTACTAAACAAATATTAATAAAAGTTATTATTATTATTACGTTAAGAAATCAAGTGTTACTACCACGGACTAGTTAGTAGTTACCAAACAAAGTGTATATGTACATATTTTTATTTAAAATGGCCAAAGCTACCACACGAGTAGCTGCCTGCTGCAGCGTCAAAACTAAATCAGCAAAAAGGCACAGCGAGAGCCACACGAACATACGTACTGCGAGAACTTCAAGTCTCATCAATTCAACTCGCAAAGCCGTCAACAACCGCATATAACCATACACCAACTCGTACGGCTACATCCACATTTCTACATTAAAGCTAAAGTTGTAATAATTCCAAGCAAATGACGTCACACGAACCGAATACAACAAAGCAACAGCAAGAAAAAGATCACGTCGCGCCACACATATAAACGCATATTTATGAAAAATAAAAGCTGCGGCTTGCCTACAATATATCGCATATTATGTTGTTATAAATCGGTGGTGGAGCTAGCTGCTGGTGGCGCGGCGCAAAAATCTACGACCAACTCTACGTACAGAAAGTTTAGAAGCACCAACACACCAGGCAACAAGAAACTCAACTGGAGCGCCGCAATGTACAACACTTTGAAACCATCAATCGCGATGCAGTGGCCCCCAATATGTTTAAAAATTCAAAAATGAAGCAAAAAAATTCACACTAATACGAAATGCACACACAATGCATTTGTGCTTGCACACAATGTGAGCGAAAATCAAAAAGTATGAATGCACACTGAATGGGCGAAAAAGGAAAACCGATTGTGACTCTGCATGCGTGCGTTAAGCACTGCGCTCCTCATATGAGACGAGTATGTACCCTAAAAATGTTTGCGGAGTTGTGTGTATATCCCCCCCAACCTAAAAATCAACAATCAACAATTTTAAGGAATAAATATGTTTAAGCACCTCAGAAACTGCACACCACGTTGTCTGTGGATCTGCGACCACCAAATAAACCAAACGACAATAATCATGCATCAAATAAACAAGAGCAATAAAAAATATATTTTGTAATTAATATAAAAATTGCAATGATTTTAAATAATTTACATGAATTTTAAAACAGTACATTAATTTAAACACGACACCAAAAAAAAACACCGCACGTTCTACAATTTGTTATTTACCCTGAGCTATGCTTAGTGAATACTGAACATGGAAACATGAACAAAATATACAGACGCTGTGCGAGGGTAATCTATCTTGGAAGTTGGAAGCGCCCAATACACTCTCACCAGCTATACCAACATATTTTGCCTTGGCGAAGTTTATGAACACATGCTCAATAATATGCTACGTGGTACCGTGTACCTCAGATCTCAATACAAGGACACACCAAGCGTATGCGTACACGATTAAGTTGGAACGGAAACCCTTCTCATATTTATACGATATGTGCATTGTGTAGCCTACGCTACAGCCTACAAGGCACAAGCTAAACGCACAATATATATGTAGCTGCATACGAGCGCATAAAACATCCCCCTGCAGTTGTATTGGTTACACATACCCTTCGAAGTGCATGCCTGCAGCATAAATTTGCAGGTAAAATCAGTCGCTGAATCGCATACAAGAATAATAACACAATAATAAATTGCATCCCCTAAAATACAAATGTATATTTGATAATTTCTCTCTTATGGTTGGAGTGTAAGCGAAAATAAATTTATGATGCCAACCCCAATTCAATAATTGTTATCTAATTGTATCCATGTGTGCGTCTGCCAAATTTTAATCTCAATATTCTTTCAAGATTTGTAACTGGAAAATGATAAACTTTTATCAAAGTTATTATGTCATGTTACGTAATGCATTCAATGGAATAAAATCATTGCATTATTAAACTGCATTATTAATTAATGCAGGCGTGTGGAAGACAAAACACACATACAACCCAACTCCCCGCAATAAGAGTCGTCCTTGCAATAAAAATAATCCGGCAAATACTTAAAGCCACCCTTTGTTAATACAGAGTACCGATTTTAAATACAGTTTTAAAAGTTGTACATTACTTCAGACTACAAAGCTATCTGTCACTTGAAGAGAAGTAAGTTTGCGGTTTTTTATTCTGAAATTATGATAAGACTTTCTTGTAGCATAATATCTAAAATATGTACAAGAAATTCAAAACTCAGCGCCGCTTAATTCATTCAACAAGATGGCGCACATGCACATGAAAAAAAAACACAATAATTTAGATATTATGCAGCAATGTTGTGATTGTGTGCGAAGATTTTCTTATAAAGTGTGTTGGAAATCATTTGAAAATGTGCGTGTATAAAAAAGAAGAAAGCGCATACACCGGCGTACATACACATATTTATGCTGCGAATACATGCTCACAAATATGTGTACTAAGTGTAAGCAGCATGGATACTTGGATATACACTATTATGCTTCCACTTTAAAAACTGTACATACTACATCCGACATGCAGTAAGCCATAAGCACCAGGCGAACCGAACCTACTGAAAAATAAATATGAATACGCCATGGTAACATACTACATAAATATGTGTGACTTCTTTCTGCGCTTGCATGTATTGTGTTAGGAGCTGAAATATGCTGCTGCAGCTGCACTGCAATGCAATGGCAAGTCACAAGTGTCACATATGCTCGATATGTTTATGGCGATATGAGTTGGTTCTCTTTCTTTTATAAGAGATGCATCACCACAGCTTTAATTTCTTTCTTTTGTACACATGTCCTATTTCATATATGTACCTACTGTAATGAATTAATTCATCTTATTTAATTATGTTTTGTAAATATCTGTCATTTGAATTAATTCATCTTATTAAATTATTTTGATGATTTACTAAAAGACGACCATAAATAAAGTAGGTAATTAATGTAAAAACTGTGCAGATTATTATTCAAAGACAATTTCATTGTCAAGCAATTAATTCCTCACAATGTGATCGAAATATAAAAACAAAATATTCGTGCGGAAAATTCGTTTTCCCTTTTTCCATTATAATAAATCAACAAACTTAATAAAATGACTAAAATATTATATCTTCTACTCTGAAATCTTAAACCACAACAATTATTTCAAACATTGCTTAACAAATAAATGTTTTCATATAAAAAAGAGTTTCAACACTATTAACTACAATATCATTAGAGTTTAACATATTAAATAATAATAACAATTAACACCAAATTAACTTAAATGCCTTTCTATTGTAATTGTTTTGCATATTCGGGTATTAATTATTTAATGAACTGAAATCAGTATTTTTATGGCATAAATCTGTCTACAATGATTTAAAGATGTATTAAAACTTTTGGTTTTATTTTTAAATATCATAAATAGATTTTGGGATTTTATTTAAATTTGTTTAGGACATCATTTACTTATCATCTTGTAAAGATAAAAATGAAAATATGTAATGAAATATTAATTTTTTTTTTTGTGAGGATCAATTTTGTCCCGTAGACGAAATATAAAAGTCATAATTAAACATTTTCGATAAATATTGAGCATAAACAATATTAACAACATAAACTCTGTATTCAAAAAAAATTTCAATCGAGTTTCGTCCCATTTCTATGACGTAAAAAATTCAATCGAATGTCCAACCATTTCTTAATTGATTTTTACAAAATATTAAAAGGGATGATTATGATTAACATTCCAAAAAACATTGGAGAAATATTAAATAATTAGAAACAGAATAAACAGGAGAATTTAAAATTATGGCAATCTGATGATTGCCGTTAAACGAGAGGACATAAACAACAACGAGACGAGTTGTTTCTGTTTCTGGTGCAAAAGATTTAAGAAAATGCTGTTGTGCTCTCAAAAAATTTCGGGACATCCCCAGCGATAAATCGTTTGTTCTTTGATTATTGTAAATATAAGTAGGTACATACATAAATATAAACTGTGTTCAATGCTACAACACTTTTTCTTTAAAATCTACAGCTTTCATTAAATTAATGCTTGAACTTGTATGGAATGGCTGACTTCTGAAGCATGTCTATTGAGCTGGCCAGTTGTGTGTGAAAGTAGAATTCGATGTTATGTTTGTTTCTGTCTGTTTCTGCTTTTTAATGCCGCACTAAAAACGAAAACAGAAACAGAATTTACTACAGAAAATAATATTTTCTGGAATTTGTCACTTTATACCTTAAGGCCTAAGGGACACATAAGTAAGTAAGTAAGTAAGTAAGAAAGTAAGTAAGTACACATAAGTAATGTGCGAAAGGAAATCCAGTACATTTAATAGACCTTCATATTTCAAGAAAATGATTGGCTTGGTTAGTAAATGAAGAAATTGGTATCGAGAATGCCCCGCTTAAACTAACTATTTTGATTAAGGATGATTTTAAAAATGGGAATAAATAAATGTCGGAATGTTATACAACTTTAAAAGATTTTTAGGATTTCGGATACAACCTACTGTTTCGTAACTTTGAACACTATACTCATTTGTTTCTATATATTCCAAAATAACACACAATAATTAGTGATTTCAAACGAAAGTAAGAGGAATTCTAATATACAATAATATCAAATAAAATAACTTGCAATTCAATATTCACTATTAATCAAACTTGAGTATACGGTATACCGACACCTAAAATTGAAAAGTCAAATGGCCGGTATAATAATATAAATTAATACGTAAGTTCGAGTACAACATTATATCAATTTAGAGAAACTGAAACGTCAAAATATTTATTAAGATTAAATAATAATTGCATGCTTTAGTTTTATATTATTCTCTTTCACATAAATACTCCGCCTTTATCACTAAGGTCAAAGACCAAAGGCCATTTTGCTGTTGTTTTTTGTAATACCTAACTAGACAACTCGCAAAGACTGCGATATATTTAAATAGATGAACGAAGGCAGCGATTTTGGGTTTTTCTTGGTATCCCCTTCTCCATCCCAGATTGATTAGAGCAATTTCTTGGCGTGCACTTTAAGTTTCTGCACATATTATGTTTATGTTCCAAGTAAATATAAAACAAAAATAATGTTTGCCGCTATGTCCATTAAAGACTTTGTAATCATCCAAACGATGTGCTCAAACCGGTTTAATTTGAAAGGGAATAATGCAAAGATGGTTTTAGCCCAATTCCAAAAAATCGGAAAAGTCGGAAAATCTGAAACATCTATTTACAATAGATGGCGTTGAATAAAGGAGTGGGAGTAGTTTGATTTGAGTTTTTTTTTAGCGTAGTATCACACACCGAGCATCGGTAGTTATCGATAAAGTTGATTAAAAAATATGTTTTAAATATGAAATAAATTCAAGTCTACCTATAAAATTTTTATGAAAAATCGAAATAATACCCAAATTGACAAACAATCAATTTATTATTAGGTTTTAAAATAATTCATGTTTTCTAATATCCGCCCGATTTATTTTAGAACTTATTTAAATCCGCTATTCAACATTTAAAAAAGGTAAAAAGTTATGAAATTAGGTTAAAAATTTCGATATAATAAACAAATAATTCGAAAGACCCCCAAAATAGGATTTTATGAAATTTATATTCATAAATATGTATTAAACATATGTGCTAAAATTATTATACCCTCAATTAAATAATAATAATGAGTAAAATGACTAATGAGTCATTTTACAAACATTTTAATTTAATAATTTTCCGGCCAATATAGCGTCACGGACAAACACCATTTCATCTTTTATCTATAAAATTTTGATGTACGTGTGTTGGATCGATTTATATAGTTTTTCTGTGTTGTATTCATGAACCTTGATGATTCTTACTTGATTCTTACCCACTAGGTGTGACTTGTGTCGAGATCCAGAATTTTTTCAATTAAATTTACAACCAAATTATTTTTATTTTTTTTATTTCTCATATAAAGTCATACATCCAGAATATTCAGCCTCCCAGCGCCTCGCAATATTTTTTAATTCAATAAAAATTATTCATTTTATATTCACACAATATATTTTTGGGGGTTACCTCGGTAAATGATGGTAATCTTCAGTTATGGACAGAAAGAAAAAATTATTCTACTTCGATAATTTGTGTTTTTTTTTTTGGCCAATGGGGTTTATTATTACTCAATAATATTATGCCTTTAACGATTTGGAATTGTTAGTCATAATTATGGCCCTTCGAGATTTCATTTTACAGGAAAATTCGGATTTTAGCTTCGTCGGAATTGCATATTGCAGGGATTGTTAATTGGATTAACTAATTTTGGGTATGTTGCTAATTTAATTATTATGCCCAATCAGGATTTAAAATTTGAATCGGTGTCGGGTTTCGGGTTGCCGGGATTTAAGTATACGTATTGGGTCTGTGCAGGCTAACGGTATTTTGGATCAACAGAATTTTGGTCTGTCGTGATTTAAGGTTGCCGGGATTTTGGCCCTTGGAATTTGTTTTGTAAGGATTTTGGCTTTCAATGGTTTCATGCTGTGTGTATCCAAAAAATAAAAAAACAGAATGTCTTTTGGTTGCACTGCACGAATGTTGTACAGGACAAAATAACGTTCGCAGGTTTCCGCAAAATTGTTATTCGTTAATATTCAAGTATACTGAATAAGAGATTTTATTCCAAAAAAATATTTTGTTCGCGATGTCGGAACGACGATCGCCGGGTCCGCTAGTTTTTATATATAATGATGACCTGCATTAAAGATACTATGTAACTGCAAAAAAACGTAAAAATGCCAACACAAAGTATAATTAAAAATGTTACTTAAATATTATCAGGACGTTAACAGCCTTTTAAAATTGTTATAACACACGCATTCGCAATGTGCATGAACTCAAGATGAAAACTTTCATCTCTCATTAAGTAAACATTTCTGTAATCTGCTGTTACGAACTTCTGAGAATTTCAATTGATTATGATGGGCTCATGTTTGAATTTGTCATAATATTTTCATGCATTTAAATCGTAATAAAAAGACTTAAGTCATAAGTTGAACATAAAACTAAACGAGAATGCTTTGTTAAATAACCAAAATAATATTCGTTTTAATTTTCAGTTAAAACATTTCACTAGCGTAACTTTTCCATATTTTTAACTAAATTATGTGACCCATTTGAAACGTATATAGGAAAATATTTAATAGACTTCTTTTTCTTCTTCGTGTTACACTACTATTTGTGGTCTTAGA
The DNA here is from genome assembly GCA_963854165.1 of Sylvicola cinctus. Lineage (NCBI taxonomy): Eukaryota > Metazoa > Arthropoda > Insecta > Diptera > Anisopodidae > Sylvicola > Sylvicola cinctus. Next base: position 27,244,590 of record OY974083.1, on the reverse strand, counting down.
GGCATGTAACAATTGATGTACCTTGTAATTGCATAATAATACAGGATGGATACTTCATCAATTTTAATTTATAGTTTTTTAAAATGTAACAACCATTTGAAATCTTCATGAGTAATAAATGTAAAATGCTTTTAATTGATAACATTAAAATAAAAAAAAGTACTTGTTTGTAATATATATATTTTGCTTCATCTCAATTTTCAACATGTCCAGAGTAAATTAAAAAAGGGCGTTTTTCCTGTTAGTTAGTATTTAAGTCATTACTTTTGTGAATTTATTTTCAAAATTTTCTATTCTATGGTCAATAAATGGTGTCTAAAAACGGAAACTGTTTCAAAAAGGATAACAAAATTTGTTGTTGTACCCTTGTGGTAATTAAACGAATTAGTTTTCGTACAAAAATACAGATATGAATTTGTGCAGCGCATATAATTCTCTATTAATTATTAAGAACTCAAAATGATTTACTTAAAATTGAAAAACTTTAAAAATAATACACTATGAAATCTTAACATAAACAAGAATAGCAAAAAAGTTATGTTAAAAGTTGTTTTTGGAGAACGATCTGATTGTTGAAAGTAAAAATTATTGGGAAATTCCGAATTATGTTATATGTATTCGTAATTTTCTTAATTTATTTATTTCATGAAGTGGTTTTCCACACCATAAATCATAATAAATACAGATGGCGATTGTCACTTCTGTGGTAAATTATTATATTATCAGAACAGTTTCTTACTGAATCCCTGGACTTATTTATTATAACATTTTAACAAATATTTATAATTAAGATATTAAATAATATTTAAAAATGACTGTAAGAAAAAATATGCTTTTTAAGATTTTTTAAGGACATTCGTTATATAATTCTTTATTTAAATAGAAATAAAAGGTTCTTTTTAAAATAAATCAAAATATTAATGCTTATAAGATTTGTAAAGGGACTTCAACTTTAAATCCTTTTTACGCTTTGTTAACTATTTACTGCTTAATAGAATATCAAACATCAAAATACACCAAATAAAATAATATTGCACACGTTAATAATGCCAACTTAATGTCATTTATGTGCTAATAACATTAGACAATAGTATTTAAATGCATACGAGTTGCAAGAGCAAGTTGTAGACCTATAAAAATATTATTAATAGCGCATGTTAACAAATTATGTTATTGCGCCATCTTTGGAAACACGTCATACTTAATTCGTGGAATCCAGTAACTAAGTATTGTGCAGTAAAATAAATGATTCATCGTAAGGTGAAGGGTAAATGATATGAATTTTGCATTGCCCAAGAATTTGCCGATAACATTTAAATATATTTAAAATAAAAAAGGGATCAATATCAATACACATAAAAAATACAAAATTCAGGAATGCCCATAAGAATTTATAAATAATAATGCAAAAGTCAGTAAATCAATATACATATGTAAATAATTTTATTGAATATTAAAATCAAACGCAAAGTCTGTAAAAGGTATGACTAATTAAATGAGGACATGCCTTATACTACGAGTATCATAGGAACAATGTTCGTAAATCGCAATATGTTTTGCGTTCACAAGTAACAGTGCTGACTGTTGCGTTACATGTAAAATGTCATCGAGAAAATACTGATTCACGCAAACAAGTATATATAAACAACCTCATTGCGATTTTACGCGAGAAAGTCACAAATTTCAAAATATTTAATTGAATATACAACTTAGTTTAATTTTAAATGTAGCCTCATATACCTAGGTCCCTGCCTAAAGTAGTCAAGAATGTTTAAAAAATTAAGAATATCCTCATTCTTAAGTCTGAATTATATAAAATTAATCATAAGACACCAATCAAAAAAACCCACGTGGGCAAAAGGTACGAAATATAAAAGAATGAATCCCAGAAGGAACTTTCTTAGTGGTGAATGGTCTTGTGCAAAACAATAAACGATACATCTGAATATAAAATATTCCCATACCTACAAACCTAAAATATGTATTGACACCCAAATCAATACAAAATTCAGAAAATACAGTAACTGAAAAATATGTACAATATATGCAAATATGTAAAAATCAAAATCAAAATGCAAATACCAAATAGACAAGGCAGATAATCGTGAACGGAATTGTACACAAAATGGCGTCAACCACATAAATATACGTACAATGATTCAATATAAAAAATACATAAAAACGAAAGAATATAAAAATTATAGCGTACACAAGTACTACATACCACTGAAGGTAGGAAAGCTCTCGTGCGACCAGAGCCAAGTTTGAAAATGCTGTACAGAAACGAACGAAAAAAATGAAGCAAAAAAAAAAAACGCAACAACGCGATTTCGAAAAACTTTCAATGTACAATATAATAAACGCGTTACAATTTTCTATGAGGACCGTCTGAACGACGCGAACGTACTGACGAAATAAAAAAGATAAACTTCTCCGACGCAGATAAAACCGCACACTCGAAACAATGAACAATATATAAAATATTCTATACCCGCCGATGAGACTGACAAACTGCTATATTTCCATTCCGCACTGAGGCGCAGTAATACCGTACAAATACTCTGTGTGGACTGCGGGAATCGAACCTACACAGTACGAACTATAAGCGCTACAAAGCTACAAAATGAATGCCAAAAGCAAAAAAAGGCAAAAGAAAAGAAAAAAAAAACACAACCGAAACCACTGAAATGTAAGAAAAACAAACGAGACAAAATTTGCTACCAATCGCTGCTACCACCACAACATGAGCTCAACTATCTATATTTTTGTTTTGTAAAATTTAATTAAATATCAATTGGTCGCGTATAAACTTAACGCACATCAAGCTACATTTAGATGGTGTTGAGTGAAAAAAGCGGAAAGTATTTCCAAAAATGTAATTACATTAAAAATCATTTAAAAATGAAAAATTACGTGACAATTCATTTAAAATGCGCTCACATTTTCTAAAGGCCTTTGTTGCATACGTGTAATTCCGCACATATCGCTGTATTGCATATTATAAGTCGCATGTATTCAGTATTCACTTTGCAACAAACACCACAAATACTAGCAGTTCATTTTGTTCGAATGTTCGTACACAAACAAAATTATAGCACTACGTATAACTGTAAGGAAAATTCTTGCTTACGTAAGTGGAGTAGGAAACATGCGGAAAAGCTGTGTGTTCATAATGAGAAATCGGCTTCAAAAATATTAATTTAATTGTCAAAAATTCAATGATTTGATCAATTGTTAATTGAAATGAAGCTTTAGGGTTCAATTACCGTGATGAGAGCAGATTTAAGTCGATTCAAAATTCACATGAATTCGTGATTTATAGCATGATATTTGATGTTCAAGAAGATAGGCTTCTCTATAAGCAGCGATAAATGCTGACGCGTCTATTAAAATGGGTTGTTTGTGAGCACTCAGCTCTTATAAACCAATACTTATTTAATTTCAATGAACACAAATGAATTGTACCGGCAAGTATCACAGACGTCATTCATACATACTCATGGTGGGTATAAATTGGTAATGCACACGCAACATTTTATTATATGCAACAATATAGCGACGCACACATACAATTAGGGTAGCAAACAACAATTTCCCTGTTGTCCCGATCAGTTAATTTGCATGCGTATGTGTTGGATTAGAACACGCGACGCTACTAGTACTACCCACACAAGCAGCATAACATGGAAAAACTTAATTAGGACTTTTCAAACTAAAAGAAAACAAGCGCCTTAAAATGATTACAATACAATCGAGAAGCAATCAAACATCACAGTTAGTTTCAAAATATTTGCTACCACGAATTGATTGTGTTTTGTATGCGTCGTGTGATTATAATTCTTTTTTTTCCCCCAACACATACACAACAATATGGCCGCCAATTACACGCACACTTAAAATAGGCTTCCTTTCTCACAAATTTAACTATGTGTTTGTTGCATTCAACTGCCGGTTATTCTTCAGTATTCATTCCTTCTTAAAATTTACAAACATTATTTTAATTTTGTTTTTCCATACTCTTTTGAAGTGTTGCACACAATTTCAGAGTATGTACATCTACACATGTATTTTGAACCCATGTGAAAAACCAGTTTATACGTGAAGCGGTCGCACTTACATTTGTATTAGAAAAAAGAGCTTTTCCATTTTACAATTTCTAAGCCGCGTATTTTGTAACCACGCATTTATTTACCTACTTCTTATTATGAAAACCCACATGTACGATTTATGATATTGAGTCAAACTTAACCACTTTAGCTTAATAAAACTACATTAACAGGGTTTGGTGCGAAAAGGCGCGTATCCATGAAACTTTTGAACGATCGTGCGTCACCATTCTTTTAATGCGAAACAAAAATGCGACGCATTATATTTTTGCGGAAATTTATTTAATAAAAGCGCCCAACGCAATGACCAAAAAGCTTTGCACGATAATTCAATCAAAAATAACGCGTGTAAGCATGACAATCTAATTAAGAAGTGCACGTGTATGTGTGTGGTATTGGGTAGTGCAGCTGTTAATGAGAAATGAGAAAATACACGTACGTATCGTTGTTGCACATACAGTTTTGATGTACATATTTCATATTTAGCGACAACGGATTTTTTTTTGCACAAACTTATAATATATTTTATATTTTAGCTTCCTACATATTTATTTTTCCACTCGACTTCGACGGCGATATTGGTGTTGGTGCGGATAACATACTTTTGACGACATTTTGCCGTTGATGTGTGCAAATATATTTCCCCCTTCCGACCAACATGAACCAATTCTTTTTAATTTAAATTTCAAATTGTAAATTTTATTCGCATGGACTGAAATTTTTTTTATACAGTACACTTAACTGTTTTGAAGTTTAATGACGTATACAATTCAGACACGTGACGAGCTTTTTAAAATTTCAAACATATGGAGGGTAATTTTTTACTCAATGCACTCGTATATGTACAGGAAACATCAACTTCAGTACCCATATTAGGTCAACCGTCAATGCATTAATTTATGACCATCTGTTGGTCGTTAATAATTGCATCGTGAATGCATTAATATTTTTTACAATTTCATTCAGCATTGTGCTAATTTTAATGTTTTATTGACTGAAACAAATGTTTGCTGCAGATACCTATTGCCATAAAAGCGTCACAATTAACATTAAGTATTTGGTGTAATAAAATTTCGCTTTGTAAAAATTGCAAGTTCTATTGCATTGTATCGGTGGATTTAATTTTTCACAACATGTCAGTGTTATGCAAAACAGTTTTGAATTTGAAAACTTTGCTTTCACACATAACAAAAGAAACGAAACTTATTTTGGTAATTTCAAGACACATTCATTGTACCTATTTATATTAATTTTCGCTACAAGCGAGCGCGATCGTTTCGTACGTACATCAATTATTTGTTTGAATGAATGCATTTTTAACACTCAGATTGGTTTAAATAAAATTCAAATCAGTACTTAGCGAGATGTCAAATTTTTCAAAACACAAATTTTGTCCTCGCACGGATTCAATTTACAGATGAAAAAAGAAATAAAGAATATCATTGAAAATAACTTTTTGTGGACTAAATGTAGCACAGAAGTTATAACAGCTCGAACTGTTTACTGCGAATAAGTTCAAGGACATTTAAAAAAAAGTATTGTAAATATTCATTTTATAATATTTTAGTTATAGACATGTTCCGATGATTCTCTTTACGTTTAAAATTCTTTCACATAGTCATTAACATCTTATCTTTGGAATAAGCATTTGACGAACACCCCTGATTGAGGCTGGAAGTTATTGAATTATTATATTTTCCAGCACACTAATGTACGAATTTATGCAATCACGAAAAGATAGAAAAAGTTGATGCAATTTGTTGAAATAAAGGCGAAAAATGTCAAAAACACCCAGTTACTGTAAGAAGAATGATTCCATAAACAAGTATCGAAGTGACGCTATATTGTAGATAAATGAACAAGAAGAACGTCTTCCATGAAAAGAAGGAGAAGGATGAATAATGGAATATTTATATCATTAGTAAATATATTATTGCACAGCCATTACATTAAAATATTGATTTTATTGCAATTGCTTTGATACTAAGTATGTGCCCCTCATACTCATATTCACCGCATCTTATTAAATTTTCAGTTGACAATATTATCAACTGCTCGAACTACAATGCTAGCATTTCGCATGCAAAATAAATTATTTAATTAGGTTATGTAGTTAACACACTCACAATCAATATATTTAATTTGAGAAATATGTATTTTTCGACTTTTTAATTCTTGTCAAATTATTGTTGTGACCAGTATTTGGAAAAAATATGTTTCATAATATACATATGTACATGTTTTTTAGTCGATATGAATCTAGCCTAAGCTTCTTTGCATACTTTATTACAAATTGCATAACGTGATATTATAAGAAATAATTCGAAACACAGAATCAATATTTTATGAGCCTTTAATATATCCATAAAACTAAAACAATGGTAAAAACAAAATGTATAGCACGTACTCATATTATGTTACATTTTTAAACCTTGAAATGTGATGCATAATCAAGGATAATATAATGAGTTAAACACTTAGTTTGATGAGATAACTTATCAGACAATTGAAGAAAATCGAACAATCTTTCATATTTCAGATTTTGCCTGTTGCGGATGGTTTTTGAATTCGTTATTTGAGAAAATGACGAAAATGTTTAGGTGTTTTGGAGGTGCACATACATACTTATAAAAAGGGTGACCGAAAGCTACCACAAGATTTGAATTTGCCAACATTTGTGCAGTAAAGTGATGGTAAGCTCATAAAAAACACCATTCAATAGTTCCTGAGAGTTTCGAATGGATCCAAAAGCTGATGCCGATTTTACGAACAAAATTATTTTCAGTGAAGAAGCACATTAACACCATGATGACTTTGGTAATTGCTAATTATTAACATTGACGCATTTGTGGAACAACAAATATTTGATTATTGCAAAATAAATGCATCCTCAATGTGTCTCTATTGATAATAATTTTTCAAAAAATAAAAAATGGTGGGGCCCATTTGTTCGATGTGTTGTTCGATACAACCTGTATACTTCAATAAAAAAAACTCGGCTATTGTTTAATTAAAATGTTGCGTTAATTTTAGGGCACCCCTAAGTTATAGGGAGAATGGGACTAATTTCAAACGCGACAATCAAGACTTCAAACAAAGTATCTAATTAAAACAATCAGCCAAAAATATAAAAAGAAGTAAGTACCCTTTTGTTTAAATAAAAATACTAAGAAAACTCTTAAACTCTGACTTTAAGACGGAACAAAATCGAAAGAAAATCAACCAACAAATTTATATAATATTTTTGCAACAGTAAAAATATAATACGAAAAATGGTATTTGTTTAATAACGAATATGAATTTCGTTAAACCACATCCGGCATACAAATAACAAAATATTAAAAACCTCTACGTATGTATGTACGATTTCACATTTAATTCATTAATGTAAAAATATTTAAACAACTACGGGTAATTAAAGTCAGTCTTGACAGCTTAAGAATGAAAGAATAACTTAAGTGTAATATAAGAGCAACACTTGATTACTAATTAAAAATCAATCAGTATAGCCTATAGCTCATAGGTGCGGTGCAACCGTTGTGAATTTAAATAGTGTCTTTGAACGTGTTATATTATAGAAAATATATTTGTGTATGAGTATTACTGATTACATACAAAAGCCATCGATTGCCACAAAGCTTTTTTTTTATCAAAAACATATAAACTTATATACTTCTAAATTTTAATTTTAGCAATACGCCATATTGGTCAGTGTAAGTAGGTTTTGCATAATTATATTTTTTGAAAGCTAAATTTTACATAAACAATTTGCAACAAAATTAATACTTCGTTGTTTATTAATTTAAAATAAGCTTTTCTGTGAGTTTAATCGTATTCGAGGTACATATTAACAAAAAACATTACGCAACGCAAGACCGTAAACACAATTCCTTCTGATAACGACTTATCATTGTGCGTTATCATTAACCTCATTTTCATCCACCCACAAAATATGTAATATATTTTTCAAAAGGTGAGTAGGAAAACAGGAAAGGGCTGAAATACTAGAGGGAAACCATAAATGTACCTACAATATGCATTTTATTGTGAAAACCTTAAGAACACCTACGCTGAGTACTGGCAGCCGAAAGGTAAAGCGGAAAAGCTGATAAAGCTTTTACTGTTTCAATCCATATTTTTATGATACTATTTATATTATAGGCTATAGCCTATAGCGGATGTTGAAATATGAAACGTGCTTGAATTTGTGCTCGTATAATTGCGAAAAACATGAAACAATCGAAACTCCTTCGAAATTTAAACATAATGAAATTAACAGAATGAAACAAAAGCAGTATTTAAAATTAATTAAACGAATTGAATTAATTTTTGAATAATTACTACAAAAAAAAAAACATTATTCGAGTAAACAAAAAAAAAATGTTAGAAAAGGTTGTAAGATCAATAAGTGAAACAATATTTTACATTACCATTTTTATCAAATACGCAGGAAGTATAAAATGACTAAAATCACTTTGATTAAATAATGAAAAATGTAATGTTAAATTTTTAAAAGTTTATACAAGCACTGTTTTCGCATATATTTGGTAACAAATACGAGAATTGATATGAATTATGATTGCAATAAATTAAACTGAAGAAGTTTTATTTGAATATCAACTATTTAAAAAAACAAAAAATTCAATAATTATTACTACACAGTTTCAGATACGTTGTTGCACAGTTGCAATTAATTGCTTTTTGTTAAATCTTGTAAGGAATGCTATGATAATGTAACTCAACAAAATACTGAAATAGTTTTATGAAAAAGTGAAGTACGTAAAACACTGTACTGGTTAAACCACACGTTTTATGGTTTACAATGGATTTTCATATTACGTTATATTGGTGTAAAAGGATTGACCCGTCTTTCACCATAGTTTGTATAATTAATTGATTAATTTGTTTACACATCAATGGCAAAAAATAGAGGAAAAAGAATTTAAAAAATTGTACGATGAATCAATACCATTTTTTTCGGAATAAGAAATCGATACAAATTACAATTATTTATTCCAATGTTAATCTAAATTTACAACCAATTAAAATTAGAAATTCAAAAATTTTCGCAGGAGTGCAACTTCTATATTTCAACCCCTTCCATTGGTGTTGGATTTTATATTTTGTCCAAAATAGTAAAACAGCTGAGCTTGAGCTTTTATAAACGTAATATTTTTTTAAATTAAAATATCTACCTTAAGATACGAGCAATGCAGACAATTGTGGAAAAGGTAATGAAGAAGCAATAAAGAAAATGATCATGGTAGTTAATAAATTTATAAAACGCTAGCAGATTCTGTAAAGCTGTATAGAGAGACTCCTTCTACAAGATTACCGAGCATAAATCCAGATCAGGGTGGATTACGTAATTCATTTCAGCGGGAAATCTATCATCATTAGATTAGTAGAAAGGTCCTGGAGAAGTAGGCACAGGAGTACAACTCTGACGTTGGACCGCACCGAGAAAGGAGCAAAAAACATTTGAGTCTAATTCTAATCCAACATATTTTCATAAAAGAAAAGAACACATCGTTTCACTCATATTTTCGATCACATCCAATTGTAATTCAGAAAGTGTCAACTAGATTTCAGAAAAGATCAAAAATTAAAAAAAAAATTAAATAAAACAAAAAGAAATCCCTTCGTTACATCAACACATATTCATCACTATTAATTAAAGTCAATACTTATAGTACTAGAACCAACGACGACATAAGTGACAAAAAAGCTCGCAGAACAATTTCCCAACTGACAATAGTGTATATCAAAGTTGATAAATGATCAAATACATATCAAAAAAAGAGGGTGGTAATTTATACTATTTCGCAACCCCTAAAATTAATGTTCTGCTTATTTTGGCAACAAATACATTCATACACAAATGTATGGGTAAGCGTGTTTATAAAAACGAATGCCAACAAAAAAGGGTAGGTAACCGTTTGTTTGATACATTTCAATTGCAAGGGGTTGTAAATCGCAATTCTCACGAGACGCAATATTAATAGATGTATGTATTGTTGTACGTGATTTCGATTATGGGGGAAGTTCAAATGAGTCAAACGGTGGAAGTTCAAAATGAACAATTTTGGGACATTGAAGTGGTGCAAGCGTGGTGTTTCATTGTAAAATCGAAATTTCAAAAGCTACACACGTCAGGTACACAAATAATATAGGGGTTGGAAAAGGAAATGCGTCATCAGAAGTTTTATATAAAATGAGGGAAGCTTGTGTACTTTGTTATACGGGAAAACCTTTTTGCTCTACTCCAGATAAATATTTATGACGCAACAAAATTTGGTTTACTTGTTTACAGATGACTAAAGGACATTGAACCTTTTGTTTTATATATCCACTGATCCAAATATAATTATATATACGTCTCGATATATTCTTATTTTGTTAATAATATTAAGAATTAATTATTATTGTAAAGCAACTGCGTAATTTTGAAAACAATGTAGTTAACTGCAGTATACTTAATTAAATGTGAAAAAATTGCGTGTTAAAAACCAACAGTGAGTGGCGACAAACTGCGTCGAAAAAAACAGTTTGTGCAAACTGTACTATTTCCTCCCCTACGAAAATGTACAACGCCACGTTTATCAATGAGCCGTAACAGTTGTTTAGTTGTTTCCTTGGCCTAAGCTTTACAATTGAACAGGGTCAGGATGTTACACCCTATTTCTGTGTACAGTTGCACAATAATATACAGTAAAAATCAAAAAATTATCATTGGGGTTGATATTTTTAAATGTATTCCATATTAGCATTTTAAAAAAATGGAAATTAAATTTTATGAAATTGATATTAAAAATTGATTTCATCTTAATAATTAAATTAATTAAACTTAGAGCTAAAAGGAACACAATAATAATAACTAATAAGTATACAAGAGAAATTTAAAATATAGAATTGCAGCAACACGAAAGGGAAACATTTTTAATGGAAGTTGTTTACCTTTAGTTAAATTCACTCCAGTTAATAATAATTTAAGTTCTTTTTTTAGATAGATAGAACTCCAATTTAAATTTTCACCACAACATTTGACATAAACATTAGTCATACATATTTGCAAAAGTTAACATAAGTGAATTTACCAAATCTCTCCTAACTGTAATTTTTTGACCGGTTTTTAAATTAAAAATAAGTTATTTGTATGATGCAATATTCTGACTTTTGGCAAAAAAATACATTTTTATTGAATTTTCATTTCAACTTAAATAACATTAATTGTTTAGGAGATGACCACTTAGACAATTTTTGTATAAATATAGCATACATATTAATTCATGTTAAACGTTAAAGATTTAAGGCTTTTAAAAAAATAATTCGGGGATTATTATAACTCAAATGTTTTTATCCATGAATATATTCATTATATTATATATAAAATTCAAAGATATTTGGGAAAAATGAAAAATAACACACTACAGTGTTTTTTTTAAATATGGCAAGGTGAAATTGTGATACAAAAACCATTTAGGCCAAAATCTCAAAAAAAAATTCAAAAGAGCATCGAACTTATTTAAGACCATTCAATTAAATTGAATATTACTCGTTAAAACCACACTGAAACTGCAAAATAGAGCAAAACGCTTTTATATTTAAGAAACTAAAACATAATTCATAAAAGTACAATTAAAAATATTCTAAACTTTCTAAAGCCCTCGAGTAACGATGAGGTTATGATTTATATTAATATGTAGTATTTCAAGTGGAAAAAATTTTAAGAAACAATTATGTGCTGACATGTTGAAAACAAAATTTTAATTTATAATTATAATTAAAGTAAGAAAGTGGTTATTTTTAATCATTTAACTTCATGACTTTGTGTAACAGCGAAATAAATCTTTAAAAAATGGTTACAATGAACATATTTGTTGTAAAAATGCCAATACCTAAACTATTAACGAATAGCCTTATCATCGCCAATTTCGAATAATTTCACATCTGCTTTGAATTTCCAAGAAGTATCCGCGTCATGATTTGCAAAATATGTGAGTAATTTAAATATGTGTTTGTATAATAATGTGTAAAGCACTTTAAGTATGCTCAAAGTTGATAACAAATTTACTTATTGTGCCAAAACTCTGATTTCAAAATTAAAAAATAAATTCGAGAAAATCTTCTTTGTATTATATTATGTCTGTACATATGTACGCATGTTGAACAATCGAAATTCCTGGTCCTCTATTACATTAATTATGTAGAAACAACATACAACTTTTCATGAAACAACAAACTAATAAGATTGTTGATTAATTAAGATGAATGCATAAATAATCAAGATAAATTGTGCAGTAAAAAAATAAACCATGAATACTAAAAAAATAAAACAAACAAATTTACTAAATACGAATAATTAGTTGCATAGTTTGAAAACAATGTCGTAATCCGTATAACAAAAAATATTCAACTCATATTCCTGCCTGTTTCAAAATTTAGCAAAATCAACTTTGAAGCTATTTTTATATTTCTTTATACAGTATTTATCACACATATTCGTTTGTGTAAATAACTAAAGACGCATACCTACCATTCTGACCTCTTAAGAGATACGCATAAAACCAAATCCTTGCACTTCAAAACTTGTTTTTGCTAAGAAATGTGCATTGACGTTCAAAGGTATACGAAGGTACAATGAATAAGGGACTAACATCCTCTCATGGAAAATATTAAAGTATGCGAGGAAAAAATTAGAATAAGTAGCTGCACACATACACATAAGATTTGCTTCAAGTGAAATTGTAATTAGTTGTATGCAGTTACGAATGAAATGTATATTTTAAAGTTGCGCTTTAAAGAATATTATGTAGTTTATGTAAAAATATGAGGACTACAAAGATTAAATTAACTTAAATTATTAATAAAAATACTATCAATTGAGTTTATAGTAACGCTGTCTTATCAGAATCGAAAGTAAGTTCCCTAATCATACAAAACTAAGAATACAATTTAAAAAAGATTGTACATAATCGTAGAACTCAAACATAATCTTAGAAATGAGCAAAATCGTAAAAAACCCATAAACATTGATGTACCTACATGAAACGTACGAGTACACATAATAGAAAGCGTTCAGCTTGACTAACTTAAAACATTTTCCATTCTTCGACAATATTTCTTTCCAATTCAGTCCAATTGTAAAACAAAATATTAAATTGACTGATATTTAAATATTAAACCTATGTGGGGAACAATTTTCTTATCTCAATTGCGATCAAGTAAGTAATAACAGATATACACACACACACACTCACCTAGGAGTCACAAATTCAAATGCAGTGTATTTTTTTTGCAAATACGCGACATCAATATGAATCAGAAAAATTATTTAACTACTTTTTTTTATGTAAAAACAAGTAACAAAAAAAAATTTATTGAAATTTCCTAGAAAACATCCCAAAAAAATGTCGCCTTGATCTACGTTTGTATAATTAAATGTTCGCCAAAAATGTATTTGTTACATCATCATTAAAGCATTTGAATAAAAAAAAAAATACGCGCTAGTCCTAAGTAGAGCTTTTTTAAATAATTTATATTTCTAATGAAATGGTGTGCGAGTGTGTCTGTGGTGTTCCGTGTTATAGAGCGTAATTATTACGCAAATACTTTAACAGTACACAGTCTAATAACATACATTGTGGCCACCAAATTATTGACAAGTTTTACACGTGTACGCGATTGAGAGCGAGCTTAACGATTACATAACTGGCAAGAGCGTAAGCGTTAAAATGCACAAATTTAGGTCAAAGTCTGACAGAAAAGCTTCAGTTTTAGTATTTTTTGTGTTCATAGTGTAGTAGCGTGAAACAATGAAGAAAAATATGCTATATTCTTATAGGTATTCTAATTCCTTAGTCATTGCGTAAATAAGTGAATTACTTACATCTATAAGCACGCACATTCAAATATGTTCTTTGATTCAATACAAATTCGTACTAATTAAATCGATTATAATTTTAAATTAATAAAGCTATCCGGATTGGTGTGGAAGGATGGAATTGCAATTCATGCACTTTACGAAAGTTGAAACTTGTAACCCAAAAATCCATTTTTCCTTCATTTTCATATCTTTGTTATTAGCACTGAATAAAATAAAATTACAATTTAAAAGATATTCTGGAATCAAAAGTTGTAAATTTTTTAATAGCAAAAAATAACATTAAGGATAACTCAAAATATTTGGCAATAAAAAGACTTTCGGAGCAAAAAAGACATTGAATTAAATTAATTAAACCACAGTCCTATTGATATTAAATTCAGATTAATCATAAAAATAATAACTTTTTCGGTAACAAACGTTTGCTAAAAATGTTTGTTGAACGATTCTATGTACATCATTAATTTATTTTTCAAAATCAGAGTCATGTATAATTAACTATGAAACTATTAATTTTTAATAATTAATTAATTCAAGCTTTAAAAAATGGCAACGAAAATAGTTTATTTAAATAATAAATTATAATTGTACTTAAAAATGTGAAATGACACGAAGTAAAAAAAATGTTCTCCAAAATTTCTTGTTTTTGCTTTCTTAATTTAAAAATTATTAATAATATTACAGTAATGTATTATTTCAATGAATCAATTATTTTCACTAATAACTTAAAGCATAAAAAGCATAATTGCTTATTGCAAAAATAAGTTTAGATAAAATAAGATAAATTATTATAACAAAATCAAAGAGAGAGAGAAAAAAGAAATATTTTAATCAATTAAAATATTTAAGTGCAATAAGAAACAGTATATTTAATGAAGGAGGCTTTATTACAAAAACAATTGTTTCAGAATAACGTTGAATTAGCTCATAAGATTCTGACCATTCGAAAATTTATGTTTCTTTACTTCGATCAGTAATTTTTCAGCCGCTAATTAAAGTTTAGACACACATTTCGCAAGTTTTGCTCATAATATATGTTGTAATCTTCAATCAAAATTTATTTGTAAACTTAATTAGAGGAAGTCGTTGTTCTGGTCAGTTTCAGTCACTGGTTAAAATAGTTGCAGTAAAGTTGTTAAAAGTAAAAAATGGTATATGATAAGTGATGACAAAGCAAAATCCTGCTTCAAAAAAGCGTCAAAATTGACTAGGAAGTGGATTTCCAAATCAACAGAACAACAGACAAATATTAAAAAAGGAGTTAAATCGAAACAAATTACAAATGGATGTTTGCTGAAAATTAAAATATCAGAAGTTTAAAATGTGGGTCCAACCTACTCAAATTTTTACAGTTTTTCGTTTTCATTGATGTGCTTTCGGATTAGAACTTAAGATCCAAATAACAAATTTTGAAAACGATTGCAAACAATGGGAATAATTTAGAGATTTGTTTTGAAGAAATGCATGAATATGCATTGGTAGTTATTTTAAAATTAAAAAAAAAATTAAAGTCTCCAACAACTAAAAGTTTTAAGATACAATTAATTTCGTTACATGATTTTTAAAATTATGAAATGAATATGATGGAGATGGAGTAATCGATATTGTCTGGCAAAATCCTTAAAAAGCCTTTGTGTACTCGTATATAGTCAGTAAAATTTGGCATTTAATTTTTTGCGATTTAAAAAATAAATTAGTGATAAAGGAATCACAGATTGTAATATAAAACTGCTAATTTGATGAAGCACCAAGTAAGTAAGCGAAGAACCATCAGAGATTCCGTAAATTTTGTTATAAAAAATAAAATATAATAAAAATACGCACAAATAATTACAAAGTTCGCATTGCTAGATTTTTCAGGAGTCTGAAATTTAAAAAAAATAACGTAAGATGGATAGAAGGAAATTGTGAGACACTAACATAAATAAATAAATAAATTTCCATATATTTTACATTATTTGCCGAATGTGCATATTAATTGTATATTTTGGATAATTTCTGTTAATTAAAGAATGTAAGTAGGTACTTATAGGTAAAAGCTTGTAGAAAATTTAAGGGAGAAGTGATTGAATTTAATTATGTTTTTAAACCATCTGGACAGAGTGCGTCTTGAGAAAATTATATTTCTAAATATTAATATATGTACATATTTTAATATATGCTATAGTGAACCACAGAAGCTATACACCTAATATTCATAATTATAATATATATAATAATATGTTCGTATATGGTGTTTGTGGTGGTTTGTGTAAGAGTGTCAACAAAGTAGTTGTTGAGAATTCTTAGGAAACAAGTCTTTACATATGATAAAATTAGCCTACCACGATCATTTGTATTATTATTATTATTTATAAAGGATTTTTAAAACAAAAGAAGTTAATGTAATTAAATTGATTGGTTCAAAAGTCGGTATGTACTTTTTGGACCTATGAAAATCAAAAATAACTTTCTATGAATTTTAAATAGATAAAAAATAATAAACATTGCCAAGGTCGCACATTTTACTCTACATTCAAGATACGAGGTTAACCATTATTTTTCGTTGCTCTTTCTTCCCACGGAAATACCAATTTCGATACAAATAAAATTTATGGGCAATGTGGAAGAAAGGGCCAACGTTGGTTCCAGGCGAGAATTTGGGTATCGGGTTTGCTGTTGACGGAATCTTAACCCATCAGTACTAGAATTTTGGCATCCCCAATTGTGGACATTACGGATTTTGGTGTCAGGATTGCGGCAATCTGTATTTTAGGATGTCGGAATTGTGGCTGACGGAATTTTGAAAGTATGGGATTTGTGCTTAGTTTTGAATTTTAAGTTTTGACCAAATAAATGCTTTGTAGGGGTTGTTTTTGGTGAGATTTGTTTAAAGTAGTCGACATATTGATCCAATGGGATTTTAGTTGTCCTTCATTATTGTAAATCTAAAATCGCATTAATAAACAGGAAAAATCCCCAAATGATTTGTACAAATATAATAAAAGGCAAAATAGGGTTCCACTTGTATAAAATGAACATTGCCAAATATAAGAAAAAAACATAACTATGTTTGTGAACAGAAAAGCTACATTTGTCTCTGTTGGATTTATACGTGTGCCTATTCATATACTTGCAATTTCTTCGACAATAGTTACAATAAAGCCATATTCTCTCAACAAAATTCTCGCAATAAAAATAAAAATAGATGTTAAACTAAAAAAAAATCCCTTGATCCCTACAAAATACGGAACATAATCGAGAAGTTTTCCAACAAAAGATAAAAAAAATATTTTACGTATTGAAATGAACACATGAGCTGAATTAAACCAACAAGGCACACCGTCATGCGCACTCACACGTAATTCTGAAGCACACATAAGTTTGCACAAAAGCGCTACAAGGAAAAGGCAACTTTACTTCGAGTGCTAGGGCATATGAATATAAACCTTACATAAAGAAAACTGTTGCGAAAATTAAGTATGTACTAAAAAATACAATAAAAACATAAAAAAAAGTTGTTAACTTACCAATAAACTTGAGCGTAGAAAAAAATTATTAAACAAAACTCACATAAAATTCAACTTTATCTAATGAAACAAAATTTATTGAATTAAAAAAGTTACAATGTCAAAAGCGAGCGTACACAATACAATATATCTTCAAAATGAAAGGCCAGCAGAAAATGCAGCGTCTTGCAAAGGCCTGTGCAAAGACGAAAATCCCCCACGGGATAAATTAGCGTGCATACGCGACCGATAATAAAATTTACATTCAACAATTGTGCTCCACCATTTAAAAAAGCGAACGCGCAATTTTAAGTACGTACCCAATAGCGGTCGCCGAAACTTAAAGAGTTGCGCCACGGTGCACGACTCTAAAAATGTTCGCACACAATTGAGCCACAACAATTGAAATGATATAGTGAACAGCACCAGTATAACCAAAATTCAAAAACTATAACAACAATGCATTTTAATCCCTCATAAATACTGCACATAAAATGCAGCACTCCAAGAAGATATGAGTTAAAACATTTTGGGGCGAGTTTTCCCGCAACGATCTACGCACAAATAAAAATTTAACGAGAAAATTTGCTCACCACAATGTGGGGAGAGATTAAAGGTGCAAAAAGCGCACGCGGATTATCTAGATACTAAATTGAGACTTGAGAGAGCTGACAATGCTGCGCAGTGCGCTTTTATTAAAAAATTTAAATTCCCGAAATCAAACAATATGTACGCGGATGCGATCGTACCCTGTTTTGACGTTTCCGAAATTTTAATATAATATGCAGGGAAAACTTTAAACCATTGAAATTTTCCGCAACGACAGCCACCGTGCCAATATATATCGTCGTAACACAACTTTATAAACTTTATGCCTTATGGCCGTATTTTACACAAATACCAGCAAAATGTATTATTGCACTCTGTTCTGTTTTATTATTGACACGTTTGACTTTAATTGCAAAGGAATTGAAAAATATTTAATTTACGTACATTTGTAGCTCGACTTATGAATTGTTTTTTGGTAATTAACAAAAAAAGACACTCTGCAGTCTGCATTTGGATTTTGGACGAGTCCACAAGTGATATACGTTCTTTTTGATATGTATTTTGTTTCTTTTTTCTTTTGTGTTGCATGCGCGAGTAGTGCGAGTGTAGCAGCCCAGTCTGACACTTTAAAACAAAATATGGATCAGCATTGACGTGCAATGGGTGGTACAACTTTATGATGGGAGATGAGCAGCTCCCGAGGGCGAATAATTAACATTAGCCCTTGGTACAGTTTTTAATTATCCCTAATAACTTAAATTGTAAGGAATTTACCACCAAATTCCTTACAATTTAAGTTATTAGGGATAATTAAAAACTGTACCAAGGGCTAATGTTAATTAGTAATACTTATTACTTACATAATCCTTATTAACGCAACAAACGCGGAAATTGTGCTATATGTGAATAATTCGAGTAATTATTCTGATTTCCTGGTGTAATTCTAATTTATGAATTGCTAATTAGACAAAAATTATAAATGTGAGTGTTTACTCCTATATTTTCCCACAAATCACGGCGCATCTACACCAGATCCGCTTTAGCCTAGAACCGCGCTACCACATTAATTATACTTAAACAAATTGGTAGCCGTCACTGTGTATGGGAGTAGCTGGTAGCACATGTTGCTATATAGCGCATATAATTTCTTCTAGTAAAATTGCGCGTGTGTTTCTCAATTTTCCCCGCGTAGTAGTGCACTTTTCGTACACACGCTCCCATACAAAGTCATTTTTCATCACAATTAAAATGGCGCACATCGCTTCACGGGTTGTTCGTGCATTTTCACAGAATTTACCCACTGTAAGGGCTTTAAATCATTGGGAAACAGCCGCGAAGTCTTCCACATTGTTTAAGGTATAGACAAACAATAACCACTCATTTTAACATTTGGTACTTCATTTATAAAAATGGATAGCAAAGGACTCGATACTGCTGTTGTGTCAGCTGTCAAAATGTGTGTTTTGAGTACGTGAGATATGTGAAGTTATAACGAAAGTGCATTGGGTCAATTTAAAGAAAATACT
The DNA here is from genome assembly GCA_963854165.1 of Sylvicola cinctus. Lineage (NCBI taxonomy): Eukaryota > Metazoa > Arthropoda > Insecta > Diptera > Anisopodidae > Sylvicola > Sylvicola cinctus. The sequence continues at coordinate 27,225,038 of OY974083.1, read as the reverse complement.
AAACTCACCCCTAATTGATATGTTAATTAGATGCCCTCCTTCTTGCAAACATTCACTTTAATAGTTTCAACTATTCACTTATATCTACATATGTAGCCAACTTTTGCTTTAATATTCCTTTTAAAGTTCAATCAAATTTTAAGAGCAGTGCAGTAACATTTTAATGTTGCTTGTTATACACAATAATATATTAATTGTGCTAGCATCTAGAGGTAAACTTTCGCAAAATTATAATAGAGCTTTGATCGCACACTGTCACACTTTCCAACATTTCTCCTAATTTGATTGGTTGACTGGGCTTGAACTTTTGCTTACATTTGTATTGTTTATTGTAATTGCTGACACAATTTCCTTTTGATGCGGCTCGTTGCAATTTTTCTAAATTTCCTTTCCATTTTATTCCTACTTAGACAACCACTCAATCCAGATGGTCCAGCTTCAAAAGCTCCCAACCTGTCGCCGACATTGAGCAGTATCCACAGGTGAAAGTGGAGCAAAATCCACCGGAATGGAAGTACGTACAGCGGCTGCTGGGTAACACATTAGTACCCCATCCGGAAGCAAAGCCATTATACCCATCAGGATGGCAGCCACCAAATCGTGAGAAATCGGCGGAATTGCCGTATTTTGTGGAGCGCACTAAAAATCACATGGTACCTATTTATTTGGAACGTAGATTTAGAGGACTCCAGCGTACCACAAGGTTGAGAAGGGTACAAGGAGACATTTTTACGTTGGAGCGCATTCTAAAGCAGATCATTGAGAAAAGTGTTGGCAGGACAGTGGCTTCGCGAGTGAATGAGATGAGTGGACAAATTTCATTTCGTGGTGACTTCGTTGCGATTGTAGAAAAGTTTTTGCTTTCCAAAGGATTTTAGGTAACAATATTGATTGACTCATTGTTAATTACATAATTATTAAAACATTAGTTTCATTATAATGAAGTAATAAATTAATTTAAAAAAAAAACAAGGTTACACAAAGTTCGTACTTATTATTTGTATTTTTTAATTACTTCTTCTTCACAATTATTTAATATAAATAACAAATTTAAATTACTTGCATTGTGTTATTCTGTAAGATTGTACTGTTTTATTTTTTCACTTCGAACTTTGTTACGATCTAACAAAAACAGCCCAACATTATATTACATTTTGCATCTTAAAACGAAGCATGCATCAACTCATTCATTTTTTATTTATAGTTAACTCATGCTTAAATCTCTTTAAATTACGTATTAAAATATTTTTAATTAAATATTATTAATTTATATTACACACAGAATCATATCATTAAATGTGGCGTTAAATTAATGCCTCGAAATCCTATCACTACCTTTACGTCGAGATTTAGGTAAATATCAGGAGGCCGTCGAGCCAGTGGTACGCTTCAATGCCTTACGGATAATCTTCCAATCATCAAGAATATCTTCGTCACTTAGCATATACACAATGTACGGACCACTGACGGTGACAGCTTTCTTTCTGCCAGGACCACGTACTTTACTGGTACGCGTGCTTGTTCCCCAATCAGCCCATGAAATATCGACATTGTGGCGGTCCTCTTCAAGGCGGCGCACTTTATCCATTAGCTCATCGTACATCTCGTCAACAGCGATTCGCTTTTCACTCTATAGGGTGAGAAACAAATGTGTTAAAAATTTTTATGATATTAGTTTTTTTTCAAATAATATAACCAAGAAGCAAATGGATATCTAACAATTCAACTGAAACAATCAGAATATTGCACAATACATGTATAAAGGTATAGCGCTGTCGAAAATTAGATGTTCATTGAAATCAAATATTAAAAATAATTGTCCTTGACGTAGAATATTATGGTCTGGTTACAATGGTTGATTATTGACACAATAGGTATATTGTTGAAACAATATTTGCACAAAAGCTGAATATGAAAATTGGAATGACATGCTATGAAATAAATGAAAACGGCATAGCAACCTCTGAACTGGAATTCAATGCACCCAAACAAAAAATAAAATCTAGCAGTTCTTAGTGAAATCGAGAACGCGAGTGAAAATACCGTTTTACAGCCGAATTAAATTACACAACTGGAAACACTAAATAATATTTACCCCAAAATGCTGGTGAGCTCCTTGTTCCTCCGCCAAATATTTATGCTCAATATTCTTGCGACGAAACGCTCTCATAATATTGGCTACATCACAGCGCAATTTCATATTCTCCTTCAGTGAACGTAATGGTGACAAATACACCTCGGATCGTCCACTTCGGATGTCCACAAGTTGAACATCAATTTGATTCATCTTCTCGCGATACAATTGTTCACGCAATATTCCAAATTGACGCTCTAAATTGGCTGCACACAAAGAAAATGGATTAAAAATTAGCACCAAAGTGTTATCATGCATCGTATTAGATGAAATCAAACTAGGACGCCACAGAATTGAGGTTATGTAAACTGGGAACAAATAAACGAAAACAAGCCAAATTAATTACTTAAGTTATCCAAGCAATCGGTGCGTCGTCTTTCGCATTCACTCTCATCCATTTCCGACGAGTCATCTGAATCGGGCTCATCAGCTTCCTCAGCACTAGAATCACGATCTGGGGCACGACTTGAGCCCGAGTGCTCAGACTCTGCCCCCGACATATCACCATCTCCGTCGCTATCACCTTCATTTTTTATCGATGGCATTTCTTATGTGGTATTTTTATACTAATTAAAATCACTTATTTTTTGTTACAAGGGATGAAATATTCACGGGTTTCTATGATTACGTTTAGCAAAGTAAGAATTAGAAACTCGACTTTGACTACAAGGCGTCAATATTTTTTTTGTTTTTGAAGTTATATGGAAAAATTTATGTATTCTCCTGTCAGTTTTCATTTTTGCATATGTGTGCGTTTTGCATCTGGGTGGAAATTGGAATAGTGAGACATATATATAAAATAAATTCAGATTCATATATATAACTAATGTATATTTTGTGAGATCGGTAACGCCCGTTATATATGCTGCTACCTAGAAACGGTAGCTCAACTCACTCAAGTTTTCCAGTGACGGGTTTGTTGTCTGCAAAGTGCAAACTGTTTATTCCAATTGGGCTCATTTTTCTAAATAAAAACAAACAATGATACATATTTAAAACGTCTATTGCCTTGAAATTAAATATTTTGTAATGTCTAACTACGGGTAAAAATTATACGAACAATAATCTTGAAATCATGGAAAGTTTAAGGACTCTATTCAAGCATGGATGGGGTGGGGTGCCTTAATTAACTTTTAATAATGTAAATAATAAAATAGGCCACTTTTCTAATAAAAACTACAAAATACGAGTAGCTATTTTTTTTTTGTTTATTTAAATTCGATGCGTGCAGGTGGCTATAATTTTGGATATTTTGTAAATTTTTTAAATGGATAAGTAAGTAACAGTTCCATACTTGGAATCAATAGGAAATAATTTTTACCAAACAAATTTTTTCAATAAAGGATGGTTAAATATACAAAGTCAAAAGACAGAGAAGACGGCGTTCCTGTCCATGTGTATTGTCGCATCCGTTTCATGAGTACTGCAAATTCATTCGTTTCTTGTGTTAAGATTATTTCACCAACTGAAATTGTAATTAAACCACCCAAAATGTTACTGGAAAAGAATGCCATGCGGCCCTTAAGTACCACACATACCTTTGACCGCGTGTTTAGTCCTGAATGTCATCAGCAAGAGGTCTACGAAAGAACAGCTAATGACTTTGTTCAGAATCTCATTCGTGGTAATAGCTCCTTGCTGATGACATATGGCCTAACCGGAAGTGGAAAAACATTCACAATGATTGGAGATGCTGAGTGTCCTGGTATCATGCCAAGATGCCTAGATGTTTTGTTTAGAACAATTTTTGCTCACCAATCTCCAGTTTTTGCATTCAAACCAAATGGTGCAAATGGATTTAGTGTGGTTTCGGAGGAACAGGCTCATCTCGAGGAAATCAAGTTACTCAGCACGAATTCCACCACATACGGTATGGAAGTAAAGTCGGATTTTCCTCCGAATTTTGACAAGACTGATAATACTGCGGTATCGAAAGTAAATCCTTCTAAGTGCCTGGAAAAAAAAAATATGTACGGAGTTTTTATATCGTACGTGGAAATCTACAATAATAAATTATTTGACTTATTGGATGCAACGTCACCTCGTCCCCAAAAACCCAAAATGATCCGTGAAGATATAAACCACAATATGTACATTTACCGTGGTGTTGAAATTGAAGTGAAATCAACCATGGAAGCACTACGATTATTTGCATTGGGACAGAGCAGAATAAATATTAGAAATGGTGAACCTTGTCGTAGTCATAGAGTATTTTCAATTCGTTTGGTGCAATCTCTTAATGTGCACAAAGAAAAAAATGTTAAGTATAACATAAACTTGCAAAAATCAATAAAAATCAGTCACTTGGCATTAGTGGATTTGGCTGGAACTATGCGCATCAGTGGATCTAAGTTTAGTGAAGCTCAGAAATTTCGAGAGATTTGTAGTGTGAATAAGTCCCTTATGGCATTGCGGTCCTGTTTGGAGGCATTGCAACTCAACCGCATGAATAAAGATGGGGTATTGAGAATGGTTCCAAGTCGAGACTCAAAACTAACGCATCTCTTTAAGCAGTTCTTTGAGGGTGAAGGACAAGTGGCTTTAATAATTTGTGTAAATCCAAGTTCAGATGAATATGAGGAAAGTTTGGTAAATTTCTAATCGATTATTGAAAATGCGTGAGTATTCAATAAAAATTCATCTTTGTTCCTTTCAGCAAGCAATGAGATTTGCTGAGATCCCCAAAGAAATTGCTTCGGTATCATATGAGCCGTCTAAAAAATTAAAAACCAAAGAGCTCTTAGATTTAGCTTTGTATTATTATGATGATGAAAATTTTGGAAATTTTTCTGCTGAGGCCCCAAGAAAAAGATCAAAAAAAGAATCAACCCCCGAAGCATTGCTGGCATCAATAGCCAAAAAAATTGAACAGTATGAGAACTTACAAACGGAAATTATTCGCGATAATTTTGATGCTGATCGTAACTTATTTTCAAAGAATAATAAATATTTTCTTTTCATGATTTCCATTTATCATTTTTCAGAAATTACTGTCTACAACACTTTTCTTTCTAAGGAAATACATTGTAAAAACATAAAGGCTACAAAAAGTATGTCAAAGGATATTTCTGCGCGTGATGAAAAAATCCGTCAACTGGAGGAAAAATTGTCCTTAGAGAAACAGCAAAACCATCAGATAACTCTCGATTATAATACCAAACTCTCCGAAATGAGGCGACATTATATGGAGTTGGTTTATCAGTTGCAACTTAGAGAAGAGCGATTATCAGAGTTGACAGAGGTCTTAAACGAGAATGCGATAAAAGTGGATAAAAAAAGTGGTAAAGGAAAAAAAGATACTAAGTCGAAACGGAAAAATAGGAAAATGTCTAAAGATGAGCACATCCAAGGAAAAAAGGAAAACGCTTGATGTTAAAGTCCTTTATTGTCTGTTAAATCATGATCATTGGTTCATTAAATGACTATGATTTTGATTTGGAAGTGATTAGCATAACAAACAAGTGGATTATTTAATATTTCATAAAAAAAAGATAAAACAACAATTTTAACGAAACACTAAATTAATGTTAGTTTATAATTATAATTTAAATTTCGTACTTAACAATAAATTAGTTGTCTTTTACATTTAATTACAATTGTGCTGCCAAATGTTACGCGTAATAAATATAAAATAAAAATACGTTCTGAAGTGGATCTAAATACAATTTATATTAAATACAAAAAGCCTTGTTACAAAAAGCAGCTATAAAAATGTGTTGCCTATTTGGGGAGAGGAAATTGTTTTAAAAATTCATTACAGTTTTTCGTAATAAAATGTTATGCATTGCATCGCTTAACAGTTTTCCCTGGGGCATAAATGTAAAAAGCTCGCGTAATCTTTGTCGTTTTTTAAAATAGTTATAAAGACATTCTTTTGAAGATAGCGGAATATCAGTTTAAAATGCATTTTTATTATATCTTTCTAACTAAATGGGCAGTATATACGAGTACAGTGTGTAGAAGTTACTTTACTTCCGGTTTCGCTTATCGGTTGCCCTACATTCGTGTAGTTATTACAAAAATATATGAAGTGACTGTTTCGAACAGCGCAGTTCACAATATACATTTTAAAATATAAAAAAAATTACTTATTCGACATTCCTCACGTAAATAAATTAATTGCGTAATATCAAAATGAAATGAATTAATTAATAAAATGATTTATCGTTTGAGCGACCATTTACTGAATTTAATTAAATGTTCCTGTGTATTGCATATTTGTTTCAGGTATTTAATGTTTATTTTTAATTTATATTTCCCGTGCATTCATTTTGTTTGGTTACCGATTTTCCTATAATTACGTGAGTACGAATATATTATATAAATATAGGTTCATCCTTTAACTGATTATTTTAATGATTGTTTCAAATTATTAAAACGAATGTCCTACATATATCCACAAGTTCACATATTTTTTATAACAGTCATAATAATCAGTTAAATTGTAACTCAAAAAAAGAGAAAGCGCCCGTAATAAAATTTCGATTCAGAAACATGTATGTAAAACTGTGCACTAATTCGATTACAATGAGGGATTAAACAATGAACATAAATATAAATAAGTTGAAAATTAAAACGAAATAATTCCTAATTTTGTGAAACAGCTTCTGTGAGTCAGTTCAATGTTACATTGCATGTTAATTACTGTGATGCATTCATTGCGTTAAATGGTTTCAATAAAAGATATAAACTGTTTTGATAGTACGGGTAATAAGAATAAATGGTACGTACCGTTAAAAAAGTCAGCAATATTAAAACACAATATCCAACTGAAATTTACAGATTACCTTATAACTCATAACACCATAATGAAGAAAAGGCAGTTGAAATAAAAATGTACAATTTCTATGGGACTTACCAAAGTTACAATTATTTAAAGCACTGATTTTGATTGTTTGTACTTTTAACAAATATGCCATTTCTCAAAGATGTGTCGCATTTATTTTTCTCACGATTCTTATAAATAATTTGCGAAATAAACAAACCATTTTATTTTAAAATTGTTCAAACAAATATTTCCAATGACCACCAATATCAATGCCATCGTTCTGAAAATACTAAAATATTTAATATTTTTGTTTCTTCAATCCAATAATCATATCATACTTACCTAAAAATTATTATAAATTCTAATTACCTTATTAAACTTCATAATTTATTTATGCAACGCATCTCTGAACTTACAATCCAGAACAATTCATGATGTTAACTTATTTTGTGATTGGTACTCGAAATAGCTGTACGTGATTAATTATGACGCGACGTACTGTAAAATACCACAATTCTAAAAAATATGTACCTAAACATTAAGTAAATTAAAATCTCATTCAGTCACACTGGTCTGAGGAAAAACGACAAATATAAATACACCCCTACAAAGAGAATATGTACATCAATTATTCCATTTTCGATAAAAAAAATTATAAACTCATTAAATTAATTAGTTATTTTCCTAATGTCAATCCCCACGCTCATTTAAATGCGAATAAAACAGTGTTCAAGCTCATTAGGGTAGAAATGAAAAATATTTTATATTGTGAAATTAATTACGTTGGATCGGATTTTTTCAATTAAGCTTCATTAAGTGTCTTTTCATAAGACTTTTACTACTTGTTCAACTAGTAACTATGCTTAACTTTCAATGTTACATGAAATACATTAGAGATTTAGTTAAAAAGCGCATTAACAAATATATATTAAATACAGTTTTTTGCAAATACATTTATTTATTTGTTTAATGATCGGAAAGCTCTGAAGGATACAAAAAATATACCAACTAATATCTATAACTTGCGTTTTGTTCATTTTGTATTATTTTTTAAATATTTTTCTGTTTAAATTTGTTTGTTTGCTTAATATTTGATACACTTTTCTGTTCTTTTGTTCTATATGGTGTGACCGGCTCAGTGGTGTACCACTGTCATGTATAGTTAATACCGTTTACGTGTGAAACAAACATAAATTTACAACTATAATTTTCACAATTTCTAACATCCACGACGTACATTTTCTCATTCATTCTTCTTTCTTTCTTTTTTTGTTTTGGTTTCAAATATTTAATCATTTTCATAACTTTTATTTTCATTTTCTTTGTATTTGTTGTTGCTTATATTTTTTCTTATTTTTATTTTTACTTTTTTGGTTGTTTTCTTATAATGGAAAAAGGGTCTATAATTAATCTTAAATTAAGCTGCACGCAATCGAACGTCCAATATGCTGCACGTTTTTATAATTAATATATTTTTTTGTATATATATACTTTTGTTATTATTTATATTTAGTGCATTTAAAACCCACGTAGCTATATAATATAATATAGAAAGTACCGTCTTATCGAGAATACAAAATTCAACACCCCTTAGACTATGAGCAAAGAACCTATACATATTATTATAATCTGCATTTAAATGTCATTAATAATGCATACTTTAAATACGACTACATCCATTAAATTTTGTCTGCTTAATGTATTATAATTTATATAATATAAATCGAATAGGTTTGCATAATATAATATAAATACATAAAAGCCCAACAATCATAAATTGAATTGCAGTTGTCTGTACATAATATAATGTTGTTTTTATTCTGTGTAATTAAGAAACTATCTAACATCACTCTTGTTAACAATTTTTGCATTTTTTGGTTTTGTGTTTTGCTGGAGGGAAAGATAGAAACGCTCTCTTTACTATAAAAAAAGAAGACTATTTTTATTGAAATTTTTCGTGTTGTATTAGTCTAAAGGGTTCCACTCATACTTGTGCATTGCTTATATGGGTTGTAGAGAATTTTAAAATTATGCTGCACACTTTACTGTTATTATTTGTCAAAAAGGACGAAATATAAATAACTTATTACTCAGAACCAAGGTCCTGAAAATTTAAATAAATGTTTTAAAATGAAAAAATTGATCATGCAAACTTTTTAATTGGTGCTCCTGACAATTGTAGTTAATTAAAAATACTCTGCAACATGCCAATTGATATCCTGAATAATGTTTGACAATCGATTTTGTCTCCATATTATGTATGTCATTTATTTATTAACAAAAATGAATAACATTTTGTCAATTAAAAAAACAATCCTCAGTATATACCAATTACCTGAGAGATTAAATTATTTGCAAAATTATGTTAATATCCTTCTAAAAACAGCATACGGTGGTTTTGTTATACTTGTGCCACATGAAATGCATAACCCATCGCCTTATTGCACAAGCATGAGCACACAATTTAATCCCATATTTTTTTCGAATTGTTTTTGTATATCGAGCACTCTGCGGTGTTTTTGTATTTTTTGTATTATAATTTATTGAAAAAACACACACAATTATTTTTGTTAATTTCTGTGGTTTATTCATCAATCTAAATCATATATAATAATTAATTATTACACAAAATGTTTATTATTGATTGGTTTTTTATACTTTACATTTAATAATTTGTGTTGCATTTTAAACTTATTTCATCTTGTTTTAATTTACTTCTTTTTTAGGGGTAATAGTTTTTTGTTTCTTTTTATTACTTTTACTATATTAATTATATAAACTAATAAACTAACGGCGATGCTTTAATTATTGTTGAATAATGATTTTTTTTCTTTAATATATATTCTTAATGTTCACAGCGAGATTATCCTAACCTAATTTTTTTCTTTTTGTTATTGTTATTGTAAAGAAATAATTATATGTAAATAATAAATGCATAACAATAATAATATAATATAGATAAATTAAAAAAAACAGCAAAGGAGCATAAAGCTGGTAAAGGAAGTTGTTCACAAAAACGATTGTCTTCAGACATTTGGACAATCAATATGTTCATCAGTTAATACACAATCATTTAATTAAATATATCAATAACGTGGACTGTTGGAACATGTTTATCCGGTTTAAAAAGGGTCACAAATAAATAAAAGAATTTGTCGTGTGAAATAAAAGCATGTGAACAAATTAAACTCAGCCTGAAATGTAAATGTATTGGCATTATGCCAGAGGCATCAAGAAATCAAATTATCTTCCAGAATAACAATAAAGTTGCAATTGCATCGACCTGGAGACAACACCACACTACCCCACACATATACAGAAGTTTTCCATTTCTTGCTACGATAAATTTAAGATTCCGTAATGGAATGTTGGAGTAAGTACATAACGTTTTGAGGATGCACCAAAATTGTTTACTCAAGCCTGAAACTGTGCGGTGCAACGTTGTGGACACTTAAGTTTACACAATAATCAATTTGTTTTTTATCCAGAGGACTACATTCTTGTTGGTGAAAATTATTCGGAGACTTCTTCTTTTTGGATTCAAATTAAATTTTTTTACAGGCTAAGTTTAATACATTTTAAATATTATTTTATTAATATACAAATAAATAAATATTATAACAATATCTCTAAAATAAACTATAAAGCAACATAATAAAATACAATAAGTTTTTAAATTACAATTAAAATGATGACAAAAGGTGTGATTTTAAATGCATTTTTTAAATAAATTGAAATTAAAAAAAAAATGCGAATAACACAAATGTAATTTAATTATATTAATGTTTTTTAAATATTGAAACATTATACAATATCAATTTTAATTTTTAATACTTGTTTGTTTTTTAATCCTTTCATTTATTATCTAAATTTAATTATTATTGTGAGTATATCTCGCGAAAAGAAATAATAACCAAATTTTAAATGAGAACTAAAGATTAATTTTAATTCATCATTAAGTCAACATAGCCACATTTATTAATTTATTTTATATTGTAAGAAAATGGTTATATTTTTTTGGTTGCTGAATTTTTTTATACATAAATTCATTATCTCGACAAGATATTTTAGTAGTCTAAAGGGTGTTTTGGTTTTTTATCTTTGTTTTCATTTAAATTTTTTAATTTCTTGATTTTTTATTTTGTTCTTTTTAAATTTAAGCTCCACACAATTCTCAATTACTTTGTCATGTTACTATTTTTAAATTTGCGTTCGTATTGAATATTGAAATAACTTTCTTGTTTTTTTTTTAATTTTTAGGTTTTCTGTTAAATCTAATTTTGCATCATTTATACATAATAATTATAAACTTATTGTTTTCTTAATATTTCTTTTTCTTCATCTGTTCACCACTCAAATATTTCTACATACAAACACGCACTTAATTCGCGTACTGTTACATGTTACATAGTATTTTAATGAATTAAAGTTACGCGCGCGTGTTCATTTAACGATCAAATGAAAAAATTGAAACGAAACGGACAAGACCAAAAATAGTATGGTTTTAGCGGGCGGAAAAGGAAATCGGAATTCCTTAAAAAACTAAATACACACATACACACACGAAACGAAACAAAATTTACTCCTTTACCTCGAAGTATTTGTACGTTGGATTTTCGTAGCCGTTGATTTGCATGTTGGCGACGTGTCGTTCCTCGGGTGTGACTGGTACACCGATCGTCTGAAAAAAGAAGAATACCGATGATATCTTTTTGAGCAAATTTATGGCAATCACCGTCTTAGTAATTTAGACGACAAAGTGTGTACCTGGTCAACTTCAACAAATCCTTGGGCATGGGGATGTCGAGATGCACGCCATTTGGCGACAGCAACGCCCACAAAGACAGCTGCCATCAATGCAATGCCGGCGAATCCTAATGTGAAGTAGACATTTCGACCCTCACGACCATTAGCAGCACCGTAAATCTCTCGTCGGACAGAATATCCCTGCAGAAAAGAATTCAAAAGTTCAATTGTCATTTCTCATCTAAATTTGTTTCATATCATTTAAATGAAACGAAACATACCGCTTCTCCATGGCCAATATCATGAGTCATTGCATGTTGGACTTTAGGCTCAGCCTCTTGATGAGCAACGGCTGCTGCAACTTCTTCTACAGCCCGCTGTACAGCTGCATCATCTACTGTCGGCAATGCGGTTGGTGATGGCCTAATAAAATCAAAGTTTAATTCACAAGTCAATAAACGGTTCTTCCAAAAATACTGCATAAAATCACACTTACTTGACGGTAACATCAACTTGATCCTTAGTCGTTGCCTCTTCAACAAAATCCTTCTCAATCTCTGGCTTAGTTGGTGTGGTCTGCTGTTTAAGTTCAACCGACTGTTGTTGCTCATGCTTTTGCTGTTGTGCAGCTTCTTGTTGTTCCTTGACCATAACTTCCAGTTTCTTAGCCTCCAAACGCAATTTCTCTTCGCGCAATTTCTCACGCTCCTGTGCACGTTGCTCTTTGCGTTGTTTCTCAGCCAAACGTTGTCGCTCCTTTTCGTTCACCTTGCGCTCCACCTCTATTCTGTACTTATCCAAAATGGAGGACTCAGCATCTTCGGTCATGCCTAACATGGAGCCAGGTGTATCGTCCTTGGAGCGCAATGCCTGAATGTAGTCGTTCATCAGTTGGGACAGTTTTGATGAGAGTTCCGGGTATCGCTTCAACATAGACATTGACTGATTGACAGCTCGATCAATGTCAACCAAACGTTCCAAAGTGCGTGGGCGCTCTGAGGCGGCTGCCTCCAATCCACCAGCACCACCAGAGCTTAACAGGTGACGATAATGTGCCAATGCGTGTGCACGATCCTTGTGAAGGGCACGCAACAATTTTTGCAAACACTTTTCAACACGATGGGCCTATTTGTAGTTGGTGAAAAAGACATTGTTAGAAATTGTTGAACTAAATAGCAATGTGGAGGTTTTAAAGTACATTTGGTGGTTGCTCAGTAAGAGCTTGAGTATAACAAGTCATTGCTTCGCGTTTACGTTGATTGATATGGGCGAGGACACGTTGTTGATGCATTGCAGCAAGTTGATGCTTCTCAGCGTTGCCTTCCTCTTCTAATGCCTGCACAGAAGTCTAAAATATATTTATCATTTATAAAATTTTTGCTGAGATGATTATTTTGCAATCATCAAAAATTCATGCGTTTTATAAAAGGATTAATGTGTAAGTGTATAGAGTAAAAACGTGGATATGTTAAGGATATTATATGAATGATATTTAACTTACACTTACCTGGAAGCGAGCAGTCATCCGCTGTTTGAAGCTCTGCGCCGCCTTTGGGTCAGCCAAACGCATATCTTGATATTTTTCCTCCAAATCGGACCAATCCTTCATGACGCGTGTCACCTTTTCACGGTGGGTCTCCTCGAGTCGCTGTTGGGCATCCTGTTTGTTGTGGATGTACCCCAATTAAACCATATTAAAATCATTAATTTGATATCGCTTACTTTTACCTTGTAACTCTGATGTTCCAATCGTGGATCAAAGTGTGTGAAGTAAGGATCGACAGTGGGTGCCTGGCTTGAAGATTGCGCTGGCATTTCAGTGACCTTTTGAGTGGCTGTTGTTGTTGTCATTGATGGATATTTTGAAATGCCTTTGTTTGTAATTTTGTTGGAGGTTTGTGTCGTACTCAAACTATCCCAACTGTCATCTTCTTCAGGATCTCGATTCTCAGCTTCCTCATCAGAGTCATAGTCATCGTCATCCTCAGCATCACTAGCTTCATCGGCCATCATGTCCTCTTCGTCATCTTCAATATCTTCCTCATCATCATCTTGGGCTTCCTCAAGTGCGTCATCTTCTAATGGCAACATGTCTTGCTCTGGGGGAAGGATTGGCAGATCGGTTTTCTTTACCTTCAATGTATCTGTAAATGAAAGTCAATTAGTTATTTGTTCTATGTCATATTTAAATTATGTTTTTCAATATCTTTGTGTTAAAGTGCATATGTGAAAATAAGAAGGCCTGAATGTGGTCCCTTTGTGCTTTCGTAAAAACCATGTACTAAAAATGACTCATAAAAAATACCTTTAAAATGCTTTGGGCAGCACACAAACTCCACACCAGAGAACAGCGATATTCCACATGGCAACAACATGGCAAAGCTTCTCATTTGCATACCACGCTCCTGGCAAGCCGCTGCTCCAGTTTGATTCCATCGAATGAATGGCCAACAACGTGATGCATTATGAATGTGATCGAAGAGACATCCCTCGGGAACGAGCAAAGCGTCTGACTGGAATGGTCCCTCGAGGCAACGGAATGGTTTAATCCATCGTTGTGCGCCTTTACATTTGCTCTGGCTGACAGCGCCCTGTCGACACCATCCGCCAATTTTCTGATAGTGAGATGACTCCACGATGTTTGTGATGTCACGACCTGGATACACCTGCAAAACGACAAAATGAAACAAATGAAGAAGGAGCTCAATTAATGGAGAGCTGTAGGCGGTTTATGTTTTTTTTTTGTTACAAAATAGAAAATTTAGACATTAAATTTGACGTGCACATCTTTCGGGAAAGCAATAACAAAACGATGTCAGCCTTTTAATGAGGGAAATTTAAAAGCTCATTATTTGATAATAAAACATTACTGGATTGTCGAGATAAATTGATGCTGTACGCCTAAATGTTTCGGTATGGGTGTCAGTAAACCATCAATAAAGATTAAATTATGTAAATGCTGTAAATGTCCGTAATTTAGGGATTTACTTTAAATTGTATTTTATATTTTTTGTTGCTTGTTTTCGTCTTCACCCTGATGTTGGGAATTAGAAGCTAATATTAATTCAAAGCATCATGCAGACCAAAAGCATGTTGAACTCAATGCAGCTACTTTTTAGTGGGTGGTAAATCGTTGAAAAAATCCCTTTTAAATTTCACAAAAAAAGAACAGTCATACGTTACAGTTACGATCCTGCAAAAAATAAATCAAACTTAAAAGCTTCCACAAAAAAACTGCAGTCATAAAAGGAAACAAAAAAGCAATATATTGCTGACTAAAGATTATAGATAACCGCCTGCAGAGCATCCAATTATTTGTCATCCCTCAAGCTGACCGTATAAGCTTTTATGCCGTCCCCCATTCAAAACTTAAAGCCATAATCGCAACCCCTCCAAACCCTGCATTCTGCAACTGGCCACAATTTTAATGCGATGCCTCAATGACGAACGAAAATCGATTGTGTCGTTAATTTTTTTTTGTTGCTTGGTTTTTATTTGTTTGGTTAGCACGGAGTAGGTACTATGCGTTATTCAGATTTTGCCCCAACAATGCAACCCATAATTTGAATTGGTCTGTGTATGCGACAGCTAGCAACCGTTAAATAGTACCGTATAACGTACTGCATAATATGAAGGACCCTATACTGTCCAAATGCTGTAGTGTGTATGCAAATGAGTGTAATGTTTGTCAATGCCGTTGTAGTTATAAATGTATCTATACATAAAGCCAACTGACTGAACACCATTGAATAACGTGCACGCGCTCCCAAAACACAATAATAAGCTTTTTGGAGCGAAATCCAGCAGAATGCAGGATCACAATTCAGCTTAAAAGCAAACATCCTCCCACCTTCTTCGCTTTGTATGGAGAAACCACACCTAACTCACGATTCATCGGGCGGTCGTGTGTGTAGATACGCGTATACTCAAAAACAATGGCAAACACAAAGACAGGGATGAACCAACACTGTGCATTTCAGATAGCGTTCGACCCACGGGACATGCGGGTGTAATGCGGGAAATGTGGGGTCAGGGGTGAAAGTGCCGCATGTATTTGTTTTTGTGTAGGGGTTCAAATATTGGTTGGTATATATTTGAGAGTATTATTAATTTTACTCTCTCTCTTCTACGAACATAATTTGTAAAGTATACGCGTGTGGGTGGGTGGATGAGCTTTTTGGTGTAAACATTTAGTTAATTTTTAGTATAATGGTGTTCGAGTTCCTTTCAACTTATTGCTAATTATGTATCCTTTTCATAATTACAAATCTGTAGGAAAAATTTTAATATTCGAGAATAAAAAAAAGTTATTTGTTTTTCAGATTTAAAGACAATTGTTAAAAAATATTCTACATGTTCATTCCCATTCTCAATTGTCAACCTATATGGCATTTATATTATTCATATTCAAGACGGGGGAAACACAAACAAAACAAAGTCTTGAAACTTGAAAGCACAAATACATCGCGGTGTCCATTTTGAGAAACCTACATAGGTGTATTCTAGTTTCAACTCTACCCTTATTTGAGAGTATAAAAAACACACATATTCCAGTATAAAGTATATTTGTAAAGGATTCTCTCAAACAAGGAGCAATATGTAGAACATTATACTGACGTGTGGGTATACTTGGTTGAGTCTTCGTAGATGTGCGGTTTTGTTTTCGATTTTCTTAGAATTGTGTGAGTAGTTCGTGAGAGTGTTTGCGTTCATTTAATTATATCTTTGGTTTGTCTGTTTCCAATGCCCTTTTTCCAGATGCCATTTCATTGTTTTTGCACTTTGTGTGGCTCGGCCATATTTTCTTTATGTGCTTTCGAAGAAACAAAAAACAACAAACTGATACACACACACACATATAGAAACGACACAAAGCTTTTCACTGTTCGCATTCTCTCATCCTCAAAAGCTGATATATATCATACAGGACGAGCTTGTTTGTTTTACTATCGTGCTCATAGTGTACGTTATCCTGCAGTGTTTGTTCTTTGTGTTCGTGTGTGCTTTATGGATGACTCATTCTTTTAATTTTTTACCCGATTCTATGATACACCCCTTACCCTTCCCCCGTTTACTTCTATTCTTTGTTTCTATTTCAAATGAACGCAATAAAGAAAATGAGCGAGGAGACGCGCAGATAAAATGCTTTTTTTTTTCACAATGGGGGTCGGAATATAATACGTCTTAGCAGGCAAATTCGTAATTGTTATTTTTAAGATTAATGCAATACTTTGGAAATATGAATAACTTGCAATGTGGGTCATTAATTCTTTAAAATAAGAATGCATTTTCGATATACGGTAATTTAAAGTAATTACTTTTCAGGATTAAAAAAGATTATGTAGCTTTTATTTTAAAGTAAACTATATGGGAGTCGGAATACGTATTAGACCATATAAACAATACATAATATAGTAATTTTGTAAATAATAAATCCAATAAACTGTTTGAAAATCTATTTGTCACATGATGACATTATGACCTTCCAATTTCACGTCGATATTACTGTGGCAAAGATTGTTCAATGTCAAACCAACGAACACTGACCTAATAAGCATTTGACAAACAGCCCAATTTATATAACAATAAACTTAACTTATCCTTCATCCAACATCAATTGTATAGACGTATAAAAGTGGAAGAACTAGCTCTCAAGAGAACTTTCATTTACGTTCATTCCGTGTTTCATTTAAAAGAAAAACAAGAAAATACATTATAACCTTTACACATGTTCTAATCTAATTGGGAATATGCCCTTACGGAATAAAAACAAAAATGTGAACAAAAAAAAAAAACTTACATCCCTT
Source organism: Sylvicola cinctus (assembly GCA_963854165.1). Classification (NCBI taxonomy): domain Eukaryota; kingdom Metazoa; phylum Arthropoda; class Insecta; order Diptera; family Anisopodidae; genus Sylvicola; species Sylvicola cinctus. The sequence goes on along the minus strand of OY974083.1, from coordinate 27,207,583 downwards.
ATTTTGCCACCTATACAATCTACAGTCATTGGCAATACTTAACGATAAAGTGCTTTGAATAAAATATAAATCAATTCTTTATGAGCACACACACGTATACAACTGATTCTACGTCACACTGAAAAGGTTCTGCAACAAACAAGAAAATAAAAACCGCAAAGCACATGAAGCGAGCATGGCAACATTATCGGCACCAAGGAACAATTAAGAACAGATCTCGCTTGATGGCGCAAACCTATATATTTTATATATTGTATATTGCATGAAAACATCAATATAATATAAGGACTTCTGATACACAGAGAAGTTTTCAACCACCGCCCCCTACACGACCCCCCTTGGCATTATTTTGCGTTTACGAACACGCGCCACCACATCGTAGAAAACGATCCCGTTTCACAGTTCTTCACACACAATAGTAAATTACACCAAATCGATAGATGGTCGGTGTTTTCTATGTTTTGTTATATACACGCGGAGCTTTATGTATGTTGCATATTGTAATGCCGCAATCCGCATAGAAATTTGTACATAATAATACACATACTACGCTCAACTATGATGTTTGTGTAGTTGTGTAGTTGGATCGTTTAAAGTTTAAAGCAATTTTGAGCATTGAATGTGGGGTGGAAGTGGGTGTTGTTTCAGTGCGATGTCTTTCAACGAGAATATTGAGTTTGTAATGTGAACGGGATACACTTGCGGACACATTTTTCCCTGTGACGCGTGCGATCAATTTTAACTTTATTCTTATGGGGGAGGAATATTTGAATGCTAAACGTTAATGTTCCATTATTATTACTATCAAAGTTACAATATTCAAGTTAAGGTTGAGACTTTTTAATTTATTATATGAACCACTATGGTAGTAACAGATTCTTGTAATCCAGATTTTTTGGGAAGAAAGTTACTAGTGAAAAAACACCACATATTCCAATAAAAAAAATTACTGTTAAGACTCATGAGTTAAATAAATATGCATTAAATTTTTAATGTCATTGGAATAAGATAACAAATTTTGTTGAATATTTTAAGGTCAAAATTTATCTCAGAAACAACGTAAATTTCTCAAAAAAAAATTTAAGATAAGTTTAATCGAATCGAAATGCTTAGCTTCAAGGTTAAAACATTTATGATTAAAGGTCGAACGTCTGAGTTTATTAAAAGTTTTACAAATTGTATCCCATACATTTTAAAAGCAAATTTAAATATTGTATTAAATTCCAAAATGAAGTTGAGTTGCAGTCGTACATTTAAATTGTTGCGTGGCTCTCTCTGCCGCCGCTTTTCCCGTTTTGTTTTTTGCTTTATCATCAGCGTTAAATGCACACGTTTGAATTTTGTGTACGTTCCCCCACTTTACACCCACCACACGTATAATATGCGTATGTTGCGGGAGACCTAATGGTTTGAAGGGTGTTTTACGCGTGATGCGTATAAGGGTGGGATGCCCGGCTGACGCATCCATGTGACGTTAACATTCGTTTTGCATAATATGCGTGAGAAAGCACATTGCCAAATTGAGTAATTTATGTATTTGTGGGAAAAACAATTAAATTTCACTTACACATTTATAGATGGACGTGAATAAGTGTTGCAGATGAATATTTTGCTTTTGCTGTTTGCATAATATGTACGAGTATGTATTCAACAAATGAAGTGATTGCGCGCGTTTGCCAGCATCATGATAACCGCACAAAGCATTAGAATTTCAGTTGGTATTTTACTTCAATGCAAATTAAATTGGAAACTGAATTTATTTTGAATGCAGTTGATTTAATTATTCCTGTTGATTCAAATTGGAAGATGCTCGAGCAAACACATTTTAATAATGAAAATTCCTGCTGCAATATATAGTCTTTAGAATTTGTATTGACATACGAAGTGTGAGATGCTACAACAGCTAAAATTGAATGGTCTGTAAAATCAATGATTTTATAGGGATGATCCGTTTTAAGAATTTACGATTACATTATTGTAACTAGATTGTCATGAAAGCTGAGTGCTTTAAAATAATATGAATGAAACAAATATACATATAGTAGGGAACATTTTCACAAAATTAACATAAAGTGAAACACTTATGACTTATGTGTTTGCGGCAACAGAGTACATAAGAACAAAATTATTCTTATGACGCACATTTACATAGTACATAAAGTAAAATTGTACGTAATTGTAGCCGCACTTAATATAGAACAATTACTTCACAAAATGAAAAAGAGTTTTTGCTTATGTTGGTGTGTGTGTCATCTTGAAGAAAATGTTTGTATGCAAAAGTAATTGCTTCTCAAGTTCGTTCATTTAACTAATTACTCAAGCATTTAGCGTGGGTAATTTGAAAAGACATTTTTCATTATGTTATCAGTTGCTATACGTACAATGTACGTCGTACATATTGAAGATGAACAATATTTGCCTATTTGCGGTAAATTTTTAGCAATGACTATTATTTTGTATGGGACACAACACAGACATCTAAAAGAAATATGGCAAGATAATTTTTATCAATTTAAAATACTCATTAATTTAAACTTTTTATGTTTGGTTTTAAAAAGACATATTATATTATTCGCAGAAATTCTAAAATAATTTTACGAAAATTCGCAAAATCTTTGAAAACTAATAATCAAATAATAGCTAGTTCATTTTGTGCGCAACGGAAATATGAATTAATTTAAAATTGTTTGAAATTTTCGCTCACAAAGAATTTATATTCACTTAGAATACATCCTTTATTTTAAAACGACGCCCTTTTTACAAGTGAATATATTGTGTATATTTATAGGGTTGTTTGTTGCCTCTGAAATGATAATTACAAGTTCCTTGAAGTGCAATTATTGACATATTCCTTAAAATGAGCGCGCTTTCCGACTTCTATAAAATGCAGGTAATCACTTCTACTGCTTTATGGCATTTGATATTGAATCTTCAAGCACAAACATATTGTGTTGTACTTTTTGTTTTATGCACAGCATCAAAATATGCAATAAGAACATATTTCCCGGAATAATAATAAAAATAAAGGAGAAAAGGGTTTTAATTAAATCTGCACTTGGATTTCAATCTGAAAAACGAAATTGCAGTGGTAGTGCAAAGGATTTTTTTTATGTATTGTATATAATCAGCCCACATTGCGACATTTGTTGGACGACAGATGGTTGGGGTTGCAGATTTAAAAATGTATTGTCGGGTAAATCGGCACTACAATTTGCATTTAACTTATATCACCTATTTCTTCAACTGTGAGTAAATGGGCTTTTCCAAATATTCATATATACTTTTGATAATTTTGTTACTGTATACAAAATAATGGAAATGTTTGCATTTAAAACAACGAAATGTTTATATTTGCTATTCACAAAATAAATGAAATCATCTCCAAAAACTAAACCGTTGTCAGAATTTAAAAAAATTGCATCCCGTAATGGAAAACGGCTCCTTTTTTTAAATAAAATTGGCTTAAAAAAAAAACTGCATGTATTAAAACATGCTTTTCAATTCGAATTATTTAACATAATCCCTTTGCATTAATAAAAAAAAAGCGGAAAACACTTCTTTGTGACTTAACCTCTCGTAAGTTATGCCAATAAATAACGTTTGATCAAATGAATATGTGCATAAGAATGTACACATGTTATCCAGAAAATGTACAGACGATAGAATTTATTCCAGTCAATCCCAGGCGCCACTAAAAAAGCTTGCTGATACGTGTAGCTACAACAAGGAGAATGGACCATAACACATTATACAAAAAATGTAAATTAGAGCATAAGCCATCGTCGCTTTGTGCTTACGTCATATTGATAATGAAACAAGCTGTATTTATTGGCACACATTTGCCAAACACCGTATTTAACTCCCTATGTACATAATATGCTGAAAAGTGGGTGGGAAACATAAGGACGAATACAACAATAATTTCCTACTATAGAAGCAGCTGCTGCAGCAAAAAAATGTAGAAAATATACGGCAGTTTTGCAAGAATAAACGCGACGATGGCAACCCACTCATGGAAAACTAGGTAACATTAATCGGTTATATGCTGGGAAAGCACTTTATCATCATCATCATCATCACTCATCAGCATTCAACCAGAAGATAAGCATACTTTCACCAATTTTCCGCAGCCTTTTTTTATAAAAATCGCGTAGTACGAGTATAATGCTTTTTAACTCTTTTTTTTACCATATTTGAGATGTTTCTGCCGTTGAAATAATCGTTTAGTTGAAATGGTTGTTCTTTCTATTCAGCACTAAGCGTATTATTTTACCGGAGCCATTTTATAATGATGTGGAAAATTGACGAAGAATAATTAATTTGCGATTTTGTTTGAGCTTAATTGCGAAAGCTCTGTAAGCTGTGTAAATTACAGTAAACCCTCGTAAAACGCAGTCAAAATTTTGTATTCGAATTTAAATTTATTTTTAGAATTACTCCGCTTAATGCGAGGTACTACTGTATAAAGTACTGTATATGGAATTTTTAAACTATCGTAACTGCAAAATCATGTTTCATTGCAGCCTGAATGTTTCTGAACATTTAAAATATGTACTTGTATTTATATTTTATATAATAAATTGTATTTCGGGGGTTGTATATTCGGTGACACACCATTTTATACATAATATAACATTACGACTTTATGTAGCAAGGTTTTAAACGAAAAACACAAATCATGCTGTTGTGCGAAATACTCGTATATTTGATAATAAATCTTTGCCCAACGTACAGCTATAGGAAATACAATATATTGTACATAGGAAGGCACGTATTATGCGTACAGTTATGTATACATTTTGGGCCATAAATTCTATGTGAATACCAACTTTTGTGTGTGTGCACGCGCATTTTGGCACCTTTTTTTAGAGTGGTGATTTTTTATTGGGCTTAACATTGTTATTACTTATTACGGTCTTGCTGTATGTACATAGAAGCTATTTTGAAATCGAAAAGCAGTACACGTAACAGAGAATACGAAATAAAAACAAAAATACGCGTAAATACGATGTTAGGATTGTAGGCAAAAAAAAATCTAATTTAAAACTCCCCAATTTATGCTACTTTTTCATCTCCCAACTGCAATTTATGAACACAAGATGGCGCATGAAAATGAAAGAAATTTAATTAAAAAAAAACACGCAATGGCATCACAATAAAACGGTCAACCAAACATAATTAGCTAATAAGGTGGTTGAAATGCTTTCAAGTTATGAGTTTAATGGCACACATGGTGCATTTTACAGTGCGCTCGTATTATTTTACAAATGAACGGAAACATTCGGATAAAGTTTGAAATTCCTATTCGTCCAATATACCTTCACATTCATTTTGTATAGCATATTTATGTCCACCACAAGTATCCTTTTGTGAGTGGAATACGCAAACCCCTTTTTGATGTTGAAATTGTTATTAATTTAAGACATTCCATCCTCTTGCACACAAAGTGAGTACCTTATTTTGACTTTCAAATTTTATGGGCACTAATAACTATTATGGAAATTGTAAGTCATTGGATACAGTTGTATGCCATTTTGCATCACAATGTGAAATGTTGGAGCATGACAGAAATTTCTGACGAAACTTTTTGATGTTATTCACATTTGAATATGCGCAAAACATCATTGAATTCAATACACAAAATAGTAGGTACATACAATATACATGTATTCAAAGCTGTACACATGAATATAAATACTATGTGTCCTGAAAGTTGTCTACCAATGTCGACTATTGCATGCAAATACGAGTTCATATGCGCCCAAAAGGCAAAAGGAGACACGACGATATTATTGCATTATATGTTTTATTAACTTCCTATTCATATGTGTCCTCTCAAAGGCACCCGCATCATATGGAACGGAGAATATTCGATCAAATATATAGAGCAATCATCAATTCATGAAACTTTCCTAAAGTAGAACAAAAATATAAAATGCAGTATCTCCCATGAAACTCCATGCATTTATAAAATAAATGTAATTTTTGTAACTCATTTCATCTAACTATTGATAATTTGAATCAAAGCTTGCATCTGTCATACGTTGTCATTTAAAATGTTTTCAACCATCTCAAAAATTAAACTCAATTAAATTGGCTTATGATCTTGCATACATAAATATACCAGACTTCTTCACTCTGTGATAATTCATTTAAATCTCCCATGCATGTAGAATCTAGTAACAAAAAAAAATGCCATCACAACAACTGCAGCATTAACTAATTTGTGGTTCATGACAGATAACTTGAAATTTCAATTATAATATTTATTGAGTGACATTGTCATCAAGAAAACCTAGTTCCTAACTATAAAATAATTAAATGAACGTCATAACCACACACATTTTGAAGATGACTGAACCTATATACGTGTACGAGTACCTAGGTGCAGTGTCGTAAAAGTTGAAACTTCACCTGACATCTATACTAATTAGAATTAATGGTTTCTCGATAATGGAATTTGTCTCTGAAGAAGATAAATGTTTTACATATATTTAGTTAATTAACTTTGAATATTAGGACAATCATTTAATGATTTTGTGAGGCAATATTTCAGTATTTTATTTGGATTTATTTTTTTTTAATGTCATGGAAAAAGAAACGAAGATCTAAAAATAATGTGTAAAATAAAATTGTGAAAAATTTAAAGTGGTGTATTTTCTTCAATTTATAAAAACAAAATTTTGTGAATCTAAAAATTGATTTTACACTTGAAATATTTATCAAAAATATGAATTCAAAAAAGGTTTTTAAAGCTTATAGGGATGTATTGCAAATTGCAATTACATTTTTTCATACCAAACAAACAATTTGCCTACCGAAATTACAAAAATTATTATACCGTAAAGCGAGGGAGCACTGTACGTATATCGAAAATGTAATTCATAAATGTAATAAACACGAAAAGCACTGAAAAGGATAACCTACAAGCTGTCTTTGAAAAGAAGTGGGAATGCGTATTAAAGCATCAAACGAAAAGGTAAAGGAAGGTATGCGGACTCATGAATCATAAGGAATTCTGTTTGGAACGGTTAATGGATTCTCAGCTTATTTGGGGCTTTATTACGACATCAAATAAAAGCCACATAAAAATCAATGATTTCGTTAAACATGAGGTAATTTTTATTCTAGCCACATGACCTGTGCTGATATTGATATAATCTAAATGAAATAGGGCGTGGACTTTTATTGCAGGACTACCCTATAACGTTTCACGTTATATCATAGACACGCTTCCACCTACATTGCACCTATACTTATATGTTTTATTTTGAGCATTATCTTGATATTTTTTAAAATTTTATTAAAATACAGTTTAAACAATTTGTTTTGCAAGTACGGTTTTCATCAAAAAAAATGTACAATCGTCATGGCACTATAACTGGATAAAGGATGTAGATACTATTTACATTTGGAAATAATTGCACAGCACAAAATGTCCCCTTTGAAGTGAATTCCATTCAAATGAAATAAATTAGTCATTTTAAATTCACCAACGCAATTGTATTTCCATTGAGATTTGAGCATCTTATATACGAGTATAATGGCGTCACTATTTCAAGTTGTTTGGGTTGTTTACTCTGCGAAGACTGAAGAGACATATAGTATAATTTAATCAAATAAAAAAGGGATTCAAGAAATAGAAACAAGCACCCCCCAAGGCAATTGAAAAACAGAGTAATTTTCTCCGATTTCCGGTCCAGTTTGAAACGCGCACACAAAATTTTCATCCTTGTTGTGAATTGTGTGTGAGCCCTTTATACAGTGTGCGAGATAAAACGGCTTTTGGTTTATTCCATTATATCGCACAGACAGAATAAAATGTTGAAAGAAGAATGTGGGTGTACCTTCTTGAAAAATGGTCTATGCCTGTTTAAAAGATAGAATAGGTATACTCCTTTTCCACTTGATTGTTGTGTGCGCACAATGCCGACTTCGTGTGTTCACATCTTAAGTATGTATAGTAAATTTCTTTTCCCACTTTGTCCATTGCCTATTATATTGCGGCTATTACGATTTCATTGCTGACGCTTATGTGAATTGTAACAAAATCGAAAAGCTCGAAAGAGCGGAAGCACTTAAAATTGATTTTATTGCAGTGAATAAAGTCAGAATAGAAAAAAAACTCACTCACACACACAGACCGACTTACATGAACATGTTAAACATGGAATGGAGGGTCAGCATGAATGAAAAAGCTAAATTGCTTAAGTGCAAAAAGTTGAATAAACCGATAGGTAGCTTATTCGTAAAGATTGAAAATTTGAGTGATCTCCAACGAATAAAAGGAAATCATGTTTTCCTCAATTGAAATGGACATGCTCGCATATATAATATTGTCAATGTTTAAGTTTAAGCAGAGAAATCACCACATAAAAATGATGAGTCAATTATGTTGAGCAATGGGACGGTGCAGAAAATCACTTCACCTAAATAAATAAAATTAAAAGCACATAAGAAGCATACGGCATTTTAGGTTGTAATAGCTCAATGGGTGGCATTAGTGCAGACGGCAGAGTCTATATAGGCCATCAGTCGCAATTAGGTGAAACGGGGTGCGGGACGACAAATCTGGGTCCTTAATGTACGCTTCGTTTAAATGGAAGACGACGAAAATCACCGCATAAATTCCATTTAAAGTTAATTAACAACCTTGGTTAGATTAAGCGCCCATGTAGTGAAACATCTCATATTATGTACACTTGTACGTGTGCGGCAGTTACGTCGCATTGCATCGCATCTGTTTAAAGTGGCGCTTTTATATGCCAACGTGTGGCATAATATATACAACAAGAGTGAACTCACGCAAATGGATATTCCACCTCAATGTCGTCCATAGGGTGAAATAATAGCACCCTCACATTATTGCGTACATGGCGTAACGTGTACATACAGGCCTAATATTTTAGCTACACGCACTAGCAGCTTCGTGTGACCGTTACATTCAGTTAATGTACGATTTATCTAATGAGGACCTTTTAAAATAATTATTATTGCATCTAACTGTATGCTTGGTATGTGTAATGTTTATTAAAGGAACAATTAAAATGGACTGGGTAAGTTCTTAAGTATAATCAACTATAGGTTGGGTTGAATTTATTCATTTCTTGGGGTAGTTTAAACGAATTGTTGAGGTATTACGTGGGAAAACTTACTCACTGGATGCTTCTAACTTATATCCATGCAACGGTTTACATATATATTCAATATTGGATAACAATTGCAATTTAAATTAAAAGTTTAAAACATTTGTACAGTTTATGGAAGAATATGATAATGCTGCTTGGAAAATTGCTTCCGGCTGGGGTCACAACTTGCACACTTCCACGTTTATAAATATTCGTACACAGACCTAATGAAAATGCCATCAGCACTCAACACTTCAGTTGAAGAGAATGGAAAACGACGAACAGGGTGGTATAATGAACATTGGCAGATAATTGAATCGGAAATTAGAAAATTAGTCCTTTTTGCTTCGCCCTAAATTGATTTCAAAGTAAGTTCTGACAGTGATTGTATCTATGTGTGTGTGTGAGCTAAATAATGATAAAATTAAATTACTTATTCCCCATATACAGCTAATTTTCACAAAAGCATATAAAACGAATTTGCAATGGACTAATTAGCTAAAATTGATTGCATTCATTTCAACTTAATAAATTTTGAAATTGCTTTTAAATTATTTTTTTTTTTTTTTTAATAAGGGCCTTTACTTAAGAAATAATTTTTAAAATTTTTGATAAGCGCTCTGATTGGTCAATGAAATAAATATTTTAATCCAGCGTGAACGCGCATAATAATTTTGATAATTTTTGATGATTTTGATAATTTTTTTCTACCAATCAGAGCGCTTGTCAAAAATTCTGAAAATTATTTTATCAAAATTATTTCTTCTGTGAACGATCTTAACGTTTTTATTTAATTTTTTCTCAAGAATTTCTCTGCACATTAAACAGATTTTATTGTGTTGATTTATATATTTTAAGTCATGATAATATATTATGCTGCATCGGTTTTAAATTTTGAATTTCAGTGTCACATATTTTGTTTGAGATTTATTTTATGCTTGCAGCACTTTGTGTGACGAAGGATTATCTCTATGCCAAAGCTGCATTAAATGAACGACTAGATCTAATGCGGCTTATTGCTGTTGAAAATGTCTTGTGCCTTTTTGGTTTATGTCTATCTCGACGCTGCTGGAAACGTAAACAAAGTGAGTGCAAATGGTAAACATTAATTTCCATGAATCATTTCTTGTAGGTGTAATGCACGTAGACGACTCACGAGTTCAAATGCTTATTTTTGATGTTATGTGAGAAATTGAATGTTTTCTATGAAAAGGTTTCCATTTTTTTGCAGTTACGGATTTAAATGTCGCATTCACGATCGCTTGGTGTCGAGTAATGTCATTAATTTTAAACTACTTGTCCTATAATTTTGACTTTGGATTTATTTAAATATTATTTCCGCTTTTTAAGCCAATAATGGTTAATTTTTTTTATTTCAATTTATGTTTTAAGTAATGAAAGATCGCTCGAAAACAACTATTAGCGATTTGTATTTTTAAACAGCTTCAATTACATTTATAAATTATAGTCGACAAATAATTAGAATTACTATTCAATAAAAAAAAACTATTTCATCAAATCTTTTAATTAAAGCCAAACTATAAATACGAATTTGTACACAAACATTGCTCGGCTTACCCAAAGTAGGCTTAAAATTCACTTTTATATTCACATCGATTGGTTGCCCAAATTTGAATTGAAATTGGGTATAAGGTTCATCACTTCATAACACCCACACATAAAGATACATATCATTATCTTCTTTCAACATTTGCTGCGAGGGCACTAAACTGGAAATGGAAACAAGAAAAAAAAAATCACAACGTACCATCTTGCAGTGATCCAGCAGATCCATCTTATCACGAAGGCACGTAATCCCGGCCGACTTTGAATTTAAATCTGTGGTCCATTGTCCTTCCTCAGACAAATGCTGTGGCTGGTATGCTTGACCGGCTTCGCATAAAACGGCAATTTGAGGCTCCCAACGAGGTGAAGAACACTGAAACATAAAACAAGTAAAACAAATTATGATTCATTCGATATTTTTGCTTGCGTGGTTTGCATAATTGTGTGAAGTGTTAAAATGCGTGACAATAATCAATTAATGAAATAGCTCACAAGTCACAACCCCAATCATACAGTTTGAAACAGCATTAAAGATAATGTTTCAACAAAATGTGTAACATTCAGCAAATATTCGAATATACAAACGAATAAAAAACATAATGCCCATGTATTACAACCAGAACAACGTAAAGAATTGTGTTTAATTAACAAAATTGTCGCCCTTTTTCAAATTGTATCTGTTATAATGGAACTATGTGTGCTTTAAGTGAAGGGCAACATGGCTTTAGGGTGAAGGTTTTTATTTTCCTTCAATTTTGCATTGCACATTAAAGCCACAACATGGCCACAAAAAGTTGCTCTAGTTCAGTAATTAATCCAATGTTTTGTTTTCAGTTTTCACATATGCACAAAACGCTATCAAACGAAAGTTGAAACAAAATTTAATAAAAACTATTGTCGATTTTATTCGTCATGTATTCGCGTTGTCGTTTCAAAAAATAAATACACAGCACACATAGGACTGACAAACAAGAATAGAACAGCATGTCCTTTATCATTGTGGCGTCACTTTTGAACAACATTTGCATCAGAAGAATATTTTTAAACAAGGAAAAAAGGTAAAATAAATTAAACAAATGTCAGTGAATCATTGGTTAAATAAAATGCACAGGGAACACAATAAAAAAAGGTAAAGCATCCGAAAACCTCGACGTACATGTTTTTTTTTCTCAATAAAACGTGAGCATCAAATGTATCGCGTATGTGTGCGATGTCATCGAACTGGCATGTCAATGGTATTAATGTGTAGAACAAAAAATAGTAAAAAGATTTTCAATCCACAAATTTTATACACACATACATATATTGTTTGTGCAACGTGCATTTGTTTATTTTGCAGAAGAACACTTCTTTGTACTGATATAGTACTCGGGAGCATAGTGGATATTGTGTATATAATATGGCTGTAATTGAAGCCAGACAAATGTTGCATCGCCACGTTTGCAAAATAATAACGAAACGGAAGAATAAAAAAATGCCCAACAAAATCAACAAAAGACAACCTATGGGCTTTCTTAACAATTCCGAGCCTGTTACGTCAAAAGTGTTGCGTGCAATCCCAGTCGCTTCCAACCATTTCGCTTCACACATTATTTATTTGACTTCTCCCACACAATTACGATTATAGCTACTTAGCTTCTAATAAACCCAAGCTTATAGGTTGGCGTTCTGTCTGCGAGACTGAGTCAAATGTGACAGTGAAATGAGAAATCAGAATTGTTATGTTTACCGTTGTATTTTCAAGTGTTTTGCCGCATGAATGGTGTTCAAGTGAAATTGCGTTTTTTTTTTTTTGGAAGCACAGACTTTGAATATTCATTATTTTGTCCTTATTACTTATATCAAGTTGCACATATTTTGAACTAACGGTATATTTTGTAAGAAGTGTGAATTCAAAAATGCTGGGGATGGAAAAGGTTTTAATAATATTTCAATACTGAAATAGAATTGAAATATTAAAACATTTTTATAATATTTCAATAAAAAACATAAAAATTCAAAACCTTTACAAGACTTTAGTATAATCTGTAACAAAACATTCAGAAATAGAAATAAGCTACAAATAATAAAACCATCAATGACAAATTAAATACTTGAATATTAGAAAAACGTACATTTTAATGGCAAAACAACATATTTCATACCAAATTGATACAGTTTCAGTATAAAAATTACGAGAATGAAACACTTTAATTCTGTTGGAGGCAGATCACAGAATATAAAGACGAGTTTCCCATTTTTCTCAGATTTATAGCGGCCTAAAAACTCGATGATTTGCACACAGAAATCTCGAAAACAATTCTCAAAATAATTTTATAATATAATAAAGCATAAAAAGCTTCCATATGTCTGAAATAAGATGTCAAAAATCGTTTAAAAAAAAAAGTAAAGCACTTAAATATCTTTATCAATTAAATAATAATTATGTTATAATGAAAAGACAAAGCAACAAAAGAAAAACTTATTCAAAAATAGTTTTTCTCTAACTATTTTTACTTCCCCGAAATTTATAGAAAAAATTGCATTAGTTCCATTACGTAGCAGCCATTGCAATTTGTAATTTATTAATATTTATTTTGATTCGCAAATTAATTGAATACAAACAAAGTACTATATAAAAATCAATTGAAATTAAAAAAAAAAACACAAAATTCTGTATTTATTGAAAAGCACACAGAATAAATACTTCAATTTTAGTATAATATGTACGTACATACGTGTACTTATAAAGTACTTCACATGTAGCAATTTTCGAAAAACGAAGCTTTGTGCAAATGTGGAGTAGGTATCTGATATACGGACAGAGATATGTACATTGTGCATACACTGAATAGGTACCGTCTATTTGTCTATTTCATTTAAAATACCATAGAACGATTTCCTCCACTTCCTGGCACTCATCCAAAATGATATAATGAATCAATGGAGCGTTTCAATTTATTTGTATTTCATTTACATTTTTCAGCTCGTTTTTTTTTTCGTTTCTGTACTTCCATCGCATTTATTTTCTATATTATGTTAGTTTAAATGAAGAACGAATTCACATAATAATATGTATCACGTATGGGTCAGTAGAATATAGTTGTACGCGGTGAGTGTTTTTCAAAAAAAAAAGAAGAAATGATTTGATTTTTAATTAGTACCGACATTTAATGTTTACATTAATAAGATTATATAGAGAACACGCTCTAGTTGTTGACGTTTTATGCTTCTCTTCAGTACGTTTGTTTTGAAAAAGTCATGTCATTGACCGGTCAAATAAATAAATCAATAAATTGTCTCATATTTAATTAAATCAAGCAACAAAGGCAATTTAAAACGGCTTCCAATTGTACTTGTGAAACAAAATAAGAAATGAAAACGACAAATGTGTGGTTTGAGACAGGGTTTAAAGACAATGGCATGGTAATAATTTGAAAGCACTTCCTTTTTGCAAGGTGCATTGGGAATTATGACTCGAAGAAGGTACTCGTGTATGCATGCATTGTATAGGTATACAATAATTACAATCACCGCGTTGTTATGCACAAAACTTTGCTTCAACATATTATTTCAACAAGTTCATACATCTAGGAGCACAATATACATATAGTTATAAACGATTTTGGAAATTGAAGCTATAAACAATGCGACTGGCGTCGCACACAATACACACATTACACACGGTGCATGTTCGTGTGCCAACTGCCAACTGAAAAGTTAATTTGTATGTTGTATGCAGCACATATTATATATAAGGGGTGGGGTTGGCGCAACGCAACTTCTTTCAAATATATGTACAATATCGAATGCGTCATACAACTTGGCACCGTTTTCCTGTTAATATTTAATTAAAACCGTCTGCTGTTGTACATATATTGTTGTACGTTCGTTTCTTATCCACTCAACAAGAAAAGTACCTAAAACGTATGACAAGCAAAATAGATTATGCTTAACGCTTTTGTACGAAAATACATACTTTTTATTTTTTTTCATAACACACAATATTTGCCGTCTTCTGCACAATATGTGAGAGACAGTTTATGCATTATGGGGCGGATAGTATAAGGGAAGCATGCAACGGATATTATTATTATCATAAACGGGCGGGTTAGTTTGGCGCACAAAGGGTGAATGCACTTTTTGCCCACTTTACTTCGGAACATTTTTCAAATTCGATTTTCAGCTTTTATATGCATATGCGAGAGTTTTAAATTAATTAAAGTTTGAACCGATCGCATGTTTGCTGTTTGAATGCATAAGGCTTCAATTCCCTGTATGTCGAATCCAGATGCACCCTTAATGAGTGAGTGACGTGTCGTTAATCTTAACCAATACTGACATATATTGTTGAATATGCGGCGACTGCATTAATTTACAATTTACAGCCGTGAATATAGAAACCTTTTCATAATTATGTATTATTGTGGATGATGTTCTTTGTTTGAAATGCAATTATTATTGTCGGTTGCTATTCAAATAGTAAAAGGATTTTTCAAGGATAATTTGTTCGTGGTGATTGTTAAACACACAATCGCGTTGCATATTAAATATTTACATACACACATACTCGGGCCACTTTTATGTGTGGCATGCTGAATATTTGAACACGCATTACGTAAATATTTAATCCAGATTTAATCAATATTATTATACATATATAAGGACGTATGTTTTTATTAAGCTGACACATTAGAAAAGACGCGCATCAAAATCCAACATTTGTTATATAATTGAAAAGGATAAAGCTTGCAAATTTATTCGCGTCTAATTTAGGAGACAACCTACTTAAGTGTTATAATTTGTACATCAGCTTTGCCATGAAATATGTAGAACAGTTCAACCTTTACCGCGTAACCCCGTAAATACAGATTTTAATTTGAACGAATGCGCGATAAGAGAAACATTTTATTAAATATATAACATACATAAACCCACACACTTTATACGCATATAACCGATTAACGGATATTACGAAAGTAGGTGTGCGCGAAAGGGGGTTGCCCTTAACATCCCTTTGCATCTATCTGAAGCATGCATACCTATAATGTTCATATTTATATGCTAAATCTAAATTCATTAACACACGGTTTGTGCAAAGCAATTTTTCATGTTTCGGGTCTACCTATCCCCATTACTTATGCAAACAACGCCAAAAGGAAATATGCGCCGCTATACGTGAGTGTATGTGCGGTGTGGGGTTGAAAACGGATTCTTCATTAATCAACCTCAATTCATGTGTGCGCCTTAATTATGAACCATCTATCACAAATCCCAGGCCAGCTGTTTGTACACTCGTGCTAAGCTTGCCAAATGAACTACACAACATATCGATATATTAACATATTGCGGACAATGTACCGCTGTTTCCAAATCCATGGTGGGTGGGTTGCTTTTTTTATTTTCCTTCTTTTTTTTTTTTGTGTTTTGTCATATGGGTGGTGAGATAATTAGAATATTTATATTGGAAAAATGTAGTTTTGACAAAATGACACGTGTAGATAGTTGCGGTGTGTTCAATTCAAGCAGAAATGTTATTTTACGGTCAGTGCATATTTTAGAATAAAAATAAACTGATTTAAAATTTTTTCAAATTTAATTCTTTTTTGACCTTACAAAGAAAAGTTCACTGCACGTAGTTCCTTTTAAATGTACTCGTATAGCATTGAAGATTTTATAATCTGTCCTTGGTAGTTGGTATGTCATAAGAAAGGTTGTCAATCTTGTAAAGGTCGACATACCAATTTTTTTTTATAAAGTGAGGTTATGTCATCCATTTACAAAAAAAAAATTTTCGTCTTACAACCGATAGCGAATTATTTAATAAAATTTATTTCAAAACAAAATTGCTAGGGTTTTTGAGATAAAAATAAACTGGAATATTACTATGGAAAATCGATTTTATGTAATTTACCGACGTCCGAATTTTGTCAGAGATAGATAGAACTTTAGAGAAATGTCTCATGTACAATTCTTTTTTGCTGTAAATGTCATTTAAAAATTGAACTTAGTAACTTATTAATTACAATTTATTTATTAAAAGAATATTCATCATCCCTTTTTAAAATTGCCCATCCTTACTTTCTAACACACATTATTGAATGAACATATACTCTCTCGTTGTTTTAGAATATGTTTTTCCATTTATTCGCAACATAATACACACGCAAATGGGAACTTCAAATGAAATCTAAACACAATAAGATCCTTTAAACTTTATGAAACGCACAAAAGACGTCAACTTCAACAAACGGTATGGTTGCTTTCAAAAGATATGTTCATTGAGTTTTCGCAACTTTTGCAACAGACTATGCATATATATAAGTGCTAAACAGTATTCCGCAAGTTTGAAGACTTGAATGCAAACAATTACTTCGTGAATGTATAAAAATGTGTTGCCGCAGAAAGTTTTTCCTTTTTGGCGCATCTACTTTATATCTTTTTCATGAGATGTTTGAATACTTAAGAGATCGGCAACTTCCGTGGGTTGCCTTTTTTCGCTTTTTTTCTACGGGTACATTGATACTTTGTGAGCTTCAGGATTTACTTAATTTATACACAACATTTTTGAATAATGGTGACAATTTTTAATGGGCGGGGTGCAAAGATTGTTGCCGTATAGCTTTATTTGCAACAAAAGGTAATCTGGTTTTGTGAATTCTTTTAAATGTCCTTAAATCCCCTATTTGTTTACTGTGCATAAAGTTTTGAATTCTGAGTTTATTTTGTCATCGATCGCTTATTATAATTTTATATAAAAATAATTACCATTAAATTCTGTTTTAAAATGTGTTTAAGTAAGCATTCACAAAATTTTATGATAAACCAATGTTTAATACAAAAATTATTTTTTATATTATGGAAGGAATAATAAATTAATTGGTCCAAACAATTATGAATTAAAAATCATTGCGCCATTTTTCACACGCAACTAAAACATCAATAAAATTTACAAGCGCCATCATTTATTATTATTTAGTTATTATTAATTAGTGTTAACATAAAGAAGTGCGCTATACAATTAATTAAATAATTATTTACATTACACTGATCAATTTTGTATACAATGCGGCCGCAAAAAAACTGTTTAAGCTTGCAATTATTCACTCATTTTATTCATAACTACATTAAGCATTGTTTGTGCTTTAATTATTTTAAAAAGGTATTTTAATATGTGCCAAAAAGAATTGCAACGAAATCCTTGAAGTTTGAAGCATAAAATACAATTCAAGGACATTTTCAAAATTTCTGCAAAAAAATGTTATTTAAGTTTAAAAAATTACCATAATTCCACTACACCAACATTATACACATTTTAACGTTAAGTAGTTTATGAGGAAATGAAGTTAAACTCTGGTATACACACAATAATTCCTCATTGAGTGCACACACTCGTATTTGTGTTTAAACAATTTACGAGGACGAACATGATTATTCATGGTATACAATTCTATAACATCAATTCTAACTTTAAAATAGTTTATTTGTTGAGTACGTACAAAACAGCTCTGCAAACAATATTATTCTCACGTGTTTAAAGGATTAAACTTTTGTCAACGCGTACCACCTTCAATTAATATGATCCAGTGTGCACACAAGTACCCGTATGTAGTTCAACGGTATAATACTCGTATGCTATGTGCAGAGCATATAATTTAAATGGAGCGTTAGAAAGCGATTTAAATGTGAGACGCAACCAACTTTATAATTAGAGTAAAATTATACAGGTCTTAGTTGTACTAAATGGGGAAGAAATCCAGAAAAGGGAGGTAAACTTTACTTCGCCCACACATGTTAAGGTACGCGGATTGTAGAAATGGAAATACAAACATAGTTTTAAATTAACGAATCGTCTAATGATGAACATCGTATAAATTTGTAGGTTAAGTGTGTTGTAATTAATTATGGTAATGCAATTAAAGACGTGCGATAAATTTTAATTAATTTTGTATTGAAATTTACTTAATGTAATATTTAAGAGTATTTTATGTACCATACGTGAAATAGATGAAAGAAATTGAGCAAAAGTAATTAAATTCAGCAAAGGAATTATTCGGAAATCCCTCATCTCGTAATCCACAACAAAATTTTACTTATTTAGAGCTTAACAATTTTATATTATCATGAAAGCTCTAATGATAAGAAGCATAAAAATTATATTTAGATATTATTTTGTAAATACAAAAATTATTCCAGCGCATTTTTCTTTCAGTAAAATAACTTCTTTCATTTTATTTGAATGTACGGAATAAACCATAGATTAAATATAAAGTTATTAAACTACACTTAAGAAAAAAAATTTGTTTGCATTAAAACTCAGTTTTATTTTTAAAAGCAACTATCAAAAAACGAATCAATTTTGTGATATCAAAAACACCCGTCTTTTGCACCTGTGGGCTGCGTTTTTAAATGCCATAAAGGAAAATTTGCCACGCCATAGAAAATGTATGATAAAATGTAAAACCGCAAATAATGAAAACTCTCTCATGTAACGAAAACTGTATTACAAAGTTTTACTATGCATTTTGAAACTAAACAAATTGTAATAAGTAATTCTCTGTACAAAGCGCACAACATTTCAAAGTTTATGTATCAAGTTTTACAGTTGGTAATTTATTTTCCTGAATACCGCAATCCACATCCCCATGAACGTTGTAACTTGTAGACACATATAACAGAGAGGGATACTTTTCATGCATGCATGTAATATGCACTCAACGCGGTTGTGATGTAACTACAGGTGAATGTGTGTGCACTTGCAAGGCTATATGCAAAGTAATATAAATCCATAATCAAATTTTAACAATAAACAAAAAAACTTAAGCAGTAAAGTTTGCGCAGTGTATTGCACATCGATGAGTGGATGCATCCTTTTTTACATTTTCATATGCACAAAGCTGTACGATTATGTACAATTTTCATTTTCACTCACAAAATATAATCACATTATTGATATGGAGCAAGTGAAGCACATTTACACAAATTTATTTATCAATCACATTATTTAATTAGAATTTAGCTGCAATCAATAATAGAATTAATTTTACAGGACAAATTCAATTTTAATATCTGCTTGTGTGTATGTACCAGATTAAAACTTTAATGCCAATATTTATAGTGTGTAAAATTATTAATTCAAAATATAAATGAATTCACAATGTTATTGATTTAATTTTAATTAAAATAGAATTGCAGAATTCTATTGGTAACACAAATAATTGTGTATTTGCAGAATTCTATCGGTAAAGTTTGACGTGAAAATTTCATTGTGAAATTTACAGCAAACAAATAGAAATTTAATTCATATAAATAATTATTGGTTTTTATCACCATTGTTTTTTAAGCAATACTATTATATTTAATTTGTAAAAAAACTATAGAAATCAATTTAATTTCACACCAACAACAAGAATTTTAAAACAACATAACCATTCGTTCTTAAGTATTTCAATCACTTCTATTTTCGTAATTGATCTTTTTTTGCATTATTGTCTCATAAAACTCATAAAATGTACAATTTTTCAGTCGATCGAATTTTTACCCTGTTCAATTACAGTTCTTAATTGTTTCTTTTTCATGATAACGCCAAATGCGGTTGTAAAAATATGTGTGCATTTTGTACTTGCCAATTTATAGTCAAAATTTAAATTCAATTGCTGCGCCAATAAATTTCCAATAGCCGATGCACAAAGCTGTGAAATATGCGCACATGTTTCAAATAGCTAAACAAAAAAATACGCCCTCCGGAGAAAAATAAATCACATTTGTTACTGATGTTGTTTGGGAGTTGGCATAAACTCCAGGGAGAATATGTGCACTGTGCAGTCTGCATGCCCCGAAAACGTCATAACAAAATTCGATTTTAATACAAAAACTATATGACGGTGTATGAAACATGTAAAAAGCTTGAAAACAAATTGCGGAATGATCGTAAATAATTGTGTTTATAAAAGGAATAAACAATGTGGAAAAAATAAAATCGGTAATTCTCGATATTTCGGCTGAATACAATCGATGATTGCTGTTTTGTAGTATTCTTAGATGTATGCAGATGTAAATTAGTTATCAGTTTTAAACAAACGTTAACTGCAGAAATATTTTTTTTACGTAAATTTTTTTGCGTAATCACTAATCACATACGAATGCGAATACGAAATAACAAAGTTTTGAAAGCATTACATATTTTTTGCTAATGACTCAATTCCATATTTCACTGTAAAACACTAATCCATGCTATTTGTTGATTTTACGATGTAAATATAGCATCTATTTAATATTTCTTGTGTAAATATATTCAAAACCAATTTCAAAAAGGCAAAATTTTATAAATTAACAATTAAATGGTCTAATAAAATTAATGATTACGAGTATTAAAATAACTAGGATCAAATTTGAAACTATTCAATCATTATAATTAAATTTTTTTACGAAACACTTTTAACTTTCTTAAGTTTCTAGGAAACTTTACACACATTCAAATTTGCATTACGTCATCATGAAACATATATGAGTAATATTTTTAACCCTGTCGAGTTCATTTCAAAACGCTAAGCATGAAAACTGAAGATTATATTATAACAATTATTTAGGTACATTATGTGAGTGAGCACACAGATTACAATACAAATTTGATACCATGTAATGTATCCGCCCATTTCATGCTATCAAACTTGATGATACAAATTAATGTTGAATTAATGAGAATTTGCAATTAATTTACAAACTGTAGATACTATTCCGAAGGGTTTTTGGTTTGCTTATTAGTTATGTGTGTTCACAATTTCAAACACAAATTGTGCATATACATTTCGCATCAGCCTTTAAATAAATACAATATATGTGCTCGTACAAGTTTATTGGATGTAAATGCACATAGTACTCGCATATTAAGTCACTTCCATACATTTTATGTAAAGTGGTTTTATGTTCTACAATGGACATTTGTTATGTGCATTATACGATAGTAGAAGTGTATTAAGCATACATTGTATGTATGTAGTCGCTTATTGCATATGTAAGGAGCAAGCTTCAATTACGAAAATTACTTTTCAGCTTCACATAAGCAATTTCTTTGACAATGATTGCTTTTTAATTGTTTAATTTTTAAAGATGCTCTAAGGTAAGGGAAATTTATTTATGCGATTGTCATTTCTAATATAAAATAAATGCCAAATAAACCCATTATTGAACAAAAACAGTTTAAGCTTATTTTATACTTGAAAGTTTACCCAAATTTTCTAAAAAGGGTGTTTTTAATTGCAAAAATAAGATGTATCAGCATTATTACTTTAAATTATTCATATAGTATTCTAATTAAAAGTTATATACTTTGTAGCTATATCAAAGGACATGCGTCACTTTCGTACAGATTAAGAACATTGGACCCAGTTAAATACGAGGAAACATGTAAAGCATTTTTTTTCTGTACTCATCTAGAAATGTGGGGCATTAAAATGCTTGGCATCCTCAATTCAATTGAAAAACTTTCGTAAAAGATATTTAGGAATTTTCATTCAATTCAATAGAAATAACTCCGCAACTGTCCTTTGATTGAATTTAACAAATAGGTCGTATACCCTTCTATACTTATGTATTCAAAACTATAAAATATCCGGAATTCTTGCATGAGCAACACCTCCTTTTGAATTCGAATGTCGACATAAATTACTATTATTCTGGAATCACGTTTACATTGTTTAAAATAGGTACAAATGCAAGTCCTGATAAATAAGGATTTCGTAAGACCCTATAAGATAACCGCAGTAAAATATTCATTATGAATGAATCCAAATAAAACGCCGTATTTAAATGATAATCAATGTAATTTGTGGTGTTCCGAAATGGTTTAAATGACATCAAATAGTTCACCTTATCGGCATGCATTTAATTCTCTTTGTAAAATCAAACAAATCAATTTTTTGGGGTAATTCTTTAATTCCCAGTTTAAATTTGTTATCATCGCCTAATTATAAAAGAAGTTCAGATTTTGGTTATTTAAGCTTTTTATAAGTCATAGTTAATTGTTATGATCACAAGTTTAATTAGCTTAATTTTTATATCTTGAGATTATCGTGCTTGGAAATTGATGGAACATATGAAACGTAAAAGAGAATTTTTTTCGTTGGATTATGGATATGTTTTAAAGAGTTTACTTTAAAACCACCAAAGCAATAAACCTAGTTATTGTAAATTAATTTTAAATTAATTTTAAATTTGTGAGCATATTAGTAAAGGAAATGTATGGATTAATTCGGATGCCATCGTGCAGCAAGCGACATGCTTCGATTTTAAAATAGTGATATTAACCATTGAAGACTTTCCACAAAAAACGTTTCAAAGATCCTAATATGATTTTGTTTATATCATTGATGAAATTATTCAAAACTAATTTTATACCCTATCTATGTTGTGCATAAAAGATCTAAAATGTTATTGCTATTAACAAATTCATTAAAAATTAATTGCAAATTAAACAGCCAAATAGTCATTGACACAATTAAACCTTTAAGTATATTTTATGTTGTTAAAACAGCGACTAAATTGAAACTGCAATTATAATGTAAATAAAAAAAGTTTGATTTAATTGCATTAACAATATAGCGTTGTTAATTAAAAGTTGTTTGTTATTTAACGAACTATACGAGTACCGTCGCATTATATCCAATGACTGCATGGTACCCATTATAATTCAAATTCATGAAAACTGGGCTTTATATGCACTTTGCCACATACATGTACAGTTGTTGATGGAAATTCGGTGAATTTCCTAAATTACAGCCGTTTTAAACAATTACATTAATGCACATATCAGCAAGCGTCAACGAGTGAAGGGTTGGCGTGAGTTCACAATTAACTCCGCAAATTGAATTAAAAAGTTGCCACATTTTACGCGCTTGACATAACTGAAATTATGAGTTGTTTAAAAGCTATATAGTTAATGTTTTTTACTTCAAATTATAATAATGCATTTAAATTTATTGTGTTTTTGACTAAAAATAATCAACTCAATAATTCATTTTTATTATCACAAAATCTCATTATGTTTAAAGTTGAGGTAAATTTTTTTTAAATGTATGAATTTTTTCAAAAAAGGGCTTAAATGATAGATATATTGTCGGGATTAAAATGGGTGAAGCAGATCCTTTTTAAAAATAAATATTGGTTTCATAAATATTGTAAAACAGAGTTTTAAATGTATTAAGAAAACTTGATATGTTCATCAATTGTGAAAAGACAGCTCACTCAATATGCCCGACCCACATTCAGGCTCTCGCGAAAAAGTAATAAATAATTATTTTCAATAATTCAAATTCATTTAAACATTTTAAATGGCATTATTAAACAATTAATTTAATTGAGCACTTTTAATCGATCGTTTTTGCTAATAAATAAAAATGCACAACATATTAACAATAAAATTTATTGAATTGGTTTAAAACACGAATATGCAATTAAATTAACAAGACAATACTTTTAAATTTATTCAGGTTTCATGAAAAAAAGGATTTGTGCTTTTAAATTAAATGTGAATATGTGTGAAGTTTAGCTATTATTTAAAAAAAAAAACTTCTGCACCATTTGTGTTTAATCTGTATGTGCAAAAACGCGTTTAAATTTTAAAACCATTTTCATCGCATTTATTATTTAACAATCATAAATAATTCTGTACAAGAATATTTTTTTCAAACGGCGTGTATACCGACCAATTATGAAAATTGTACAATTACATTAACAAATAAAGAAATATAAAAATTAAAACATTATTATTTTATTCAAAGTACCTAAATAGCAATATGCAGCAATACATAGCTATGCTACTTATAATGTGTGTGGGTGTGGAAGATTTCCATATATTAAATAGATTCATCAGCGCAGTGTATATGCAAATGTTATGAAGAGATAAAAAGGCTGTTGTTAAATTCATTGGGCTGGACACAATGGTACGAATATAGTCACATTTCCCATTACGCAAAAGCTTAAACTGGATTATTAAATAGCGAGAGCACATAAAGTGTTTGTCGTGACAAATAAATTGTACAACATACATATTATGCATGTGGATATGGCACAGAAATATTTTTAGAACGAATGTGGGGACTGGAGCTGCTCGAATTAAATGAAGGATAACATGCATGACTGAGTACTAACACATGAGATTGAAATATAAAAGGACATTTTGGGTGAAATATAAAATTAAATTGTCTAAAAATAATTCGAGTTATTTAAAATCAATGTTTGTCTGTCTCTATAAAGATAATCTTTAAATATTTATATCCTTCCTAATTTTTAAAAGTTGTTTAATTGTTTAAATTGTATTGCAATGTTAAAATGTTCACAATTTTTAATGTAAATTTAAATTTGTATTTAGTGTAAGCTTATGCATTCATAACATGGCAGCATATTTCGTACAGCTATGTAAATTTATGCCCGTTATCCTGTTTTATTTGATTATGAAAAAACAGCAACAACCATAACATCATACCCCAAATGCTTGCATTTAAATTTTCAATGTTATAAGCACCATTGTTATCCTATCACGTATAAAAATAAACGACGAATTACATTCATATTTGTTCATCCCCTATAACTTAAATGCCATTTTTTGCTGTTGCTGTATGGAAATTTAAACAAAACAACATTGAGAGAATACTCCATAATTGCTCTATATTTCTATGATTTGGCGAACAATTTTATTGCATGTATCACATAACAGTTTATAGAGATTACCACTTTAGAATTTAGATCATTGTGATATCTGCCTGGGGCATTCACAAAATTGTTGTACATCTCACACAAGCAGACACTCATCCATTTTACACCGGCGTACTGCATTGCATATACATACACCCGCAACACGGAAATAGAACCACTCATCTAAAAAAGAAATATAACCGAAATGGCCACCCCCCACCCCACCCCACACCCCTTGCACACACATACCGATTACCGACATACTGCACTGCACGTATATTATGGTGTTTGCAAAAAGCTTGTCGTATAGGGTGAAGGGAGGCGAAAGCTATACACAAAAGCAGTAGATGGGGTTGCACATATTATAATATGTGTAGTATGGAAAATGTAATCGAAAATGTGAATACATACTATATGTAAGTAATAGCGAGGGCGCACTCTGAACTCGCTGAAAATGTTTGCCCGCACACTAGAAATTGCGCCATTGTGGAAGACATTTAATGTGAAAGCGCGCACACAAATGTGCTTCATGAACGAGCATTTTCTGTATGCCCGCAGTATAACTATAACTGCGCTGTAATATAGTGTGCTATGTGTTTACGGGGTAACGGGACATAAATTATTAGCCATTTAGGGAATTGATAACGAATCTCGGGAAAATCTCCGAATCGTTTTCCGGCGACTCATTAGCGAATTGTGCGTCTATCCAGAGGGCGCGAAACTGTGATGACTTTTTATCGCACAATTTATGCTCGCATTCACATTTATACAGCTAAGCGCATATATTTCGAGCTATAACTGTAGTCTATACTTGTACAGCAATATAAAAATATGTATTTTACTGTGTGAAAAAAGACATTCTATTGTGAGACGAGATGGCAAAAATATGGCAAGTGATTGTGTGTACTTTGTTGTATGGGAATATATATAGGCTTTTAGTATATGTACACACGTACGTATGCCAGAGCATAAAGACAGTTTGATGATGATGATGCGCACTGAACCGATGCGCGTCGCCTTATTTTTCAAAACGAAGAAATGCCTGTGTATAAACGAAGAAATGGGCGCCTCAACTAAAATGCTACGTCGAAAAAGCTCATACCATTTTTGGCATTCTCATACAAATGACGCGTCGCTTTCATGAAAAGTGCTTGCTTCTTGACATTACCAGAAGTTGTACAATAAGTTTTATCACAAGCGGGCTGAATTAAATGGGAAATATTCAAAATACGAATAAATGTCAAATCATTAAAAAAAATCCTAAAAATAAAAGCCTAAACCATCCATACAACAATGCCCTCGAAAAGCTCGGAAATTGCGTAATAGAAGTTCGAAATGTTTCACCGCAATTCAATTAAATACTTATATCATTATATGACATGCAGTTACGAATTTAATACGATGCAAAGCAGTGAAAGGGGATCATCGAATAAAGCTCCACACCACAAAAAAGGGTTCCCCATTTTACATGAACGAACTCACTGCGACGCGACCAACAATGACTGTCAAAATTTATAGAATCCAATAGTTGGTGTGTAACCACCATACACATATATGGAATGAACCAAAAGTGCCATATAATGTTTATTACTTAAACATGCTCCGACAAAGCATAAAGCCATATAGCGTCATAACCACCATCATCATCAACCCTTAAAAAAAAAATGAAATAAAAAAGAACACGAAAAAAAATCGAACAATTTCAGCTGGTTTATGCAGAATTTAATTCGAGAATCATGTGAGCTCTCATACCATATTAAAAACGGAAAAAAAATGATTCATTGGTTGTTTACTGCATGCAGACATCTTGTCAGGGTTAAAGTTAAAAATCAATAATTTTGCTGAACCGCTCGCTGCCGCTGCCGCTGCTGCTGTGCACGCAAAGCGGGCGGTCATATTTACCGTTTTTATTTTATTTTTCTAGTTTTTGGACTACCGGATGTCCACAATGTTTTTGGCTCCACGAAAATGTGTAACAATGGAGCAACGTGTGGGTTGATTTACATAGGTATGAGGGGATGAAAAGGTTGGTGTAATATTTTACATCGAATCTTTATTGCGACGCAAATGTTAGCTTATTGATTTATGCAAAAAGTTGTTAATAACAGAACAAAATTGAGGTGTTGAGGTGTTTATCGTACTGATAACATTGTTAAGAAGGAATTTTAATAATTTGAAAAATTAAAGTGATTAAAATCAAATTTTTGTGTTATCGGAGTTTTTTGTGAAATACTTTGGTACAAATATTATGCAATCTTCATTTTGGACTGAAAAATTAAATTTCAAAAAGACGCGGTAGGGAGATCAAACTTCATCTTTATTGTTTTATATAGAGGTTTTTGTAACAAATATACAATAAATTCATTTATCCTTAATATTAAAGAACTCCATTTCAATTGTAAAATAAACAAAACCAATTACTTATTGTCGGATGATAAGAAATACGACTTTTTTAAACAAATTTATTTTAAACCAAAAACAAAACGATGTCTTACAAAATATTTATGAATTATGAGCAATTATACACACACAAATTGAACACATCTAGTTTAGTGAAAAAATTCTCCTTCTTTCGACATCATCGATTAAATTGTTATACAAAAATTGAAAAAAGGGCATAAATAAAAAAACGACCAAGGTAAAAGGTTCAATCCATTTTTAATTCCCTTCATAGAATTTTTGTGCTTTACGAGTAAATGTATGTCTTACTGAAGCCAGGACGAATTATTATTTTGAAAGTTTCCCGTGAGGACCGAGGGGAACAAAATTAACCGACTTTTATTGATGTCAGTTGCTCCCATGAGTCATATAGAAATTCAACAAATTATTCATTTCAGTAATAGTTGCTTTTCTCTGGTAATAGATAGTAAACAACATCGCAGTTGCTTCAATGAGCTCGTTAATTAAGCAGCATATGTGAACATAAATTAATGATTAAAATCAATATACATAGTTATAGACACAATGGCCATTGTATTCATTGTGGAATCGGTATGTTGTGTTTTGTTTCGTTTAACCTAACTATACACACCTAATTATTGTTTTAAATTGTTTAGTTATTCATAAAATATTTAATTTTAATAAAAAATTGTTTTTAAATCATGAATTTCGACTATAAAAATGCAGACTTTTCATTTTATTTTGAAATGATATTTATGAAATTGTGAAAAATCAATAAAAAAGTTTCAATTGTGTAGCCAACTTTGATGTCGTCTTTTTAAACAATATTAATTTTAACTAAATAAATGTATTTTACGTTGAATAATTTGCCAATTTGCAAACAAAGAATCTCCTTTTTCATGCAATCTGCATAGTAAGACAAAAACATTTTACAGTTGAATATAAAATCTTTTGAAATATGACCTTGCAATATGAACTTGTCGACAAAGTGCACGATAAAGGTACATAACATACACATAAGTATAACATATGTATGTGGGTTAATTGAAGAGAGCGTGCAATTCGAAAGATGATGGGTTTTGTTTCATTAAACAAAAGTGCAACTGCAATGGCGGTATAACATATAATACCCGTTTATGACCCACTTGCACTGCAATATTGTAATTAAAGCACATCCCTCCTATACATGAAAATGTGAGTTGAATTGTTTAATGATTTTGCAATATATTATTACCGTTACGATTTAAAAGCAAAATTTAATTTCCATAAAAGCTCCATCGTTAGGTTAAAACCGGGTGAGTTTTAAATCATCGATATGCAATTGCTTTGCATATAAATATTAATACGTGTGCAATGTGCATACGAGTTTACGTTTATATACGATTATATGGTGCATTAGTGAAATCTAAAATGTGCAGCAAAAATGTTTGCCGTTTCTAGCTTATAATAAACAAAATCAATTTTTGATGCAATATTTTTTACACTGCACACATACATAAACTTGTATACAACATACCCGTACAAGTATAAATATGTATTGGGAAGGCATAAATGCATTTAGTCGAGCTACGTCCTTAAATCATGCAATATAACGCTATCACAGGCTAGGCGTCTAAAATGTATGGCGTCTACCAGATTTGCGTCTGGGCCAATCTGCTGCGGCTTATCCATTTCAATCAATTCCGCCGCTCCATGGATTTGGGAAATGCCCAGTGATCGTACACTTAAGCGAGTGTGTACTCATATATCGCCTATTTTCACAATACAAACATCATCTACTCGTATATGCATGGATACGCTTCAAGTGTGGATATACATTATAGCTCTTCAATCGTCCATTAGTCGGGTATACTTATTTACTTTGGTCGTCGCAGTGCTTTGAAATAATCACATTGAGATAGTACTTTTCAGGGAATTATGACGTGTATTGGGTGTGGGGTTGGGTGGCACGAATATAGGTTGAGGTACACATCCTACATAGTACACATGTTTTCCATTATAATATAAATCTCTCAACGTATAAGAGCAGAGGATGCGCGCGTGTGATACTTATAAGCCTTAAGGGGATAAGGATTAAATTCGTTGTATGTGTATGAGGAAGTGTGGGAGCAGGAGTGTGGGGGTACAAAATTACGTAATTTAAGCGGATGCATGTCTAATCCGAATGTGCTTTGTGAAAAAAAAGGGAAATATTAGCATGCCTGTTGTGATTTCGGTCAGTTGAACTAAATTGGTTTATACTCTGCACACATTGAGTTGCAATTTTGTAGCTGAATAAATAGTCTTTCAAATTTAATATCATTCAACTTAATTTTGCTTTCGAATTACTTAAAGCCATTCCGTTTTTGGGTGGATAAATGATTTAAAATATTCTGACCCATATATAGCTTTAAAGTTCAACAGAAACTCTTTTAATTGCCCTTTACATAAGGGTTAAGTTTTAAATCTTCTTTTAGATGCAGTGACTTATCGCACGTATAAAATGTCATTATTTCATCCCCATTGATAACAAATCAAATATAAAACAACATAAATTGAATATGTATAACTTAAAAGACTGCAAACATAACAAATTCCACAACAAAGGATATACATAGTTGAATTTATCTATTTCTGGCCATATATTAAGTGCACTATTACATTCCCATAATTTCGTCCATTTTAAATCAGAAATTGATGCCAATTTTTTCTGGCCAAAAAAATACTTCTGCTTCACATAATAAACAACAAACAGCACTAATGGAAATCTAACTTCCACTGTTCATCTATGTTTAAAATTAAAAACACTGTCTAGGGAGTGCGACGGAAAGTTTAAGCACACTTTCCTGCACTATGCTAGGCGTCCTGAGGGAGTAGACTGAATTTAATTTACTTAATGGGCATAATCCCTTACTTCTTTGATGCCGCCAAACATTTAACTAGTTCCACATTATACACAAAAATGTGTACTTAAAAGCCGTGCGCCATCCTCATAAAAAATACAGTTTTTTAATGATGCGATATAGAAACGTAAATAGAAAATAGTCTTCAGGGCATTAAATAATTAATGTATTATATCATATAAATTATGCTTTGAATAAAAAGATTTCAATTATATAATTATTTAAATTTATCTCCTGAGAACTTTTTTATTTTTAAAATTTATGGGCAATGCAGAAGACTGATCCAAAATAAATTATAGTATGTAGTTTGTAAATAATATAAAGTTTGAAATTTGAAGTTCCTTTTTGACAATACATAATTCTTTTTGCGGATATTATAGTTTTGGTGAAAGTTTTAAACTCACTTCAAGTTTTTGGGATGTTTAATGTTTGCTTCGGAAATAACTTTTGAATCAGCTCGTGATAACTTAAACTTTTTTTTTACACCAGGTATAGATAGGTCTTTTAATTGCAACTAAGGAGTAAAACCGGTCCATAATTTGTTTAATGAGTTACTCACACATTTTGAAACATTTTTTAAGAATTCAGTCCAAAATTTTGATGATTTTACAAATATTAAATATTTTTATTGTTAAAGCAAAATCTTCAGCGAAATGAAATATGTACTCGAAACTACAAACTTCAAACTGATAGAAACATAAAACTCTTGCAAGAAATTGCACTTGGCTCGAATCCATCATAATGGCGGCCGTGTTTGTTCGTCATCACCATTAGCGGCGCAATCGCACGAACTTTGTTTGGTTATCATGCAATTAAGATCGTCTATAAAAGTTTAACCAAGGGGAAATGATATCGTTTTATAGGAATGTTGATGACATCAAGAAGTCGCAAGGATAAGCCAAATATTGAGTGCAAATTCACGTTTATGCTAATTAGATCCGTAAATAGGGAATTTGATGAACTTTGTGCGGTTTTTTTTCATATTTAAACAGAAGTTGGAAATGTGATTTTAATGAAAAACCTTTAAATTTTTGAAAAAAAATTAATAATAACATAAAGATCGCAGCTTTTATAATTAACATATAATTAGACGAAAATAAACTTTAACAATAAGGATTATTCTTTAATTGATCACGAAGTTGATAACCTATTCATTTTTTCACAAATTATTTAAACATAATTAAAATGTAAAATATTAACTGCATATTTTACACCTTTATGGTGAGTATTGAGTTTCAAAATAAGTACAAAAATCTCAAACATAAAGTATTAGAGAACTTTACTTAAGTAAAATGTAAAATTTCAGAAACGTTTTACTGTGTTGCAGATTTTTAAATACATATTTAACGAGTTTGTGGAAAGCAAAGGGATCACTGCATTAAGAGCAAGCTATGAAGAACGGGACTGTCTTCAATGATTTCATAGAAGAGAGTCGTGAATAGATTTGGAACGAGTTAGTTCATATAATGAATAAAGGATAATAATTATAGTACTATTTATTAATGGTGTTTTATTGTAATACCGTTATACATGTAACAAATAATTATTTAAGAACTACTTGCGACGTAATTTGACAGCAATGACAGCGCAGATTCTTCGTAGCAATTTGAGCTCGTACTTTTGAACGCAACACCCTAAAAAGCGCATCGTTAAAAATATTAAAAAAACAATTCTTGATTTAAATTTATGTATATTCGATAGCATTCCAAACTTAAATGAAGACTTAATCATTTAAAATACCAGAAAGCAAATATAATGTATTTAATGGCTCTTTTGTTTTTAAATTGAATATCATACTATAATATCATTAGCATATTAAACAAATTAAAATCCACAAAAAAAACAGTACCACAATAATTACCTATACAATAAAATATAAAATGAATCCATCCATGAGACATTTTAAATTCTATATAATTTATTGTAAATTAATAAATAAAACAATAAATGTGACAATAAAACCACTCCAGAAAGGATTTATGGGAACAATAAAAAAGCACATTGAATGCCATCGGATGTACCGCATGTAGCTACACAATATGCCCGCACAAACACTATATTATTTAATACGCACCGCGCACAGCCCACAGCCCACGGGAGCTGCATGCATACACGCATATTATAAATTTTAATGTTCAACACACTGCATTTTAATGACGCAGAGTGGCCTCACCCGTCGAGCTTTCCCGACCCAACCAACAATTAATTTACTCTATACCCATACATGTACAATGTACATGTCGCATACTTTTACAATATATATATATATAGAGTGTAGTGTGGACTTATCCTGAAATCAAATTGTAACAAAAGCTGCGTTGTAAATCAATTAAGCTATACATTCTACATAATTTACACTATATCTCTCACAAATCAAGTGATGTCTGGTTTTGAGTTTGGACAATAAAATGTCTACATAATACATACACATGTATGTACATTCATAAATACCCAATGTGTAATTAATCAGAAATGTGAGGACATAAAAGCTCCGAAACTTGTTTTTTATCATATTCTTTATAAATGTAATATGCGTCATTGCAATAATTTCATTTAAAATGTGTGGAATGTTTTTTATTCGCATTGCTACGTGTATATGTTGTAAAAACATGTCCTTTTTTGCATACCAAAAATTTAATAACACCACTGCTGTCTTTTAAATGTCGAGACTTAAAATTGCTCAAAAAAAATTACATTTTATGCATAAAGGATCCTCTTCAATTGGAATAAAAATATTTGAACGTACGTTACCCATATATACATACGTAGCTACTTAAAATATAAATTATATATATATACGAGTGGAATCCTTCTTCCTTAAAAGATAAACGACCTTTTTGCCTATCTCTCGTTTTTCCTCTCTTGTTCTACCCCTCTGTCACAACTCTGTACACTCATACTGCAAACAGTGTTTTTTTTACGTTTCCTTTGCAAATAAACGTATACACATATGTATATTGTACATGTGCGTCCTGCCTAATCTCATTAGAGTGCTTGGTATAACAAGGCGTACAGCACACACACAAACACACAATCATACATTGTGCTATGACCCCTTGGGTGGCGGGTGATGATGCCTGATGGTGTTGTTGGCGCTGTGGGGGTGTTAAAGGAAAAATATTTCTGGCAATGTGTGAGCGAGTATCGGAGTGTATAGGGCAAGGGTAGACATTGTGCGGGAGTGTAAGCGGCTGCACACAATACAAGTCAAAAAAGCATATTCGCAAGAGGGCGGATGGTGTGTCCTGATGATGACTCATCCGTCTCGCTAGATAATAATATATTTTATGCGGACGACAATGAATTGGTTTTCCTCAACTTTCTAGTTATCTTTCGTTTTATGTTTTTCTCCACATTTTTTGGGACAAAGTACGTGTGAAACGTTTTGCAATGATATATGTATTAGAGTGTTTGTGTTTTAGAATGTATTGTACGCTTCAACACACAGCTTGGGTCGATGAATTGTTGGCTGGGTGGGGAAGTTGTATCCTCCACTATTTTTACTATATAGAATATCATCCCGATACATCATCGATTACCGTTTTATGTTATTGTACTGTGATATTATGAGGATGTGTTGAAACAAAAAAATATCCAATAAACAAATAAAGATAGAAAATAGTCAGGATTTAGCTGATGTCAACGATTTACTGCCCACAGGCATACATGCGTTATGGCTTATGACACGAAGAATATGATAGTATATACGGATTATTTTGTATTATGTGTACACTGTGTACTCTTACAACAAGAAATGAATGGGATTTAAGAGTCTCCACAAGCGGTAGTTGGCAGAGGGGGCGGAGGCGCTTAAAACTCACCAATACACTCGCATGTCAATGAGAGAATGATGAAAATTCAAGACGCGTTACTGAAGCGGCATAATTGTAGGAGAATAAAATTTTACGATTTGAACGCCCATAACCGGAAAATTGATTCATTTTATGACGACATTAAAATGTGCCATAGCCCATATATAAAATGAAAACAAATATGCACATATAATATGTGAGAGAAATATGTATGTGGTGAAATTATAATGAATAATATGAAGAATAATGTACAAAGAATAAGAAAAGTAGAAAAAAGAACACCTACTTGCACTTGGCTAGCGATCCCCAATAATACCACAACAATGGCCGGCACTAGAGTCATTTTCAGTTGAAAAATGTCACACAAATTACACCCAAAATGAGAACTCTGCAGCAATGCAGTCAAAACAATTCAAATGTCTTCACAATTTCCTCACTAAAGGAAACCGGACACTATATTGGCGACTGGCGAGTGTGCGAGTGATTTCCCGTTGCTCTGGCTCTGCTGTAGATGGGTCACAATTCAACACCGGACCGATGACCACTAAACAATTATTATTAAACTACAGTTACTATTATTCCAAAATTATATTGCTTCAGTAATAATCCCAATTAGATTGCAGTTGTGACACGCTAAATTCTTATTTACGTTGTGTCAAGCACTCATTCACCTTTGCGGGATGATTTTTATTTTTTTGTTTTTGGTTTGTTATGCTTTTTTATTTTTTTGAGAAACGTTGTTTTATTCGTCCCCACTGAGGTGACACCTCGCACAATTATTGTGGATGCGCTTAATCTTCAAATACTCTACTTGCTGGTGTTTTTAAGTAGAAATTCGACAATTTTTAATTGAATTTTTCACGCACTATCGCACTGAAACACACACACGCAGGCGTTTGAACTATATTGATAAAAGCTGCAGAAGGAAAAAAAGTATTCCCATCGATTATCGAGATGTTGGCGCAGACGACCGCACACTGTATAACACGATCAACGGATGAACTCGTAATAAAATGTTACGCTATTGGGCCAGTGCAGAGAATCGCGTTGATGCGTACTCCCCCTCAACACGTACAATTCTATTGGAATTTGGAGCGCAACTCAGAATTTTCATTTACAACAATTTCCAATACGAATAAGCAGGAAGACTGGAAATTATTCTGTGCGTTTTGTATTTGAAATCTGTTATACACTTTGCAGGGGAAATTGCTATAGAAATCTTATTCAAATCTACAAAACTTTTGTTCTAACAATAAAAAAATTTACAAAATATAATGAAATTTAAACACAAGGCCATACAATTCATAATGATTTATTAATATTGATTCTATTTCTTAAATAGTGATTTAAATATTTGAACAGGCAGGTTTGTGACTTTGTGAGTAACAAATTTTTAGAATAATGAATATATAGACAATAACATAATATATAGACATTGCCGCATACACTTTAAAATTCCCATATAATATGGCGCGCATTTGTTAACATTTTTTCTTGAGAGAATATTTAGAATAATGTGCCTTAAAGATTTTGCGAGCTTCAGCTACACAAACACACTTGCGTAATGAGGAGAACAGAATTATTCACCTGTCCCAATTGGAAATTCGATTGGAATATTTCATTTTGACATTTGCTGAAAATACATAAACTACATTTAGGGGTTTTAACTTGTTTCAGTTATAAATAATTCAAATTATCAATTTAGATTTTAACTTATTTAAAGTTGTTCATTTATATATCATTAATTTATTAAATAAATCAAATTACATTTGCCGTTAAATTCAATATTCTAGAATCCGTACTCTCTAACATTATTTCTCAGATTGCGCGCAGGCGCAGTTTTTAAAATTTCCCCTCGTTTTCGAAAATATGTATTGAGAAAAACAATGGTAGTAAATATTTATTTTTATTATTCACAATAATTTTACATTTAATTTTTATTTAATACAAATTTGCTAATACATAAACCCGTTTCAAAATATCCAAAAAGCACGTCCAAATGTCCGCAAAGTATAAAGGCACCTAAAATAAAATTAAACAAAATAAATTACATTGCATGTTCCAATAAATCATTTTGATACAAAATATAATTTTAATTTAGATAACAATTGGTCTGCACAATGTCCCAACACATGTTTTCTACCCTCCTCATGCAAAACTGCAAATGATAAATGACAATAATTCAAGCAGACCCCCACCAGCACCACCCCAAACTACTTATATACTCATGCTTTAAACAGAACGTATATTATATGCGTTTGTAAATATATGACAATGTGTGTACATTAAATTCATTTGGGGGCTAACAAAAACCAGTACACTATAATAATGTGACACACAACAAACAGGCGCATATTATACATACCTACATAAACAGTCAGATCCTTGCCAAACGAATGTATATTATGAAAAAGCTCAACTTCCATCCCCCATACACATTGCCAGAGTGTACGCTTTATATATTCATACTAGCATGTGTATGTATTATACATATATAGAGCAGAGAAAGAAAATGGATCAATGATGTTGCCTAGGCGACTCCACCACCATGATAAATTTCAAAAACTCTTCATGCCCAACCCACCCCGAATGCGCTTGTACTTTTCACCCCTCAATTCAACCGATTCGGGCCCTCAAATGCCGTACACGTACATATATATTTACCATCTCGCACCCTTGTCGTCTCCTTCCTTTCATTCACCACACTCACAAAACTCCACAGCATGATATTGTGCTGGAAAACAGCAATTGCTTATGCTTATCCACAATGTCCCCCCATCGTTTGCTTTCTCTCCTTTTCCATCTATCCTTATGCTGCGAAACGATCTACAATCTACATAAATATAATATATAAAAATGAATGCTATATGTATGTAGCAGCAACATAATGATAATGCGTACATTGGAGCATTAGAAACAGGCCAAAACAATGCGACTGACATGAGCTGGGGGATTAAGTCAACGGCAGTACGTTCATATAGCTAAATCACACCATTTGCGTGTACATAATACGAACACATTAAAGGCAGACCTTGAAAGAGAGCATCCGCAGCAAGGGGTAATACATCTACCCACACGATAGCGTACACCACACATGAATTGTGGTCGGAAAATGAAAGCAAATACTAAAATAAGGTTAAATATCTGACTCTCACAGTGACTTTTCATGTACATGAAACATAAAGGACAATATTGGTATAATAACCCCAACCAGCCAGATTGGCCACCCCAACAAATATTCGACCTAATTCATCTTTGCTATAACATATCCATATTATCCTTTACAAATTGGAAATAATTCACACACACAAACCGGATTATTGGCGTACGATTTCAAATAAAATAATGACAAGACCACTATGTCTTTCATCGACTTTGCAATCAAAAAATTGCCTAGAAAATCTATATCAATCCCCAACCGCACTCCATACACCCCCCCCCTTCATTTATGCAATTGCATGCATACACATTGTCTGCAGCATTTTGTGGCACAGCTTTGAATATGTTTCACGACCATAATATACCACATAGCATAGAGATCATCCTTTCTATATGCATTCAGCAGCATCATTATCCCGGGATTTGTGGGACTGTTAAATTTTGCTCTTCCACACCAGAAATCGCATGAAAACAAAAGATGCCGAAATGTCATCATCATCATTGACATGGCGCAAGAAATGCAATTTGCATGCATATATCTAAACTGAATGCTTTCATTCGTTCTACCCTCCCTCGTTCGCCCTCTTGTTGCTTATAAACTGTGCTCACTACGGGGTGGTGAATCATGAATGCGGGGTGTACTACAATCTTATTTATTTGTCTGATGGCCCCAGCAACGTATAAGATCAATACCCTCGACTTGATTTTTCTCGACTTATTTTAACAACCCCTATATCGTTATATTATACATGGTGGTTTAGTGAATGTTTGTCTAGAAAATAAGATTATTTATAATTAACACAGACTTAAATTGTTAAATCCAAAGCAATCGGATTTTAATTAAAAGATTAAAATTGTTATCCTTAAAAAAAGGATTTTCCTTATTATCTTTCCATTGTACACCCAGTATATTTTGTACAAGCACCCCCACACCCTTATAAGTGAACTACATATCGATGTGATTGGAAGATAGCGCCCTCGACTTGTTTCTTACCCAAAATTTATATGCGGCTATTCCCAATTCCCCAATGCAGCCTTGCAGCGTATGCACCACCAAAATGCATTCATTCTTTAGGGATGTCAAAAAGGCCACATTCTCGATTTGCTGGCACTGCAATGTCTGTAAACAAAACAAAGTTAATATACAGTTAAATGTGGTTTTCGATTAGATTTACATTATTTTCTACATTCAATTGACCAATGACAAACTGACACAATGACCTAAAATATTTTCAAGTTTTGTATGTGTCCTGGATTTTAGTTGTACGTACTAAACATTTTAAAATATGCATGCACATGTTTTAGTTGTATTTTTGTTTTTGTACATAAACAATTCACAAGCCATATAAGAGATGTAAGCACACCCAACGCCATCAAGGTCATTATGGGGGAGGGGAAACCGTACATACGAATATATACAAATGAAACGACAATTAAAACGCAGGAAGGAACTTTTCCCTTGTGAGATTATTCACTTGAGTGGATGAGATCTCTTCAGCTGCAGCCTGCAATCATCGTGTGTACGTAGTGCAGCTTGCCAGTAACATAATATATGCATGATGCAAGATGTTTTGTTTTGTTTTTGTTCTTCTTTTTTTGTTATTGTTGTTGCCTTTTTCGGAATTACTGCATTGCAGCACGTAGGCAAATGATAACGAGGTCAATATGATGGTGTTATTCATACGTGACATTGTTGATGTGGCCGTATGTACACACGTCGGACTACATTGCCGAGAATTGCGGTTATCAGGAGAGTGCTAACAAATGCGAAATTTAACGATAATTTAGGTATTGATTGAGTGCATTTTTTTTATTATTTCTTTACTAATTTTTGCCAATTACGGTGTTATTGATTCAGCAATTTTCGGTTTTTTTTTTAAATTGGGAAGATATTTGCGTAATAATGTATTAAGAATCAAAGGATTCATAACTATTACTCTAGAATTTAGGTTTTACCTCAAGTAAAACATGAATTGGATTGATTTTATATATGTAACTAAACATGCAACAAAGATCAACGCAACTTCTTTCTGATTCTGATAATTGGCAATTT
This sequence comes from Sylvicola cinctus, assembly GCA_963854165.1. NCBI lineage: Eukaryota > Metazoa > Arthropoda > Insecta > Diptera > Anisopodidae > Sylvicola > Sylvicola cinctus. The sequence continues at coordinate 27,167,913 of OY974083.1, read as the reverse complement.
TTTTGGTTCTTCTATTTTAAGAAAGGAAAATTTAAAAACTTACAAAATTATGAGTTAGGAATATGAGAATTGACAACGATAAGAATGAAAAAAAGAATTAATATTTTAAAATATGGTCTTACGCATTTAAATAAATATAATAGAAACTCACCAATCAAATTAGGCTTTGGCAAATTTAAATTATCCATAATCTCAACAAACTTCTCCAAAGTTTTTGTTAGTCTTGGATTAAACTTTTTCTCCTCGCCCACAGACGTCACCGTCTGTCCCTTGTAATCATGAGCCGGATAAACACTGAAATCATCAGGCAGCGTGAAAATCTGCTGATGCACAGAATTGTACAAAGTACGAGCGTCACCCTCCTGAAAATCAGTTCGTCCACATCCGCGAATCATAAGTGCATCACCAGTGAACAGTTTTCCTTGCTCGGAGATAACATAGGTCATGCAGCCAGATGTGTGTCCCGGAGTTGCAAGGGCCTTCAGGATATGTCTGCCGAATTTCACAATATCACCGTGTTTAATGTGAATGTCGGCTTTAGCCCCACTTTTATCAGAAATGACACTTTGCACATTCGGTATAAGTTTCTTTAGGTAACCAGTTCCAGTTATGTGGTCAGCGTGCATATGAGTATTCACTAAAGGGTAGAAACAACTCTTATTAAGAAATTCTGTTGCAATAGATAAACTTAAAAAAAAAATTAAACGAAACTTACTCGCGTACTTCAAATTGAATCCCAGCTCTTCAATAAGCTTAGCATCTCGTGTAGCATGCTCCAAAACCGGATCTATAAGAACAGCGTCTTTGGTACCCACATCAGCCAACAAATACGTGTAAGTGCTGGATACTGGATCAAAAAGCTACGAAAATGATTTCAAATTATGCATTGGAATTGTGCGCATACAATATGATGTTATAAGAAATATTATTACCTGCCTGAAGAAGAAGTCATTGGAGTTAGGAGCTGTTGGTAATGTACTCATTTTACAAGAAGTTTTATAAGATTGTGATCCAATGCTGATGTGTGGTGGAATGAATCTACTCAGTGAGCAACTTGTTACGCCGAGTCTTATCTGATATAAATAGTCAAGAAGTACAACCAAGATTAATTATAATCAACAAAATGCTTTCAAAAATCGTTTCGCGATGACACACAAGTTAAATTAAAGCTAATCTTTTACAAATAGAAAAAGGAGCACAGCCACTAAATTTAAATTCAAAAAAACCGTCTTATCGGTTTTACAAAATAATCGCCAAATTGAATTATCTCCTTTAATTAGATAATGTTAATAGAAAATAATTGATTGAATAAATTTTAACAACATTGCCTGCTATTGTTTCATCAGAATTTAGATGGTGAAATATTAAACTACTGGCCACTTGTTACTTTACAAAAATTTGACATTTGAGAAATATGTTAGCACGTATATACATTTTTTTATTAGGGTTTTAAAACTAATTTATTTTAAAATTTAGACGAAATTTACGGTTAACATATTGTGGAATATTTTCTGGATATTTTTTTATTAGTTACAATTTAATCACATTAGCAGTATTTAACATAATATTATTATGTATTAAGTTGTACTTATATTGATAGAAGTTTCATTAAAATTTCAGCAAAATATATATAACTTAACTCTTATTACGCTAATATAACAAAAGAAATAAACAAGTGAATTTCGCAACATATGTAATATATATATGGAAGCACTTTGTGTAATATATATAATGCTCAAATCATATGAAAAAAAATAGACTGTTTAACATTAAATTAAATTAAGGGCGGTGCACACGATGATCCATGAATGATACAAAACAATCCTTTTCTTTCATATTGTATGCACCATTTTATGTTGCGTAACTTATAAAAATATTATCTTTGAGAAATCTAGAATCTAAAAAATAATCTAGAAAATAATCAATATCGTTGCAACGAACCAACTTAAGTATTATTGTATATTTATATGAATGAAATAGTATGTACTACATATGTATTAAAAGCAAAGAGGTTTGAGATAAAGTTTTAAATTTTCTGTGAAGGCTGTAAGTCTGTAGAGCAAAGAATAATAAAGTAGACACCGGTTAAAAAATATTGAACAATAACTTTTATATGAAAAAAAAATTAACAAAACCAAATTAATTGTATTACAAAAATGCTGTGACTTAATGTCTTATAATCATTATAAAAGTATTCAGAGTACGCGCGTACCTGCAGATGCCATATTTACGGACACATATTAACATATATATAAATATCGTGTAATATATATAATACATGATTCACACGTCATGTTAAACAGCTGTTTGTTCGCTGAAACTTTGAAATGCTGATAACTGATTGCTGCCTGTTTCAATATAATTTAAAGAATTTCCAATTCAGTGAATGAGTTGTGCTAGTTAGAAGCAAAGGAATTCATTCTTGCAATACTTTAATCGGAATTCATGAAAGTAAACGCCTGTAAATGGCATACGTGAGCCACGCCAGATATCTGTGAGGCAATCTGTGATCTATTTACTAAGCATTAAAGTGGTTGAGATATCTAATTATGTAATTTAAATGTATGCGAATTGTAACTAAAAATATTGCTCGGTTATATACTTACCCCAGCTGTACAAGTGCCAAGGACTCACAATTATTATTTTAATTGTTGCAAAAAATCTATTGTATCTAATATTAATAGTTGACTTGTAGAACACCAGTGCCATTAAAGTTATACAGATTTTAATTAATAAAGAATGCAGTGCTTCACTAGAACAGCTGTAAGGAGGACATCCAGCCTTGTAAGCAAATCTCTGTCATCTTCCACAGTGCACACAAAGAGATTTGTTGTGAAAGATCATTATGATTTTGATCAGAAGGTTCGTCCATTATTTTATATAATCAATGCCCATTAATGATGCTTATTCGTTCATTACAATGCAGGTAATTAACAGCGACATACCAGTGATTGTAAATTTCCACGCGGACTGGTGTGAACCATGTAAGCTACTTAGTCCCAGAATGGAGGAACTAATTGAACCCCTCGATGACATTGATTTGGCTGTGATTGATGTCGACTCCAATCCCGATTTGGTGCAAACCTTTGAAGTAAAGGCAGTTCCGGCTGTGCTGGCGTTCAGAAATGGTGTCGTCGTTGACAAATTTATTGGCCTTGTAGACGCTACGATGATCGAAAATTTAATTAACAACTTAAAAAGGAAAAATGGAAATGGAAAATCGTGATATGTACTAATAAACTTTGCGTCTTCATAATATAGGGATCAATATACACATATTAAGGATTTTATGTTTAAATAACTGACAACGTGTGAGATGCAATTGGTAGTCCTTAAAATTATTGCCGTAACACAGACAACTTATTTTGCTTAATATTTTACTGTTAAATGTATTTAAATTTATTTAATTCAAACCCATATATATTTGCCTGTTATCTAACAATTTTACGTTATTAAATAATAAAAAAAAAAATCAATTTTATGGTTAACATATAAAATCCAATTACATTCAGGCGTCTTTTTATTGAAAGTCATGTGTGAATTGCGATTGTCACTTGCCACTTTCCGCAAGCACATACTCGACACAATTTTTAAACCATCATGTATGTATACATTTTTACATGGAAAGCGTTTTCTGTGGGAAACAAACGGTCTCCAAGATTATATCAGAAATCAATATTACAATATAAGTTTTTAGTTTTTAAAGAGTTCGCTCCATTACATAGAATGGGTGTTATATGGCGGAAGATATCATACAGGAAGCACTGTAAGATGAAATAGGTTTTTATTGATATTATTTAGGACATAAGGAACAAAAATAAATTTAACGTTTGCATTGACTGCTAGTTAAACAAATCAATATCGAATAATTTTAAAATCAGAATTGTGTCTCAGTCTCTCAGAACAAGAAAACTAAGCATAACTTCCGGCTGTTCTTTCGGACTTGCGTCACAGAGTTTAAATTAAAACACATTTCTTTTTTTTAATGATTAAATTTGATGTCAGTATTTTAAATCGTTTTTTTTTATTAATGTCTCAGTTTTTATAATTTCTTGAAATATCTTAAAATTTAATAATAATATACAGTAATTAGAACATTAAAATATATTGTTATTTAATTAAATTATTTGTAATTTATACTCCACATTTGTGTGTGTGTGTGCATTTTTATTCTATTTTCTTGTTTCAAATTAATTCAGTCTAATTTTTTAAGGCAACATGAGAGCTTCTTTTTCCATTGTTTTTTAATTATTAATTTTACTTTTTATTTATTTACTAGTATTTCTTTATCCAGAAATTAACAATTTGAAGCGCGGTTCTGCAAGTACAATATAATAATTAAACACTCGTTGCATATTCAATTTTTTCAAATAAGAACTTAATTTTATAAATTACAAAAAATTTAGATCACAAAAGAAATTAATTTTAAAAATTTTCCACACACATTCCACGAACAATGAAACATTTTTTGCCCTTTAATTTTGCCCGGAATGTTTTACTTTAAAAATTGGTTTTACGTTTCATTTAAACCTAAAATTATTGTTACAATTTTGTATGTGCGGAAAACTCCATTAAAAGCTGTTTAATTATAACTGCATTTCACTATGTTTATTAAATATTTTTGAATGAGGGTGAAACTTGAAAGCGACATTGCGTAGAGGGATGATTGTATTTAATGTGAATTAAACCGATTAAAACTACACTTTGACACTTTGAAGTTAACGTGACGCGTTTTTATATTTTTAATTAAATTTAAGATTTATTTGATTCAATTGTTTATCTATTGGCTTCATTTTTTATACAATAAATTAGTTAACTCATTTGTTTTATTCCGAAGTAAAAAAGTGTTTATTTAAATTAAATTTGAAAAACTGTTTCTACCTCCATTTCTTCAATAGTTATTTAAATTGTATCATTTAACTAAATAATTGTTCAACTAACTATATTTACATAATAACTTTTATATCAAGAGAATAGCGAGAGTAAAAAGAAAATATTAACAATGTAATTTAATATAATTAACCGTACCGTAAGTATTTACAACAAAGTCTAATCACTTGGGCAATTTATAGAAACAATTTTGCACGCTTTTTTCCGCTGAAAGCTCATATTTGACATCACCAACTTCTTCCTTTCCTTCATCATCATCATCATCATCATCTTCCTCTTCTACTATCTCCTCATCGTCATCCTCATCATCTTCGTCTTCATCCTCATCATCATCATCGTCGTCGTCATCATCATCATCTTCTTCTTCTTCTTCTACAACGGTGTCTTCATCATCCTCGTCGACAGTTTTACCAATTTTATAACATTGACTATCATCATCATCCTCTCTTTTATTATCTTCAATATCATCACGATCTGACTGATTTTCTTTCTCAACAACTCTAACATTATGCTTCATTTCCACTGGTCTTTCACTACACTCAACACTTAACATTTCCAACGGTTCCAACAATTCAGTCATGTCTATATTCAATTCCTCTTCATTAATTTCAGCCTTTGACAATTGCACAATTTTGATGCGTTCATCCGCACCCAGCGCATTGTACTCACGCACTCCACTCTCACCCACCGGCACAAATCTTTCACCCATTTGTATGAGGAACAACGTTCGATTGACATTAGACCGAAACAACGCATCGGGATGGTTGGGTTGCCAAAAGTGCACAATTACACCAACCATACCCGCAGTGGGTTGCCAATCCTTCCACGATGAACGGCCACCAGTCGCACGCATTTTCTCATTCGGCCAAATCACATCAATGCGACGACCCATGTCCAAACAGTCATAAATTTCACTAGCATCAACAATTATCACCTTTTTGTTGAGCGCAATTTTTGGCAAACTCGGAAAATCATCCGACTCTCTGACATTTTGTCGCTCCTCCGATTTTGCTTTTCGCTCACCACAGACGGACAATTTTTTACTGGCACCACTACCCATGGCATGTGCCAAATTGCCGGACGATAGGGAGCTTACGTGTGCTTTCGATGGCTGTGTTTGTGCTAAACTCAATCCAAACTCAATGTTGAGCTGTTCCTTAAGACCTAATTGTGCCGCCGAAATAGCCTCTTTGCTTAATTCACGACTACTGCCTCCAGCTGGAGAGGCTGAAGCCGGCAGTGTTGCACGTCGTTCATTTTCACGATTTACTATTGTGTGTTGCTTCATTGTGTAGCGTTCGCGAACACTTTCACGTTCTTGTTCACGTTCCCGATTCAAGAATCCAGCCAAAAGTGTGGTTGACGACGGTTTTCCCATGCTCGCTAAACTTCCACGATTGCCAGCACCAGATAAGCTCTGACTTCCATATGAGAGGGTTCCAGTTGTACAGGACAATGTGTTGTTAGGTGTTGGTGCATTACAATAAGATGATGCTCCTGGAATATCGCATTCATGCTCAAGACTTGCACTGCCACTGCTGCATCCCTCACGACATCGCTTTCGAATACGTGTCCATGTGGCATACGCCATGTTGCGAAGCTTTTCCAGACTGGCGGATCCACCTATAATTGAACACAGCTGACTGTTTGTCTCGGCGTAAGATGTTGTCAAAGGGGACACATAAATGGGATAACCAATTGGTTGATCACACGATGAATTGATAATATTGCGGAGTGCCTGTTTTGCATTTTGTATACTTCCACGTTCTGGATTGCGATTTCGCAAATATATGAGTTCTTGCTGTTGACCAGCCCATAAACCACGCACACACTCACGATTCAGTTTTATAACACGAAATGAGAGAAATCGTTTCGTTAAACGTATCACACGATATTCGTCGGACCCGTCCTCCATGACGTGTCTCAAGGCAAGAAGATTTGGTGCACCACGTAGGACAGCGCTACGCCACAATGGATCGGCTTCATGTGATATGACCAGGTTTTTAGAGTGATTGCTGATTGCTTCGTAAAGGTCGGCCGGATTTGAATACTCATCTGGACAAAGAAAATGATCTTGGTGCAGTTTTAAGGACATTTTTACAGCGGGTGCGACGACACCGTGCAATAAATCCATGTCAGCAAACACCCACTCATCACGGGCAGATGTAATGCGAAAGTCTCCCTTGAATAAAGCATGAAGGCCGTGTAGAAAGAATTCAACTCCAGACAGTGAACGATGGCTGGCTGTTGCCAATGTTCGCCTGGCAAGAAGTCCCAACGCTAACAGCAGAGAAATGAGTGGAGACTCTCGACCCTATTTGAGATAAATACTTGTTTTAAATGATCACTAGCAAAATTTTTCCAACTGCCTCTTACCAATTCAATGTTTTCATTTTTCACGTCGTTTTCTTCTGACTCATCTTTCACCTTTCCAGAGTATCGTTTCTTACTGCTACCATCCTCCTGTTTTGTTGTAGCAGTAGCACCACTAGCCTGTTCCTGTTTTTTGGCTTCATCCATCATTTGGGTACGTTTTTCAACACAAAACTGAATCCAGTCTATATAGACGGCACAAAAACTAAATCGTGTGATACCTGAGGCACGGAAATCAAAATCTTCGTCCAGATTATGATTAAAAATGGGATCCAAATCAACGAATTTATTATTTAATGACGCAAGTGAATTCTGAATAATGGGAGAGTTAAGCCATTCGATTAACTTGGGTGATTTTATTGTGTAATAGATGATGCTCTGAAAAAATATATAAATTTAAATATAAAGCCCTAAAATTTAAATAACACACCTACCTTAACATAATAGTTTATCAAGACTTTTCGAAATTCGAACACTTGCAATGTAGCAGTAGCCAAATTGTCCGATATTGAATAGCCCTCCAAAACATACTGAGCAGCAACAACTTGCCATGCCAACCATCTTGTGGAAAACATCGCATTTGCACTTAACATGCGTGGCAAATGCCCAGGGGAACAACAACAGCATCCGTCGTTTTCCTCAAGTCCTTCCGAGATGGCTTCTACTTCACGCTGCTGACAGTAAGTACCTCGAAATTCGAGGCCACGCATTTGGAAAGTACACAATCCATTACCAAATTCAATTATGTGAACCAAGCAATTAAGATAATCGGATGCTAAAACTGAATAAATAAAAATGCAATTAATTAGTGTCGTCTCTAAAAACTGGAATCTTGATTATAAGCAATTAATATCTTAAAACCTACCAAAACAATCACCCTGGCTGACGCTACCCCATCTGCCCAATAACAAATCACCACACAGGGAATGCTGTAATGACCGCGTTAAATGCTCATAAAAAATGCTATTGAGGTTATTGTCATCTGCTCCTAAATCCCGTTCCAATTGGGAGCTCAATCGCGTATTGGAGTGATCAATTCGTTTAGTATTATAATCCCTCTCCCAAAATTTTGTTGGTCGCACGTATGATGTTAAGAAAATAGCACTTCCTGAAAAAACAATTATATTTTGGATTAAAATGAAATAATATTATTAAAACGAAAAAACTCACCTAAAAATGGATAGAGCGGCGTCGACAGACAGGCACTTACCGCCGCCTGACAAAAGAGCATCGCCGAGTGTGGCACACTACACGGTTGTGCAAATGCATGAAATGCTGATCCCCATGTGATTTGCCAAGGTGCAATATAAGTAACAATGAATTGCATCTTCAACAAAAATTCACACACTTTTTTAAATATGATTGACACCAAAAAGTAATTCATGAGGAACGTCTCATTGGCTGAGCTGAAATCAAATCTGAAGAACAGCACAGTAAACACCACAATCAAATACTGACTCGCTGGATCCGAGTAACAGCATCGAATGCATTTCAAGCCACACACAACAACAATTGCCGTCCCCAAATGCAGTCCGAATTTGTCGATGATTTGTATCGAGTCGGCAGTCAGCGAGGATAAAAATACCAGCGGATAGAGAACGTTGCGCTCCAAGAAACACAAATACACATAAGTGCTCTCAAACCACATAATCTTTGTGGCGTCTTTTGGCTCAAAATGTCCATGCTCATTTTGTTTCAGGAACGGAGTAGAGAAACACAGCCATGGCAAATGTTTTCGCATCTGTGGTATCACGTAATGTAAAAGGAAGCCCAAAACAGCAGCAGCTGTATGCAAGACTGGATTGAGATCTGGTTGCAGTACCGTAAAGACGGTGCTACAGTGTAGTCCAAGAATAAAAATGGCAAGAATACAACAGATGAACAAATCATTCTTGAGGCGTGCATTCACTGTGCTTTGTAATTTTTTCGGTAGAGGATCATTTAAATCGTCCTGCGTACTATCACCAGTCTCGTTAAGAGATGGCTCCTTTTCATCCTTCACATTCGATGATTTTTCATCATCTTTGGAGGTACCATCCTCTGGATCCTCTTCATCATCATCTGTGTGTATCACTAGGCTGGACTTTATTAAACTCCAAATGCATGAAAAGTCACTGGAACTACGTGACAAATGATAGCCCACCGATATCAAGAGTGCACAAAATATTGAAAACAATATGTGTTGCGATGCTCGTTTCTCTGATAATCCACCAAAAGCTGGACCATACAAAACGAGGCACCCGATTACCGATCGGATGACATTTACTATGGAAGATGGTAAACTGCATGATGCATTACCACCAAACACATGCATATCCAATTGCTCCAGGATATACATCATAAAAGTATTAATTTGTGGAAAAAAGCCCAAACTAAACAAGACCGGTAACACGAGTAGCACTATAGTCAAAAGATACTGTACAACGCCGAAAAACTCGGAAGGTATCACATTTATGCCATAAATCATAACCAGATCGGTTCCGCTTTGCGCTGACTTCTCCGATAAATGATAAGCGAGTATTAATAGAGATGAACACAGGCAAAAATAAATGGGACGAGAGTAAGCAACCGTCTTATTAAAGCCATGAATTGGCGAGGCAGCATCCGGCTGGACACTTTTCAGCAACGAGTACTGACTCCCAGCAATAACAAGACAGAAAATAAATGCAAAAATGTCCTTGTAAAAATGCAAATAAAGGATCATGGCACCCAACACTGACACTAGACTGCCTAACAGAATTGCAACAATGGCTTGCATCCATCCCAAGTCCCGATCAAACAATGCCAACAACTGCAGACGATCCATGGCAATTTTGAACTCACGACGTCCAAAAAAATTGATCGGAAACTTATACAGTCTCTTCGGTTGGACCTGCTTCTCCGGTGGCAGAGAATAATGGCGCCAGTAGTCACAAAGCAATGTGTCTCCGAACTCCATGCGACTCATATTCATAACAGCCGCACTCGGTAAACTAATGTCTTGTGACATTTTGCCAATCGATGAAAGATGGTCTTCCATTAACTCCTCAATTGAGAGGGTATTTGTGGGAATCTCCTGAATGTCAATGCCATCCAAATCTGTGGAATTACTCTCCTGATCATTCCTAGAGATGGCTGCTGAAGAATTTATTTGGATAATATTAGTTTGTCGACGATTTCGCGTGGATCGTCTGATTTTCGGTTGAAAATGACGCTCCAATCGGTTGCCGTCCATTACGGCGAATGAGCGACGTGGTCCATTTGATGGCCCGCTAGTGGATGGGCCACCACTATTACCACTGCTGTCACTTTTGTGTGCATTGTAAATAGGTAAAATAGGTGGTGGAATTGCACGTGTCAATGGATGTGATGGGTTCAGTGTACTTTGTAGCGCAATCCATTCTCCTCTTGCCTGATTATAGATCTCCGCTTTGAAGCGATCACAATCAAAGCTACCAGCACTGTAACGTCTTGACGAAGAGCCCGACACTGATGACGGCCGCTGCGATGACGACGTCTTGACAACAACTCCTAAATGCCGTACTGTTGGTGCAGTGGACGATGATTCCTCAGATTCCAAGTTGTTTAACTCTCGCTCCAGGTCACGTATGTGTTTACTTATACTCGTCTTTGGGATGGCTCCCAAACTCTTGGCAGTCTCCTTTTGGTCTACATCTCGTTTGGTGTCAGCCATCTTGGATGAACCCTCACCTGGATTGTAGGCCTCCACCGAATCAAACCATATATTATGGCCATATGCTTTGTCTTGCACTTGCAGTAACATATCCTTGGAGCTTGCACTTGCTTGTTCACAATCACTGGATGGACACCCCGAATCTTCACTCTTATTATTACCATTGTTATTGTTATTATTATTAATATTATTATTGTTAGGATTCACCACTACATTATCACTTTGTGCTTCTTTGTTGACTTTTTTCTCAGGCAGTATCACCTTTTTTGTTGTTAACGGTGACAACAATGGTGATCGGGAACCATTGTTTTCCGTGTCTGAATCCGTTGACTGTGTCCTTGGCCGGTCAATGTCCGACTCACTTTCAGGAGTGTGCCTTGGACTATCATCTGAGTCATCATCGTCATCATCGGTATCCTGATCCAACACAAACTTGTCATGCGTACACTTTTCATCAATTTGTTCCACAATGGGATACACCTGATCATTTGAAGTGTTACCAGCGTTGCCCTTGTTAGGAAACAAATTCAAATGAGGATTCCGAACTAAGCATTTGCTGGGTGGTGGCAAGGCATTCGTTTGTGGATTCCTAATTGTCTGACCACCACCAATCACCTCAATACTATTAGGATGCGGTGACAAATTGGACACGGAGACGGGCGGACATGAAATCTCAAGAGCGGCACTTTTAATGCGACGCACATGTGGCGTCAGTGTCAACACAAACTGTTTGCCGTTCGCTGTGTTAGAATGCCTTCGCATCCGCGACGAACCAGCAGCCGCCATGCTGCTGCCTGTAGGCAAATTGATAGCTGACATTGTGGAGTTGGAATCTTTGCGCATAACGCTAGGCTGGTGGATGAGAAACACCTTGCCACCATTTGCAGCGCTCTCCTGCGGTATGGGTTTTATTGTGAGTTCAGACTGGGTATAGTTGTGCTCCAGATAAAATCCGGACGGTGGCAGGCAATGATAATGTGGCGGATTTTGTGAGTATTGTCGTCGTCGTTCGTCATTTTTCAACTGAATATGATGATCATCGTCATTACTTTCGGAGCTGCGATATCGTTGTAGCTTATATTTATCAGACGAATCTGGATTGTATACCATTCCCAAACCAATTTGATCCGAATCCAATGAAATCTGACGATGAAGTTTGTTGCGGAATCGGCGACGTTTCTCCTCCTTGGAAACGACAGCCGCATAACCACCAGTGCTTATTGACTTTGGCACCACCGAGGGTTGTGTGGCAGTGGCCCCATGCCAATCAGGTATCGCTGTGGTACTGGTGTTTGAGCTACACTCCTCCTGCATGTACTGCTCAATGGAGCAGTCGGCGTCACCACTGCCACCGGCTTTTGCGATTTCAAAACTCTCCTCCTCGGAAATAGGACTGCGTTTGTGCGATGTGTCTTCTGATTTACTTTTGATTTTCCAGGAACGACGGTGACCAGCCATTTGACATAATTCGGCGCAGTGCGTTTGAACGGTAGAACTTTGGAGTGCGTTATTATTTTTAGTGTGCATTGCAAGGCTGTCACTGGATTCAGAGCTGTTTTTTCGATGGACATCCACTTTAAGATCTGAGAAAATTTTAAAGAACACATTTAATGACCATAAAAGAAAATAAAAAAATTAATTTTACCAATCATGCTTGCTTCTTCCTGGAAATCAAATGAAAGTACACTGTTGGCATGACTGACACCTTCACTGTGACGTTCTCCTGATCCCCGGGAGGGTAAATCAGTGGCGCCAATAACTTGCATTTCAATTCCTCCATCGTCATCGCTATTTGCACAAATGTAAACAATTTTCGGGTATAAAAACAAATAAACAATTTGAGAGGTTAATTTTAAATTTACCCAGTTGTTTCTTTAAGAACTTTAACATTCTTGCGAAGGCTGTTGTCGGACATAGACTGGGCATGATCGTACATTGTATGGAGTGCATAGTTGGCAATTTTCAAAAATGTAATGAGGCCAGCTGTCACTACGCAATACAGGATCCATGTTGTGTAAGCTGTCGGAAAGTACTGAAAGTGTTCCAAAACATGAGTACCAACAATTTTATAGGTATATTGAGTGGCACAAAACTGTTGTGCAAATAAAATATCTAAGAATAATAATAATAACAACATGATAATTAATAACCTACCAAATAAACAACAAACGGTGTACAAAGCAGATAAATCCACAAGTACAAGTGTACGGCATTACAGAATCGATTTTGATGTGGATCATAGAACCATCCTCCCGTCAGCGAAGCCCAAACGCCTTGGCGAAGTATTTCCAAGGTTTGTGACCCCATTTCCTACCTATCATTTCACCACCATGTCACTACACGCAGCTCTAGAGCGAATTTTACACGCACACCACCACCAGTACTGCGTGTACACTTGTGCAAGCCTGCACTACACGTATATTGTTGAACTGCAATTTTTCTCGAAATATGACTCAATTCTTTGAAATTTGTGTGAACTTAGCAATTTTATTGATGACTGAATGCATCAATTGCATTTAGTGCACACTTTCAGTTATCATACTAGATTGCGAACACAACGCAAACCAATTTAAAAACATGAAAGTCCTTCAAGTTATATTAACTATTATCTAAATATTGCGCGTACTGTGTGTGCGTGCGGAAATCGAAGTTTTTGCACAAAACAAACCTACTTTTCTTGTCGCTTATTAGACCGCTAGCACTTTACTGATTGCATCGATAATTCGTCGGTGATTTTCCTAAATTATTTGAAACCCATTCAATTCCGCAATCGCACTAAACTTTCAAATTACAATTTGTATTTTGGAAAAATCACACATTCTCTTGATTTAATTGCACACTGCGTCTTGAAACAAGCTGACCAATTTGAAAGTTCTACTGATAAATGACAGTTGACGTAATGTCAAAATGCCATTTGTCTAATTTGCACTTTGCTGTACAATTTCTTTACGTTTACGAAAAATCCCTAAAATATCCCAATTCGTATAAAAGTCAAATTCCGTAGGTAATGCAGTGGCAGTTTTATTGCGCCAAAAAAATTACCTCTTGGATTTTGACCATGCATTCGCATAAATATTATGATTTACCAATCATATATCGTATAATTAATAAAAATAATTTTGATTTATGTTCTGTAACGATTATAGACAAAACTCATAAAAAAACTTGTAAAGATTTTTACATTATAATATATATGTAATACTAATATAATAAAAATAAACTGGTGCACATTATAAATTGACCTCTTTTGTTCATTTGAATCGATTCCTGTGTACACGGATGTATCAACTTATTTCTTTGATTCCAGTAAATACTATCATAAATAAATGTAATGTGTTAATGAAAATAATAATATATAAATAATAATGAATACAACAGATCTACCTTGCAATTTTTAAATTTTGACCTTGAAATGTATAACAAGCTTTTGTATTTTGTCATTAGCTACAACAATGAGCTGTTGAGTAAGTTTCCTGGTACACATATAAAATGAGCATTCCCTAGAAAAGCGGAAGGATAATTTTTGGGAATATAATACAGTTTTGTTAAGAATATCTTTAAAAATAAACGGTTTTAAATGAACAAAATCATCGGAGCCGTTTTTAAATTCCTGTATACAGTTAACAAAAAAGCCTTTTTAGCTTGAAGCATCCATCTGACTTCGATAAAATGAAAAAAATATTCTTTGTTTGTTCGTTAATATTTTAATTAAATACTTCATACAAATTGGTCTAGCATTTTTGAGGATTGGGTGTGAGAAGGGTGTCCATTTTTTTCCGAAAAAGTCGGGAATGCAAGAATTTGTATATCGCCTTCGGTAGAATATAATTTTTTTTGAAATTACTTATACCAGACGTTTTCTGTTATCAAATAAAAACTTATCAGCAATCAGTTAAACAATAAATTTATTATGCTGCACAATCTTTGTCGCTACGGATTTCGTAATATAAATTATTCCACATAATTCATGATGAAATTGAAAAGGAGACAAAATTCTGATATTCAATCTGCAGCGCCGGCGAGAAATTGTTTGTTTATAAAATACATATAGAATATATCATACGTTCCCTTATTTATTGTTAGTTCAATAGTTGTTTATTTTGAAGTTCTCTAAAATGATTATTCAAATGACTCAAATGACCTCATCGTCAATGATTGTTTATATTATTTATATTTCATTCCACATGTTGATATGCTGCTGGTTGCGTGAATATGTGGTAAACGTAATAAACCGAGTGTTCTCTCTAGTATACGATTGTAGGATAATTCAAAACCCATACAACTGCCTCGACTGTGTGAAACATTTGATGTGTCTCAATTGCCATCCGATAACGTGTCAGAAATCAACGCGTCGCGCTTTCAAGTGGGAGTAAACCGCGTCACACGCAGCTTTAAATTGAAATTTAATTTGATAAAATAATAAGTGTCGTTTTTGTTTAAAACATAGCAGTCATTAGAAGTTTTGTTATTATGTGTGTGCTTGTTGAAAATAACCAGTGAAATAAAAATAAATCAAAAAAGCTTTCAATCAGATGATCAATGCATAAATTAATCAATGAAATCCCACACCAATTAAGCATGACGTTGGATTTTGTGTACTTGAATTGATTCCGCATTATTACGTTCTCTCAATCAGATGCATTAATTCGACTGAAGCTATTGTGATTTTTTATAGCCTTAAATATTAAAAATAGATAAGAAGCAGCTTTTTCGTGCTAACTGCGATCCGTGTGTTTACATTACACGCTTACGCGGATTAACTTGTGCTTTAAATTTCGCGCACACGTTATCGGGCGGCTTCGCAATTCAGTAGTGATTTGTGAGTTGCGCGTTTAAGCACGACAGGCCCACTCTGACCGATTGTAGCCTGCGTTTGTGTTAATAATTGAGTTGTTGATTTTTGCACCTTTCGTGTAAAGTGTGTAAAGACACACATACAAACACGAGGAAAATCAATTGATACGTGCGTGTGGGAAAATTCCAATAGCTCAATTTAACAATTATCAGAGAGTCGTGCAACTTATATACATGAACTATTGTCTATTATACAAGTATTAAAATTACATTAAATCAAAAGCATGAGTGCACAACCCAAAGAGCGTTCAGTCCTAAAGCAGGCTGCCCTTCAAATAACAGCGGGTGGGTCAGCTGGATTTGTGGAAGTATGCATCATGCATCCGTTGGATTTGGTAAAAACACGTCTGCAGATACAAAGCAAACCTGCTAGCGGTGCAGGCAATCAGGTAAGGCGGTTTGATGCCCACAAAACAATCAATTATTATTAATGAATTGAAACAACTAATGCTGATACAATTTTGAGAAAATTTATGAAGAATTTGGATTTTAGGTCTATTTTTTTTCCTTTTCACTTAACATTTATTAAAATTAATTTTAATACAATTTAAAATTTAATTTAACCAGCTTACGGATTTCTTATTCAACTTAAAAGATGTTTATTTTAACATGATACAGAAAATAAATGAAAATGATTCAATTTAATTATAGAACCGCCTGTTAACATTTATATTTTTGAATTCTTTTCATATTTTAGGTGTATGCGTTATACGTTCTTAATACGTAAAAAATGTATAAAATCGTATGTACTTTTATGTGAATCGTTTTGAATTTTACGTATGTATTCGCATTAATTTTTTTTAACGGCGACAGGGAGGGTTAACACGCAACAATTTAAATGCGACTTCAACATATGACTTAGATCTATGTATATTCGTAGTGAGGTCTTTCTATTAAAATATAATTTAACAGTTATATAATATTAAAAACGTTTAGTCAGGTTTTTATCTCGAAATGCTCCATGTTATTTTAAAAAATGCAGCGTTTCTGAGATATTTAATGTAAGTATCTCACGATTTTTAAATGTACCTTTCAATTTTTCGTCTTATTGAAACTGTACCAATTATATTAAAAATCTTTCTCTCAAAAATAAAAGGTTTTCTACATATTAAAAAATTATGACTGCAAGAATCTATATAAGCTTCTGCTTAAGTAGGTTTGCAGTTCAAACTTTCATTACTTTACTTGTAGGTATATTCATAATTTAATATAAATTATGTATTATTATTTAATATAAACACATGTGCATCCAAAGTATATATTATATTAACACAAAAAAATTTTATTATGATTAAAATTATTCTTACTAACTAAATATTAATGCAAGGATTTTTGTTGTTTAATGTGTAGAGTAGACAATTTTTTTAAATGTAATGTGTAAACAACGCTGCGTGTATTTTAATTTTATTTTCTCGCTTATAAAGGAAAGAAAAAACGGACACTACATACTTCAAAAATGGGCTAGAATAAATTGTAGAGGAAAACTTTAAAAAACATTTTTTTTTGGAATGCACGTTACGATAACTCAACCTTTAAATTCTGGATCAGTTCATCTAACATCGAAGACAATATTTAGATTTTTTTTTCCTAGTAATTCGATATTTTTTGTATTAAGTAAATCGGGTTCTGGATGGACACCTGACACTTTTTTTCAAATATACACATTTAACACATCAACCACTTTTTATAAATCAACAGCTGTTATCCAATTGATTATTCAATATTCATAATTTCGCTTACGTATACGTTCAAATTCTTTTAAATATAATACTAAGTAAGAAGAAATACTATTTTGGCAATATTGCTTTATAAATATAAACTAAACTTATAAAAAAAAGTAAATTGCTTATACATTCCTAAACTAAATTAATCAGTAAAAAATAAAATCAACGTTTTTTTTCATTAGTATGACATGACGGACTATGAACAAAAAAAAAATTATTTAGTTCAAATAACAACAATTTTTGAACACATAAAAACCTTGATGAAATGAAAATAAATAACCTGCATCAACTTTGTTTTTTTGTCGTAGATATTTTAGACGAGATAGTAAAAAAGAAAGGAAAAAATTAATGTAAATAGTAATTTAAAAGTTTGATAGGTTCCGTATTGGCGATTTTTTTGCAATTATAATATGATGTCTATTTTTATATTGATTTAAAAAAATAATCGTGACATCAATAATTGCATAATAGGAATTGAAACAATAAAGTTTTGGGATTGCATATTTTCGTTTCTACAGTTTTTCTAATTCATTCGGTCGAAACTATTACTTTTGTTGTTGATCTTTTCTTTAGTTTTATTCACCACTCACGCTCTCCTCTATGTTTTATAAAACTGTAATTTTAGTATAGACAAACGCATTATTTATTTTTGAGGTCTTATAGTAACAGTTAAATGCAATTATTTAGTTTGCTGCATTTTTTCTAAAATCAAAATCAAAATTACCTTGCAGTTAATTATACTTTATATCAAAAGAACATCTATAACTGACCGTTTTAATTTCCTTAAAAGGTCTACTACAATGGAGTACTTGACTGCTTTGCGAAAATGTACAAAACGGAAGGACCACTATCCTACTGGAAAGGTATAATGCCTCCAATACTGGTGGAAACCCCGAAGCGTGCCTGCAAATTTGTCTGCTTCGAACAATACAAGAAGTTGTTTATGTTCGGCTCCGACAAACCCACCCCATTGACGTTTTCATTGGCTGGTTTGGGCGCTGGTATCACTGAAGCAATTGTCTGCAACCCTTTCGAGGTGGTTAAAGTTAATCTACAAGCCAATCGTTCCAGGTGAGTGTATTTCTGCGTGAAATTAACAGAAACAAATAACAATTACTCGCAATGAATTGAGGCCTACATTTTATTCTCAATACACCAAAAATGAGAGTAAATGCGACATTCTTTGGCAAATAGTGAAAGTCACAAATTTCATAACTGTTCAATATTGAACGGTGGTGTTGGCTGTTGGCTGACGCGGTTGTGTATAGCGAATTCATTTTCAATTGACTATCTCTTTTGTGTTTAAATGTATTGCGTAACTGCATATGCACTGCAGAGTGGGCGAGACACCGACTACATGGAGTGTGACAAAGGAAATAATCAGAAAAGACGGATTCGGTTTCAAGGGCATCAATAAAGGGGTCACCGCTACCATTGGAAGAAATGGTACTTTCAACATGATTTACTTCGGATTTTATCACAGCGTTAAAGAATACTTTCCAGCGTATGAGGTACAATATTTTTCTATAATAAAAATCGTTAAATGCATTTTGGTGCAACATTGCATCATAGGCAATACAGTCAATTTTATATTTAATTTAATACGGACTATGGTGACTAATTGGTGTGTGCTGGCCCAATGGAGCAAAAATGTACATAAAGTTAAACGTAAATATGTAATTTCAAAATGCCTTTTCTTTTAATATTGTTTCCCTCAAAATAATTGCAGTTATTATTTTTTATGTATTTTAATTAGATTGTGTAAGTTTTAACTCCCTGATAATGGAATTATTTATTGAACTGCAATTTATTAGTAATATATTTTGGGAGTGTTGAGTGGCAAAAGCCCAAGGTCACCTCGTTCAAAAAATGATATGTCCCAAATTTTGGCAACTTGCCATAAAAACTTAACTGAAAAGATTTAATCGGAGTGTAAGAAAATGAAAGTTTTTTTTCTGGTTCATGTTGATTGTAGGTACTTAATGAACGAGAAAAGTTTTCGTGTTTGTTAAATTTATGCACGTTTCATTCATTTAAATTATTATGCCCGTTGTTTATTAACTTTTTGTATGCATGGACTGCAGTAACTGTGTTGATGATTCAATCACGCTCCTACTTTGCATTAGTTGTATAGCTACAGGTGATCTGAAATCTCGATTCATGCTGCAAAACTTTTTTATGAATTATTACCAAAAAAAAATCGTGCTTTCGAAGATAATTACATCATCTTTTTGTTCTTTTTATTTACATGATTTTTTTGATTTTTTCCTGATTTATCTTACACAAATTTTCTAGGACCACACAAAGGAGTTCTTCCGGAAAGTATTTATTGGTTTCACATCTGGTACCATTGCATCAGTCGCCAATATTCCATTTGATGTAGCTAAGTCAAGAATACAGGTAAAATAATTGTAATTTTGCTGTAGTTTGGCAATATCCTGATCTCTTATATTTAGGGACCCCAACCAATACCCGGTCAAATCAAATACAAAGGCACATTCAGTTCAATGGCGATTGTGGCGCGTGAAGAAGGTTATGCCGCACTCTACAAAGGTCTGCTACCAAAAGTGTTGCGCTTGGGACCGGGTGGTGCCATCATGTTGCTTGTCTTTGAGTACGCCTACGAATATCTTCAGCAGAAATTCCCATAAAGAGCGAGCTTTTGTCGTAAGTTCAGTTGCAGTTTCACCGAATGATTTTTTTTTTGGGAAATGAAATTGTAAAGAAACATGAAATAAAGAAGTGGAGGCAGAAGATTAAACGTGCTACACATTTTAAAAATTGAGTTTTCATTTTTTATTGTTTCTTTATTTCTGTTATAATTATTTACACGTAAATGTTGTTGCTTCATCGCGCCTTCCGCTTTGTCCGGACGTGCACATTTTGTGTGTGTGCGGGATGGTTAATCGGATAGTTATGTCGATGTGTATACTCGTACTATAATTGTAAATCAACGCAAAAATAATTCAATTTTGGAATTCAAAATTTTATTGCGGTGTGATTTTTTTGATGTTCGATTTTTTTTTTTGTAATTTCTCTCTCGTGACAACTGTAGGTTTTCTATTATTAATCGATTTTAAAATAGTTGCACTGAATGCTGATGAAGTTTTAGGATACTTGATTTCTAAACGGGGAACTGAATAGAATTACAATAATTTACAAACCAAAAAAAAAAGTTTAAATAAAAAATTAGGAAATAAAGCTAAACTGAACAATCTAGTAGTAATAACTGGGTTGCTCATGTTCGTAAAAATTGAACGAATTACTAGGATAAATGGTGTGTCCCGCGCTACCGAATGATTGATGATTTGTCACAAGGCCGACATTGCTATGGTGCATTTTGACTACACTGTGGGCTGGACCTGATCCTGAGCTGAACGGCACCTTAGTGTGAAGATGATTGGTGCTGACATCATACTGGAAGTTGTTGTGGCTATTAAATCCTTGTGGGGATTGTTTCTGTGGTGGCAAGTATTGAATGTCAGTGTAGTAGTCTCCGTTTGGTGATCTGCTTGGAATATATTGTTGTGACACAGAAACGCCTTTAGTTGAACTAGATTTCACATCGGATTGCGAGCCTTCAGCACTTCCAAAGTTATATTCTTCTGACTGACTTGAGTCGTATTGACCAGGTTGGTATCCACCATTTTCATTACCTTGTTGCGATGATCCTGAACCAAATTGAGATTGAGCCTCACCACTTCCGAAATTGAATTCTCCTGATTCAAAGTTGTTGCTGGACGAGTCAAAATCTTGTTGGGATGATGATGAATCATCTGAACCACTTTGTTGAGAACTTTCGGATGATTCCTGTGGGGGTGCGGACTCGGATGGTGGTGGTGGTGGAGGCGGTGATCCAGCTGTTGTTCCAGCAGTTGTTGGTATTGGTAGTGGTAAAGTCGCTGGTGCAGTTGCTGGATTAATTGGGGGCAAAGAGGCCAACGTTGGTGCCTGTGGGGCCAAGGACGTTGGGGGTGATTGTGGGGGTGGTGGGGGTGGAGGTGATTGTGGTGCTGGTGGAGCTGGTGGTGCAGATGATGCTGGTGCTGGTGGTGGTGGTGGAGGTGCTTGTGGTGCTGGTGGAGCTGGTGGTGGTGGAGGTCCTTGTGGCATCATTTGTCCTGGCACATCAAACGGAATTGGTAATCTTGATGGTCCTGTTGCTGGCATAATTGGGGGCATTGCTGGTGGAGGTGGTGGTGGTGGTGGTGGTGGTTGTTGTGGTGCAGGGGCTGGTTGAGCAGATGATCCTGATGATAATCCAGCAATAAAGCTAAATGCTGGTCCAAAAATGTTGAATGGGTTTGGTGGTGGAGGTGGAGGTGCAGGGGCTCCTTGTGGAGGCATTGGTTGTGCGGGTGGTGCTGGAGGTGGTGGTGGTGGAGGAGCTGGTGCTTGTGGTGCTGGTGGTGGAGGTGGAGGTGCTGGAGCTTGAGGTGCTGGTGGTGGAGGTGGTGGCGGCACAGCACCAAATGCAGCAAATATATTAAATGGTGGTGCTAATGGTGGAGGTGCTGGTCTTGGTGCTGCGGCAGGGGCAAATCCAGCAAAAATATTATTAAACGGTTGTGCTGGTGGCACGAATGTTCTTTGATTTTGGGCGGCAAACTTATCTTCCAACGCTTTTGCCACACTATTTATTATAAATGCAACAGTTCTTTTTTCACGACCACTTTCATCTAATGCACGCGTAATCCTTTCCGCCGACGCAATGGCAACACACACGCACAGTAACGTGACTAACAGCCTCATTTTAATTAAGTTTTTTTTTCTGATTTATTTTTGTTTTTCAAATGGCTGTTTCGAAATACTGAAGTCGAATATGTAATATACCGATTAAGAATCCGCAAAAGCGCAACCAATTAATTGATCTTGTTCGGGTTGTGTCTAAAATTGAACTGATCTGCTTTGCTGGACATTTGGACCGAGAAGGAATTCGCGCATGTGAATGGCGGCAGTCAACCAACCGCCACAACTAACAGCTTATTGATTCTTGCCTTTTTTCCTCTCCTCATGATTTTTCGGTTCAATTAATATGAAAATGCAAGTCAAAGTCGGGCGGGCAGACGGCGCAAGCTGTGTAGTTTGTTACATGAGGCTTAAAGTTATTGCAAAAAGAATGTAAACTGGGTGGGGGTTTTGTTATGGAAATTTTCGCTAAAAATCGCTTTATTTCAGGTGATTGTGCAGCGGGGTTTGTGTGTGGTGTGTCCACGTAAAGTAGATCAACGTAATTGTGAACTGTGGTGATATTGTGGAGAAGGCTGGTTGGCGTAAACCGGATCAAAATAAGTAATAGTTTTCAATGATATTTTTCACTTTTTATGTTTTTGTTAGTATTTCCAGACACTGTATGCTGTCAGTGGTGAGACGGTTTTGTGGCAAATAACTGGTATTAAGTCGTTAATCAATTTCATGAGAATTAAAATTGAAATTTGTTTCAGCTATATAGCAATCAGTATTGAGGATATTTAAGAGGATTTTAAATATTACAGGTTTTATATAGAACCTGTTCATGTAATCATTATAATACATCGCAGACATTACGATTTTAAATAAATGTTTAGACCACTGAAGTTACGAATGTTAAATAACTTTGAATGTTGCATATTATTATTCTTAAATGAGTTCAAAGTATTCAAAATCGCACTTAGTTGAAATTCAGAAAAGTATTTAAGCCTCAAGGACTATGCAGAATTCACATGTCCTCATGCATACAATCAAGAAAACATAACCATATTTTCCTTTCAACACATTGTACAAATCCAATTAAACTGATCAGATTGATTATGAGTCATTTTAGGAATAAGCCCTGCATTAAGTGCAATGCACATATTTCAGCTGTTTTTCAATCTCTTTTCATTTAACAGTGAAATAATGAATAGTAACGGGTTTTTGAAGGCTATCTACCTTATATAAAGTTATTTGTGCCATAATCCGTGAATTTTTTTTAGGCTTACAAAATTTTTCTATAGAATGATTAAAAGAAATTTAAAAACTCCCTGTTGTTCATAAGCCATAAAATAATTACAAATCAATTGACACCATATTCAAAAAGTGTTGCACGATACACTTCAATATATGTATATCTTAACCTTTACACAAATGACCCCGACATGTCCCCCAGAATGGGTGTGTTTCCCTTTCACGACCCACGTTAATTCAATTTGTTTATTGTACCTATAACAATCTACATGCAAATAATAAAAAAATATTATGTGTTTCGCCATTCACCCAGAAACGTTCTCCGTATGCGCGCTACTCTTTTCTTTAAGTGCGCTTTTTTATGTGCTGCATTTCGCTATATTACGCGGTGTATGTCTTTTGGCACTCACGCTTATGAGTGGCGCACGCGGCTCAATTGAACGTGAAAGTACAATTGAACGCGCTTGTGCTGGCTGACTGGTCAATAAAGTTGAGCCCAATCCTGTATTACCGCTATATTCGCGCTGCGCGATTATGTATTTGAGTCATAATCAAAAAACATTGCGTAATGGAATTAATATGACAATAAAACGACAAAAAAAATATTGTAAAAACAATCACGGCAGGGAGAGCCACGCAAAAAATTTTAAACTTATTATTTCAAATAGAAATTTTTTCTAATAAGGAACATTTGTTTCAATACCAGGATATTTTTTCGCGCTCATAAATACTGGTTCTTCAATAAAGATGCGAGACACCTTAACTAAAGAAGTAGAGGAAAATGGCCGAAATATGAAGGATTTTTGTAAATTTTTCTATGAGAATGGTCTGAATTCCATTAAAAAAACAGATACATATCTTGAATTGCTATTATTATATTAGGTTAAAATTTAAAGCATTCTAATATACGTAAATGTATAATATCCTCCATATTAAAATGAAAGAATAAGGACTCAAGAGTCAAGGGATGTAAAACATATTTCTGCAACACTGACACGATTTTTAACAAGAAAAACTTGTAATGCAACAAACTGTATACACTCCACTGTCTTATATTAAATTAAAACCGTAATTACATCGGCTTAGCAGAGCTGATGCTTTGCTTTCCGATCAAATTGGGAGGTTCTGCACATAAAACGCATGTGCTTTGTAGCGTTTATTTGCAAAAGGGGAAAACCAGATTCGTAATTGAACCACGGCAGTGTTACACTTAAATTGCGTGCATATTTATGTAGACGTTGGTTCATGTTGTCTGTCGGAACGCCATGTACATGGGAAGTTGCAACAAATAGAGACTGCGTGACGTGGGGGGTGACTCCATAAATAATGTTTGAAAACTTTTACAAAATGCATTGAACTTGATATGCAAGCTGCACTTTTTGTGCTTGTCGCCAAATTTCTTTGGGAGTTTCCGCATATTTATCGGGAATTTCGACATACTGTAATATGACAATGTTGCCTTTTTTATACGTTTATATTGGTAATTGATCGCGTCTAATCATATAAGTGTCGTATCGCCAACGTGACTGGAATTAATCTGAACTATGAAGAGATGGATTGTTGTGCGCCATATCACTACTCATCAGTATGCATATAGAGTATTTTAGTTTTTACTTTAATTTATATGACATTCTGTCATAATGTGTGTGAGTACGTTTTTTTGGGTGGTAAAAAATGGATTGGAAATTTTATTTTCACTTTTTTAATAATTTAACTAAACTTAATTTTGTTTTTGATTGACTTTAGACATTGAAAAGGAATCAGGGAGAATTTATGTACGCATCATATATTATGTTTATTATTTTACTGTTGCATTGTAACATCACACACATCCTTGAATAATAATCCATTTGTGATCCTTAAATTTCAAACTTTGAAAAATTTTCTAATTGCAAATTCGCAATGTTAGTCTTGCAGTTCATTTTAAGCTTTATTTTAAAATGCTGTAACGTTTTTTTGAAGCCAAATTACAATATAATAATTTTAGATTACATCTCAATTTACCAATTTATTTATTTAGTGCAAGACTGTAACAGAGAAGGGAATACTGCAATGCAAATAAATTATAAGTTTAATTGGTGATTCATGAATCATGATAAATGTTTGTAATAATTGCATATGTTGTATGCTTTGTGCGTGAACACAAAACCAAATCTAAAATATATACGCCTAAACAAGAAAATGCACTGGTGCATTCAATAAGCTTTATAATTTAAGGCAAAAGCTTTTCCAGAATTCTGGTTTACCTATGCACATTGCACATGATGTAGAATGAATTTAATTACAATTTTGTGTTGGCTGCTGTAGAAGCGTTATTACTGAAATTATACAATCTTGTAGTTTGAATGTTAAACGCATTAATGTGTAATAACGTTTATGACCCACCTCAATGCAAAATGCTCTCGACAAGCAAACCTAATTTATTTGATTCATTAATTTTGATAAAAAAAATTTTAAGTGTGTAATATGTCAATTCACTCCAATGTACATACTCGTATTATGCAATCAACTCAAATGCAATCGTCGTTGGAATGTTTTAAATTAAATAGTTATTTCAATATATTAAATTGTTTTTACGATATTTTTTAATTCTTTGCTAAAAGCCCTGCGGCGTTGCTCAACTGATTTAATGAAATAATAGAATTTGGTGGGTTATTTTAAGTGAGTTCGTAGTATAGTTTATTTGTTATTTGTGATGTTTCAATTGTTTAAGAATTAAGCATGATGTAAAGACATTTAAACACACTAATTAATATTTTAAATAAATTGCAAATGTTGTTGTTCAATTATCTAACTTAATAAGTTGATCATCATTACCTAATTGAATTTATCTCGTGTTTAATGGTGCAAAGAGCGAATTTTTTTTTAAAATAAATCAAGTTAAACTTTTACACACACAGAAGCTTTGCAGCTAATGAACCGATCGCAACGTTACCGGCTACCGCGTTAATCTGTCACAATTTAGCTGATTTGTTAACTAAAAAATCTGCACCAATCATTGACGCAAGATATTGTTGCAAACGATTCTCGGAATGCTTTGCAAAATAAATAAAGCTTAATTAAATTACTTAAAAGTGCGGCAAAACACGACACCTGTTTTTTGTATTAAATTAGATTTATGGTTCATTTGTTGTGCTTTGCATTATAATACCATTGGGAATTGGAAATATCAATAAAATTTTTATACGGTTGTGTAATTTTAACAATTCAAAACTACGACATTCGACAACGTATACAGTTTTAAAAGAATTAATGTTTTAACTTTTAAGTGTGCAACTGCACTCATTAAGAATAATTAATTTTATACGGTTGATAAACAATTAAGTTAATAACTAAAAATGTGATCTTATAACTAAGTCTATATTAATTAAGGAGATTTAAACCTACAAAAACTGACTTAACTATACGCAGTGATTTTATCTCAACTTCTATAGTAATTAAAGTTTCAATAGTAAACATTTTGAATATTGATCAAGCCATCCTTTCCAGTAAAACCCGTATATAATAATATAAAAAGGCTCATGGAGATCTAATAAATTCTTTTAAAATAAAGACATGAGTCGAAAGTTATATGAATTAAATGCAAAAATTTTGAGCTCACATTTGCAATTGATAAACAACAACACCTTGAATTCGCTGCTAAATGAAACTACTTTTAAAATAGCGCCACAGCCTTGATGAATGTAAACTATAACAAATTATTGTCTATAGATCAAAACGATTTCATGCTTCATAAGTTCCATTTAATCGAAAAAGCTTGTTTATTTTGAACTGCCCGCAGAAAAATAAGAAAGTCCATTTATTTTTTTTTTGCCGCAATTATATTTCAAGGTCTAAACTGGACAATTTCATATTAATGTAGTAATGTCTACTTGCAGGACCTAATGTTAAAAGTGCAAAATTTTCTCGATAATTGTGTTAATCACTTACAATGATCATTATTTTCCATGATGGCACAATGTCAAGGGTAACACATTAGCTAGGGTTTCACCTCATCGGATATTGCGTAGCAAGAAATTCCTCATCGTCTGATAATGCTATCCGTTGCCCAGCATACCTACAAACATTGAATTCACTTTTCATAACTGCCGCAACCGAACTGAATTAATTTAAAACCTCGATCAGCATTTCCAATCACGGACAAGATTGTTGCGGGTGCAGTGTAGACTGTGTGCGTGGATGCCCATTGCTCGTGTGCAAGGCAAATTGTAGTGAAAGCATTTCACCATTTGGACGACCATAACGCGCAGCTAACAATAAGCATTGCTCGTTAACAAATAACAAAACAGTCGCAGAAAAATATGTGCGCACTTAAAAATATGGGTAACAAAAGCAAAGCAGTGGAGAGCACATCCGATGAATTTTGATAACCCTATCAACAAACAAGCAGACCATCCGTATTATAAATATAAGTCGAAGTACATCTGAGTGCTTATTTCAATTGAGACATCGTCAGATAGCAGGTGGTTTAAAATAGTGGTCAGTGAACACATTGGAAATAGTTCCCCGGTTTCCAAATAGATCAAAAGTGTTAAACTCAAATACATATAGTGAAAGTGCTTCAAAATCATCCGTTATTACGATGAGGACATTTATCATTTTACTAGTGAGTGCACTAATTTGTGGATTAACATCAGCCGCCGACACCAAGGATCAACAAAAGTTGCTACAATTGGATAGTCCTGCTCAAAATAAAACAGTGCACAAGCGTGGCATTTATCCATTTGGATATGGCCACAGTTACGCCCTACCACCCCAATATGCTGCATTTAATCAGTTTGCATACCAAAGGCCAGCATGGGCTGCTCATCACAAAGCCCTTCATACGCCATATCTTCCCGTCCACTACGGACACAGCCATCCGATTGCCCACGCCTCAATTGGTGGCATCCCATACACTCTGTCACACGGTGGGGCCTCTGTCACCTCATACAGTGCCAACTATCCACGATATCCTATTGTACACCAAAAACCTCATCACCTTCACTATAATCCACACTTAGTTCGGCCACTTGCACCCGCTTATACTCCCTTTGCACAAGTCGCACCTGTAGCACCTGTTGCACCAGTCGCAGCACCGCCATTCATACCACAACACTCATTCTTCATTCCACACCAGAAACCGTTCATTCCTCAACTTAGTCCACAATTTTTCATCCCATCTCCACAAAAACCAATCATTCCGATCGCTGTGTCTGGCCAAAATCCAGACGCTTATTTGCCAAAACCAGTTCTTTCACCACAGAACCCAATCTTTGGATTTGGCGCCAGCATTCAACCACAATTCGTTCAAGTACAAATTCCTACAACACCCTCGCAAGCGACACCAACTGTTCCCACAACCATAACCACTCCCATAATTCCTACAAAACCGGCACAACAACCATTGCCAATTTTTACGGTGCCATCTACCACACTGTTTCCCGCCACAACACCACAAACTGCCATCACAACCACATTGTCATCACAGCAGCCGTGGCGACCAGTAATTGGACAACCAATTCCATCAACACCAGCCTCAATTCATCGTCCTGCAATCAGCCTGTTGCCGCCGTACTATACTGGTGTGCAACCAGGTGCTAATCAATTTAATGGTATAGGCTTTAATCCTGCTGTGCATCATCATTTCAACCAACAAGGGCCACAAAACCCAATTGCAGTTTTTCCTAGTCGAAATCCTTTGGATAATCAGGACTTCGCCAATCAGTTTGGAAATGGTAAGGTTTAATTTAATGAATGTAATTTCAGCTACGAAATAAAAACGAAAAACATTGTAATTTTAAAGGACAAAATGAACAAAATGGATTCAGCAACAATTTGAATTTCAATCATGGACAGACACCAAACCAAAATAACAATTTCAATCCCCCACAATTTGGTAACCACAATCAAAATTTTAATGGACAAAATTTCAATGGAATTGCCCAAAATGTTGAACAAGGACTTTATTCAGGGCCATCCAGCTACGATGCACCCATCCATCATCAGCAAAGTGACTCTAATTCACAGCAACAACTGCAAGAGCAGGATCAGCATCAGCCATTGCAGCAACCACATGGAGGATACGCTTATTAATAAATTACCGTTATTTATTGTAAATAATAGTTCTATCATTTTGATGCTTAAAACTAATTATGTAGCTATAAGTTGCAATTTAGTTAATTATTTATTCTTGTAATTTAAAAGTAATTAATGGGCACACTCACTATTTATTCCAAAATGTTTTTGTTTATTGTTTAACTTTTTGTTTGTATAAAATTATTTTTATTATTATTAAAAAAAGGAAACGAAACATTTTAATTCAGAATTTTGAATTTGTGTGAATTCTTTGGAAATGAAATCCCATAGTGCTCTTGCGAAATTATGTGCGCATGACATTTACTGAAAGGCGACAAATTCCTCCTTAGTGGAATCCGTAGTGACCGTAGTGTCCACCGAATGCTGGATAATGTCCGCCATAGTGACCACCATAGTAAGGCGCATGTCCATAAGAAGCGTAGCTGTGGGAGTACGCTGGATAGCCGAATCCATGGCCACCATAACCGTGACCGCCGAAACCATGTCCACCATATCCAAAGCCATAAATGCCACGCTTCTCAGTCTTTTTCTCCTCAACGCCAAACACACTGCCGATGACAATGGCGAAGATGCACAAGATGATCTGAAATTTAACATTTAAAATTAACCAATTATTCAAATAAATCCTTTTTAAAACTTTAATGGTTAAATTATCACGTTAAATATTAGTCACAAAATATTGGTCACTTCAATAAACTTACAAAGGATTTCATTTTGAATAATTAAAATTGCTTAGCTCCACACAAATCACGTGAACAAATCAAAAGCTTAGAACAGAATGATTGTTGATTTGAATTGCATATGTTTTTATACTACCATTTGCAGCCGTAACCATAATCAACTCGCGTGCATCACCACATATCAAGATGATGGTGGCAATGCAAGACCCTCCACAAACAGTTAAAAACTACCATTGGTGAGGGAAGTATTTTGTAAGCAGAGACACTGGTATCGGGTCGTCTAACCAGTGCCAGCATATTACCTACAATAATATGCTCCAATCTACTTCCAGCATATGTTTGTACATAAATATTAAATTACCACAATTACTTTCTATCCAAAAGGCTGAAAATTCAGACGCTGAAATATGTATTTATTGTCAACGAGTAACGACGTCTGTATGGGATTTTAGAGGCGCGTCACGGTGTGGCTAGTGCAACACCCAGGAAGTGAGGCAATTTCTTTAGATAGATGTTTGGTCAGGTTGATGATGAATGTATTGCCAATGTGCAATGAGGTGCGTGTTAATATACCAAGTTGTTTGAGTTGGTTTGTGGTGATTTCGGTTTGTCAATTTAAACATTCACACAATTCCCTACAGTGATGGGGTTTGAGATTGGGACTAAATGAAAACCACTGTATTTATGTTTTTTAAATGACAGTTGATACTGATAACTATGTTCCTTCTTTGTTCTTAATTTCGAAAATAGAAATGATCTATGTGCCTAAAACCAGAATTTATTGCAGGGAACAAAGGAGCCCGTATTCTTAATTAATTATCAATATCTTTACATAATTATTTAAATTTATTCATTGAAAAACAATTCAATAATATCGCATTCTTTTCGATGAAGGTGTGTAACCTCTAATTATAGTACCCAATCTTTTCCCAACTTATCTATGCAATCGTCTAATTGCATGACTTCGTGACTTCTGTGGCAAAGAGGAAACGATGTATACGTTGACCAATATGTCGTGCAATCAGCGGAACTGCATAAAAATTTGTAAAACAATAGCTTATTGTAATTGGCCTTAACCTTTTAATTAAGCATATATCCACCCAGCTAAAATGCATTGTAGTTGTTGCAACACTGTAACGTATTTGTTTTATTTCAAAAAACGTTTGTTAATAAGAGCCTAATCTTAAAGGTGATAATTGTATAATCTGTGTTTTGCATGCCATGAGCCGTAAGGCATAATCTGTTCTATAAATTTTTACTCTAAAGTGTGGAAACAATTACCATATAAATTTATATAATAAAAGTTTGTGTTTTATAGTTGCAATATATTATATTGGGGCAAAAAATAAGAATTTAGAAAATTTTTATGAATTTGTTTACCAACTAATTAGTATCGTCCAATAACTTCTGGGGCAAACATTCGAATGAAGGTAAAATTCCCTTAAAGCACCCTGTGCAGTTAAAGTAGAAGACATTATATTCAATAACGTTTGTACTCACTCAAAATCTAGTTTCCTATTTTATTTGTTTTAAACCCTAATGCGTATAGCCAGAAATATAGTTCATATAAACCGAATATATGCATTAAACGAATATTGGCTTTTGTTCGTGTACAATTCTCTTTGAAACGCCTAAATGTATGTCAAAATTTTCGGAATATTTAAAGACAAAAATCGCAGATGATCTTCTCCCCACAAATTGTAAACTGAAACGGACCACATAATATATAATAGAAACATAATACGCTTTACTCTTTTTTTTAATTAATAAACTCGTATGAACTTACGCATAAAAAAATATGCCTTAAGCATGCGCGTCTTACAATCAGCGAAAGTAGTCATACTCGTTTCAAAGTGCAACAGCAACACCCTACATTGGTATCATCTTGCATATTCGTTGCAAAATGCAACACGAAACGTCTCACATTTTCTAGGAAATGCTAAACCAAATAACAAAACGCAGACACTTATGCAATTGTAAATAAAACCCGGCATAGCTTGTTACAGATCGATTAACAGACAGCTTGTTTATTTACCCAAATGAAATCTTATACAATTCAGCAATATCAGGCCACAAAAACCAGTTAAACACCAAAATGTAACACAAAATAAAGCAGCGTTGTTTGTCTCTAGTTGGTGGTTAAGAATGTCAGCTTTTCATTCAACAATAATTGTGTTTGGATAAGTTGTGCAAGCGTTTGCACCATAAGTAAATCTTTAATGTTGGAAATCAGCATCTGCTTGAATTGATCGGGCTTCATGTTTGGCACAGAATGTATCAAATCCAGCAACGACCGTCCCACAGCATTATCAGGCTGCTGCTTGCCACTGATGACTTCATCGACATAGATCAAAATTTCATCCAGAAGACCAAGCAATTTCTTAGACGCCTCGGACACTTGCTCCAAGTCACTCATTGGCAAAACAGTGCGTGGCTGATTCAAACTGCTAACACCAATTGTTTTCTTGCACAACTGGAATCCAATCACTTCTGGTTCATAGCAAGCTGTATCCACATTAATTGGTGTGAACATGCAGCCTTGTTTGCCACCGGGCACACCTAAATTTATACAGACGTATGCCTTCAAGCCCATTCGACCGCTCTGCAGTGATGTGTCAACGGTTAAATGCACAGGATCCTTACACTCGCGTGCATAATACTCATGGATTACGGAGCTGTGATTGGTCACCTCATTACCGGTAGCCCACCAACCTTTAAAAAATGTAATTGTTGTAATGTCATTTTGCAGTTTTGAGGTTATGTACAGGTGCAACAACGAGACACTTACCGACAATGTTTTCCAGTGAATTGACACGTCGATTCAGCTCATAGACATCGAGGGCGTAACTCAATTCAGCTTCAACTTGATCGGCATGCTCCTTGTGAGGCACACAGAAGCAATTTGTCACCTCAACTACTCCCTTATCAACGGAACCTATAATCAGTGGATTGCGTTATGGCCTAATCACTTATGCATACGTTTTTGGTGTCAAAATGATGCTTACCAAGAAGGGTTCCAATTACGCGCTGGGAATCCGCATTTCGACGCTCAAAGGCGTCCACAATTTGGAATAACACCACGGGGTGCACACGGACGGTCAAATTCAATGCCGACATTTTGTTACAGAGAAGTGAAGGGTGAAGAGTTTGTGGCCAACTTAGCAGACATTTGCAATGCAAATTTTATTTGACGTTTCCATTTCATGTTGACAGTTCAATAACGAATCCCGAAAACATTAATGATATTTTCCGTTATTTTAACAGTTGGTAGTACTGAAGTTGCAAAAATTAAAATATAATTACCTAAAACCGTTATTCCCTAATTTTTTTAGATGAGAATTTTATGTTTTATATTGTTGTTAGTTACAATTGTTTTTAAGAATGTTATTAAAAACTACCATATTAAAATTAATAAATAAATAATAATCTTCTAAAAATTATTACACAAAATTAAAAAAAACTTTTATAATATTTGTTAAGTATTATATTTTAAGCAAGTATTTGTTAATTAATTAATTAAACCGAACTTCTTCAATTGCATTTTTTTTTAAACAGTTTTTCAATAAATTAATAAAAAAAACTATGTTGTATGTATGTACACCTAATCAATGATTCTTATAGGATGTTCCACTCACAAAAATTAAAACCACAGAAAACTGAAGTTATGTTGTAAAAGTATTTGCAGAAAATTTTGGAATAGGATTTCAAAAATAAAATAAACCATATTTAACTTAATTTTTTTTATTGATTTACACATTATTTATGATACATATATATATTTTGTAACTGTACATTTACATATGAATGCGTCCAACAACATTTGAATAAAATTGTTTCACACCAAAAAAAAAAAGGATAAATTTAAAAACAAATAAAACCGCAATAGATATATTCACAAAGAGTGTGTGCTTAAAGACAATAATAATATCGCAACTAGCGAGTTAAGGCGCCTCTGAGGACCTTGCTACATTTCGTTAAACAGTTTAATTTAATTAATAAATTTTTTTCTCGATAATACTGAATAAAAAATAAAAATAAAAACAAATACACAATTATGCCTTGCGGTTTCGTTGGATGACAGCGACTGAAGATAATTAATTACAACTATTTAGGTATGATTTATCAATTTCGAATTGAAACAACAAGCAAAGACGTTTATTATGTTTTAAAACACACACATAGGACAAAACAACAGGCCCTCTACTCCCTTTTCCTTGGAATGCAAATTATTTAAGGTGTTTTATGTTTCTTCAATTAATTATTATTATTAATGTATTTAACCAGTATTATCTTTAATTAATCCAACGTATTTCAGATAAACTACTATTTAATAATTAATATATTTATGACATACGTTATTTTTCGAAATATTTAGGATAAATCTTTTTCTGTTTTAAACGAATTTTCTCTCTTTCTTTATGTTTCAATTAAATAAACATTATATTATTGTACGACACGACATGTGTGTTAAAACACGTCATATTGGGGAAAAACAAACACGTCCACTGAAACAACATCTTAATCTTCTAGGTTACGGAAGGCTTGTTGCAAGTCCTCAAACAGTTGATCGAAATCGGCCTTGATTTTCGCCTCGCCATCCTTAACTGGGTCCTAAAATATTTAAAAAAACAATACGCATTCATTAAATTCATTTCAAACAAACAAAAACCGGAATTTAAAAATAACTTTTAAAATTGCACAAACCTTGAATTTCATTGAAGACAATTGATACATAATGTTGCCCATAGCATCACGAATAACGTTCCATGTGATCTTGTTCTCAGACTGTGCCGTCGATTCCACTGAATGTCTAGCCAGATCGTAGAATGTGATGATGTTCTTCAACATACCCACTGTCTTGTAGAATGGGCAGAAACGATCGTACGACGAATATGAGTTCTGTTGCAGGAAATCGTCCTTCAGCAGCTTAGCCACCTCCAATGTAATCTTATCTGTCTCAGCCAAAGACGCCTTACCAACCAATTGCACAATTTCAGACAAATCTTCTTCCTCCTGCAAGATCTCCTTGACCTTTGTACGCAATGGCACGAATTCGGCAAAGTTCTTGTCATAAAAATCGTCCAAAGCACGCATGTACTTGGAGTATGAAATCAACCAATTGATGGAGGGGAAATGCTTACGTTGAGCGAGTTTCTTATCCAAACCCCAGAACACCTGGACAATACCCAAAGTGGCGGAAGTGACGGGATCAGAGAAATCACCACCAGGTGGTGATACAGCACCGACAATGGACACGGAACCCTCACGCTCTGGGTTGCCCAAGCACTTGACGCGACCAGCACGTTCATAGAAAGAGGCCAAACGAGCACCCAAGTAGGCTGGGTAGCCTGAATCGGCAGGCATCTCAGCGAGACGACCTGAAATCTCACGCAAAGCCTCAGCCCAACGAGAGGTGGAATCAGCCATCATGGAAACATTGTAACCCATGTCACGGAAGTATTCTGACAATGTAATACCAGTGTAGATGGACGCCTCACGGGCAGCCACAGGCATGTTGGATGTGTTGGCTACCAAAGCAGTACGCTTCATGATGGATTCAGTGACGCCGTCAATTTCAACGCTCAACTCTGGGAAATCGCCCAATACTTCAGCCATCTCATTACCACGTTCACCACAACCGACATACACAATAACGTCAGAGTTGGAGTACTTGGACAAAGCCTGGGAGATGACAGTTTTGCCGCAACCGAAAGCTCCGGGAATAGCGGTGGTACCTCCCTGGACACAAGGGAACAATGAATCCAATACACGTTGTCCGGTCAACAATGGATGATTGGCTGGCAACTTCTCAGTGACGGGACGTGGCTGACGGACAGGCCACACTTGCAACATAGTGTGCTTTGTCACCTCACCATCGAACTCAGTTTCCAACACAACTTCGTCACACGAGTAATTTCCAACTGGTGCAATGTAACGAACGGTACCCTTTGCCCTGGGTGGCACAATCATCTTATGCTTCACCAAAGTGTTCTCGTGCACCAAACCATACAGATCACCTCCGGTGATGTGTGAGCCAACCTTGACGTTCAAAGGATTGAATTCCCATGCCACTGTGCGTGAGAGAGCTGGCACATTCACACCCTTTGGGATGTAAATGGAGTTTGTCAACTCGTTGATGTCCTTGAGGGGACGTTGAATACCATCGAAAATACTGCCCATAATACCAGGACCCAGCTCTACCGATAATGGCTTACCAGTACGCAAAACGGGATCTCCAACAGTGACACCGGATGTCTCCTCGTATACCTGAATTGTCGCCATGTCACCTTCCAGACGAATAATCTCACCTACAAGCTCGAAGTAGCCGACACGCACCAACTCGTACATAGCGGATCCGGACATCCTTTCCGCTGTGACGACTGTGGAAATTCGGTAAAAGAAAAAACATGAACATTAATTTGCATGTCCTCATTGTAATAATTATCCCCCGGGATAATTGTTTTTGTGTGACAGTTTATGAACTAAAAATAGTTCAAAAACAAAATACTCACCAGGGCCAGAGACGGCGTACACATATCCGTATTTTGACTCCTTTTCCTCATCTCCGATTTTCTTTAAATTGGACATTTTCGTATTTTATTGGTTTCACCCCTTTTAGTGTTACTGCAAAAGAGTCAAATCACAAGACAAAATTTTATTAGAATGAAGAAAAACAATTTTTCACTTGCTGCAAATTGACAGATGACCAAAGTCACATGACTAGTGATTTGGACTTATCAATAATCTGGGTGCACCTGACTACACGTAATGGGCCGTAAAAGTTAACTTACTCTCACCGTAAATGTTATTGGGATAATTTTTACTGAATTACGCTTAGTTGTTAACAAAATAATTACAATTAAAGATGTTTTTTCAAGATTTTAATGTAGCAATCTTAAGTTTTTAAGATCATTTGACACATCGAATTTTTTTTTCTTATGTTTGTTTTTCTTTTGGCTCTCACAATTTTTATTGCTGCACTTTAAAATTGCATTTGCATTAAAAACGAATTTATTTGTAGTTTTAATTTAAATTTGTTAAAGACATTTCAAATGCACTTACTTGGATGGATGAAGACGATTTAAAAATTTCACACAAAATACACACCAACTAATTAGAAATTCGGCTCAAAATGAAGTGCGAACAAAATTATCACAAGACTTGTCAGCTGACACACGAAATGAAAACTCGGGCAACCACTGTAGTCAGTGAGCGACACCCTGATGAGTGGGACAAATTGATTTTGAGTGTACCATAGAATGAGACAGTTAGTGTTGGGATGTTTATTGATTTGTACACTTTCTGGTAAAACC
This sequence comes from Sylvicola cinctus, assembly GCA_963854165.1. Classification (NCBI taxonomy): domain Eukaryota; kingdom Metazoa; phylum Arthropoda; class Insecta; order Diptera; family Anisopodidae; genus Sylvicola; species Sylvicola cinctus. Next base: position 27,130,403 of record OY974083.1, on the reverse strand, counting down.
AGAGCCGTAGGTTTTAAAGTGAAATTGTTGGAATTGCGCATGCTCCTTGTGTTGAAAGATACGGTGACAATGGGCAATTGACATTTATATATTTTCTAGCCGACCGGATGTACAGTTTGGGATTATTTTTGGCATTCGCGAATTTTATAACGAATTTTTAAAAACGTTACATTTTATTTTTATTTTGAGCATAAATGAAATATGGTTTCATATTTCGTGGATTTCAGTATATGTGATATGTGCAGAACTAACCATTGCGAACAATAAAGCTCATTAGTTAATACACTTAAAAAACAGAAAATATATTGATAAAATAACGTATGATTATTTGAATTATTAAAAAGTTCTTTAAATGCCCTATGTATTCACTTTGCTGCACTCAAATATTAAATATCGTAATATTTTCAGTTAATAACTTGTTAAAGAATTAATCAGGCTGACCTTTTCAAATTTATTTATTTTTCTCTCTTGTATAAATAAATTGTTGTGATTATATATAGATCCATTTGAAAATAAATATTGTGTACTAAAAATATAGTGGTTAAAATTGATGCACTGCACTGCACAAATCCCAAAAAAAATTATATATGGGTATAAAATGACATATGTCAACATAAATTTGATATGAATTTATTTTCATAAAAGTTATTTTGTTGTTATGAATTTTTAATATTTTTTAAGAATATTGAGTTAAATTGAATAAAAATTGTACATATATGTTTTCAAAAGTTACCCAAATATAATTTAAATTGTGTGAAAACTCTCTTAATGATATTAAACAAAATAATGAAACGCAAGCAACGAAAAAAACCTACAAAAACATTTCCAAAAACAATGAATCTCACCGAATTGGATGAATATTCGCTTCTAGAAATCCTCAAGTACCTACCATCTAAAGACATTCAGTCAATGCACCAAACATGCAAGCAATTTCACTCATTAATCGAAAATTGCCTGTACCTTGCACAAAGTGGCGAGCTCTTGATGACAGGCCACAAGTTGAGACACAACTTCGTCACATTCCAAGATCACAATTACTGTAATCGCATCCGGCTTAATTTAAATTGGAAAAAAGGTCGATACTTAGAGATGCTGTTTTTTAGGCGCAACGCACGATTGTGCAATCGTATATTTCTGGAGCGGGATACTTTCTACATGTCACAACGGGGTGCGATTCGAATATATGAGCGCGATCGAACCGAGATTATAAAACGACATGCCACTGAGATTGGCAATGCTAATGCATCAGATGTGTCGTGTTTCACAAAGTATGATCAGACAATATTTGCGGGACGCACTAATGGCTCCATTATGTTGTACGAGAATGGAGAGACTTTAAACGAGTTTTCACATTCCCCCAGTAATATGGTTCAATCGGTGGATATCTACAAGAATTTTATGGTCTCTGCGGCGTATGACGACATTAAATTTTATAACAAATATCTGGAGTTGGATATGCTGGCGATTGATCCAATTGCCACTAAAACTCCAGGTTTTAAGTGTGTGAAGATTTCACCTGATGGAAACCGGACGGTGGCGGGAATGTATCAAGATATAGAAAGAAATGCTTTGAGATTGTTCGATAATGAGACGTAAGTTGTAACAATGTCATTTTTATAATACTTTTAAATGAATACCAAGAAAAATGTTGTACCGAATAGCCTTTTAGACACACCAATGAGTTGTCGTTCAATGGCAATTTATGATGTCCTTTGGACAAATGAGACAACTCTTTTGGCAGCAGCATATGACTCTTCACTGCAAATGTACGATACCAGAACAGCACAATGTACAAACACATGGCGCGATACATATGATTCGGCGATTTACTGTCTCGACTATGATGGCGGTTACGGGGTGCTGTGTGGCATGGCTCATCATTGTCGTGTGACGATGTATGACTTACGGATGACTGGTAAATTTGTCCAAATGTACTATCCGGCGTTGAATCGCACGTATGGTTCGCCAGTGTATGGATTGAAAAGTGATGCGAATTTGATGTTTATTTCAACTGATCAGAATTTAAGGATATTTAATTTTGATGTTCGTTTCGCCACTTCCAAGGATTTTTCGCATCTTTTTAATATCGCGTAATATGTATTGTGCCCTCATTAGTTGCAGTAAAAATTTGTATTTGTAAATATTAGGTAAAGTTGAAATGATTATAGTTTCAAATCTATTAAAGTACATTTTGCAATTGTATACATTTGACTATGTCAACATGGATACTTTGACTAAGCATGAAAAATCTTGTTATCGATTGTGTTATATTATATTTAAAGAAGAACATATTCTGATGAATAAAATCCAGGACCATCCTTTATTTCATTCAATGTGTAAATGCTTTATCTTTTATTAATTATTCATTTGATGAAATTCGTGTTCGCAGTAACATACCAGAGTGTATGACCATGAACCTATTCACAATTAATTTGTGACGATTCGCAAATGCTAAAGATATCGGCTATATTTTTATAAATAAAAATCCCGCACTGTCTGTTATCAGTAACAATTATTGATAAGAAAAACTTATCGGTTGTCGCAGTTCTTGATACCCATTAATAGTGTTGAAGAGAATGGCCAAATGTGTCTACGCGGAACCATGTTCATCTAAAAAAAATGTGTCCCGTTCGTGGTATTAAAAACGAAATAATATTTCGCGATTGTGCAAAAAAGTTATTAAATGTGAGAATTTAGTCCTTTGAAGCAATAATGTTGAATCCTTCATAACGATGTGAATTGAAAAAGTGTACAACAAATTAAAAAAAAAACCATACAAACTAACTATGAACATAAATAATGGCCAAGCTCCACAATTCACATTGCATGTTCTGCTTTTCGTGTTGTGTTTTATTAAAAATACGGCCATATGTGGAAGCATTGGCAATGTCATTGGGGCATCAAATCTACACACAGAAGCCATAGTTGGAACGAATTCAATTCAAAATGGTGGTCATGATGATGGTGACCATGTTTTTGTCGGACTGCAAGACGAATCTAATCAATTTACGACCAGCAAAACAAGCGATCAACTAACTGATAGCGATAAGGACGCCTACAAGACAGACGCGCCAACTTCGCATAACAATGATAATAATGGACTAAGTAGTGGTGGTGGGTTTATGGGTGATCCTCGTCCTCCACTCAAGTGGACCACCAATCCCAATTTATCAGATATGGATAATAATGATGATTTTAATGAACAACAGTTTACGGAGCCGGAGGAAGTTGAAATACCTTACGATAAAAATCCTTGTGTATTGGGAACAGCTTCGGATTACCTGTACGGTTGGCTCAACACGAATGGAACGTTGGTTGACACATTTGACCGTAATGTTTGTTTCAATAGTTTGCACAAATTTTTACTATTAATCTTAGTTTCCAGAACTATTTAGATTTATGCTTGATTTTCAAGGCAACGAAAATACTCCCACCCTAATAAGGAATCGGTTTTTGATCTCATTTAGGCCTCAGTCATTAACCACAAATATTGATTTATTACCTTTTTTGTTCAAATTTTAATTCTTATCATTTAAGAATGTAAAAATGACACATGTACTTCCTCTACAATAAACAAAGATAAAAATTCCTATTAATATTATTAAGTAATCGTTCACTCAATTATATTGTTTGTTATCTTTTGCAATCTTTAAGAAGTTTGAACGTAACTCCGACTAGCGAAATTAATTTTTGCACTAATTAAAAATTATATTGCTCCTTTATAATCACAACAAATCCTTTTTAAGATGAAGTTTACGCATACTACGACTCCATCAAAACTGGCCTGGACATGTCATTCGGATTATTCAGAACCCCATTTTTGCCTGCCGAGGCCCGATCAATAGAGATACTGTCATTAGCCCATAACGATCTCACCGAGGTGCCATCAAACTTTTTGGAGCAATTCAGCACCACACTACAGCGCCTCTCACTAACCGGCAACAATTTTTCCCAAAAATCGGAATTCAAATATGGTTCCCGCATTTGGACGTGGTCTCAATTTCCTCGCCTTGAGAACCTCACCGAACTCGATATCCGAAATTGTAACATTCGTGTGCTGGAGAATGATGCATTCCAGAATTTGAGCAACCTCAAAGTTTTATACCTTGCCCACAACAGCCTGACCACATTGAATGGTGAAATCTTTCGATCCCTGTCGCTGTACCACTTGGATTTAAGTGACATCACAAATGACTTGTTGGATATTGATGAGTACACGTTCTGCAATACACCAAATCTAGAGTTTCTTGATCTATCCCGAACTAAATTAACGGAGAAAAGTGTTAAATTCCTGGAGCATTTGCCCGCACAGCTACATCAGTTGAGTCTGTGCTTTTCGGAATTGCCAATACTGACGGCAAAAGCTTTTTCAAAAACAGCCGTCAAAGTGTTGGATCTTTCAGGAAATCCTAAGGCAACGCACAATTTACGGCCGGATTCATTATTGCACATTGGCGAACATTTAGAGGTGATGGTTGTGGAGTACAACAATCTGCAAATGTTGAATGGCATTGATCAATTGTCACGGCTTAAAATTCTAAAGATTGCCAACAACTATGTGAGTGCGTTAACCAACGAAACATTCGCGAATCTCACGGAATTAGAGTTGCTGGATTTGAGTTCAAATCATGTCAGCAATTGGTTTTGGAGGGTATTTGCTAAGAACTCTAATCTGAAGGTGTTGAATTTGCGCAGTAACAATATCAACGTCATTACCACAGAGATGTATAAGGATTTTGGTGAGTTAGAGTACTTGGCATTGGGTGGGAATGACTTCATTTGCAATTGTGTCCTAAGAGATTTTTTCGATACGGCTGCAAGGAATACGAAGAACAGCAATTGCACAGTGGTTAGTTTTGAAGATCAACAATTTCTTGAGAATGAGACGGAGCTGGAAAAAACTTACAATTACAAAAATGATGATGGCTACTACTACATTGAGAAAGATGTACCACGAAAGATGTCAAATAAAATTTCAGAAATTGTAATCCTCCGAAAGGATCCAGTTGATGAGCAATTGGATGAAAAATATGACATAATATTCAAGCTGTATTGGGACATGTTCCAAAAATTGTCATCGAGTTACGAGAACATGAAGACGGCTAAGAAGTTGTTGAAAATTTTAACATTTGAAATTTACAAGCCATCAAAGAGTACTATTAAAAATACCAGATTGTGTCGCTGCAAGGATGACGATCGGGAGTATAACCCAGATTTAAATTACACCGATTTATTTGTTAGCACTGAAATGGATTTTGAATTCCAGCTGCTGGACTTTGAGGACAATGATTACAAATGCTTCAATGCCACCTCTAATGATCAATACTTTTTAACGGAAATTGACAGATGTCCTGTGGAACGGGGATGGGAAGACATTTCCAATTTAAGGGAGACCACCAATTCAATTGCAATTATTTTGGGAATTGTTTTTAGTGTCGCTTTTATAATTCTAATTCTGTACTACAAATGGTGGTATATTCGATATTTTTTTATGCTGGTTAAAAATGCAACAATTTTAAGCTTCATGGACAAGGAGAAGTCGCTAATTAAAAATATAGAAGTGGGTGATGTTTCTTACATGTACGATGTTTTCATAAGTTACTGCGATGAGAATAGAGAATGGGTGTTGAATGAGTTGTTGCCGAACATTGAACAAAGTACACAAATCAATGCGTGTCTGCATGAGAGAGATTTTCAGGTAAAACTATTTTGAGTCAACATTTTTGCATCCTTGAATCTAATAGTAATTTCTGTCGCAGGTGGGTCTAAGTATTCTGGAGAATATTATCTCTTGCATGGACAAATCGAGATGTTTGTTGCTAGTTATCTCTCAAAATTTTCTTCTAAGTCAGTGGTGTCAATTTGAGATGTATTTGGCGCAACACAGGTGCTAATATCTTCACATTTTGGACTTGTTGATTTTACTAAAATATTATTATTCATATTCAGGTTGCTAGAAACATGTCAAGAACACCTTATTCTTGTCTTATTGGAAGACATACCAAAGAGGAAGCGTCCCAAAACGTTGTCATATTTAATGCGCACTAAAACCTACATTCAATGGCCAAAAGAGGGGTCCAAAAAGAAGAATAAAACAGGTGGTAGTGAGGAGCACAAATTGTTTTGGCGCCGTTTGCGCCGTGCCCTCATTGGCACCGATTTTGAACCAGAATCATCCACCTAAACAAATGATGAGCTCAATGCAGCTCCAAATTTTTTGAAAATTATTATTTTTGTGACACACCTAAAATGATATTTTTTCAAATAAAACAATTAGTTTATTTTAATTTTAAATTTTGTTGCGCCAATTTTTATTATCTTCCATCTTGCACACGTTTTTTGTTTTGTTTCCTCTTTAAATTGTATTTTCTTGTTTTATATTGTATGTTTTGATTTTCATTAAAATTCTTTTCGAAACGAAAAACTTAAATGTTGTACAGTGAGGATTTCGTTCTATTTAAATATAAATAATTTATAAACACAATTGATTTAATTCATTAATTAACGGAGATAAATATTTGAACCGTAATTGTTGGGGCGAATACATACCAAAGTAGAACTTTAAGTAACTTAAGTTATGAAACTATACTGTTAATAATTAATAAAATAAATAAAATAAAAAAGTTTTTAAACCAATATGGTGATGTTTCAATCTATTGCAATGGTAAACCAATTAGTGATGTGTTCTGGTAAACAATTCGAATAAAAATAAACTTTAAAAAATTATTTTATATTGCTTGTCTTTTCAATTGTTGTTTACCGACCACGTCTGTCTGTGCACTTGCATCAATTCATTATTATTGTTTATTTGTTTTGAAGTTTTATTTTTTTCAGTGAAATCGGAATATAAAAACATTTACAAAGGCGTCTATATTAATTTCATTTCAATTATTTAAATTTTTATTTTATTCATAATTTATTAGTTAGGTAGCTAATTAAATATGTATATATAAAACAATCAATTTCACAGGTGGAATATGCATTTAAAGGTGCGTACACCCACTCCTCTTAAAGCGAACGAATACGAACGAACAGGAGGGAACGCATTTGCTTGTTCAGTGTCCAACCGAAAAAACGCTGTCGAAATTCAAACGCATGCCTTCGCGTGTGCTTGAAAATCTGAGCAAACAAAGGCGTTCGCCTTGTGTGTACACGTCTTTAGATAGATGCAAGTGTTTGCTGTTTTTTACAAATAACTACATTTAGATGTATTCATTTCATTCATTTTGTTAAAATTAAATTATTTATAACGTCAACGATTTACCTACCGCGTTGCTTTAAATACGCAGCATTTATCAAAACAATTAATGGATTCCCGATTTTCATAAAACTTTGCAGCTTAGGTAAATTTTATTTATTTATTTATTAAATCATACTATTATTTTAAATATAAAAAAATGATTATCACTTATTTTTAAAATCTGAGCAGTTTTATTAAATTAAACGTAGACAATAATGATCAACTTTGACCGAGGTGCATTAAGTGCATATTTCAGAATATGTATTTAATACTAAAACATCTGTTACGTTGTATTCACACTATAATTTATATTTATGAAAATTACTAATTTGTATAATTCGGCAGTGTAGTGATTTTCAAATTGTTAGTATTTAATTGCATTAAAAATATGTATATGAGCTGCCATTTTTTTCAATAAAAATCCTTGTTTTAAATGTGAATGATCAAAAGCAATACTAACTAACCCAAAAAAAACATTTAGCGAGAATAACAAACTAGTAATAAAAAGAAGAACAATTGGTAGCGCCCTTGTGAAGATTGAATTATTAAAGTCCCATCATAGGAAAAAACAACACAAATTATTGTGGTCATCTAATGGACTTGTGCAGAATATTGACCTCTTTAAACGTGGTTATGCTACAAAAAAAAGAACTCCAAATTTATTACTTTTTCCACAAGTAAAACAAATAACAAATTTTTAATTTTTTAAATGAATTTCGGTTTATTTTAAACAAATTTCCACTAATTTCACTTTATGTTTCAACCTTGTTATTAAGAAGCCAAATTCAAATTGGGGTAGCACAATACAATTATTTAATTAAAATGATGCAAATGGATATATTGCTTTGCTTACACAGTTTCATGAAATAAAACGGAATCCAATAAAATCAGTCACACGACGAAAAAAATGACTTGTTTTCTATTTATTATTTAATTACAATTTCTTAATTTTAATACAATTACCCAAATCATTCATTTTTTTGTTTACACGTTTAACACAAATACGATTCACCAGTACCGTTTTTTCATTACAAAAGCGACCAATTGTGAGGTTTTCCGGTTATACCGACAATTCGATTTGAATTACAATATTACAGATTAAGCATTAATTAAGGTATTTATCATTAAGATCCCCAATATACTTCAGATTGTGTAATCATGCACATAATTGCCCTACATTTACAATTTTACAAATCAACATATTACGTATTCAAAATAAAAACATAATAAGAGCTAAGATATTTGTTGTTTACGATTTACTGTAAAAAAATCCTAAGTTATTTACGGTTCTGTGAAAGTTTTTTTTTTTTTGATTTTATCATTTACTATATGTATACTTTATGTTGGCTCCGTTTCTTCTTTTCTGCTAGAATATTGGAAAATGTTCTTTTATATAAGTAATTTATATAATAATAATATGATTGTAATTATAAATTTGTTGCTTGTGGTGATTTCGGTTTATTTGTTTAATAATCTGCAAAGTCAAAGTCCTCATTGTCCAATTCATCGAGCTGCATACTTTGAAAGTCTACCTTATAACGCAATATACCTGTGTGAATGAAAACAAATACAAAACCAATAAGTAAGTTTATAAATTGCACCAAAGCTAATTGTTTACAACTATAATTGCTTCATAAAAAAAATTAAACATGCAGAAATTACGATAAATGGAATAAAACCATTTTTAATGTTACACAAACAACGAAAAATATTTGCATAATTAATAAAAGGCTGCTGACAAATTATATTGAATATTTAAAATCATGCATAAAATAAACACAATAGAAATTTGAAGTTGAAAGCAAAACACACGTAAATAAAAAAACACAAAATCCATAAAATAATTCAAATGAAAATCTTTTTCACGTGACTGTTTTAAAAAAGTTGTCAATATTTTAATTAATATACTTTTCTAACAAATACGTGAAGTCTTCTTTAATTTATAATAAATATAAAGGTCTTTTAAGCACAATTTTTAAAATTTACGATCAATAAAAAAAAAATTGCAAAAAAGGATGCTTGTGAAATCGGTTCTGTGAAACAAAATGGTTTTAATGAAATTTTGTTAGTCTTAAGATCTCACAATTTTACGGATTTAATAATAATGGGCGTCGTTTGAAGCAACAAACGTCCTCAAAAGAACGTGTTAAAAAAATGTATCAAAAAGGATTTTGAAAATTTTTGTAAAGGCATTTTCCGACATCTTTACTTATCAGATGTCAAAAATTTAAAATCCGCTTTGATCCATTTATTCTTGGCTGTTTTATTGATGGATCAAAATTATTAAGGAAATACACAAATATTAATATGTATAAAAATCCACCCCAAAAAAATTTATGAAAAATCATATTGATAAAAAACATGAAAATGAAAGTCTAGTTTTCTATAAAATAAATGAACGAAAAAAATCTCTACAAATTGCAAAAATTGTACATGTAAATAATTATTCAACGCAATAAAAAATATTATAACATTTAAAAAGGCTAATCAATAAATAATAATAGAATGTTAATTGTCAGTTTTTTCCAGAATAGCCGTTAAAAGTAAAAATTTATTTAATTTCAAATATTTAGGAGAAAAATATGTTCGAAAAATCATGACTTCAAACAACTAAATAAGTTTTTACATATTTGGAATGTTGTAATAATTTAGAATTTGGTGAAAATAAATTGACACAAAATAGTATTTTAACGTGCTGAATTAATTATAAAAAATATGCTTAATGAGAAATTTCTATTCTGGAAAATTATACTTGTAATTTAATAAAACAAAATTACATAAATACAAAATATAGCGCGTACGCACACACAACAATAACAACAATGTATTCTATCTTTATCAATTAATTAGTTAATACCTTTAGCGTGGTCGATTACAAAGTAGCTTTTTGGGGGGGATTTAAAGTCGATGGATTCAATTTAAGTTTGTTTCCCGTTCATTTTTTAATGTATGTATATCCTTGTGTGTTTATATTTTGTGTGTGTGTTTCTCGTTTATTTTTTTTAAATGTATGTGTCTGTGTTTAAAATTTATTTAAATTTTTGAAGCATCTTCTATGTAATTGTTAAAGTCTCCTTTTATATTGTGTGTATTTTTTTAATTTCATTTCATTTGTGTTGATTCAATCGCTTTGTAAAAGGGGAGTTTATCTGTGTACGTGTGTAAATATTTTAATAGTCATCTAAGTCGACATCGTCCAGTGGCTCATCCGCTTGGAGAGACTGGAAGTCAACTTTGTAGCGAAGGATTCCTAAATGTTTATCACATAAATATTGTAATAACAATTTAGTCACAGCATTTTATAAATTAAGTCATCGGGATATGCACACACAAAATTTTGATGCAAAAAAAAAAAGACAATTTCGACACGAAAATTATGTTAGTTAATTTGATTGTGTGTTAGATGATTTTGATTTGGTACGAAAGAAGAGTTCGGGCAGCAATTAAAAAAAAGAGAGAAAAAGACATATTATAATAATTAGCATTTTTGTGGGTCTTAATACTTGGTATTAATTACTTTTTAGCGCTTTTACACGGATTCAAGAAAGGGGGTTTATTGTGGGCAATATATTTTACAAATATAATAAAAATGATTTCAAAATATAAAGCAAATGCATTAAAAGACAAACCTCCTATTCCACCAAATCCTCGGACGAACTGGCTGCCTTCTTGAGATTTATCAGTGATGATCTCGAGTGTTGCACCAAAGCTCTTGTAATTGTTTGCTAACCATTCCAGAAGCGGTTGTGACTCAACCAATTCCATTTCAACTCCACTCTATTTATTTGTGTATCAAGGAAATGGAATAAAGTAAAAAAGAAAAAAAAATTGTATACAATGTAACATTACCTCTTTGTCCGTAAAATGACTTTTGTCCTTTTCTTGCTCTGGTGTCAAATGAAGCACAGTCGTTGCCACAGAGTTTGCATGATTTTTTAGCACATACCGTTGAATATCTAAGTTTTCCCAACAAATGAGCGTTTCCACAGAGCCAAGTTCAAGTGCCTTTAACGTGTCTTCAACGCCGAAGCAATATTTTCCAGTGTCCTAAGAAAGTGAAAAACCGGTAAAAAATAATTATTATAGAACTTTTTGATTTACTAAGAATATTTTATGTTTTAACTAGCGAAATCAACGAACTTCGTTTCGTTACTGGAAATATATTTTTTGAAATTCGAATAACAAAATAATAAAGTTGGAACTCTTAAATCTAACCCAATTAATAATAAATATAGGAATTAATTTATCCTAACGCGGATTCATCTGTACTAAATTTGTGCCAACTAAACATATTTTGTTTTTTGTTTGTTTATTGATGTGCTTTTGGATACACTGTACTATTAATAAATGAAATAAGCCCCGAAATTCCGTTGATTCAAAATACCACCATTGGTGACCCCAAAAAAAATATTAATTTTCAATTTTATTAAAATCGACCGAGCCGCTTAGGAGAAGAAGGGACTGAACCAGAATTGTATATAAATATAAAGATATTAAATTTTAACGTTTGTTAAAAAAATTGTTATTATCTACATATATCGAATAATTAAAAACTCAATTTTTTTTAATAATTAGATTGTATTGCACATTCTGATAATTAAATTCATGAACAAGTTTTTGTAAAACGATCGCTTTTAATAAAATTTTAGTAAAGTAAAAGATTAAGACAATAAAAGCTTAACTTTTACTTAATAACTGATGCCCATGTTATACGCGGTCATCCACATACTCCTAATGTGAGGTCAACATTATGCATAAGGCTGCAAATATGTATGTTTTAAAAATCTCGATAACTTTATTTTGCAATTCAAATACAACATAATTATCTATTTCGTTTAAAAAAACTTGTACTCTCGATGTAATATGTTAAACATTGCAGGAAATACTAAATTTGTCATTCATTTTTATCATAACAACTCATAACAATCAATTGCACATTATTATGTTTGCACACTTTCTTTGACTAATGTTGTAAAATTACGAATTTTGCGTCCCTTCAAAATTAATTGCTTATAACGGCGACGTAATGTCATATATGTAGTTTTATGGTTATGCTCTCGTTTTTAAACAAAAACAAAAGTTATTGAATTTATTTCCTAAAATTTTACAATATGTGACAATGCATTTTTTAAAGCATAAAACCTATTCGATAATTTTAAATCAAAAATAACCAAGGTGGGTAGCATGATTTATGAAAGCAAATAACCTTGACTACCTTAAGCAAGCAATTAAACACACAAGGTGTAAAATGAAAGTTAAAACTATAAACGATTTTAACAGTAAGTTAATGATAAATTCATTAATCTGAAAAACATCGTGAGTATGCGAAATTTTTAGAATATACCGTTAAATTATGCATAAACGATCCTTACTATTATCATACTGATAAGTGATATTGTTCAATCTAATCAATCAAAATTATTTTCATTCCACGTAAAATGTAAGTTGATTGACAATCCCACACCAGTAAAATTTGGTTAAATAATGAAAATTGTTTTACACAAATTAAATTAAAAGGATTTTGACTTGTAGAAAAAAAAATTGGAAAACGAATTAAATTTTTTATTTTTTTATTTAGGTAACAAAACTTTTATGGTAAATAAAAATAGAATTGCAGGTCGCCATTTTATTTTCAATTTTATCAAACGCAATGTACATATGCATGTGTATTGTTCAAAACAAAGAACCGAACGGCATGTCGTTAACTTATGAAACCAAATTGTAAACCGGATTAATCCGGTTAAGTAGACACGCATGCATGCATTGAACTTATTAACTAGATTCCAGCGGAATGGGTCAGATTTGTCAACAAATAAGAGGTTGTGCTATTGTTGAACCATTAATATGTATATATAGTACTAAGAGTGTAAATTAGTGATGTTGTATTTACCTGAGAAATTTCATCGAAATACCGTCCAATAAGTTTCTTCTCCTGAATAAATTTAACATTCTGCAGTGACTCGGCAGCCAATTCGATAGCCTGGTTGAATCCATTTTCACCACCGTATGACACGTCCACAAGTTTAATAATTTTCAATTGAAGCCTCTATAAAACAAAAATGATATTAGCTAAAATTCCAGCTATAATGCTGACCATCCGCGCAACAAAATATGTAATAAACTTACAGGATCAAACATATCGGATTGACTGAGCTCAGTTTTGAAATCGGCACTACCCGCTAAAATGAGACCGGCAATGTTTGGCTTGTCATTTGTAATAAACAATTGTGTGGCCACTTCGGCGACCTTGCGCACATAATTGTGTCGCTTCTCCATTCGCAAACGCGCAAAACGCAACGCTGATTGACCACCACGACCGTGTTTCTTCGGCAGATCTACTGTGAATTTATGCAGCACTTCACGAGTGTTGCCCTGCAACGTACCGAACAGTGCACCATTACCGTCCATAACGATGAAACCAAATTTATTGTCGTCCGCTAATAGGGCGGTAAGGGCTTCCGTATGGAATTTGTTGTCGCACAAATACAGTGATGTGTTGATCGGTTTGAATGGCTCAAAATCGATGTTCACCTTCTTTTCTTTGCCCTCTTCGGTGACAATTGTTCCACAGTAAATGACCAAACCATTTGGAGGCACTGAAAAGAAACATAATTTAAAGTTGTGTTTAAAGTTCAAACATAATATTTTGTACACTCACCTTTGGTGTATAACTTAAGTCTGTGCTGAACGGATGTGATCGCGCCTAATACAGATAATCGATTGACGCGCGATTTAATATTTGACGCAGTGCCAAACTCATCGGCTAACATTTTGCTAACACGTGAGATTTGATCCTTGGGTGGAATGATCAGGGAAATCATACTTGTACCATTGCTGTAATTTTAAAAGAAAATTGTATTATTATTAGATTTCATATTCATTAATCATACCAATATGTAATAAAATTTTTAGTCAGATAGTTACTAATCATTGCAATAAAAATATTTAAAGTAATGTAATCTATTGTCAATGTCAATTGCCTTAAGGGAAAAAGGATTTAAAAAACGTTAAAAATGTTATTCTTTAGAAACGTCAGCAAATAGAAACATAAGTTTAATATTAATAATTAATCTTATACTCGTGGGAGTAAACCAAACATGCACTTTGCCGCACATGCGCACTCGGAATGTGGCACAATCATTCAATGAATTGTTTTGCCCATCTAATGTGTGTGTTTGCGAATTAATATGTTATGCATACCCACTAATAATAATTATTCGTAACTCATAAGTCATACATACTTACGTGAAATACTAAATAATATTATATGGCGAATTAAAACTCTTAAAGGCATTTGTATTTTGAAATTAAGTAGGTTAATTTTGCAAAACATTAGTGATTGTGGCATTAAATATGTTGATGCGAAATTGTAAACAGTACACGTGCTGAGCCCCAGAGACATAATAAACAAAAAACACAAACACAACAGTAAATTGAGAACCGAAGATGCTAATTAAAAAATGTACAGATACTGAATAAAATAATATGAAACTAATGGGGCAGAATAATTAATTTGAAGACTTTACAAAATGGTTATATTATTATAGTCAACCACATTAATACTTTAAGGAATGACGCACGCATTAGGATTTTAAATTGCATTTCAAAATAATTCGCAATACTACTCACCCTCTTGCCATTTCCAAACTTTTGATAAGTTTCTTGATCTTCCAGATTTCGACATTGCGATCAGCTGAAGTTTCTTCTCCTGACATATTGGGGCTTTTTATTTGCTTCTTTTACAACAATATAAACGTTTGTAGAAATTCAATTGGATAGACCCAAAAAAATCGTTGTTACACACAGCAGCTGATTAAATTTAAAATTCACGACGATTAAATAAAAACGTTGAGTGAAGACGAATTTTTGAACGCACTTGCACCCTCTTCACACAAACACATGCACACACACAATGCACAATATATGGTCCTAAATAAAGGATCCTTGTTGGCTGGTGGCTGGCTTCGACGCTATTAAGGCTCCGTGGGAGACGACAACTCGGACGACAGCGGTTCGTTTGATTTTTCACTCACAAAGTGCTGTCAAAATACAATGCAAATTATATAAATTGAATTAAATTTGTTTTCGTAACTTAAATGGGGTTGCGGAGATGAGGGGGATCAATCAATATAATAAAATATTATAGCTGGGAATTAAAATTATTCGTGCACACTTTGAAGGGCAACAACAGGGATCGTCTCGTGTAATTGTGAGCGCAAATAAATACAACTTAAATGTTAAATTGTTTGTATTTTGTTTGAATAGCACCTAAGAAAATTTTAAACCCCCATTGCTTGGCAACCGTGAACTGTCTTTATGTCCTTCAGTTTCGTGTAGTACATGTTGCAAGTAATTTTGTGTGGCACAATTAAATTTGTGTATTTTTTACACAATTTCTCTTCTCTCACATGAGTGTATCCACATATTATAATATGTATAAGAAGATTGTGTGTTGGCAAAAAAGAAAAGAAAAAAGGTAAAAGAAAAATGGCGCCCCCCATTTGCCCTATCACCACGGACATCCCCCTTTCGTTTGTTTTGTAGACATTTTTGCACCGTGGCATTTAATTGTCAATGTGCTGACTGCTCCAACAAACCAATAATTTCCTGTGATTTTTTACACCTCAAATTACTAGATTTGCACGGATTTCGGTTAAATTTTGATTGCGTATTCACATTCGGGTAAACTCCCCGCATACACATCGTGTGTGCGCGTGTACACATTACACAAGTGTACAACGTCTTCATGTATAACAATATAATGTATTTTATATTATCTGATTTTACATGTATTTAATTAGTAAATGGAATAGAAATGTATCCACATACGAGTTTGGGGGAAACTAAAATATGTGTGACCCTGCGGAAAAGGTTTTCACACAAGGAATTTCCCATATTTCACCAAGTATTTTTAATGCAATGACTGAAATTGCAACGTCTGTGGAACATATTGCACAAGCGAAATTTCTTTGAATGAGGTTTCATTCAAGAAGATAGCAAAAAAAGTCCACGTTTAAACGTCGATGATGTCGACGGACGAACGAACAAACGAACGGGTGGTAAAGTACAATACACATATGGATGACTCTCTTTTTCAAACTGCACCACACGGCACAACATTTGGTTTTATTAAAATGATTTTTTTATGTAACCAAGGCACTCACTGTTTAGGATTTTCTGTGCATACGACAGGTGACACTTTGCAAAAAATATTAATAATGTTTTCGACGATTTTTAAATAAAATTAATAGATACATTAGGGAGAAAACTGCGCGAATTTCACTCAGCCACAAACGACCGCATGTGTCTCGAGCGCTTCAAAGAGATCAAAAAATGGCGTAAAACTTTCAGGCAGTGTCGCCAGAAGTTTTATTTATGAAATGTCACATTTTAGTTTTAAAAATGAAGGGGTCCAGTGAGATTAAATACTAAAAAAAAAATTTCGAAAATAAGCAAATCGCGATTAATTATAAATAGATCATTATTTAATAATAAAAAAAATGGTCAGATAAGAAAAGTTCATAATTAAGTTTCGATACTTCTTTTGAATTTTTTCTAATTTGTTCTTTTCAATTTTAACTGATTTATAAGTATCTGCTTTTATTATGTATGATTCGTTTACATTTTTTATGTGATTTAATAATTTAAAATCAGTAAACATATTTGAATTAATTTTTTTTTTAACTTTAAATTTTGGTGAATTAACTAAATTTTAAGGAAACACATAAATATATATTAATTTACATATATCTGCATACATAGATATGTAATTTTCGCAGATGACGTTTAACTATTTTGGCCCCCCGCGCATCATTTCAAGTTGTCATTTGTCATTGTTTAATTTTTTTTTAAACTGTGATACATAAAAGTTTTCAGACTTATTTTTCATTTTAGTTTGATTGTATCTGAAATTACTCTTAAAAAGTAGTAGGAAGACGCAAGAATTGGTGTCACTTATCGCATCCTTTAATGATGTAATTTATTGCTGGATATAGCAGGTCTTTTTAATCAAGTCAACTTTTTTAGTAAAGTAACATAACCTCTAACAAGCATTTGCCAAATGAATCAAAACGTTTAAAAGTGCAAAGGTGTCCTACAATAAATAGCTTAAGATGTCATCGTCCTACATGTCTCGTAGAGAGTTGGAGGACCTTCGACCGGAACTAGATAAGTTGGTAAATCGCGTTACTGGTGCGACAAACGCTGATGTTCTTTCAGTCATTGAAAATTGCCTTTACAATGGCTACGATCGACGGAAGACCACTGACAAACTCAGCAACATTGTGGACAGTAAGAAAGCATCGCGTCTTTCCGACAAAGTTGAACATTTAATCGACGATTTTCGTAGTTTAAGTAAATCTAGAAAACGAAACCATGATGACGATCGCGATGGCAAGCGTTCCAAAACGATGCGCATTGAGAAGGACTCAAATAACGAGGAGAAAAAGTCCGATACAAAGTCTCGTCAATTAACACCACCACCACCTGCACAACCGAAGCCTCCGGTAGCCGTTACGAACAATGTGGAAGCTGCAATATTGGCGGCTGCTGCAGAAGCTCCAGTAGAGACCACAAATTTATCATCTCAACAGATTCAACAGATGATGGCAAATGCGCAGCGACAGATTGAAGAACGTAAAAGAGCAATCAATGCGTTGACACAGCGTGATCAACTAATACCGGCAACAATGCCCATTTCATTGCCAGCCCATTTGGCTGCTCAGAAACTAAAACCACCCACTAATCCGGAAGATATGGAACGGGCGAAGAAAATTGCAGAATTGCAGGCACAAATTCGTGCAAAACTCTCTGGAGCTGTAGGACAAATGTTGCCACCAGTGCAAGAGAAACCCAAACCACTCATTTTGGACGATGAGGGTCGCACAGTTGATAAGAGTGGCCGTGCTATCTCAATACCAACATTAGCACCAACACTCAAAGCTAACATTCGTGCTCAGCGCAAGGACATTTTTGGCAAGGGCAGCCAGTCGCATGAAAAGTTTAATCAGGATGAGACACAGAAATTCTTTGATGAGCGCATTGCAGCAAAGGCCGCTGTTAGAAATAAGCGATCGCTTCGCTTTCATGAGCCTGGCAAGTTTCAGCAAATAGCAGAGCGCATGCGAATGAAAGCACAGTTGGAGAAGCTGCAAAATGAAATCTCTCAGATTGCAAGAAAAACGGGAATAAGTTCAGCAACAAAGTTGGCTCTTATTGCCCCTAAACAAGACTCCCATGCTGATGATGTGCCGCAGATGGAGTGGTGGGATTCTGTTATTCTGATGGCAGACTTGAATACTATGGAGGGTGATAAGATTTCAATTAGAGAATCTGCCATTTCTAATTTGATTGAGCATCCCACACAAATGAAGCCGCCAAGTAAGTTGACAAGCAATTCGTTTTTAAATAATTTAAATTAAATTTAAATTTTAGGTATCTTTCTATTGCTTTTAATTTCTAAATTATATTTTTTTATCAATTTAGATGAGCCACTTAAAGCTGTCTATCTGCCAGTTTTCCTTACAAAGAAAGAACGCAAGAAGCTGCGTCGTCAAAATCGTCGTGAAGCCTGGAAAGAAGAACAGGAGAAAATTCGCCTCGGGCTTACCGCACCACCTGAGCCTAAACTTCGCATATCAAACTTAATGCGTGTTCTCGGCACTGAAGCGGTGCAGGATCCAACCAAAATTGAGGCACACGTTCGTGAACAAATGGCAAAACGTCAAAAAGCTCACGAAGAGGCAAATGCCGCTCGCAAATTGACGGTTGAACAAAAGCGTGATAAGAAAATTCGCAAAATCAAAGAGGACATCTCGTTAGGTTGTCACGTCAGCGTCTACCGGATTCGTGATCTTCATGATAATGCCAGTAAAAAATATAAAGTTGAAACAAATGCAAAGCAGCTGCACATGACTGGCGTTGTAGTCTTGTTTCGAGATTGTTGCGTGGTCGTTGTTGAGGGCGGGCCGAAACAGCAGAAACGATATCGCCGATTGATGATGCATCGTGTCAAATGGGAAGAAGATATTGTAAAGAATGCCGATGGTAATGAGGTGCCCAACTCGTGTGCACTTGTTTGGGAGGGTACTAGTCAGCGTAGGCACTTTGGTGAGATTAAATTTAAAGTGTTTCCAATGGAGAAAATGGCACGTGAATTCTTTCAAAAGCATCAAGTTGAGCATTACTGGGATTTGTCTTACTCTGGAGCAGTGTTAGAAGCCTCCGAGGATATTTAATCGGTTAGTATATACACTTTTTTTCTAGAGAAAATCGTTTTCTCTGTTATTGTATAAAGTTTTGGTTTAAATAAACATCGAATTGCTTAATAGAGAATCACTGTTTTTCGTTTTTACAAATTTGCATGGATTTCTTCTCTTTTAGCATACTTTTTCAGACCGACTGGCGACGAGATTATGAGAAAAATATTTCCACATTGGTAGAACAATGCCCTCGAAACCGGTAAGAATTTGTAAAATAATTATTTAGAAACAATAAAGTTGCAAAATAAATTTAATTTGAACTTAGTCTTTAGAAGGCGATGGCGTATAACTCACAAAGGATGTATACGAAAGAGAACAGCAAC
Source organism: Sylvicola cinctus (assembly GCA_963854165.1). Lineage (NCBI taxonomy): Eukaryota > Metazoa > Arthropoda > Insecta > Diptera > Anisopodidae > Sylvicola > Sylvicola cinctus. The sequence continues at coordinate 27,110,580 of OY974083.1, read as the reverse complement.
CGCATTTGGAACCGGGCAGGATTAAAGTAGTTCCTTCCACTTTTAAATACTTATTGCGTGGCCATCGAGGCACTTCAAACTTAATTAAATATTATACAACCGAAAATATAGAAATAAAGTGTTCGCAATGAAATTGCACAAAAAATACTCGGCTCATAAAAGAAAAGTATTTATTTCCATGACCAAAGAGATATGACATAAAAACAATAAAATGTACCAATTTTTATACTTCTAATGTGAACTGTGACATCCTTCAGTGCAGTACATTGATACTTTTTTATATTAATTTATGCAATAAAATTTGTTTTTATTTAAATCAAAAACAAATTATAACCATTCTTACTGCTATGCATAGTTGTTTTACAAATACAATGGAAAAACTAACGCAAAAGAGAATCATGAGGATGGGACTGGCAAATGCGTCTCTCAAGAGATTTATGAAGAAAACCTACGGAGGAATGCCTGAAAAAGTAATATGAATAAATAAATATAATAACAACCCATAAAAGGAAAATTTTTGACCACTGCACTGGCCACTAGTGCATTTCAAGAAAATGCAAACTGTAAACGCTGTCTACTTAGTCCGGAGACACAAACACTCATTGTGTGGACGAGGGTGGTTATTGAGCAAGAATCTCATATGTAAAGATGTATTACTTCCTTTTTTTTTCTTAAGGGTATTCTTTATAAAAGAACAAATTTTTGGTAATTTGCTGCAATTATTATAACAATTCATCCTAATTTTTGTTTTATTCTTAATCTGATCATTGCTGCATTTCTTCTGAACATCTTTAAAAAAAATAAAGACAAATAAAGAAAACGAATAATCTTCAATGTTATCGGAACAACCATTGGTGTATTACAAGTTTTGAACCAATTACACAAATGAGCTTTATTAAGTACTACAAAATTAAAGGGAAAACAATTAATTTCGCGCCATTTCGGTATGTAGTAAATGTATAAATGAGAATTAACACTAATAAAAAACCAACAAATCAAACTAGCAAAATCCTCTGTTTCGTCACCTCACAACCACATATTATCTTGTCCATCAATTAAGCACATCCACCGAAGTTTGAGTTGTTCGTTTTCCTGTTTTAATGAAAATGACAGTTGTCACCCAGATGAAACTGGCATTTAACTTCCGAAAGGTGTGAGAGTTTGATCCTCAACTTATACATTCCTGTTAGTGTGTAGTAGCGTGAAATAAATGAATGAAAATGACATCCTTAAACTTAAATGTATTAATGAATAAAAATGGGGGCGTGTTAAAATGTTAATCCGCACCACCCACACAGGAAGCTTTAATTAAGTGCTCGATTGCTGATCTCACTGGAGGTATCTTTAAATTTTCTGCTACCATCTTCCATTGAGGATGTCTCACCGAGAACGCGCATTGTGTTGGAGTAGTCTGAGTCAATTTGAGGAATTTTTTTATCAGTTGGTCGCAATGTCTTAATCAAATCGGACAGCGAGAAGAAACTTTGACGTCCAATTTCACTTTCAGTGTCCGTGTTACTGCTGAATTTCTCAATTTCCTCAGAGATTTGCTTCAAACGTTGCTCTACAGTGGTTGTGGTTTCGAGATGGTCCTCCTGATCTTGTTCTTCCTTGGCATTGTTTATGGATTCATCTTCCTCCGTTACTTCCTCGCTCATTGGTGCCTGATCTTCGTCGGACATTGTGGTTGATTGAGGCTCGGCACTTGATGGATTCATTGTGGATGACATCAGAAGCATTGGCAATGGAGTAGAGGCAATTGTGAATGAAGTTGGTGCTTCCGTTGTTGTGCTGCTTAGTTGTGAGATTGGTCGACTGAAAATTTGGAATATAACATTTTTTATAAATAAATTGAGGATAAATAAATCAAATAACTGTAGAAGTTCGAAATAAAAATGATTTGAAAAACCACACACCACGTCAAAAAAATCAACAGTTAAACACAAAAGTAATTTTGGAAGAACTAACCCCATATTATAAATCCCAAAAAAAATTTAATTTTTAGTAAAATAATTGAATTAAAAAAAAAGTATTGTTGTTAAGTACAGTTAACTATTTTAAGTTGTGTAATGAATTGTTGTTAATTTGAAATAAAATTATTGCTTTATTTAAACTGATTTTCACACAAAAAATCAAATGAGGATAGAAATACATATTATAGCATTTATTCGGGGGGCTAGCTCACCTATTAAACTTGTGTTTTTCTATATTTTTAATATGAAAATTTGATGATAATTTTTGTTAAGGTGTGTGATGGTGTTTGTGGTGTCGGAAGGTATCGTACGAAGGGGGTTGCACACGCTTACCCCTGTGACGATGAAACGGGGATACTGCCATAATTGTAGTAATAACATCTGGTTTGTTCACAAATGAAGTCCTTAACAACGGAGCAATCATCAGGTGCCCATCGTAGGCTTGGCGCCTTCAGTCTCACACAACCTTTGTCCAAACCGCTGCTACTACAAGAACACAACAAAAAAATACAACATAATGTTAGTTAAACAGATCACCAACGGATATCAGTTGAATTAAATGTACTCCAACCTGTCGCGAGCAGTCCTCTGAGGGGATGTGTTGCTGTTGTGGTCGATTGGATCCAGCAAACCGGTCTGCACTGAATCCTTTGAATTCTCAAAGTAATCAAATGTGGCATTAAATGGCAAACCAGTGCTCATCCATAGGAACATTCCAGTGCCCAATCGATTGCCAGATGTCCAGAAGTCGTACTGACTGAAGCCGGCATTCAGTAGATACTGTGTCATGGATTCGACTTTTTCTTTGGTCTCAAATGAGGCCAATTGCAGTCCCAACGATCTGCAGTACTGATAGGAGAGGAAGTAGTTCAGTTCCGGTGAGTATGGATTCATGCGGGAGACAAAGTATTGTACTCCATCTAGTTGGATTGTTGTGATGCGTTGGCCTGTGGAATAAATTAAAAAAATAAATTTTAATAAATTTTTTTGAAATGTTCGTCGTTTCAATTATTTATTAGAGCCTTTCATTGAAAAACTTCCACATTTAATAATAAAATTAAATTAAATAGCGCATGCAGGAATTTCAAAATTTATTCCCAGAAAATATTGTTGATTTTCTTCCCCCTCGCACATTGAGTTGTGTGGCTTTATACATATTAAAATCAACACGTCACAATCCTACTGACCACTGATTTCATCTCTCAATTTCCATAAACCTTACACGGAGACGTCCCGAAAAAACAACGATGAAAGAAACAATATAATGTGTGTTGAAAGATGAAGTTGCATGATAAAGGCGACGATTTATTTATTGGACCCTTTCTCACGCCTTGCAAACGTAATCGAATTGCTTGTACAATTTTGTACACATACACATACAAGTAAACAGGGTACCTATATCAAAATACCCAGTAAAAAGGGAATTCTGCGCTTTTGCTGTTGCTGTTGCTGCAGCACCGGGAACGTGTTTATAATTCCAACAAAGCGAATTTCATTTTCATTGCACGCCGCCATCCACTCGCCGTTCAACCCTTTTCTGCACACATATACTACACTGAGCAGTGAGCAGCAATCGAGAATCCCGCATCACAATTCCAGTCTGGCATACATAATTATGTGCATTTTTGTGTCTCCATTTCAGCGTGTGTTCCCTTGATGCTGGCTAATTCTCTATACTTTTTAACATAACATATACCCTATGCCACGTCTTGAGGGGAACTAATAAATTTTAATAATACCTTCCATATTGTGTATTATGTTTTCAAGGCATAGACGTTTTTTTTTTCAAACCCCATAAGAGCAAACACTTCTTCTTTGACTCAAAGCTTTTGTATCATGTATAATATGTAAGTTGCGGAGGTGATTTTGTAGTTGCAGTGAAATGTATATTGTGCAGATGCAAAGATATGCTGTTAAGAAAAATGTATGCATATGCCGCGTGGAATTTCGATAAGGAGACTTAAAGAACATTATTAGGTTCTTTAAATTTGAATCTTATTCAGAATTCAAGTGACATAAGAACAATGCAGAATTTTTTTTTCGTTTTGTTCTTTTGGAGACAAACCTGTATAAAATTACTTTGAAAGAAATTTATCATAAATACACGGTTAATTGTTATGTAAAATCTGTTCTGTTGTTATGTTGCATATATAGAAGTTCTTTATAAGATACTTCAAGCATCATGTTCTTTAATTTTTACATTAAAGTGACTTTAAGTCACTGAGGTGTGACTATTACTTTTCATACAATTAACGAAGAAACAAGAGACATTCTTTGACTGTAGTAATTATGTTTAGCTTTGCAACGAAAGACATAAATGCTTGACTAAGTTGTTACAAAGTTCGTAATTTAAAAATATGTTAATATGAATTAAATGAAAATTAAATGTTTGTATTTTTGTCAGAAACCAATTTTTTTTGTTGGTTCTGTTTAACACATTTTTTATTTTATTTAATCACATTTATTAATCCGAAGTCCAATCAAAAAAGAAGCAAAAAAAAAAAAATATTTAACAAATTGACGATAGGTAAATCGTCAGACAAGTGATTCCATAAAAAGACACATGCCATCGCACAGGTATATTAACCCCGCAGCCAAATAACGGTATCAATACACACCAGCAGGTAAGTCCAACTTTATATCCGAACATAATTAATTAAACAATTCAAAACACGAACATCGTTTTAAAGCATAATATTAATTTAATTTCATTGCTGTGGTAAAATATATTCTTCGTTTTTATATTTTCTTTTGTTTTCCATCCCAAAAGATCATCGACTCTAGTTCACTTGCAAAGTTTAACGAATATCGCCAATGTAATCTACACGAAAACATCAGCAACAAAACAATCATAAAGGCTTACAGAGGTGAGAGGCGAAAAAATTAAAAATATAAAAAATATTGCCGCGGTGTTTCGCTTTATCGCCGCATTCCCTCTACATTTTACATGCATTTAGTCATTTAATAACCCTGCAGCAGAGGAATGTGCACTCTAAGAAAGCGTTCCAGATAAACGCATCGCATCGCGTCGCATAAAAGCAACGCAACAAGTGGCAAATGTAATGAAGCAAAAAAAAAGAACTACAAAATTAATAAGGGAGAATGGATATTGTATCTACAAGGGGAGAGAATCATGACAAAAATAATTATGAAAAAATGTTTCGATTCATTAAAGAATAAAGATGCTCACACACTGTTTTATGTTAGTGTATAAAAATTGCTGGTCAATAAACTCAGCATTGGCGAGTGTTCACATTTTACGCCACCAATTAAAATAACTTGCAACATTTTATTTTGCCGCACTGCCAAAGCCCAAAGCACGCATTTCCTCTTCAATCAACGTGCAGCATATAATATCGTTAAAAGTTAGCTCGACTCGCGACCGCGACACGACCATTTGAAATATTCAACTGATAGCAGTTATGTGATGTGTCATTTCCTATAGTCATTTGAGGCTTGCAATGCGGGTTTCGACGTCATCATATAGAAATGAGTAGCATAATAATTGTTTTAATCATTTGTTTGTGCACGCAGCACGGTTAAAGTTGGCACAATGTATGCAGAAGACTTGAAATGTTTGCGTTAACTACGGTGCAGCAATTTCTACATGGGATATTTCTTTTAGTTAATGGCCCTGTTTATCTTGCAGTCATTAAGATGCGGTCAATATATGCATGGCAATACGTATTGCAATTCCGTAAATAAACAAAAAAATTTAATGCATTTTGATTTTACTGTAAATGGCAAAACAAGGGGATGAGATCATGCAAAGAAATTTGTGAGGAAATTGTTTCATTTTTTTGGGATTTTAAATTTCATTTTATTTATCTCAATTTTTTTTAAATTTAAATTTGTTTTCTTTTTTTGGTTTACGTAATTTGAGTTTTGAATTACTAGAGTTATTTTTATTATCACAAAAATCAAATAATACAAAATAAAAGTCAATGCGTTATTTTAGTAAAGTTCGTCGCTTAAATTTTTGGTGCAGTCTTTTGATTTTTTAATGCATAAAATGTCCTGCTTCTGTTTTCTAATGCTTTATTGTAGCATTTACACAAACAGTATTCAAACAAAAAAAAACATTGTAAAATTAAGCAAAATTTTTTAAAATATTGTATTAAAAAATTAAAATTATTATTGTAAAATCGTAAAAAATTAAGTGTAAAAAAGTGAAATTTCAAGGGAAAAAATTGTTCTAGTTTAAAAGTAAATTTTAATAATCAAAAAATAGAAAAATATTTGTTACGAATTCATTCCCCTTAAGAGGACATCATTTTGAATTTTTTTAACACAATCTTTTGACCAAAAACAAAATCAATTAACAAAAATTTAAAATCATAGAAAAGAGTGCCTTAAAAATTAAAATAGTTAACTCACCAGCAGCAATTGCAACAACCGCACATAAACAAAGTATGAGTTTCATCTTAAAGTCGTTTTATTTGTAATCTTAAATTCCAAATTTGAAAAATCCTTACGCCACAGACGAAGGAATTTTTTTGTATCACAGCTATACTCTGCCGAAATCAATTGCTTCGTCCTGCACAATCGTTAACACAAAACAATTTTTCACACGAATAAGACTTGAACACTTTATACACCACTATTAAATAATTGCCAATGCATTAAACCAAACTGAGCGCAGACTTCTTCTTCTAACTTTACGTTGGGCAGACGTTGTTGATTCTTGAAGTTCTTGGGACAAAATGCTTGAATTCGGCTAAGAACTGTAGCTTAAAAGGCGATCACCCCACCACCAATCAGACAGAACAGAACGATGGGCATATTTTTCTCTATACAGCACTTCTATTTGTGTGGCTCTTCAAGGCACGATGTTATGTTAGTTGGTTGTTTGTGTTTTTCATATATTTTATGAGTATATACTTGTACTATACGTTATTCTGGCATTGGGTTCTAAATTGAACCTATCTGCATGGATGTACGGGCACAAGTACACTAAACTGTATATACAAATATAAATATATGTACAGAAAAATGTTAAATAATACAACGTATAGTGGATCTTCGCGTGTTCCCTTTTGTTTCAATTGTTTCCTCTACTGGCAGTTCTGTTCCCTTTCAGTTTCATTTCCTTCGCGTATTTTCATCACCGTGGCTTAAGGCTTCAGTATTTCTCATCGTCAATTTTTTGTACTGTGATTCATGCTGTTAAATGTTTCGTTGCCTTTTTATATTTTTGTTGTTGGTGCTGCTGGTGGTTGTTTCTTTATGCACAACCCAAGTGATCTCAAGAGACACTCATGAATCTTACCCAAATCCTAACTAGCTACGCTTTGGCACTTAGTCTTAACTTTGGGCTGGGTGTTTCTTTTCAATTAATATTTAATGACATCATAAAACTTTATTGGAACAAGTTATTTTAACTAACAGTTTTTCTTTATTTTCTGTAATAATAATTGCAATACTCTAATAGATAGAACACAATTCCAAAAAAGCATATTCAGATATTGTGCAGTGCTGTTAGCGAGACTTTTATGCATTTAGAACAAAAAAAATTACGTTTCAAAATTGGTTCCTAAAATTTAAACGGTATTTATAGCAAAAATATTTGGTTAAAATTTTGTTTTCTTAAAGCATCTTCTTGTTGCAAAGAAGAAAGACTTCAACGATAATTTAAAGCGACGAATTTATTAAAACGAATGAGTTTTTTTTAAAGTTAGTAACACATTAAAAATTAAAAAGAATAAAAATAGAAATTTCAATAAAAAAGAAATTAAAATTCACTGCTTACCATTAGGAATGATTTTTTTTTAGTAATTGCACAGAAATAATAAACTTCATGAAAAATGCAATCAATTTAAGTTTCAATCGCTTTGCCGCATTCACTCTACGGACTTTATGTTCTAAACAATAGCCGGAGAATAAATTGAAAGTTAATTCTTACCCTTATTACGAGCATCGCGGCGTCAAGAACAAACATTTCTCTTCAATCGTGTACCCACTTATAGAACGTTTTGTGTACATAAAAGCTATCCAAACAGTTGCGCAGGCGAACAACGCTGCAACAGCAACATGAAAAAAGGGCTCATTAAATTCCCAACAGCAACACCCACACTTTTACTTTGGCCTCCTGATTCTCAGCCATAGATTAGAGACGTTACCGTGCACCCACAAAACATACGTTTTGTAATGCCACATAACTATATAATAATATACGAGTATAACAGGGAATTCATCTCAGCTCCATATTACATTGCATAAAGGTACACACAATAGACGTGGAGCGCGCGCTCGATCAGTTAAAGAGTCACCAGAGGGAAAGATTTCTAAGCTATATGGTAAAGCGATTATATTTTAACCACTATATGTATATATGTATGCAGCACTCGTATGTTGCATGAGGCAGAAGTGCGCACCATGGTTTCTTTTTTCATTTTTTATGTTCTTTTTATATTTTATTTGAAACATTTTTTTTTAAATTTTTATTTCATTTTTTTTTTAGCATAAATACTGAACGTCCGTCCATCCTGAGGGTATATTCTCATTGTGCTAAAGAAGCGCAAAACATGAATTTGAAATTAACTCAAGAAAGACGCGCGGGCAATAAATCTGAAATTGAAGAAGATTTGTTGTGAGTTTTAATGCTTACGAGAATATTTCATTGTTTTGCCTTGAATACAAAAGTGTATGTATCTACGACTTGCAAAAATGAACTTCTCTCAAATGGACCTGGGTCTAGCGTGCGCTTGTATCGTGCTGCTAAACAGTATATCGATAGATGTTGGGCCATAGCAAAAATTCCCATCATCCTACATTACTGTTTTTCGTTTGTGGTTTCTTTCCTCTAACTAGTGGAAGTTATTGATGGAAGATGAATATTACGTATCGGTGGATATGGGAAATATCACCGCATGTCTTTTTAGTTTTGCAGCCGAGAAAATGGCGCGGAATCAAAAGATTGGCGTAAGGCATCTGTTCGGCCAATGAGTGTACATAATCGGAATTTATTGGCAAAAATGTACGCGATCCGCGGAAGGAGTACACACATTGTGCCCCCACGATACATAAGATATAAGAATCTCTACGAGAATATTATGCTCGTGAGAGTGATTATAATTTGTGTTGTTTAAGTCAGCGCACAAGATACCTTAAGAATTACAACTACTATAAAGCTCAAACTTCATGCCGCTTGTCTTCCTTTCAGCATTCACTCAATTTGAATTCTGAAATCATGATTTTGATAATATCTTTCCCTATGTGGCGGTATTGGTATACATTTCGTTTTATTTGTAGCTCTTGAGACCGATCATCTTGTGCTGGGTTGAGTTCATTTTTGCCGCATGGCAATATTCAAAGAGTTCGATTAAACGCGGTTCAGTTACCTCGCATGTATGTAATATTGCTAACGATATGTATGCAGAATATGGGAAAAGTATATACGTAATAAAATATCCGAACGAAATCGGACGTTTTGAGGATGTTCTTTTTTATCCCGACTTCTCGAAATCACCATATTCATGCATTTACTCGCATGTAAATAAAAAAGGAAATTAATTATTGTAATTAAATTGCATCATCAAGCAGTTGTTGCTGCCGTTTATTGATACACGATTTTTGTCTTGTTACATGAAATAGCATTAAATTGAATTTTTCCATTTTAACTATCAAGCAAAATAGCCAATACTTTCTTACAGAGCTGACTTCTGATACAGATTGCACTGTACCTTCGCCCATACTGTATATGTGTATAAAGTCTGCATCAAAAACTGTAAGCTGTTTTGTTGAGATGTGGAGTTGAGGGCACAATAACTGCATCACTATGTGGCATGTGTATAAAGAATCCAATTTCCTTGGCGCTCATATTGCATTTCCACGAAATTAAAGTTGCAATTCATGTTATTAAGTGGGAGGTTCCTGCACCGATTCAACCCTATTTCCATCAAAATTCTTGGCCGGCCCAATACCACACTAAAGTGTTTTTTCAAAGCAGTTAGTTAGAGATGTGCAACGGCCACAATATACACATATCATTCTGCAACATAATACAGCTGTAAATAATTGATATGCTGTGGTGAGCTTTTGCTGCAATGCATCGGTGTTGAGATGCGATCAAAATATTAAGATAACAGAGTTTAAAGACTTATAATCAACTTTTCATTTTGAAATAGAATTTTTTGCTTTTGCATTTTATCTTGATAACTATGGAAAACATACAACGGTTGAAATAAATGCAGCAAGAAAGCAATGAGAAGAGAAATGTTGAGGGAATTTTTCAACAAAAAAAAAATTCATAATTTCAATAATTACAAGATCAAATTTTAAAATAACACGAATTTTTGCTCGTTTATGGGAAGCCAAAAATAATCAAAATTATCCTTCGAATTAAATAATGTGTCATTAAAATATAAGCGTACATACCTTTGGGTGTTTCATATATTAAAGCTTAAAGCTAAATTTAAAACTATATACAATTATCCTGAGAATTCTAAATTTGTAAGTACCCTTACAGTTATTGAAATCTTAGAATAACCTATAATTAATATAAAACACAATTTAAAACCATATCAAGAAATAAACATTTCTTTTTCATGTGATATTCCAGAATCTTGACAAACTAACTAGTTTAGTTCAGTAATATAATTTAACTACCGGCATTATATGACTGAATCAGCGAGAAAATGAAAACTGAAAAAGTGAACCGTTAGATTAATTTGATTATCGTACATTGCGTGAGCGAGTGACGGCACACAGAAGACGTCCCATCACCTATTCACATGTTCATGTATTCTTTTCGTACATTCAATTTGAACATACACTTATTTTCAAATGGCTAAAATGAGATCTAACCACATTGTGAACCGTCTTAAGACATGCGTTCTGCTTATTTCTTGACATAAGCATCTGATTTAATTCATAGCAAATTGCTAGTCTAAATTGCATATTGTAGTAAGAGTGCAGTAAGGAAAAGGCGCACGCAAACAGGAAATGACCATGCTCGCTTTGAAACGAAAATGGGACCATTTTGCATATTATGGACAATTACTGCTGGCACATCCGTCAATCAAAGTGCATAAAGTTGTTTTATTTTTTTAAACATTTCATGATTTTCATCTTCTTTTATTGAGTTAATTAAAATTCTAAAGTGGTGAATCGAATTTATGCTAAAATATTGAGTTTGTTGTTTTAAATTTACGTTTTTTATAAGGACTATTTCTACTATGTTCAAAAACATGTTCCCATAATATATATTAAGTAAGTGAAGTGTGAAGTGTGAAGTGGAGTATTTTCTTTGAAGATAATAGAAGATTTTTTTTTTGAACAACATTTTTTAATATTGTAGAACTTTGCGAAAAGTTACGCATTCTTGAAAAAAGAACGAAATATTTCGTCTATTCAACGCGTATCTGAATAAGAATGTAATGTCTCTTATAAACTGTAACTTAAAAAGCTTAGAATTACATAAAAAATTTTAACACTCCTTAGTTCTATATTTTTCAGAAATATGTGGGTTATTTTAACAAACTCGCCCCCCTATTCGTAGAATGTTTTCTTAGCAAATATTAAAAATATAATCAAAATTTTTTAAAAGTTCCAGTAAGACTAATAATACTTTTCACATTGCAAAATCTCCAACTCTTTTGAGAAAGAAAACCCATGGAGACTCTGCGTAGAAAGACATAAAAAAGCAAAAACACCATTAAAAAAAAGCACAAACTCATTAATAAAAAATAATAACAACTACCTCCTCCTTCTAACAAACAAAATCAACGTAATGTTTATGACCACCCCGCCACGTAAACTGAACCTCTATATATACGCACTTTTTGAACGCAGTCGTGCACTGTTTTCATGTCTTTTTGCTTTTCTATGCAGCTGAGAACTATTCCATCGAACAGCATCTACAATGGCAGCAGTAACAAGAAATAGAACGCAAATAAAACAACACCAACGAGGCATCTTTAAACAACAACAAAGAGATGCCCTTTTTGCTCTCGTTTAGTTCATCCTCTTATGTGCGCGACTTACAAACTCTCCTCACAACATCCAAAAGGCGAATTTCTTGTTAAGATTTGTCGGTTACACACACACTATATTGTAATGTATTCTATTCATCCAGATCTCTACAGACATCCCGCACTCTACACCGACTATCCTCGTCCCATGTAGCTGGCTATAAATATACTTTTTTGAGGTGGAGGAATTTGCACTGTATGTGCGCTCGCATTTGCGAGCCAAGCGCGTGTTAGACTTAGAGTCAAGGACGCAAATACCCGCGAACATAATCGTTGCAGCAAATGATTGCGCTTTTTACCCATCTGCCATGTTGATACGAGTATATGTGGTGCAGCAACTGCGCAACACAGTGCACAACAGCAGGCGCGCACCATAAAAATCTGCAGGGCTGCCTCGCCTGCCTGATGCACAATAAATGGTGCATAAACTTGAACAAAACAGCTAAGCAGATCTGTGATGCGGCTATGGGAACGTATTACATGGTGTGTTTTCCCCCCTGCCGCTCCTCCTCCTCGAGGCTTATGTGTCTCATTTGTGTTGCAGTTTTTGTCGTTCGTACTGTGAGTACTGTGATGTTGCATCTTCTCCTAACTTTACACAATATATATGTTATTCGTGGTACTGGCTTCTTCAGATTATGTTTCCTTACTGCCCTGGTATCTGATGTTGTTGTTGCCGAGAATACAAATAAAAGGCACAACAAATCAACAAACGGGTAAGTTCAAATTTGGATGCAGTACGACCCTTTAGAAGGGATTTCGTTGTACACAAATTTGACATTCATCATCCAGATAATATAAGATAAGTCGAGTTACACTGGGTTTATAGCGTTATATCCAATTGATATGCAGGTTGCATATATGCATGTCGGTTAATATATTGCACATCAAAATGCATGATTCTGCAGATTTCAATGTATTAAAGGTGTATGATCTGGATGGCACTTATCTGCAATAGTTATTCTTGGATGATTTCACATTATTCGTCGCTTCATTCATCATTGCATTACAGCAAAAAGTGAGACTTCAAATTATGCTAAATAATCTCAAGCAGCGTCTGCAAATCTTTAAAGCTTATCTTTTTTCTTGCATTAAGCATTATTGCTTGTTGCCCTTCGAACTGAATTTCATGGGACTTTAAGCTTCAGCACTAGAATTCCTTCAGACCGGGTAAGTATATAACCAGCTTAAATAAATAAAAATGTTATTTTACTGTCGTCCCATGTAGCCAATTGGCAAAAGGGATGACCATTAATCGGCTATTCTTTTGCGTTGAGTATTTTTACCCTTTTCTGAATTTTTTCGCATTCTTTACTTCGTAATTTTTGTGATGGGATTGTTCGCGTTATAGTTTTCGAACTGCCATACTCAAATCAGTACCGTAATGAAGTGAAGTAGAAAAGGACTTCTTTTGTAAATATCTGGAATATGTGATGCATATCGCATGAAAGAAACAATCAACAAGACTTAAAACGTCTGCTTCCTTCAGACAGCCTGTCATAAATCAAATTGGGAAAATTGGTAACGTCTCACACTGATGTTCTTCGTCTACGGTCTATTCGTTCCATTCTAACTACGAGTATATAGCATAGCGTTGAGCATCGTTAAAATGTTTTTAAAATGTTTTCACCATATATTTCTGTTTTAACGAAAGTCTTGGAGTGGGTTCAATATTATGTGTTAAAATATTTCTGATAATTTTTGACATTGACTAAAAATCACAATCAATGTGTTGTCTAAATAAATACAAATTAATAATTAAATGGTTGAGAAATTTTGGCATCTAAATATTGAACTCATTCCAGTGGATCTTTCGAATAAGAATAAATCTATGTTAAAATAGATTTTTTTTAAAGATTTATAAAAATATACAAGAAAGCCTATTGATAATATTTCGAACCATTTTTATTTCATAATATGTGTTTAATGGAACACAAAGAAAAATACAACCGCTTTAAATTCCAACAGCCGTTACGAATTGTCTTTCCATTTATAAGCCAAATTCACTCGAAATTCACAAATTGCAAGAAATTATATAATATAAAATGACCACTGATCATTTTCAAGACTAAAGTCTAAAATCTACACAACTCCTCTTACCAATTCCGCCAATTACTCGCGCCCGGCTTGAATTGTAATGCCTTTTAAAATGAATACAACTATAAGAAAAGATCATTGAAGATTACGCAGAGCGCTCAATAATTGTTTTGATGAAAATGAAATAGTAATTTTAACATTAGAAGAGGTTCAAGCTGTGCCTGACTTGACTCTCGTCTTAATACCGGACTTCACCAAACAGAAGTCAATGAACGATTTGTTGCTGTTTGCAATTAAAATTAAAGCGAGACTGCAAGTAATAACGAAAAATCTATTCAAAAAATAAAAAACGAAACCAACTGAAACATTTTGTTCTCTCCATCCGGCACACCTAAATGGCAGCAATTTAATTTTTGTTCACAATTAAATTATTATGACGAACGTGTGAATGCTGAGCGCAAAGATTTGGACACTACACACAACAAAGAAGATTTACCAATTAAACACAGTAGGTATATATACGAGTACATCAAAAATGCATTTACTTTTTTTTTAATTCCATCACAATCATCATCTCAAACACATTAAAACTCATTGACGACATTGTATGTGATGCAAAAGGGCGGTCGTCATGTATAAGAATTTGTTTCAACTGGCACGTCTCCGCGTGTATATCATTGCAGCCGATGCATGGAGAGAACATAACTCTCCATTAGTATCCATTCTTTCCGTAGCATCCCGTGTAATGGCGTATATTATATACAAAAGGCCGACAACACAAGAACTCGTAGGTTGCGCGAAAAATCTGGTAATGAATTGTTATAGGAGAACAAGAGTTACGATCAATCAGTCTTAATTCGTTTAACCACGGCGCGTCCAATCCAACAAATACAGCTCTATGCATTAAGAGGAAATTTGCAAGATTGCAGCAGATCAAACATGATGGAATACAAACATAATTAAAAGACACGCAGCAAGCTGTAGCCAATTTAACTATACGGCCATTAAATGTTAAGAACTGATGCTGCTGGTTAGCGTGGAACGGTGGAGTGCATGGCTCTCTTCTATAGGGCATAAACTTTAACCTGGTTGATGCGTACGGGAGTAATTGCCAATATATGAAACGTGAAGCTGAGTGCAGATTGCAATGTTCGTAAATTAACAATTCAATGTGCAAAGTGATTTACAGGCACGTTCGTTACATCTTGCAACATGAATCACATCTAAGCTGTAGGCGAAGCGGCGGTTTTAAATAGGCTTATATTGTTGTATTTATTATTTAGTTAAGTTTAGTTTGACATGTAATTTATAGGTTTATTTTTAAAATAAATTAAATTGATATCCTTTTTTTAGCGGATGTGAGCAAGGCGCGGCCGGAAGAGAATAATATAATCATAATCTCAGGCAGCTACTGAAATCTATTTCGCGAATCATTCCATAAATTTGTAGTCGTCGCGGTCTCATTTGTCTATGCATTTTAATTCAAAGTCTGTATAACTTTTAACCACACATTTATATAATTTCATAACCATTCTCAAGCTACATTTATTATCTGCTATATAAAAACTAAAATAGTGCACATCTAGGATGGGTTAAAGTGTTGAATTTTTTTTAGTAAGGACAATGATGCATTCATTTTAATTATTTCAATTTTCTGTATTTCAACTTATATACTTACATAACTCGTTTGAAATACCTTTTATTAAATAACGGAGTTACATGATTCTTGAAAGTTTTTAATACCAACGAAATATTACGACCCTACAACTTGCCACAACCTGACTTACTCGTAATTCGTAATACAACGTAATAGCTCATGCATGACTCACTAGTAAAACATAAATTAACTAGTAATAATTGCAATATACATATACATATATAAAAAATTAAAACGTAATGAATTAGCCAGACAAATCAATTTAAAGGAAGCTAAAACACGAACATTATAATGAATCCTCAACCGCTTGAAGCCGTTGAATGGCCACAATGTGACAAAGCACATAAATAAAACTCCACTCATCTACTCAATTAAAATTCAGATGGTGTGCTGTTACGGTGGTGTGTTTGGATTCATCAGGGAATCAAATAAAACGACTGTCATATAGAGACAGAAGTAAAAAGACAC
This sequence comes from Sylvicola cinctus, assembly GCA_963854165.1. Lineage (NCBI taxonomy): Eukaryota > Metazoa > Arthropoda > Insecta > Diptera > Anisopodidae > Sylvicola > Sylvicola cinctus. The sequence continues at coordinate 27,094,474 of OY974083.1, read as the reverse complement.
GAAACATTTCCGTTCGGAAGCTGTCATTGTTGGCTGCGCGAGCATATTTTATCATGGTGATATTTCCTTGGATGGCAACCACAATCAAAAGAACGAATGAATGGGGATTGTTTAGATCAACACTTGTGTGTAGTTGTGTAAGTATATTAAATATGAATGCAAATATGTGAGTATTTCCGTCGCGAGGTATGTCATATTTATTTTATTTATTAAATTGTATTCTTACCTTGAAAAAAAGACCCTGTCGTCAATTTTGATACTTGACCCACACAGAGAGTGTGTCAAACTTTTCTTTACACAATAAAAACATTTTTCGTTTTAAATTTGTTTAATTAAAGACAAAATTGAATTTATTGAAAAATATTTGTAATTTTTAATGTTTTCTCAATATTGCTCCACTAAATTTAGCGTTTAATGTTATTGTTATTTAATTATACTTTATAATATTTAATTAAATCGACTATTTACAGCAAATTTGCATCTTTTTTTCTTTAAATTTTGCATAATACATATATTAACTATAACGAATTGAATTTAATTAGTTTTTTTTTGTTTCACAGTAAAGCCAAAACCAAAACAAATTTTTGAAATAAAAAATTCTGGAAAAAAAAACTAAGTAAATTGCAAAAGAAAAAATAATGAAATGAAAACCGACACAAACACAATTCGACTAATACTTAATCGAAGTACATACAGTATACATACTATACACTAAAGATAAATCAGCCATACCTTTCAGTAACAAACAGACAACTTTTTTAATAAATAAAAAAAGTTAAAAAATATGTATAATTATATCTCTTTACTCTCTCTCGCGCGCTTTCTTATTTTCTTTCTGTCACGTTCACGCACTAATTATCTTGCATTGTTTTTTTTTGTTTGTTTTTGTTTAAATTCTAAATAAATGTCTACATCATTAAGGACCACGCAACACTAATGTAGCCTTCATGAGGCATACATTCGATTGATGTCGTGCTGATACCGTTCCTGGATATCTTTACGCTTCAGCTTGAAGGCAGCCGTCACCAAACCCATATCGGGTGTCCAAATATCTTTGCACAAAGTAACAGCGGCGGGAACTTCGAATTTTTGTAATTTACCTACATTTAAAAACATAGAAAAAAACTATTTAGAAAAATGTCGCAGAAATAGAAAATAAATTTTGGGAACATACATTTTCTCGCATGTTCAACAATCTCTTTGATGACCGCTTTCTCCATAATTGGTGATGTGCACAACTGGTCAAATTCTGTTGTTGTCACTCCCTCACGTCCTGCAAGATCTTCCAACTGTTTCTGATTGGGGACAACTAGAGCCACTGTGAATTGCTTTGATGGATCACCATACACGCAGATGTTCTCAACCACTGGACATGTCTTAAGTTCTGATTCAACTTTACCCAATGACACGTATTCACCTGCCTGCAGTTTTACTAAGTCTTTCTTGCGGTCTGGAAAAAAAAAATTCAATTTAATGACAGTTTTATATATTAACTATAAATGAAACTAACCAATAATTTTAAGTACACCATCGGAATGGAATTCTCCAATATCACCAGTCTTAAACCACCGTCGTCCATCAGCCTCAAAGAAGCTCTCTTCGGTCTTGTCCGGCAATTTATAGTAACCTTGAGCTACACTTTCTCCCCCAATAATAATTTCACCCTGTGGGTATGGTTTGTTAGTCACTCGATAACCACCTTCATCCCAGTTCACTAGTCGGATGTCACACATTGAAGATGGTCCTCCAACACGTCCATATTCCATGTCCATTACTACAATTAATAAAATTAATTAATTAACATTTTAATTCTTCTAATTAAAGATTGCTAAATTATTTACAGTCAGTAACAGCAGCTCCTGATGTGGTCTCAGTCAGACCATAGCCTTGGATAACTTCGATGCACAAACAAATTTTGATCTGTTCGTGAGTGTCTGGAGATAATGGTGCACCACCAGACATTGTGACACGTACTCGATTACCTAACAGCCTAGCAATCTTCTTGAAGATAACTCTGAGAAGCAAAGAATCACAATTAATCAATTTTGCAATTAAATGATAAATGAGATTTTAATTACTTGTCAAGCAGTGGTGTCTTGTAACCACGAGCCATCCATTTTGATTTGTAGCCGTAAGCGAATTTGAAGAGAGCCTTTGTGAATGCACTCTGTGAGTTAACCTTTTCATTAATTCCTTTGGAAATCCGATCCAAAATGAGCTATAATGGGAAACACAGATTACAATTTTTAAGTAATTAATATTCTACAATAATAACTGAGGCATTAAAAAATATAATAAATCACGTACCGGCACTGTAGTCATACAAGTGGGCTGCAAAACACTAGCATCACCCTTGCACCCTTTCATGATTTTGCTACTAGTGTCAGTTAATGTGAGTGCTGTTGAATAGCCGATTGGAACACCCGTCAACAGGCACACAGACTCGGCCAACAACTCAAACACATGGGCCAACGGCAAGAATCCAATCAAAACATCATCTGGATACACACGTACAGCATCACAGAAACCCTTCATCGTTGAAATACAATTGTTGTGCGACAAAATCACACCCTTTGGTGTTCCTGTCGATCCTGAAGTGTACATAATGATAGCAACATCTTCCGGTTTTGGTGGCACTTCTTCAAATTTACTAGCAGCTCCCGTCTGTACGAGTTCGGTGAATGTGATAATTTTAACGCCTGCCTTGTAGCCGGTGGTTTCAGTTTTGCGCAATTGGTCCTCCATAAAGATGATTGTTTTAACATGGGGCAATGAATTAAGGATGGTCTTGAATTTAGGCAACAGCTCATGTGTGGTGATGACGGTCGTCACTTCGGTTTCATTAATGCCATGGCAGACACCATCATCGCCCAGTGTTGCATAAATTGTTACAATTGGAATGCTCTGCTTGAAACAACCATGTGCGGCGACCAACCACTCAGCGCGGGTCTCAGCGAAAATGACAACATTTTCACGTGGTTGCACGCCAAGCTCACGAAGTCCACGCCCGAAATGTTTTGCCAGCAACTCCACCTCAATGAAAGACTTCCACTTGAAGTCGCCCATCTTGTATTTCTTGAATACACGACCGTTTGGCTGCATTTCGTCCTCTTCGCCAAGAATTTCGCGACTACCCAGACATTTTTTAGTTGTGTGAATTTTGGTGACGAATTTAAACATTTTCTCCAAAGTATCAATTTCGGACTGTATCATCTTGATGTGCTCTTCTGTGGGTTGCTCCACACTGCGATAGGTGATTTGTGTGCTATCTTGACTGATTACTCTGGCCTAAAATAATTAAATGTAAAAAGAAATTAGTGTTGAATGAATCAATTTTTAATAAGTTGGTAAATAAAATTCCAAAATATGGCAGTCTCATTAAATTAACTTAATCTCAATCGTCATAAGTCATGTAACGGTTCATAGATCAAGTGGGACGTACGTGTGGTCAATTAATTATATATCAATGTACAAAAGATTAATTTTATGACTTAATTAGAATTTTTTAAGTAAAACCGCCGTAAGGTATTCGTATCTTTATTAATTGTGTTTGTTTACACAGGTAGGTCTATAGAGATATTTATCAAATTGAACAGTGCAAACGAGTACAGTTGATTATCTTATCAATGTCGGCTTAAAAAGATTTAAATATTCTACACCACAATATTTTTATTATCAGTTGGTCTTATACAAGAAAAAAAAACAAGCAATCACCTTCCATTTATGAGACTTTAGGATTAACAAACGTGTTAATGAATTTTGAAAAAAAAAATCACCGGATCACAAGCGGTATTTTTGGATTTAAAGAAAATGGATTATAAGTGTATAATGGATCACGTGCGTTTAAAGCTATTCTAGTGACGTTTGTGGGTTTCTTCGACAACTACGTAATTAAACATGACAAATATAATTGTTTTTCATATTTTTGCCAAAATAAATACACACAGACCACAATAAACATGTAATTGAATGATTTTATAATGTTTATAATTGCTTGTTAAAATTGAATAATGAGCTTTTAAATTTGATTAAGACTGGGGTGTACATATATTTTAACTTTAAATTGTGTCTTGATGATAAATATTGCGTAAAGATCAAGGTGCATATGCAACTTGAGTCAATGGCAACTGCCTAGTTGATTGTATTCCTTTCGAGACGGTCTTATCAATTTAAAGATAACAAATACAAGTTCTTTGGATATGTTCTATAAAAAAAATAGATTTTTTCTTTCAAATTCGTTTCTGTAGCGCTCCACATGTAAGGTGTAAAAAATATGACCTTAAAATTAGAAGATGTACGTTAAAGCCCAATTAGTACATCCGTTTTAAACTAATTAAAATGTGCAACTTGTATCTTTAATTAAAGTCACTTGTTGTTACCTTAATTTTTCGGGATAATTCTCTCCTCTTCCATGGCCTCTGCAATATTAGGTAGACGGGAAAAGTGATGATATCACACACGACCGCCAATGCTTTGATGGCACCAATCGCCGTTAGCACCCAAAAGCTGTCCATACTAAAAAATAATGCATTAAATTAATAATTTGAATTAAAAGCATAAACATTTATATTTTAAATTAATTAAAAAATACACTATAAACTGAACTTAAACTAAAATACTTTAAAATTTAATTTTAAAAACGGTTAATAACATTTTTTTCCAACTTTACAAAACCGAACTAAATACTACTAATCACATTAAAATAAAACAGGCAGTTTACATAAAGTAAAAAATGAAAAGAAAAATTGTGTACTTAAATTAAATTCAATTACTTAAAATTTCCGTATTGCAATTTCCTTGACCACACGACTAGACAGTTGCAGTTGAACTGAATTCCTTGAAAACACCGGGTACATCAATATATTGAATACAAATACAATTTTGATGTGCTTCGAGGCACTCACAGACTTCTTATCATCGTTTCTTACGCAAATGCCAAATAAAAAAAAAACTGAACTTTTGTGATAATACGGAAAATACCTCATTCAATTGATAAAGCCATATAAACCGGTAGGCCGCTTAGATAATGAGGCTCAAAGTATTAACGAACCCCTGGGACCTGACGTCGCGGTTGGCGGTGAATTTTATTACAGTTTTTAAAAATGACATTTTTTTATTTGCTTGCAATCATATCTAAATTTGACATCGGTGATTAATTAATTGCAATGTATAACGTAAAAATAATAATTAACGATTAATTTAGGAATGGTTTTAGTTTGGAAGCTCTGCGTGTTTCATATCTTCGGAATTCGGATCAACGTAAAAAAAGGGAATAACTTATAGTTTTTAGTGTGCAGTTTGTTTTACTAATTAGCTAGTTATTATTGAATTGGCAATTCTATTGTAGTTGTAAATTATGCATAAATAGAACAATGACATATCCATTTTATATTCAATTCCATAATAAATCAGACGTAGAGCATGAATTTCAAAACATAAAAATAAAAGACAAGTAATCCTTTAGAATAGTTTTGACTTATTTTAAATAATAATGTATTAATGTTGTAAAAGTATCTAAAAATTATGTCTCGTAATTTTTTCCGGATAATCATAAAAGACTTATCAGCATGACAACAGTTTGCAATGAAAACAAAAGTGATAGACTTAATCCATAATGCCCCACTGCATCGCGATCAATTATTTAATAAAACAGTCAATTAAAAAATTTGCAATGAATCATGATTATTATATGAAAAACTGAAGTTAAAAAAAAGAAATTGATTTACAATTCAAGTTGCATAGAAAATTTTCCTCTTCAATTAAAAAGAATATGCTTATCAATTGGTTATTGATATACAGGCTTATAAAATCTACTTTAGCCAATCTTATCATTTAATAACAAAACGATGATAACCTTGCCTAGTAATCCGAAGATAGTAAGATAGTAACCTCACTTTTGAATAAAATACAGTCAAAAGTGCAAAGGTCGGCACGTCAAATCGTCAACAGGAAAAAAAATTTGAAACCGATGAATTAAAAAGATAACAAAAAATGGGAACTCTAAATTTTCTGAATCACTTAATACTCGGCATTAAAAGACAATTATCAGAATTACATTGAAAAAGTGTGTACTGTCTACGACATACGTATTCAAAGGTCATTTAAAAGCACGAAGATACGTCCCGATTCTTGGAGTTTGGACATAATCTTAATAAAATGAACTTTACGTGCTTGATAAATTACAAGCGCAGAGCAGTAATAAAATAAAATAAAACCGTTATAAAATTGATAGCACTTTAGTCAGCAACATGATGTATAACAGTTTTAGTCAATGCACAAACCAACCGGACCGGACAATATTATTCGCACTCAATAAAAACTATGTATTTATTTGCATGGAATTTTAATTTTAATTATAGTTTTTAAAATAACACTTAAAACAATAATTTAATATATTTTTATGCTAAATTTAAATAAATTAAGAACATTTTAATTTTTATGAAATTTAGCTTAAATCTAAACCACTACAAAGAGCTTAAAGAAGACAGTGAATTCTTCTTTGCAAAAACCAAAATTGTTTAAATACTATTGAGGCCTTTGATTATTCTATTTGTTTCTAATAATGTTATAAAAAGTCTATTTAATTATGTAAAATCATAAGAACTACTTAACAATTTGAATTACATAAAAATAATAAAAATGATAAAAACATTAAAATAGAAAGCCACCTCTAAAAATAAAACAAAATAACAATATGCCATAAATATTTGAACGAAACAAATCAAAACATGCAACACAAAAAATTACTTGATACTTACTTATCATCCTCCTCGATGAACATGATTGCGCTCCTCTACAATACTTGGCTGCGATAAATTTGTAATGAATTAGCGATACACTAATTGTACGAAATGGATTTGATGATTTTTGAAATGGGATAAATCCAACAACCTCCTGAAATGAACCAGAAAAAACGTGGACTTAATGAAAAGCTGTACATAAAATGAACAAAACAAACACAAATAATTGATGATATTTCAAATGTGTACAATTTATTATTATAAACACTTATAATATGAATGAACATAAATGGAGGCAATGATGAGACAGACACGTACATCATAATAATTCAAAGAACCACAATTAAATGCACAATTTACATTCTAATGCAGAACAGGCGGTGAGGAATTCAGGAATGCTGGCAGTTGGGGAAATTATTTTATATTGTGTGTGGGATTGGATGTTCGGTGGGTGTTTATTTGAAATGGATAAATTAACATTTTTCACACTCAATTACAACAATTCAGTTCTAAATTTACAATGTTGGCTTTAATTAACGCCTCATTTACATAATGATGACGCAGTTTGTTATTACAATTTAAAGGGAAATTTAAATAAATTCGACATATTATATATGTATTAGAAAATTTAGAATACAGTTCCAATTTGGCAGATCACTACACACATATTTATTTCTCATTTTTGCGGCAATAGCCATAAATAAAAACAACAAATTAAACACAATCTGCGAAAAAAGGCGGATCGTGAAAAAAAATCGAAGAGTATCTAGTTTAAAAAGTATTCATGTTACCAGACAATTGACATAATAACGTAACGTGGCGTCAGTTATCGCGAGGTTTCTTTAAAACTAACATAAAAAAATAAAATAAAAACAAGTACATACATACTCATTGCTCAAAACTCATATAGGATTAAATCATATACTTTTAATCAATGGCACACGCCCTTTATTTATGAATCAGTTGTTGAATCATACCACTGAACGTGAACATAAAACTACGTAATTGCCATTTTTTCATATTATATCCGCTTTATTTTATATAATATGAAATAATTTTGTGAAATAAAAAACACAATTAAATTAATGGTTTCAATGGTTTGTGTCTTGTCTATTATTCATTGCAGTGGATCAGAACTAGATTGAAAAGCTTAGAAACTTCAAACGGTTGGAGATTTGTAGAACCCCAAAACATATGTTTATCATATCAGTATTTTCCGTTAGCACAATTTAAAATATGTTTTTTTGTACAATGCAAGTTTTGTTAAATTCACATATAGTTTTCACTGATAGAAAATTAAAGCACAAGTTCAATCATATTACTATGATAATAGATATATAACATAATGAAATATACATGAATACTAAATTTAAATACTTGAATGCCTAAATGCGCATTCTCTCTCAGTGATCTCTGCGAAAATGTGTTATTTTCTATTACATTGAACCGCAGCTTTTGCACGTTGCTCTTTTGTTTATATTTATACACAATCGCGTGAGTTATTCACGCTCATATAGTTGTAGTCTAAGCCTAGAAACAAACACGTCTGTGAGTAAAACCCACACAACACAAATTCAAAATATTGGCGACATAACAACGAAGTCCATTACTGGGGTGCGGGTATCCACCGACATTAACAATGACGTAGTATGTATGTAGAATCGCATATCTAATTTAAATTGTATAAATGTACTCGCGAGTAGTAACTTTTTTTCTCCCACATACACATCCCGCATCAAACTAACTCGACTAACAAGCAACTCGCCACTACATCTTTATTATTGTTTATTATATACTAAGCACAAAAATGTACTCGTATGTAATATTTTTCACCAAAGTGGCGCGATCCATGTTCAAAGTACACGTCATTTTATCCGCGCTTTGTTCTTCGCTTGGTTCTTTGGCCGCATTTTACTCATTGCCAAATGGCGCATACTTTTCTGATATACGACAAGATGATGCTGTTTGTTTCTATTTAGTAAGCAAAGAAGAAGCAACAATTCACAAAATATGAGCGTAAGTTTAATTGATGTAATCAATACTGCAAATGTTTGGATTTAAGTGAGATTGATTTGAATTGTAAATTCAGATTTATTTCTATTCATTAATTGCTTATTTATTACATACTAAGTTTAACTTTAGCGGTGATGTAAAAGCATCTCACTCCATAAGTGATGGGGGATAAATGCGATCACAGGATAATTTAGGCCAAAAGTAATAAGGCAAGATTGTTGGCAAATATTTTTAAACTGTTTTACATACACTGTTTGCACTGACAGGCAAACACACAACTAATTGTACAAAAGTAAACAGCACTTTCTGATAATCATTTGTTTGCTTTACTGATAACAATACATTTCAAATAAAATCTAAATACATATTAACACATTGAAATATAAACAATTAAAACATTTTGGTGAGTTTGTTTGATTATAGTTTGATTTACAATTGACATAATTTGCTCAGTGTACATTTTAGAATTCAGATTGCAAAACAATATTCGATTTGTGAAAAATAAAAATAAAGCTACACACAAAAACAGCTTTAAAAATGGTTGGATTTTACATGAATCAATAAACTAAACTTTAAATTTATCTCTACTGCAATTTATGAAAAGGCTTTAGCTTTAGGTAACCTTGACCGTGAAAATGCTTGGCCTCGGGTGGCCAAAATAAACAAAACAACAGCTACATCTATACTAAAAGGATACTACATGTGTCCGTGAATACTGAATAGTGAATAGCAATGAAAATAAATGTTATGTAAAAACGTGATAACTATATACACATCATGAGGCTTTCTCTATTCACATTTCACACCACTGAATAAACGCTCAGTTATTAAGTTCGTATGCTTACAAAAGTACGAGTATATTGCGCTATACCAGGAACCGTACGTACTCCGTATACAATATTGATTTTCCGTTGAACTCATTTCAGCGTGAAGCTTCCAAACTATTGTATTTCCTTCTTCCATCTATTTGGGCGCGTTTATTTTGGAATGTATTTGACTTGCATACATGTGCGATTTTAGTTTCGCATGCAATTCTATTGTGGAATAGCTAGACTCAAATATTTAATGTTGAGAACATTTTGAAGGCATTGCACAGCGGCAACGCGACATTATAGTCAATAATATATGCAAACGATCTTTGCCAAAACTCAAAAGAAGCAATAGCACAAATACTTAAGTCTGCAGCGCACATTCTGCAATGCGCGATTCGAATTCAATAAAGTTCATTGAACGCCATTTTTCTTGACAGAATGCATGGCTTGGTATGTACCGCATGTATTTTCAACAGACACATGTGACGATATGCACACTCGGCAGGCTTTTTACCTCGGTGTTTTGTTTGCGAATTTCTTATCTTATGTGTAAAGAATAATATAGTGGAGTAATATTATGTGAAATAAACGTTAGGAATCCAGTGATCTACTTATCAGTGGCACGTTTATGTTCTGAGCCTTGCTTTGTAGTTTGTACTACCTTGAATTATGTCATTTATGACCAAAAACTGGTTTTATTTAGAATACGTATAAAGTTATGCAAGCTGTTTATAGTTTCTTTTACCCATTTAGGGTATTTTAAGTATACATCACGGCGTTTATAAAAAGCATTTTTTTGTAAGTAAACGGTATTCGCTGTTATACTGTTCAATGCTTTTGGAGCACACTTTTAAATAATATCCAAAATCCCGACGAGCTAAAATCGCACAACAGCCATACTTCTTGTCAATGTATTATTTTAAAGCTATCACTACAATTACATATTGACATAATACAATATAATTTTGAAAATTACACTTAATTACTAAAATAATTAATTGTTGTCGTCAAAAATTTGTTACTGTTACAACAAAAAAAAACACCTGACAATTTAGTTTTAACGAGTCAGTTTACATCGAATGAGGAAATTAACAGAGAAGCTTCACAAGAAACTCAATGACACGGCATATACATACAAACATAATTCAGCCATGAATTAACGAGGTACAAAGTGCGCCAGTGATAAAAAAAAATTGACATAAAAAACCACTGCGCGCGCGCGTAGACGTACGATATTAATTAAGTAACCAATTCCAATTTGTTGTTTACGAGTACATTTAATATATTTAATGCATATGCTTTAGCTTTTAATAATAATGAGTAAGATGTTTGTTAATACAATACTGCGTACGAATATTTAAGATAAAATATGAACACGTCTTTTAGATTTAGTTTTAATTAAACCAAATTATGTTTAACTTTTTAAATACTTTAAAGTTATAATTATTCAAAAATAGTTACAAATTACACATTTTACAGACAAAGCTAAGACTAAAAGTAACTGAAAAGAAAAGAGTAATTTGTAAGTGACGTGATTGCAATTTTAAACAAGTCAAACTCTGATTACAAAAATTATAATGTCGAGAGATGTTGCGATGTTAAACAATTTTTAGCAGCATCAATAATGCAGTTTTTATATCATATTTTCCATATTATTGAAAATAATGAATATACTCGTCTTAAAAAGGTAAATATATTATGCAGCATACTGGTTTAAGACGATTTGCGGGTAAGTAAGTAAATAGAAAGCTTCACCGGTGAAAGTTTATTTGAGATAAACTTAAGTAAGTATGTATTTATAATGAAGCAACCTGAATAACTCAACATTAATTTCAGTGTGTATGCAATATATATGTACAAGAAAAAAAAACGCAAATAGTAAATTAAATTACAAATACTACGAATAAGACCACTTATGTGCTCGAAGTTATGTAATCAATAAAAGTTAACTTATTTACGAAAGATGCAGTATAAAATATTAACTACGCATGAATTAAAATTTTCATGATATGTAAATAAATTCAAGGTCAGACAATTTAATTTACACAATTTTTTTAAACGCCATGTCAAATAAGTTTAAAAGCTTATATTTTTGCAAAACTAATTAATAATTGTGTTTTTAAATTTCTGAACACCTACATAATTTTATAAATTAAATTGACTCAACCAAGGTAAAAAATTGTTTTACCAAACAAAAATTGACGCAAAAGAAATAAACGTACGCACTGATACTTTCTTTTACTGAATCTGTTATGAATTGCGTCGTATTTCCGATTTATCACCGATTACAATTGAAATACGCATGCAGCTCATTTAACTCAAATCAAATTCAAATTATTAACCTTGGCCCAAACATTGAAAATCGCACACACACATTCCACTTCTGCTGCGTTTGAAAAAACGTTACGTAAAAAAACGAGTGATCAATATAATCGATATTTGTCAGTTAAAACGAATCAATTGTAATATTCTTCGTGAAATAATAAACCCTTGATTTATTTATTTTTAAATTTTACACAGATGCTAGTAAATATACTTGCCTAGTAATGGCCTCCAACTGAAATAAGCAGGACACATTAACTATAGAAACTAATATAGTATTTGAGTGAGATTGACTAACATTTGTACAAGCTCTGCTAGTAACTTCCGCCATTTATAATTAGAAGTGGACATTAAACCTACCAGCTATTTATATTTATTTTTGTTTTTACAAAAGTTAGGTAAGAATTGTGAATGATAAAACGAGATAACTGGTTTTATATCGGCGCGCTTGATTAAAGCATTTACCAATGCACATACTACTTGTTTTTATATCACCACCATACAGTTATGTAAAATATTCCGTGTGCCCAAGAGTCCAATGTGCGGAAATTCAATTGAGTTGCATTTGAATAAATTGGCGCTTGTTGTATATGATCTTGTCTTGACATTAAATTGTTCGCGTTTGTACACGTATGTGTGCTATCTGTTAGTTTGGTGAGATAAATCACAAGAACTTTGTACTTAAAAAGTATAAGCAGAGAGAATACGACAAATAACCGTTTACGTTTTTATTTTATTCCCAATGTAGCAAATTCAAAATATTCCCTATTACAAGTATCACAAATGTCTCAGATAAGTTTCTAAGATTTTGTTAAAGTTGAAAAAGGTAAAATAGCCTGCATAAGTTTATGAAATACGTGTTAACTTTTAAAGTCACAAGACGTTCATCTTGAAAGAATTATACGTTTTATATAATGAACACATTTAAAGAAAACATTTCTTATATACTCACTGACCAAGTCAATGAATTTTGGGTGAAGGTCACTACGTATCAATAAACCTTAAAAATAATCACACCAAACTTTCCTACACGTTTATTCAATCCACATTTTTCGTTATTGCCTTGATTCCACTATTTATAAATACATACGATTAAACTCATGAATATATCTACACATACAATACAATAACCATTTTTCGTCCGAAACACTAATTTGAGTAATATAAAAACAGAAAAGTTCAAAATGCAGGGTTCTGCTTAAGGGTACAAAGTCTAAGTTCTCAAGATCCAACCACATAAAAGTACGAGCGTGCACACTGCACATTGCGAGCGCATCGTTTTATTAAAATCAATCATATGGAATTGATGCTTTCTTATTTTACATCTTGATTTCGGAGAACATAAAACTAAAGCGGGATCTATATTAATTGAAATCCGGCTGATACAAGTGGCAATTGGTGTTTCCTGTGCTACAATGTGTGGGGCGACCCTGCACAAGTGTACTGCCTTCTATTCTACGATATAGCGGCACACAAAATCAACACACATTAGGATGTTGCCGCCAGTATGTACTTTGTACTGTTTTTTAAAAAAATGATACAAATACTCTACTCGCTATACTAATCTTGATTGTTTTAAAGTGGTTCCTTGTACACTGTACAGCAACAATGTCTGTCACATTTTGTAAGTGTCCAATAATTCAATGACAGTCTACCAGTAGTTTAAACATAAATTCAATAATTCTAAGTGTGGAATGAATGTGTTAAGACAACTATTGGTTGTGGTTAGTATAATGTTTCCGCTACGTATCCACATATGAGGGTTTTTGTAAACAAATGGCTTCATTGATTTGTGGATGAATGAAAAATGCTGGTCAGTGTTGTAATGGTATTATGTGGCATTAACATACTGCCCCGACCTATCTCAATACAATTGTAATTGATGGGGCATTCCGCATTATATTTGTGTGAAAGTCAGGTACTTAGAAGAATTGTGCACACATTTTAAAAGCGATAATGCAACCAATTAATGATCATGAACAAATGACCTGTAGGTGCAAATTCATACGCCGCTTCGAGTATTTATCTAGATACATTGTGTTCAATTAAACTTAACGTTTCTTTTAAGTTATCCAATTGATGGCGTTGTAACTTTTGAAATACATTTTATTGCACCTCATTACCCAAAATACAATCGATTATGGGGTTAGTTAGTTGTATGACGCAACTTACTAGATAACCAAATCATGTCCATAAAAGTTATAAATAAATGCGGCATGTCCGGTTCATGTTTCCAATACTATAGCAGGCGCATATAGATAGAGCAAAATTAGGCGCTAATTACCATCGGCTTAACGGGTTGACATCAAATCAGCAATTACCTGATTGTGTACGATAATTAAACTAAATCACAGATAACAGCACAAAGTTGATTGCACATTTAATGGAATCAAATTTATACGTGAATTCGTAAACGTACACAAGTATTTTAATTTTAGTTTTATGAAAGCTCCACACTTTGTACGCTTTAATGTTGGAATTTAAACAAAAATTAATTAAACGCAAATGAACATGAAGAGAAAACAATATATACATTTGTCATGGAATTATTTTCTCATTAAGCAAGTTTATGTTATAATGTCAAGTAGTAGGAAGGAAGTTAATTTTGAAATTGTTTAAAATTGTGGGTTCTGAATTTTTTGTTTAGTCATCAACTCAATACTCATTATTCATTACGGTCTTTGTGCATCACAGTATTTAATCCATTATGTTGCAATACTATGCAAAAATAATCAAAACATTTTTTTTTTAATTTTACAATTTTTTTGTAAAATTCCACTGCGACTTGCAAGACATGAATATCGAGTTAAAATATCTTTAAAACAACAATAAACATTATATGTACTGAAATACCTAATATAATAAAATACTCGTAAAGTATAAATTCGCGAGTCGCGATGTTATAACAATAAAATTACACCACAATCCACGACGGTATTTGATGGCAGTTAAGCAATTGTTGTTGCATACAAAAATTAAATTAAAAAATAGTTCAAAGTCTACATGTAAACGTTACATTTCAATGTTCACTTCAGTCACAAAAATACGTATAGATATTACTACTATTATAGATAGATATCGGAATAGATTGAATTTCAAGTTGAAGAACAAAAGTCAAAGCAAGCAACAATTATTTCAAGATCACTGTGTGGTGCATTAACGTGCAAATGAACAACGTGTACCCGTTACACCTGAACGTAAATTAAAGCCTCAAGGCAAAACAAATCCTCTCGCATTAAGCACATTTAATTGCATTCAACTGTACATACATTTCAAACAATGCAGTTGATTAAAGCGACTAGTATAGCGCAAATGTATTCAACAATGAGGCACCCAACCATCGAATATTGATTCGCATGCACGCAGTCAATTATTTATACTTATACGGGAACAATCTGCAAATCACTTAACCCATTTGAGTATAATATTACAAACTGTACTCTGCAGCTATCATATGCATCAAATTGCATTTGAAATAAAGTACATATGTAAATTGTGTTTGATTAGTTAAATCGCGTATGTACAATTTTATCACCACATACAAGTAAATTCAACATTCACCACAGTGAATAGACCGTACTCTATACACCATCGTGATATTTTCAATGCTAAGGTCAATTTAGAACAGCGTGTATTCTCAATTTTTGCAACACGACATTCATATATAAAAATTATAGTGAAAAAATTAATCCAAATGCCGACTTTTCTGTTATCTGCTCATGCAATACCGTGTAAAAATTGTGCAAAATTAATTTGCAGACAAATCATCAAAAAAAAGGCGTTATTGACATTTTACAAAGAGGGCAGGTTCAAACTTCAAACTGCAAAGATTAAGCCGCGCAGACTCAAATTGATGAGCCCCACGAATAATAAAGTGTATTAAACCTGTTCGCGTATTGTTGTTGTTTTTTTATTTAGTTTACACTCAAATTAATTACTGCATCGCCTTTATTTTCGGACGTCATGATTTCGTGCAACTTTAAATTTATCTCGCACAAATTTAAATTGTTTAACAAACATATTGGTGAAATCGCGACCCAATTGATGACATTCATATATGTATATTGAGATGGCCAAACCAAGGGTCATGTCACATGTGTCATCATGTGTGTGTGAGGGATTCGCGTGCGCAAGAAGCAAACACATCTTCTGAGGTTCCGTCGCATGTTGCGTGAAAGTGTAATGGTCCACAGGGTGGCATTTTGCGTCAATTGAATGTGACATAGCATTAAGCAACTCTATATACACATTAAATTGTATAAACGAGACAGAGATGTGCACAACGATAATATGCCAATTGAACTTTGACTGTGCGCGCGACAAATCGTACGACCATTGCACAAAGTGCACAAAGAGGAGTAGCTAACTAGTAACTACATATGTATATAATATAAATGTGTATTATATTTGAAAAAGTTATAGTTATTTGTTGCTATTGGTGTCACGTTATAGGCAAGCGCGTATGCAAATTGTTTGAACCTTGTGCGGAGTCCCAAGTGCACATCTCATTAAATGCAAAATCTCTTTTTGATGTTGATTGTTTGTTTAGCTTTATACATTATGATAGGGTATATCAGTACGATTACACAGTAGCGATCGTTTATTTGATTAGCTCGATCTTCGATCACAGTAAATAGGTTGATTAACTTATTAATAATTGACTTTTGAGTTATGAGTTATGATGATTGCAATGCATTTTACTGTTTTGCTGTTGTTTGTTTACATACTTTAATCAATTCACATTTTATTACATTTTGCCATTTTTCGAATTACGAATAATTTTGATAGAGGACAGCTTCACTTAAATATAATTAATGTTGATAACGAAAACAAAATTGCAATACTTAACTAGAATGATAGTATTTTCGTTATATTGAGATCTCATTTAGTTTATTTTTTAAACAGATAGTTTCTGTAATCGACAAGAGGTGGTGCCATTTTTAAGGAATGAATTCAGAACTACATCACTTGTTGGAAACATAAACAAAGTATAATCATTTCATATAGTAAAAATCAAAAATAGTCAGTTTTATCCTGTCACATTAAAATTTTAATATAATATAATACGTAAACAGAACAAACTTCATGGCCGTTGAGACTAAAACAAACTTAAGTCAAACCAACCATGAACCTTTCATTAATAGAATAAAATAATAATAAAATTTACATAATTATAATAATATATCACCATCCTTACTTATCAGCAAAAATCATTTAAAAATTAAAAATGTGCGACTCTGACAATGAACTTCGCATCATTGATCATTTGTTAATCAAATCATTAGAAATATCGTTGGAAATATCTAACTTTATATAGAAATATCAATTCAATGTTCAATGTTATACAACAAGTTTCGATGTGCTTAATATCGACATTTAAATTCAGCAGTCGATAGTCGGTACTCGGTAGTGAGTAGAGACCCCCAAAAGTGCCGTTCGTATTTGTGTTTCTTGTCGACATTGAGTGTTAATTAATACACGATAAAAACTACTAGGTATATGTTGACTGATGTTAACAACACCTACATATGGGAAGATAAATGGAAGTGTATTCTCTTTGGCAATCGACACGTGTTTTTAAAGTATAAAAAAATACAAAACAAATTTAAATACAATTTGTTTGTGAACAAATCAAAACTACTTCATTTTTAATTAATATTTAATTCGTAATTCGTTCAATTTTTAAATATTTTATTCTATAGTATTTCCTACAATTTACATCACCCTCAGCCATGGAAGCATTCATGGGAAATCCACAGCTGTCACATAGGTATATCCATGCATTAAAAACGTCATGTCAGGATGGTAACGTAGTAAAATGATGCATTTAAAATTAATAAACGCTTCCGCATGCAATTTAAACCAAATCATATAATTTTGTAGTAACTAAGTACACGAACATTATGTATAATACAGTAGATCAGCATTGTTTTTATACAAAATAGCTTCGCATTGCGTGTGGCAAGGAGGCCAACAAATTGGGTCACATATTGCACTTAGGTGTATCATTAGTTAACTACGTATACAAGTAGCTTGCAATACAACACAACTTTAAACAAATATTTTGTTTGGATTGTAATTCATCAACAACTAATCATTCTACACTTTAATACGAATGCCTTTGTGTGTAAAAATGCCTGAAAATCAAATTCATTTCAAACGACTATATTTTAATCGATCAACCGGAAAAAGACACAAAAATCATTTCATCGGCCCAAACAACATTTCAGACATTTTTCATAGTTTTATTTCAGAACTAAATATCATCATGGAACAAAATTTGTGAACGCCATGAATAAAAATGAGATTGATCCACCAGCATCGAATTCTTCGACTTAAAAAAAATATCTGACAGAAAAATCATCATTTATACCCACCCACTGAGTATTGTGTAAACAAGCGTTGGATACTAACTATTTTGGCCAATTATAAAGAACTAAGTAAGCAATGGAGATCAATAGATATTGATCATTGAATCATAATCCATATAAATACTCAATAAAAGGGCTGTTTTAAATACTTCATTTGATTTTCAATAAAGAAGGTACGTATCCAGTTTAAATCTCTAATTAATCAGCATATATAATACACATGTACGTCAATGCGTACGTCAATCCCAGAATTCGCTCTTTACAACTAAAATATGTTCTACAAAAAAAGTAGCTGAAAACAGATGATTATTGAAACTTCACCTAAAGCCTTCATTAAAGCCTCATTGAAGGGGCCACAGAGTATAAATAATACTTAGAATGAATAAAAAGTAAACTTCAGATGATGTAACTGCATATAATAGGAGTACTGTATACTGAATGAGTGTTCCCCTATTTCGCATATAATGATTCAGGGAAAGCAACAACACCACGTGGTCGTGTACGTGCGCATTGCGCACTAATAGAAGTTATGGTGTGATGTTGTTCAGCCAATGAGATTCCAGACGAATGTTCGCGTTCACAGGCATAGAATTTATAGAACAACCGACTGGCATCATTTATGAGTTTCACCATGATTGTGATATTGTACCATAACTATTCGTAATTTATGATTTTTAATTATTGTGTCCTAAGCATTTGTTTCTTTGGATTTGTCCAGTAATAATTATAAACAATGCTATTAATAAAAAGTTAGATTAAAAATGCAAGATATGCATGTTAATGTACGATAAAATTTTAATAAAACCAATTATTATTATACTACCTAATTTGGTCAAATTAAATAAATTATTCAATATAGTCGTGTAATAGGTATTGTATTTCTTTGTTTAATTGTTGTAGGGCAATGCACGGGAACCTAAGTCTAAACTTTAACTCGTTAAATGTATGAAACAAAGCTATATATCGTATAAAGCACAACCATTTTTTGTGAAACAAACACGTCGCTGGATTGTGAGTCAACAATCGAATGTTCAAAAAATTGCGTCATTTATCAACGCAAAAAAGGAAAATGCATATTTCCATGAATATGGTTCGATTCGGAATGCATGTTTTCGCATGAATAATTTGTTAATTACTTAAAATTATAGAAACTTCTGTACAATAATTCCCAACAACAAAGCCAATTCAAACCCAAAAACAAGAAAACGTTGAATCGTTACAAATACGCAATTAGAATTCAAGATACTGTACAGGCATACTGCTCAGTGAGTCAGGATGCGTGATGTTCGTACTTATTGTGAAATGGGAGAAATTTTGTAAAAATAAACTGAATTGATGTGGTATTTTTAATCGTTAATAGAAGAAATTTCGCTTTGAATATAAATTGTTTCTCATTGCTACAAGCAGAAAATGTTTATGTTCTGCAAG
This sequence comes from Sylvicola cinctus, assembly GCA_963854165.1. Classification (NCBI taxonomy): domain Eukaryota; kingdom Metazoa; phylum Arthropoda; class Insecta; order Diptera; family Anisopodidae; genus Sylvicola; species Sylvicola cinctus. The sequence goes on along the minus strand of OY974083.1, from coordinate 27,074,788 downwards.
AGCAAGAAATTAAATTTCTTTCTTCAAATCACCTACATATCTGAATTTAGGTACTTGAACTTTGAATAATGTAAATTCGCTAGTACAATTAAAGGGGAAACCCCATTAAATCTTTACATACTAATTATATTAATGTAAGTATATTTTGTTGAAAATAATTTTATTAGGAGCAGCAGTTTTGATTCAAACCAAATTTCAAACAGTCAGCAATAGTAATCATGATGTGATAACTATGAAAAGTTCATGATCCTTTGAAATGCATTTACTTAGAATAGACATTTCCAATAATGATATAAATGCGGCAGCTGTTTCTCGCAAATCTCTGGGAGATAAAAATAACTCTTATGCGAAGGCCCTTTTTCATAATACACACATGCTACCTATGATGCCACATACCAAGACATATTATTTCAATTGTGTGAATTTTACGCAGCAAAATGCTCAAGCATACGCACAAAACATGCATGTACAGCAGCCAAAAATAACCGCGATGATCTTTTGATTCCACAATGTATAAGCATATTTTGGCTACCCCAAGAATTGTTATGCAATATTTTGTCGCGAGGTCATTCCCGGTGTGCATATACTCATACACAAATGAACACATTAAAAAAGAAAAAATTTGGCACATATGTATGCTTGTATTGTGTGTATTATGATCTGACGTCTGAGATAACGTATATATATAGGAATTCAATTTGTATTTATATTTTTTTCTATATTTTCGAGATTTATTGCGGACTGCGTTACAATAAATTGACACAACTCATTGGACACAGCACCTGCATGGGAATTAAAAACATTATGTCGTTGAAAAAGAAATTACTCTGCGCAAAGTACAGTTAATAATTTTTGTATTGCTGTGAAAAACGATGTATTAATTTCTGCAGAGTATACGTACACGTTATACATGTATGGCAAAGAGAAATCCAATTCATTATTCAATACAAAAAGTGAGGTTATGTTCATAATTTTTCGCTCACATTGAAAAAAACGCAGCACTGCACAAAGCCGAAAGCCTTGCAGGCAGCAGCAGGTCAACCGTCAATCCAATAATATATTTAAGGTTGAATGTAGTACAGATGTTTTTTTCACTGTTATGGTTCGTTTATGAAATGGGTTAACACATTAGGATGACATGGGGATAATGGACACCTAATAAGAATAAAAACATATAATGTATGTACACATCAATTAATTCTACACTCTAACCTTATACGAGTAATGATTATTAATCATATAATTATAAATTAAAATCACTTACGTTAATGTAAAAACTAATTACTTTGACAATAATAATTATAGTCCGTTCCTGCCTCACAATGTAATATCATAAAATGTAATGCACCTCCTCCCAAGTGCAAATGGACTGATGACGTAAAGGTACAAGCGCGGTGCGGTCTCTGAATTTCTTCTTTCTTTTCCACAACTTTTCACAGATTTTCACTGTGTATTCTTATAATTCTCAACCTTATATTTATAGTGGCGGATTTATTCGTCTTAAGGCGTTTTGGTAAAATATTTATATTTAAATTGAACACGTCACTACAAAATACGAGACCGTATTGGAACCACGAGGAACTGGTTCTTTTACCGTAATGTGTGTGGTGAAGGAAAAAAAAACAAATGGGTAACGCGGCGCAAATGCACGCCTATACCACAAGAAATAAACACAATAATATATTGATAAAAAAACTTCACTTATTGAAACTCGTCACAAAATTAATAATTATATTATTAAACGAAACACTCAAAAATTTAATCAATCACTATAACGGACCTTACTCAATATACATGGGCGATATAGGAGCTTTATGGGCAAAAAAACTGATTACAACGGGCAATCACGCGAACTGCTGTAATACTCCGCACGAATGATCAACACTGACTGTTCTCAGAATTCGTTTGCGATTGCACAGAAAATAGTATAAGCTCAGCAAGCGCACGATTCTCAGGCAAAACTATGAGGACAAATATACTGAAAAGTCGGTGACGATTGACGGGTGAGGCGATTCTCGTTTAGCTGTATTTCTGTAATGTGCGCGACTGCCGACAATTCCAATTTTTAACACACATTCGCTCGACACGATGGTTTAAAATGTACACATACAAGTTCACAATTCACATAAAACGCAGCGTACAGCTGATTTATTATAGTATATGCAACTATGCGCACCTTTTATTTACCATGTTTGTAAACGATGACGTTTAAAAACCCGCGCAATTACAAACTTGCAACTTTATCCCCCAATAAATGACTCCATTCTGCCCAATACTATATTTTTATTTTAATAACTCTATGCAGTTTTCAATAGGTTTAATTCAATACGATATAGTGCTATTTAAAGTACTATATGGTCCAAGTCTTTTCAGTTTGTTTGTATTTTGCCGAGGCTATACAGTGCATTTTACACGTTCCGGTCTCCGTTCACCCCTACTCCACGTTTGATTGTGAGTCAGCTCGTTGGCTGAGAAATGTGGCGTGATGCGCTACGTCATTGCGCACACACTATATTATAAAATTGGTACAATTGTGAACACTAAACTGTAATATAAATGTGGAACACCGCGGTTTGTTGCGCAAAAAACACTACACGTCTTAAAAGTCAAATAATCAATACCACAGATTGAAATTTTTGTTTATGTTTTTTTTTTGCAAACAATGAATGGAATTTTATACGTTTCAATGGAATTAACAGTTTTATTTTAATATCTTTTGATTAAACTTGTACGATGTAAATCACCCAATTAATTTATTGAAGCCAATAATTTTGATTTCGAATGTAACCGTTTTCGAAAACGAAAACAAATAAATATATATATTTCTACATTTAATTCGGGAAGCAGCTATGCCACATTAAATGCCAAGGTGAAATGTGTTTCGATTCATCCCAATTCATTTCATATTTTCTAGATATGTATCAATAAAAGCATCACAAAAAGAGCCTTTAAAATCCCTTACATGCATTTTAAAAAGCAACTCGATTTTCAACGCGCGTCACAGGCACACAAAACCCCTCCGTTTAACACCAAAAAAAAAAATCGTTGTTTTTGATTTGCAATTATTTAATTTTAAAATTGTTTGTTCTATATATATATATATATTGCTTTGAGTAATGTCATTCAACTCCAGCCAGCAGTGCCAGTTTAACATTTATTCTGAACTGAATATAAATTCAGCATGTCAAATTTGGGACCGCGTGCAGTCTCTTTTCAAAGTAAAATAATAATAAAACACATTCGTTGCATGTCCACAAAAAGTTCAATGAAAATGGAAACAGAAACACCTCCCTTAACTTATTCGGTACTCGCAAAATGCTCTACAACCAAGGCTCGCGTGGGTCTTATGAGATTAAGGCACAGTGATGTTGATACTCCAGTGTTTATGCCGGTCGGAACACAGGTACATATTTATTTGTTTACATTTAATTAATCCAAATTCAAAAGTTGTTTATTAAATTGTAATCTAGGGCACCCTAAAAGGCATCCTTCCAGATCAACTTATTGAACTGAATTGCCAGATTATTTTGGGTAACACTTACCACCTGGGAATGCGACCGGTAAATTAAATTCCAAAAAAAAAATATTTTTTTAAATTTACATTTTCTGAAAGGGGATTGAAATATTACAAAAAGCTGGAGGCCTCCACAAATTTATGTCATGGCCACGAGCATTACTCACTGATTCGGGTGGCTTTCAAATGGTCTCCTTGTTGAAGCTAGCCGAAATAAATGAACAAGGTGTTAATTTTCGATCACCATTTGATGACTCCGAGTGTATGTTGACGCCGGAACATTCAATGGAAATTCAAAATGCGATTGGTGCTGACATCATGATGCAGTTGGACGATGTTGTAAAGACCACCATTGAGGGACCACGCGTTGAGGAAGCAATGCATCGAACGATACGATGGATTGACAGATGCCTAAAGGCGCATTCACGAAATGATGAACAGAGTGTATTTCCGATAGTGCAGGGTGGATTGCAACCCGACTTACGAGAACAATGTGTTGACGAATTAACAAAGCGGGATGTGAGAGGATTTGCGGTGGGGGGGTTGAGTGGGGGTGAGAGTAAAATGGATTTTTGGAAGACTGTGCATTTGTGTACAGATAAATTGCCGGACAATAAACCAAGATACTTAATGGGCGTCGGATTTGCATCAGATTTGGTCGTATGCGTTGCTTTGGGAATTGACATGTTTGATTGCGTGTTTCCAACAAGGACTGCTGTAAGTAATTTTGTTAAAAAAAGTAAAGTTATAGGTTTTAAAAAAAATTATTTTGAAGAGATTTGGCTGCGCTTTAGTTGATTCTGGTCAAATTAATTTGAAAAATGCTAAATATTCATTGGACATGGAGCCCATTGACAAGAATTGCGATTGCAGTACTTGCAAAACTTACACACGCTCCTATTTGAGCCACATTGTGACACACGAACCTGTTGCTTGCACACTTCTGTCTATTCATAATGTCGCTTATCAGGTGTGTAATAAAAATTCCGTCCTTATCGTTATTGTTTGTTGGCATTTGAATTATTAAATATTTTTATTGTTAACAGCTTCGTCTTATGCGGAATATTCGCAAGCACATTGAAGCCGATACTTATCCAGATTTTGTCAAATCATTCATGAAAAAACAGTATCCAAACGATGATGTTCCACAGTGGATAAAGGACGCACTTTCTGCCGTTAATATTAATTTATAGAACTGTATGTATATATATTAAATAAATGCAGTATACATAATTTTTATTTCAAATGGTGATGGCGTATTAACCCATTTATTAATTGTTTTTTAAGTTTTTCTTTTTTTGCCTAAATTTTTTAAGCGAAATTTGGCATTTTATAGAAAACGTAGAGGAAATACAAACAGACAGGAGTAAGGATAAATGAGAGTTTCACATAAATTCATCAGAGTCATTTCCCGCATCATAATTGGTGCTCATTTTGTCGGTCTTCATGAGACTGGTGTAGCTGCGTAGTTCGGCCTCTTCCTTGCGTTTTCGTTCATCTTCCTTTTCACGCTCTTTTTGGGCTCGCATCACTTTCTTCTTATCCTCGCGCTCCAGGGCGTCACGCTGCTCACGTGCTGCACGGAAATCTGGAATTTGGGATTATTTAGCTAAAATCGTTTAACTACGACAATTACAAACAAAAACAGATGAGAGATGTAATGCCGGATAATGGCAATTGTTGCATTCAAATAATTAAATTAAATGTATGCGAACCTACCAGGGTGTTCCTCGCGCTTTGTCTTATTTAAACGATTGACAATTTCATTTATTCGTTTGTCAACATGCGTCTTATAGACTTCCTTCTCCTTGAAATAAGCAACCTGGCCAGCCTCCATATCGGGGGTCTTCTTAAGATTTGCCCACATTGTGTAAACGACATCAATGTTGTTTGTCTTGTTTCCAACAATACTGTTTGCCTTCACCAATTGTGCGGCATCCTCAATTACAGATGCTGGGATGTCGCTAATAGTTTGACCCTTTTAAAAAATTACAAGCTATTAGGTTATGTAAAAAAAATTTAAACTACATACTTCTCGAAGCCGCAAGTAAACGTGTGCAGAAGAGAGCTTATCCACATGAAACCATACATCTTCTGGGAAGCCCCACTTAATGAGGTCCTCATCTGAAGTAGATTTGAATTTAGTAAATATATATGTTTATTATTCTAGGATGCTTTTTGGAGCCACTTGTTTTTTTTTATTACTTTCGTATTTGTCAGCGCCCATGAACAGGGTTAGCGGTGGAGTAACGACGGTGGTTGTGAAATAAAATACCATTTTCTTTAATCTACAAACTAATTGACATAAATTATAATTTTTTTAGTTCTTAATGAATACAAAATATAAACAACCGAGCACGTTCGGTTTAATTATTGTATTTTCTTGAATTTTTTAGATAAATATAATTATATTCTGCAATTTTTGACAACATGTAGCCAAGAAATTTTTGACAATTCTAAACGTCATATGTACATATATTAAAATTTCGACGTCAATTTCGACGTTTATACAATTAATATATAAGATCGACGTACATCGCAATTACATAATATATCAACTTGAAGTGTGATATCTTTTGTAATAGTTATAATTATAAGTTATAACTTCAACTCGCATCGAATTACAAGCTAAACCCAATTGCACATAATTTTAGTTCCTAAATATTAAATTGGTAAGAATATAATAGATTTATGGTTAATCTGCACAGAAATAATGCTGTATAGAACAAAAATCTTACGCTGTACAAAAACATCTATGGACATGCCTAAAAATCTAAAAAAATTCTAGTCCGTTCTTATTAAGAGCTGAAAGCAGAAAAAATATAAAATTTAAATAAAACCAAATAAAAATTAAATTCACAAATATTTATTAACCATTTCATTCTTTTTAACACAATAGACATTGCCAAACCTGGAACAAAAAAGAAACTTAAATTAGTAAAATTTCCAAAAAAAAATCAGTCCGTTTTCAAGGTTTAACAAAATCAGATAGGAGCGAAAGACATAAAAGTATTGCTTTGATATCATGGAATATCAGATGAACTATACAATCATCAGGTAAATCTAAATTAATATAAAGCATCTTCAGTAATACTTATACACGTATTTTAAACAATGCTAAATATCGTTGGTAGAAATGCTTTCATCCACGAAAATAATGCTTACCTTTAATACACGCAAAAATATTGCAATAATCTAAAGTCGAACCCACGATTTTTTCAATCATTTATGTTTGGAATACGTCCACCTGTAAAAATAAAATGGTTTCCATTTAAATTCGTTTTTAAACAATTTACAGAATGTTGTCAAATTAAGGAATCAGATAGGAGCGAAAGACATAAAAAGTATTGCTTTGATATCATGGAATATCAGATGAACTATACAATCATCAGTAAAACTTATAATTAATGAACAAACATTTTGCAAAATTCTTACCAATGACAATAGTTTCCAAACTCAGCTGCCACTCAGCGAACTCAACACTATTTTTGTAAAATACCTAAAAAGAAAAAAAAAGAATTAAAAACATTTCCCCGAAAGTTAATTTAAAAAATTTGGATTTATTATCAGATAGGGGCGAAAAGGTGTAATCATGGGCAATTCAGCTGAACTATACCAATCAAAGCAAATCATCATTCAAATTATTCTTAATAGGAATATTGAAAATTAATAATTACCGTTTTACTGCCATTAGGTCCGCCTCTATCCCAAATCGACTGGTAGTTCTACAAAACAAAAGTATCGTTATATTTATTATGTTCAACTAAAAATACAATAATTTGTACATATGAATTTAAATCAGTATCCTTTTGGTTAAAGAGCTTCATTATTTTTCAGCAAATTGTCATTTAAGACTTCATCATAAGTTGATTTTATTAAAGAAATAAATTAAAAACTTGATATTCACCATTTCTGTTAATGAGGCCTTAATTGTTTGAAATTGTCGATTTCACCTCAGGAGTCAGGTATGCAGCTTTGATACAGCATTTTCTGAAAATGCGTAAAAACAATTTATTAATACCATTTTTTTATAACAGTTAAATGCAATTTTTTTCTAATAATTTCAGAATCCTTTTGGTTAATTTATCGGGTTGATCGTCAAGATTTTTTTCAGATTTCGTGTTATCATCCTGTTTATTGTAATAATATTTATTTATTTAAAACAAGTGTTACCTTTATCCTATAACAGGCTATAGTTTCATTTCTGGAGATGTTGAAATCTGAAATAAAAAGAATTACATTATATTGATGAAGTCTTTAAATTCATTTTCTTTAATGATAAAATATTTTATATTAAAACAATCAGTTGGCCGTTCTTATGCGTTTTCATAGAATTACTCAAATTAAGTGAGAACAATCTTCATTTTGTGATAATCATTTTTTTACTAATAAGTGCTATTGTTTTATGAAAAACATAACTTTTAGTACTTTTAAATGTAATAAACCAAATAGCACTAAACAATATGTAAATTAAACAAATTATGTACCTCGATTTAGCGAATTTTCTAACGATTTGTAGCGTCTTGAACATCAACTGGCCCTTTCACTGCATCTGAAAATTGAATAAAATAAAAAACTTGATAAGCAACAAACATACTTTTTTTAAATTAATTGTGTAAAATGTTCTGTTTTCAGTTAGAGCTAATACATATAATTGTTTTTAATCATTAAAGTATTCAGAGATCGTAGTCATCCTGTTAAATTGTTAAAACATCCATGTGCTTTTGAGGTTATGATTGCTTCAAACTTACCACGTGTAATTTGGCTGATATATTCCTTCATTTTAATTGATGAAACAAATTATTGTTTTCAAATAAATTAAAACTGCACATTAAACTAAATAGTTTATTCAGAAAAAAATTATATTACTTAAAATTATTTATGCAAGGATGAACGTGTCACTTGCTTGCAAGTTAAATTTGAAATGAAAGAGTTCGTACTTCGTGAGTTTTTTCCTTTGAAATTTATATATACGTACGTAATACGATTAACGATATAATACGATTTCGAAGTTCCAAGTTCAGCATTTAGGAATTTCGATTTCGAACTGTCATAAGCCATTTCGAAAATGTTTTATGTTGAAACGTTTTTCTGAAAATCAGATTTATTGAACATTTTAAATTTTATAATGAAATAAAACTTAGATATGTATATTCTCACTGACGATTGTGGTTAAAAGCATTTAATTTATAATTGAAAATAAATCACTTTCTAAAATGTATAATAATATATAAACACACTTTTAAATTTTAAATATTTCGCAATAATGGTTTCATGAGTAAATATTTTCGAAGCAACGCTGACTGACGTCACTGAGTTAGCTCATTCCTGCAACAGCGACACCCCAAATTGATGTCGTTTGACGACGTGTAGAAAACGAAAGAGGAGACCTAAAAATATTCACAAGACGTGGAAGAATTATTGTGGAAGTGTTGGCCAGGTCGATCCGTTTATATTTCAGAGTTTGAATAAATTTCTAAGTGAAAAGTTGTATCTTAAATAATGGTATGATCCTAAAATCTTCATAAGTGTTTAATTACAAGTTTTGAATTAATTAAATTGTTTTTTTTAATTTAGCCTGCACCAGCGAGTTCAACGAATGTCGGCAGCGGAAGCCGCTCACCCAGCAAATTAGCCGCCCCACGATCCAGTGCTAGCGGCAGCCAAGTAAAACAACGCAAGACCACCACGACTACAGCGGCCCGCAACAGGACTACAGGCACAGGAAGTGGTGGTATGTGGCGTTTCTACACTGACGACTCTCCCGGAATCAAAGTGTAAGTTTACAGCATTAAATAGTGCAATTGGGACTAGTGATTAATTAACTTTTTTGATTATTTAATTTACAGTGGACCAGTCCCAGTTTTGGTTATGTCTTTGCTGTTCATCGCCTCCGTGTTCATGTTGCACATCTGGGGCAAATACACCCGCTCTTAAGAAGCGAGTCCTTTCATGTGTCTCACTTTTTTGTCATACATTTATTTATAATTATAAAGAATTCCGTTTAATTTTTCTATTAAAAATATAAAGACTTTAAACTTGTAACTCTTGTTGTTTATGTGAAAAGTTTTATTAACAAAAGTATGGTTGTAGTTTAAAATTTGTTAAATATAGTCCAACATTAAAGATTTTTGAAATGTTGTGAAAAAGAAGCGAACTGGACAAGTGCTGATGTGGCAAAGTTACAATTATCATGTATTTGAGTTTGCAATCTGGAGCTGAGATTGAGATTGACAATTTTTATTAACTGAAAGAACATACATTTTTTGATTTTCAATAATAACACTTAAATTATTATTTTTTATTTAATTATGTGTATACATAGTTTAGTTTATATTTTGTATTAACAGAACATTTTGAAATATAGACCAGCCAAAAACATATAGCATAACTATTCGGAAGGATGGTTTCATAAGTAAGAATAGCTACATTCCATTAAAAAACAATTGTGAAAGAAAAAGTATTTTCGGTCTGAGTAAATTTTTTATTTTTTTTGGTTCTAAATTGTAAACTCAACAATAATTTTAAATTAAAAACAATATATTTACATTAAGATTGCCATAAGTTCGAGTTATTAAGAACATCAGAATTTGAAAGACTTTTGGGTTTATTAATTATATTATTAATCGATAGCAGTTTTAAATACGTTTGTTAAATCGTCTATTCCGTATACGAGAATTTATAAAGTTCAACACAAAATTGATCATCTCTACGGTTTGAATATATCAACGACGTTAAAGTCTTTGGACATAGGAGTACAAAAAGGCACTTTTACACAAAATAATTTTTAATTATTGTAATACTTTTACATATTTAGCAGTATTAGCTAGAATAGAATTATAATTTTAATTAATTATAAAATTAAAATGAAATGGGCGTATGCACCAGGCATTGCACCACTGCCACAAATAATCGTATCTTACACATGAAAACTTAGGTGATCCTTGTTCTGGATGGATTTGCATTTGCCCATGTAAAGTGCAGGTTCAGGAAGAAAATGCAAAGACATATACTTAAATGCGTAAAAATATTTTGGTTTACACGATAGTCGATACCTAATTAATTATATTCTAAGAACCTATTCATATTTATTTATTTATTTATTATTTTCATTAAAACATTACAAAACGTAATTTACCATAATGAAACCAAATTTACAATGTAAGTAGTGAAATGTCTCTACAATTCAAAACGTATTACTAGGAAATCGAGTGTTATGACGCCTGTAAGAGCAAATCATAAAAACACTATCCTTAAACGATCTTTTAGATACATTGGGACTAAATGCCTTTGAGAATGAATTTAACCAACGCGTTACTTTAGAGATTGGCTCATTCAAACCATAATTCGTGCGGTAGAATGGTACATGTACAAGCTCTCGATGAATAAGCGACTCAGAAGGTGTATTAAAAACAATTAACTCAGAAAGCTCATCACAATTAATACGACCACATAAGACATCAGACGAAAAAGTTGCACAGGCAACATGTCTTCTGTCATCTAGCAAATGCAAACCGAAAAGTAAGCATAATTGATCATAATGAGGAACTATGCTACCAGGGACTACCCTGAGGAACACCAGAAGTAGCAGTGAAGTCTCTTGAAGATACTCCATCGATGAATACAAATTGCTTACGTCTTACCAAATATGAACTTATCCATTTAAAGATGATTTTGTTAATGCTCAAACTTTCAAGTTTCCTCAGAAGGAGCACATGATCAACTTTGTCGAAAGCCTTGCTGAAGTCAGTGTAAACAACATCAGCTTGGTAACGATTGTAGACAGTTGAAGTTACATTATTAGTATACGCGACTAAATTAGTCGTGGTAGAACGACCCGGAAAAATCCGTGTTGACAGTCTGCAATTGTACCCTTTACGGAATCAAACAATTTAGCACCGACAAGAGACTCAAAAATTTTAGGTATTGCCGAAATAATTACAATAGGTTGAAATTGAAAAGAATATTAATCGGTCTTTCATTGAGATGACACAAGTTTCATTTTTCCTAACGTTTAATGTACTACACAGATTTGAACTATTATTTTGTAGCAATAATAATCCTATACCGTAAATTACAAATAACTTTAAACTGAAATCACTATATAAACATACAATAGAAATATTCATATGAATAGTACGAATGATTTTATAACATCTTAATAATATCTCTCTAAAAAGTTTCGGTTTTTGCCGCTGGCTAGAGTATTTGTCAATACTCAATAAAACTCGTATAAAAAAACTGCAATAAATACAATTTGTTAATACACATATATATATATATATATATATATATAATTGTGCAAAACTTCCACGCGAAGTTCCAACTTCCAAGTGGAAATAAAACTTACTAGCTAGTTGGGTAAACTCAATGTCACTTTCAAAAGTCGGCATACTTGCCTATACAATATACATGCTTACGCATAAGAAAACAACATCTATACACGAAAAATATGTGATAAATAAGTCGTTTTATGTAAAGTAAAGTGCCCAATCTTTGAATTAGAAAACAATATTTTCTGTATCTGCTTTAAAAACCGTAAGTAATTCAATTTACCTTTATCAGTGGTTATTTTACTTCAATAAATTATTTTAGAGTTTGTAATAAAAATGGTTATTAAAATAATTTAAAATTGTGTATGGGTGAGTGAATTTGAATTGCTATGAATATATATAAATAGAGTTGTCTCATTCTAGCCGTTGTGCAGCCCGAAAACTTAATTAATTTTTTTACAAAGTGTGGGTAATTCTACAGGCTTTATAAAATATTGTAGACTGTTGTTCTTATACTTATTTTAGAAATTAATTTTAATATTTTTTAGTAATAAACAAATAAAATGTTTGGTTTCACATGGCTAAAACCACTTTGGCATAAGTGACAGCACCTGTTCATTTTTATTATTTAAAATTCTGTAATTATCATTGTAAGTTCGAAACACTCGGTCTCTGCAGTCTACCGACAAAACACAAACACTTCTCAGCGAATATTGATAAATAGTATCAGCCATCACAATATGAGCTAACATACATTGAATTGAAAGCAGAAATCTGCACAAGTGTATACGTACGTTGTTTAGTGTTTCCTAGCCTCTTCTAACTCGGGGCATTTTTAAGTTGAATAACAAACAACAATAATCAGCTGACACATCGACATTCGGCACACTGGCTTAATTGTTTTGTATATATTAACATTTTGGGTGAACCGAATTGGAATGAACGTTCATTTCGTTCCTTTTGGAATCATCAAAAATTCCAATCGCCATATATGTTGGTTTTGGGCAGCCAAATTGATTCTACAAGTTGGTTCAAATTTTTAAATTAATATTATTAGTGAGAAGTGTACGTTTAATAGAAGTGAGTGCGATAGTGTGTGAATAATATACATTTGCAAGTGCATAGCGAAAGTGCAATTTTATCATAAATTTTTTTTATAAATTGTGGGTATTTTGTGTGAAACCGCAGTTAAAATATATGACCTTGAATTGAAAGTTGCTTTATTGAAAACTAATGAGTAATGACAGTCCTTAATTAACATGCATAGGATATTATTCTTATTATTGCTCAAAATTTAAAATTACATTTTTTTATTTTTTTATTAAAAATTATTAAATGTATGCATATTGCAAATGTGTTGCACATATTGTGTATGCATATTGTATTCTTCATATATACTATATGTATATTATTATGTTTGCATTCACACTGCACAGCTGTACGACACAGTCACACCGCACACGTATGCTTTTGCATAAGAGTAAGTATTTTTTAAGTATGTGAAAAGAGACGGACATATGCTCTGTTGTGATATTTGTACAGTGTATACAAATACAGCTACATTGAAACTTGAAAGTGGTCTCTGCTTTCGGCGAAAATCCATTTTGAAAGCAAAAGCCCATTCAGTTTTTCATTGAACTACATTTTAACGTTGTTCGTTGGCTATGCAAGGAGATAGCCGTTATTTTTTGTGTGCTATATTTTAAAATATATTAATTAAATAAATTGCAATTATGTTAATTACATTGTGCAGTTTTTACAAATAATTACAGTTATAGAAAGTGACTAGATTGAAATAATTAATGAATTAAATTGATTGGTGAGTAGTGAGTTCAACTAAATATAATTATTTTACTCATATTGGTATAGTAAAACGGTGTTCCACAGTTTTATGTGAATGCGTGATAAATGAAAAGTGTCACGTAGGCGCTACAATTGCATTTCATTCGTTTAATTAATTGGTTTAACCGTTTTATATTGTTTTATTTTATTCAATTTAATTTACACAAAATGCATTTAAATTTTTGCTCTTATATTTTATAACCCAGAATTTTCAAATTTGAAAGGTGATAAATTAAAATGTGCAGCATTTTAAATATAATTGTATGTCGTAATTCCGTGGAACTCCTAAAAGTCAGTTTTAATAAAACATTTCATGAAATAATAATAAACTGATGACAGTGGCTACATTTTCTTCACTTAATTTTATGCTCTCCCACACAGTCTAGATATTCACTCGTACATTTTTATATTAAGCAATTTTTAGTACGATAAAAAATGCAATTAAGCCACAATTTGTTCAATCAAATGCTTTTTTTTTTGATTCCATATGCAATTTGGTTGATGTGATATATTTATCAACTAATTTATATATGCACACATTTGATTGTACGCATATCATGAAAGTATTGGATTGTACGAAAGCACAATCGTATGATGGGTGTTGAAGTGTGTCGCATTTCGACATGAAACGTGTGCAAACGTGTGCGATTTTGTTTTGAAAACATTTTCAGCTGAGATGACTGTTGACTGTATACAATAAGTTTATATGTTTTCTTTTTCATAAAATATGGGCTATACTTATGGTTGTGGTATGAATATGGCGGTATATTTGTTGTTGTCTTTTTGCCATGATTACTTTTATAAATTTTAATGCATTTAAGCCGGTTTCAAATAAGTAAATAAAACAACTTGAAATTTTCAAAAACAATAACCTGTAGTCTGTACAGTCGTTTTAAGGTTATTTTTGTCGTTTTATTTAATTTTTTTCACACCGAAGGCAAATATTTAATATAATATTTGAAGGCGTCTTTGATTAAAGATTATTAAAATTAATCTCTTTTTTTTCATTCATTCCGATAGCAAAAATTATAACAATTATTAATTTTGTTGGTACACAAAAAATATTATCTCCTAAAGAATCCATAAATATTTTTGGTTGGCACGTGCATAGGTATACGAGTATCTCACACACAAATACATACCCGATTGTTTACTGAATTATATAGTCGCTCGTATGTATTTACTTGTTTATGTTTTAAAGCTTTTGCCAAGGTCATTGCTGTAAATTAGCCAAGGGCCAATTTTTATTAAATTTGATAACTGCTGCTACAATATACGCGTGTCCCCCGCATTTAGAATTTATCTTGTGAGGTGGAAATTGAACATTATGTATGTTGAATAATGAGAGCTACATCATTCAATGCTACAATGAATGTTTATTTATAGAAAAAGATGAAAGCTCATACCTACAATTTTGATAACAAATACATGAGTACAAGTAACTGTGTAATTGCATTAAATTGCAATTTAAATTTTAATTGTGTGCATTTACATATACATTCTTGTATTGCACGTAAATTGCAGTAATTTGCATACCGACGAGTATCTTGAGTTTAAGGACTTTTAAATATTCGGCATACTACTTACCCATTTGTTGTTTTAGTAATTGCAATCCCGTTTTTTATATTTTATCAGTAAAACGTCACATAATACGGATATGACGCTGAAGCCTAATGTACATTGTTTTAATATTTCTTATTTGTTAACCAATTTTTGTTTTAAAAAAAGTTGAACTCTACGAGAATCTCGAACGGATAAAAATTGATTGCGACCTTAAGACGTCTTAAGTGTGCATACTGTGAACGTTTTATGTAAAATTTTCGAAGCATTTTTGTTGTTCTTTACATGAGTTTGACACACATTTCAAGGTCACATTTTCATGTTCCCACTATTTCTGTTACATTTTATTGCTGTTTGATTTCCATTTTTAGTCCATAAAACATGTACCTATTATCTATACGGTTCAGCTTAACTTCTCACCGAAACGATTGGCACAGGTTAAAAATTATGCTACAATAGAAAGGTCAACAAGTACCGTACAATAACCTGACTAGTTTTTCGCATATTTAGGTTAATGTCAATTTTAGGACCAATATTTTGTATTTTATTAAATAATATTCTTTTTGATCACGATCTACTAATTCGGAAAAAACGAGCATCGCTTTATTTAATTGCACACTTTAATATGCAATTAAATGGTTGCTTCATGCAGACAACAGAAAAATGGATCATCACGTTAAATTAAACTGCACGCGCCACTAAAAAGTAAGTTAATTCTCATCATCAAAATAAAACGAAAACCGTAGTCAAAAAAAAATCGAAAGTTGTTCAGTGTGATCGCATTTCTTTGAGTTTTTTTTATATACCCGCGAATATATTCAGGGACCCATTGGTTGTTTTAAATCGATTGCATAACATGCAAAACCTGAATTGGCGCAGTTTTTTTGTTGACCACTTTTGCCGAATATTAAAAATTCCACAGGCTAAATTTTTAACAATTATGTATGAGAACTGAGTAGCTTTCGCGTGCATTGTGATCGAACATTGGAGGCTCGCGCACTCAATAATGCATTAACTTGGCGATTTGAGCAACTTGTTTACGTGCGCATTTATAAACCAGTCGCGATTTTTTGCATGGCGTATATAAAAACGAAAACAATTAAGAAGATATGCTTGTTTTACATGTGTGAAACGCAAAGCGATTGTGTGAACGATCGTACATTTAAAAATAAATTCAAATGATGGTACGATATTAACTATATATTATGCAAATACACGGAAAGCTACTCACAGCTTTTATCAAAGAGTTCTTGCCTCTTTGGCTTTTATATTAGTCGCGACAATGGCGTCAACTTTTTTCTCGATTATCAATAGTTTGTATGTATATGACTCCTGTTTATGTACGCATATATTGTATGATCATGTTGATGAAATTTGATTTGTATTTAAATTCAACTGCGTGAAAATGAGACAGAAAATTTTATTATTTGCTGGATGCAGTCATTGTGTGTGCTTTATTTACTTTATTTTGCACCGAGCAGTTTTTGGGCCTACTCACAACTCACAAGCCTTAACACATCTGTTTATTTGTTGAGCTATTTTGGTACAATATCGTTTTATTAAAAATTATATACAAAAATTATTGGTAAGAAAAATGGCTCAACTGATGATTGACACAATTAAATATGGATAATTCTTTATTTTGAATATGTGCTTAATTTGTGTGTTTAAATATGTGCACCCACATATAATTTAAATGTTGGTTGGTGTTCATGTATTAGTTTTCTATTTTGAATTTTTAAATTTAATTTCGGTTATCTTCTACACGTTACACTTTGTTGAATGACGTCCACATTTTGTTATTGTACACACTGTCTTACAGACGACTTAATTACGTACACACAATGTAGATGAAACATGCGTAAAACGCAAACAAGCCCCACAGCAGACTCAGAGAGATGCTTCAGTTTTGGGGGGTACAGTATAGCAAAATATTTATGTCATTAAATTTCGCGTATTTCGTGTATGAGCGAATAAGTACGAAAATAATTATATCTATGTGTTCAGTTATTTCTCTTATTAGTCAATACAAACACCACTGGCAGGCATATTCAGTGGTGGCCAAAAATGTAATGGTAGAGACCATAAAGACAATTTCTTAATCATATATAAAAATACATGTACATAATACCTGAGCGTAATCAGAATACCAAAATGAAATTGAGGGAGGAGGGGGGTTTGCAGTTAATGCAATTCGGAGGAGAATTGTAAACAAGTGAAACTTCACGACCTTGAAATGCTTCTTTCACTGTAGTCGATACAGTATCGTCTCGTTTTGACAAAAAGCTTTTGTAGTATGCGTGTGCGGTGTAACTTATAACTTTAAGGTACTTGTATTTGTAAATGTTTACATAGTAAGATATTCGTTAATGTGTAAAATATAAGCTTTTAGAAGATAAACCTATGAATATTGCCACTGTAATATATACATAAATTCAAAATACATGCGAAAGAAACATCGCAGATCAAGCTTATTTTTTATGATTTCGTATTTTGTTAGTTAAATAAGTTTTGTTGATTTCTTGTTTATAGAAATATATTGTAATTGTATAGTTTTTTGAGAGCCCCAAAATGTCGCTAAATTTTTAATTAAATTGTAATTCGCACCTTTAATAATGTTGACATGCATTTTATTAAATTGTAAATAATAACATAGCGTTTAACGTAATCACGTACTTTTGAGGCCATTCCGGTGTTCTTCAATCACACACAGATCAAACTCCCGCAATCGAATTCCATTTACTATACTCAACTATTCCTGCTATAATACAAACAATACTTATGACCTTGTTCAACTCACGGTCGGAGGTTCAACTGAGTGTACAATATTCGATTCAAGTTCACATTAAACAAATAACTATAATGAGATATCGCTATGTTAATAAATTGACAAACTTTGTTGAAATATTTCATTCTAAATTTAAGATTTTAATTGAAAATCGATGGAGAACTTTTAAATTCATTGACGACATTGGTTTATTTATAAATTTAACTCGTTCTACAAAGGTTGTGTGTATTTGTCGCAATATTCAACGACTGATTATATTTACTATAGTCTTTTTTTGCAATTGCAATATTAATTATAAAGGTAATATTAATTAACATTTAAATTTGAATATCATGGAATATTGTCTTTGACCGGCGTTGTTGACCTGTTTACTTAATTAAATATTTAGTGCGGTCAATGTACTCATAAGGCCTTAAAGTATTTTAAACTGCATATAGCCAAGTAACAAGAAAATCAATATTTAAAGAGGAAATAAATCTTTGCAAAATAGTGATGGAAAGGGGTTTTATGGGTAAAAAATGTATTTCAATAAAAAAAAATTAAAAACTTACACAGTATTTGCTCAAAATATAAATAATGACAAAGTAGTTGCGGAAAGCCTTTATTGGCCTTAACTCGTCCTATAAGAAAATTTGCAAAATATTCGATATTAAGTATACTTAAGTATAACAACTGCAAAATATACGAATTTTCTTCTACACGCAGTCAAATAGACACATAACAGTAAATACAAATAATTACCAATTATTATTACTGCCCATTTTGATAATGAGCTGCCGGCATTCAAGCATTATAATTTTATAACGCACTTTATCTGTGCGCCTAGCATGCCATAAAAATGTTGAAGAAATTGAATTTAATCTTTGCACTTTGCAATACAATGTAACAGCAATGAAAAAATAATATGTATAACTATGTATGTGTATATTTTGTTGAAACTAAAAAGTCATAACTCAGATGCAACAAGCCAATGAACCTAAACGCGCCGCGCTGCACTAAACAATTAAATACTAGTAGGTGCATACAAAAATGGTGATATGAACACTTGTTTCATATTGATAGCATGTTGATTGCATTCGTATATACAACAGTATACTCAGGCGAATGCAAAATGATGAAGCTACCGACAAGATAAACAAATTGTGGAATGAAAGTGCGTGGAATGCATGTGTTGCAACTTGCAACTTGCAAACGCAGTGCACAAACGCTATTTTGTTGCGCTGATCACGTTAAAATGTTTAAAAATAGCATTGGCTATCGCTTGCACACACACATTTTCCAGCGATATCGACAGATATTCATGTGTTGAGTTGAATAAACAATGAAATATGCCCCATAGATAGAAGACTCTGGACTTCAAAAGATTGCCATTTTTATTTAGAAATCGTAAAATGGCATTGCCCACAAGATTGCATTTATGTCCATTCCGATGAGTGTCTACATTTTATTTGATGAAGGCATTGGATGCAAGTTACAGTTGAAACCGTTTCATCTCAATTCCCAGAAAGATTAGAGCCGTAACGTGACTGTTTTGTTTATTCAATATTTTTGTTATGATTTAAGTTTTGTTATTTTTAGAATTCTATGTGAAATGTGAAAAATTGCTTTTCAGCTGCAACTCATCAAGTTTAATTTTTATTCATTATTTTAATCTTTGTACGGATTTCGATAAACAGTTATTTATTAGGCAGCAGACAATTGTGACATAATTTCTTAATAATTAAAAAAAATTGTCAATGAAAGTTTTACATATAATACAGTAATCAAACATCCGAAATAAATAGGTTCGAACCCGGTGAAATATGTTACACAATTAGGAAGTCTCATTTACGAAATCGGTTCATTGTTCTATTGATTATAAAATTGTACATTGACACAATAATTATTTATAAATTGACTGACAGTGAACTGGCACCGCGCAGGCCACAGCATCGATTTCAACGAGTTAATATAATAAAGATATGCCGAAAGTCGCAACTATGCATTCCTAGCAAACATCAGCGAGTATGCAATCGTGTTGTGTGCTTACTCAAATCACCAATGAATATGCATGCATATTATAATATTATGTACTCGTATTGTACCAGTCTTACAACCAAACTCAAGGAATTTCATAAAAATTGTTGACACGGCAATCGGCATACATATTGGAGTGAATGAGGGGGATTGTTCTGCTCCACAGTAGGGGTGGGGGAGTAAATATTGAATGCGTTTGGAGACATGTTTAAACAAGTTCAGTTCGCATTACAACGCAAGTGGTTGCAAGTTGAGAGTTGCGACTAATTGCGGCACGCCAATACATCGACTTGTCTGGCTTTAGTATAAGCAAAATGAGGATTGTATAGTAAATATAAATAAACGTCCACTCCTCGCGTCATTCCTTTATCTTGTATTCATATTCCAGTATATATTTTATTGTACAAAAAAACAAAATGTTATAGTTTCTATTTTAAGAATATGCTTTGTACTTTGTTTACCTTTTTTATTTATTTGGCTTACACTTTTGCTTTTCAAAAATAATCGTTTTCTTTGCGGCTTTGTTTGTGGAAATGATGTACATAAACTTATTTTAAAAAGAAATGCAACAAATTAATTGTATCGTTTTATCAATAAAGCTGATAATAATTGAGGTTAAATCAGTTGGTGAACTTGATATCAATCAGTTGTGATTAATTTAATAATGATTTTTTCTTTTATTCAGTATTTTTCAGACGTGGAACACAACTTGCAACAGTAATCAAGGACAGACAGAAAATAGAAAACCATTACGAGTTAACAGATAGTGCCTTTTTACGAAATTAAATGTCAACATATTGCAAAAGTTTGAAAAATATGTACGCATGCAACAGTGATAAGAACTTGTAGACTTGAAAGAAACAATATCTAGATATTAATACGTTGATTTGTGTGAAATTCCTATATTGAACCAACTTTCCTGTTTTAATTTCATGTTAACCTAAAAAAAATTAAACATGATTAGTGATTTTGCTTCAAAAAGTTTTGAGAGTCTTGATGGTCGCTACCGCATAATCGGTTCACACATTAATAATAACCATTACAATAAACCTACAACAAACAGCTTTACCACATTAACTACCTCAGTGTCGCCCAATTTGGGTGTCCAAGTTCGTGCATTGGATAAGGAAACCAGCATCTTTCCCAAGATGTTCATCAATGGAACAAAAATGGAGCCATACTCTGGCAGCAAGAATAGTGCCATTTCCTCCGAAAATTTTTTTAAAGTCAATAAAAGTTTTAACAATAATAACAACGGTGAAATCAAAGACAATGTACAGCCCAGCGTAGTGAATATGGATGTTGTTGATGTTGTCAACACCATTGATAAACCATTGAATTCAACTAATGGGATAATTCCGGATCATCATGCTCGCCGTCCAATGAATGCGTTCCTCATTTTTTGCAAACGTCATCGTCCTATTGTTCGCAATAAATATCCAACTTATGAAAATCGGTTTGTGTTAAATTTATGATATTTTTAATGATTTGATTTTAAAACATTTCTTATGAATAATAGGGCTATCACAAAAATATTGGGCGACTGGTGGGCAAATTTGAGTGGTGATGAAAAGACATGTTTTACTAAGTTGGCAAAAGAGGTAAGTAAATACAAAAATGATTATTTTTATATAAAATATTTTCTATTGTATTTATCTTCTTTTTTTTCACAGTACAAGGATGCATTTTTTGATGCATATCCCAATTTTCAATGGTACAAATTGCCAGCCCCTCCACGACGTACCTTGGCCGCTATTCCCATTAAAAAGGCATCACAATCATACGATAACAATGAATACGAGGATGAAAATGAAGATGATGAGGAAATTGATCGCCCCAAGAAGAGCAAACCCAATAACAATCGCGAATCAGACTCCAAATTAATTGGTTCATTTAAATTTGCCGATATCAATCAAATGGGTTCGCTTAACTCACTTATAAGTGCATCACAAAATAACAACACACTCACCTGTGACAACAAGAATAATCAACACAATGTGTTCACTAACAAGGCTACAACAATGCTCCCTCCAGCTACACCGGCACCAAAATTGCCTTCCCAAACGTCATCATGTACAGAACCGTTTGATAAGTCACATTTTAACAAACATGGCTCAAAGGTGAATGTGAACATTGTTAGTGCCAGCGTTTCAATGGACAATGTGTCATCAGTGCCAACATCGCGGTCCTGCAAGGGAAAACGGTATCAGGAGTTCATCACATCGGGAATGATAAACCCGGTCACAAAGAAAGTTCGTTCCTTACCTATGTTGGCATCACCAGGTGGTATTATCACGGCCCCTCTTCCTACTGCCACCACATTGACATTTCCACATAATGCTTATTGTAAGCAACCAATTGATGATACAGAATCAGTGCAACTTTTGGCGTCGATAAAGGCGGAGGCCGCCAATGAAGCCGCAAATGGTGTTAAACGCAAGCAATTTGATGCGTCTGATTTTAATTTGGAGAATAAAATATTGGCATTGCCAGCACTCAATTTAGAATTGTATTTGTCGCGTAAGCGTGGCGTGAAAAAACGCCAAAAGGGGTGCAAGGCAATGGCAAAGAAACGTGTGATTGGGGAGCAGCCACAACAACAAAAACAACCGCCGACTTTTGAAGAAGCTCGTCGCCAAGTTGTTGAAGTTGGCAGCCGCAAGCGTAAGGCACGCAAAGAAAGCATCACACGTCGTGATTTGAGCCAAATGGATCAGCCACAGTTGCTCTTGCATCCAGTTGATGAGATTAATATTGATGCTGATATTGTGGGCAATGATCAAAATTTGTACATCTTGGCTAGCATCGCTGAAACGGCGGCCAATCAAAATTAATTGTAAATGAGATGCAGACTTTTCAGTGGTACGTTTATCAATTGATATTTACTACCTACTAATACTATTTTGTACAGTTGAGTTGCGTGTGATTGGATAATGCCAAAGAGGACAACTATCTGGTCAACTGTTTATTCTCATTGAGTCTAATTTTATGTAATTTTAATAGATTTTAAGTTTGTTTGCTGTGTGTTAGTTCGTACACTGACTGGTCAGTTTTAATATTTGAAGGATATTCTGAAATATATTTCCGGTTGGTATTTCTGTTGTTATTTATAAACATGATTGTCAAATCTGATAACAGTACAAGTACCCATTTGTCTAAACTAGTGTAAAAAGTAATTAGTAGTTATTAATTATTATATTATCCTAATCATGTTCTAATTTCTATTTTGACATTAATTATTGCTGTTAACAAAAATAGCGACTGATTTATTTGTTGCAACAAAAAAAGAGTAAGCAATTCCAGAAATTATTATTAATATATTTTTTGTAAATTTGTATATGTATTATTAAATCGTTTAAAATTTTAAGCTCGACTTTTACATTTTCTGATAACGAGTGACTTTGTACTGACTTATTACACTCGGTCAATTTCACTTATAATAAAGTAATATCTATTCCCGTAATTTTTGTTTTGATTATAAAAAAATAAAATTATTTGTATTTCATTGGATTGAGGGTTTAATAAACAACAAATAGTAAAAGTGAACTACTGAATGCATGTATATAAAAAACATTGAATTAACATCACAACAGAGCAGAATATTTGATAATAATTGTTATATTATCATTTTTATAAATCTATTCAATACTTCGAGTAATATATTTACACAGTAAATATTTTATGTATTTAAAGATTTCGAAAGTCCTTTTTAAATTAAAATTAGAAAAAAAAAGTTTAATTTAATTTACAATAGCACGTAATTTATTCAACTTATCTTTGGCTTTAATATGTTCATAAATATTAGGTATTTAATTAATATTTGAATATTAATTCTTTAAAGTACTAAATTAAATCAATATTAAAAAAGGTTCTCGTTACAACGTGCAGTTGATTTACCTGACATTTGACAAAATATTAATTTCTACAAAACAATTGACTTAATTTGAAATATTTTAAAACTGTTAACCGTATGTGAGGGTGACATGTAAATTGTGAACTGTATTTTGAGATAGAATATATAATTAAAAGGTTATTACAATAACAATTTAAATTTATAAAAAGCCAAAAGCTAATTTTAAGAACGTTTTTCGAATAACGCTTTTGCAACGGTTTAAGTTGTGGCATGCAAACAAGTTCTCGATGGTTTATAAAATCAATTAAAATCACAACAACTAATGTAGTCTTTACAATAATCTATACAGCAATGCATATATATGTCTGATTTCTTTATTCATAAAGAAGAACCAAAAAAGGTGTAAACTATAATTTTGTTATTACACGGTAATCGTCACTGCAGAGTTTAGTTGTATAGATTATTATTAATAGACTCATACTTTATTAATTTCTAAATAAATGGAAATCAAAATAAAAATAGATTTATGTATTAAAATGAAATAAAAGTGGATGAAAGAAAAACATTTGAGCTGAGATGAGTATACAAATAATCTGTAATTTAAAATACAATTAAATTGATATTGAAAGGAGCATTTCTTTGTAGTTAACAATATTATTTAAAATGTTTTAATATTTTATGTGAAGAATTGATTTATTACCATTCAATCTGGAACTTTAAAAATATATGCAATTCAATGATTAAAAGGCAACAATTAAAATCTGAACAAAATGTTGTTCATTATCAATGTTTAGTAAACTGTGTTAATTAATCTATACAGTTACCAATGTTATCGATAAAAAAAAGAATATACAATACAGATCATTAGTCATTCTGAATAATAACAAAATATTTATAATTTGTTGACAAATGTATTTTTTGTAACTTTTGCATATACAAAACGCACAATGCTGCAATCAAATATACTTTTTGAATTATACTGTTAAGATATTCTTATAACCATAAGTGCACATAATACATTAAAAACGAATGTTTTAAAATTAATTTTAATTGTTAAAAACAATATATGGACTAATTGTAGTGATAACACAAATCTGCAATTTGTGCCATTAAAAATCACAGCTCGTCCAAAGGGCGAATATTCAATTACCTCTTATTACAATGAAAATTGAATATGAATTAAAAAGATAAATTTTAAATTTACACCTCAAGTTAATTATCAATGACATGTTAAATATTTGTAGAAATAATCGTGTATTCAATGGAAAATGGAAAAATAGTGCCTGTTTGAAAAATTATTTATACAACTATGTAGTGGGTTGAACAAAGAAATGTTAAAGTTTATAAAGAACAATATTTTTTGATTGCGATATTTTATTTCTGAAGCAGAGACATGCGATGTATATGAACTGTGACCAGCAATTATTTTGGTCACATAATGGATTGTTGATAAATTAAGCTGTGATTATGAAACATAATAAAAAATTATTATGTAATGGAAGGAACATGAGTGGTTTTTAAATTGTTTTTATTTATCAACTTTAATTAAAAATTTTTGTTTATTCTTTCTTTAATCCATATTTTACCTTTGTATTGTTTTATTTGTTAAATTATAAACGCTTACATTTTTAATTGAGCGTATATAAATAATAGATTTCTGGCTCATGCTAAATATTTAATAAATTGAATATTATTCGTTAAAGATATGATTTAACAATATACTACACATTTATGTACTTGTTTTGTAATCATTTGAATGTAAACAAAAAATATTTTAGATAAAAAAGTCATTAAACAATATATTTATTAAGTTTTGAATTAAATATTTACTTTTTGTTTGTTTTGTTACTATGTATTTCCATTTAGTTAAGACTTGAACCCATGTGGATTTCGTTAAAGCAGGGGCAAATTCTTGTATATTCAAGTTATCACATATTAGAGATGCTCTGCGAAGCCTTCAAAAGATGTCACACTTCATGTAACAATGATATTTGCTGTGTTTGTTGCAAAATGGCTACACTTTTAAGTAATTTACATTTTATTTCAACATAATTCAATATAATATTTGTCAATACGAGTCAAATAGAGTTTTTTTTTTTTTGGGTATTGCTTGGACCATGGTATTAATATGTTGATTGCTTCAGACCGGTGCACCACAATATTGTGAATTAGATTATACAAGTATGTATAAGGTGGTAATTTCGATTGATAATAAAATGCTCAAGGCTCAAAGTATTTAACACTTATTAATGTACTTAATATTGATGAAAGACTTTGGGTATAAAAACTGCTATAACTTTTTTTTATAATAAAAGCCTGCATGAAGTCATTATGTTATTTGTTTTCGTCATATTTCAAATGTACAACGTGTAAGTTCAAATTTCAAAGTCTCAAGAACTTTCGGTTCTGAAGATTTACTTACACATTTTTAGCTGTCTAGCTTAACAGCGACAATAGAGTTTCCCAAAGTCCAATATACCTGTTTTAACAGCTAGAGAAGCTAGTTTCGCATTTAAAATATTTACAATTTAAATATGTAAATACGTACTAAGAATAAGTGGGAAAACCAACTTAAACCTAAATAAATAATAATTTCTTAGTTAAACGTTTTTGATATTCATCTCAATGCAACAGATTTGACAAATAAAAGTCAAATGTTCATACTTACTCTGCAATTTTCTATATAAAAGTCATAAAGGTACTGTTAAAAAAAAACAAAATATTTGTACAAGCTTTTTATTGAAACGTACCGCTTCCCAACGCATGGTCGAATAAACGAAAATGGGAAAAGTACACCGACAATCAGCAATATTTACCAAAGTAATTAAAGTTGTTTAACAAATAGTTTATTAGGTACTTAGGTATGCCAATGGTCAAAGATCAATAATGTTAGAAAATCACACTAATTGGGTATCACTTTGAATATTGTAATAAATATTATTGGTCATATAACTAACAAAATTATTATTAACTAACACCATCGTGTGTTAGATTTCACTCAAAAAAATACTCAAAAACAACTCAAGAGGATTAAATGTACAAAATGAATCAATATTTAAAGAAAGAAACTTGACCAAACAAAGATCTATAATATATAATTTCTTGTTTTTCAAAGCGACCTTGTGCATTTGATGCAAATTGAATTAGATTGGTGCTAACTGTTTATTATTTTAAAATTGGCAAATTAAATTCGCGTGTTTTGCCAAAATAACTAAAAATAATTTGAAATTTTTATTGTAAAATTCGAAGTTGTTTTTGAATTTTGAGTTGAAATACAAATTACTTTAAAATATTTGCCTTTTAGATAGAATATGAGTGCCTCAAATTTAATTGAATAATAGTTAAAATTGCTAATATGTTAAACAGCGAGTGTTTTGATCAGATGTATCTTAACACAATACCACAGGTTATCTCAGTTGTGCGTCTCGTTACCGACAATAAATATTCAACAATTCGTTTATTGCGTATTCTACGAAGATTTCATCACAAATTTAGGCTACTCTATCATTTACCTCATTCGTTTTATTTTTTTTTTAAACCGCTTTGTTATTTCCAAATGCCTATACTTCAGAAAAATTGTGTCAAAAAGAGCATAACGTAAATAACAACAAAAAGACCACAACAATACCAACAACAGCAACACGCAAACAAAAACCATAAAAACGGTAACGAAATTTTCATCAACGAAAGTGAATTTAAAATCGAGGCATATAAAAGTTACGACCCACAGAGACCGGTATACCGTGTGATATGAAAAAAAGCTGCATGAAAGAAAGATTGAGCAAATTAGAGATGACGACTGGATTTGAAAACGGAGCGTGCAATACAATTACATAATTAAATATTCAGCGAGAAAAGATTTACATTAACATTAAGTTCAAGTTCGGAATCTATTAACACTGATCGAATATTATTGTAATAATTCAATTGGAATGATCTTTTCTATTTTTAATCACAAAATGAGTTTAATTCATGCTTTTCACATTGCACATTGGTTAAATGCTTTATTCATTGATTTAATTAAAAAAAAATTAAAAAACATCTGCTACTTTTTAAAATGATTTTATTTCTATTTTCATAAAAAATATTTTTCAAAAGACAAATAAATCATTATTCCGTATTTATGATCAATTTAAATTTAAATCTTTTAGGTTAAATTAACTGTTAACATTCAGCTGCGCGTTAAATCAATTTTGAAGTCCACAAAAAAATGCACTTTAACATCGTCAATATGGAAACCATGCCGGTTAGCCTTAGGGGCAACGCGGTGTAATTTTTTTTAGGTAAAAAGCGTACCCTTTTTTTGTTGTTGAAAAGTTCAAACCCACGGCCACCTTGAACTAATTACAATGAATAAAAATTGGGCACTCAATTCGTCAATCGTCATGCAATAATTTTTACACGAAAGGTTCCAGTATGGGGCTTGTCGTTTTAAAAAAGCATCACAGGCCACAGGCCACACTGATGTCGATATTTGTAGCACAAAAAAGTGGTGCGTAAAGTTTATTATTAGGACATCTTGGATACCGTAGTTTTCTTCTTTTTTTTAATACGAATTCGTTTTAAGGTGTTGCCGAGCTTTTAAGAGGAAAAATTGGTACATATTCATCATAAGATAAGTATAATAACAATAGTATGAGATAAAAAAAAAACACAAATATTTTTAACAAATTTTCTTAAAACGGTTTTAAATAAATTTTAAAAAAATATTTAAGTACATGCACTTAATAATTTATTTGGAATGTAATGGAGATTTAGATATGAAACAACTTTTTGCGAGTGTAAAAACAATACATCCATAATGTATATTAGAGACCTTAAGTCACATTTATTTTCAATTAAAGATGCAATTTGTCGATGACATTTGAAGAACAAAATTTGCATGCAAATAATTGCATTATTACAGCATCAGAAAATCACGTGGATTTAAAATAAAAAACATTGTTTTGAAATAATTGGAAATAATCTCAGTTGAAGAAACTTTAATTTGAATTTACGACCACGGAGTATATAGTTTGTTGCATTATCAATTGTTTTTTGGAAATAATAGTTAATAATCCATAAACAGGTTGGTCTAAAAAAAAGGGTTCCTGTACGTCCGTCCGAACGCGACAAAGCCGATTCGTTGAAATTATGGACTAACCAAAATCATTGGCAAACATTTAGCAGCCAAAATAAGCAACGGTATTAGTGTAGAACAAAGAAAAATTCTGAATATTTTAAAGTCAAAATGATTTTGATTAAAGGTCAAACGTTTGTTAAAACATTTCAAAACAGTTTTAAGTGTGTATTAAGTTTAGCTGCAGTTGCTATGTAAATTGTTGCGTGGGTCTCTCTATAACTACGGTGTTATTTGGTTGGCGGTTGCATTTACCATTTGCACCTTCAAGTTGGCCAACCACGTTAATAAAACGCATAACCATATTATGTACATAATCATGCAAGATGCCTTATAATAGTCAAGCAGTAACAATGCATTTTTTATGGCTCACTCATGAAATTAGCACACACACACTCGTCGTTTAAAATCCGTTCGCTTAATGTGATGGCGAATCGCCTGCAGTGCCTAATAAGTAAGTCCATGTTTCAAACAAACGATGCTTGCAAATTATACAAATAGTGAATTTCAGTGCTTTGACCTCATACCATAGTTGTAAATTGTAATGTGTTCCCACAGCTAGATTGCATCGTGACTCGATGCAGCAGTAACTTTCTCTGATGCAGAGTTTAACTGCAATTTTATCTGCGCCATCTCAATTTAAGACGCGCATGTTGCATTGTAATGTCAAGCAGATTATATTTGTAATTAAAAGATGTTTTTTTTTTCGTGTCCATTGTCGTGTTCATATGCTTAGTACATCCTTAATATTATTTCCAAAATACACAAAGCTTTTTAAATATCACGATGCTCACTGAAGTATTTCAAATTTATTTGCTCCACACCATGAAATAAACAAGACCGACAAAAACATCGCGGTGTATGTGCTTTGATTAGCAATTGCTTGAGTTATGTTTTTCATTATTAATTTTTTTTTATTCCACTGGCTTAATGTTTTGGCCAATTTTGTTTCCCAATCACGCGCGTCAGTTGTATTTTGGGCCAGCGTTCGTCACTTTGCCCGTTACTACCAAATGCTTTAGTTAATTATTTTAATTGGTTGGTAATAAACTCTTCGTTCAATTGTTAGGTGATTGATACTATGCTGGATTCATAACATTGCATATTATTGAATAATCATGCTAATGCAATCGAACTTAAAAGCTCTCGGGTCGTAAAAGGAGATGAATGGAATTTAATTAATTTGTGTCAATGTTTTGTTTGCATGTTAATGTAATGCGTATTTGCGCAATGTTAACGAGCTGCAAATGCATACATAGATTAAATGATAATCCATAATCATTATTAAAATCAAGGTCGTAATTATTTTTTGATGAACATAAGTCGTACGGGTAATAATTTTATTAAAATAAATTTAGAAGAAGAATTTATATAAAATATTTTTTATTGCATATTATGTTCAATTTAAAATAATGTCAACACAATTACGATTTAATGATTTAAAGTTTTTACCTTCGAGTATTATTGACTCAATAATATATCTAAACATGATATACTACGATTGATATTCTTTGAAAACAATTTTTTTTGCAATGAGAATACGAAACATATTTTTTAGTTTTTTATCAAATCTACTTTTGAATTTTTTATTATTTAAATCAAACTAAATAATATTGACATGTACTGATTGAAGTAAACAACTTTGTCAATTGTCATCTGTTTTTATAAGATGATTTTATTAGATAAACATTATAAGTCTCACAAAGGTACATAACGTATAGCTTTTAAGTACTTAAGATACTTATCATAAATTCGCCATTTATTTTGTGGGTAGGTATTAAAGCAACAACATTTTATAAACAAAAAATGTACCCTACTCAAATTGATTGCTAAATTACCGGTTTAATGACGGCAGCGGAAATGCTTAACTAAACTGATCATTGGACTACGAACTGTGTACTAAGAATGATTCTATTGGTCGTAAATTAATCCCTGAAGTACAAAAAAATGTATAAAGCTGTAAATTAATTAACATTAGCTCGGTAAGAAAACTTTCCATTCAATAATCAATCAACTATACCTTAACTAAATATTTGTATTTTATATAGATTGTTTGCGGACTTCTGTTTATTTGCTACTAAATATAAATACAAATAATTCTATTGCCTTGAATTTAATTGAATACTTTTGATGCATTGCCAAGCAGAGTTTCAATCAAAAAAGAATAATATGTAATATGAAAGTCATGGAAAAAAATCAAGTCAGCAAGCGCCAAGTCAAGCCATCATGTACTTATTTTTACAAGTTTGGTTAATTTCCGACAATTTACATCCTGAATTTAATTATTAAATAAATCAAACCTTCAATTATTTTCACAAAAATTAAATATACTTAAAAGGTTGTATCTTTAACCCTGAACCTAGCTAGTCAGACATTGTAGTCAGAAATATCGAAGGGAATAATTAAAATACAGATTTGTACTTTAAAATTTCATTTAATTAATAATTAAATTGTATACATTCTATTTTTCCATGATTTGTTGTTTTCTTTTTTTTATACATATTGATGTGAGCATTTAATTTTTTTTTTTTTTAATATTCTGATGTGTTTCTCACTTCTCATTCTCAATGCTATCATTTTTACATAATCAAAATGGTAATCATGCTGAAAAATTACTCAATAAATTACACGCATTGTCTTCAACAGAAAAAAAATGCAACTATTGTTGTTTTCTAACCCGTACATTGTCACACTTGTAAGTTGTATAATTAAAGATTGCGTAAGCCTAAATACATTACAAGTCTCAAAAAGTGTCATTTCTGCATAAAACTGCCTAAACCACGAATGTTCATATGTGCAGCTTTATGTTCAATGTTAATATATGTTTTAAAACACGTTTTACTGCCTTGTATACAGGAAAATTACAGCCAATGAACCTATGTTTATTTACTTTATTATTTTTTAGAGTGAATTTTCACAATATTAAATTCTAAAAAAAACTGTGTCAGAGACTGTATGCATTCTCCCATTTCATTAAAATGAATGCTTTGTGAGTGTCAAAATGCACTTTGTGATTATTTTTTGCGGCCGGGTCCGTTGAAGCCATTGGTTAAAGCCGTGTGTAACTAAAAACCCCACGCTTGTGCTTTCCATATTAAGTAGCTTCATGAGCATTGAGCAGTGATTTTTGAGGCACCCGACCAACTCCTCATTCTACGCAAGACTTCGAGCGGCGACTGTTGTCTTTTAAAAACAATCCAAAAATTTTGTTCGTTTTACTTTTGAATCGAATCATTTATTTGTTACTTTTGTTTTAATGGGATTTATTTGCGCCCTAAAAAGTGTCTCTAATAATTAATCCTGGAAAAAAAATTAAATTATAAATGATTTAGTGAAGTGAATTTTATTTGCTGCTAAAATATTTAAAAAAAAATTGTATAAGCATTTAATAAAAAAATAAATAAATTCATTTAATTGAAATCAGTGAAAGTGACAATAAATATGGTGGCCGATAATTTGGAAAGTGTAAATAAAGAGGATGTTACCGTGAAGGTGAATTCTATGATTAAATATCTTGAAGAGAATTTGCCACATTATCCTAAAATAGGTTCGTTAAAATGTGTTTTTGTGCTTAATTGTTGCTATGCAGACTTGTTTTCTATAACTTAATAAAATATTAATTTTGTGGTGCACAGAAAAGGTAACGCTGGAGAGATTTTTAAATGCAACATTTGGAGATGTAACGAATGCCCAGATTCTCATTAAGAAAAGCTATGATTTGAGAATGAAATATGAGAATATTTTCATAACAGATCGAGATCCAGAGGCAGATGAAATTCAGGAAGTGTTTCGTACTTGGTGAGTTTAAATTAAATTTCACTTAATTTTTTTTTAAATTTTAAATAGTTAACTAAAAAAAAGTTAAAGTTAAAATCAAATAAAAGTGCATGATATAAAAAATTTAAAATAGTAATTTCAAGTTTATTTTATTAACATTGCTCTGTCGTTTACCTTCTCACACGCCAATGCGCTTTCCAAATGCACATTATGCAAATACGTGCAACTGTATCCCATTGTTCTTGCAACAGCCTCTGTGGGATTTATCTTTATTCGCGTACGTGATGAATGTCAGCTTTTTATGGCCTATTTCGACATTCAGTAATGACTTGTTAGTTTCTTAGTAGACAGCTATTCATAATAAAAATCACATTTAAGTTGTGGCATTTAAATTAGCATTCTCACATTTTCGAATTCAATTTGATTGGTCACGTTATAGTTTTAATTGTGAAAAAACAATACTCGTCCGGTACATGAATTTATAATGATCGTACAGTTTAATTGGAACAGAACAGTACACAATTCTAATTGTAAGTAGTTTATAATTGCGGTACAGCAATTTTTATACAATAATTGGCAGAAATCGGTAATATTTACTCGTAAATTTTACAATAAATGATTCCTAATTGTTTTTTATTCGTTTGTGTACAACAAAAACAATTTGATCAATAAAATCAATTTCATGCACGATTTGTCAATAAAGCCTAGAAAATAACACAATTTGTATTCAATAATAAAAACAAAAACAATTCAGTTCTAAAGCACCAAAATAAAAACTAAAACATGAAGCTTTCCACAAAAGCATTGACGTCATAACCTTGAACTAACAGAAAAGAAAATGTATATTTAACATCAATTAACATATTGTCAAATAAATCTCACGAATCATAGCCCTTTAAAGTTGCAATTCACACAATCAAACATTTGTGCTTTCACAATTCACAACACTGTGTAGACTTTTTATTTCCGCGTATGAGACGCCATCAGCAAGTCCACACCAATCGCCATGCCAAAAGATATTTAAGTGGTCGGATATAATTTATTTTGATTTTATTGCTGCACTTTTATTATTGCAATCAGAATGTGCATATATTACATTCAGTTATGGAAGGAACGTTTTAAATTGAAGTTTTTTGTTGTATTTAACTTTCTTAACAAATTATTTTTGAAAATATTAAAAAAATATTTCTTTTGATTTGCAAAAATTCAATAAATTATTAAATAACAATTAAAAATAATGTTGAAATTATTATTTTATTGAAGCTAAAGGTCTCACTTCCTGCACCACTTAAATAATAATAACTAATAAAAATATTTTAATTAATAAATAATAATTGAGTAATTTAAAAAAATCTCATGCTTCAGAAGTGAATTTACATTATTTATCTATATTCAAGTACCGATGCCAGCAATAAAAATAAATTGCATACTATACATAATATTAGAATAGTACATGTGCAATAACATTTAAATTTGTGGTATAAAATTTAAAGAACCTTGATGGCTTAACTCTTAACTCTAAGTCATTATATAATGCTTCTGAATTCCCATAGATATGGAGAACAACATCATTAAATCCAATATAAAATCTAGTAATAAGTATATATCGAAGTAGCACTTAAAAGTAATATTTTGTCGTGACCTGCAGGCTCCAACTGCGGGTAATCACATCTTAACTGCTAAAATACAAAGGCAGCAAAAAATTGTAAGCATTTTAAATAAACAATTTGTGTCACGACACATGTTGCAGCAACATTTTCAGACAGTATGTTGACCGCTGACTGTCGTCGGATTAATGATTTATCTCGCGAGTGTGCAGTTAATTGTTGATTTGCAGGTACATACAGTGTTAGACCTACATCCATTGCAGCATGTTGCAAGTTGCAATGAGGTTTCCAAATAATTAGGGTAGCGTGTCTAACGCTT
This sequence comes from Sylvicola cinctus, assembly GCA_963854165.1. Classification (NCBI taxonomy): domain Eukaryota; kingdom Metazoa; phylum Arthropoda; class Insecta; order Diptera; family Anisopodidae; genus Sylvicola; species Sylvicola cinctus. The sequence continues at coordinate 27,040,120 of OY974083.1, read as the reverse complement.
GTGCACATGTAAAATAATTACCTAAAACTTAATTGGTATCAGCTGGGACTGTGATATTTTAAAACACTTTCAACGTTATGGTCAATAGACATAAATTGGTCAGAAAATAATTTCAAAATAGATATTGAGCCTTTTTTCACACAGATAAAAATCATAATATGAGGCAATTACAAAAAAACATATTAGATATTTCAACAAAATGAAAATACTCCAACATTTAAAAATCAAGACCTTTGAACAATGAAATTTCAAAGCTTAGATACTCACAGCAACAAATAAAATTCAGAAGAATTCAATAAAACAAATAATTTAATAAAAATAACAAAATGCAAAATTCTACAAACTTTAATTTACATAAAATCTCTTGAATCGCATTTTAAAATTTAAATACGTTTTCTAGAATTGAACAGAGTAATCAGTTGAATCACGTGAACTCATAAGATAAATAAACAAGAGATACTTGCCAATTAAGAAAACACGGGAGCTTTTTGTCACGTAATTATGATTGTTTACCATTCATCACTTCTAGTCTCTCTAGTTAATGTATAATTTAATGAATAATTAAAATAATTTTAACAATTAAGTAATGCTTTCCGTCAATCGTGCACATTTAAATATAAAATTTATAAATTAAATTAAATTCTAAGTACCAAGTCTTCTAACAATAAGAATAAATCTGAAATGTCATAAAAATAATTTATTTGTTCTTTAATTCCGTAGTGACATGTTGCCACTTCCCCTCCTTCGTGAAGACAACACCCGACTCATATTCTACAGGCTAGCCGACACAGATTCGAACAATGTATAAAGCCGACAATTTGTAATAAAGCACTCAATTAATCATTCTTTTTTGTTTACAAAAAAACTAGTATGACTTCACGAACGTCATAAAAGCTTTCTTCATGAACGCCGACGTCCGCTTCAACATCACCGATTCCGACCGCGGAATTGCGGAGGGTGAGATTCCAATTTTTGACATGAGCGGTTTCTCGTTTCGCCATTTGAGCAAAGTAAAACTAAACGTACTGCGTGCATACATGAAATTTACCCAAGACGCTGCACCAGTAAGGTTGCGCGGAATTCACGTCATCAATGCATCCCCCCTGCTGGATAGGGTTATGTACCTCCTAAAGCCGTTTATGAGAAGTGAAGTCGCTAAATTGGTAATCAAAAAATTGCAACACTAAAAAAATCAACGAAAACTTCAACGATTTTATACCCTTACAGCTTCACTTTCATTTACCCGGATCAAATACATTGGACGAGTTTGTTTCAAAGGATCTGCTTCCAACGGAGTATGGTGGAAAAGCTGGTTATATTTCGGACATAAAAGCTGCTTGGATGATCAAAATTAAGAACCATCGGTAAGAATATGATTTTTTAGCTCAAGAAAATAATGGATTTTAATCCAATTTTTTTGCAGTGATTATTTAATGGACGAATCCAAATGGCGTGTTGGAACTGAATTGAAAACTTGCAAGGGTTCAGAAAAAAACAATAACAGGACCCTGGATTTTGATTAATCGTTGGCTTTAATTATATAAATGAATTTAATATAGAAATAGTTGATATACAAATAGTTGATTTAGAAATATATATTATTAAAGGTTAATGTTTTTTCTTAAAGAAAAAAATGTACGTTAAATGTTTGAATTGTTGTGTTTCCGAACCATTCACGATCACTTCTTAGGAGTTCTTTTGTTGAACACGAGTAATAACGCTCTTTACCTCAGTATAGTTAGACAAGGCATATTCTCCGTTCTCACGTCCATGTCCTGACATTTTGTATCCACCAAATGGAGCTTGTGCGCCCAAAGCGTTGTAAGTATTTACCCAAACAGTACCAGCCCGAAGTCCTTGCACCAAATAATTCACTTTATCAATATCCTTTGAAAAGACAGCAGCAGCCAGACCATATTCCGAATTGTTTGCACGCTCAATGACTTCATCCAATGCTTTGAATTTAATAATTTGCTGCACCGGTCCAAAGATCTCCTCGCGTGCAATTGTCATGTTGTCGGTGACATTGGCGAAAACAGTTGGCTCAATGAAATACCCCTTCAAGCCTTGTGCACGTTTACCACCGGCTACCAATTGTGCACCCTGGTCCGATCCAGTTTTAATCATTCCCAAAATTTTCTCCATTTGCTCACGATCCACTTGTGGACCTTGCTCCACATTCAAATCAAACGGATTGCCAACAGTTCGCTTTGACGCACGCGCTGCACTCTTCTCCACGAACTCATCGTAAATTTTGTCTTCAACAAAAGTACGAGAACCAGCGCAACAACATTGACCCATGTTGAAGAATAAACCGAAATGAGATGTCTCAACAGCATAATCCATGTCAGTATCAGCAAGCACAATATTTGGACTTTTACCACCCAATTCCAGGGTAACTCGTTTCAAATTGCTACTGCCTGATGCCTGTTGAATCAATTTGCCAACATCAGTGGAACCAGTAAATGCCACCTTGTCAACGTCGGGATGCGCTGAGAGTGCTGCACCAGCATCACCGAAACCGGGAACAACATTGACGACACCAGCTGGAAAACCAGCCTCCTTTACCAATTGTGCAATGTACAAAGCAGTCAAGCTTGTTTGTTCTGCAGGCTTAAGAACAATCGTGTTGCCAGTAGCAAGTGCGGGTCCCAATTTCCATGCCATCATTAAGACTGGGAAGTTCCATGGAATGATTTGCGCACATACACCGACAGGTTCATGGCGTGTGTAAACAAAAAAGTTGCCATCAAATGGAATGGTTTTTCCATGGTTCTTATCAGCCCACCCGGCGAAGTAACGCAAATTCTTAATAGCCATTGGAAGATCCACATTGTAGGACATTGTCCAGGGTTTACCGTTGTCTAACGTTTCAAGGCTCTGTATATTAAAATATTAGAGATTAAGTTTTATGTCTTGAAAATTTGCAATGATGTAAAATTTAATTACAGCAATATAATTGCGATCACGCTCCATGAGGTCAGCCAGTTTGTTTAGAAGGACACCACGATCGGAGGCATCCATCGTACGCCATGTTGAGCCTAACCTGGAATTAACAACAATTTTGTCGTAGTGAATAACAAGTAATTTGTAATGAGTGTGTAATTCGTTTTGAATGCACGCTACAATCTGCATGCAACGTTTACATAAGGTGACGCGAATGAAGTATATAAACAAACAATACCAATAATTGCTGATAAATGATTGAACCGCGATTACGTAATGGAATCGTTTCTTTGCAAAACAAACAAATAGCCGAAAACAATGAAAACATAACCATAAATGTTTTGCAAATCATTGTGGAAATATTGTTGGCAAAATTTTATAGGCTATATTAGTTTACTTATAAAGGTTATCGTGAATCGTGATGCTAGCAATTCGTATCAGCTGCAATATTATACTGCAAAAGTTATTAAACACTTTGAATTGCTCAACTTACTTGAATGCAGATCTTGCCGCAGCCACAGCCAAATCAACGTCAGCTTTTCCGCCTTGTTGAATTCGTGCGATTGCCTCCTCTGATGTAGGATTCACTGTTTCAAATGTGGTTCCACTTTTACTTTTGTGCCACTCGTTGTTAATGAATATCTAAAATTAGCGAAAGTCATTAAAACTAAATAAACACACATTTTTATTGATCCACGTTTTATCAATATAAGTCAACGTTTAAGGTCATACAGCTTCTGGAAATGTACCAGAGAAATTAAGAAAAAAAAACTCACTCCAGTGTACAGCACTTCAGGCGTAGCTTGTGGTGAAGGTAACGCAGCAAATCCACGTTTAAATTGCAATTGAGTTGCACTTCTTAAAATGCGAAACATTTTTTAATTTTCTTTGATCAACTTTTACAACTTAACGACACAAAGTTCTTCACACAACTAAATAGCAATTTGCAAACAACTTTTAACTTTAATAAATTGATGATTGCAAAACACTCAAAAGTACACACTGTAAAAAAAAGGAATTAGCTATCGCGAATCGGCGAACGAAAATCGCATCAGAACAACGATTATATTTTCTAATTTTAGACTCAAGCCTCGACAGTCGACACACAACACAAATACGTATACGCACGGCGTTACACGTCTTATCAGCTTGAATAAACAAATTGATTTAAGATCGTCTAAACAGTTTTGATATCCAACTTCCAGATTTCAATTTTCATTACGTCATGTTTCATGCATATAAATTATATTGTGACTTGTGTGTCAATTGCTGCAATTCATTACAGCTGTATTAAAGAAACACAATAAAGAACCGGTACATGTGGATAATAGATAAAAGTAAATTGTATTTGTTTTCGTATTCAATTCACGATTCAACAGGCTGAAAAGCGATATAATATGTCAAGTTTTATTATTATTTAATGTAGCTTCTGTAAATTGTAGTCTGGTGGGATCCACAAACAATTATCAGAGTTTTATTTTATCGAATGAACGTGGTTAAAATAAAATATTTTAATGTTTAAATAAAACATTTTATGCAAACCAAATGTTTATATGTATAATAATTTATAACACCTTGCAGTTGCAACTTGCAACCATATAAATTATAATATGTACATTTTAATTTTTAATAGTGTGTGTGAAATCACCATACAGAGTGGAAAGCTTAAAAATAAAAACTACAGAGCGACTAACGGTTAAATTCATTTATATAAAATTAATATTAAAGGTCTGTCTAGAATCAAAACTCAATTTCCTTCTGTTGAAATCACCACAGATATTATTGTATTTTTATTTTCCCAAACAACAGTTCTTAGTTGTAAAAATGAAACATCTTATATTCTGCCAATCCTGTTTTTTGTGGAGTAATAATCAGGGTCCTTAATAATTATGCTTTGTCATTTTATGATATCAATTTGAAAAGAAAAGTACAGTCGACAACACCCTGTCCTGCGGGTTTCATCACAAAATCATTTCGATTCTTGCGACACCTACCTGTCGATCTTTGCGACAATTTTTTTTTATTTGGTGGCAAAGTTAAATCGTAAAGTCCTTTATTATTAAATGTATTTTTTGCATTTGCAGCCTATGAATTAAAAACCAGTATACCTTTCGTTATTTGTTTGTTCTTTATTAAATTATTAATAAGATTCCAATAAAAGCAATAATAATAACAGTTATGTTAAATCCGAATTTGACCGTTGTGTACAAAGCAACAGCCCTGCTCAATTCCGCAGACCGGACTTCAATTCGCTAAGCAACATTGAGGCAACGACCATTTTTTCGCAATTAACGGTTATTTGTTTAGTCGACAATTCAATTGTAATAAGAACAGTACTCTTGGATGCCATTGTTTGGCCGGCAAACAACAACACATCATCAGACGTGGACACAACCGCCGCCACATTGCCTAATTCAAAGACTCTTCGCTGCAAGAGGCGATTATCTTTCAAAAGAGATTCTGATAATTCGGCGGTCCCAGATTGTTCATTCATGCCACGCAATTTACTGCGCTGCTCATCAAAGTGTTCACTGGTCATGCGCACCGATCGAATAATCTCACCAATGGGCGCTTTAAGCGTTACCTTAGATACACCCTCCGATGTACGAATCTCAAATGATATAGGTTGCGTTGAGTCCTTAAAGTCAGCACCCAATACACGAGAAATTGAGGTCTTTGGTGATAAATATTCAATTGCTGCAAACTCATTCAAATTGGGATGAGTTCCAACGATTCGGATGTTAATCAAATCAACGATACTGTGATTTGTGAAAATAAGTTCCACAGATACCATTGTGTTGGAAAAGAGATGAGGAGCACGCATAAAACGATAAGTACAACCAAGACCAAACCCATTGATTTTGTTCAACAACTCCTGAGTGTCAACGGCAATTAGGCTGGGGCCAATAAGCTCAAATGGAGATGTGCCAATAAGGGCACCAGCATTTGGTGTCGCGAGCGGTGAAAGAAATCCTCCCATTGATGGTGTCATTAGTGGTGCTGATGGTGGTGGAATGTCACTTAAGTCGAGCAGTAAATCTAAGTTGTTCTTCTGTTCCGAGAGTGGTGGTTTTTTGCCATTCAATTTGTTGGCCAAAACAGTTGCTTTGATCATGTTTTGCTTCACGGCCTCTGACGACGATGAGGATGAAGCTTCCTCACTCGATTCGTCAGAGTCTGTTGTATCAGAGTCACTTTCATCGTCCTCAGACTCACTTTCGGCATCATCATTTTCAGATGATGAAGATTCAGGTTCTTTTTTATTCTTGGTTGGCTTTTTAACATCATTTTGATGACTCACCAGCTTGTCCTCTAACTTTTGATCGTCTGCTAATTCTATTATGTCTTTATTATTTTCAACTTTATTCATTTTATCGTCATTTTCAGACTCCGAATCAGATTCATCACTGGCCTCCTCGCTTTCTGAGTATTCACTTTCCCCATCACTTTCCGAATAGAACGAAGTCTCCTTTTGTGTTGCTCCATTATTCTTCTTCTTCCCAGCGGTTTTCTCCTTACCATCTACAATCCCACGAATGCTTCCAGCGGGCATTGTAGGCATACTCACTACAGGAGGAATTTCAACATTGCGGCAACTCGAATCACTTGCCACAGCTGGAAATTGAGGTAAATCTCGATACCCAGTTGCCCTCATATTCAGGTAATGCGATAGAGAGCCAAGTTGAAAAGCAGCCCGCTCATGATGATGACTATCAAGTGCGGGTGCCGGTTTATTAGCTAGAAAAACATTGCGTGCGCTTTTGGATAACAATGTCTCACCGTTGGACGGTAAAATGAATTGCTTCAGGAAGCGGCCGCGATCGCGAATATCATAGTTTTGATCAAACCGTGCCAAACTGAAGACATACTGACACAGCAGCTCGGTTTGCGTGGGATTCGTGATATAAAGTTTAACAGCTAAATTAAGCACCTGAAGTTTAACAACATCTTGCTCGTCCACAAAAGATTTTGCCATTTTTCGGAGGACATCTGGAGCTATGAGGGGCACATGTTCATTGTATTCTCCGATCAGCCACAAAATTGCAGCACGTGCTGCTGGAACGGCAATGAAATCTAGAAGTTTTGCCATTTGGACGATTATGTCGTAGTGCTCTGCAGCTTTAGTTTGTAGCAATTTTTTGATAACGCAGACACTTTCAGCGACAACGTATTCTTAAAAGAAAATTTGAAATTGATTTTCGTATTAGGTTTGTGATTTTTTGACAAAAAATTTGATAATTTTTACCATCTCGATTCGATAGAAGATGCACCAAGCCCGTAAGGCAGGTTTCAGTAACTTCAGCAATAGAAGAGGCACATCGGCCTATAGCCTGAATTGTGGCTGCTACAAAATCCTTTTGATTACTGCTGATATAGGTTTGAAACTCTCGCAAAATCACAGAAATACTTGTAGCCGTTGCAAGGTTTGTTAAAATTTCTAATTTCAATAGTTTAATCTGCGTTGGATCGCTGGTTCTGACAAAGAACGACTTCATGAATGGCTCGAAAATTGACTGAAATTTAAAAATAAATTAAAAGAATAAAAATTTAATTATTTAATATGTGGGCTACCTTTCGTTTAATTGACATCGAAGCTATGCAGGTGAGAACCACACTCTGCACCTCTCTGTGACTGCGCAATAATCGAATAAGCGCTTTTGCAACGTTCACCACTTCTGCTCTTGGTGCCACATGGTGATAAAGCTGCGCCACTGCCATCACAACGGACGCATTCCTACTTTGAAGTAATGGATGGGTTTGCCGCAACAATAAACGATGATCAGCTTCCAAAGTGTACTTAATTGGTGTAGCTTTTGCCTGTTGTTTGGCTGAACTCTTCTCTATATCCTCCTCTGAACTGGATGAGCTAGTCGCATCTTCCTCGTAAAACGGTTTCTCCGGACCATCAACATCATTTGCAGCATCATAATCCGCGTCTGTATTGGGGTCAGTGAACTGTGTACGTGCATATCGTGTCAACATGCTGATTATGATAACTTGACCCCATTCATCAACATCAATCAAGAGATTGCACAGTTTGCGGTAGTTTTTATGAATTAAATCCACCCTCTCTGGACACACCTCATCAAATGCCATTACTGCTGAGCCCACTACCAGCGTTGTACGATCTGATAGTAATTTTTCAATGATGAGAATCAGCTCATCTTTTTGCTCTGGATCCAAATTGTACAATTTGGGGATTGCGTGTGCTGCTGTTTTACGAACATATGGACTCATGTCAGCTGAGGAGTCTCGTATTGCAAGCATAACAATAGGCACAATCATTGAGACGCGAATGCTAGAGAGGACACGCAACGCACTAGCGCGTATCAATTGATTGGGATCCTTGAGTGCACGTTGAAATGTAGAAATTGATAACAAAGCAAGATCTTGTTGTTCCTCGGCATACCGTACTAAGTATACGTACACTAACTTTTTAACTTCAATGTTTTTAGAAACAACATTTTTTACTACTGCTGGAAACAACTCAGATGCATCACGACCTTTTGCTATCATTCCAATAATGCGTTTCATTGCCTCTAGCTTAAGGCTGTCTTTATTACTATCCAACATTTGCTTTAAGTCATCGTGTCTGTTAGTAGAAATGAAAAAAATGGAAGTAAAATTTGCAAACCAAAAATATGTATATATAACAAAATACTTTTTAAAGTCAGCGTGAAAAAATCCTCCAGATGCTGGATCATTAGCATAATCAGCGTCTGGCCTTTCGTTGCTGTATGATGTGCCAGTGATGGCAGAGGAGGCAGTGGCCATTCCTCCACCGCTCCCCGATGTCGATCCGGTGGAAAGCATTTTCCACGAAATGATTGCTAATTGATTGCCAATGCACGTCACAAGAGGAACACAATTGATAAACTAATATGTTTGCTTTTTTTGCACCCGAAAGCCGTGGGTTGGACGAAAAGTGTAAATAACAACTAGAGCAGGTGGAAACAATGGTCGCAATAACCAATATTATAAGTTTTATCGACTTTAACTATTTAGTATTATAAAAGTAAATGTAAGTATATCATTTACATGCAGAGGTTTTCGATTTCACTAAATTATCTTTAAAAATATACTTAATATTGATACAAAAATCTACAAGAACTGCCGAAACAATTTTCCTCCAAATTGCAGTTTTGCATTATATTTTCTATTTTATTGAATGACAGCACAAATTTGACAGCTGGACACGTAGCGCTTGCCAGGGACGAATTAGAAAATTTTATATAGGGACCCTCGGACGTCGTTCACGTTTCCAATAATTTTTTTAAAAAATAAAATAATTTTTAAACCCTGCGTTTTTTTAAATTTATAGACCGGAATTATACATGTTGCCAAAAATATTCAAAAAATAACATAATTTATCGCGATATTTTCTAGAGTAACGTTCGTTCGAATCACAGCTGTATCTAAAATTTTTAGGCCTTGAATCTTGAACGATCTTAATTTTTTTCAAATTTATCGGCTAACACAAAGCCTATAAAATTTTGTTAAAACTTTTTTTTATTATTTATATATAAAGTTAAAACTAAAAAGTGAAAGCTTACAATAAATTTACAAAATATCGAAATTTCGTTTCGTAGCTAGATGGCGCTCATGATATAGGGTGTGAAAAGAAACTAAAATCAAAGCTGTTTAAAATATGCCAGTAGTCGGACACTTTGTTAAAATTTTTGTACATAACAAGCAAAATAACGTTTCTTTTATATTTCAATTTACTAAAATAAATTCTGTAATACTCTTGTCTTCGGTAACTGCAAAATATAACAGCGCAGACAATTGCTTTTCAGTTGATTGAAAGCGGTTGTGATTCAGATTATAAAAATCAATGTATAGATTATTTAAAAAAAAATGTGAACAACATTTTTTGAAAGTAAGTTACAATTAATTATACGTGTTAATCGCGCTTTAAAATATTATCGTTTTAATGATAACTAATATACTTCTATATAACATTTACGTCAACAAAACAATTAATTATATTTTCATTTGTTTGATGTCCGGCGACTGAGAATATAATATTTCGATTTTTTTTCCGTTACGATCTAATCACTAATATTTAATTATTTAAAATATATTTGTTGTGCAACATATTACCGGTGGGCACTGCATCGACAAGCAAAGCAGGCAACTCTTCGACACGCGAACGAAAATGATTCCCGAAAGGATGACTATTTGTTTTTGTGGTTCTCGATTTCGACACTTTTCCGACTAAATTTCAGGTCCATTTTTAATATAATAATACGTATAGTTTCTGAATAATCCCTAATGACGTAGCGGTATGAAATATAGTTTACGACCTATTCTTATTCTAATTACAAATATACACAAAAAATTCATAAAAATCGATGGAGCCGTTTCGGAGGAGTGCGGCCACAAACGCCGTGACAATTATTATTATAATCTATGAAAATAAACTCTGAAAAAAGGTATTTAGAAAAACAGACAAAAAGTTTATGTATTCATTTTTTTAATAAAACACTTTTCTATCATTATATTAAAAATTGAATTAATTACACGCTTGTTTTGTCTTTAACTAACATATTTAATATTTTTAATGTTTTTTTTTTATCAAAAAATATTATCTAACTCTAAACATATTTTAACATTTTAATTGCATTCAATATGAATGATTAGTTACAAGAGTTTTTTTTATTAATTAATTAATGAAGAACTTTCTACAATTGAGCTTTTGATATCGGCTACAAACAAAGTGTTACCCATTTAGTTTGGGAACAGTTAAAACTGAAAGAACATTTACATCTAATAAATAAAACATTTAAGACATTAACGATGAAATTGGGCTGGCACGAAAAAAGTATAAGTGCAACAAGTAGCCTAGCCCGATGTATAGATTAAGTGGTAATTAATAAAAAGAAATTAAACATTAACGCAGAATTGTTATAAAATAAACTATTTGTGATCAGACTTGTATCCAGCATTGGTTTGGCCTTTGCCCTTGTGCTCCAACTCACTTTCCATGTTTGTGCGCACATTTTTCAAGACATTTTGCGTTTTCATGATCTGTTGACGAATGTCACGTTCAGCCTGTTCTTTGCGTTGATTAGCTGTGCGCAATTTGTTGTAAGTCTCCTCAAATGCACGTCGTGTACGCAGCAATTTGTGACGCAGATCTGCGTTCTCCTTATCCATTTTTATGCAGTCATGATTTTGAGCTGGCAATTCTTTGGGCGGACTACCTCCGTCGCTACTACGGTTTGCTAAATAATTAAAAGAAGACAATTAAAATAAAAAGCTTTATACAAAAAAAACAGTACAAACCTTCATCGCTCTCCAAGTTGGCCATAGATTGAGCCGCCGCCAACTCAATTGTTTTGAGCAAGTCCTTTTGTGCTTTTGATACTTCAATGCTTGTGGCACGTCCAGCGTCACTCTCAATGCCAAGGTCGGGTGAAGAGTTCTCTAAGCGTTGCTTTGACGCCTCAAGTGGCATATCCTCCGAAGCGTAACCATCGCTGTTCTGCGCGTTCTTATTTTGTTTCTCCAGGAGCAAGGTATTCTGCTGTTGAAGCTGTGCTATCTTTGTATTAAGATCATTTGCTTCAAGTTCATATTTAATCATTTTGATGTTGAGTTCCTCTTCCACTTGATGCTTATCGTTGAGTGCTTTGGTACGGTCCAAAACGGCTTTAGACGCTTGAAGAGTGGCGTCGTCAAGCATTTTTTTTAACGAGCGAATATTTTTTTCACCATCTCGCAATTGTGTATTAATTTCAATTTCACTTTCACGCAAGAAGTCAATCGTTACCTGAGTCTCACTCAATTGATTTTGGAATTCCAAAAGTTTTTTACGCTGTTCCTCAAAAGACACTTTGGACACCCAGTCTTTAGTAAGTGATTCCTCACGTCGTTTAAGTTCATCTTGATGTTTCTTTGTTAAATCTGATTCTAATTGCTGAATTTTGACGTGTTCACTTTCTATGATTTGTTCAATCTCATGTCTGTGTTGTTCGGTTAAAGATTTTAGTGATTTCCGCATGGTATCTAATTCCATTTGGGCCACACGGAAGTCAACAGCAATTTGATCACGCTCAGCTTGCACCTTCTCCAATGCACGTGATTTTTCCTCCAGCACTGCGTTCAATTTAACCAGTTCTTCCTCTAAACCTCCCTTTTGCTTGTATTTAGCAATTTCTGACTCAAATGCGTTGTTGGCTTTTTTAAGACATTCACACTCTTGATTCATCTCATGAACCTTAAGTTTCTGTTCCTTTAATCGGTTGTCGCACTCTACTAGAGCACATTGAGCTGATAGAATTTGATTATCCCGTTCAGCAATTAACAACTCCATTTGTAATAATTTTTCTTGTGTTCGACGTCCATCTGATGGGCTTCGTTTTAGTGAGGTCTCAAATTCATTATCGTCACTGGTAGATGTGCCAGTCAATGACGTTTCTGAGCGATCACCTTTCTTCTTCATCTTTGATTTCTCATCAATTCCAATTCTCGCCAATGACACATTGCGATCTGGCTCTGACCATGCTTCTGATTCGGACAGATTGGATTCTATTTTTACTGGTAGACTACGACGATCCTTCTTCATCACACTACTGACAACTTCCCTGCGTTTAATGTTGCTCTTCTCCAATTCACTGCGTAACGTTACAATCTCAGCTCGAAGTCCCTCAATAAGCTTGCTCTCCTCTTCCTCAATAATCATAGAATTTTGAACCTTATTCTCCTTGTTATCTGTACTGAGATCCAATAAACCGGACATGGTGCTCAGCTGCATGAGGCTCTGGTCATTCATAGACAAATTACTTATGGACAAAGACATATTGGTAATACTGCGAGAGAGATCAAAGCTACGATCAACTGCCTTACGCATAGCCTTGCGACGATCAGCCCCTAACAAGCTCAGCACATTTTGATGTTTGAGAAGACTCTCTAAGAAACCTGCTAACTCTTCCAAACGAACTGTGAGCACACTACAAACATCGGCACATTGTTTACGCCACTTGTGAGCTTGATCAGCTTCATCTCGTGCCTCCTTTACTTCAACTTTCAGCTGTTCAATGATGGTACTTGCCTCTGGCGTAACATTGGACTGTGCTGTAGTTGTGGTGTAAAGCTTTTGGATGAGATGGTCAACACGTTTTTTGAGGCACTTATTTTTCTCCAACGCTGACATGTACTCGGACTCACTAAATGATTGTTGCAACTGTTCAATGGTGTCGTTCATTGGACTGGACGGACGTGCAGAGCCCTTTTTGGTATTCAGCAAACGTGTGAGACGCTCAATTTCGCGATTTTTCTCCCATAACTCGGTATTTACGAGTGTCTGAAGAGATTGATTTTTTTTTCGTACCTCCTGCGCCAGTTTGGCGATTTCACTGTCTTTTTCTTTAATTGCACGAGCATGCTGATTTCGAAGAACTATAGCGACAGCGTCATCTTGTTGGGTTGCAACTAAAGATGGTGTTTCGTCGGTTTTTGATGACCCGGCGGTTGATGGCTTTAGATAAGGATATTTAAAGACACAAATAAATTAAAATGGGCACAAGTTTTGAAGTTGCGATTATGGTCAAAAGGTTTACACGAAAATTTAGAGCAAAAAGTTTAAGAAATATAAAAGAAAATTAGAAAAATCTTTAATAAATAAAGTTTTATTACAACAGCACAAAAAATAATAAAAGTAATTGATATAAAACAGATTGTTAGTGTTGTTTGTTAGTAGCTAGATCCTCCACATCCCATTCAATTTTTTTAACTCGATGAACCATCTAAAGAACGATTGAATCACTCAGTCAGTAATTTTAACTTAATACAGTTTTTATGATATACCTCTTTAATTGCATTCTTTTTATCGATAAACACCAACTAATAAAATCAAATGCAACTTAAAATAATTGTTTTATTAATTCATGCAAGTTAGGTTGTACATCTTACCTCATTATTCTTAAGTCTCTCATTTTCTCGCTCAAGATGTTTGATGTTAGACACCATTTTCTGAATGACCATGCATGCTTTGTTGTGTTCGGTTGATTTTTCTGTCAGACTTTCCTTAACCATGTCTAATTCACAAGCCTTTTCAGCAAACTCCTTTTTAAGCTCGTACAATTGATCCTTTGCCTAACAAGTATTAAAACCGGATAATTTAATAGCACCATAAGTGATAACAGAGATTCATATTTTATTAATTTGTAAGTCAATTGTTTTTATTTTAATTTTTAACCATTCAGGTCAAATCGAAGTTGTGTACAAAACTTCTCACAAAAACATTAAAACAAATCTTTACAATTTTTTTAAAATTTATTGCGTCGTTAAACAGTCACATAATTAAATTTCAAAAAATAAACAAATGTATATAAAAATTCGCTCTAATTTAGCATATCTCCATTATGTAAGATTTTTGCATCTCTCTTGTAATGTGTATACAAAGAAAAACTAACAAATTGAAATAATTAAATTTTTGTGTGTAAAAAAACCTTGTCTTCTGTAACATGAGTACTTCGGATCCAAAATCCCTCACGTTTTTCCCGAGTATCCAAGGAGTCTAAGGAATCCCTTTCGGAAATTTCAGGTTTTTCTTTATACCCAGTAAACGGCATAAACACAATAGATGCAAACAAAGAGTTCCAAGACCGCTTTGGACTGGCTTTGGTTGTTCCTGGTGTTTCTTTATTATTGGTCAATTTTCTAGGAACTTGAATTTCATGGGGGCTTTCGCCTGAATTTTTCTGGTCTCTGTGTTTTCTTAAGGCGTATTGCAAGTGTTTGATATCTTGCCGTAAAAAGTATGATTCCCTTTTACTATCAACCAGATCATTTATTGTAAGGGATAAATCTTTTCTAAGCCTTTCCATCTTACGTTCATGATTAATAATAATTTCCTTAATAAAATATTTTTTGTTACAAATACAAATTGAACAGAATGATGTGTTATTGTAATACAGTTCCTTACAATAACTAAATACAAAATAGTTTGACCCTTACTTGAGCATTCTTTACATTCATTTTATGCTTTTCGATAATTCGACAACTATCTTTTGCCTTCATTAAGCTATTCGAGATATCTTTCTGAAGACGGTTTACCACAGATTTCATATACCGATTTTCAACAACCATTTGCAAATTTGTACCATCACATTTGTTTAAATCCAACTTTGTGTGAATTTTAAATATGTTAGGTTTTTTGAATTAATTAAATAACTATGAGAAATGAACAAACCTGTGAAACATCGTGATCTTGAGATTTTTCCTGCAACACTTGGTTAATCTTAGCTTGCAGATCACAAATGGTGTGTTCGCGTTTTGAGAGTTGATCTTCCAAGTCAGCAGTCTTCGTTTTATATTCGTCCTCTCGTTGCTCGAGTTGTTTAATTTGATCGTCCATATCAATGAGCTAATATTTTACCGTTTATTTAAGTTTTAATAAAAGAAAAATTTCTAAAATATTACCCGTTGTTGCGACTCCATTTCTGCGGGGAATTCGGTTTCACTTAAAAGATCACTGAAAAGATTGTGCTTATTGTTTTGATCCCGTTCCATTGCTTTAATTTCCAGCTGTGGGGGCAAAGGAATATTAATATAGACGCAAAATAATGAAATTTATAAATTGATACTGACCTCAAGGAAATTAATTCTATGATTTAAATCTTCAATATGGGCTTGGCTCTTATCCTCAGTTTCTTTCTGAGCTTCCTCGAGCACCTCGATGGCTTTAACTGCTTGTCCCAGAAGATCCTGTTTATCTTGTAGATCTTTCTGCAGTGACTCATTTTTAACCTATAAATACATTAAAATCATGGAAATGTGATTGCGATCTAACTTATAAAAATCAGTGGCCCATAAAATAGCTGCACCTCAACCAAATTCATCAGCGTCATAATTTTGTGTGCGCACGCGTTTATTCAACTATGACAATAATATGCCGACATAATTCTTTAATTGGTGTACATTGTGCACGCATTACCAAAGACAAAAGGCGGTTCATTTACCTTAAGATCGACGTTCTGCTTTGCTAGAGTCTCAGGAGTGTCTTTCAATTGAGAGCTTCGATTCTCTTCCAAGAAATAAATTTTTAGCTTTAGATTGAAATTCTCCTTTCGTAGCGTGGTAATTTGTTCCTCACACTCCCGCAATGATCGTCCTTGTCCCGGCGAGGTACTTCCCACCGGTAGTGCATGCATCGATGGCGATCGGAAGCCCATGCTGTCTGTTAATTGATTGCAATGAAAATATTATGTAGAAATGTAGGAGAATATGTTAAGTTGTAAATTTAAACCAATTAAATGTTTCACGAAAACAATTTTTATGCAATGACTTCATTTGTTTCTCACAAATAGAAATGATAGTTTTTTTGGCTGCCCCTGTGGTCGTCTATTTGATGCAACTTTGTGCGTAGAGTGTTAAAAAAACAGTTGTAAAATTATTAGGAAAAATATGTCATTTGAATGGTAAGATGATACCGGAAAGAATAATTGCGGCAATAACATTAAAAATAAAACAGGAAGCGCATTTTTGGAGGTTTTTTGTCGAGGCAAAATAAAAATGCGCTCCAAATAATATAGATGGATGAAATTCTGTGCGTAGAATGAAAAATATTCCTTTGAAATGGACAAATAGAACTGAAAGAGGAGCCAATCAAAATACACGAAACGAGATGAAATCTTATAAAGCTTAAAATGAACGCACACGAGAGTTTTGAATTATTGGCTGGCACCCAAAAAAAAGAGTCTCGTGTTTATTTATAGCTAAGAGGCAACACGGTGATATTGCGACGTTTCTACAACCAGCGGCTAAAGATGAAGCTCTGCGCTTTTCAATTCAAATAAGTAGAATATAATATCTAAATTCAAACACATTGACACTTCAGTACCTTAAATGTTGAAGTTAAAATATTGAAAAGGCTTGCAACATTATTTTGAAAAACACGCAGCAAGTTGTTGTTGTCAAAACACAACACAACACAACTACTTTCACTATATAAAGTTGGTTAGTTCTAAGCGGGGCTGTTCACCCATTTATGTTCTTTCAAACTAATTAAGTAGTGGAAATGCCACTGCAGATGAGAGACAATAGCCTGTGCGTGGGATGAGCTGTAAGTGTATTTATTTACGTTTTAATTTTGTAAAAAACACTACCCGCTCTTTAATAATATAATTTATGAGGCAGCATTAAATTGTATGTGGAAAATTAAATTTAGAAGCACAGGACTTTCAATTCATTTTCACATAACTCTGACTGCAATTGAGATTGTAATGATTTGAATGGGTTTGTATGTTGTACTTACATGAATTATCCATGGTAACATCTTGAAGCGCGCCTGGGCTCGTGCTGAAATTAAGAAAAATATAAGTATTAATGATTGAGTTTGAATTCCGGTTTGTTTAGTCAGTGCTTTTAGTTGTTAGTTATTTAATAAAATTTAAAGTGTAAAATAACCTTAGCACTTTATCAATAAAAATGTTAATGAAATGCTGAAAAACTGCTGATTAAAACCTAAAATTTACCTACACAGAATTTATCAAGTTTTCGTCTTGAATAATTTTAACGATTTGCAAATAAAGAACAACTTTTACAAAATATGCAATTTTGGCTGATTTAAAAAATGTTTAAAAAAATTGAATTTAATGGAAAGAGATAAAAATTGAAAATTTAGTTGACTTTAATCCCAAATACAATTACTGACAACACTTTTCAATTGATGATATAACACCCGTTGTTTAGCCCAACAGAAAATAAATTTTAATCAATTATGAAATACCCAAGAATTGACTCATGAAATGTGTATTAAACAAGCCAATAAATTAAGTTAAACATACTGCAAAATGACGCAATTTTTCGCTTTAAAAATGTTTTGAACATACTCTTATCAGTGCGCTGTAAACCAAATTATAAATAAATGACAAGTACAACAGAAACCCCACAATGATTTTCAAGCAACAATTTACAAGGAAATTAATAGATTGCTCCTAATCGGTCAGTGGAAAAAATGCATCATATTTACAAACAATAAAATAGTGCGACAATAATATAATTTATTATTTAAGTTCAGAGGCTTTTCAATCTGGGTTGCCATTTGACCTCGACGCCATGCCTGCAAAACAGTCACACGAGTGCATGAACCCAAGTAATTGCAGCAAAATATTTATGAAATAAACTGCAACATTTTTTTAATTTTCCCAACCACATTTAATGACCGGTGTTTTGTGGTTTATGAAAACTAAATGGTAGCTCTTTGGGAAACAGTACGATAGTTCGTTAAGTGCAATTTAAGAGGAATAAATTTAAACGTATAATTATCAAAGCAGAACTTAACTAAATTTTAAGAGTTTATAATTTCCCTTTCACAGTTTTTATTATACACGATGAAATTACGATTTATAAAGATAAGACGCCCACATGTAAGTAATTATTTTTTTTAAGTATGGCCATGTGCTTCAATTATAACTTATTTTAGAAGCTCCACAAAATTTTATACAAAAAAATCTTATACATAGGTGCATGTTAAAAATCATAAATGAACCTTCCAACAAAATCCACTGAAATCACATCCATTAATTTCTTATCAATGCACATTTGAAGTATTCAGCTGCACCCAAAAATAAAACAAATTCAACAAAGCCCATACTAAAAAAAATGTAATTGTGGTTGACCTAAAAATGGGCTGCAGCACAATCATTAAGTTGCATTGAATAGAAAAACATATAAAAAAAATTAAGTGGACCATAAATTCTCAGCGTAATATGCGCGTTCTTTCGAACTAGGAATAAAAAAATCCGCAATAAAATGAGCGGATGACAGTGGCAGTTAATTTTAGATGCACATTTTACTTAAACAACTCAAACAATTAAAAATAAAAAAAAGTCCGCATCTGCAGCAGATGTGTGACTAATTTGAGAAAAATTTTAATCCAAAATCGACATCAAATTGATCACAGTCATATAAAATCGAATAAAAGAATTTAAAGCATCAAGACTTTGGAACAACGACGTCACTTAAAATAAAAATACACATATTAAGTAGCTATAGGCAAATGGTTGCGACGGAATTTGTAGCGGATAACGACGTGTGTCGCCAAATAGAAAAGAAGCTAACAAACAATGTCAGCCAATTCTTTGCGACATCTCGTCGCGACGTCTAAACACCAAATATTGCAATATATGCAAACAAACGGGTGACCATCCCCCACATTCCCCAATTAATATTTTGAAAAACGTTAATTTGTGAATTGAAAATGAGCTTTGATCGGTGCATCAAGCACCAGCTGTCGTATGTGCACCGGAATGAATTGAATTTGGGTTACAAGTTGTAACAAATCGCTTGTGATCGTTTTGGTGGGTAGATGCTGAAGGATGCACTGGTGTATTTTGCATAGAATAATATGAGTTAATTAAATAAACAATTCTGCTCATTGGAAAATTACAGCGAAGTGATGATGCCAAGGCAAAATAAATACAAAATGAAAGATCCATATTAAAATTGGCAATGTATAACACAAGTTTGTTTGGATTTCGCATTGCATCACCACAATATTTGATTTGGTGTGGAATTGAAACGGGAACTTTTTTTAATGATGTAAAAGGGCTTTTTTATACTTAAACAAAACAAAAAAAAATTATCATATACTTTTTGAAATTTTGGAGGGTCCTTTAAATTAAAATCTAAATGAATTGTGTTAGATTTATTTAGGATTTTAAATGTATAAGCCATTCTCTTTTAAAACTAGTATTTATGATGCATAAATAAGGAGTCTATTTCTTTAAGATTGGAGGTTTGCTTTGTTTAGACACGCATTGCATGCATTGAATGTAATTAGTTGTTAGATTGTTGTTGAGCACGAATACAGGCTCCACATAGCCGAATGACCTTTAAAAAATTTCATTAACATTTAGTTTTATAGTTGTTTTAAGTTGGTAAATCGATGTAATTCTAAACGGTATTTTACTACAAAAGTTGATTAGAGCCGCTTTCAAGGATTAATGGAATATTGCGTCCTTAATATAGTATAATTAAATAAAGATAGGTTTAAAATTTAAATTGTTTGTTCTCCCAAAAATGATTGGGTATTAATTTGAGTTATTGTTATTTTTCCATGCGATCTGCATTTTTCAAGATTCCATGCGTGCCATAATAACAATGCAGGCATATCAATATACTTTATAAAAATAGGGTTTCATCTTACCAAAACGGGCTTATCGTTGAGCGTCGCTGTGGCGTCGTACAATTGGATGCGTTAAGTCGAAAAATTCCCGACATTTTGACTTATCAAATGCTTTCATTAATTGTATCAAAATCCCAAGAATACAATTCTTTCTTTTAAAATGCGTGTTTAATAAAATATTTAAGTAAAAAACATCAACACAATTAAACCAACAAACACTTAAAAAATATGTCAGAAAAATAAAAAAAACAAATTTTCAGTTAGGTCTCCTTTTCTTCTGTGGCAGATAATGCCAAAACACAATAAATCAAAAGTAATATGATCAAATGTCCTTTTTGTTTCACACAGAATGCAGTTTTCTTTTGTTTCTGCGCATTTTTCTACACCACTTATAATGCAGTTCAGCTTAATAATAACTCCAAAGACATTTTTCTTTCACAATGTGTATCCTCCTTCATACACATAAATGCACTAATTAATTGTTAAATTTTTATTGTTCTCAGCTTTTGCCAAGCATTTATTCTTGATGTTGTTTAGATGAAAATTGTTTATTGTAGCACTTCGTTGTTATTTTTAGTATTCAACTAGAAAATCATGTAAAATAATTAGAATACATATATATATTTAAATCTAACACAAAGTGACTGAAGAAGGAGAGCTCAATTATAATTCGATGTTGGCAACATCAGCAGGAATTAATAAACAACAAGGCACAACGGATGACCTATAAAATGCTGTAGAAATTTACAATCGCGTAGTAAAATCGTTCACCTGACATTTATCATATACAAAATACCCTAAAATTAGCCTATTGCTTGGCACGAATACGTTAAATTCAATTGGGAAAAAATCCATAGGCTACAAAATTTTTCATAAGCTTACAGACGTACTTATGTCTCATACTCGTAGTACTAATGCAACTCCCCTAAACTCTATAGCATATCAACAGAGATATAAAAATAATCGGAACGTCTGTTTATGTTAAATAAAATAAACATTTTCAAATCAGTGATATTACAAACATTTGAATACCTTCTAGCCCTCCAAATTCGCCTCATACTCTCCCACATTAGTTTTTAACACATCAAAATATGTTGAAGGCATATAACAATTATAAAGTAAGACGTCTTGCAACGCGCGTCTTTTCTTGAACACTACAGCTGCAGAACACCAAACAACCTCAATAAAATGTATAAATTTAATTTTGAGCGTGTCCCATTTGGCAAATGCACTTTCTCGCGGTGATAGTTAGAACAAAACAACAACTTAATTAGTAAAATACGGCATGCAAGACACTTGAAAGGAACTGCTACCAACAAGACCTTTTCCTGGTTCACAACAAACAGTAAAGTCGACTAACTACAATACACGACGCTTTTTTTGGTGTCTCAAACGTCTGATTGTTTGGGTTGGAATGGGCGCTATGACAACCAATTTTCCAGTAAGAATTTTAAATTGTTTTTGGAATGTAGGCAAAATCGGCCACTTGCACCGGTAAAAATAAACTGCTTTCTACATAGAGCGAAAAATGAGAGTGTGTAAGCCGTCTTGGACTGGTTGCTCCTCTTTTTAACGGACTGCAAAACTGTGTATAAAACATTTTGATTTTAGTCACTTTTATTAAATTTAACAGTATTATTTGTTTGAATAATAAATTAAGGTTTAACATATTACTTAAGCAGTTTAGTTTATGAATAAAAAGGCATATTTTTGGTTTTTAGTTAAACGCTAATGACAGAAAATGAATGCGGTAGGTCTTACATGGAAACAACAAAAATGACACCAAAATCAAACAAATATTTATGATTTCGTGTTTTCCAATTAGTTAATCTGATTTGGACGACTTTGAATTGTACCTACAATAATTCTCACCAATCAGTGTATGCGTTTTATTTAAAACACACTCTGCGACAACACTATTCGATGAATAATCACCGGCATGTGCATGCAAACGTCTTCTGCATTTTGAGGAGGCTATTTCGGAACATGAAAACCCTATAGCTAAGCGACATTATGCTTTATGTACAAACAACTTATGAGGTTGTGAATTGTGACCCGATTATCGTTATGCACATACATAATATGTTTGTTTGTACATTTTAATATTTATACTTAACTATAGTGTGAAGAAATACTGCAGAAATTGTTTAGGACTTTTTGCTAATAATATTAAATTATGAATGACTCATGAAGTGGCAATGCTAAGGGCAAAAATTGGCAATAACCGCGAGTAACAACAACAATTTACAGTTTTGGCAGGACTAATAATTTAGCTGTTTGCTAAACTACTATTCATTATGCAAAATGTCGAGACATAAATGTTTCAAATGCATATTTATAGGCTTATCTCCAATGCAGCTGATTCGTCTTAACAACTCCGTGTATTCATGCTTATCAGCATAAAAATTGAAATAGAACTGTCTTCCATAATGAATGTTTCTCTTTGTGCCCATATCGCCAGACTGTTGAAATAAACATGCGGTTTTGTGATCAATAATTACTTGTGGAAACGAAACTTGATTTTATCGAGATTTATTTAATATCGGCAACATGGGTCGTCATTGCTCCAATTTCCACATTACCCAATCTTTAAATTGTTTACACGACCACATCCATACGAAGATCGCATGAAATGGATGACGTGCCCGCGCGAAAATTGCGTAAATTATTTTCAACAATAAATTCTGTATCACAAGCAGCTGCCTAAATATTTAATATGCTGACGGTGACCCCATCATTGTGGGTGGGTGGAAAACATGATTTTTGTGAATGGTCCGACAAAAAATGCTGCACATTTGGAATGCCAGAATTTTTTAATTTTATTTACTTTCTTTTATGCGGCGCGTCGGTGGAAAATGGGAATGTGGGAGAGGTTTTATGAAACGGGAATGAAATCGCGTCATTGCTTGCAGTGGAATTGAAAATAAAATGTTTGCCACTTTGAAACTACTCTACACGAAGACTTATAAAAATAAAATTCAAAGACAACACAAAAATGAAAGGAAAACGCATTTCAATGCAATTATAATATTCAAACACACAACCAATTTAATTCTTAAACCCTTGACCTATGTTATCGTCACAATTGTTGCTCATCATCGGATGAGTACACTGAAGTTCCAAAAAATAAAATATAAATTGTGTATGATTAATGAACTCGAATTTGTACATTATTGAATGACATTGCACACAATGTCTTGAGACACACATCTAATCACATTATTAGTGAGAGTGTGTTTGAACAAACATAAAGAGACAATTAAAAAATGATTTCATAAGAACAACCTACTTTTTAAAACAAGATAAAAAAGAATTGACTAACAAAATAAAAAGAGGTAATACACATTAAAATATGGGACTTCAGAACATGTCAGCAAGTCGGAGTTCTTATCACTTATCAAAAAGACACCAACAGACATAGTTTATTTAGTGGCCATTGAACTATATGATAATGATGTCTGAATACATAAGTATGTGGCTTTATGAAGTGTTCTTTGATCATCTTAGTGCAAAAGCAACGTTCGTCGACGAACGAAAAAGTAATAAGAGCTTCAACAAATTTGATTAAATTAAGTTCATCACATGCTTTGCATAAAATACACGCAGCCACAATCAGTGTGAGCAAACAATGTGTAAACTACATGTGGGGCTGGATTTGGAAGCAAATATACAAATGTAATATTTTAATTCTTCTTCAAGTCGTTCAGTGAAACTGCAACTGTGTGTTGTTTCAAGCAACTGCGCGACTTTTAGCTGTAACGATTTTTAATTAAAATTATCACGAATGAACGTGCCTCCATGTAAGTACATCGTTCTACAGACTGGTGTGGAGGTTAGGAATCGATATTTGATTTGCAAAGAAGCGCACTTTACAGCTTCAGTTCAGCATTAAGGCAGGAACAATACATATATTGCTAAGTACATATAGTGTCGCAACGATATTTAAGAGCTGCTTATGATGCGAGAAATATGAGAATACAACGTCTGATATGATGGACGGGATATGCCTGCTTCAACATCCATATAACACACAGCTTTTGTGTACTTTTTGTGTGGGGATGGGGGAACGCGTCGCATGATTTCACACATAAGAAGCTTGCCTGATAAATGGCGTTATTTATTTGTAGTGTGGGTGAACTACATAAAGTTATTATATCATTGGTCATATATGGATACTGGCTACAATCGCTAAACACCATTGCATTGTGTTGTTGAATGTTTATTTAACAATGCAACTGTGCTATCTGCGACGTATCACCGCATGTGCATTTTGGATGCAACGCCTGCACAGCTAAATGCGCACATTTTTCAATTATTTTTTGAGGGTTTTTGCTGATGAAGCGGAAGGGCATCTTAATTACATTTCATTATCAGATTAAGGAAGCGAAGTAGGAAAGAAACGTCTTGAACTCTTATTAGAATTAATTAATATATTTAACGTGTAGCATATTGTTGATAAATCAATTTCAACTGTTTATGAAATCAAAGATAAACATTTTTTAAAAAGAAAGTGTAATCAGTACGAATATGAGTTCAGTGGGTGGGTGTCATCACAAAAATGACAACCTAACATAAGTTATCACGCTTATTTTTTATAAAGCTATTATACGCTCAAGACTCAATTTTGACATCTTCATTTAAATCAATTCAGCTATCAGACGGAGCGGAAGTTAATCCCATAAAACTGTATACAGAAATTTGAGGATCAACTAAAACATTATATAGTTTTATAGGAAAAATTATAAAACTCTACATAACTTCAGGCGATAAAACCTATTTCTATCATTCATTGCATTTAAATAATCAAAAGTACATATTGTACTTAATTATTAGTCGGGGTATAATTAACTGATTAAAAACTGACCCTCATCTTGAAACCAAATAAGTCTAGTCCATAAAAATGATTCGTAAATGTTAACCACATAACATATTTAGAGTTCACTGTGTTTAGTTCATTGGCAAAAATAATTCGAATGAAGGGGAGAGACTCATCCGGTTAATCATATGTTATGTGCACGCTTTGTCACATACAAGTAAACAATGTTTTTAGCTTTAATTTAAAATTGAGTCAAACGACAAATGATAAAGATAAGTAAACATTTAAAAACGCACATAGTATTAATGTCTACATTGAAAGTTTGCAGTTTTATGCGCCTAACAGGATATACAGCATCCCTAACAATAAACAGGATAATCCAGACGTGTGTCTTACATATACACACTGCCAATCAGCGGAACATGATCAAGTACGATGTGTATGTTTATCCGAAACAATTATAGGATTTAGTTACTTCATTTCATATATCTCTAGCTATATTATGTTAACGATATTCCGAATTAGATATTCTTTTCAAGCTGTTCATTTAGGCGGCCCAGTAGGGGCTTTTTCTTCTCCTTACTTAATAAAAATATATCAGATGTTTTTTCTTTATGTGGGTGGTCCATAATACGAGTATCTTTAAATCCATTATTATTATTTTCTTATTATGATATCTAAATTGTTAAAGGAATTGAGGTGGATTCTCGGAAAATACTATTTTTCATCCTTTAACAATCCAATTAACTATAAATACAGTTTTTATATCCTTCTACGAGTATATAAAACTGGATATCCGGTAATTCAAAATTTTATAGCCTACAAAATAAGACGCAGTGTGACCAAATTTGATAACTTTCTTTGTGATAACAATACTGATAATACAAAACATTTATTTTGATTGTTTCGCATTTAACTGTTATAGTTTGGTACATTTTGTGGTTTAACATTGGAGCCAAAATTGATAGAGTAATAAAATTTTGAATTCAGATGAAAAACACACACTCCAATCGAATTTGGCAACATAAAAATAACATAAAATGGTTTTACCTAATAAAATGAACCAAACTTAGTAGGTAGGAAAACACAGATAAACAATCTTCTCCGTGGGTCATATAAAAATTAAAAAGAAAAGCAAATGCAGAAAGTATATTCATTTAGACAACGATTTTTATTTGCCTTATCTTGATAAATATCTTTATTTACTGAATGACATAATATGATTGCAATTAATTTTATATGTAATCTTTGCATTAGTTATGAGGTGATTTTAAAATGTAGAAACAAAGTAGTGGTGTGGAAACTGTTGAATAAAAATTATGTTTTAAAGACGTGTTCTTTTTCGTTAAATAAATTAAACTGGACGTAATATGAATAAGCAACAAGTGCCATAGAATCTATATTGAATAATTAATTTGTAATTAAAAGTTTGCATTTCGAAAATAAAAATAAAATAAAATAAAATTTAATTTTTTTTTGAAAAGAACCATGAAAATTGTCATTCGACGCAGGTAGTGACTTTCATAATATTTAATTGATATGAAATTCAAAAGGAATTAAATCGTAAAAAACAATTCTTTTTAAATAACATATTCGGAGAAATAATTTAATACTATTATTTTTTTAATGTTTTGGCAGTATACAGACATTACAAACTTTAAAAGAAAAAAATTATTCCCAGCAAGTTTTAATGTTTTCAGAAGTGATGCCACAAAATAATTATTATTCTGTAGAACCAGACAAAAATACAAAAATTCATTATAATTTCTTCCACAAAAAGTTTGCCGAATTGTATCTATAAAAATTTGCTTTTCCACATGTAGCAGTTGCCAACAGCAGCATCTGTCTCAAAAACTATACAATCTCCGTAATCTTAATAGTTAATAGAAATCTAGTTGCATTTCTTTATTGGTATTGGTGTGCGTTAAATTTTTAAAATAACACACAAAATAAATGTGCATCTTTGCTCTTGAAACTGTTTCATCCCGCCAAGAGAAATACGGGCTCTTAACTTACATTCCCCAATAATATGTTGACGCATCCAGATGGAATCTTCTGTTTTTTGGAAGTAGCATCGACATTCAACACATGTGGAATATGTGATTTGGTGCTCATATCGACCACATATAGATCCAACATACAGGCAAAAGCCAATGTAGAGCATAATGAAAATTAATTACGTAACGCACAACATGCCCTTCGACGGTGTGTTGGAAAATTTGTGAAAGAAAATTGAGGGAATCTTTACGTTTTACAGAATAACCAGAACCAGCTTCACAAAGTCTAGCATTATTTGTTCAATTCGGCAGCGTTTACACAACGTGCAGTATATTTTAAGATCAGGCGCTCGAAATACATACATAGGAAAGTTAATGCCAGGGAACAAACACGTGTATATGAAAGGGAAACCCTTATTGCAAGAGTGTGTGTGTGCAAAATGTTAAAAGAGGATTGTATACAGTTAGGGGGAAAGTATAATAGGAAGTGAATGAATGAAACTCAATGTTTTGTTGGAAATGTTGGAGCACGTGAACATCAGAGGCCAGAGATGTGAGTGTGAATGAAGATGAATGTGCTATTTACGCTATAAAATCAATATATTATATATTTGAAGCAGGGAGCTGAAGCACAAGGTCCTTCCTGAGCACAATATGAGTTTTGGGGGATGCGTAAATGATACATTGAGTGATTTTATCGAAAACTACACCGATAAGCAGTAACTACGTCATCATTTAGTAATGATTGTATATTTCATTAATGTGCCATACTGATTGTAGTTACTGATTAGAGTTGTTTCTAAATGCGAGATGAAGTATCTTCTTAATAGAACATTGTAAAATAGTCTTAATAAATTAGCAACATTGCTAAGTCTGTGTATTAAAATATTCCGTTTAAAAAATAACATTTTTTTGTGTTTATTAATTCCGACAAATGTTGCCCTTCTTCAGTACTTGAGCACTTTAATTAAATCAATTGAAATAAATTATTCAACACAATCAAACACAAAACATACTCGTTTGGAATTAACCATATAAAATTTCCACTTTTCAATTTATGTTTTGTGTAACAAAAGTTCACATCTCATCAGTCATCATTAATAAAAAGTAGACACAAATTTTTTTTCACTTTTTACTGAATATATTGCAATTATTTAACAGTATCAACATACAATAGGACAACTTGAAATTAAACAATGAACTTGCGCATCACATCGTCAATCGTCACACATTCACATTATTTTCTTTATGGGGGATGCTATTTATTTTAAGATGAATCGTTAAATTGATCACTGCACACAACACAACACAATAACTTTACTTTACTTCACAGGATGAACGTCTTCAACGCTCGACATTTAATGAAAAACTGAACTCTGGGAGAGCGTGTCGACTGAATTTTCCTCAAATCTTCTGCACGTTTTACTCGCTCAAAATTATTCTTGAAACAACTCATAACACGTCGCGCCGCGCGCGTATCTTTATAGTTTTCCGATTGCCATACAGTTTTCTGTTTACAGTTGCCTGCAGCAGCCCACCCAATCCCATTTCCTATATGAGTTTTCGAGTCGGCAACAATGCGCATATATTTTAAACAGAACAATGAGCAAGTTCAGAGAGAATCATAAAATTAAAATTGCATATGTATATATATGATGTATCGCAATGTGAATGTGTGCTGTTTTGCCGTTTGCGTCCAAAATGTTTTCGTGTGAGTCACGTGTTTTATAGGGATGTGAATATTGTATGAGTGTACGTCGAAACGCGCTGCAATTTTTATGTATTATTTAAAGTACACAAAGTATACAAACCATGATAAATACTTAAACGGGAGATAAGTGCTATATATGTAATATGTGGACAGTAAAATCTCGCTATTGTTGACCATTTTTTATAAAATTTAATTAGTAGAACATTTTTGAGTCATTGATAACTTCAAGTATTAAATTTAAAACATTTAATTGAGTAAAATGCATGTTATTTATGAATAATTTTTTCAATATGTACTTAACAATTGAATCCCTTCGAACTTGAATGTGTTATCAGTTAAATACTGAGAATTGGACAATACTCCATAATTCTAAACGCGTGCCATCTGTTGAATTTATTTCATTTTTTATTTATTGCTCAGGTAGAACCCAACCATGAGGCAGATGTTATTCTAAAAAAAAAATCATACTGACACACAAACGTATTGAAATGAAATACGTAAAGAAAAAACTTTCGATTTCACAATTCCTCAGTTCTAATTAAACAAGGATCAAAAGTTATTACGCATTAATAAGTTAAAGCCCTAAACTGGTCTAAAGGATTATGTCGGAATTAAATGTACTGACTCACTTCAACTTCATCCCTTTGAGTCATAGAGGCCAAAGCAATACAGGATTATAAGAAACATATGTGTATTGCATAACGTACATTGTACGTTTCATATTATACCATTCAAGTTGTAAAAGAATAAAACAATGATTGCAGTTTAGTACGCATACTCGTCATCACTTGAGATTTTGAAAGCTATGCACATTTTACCACCCTGAAATCGGCATGAGTCATACATTTTGTGACTCAAGGATCCTGTACTATGTAGATAAAAGGATATTAGAGCATAATAGTACTTAGTCATATACTTAAACAAACATGTTTTTTTTACAATTTATAAGACATCCTGCGTCCTGCATGTATGAATATTGTTAAACTTCGTTTTTACTTAGTATACCATTCGTAAAATTATTAAATATTTTATAAAAATATATGAAAAGGCGATTTTTATCTTTAAAAGTATTTAGCTTTAAAAAACGCATATTGACATTCAAATAATAAATTTAATGGATCATGATTACTTATTAATTCTTAAGAAACAACGAAATTGAACACTCAAAATTTACCAAGTTTTAATGTGGGAGAGTTGGGATTGGGTAAACCAATAAAAACTGTTGATGCGTACAACTAGTTAGAAATGCACGAATTCCCAAAGAAATTCTATGAACCAGATATTTTTATAATTTCAAAACGTTGTACGAATTTAATTTTTATTAATAATTAAAGTGCAAACTTTTTTTTTCTATTTTTTAAGTTACAATAAGTGAAAGAATTTTTATTTTTTTAAATTGTATTATAAAAGACTATACTTATTTAAACGAATTGTTTTCATGTTGCATAAGGTTTCTGAGATATAATGTGAAGTCATATCGCGCCTATTATATCCCATAAAATCATGTCGGATCAATTGAATTTTGCAATTTTATCTATGCTTAAAAATAATCAAAATCTTTAGCGCCGTTTTGGAGCATAAATATATTTTTTTTTTTTTTTGCGAAAAAACATTTTTGGCCTTAACTTGACAAATAATAAATTAGTTATGAATCTTCCTCCTCTAAGCTGTAATAGCAATGGAGGCAAGAAGTTGGTACCGATTAAGTGTCATACTAGGAAGAATAATTGATACCAGTATCACACTCTAAGGAGAGTTACTCCTTAGACAAGCACGCGACTGTATTTCAAGCAGAGGTGTTTGCCATTATACATGCATTACTCAGCAGAATAGATGGCAGGGTTATACCATCGTCATCTATTCAGATAGTCAGGCCACTATAAAGGCGATCAAAACCAAGGCAGTTACTTCCCGGCTGGTAGAGAAAACAGTCATGAGATTGAACAAGTTGGGTAAATGCAATAAGGTAGTAGTTGCTTCAGTGCTAGCCGCCAGGTCACAGCGGCAACCCCGGAAACGACATGGCTGACAGGAGAAGGGTCAGGTAACGCCTTCTTTGGCCCAGAACCTTGTATAGGGATGTCTTATCAAAGACTAAAAACAGAAAGGTGTAAAATATAAAGAACTATCAATAAGTTCTTCACTTAAGTTATTGGCGGGAGTCGGTTACAGACAAACGAAAATGTTTTGATGGGTCCCGATGCTAACAGAACTAAACTCTTATTAGGACTAAAACGCACAGATCTCAGGAATGTGGCGTCGATTGTGATTGGGCATTGCGAACATCTCCACAAAATCGGGGTAGGTGAAACACCCTTGTGT
Organism: Sylvicola cinctus; assembly: GCA_963854165.1. Lineage (NCBI taxonomy): Eukaryota > Metazoa > Arthropoda > Insecta > Diptera > Anisopodidae > Sylvicola > Sylvicola cinctus. The sequence goes on along the minus strand of OY974083.1, from coordinate 27,009,191 downwards.
GAAAGTTGTTGTGAAGAGAATAAGTCGGCGTAACACTTCTTGTGTGACTGTCCAGTGTCCAGCTTACAATCATATTAGACATATTATAGAATGCTTGGGGTACACATGCTGGACAGCACGGAACTCCCGTCACTTAACCTCGCCATGGTGGCCAACTTCATAAGAAGGACAAACCGCTTTGGTGAGAATGAGTGAGAAGGGTATTCAGTGGATGTGATATTCAGGGCAATAAAAATAATATGCAGACCCACGATCAGATGAGCACATATGATCTCTTTCATATTTTACATTTACAAGACAAACTGTAGATATTATCAGAAATTAATATTACATAATTTCTAAACCAACTCCTTAAATCGAACTTCAAGTAATTGATTAAAGTTGCTCGTGACCGGCTTAATGCGGTCATAATTTGTACGAGTATTGTATGTAGAAGATTACAATGCTAAAGAAAAACATCTGTCTGGTGAAAATAAACTTTAAAAATAGCAGACGCGCGCCCGCGCGTCGCACCGTCACAATTCCCATTGACATAACCCCACATACGTCGCGATACCATCACAGATGATACTCATAGACTGAAACTGTACTGCAATTTGCAAATATAATTTGTATTATGCACTTGCTGTGAAAAATTTCTAATTTTCTCAAGATGATACCGAACGACATTGAATACAGGGAATTCGTGAGATATCATATTGCTCGTAGGAATATTTATTAAAAATTTATAAACAATGCGATGACGCGCCGAAGTAGCGGCAAGTGTCGACAACGGTTACAACAACCGGTTTCCCACTCGATTGTTATTATTTATTTATAATCAGAGCACGATATGTGTAGTTAATAGATGGAGCAATGGACTTGAAATAATGTGTTTGGGTGGCCATAAAACGTGGATGTCTAATTTAAAACATGTCTGGGAGTTGGCATATAAATGGACCATATCGATTTTAACCAAAATATTGTGTTGGTATGCAAACCTAATTAGAAATATAGACATAAGTCGGATTATCTAAGGATGTCCTAGCATCTTACAGCCATTACGCTATGTTGCATAAAATAACTTTAAATTTTATAATTTTTCAGACACTAACTTCAAAAATCTGCAATAAAAATATTAAGCAGTCATTCAAGTTGTAACAGACGAATTACGTAAAACAAAAATTAGTAGGTCAAATGATGGGCAGGCGCTCCGAAAGATGCGCTTTTTGCAATGCAGATAAATTTTCACTCACCATTCAGATGCTGCAGTCCCTTCGGAGGCTGCACTGGCGGTAGTGTCTTGCACATCCATTGTTGTTTTTTAGTAATAACTTTTGATTAAATCAAATAAAACAATATTTATTTCAACCACTTTTCGTCTCACATGCACTTTGCACAATTCAAAAACTAATTTAAAAACTCAACTTCAGTTTAGAATTGAACGCCTTCAAACTGAAAATGCATTTAAATTTTGTGGGATATTTCTAGGAAATTCTGACAGTTACAAACGGTATATATATATATGTTAATATATATATATATACGACAGGGGTATAAATATGGAACTTTTAACGGATTTTTATTTCGTTATTGCTTCCATATGCATTTAAAATATAATGATATAATTGTATCTGAAATTATTTATTCAATATTAAATAATATGTAAATTATTTAATACAACTTGTTTGTATTATTTAATTAAAATTTTATTAAAATGTTAAAATTCTCGTCTAAACTTAAAGCTTTAAACATAAAATCCCAGGATTAAAATAAATTACAAAAATTGGGATTTTTTATTGGTTTGTTTACAATTTTTGATTGTGCACAATTTGCATGCTGTCATTTCATAATAACAAATTGGTAATTTTATAATAAAAGATTATATGAGAGCTCTATCGGATTGGGAATTGTTTTACTTTGAGATCTTATATTATATATTTGTATAGTTAAAAAACATATTATTTTATACATGCAACAGTACATTTCATAATGGTTTAAGTCAATTAATAAGAGAAACCGTTAGGAAACCATCAAGGCTATTGAAAGAACACACTCTGCAGCCTGCAAGTAGCCATAATATGAGTCGCCGCATTTAGCCCTGTCACGAAGGCAGCATGATGAGTTTATTGAAGCGTCGCCAAAAAATACCACAACGCAAAGAGCAAATACAAATAATAAAATATACATAATAAGCGAAGCTTAAATTAGACTATTGTTAATATGTTTTGTTCACCAACACCCCTTTAATATGCTGAAGTTTAATGTCAGGATCAATGTATATTTCATAGAAGAATTAAAAAAAGTACGCACAGTTGCGGAATATGCCGTATGAGTGAAGAAGATCAAATTAAAATTAGTCGTTTGAGACTGTTTAGTGTTGCGAAGTGGCAAAATTGTGATTTTATGCGTGCGGTTTAACGACGTTTTATAGAATAAATACCAATTGTAACTGAACCAATAATATTATGGCGAGACTGCAAATTCAATCAGAAGTTTACGGGGAAACGGACTACCAGAGTGTCAACACAATAGACGGAAGTAAGATTTCGATGGCTACGGCTTTGTTTTAACTTATTTTACCTTGGATTTTAAGCTTAGTTTAATTATACTCTACGAACTATGTTTTTTACTTTCAGACAGTGTCTCCAAGTTCACTTTTACATTGCCAAATGATGAATCGGAACCAATTAGTGCTATCGACAAGGATGGCGATTTAGTTGTAGCAAGACGTGTTAAAGAGGCAATCGAATTGGGTAATTTCTTTTCAATAAATAATATTTAATAATAAACCTACCTATTTTTTTTTTTTTAACTGCAGAACATTCCAAATCAACGATCCTTCCACTTGTCGGATTGCAGGTATGGCGTGGTGCATTTCTTTTGAACGATTTTATTATCCATCATCGCCATCAGTTTGCCAATAAGACGATTCTTGAGCTAGGATCCGGTGTTGGATTGACTGGCATAACAGCAGCTATGTATTGCAAAAAAGTTATTTGTACTGGTAAGTTCGCTTAATGTGTAAAGTCGTTCCAAGACGACTTGGATATAAATTCAAACTAAATACATTTTAATTTCCTGTAGACATTTCTGTTGGTGGAATACTTGATATAATAGAAGGTAATGTGCAGCGCAACAAAAAACTGTTGAAAGGTAACATCAAAGTTATGGAGTTAGACTTTTTATCCAAAAACTGGAGCCCTCAACTTTTGCAGGAAATCGAAAATGTTGACACTATTTTTGCAGCTGATGGTTAGCGTCCTTTTTTATAATTCTCTATTATAAATGTTAAATTGAATTTTTTTTAGTAATTTATGATGATGACTTAACTGATGGATTAGTGGACACAATAAGGCGTCTCCTATTGCCAGGTAAATGCAAGAGGGACATTTTCATTGCCTTGGAGAAACGCTACGTCTTTACAGTGGCTGATTTGGATATTGTGCCACCATGTTATGAGTATTTTCTGGCTGGAATTGAGAAACTACGTTGGTCCAATAGCTGGACTGTAACGAACATTCCAATTGATTTTCCACAATTTTTTCATTACATTCGTTGCAAAGAGTTGGTTTTATTGAAAATCTCGAATTAAATGTGGGGTTCCAGTTTATATTCTCTTGTTGTTATATATTTGTTTGTGAAAACACATGGCTAGTTAATTTCAATAAAATTTCAAGACATACGTATTTGTGTTCCTGATTTGATCACATTTGTACAAGACTTAATTCCTACAAGAATAAAGATGTAGAAATTCGAAATGCCACACAAATATAAAGTTTCGTGTTCATTCGAACCATTTATAAGTTTATTGATTTTAATTTTTTTTTTATACAAAAAATATAGTTAATTTTAAGTCCTAATAAAATTGTGTGTCTGTTGTTTTAATTGTGCAACTATTGATGTAAGCATAAAATATTTCGTTTGTAAAAAACACGAACTTAATAGTCAACAAAAGAAATGTCGTCTAATTAAGATAATTAACTCAAACTTGATGGGGGGAAAATGCAAAATTGATTGACTTACGTACTAACTATAGTGAAGATGAAAATAAAGCTACAACATAAAAATGATGCAAAGTTACAAGCGGTAATTATTGTGAAATTTCAGATTGTGACACAATCCAAATTAAAAATTGCACATAAAATTAAAGAATGCGCGTGAATTGTGAATTTCCTATTTAACGTTTTTTATTCCTTTGTTCCATTGACATTTTAGTTATTCGATTGGCATTTTATTTAAATTCGATAAAAATTGCAAGAAATGCAACTAAAAATCTTAAAAGTATTTCAGTTGATACTTTTAATTAATTCCACACATATAAATTGATGATTATTGTTTGCATATTGCAAAATAATTGTTGTCCATTAACAACAATGTGGCAGACATAAAAAACGCAATTACTAATAATTTACGACAAATGAGACAAAATTTAGCATCCTTTAAAGTTTGGATAAATACAACATCATCATGAATTATGAATAACGTATTTTGATGAATGCGAATACAATTAATTACTTTGGAGTTTACGTATGGAGAATGCTTTTAAACAAGCGACAGCCAATGCTTTCGAGAATATATAAACAAAAACAAAGAGTAATACATAATGATAATAATTGCGCGACTTATTAATACACTTGGAGTAGAATAAGTTGTCTAATTATTGGCAATGATGTTAATAGGAATTAAGTGTTTTTTTTATTCAAACACCACCTCCGATAATTATTTATTGAATGCGAGACGAATTGCACCCACATAACGACACATGTTAATTATTTATTTGCCTTGCATTTTGGCTTGCATTTGCGCAAGCATTTCTGTCATGCGTCGCAATTCAGCTTCCTTCTCTTGCAGAATGCGATCCTTGTCGGCCATGTTATGGTTTGGTGTTGCTGGAGGGTCCTCGTCTGGTTTATGTACACCGTTCTTCTTGATACCTTTGGCTAGTCGCTCAGATCGATAGTTCTCGTAATGAACTTCCTGTGTCACTTCTTGCAGATCTTGCATGTGCGTGCTGTAAAAAGTATTGGAAATTGAATCAAAATCAATTGAATTAAAAAATTTGAAAAACTTACATCAACATTGTCCGCAGCTTAATAAAGTCACAATGTTCAGGATTTTCTACTTCGACAACACCCCATGGATATAGGCGACCACGCACCTTTTTCCCCTTAACTTCCAACAGCGTTGTAGCGCCACACACTGCAAACGGAACTGCTTCCTTTAGCTGACGTACTTGCTCTTTGTAATCTTCATCCTCGTCGCTGTCACAATCTGGCAGTGGATAGATTTTGATGCCATTATCTTCGATCTCTTGCATAATGCGTCCTTTGAGACGTTGAATTTCCTTTTTCGTCAGACAATCGGCTTTCGCAATAACGGGCACAATATTCACTTTAGAGTGCAACTTTTTCATGAACTCCACATCCAAGGGTTTCAATCTAGTTACAAAGAAAATACAGTCAAATGTAAAATCATCCAGCAATGATTTGATCTCAAAAAAACATACCCATGCCCAAATGGCGAAATAAAATAGAAACAACAGTGAATGCGATTGTCTACAATGTTGCGACGATTCAATCCACTTTCGTCTCGCAAAAATCTCTCATATTGTTCATCAATGTACTGCAAGATCGAACTGAAGCTATCAGAATTGTCAATGGCATCACCAAATCCGGGCGTGTCTACAACAGTAAGTCGCAGCTTCACACCACGCTCTTCAATTTCAACCGTGGAGGCATCCAGTTTGACTGTCTGCTTTTGTTTTTCTGTAAAAACCAACAAAATAAGTTTTTAAAAATATTGCTATGAAAACTGAAATGCGTCCATCTTACCAACAGCATCAGGAGTAATACGCTCAGGATACAAATCAGTTAAGAACAAACTGTTAACGAGTGTTGATTTGCCGAGACCCGACTCCCCAACCACCATCAGTGTGAACTCAAAGCCCTTCTTCACAGACTTCCGGTGCACTTGATTGGGCAGATTCGCAAAGCCTACATAGCCGGGTGTCTCCAGGCTGGAGAACTGCAACAACATAATTAATATTACAATTATTTATTAATACGCGCGTTTATCATAAATTAGAAGCTGTTGAAAGTTGAACAGGGCGATTGTTTACGTTATGTTTGACTGCGCGTGCTTCCAGACATGAGGGGGAAAATGCGATTAATTCATGATGCACTTTGTGTGGAAGCTGAGAGATGTGAAAATGAAAAAAAAAAGAAAAAAAAATGTTAACATCCGGTTTCTGTTTGTTTGTGTGTTACTAGCTGGTTGTTTGTTTTATAGCATACGGAATGGTGCTGCAGAATCAAGCTTATGATAATATGAATTGATAATGAGGTCCTGTTCTCGGATTTTGTGTATTTTTTTAAAACATGAAAATTACACAAACTAAATTTATGAAATCCGTAAACGTTTTTTTTGTGGCGTCAAACAATATTTTTTAAAAAATGTTTGCTTGAATTCACGAGCAATAAGCATTGTCTGCCATCAGCACTCTCAGAATCCATTAAACCAAATCGGTAAGGTAAATCGTTACTCCACACTACGTTTCAAAATTTTAAAATTAATAAAGCATTACATTTAACATTTCTTATAAACTATAACATTTAACTCATTTTTTACAATTTAACAAAACACTAAAAAATTGACGTTTGATGTGAAATCCCACCGCCGAACCCGATAACAGCGAACCCCCAAACAGAATGCGAGAATTAACTGCACTTTTGGAATTTTGATGCATCTTTCTTTCGACAAAATGATTTAAGTCTGTATTATATTTTTGGTGTTTCTTTTACAGTTCATTGCGCTGTGCGTCGTTTTTATATTTTTTCTAATTTATTATTGAGTGGCAGCCACAATTCGTGCCTTGAAAGCAAATAAATAAACTCAATTGAATGTGCTAGTACATGCAGGCACTTGGGCGCGGGATATGCAGAGTTATTTCATATTTGAATTGTTTCCATTGTCGTTCGCTTCTGGGACACATTGTGATCCAGTTACGTTGCGCTTCAGAAGGAAGGTTAGTGCACTCATTTCATTTGAAATACAACGCAAATTATTTACGCATATTTTGATGTCAAAATGATAAACGCGTAGTACACTTTAATTAGTAGCAGAAAATAGCATTTTCATTAATGCATACAAGTATCGTGTGCATGGTGAGTTGTCGATGTGCATTTGCATGAAATGATGACGATTGACAACAATCGCGGATATTAGGTACACATTTATTGCTTTAACTGTGTCGAATGTGAGAGTCATTGAAAAAATATGTCGTTAGGTGCAAAAAATACAAAAACATGCATGCAGCAAGTTACAAGTATGTAATCTAGTTTTACGAATTGATACTAATGAATTATGGACGTGTCCATTTTCAGTACCTCAACAGATTCACGTTACAATTAAAAATATTTGATTAACCCTGATACAGACACTGATAGAGAGGCACTCACTTTTTAAAAAAGTCTTAAATTGAAGACTTAGAAGTTTTAATAAAAAAAATCTACGGCTCAAAAAATCCCAATATAATTTTGATTGTGATCTGCAATCTTCATACAAAATCTTCTTTCACAAATTAAACGGACTTCAAAGGTTTATTGATTATTTTTGAAAGAGGTATAATATTGTGTACATTATTTATTGCATTCGAAGGCTGCTACTTAAACATTTTCATGCATTATTGATTGTCAAGTAGTACACATATAAGTTATAATAACTCATTCAAATTATTCCTGCAGAATTGGTTATAGCATTCTGTACTTCATTTAATACAAAAGTAGAGTGGAATATGTTGGATTCCTTGTTGTTTTAAAGTATTATTTGGATGATAAGAGGATTCGTTTCTTAAGCTTCTAGCATTCACTATTTATCATAATATATAAAAATTGATTCTCTCTTTCTACCCAATTTTACATTTACCAGGATTCGGATAAGAACAAAGTGTCACAAAACAAAAGGCTTGCAGTATAAAACAACTGTAAAAGTGCCAAGGTCAAGATTATTGAAGTACATATTACATAAAAAAAATGTTAAGTACAACCAGAGTATTAAACTACTGATAATGATAGATATAGGCAAACAACGGTTGTATACGAAAATCCTTTCGAAAGATATTATAGGTAAATTAATAATTCCGTGTATTTTAATTTTATTAAACAAATCTATGTTTTTTATAAGCTTCACAACTCTTGAAACTGAAACACTTAAAACTGAATTCATTTAAAAGCAAAAATCCAGACAAATCATAAAACGCATACATAAATTTATTAATCATCGCTGCCTCATGCGGCTGTTTGCTACGCAATTAAGATGTGAGTAATCGTTCTTCATAAGAACCAGCACCACATACAATTTTATTCAGAGCAGAAATAATAACGCGCGTTAAAATGAAACACCAAAAACGGTTAAGCAGTTTTGAATCGCAGCCACGGCTTTTTTTTGCTTATGTGCTTACTATTTACTGTAAATAACTCCTAATTATGCACTTTAAAGTTAAAATTACTCTTGAAATTTCATGGGTTGTTACTTGTTCAGCACCTCGACCATCCTCAACATTATTTGAGCGCATCATCCACAATTATAATTATTGTGCATTTCCACATTTAAGTATATTTTTTAGCTTACACTCTTTGCTGTGTCTGATGACATTTTTCTGCCCGTCCTGTCCGCAATTTTGTAGCCTTTTTAAGAACGTCTGGACCGGTTAAAATGTTGATGCAATTTTCAATCCAAACGCACAATAAATCTTTTTCTCTTTCTTTTTGCCTTTTTGTAATCCAGCAAGACAACACCCTTTGCGGCGACGATGCGTTTTCACAACACACGAAAGAAAAAAATGAATTCTTTAAAAAACACAATTCACAATCTCCCTGAGAACATTTAGCATGTGCATCCAAATAGAACAAAAAGAAAGTTGTGCAAATGAACGAGTTACAGTGCAAACGGTTTAGTATGATGGACAACAATTAAGGTAAAGTGAACACAAAATATAATGGATTAATAAGAAAACACAATAAACCGAACCGTTCTCAATTAAAATCGAATTTGTATTGTCGTTGGAGGCGACTCTGCGGCGTCCACACCGACGGGCGACGTCAAAAAAAAACACAGCCTTTCATTTGTTTTACATATATATATCTATATTTTGTGCAAATTGCAGAGTTGAATATATGTGTATTGCACATAAAATTGACATGAATGAAGTTTATATATGATCGTTGTATCGGATATTATAAACGAAACATTGGCGTGTTGTGAAGTTGAATATGGTTTAGAGGTGAATTTTTAAAATATCAGTTATAGAAAGAAAAATTAAGTTAAAATAAGGTTGGATTTATATGATGAACAAATGCTGCATTATAAATTTCAAATTCATGGAAAAAATTGATCATTTATTAATTTATTGTCCTTATTAAATTTGTAATAACTATTACATTTTTGAATTACAATAAATCCACAAAGTGAATGATTTAGTTTAATTTAATATGTGTTATGAATACAGATTGAAATGTATGAGTTTTCTTTATTGTATTAATTGTATAGCTGAAAATTGTTACTGTTACACTCAAATTATGATAAAGCTACAACTTATTTACAAACAGTATTTATTTTCTTCATATTTTAATGTGTATCATTAAATACACTTTATTTAAATTGTTTATTATTATTATTATCGTTAGCAATTAAATGTTTAATGCTGTTATTAATTATTATAACAGTTATTATAATATTACATGATCGAAACATGAAAATGATGCAAACTGCACGAGTGAATGTTTGATCAAATGATTTGGATCTCACATGAATGCACAGCGCATCTTAAATATTGTATAATTGTTTAAAATGACTTATTGTCGTTGATTCTTCACAATAGTTGTATTAATAAGTATTACGTCGAGTTATTGTCCCATTCCCGTGTATTTTCCTATATTCCATATTATTCAATTACTTTTAATTTTAATTAGCAAGTTAGTTAATAGCTTTCACAGCGAAATGATGAATTTATCCTTTTACACTAAACATATTTAATGGATACATTAATTCTTGAAATTAGAGGCATTCAGAAAACTTGAAAATATATATAAAAAGGTAAAGGTACAGTATTTTTATGATTACAACTATATTACATAAAACCCAAGGAGGAATAGTTACTCGTTTGAATTAATTGTTAACAAAAAATATGTAAAAATATCTGTAGGTATAAAGATCGTTATGTACGGAAAATGTATAGTTTAACTCGGGTTAAAGAAATGTTTATAGGCTTTAATTTTAAGACCATTTTTTTATTTTTTTTATTATTTATTTGTATATTCTTTCTTAATGTGCGTTTTTAATTAATTAATTATTGTCCATTAATTACTAATGTGTATACATAGTAAATATATGTTTAGATATTGGTCAATCAACTGTTTTTATTTTTGATAGGCAATATTATTTTTAAACAACACTTTTCAATACACATAAGTACATAAATATTATTATTAATGGTAATTAGATAAAATAATAATTGTAATTGCAAAAATTTTTGTTGATTTTGTAACCAATTTAAATAAAATTTAAATTTGATGGACATTGTTTTATATTGTAGTTACATAGATTAAAATTCAGTACCATTTATGTTTGTAAAAAATTGTGATCATAATATTATTAATGTTAAATACATATACACAAGAACAACACAGTTTTCATTACCCATTTTATTAGAGGTTATAATCGTTTAATTATGTTTTATGTTATTCCAATACGGCACACGTATAAAAAAAATGACATAACACAAACAACACACTTTTATTTGTATTTAATTGGTTAATATAATTGTAATAAACTTTGTAAATATTTTTTGTATAATAATTATTCAATTATTTACACAGGTAAGCCTAAATTTAAATTTAATTGAAATAGAATAGTTAATTTATTGTCAATTTTATTAATATATTGTTTTTTTATTATCATTTGTCCCATCGCCTTAACACTTTATTTTAAGACTAATTTAAATATTTGGAAATCCCATTAACCCTCTAAAAATTGCCATCAATTTCTTATTTATTTGTCTTCGTTTACATTTTTTTTAATTTGCATTAACATATTTTCTCAGTATTGCAATAGTTGAATTTTACTTAAATTGTAAAAGATAAGAAATTTGCCTAAAATCGACTCGCCAAAAGACAAAAGCATAAATTAAATTAAAAAACACAACAGTGTTTAAATTATATATTTATTACAAATTGAAACAGAATATAAATGAAGATAATACATTGTTTAAATAAACTTTTAAGAGATTGTTAATCCACATTTTCTAACAAAAATTTTACTCATAGTCAAAAACATAATCCTTTTCAGATACTAATAATGAATTTTTTCTTTCCATTTTGCTTCCTTTAGAAGCATAATGTTCTTAATAAAAAATATCCTTAAAAAATAGCACTTCAAGAACTTAATAAACATTTAAAAAAACCGTTTAATAACAAATGCATTAAACTCCTAACTATACGGCCAAAGCATTTATAGATTATGCACACAATAAATGTTAACTGCATTTTTAAAATACATAAATATTGTTGCACAATTTAAAGGATATTTGAATACCCATATCAATTAACATTAGATGCCAATAAAATAAAATTCATTTTAGTTGTAAGCAAAATAACATTTAAGTATTTGTATCATTATTGTCTTAATTTTCATTAATTAATTATTATTTGTATTATTTGTCTTATTTACTGTAATATTTAAAATTTTCTTAAATAATTATTTAACAGAAAACGATTTTTAAATTTTCATCTTAATACTAACTTTTATTCATTTTAATTCCTTGACTTATCTCATAGAATATGCTTTTTTTATTTAATTGTGTACATTCACTCAAACCGTTCATACATTTGAAATGAAAAGAATTTTAAGTATTTTATGTAAGCATAATTTTTTGTGTAGAATATTATTGTCTTGTAATGGTTTGTAACCACTTCCATTGCCCTAGATATTATATCAAAATTTTAATTAATTAATTTTATAACTTGTATATTGAAGCATATTAAGTCAATTGAATTTTCATTGACGCAAATTTTGAATGCCGTATATATTCTTAGATTCATCTCATTTAATGATCCATATTATAAATAATTATATGCAGGTATTATTGTATCTCATCACTCAGTCACGTAAATTGTTAATTTATTGTCCACACACTAAGTTCCGAAATAGTTGATTTATAGAAAATGGATCAGTTCAAAATTGCCATGATATTTATACGAGTAAGGATACATATTAAAAGGGAGAACATTATACCAGAAATATTTGTCTAACTATTTTAAATTAGCCCATACGCACATTGCACTGCACAGTCAGTACACCACCCTAAAGCACATGCTCACTCATCTCACATTCACATCAAGATATGTTTTTTTAACACGATATCGCCTGGTTTGAAAACTTCGTTATTATTACACATTTGTGTCCGTATACACTGCAATATTCTGTTGTTTCTTTTGACCTCCAAAGATAAGAAGATACTCTTAATTAGAGAAAGGTGTACATGAGACCACAAATGTCTTCAAAAACTATCAGGCAATAAAACGACGCCACCACGATATCGTGCACAAACTTCGGGTGACAATGACTGCGATCAGTGCAACCAAAAGACCATGCCGCATTTGCAATTCAGCGGCGATGCTCACTTCATTTCCATGCATCGGAACTTGTCCCTGATCGACAACGTGAATTTTCCATCCCAGATTGTTGTGTGTAAAACACTGGTAGTAAAGTAAGTCGGGCGCATCCATTGGCACGGTCCAATTCAACACACCAGGCATACCTTCCTCGCATTCCAAGTGCAGAGTCTGAACATATTCGGCAAATGTCTCAATTTCGGCGGATCGGTCAATGGTTCGGTGCTCCCATTCGCAGTATCTGCCTGCCCCAGTCGGCACCGGGTAGTCTTCGGAGTCATACTCAACGCCGGCATACACTTTTTGACTGCGCTGCTCGGCGCCAGTGCGTTGACCAAAACCACCCTCAGGTGAATCGCTGATGTAAAAGGGATGGTACCTTGAAGGATATAAAATAATTCAGCACTTATAGATATTACAAGAAATTATAAAAAATACCTTGCTGGTTGCTGAGGTTTATCACCACCCTCAATAATGAAACTGTATGTTTCACCGCGTTCCACATACAACTCTGGAATCAATAAATCATTCAAGTACCATGCGATTCCCCACGATGGCAAACCAGTAATTGGTGTGTAACCACGTTTGCCTCCAGTGGGACCAATTCGTGCCGTAATGACTGTTTCCCCAGCCAATATTCTGGCGGGCCAAGGTTTCGGACCAGTCTCATCTTTTTGCTCGTACAAAGAAGATTTGCAGCTGTGATCCGTTATTGATGCAAAATTTATTTGAATGTCATTCACAGTAACGTCTTGACTACTGTGGCCATGGGCATTAGCCTCACGTCTTGAGTTGAGCGGTCCAATTGCGGCAATAACCGACACTTCGCGATCAATGGGAATGCCTCGATCATGCACAGGCTCATTCGTTTGTAAGGGTCGTTTGTACTTGATGCTGGTTACACCATTTTTGCGATCTCCACTGACTACAATTATTGGCATAATTATTAAATATGAAGAAGTGATAATTAATTTAAAAGGGTACTTACTTAATTGCACATCATTTCGCCCACCAATACGTTCATCAGGACAAACACCTTGTTTACCATCGCATTGCGCCAAATGTGACATGTAGTAGTCTTCCGCACGAAATTCACGCGAAACTGTGTCATAGAATGCCACCACAACATCACCACCAACCATTTGTGGACGCCCTTGGACACCGGACAAACCAAATGCCATGTATTCGGCCTCGCTGATGCGACCAAACAACTCAACCATCAGGTTTTCACCTTGAATTTCCCACTTAACTTGCAATCTACCATCCAGGAGCTCCCGACAATTTGAGTTCTGCGGCTTGGATGTAGTGGTTGTCTGTGTTTTTAGGGAAATCTTTATGTTAGCTTATTGCTTTTAAGGTTTTAGTTTATTTTAAAAAAATATTTGATATGATTTTGTGACAAAAACAAGCACAAATAATAAGAGTTATATGTTGATAAAGTCTAAAGTTAAACTGCACACCCAACGACCAACAGTATATAATATTTGCCAAAAGTATCACAACACCGCCAATGTGCATTAGAATTTCGCGAGAAAAAAATCCTCTTTCATCCAATGTGCAATGTGCATGCAGTTATAATTAAATTTCATTAAAACAACGTGATAGAATATTTATTTGGTGTCCAATCTCTATTAAAATTTAAAACACAATTTGTTTACATTTTAATTCGATGGTGATAATTGGCATATTATATAAATAGTACAAACATTGGGTGTACAGTTTTCTAAATTTGAGAGTCAATAGGTGTATTTCGTTATATCGAATTAGTTATGATTTGTGATTATGTGTGAATTTATACGGAGGTCTTAATCAGTTGAAAAGCTGAATATTCGTTTGAATTTAATAAAAAGCAGAATTCGAGGTCGCGGCAATGTTCTTGCACAACAGTTAGTTAAAAACATTCATTTAAAATTAGTATTATTTTAGGACCTCCAGTGCTCCACAAAACATACAAGTATTATCTCATTTATGTCATAAAACATTCAATCAGTCATGTACACAAATACCAGGCAACACAAAATATTGAATATAGACAAAACAAAGAAAACGGAAGAAGAAATTATGCGTTCAGACACTAAACAAAAGCCACCCACTCATAGCATATGTACTTACAGGATTATACCACCATGGAGGCTTTAACAATGACATTTGTTTGGTTTATAAGTTATGTTTTTTTTCTTTTTGCAAAAAAATAAGAAGAAAATTGATGTTGCCGCAACTGAAGGTGCTGGCATATAGCAACCAAAATTTACCGTTATTTTTGTTTGTCCCAACGCTGGTGGTACGTCAAGGTCCTTGGGAATGAAGACATGCCCAAAGTTATGACGATACTCTACACACCACACTGATAGCCAGTCAATGTCATACACGGTAAGGTTGCCTGGCAGTTGAATTTCAATGTCCTCTCCCTGGTATCCACGTAGGGGGTCTAGGGAGCCTAATTCATTTGGAACCTGAAAGTTATATTCTTCATTAATTTCAGTCTTATTTGTTCAAATTATTGTAAACATTTTGGGGTCCCCAATTTTTTTCCTAAAACATTGTTTTTCAATAGAAATATATTTTTAAATAAATAAAACATTCATTAATTCATTGTAAAATAAATCAAGGAGAAACCCTCACCTTAGTGCCCATGATGTTTGGCTCTGGTCCAGTGCCAACCCAAAAGTAAGCATCCGGTCCAGCTCCATCATAATGTAAATTGGGTATGTAAAAAGTCTTAGCATCCAACACACTGATATTACTGGAACGCAATCCATGCGCTAGTCGCTTAAATTCAGACAGTACGCGAGGTTTGGGTACATCAAGTCCTGGTGGAATAAAAACTTCACCAAAATCGACCTAAAAAAAATAATTTTTTAAAACTTAAATTCAAAGCTTCAACATACATACTTCAAAATAACGTTTGAATATTATTTTTCAAATGTACAAAACAGTCAACCAACTTTTTGAGGCACAAGAAGAACTGGAACATTAACAAAAAATAAGTAAAAGGGCGTATAATCTCCTTGTGAATGTGATTCTTTGCCAGAATTAATTCAAAAGCTTTACTGCCACGATAACAAGCATAAAATATGAGAGCTTTGACAAGACAAAACGTTAAGACAAAGCGACAAAATTAATTGGGAGTTTAAAATAAAGGCCGATGCATAAATAGCGGGTGGCTCACATGGGGATGGTGTCGAGAGTTGTTTTGCCTGAATGAAGGGTCGCTTTTAATGCCCTTAAATTGGTGTCATTGTACATAACCTCTATTACCATTCACAGTAATCAGTTTGGCACTTCTTCCTCGTGTTATGGGTGCTTTCATTTAGTATGGTATGCCCCACTGACAAAATGTTGCAATACAGTGTGTAATGGTGGGTTTCTTGTGCCTTTTTGTTGTTGCTGTTGTTGGGCAGCATGATGTGTGTGCCGCGGAATGCGCGTGCGCTTACTTTTATACAACATGGTCGATACACCACTCGTAGTGCTCGCATGTTAAAATGCACAAAGTGTGTGAGAATAAATGGGGTCGCATCTACCACCCACAAATTGTAAGGAGGTGGCGCGCAAGCTCAGTGTCACTTTCGGTGCATGGGGAAAATTGAGTGAGGGTGCGGTCTCATTTGGTTCTTCCCTCTTAAACATTATAAATTATTACACATATTATACCACTTATACCTTTTTTGTGCACTTTGTGTATTGCTGTGGCCATTTTCTCCAAAAATGTTTCCTCACAATGAACAAGATTTGCTGCATGCACATTTAAAAATCTATATGATGCGGTTGGGGGTGGGAGTGGGTTTTTTTTTTGGAAAATCAACACAATCGAAAAACTGAAGCCACAGTACTATGAAGCTATTGGGACAACAATTTATTTAACATTTTGTGGTTCGCGTTGGTGAAAAGTTTGCTGCGGAATTATGTAAAAGCTCCCATGCGACACAAAAGGTTTGTGCGGTCGTATTGAGTTAAGGTTTTATGCACAACTTTATTCTTTTGATGGGATTTAATTAATTTTAACAGTATATAGTTTATCGCACTTTGTAGTCATCGTTGTGAAAATTGTGGTCTATGCGGAACAACTTTCTATTCAAAGTTAAATATTTCATTGCGGCATAATGTGGAAATCACTCCCTTACAACAAATAACAAAAGCACACAAGATACGAAATACTTGCAGTAATTGAAATATATAAGAACGTACCGTTACGATCAAAACCCAATTGTTTTATTAAATTTTGCTGATAATGCATTTTTGATCCACTTATCCGTCCCTTCTTATATATAAGTATTGCTATTTGTTTATTATTTCACATATATTTCTTTCTTTTTGTGATTCCCACCCTGTATTTGTCACGCTGTGTGCCAAACAACCCTCGCAACCGACATATTGAGGCATCGAAACGGGTAGCTTTTCATCCCAAACGTGATCTCCCATCTTTTTTCTTTTATCCTGCACAACTTTTCCGCATTTACAAAGTATAGATATTTCGAAACTCACGCACACACATCCACACCCACGACATCATCCCCCACATTATCGTATTATATAACACAATCTGATGTGAAGCAAAAGAGCACGACAATGAGGACTAAATATTATTGGATTTGCACTTGTTTAAAGAGACATTTGCGAGAAACGAGTATATTACGTATACGCATAAAGGGCGCTTCAACAGGAGGGTTGAGTGGCACAGATTCACGTTACACTAGTTAATGTAATTCAAATGACTTAACAAGCTTAAAGTATATCTACATTCTACACGCTAGTGTTCTTAAGCGTGTAAGTGGATTGTGTTCTGTTGAAATACGAGTACACGTCATGTCCTTATATTGTTAGAATCGTTTACAGCTCAAATATAGACTCACTGTAAATCTGCGGCACCAAACAGACAGCCAACGAATGTCTCGTATCCTTTTTCCCATTGGTAGTCTCAAAATGATGTCTGAATTGTTGTGGGCTTGCAAAATTGGAGGATCCCTGGAATAGAAAAGAAATTAAAATTTATTATTATGTCAACACTAGATAAGTACATTGTCAATTTAAATTTTTTTTTGCTTAAATGATAAAGTCTGCATGTAGGCTGCCGCTATCGTAAGCTTTGAAGTTTAAATTTAAAGAAATTTTAACTAAAATTGGACCGAATTACTTATCTAAAAGTTAGTGCCCGTATGCTCATTACAACATAATAATAATTCAGTTCTTCCTGCGGGGTTGTAAATATAAATTTATTCATCAACATCAATCCTACGCCCGTCTCGTTGCATCTGGGCATCCCACAATATGTCACATCATAAATCATAGAATAAATTGAACCACTTACCATCTACTACATAGTTATAACAGCTTTACATACACGAAAGATACAGAAGGGACGATTGTATATGATTACAAGAGCACGAGAAAATTAGAATAATAACAAAAAATTAACAACCATGAAAATAGAGTGAAGACCAAAACCGACGCACGTTACCCTGCCTCAGCCATATACAAATTTATGTATTCATCCCTTATTGTCAAAAAACACTGTTGCGTGCACGCATTATTTGTTTACGCACAGCAAAACACCATGACAATGACAGAGATGAGACGATGCGATGTCGAGATATCCTTTTCATATTTAATATAGGCCTCAAATATAATAGACACATTTATTGCAATACACGTACGTACCGACTTACGAGCAAAATCACAATCGCATGGGTGGAGGGCCGAATAAAAGATTATGGGTGGGCGCCATCAAACACAATTTACAAAGCGTATACATAACATAACAACCGTGAAAGAGAGATTTGTTACGATGCAAAGATAAATCATATCCGCATTTGTATTTCCATCAAAATTTATTTGCCACGGCTTGATGAACTCTGCTGATGGAAAATGATGAGATGACCGAATCAATGCAGCCGGCGTTTAGCGGGGGTGGTAGTCATGGTGGTGGTGCAATAGTGGTGATGCTGTTGATGGAGTGCGCGCGTTTTAAAACCCAACAAACATGAAGCGAATGTCCCTTGAGGCATCAGCATTCAGGAGACACGACACACACACACCGAATGAAAATGGAAAAGCATCAATGTAATCAATTTGAAATGAAATCGAAGCGTTATTTGTGTTTGCCGGTCTCCTATGATGAACACTATGTGTATCAGCCACAACGATTTGGGGGTGAAGAGGAAACCAACCCCTTTTTTTACAATGTTTGTAAAGCTACATTGTGTTTGGTATTATTGTTTTTCTGTAACCCTCGTTTATATGCTCGTAAATCCTTTTCGCATATATATTTAATGATGATCACTGTGTGGAGTGTTGTAGTTAGTTATCTTCTCCATGTATTTTATGAATGAGTTTAATATTCACTTGAAGTACGAGACATATAGTTTATATGAGGAAATATCTATTAAATGAATTTTTGATAGGGAATTTCAACTGGTTTGAGGAAAAAGCAATAAACGCGTACTTTTAGAGCAAAGTTTTATGTTTGTTTCGTATACATATATTAAACTGTAAACATTTAAAATTGCTTCTTCAGAATACTTGCTTCAAAATAAATAAATTCGACAAAGCATTTTAAATGTAATGGATTTAAATTCTTAAATTATGAAAAAAGAGATTCGTGTATCAAAAAAAAAGATTTTCTGTATTCTGGGAAATATTATAAATATTACTAGAAAAATAAAATTTCACTTCTGCAATATCGCATCCAATAACATTTTAACCCGCTTTTCCTCACTCAACTTCACAATCATTAATTTTCTTCCCACCAAAAATTGCAGAAACAAGTTGACAAGGTGGTTCGCACACACACATCACACAATATAACGATTTTTATTATAACTACGTCATCAAACAGCACAAATAATGATCAAATCACTCAATCGGAAACATTATTATATTATGAAGTTGATGGCAACAACATAAAGCAACTTTGCAAGTATGTATACAAGTCACATAATATAAAAAACTAAAATGTGCCACACATCCATAAATTATATGGCTCTCCCGTCAGAAGAAGGTGAGTAGGTGTACAACAAACGTATCTACAGGCAGCACGTTATACAAAAGCTTATAATATACAAAAGCAGCTCCCACACCAAACTCTAAAGGGTCCTAATAACTAATAACGGATGACACGTGCCGCGTCACAATAGAAATGCATTAGTTTGGCTGAAGACGTGAAATTGAGGAAGCAATAGCAGAACAAAAGTGCGAAACATCGAATAAAATATTATATGCGAGGGTGGGGGTGTGTGTGTGTTGAGTGACTATGAATGACGCTTGGGGGGGTGGGAAGCAGACATGCGCGTGTTTTAATATTATATTTTTGTGTATCAAAAAAATATCGCAACAAAACAGGACATTGCTGTTAAACTAAATACACTGCAGTATATGTGGCTTAGAGCTTGTAGACTGTGTATGTAATATAGTTGTGCCATCGATGTGGATTGCATGCGATAACTGTTCCATATAATGACAATGTACCAATTTGAAAAAAACACGTTTTATTCACAATGGATAAATGGGCCATTGTTTAATGCGAGGATAGCTAAAATGTATACATACATGTATTTTACGTTAATGGATATGCCCAGACAATTGCAGGCAAATAGAGTGTGGGATATCCTGTAGTTATTAAAAGGTAAATGCAGAAAAATGCTTATGCAATCGATCGTCGTGTAATGGGTGAAAGCAACATTTATAATAAAATGCAGGCGGCTGTTATGACGCCTGACAAAAATGCAGGTAAATTTTTATTTAATTGGGGTTTGTGTACAAAAATTCTTCAAGATTATTTTTTTATATTTTAAATTCATTTACCAAGTTCATAATGCCTTCATCTTTGTCATGCAGAAACACGTTTTGGCACCTTAAAAATGTGCAATTGAATGTATGCCTATGTACGTCCGTGCACTTTCACAACCCGCTTGACCGATTTTTATGAAATTTTGTTGTA
This sequence comes from Sylvicola cinctus, assembly GCA_963854165.1. NCBI lineage: Eukaryota > Metazoa > Arthropoda > Insecta > Diptera > Anisopodidae > Sylvicola > Sylvicola cinctus. The sequence goes on along the minus strand of OY974083.1, from coordinate 26,988,605 downwards.
AAACATTTAAAAAATTACATCGCAGTGAAAGTGTGTGAATTATATACGACTTCTACAATTAAATAAAATTTACTGAGATATGAAGAATGTGACCTTGAAATTTTTGTACAAACTTGTTCCCTTTATTGAGATTAACAAAAATGTAGAATATCAAAATACCCTAGAACAAGGAGTTATGAAATATTTTCATTAAAAAAATTGAAGTATGTTTTCTAATTTTGATCTCGAAATGTTCAGAAACTATATGCATAAGAAAAGTTTCTGAACATTTGGAGATCAAAATTTGAAAATATACTACTCCCTGTGTTACAATAATACTAAAAAATTAAAAAGTAAATATTTAAGATTTCTGAGATATAAAAGTATGACCTTGAATTTTCCGATTTAGACCTTGTTAAATGTTCGTGTAAAAATTCCCGATTATAAAACATTATATATATATGAAAGAATTTTTTTGATATTGTGTAAAGTAGGTGAGATAGAAAAGTGGGGTTTGTCTTTGTCCACCCCCTTTTTTCCCAGAAATTGTAGGGCCCGTTTTAGAGCCCAAGCTTAACAGCACACACAACCTTAACAGCTTTTTGGCAATAACTCGAAGCATTTGTCCTTAAACAAACAGAAATAATTTCTTATTTTTTTCTTTCATGATTTACAAAGAAAAGTTTTATAGAAATCGGTCAAGTAGATATGGCGATGGTAACAGTTTATAAAGTAATTAATACGGAGTGGTATTATGGCGCACGCCGCACAGTGGTTCAAAATGCAGATTACACAACTAAAAATTTGAATGCTTATTCTTTTTTTCACCACTGAAATTCGCGAAAAAAATTGAAATAAAAAAAAATTTATATGCCCTTGGGATCATATATAAATTAAAAAACGAAGGACATCCCTTCCAGTATTTCAGGTGCTTTAAAATCAACAATACTAATATTAATTCTCCATATTAATACGGTTAGGAATTTTTACATATAATTCTCTCTTATAATTTTGAAAATATTTTGCCACATAAGAGGAAAAATGAAAATTGACTTCAAGGTCACAAATTTTTATGACTGAGAAACGCTGCAGGTTTAAAAAAAAATCGTTGTACATATTGTCGATACAAACGAAGAAATATTCTTAAATTTTGCACGATTTACCCATACCCAGTTATTTTGTATTGTTATAAGATCGTTTCATATTTCTTCTTTTCTAGGACTTTCTATTCAAATTTTTTGCTCCTTTTATTTGTACATATAATATATATCAAATTGTCATGTAAATATGTAATACTCTCCTTGTTACAAATTGAAATACAAAAGTGTATTACAGCATTTTGAGACATGCGGTTTCTAGGACGACGGCATGCTTCCAAAAATATGTGCGTACACAACATTCTTCCCACTTTCGTACTCATCAGCTCAGATGTAATAATACATATTTTCTTTAAATTGTTTTCCTCTTGATGTCGTTGATCAATACAATATTTTGTCGTGAATATAAAATATATTTGTCCCATTATTTAATATATTGACAGTCGACATGTATTTGGTGTAAATGTCACAAGAAATAAGTGAGACGCACGTGATGTATTTGCACGTTGGTAATTAAATATTATGAGGCGTGAAAGTATAAACTAAAAATGCACGAAATAAAAAGTGGGAAAGAAAAATATTTAAAACTATGTGGCAGGGAAAGTTACATGAAACTGTGTATATTTTTACATACATTTTTGGAACATTACGAAAAAGGGGTTATTTCATAATTTTCCTTTAGATTTTTACTTTTGAATTTTTCAAAATCTGCACTTTGCAAATGTTAAGTAGAGTAATTAATTATTTTGAAATAAATATCCAACAATAATGGTTTTAAAAAAGTGTTGAAAATACAAAACAATTTCTGAAATAATAAAAAAATGCATTATTTGAGCTAAGATTTTGTAACCAAAAAATTGCGTCACATCCTATCACTTCATTTATACACATTTTAACGAACGATGTAGTTTTCACATTAAATTAATGTGATGCAAGTCTTTGTGCGATAAGAATCATTTATGGGATTCCAGATAATACCTTCATTTAGTAGCCAATTAAATTAATTCAAAAAACATCTCCCTCATTGTCATGGCTTCACCCCTTTTTGAATTTAATTTAGCAACCCTTCTGCAGCATCTAACTAAATACTCGTGTTCTCGGCTCTCGCACTGGCAAAAAAAATCGGCTTTAAATACCGCATACAGTGAAGGCTCTAAAACAACTTCCTTTCATTTCTTCTCAACCCCATTCCGTTTTACCAATGAAGAATAATTATCACATAAATCAAGGCATTAACTCAGTTGGATATTCGTATGTATACGAACGTTAATGAAATAATTATTATGCATAATATGATGACAAACGAGGTGACATTTATCCATTTTATGTACAGGCTCTTTTTTATTTATTATTATCTTAAAATTCAAATAATAGAAATTAAATACAAAAATAACAAACTGTTCATACGAGAGGTATCTATTTAATTGTAGCAAATATTTAAATTATTGCGTTGACAGATTGAACTCAATTAAACATTTAAAAATATTCTTTAATTGCAATTTTGATCTTTTCGTGGATATACTGAAAACTTATAAGGATGTACATTTGTAAAATTAACAAAATTGAATTGAGTAGAAATTTTAATCTAAAATGAAATTGAAGCCAAAATAACATATTTAAATTTCATTGAAATCCATTCTGTATAGATTCCGGGAAAAAATGTTGACGAGCATGTAAGTACATAATTTTTAAGACCATGTTTTTGAAGGCATGGCGTATAAAACGTGTTTGGCATCATTAATTTTTTTACATATTGCACAAGGAAAACCCAATGTTAAGGTATGGCCTTAATAAGATAATATATATTTAATGATTAATCCCTTTGTTTTTGATCTCTTAATTACGTACTTTGTTCAAATTATTTGTCCCTTTCATACACCAAATGTCATACATGGAGGAAAATTTACTGTAGGTATGTCATTCTTTTTATCAACGATGCACACGCTTTCGTCATGAGCGGATTATTTTTTTTTTGGACAAATCTGATAAGGACACACGTACAAAAGGTCCTGCTCGAATTTGCTTCTTCAGTAACATATAGTCCTATGTTGCATAGATTTTATACGTACACTTTGTATAGATAAAATACATCAATGTTTTTTATCCCTTCTCGTGAACATAATCAGCGTAATTATATCATTTCATTTCCTTCCAGTTCACCATTCGGGCGATTCCTTTTGAATACGTTGAAATCTCATTTGACAGACTTATGTAGAACTTAGCTTCCTTGTATACATTGGAGTATGCAAGGCAGTAGGACCATAATAGTTATTAGATTTTTTTTTTTTGTTCACTTGTTCATGTATCTTTATACTATTTTATATGCGAACATATCAGATGAAGATCTTAAATAAATGAATTGATAAGAAGGAATGGATGTGTTTAGTGACAGACTTCCACAATATAATATATACATGTACATTGTACATAATACACATTCATCCCATTGTCACTTTGGTCCATCGTCATGTAGAATTGTATATTGTGTATATAAAGTGGTAAAACACCCCTCCGGAATGTGTCAGACTTGAATGTTTTAGGGGGGACCTAAACAGGAAAAGCTTGGGAAAAAGCGGAATTATTTTTCATTTTCTTTGTGCATGTGAAAGGCGTGGCCACGACCGCGACGCAACGCTATATGTTGCTGTAGTTATGTCCCCAAAAAGTGTACTCCGCGTACATAGGAACAGCCGTAATGGATTTTTTGAATAAATAATGAGGATAATTTGTGGGTGTCTGAAGAAGTTTAAATGCAAATTTCCTGATTTTTAAATTGATTTAAGCATTATATTGTATAAGGGGTTAACATAAACTACGAACTACGATTTAATGCCATTAAGCCTCTAATAGCCTCCTCTGAAAAACATTTACAAAAAGGATCGATAAATATTTAAGCTGACGCAATAAGTAAAATATTAAAAATTTAATACGTCTATATAAACTGTGGTCTGTAAATTGGAAAATTTTCGGCATTTCCCATACTACAACATATTATACCAAAATGTTTTATTTTAAGTATAACTAATGAATATAAGTTACTAATTCCTTTCAAGAAGCTGAAAACGACTGCAAAATCCTACACATATCAGAACATTCATTGCTTCCCAAAATTAATGCGATTAAATAAATAAAATATCAGACTCAAAGGAAATGAAATAACAAATCAGCTTATCTCATATTAAAATGGCAACAGAAGCGATCGTTTACGAATTATTTCCTCTTTGGCAATACGAACGTGTACGAGCGTATACCTCCCCAATTTCATTTCAATTCTCACCCTCGTGTCTTGTGTAATATATGCGGCAGACCCACTCCATGTTCATCATTCTCAATTATTTGAGATTAAAGCAATAGTTGAAAACGATCTGACGATGGTAAAAAAAAACATTGTACCTACTGGAGTGAAAGGTAATTCCCCTGCAGGGTATTCAAAGTTTGGTACCTTTCGTAATATATACATCGAGATTTGTCTGTGTAAGTTGACAAAATTGTCTCTTTGTAGTTGAGCTGGTAATCAATTCAGAAATCAATATAATTGTGTTTTGAGTTTTATTGCTGTGTTTTAGAAGTGTTGCAATTTCCAAATACATTTTAACTTAAAAAATTAAACTATTCCTTCCTTGAAATTCCAATTATTTCTGAGATATTTATTACCACAGAATATTCTTAATAAATGTGTGTAATGTGTATGTACGACGTCCCGGACGATTTCTTAGAAATTAACTACTGGAAGATCGAAGAATACTTTATTCTTATTTTATTGCTTTATTTTTTTTTTAATTTAAAGTTCAGCCCTCTCAATGTTAAGTTAGGGTAAATTTTTTTTCAAACAAAGATAACCGATTTTTTTTTATATAGAATTATGTTTTACTTTACTCTCCGCGGTATTAAAACGTGTACTTCTGCATCATTACATCACAACTATAATTTATATAAATAGGGAGTATGCAGTATGCAGCTTTCATGATAATTTTTTTTAAATTAACAATTAAAGAAAGATCATAAAAATATTGCAGCTAAAGCTAGCAATAATAAGTACTTATTTTCTTGGAAAAATATAAAACAGAGTTTACGTTCGAGTCTGCGACCATTACATATATCATACATAAATATCACGTGGCTTACCTTCCAACGTATTCCTCTGGATATGGTATGATGTAACCTTCGGGACTGGGACGTGGTGTTTTTCCTACCCAGAAAAAAGCGTCTGGGCCAGTGCCATCGTATGCGAAACTCTTTACAAACAATGTCGTCTCGTCTATTGCATATACTGAGCCCTATTAAAAAGGACAATATAATTAATTAAATGTTTAAATATATTCATAACTGTACAAAAATTATAAGTTTAAGTCTATTTTTGTCCATGGAGAATATTATTAAGGTAATTCATTGTTTTAACTTATTTATCATAAGAATATCATCGTAGAAAAATAATTTATTGAAAAAACTTCAAAAAATTACTATTATAATGTCAAGAATTTTTTAAAGTAATTATAAAGTGACATGAATTCAATTTTTGAAACCACATATTAGTTATTTATAAGAAATGTTAAACGAAATAAAAATTCTAGCGACAATTTTTAAATAATGATGTACTATACCTTTATTCCATGTGCAAATTGTGTAAAATGACCAATTGATCGTCCAAAGTATGGTTCATGTGGTGCAGAACCTTTTGCTGTTGCTGTAAAAATAAAACAAAATAAATAAAAAATAAAATTAATATATTTTAATTTAGGTTAAAGTTTATAACCATTTTACTTCATCCCAATTAGTATACAATTGAAAGCAGATTTGTGTCAATTCAAAACATCAATACTTTATCTCTTTCGGTTTAGTATAACATTTTCAACATAAAACAATTAAATTTACTCAGTGACCCAATAATTTTATTAATTGAATTTTTTTTGATCGCCGAGAATTGGGAAAATACTCACCATGTAGTCGAATATTACTTGGCAACACCAGCAGATTTTAATATTATTATTTATTACGACAAAAACCCAGAAAGCACAGAACCATGATGATTACAAAACAAAATAAAAAAAATGTTCAAATTTTTGCTCGGAAACTACTAGACCGTTTTGCATAAAATTTTGATGTGTAGAATTAAATTAAATTTTTGTTATACGATATTGTTTTTGATTTTTTTTAAACGGCGCATAAAAGCATTTTGAAAATAATTACATTTTCTGTTCACACCCTTAAATTAAATTTACATCACAAAAATCTTAAATATATCTGACAACTTTCTTGTCAAAAATATATTTTTCTTAAAGAGGGAAAATTTAATTAGAAATATAATTATAAAGGCACGATTGATTAATAAAAATTGAATGAAATAAAAATGCAACGTATTTTTCACTCATATTATCCAGTATAGACACATTTAGATATACGAAAACGCTTTAGCATTAAATCTCACATACTTCCACAAACAAGATTCCCCTAATCAGCAAAACACAATTCACATTTTCTGCACTAGTCAGCAAAACAAATCGTACAACAATGCGGCACCAAATTAAATCAAAAATCATGCACCAGACAGTTTATTTGACAATTATTTTAATGGACTCCCTTACCCTAGCCATTTCGAATTCAATGCGAATGCAATGAATTTTCCCATATTTTACTAGTACTATGTACCTTCCTTCTCTCTGCTAGTACACATAATATCCTAGTTGATGTCGCTCCATTACCATTTCACAAATGCTGAACTCTAATTTTTATTGTGTGTTTAATTGTTTCGTAAGTCCTTTCTACAAACGTATATTCCATCTATTCATAATGCCTGCTTGATGTTGGAGGCGGTTGGTGATTGCAATTTCTTTATCATAATAATATTTTCATTGAATTCGCTGAGCAGGAAGCTTTTGAGTAATATAAGTGCGCTGTGTATTTCGAATGTGGTTACTGCGTAAATTAATTTGTCAGTTGCAAGACATTTTTCTTGTGCACTTGAGGAATTGATTTTTCATATTTATTTTGGAATCAATAGATAACATGTTTGCGACACAATACACTGTACAATGAATTATGTATACACAAAAAAAACATAATTAATAACATTATACGTATTGGAGGTGTATTTGTTTTTATTTGAGCAACCACTTGTAATTTTCCAACCAAAAAATTTTACGATTAAGCAATTTGATGGCATTAAATCAGAAACGCATTATATACAATTTATCACAAAGAGCATAATGTTTTTCAGCAATTAGAGTTTTCCCATTAAATTAAGCCACATAGTCACCATTAGTCGAATTTAGTCTCATTAACCCTCACACATCCTTCGCAACAACACCCTCAATAGTCGTACCACCCCTTTTTGATATTCAAGCAACGAGTAAATGTGGAACATTTTCCTTGCAGTAATATTCCATTGACAATTAGTATTCGTGTTTCATTCAATGCAACATACATTAAAGTTATTATGTGGCCAAGAAGTTTTTTTAGGAAACTATTTCATTTAAAAAATTTATGAAATGCAAAATATAAAAAATATTTTTTTTTTTTTTTTTTTAAGGAAAAATAAAATTTGTGCTAGATATTATAGAATGTCTAGCCTCTAGAGATTAATAAATAAATGTCGTTGAAGTTTCGCATATCAGTTGCATGAAGAATTTTAATTAAATTATAAAGCTCACAGTTTTAATAAATTATGTTACGTCTTCTTGTTTAGTTATTAAACTCAAACACGGTTGATGTCGTCTATCCGCCTTACATTGAATTCATTAGCAGTAATGAGTGTTGATTGATTGTTATGGAAAATGGAATTTTCATTAAATTTTAATTACAATCCCCCTTTTCTGTATTTAAAAATAGCGTTAAGTAAAATGAAAAGATGTATACATTATTTTGGTTTCATGCCATATGTTTCAGTATATTGCTTTTAGGTAGTTGACTGCATTAATTTCAAAGTAATTAGGAATATAACATTTTTTTATAGACAAAAACTTATTTGGTCAAATTAAATAAATATAAAACAAAACATAAAATATGGTAAACAATCTTTTGAGATGAATTTAAATATTAGTGTGCTTTAACAATGCGAAATATAGTTAGTGTTAGTGCTCAGTAATTGCTATAAGGTATGCCCTGTAGTTAATTCAATCCATCGCATGCAAATAATCTGACTAGTCAACCTCACATAACCTTTTAATCTCACTAGGTCCGCCTTGCAGTTTAATTGTATTAATAATTTAATTAACTATCTAGTTCCATTGTGGGTGGAAGCAATGATTTAATGGATGTTGCAATGAATAATTTATTTTTCTTTTGCTTAAACGGGATTACTGCTCTTGTTTTGTATTCTTTTGCATATAATTAACATATTTTATTCTATCCCCAATTTTTCACTTTAGGAAATTTTAATCTCTTTTTCTATTTTTATTAAATATAAATAAGTAATTTGCTTGATTAAAAAGGTGACTGATAAACATAGTTCAACTATACATGAGCGATTATCAAACCACAAAAACATTTTACCCCATCATTGGTCATTCTCAGTTACGAGTCCAAGGACTTTGTCCAACAAAACAAATATTATCGTAATTGCATATCCACATACGTCTTCCTCAATTCTTAAATCAAATATGGATTCAGAGACAACATCAACAAAATAAATGTCATCAATTTCTCATCGTCAGATGCTCTATGCCCATAATATTCATATACAATGTCTTCACTCTGGATGTCGTGTTTATTTGAATTAGATGGCGAGCAATATGATTCAATATATTACGAATGAGTAGGGGGTAAAATTGGGACGCTGAATCACCACTCTTGCTGCTGAAAACATAAATGTCAAATCACTGTCATAATCACAATGAAACAGGACGCCAAATAAAGATAAAAGTTTTATCACGAGGGTGGCATGACCTCACAACTTTTGTGCTTTAGTTTATTCCCTAAATTTACTGTATACACGTTTATGTGATCAAATAGGATATGACATCCATTATGGAAGAGAATTCAAGGTTTTTTTGTGTCTGCTCTTGGTTTTCATCTTCATTTTGTCAGTAGAAAAATTAATACAAGTTCAAAAAGTTAATTTAAGGTGCTTAAGTAATAAATCGTGTGTCGGACGATTACCGTACATTTCCTATTGATTTTTAATTGATTTTTCAAGGGCATACTCAAACTCATTTTTGATTTTAAAGAGCTTAAATTTTGATAATATAAATTGACAAATCTTTAAAAATGCTGGTTGGAATTTAATACTCTCAAAATCATTTTTTTTAAAAATATTTATTTTTTAAAATCAAAAATTCAAGGCCTCTTATAACTTAAGTACGTTGGAAACCATGCATTTGCTTTTTAAATTTTCATACTAAAATACATTGCCATATTAATATTTCAAGTTCACCTTTTTAAATTTGCCACTCGCAAACGCATACATTTTATGAAACCTTTCATGAATAAGTTTATTATTAATAACTATAACTATAACTTTTAGTTAACGGATTTAGTAATTCGGAGTCTATTCCGCAATTCGCAGTGACATAACATTTTGTGTCGAGTACCTGCTTAATGCAGGATTTAAGTTTAGTCAGGCATAAAAAAAAAAAATATTAATCACAATTCATCTGAAAATATTAAATGCAAGTTGGCACAAGACACGGCCACAAAGCGTATAATATGCTCAATGGGAGGTGGAACCATGCGAAGGGAACCACATTGTAAGGAAATCTTTAGAAAATCTTTAGAAAATCCACTCTTTATCTGCGTTTAAATCCTTCAGCTTTGAGTATTCGCTCTACTTCCTGTCTCGTTGTACACAGACTTTCAATACATCTTTCAAGCTTCTACATATATTATGTATATGAAACGGTTTCCTTGATACTTTAAATTGTCACAATATATGGGTATTACAACATTAAATCTATGAGGAAAAAATTAGAAAATATAAACGAGTAATACTACGACACTAGTCTTAGGTAAACATACCAATTGACTACTGGTATAAAATATAAATGCACAATGCATATTCTTGAAATAAAACAAAAATTGCAACAATCCATCCTTTGCTTGCTCACGTGAGCCCGCAATGTACACATATTATTTGAAACGATATAAAGTGATATTGTGTTGATTTTCCACTGGATTGATATGAATCGGAGTGGTGAAAGAAATCAAAATAGGAAAATAGGAAGCAAGGAGAAAAAAATCGATCAATAAATATTTGACGAGGCGCATCACGTTGGGGATGAAGCTGAAGGGTGTAGCGTAACTCTTGAAGCTTTAAATATGTTTGTGTGTGTGTGTACTTGGAACCTGTAGAAAGATTTTCTCTCTTAGCAAGTAACCTGTCTCTACATTTGAGTCTGCACTTATTCGTATAGGGAAATGTTTGGCAATGGCTCAAATGAGAATCGTGAGGATTTTCAAAACGACCTGGCAAAACAAACATCTTTTTGGCGTATCAATTTCGCAGTTATATGCAATTTCGAACTGGATGAATGATCTTAAATGACATATATTATATGTTGAAAGTTGTATTTATTGTGAAATTAGGTCACAGCAGTCAATATACTATTTAAAAGCAGTTTCTATAGGATCTTTATTCTGAAGCAAAATGGTTTAATTTTTGTTGTTTTTGTTTCATTATACAAAAAATCACTTTTAAAATTAAAATCTGTGTTGAAATCGTTCTACAAAGTGCAATGTACATTCGTCAGATTAGTTACAGGACTCAGGGGTATACAAGACCTGTGGCACTACCATGAAGCAGTATTTGTGTTAACGATTCACCCACTTGTTATCTCATCTGCTTTTCATTTTATGGTGAAATATTTGCTTAGCCTACGATTAAATGTTTACTTATCCTGCCAAATTATTCCAAAATAATCGGAAAGGGATTCAATACAGACTGGTTGAGACTGTGAGCATTAAGTCGGTAATTATTGAGCATCTCGCACACAAGAATGGGGTTGAGAACTTGAAATGTTGGCAAACAAACACAATGTTTATCATTGAAATGCGTTTTATTGTACACAATATTATTAAACATTAAAGGTATTAGTAGGCAACATAGAAGGGCGATTTAATTCTTATTTAATTGCATTTTTTACAAATGATTTTTTGTATTTTCTTAACATTTTAATAAAAAAAAATTGTCAGTGAATTATTCGCATTATGTATTTTAATATTTGTCATTTCAAATGCTCAATTTATAAATTAACAAAAATGGTCTTTTATAAATCGTCCTAAAAGGCATTTGTTGTAATTGCCTTCATATACGTGATAAAAAATGGGCATTTCCAATGCTGAATACCATGTGTCATGGGTGTCTATAAATAACGTTTCATTCCACCCTTTTTCGATTCGCATTTCGCACACACACACACACACCCGCTGCATATAGAAGCAAACCATTTCGAATGCGTTCCGTTTCATTTGAAAATGTAATCTCAATGATTGCCTTCCTGTACGGCCTTTTAGCCACTTTTTATGTTTCTTTTTTTGCAATAGCTCCCTCACTAAAGTTTTTTTTTTTTAAAAGAAAAAACACCGCAAGGTTGTAAATAAATCAACTGTCAAATCAAATCACAAGACGGAACCATTCGGCCGAGCACCACGTATACGTTGTGGTGTATTAGTTAATAAAAGCAGTTTAGACAAAATGACAAAAGGAAATATGATGATGCGAAAGGGATATGGGAGGTGCAATCAATTTCAACAAAAAATGTTTCTAGAAATGAGGTGGACAAGAAATCAATTTATTTAATGTGCACTGAAGAATGGCGCTTACATTTAATGTATGGGAGTTGTTTAATCCAAACCACTTTCGGTAGAATAGCTAGGGATGTTATAGACTGTGACATTGCAATTCGTATTGTGGAGTCACAAAAAACAATCACTTTAATTTTAAAATTTTAACTTTGATTTTTGGTGATTCGTTATAAAAGGAAAATTATGCTTTTATTAAACATATTTAATATTGTCCAGAAGTAGACATTGACCGAAAAAATTTAAAGTATCACAACTGTGAAAACGTGAGGCAAAACCGAATTGTAGAATATAACTTTACATTAAGCACACGTAATTGTTCTTTAAAAATAACTGTATCTAAAATTTTGACCACCCTTAATTTTCACCCACGTTAAACCACAGGCAATGCAATAACTTATAGGACTTAAAATTTATAAAATATAGGGCTTCAATTTCGTTGCAATACGCTGTATTATATGTTATGTCGGCGCAATGCAAGCGCACACGCACTAATTTCCGCACTATCTTGTTCACAGTTGAACACTTCATTCCATCTCATAATCATCCTTATTTTATGTATTCCCATATACCTACACGTTCGTCGTTCATACGTTCCAAAGTACATGTACATTTTAAAAGTATAAAAATAATATAATATTTGATTGCACCCCCTATTGCTGTAGTTGTCTTCCCACAAAAACATCATCCCCTTCACGCTACTGTGCAGCAGCAGCAGCTTTCATTATTAGTGCTGCATAGTGCACACACATTTTGCTGGTACGGCAAACGGAGAGATCTAAACAGGGGAGTGTGAGCGGAGAACAAAAATGCGAAACGTTTTGTTGTCACGGTGAGAGGGTGCCAAGGGGTGGTGGAGAGGGTGAACTCAAGAGGAATAACTGCTTATCTGGAATGAAGATGTGATGCGGTGTTTTGGTGAAACCGTGAAAATAGTTGGCATGCCAATAAAACGCCAACCCCGCATTGTTGCTTGTCAGCAATTCCGCAAATAAGGTTGTTTATTGGTTAGCAATGCTCTATGGGAAGTAATGAAATATTTAGTGGCAATCGTTAGTGATAATTATCTACTAGTTGGCAGTCATTTATTTAGTGCGAAGATGATTAAAGGTGTAGGATACGCAGTTGCCTATTTTCTATAATTTATATGTTTATTGGAAATATTAAATATTTGTGTTTTAGTTTATTTTGTAGTGCTGATTTGCCTATGGGGGGGCTGTCGTTATTTAAGAGAAGAGTTGGAGAAAAAAGTATATGCATATCGTCGTCTTGTAATAACAAATAAAATGAATAATTTTTCTTTTATCCTATGTCCTAAACTTGTTTTGATAAAATAAATGCTTCTGCATTTTGATGAATTGTAAATTAATCAATTTTTTGCAATATTTTTAAATGGAGAAATTTATTGTTTACCAGCTTCAAAATTATTTATTAAAATCTTTTTTTTCTTTGTTCTTCAGGACATAATGAGGAAACGAAAATCAATTGAAATAATGATTTTTTTGTAATCAAAGCTTACAATTTAACTAATTAAGCTCACACAATACTATTTCTTATGAACTTTTTGGTAGAAATTTTATCAATTTCCAATAGACCGGGAACTTCAACATTTCTTAAAGATTCTCACCATTCAACTATCATTGTACTATATACAATGCAAAATTGACTAATGTTCATCGTAGAACGTTGTTTCCCAACTCGTAATTATCGACAGGTAACAGGTTTTTGCTTTGTAGCTATTTTTTTCAATTAGCACATCTTATCGCTTTAATTTTACATATAATATTATTTATTCTCAGACTCTTTAATGTATTACAAAACACTTTACGGCAGAAAAAGCCACATGAAAGTCAGAATACTTTAACATACAAACATATGAAAATATACCTTGGCCAGATACTTATTTTCAACAAAGTGTGGATTCTGATATAACGAGAAAACACTTGATGTGACCTTGAAAAGAAAAATTTTTGATCTTGAATTTTGTCAAAAAGTAATTCATCTTAATACACAATACATATTTCCGATGTTTTTGGAATTTAAAGTTATAAAAAACGGATATGAGCAATTAAAGTAAATGAAATGTGAATTACGTGTCTAAGTTGTAAGTGTGAAAAAGCGCACATTTGGACAATTATTTTGACTTTGAAAAATATGACTTTGAAAAAATAAAATATTTTACCCATTCAAAATAGCAATAAAAAGGAACGGAATTTTTTTGGAATCAGTTAATTAGTGTTAAAACGAGATTCAGCACCATTAGAATTCTACAAAACGTATTCTTATACATAGGAAATAGAATGAGAATTTATATGCTTAAAAGTAGGTATGTACAAATGTATATAGTATACACTTAATAAAAAATCTAAAAATATTCCATTACTGGTGTTATGAAGAAAAAAACGAAACCAGAAATTATACAATAGAAGAAAACAAGGCAATAAAAATAACACGCTTCTTTATTCCAAAAACTTGAACAGACTCTTTGGCGCATAGCTTTACTTCAAATGGTGTGCACGTCTTGTATCAACTATCGTGTGAGGTGTTTGTTCGTGACCTTCAAAAAGTTACAAGCATCACCAAAATGAACAAAGAAATTAAGCGAATTTCTACCTGTTTATTATTAACCAAATTTAAAGATTTGTATGCTAAGTCCTAGGATGTTAACCATAATATACTCGTAGTGATAAAACAAGTTTGATTCTAAAAATTTTAAGATTTAACAAAAAACAGGGAAAGGTGGTTATTTTTTTTGAAAAATTTTAATGGTGTTTACTTATTCTAAAGGCGTTATTATCTAACAGGTACTTTTCAAATTAAATTGTTAATTAGTATTAACTACTATAACTGAAAATCACATATCTCATAAAAAATTACTAATACTCGTATAATATATTTACTACCATACATTGACAAAAAAAACATTATTTTTCTGGGGCACCTTTGTCTCTCTATGCGAAATGCATTCAAGCGGAATATATGAATATACTAACAAAAGTGATAGACCAGTCTCGACTCTCGCACATCCATTAACTTTGATGGATTTCCTTTTGATTTACTCCCCCCGTTTCTGTCAACCTCAACCCCTACACCCTCTGAAATGTATACAGACACACGCGTTACCCACTCTCCTAAAAATCATGTCGATTTGTTCACCCTTTTGTGCTTGTTGAATTTAATGGCAAGCCAGCGTTGAAAGGGTTTTTATTCTTTGCATTGAGAATCGTTTACGCACGCAAAACCACTGAAAATGTGTTGAGAATGTGCTGATGTGCAATTGATTTTATGCATCTCTTTTTTGTGCCAATAAATTTTTAATCATTTTAAATGGTTTCTTGGCATTGTTTTTTTTAATGCAATTTATTATGAAATAAATTAACAATCAATGAGTTATTTTATTTTTTGTTAAAACAATCATTTCAATGATTTTAATTTTGAGTAATGCAATTGCATAATACGAAAACACAAAAAGTATACTTTTCAGACTTCAGCCATATAAAGAATAAAATTAAAGCCATAAAGAAGAAATAAAATGTATAAAGTGACCAAAATATGAAAACACATTTTCCACGTATTGCATTCAGAAGCCCCGAAGAACAAACAATTACTTTTTTCCCACATTCACAAAGCATTGATTGTGTGGCTGAGTTTTCATTTTTACGATTTGCACACGCTAAATGTGTTTCAGTTTGATAAGTAAGACCAAGGCAGAACAATATTTTGTATGTAGGTGCAATAATGATTGGTGTGACCCACTTCTGCCATCAGTGTATGGAAGTGTGCCTCAACGGTGAAGTGATTGTTCACATCAGAGTTCACGTCAGAAAGAAATTTCAACGTGTTACTTGAACCAGTTTGAAAAATTAAAAAGAACTTTGTGGACTTAACGCACAACAAAATAAAAAACAATGAAGGCTCTTATTTATAATTTTAAATTGCGTATTTTAAGCGACGATTGCGCCTTTCATGGAGACTCCAACTGGTTAATAACTTAGAAGTTTCGCGCAAAATTATTGAAATTTATAACACGGCAATAATTGTAATAAATTGAACATAATTTAATCAAGCATATAAATATGTGGAAAGCCTTGCAAATTTTATTTACTTTGAGTGACCTAAAAATTAAACATTTCAATGTCAAAGTATTATTAAAATAAAGATTACTTTTATTATTGTATTTGCATTTTTATAATAATGTTGGTTTTATAATTAAACATTTTATAAAACTGTAAATGGAATGGCCACAAAATTTCATGCACATTTCTGTCAACATATTGGAACTAACATAGGCGTATTTAAAACACGAACATAAACCGCGAAAAAAAATCACGGATTATGAAAAAAATAACTTATTCCAAAAATTATTGCGGGAATTAATTTGTACGTGTTCGTTTAGTAAAAGAAACACACTACGTTAGATAAAAAAAAAATTCAAAAGAAACAAAAAGCGGAAATTGAATAATCTAAAAAAATTGTAAATTTCTGACGATTGCATTTAAATCTTTATATTTAAGGCGCAAAATTAACTGTAAAAATCTCGAGAAAAGTCACTAATTTAAAAAATTATTGCAGGAATCAACCTAAACGTATTTGTGGCAGCGGGAACATATTTGTCAGTGTTTGATTACTAAAAATCACCTCGCGAAAAATTCCACGGTCCGCATATCACAAGATATGACCTCACAAATCACAGTAGTCAGTACACCCTAATGTGAGCAATAAAAATAATATTCTTTAATAACTTCCTTTTAAAATCTTTTAATATTTATGTAATTAACTTTACAAAATTCCTAAATTGTAATTGGGATCTACCTACATACCTATACATCCTGCAAAAAAAAAAAAACTGCATAAATTAAAATCACATTCCGCGCCTTTAAAGAAAACCACATTACATCACCAGCGTACTAGATGATGTAATCAAATAAATCAGAAAAGTGCTCATGGTTACGGCTTACGAATAACTAAGAATTAATTGCTAAATATCTTTTTATTTTTTTGTTAAATTAAATACTGTAATTAATATTCTTAATATTGAGCATAAAAGCCTTGATTTTAAGTTGTTATAAATAAAATTGGCCATAATCTTTTTTTTTACCTTAAGCTGAGTACGCTGATGAAAAGCACAACATTTTTCAATATTAAATGTAGGGACTTTATGTCAAGTATTCGTCAAGTAATTGTTTTTGTAGAACATTTTGGCAGTAAGATTTTTATATGTAAGTGTAAAATCAATGCATTTAATTTTTAACAAATTGAATAATGCAAACTAGAACCCAAAATCGTTCTTGTTAAAAAAAAAATTTTAAGTACTTTTTTTTTAACATACCCAAAAATTCTTCTAAATATGTTTGAACAATAATAGTTCACTTTGAGTACAAAACCTCCCAATTTTTTTTTTCCTGCATTCATAATAGCACACATTTGAATTTCTTATATTTTCGTTAAATGCTAAACCATATTAAAACTCACCAAAATTGATGAAAAATGTGACGAGAATGAGTCCGGCAAAGTGGAGACAATCCCTGACGGTGACAGGAGCACGGATGCGCCTGCGACAGTGACGGCGTTGCTTGATCGTTGTGGTTGCTGCGGCGGTGGGTGTTGGGGTGAGCGAACTGCTACGAATGGTGGTGGGCGGTTGGGCTGCAGGTATTGTAACCATCATGGCGTCGACTGCTGGTATCCAATTTTCAAAATGGCCACCATTCAATGATATTGTATCCGTATATCGTGTGTTATATATCCTTTATCAGTAATTTCACTTTTAATCTATTATATACTCAATTTTGTTGCATATAATTTCACTTGAATGATAATTTTTTTATTATAATTACTGATTTTAATATTTACTCAGACACAAATTAAGATTTTTTTTTGTAAATTTAAAACTCCTCAAATGACTCCCCCACACAACACACACTCACACACAACACACCGCAAAATTTGTCAAAAATAATAATTTAAATGAAAAACATAAATAATTAAAATAAATGGTCGCTTTTAATTAACATCAATGTTTTTTCTCAATTTTTAGCGCACCTTAACTGTTGGTAAAAACTATAATGTAAAAATCACGTGCACTTTGAACGCACTTAGCTATCGCTCGTCAGGGAATTCAGTCTCGGACTGAAGAGCTGCTGTTCACCAATTTTCAGGCAAGGCCTTGTATATGACGATGAGAGCAGCATCCCACCACTGCGTTGAGGTTATATCAGTGCGCATGAGCTTTCTTAACAATCCACCAGCCAATGGATTATAGTATGGGTATTTGGTGCTCCACATTCGTGTGTGTATGGTTTTGGGGGGAATGGGGAATGCGGGGACCGATACAGTTCACTTTTGTGTGAGAGCTTTACTGTTGCTGCAGTACGCAAGCTACCATGAGCATTTTGTGTGAGAATATGAGGGTTTGCCGGTTAAAAGAAGAAAAATAAAACAACAATGATCTTACGTTACACATATTGTGCGTAATATGGCGGCAAGATTTTATTTAGGACACTTTTGTTAATTTTTTTTTTGTTGAAATTTGCGGCTTTTGTGAAATTTTGGAGTAACTTTTTTAGTTTCATTTTATGAAAAGAAGGACTCATACACATTTTTAAATCATATTATACTATTTATTATCTTGAAATGTAAAGAATTTAATTCTCATGACAAGAGTTCGTGCGATGAAAGGCGCGTGACTTTCCAATTTTTGGAAAAGGTCGCAGTACAATTTCATCAGAATTCTTATGGAGATGCGAGGAAATGTGCACGCATTTGCCGTTAATGTGCACAGACATTTTTTTTTTTTTTATATTCTCGTACTATAAGGCCAGTAAAGTGTTTTAAATTGATATGCAAAACGAACAGCTTACACAATCAGTAAATGCAGAGAAAGTTGATTAACGAATGAACGGAAGGTATAAGAAATGGGCAACGCGTGATATGCATTCTAAAACACAATCATCATATTACCTCAATTTTTGAATTAACACTCGCAACGTTTTAAAAATTTTGAACAGAATTGAGCAAGTGACTTTTGTTGTTTGTGTACTTAATAGGTTTTCATATTATTTAAAAGAATCTTGTCAGGTTCAATTAAATAATTTTTGTTTTAAATCCGTATTTTATTAGGTACATAGTTTTATTTAATAGGATGTATACGAGTATTATTGTCAATAAAAATGCTTTAAATTTTAATAAATATTTCAAGAGCAGAAATTAAAATTCAAGGTCTTGTATTTTTTCTAAATAATTTTAATCTCTGTTTCAAAAATTTTGGACTACACTTTTGGTTTTAACAAACCTCAGCCTTTCGCTATCATGTCCTCTTAATTTGAAGAAAAACCTTATTATTTTTTCAAATTTTAATTTTCTTAAATTCAACTATCATAATATGTAGTTGTTTATTTTACCCAATGCGGAAAAGTAGTGTTACTAAAAATTTAGTGACTACAAAGACTAGAAGCTGCCTTAAATTTAAAGAATAACTTTAGTTTTATTTATTGTGTCGTCTATAGTGGAATATTAAGCACACAACAAGTTTTGTAAAAGCACAAACAAGTTCAATGAACTAACGACACAACAAACTTAAAACGTTACTTATCTTATACGTATCAACCTAAAATCTCACGATGTGTGTAGATACACTTCAATCTCAGCCGCAAAAGCACAACGTAACTTTTTTTTTTGCTCATTAAACAAACTTTTATAAATCATTTTTATATTTTCAGCACACATCAACGACATAAATCATTCGCAATATTTTTTCGTAGTTCGCATCCCCACTCTTTCAATAACGATACAATTGTACTACAAACACGTTATGTATGTAGGAATTTATGTAATGCAATTATAATCGCTAGCAAAAATTTACGCAACAGGCGCATTTCAATTGACCACACTGAAATGGTTTCCGAATGCAATAGAATGCATACATTGAATGTAAGCTTCATAATGGTACCCCAGAGGTGTTGGGCGTGTATGCCACCATTCCGCTTGTACAGCACATTGCATAATATGCATTTATGAGCAGCCACATTATGTTGGAAAGTTGAAATGACGCTTTCTCCGACTGCGTTGACATATTGTGAAGTGAACTGCAGTGTATGGATAACTAATTGCAAAAACGACGGAAATTAAAGTAAATCAAGTCGCACACACATTTATTATTTATTTCTCTCTAATATAATATGGTAATTTTTGCAGTCAACTAAACATACACTGAACTTAGTTGTACCACATCTATTTTGATTGAAGTTAATATGTTGCTGTGAATCTGTGACTTGTGTTAGTACAGTCACGAAAGCATCAGAACATTTTGTGTAAACTGTAAAGTAGGTTATATTTTGTTTCTTCATTGTTTGGCGGAGAAATGTTGTTGCTCTGGAAGTATCTTCATATATATTATGTTGGTTGTGGAGCATTCAATTGTAAAATATGCGGGTTGAGGTGTTTTTTTTTTAATTCCATTGTTTATTGCGTATATTGTACCGGTGGTTTTACTAAATGTTACGATGTTTTTTTCTAAGCTACATTCTACGAAAGAATTTTTTGTTTTTTTTATTTTTAACCCTAAAAATACCCATATTGGCAAGCATTGATGCACACGCACACTTTTGTAAGTTTTGAAATGTTTAATTTTATTAAATGCAAAATTTTCTTACGGTGATTTTTTAAACTCAATAATTACTTTACCGTTTAAGTCTTAACTTAACTGGAAGCTATATGTTTCACATTTTTATTATTAATTAAAAAAACAAATAAGAAATGGACTTTGTTTTCATGTAGAATTATTAACCGCCACAATTTTACTTTGCTCAATTTATTAGCATTAAAAAACAAAACATTCAATTTTGAGTAATAATTAATGAGTATTTTCAAAATCAGAATTTTTCACTCATGTTTCGTCTATTCGTAAGAAGGTGGCAGCACATGAAAATAAGCACTCAATCTGTTTTGAATGGCGCAAACTCAAATCACCAGTGGCGAACTAGGAATCAAAATATTGAAAAAATCAGTATTCAAATGAAAATTAAATATTTTTGACATAAAATAGATGCGCAGTGTATTGAAGTTCTCAAAAACTCACATTTTGTAATTACATTTAATGTGAAATCAAAAATTTCAATTATAGCAAATAAATTCTTTTATAAAGTTTAATTTTGCAAACGTCAAACTTTTTAACTCAATTCACCGGTGTTATTTGTGTATTGATTATTTCCGACACAGGAAATATAATAATGGAAAAAATTTTACGTCCTAAATTGTAATGTGATCTAATACAAGAACATTGGGAACAACAACGACTGATTGTGCCGCCACTGAGTTCTTCACCCATGTCATTGCAAATATAAAAAAAACATACAATGAAAGAAATCAATAAACTCAAGCTTGTCTACATGTAATTAATTAAAAAATACATAAAGGATTATTGAATGGAGAACAAAAATCTTTTCGGATTGGCTGCCGTTACCCGCATACCGCCGATTAGTTTTGACTCGATGCGGTTTGTTCACACTGCAGCATTGCAACGAAATGTAAGTTTTATTGATTTGAGACTTGAGTACTTTAAACTGGTGCATAATAATAATTATTATGGTGGTTGAGTGTGATAAAAAAGAACAAGTCGTCTGAATTGAAGCCGACCATCTGGTGCGCGAGTAATATTAGTACAAATTATAATAATCTATTTATAATGTGTTTTAAAATAATAATGGCATGAGAGTTTGTAATGACAGCTTGGCCGTAATTAGTTTTAAAAAAATTTTACAAAGCATTTTACGTATATTTGGAATTAGAAAAAGTGAGAGTGTAATAATTTGCATGTGGGAATATATGTTATTATGTACTCGTAAGTCGTAAACCGTATACGTGAGTATTGAGACTGTTAAGAAACACGTGGGCTTACAAAATAAAAACAAGACATTGATACAGTCTATGAAGCGCGACGCGACGCGAACAACGCACTTGCTAAAATGCGAATTTTGATTTAAAGTGTGTGTGCGTTTTGTATAAGGTTAGTTGCGGACGGGACGTACACATTAAACTTTTTTATTGATCATTTCTTTAGGATTTTTTAGTAGAGTTTCGAATTTTGGGTCAATAAAGGCCTGAAAATAGTCTTCTAATATTTCATCATTATCTAAAATGGTGAATAACTTAAGGCTAAAGGGGTTTATAATTATATTTAAAACTTTACACTTATAGTTGTGACTTGTATATACTATTTGATAAAAATAAGGTAAGGTTTTTTTGTTCTCTTCATCAAAGAGAGATCAAAGAAGATCATTTGACGTAAACAAAGTTAAATTCTGTCTTGTTTTTGGGAATAATTTGTTTAACATTATAATTTATTTTTATGTTTTGTCAACAATTTAAGCGAACAACCATTACGCAATTTTAACTTTAAATGATCTACTCTTTATTCCTAGCAATTTCAGAAGAAATTTCTGTGATTTTTAGTTTAACGTTGAGGTTTGAACCACAATGATCTATCGACTTAAAAACCCAATATAATTATTCAACGGAACAGCTCTTTTGGTTTAAATTTGGCTTTACAATTTATGGTAATTAAAATATGATGAAACTTCCTAATTACCAAATTAAAGATTGACAAATATTGTTCAATATTGAAATTAAAACATTCTCAAACCCCAAAAATAACCGAATGACTTTGAAATAAAATGTATTCACCAAAAATGTGGCACATAAATGAGTTTTTATTAAATGTAGGCTGCTTGTGAGACAAATTCAAAACATATTTTCATTGTGGGCGTTTGTTTGACTAGTATGTCTTGTTCAACAAACACTACCGACTACACAGCGACCGGTCTTGAGTCTTGACTGGGCTGCATAGTCGCGTCTGTAATGCTACAATATGTTTCCGTGCAGGACGCTAAAATTATTATTCTGTGTACATATTTAAATTTAATTTTACAATATGGTCAATATCCCGCTACATGTTACATTCAATAAATAATATTATTTATTATAATAATATGTAGTTTGTAGTCACCTTAAGAAAGCTTTTATTTTTACATTAAAATATACGTGCATGCACAAATTGATCAATTGAACACAGCTAATTTAAATTTTCTTGTCTATAGCATTTGCAAGTTACAAATTGAAAAATTAGTTTCTAATGATTGTTCACATTTAAGTATCTACAAAGCCATGAATTCAATATTAATTATTACACGAAGTTAAAATGTCAACTCTTTTTAAATATCGGCATAATAATTGTATTTATTTTTGAATGTATTACATAACATAACAATAAGATGGAGAGGTGTAGTCCAATTCGGGCGAATTATTGAAAAAGAGAAACGAATTTCAGTTATATCGAGTTAGTTATTCTAATCAATGCTGTAGGGCTTGGCTGCAATCATTTCAATTTAACATTTCCAAGCCCTTTATGGTGACTATATAATTTTTTAATTAAATTGATAGAAGTCTTGTAAAAATGTACAGCCAAGTTTTATTAATATATATTTAAGTTGTATTTAAATAAATGTCTAATAAATAAATCGATTTGCACTGATTTAATGTGCCTGTGTTAATGTGGGAAATATAATTCTAAAGATGTTAATTTAAATTTGATTACAATTAAATAATGAATGAACTTTTATTAAAAACGCCTGAACTTATGTTTTTTTAAATCTTTACTGATTTCAAGGCTAGATTCTGGCGGCTACATTAATTCTTTTTTATTTGAACCAAGCCGCTTGAAAAAAAACTAAAAAAAATTTTGTTAACACATATTTTGGAGCCATAATACTCGTATACACGAATGTTTTGTACAAATTGAAAGATAGCATTGAAATATGCGCTGATATGAGTCCCAAAGATCTAATCTCTTTTTTTCTATTATCTTGTTCAATTGAATATTCAACCATTTCTCATATCAAGTAAACTATTAAATATATATAGTACATATGAGTTTTTCAGTTATTTTGGCCGTTTCATTATATTGTTGTCTGTTGTCAAAATATTTATCAGTATACAATAGAGATATAGCACCATAATCTGTCAAGCATAATACCATGTCTTTAATTTAATGGAATACAAATGAAAATGGCAATTAATATTTCAAAATTATTAATTTAATCCAATTCAATTTGACCAATGAAAGTAACAAAAACCGTTTTTATTAATCAAGCATAAGTTGCTATAATTTCAATTAATTAACTTTACAGATCAAGTTCAAAAGTTTAGGATTTATAAATGCAGCATAATTGTGTATTTTCAGAGAGTGATCAAAAAAAAAAGATATACATCACACAATCCAAGCTTGATTTGTATTAGTGAAGACTTAAAAGTAAACTTAAAGTTATAAATTCTAACAAAACGATCACCACCGAGGCGATTGCATATTATACTGAATAGCGCCCGAATAACTCTCGCGCGACTTGCGCACTGGGCTGAAAACAAGCCAGTTGCTTCGCTCGAGAGAACTGACTATACATCAGTTATCCAATTAACCTTCCGTTGAGCAGGCATGTTTTACGTTTTGTGCCACGAAACAAGTGAATCATAAACTCAAAATAATATCGCTTTGAACACAATAAAAAAACACATTTCAATAGAAATGTTTTAATATTTTCCTGGGCGTATTTGGCGGTGCGATAAAGATTTAGTTGAACCTTGAATATTTGTAAGTTGAAAATGGTTTTTAAATTACGGTATTGATTAAAAAGTGTATTTAGAACCATATTTTGTGTGACGATGTGTGTGCAGTGCGTATTAAATGCAAGCGAAGTGGGTGTTAAAATGAGCAAATAAAAATGAAAAGAAACCTGCAACTACAAAAGTTTTGCGATGAAATTCTCGCTCAAATGAGTCAAAGAACCTGAAGTTTTTAATATAGAATTGCTTAAAATAAAAAGCGATACTGCATGTTCGTGAATTCAAGTACGAATTCCTCATAAACAATTCAGTTCATATATTGTGTTGTATATTTTATTGTTTGTTTATTGTTCACTCACACAAATCCTAATTCTCTTATGTGCCTTATAAAGCAAACGGATTATTTTTTGTGGCACCCGTCACATAGGTTGTATACAATATTGAGGGAAGATAAAGACATAAGTTGCGTGGTATTTCGTTATAAATATGTAAACAGTGCGCCAACATAAATATAAAAAATTGTCCTAATTAAAAGATTACAAATGAACAAATATTATGATCATTTCTAAATTAAAATTGTCTGGATGGTTTAAGCTTTAATTACAATTATACGTTATCTTTAATTCGAAAAAATTTCTCGCCGTTTACAAAATGTTTATTATTAACTTGGAAGCGATATTATGATCTAAACGAAATGACATTCAATGCTTTCGCGCATAATCCATTATGTACACAAACAACAAAAATGTTACAAGCGCGTCTTCCATCTGGCAAATATATTGGCATTGCAAATAAAAAACACACATACATGTATCTGAATATGTTTCTTCAATTCATGAATATAAATCCATGCGTCGATATTCAAACGCAGCTTAAATTTCATTCAATAATGTCAACAGAATTTAAATTTATGTACATAACAATGTCGTGTACGAAAGCATGACAGAGTTGTACAGACGCTTTTTCCTTTAATTAAAAAATGCCGATGTGACTCACGCAATGTGTGTTTTGTATTTTCTCCAACGCATGTGAGTGCGCATTCACAGAAATAAGTAAGTTTTTGGCTTGCAAAATATCAAGCTGGATAATGTGTATTTCTTGTTGACGTAATTATAGAATTGTATTCTCAGTAGACATGCTGTATCGGCAGCATATGTGAAATGAAGGTCAATGAAAGAGCAACGAACCAACCTTTATATAATATATAAATCACATCATTATTTCTGAACCTGACAGTGGCCTGAATTGGAAAAAGTAGGTGAACCACTGATGTGGATCTCTGCGTTGAGAGTAGCATATTTTCTTGAAGATAAAGAGAGTTGCTGCAGTAGCATGTGTGCAACCTATATAAAATAAAATATCCAGTTTTTGCTTCAGACAGTCAAGCATGGATTGAAAATATGCGCGATTGTTTGCAAACATTACTTTGTGGATTGTAATTAGTGATTTTAAATTTAGACTTAAGGTATTTTGTAAAAAAAAACAGGAAAGCGGTGAACAGTTAAATATGAAACAACGGCACAGATAAATAGAAGAATTCTGATTTTGCGTGGTTCATTGAATTTAACGAATTGGAAGTTAAAAATGACTAACATAATTTTTAGTTTTAATTTTATTTATTTTCAATCCACGTTTCAGAATAATTTGGAATCGGTTGCATTCTTGAATCACTTCCTTTACACTTGTGATTCAAACAATTTTCTGTTTACGTGTACCACCGAAAAAAAATTGTTTTGTTTTCATAAACTTTTCTTATCATTTTTATTACGATCATATTTTCTTTGAATTGATAAAGCACATGTGTCAGATAAGGTCATCTATGCAATTACAATTATTTACCGTTGAGACCAGTTAATTCTAAAATCCCTCAGGCTCTTAACTGTCTACTATATACTGAGAAGTTGTAAGCCTTTCAAATTGTAACTTTGCAATAAATCTCTTGTTAAAAAAAAACTCCGGAATATATACAAAAAACAAAATGATTGATAACCATCTATAAAAATTGAGACAACCCCAGATGCCGATCATGCTGGCAGCCCTGCCTTATTCCTTTATATGTTCTACAACATAAATTCGTCTTTTTATTTTACACAGCCACTCACTTCTACAGTACTCGTGCAATACATAATATCAATGACCTCTTTTCCAAATTCTCCCATTCCTCTTTACGCTATTGCATACCATACGAATATATGTAATCGTCTTTGACTTGAGTTCAATTTAGCTTCCACATAAACCAAACGCGCGAGCATGTACAATTGTGTACTAAACGCATGTACACACATAGTCGTGCCACATATAATTACTTAAAAAAATTATGTATACACTTAACTCGCGAGTCGCGAGTCGCGTCACACATACCCGCACTCAAATCACATATATTAACATTCAACAGCGTGTCAAAACACAATGTACGCGTTGTTGGCCGCTGTGCTTCAAAAAGCACATCAAGTAACATATTTTCAAACTTTATTTCAGTACTTTGGGCCAATCTATTTGGCATACATCTCACGTCACAACAGAACCGAGCGCGTAAATCGCACCACAACATAACCGAGCACCATTATACAATGGAGAGTACAACACCGGAACAACAGAAGCAGCTCAACCGTCGCAGTGGTATTCCTGTGTCGAAGTCAAATCGCGCCCAACAGATACGTCGCTTCAGCAGCAAAGGCCACCTTCTTGATGGCTTGGACTACAACACACCCAATGTTAGTCTTAGTGACACAGATGAATTCTTTGCACTCATGGAGGATAAAATCAATCTGAAAGAGGCCAACGAGGTGCTCATCAGCCAACATTGTGCCGAAATGCAAAAGAATCGCGAATTGGAACTGACCAACATGAAGTTGTCACAAGAGTTGGATGTGTTGCGAGCGGAGCACGAACAATTGCGGCAGCAATTCCTTAATGTTCAAGAGTTCACTCAACGACAATTGGCGGATGCAAAATCTCAGGACTCCAAACAATTGCAGCACTTGATGGCTGAGAACTCAAGGTTGGCGGCTATTACCGACGCAATTAAAGCGAAGTTTGAGGCACTTCTGCCGGAGAGACAAGTCGAGGGAAGTGGACAACGAAAAGCTTTGGAAGCTAGCGAAATTGTTGAGACAATTGTCATGGAAATGAGAAACATGAAGCTGCAACTGAGTAGTACAGAGTTGCAGTTGTACGAGGCAAACGAAACTATTGCAGAGCTTTTGGAAAATGTAAGTTTCATTTTTGTAGTTTCAGTTTGGGCATGTCAATTTAAATTATATTCATTTTTTTCTACACAAGTGGCCGTTTATAAAGAAGTTTGGACACGTATTCCGACTAATCATCAAAAATTGTTCGTGTATCCGTCCAGTTAATTAACTCAAAAATCACTTAAAAGAAGTTAAAATTTTAAAATTCATATTAAAAAATTAAACAATGTAAACCAAAATTATTCTTGCATTAAATCAAAATTATTATTGCACAAAATGACGGCACATTTTTTAATACAACAAATTAAATAAATGCGAATTTGTATTGCAGCGACAGCATCCACCAGCACCAACGACAGTCGTCAGTACAGAAGAACTGAAAAAGGAAAACTTAAGTCTGGCAAAAGTGGCTCAGTTGATGACTGAACGAATGAAGGAGAGTGTTGAAACTACAAAGCGTATGGAACAAGCACTGGTGGAATTGCGTCGTGAAAATGAAGCGCTTCACAAGATAGTCAACGCACAGTCAACGAAAGAATCCGCCAACAAAGAAGCCGCTGTTAATGGTGTGACAAAACCAATTGCGAACGCGTCACTTGAAGATCAAAATAATTTATTGTTAGGCAATAACGGCACTGAACGGGTCGTTGAAATGGTAAGTCTATTTTATGTTTATTCCCACATACAATTTACTCTATTGTCTCTGTAGCCTCCCTCCCCTATTCTCTATGGTATAATTTTTAATCAATTTAATAACTAACTGTATGTGTATAAAACCAAATGTATGTAACTACAAAGTTTAACCCGATTACTGAATTGGAGGAAGTACACGATCTTATTGAACTACCAACTGAACAGTTGTCAAATGCTGGCAACCAGTTAAATCTCATTGAATTTGAAGCTGATGCTGCCTCAACTCATGTTGACCAGTCAACAATTTTCGATCAATCAATCTCAAATGGCACGACTCCAATTAGCGTTGACGGTGCAACAATTGAAAATTACACCGCCGTTCAATCGATGCAGCTGCTGCATAATGAAAAACCAACCACTTCACAATCATCAATTACTATTGATAATCTCTTGCATGAAACAATGCCGCCACTATCGGCGGGCCAGTTAGCATTGCGTGGGTTGTCCACTGGTCATCATCAGGCAACAACACAACCACCACTAATGGAGTTGTCTCCCATTAGCAGTGAAAATGTCTCACTAATTGAATCAAACTCAAGCAACGACGCACATAATCTTCGCAATAATACGTTGAGCCAAAGAACTGCCACTAAAAATCAATTCCCCATGGAGGGTGATGAAACGCAACAAGTACCGTCAACAGGTAGGTTAACACTGTGGGTGGAAGTTGAGTGTGCAGATGTGCGAGCGGTGAGCGTGAGTGTGTGCGTGTCTTTTTGATTCGGTTGTGCACCCTTTATAAAGCTTTCATCCCCCTCATTTATAATATTATTTACCATACATAGTATGATGTTATTATAGTATGTATCGATCCATCGTGTTTCTGCTCATACATGCGAGAACATTCACTTGATTTCATGAGCATGGATTTTATTATTCATCCCACCACACGTCCCACCAACTACTTATAGTTATATCGTGGCATAGCATCCACCGAAGTGTATTATAAGTTATAACAGTCTCACCCTGTGTTTTTAAGTCATGTGCAATTGCTTCTTTTGTTGTTTGATGTGTTTGTTTTGTTTTTGAAATTTTTATTTTGATTTAATTGATAATCCTTTTTTTTAAATTATTTTCTGTTTTACCTACTTTTTGCATTTATAATCAACGCAGCATAACAATAAATATAAAGGAAAAAATGCTAAGCCTTCAGAGTTCAGGGTCATGCAATTCAAACCAACAAAATAAAGTAAGAAAATTGAACAGCCAAACGAAATCAGTCAAATTGCTAAGCTATAGACGTATTTACGTAAATGTTTTGACATTTAATTTCCTCTCAAATGTAATTCAAATTTGATCTTTGACGAATATTAGTTAAATTAAAGTAATGTCAGTGATTTCTGTTTTTAAATAAGAGCCCTCTTCCTATCGAGAAGCTTGTAAAATGCCACCTTTAAAATATAAAGTGGCGCTACCATCCACATGCATTAGTGCGCTGCTTTCCACAAATGGGGATAATGTAATTATCGTGCATCAATTGAATTAAAATCGACCGTTGGAATTCTGGTGTTCGGGTTCTGTTTGTGTTCTTTTTTGTGGCTTTGTTTGAAATCAAATGTTAAGCATAACGTACCTTCAGGTTTTTAGATTTTTACTTTTAAAAATAAATTTTTGGTACATTTCCTCGTTTAATAAAATTCCATTTAAATTGCGAACAAAGACTAGCCTTTTTGTTTTATTATTTTTTTTCAAATATGTTTGTTAATCTCAGTTTTACAATTGTTTTTCAGCTACTCGTAAAAAATCACTTTTTAAAGTCATTCGTCATTGGAGAACAAACATTTTTTTGATGCGTCGTTCTTGGTGAAAATCAAGCAATCTCCGAAGATCGTGTTTATTTATTTATTATTTCATTGCTAATTTATGTTTTTTGTGTTAATATTTAATTTTAATAAAACTGTTATTTAATATAATTTTTACTAATGGGTTTGTGGAAATGGAATTTATATTGTGCCTTAAATTATCATTCATTTTTAATTATTCACTTTGAATTGTCAAACTGTTTCCTTTCCTTTAAGTTAAGAGTCTTAAAAACGATTTAAAACTTACAGAATATTTTATTATGATTTATTTTGCAAGTTGCGAGTATCCTTAAACATATTTGACAATTCAAAAATCGATTACACCTGATTGAAATTAACTTACAAACCAATTTTTATTTATTCAAAAAGTCGTGAATTTTTGTTAGATAAAGGTCAGCTTTTGAATTTTATAGAGCACTCACAATTCACATGCAGAATATATTTTCAACATTTTATACTTTGATTAAAATTAAATTCAATTTTTAAAGCATTTGTTAATGCTCCAATAATTCACAAAACATTTTTATTCCGCATTTTTTTCATACAAGGATACATTCCAAATTAACAATCACATCACTTAATCCTTTATGCTGGTGTTGCTTGAAGAGAAATGCTTATTACATATTAATAACTTATTCAAGTATTTTAAAACTCGGATATTTAAATTTTTTCTGTATTATTCACCATTTTTAATTTTCAATCAGAAAAACAATTTTTAAACTCATTATGGAAAATATTTAAAACTACAATTTTTTTTCACAAAACACAATGAAAAATCATTCAACGCCCGTAAACTCAACCGTCACCGACTCTCAACCATCGCTAAATAAACAGGATGCAATGAGTCTAGTAAATATTCCCAAGACGAGAGAGTAAATTTTGGCGCGAGATGAAAATATGGAGCATAAGCGTGGAACCATGCCCTACATATATAATGTGGTGGCATTTTTCGTTTATGCATAAAATATTTTATCCTGAATTGTATTGGATAATTGGAAATTGCTATAATTTTCAATCAGGTTTTGTAATTCTATAATATCCGTTCTCTGTGGTCAAATATATAAAGCTAAATGATGTAGTAATTTGTAATTAAAAGGGAGAAGAAATTGCAAAAGAAAAATTGTTATTAGTCATTAGTCATTACATTAAAAAAAAATCGTTCATTAAGCAATATTTGGGTTTACCGTATTTTTACTTTTTTTTATGAGAATAAATAAAGTTTTAGTTGTATAAATTATATTGATGCCCTTTGAAATAAAAGAATACACTCAAAGCAAATTTATTGATATAAATTAAAGTGTTAAAATACTGTAAACAAAAGCCATTCTCGCAGTATTATCGTGAATATTTTCGAATAACGGCCCGTGCAATATTCTTTTGTGATATTCCCTTGGACTAATTTCGTTTTGTAATTCAAACCGCGTGAAACACGAAACTCGTTTAAAGTGGTGGCAAAATTAAATTTATTTACGACACAAATTTCCGTTTTTACATCATCCACTGAATCCTCAGTCCTCTCCGCCAATGTACCTCCCCCTAGCCCTAGACTTACGCCAAACCTAAGCAGAGCTTTCATCTCTGTCGCATCCTGACTCCTGCATATTGCTTTTTTATATAACTTTATGTGCGTATTTACAACGAAACGAAAAAGTCGTCGCAACAACTTAACTATACGAATACGAACAACAGACGTTGGAGTTCTAACTACCGAGGCAAAATGTAGGACGACAAATTAAATAATTAAGTTATACGCAACAGAAAAATTTATACAGTTAAAGAGGAGGAAGCCACACATACGAATGAAAGTGTTTTTGTATGGTGCTGCACGTTATTCATCACAGGATTTTTTTCTATAATAAATACAAAATTCTATTGAGAAAATTTGTTGCGTCAATTCGTTTCCAGTGAAGGACTTCAAGATGAAAAATAAGCAGACACTGGGGAATATTTGTTGTTGGGGTACGGAAGGATTTTTTCTTTTCATTTTGCCGATACATATTTGTATTGAAAAGAAACCAATTTTCACGTTTCCTTCATTCGCATCTACTTCTTGTTGTTCTGTTTTCCTGTTCTCGGAACGTACTTTTCATAGTTGATAGATTGTACATATACACACATATGGACGGATTAAAGGAGTGAGCACTGAGCATAGTGACATGGGGAGGTGTATTAGGAAAGAAGCATAATGATACGTTCATGGCTCCCGCTTCTTTCCGTTTCTTCTTTTACGTTATTCTACATAAGTTCTGCAATCTTGGGGTTGTCAGTGTGACATATTCTTATGATTGTAAGACTGATTTATTCCGATGTCTCTGTATTACTTTTGCAATATTTTTGCTATTGGAAATGAACTTCAAAATTATAAGTTAATTGCAAAAATTTGTTGTAGATTTTTGATGCCTCTTTTCAAATTTGCTTCCATATTTCCTCATTATTGTACAAATGCATTATTTCATTTTATCATAATTTTGCCATAATTTTATTTGATTACTAAAAGACATTTTGTTCAAAGAAAAACAAACTTTCACTCCCCATCACTTATAAACAATGATAAATAGCAACAAGCGCTGGCAATGTAGCGGGAGTGAAAACCGTACGCATTAACAAGATAATAAATTTTCATTTTCCTTTCGTGATTTTGCTAGGAAAAGAATATAAAGAAAGTATGAGTTTCCGTAGCAATGGCAAATTATGTGTCCTGTTGAGACATATTATACATATTATCTACGAATCACATTTCAACTTAATTTTTTTGATTTGATAAATACGAATACTCGCATGAAGGTGGCACTAACAATTATTAAAAAAATGTACGTTACTAATAAACACGATAAAATTATGTATGCAGTTTACTTTTAATTTTGATTTTAATTTTTAACGTAACTTGCTTAATAAATAAAAATCATGACTAATAATTATCATTAACAATATTTGAAGTACATTTAAGAAAAATCGATAACCTAAATATTCATTTTTTTTTTCAGGTATTGACCCTTTAAAGGCGGCTGACGCACAAAATTGTCATGTCCAGTAGAAAATCAAGCCGATTAATTGAAAGTCATCAATCAGGCAGCAACAGAAGGACGTTCTCTCTCTATCTTTTATTTAATAAAGGCACTCATCGCGACAGCGTTTATTGAAAGCGCAGTCTTAGTTTAAATTGTGCCATTTTATTTTACTACAATTTATAAATTGCTGAGCATGAATTATAGTTTTGTGTATATTTAATTGAATATTATTGTACCTAAATAGAACCTACTTAGTATGGATTAATATTTTAATTTTGGATTATTTATGAAAAATACCTTTTTTATGATATACTCATATCTTTATGAATTGTTTAAAATGCATAAGTTGTTAGAGAAATTGAACGAAGTGATTAATAAATAGTATTGTTAAAAGGAACTGCGAATATACAATGTTTTATTTCACACTTCATTTATAAGATTAGTGTCTTCCCTAAAACGGAAAAAAAAACAGTTTTTGAGAAATCAGTACATTCATATTCCTTTTTGAACCATTTTTACGGACTCAAACTACTGACTGAAAATCATTTTTATATTTTTATGCTTATTTAGGTTAGATTTTGTGTTAATTATAATTATAACTACAAAAGTGGAATAACAATTTTGTCTCCCACAAATGATAAATGAAACAGCACTTTAAAGTTTAAACTCCTTACGCATTCATTTATTCATCAAATAACGTAAGCAATGAAAATGTGTTCATTGCCTCTTAACTATGCGATAAGTTCACATCTTTGGTGATAATAAATTTAATACTCTAAGACAAAAAGAAAACTATCAATCTTATCATAATAAACAATATTTTTAAAACCTAAAACTTACAATTTTGTTTTCACTAAGCATACTCATTATTCTAAAGAATACAATTGACTTGATTTGGAGTTTAATGACAAATACAATTTTAGTTAAAATTATGAAAGATTTTTACAAAAATACAATTGATTTTTTTTCTTGACAGGACGAGATATATTTTTGAGGCACTTTCATTTCGCTTATGTTTGAATTTAAATTTTAAACTAACTAACTAATAGACTCACAACTATAGTATGTATACATTTTTGAACTTTACACATTCTTTGGGATATGATTAATCTAATAAAATGAGTTAAGTTTGTTAAAATATTAAAAAAAAATTACATTTAAAACGTAAAATAAAGTGACATAAATTTTGACCTTGATTAAAAAAATATTTAAATCGTTATTTCATTAAGGTCTTCACATGTTTGTAAGGTCGAAAAGAAGTTAAAAATATTTATTATCAGAACGAGAAAATAGATTATTGGCAAATTAAATGTTATTTTAAAAATTATGTAAAGCATTAAGGCAATAAATGTGATATCATTATATGTTAATAAGTAATAAAAAGCAAGCAAATATTTTAGAGAATGACAATTGGTCAACATCTCAATTATTTAACCCATAATTGTTAATTGCAGTCTACATCTTTTTAGTTGGTGAAAAAGTTATCAATACAGCAAATTGTCTCCACGAATTTTTTTAAACCTAACGTGCATTAGAACTTACAATAAAATTGAAATAAGTAGGTTGATCTAAATTAAAATAGTAAAATGACTGACTTAGGCCTTTTACGTGTGATATGCAAACAAATATATGAATTCCTAAAAACGTTATTCAATACAAAAAAAAAAATTAAAATATGCACATATATTTGACTATAGTCAAAGTAATAAATTTCTTTCTTAAAACAAATAAACAGAATTTTGATAAAAGCAAAATAAACTTATAAAACAAATTAAAACGAAAATAAAAATTTGGGAAGACCTTGGTCATTTGTATAATTAGTTCTGGCGTCAATTTAAACGAAATGTAATCAATAAAAATAACAAATTTGTTTGTAATAAAAACTTCGTTAATTAATAAGTTGGCGCCATCAACATATACTTATTGCAGTAAAATATAAATTGATCATCTCCTAAAATACTATAAGCCTTCTGTAAAATGCATGGCAAACAATTACACAATCACACTGAATTCTTATCCTACTACGCCGAACCAAAAATTTAAATTTTGGTAAAATATTGGAACGATAATAAAGTGTAAAATATTTACATTAAAGAAAGTATTTTATCAATTCAATCCTGAATGTTTAACCAGAAACTTGGGAGCATTTACTACTATTGCGTGCCGGTTTTGGCGGTGGCGTCGGTGGGCGACGCTTATCATCTAAACACGGTGAAACTGGCAGACTTTTTGTTTCACAATATTCGTAATTGTTGTTCGATACTGAAGATACTGTACGTTTGTTGTTGCTGTTGAAATAATGAGAATTCCGCATTGGCGACCGCAGGAACCCGTTTTCGTCTGTTCCCGATGAAAGCTGACTGTAATCAGTGCTGTCACGTAATTTCGCTGGCAGTGGGGGTGGTAAGAGTTCTTCATCCGAGGTTGTGGAACCAATTGTAACTAAACAGAAAATGAATTTGTGTTACGAAAAATGTTTGTCTTGTTTTTCCAAAAATTATACCTATTGAATTTCGGTTACTATCCTCGCCACCAGATAATGATTGATTGTCCCCAAACGGATAGGGCAAACTTTTAACGCTGGACACTGAAGGTGCAAGACTAGCTGGTCGTGATGTTCGGCGTTCTTTTGTTGCTGCCACTGCCTCTGAACGCAATGGACGCTTTGGCGTGAGTTCTTCTGTAAGTTCCACAACTGGTGGTGTGGCTGGTGTTAGAATATTTGCGACTGCGCCATCAAAACGATCAGATGGTGATGTTGATACAATTGTTGAGAGGCCTGTTGATGTGTACCATTGACTATTGGCTGTTGGTAAACTTAGCGATTCCCGGTCCAGCTGATTGGAATAAAAAGAACACAAAACAAACAAAAAGTTTAAATGCATTGGTAGGCGACACATAGTAGTTATAGGAAAACATAAACATCAAAGGATTTGTTATACACATAATATGGAAATATATTAAAAAAGCAATAAAATTAGCATTAAAATAGACTTACTTTTCGACTGGAACGTCTTTTGGTCTTCTCTTTTGCTTTCATTTTGACATCCTTTGTATCCTTTGTACTGGAGGTAAAAGATGTTCTGAGGCGGTAACAAAATTCAAAAGAAAAAATGGAAAGGAGAAACAAACAAAATGAAAATACGGAAATCAAAAACGTAACGGAACATAATAAATACCATGGAATAAAAAAATGGTAGCCAACAAATATTTATTGTTGAAAAATAACGTCAAATAAAACTAAAATTAAAAAAGCTGCCTGCAAAAGATGGTACTTCGGGTCTGAAGGCGAAGGAAAAAAGTTTGTTTGCGTGTTAGCATTGAGAGAAGGAAATGTTATCAGATCAAAGCATTTTAGAATGTAGATAATAATTCTATTGCATAACTATGGCTCACCTCGTAAGATTGCTGGTATTGAAATTGAATCCAGAAAATGTTGACTTAATGGTACTGGTGCTAGGTCGACTACCCTGTTGTGTTGATTTAGAGAGCCCACTGCTGTTGAAAGAAATTTAAGTAAAATTAATAAGTCAAATATATTTTTTTAAGCAAATTGAACATACTCTGATGACCCCATGCTCGTCTCGGAATGCCTGTTTCCAGGGTCCATAGAACCAGTAATTCCCAAAGACATCGGTCCACCTGCTCTGCGTATTGTTACATACGGATCACGTTCATACTTAAGATCACTAATCTTTTTTCCGTATTTAGCCTCAACATCAGCCTGCATTGCTGCAAAGCATTTCTCCAATCGGTCATGGAAAGGCAACAAATCCGAAGGCACCTTTGCACGATGCACATTTAGTGCATAATCCAATAAAGGTATTTGAGTAGCAATCAAATCCTTTAAGCGCTCTAATAACAATGCATCATTTGGATTCTCAGCCAAATATTCTTCCGCATTATTCAAAAATGCCTCCTCGTATTTGCCAAAACCTCCTTGCACCGCCGGATCGACAATGCCATTAATTTTCATTCCCAATGCCTTCACATCAAAATTATACTCATTGTGATGGGCCGAAATTAAATCGCGAACAGCCTTATTTGTCAGCTCCATAGTCTCGATAGCGTGTTCCAGTGGTGAAACTTTGAACGTGTCCACACATTCCACTGGAAACCATCTCAAAATTCCCGGCATTGGATAGGCTGTTGTAACAATGGTACGCTCCAGCCACAAACTACCCACACTATTCATGTTGCCGTGCAGCGGCCGTGAAAATTTAAACTTTTGCACATTATTCCACGTGTAATACTTAACAATTGCCGGTGCAATAGTTTTCTCAGGCAACTCAGCCGCATCATTGCCAATAATTGGTTCTACACAATTTATCTGTATAAATTGGCCATCACTTTGGGTTGTTTCAGGGCCGGGAGTTGTCAGTGTTTGCATCAGCTCAGCGCTGGGATGTTGCGTCAAGATGCGAGTACAAAAATCACTCAAACGCTCATACTCTTTGCCACGATAAACAAACACTTTGTTGCGTAAAAATTCGGGAAATTTAAGGCCATAAAACGCTACTCGGAAGTATTCACACTCGTGACGCAACTCTTTAAGAATTTTCTCAAAAAACCCCGCCATCATTCGATGGATTACACTCAGTTTAATGTAATCAAACACCTCGCGCTCATACTGTTGTGCCAACTCCTTGCACATGTCAATGGCACACTCCCACATCTTACCCTTGTCGAAATATTCAATGATTTCATTGTAGAGCGCCTCCTTAAGATGACGATGCGACTGACAATAGGGATGGCGATTGGATCGAAGTAGTGGCGACAACTCATTATTATTCCACATCAGCAAATTACTGTGGCGCTTAAGTGTAAATGCTGCCTCAGCATAATTCTCAAATTCCATATGAAGATCACACAATTTATTGACATAACGAATGTACATCTCTTTGCGATTAACTTCCGAGTAAAATTGCAACAAACTGACAGTGCACGCCATTCGATTTTCTTTGCTCTCATCATGAATAATGCAACGATACTCCAAGAGACGTTCCAACAATTTACTCGCCATTGTCACAAATGCAACACCCTCAATACGTAACGTATTATGTTCAGCGCACAGCTTAGTCATAATTTCACTAAAGAGACGTCGATAGTCATCATCACCGCGGCCACCCTCCACAAGAAGATCCATCTTTTCAATCAGCTCCTTTTCGAATTCACTAAAGTTACCCTTGTAGTGAGTGTTATTACGTTTTGTGTCCCCATAACTCTCAGCCACAAATCTTGATTTGTAGTATTCACACTGCATCATATCAAAGAATATGGGAATAGTGGCCTTACGCAATTCTTCTTCCGGTATTAAACTCATCTCCAAAATGGGTCCAATCAATTGTGGTACGAATTGTGTTTTGTGCTCCCCCAAATTGAACCACATCGTACAGATAAGCTCGGCTGTCTCCTTGCGAATGTCCTTGTATTGCGCTAAAATCGTATGCCGTTTGTTTTCGCTGAAATTTTCCAATTGCAGTGCCGGTTGAATAAGGAACGCAATGGAACAATGAAAGAAATTGGACCACACTTGATTCTCAAATGGACTGAAAAAATGCTTCATTATGAAGTCGGCGAATTGACGCAAACTACCCAGAATCACTTGGTTCTGATACATGATCATGTTCAACCAGTCAGCTGGGAATACTGGCTTTGAGACGAGATCTTTGAATAACAGCAGGATCTCAGTGAGAAAATCTTTAATGTCGACTGGTGTGCCAAAATGGTCGATGTAATAGGTGTAATGAGGCGTACGCATTATTTGAAAAATTCCCAACATAATGGCCACCAGATTACCAACTAGAGGATTATCACGATCCCATGTTATCGCGGTTTGGATAACTGTGCGTAACAGATAGGTGGTTATTTCGTTGATGTCGTTGTCAGTGTTTCCGATGTCGTCACTGTGCAAAAGCTCTAGAATGTTATTCATCACATTTACACATTCTGCTACCTAATTAGTCGTGATATTCAAAAGAATAATTGATTAATTAATACATTTCAAGGGAAATTAATTTCATTATATGTAACTTAAAATGTTAGCCACTTTATAGTATTAAAAATTGACACTGAAATTTTGTTAAAAACTTTATTATAGTGTTATATTTGTGTTAAATATATATTTTTAAATTCTTCCTAAATGTTGTTTCCAAAATGTAACTTCTTTTAATATAATACTTAATCAGTTTTTGAACAGCAATATAAATAAAATCTCATTTTTAGACCTTAATACTAAAAAATAAAAATTATAAGCTGAATCATATAAAAACAACAATGAACATCTTCAGCCAATACGTAGGAGCATTTTAAATAAAACAATAGCGCCAATATAATTGAGCAAACGGGATTGATCATTCCAAAATAAAAAATAAAAAATCGTTAAAACGTGAATAAAATTAAAGGAATGAAAACACTTGACACCACACCCCGAACATGATAACATATTTGTATATAAATATTAGAACGTCGCAAAAAAGTACCTTCGTTTTGGCGGTTGTTTCGCGTGTATGCAGATGCGATTTCGATTCACCCAACACTTTGGCGGCTTTCGTCAAATTCTTTTCTTGTTGCCAAATATCAAACATCACATCACCCTATACGACTCCGTTTAAATATTTGTAATTCATTTAATTGGCAGATCACACAAACAGCGTGGGAGCACGATTTCAGGATCACAAAATGGGAAAATGTTGGAAGTATTTGGTAGCAAATATCAAGTTAAAATAAAGCAAAATTCGTTGGTTGTTTTAGGTTGCGATAGTTGATTATATAGGAGGACCCAAATTAAGGTGGAGTAAAAAAAAAACACAACTGAATTAATAAAAAAATTAAAATTATGAACACAAAAAAATTAAATTATATTCACAAGTAGATTTAATAGGCAATTTTTTATATTGATTATGCTGAAAATTGGACACACTGATTAAATTATTCAATAAATAATTGAGAACTTAATCAGCTTCGACAAACATATTAAAATAAAATAAAGAACAAGACAAAAACATAAACATATAATAAAAATAAAAATTAACCAAAACATGCCAAACTTACGAGCATGAAGGTGGGACATTTCTTTGTGATTTGTTATATGTATTAAAATATTAATTAAAACTTTATTAAAAGAGTGAAACTCATAATTACACAATTAAATTAAGAACTCAAATTTTTTATTTAAATTTAAATTGTTAAAAAGTGTTATTATAAATAAACTTTTAATTTGAAAACTAAATTCAAATGGTGAATAATTTTTTTAAACGTCAGATGTAACTATTATTTTAAATAAAAAATAAAAATACATCAACAATGTAATTAAAAGTAAAAACAGTTGAAATGAATGTTTTTCATTTCAATTAAGTATGATTGTGTTAACAATCATTATCATTTAAAGACTAATAATGCGCCTCCTTAATCAGCATAATTAACCACGGAAATGCCCCAACTGACTGCGAAAGCAAATGGGTCGCGACAACTTGCAAATCAAAAATTTCACCAACATAAAACATGAACAAAAAACTAGGATGTGAGAAGGGGCGGGGGACAAACAGACAAATTTGACCTCACTTGTGAGTTGTGACGTGCAAACAATACAACATAAAAAAACACAAAATGAATCGGTGCCAATGAAATACATTTTACATTGTACAAGTATGTATGTATAGGGAAAAAGGGTGATTGAAGTGCACAAAACATTAATTTTTATGTGCAATTCATACAAATTTGAACTTACCTTTGTATTGAATTCATTCACGTAAATAACAGTTCTTTGAAAATATGCATTTCAATGTGCATGCATTAATGCAATTCAAACAAAACATTGCAAACGTAATAACATAAAGGCTAAGAAAGTCACTAATATGCAAATTTCGTGCAAAAACTCAAACAGAAAAGTGACGAAATTATGCAAATTGAAAAATATAACATAAAATGATAATAAAATATGATGTTAAACGGTGACGAATGAATCGAAATTAAAACGCAAGACAGCACAGCAACTACAACAATTAACATAACATAAACTCAAACAAAAATAAAACAACACGAAGTGGGACGCACAAAACATAAAGCCATAATAACAAGTAAATTGATTTTGTTTTTTTTTCTAATAAATTGCCACATTAAACTGTAAAATTCGGATTAAAACATACCTCTTCCTTGCTCTCCAGTTTAGCTTTAAGTTGCATGCAAAATAATGGCAACAAAATCTCACGACATTCTGGCAACTTGAACAGCTGTGAGTCAACCAATTCTTTAATGCACAACATTTTGGATTGTGTCAATCGTCCGGATGGTATTTCGCGTATGATATCGGCTATTTGGCGACTTAATAGTATTGGATTGTATACTTCCATTAAATCAGTTGCAATAACGTGAAGATATTTTAGTAGTGCTCCTTGTGATCGCAAAAGGAGATTCGAACCAGCCACCAAATCACAAAATGATGTAAGTAACTCTGGTTTTTAATTTTGGTTTTATTAAATGAGGGAATATTAAATTATATATTTTATTTTAATTACCTTTAATACTGGCTTCAAAGCTATGTTGGTCTCGTTCATCGTTTAATTTAGCAAACAAAAGTCTCGACTTTATAATAAATTTCATAATGTATTGGAGATTTTTCGTTATGGGATACAACTCCTCTGACAGATGAGTTTCCTCCACACCATCTGCCGATTTTGTGTTGAGCGTTTTGTCATCAATTGCTTTTCGTATGTAAAACTGCAAGACGGTTATTAGTTTACCATAAGCTAGTGTTGCCGAAAAACAGTCTTTGATGTAGAAATCAAGCACTGACTGAAAGTGTTGATATTTTTTATCGGAGACAATCTCAATCAAGCGTATCAAACACTTGAATACAAGATCATCGTACTTTTGTGGATCATCATTTTGCACAAGAATGTTAAACAAAGCGTCTAAAATGTCTTGCAAGAACTTAACAACTTCCTCGTCGTTGACATTCATCAACGCCACCAGTGAGTCGTTTAATGTGTCTATGTGAGAGGCCCAATTAAGGAGGCCCAGTAAGTGGACATCTTGTGTTAGTTTTGTGCTGCATAGATTTGTTTCAATTGTGAACGAGTCTTTTGCTGCGAGCGTTAGGCCGTTGGCTGATGGTTTGCCAGACACCTCTTTCACATGTGATGGAAGATTTAAGTAGCCTAATTGGTTGTCTTTTTCGAATTTCTTATAGTCAATTTTGTACACAGCCAACTGATGTTTTTCTTGGGGTAGTGTTGTACCATTTGTTTGCATAAGACGGACGTATGACAATCCAAACGGTTTCTCCGAACGATCTTTCGTCTCATTAGAACTTCTATGTTTAAATGTAAACCGAAGATGGCACTGTTTAAATTCCTCAATTGGCACTTGAATCTGTTGTTAAATTAATATTATTCGTAAATGCAATATTGTCGACACAAAATTAAATGTATACTTGCCTTGAACGTTTCGTTCCACTTTGGCTTGTCCTCATGATAATAAATCACGGATTTATATTCATTCACAGAATCGGCACCAGCTCCCAATGTGATCACACCGGGAACAATGACGCCTTGTTCATTGCACACTACCATATTGACTTCAATATTTTTGTCACTTGTTTTGGAACCTTTGGAGAATTCACCATTCGCAAGAGTTAAATACAAATCGTTGCGAACATCACCGGGCAGAATAACTTCTGGGAAACCCATTTTACGTGCAAATGCCACATTACCGTGATATTCATCCTTGATCTAAACAAAAGCAAAAATAATAATAAATTTTTCATAAATTTCGAATTATCAAAGCATTAGAAAACTTACACTTTTTATGTCCCCATGCAATAGCTCGACTGTAACTGCCAATTTAGAATCAATCTTACTGACATCTTTATTAAGGACCAACTTCCTCAATGTGCTATCTAAATTATCTTTTTCACACAAAATGAACGGTAAGTCCAGGCTATTTTTAAAATCATCTGGCTTCTTCAAAACGGGCGTCAAATCAATGGCAGCTACTCCAAACGGTCGACGCATTTGTAAGTCAACGCCAGTTCCACCACTGCTGTTACTATTAAGACTAATTTGTGAGTTTTTCTTTGAGTTTGCCTGCAACACTTGACTAGAGACACTACTGCGGCGCGTCTCAATTTCTTTTGTAATATCCATTGCGTTACCAACCCGAACCACATAACAAATCAAAAACACCTTGTTGCGATTTAAATCCTGACTACTAAGGTCGGTGAATAAGACTCGATGATTGTTAAACTCGTCCAGATTTCTGGCCAATCCCTGCCAACCCCATTTTACAACATAGTTCTCAGTGATTGCCTTCATTGTGTCACCATCGTACAGGGTCAACAACAAATCAGAGTCACCTTGAAATTTACAGACAAATGCATGCACATCAACCATCAGATTGTGTGAGTAGCGATTCATTGTCCGCGAAATGCGATTCTTGTTATGCGTTGATGACTGCAAACAAATGGTATCGAATTAAATTGCTGTTTGACAATAAATATAATTGTTGCGTCAGAATATGATTTAAAGTAAATAAATGCATTTTCATTAAAAAGTGAAGCTCAAAAAAATAAATAAAAGGGGCAAGTAATGAATGCACAATAAATGCAATTAGAAATTGCATTTTTTTTTCAAATATGTTAAAAGAATAGAATGTCTATATCCAAATGTGGATAAAGTTACTTACTCTCTTGATACGGTTGACAGCATTTAAATGGTGTTGATACAATGCCGTCGTTGATATGGTGTTGGAGGCTAGCACATTCCCGCTGTCATCACGCACAACCATATCCAAACCGAGCAACACATTTCCTGTGTCGATTTCCGACGTGGCCTGCAGTTTGATTTCACGCATCTCATC
The DNA here is from genome assembly GCA_963854165.1 of Sylvicola cinctus. Classification (NCBI taxonomy): domain Eukaryota; kingdom Metazoa; phylum Arthropoda; class Insecta; order Diptera; family Anisopodidae; genus Sylvicola; species Sylvicola cinctus. The sequence continues at coordinate 26,944,635 of OY974083.1, read as the reverse complement.
CACCGGTAAGTTGCCGGACAATATTTGCGAACGCAGACGTATCAGCTCGTAAATTTTATTACGAATTGGTTGAAATTGGATGTGATTTGTTAGGTAGAAGCGCTTAAAAAGGTTTCCCCATTCACGTAAGACAGTTGTGATTTCTTCAACAATTTCAGTACGCTTGATAACATATTCACCCTTTTCTAGGCGTGATTCAACAACTTGGACGTAACATTTCGGAAAAATACCCAACAATGATTTGTCGCTTTAATGGAAAAAGTATTTTGATTAATTTTAATAACTAAATGACAAGGACTGGAAATAAATATTTACTTTTTATTGTATCCGTAATACCACTGGCCAGATTCATTCAAGATGATAACTGCATCACCAACATCTAATGTGAGGCGATTCGGTTTGCCGTTTTGTGAGAAATTACTTTTTGCTAAAGAGAACAAACAAAAAAGTGTTTATGTATTAGAAAAAATTGAATGTAATGAAACAGTTGAGGTTGTTTGAAATTAGGGTTGGACAATTGGAAGAACAAGGTCGTTTAGTTAAAACGTTGATCAAATGTACGATTGTCAGGTTACAGTTAAATAAATAAAATACGTATTTTAAAAAAAATTAAAGAATTTTAATTTTAGGTTTCCATTACAATTTTAAAAACATAAACTACAATAAAGTAAAAAAAATTAATTCCCGTTATTCTTCAACTTCAATCAAATAATCAGAGTAGTTGGTTTTGAGCAGTTCCCTTGCCTTCTCGTGGTCAGCTTTCCCGAAACCTTCAGACTTTCCAAAAACTCTTATTTTCTTCTCTTCGGAAAGATGTTCAATCTTACCACCGCCCATGCATGCGGCACTTACGCCACCAATTTGCTGTAGCACTGAGTTCAATTCTTCAAATATGTCGTTGTGGTAAGTTGCACGCGAATAACCGCGTACAATATCCTTGGTCACGCCTTTGCCGTCAGTGACACTTACAAGAATATACTTAAACACGCCAGAGTTTTCTATCTCAACCACTGGAATGGTGTCTAGCTTGGAACCCATGACGGAAGATGCACGTAGTTTTGCGTGGTATAAGAAAGGATTTAGGAAACGTTGTATATATTTAAAATTTGCCATGAATTCTGTTTTTTTTTTTTAATTGACACACGATTTTTTTTGTTGGTTACTTTATATTTAATTGATAACAAAAAAAAACAGTGAATTCTCAGGCAAAGCGTATATTTACAAATTTATTAAATTCAAAAATAAAGAACCAAAATGTTAAATTTTTTAGATAGAATTTTCCTTAACCTAACAAAAAAAAATCAGTTTATTAATGATTTTTCAACTTCATCAATTTTGAAAAATAAAACACTTCCGTATTTTAGAACATTACTAATTTTACTTCAATTTATTTGAATTAATAACTAAAAATTAAATTATGTATATGTTCTATAAAACATCAGTATTCGTAGTTGTTTAAATTGCAATTCCCTTTTTGTAAATTGTAAAGAAAATATTTACCATTCCACAGTACACAACAAAAAATCACAAACAAAAATAATTAACAGCTGCATGACAAACATACATTCCTTTTAAGATTATTATTTATACAACGCTTTGAATGTTCTATGTAAAATATGCACCACATCCACACAAGATAACTAACTTTTGTTTAGAGACAGTAAAAATAATAAATTTATTCAACTTTGGGTCACAAGATCTGCACTACACAGTTTCAACATAAAATTCGTACTGTGTGTTCTTCATCCCGCAAATAAACATATATCCACACATTTTGCATAATCACTGTTATCACACTATCTGTCTGATGCTGCAACATTTAAATTCACAACTCTGCCCCCACTTGTTGGTTCATTTTTTTATTTTCATTTTTTATTCGTAAAACATAGCGCAAATGTGCTGATATCAAGAGTAACAAGTGTCAACGCATAAAAATTGTTGTTACCGCATACATCTAAAACAATATAAATCGCAGGAAAAAAAACAGCAAACTGGGAATATACATTCGAGCAGAATGCGTCAACCGCGAGACTAGAGAATTTCTAAATTGTTTCTTCCTGCCTGCGAGCGTTTTAGAGTTTTCAGTATATAGACGTCCGCCACCACCACAGCCGGCGACCGCCCGATTTTGAATCCACACTCGTATTATCTGTGTCAAACAAATGATAAGGGCAAGGCGCAAGCTGCCATTCGAACATTCCCTCGCTAGTACCAAGTTCCTACACATATTTTGTTTATTTTAAAATAATTTTGAATGCAATACCACAACAAACAAATAGGTTCCTCAGAAAACGTGAATGGAATTAAGGGGGGTATTAGACCAATACGATAACAGATAAACAAATATCGCGTTCACCCTATACCCAATTCCATTTATGAAATAAACATTATTGCATCACTCCGCACTCTTCGACTGTAACTTTTTCTACATTTTTGTTTCTGTTATTATTATTTTTATTATTGTAGGCTGATGTGTGGCCATCAGTTAAGCAGCCTAATGCAGAGTTGGTTAATCCACATGTGACTGACAGTTGTGCGTGCAAAAAGGAAATCAAAATTTGGGCGATCCGACGCAACCATGGGAAGTGGGAACCTAGCTCATGTGGAATGGATTGCGGTAGACTGTGTCAACACCACGTATGACGGCGACGCGTTATGATGGTTTTATTAGGTGTGATACCGACGCAACTTGCAACTGTGCTTCACGTTGTTTGTTCAATGAATTCAATGAATGATATCGAAAGTAAAGCGGAAGGCATAATGGTGTTGTATCATAACGGCTGATGATTTATTTATGGGTGGACTTATGTGTGTTCATAATTATTGTTGCTTTAATTAGTAATAGATATTTCATTCATAAAATACAAGCAATGGTGGTAAATTAAAGTTGTTAATTAACGAGACTATAAAAATAGTTTTCCCAAATTTGTTATAATTTTAGAATTTGAATTCATATTTTTAATTTAAAATCTTTTTCTTAAGGCTAACGTTTTTACATTTTCTTCAGCAAATTATACAAGTAAGTTCTTACTCGTTCATTCTCTTAATACTCGTAATTATTCTCGAATTCAACTAAAAGAAAACACAATTACAAAGTAAACCAACAAAGTCTGGCACGAGCTATTTTTATGATACTCGTATCATTGTTTACACAAATTGCACCTGGTTTTTTTATGCTGCTCTTATTTTCATTAACTAAACTTTAAAATGTTACACCAAACCTTATTACATGAAACATTACCGACAACTTCAAATGATGCATCTTTGTTCAAGACAAATTTATTTAAAAGTACAGTATAATTTCAATTTACTTTAGGAGCGGAAGTATACAAATGCATAATAAATAATAATATGTAAATTTACCTTGACGAGAAATACAAAAAATCAAAATAATCATAACTTATGATAGTCGTTATTAGGACTATCGGGAATTGCCACTTTAACTGCCAATATTATTGTAATTATACAAAAAAAAAAAATCATTTAAAAATTTCAATATTAAAATATTTTAGTAACATTATGTCGCTAAGTTATTTCGGGTGGTTAAACCTTATTAGTGTACAGTATACTTGCACTTATTCACAAAACAATCAAAATGTTTTTATTGCTTCCAGTAGAATCTGGTTACATTTGGATGATTGAGAAAAGAAAAATGGATAAAATTACTAAAATATGTAGAGGAATTCTTTAAATTTGATTATAAACAATTTTTCAAAAAACATTTTCACGGTTAAATTTTCATGAAGTAGAAATGAGTTATCATTCATTTGAAAATATATTTATTACAAACATAATTTAAAATAAATAAAAACTAGGAAGAAATTTGAAGAACTCTTTCGCCAATAGAAATCATTCATGATCTACATAGGTTTATATTCACTTTAATAAGAACTACAAAAATCAAGCAATAATTTAATACACTATAGTCTATACCACGTCAAATGTGTAAAAATGTGCGTTTGCCGATGTCTGTCCATAATCCAATACTGATACATTCAGAATTTACACTCCAAATTTATCTTACACATCTCACAATGATATGGATGGATATTGTAATCGTTTTATTGCTGAAAGTGGACGTGAATTAAAAACGATTTTTTGAAACTGAGAACTTTATATTTTGACCTTGAAATGTTCAGCAAATTGATTTACCTCTTCAGAAGCTACAATAATAATTCTAATAAGGCTGTGTCAAATTTTGTTTCTGCATCATTAACTTTTTTTCGAAACAGTTTGCGAATGTAAGAATCTATTACAACCATACTAGACCGTTATAAATTTGAAAAAATAATTTATCATAAATAAATGCCGTATTGAAATATTTTATTCCAAGGTTGTTTATTCATTTTTTTTTAGATGTTAAAATTGTGAAAATATTTCATTATTTTGTTCCAGATACGGTTATATCGGTACAAATTTATAATGATATTATTTCGGTTTTTACGTTACGAGTAATTTGAAAAAAAAGAAGTTAATTTTGACACCGGTATTTTTATTCGGTATGTTAATTTTTCCCGAAACCTATATAGTAACAACGCTACGGAATCTTGTTATGTATACATAAAACATAAAAAGTTAAAAAAAAAATCTATGAAAATTGGATGACAATCAAAATACTTCGTGATTATGTATTACAAGACAAAACAAAACCAAAGACTTTAAATTAATCTTCTGCAAAATATGAAAAGTCATTGACCTTTAAATAATTATAAAAATAAATTCTCTTTCAAAATGTCTATAAATAAGTAGAAATTTCGATAAAAATAAATTCACATACTGACAAAAAGTTTTAATATTTAGCTTCTCAATCGGTTACACAACCAATAATAAACCATTAAAAATTACTCATACAAATTTTATGAATGAATTAAAACCACATCCAAAAGAAGTCTTAATATTTGGTGCACATACGAGCATGAGTAGTCACTACTTACTAGTGAGTACAGAAAAACTCGATTGACCCGCATTCATTATAAAAAAATGTAAAAACATGAACAATGACAAAGCGTCATATGTACGTGAACGAAGCGTCGTCGTTTTCAATTTTATGTTGAGTTAATAAAATGTTGGTATCCAAACATATTCACTGGAAATGCGAATGACTCACAATCCACAAATCAGCAACAAGCGTTGTTACAAGATGACGATTCAATTTAATATTTATGTAGGAATTGTGAACGTCTCTCTATACGAGGAATCTTCGATAGTTAATTAATTTAAATTCATATATAAACGATCTTTTATATTTTATAAGATTACTTGAAGTGTTGTAATACGCAAACTAATAATAAAAATAATAATAATTATCCCCCTCTTTGGGAGCAGGAGGTGTTCGGCTATTGTTTTCAAGCGTTAGCATTTCGTCAATAAATTAAGAAACGTGCACAATTTTTTAATAATATTATTCCGTTTTATATAATAGCCACTAGTTAGATGTAGGCATTTACTTTTATTTTGCAACGAATTGAAATCACAAGATCGCAGTAAAATTGTGTACTTACAACATGTAATCATAGGTAAACGACGCGATGTAATAATAAGTGACGGTGCACTGATGTGTGGCAGCGCGACTTGGTGCGAGTAAATATGCTTCAAGGACACCTTTTTACATACATATTACATAGGTACACACTTTATATCAGGAATAAGATTGCTTTATTACACTTTTAAATCATAGGATTACAAATATGAACCAATGTTTAATACAACAAAATTCAGTTAAGAAGCCATTTCATTTACATTTAGGTATATGAAAGTATGTATACTAATTTTATTATCAGTTTTTAAACTATAATTAGAACCAGCATTTATGATGCATTAAAGTTACAACGTTACTTAATGCTTTCATCGAAATGGAATCAAATTCCTAATAAATAATATTACAAATATGAGGGCAATAGTGCCACTGGTTAAAATGCATGTAATTTAATTCGGCCTAGGGTCGCCCCAAACGCGTGTTCCATCGGATGTTAATTACTTGTTAAGTTGAACAAGCAATCAAATGTATGCGTTTATTTAGTGCGACTTGTCTCACACTTTAGAAGTTACAACACAATTTTATCGTCTCTTCTTTGTGAGGCATGTGTCTTATCTCAGAACTCAATAGCGACAAGAAATTTCGAATAAATATGACTGGGGCCACGATATGTAGAATTTAGATGCCCCCACTTGACTTGATAACAATAAATCGTATCAAATGCGACACATTATTGCTTTGTAAAACAAATGATTTTGCAAACTGTATATGAATTTACGAGAAAATACCTTTGAAGGTATATACAACTAAAACGACTTTCGTAACTGGCTTCAAATAGTTAATGCATACTTCGTAATTCAATGTTAGGTAACGTTATTCTCCAGGTAAATGAAAAATGGAAATATCGGCCTATTGTATTGAACACCTGAATTGCACCTTAAACAATAACCGACATCAGAATAAGGTGTCTCTTTTGTCAAACGGTTTTCTTTTCTTCTTAAAGATCAAAGATTTTTAAAACCATCCTATTACCGAAACAATTAAAAGTCACAAACCCATTGATTCGACAGTTTTCAGGCACCAAGCCATCATTCCAAGAAGCCTCCACTTTTTGAAAACAGCGGGATCCATACACTATACAGCCACGCAGTGACGAATAAAAAGTGCCTGAGAATTATGATGCATGGCAGCATGAACAATCCAATCGGAATGACACAATGTGACAAATATAATATATAAATCGAGCTAGCGCGCACAAAATAGATATTCCCCCACAGCGCGAAGGTTTATACAGCGCCGAATCAGCCGTGTAACGTTCTCCATAATCCCCAATTACGCAGCAAGGGTTGCAAGCGTTGCGTTGCAGTCATAACAACACAGTATTGACAACCACAGCCCCATTAACCCAAATGTAAACAAAACTCATTCTCAGGCGTATACTAGTTACGTTTACAACCGGTTTTGCAGAATTTACAACTAATGTTATTTATGAGATGCACAATTATGACCTACCAATTCCGTAGTGGCAATTTTTGCTGCCATCGCCTAGCTCGGACCTCCACACAGTCATCTTTTATGATTTATGATTTTTCTTTTTTGCTTATTACACAAAATATATCTTTTACACTTTTTTATGTTTTCGATGGCACTTTAGGCGCTTTATATTATTATTGCCACATTTTTCAGCACCCACTATTTATAAACAACACTTTTTGGACATTTTTAGATTAAATTAAATGCATTTTGAAACATTTAGACAATTTGAACATTAAAGCGAAACACTTGAGAAACTGCACTCTTCCACTGTACTCAATTGACTCATACAGACATTTTGTTTTTTTTTTGATAATACTATGTAGTGTTAAAGAATTGAGCTGTGATTTTTGTGAAATCTGACAATCGTGCGTTGTGTTAAAATTTTGACAGACCCCTTCCAAGTTCCAACTATATATATGTGTCCGAATTATTTACGAAATTTCCATTTCAACTGGGTGTTACATTTTAGTTTTAATAAATTATTGTTTTTAAGATTTAAAGTTCGGTTTTATAAAAAAATATTGACGCAATATTAAAAATGTTTATTGTGCAAATTTAAAGTCTTTTGAAACGGCTTAATTTAAGCAACAACTCTCATGACTACACAGCATTTTATTTTATATTAACTATTTTTATTGCTATATGCACTATATCTAATCAATGAACATTTTTCAGTTTTAAAATTACTTTAAAACATTTCGAAATTTTTAACAAATAATTAAAACTGTTATAATTGAATATTAATTTGACTCAAAAAAGTGTTAAACCAAAAATATTTTAACAAAGTTTTATTTAAAAAAAATGCATCTTGTACTTGTACGCAGCCAATTTCGAAATTATTGAACTTCATTCGACTCAATTTGTACTGAGAATTCCATCGCTCGTTATCCGTACCCGCAGTACGTGCCTATCTAAACATTTTGTAAGTGCGCCATAAAGTTTGTTAATCACGCTGTAGACTATAGTCCTAATTTGTGATATTTTTAGTAAATTTCAGTGAAATTGTTTGTCGTGCATAATAGTGTCGTTGTTGGTGCCTGATTTGATACAAAAGTGCGCTCTAAAAGGAATCGAAAGAAGGCGTCCTCCAAAATATTAACTGTGAAATTTATTGAGGTTAGGTTCAAGATTAAAACGAAACTGAAAAAGGGAAGAAAGAATATACTAATTTAATTTTATTTAGCAATTGTGACGAAATGTTTAATGGTGCCAAACCTGGTTTCGGGCAAACGTCAACAACGCCCAGCAATGCATTCAATAATATGTCAAATGTCAACAGTCTCTTTGGACAGTCAACGTTTGGCAAGCCTGCAACGCCTGGTTTTGGTCAGACCCCCGCATTTGGCCAACAGAACACCTCACTTTTTGGCGCTGGACAAACCCAAACCTCTGGCCTTTTTGGATCAACAGCTACACCGTCATTTGGCCAGCCGGCCACAACGCAACAAAGTGGATTTGGATCATTTGGAGCTGCTGTGCAACCGACGCAATCATTGTTTGGTGCACCTCAACAGGCACAGCAGGCGCCATTGTTTGCTCAAGCTGCAACACCATCGGCTTTTGGTGCCGCGGCTAAACCACCAGGTTTTGGAGGATTTTCACAACCTACATCGTCACTTTTTGGACAATCTGGTCAAGTTAATACTCAGCCAGGCAATACAATTGCTGGTGTTGGTGGATCTGGTTTTGGTGCATTCAATCAATCGGCTGGTGGTGGTGGATTATTTGGGCAAAATACTTCAGGTTTTGGTCAGACACAGACTGGTACCAATTTAGGAACATCAATTGCAAAATTTCAGCCATCACCAGGAACTGACGCGTTACTCAAAAATGGAACAACCACTAATATTAGCACAAAGCAGTATTGCATAACGGCGATGAAAGAATATGAAACGAAATCACTGGAGGAATTACGCATGGAAGATTATTTGGCAAATAGAAAAGGTGCACAAGCCGGAGGTAGTCTTTTTGGTATGCAAAACAATGCACAACCCACTGGAGGTTCTCTGTTTGGATCACCCGCAACTTCGCAAGCAACAACTGGCATATTTGGACAACAACAACAAGAGAATAAAAGTATTTTTGGAAATTCTGGAATGAACACCACGTCATTTGGTCAACAGACTGGATTTGGTGCGCCACAACAGCCACAGCAAGCCAACAATCTATTTGGCAAACCTTTTGCAGCCGCTACACCATCCACTAACACATTTACTAGTTTTGGCCAAGCCAACACTACTGGCGGAAGCAACTTATTTGGACAACAAACACAAAAGCAACCATTTGGACAGCAATCAACTGGTTTGTTTGGCCAACAAGCAACACCAGCGACCTCAACATTCGGCCAGACAGCTGCGCCCGGTGGATTCGGTTCATCGTTTGGACAACCAGCTCAACAAGCGCCATCCTTATTTGGTGCCCCAGCCGCAGGAGCCGATAAACCGGCATTTGGCATGGGATCAACCACAAATACATTTGGATTTAATACCAACACCAATCCTAGTGGTTCGTTATTTGGACAAAAGCCGGCAACAACAAATTTCGGTGCTGCCCCATCATTTGGTGCCGCCACAAGTGCTGCTAATACAACCGGATTTAGTTCGTTTGGACAGCCAGCTGCGGGCGGTACTCTTTTTGGCAACACCTTTAACAAACCGGCCCAGCCAGCATTCAGCGGATTTGGAACAGCAACTTCACAGCCTTCAATGGGTTTGGGTCAACAAGGAGGCATGTTTGGCACTGCAGCCAACAAACCGGGTGGTTTGTTTGGTAATACGGGTGGTGGTTCTAGTTTGTTTTCAAATCAAACGGGTTTTGGGAATAATTCAACGCTAGGTGGTGGACTTGGTGCGCCGCTTATGGGCACTGCACAAAATACTGGCATGGGTATGGGATCGCAGCCAAATAACTCCATACATCAACAGATTATTGTGGCAACATCGCCTTATGGGGAAAATCCAATATTCAAAAATTTCAAATCGCCAAACGAGGCTAACGAGGATGCACTAAAGCCCACTAATCCCACGGCACAAAAAGCCATTTTGGAGTCGGCGGCTAATCACTTTAAAGTGTCAACCAACAAATCATCAAACAATCTTCGTGTGAAACCAATCGCATCTATGCAGTCATCAAAGAAATCACTGTTTGGGGGCTTGGAAGAGGATGATCCAAGTGTTGAGGTGAGTTTCAATACTAAACCAAGTGCAAAACGATTGATTATTAAACCGAAGCCCGGCTCCAATACATCTCGTGGTAGCTTCAATCGAAGCATTAACGAAGCAACATCGGGTAATGGAAGTATTGCAACGCAACATGTTGATGAAAGCTTCAATCAGATTATTCCAACCACATTAGAACAGTCTGCCGCAGTTGCTGGCACTTTCGATGCAGATACAAGTCGACGTGTTTCGTGGTTGCGTTCAAATCCTTTAATTAAACTCAAAGATCATGGTAAAGATAATACAACACCATTAGATAATACAATGAAAGAACTTGTTTCGGAGCCAATGAAGCACAAGCAGCTGAGCACGGTTTTGGATAACAATGACAACAGCTTAAATGAGACAGCATTCTTGCAGACTTCTGGATTCGAGAGGTCGACAGAAGATGCTTCAGGTACAAGGTCATTAACAGAAGAGGAACTTAATATTCCACCGCATGCAACTGGCGTTGTTCTCAAACGTAATGGTTATTACACAATTCCTGAGTTAGATCTTTTAACAAAATATATTAAAAGTGATGGCTCATGTATAGTGCCATATCTTACAATTGGTCGTTATGGTTACGGTAATATTTACTATGACGAACCCTTAGACATTGCCAATGTCAATATGGATGAGGTTGTATTCTTCCGGAATCGTCAAGTTACTGTGTATCCGGATGATGAATGCAAGCCACCAGTGGGAAAAGCACTTAATCGTAAGGCCCAAATCACATTGGACCAAGTGTGGCCATTCGATAAAACCAAAAATGAAGCAATCAAGGATAAAATCCGCTTAAAAGCGATGAAGTACGAAGAAAAATTGCGTCGTGTTTGTGAGCGACACGACACTCAATTTATTGAGTATCGTCCCGAAACGGGTAGTTGGGTGTTTCGTGTCAATCATTTTTCACGATATGGCCTCAGTGACAGTGATGATGAGGATGCTGATGATCAATCGGTTAAAAATGGGACTGATCCCAAAAAAGCCAAATTACTGTTGGAAAAAAAGAAACAACAACTGAAGGAAAAAGACGCCAACCAGAATCTGTCACCATCTTCAAAGAAAGCTTCTGGAGTTACAGCGGCGAGTACTCCCATCATTGAAAAGGATCAAAGTGGCAAAGGAAACAACATAAGTGCAATTTCTGATGCCGAATCCTATTACCATGATCAACGAATGCATCACCAACAACACACACCTCAAACGCATGAAAAACAGTCCAGCCGACGAGGACAATCCCAAAGAGGAGCGGAAGCACAAAGTCCGTCTGCAGCCAACGCAATGGATGTGGGTGTGGATCCACATAAGCTTCAATTGATGAAAGCCTCGTTTTTTGCGATTGACTTTGATGAGGATTCCATGGATATGGAACTCCCACCGTCGCCAGATCAAATTGTTCCAAATTTTCGTCAAAGTGACTCAACTGCGGCTCGCAATTTAGCCAAAGCTTCTACATTGTCGTCGCTGTCTCAATTCTCGTCATGGGTTGACTCAGAAAGCACGTCTGTAGTCACTACAACTGTTGCCAAAACTTCAAAAGCTCCAACATATGCTCCGGTGCAGCTGACTAAGAAACAGGTGCCACCAAAATTCATTTTGAAGCCGAAAATTGCTTCCATTCGTGTTCCGCGAATTTGCTTGCCCGCTGAGAGATCAGTTGTCGCAAAAATGCACTCAAAATGTGTGGCAGATGCAGCGTTTTTTCACGGGAGACGTTTTAAAATTGGATTTGGGCAGAAAAACACCTTTTTTGTGCTGAACACAGTGTCGAGTCAAGACGATGAAAATTCTGGAGCACTTGATTGGCGCCTTCTGTTTGCTGGACGCAGTGTCAATGATACATCGGACATTATTTTGCGTCAAATTCAAATGCGTTCCGTGGAGGCAATTGATGATTTTGAGGAATCAATTGTGAGGCATCTTCAAATTCAGCTCAAGGCCACTGATAAAATTGAATGCGGTGGATCGGGCAGTTGTCCTTATTTGAAAAGCAATCCTGGAAATGCTCAAAGTACTTTAGCTGAGCATCGGCTATTAGCTGATAGACAAAAAGGACTAGGTGCCACGCAACATTATGCCAGTAATGTGTGGTCCATGTGTGAGGCATTGTGGGGTGATCATATTATTGTGAGGGACCACGAACCGCAAGATCATTACACAGTGATGGGTCGAAAAACACTTCTGTCGGATTGGTTGGAGGAGACAATACGCGTGAAGCAGCCCGAAAAAAAATCGAATTTGGAATATTTGGATCTGTTAATGTCGATGATTTACAGCCACAAAATAACTGACGCCTGTGAGTTTTGTATTTCTAATGGGGATATTAATTTGGCAATGCTTTTGTCGCAAGCCTCTGGGGGTGCAGCAGTACGACAACTCATTCAGAATCAATTGTTATCATGGGAAGAGGTTGAAGCCGACAAATATGTACATAGGCAACGTTTAAAGGTGTTGATGCTGGTTGCTGGTGTGTCAATATTGCCCAACGCTATAAATGGTCCGGTGAGTGTGTTTGAGAACATTGATTGGGTGGAATCGATTGCATGTTGCTTGTGGTATTTGTGCACACCAACCGCTTCCATTAATGATGTGCTGATGGAATATGAAAATGCATTCCATTCGGTTGAACTAGATGTAGCTTCTCCTTTGCCACCCTACTTCACAGAATATCGCCCAGAGCAAATTAGCGAAAACCAAAAACCCATACGGGATTTGCGTTTTCATTTGTTGAAGTTGTATTCTGAACGTTCTTATCCACTGGAGGCTTTGTTTAATCCAATTTGTCATACACGTGACCCAATGGACTTTCGACTTAGCTGGATGATATTGCAGATTTTGGAAGCACTTGGCTATCATCATTTGGCGGCATATCGTGAATCCCAATTGCATTCATCATTCGCAAATCAATTGGAGACACATGGATTGTGGGAGTGGTCCATTTTTGTGTTAATGCACATCAAAGAGACAAATCAACGTGAGATTGCTGTTCAAAATATTCTTTATAAATTTATTGAATTGAGTAAGGACGCCGACAGTGCGTACATGACTAAGGAGCGATTTATTGTTGAGGAGCTGGGTGTTCCTGAGAGATGGATTTATTGGGCAAAAGCTGTTAGGGCTGGTGCAGCCAAAGACTTCGGACAACAAACTGAGTACTTGTTGATGGCGAAGCAATGGAATGAAGCTCATAGTGTCATTATGGAATATTTGGCCCCTGAAGCTGTCATCAATGGTAAGTTAACTTTTAGAAACAAATTTCAATTTGCAATAACGATTTAATTTTTTTAATTTATTTTGCAGATAATATAGGTTATTTGGTTGGTTTATTAGAACGCTTCGAAGATTCAAAACTTGTATCCAATTGGGACAATCAGGGACAAATCATTTTAGATTATGTTGAAATTAATCGCAAGGTAATTTATTACTATTTTATTTTTTTATGCAAGAATTGTTACCAATATTTATTTTTTAAATTACAGTTTGAGTCCTTTAAAAATTTAAACGGAACAGACATCGAATACCAGTGGGAAGGCCTTACGCCGCAACTAGCTGAATTATGTTCTCGCATCAACTCTTTCCCATGCCCCACCGCAAAGCACCGTCTCTGCCAAAGTGAGATATCACAAAGACTGGCATTGCTAATACGTGGACATCTTTTCATGCAGTCATCAGATGTGTACGCATGCCACTTTATTCAATTGACACTAGAGCGTCTACCGCTACCTCAAGAATATCAAAAGACGCTACTATCACATATTGACATCGTCGCCACTGATATGGTGTTGCCAACTAAATAACCGACAGCAAATTGAAAAGGGGAATACATTTCATTATTACTATTATTGTTTTCTAAATCACCAATATTGTTAGCGATCAATTGGATTGGTCGACGATACGATCAGAGCAAAATTGTTTTAGGTTTAATTACTTTAGTGTTGATTCTTTTGTTTTGATTTGATTTATAAAAATAAATTTGCTTAAGGAAAAAATCAATTGCAAAAATTTGACGTAGGTATAAAAGAATTAAATTTTTGCCATTTCATTTGGTCTCCAATTAGTGTAAGATGAAAAAGTAAAACATATTCAAATACCGTTATAATTCTAATTTTATTCAATTTATATATTTTAGTACGTAACATTTATTTTGTCTGTAATATTTGAAAGTGAAATAAATATTAATCGTTAATAAAAATTTGAAACTTAAGAAAATGCAAAACAGCAATTTAATTTGATGCGCTTTGTTTTATGAGCACACGTTACGATGAAAAATTTCTTTGTAGAAAAGTTATAATTTATTTACAATAAGAAATAAGTAGAAGTATTATAGTCAAAAACTATTGGGATTAAAAGGCTTCATTAAGTAAACCTTCAAAAAAAAAATAACAATGAATCAGCTGAATCTCCTGAAACTACAAAATTTCTAGCGAATTTTCTTAGAGATTTGATCAATCAAATCATCAATGCGTTCACTTGTACCCCTAAACTCTTTGGGATGTGGTCCAATCATTTGCACAAGTTGAGGCACGTCTGGGGATACTTGTACAAATTTAGTGAGCGCCTTCATTGTTCTGAACAGCTGCTCCTCGGATGGCTTGGTGCTGAAGAATTGCAGCAATGCCATGGCCAACTCGACGGCAACATCGTCAAATACCTTTGTGTGTGTAATTTAAATTTACAAATTAAATTTCCATTGAAATCTTATGGTTTCTTGAGGGTGATACAGTTCACAACGACAAATTTAAAGAAAGCAGTGCAAACTGTTATACAAAAATAAACATTGATATGTAGGTAACAAAAATGCAAACATTTAAGAACGTTTTAAAATTAGTGCAAAGAAAATGACAATTCAATTTCCAATTAAAGTTTCGACAATAATTTTTATCCATAAATTCTTAAATAAAATTAAGCTTTTTCATTAAGTTATCGACAGGTGAATATTCTAGGGAATTAAAATATATAAACTTTGCATTAGAAATAAGAAAAAAGGAGTTTTAAAATGTTTTACAAAGAAAATAGATTTCTTAAATTTAGAAATAAATATTTTAAAAATAAAATCAACACCTGAAGAATGTTATTATTAAATAAACATGATTAACCAAATAAAAGAAACGAATAAGACAATTTTAAACAATCCTTAAGCATTTTGTCATGTTCCTAAAATAAGTTGAACAAGTCAACATGTCTAGCTAGATGTGTTAGCCGACTGAATTCAAAATAAGCGTGGGCATTTTAATGAATCTGCTTCATTTCTTAGCGGTACAATACGAGTACTGTTAACTAGTATTAATACATCATTTTACTTAAAGATATTATCACAAAGGAAGACGCTTTGTGTTTTGCGGACTCATTTCTTTAATGACATGAATTCAAAGTGCTATTAAATCAATTATTCAATTAGATCTTGTAAACAATGTTAATTCAAAGCATTGTTAAAGCATTTAACTACCTCTCCACATTATTAAAACAATATCAATAAAACAGAGAAGTTTTTTTGAATAAGAAACCGTGTACCTTTGAAGCGCTGCCTTTGGGCAAAATTCGACGCAGGTTTTTAGCGTGATGCAATTTCTGTGGAATAATTTTAAGAAAAAAAACAAAAACAGAAGAAAAGAAGACACGACAAAATTTACAACATTAATGATTAATTGCGTTAAAAATAATAAAGGACATATACCGCATGTTTGTAAATAAAAGAAGAAATAAAATTGCGGCATCAACGATTTGATCTGATGCATTTCGGCGTTAAATAGTTTGCATTGCTCTCGTTCAAAGTGTCAAGTATTATTAAAAGAGGAAATAAAAAATAAAAAACTAAGAAGCGATACAGACCACAGTTTTTACCTCCTTGCAAGCAAGATTGTGAATAAACGCGGTGCCTAGATCTTGCAAAGTGGGACAGCCAGCAAGGAGGCAATGTACCGCTACTTTGGTGGAGGCACGAATATTCGATGTTTGTGTTCCGTTGTAAGTCCACTCGGAAATGTACAAAAGCCATTCGGAAGGGGAGAGGTTCTCAAACAAATTGCACATCTACAAAAAGGTTTTTTAAAAACAATAAATTTTTGCATAGTAAAATAGGCATATTAATTCACATACAAACAATGCTAACGCTTGTTGTTCTTCGGGCTTTAACCTATCAATATCCTGAGCATAATTCATCAACACGTGATCACGACGATCCTGATGTAACAGCAAAATTATGTCATCCTTAAGTGCAGCATCAGAAAGTGCTCGTAATAAATGCACTCGTGTCTCTGTGGAAATGTTGCTGTCACGCAATATCCGTCCAACAAAGATCAAAAAGTTATCACCCAGTGCCCAGGATCCCTCGCCTTCAATCAAATATTGATGCAACTCCTCAATGGAGAGTTCCTCCTCCTTTGCTAGCTGTCCGTCCACCAATTTGACAAGAGCTTCAAGCTCTACTTTAGGCTGTAAAATTAAATAAAGCAAATTATTTAATACAAACATTTTGAATTCGTTGTACTAACATCAATTGATCGAAAAACGATTGGTGGGTCGCGATTGCGTTTGCGCTCCTCCTCCTCCTGCCTTTCGCGTGCCTCATCCTCCAGCACTTGCTCTGATGGCAACATCTCACTGGGAATAGCCGCCAATGATGCTCCATTTACTTCACCGGTTTCAGACATTGTGTCGGTGCAATTACTCTCACTCAAAGTGGCAATGGAAGAAGAACTCTCAGAGCTGCGTTGTTGCCGCTTTTGTTTCTTTTTCTCCTTTTTCAGGATCTTCTGTTGCAATTCGTGACGCTTCTCGTCAAGAGCTAACGACTGTAGGCGGGCTGCTTCAATTTCGTCGTTCAGCTGATCGTAACCGGGACTTGTTTCGCGTGCACTTACTTGTGGTTCGTAACTGAAGCTGCCGGTTTGACTGCCACTTATCTGACTGATGAGTGGGGCTAGTGTTTGACCAAGTGGCGTGGAGAGGATCTCTTGTGGTAGATCGAGAATGTATTTAGGGATGCTGCAACTGCACAAGAACTGCGACACAACTTCGGAAAATGTATTGCAGTTGTGTTGGAGGAGATTGTAATTAACGCCTCTGCAAATGAGAAATGCCATAAATATTTTAAAAGAACTATTTATAGATTAATGACACAAATGATTATTATTCTTTATTAATAAATGATTATTCAGCTTAAAAACATTCTCACTGAATATTGTGCATTTATATGCGTATCATGAAATAATTTAAAAATGAAAATTTCCTTATTTTTAAAGCTAGTCAGTTCGTTTTCGCGCTTCATTGCAGACACGGATTTTACACGTTTCTAAACTTGGCAGCGACTATGCCTATTGTGCCATATTAAGATTGCCACGTTGTGTTCAAATTTTTAAATTGTAACAAAAATACAGGCAATATACTATGTAAAAATAAAGCTAATTTTTTATTAAATTTTGAAGTACAATTAAACACACCTTGTCTAACAATATTACTTACTGCTCAACATTCTATTCTATTCTAGCTATGCCTACATAGTCCAAATGCCTCAGAGTTTATTTTTAAACTGAAGAATTTCCATGTAAAAATGCCGGTTGCGTATTGAAATATAAACTTTGTAAAATTAAAAGCAAAACAATATTTAACTTACTTGAATGAACTTTCTGCTAATCCTCGAATATATTCCTTGAATACTTGGAACGGGATAAACGTCTCGCCAATAACTTCCACTTTATTTGGTTGTCGTAGAACTGTTCCACCCTATCAATACACAAATCATTATTATATTGAAATCACTGAAATGCTGTTAGAATATTAAGAAATGAGTATAATATCGAAAGAAAATTTTCCACTGACCACAAAATTCGAAAGAAAGTATTTTCAATTAAATCAAAATGGAGGAACTATTGAAGACGACTGGTTAATTTTCACTTTTCAGTTCGCGATGTGTGAGATAAAAGAGGAGCAGCTGAATGTGCCTTCGGGATTTTCCAAAATATACTTCGTGCGATCGTGATTATAAATAGAAAACGGTTTTCTTCACGCCTTACAGTCACATAAATCACGGTGACATGCATTCGTGTCGGTAAAATTTCAGGTTGAAGAAAGTATTGGGTGGGAAGAAAAATATGCCTGTCAAGTGCCAAATAAATTTTATATATTTTATAATTACGCAAATTTCTTTTCTCTTATAAGAACATAACAACTGTTAGAAAAAAATTCAAGAAAATTTTACTGATTTCTAAATAATAAACGCCTAAATGGCTGCAATAGACAACTTGTTGGCGATTAAAATATGATTTTCTCCTCAGTACTAAAAGTTAAATATGTGATCATTTGTTGAAAAAAAAAAATTAGGGAAGGCTTCCCTATCCTCGAATTTTTCTTACTGTATACTGTATACATACAAATGAATTTGAAATGAAAAATAAAAACCGGATGATATCAAATTCTATCCAAATTAAGTGACGAAGAAGTTATGTTAAGTAAATGGATCACACGCATTTGGAGATTGTTCATGGAAGGAAGTACATAATACGTCTGTTATAATTATTTAAATTCTGTGCAAATAAAATAAAAGCAAAAACACACATAAATAAACTACATTGCAGGGAGAGCGACGTGTGAATTTTTTATAACTATAATAGTAAAGTGTAGTGTTGATTACTAAGTGGATATACGCGACGTCCGAAATCTGAGTGACCATTTTTTTGTAGAAAACTTTTGAAATTAGGGTGTATCGCAGGGTTTTAGGAATCAAAATTGTTTTTCAAAAAAAAACAAGCGATCGTTACAATTTATTACTCCATTAAGATAGGTCGTAAAAAATGAAAATCACACACTCAGTTTGTAAAAAGAGAAATGAACGATAAAAAAAAAACGAAAAATCTATTTTTAAGCGGCGCAAATCTATTTTTTCATACGATGCGATGTTCTCTGCACACTCGCCGACTTATTCAAAATAATGATAGGTGCGCAGCAAGCAACAACTGACGACGCCGCAATTCACGTGAGACAGAAATGCAACAATTGCGTCGATATGGTACACACGCCGCGCGCCACAACAACGACTACGTTTCATTGATAGGAGCGCGCTTCTTTTGACCTTTTTTAGTTATTCACACGTTGAAAGCGCCAGGATCAGTTGTGAGGATCAGATGTTTTTTCGTCGTGCATTATGATTTGTGGTCAAATAGAACGTTATAAATGTTAAATCATTGCGTTTAGTGCAGTTATTCGGAGTCAAATTGTTACGCAAGTAGCTCTTCTTTTATTTATAGAAAGCGCGAATAAAAAGATTGGATGCGTTACAAATTGAAATATACTTACAGGCTCACAACTCTGTATTCCTTGGCTGCCGTAGAAAAATTCTTTGCCGAATACAACAATAGCTGTGTGCCAAATGCCCTCGATGTGACGACCCAACAGCATCTGTGACATCATAGCGGACATTCCCTGCGTAAGATCGTAAATGTACAGTTGCACTTGAGAGCTTGAATCAAAATTTAACTCGTCCATCTGAAAATTTTATTAAAAAATTAAGTGTAAAAAAAGATAATTTTGCTTTTTATTGAATTTATCTTGTTTATGTTTAACGAGGTTGAACAAATTGTCATCGTTCCAAAAAACAAATTGTTTGATGGTAATTGACTTTACTGACGCTACTTAATTTCTGTAACAAAGTGTGAAAAATCATCACCATTCTTCACTTTCAATAATGTTCTTGAAGCTTTCATTAATAAAAGGAAGAAAGTGGACAAACCCATACAAACAGCTGACATTTGTGAACGAGTATCGCCTTAACGTCGCAATTCTGTTTATCACGTAATTCCAAAATAAATATAAATATAAGGAGGAAAATTAAAAAATAAATAATACAGATGACGTTGTTGGCTTCATCTACCTCTTTTCGAAATTTATTGAACGTCGGTCGCCCACGCGAATAAAGCACCAGATTCCTTGTTAGCTAAGATTTGGATTTGCGTCTAGCAATAATTACTACTTCCAATGATACATAAAATGTATTTAAGCGTGACATAGAAAGAAAGTAATGAATTTCAAAATTGTTTACTCAATCCAAACATTGAGTCACATGTTCTAAAAATAGGTCATATTTTTGTCATCGAATACTTTTGTTAAAAAATAAAAGGTAAAGGGCAATTTGTTGTAAAAGTAAATTTAAATTATTTAGAGATGTACCATAACCGTTTCTACAAAGCTTACGTGCTAAAAACGGGATGAATAAATTGAGACCATTAATTTGTTTTATATCATAAGAAACTTTTTAACCATACACAAGAAAATGTTTCGCAATGATGTTAAACTTTTTTTACCAATTATAAACGAAAGTATAAACAAAGTGCAGACCAAACTGGCTGACTAAATTATCGACCACAATGAACAAGCGTTTATTTTTAGATTATTACAATAACGCAACAGTAAATGTTTTTCCTGTAAAACCGTCGTCCTTGAAATACTAAACATTGTTGAAGTTACTGTTAAATTTTTATTTGAATTAAACCAATAAGAAATTTGTTTTCATTTGTTTCAATAATTTTCAGTTCTACTGAACATTCCCGCTATGAGTTTGACCTTTGATGTGCCAATTTGAGTGAAGAACAGAAATTGTTTTGAAATATTCATAGACGTTTTTATTCTTTCGACCAATTTCTTAATTTTTATGTACAAAAATAGATTTAATTCTTTAATTAAGTCAAGATCAGATTATATAAAGATAACAATTATGTTAGTGTGTGACAAATAATAAAAAAAACTCTTCTTAGAATAAATTAATATCACTTAAGTTACATAAAGTCATAAAATCTTAAATCACCTTTAATTTGTATCTTTTTCTACAATCCTAACACTATTCACGTAATTTTCACTCTTTCAATTATGTTTTTCAAACGAAATTAATTTTTTTATTATTGTTTTTCAATCCACAGAAACTATTTATTAACCAAATATTTCACATATATAAATTAAAATTCCTCAAAATTTTTCTCACTACGGCACAGAGACTAAATCATCTGCAAGACGACTTCCGCAATTATAACAAGTATTTGAATTTTGAACTGCATTCACCGACGAGAAATTATTTAGGAAACGGCGCTCACAAATACACTTTCACACTGCAGAAAATAATCAGGGAATTTTGTGACTCCGTTGAAACGCAATACACCTGTGCTTGAGGCGGCTGTTCTTTAAAATGGCATACCTCACTACTTCAGAGCCACAATGCGACTTCTGCGAAATGTTTAATTAAATTGCGCGCGCATCACAGTAATCCTTAAAATAGCTATAACACAGACACGGGGGGAAATTGGTGGGGTGGCGCAAAATTGTGGTGGTACATCCAAAGTCTTGTGTTGTGTATCGCTGTTGAATTTTTTTGTTTTTATTTTATTCCGAGATACGCATTCATTTCGCAAATGTTTTTAAGATTGTGTGCCGTCTTCAAACTCTCAGTGAGATATCGTAGGTAGCATACGTCTTTGGGTCATTTTGATAAACGGCCAACAACACGCGCGTTTCATAAACGACGACGAAGAGTGCAGCATTGAACGACATCGCGACGCCTCATGGTTTCTCACAAGATGTAATGTTATGATGTACTAAGTAGTGCAGTTCAAGAACAAACTCTCTTTTCGGTTTATGTTGCCGGATTTAAAATGATGTGATATTTTTAAAGAGATGCCAAATGACAGAACAATAATTGTGGGATGCGGCTATTGATCATTGATGAGGTTGTCTTCTGGTCGACGACAACGATTGAGTGTCAATGGTCTGGACAAGGTTGGTATGTGATGTTTTTAAATGCTATTTTTGAAAAACACAAAACTATTCGTCGCATTTCATTTGGGAAAAGAACAAATATGACAGATTTCAAATTATTTTTGCAATTAAATTAAAAATAATAATATGGAAAAGGTTACGGAGCAATATCGTCTTACGAGATTAACCTTGAATAACGCTGCGTGATCACGCAGGTACCGTTCGGTCCAATAAATTAGTTTTTGGACTTATTAAATCCTCAAAATGAGATTGATTTAATATCCAAAAGAAGTCGTTCATTTATAAACAACCTGATCACAGAGTACAGGCCGAATATTTTTTTTGATTTTATTTATAATAAATTAAATTTTTGTTATCAATGCAATATTTCTTGGCAAATGATCATTGACAATAACATTGAAAATTCTAGAAAAAACATTTAATTCAAATAACATTTGAATTTCATGCGTTTATTTAAGAAAAACGACCACAATATTAAAATTCACAATTATGTTCATAAATCATAATCTTGTGCAGAAAAATTTATATAATACACACATGTATGTATAATATTAATGTCATTTTAAATAAAGATATTGAAAATGAAACTCTTGCCAAAAAAAAATTAAGGTAAAAACGGTTGTTTTAAGTTTAATTGAAACTACATCGTCGGGAGAGCGACGCTTGAATTTATTACGGCTTGGCAAAATTGTAAAGTGTGAATATAGTTGGTGAGATGTTATCATACTCTATCTTAGTGAACTATTAATCATTACAGGTCCGACAAACATATTTTTGACAACAATTTTTTATTTTTTTGTCCTTGGTTTAGAATCCTTACACGGTTATATTATTTTAAAAAAAATCAAATGATTTCTCCACATATTTTTTTTTGACATTAAATGGACCATAATGGAACAATTTATCTGACCAACATTTTATTATAAAAATTTTATGGATATCCGTTCAGTAGTTGCCTAAAAAATCGGTTGGAGGTAACTGATAACATTTTTCAAGAACATTTTTGTAAAGTCGAGAAATGCCAAAATGTGTTTTTGCAGTATTGCATTTTTTACTGAAAACAATTGCGAACAGAAGATTCTTTCACTCCAGTATGTACAGTGGGTCACAATAAGTTAATATAAGTAATTATTATTATTAAAGGATTGCAATATGATGAAATGCCATTGGGCAATATACCATAGTAAACCTCTACATTCTATATACCACTGATGAGTGTCATCATCAAAGACACCTGTTAAGAGATTTAGAGACCGTGCAAAGAATGCTGCTTCTTTGAGTATCTTTCGAACAACTTCCAACAAATTTCAGTAAATGATGATGTAAATGTGTGTTAATTTGTTACGAACATTGAATTTAAGCAGATATGATTTCAATATAGCATGATTCAGCATTCTTTGCAACCTTAGCAAAGTAGGAAACAATTATAATGATTACATGCTGTGCAAAATGCTTGTAATTATTGATTACTCGAAAAATAGATATTTTCAACTTACGATTGTAACGGCAACTGTAGTTTATTAAATGTCTTTTTATTTTTAATTCACAATTAAAGTTAAAAAATTGATTTCGAGAATATCTTAAAATAATATTGAATCCTCCAACAACAGTCAACCACTTGCAAGTTCCAATTAATTGAATATGCTGAAATTGACAAAGCAAAAATTTACAATGTCATCTGTCAGTTTGTTATCTGTTTACATAAAAAGAAAAGAAAATATGAAGCAGAAAAAAAAGAAACCCTACTTTTTAAAATATGAAAGTATTGTCAATATTATAGTACTTTATTACTAGTACAATACTTTTACGATCATATTCTATTACAATTTACAAGTTTGGCGCGAAATTTCAATTTCTGTTTGAATTATTTAAAAATTTAGAATTAGAGATTCAAAATTAACCAATAGTAATAAATAAGTTAACTCATTTTTCAAAATATTTATTGTTTTTGTTTTGTTAAATTAACACTCATAGTGCGTCACAAGTGAAAATTTAAAAAAAAACTTTACCTTGTTAAAAGAAATGTTATTAAATAAGCAAGCCAAAAATAAAAATAAATAGAAAATAGAAATAAATATTACTGCTGTAGTTTGTGAAGTCGTTAACGTATTTTTTGTTTATTAACAATGAAAAAATCAGTAAAATTGTTGCTGCCGCTTTTAATTATAGTTCATTCCACGATGGCACAAATGGCTGGACCAGTTTTAATATGGGGACCAAATCAACGAATAAACAACACCTCTGCAATGGAACCAGTTGATAGGGAATGGCTTGAAAAAATGTACAACGAATCCCATTCTATTATTCAGTTTGACATTAATGAAATGAGGTCTGAAAACAATTACTCAAATTTAAGTGAATTATTTAAACAAAGAAATTGGGTATATTCAGCTCATTCAATTCCGGATGCGATTCCAAAAGAATATCAGAAAAAAGTTCAAGTAATAAAAACATATATTCATTTGTTTTTGTTTATAATTTTATTTTTTTATTTTTTAGAATTTTTCAAAAACAGATTGGAATCAAATAGACGCATCACTTATTGATCAATTCGTTAATGCCGAAAGCATTTACGGAAATGGAAATGTATTAGCGTTGGCAAGTAATTGGGGAGAGGTAAATTCAATTCGTTGTATTAAAGGACCATTATCGCTTTATTGTTTATTGATAATACTTAAATATTTAAAGGATGTTTAAATAATACTCTGTAAACTTAAAATTTGTTCCAAGTTTATTGCCTTGTATTTAAAAACATTTATAATATATTAACAATTAAGAAATTCATTATAAACATTATAATTGTTTATCAAACAATTAATGCGACTTGAAATGATATTTTTCTCACCAAATGATTTCATTTTTTTTCAAATGCACACCAGTTGCGTTAGATGCTCACAAAAAGAGTACCAACACCGTCTGCACAAAGTTCACAAAACCATTTCAAATGTTTAATGCACTCACTATGTAAGTTAGGCAATTCCATTTTCTCGCCAGTGTCTTAAGTTATTACAGTGTCTCGTATTAACATTCAGTTGACGCTAATTGCACTTCATATCTTTTCAACAACAACATAAAAAAACATCATTGTTCTCGAATTTCATAGGCAACAGCAGCAGCATTAACAGCGTGGAGATTTTATAATTCAATTAAAAGTAATATCAAACTACAATATATACGATTCAAACCACAATGCCGCAATGAAAGTAGAAGTCTTGCACTCCTCTTGGAAGTTGAATACACTTAAGTGTGAGATTATTTCACATATAATGAGCTGCCCCAGTATGTAGATTTAAGTATAATATGGATTATTGGCTACCATTATTGGTGTCATTAAGCAATGTGAATAGAGGTGCCTAATTGTTGTTTGTTTGTAAATTACAAACGATATCGATATGCATAATGCAATGGAGTGGATTTGCATAATTTCGTATTTTTACACCACATTTCACTTTGTTGATTAAATTTCCTACTTTTAATAAATGCACAGTTTGAAATATATTGTTAGTTTCAAATTGTTGCTGTTTGTACCTTTCATTATTTTAAGTCACCCAATGTTATATAGTCACGTATTGTGGTGATGCGAATTTCCAAATTATGCCTAAATATTTTTTTTTAAGAAAAATGAGAGATAGGGACTGTGGTGTAAAAATGCGGCAGAGAAAAATGAAAGTCCATTAAACACAAACTCATGGGAACATATTAAATTTGTACATGTGCTCGTAATTAAAGACAATGCTGACGCTTTGGAGATCCGTTGGGTAGGACTTAAGCTGTATGTGAGACACATGATATAGTTATTGTGGTCACAAATCAAAACTTTTATTATCTTTAAGTATAGCGATTACTGAAATCATCTCAAATTTAGCAAAAACACATTGTTGCTTTAAAAATACAACGAAATAATTTATTTATTGTTGCAGATGGAACGTTTAACCAACAATATCAATACTTCGATCGAGGAAAACATAATAATGACTAGGGGCGTGATGATGGCTTACTTTGTTGTTACGATGCTACTAAGTATTTTAACTATTGCTATTACGTGCATAATGGACATTAAATCTCCAACTAGATTTGAGGATCCCAAGGGAAAACCGACTAATTTCAAATCGTTTGATTAATTCAATGGAAAGTAATCATTATGTGGTTGTTTAATTTGTTTAATTTAGATACAATTCAAGGTTGCAATTTATAAAACTGTAAGATCAGGATAAGTATGCTTTTATTACACCCAAAATATAAATAATTGACTACCGAGGCATATCAAAGTCTATAATTAAAACTTGCACTTTTTTTTTTGCATTCTAAAATTGATAAAAACCTTAAATTTGTGTAATTGTAGGGTTATTCACTTCAAAAATTCATGCCTTATGAGTACAAAACAATAATTAAAAAGTATAGATCATTCAGTGTATTTTCATTGCAATAAATTAAAACATTCATGAACGTCTTTAACTTTAAACTGCAGGTTTAAATATAATAAAATAAATTTTCTAACTAATGCAAAATGATAACAAAGTATATTGCATTTTTAAAGGAATGCATTTTCCTAACAAAAAGCCAAACCCCTTAATACATTTTCACAAAATATATTTGAACTTTAAATAATAGAAACTTGTTATGGACACTTTTTCGCACAAATCAATAAAATACAAGACAATATGAATTATTACTATTTGCTGCTATGCTTAGCCATTCTGAAAGATTGCGGCTGGCAAAAGCTGTCTGGCTAATCGGCATGCTAATTTCATCACTTTCCATTCAATGTACTCGTACCTACATATAAATACTCCACACCATTTCCAACCAGCATATCCGTATGCCACTATGTGGTCTCAGCTCTGTGTATGAAGATCGAAGAACATCCCAAGCGTGTGTACTTGAAATTGAGGCAAAATGTGTGTGCAAAAGAGCCGCGCCAACATAATCACCATCATTTTGCGAGTGCTCATACAAGACGTCCCATAGCATTTAAAAGCCATAAACAACATCATCTCGCGACTCACCTTGATATCTGGGACTAAACTTTCCATTCATTGGAACTTTTTTTTATTCATTGTCGCTTTACAACATGAGTGGATAAACGTTATTTTGTTATACTAGTTTGTTCACATTAAATGCATGCATTTGTTTGGATTTTTATTTTCAAAACACATACTCACCTGCGATGTGTTGATTTTGTTTGGCTGCATCAATGATCATGTTTGTCCATATATGCCCACATATTAGTGCTGCAGCAAAGTTTTGCAGTGTATGCTCGTGATTACAAGTTGCAAGTTGCAACGATAAATCCCTGGGGTCGTGTTTGTCGATTAAGTGCAGTCGTTTCAATCGACTAGACCTATTGGCTCTTACCAATATGCACGTTGTTCTGTGGGATAAAGCTTTCTTATAGTCTGTAGATTTGAGTCGGTGCAAGGAGTTGAAGTGCACATGCGATTTAGTAAACAAACTTGTCTACGCGATGCGGCAAGTGTACATTGTACCGCATTAAAACATAACATATAGCCAATTCAATTTAAAAAGAAGCACGTTAATTTGACTTATGAGTGAAATTCGGGGAGTGGAGTTCAAGTGGTTGAATTGGATGGTGCGGCGTGCTGACTGCTGTGTGTGCTCATTAAAACTGCAGGTTATAGTAATAAACGCGCCAACACAATAAAATTGGGCATTTCCTTTCCCTTAGGTTTAGTAATTTATTTTTCACATTGAATTTCAACCAACTTAAACGGCTGATTCAATTTTCTTGAGGAGCTGGTTTTGAATTCAATGTCAATGTTTTATGTTGCCATGCATACTCGTTACAATTGGGTTGGGCCAATCTGCGGAATGGTTGAAGTGATTTATATCAATACGAAAATGTATTTTTTGCTTTTTTATGTGATTTAAAACATAGGGGACATTGATAAAGGACGTTCCATAAATATTATTTGATAATTGTTTATTAAATATGATTTTATTTTTGGATAATTTAAAATGAGTAGAGGACGTCTTTTCACAGTGCGGTAAGACTTCGTACAGTTAACATTTTCACAACTTATTTGCAACTTCTCTAAAAATCGGATAAGTTGTGTTTGTGATTTAAAAAAAAAACCTACTGAAAACTAATGGAGTTTTTACTTAACTTACAAACAAAACAACAATGAGATTAAAAACGCTGACGACATAATATTATACATTGTGATTATTTTTATGAATAGGAAATGTCAAATGCCCGCTCGCATTACAAAAAAGTCTTAAAAGTGGCAAAACAATGTGATGGGTGCTACTCATCACTGCGGGTGAGATGTTCCTTGATAAGTTGTTGCGAAACTTTAATTTCATTTGATTTTTTGCAAGTTTTTTTTATAAATAAAATTTTAAATTAAATTAAAATGAAGAAATATGTAGCCAATTCATTTAACAGAGCTTATGTTTTGTTGTAACGTGAACGCCCTAACGAAAAACAATGGTTTGGTTGCAGTTTTAGTTAGAATGCCATCTTTGAATATTAAATAACGACACATAAGGCCAAACAATGAACGATTAAACTCCTGTAAAATATGTTTTAAAATTTATTTCCCCTATACTATATCAATATGCTGCAACTTGCCATGAAGTGATTTCAGATTTTGTTCTTATACTATTTTAAAGTTGACACCCGATTTTACAAGTTAAACACGCAGTTTACCTCTTATACATATTTACATTTGCCTAAAAGTTAAAAGTAAAAATATTCTAACCTCGTTTTTGGTTGTAACATATATTTTGACATAAAATGTGTCGTTGTTTAAATAATTATCATTTTATTTATTTTATTTTTATAGCCATATTTTAATTATAAAACCAAATGGCAAAGCTCTAAATTATTTAAAAATTACAAAATAAAATAAATCCAATAACAAAATACATAAATTTGTTAATTGGGCATAAACAATAATACCTAATTATAATTAAGAGTTAATGATGCAACTTAACATTATTACAACATTTTCATCCTAATGTTTAAACACTGTTAATTTGTGGTAATTTAAAATGTTTGAGTTTTTCCAACTAATTAAAGACAACGGTTATTTTGTAATATGAAAATGTGTTGTGCTAAGCCTAACTGCTAAATCTACAAATGATCTGGGAAGATTTATCTTTCACATAATGGTGAAATGTTGCAATGGATCATATAAGAAAGGATCGTTTTATTTAATTGTTTGATCTGCCCCTAATAAAATAAAAATGTTGCAATTCAACTAAATGCTGAATGACCAACGACGTTCCGTGGTTGTTCGGTAAATCCCAAATGGACTGGCAGCATATTCTTTATTTTGAATGAGTTGTTTGTTGAGTTAAATAGAAGTGAAATTTGCAATTAAATATAATTTTATGAATGTTGTTAGTTGGGTATTGATAATTTATTCACATTACTACATATTATAGTAAATAAATTGCGCACAAATCATAAAAGAAACAGTTTCAGAATGCCACTAGTTATTTGTTTTTAGTGATTGACTGTTGGTTGTAACTAAAACAATTTAATATGATACATCATATCTAACTATAAGTTATAATACACACAAATTAACTCCATGAAATGCATCTTGTTGCACTCACCATCGTATATGGTCAATTGAGGCGAGAAGATTACTGCTGAATTGGGTCTGCGAGTATTTATGTTGCAATAAATATGAAAGCGTGCGTCGCGTCGCGTCGCGTCGTGCAGCATATTATGTCTATTAAGATATGTCACAACATGTCTATTGAATCTTGTGCGGTTGTCCATCAATTGCAAATATATCATCTGAATAACTTTAAAGGATTCGAATCGTTTGGAAGAATATTGTGCACATTTCTCTTGATTATCAGTCTTCAATTCTCTCCGTTATTTTAAATATACAGTTAGTAAGAAAGCATATTTTTCAAGTTTCGGCCATCATTAATCAATAATCATAATTCTCTGTGCGTGTCTGCACTAACAAACATATAATATTTAAATTACATACAAAGAATGGGAGCATAAACCCACCACTACTGGCGCTATAGCAAAAGATTGACTTTGTAACTTGATACATTACATTTTTATGAGCACAATACTCGTACAATAAAAATCTAAACGAATTTGCCTCCGCACGTACATGTGCTCGTATTTTAATCAACGCACAATATTTCAAACTTTAAACCAGTACCTACCAGTGTGTGAATGAAATTGAATGCTAAAATTCTTGAATTACATTCACCGGCACACACATCACACATTCGCGTGCTCGAAAACTTGCGACAATGAAAAGTGGGTGGCCCAGACCCTGCGGGTCTCTTCATTTATTTTTGCAAAAATATTTCCGCACAAGCCGGCATGGCACTGCATTACAGTTTAACTACACACTGGCTACTATATGAGGACTGTGGACGTATTAAAGAACCAATCATTTTATATACGATCGTTTTATTTTAATGTTTACAAATTACAACAAACCAAACAGACACATTTGTCGAGGCGATTGCACACAATTTGAAAATGCGAATTTAACAAATGCACTGCAACTTATACGACATAAGACATTATGGAAGCAAAAGCTGCAGTTATTCACATATTAAGGTGGAATCAAAAGTGGATGTACTGTAGAATAAATACATGAAGTTAAAATTGTATTAACTGAAGGAGATACGCAGGTTTTATTGGTTGTCTCGTCAATTGGATTTGATATCATTTGATGGACTCTAATGCTTTTATATTTGCTTTTATGTTTTGTTTATATTTTCGTAATTAATATTTATGAATTCAAATACATAATTACATCTGAATTGCTTGACTGATCGCTTCCATACTGACTTGAATGCTTTCGCAATTCAATCGTAGCAGATATATAAAGCAGTTAAGTGAACTGAAATACTACTAATTAAAAAACGGCAAGTTATCAGAATCAGATTTTAAGGACACCTCTCAAATTAGTGTTAAAAATCCCATTGTCAGTTTTGGCGTAATTGAAAGGTATACCCACACGGTCATTTAGTAATGTATATAATAGATCGCGGAAAATTTCGTTGATTTTTTTGCGACATGTTTTTTATTAACTGACTACTGACAAACCGATTCCCGCAATCATTTTTGGTAAAAGCCAATTTTTTCGCGAACCGCGATTTTTCTCGCGGTTTTTGTGGTTTATATTCGCGTTGAAAATACGCCTATTTTACTTTTAGAATGTTGGCAAATACGTGTGTAAAATTTCGTGGCGATCCCATTTTCAGTTTTGGCGTGATTGCGTAACATACATACACGTTCGTTTAGAAATTTATATATTAGATTAAAGATTTGATTGCTCAAAAACGGTGCTAACGATTACGGAATTGCAAATACGTTTTTTTTTTGTTAATCATACAGCAATTTTTCAGAAGAATTTTTCTGCGATCTAAAAAAGCATATCTTTATTTCAACGAGAGAACTCGATGGGACCTGTTGTTTCTGCAAAAAGATGGAAGCTTAAAATAAGCATACAGTGGGGTTTCTCGAAGGATTTGTCTTAATCTTGAACTCATTGGTGTCAAAACTGTTTAATGAATTTTTAATTTATTTACGACCTCAAGAGTATAGTTTTACAATGAAAATAATTCAAAAACTTAACGTTTGTTATACATTATTGCTAATCTCAAAAAAAATACCAATTTTGGACAAAAATCAAGGTCAAAATTCCCAAAATTCCAGAGTCACATTTACCATTTTTTTTATTAAACTGCAGTTAAGCGACAGTATATAAAATCACACCTCCCTGCTGCCACTTTTTTTTGCGAAAAAGTCAAAAAATGTAAAAAAAGCATATAAAAGTACACCTTTTTATACAAGATAAGTAAGTAGATAAGTGATACAAGAAGTATAAACTATAAGGAAAATAATTATTCTTTATGAAGTTATTTGGTCAGCAGGTAAACAGAAGTCGCAAGACGCTGCGATTATGCTACAGTGTCTGGTAACCACGCATAATGAAGTTGGGGTCAGTGCCATGCAGCATTCTTTTGGACGTCTTTCGCGTGTATATTTATTCAAATTTTACCAATCAACCAGAATTGTATTCAGCTCAAAGGCATACAAACATTATATGCCGTCTTCTATTATCATTTAGTAGGTTAATTATGTTCGTCGCATTCGCATACATGAATATTCATCGTTTACATAATTTAATATTTATACTCGTAAGTCGTAGGCATTGCGATACGTTACATAAAAACACACCATCCATCCATCCATCCATCTGCACACAGTGCACACAGTGTGTTTACACAATCACAGTTGGTGTGTGTTCTTTTTCTTGAAATGCTTTCTTCATGCTGTTTAGCTTTTCTCCATTTCTTGAGATATCGATTGACTACAATAAATATTCTGTGCTGCTTTTGTTTGCACGTTGTCGGGATAGATTTTGAATGAAAAAATCTCTCAATACGCATGGAATTTTCACTTTAACCTGTGATGAACTCATTGCGATGTGATGGCGCGGAAGAGTGCAGATGGATCTCGTTGGTGTACTCAGCAAATGTGTTTTGATTTAATTGGAAATTCTTGGGCGGATATGCAGCATTGAACTTGTAAATAAATACACATCGGTATGTTATATGAATCCACTTGCTGGGTAGGGCTTGTTGATCATAATTTAAATTCATTATGCGAACAAATATTAATTTTTTTTTGTACAACATGCGGCATTGTTTCAGAGGATATAAAAAGGGCTGAACAGCTTTTTAATGCAATTCATTTTCACACCTACCTACGAATGTGTATATTAGTTTCATAAGAAAAGTAAATTTGAATAAAAACATAGATCAGCATTTTTAGAAATGAGACATAACAAAAATGGTTTGAATAAAAATGATCAGCAATTTCAAGAGATTATTCTAAATTAAATAAAATACCTTGAATAATCGTAGTAAGCAACATATTTTTATTTGAGCCAAGAAAGAAAACTTAAATCACGTAAAATGTATTTAAAAAAAAATAGTAATTTTAATTTGCGATTTTTTATGAACTTTTAAGCCTCAAAACTATTAAAAAAATCCTTACTTATAAGAAAAAAATGTTCTTTCGGTAAATATTACAAATAAGTAAAACTTTTTTATTGTTTTTAAAAGGTTAATGAACACTGAGCTTTCAGATGATATGAAATTAGACCATGATTCCATAAATCAGCATCAAATACATTACAAGAAAATATGAAGGTGCATTGCATGAATAAGAAGCATTGAACTTTCGCAATTAAAATCGAATCATGTGAAATTTTATGATACAATAAAAATAAAAGCAAACATGCGGCTTAACTCACGATAACTAAACAATTATAATTGTTAAAGGTAATGCACTTTACGAGATGAATTGTCAATGATTAAACTCTGGAATTGCCTTTTTCTTCCAACTCATTTTGTAAACACAAAAACATAAAATTATAAATTCTTCTGCACGCAATTTGCACCATATTAGCTAGCACAGTCTTCCTGAATTATTCCGCACATACAATTGCAACAACTCCCAATAAATGTGAGATGAATTAAGCAATGCGCACCGATAGTCATTTGAGACGAGGATATTTTTGTACATGTGCAGCAGTGCTGGGGATCTTCACACAACAATTTGTATATATCTGGTAAATCGTGAGAATAATTCCCATATAGAGTTGCCGCGTATGTGAAGATTAAACAAGCAAAGTGCATTAGCATTGTTTTGGTGATTCATGTGATATAAAACCACACCATTAGACCATCTTCCGCCACGAACAAATTGAAATTTTTCCTTCCAGCTGTTTCCGCATCCACAAACTCTTTTCAGTTTTAAATTATTGTCTGTATGTATGCACAACGAATACAATGAGTCTAAAAGTAATTACAAAATTTTGTATACAGATTGTTCATCATATTATTTATAAGAAACCCACATTGTATGAAAGTTGCTTGGAAACCTTCACCTTCATTCTCTTTTTGGACAGCATTAAGCTCATGTGAGGATTTTTCAGTAAATAAATTGTATTCCCTTTCATCGATATTAAAATGTTGCCGCAATGCTTTAAAGCTTACAGGCAAATACTTTTTTACGCACATTTTTCAATATGATAAATGAGAATACGCGGCAAAAGACTGGTCTGATGGGTTGATGTGTGCGGCTCTGACGAGAGTCGATGGCCAAATGTGCGATCTTTATCTTATAATACGAACCAACAGTGATTGTTGTTTGTTGTCGGCCGGTTCCTCAGCATAAAACATACAACATATTGGACATTGACCCACTAACCTTTTTTGTATTGATTTGTGCACGAGCATAAGGGTTCATTGTCTCACATTTCAATCCTTACGTTGCAAATGTCGCATTGCAAGACAGCAGGATCGTATCACTTTTTTAAAATGCACTTTTCACTTTTGTCACCTTTCCTTGTGTGATGAATGAAAAATTTTTTACGTAAACCCGCAATTTTTCGGCGAGAATTTATGTAAATTCCGGAAATTTTTGTCGTATAAGTGGCTACAAGTGGATTTTAGAAAGTTAAATTGTTTTAATAATCAAAATATTTCGAGTGCAAAATTTTTTACAAATATTTATTATATTGATGTTTCCATTATTTTATTTATAACTGGTTTGTATACATTTCCTTTACTGCATTGGAATTTTGGAGGACGCTTTAAGTTACCGACGCTTCCTATAACCGATTTATTCCAACAAAATATCAATCTTAATTCAGACGTTTATGAAAAGAATTAAGAACTAAACATAATCACGAGTGGCTAAATAAAACTATTTAACATCACGTAGAACTAAACATTAAATCAGAATTAAAAATAAATGGTTGGAAGAACTTGAAAAGAAGGTGTTATCCGCAACATAAACAGTAATATGCGTACCTACTAAAATAAAACAACTTTCTTAAACTTTTACCCTTCTTGTTTATATCAGAAATAAAACGGGTCACAATTTTCCATCAGCGCGCATTAAACAATTGCGAATTTCTTTGATTTATGCCCATTTTGCGACTCATGTTTTATGGGCAATTCGTGTCCTTATTCGGCAGAAATGAAATGCTTTATGGAAATTGAAACTAAAAAAAAAATTGGTGTCACAAAAGAACAGTATTTTAATGTATTAAATATAGCAAAGACCCATTACGAATAAAAGGAATGTGTCGAAGAATGTGTGCTAATATTTGAATATCGCATCACAATTATTGCGTGGTATGTCCAAGAGGTCGCGAGACTCTTCATAAATAAATTTTAGCAATAAATTACAAACGCTGATGAGTGAATTTTTGTTGTCGCCTTCATGTCTATAATACGCGTATAACAAGTGCTAATGAACTCGTTTTCAATGAACATACCGAACTCAATTTCCTGGCGGCTCTGATACGTCCCCTTTCGATTGGACATTCGAATTGCAGTGAGCGCAAGTTGCATCAATAAAAATAATAATTTGCAAAAATGCAGCATCAACGGCGAGAGACACTTACACTCTTGTTTATGTCGGTGAACGCATTGCAGCAAGTAAATATAAATAAACTAAATTCACTATGGAAGTCGATATGTTGAATTGAAAGTAACACTAAGTGGCAGTGTTGCAGCACGTTAGTCTGGTTTTTGGGGAGTTGTAAGACAGTTAAGAAGACTATACATGCGCGAGAAGAAATTCATTGCCTCTTACCATGAATTCCGCCCGAAGCATTCAAGAATGGTGTGCTGTTTGTGCCCGTCAGTCTTGTGCAGACAGCGATTGTCGACGGTTCGGTTTTGTAATTGTTGGAATTGTGCTTACTTGGATACTTTCTTATTATTATCTTGTAAGAATTTTTGGGAGATTGAAGTTAATGTGATTTCTAGTGTATCGCGGTTTAACGAAAATAATGTTATTTTTTAATTGTCTTTTCATGGTTTTGTCTAATCACTTGTTTTCTAAGAAATGCGTTTCATTTGTGTGTGGTGAAGTTTAAATTATATTGTAATGAATATAACAACAATTAAACTTTTAATGTATTATTCTGAGAAAAATATTCTCTTTCTACATTTTATGTAAATTGTTGGGTGATTTTTCTTCTAACCC
This sequence comes from Sylvicola cinctus, assembly GCA_963854165.1. Taxonomy (NCBI): domain Eukaryota; kingdom Metazoa; phylum Arthropoda; class Insecta; order Diptera; family Anisopodidae; genus Sylvicola; species Sylvicola cinctus. The sequence continues at coordinate 26,908,637 of OY974083.1, read as the reverse complement.
ATAGAAGAATTTTACCAAGTTTTTGTTACTTTCAACAGTTCAATCAGCACTGTTGAAAGTTGTTAAAGTTGATATAATTACAAAGTGCGCTGCTGCCCAAATGAATGTGGCTAACTACGAGTGCTTGTTACATTTGTGTATGATGACTCCTGAATGTGGAATATAATTTATTGAAGATTTATTCAAAAAAAGGTAAGTGAACTCGCTTCGGAGTTGTAGTACATTAAGATTTATGCCAATTTCTTTGTATTTTTCCACAATGATACGTGGGATTGCTGATCTGGAAGGTCTCAAGTGCTTTGCTTTTAAATGGGAAATTTCTCGAGAGTTGAGATGAAGTCTTTAGAAATCATTGTATGTGATCTTGGTTGGATGTCAGAAGTGATTCTTGAATCGCTGGAGTGTTTAGTTTCAGTTTGTTGTGCGGAATTCTTCTGCTCACAAATTGCGCAACATTGTTTGGGCAAAGTTATGTTAAACAAATACGCTGTTGAAAGACTAATGCAATGAAAAGTAATTTGATTTAAATTGGTTTTCAGAATTGTAGTTGCATAAATTGGATTTGTAAGTCAATTTGCATTAATTAATCGCATAATCCATTTCAATAATTTAAATACTGTTTAGTAAATTTTCAAATTTGCTTCTGCGTTTACTCTCGGCATAATATAATATTTTTTTTTTATTCGTATTAATTGTATTAAATTAAAATTACTCTTTTTCATATGAAATTAATTATTATTACGTATTTGATTTTATTACATTTAGAAAAACAAATTAATTACTTTTAAAATGCGGATTCTAATCTAACATACTTAAAATTAGAAAAAAAAATCAACTTTAACTTCGTTTTTATTAATTCATTAAGCTTCTATTCTGTTTAAAACGTAATATCTTTTTGGAGAGTAAGCCCCTCAAGATATGACGCATTTCTTCCGTATTTCTAAATATTGATTAAAAAACCAACGGTCTGAGGTTGAATATAATTAATTTAAAAAAAAATAAAAACAACCATTTTTTGTTAAATTTTTTTTTGGTCGCGCGGATTAAGTGAACATTGACAACATTTTATTTACATTAACTTTTCACAATTTTTTGTATTTGTATTACACAATCTTATTTTTTGCAAATTTCTTCTAAATTCAACTTTTATGTAACTAAATTACAAACAAATTTTATCATGCACAAAGCAAAAGGATCAACTTGCAAATAGCGTGACTACTGAAAGCACTGCTGAAAGAAAATTCAATCAGAAATTATATAGTCATGATCATGATGAAAAGAAATTAAAAAGTATATTGCATAAGAATTGTATTCGCTTGAGTAATGAAAAAGTTGCAATTCCTATTTTTAATTCATTATGACCCACCATATTAGAGTAACTCTTCCTGCGATGTAGTTTTTTTTTCTAAATTTCAATAGTGAGTAAAGAAAAGTACCTACTGTAATATGCTTTCAGAAAAAAAGCATTGTCCAAAACTATCAACAACAAAAAAACACCTCAACAATATGTTAGTGAGCGTACATGAAATCCAAAAGAAGAATTAATACTCGTAAAGGAATAAATGAATAAAGGTTTCTCAAGACGTAGATGTCCAATTTTAAGTTTTATAGAATTATGTGGCATTCTATCATCCAAATGTCGTTGACATCAGTGCTTTGAATTAAATAACATTCCTCACATTGTGATGGAGTTGAGATAGAAAGCTATAATTATGTTGCAATCATTAAATACGGACATTCTGAAGTGTCTTTTTCATGATGATCTATGCACTAAAATGTCATCTCCCTTTTATTTTATAGTTGGCTCACGAACTTTATTCTCTTTTAAATCATAAAATGATGAGTTGTAATTTGTAAATACATTTCAGTGATTTGTATTTACTTGCAATTACAGAAACTTGTTACAAAGTTAAGAATTACAATTTCACGGCATAGCTATATATCAAACATGTTTATTTACTAATTATGTGTTATGTTTAGATAACTTGATTTTTTTCACCCCATATTTAACACTTACTTGTTGGTGAAGAAACTGATTTCTGCACACTTTGTATAAACGTTTGCATAGAAACTTGTAGTACCGGTGAATAGCGGAACTATTTGAGCACAAACAAATAAAGTACCAACTCGTTTAATTCATGACTAGTTAATGAGTAAATGAGTGAGATGCTGCAATGGCTAATGTGTTTTGGGGTCCGTTTTTTTAAATTAATTATCCACTTTCGGAAGATAATCAAATTAACAATTTCATTTACGAAAAGCTATTGTTATAATATAAATAACTTCAATTAATATGCAAAATTTAATTCAAAAACTTATTTGCTAGTTCAATTCTCGTAAGACTTTTGTGATTTGTTCATATTGCACATTTACCAAACTATTTTATTCACATAGCAGTCATTAAATTTGACGATGATTTTTAAAATCAACTCATTACAATGCAATTTTGTATCTCCTTTTCAGCCGCTGTGGCAATCAATTGCCAATTCATTGAGCGTGAAGTTGAAGCCGTCATCATTGCAGACAAATATTCAAAAATATTGAACGAAGTCACACAAGACGCTAGTCAAATGGTTGAATGGACGCATAGCTGTATTGTTAGCTTTCTCCAGCGCCACAACAAGAAACATCAATAACTCAAAAAACAAACTAAAAACTGCATCGCATTTAAATTGACTGCATCCAGTTACAGTTGAGAACAATAAAAAAGCACGCCACATACAATTTAGTTTCTTGCTAGTGATGGCAGAGAGTCGTGAAAGAATACGGGGCCCATCCCGAGATGGACGCGAAGGTTTGACCAGCCCACGCCAAGTTTTACGGCGATTGATGTTGTTATCTGAGGGACGACAGTATCGCGAAGCAGCCGGTGTCGTTGGACGTCTGGGACCATCCGTATTGAGGTCGGTGGTCGCTGAACTACCAATGGATATTTTGGTCGAGGCACTCCCACACAGCGCATACCTTTTAGAGTCATTTTTTGCCAGGTAATTCTTTTGTTTTTGCGTGCGTGCGTTTTAATGCCACTTTTTTTTGTGAGTGAAAAAGGTCCACAGTAATTTAATTTGCCTATACATTTGAGTTTTGAATCAAATTCGTACCATCATGTGGAATGTCTTAAAGCAAGACTGCGTTAAAGTTGAGTTGCGTGAGACAAAATTTTCTTGTTTAATGAAGAACAAAATAGCAATGTCCGTTATGTCGTTAACGTTGTGATGGCAGTTTTGTGTTTTAATGTTTGTTTGAAAACGCTAAATGAAAAACATTGCGAGGTAACTTGGAGTATTTAGCCAAAGTGGGTATTTGCTGTTATATTTTGAAGCACGGAAGTGCTGTGAAGAAAGGCATTTTAAGAAATTGCATGAAATTTTTTAGTCTTCACAGATTGAAATTGAACCTTTTCTTAACAAAATGATGTACATAAAAGTATAGCTTTATGGTGGTCCCTTCATAAAAATAACCTCAATTGGTAAACAATCTATTTAAAGCCTGCGGTGTATTTAATAATTTCCGGCACAGATTAAACACAGTGGCTCCAGCACCAATGCCGGACGTTCCAGCTGACATAATAGTGTGGCAATTAGTAAAGTTATTTGGAAATGCTCACGAATCTGGTTTACGGCAACGATGTACGAAGCTCATTCAGTCAATTGGAACATGGCAACCAGATTTACGTGTTGCATTAAAAGAGCGCCGAAAAGCATTAGATCAAGCCATCCAAGGTATGCTAATTGTACAGCTCATAATTAAACACCTCAAATATTACACAATTTCATAACACAAACATAAATTCATCAGGTTTGGGCATTCACGGATTAACTGCAACACAAACCGGATCATTGTTATCTCTGCACGTTGCATTGAAAAATGAAATGCAACGTCACATTGAGACCTACAAGGCAGCCATTCACAAATTGGAAGAGCTGAGCCCAATCACAGTTAACCAAGATCCAGCCCAATCATCACATCAGCGTCTGTTGGCCATCAACTACAATGACATTCAACAGCGTTTGATTGACAACAAAACACTGTTGACAATGTTCGATAAACCAGCGCTGAAACAACTCGGTCAACTCATTGAGAACTTATCGAAACGCGTCCAAAATGACAAGGAGGTGCTTTTTTGCATTGGTCAAATAAGGCGGATTGATGCACAGGCGAACATCAATGAGGGACGTCCCGTTGCTGGATTGTTGATGAATTTTTCACGTGGCTGTGACTCAGTGCTGGGTTTAATGGGCTCACAGAGTACACCGTCCAGTCCGTCCAGTGAGAACAGCTGCTGCAGTGATGGGTATCACTCGGATTCGGACTCACCGCATGAGGACATTAACTCGGAAATGGTGCGAATGTATCGCGTGTTGTATACTAGAAATCGAGCAGAGACCATGAACGCAATCGATGCATTACCCCAGCTAAGGCATGTGCCACAGCTTAAGGCCAAATTACTCTTCTCAATTATTGTGGTAAGTGTCTTACTGTTATTATATTTGGGGAGGTAATATTTGAGCTATAAAGATCTGCTGGTTTTTCTTCAAAGACATTTTTATTTTACATGCATGTTTACATTAAAATGTAGGACACTCTTTTGGTTCCAAGTAGATACAATTTCATTCATGCACATTAAAATTGAAATTAGATGTTCCATACCATTTGTCATCTCGTGATCTATATAGAAAAAGTTATCTGTAGTTAAATAAAATAAGAGTACGCGCACATGTTGTACAAAGTGGTAATTTACACTGGAAGTCTACTTAAGTTATAGAAGGCATATTCCCCCTCCCCCCTTATTAAAGTGAAGCAGCGTTGCGAGATGCATAATTTTCTCAGACACCGGCTGGTGCATTATGTGCAATGAATTATGTTGCACTCGCCCTGAATTGCTGATTATATGCTGCAACTTTCATGAAACGTGGGATAATTATAGATATTATGAGACGACAGTATTTGTTTGATGGTTTGCAATTTGAGTGCATGTGGTCCACATTTGTTATGATTTGTTATGCAGGGGTTCATTCCACTTATTTGCGTTTTTCATTTCGTGACTACGTCATGTTTAAATGTAAATTAAAATGCAATTGGTTAATGCATAAAAATCTCAAACAACATTTGTTTTCAAGAAAATAAATTTTTGTGACTCAAAATCTAAATCTAAATCTTAATCCAAAAATTTAATTTTAGGAAACTAAAATCACAAACAATCTTTAAGTTTAATAATTTTTAATAAATTTTACTGCCAATTAAACTGGAAAATTTTTCATAAAATTTGTCAAAATAGCTTAATTAATTTAAATCATAAAAGATTTTGTTTAAACTTTTAATATTTACTTACGGGCGTATTTTTAAGATTTAGAATATGTGTCGTAAAATCAAACTGATCATTCCAAAATATTTACCACTTCAACTATTCGCTAAATTTCGCACGCATTGTTTGTAAAACATCTCAAAATGCGTTGATAAAAAGAAACATTTAACTATCACGGTTCAAAAGATTTGAGGGTTTTTCTTAGTGAAAAATCAATTAACTTCACTGATCTGGTGTGTCCAATTTGTAGCTAATAGAAAAACTTAGTTTAGTATATGTTTTTTAAAACGTCAAGCTTTTATTATTAAATACGACACAAAAACAATTACAACTTCCTGCCGATTATATTTAACATTCTTTTCTGCACTCATATAATAATTATGCAGCTCGCCTTTCGCGCATGCCACACACTGCGTGAACGCAAAGTGGCCGAGGTGCGTCGAACACTTAACGCACTCGAAAGTACCGATAAGACAACACACAACCTGGATCGTGCAGTGCGGCAGCATCTGAAAGACACCAGCGATACCTTTCCCATGGGCGATGTCGAGCGACAAGTAGCCAATCAGGTAATTAAGGCATTTGTACCTACGTGAAGTGGTTTTATGCGTGTGTTTGTTGCAACAATTTTTTAACACACACAATTTTTTGTCGCGCTGCAAACTGGAAATTATCGGAGAAATCAAAATGATTCATAATTTCACTAACCCAATTATTCTTGAGTGCGATTTTTTTTTTCCACAAACAACTTACATGTTTGTTATTGCAGCAACGCATAAAGTATTAATATACCAATATTTCATTAATGAACAGCACATAGTAATAAAGTCAATAATAATTTATGTGTACGTGCGATGTCACTTTTCACTAACCGAATGCTCCACATTTAAATTGTCCACTTTTCAATTCAATTAATCGATTTTTGTTTATGCTTTTATGCAGGTGCTTTCAACATTACACGAATATCCTTGCCTGGAGACATGCATTCCACTGCTGCACTATATAAGTGCATGTGTTCGACTCGCATGGAAGATGTCCAACCACTCAGTTGCCTATTACTTGGACCAAGATTTCACTCTCGGATTACTGCGACCCGATAAACATGATAGACATCCTGGCTCTGACAATCGCACCGACATCATCAAGGCGTACATGTGGCCGGCATTAGTGCAAAAAGGAAGATGCGTTTTTAAAGCAGTTGTTGCTACATAAAATGTTCGATTTTAGTTCATAACAAATATTTATTGCCTTATTCCGATTTAAGCTTGTATTAAATGTTTTAATGTAAATATAATAATTGCGTGTTATAATATATATTCGATGTAGAGTTATGTTATTGGCACTAAGACGAGGCTGATGCACATATTTCTGTTGGTGCACAACAATTTATTCAAGCGATAGTAATTTATGATGTCAACTGGGCTGTCAAAGAGTTTCTCCTTTGGCTTATCCAAACCAATTGCCCACTGTCCGGTACGTGTTTGTCTAATGTGCAAATGGAAAAAGTTCTTCTCAGCATAAATTGTTGCAATATACTTTATTGGTGATGTCTGCAATGTCGGAAATGAAAGTAATGATAGTAATTGGTATTTTGTAAAAAGAAATATAAATGAGAAATAATAAACGAAATTAAATATCAAAAATATTTATAAATTCAAATAAATCATTTAATCGTAATTCTGAACCAAAAATTAAAATCAACACAAATATTACCAGTTCTTTAAAAGGCCTCACAATGCAAGATCCATCCACACGACTTTCCAGCAAATCTTCAGCCATCAATCGTTCCACAGTGCGATAGTATGAAGCTGTTTCAATTTTAGGTTTTGGTGGTGGTAAAGGGAGCGGTCTGGTTGGTCGAAGCTCTATATTATTTCAAAACAAATTCTAATAAATAATAAACAAAACAGAATAAACAATATAATTTCATATACCTTTTACATAAAACGATTCTCTATCCCCAATGGAATACTGCAGATCATCTCTGACCTCATGGTGTTTGCATCCAGATGTAATATAATCCAAAAATTCGTTTGTCACTCGGCACAATAAGTTTGCCATAATTGTACACGATATTTTGAAACACCAACACATGTCGCATTAAATACAAAATAACTAGTTTTATTGTTATTTTAAATTGACACATTTAAGCACGAATTTAACATTAAATTATAATTCCAATGCATTTTTGACGTTATAGTATTTTTATTTCGCAATTAAATTTATTTTAATAATTAAAACTATAATTTTGGAACAACTTTCAATTTAATTATTTGAACTTAACACATTGACTATTTTAATGTGACTAACAAGTGCGCATCGCTTCTGCCATATGTTGCCATTGATGCACATAGTACGAAGCAAAAAAACAAAAGTTCTACGCCTCATAAGCAGCGTGAATGGGGAAAAAAGTGTCATGTTAATTTATGTAGAAATTGTGGAAGTGCTTAATGAGAACTGTTTTTTTTTAGCACTAATTTTTTGATGATCGCTGTATTAAGTGAGCCTACTCAGAGATGACTGAAATGTGCAGCTCTTAGCTCATTTGGAATGCATTTTACTCGGATCATTCCAATTTAGCATTCTGCATTGATCAGTACAATGTTTTGTAATACATATAAGAGGAACTCTTTTAAGTATTAACACTTTTATGACTGTTTAAAATATGAATTCAATAGCAAAAAAATTTACTTTTTTATTAATATATAAATAGAATAAGAATTTTTAGGAACCAAAAATTTTAGCAAGACATAAATATTTCAAATTTTATTTGTTACTAACATTTTGCCACACTTTTGCGACAATTAAATAAAAATAATTTTAAAATTAGAATTTTGCAATATTAATTATGAGTTTTAAATAAAATACTTTTTAATGTTTAAGTAATATTATTTTTAAATGAAAATAAACAAATTCTGTAATATTATCAGACGCATGTTAATAATATATATTTTGATCTTAGTTATGCTAGTCGACACCAGATGTAAAAATGCTGTCACTCCAGACACAAACCAATTTTGCACAACTTTCTTTTAGAATTATTCACAGAGTTGGTTTGGGGGGTTGCTCATATTCCTTATTATTTGCCTTATTACAACTTTAAACAGTAATTATTTAAAGCAAATTATGACGATAAATAAAATACAAAAAAAAAAACGTTTATCATTTAAAACTCATATAGAACAATAAATATTGCAAATAATTATATGCGGGCTTTGTTTAGAAATTTGAATGAATATAAAAAAATCTCAATTGCAAATGGAACAGCCAGTAAAGGAGATTAAATTATCACAAAGCCCAAGCATAGTGCACATTCAAAGTTATTGAAATGCGTCGCACTAGGGGTTTAGCAGACAAAAATCAAAACGAATGACTGTGGGGATTGCGACGCTATCGCGACGTGGCTGCAACATTTTCACTTTCCTTACTACGGGTTTGTGTTTTGTGTGTGCATAGAGTTGAAGTCGCAATAAATTCGCAACGGAGATTCAATTGAAACAATCAAATTGCTGCGCTTGTTTGTTATGGGACTTAACATAAATCTCTAAAAGGCTAACGTAATGCATATTGTTTGTTGCATCACTATATTAATGGGAGATTTTGGTATGACGGATGGCATCTGAAAAAAAAGTCTGTATTAGTAATATACAAAGTAAAACAAATAACGTATTATTGGAAATGCAATTAAATTGTTAAATTGTACAAGTATGAGACTTGTATGACTTGTGAGATAAAAATGAAAGAAAAATTAACGTAACATTAAAAACTGATTTTTTCTACAATGACATTGAATATGAAAACAAATTTATTGCAATTTTTTATAAAAATACAAAATACTGAGATGCGGGAAACTCACGTATACAATACACGTGACGGTTTGAACTCTTGATATTTATGTAAGTGAATGACCTTTTATGAAAGTAGCTACTGGATACGGGTAAACTTACATGTCATTAAAAATTGTACAAGCATTTATTCAATGAAAAATATCATTTAAACGTGCTATTAATTGGTGAGTCTGAGATATAAACTTGTGAGTTTTGTACATGTGATCCACAAATCACAACCACATTATATGTATTGTAGTATTAAAATGAGTGTGACTGCCGCGCTTTTATCAATTGCTACGCATATTATATGTTTTTCTGTTTTACATACTCGAAAAAGTTATCCCCTGGATTAAAGGCGTGTGTGAATGAATTTAATCTATGTTTAAGGTCATATCCATTTACGATAACGAGTTTTAGAAATTTCTTTTTAATTTTTATCACACACGTGATAAAATAGTATTTTCAAAGGAAATATTGATTAAACTTAATAAAATTAAGAATGTATAGGTTAATTATAAAAATTAACAAAAACGAATCATTTGGAAATTTTAGAAAATATTTTATTAAAAAATAAGCTTACTTTTTATGAAACAATTAAATTCAAATGATGGGATAATGAAATATAGTACATGTAATTATAAATAACCATGTAACGTACAACAAAATGATTTGTTTTGAGTTATAGATAGGAATAACTTTCACGCCCAAAATATTTGCATGTAATTTAAGATAGTTTTAGTTTTTACAAATTAAACTTTTTTATTATAGAAATAGATTACCGTTAAAATAAATGAATTGTAATTTAATTAACAAAAATGTAGTAATAATAATTTAGAATTGAAATATTATAAAGATTTGTAAATTATATATATCTGCAATAAAAAACGCTGCACTTATAATTATTGGTATGCTGTAAAACGACAAATAAACAACTGTTGCACAAATTAATCATTTTTTTGAATTTTCTCATAAGAGCTCAATCAGGAGAAGTATGAGTTAATAACATCACGCATGTATAACGACAATTATCACTTAATTATGAAATACATCCCCCCGGTCTAACCACTCCAATTATGCTAATTGCTTGTGCATGAAAGTACACGCGTATAATGCGCGATTAAGAAAACAAAATGAATCAATTTTGAAATTGCATATTGATATTGATACGCGGCATTTACTGCGTGCATAAATTAAATGGATACGCAGCTTGATCGGTGCAATTTTGCAGTATATCGATAAAGCAATTACATTTCATTGGGTCAAACAATTATGTGTGACTGTGTCTTACAAAAACGTTGTACGCAGCATCAATCATATTATGTTGCCGTTTATTATTTTCTGTGAATCAATATTAATTGAATTAATTATTTTATTTATTGCGACCCTCCGCATTCTAGAGCAATTAGATTCATCCGATCGCAAATTAATTTTAAAAGACAATGTTAATGTTAATGATGCAGAAACACCTACGTTCATCCAAAGTTTTTGCTCAGAAACTACTGGATTTATCGCTCTCCTAGTGATGTGCAATAGTTTTCCTTTCTTTAAATAAGGACATTTTTAAGATTTGTTGTACAGATTACTTTTATATTTTCGTACTTAATAATTGATGAATGATGGACTCGCAAATATACAATCGCTTATTTAATCATGGCTATTCATAAATAATAAAGTTTAGAACGAAAGGGAAACATTCGTAAATCTTCATTGCAATTTTTATGAAATGGTTAATGCTTTAATGTAAGAAATTCCATCAAAGTAATAAATAAAGTTAAAAAAGTAAAGTGAACTAGATATTTAAAGGAAATATTTCAGCGTTTCCAAATACGCATTTTAATGCATCATTAAAGAATACCATTGCTGTGTTTAAACTGAGACCCCATTATGTACTAGTTTCTACACATAATTCAGTTACATTCATGAAATTCAATATACAGTCTGTCTGGTTTCATTGCAACATAATATACTCGTAAGTCGTAGCATAGTAGTTCATGAAGGTAAGTAAATAATAAATATTTAAGATCATGAAAGAATGTACAATGTAGTTATGTGTATGCAAAAATGTATATAAACGTTTATATGTACATAAGTTCACCATATTCTGCGTAATCCATAAAAAGGGGAAGTGGGTTGAGAGCAGGAGTTGCGGTAGGAAGGATTTGATCTCATTTTTACACTGCTAATTTTCACGAGCAAGTATATTGTGTTACAAATTTTATTATTTTGGGTTATTTTTTAATAAAACAATAATAATGGTTAATCTAAATAAATTTTTTTTAAATTATTTACAACGGACTATTTAGAACAAAAAAAAAGAATAGTTATTTTAAAATTCGTTAAAACAGAAAACATCCGCACAAACAAAATGACTCACATTATAATCAAACATTTGTTGAAGCCCGTTTCACAAGTGCTGCAGGTAAATCAGCTGTATCAAGAAATAGGAGTTAGCAATTACATTACAGACTTTAGTGCTCCACTGCTCATAAAGTGTCTTATTCATATTATGTAATTATACTTTAAACACGTCCGTTTTACCTAAATTCAAAACGATTTTACCTGCTCAATCTTATTGTTTAAATTTCTAAAAAAATTCCATTCCATTCATGGAGTTAAAAGTAGAAAATCCTTTACATTCTCAACAGTGTAGGGTACGAGATACATTACAAATACATATAAATTCATTTATTCAAACACACATACCAACCCCATAAAAAATCATCGATTTTTCAACCCCCTTCCAGCAGCACAGTTGGATGTACCGCATGCTGTACAAATGGTAGAGTCATGGACCATGCGCTCTGGAGCCGCAAGCATACGCAGTTCTAAATGCCGACGAAGAACTATAAAGTACGAGTACCAAACGGTCTGAATTTATGCGAATACGGAGCATATAGCGGCGCGTGTTGATGCAAAACTCATGTGAAAAAGACGAACAGTGTAGACGCTGATCAAATTATCTCCCATTTGCGACGCAATCCTTGACCGGTAGCCACGCGAAACAGTGATTTTGTGACAAAAAAAAAAACATAAATTATACAGTTATTCAATATCTTGTGATTTCATAAATACTAAATCAATTTCGTGTTTAAATAATGACTTTTGTGGAATAAAGTATTATTGAGAGTGAGTAATTTGTGGATATTGTGGTAGTGTAACAAAAAGCACGAGGCTGTGGTGGAAAATCAGTGTGGGTTTTTACTTCGTGCGAAAACAATTCAGAAAAATGTATTCCCATCGACTAGAGTGGTTTTAATGATTTGTTCAATTATGTGTTGTTCGTTTTGCGGAATTATCAGTTATATAATTGTTGTCGATTCATGATTAATTTTTCACTTAAAATGCACAGAAAATAGAGCGCGCCATCTCAGTGAATAACCTTCCAATTGATAAAATCTACACGCATATAGTATACAGCTAATGTTTTGTTGAGTGTACTTATTATTATATCAATGAAATGAAGGACGCTGCACGTTTTTCAGCCAAAATGTTGTCGCAAACTTGTCCAAGGAAATACTGTTAATTAATTTATATTACCCGACTTTTAAACATTCAACAACAAACAAATTGTTGCATTGGTTTTGCTATCAGCACAACGCAAAAGTAAAGAAAACCGTCTCAGGGGTGATAGTCGAATGACCTTTTAACTCAGCCGATGCGGTTATTCATTCTTGACTTAACATATATCAATTTAATTAATATGCAATTGGAATACGTTTTATTAGAAAAAGTTTATAGTAAATATATAAATATTTCTATTCAAAATTTACAATCATCTTGATTTTTGTTGGTAATTAATATTACAGTGTTTTTGAAATATTTAATTAAATTTTCGGTTAAAGAATAAATATTTGAAATCATGGCTTCCCAAACTAGCACACGCAAAATATTATAATGCGAAATGCATACAAATTACACCACTTAACGTGGGAAACTTAAAATCAACCCTTGCTATTAGACACTGGTATTTCAAAGAAAGGATTCGCTATTCACTTTGTATGCAAATAAAACTCGTTTGTAAAAAATTTCATAAAATCATTCAAACGAGATGAAAAGTACTATAATAAGCGCATCATAGAAATGTGGATTTTTAGTATTACAATAATATGTCAAATACTTTTAAATACCTCATCGCTATGTGCTTATAATTTCTTATTTCGATTTAAAAAAATAATTGCGCGCCAATCCCCCTCCCCCCTCTCTGCTCCACTCCTTTTATAAATGAGCACAATTTGATTGACGTCAAACACTTTACATTAAGGACAAAATTAATGACAAAGTGTTAATTCTTGAAATGAAAATCATCAAACCATTTCTATTCTTCATTATAGAGTAAATCAATATTTTAATTAAGGAGTTCTTACATTTATTTTAATTTATATGTTGTATTTTAATATTTATTTAATTATTTCGATTCAATTTTTGCCTGGCTGGTTCTAACTTCTAAATTTATGACAGCAATACTTTGAATAATCCAGATCCGCTAAGACAATTTAATGGCAGGGAAAGAAGATAAATTGAAAAAAACTTCTATGTAGAAAGTAATTTGTATGACCTTGAAATGTTTTTCAATTGTAGTTTTATAACCCATTCAAGTTATCCTTTATAATATTGAAAATTATTTCGTGTCCCAGCATTCTTTAATTTTTATTCGGTCATAAATGAACATTAAAAAATCGCGTAATTGAAATATTTTTTTGTACTCATTTTAGATATCCGTTTTTACTTATTAGTTATTACTTTTTACATATGGGATAATAAAAAACATGTGTAGCAAAATCAATTGTTATTACAGCAGTTTTTAATTGTCATAAAGGAACGTTTTGTGTTTTAAAAATTTAAAAATGTGGCACAAATATATTTTTCTTTTCAATAAATCTGTAAGTTTGTTCAACCCAAGTTTAGTTCAAGTTCTGAAAAGGAATCGTATATGAACATCATTATAGGTTTTTCGAAAAATTTTGTAAACATGAATACTTTGTTTTTCATCATCACAAAGTAAACAATTGACTGATCAAAAAAAGTCTTATCACAACAATTTTCTTAATTCTTCGGCATTCAAAACAATAATCTCAAATTACAAAACAACTCGGTTCTTATGCAATATTATTCAATATCGTTTATGCGTATATTTTTTGGTAGCGTAGGACATATAACAACATGTTTAATGGACTTATACCTATGACGTATCACGATTCACGGAACATTATTTTCGATTCGTATTACGCCTACGGTATGAAGGCAAACCAATACGCAGAATTTAACACAATACATTTTACTCTTTTTTATAACAACAGTGGCAATAAAAATATGTTGACTGCAATATACTATTTCGCTCTCTGAAATTCACGAGAAGGCAAAAAGCTCTCGTTACAACTGTTCCAGCAGTGATACATTAAAAGCTTTGATACGAGTAGCATATGTGTGAGAAAGCTTTAACTATATTTGTTCACTAAAATGATTGTTTGCGTCGAGCTGGAGCTGATGCCTGATAGCAGCAGCTTCAGTGTTTCGGACTGTACATTTTACCCGCCAGTGGGTGCGCAACTTCCAAACAAGCGCGACTTGCCCGAGCAATTTTATTGTTTGCATTGAAAAGTGTTAAAAATAATTTTATAAGGAAAAAGTGTTCATAGGTTTAGTTTATTTAATGTGCAAGATTTGTTTGTGAGTTTTTGTTGCATTTTATTGAAGTTAAAAAAATATTTGGTCTCACTTTGTGTTGAAATAAACTATTTACAGTTTGAAACAATATTTTTTTAAACTATTTCCTTTTACGTGCAATTAACAACAACAAAGTTTACATTTTCTCTTAATAAAAAACGCCGCCCATTTTTAGAAATATAAAACTAATTCAAAAAAAAAATTGTTATATTCATTACTGTGCTAAATTAATTTTAATTATTGTGTTGTGTTGATTTACAGAAAAAAAGCAAACAAAATAAACAACAAAATTGCTTAAAAATACTTGGATAAGATAGAACAGTAGTCAGTACAAACATGGAGGAGGAAGCGTTGAACAAGAAGTCACCCTCACGGAAGGGTTCAGTAATTAATGGTGATGATGAGAAAAGTGATGGAGGCGGTGAGGTTGGACTTAAGGCCAAAATGAGTTTGCTGAACGGATGCACCGTTATTGTCGGTTCAATCATCGGCTCCGGTATTTTTGTGTCACCTACAGGTGTCCTGATGCACACAGGCAGTGTCAATATGTCCCTCATTGTGTGGGTCATTTCTGGATTGTTTTCAATGGTGAGTAATTTGTGTTGCGACTGTTTTATAAATTAAATTAAAGAATCAATAGTACACAAACGTCTTATATATTAATCCTGTTAAAGAATTTTGAAAATGAAACTTAAAATCTTGCCCTTTATCAGAAAATTAAAATTAAATATTCAAGTTAAAAGTTAAAACCAAATTTTTCGCTCAACACCTATCTTTAAAATGTCTAAAGTTACACATTTGAACATGTTCTCGAACCAAATATTAAGTAAAATTTAAGTGGTATTTAAGATATGTTAATTAATGACTCAATGCAAAGCCCAATCAACAAAAAAATTATATTTTGAATTTAACGATTTGATCCAAATTAATTGTCAACTCTGAATGTCGTTTTTTTTAAATTAACAAACTATGCACTAACAAGAATCACCTGTTAGTTGCTATATTCGAATAGATGCCCATACAAAACATGAAGATGTAACTAAGTGAGTTAAGTTAAAAATAAATCTCCAAATTGAAAGAGTCACGCGTCTATTAAAGTGCAAAGACACGACATTTTCTTAATTGCTCCTTTTTGTTTCTTAAGTGAGAAGTGTTCGCAATCCAATAATATTAACACAACCAATCAAAGTCGTATTGTTTCTTAACGTTTTTGGAAAAATATTATTCTTTATTTAATTAAACTATTTAACATCAATTAATTTGTTTTGCCATTGTACCCAAGCGCACTTTAATTGATTTATTTTTAACAGTGTCGCTAATATGTTTTTTTTGAATGATGCTTTATCAGGCGTTTTATGATAAACAAACAACACCAATGAAATACATTTTAATGGCGCCCTAAAACATTTTGAGAATCATCAAAAGATATTTTTAACTGTTTTTTATATTAGTTCAAATATACGCGGAATTCTATTCACAAAAATGTATCTACGAATGCGCGATTCATTTTGCATTTTATGCAAATCGCGAGTCGCAGCACAAGCAGACTCATTAGAATTAAGACGAATTTATTACCTTTCGAATGCATTATAATAAATTTAATTTTTTTTGGGATAAACCGGTTGGCAATCGCAAGACAATTAAGGTCATGCTTTGCACTATTATAGTCTATACACGCTTTATTATATATTTTATTTTCCCATTCTAGTTCTTATTTCAACGAAATGTATATTATAGTAATCGTAAATTAAATTAGAACAAATATCATTTTTAATTTTTTCGCAAAGTCCTTTACCTAAATTCTGCAATTGGAAGAAATTTGATTAAAGAAAAAAATACAATTTGATCAAAACAACGTGCAGAGCTTTAAACGCGACAAAACAAAATATTTTAAATCCATAAAAGCACGTTTCGGATTTGCAATCCATCAGATAAACTCGAAAAAACAATGTCAATAGATTAAACGCGTACACAATAATTTCATGTTCAAAAAATTCTATTCAACGAAATTGTATAATGTATAACAGTATACAGCCCACAACGCACGTTCATCATCAAACACAATAAACCGCATTATTTATGCTCGTGATCTTCAGCGTTATTTATCATCTGGCAAACAACAACTTAAATCGACCTTCGTGAAGGGCACAATAAATTCGACAAGATCAAACAATAAAAACCAAGTTCTTTTCAATACCAGTATTCAAAATTTGATATTGGATGGGCTGGGTTCCATGTTATTGTACAACCAAATTAAAATTTATCTGCAGATTTAAGTTAAATACAAACTGCGAAGTAAAATAGAAAACCCCACATTCATATAACATTTTATTTTCCAGGTTGGTGCATACTGTTATGCCGAGCTGGGCACAATGATTACCAAATCGGGCGCTGATTACGCATACATTATGGAGACATTTGGGCCCTTCATGGCGTTCATTCGGCTGTGGATTGAGTGTATGATTGTGCGACCGTGCTCGCAGGCCATTGTCGCCCTCACATTCAGCGTGTACGTTTTGAAGCCATTCTTCCCGGAATGTCAACCGCCTGAAGATTCGGCACGCTTGTTGGCCGTTTGCTGCATTTGTAAGTTTTTGAACTTTTATTACGTTATTTGAGTGAACGTGAGTTTTGGTAAATTCAAAAATTGGGAGAAGCATGCGCACGAAATGGCTGCGGATTTAGATTACCTGTTGGCCTCATTCATATTATCGTATTATTTTATAATGAACTTTCATTTAATTTGTATTTTAAAGTCTTTTATCTAAAGTGTGTGATGGTAAACAATAAAATTGTTGTGTTGTCTTATGAAATGTGACCCCAACGAATATTCTTATCTGAGAGGCCCGAAAGTTTAATTACCAAATATGACTGAAATACGTAAAAAATTTAATATATTTATAGAGATCAAAGCAATTAGCATGACATGACGAATGCATGATAACAGCATTGCTGAATTATTGTAGAGTGTAGACACAAATTTATTTTATATTTAAGTTGTCTCAATAGAATATATATGATGATTACCAAAAATTTTTGTGATAATGATAAAATATCTTGAAATATTTGGAAAATACACCCGTTTTTTAATATTTAACTAAATAAAAAATGCAAGTGTAATCATGTTTCCCAAAGCACATGTTATTTGAATAGATGTTGTTTAAGTAATGACTACTAATGACGTAATTTGTTTCGTGCTTTTCAACTTATTTGTAAACAATTTTTGCAATCAATATTCAATACTCTGAAATAGTGTACAAATTTTGAATTTAAACTGTATTTCGTGAATAGTATACTCAATACAAGTGAATTGCAAACTGATGCAATTATATTAAACTTATAAATTATGTGTGAAGAAACACATAGTTCTTAGAATCACTCATCTCAACAAGATAATTGAACTTAAAAACAGAAAAAAGTTGTATACTTAATTCTATCAGGTAAAGTTAATACAGTCACTCTCATTTGGATAAACAAAAATTATATAACAACAACGTCACATTTCATTCTGTTTTTATGACGGAATATTTAAGGATACATTAATTTTTAAATAAGTTTATGAGTACTTGATGCACCTGTAATAAATAATAAATTTAATTGATGTCAAAAAAAAAACAAAAAAGCATGTAAAATTTAAAGATTAAAACAATTATGTCAACACTCAATTGATAATTTATAGTCCTGAAAATCAGATGTTGCTCGCATTAACAAAACAAAACCGGTATATAATATTTCAGTAAATTAACAACAATAATTACAATATTAATTTCCTTATTCCGAATACCGGCAATAAATTTCAATTTAATACACGCACAGACATCAGACATTGCCTTGTCTGCTCCGCATTCATTCCCATTCGAAGGTGTTCAAGGCCATAAAAACTGAAATTATATTTACATGCTATTTATATATCAATGAAAATCACGTGAATATCATAATATGGTTATATTCAACCTTTTGTAATTTGTAATCAGGGGGCTCGTGTCATTTTGTGGGTGTGTCTCCTATACAAATATTATACCATGCATGTAGGCATAATTAGTCAGTGGAATTTTCATTCTATTTGTTTAGAAAGTGAATTTACAATTTAAATTAAATAGGTACACAATCGTTAATGCTATTTTATGAATTAAATAGTTGGAGTAGATAATAATGTTAAATATAGGAATTAATACTATACAAAAGCAAATTATTATATTTAAATAATTTAAAACAGACTATATTAAATTACGTGCGCATTTCCGAATCAACCTGTTTTTATTGTAATATTGTTAATTAAAATTGTTAATATTTTTTTGTAAAGAAACAACATTAATCTTTATTAGTCTTTGATAATATCTTAATATTCATATAAATAAATAATGAATAAAGCTTCAACGAATTTAATTAAACAAAATACAAACAATTAATTGAAATTTGTACTGCATCACAATTTTTCAATAATAAAAATATTCTCTAAACAATTTTCTAATTGCATTGCAGTGGTGCTAACGTTTATCAACTGCTGGGATGTAAAGTGGGCGACAGCTGTGCAGGATATATTCACGTACGCCAAGCTGCTGGCGTTGTTTATTATAATTGCTAGCGGTATTTACATGTTGTCTAAGGGTAAGTAATTTTATCACGAGTTGTTGTGTAATATTTTTTGCTTGAAATTTTGCACCTTAATTTTGAAAAATAATTTTATAAGGTTAACAAGTCTTGATTTTTGAAGTCAAATGTTCTTGTTCTTTTTATTTTGTTGTTTAGTTAGAAATTGGAGATCTGTTAAAATTAATTCCCTTCTTTATAATAACATGCTAACTTCAAAGCTTCTCCAGAAGTATAGTTTTTGTTTTACACAGTAAATTAACAAAAAGTCTTATTGCGGTTGTAATTTACGTCTCAAGGGATGAAAGCATTAAATCATGGCAAATTAATCTCTGCACAATCATAAAAAATTTAATTGCAAAATCAACTCAGTTTTATAATCCAATTCTATAAACCATTCTTTGTGATCTAAAAAGCGTTTGGTTTCTACGACAAGCCTTTATTAAAATACTTTACTACCTAGAGTACTACTAGCTAGTTCAAAAACAAGCGCACGAAACCCCAACACAAACTTCTGCGGTCGTTCCGGTTTTATAGTCACTAACAAAAAGATAAGCTTACGCGAAATGCTTAAAAAGCACACACATAACGACCGAAAACAACGGACACGACTCACGAGACAACAGCAAAATACAATACCTGCGAGAATATACTCGTATTATACGTATTTTGAAAGCCGGTTCACGCGCTTTGATTTCATTTTTGATGAATTGCCATTTTTAAAGTTGGCCCATTCTAAAATGTGAGCGGTTTTTTTTTTGCCAGCTTCGTCTGCGTTGTTGTTTTATTTCACGGTGTTTAATTATAAATTATGTACATAATAAAACAAGATTGAACTTTCACTGCATTCACCTGATTGCAGATTTTGGACCATGTTGATGAAAATCATTGATTGATGATTGTGGCATGTTTTAATGCAGCACGTGTATGAATTTTTATGTTGAAGGGATTTTTACTCTCATCAAGAGATAATTGTGTTAAAAATCTTATAACATGCGGAATTATTTCGAACTTTGATTTCTATTAATATTCGCATTACTTATAAAGTTTTTTTCGTTAGTTATTAATTAACTAGCATTTTTGATTGAAGATTGCTGGCATTATTTAATAACGAAAATATTGTTTGGTTATCGCTGTTGATTGTTGTTTAATTCGCAACATTGTCAATGATAGAACTGATGTATTGAAATGAATATGCAGCAATAATATTCAATCCAATCAATTGAGTTATATTTGTTTCTACGCAAATTGGACATTTGATGTTTCTTTTAATTTTTTGCGTATCAAAATTTCTTAAAGAAAAAAAATTCTTATCACTTAATTTGTTATGATTGTTTTATAATAAGTAGGTCAATTAAATGGCTATGCAATTCTCCGTATTATAAAATGTTTAGTCGAATTTATTTCTATAATAGTTAAGTTTTATTTTATTTATCGCTTTTTTTATATAAAATCCTCAAAATGAAGCAAAATATTATATTTGTGAACAATTTAAGGTGATTAAAGGTAACATCACAAAGAAATGTCTGCATTAAATCCTCTAATGTCATAATTTTTTAATATGTAACCACCTATGAATATTGAATATTTTTAATAGTTAAGGTTTATAATTAAATACCTTTTCCAACATTCTTATTCACCATCGCAAAATCTCACAATATCCTTACGACCCGACTGCGGTAAAATTCCAGCACCATATATATATTTTGCGTGCGTACGTGTGGTTTTTGTCCTACAAAACGATAGTATATATGGAAAAGCGTCATCGACTTCCAAGCAGCTTAACTGAGAAGTCAAGAAATTGAATTACAAGTTGTGGTCGAGACAATGGCAAAAGAAAATGCCAAAAGGGAGGAGATGCGATGGTAGAATATTTTATAAGATTGTAGTGACGTGTATAGTGGATGAAAAACCACTGCACATACTTAATGGTGCAGACCATCAGGAGTGGGCTGAAAATCAATAGAAACGATTTTTTTCAATGTGACAGAAGATTTATCCCTTAAGACTTTGTACGTTATTTGTGAATATTCTATACTGACGTCTTTAGGGAATTGCATGTGACACATGGAGGATTTCGTTCGTTATTATTATAATAATAATAAGTAGAGATTTTATTGTTTTTAATAAACAAAAAAAAATTTCCCATGCATTTAGACTGCACGGTGCACCCACACAAACGACTTAAATATAAATTTCATATAATGTCAGCATTTCCAAAGGTCACCCACACAGGAGCTTGGGGTCAAACTTAATTGAATTCATAATTTTATTCATGCTGTGTTGTGCAGTGGTACAACCAATTGAATAAGTGCGATTATTTGCTTTATTATCTAATAGTCTTTTTAATATTTTGATTGTACACAAGAGTGAAAAATGTTCACATTATTGTATAACAAGATTCAATTCTTTAAGCCCACCATCAGACTAAAACCGCATGACATCAGTGCATTCATTTTTTTATAGTGTTTGAATGATTTTTATGAACTGAGACGCTTTATCTCAATTCCATGCGTCTTATAGTACTTATAAATGTTAAATATAATGCGTTGGGTATTCAGGAAATTACCAGTTAACAACCATCGTCATGTCATATTTACTTGGAAAAATTTCAACGCTATTTTTATCTGCATGTTCTCCTCCGTCTTTTGGACAATTATTATTATAATATGCCGGCGTGTGGATTATGTCTCCAATTGAATAAAAAGATTCAGTCGCACAGACATTCGTCCGGTGTCGCGATTTTATTTTATTTTTTCACATCTACATACTTACATTACCTACTTTGAAGACGTTTTCTTACAAACGCACATCTCGAAATGTAAAAATCTGAACGCTGAAGAGTACATTTGATTTACATATAAAATGGTGAATGTGGATTGTGAACTATGAAGGAATTCAAACAATGATTTTTGTACATGTATTCAATTTGAATACCGAAGAGTAATTTAATGCATGAGGGTCTATTATACGAAACTTGGTTGCTTTAGAATTTTGAATGTGCCAAAATGATCGCACTGATGGTCAGAGGGGGCACAATTCGATGGAATACGCAGCATTTTTCAAACTAGGTACAATTGGCACACACTTACATGCGAGTAACAATGCCGAGTGGGGCTTTTGATTTATGTGGGAATGCTTGGCAATGAAATAGCAAACAAGAAACTAAACATTTTTTCCGTATATAATTTTAATTCAATTGGCAATTTGTTTCTGCATTAATTTCAATATTTAATGGTCACAGTTTGATTCTTATAAAATGATGTAATAAATGAATGCATTGCTTTGCGTCGTTACGTTTTTCTTTTTATTGGTGCAACAAGTTGCATGAAGTACTGGAGCATTAAAGGTCGAAACGTGCTCAAAATGAACAAAATAAAATGGAAAGTAAAAAAGCTTGAAAATGTTTTTTGTGTGTATTCGGTTGCGAAAAATCTTAGAAATATTCGTTCATATGTTTAATTTATAAATTGTATATGGATTTGGGATGAACTTATAAGCTAGGCTGCAGTGCATTAACAATACAACATGTTTCTTTTAAATTTATGTGGAAAAAAAATCCAATTGAAAAATGTTAGCAAAAAAGTCAGCAAAATTTTAATTTATTATTTTTAAAGAAGTTAATTATTGAAACGAATGCGTTATTCAAAAATAAATATCGTTTAAAAAATTATTTCTTCCTGAGAAAAAAAGCCATTGTTCATAGACATATTTAAACACTTAAAAATAAAGTGCGGAAATAGCGAAAAAAAATCGCGGTTCGTGAAAAAATTGACTACTTCCAAAAATGATTGCAGGAATCATCGATTAGTAAAAAATTCCACACGAAAATTTCCGTGATTACCCGCTGTAATGTTTTATAATAAATGTTTGACATAATACGAAAATAAACCGCAACAACTAATACTTTGTACTCGACAGTACTTCTTCATTTATTTAACTATACACTATAGACAAAACTAACTACATTATTGAAGGCCTTAATGGGGATTAAGGCCCTGATTATGTGAGCGAATTTGCTCAAGATCATTTTTTGAAGAATAAAACACAACTTTCCTAATAATGTGATCATTCTTCAATTGTGTTTTGGAATCTATACTCTAAAAAGAGTAACATCGGCTACAATGTCTTATATCGCTTTCCCTGCAATTACGATTTTTATTAAAAAACGAACATGATCTAAAACAATGAGCGAGAAAAAAAGGACTTTCCGTACAGCTGATTGAACCAATTTAAAATATGAAGTATCTGAGCAATGAGGTCAGTTGTAGTCACTATGCGAAAGGAGAATAAGGACTACATTGTGCTGCTGTAGAACTGTAGCCTCTCAGGCCGTTACAATCAATCGATTTTATTTAATTAAATAATATATTTGAGAAGGTGATGCGTAAACATCCGTTATCGATTTTTGTACTAACAATTCGTGCAAACAGCTTTTAGTTAGCACCAACTTTCATTTCCGTTTTATCAATTGTTTGACTTTGTGAACAAATACGAAACCACTAAAGAAATAAGCGATTAAACAATCCAAAAAATTGTAGTCTAAGTATAATAATTCACTTAGAAAATTAATATAAATAATATTTTCAATTGCAATTTTCGTATCAGCGAAATGAGTGCTTTAAAATTCAAATTAAAGCATTTCTCTAATTCCGATGATATGCAAATTAACATATTATTTTATCTTCTATCCTATACATATCTTTGCTATACAAGTAACTAATCTTTATTCTATTTTTGAGACAGCTCTATTGATGGTGGGCAGTTAATTTCAAATTAATTTCTGCATAAATGAATAATAATGACACACGTTTATAACCTACTATAATCTACATGTAGTCTAATAACAGTTCTCTATTCTTTTCGCAGGAAATACTCAATATTTTACATTTGACAATACTAAATCAGAGGTAACGTCATTGGCGCTATCGTTTTATTCGGGCCTGTTTGCATATAACGGATGGTAAGTCGAAAAAAGAAAATAATAATATAGGGCGATTCATTATGTTTTTGGTATTGTGAAGAAAATTAGCTTTTACAACTTACAAGACAGTCAGTACCGTTCTTTATTGGGAGAGACACAAAAAGAATGATCAATCAATTTTTTATGCAACAATATTTAAGTACTACAACTCTCTTAAATTTCCCATAGGAATTATTTGAATTTCATCATTGAAGAGCTTAAGGATCCAGTAAAAAATCTACCACGCGCCATTGCCATCTCCTGCACCCTCGTCACAGTGGTTTACTTTTTCACAAATGTTGCTTTCTACACCACATTATCACCGGATGAGGTGCTAGGCTCGGAAGCCGTTGCCGTCACTTTTGCTGAACGCAATTTTGGTGTATTTGCATGGACGATTCCAGGTACACCCCCAAACCCCTCTCCCAAACCCATACAATCCAATTTTTAAATAATGCCAGTTCCATTAGATCCATTAACATTATCCAAATAAGTTATTAATCGACATATTTTGTCAGAAAATCAATGCATGCATCACATTTAATGCGTGATTGTATCTAATCTATACATGCACGAGTACGAGTATAAAATAACAAAGCATAACAATAATTTGTATCATCATTTCCTTTTACACCTCCAACAGTATTTGTCGCTCTATCAACGTTCGGCGCTGTTAATGGCATCCTGCTGACGTCATCACGCCTTTTTTATGCTGGCGCTTGTCAAGGACAGATGCCAGAAATTCTAACCATGATCCAGATTCAACGCTTTACACCAACACCGGCTGTCCTAATTATGGCATTTTTGTCCATGTTGTACCTGACCGTGTCGGACATTTTTGCGCTTATCAATTACGTCGGATTTGCGACATGGGTGAGTGCAGTGTCAATCGATATACTACTACGCAAATGACATTGGAATAACATACAACCAATTTCGTGTTATTTGTTGCCAAAAAGTATACGTCGTCAATTAACTGCTTGCTACATTTGTGTGTTCAATTAAGTATTGACTCACTTAAAGGTTACAACGTACGAGATAATTGATTTCATTTTTTTCTTTTGTTTTGTTTTGTTTTATTTTTCAGTTAAGCATAGGCGTTGCTGTGCTGTGCCTGCCATGGTTGCGATGGGCGCAACCCAATTTGCCACGACCCATCCGTGTGCCCTTAGTGTTCCCGGTCATTTATTTGCTTGCCTCATTGTTTGTCACCATTGTGCCGATGATTGCCAGTCCCGTTGAGACCGGCTATGGTGTTTTGATGATCCTGTCCAGTATTCCTGTGTACTTTGTGTTCATTGCATGGAAAAACAAGCCCAAATGGTTCCAACGTTTCATGGGTAAGTGCACAACGGGCGGGGTGGATTTGTCTGTTGTATTTTTTTGCCACAACATTTTCACACTTAAAGTATTATTTTTCGCAAAACACTTTACACATGGTAGCGTATACACGCAAAGAGTTTTGTAGTTTATGATTCAATTAATTTTTTGAAGTTGATTTTTTATTTTTATTTTTGTTTCCATTTTATGCTCTTCACCTATTTTCCCCGTTTTCTGTATGCCTATTTGATCATTTTTTAGGTGGATTTACGCAATGTCTACAAAAACTGATGATGGTGGTCCGGCCGAAAGCTAGCACAAAGGTTGATGTTTTATTTGATTTTTTATTGTTTTAACACATTTTGCTATTTCTATATATTCAAATATTAAATTATTTTTCCAATGTTTTCAATTCTATGTTTTATGTAATGATTATTTTAATTGTGCTTTTTAAAATGATGTAATCTAGTAATGTGAATTTTATCTGTTTTTTTACCTCCCCAAAATTAAATATATTATGTGTATTTTAAATTAATTGAAAAAAACTATTTCTGTTTTAAAAATTATAAAATACATTAATTACTAAATTGTTGCCTTACTCGTTATTGCTTTTAAATTGCAGCGGGCACAAATTATTCTTACACTTCTCAGTTCTGCCGTTTATAAATTTAAATTAAATTACAAGATTATGCACAGAAGCTCACGTTACGCACAATTAAGCAATATATTTAGCACCCAACAAGCACAATGGAAGCACAATAATTGACTAATCGACCAATACGTTGTAGTTACATTAATTAAAATAATTTAAACTAATTCCATCGTTCTATGTTCTTCTCATCCCAATTACAGTAAGCTCAACAGCAATCCTCCAGAAGCTTCTCATGGTGGTTGGGAAGGCCAAAGCAGCTCAGGTGTAAATACTATTTAAAAGACCGCAACAACGGAGATCATCAACTACTAGAATTAAAATTCCACAAAACCATCAAGAAAATGCTCATTTAAACTATTTAGTATCACGTAAAATGATTTGACTAGCTCTATTAATTGATATGTATCTGAAATGCCTACTAAACTGCTATACAAAGAATAGTATTGTCTAACTGTACAAGACGTATACATCGGTAATTTTTATTGATAAAAGGACAACCCGCATTAACGCATTAAAAACATCACACATATACGAAATAAAGGCTGTTAATTTAATCTGCATGTTGCAACATTGCGATTTACTCATCTGCACTACTTTTTTTTTGATTGATTGTAAGTCCTTTAATATTATTAGTAATTGTTATAATTTATGATTGTTCAGCATACATACTACATTTAACACTACCAGCTTATTTTTAAGATTGATGTAAATTCCAATTGAATTTTTTTTTTTTTAATATTTTTACTTTATAAGTTTCTGTTTTTTAGTTTTGTTTGTTTCGTTGTATTTTTTTTCTGTCTCAATAATCCCAATATGTCCACACTTTTTTGTATTTGTTGTCCTAATTTTATTACACATTTAAATAAGTTTAAAAGCTCATCAAGATTTAAATAAAAATCATTATTATGTTATAATTTGTTGTGTTTTATTAACATCATTGACATTATCACATTGTATCACCGTATCATTTGTTTATTTTTAAAAGAAACGTTTTTTTTAAAGCAAAATGTATTAAATGCTTAATTTCGGTATTTTGTCGAATTACAATGAACCATTCATTGCAATTAATCATTATTGCTTTTATTTTATTATCAATATAAGTAATTGCAAAAGAACATGTTAACTGCCATCACAAAGATAGCAATTTTAAAATACAAAGAAATGCATCAAAAAATTGTAATTTATAAAATTCATATAATAATTTAACAAATTATGTAAAACATAAATATTTTAGTGGATTAAAAATAATTCGACAAGTGACTACAAACAACTCCTCAACAAAAAAAAATTTCCGTTTTAAAATCGTTTCAAATTTTAATTCAATATAAGCCTAATATTAAAACCAAAAAATACAAGTTCAACAACATATCCCAAATAATATCAATCTCCTAAATCCTTCTCATTTACTCTTCCCTATATTGCGTTTTTAAATGCGCTGTGTAATGCTGCGGAAATATACAAAAGTTTTTAAATATACAACATTTAACGGTTTTCACGAAGTTTTGAATAACTCTACTCTAACTCCATCAGTTTTCCAAAATAAAAAAATATATTAAAAATGTAGACATGAAAAACACTTACAATATTCTTACATAACCAATCAAAACTTTACAACCAAAAAAAATAAATATAAAAGCACCATTTTGGTATTTGTAATTTCACTAATTGCCCAATTTAAAAGAAAACAACAGTCAGTGGCATTTTATATCAGTGATGTTAAATGTAGCTCGTGGAAAAATTTGCTTTCATACATATTTTAAGGGCAATAATTAAATTAATTTACTTATGTATTATCAGAAAACTTTAATAACTAGATGCCAAAACCATGATGAAATATTTCTGATAATGAGCAACGCACAAATAAATATATTTGTGTCAGCCTAACGGCTACAATTAGTATTATTTAAGACGGGTATACCGTATAACTATACAATTTTACTACAAAAATTTACAAGGTTTTCAAAACGAGAAATAAACAGTTTATTAAAAACATTGCGATTTCAATAATACAATTTAATTATTGCTAGTTTTAGTACTCAATTAATGTTGTGAAATTACTCAATTATATTGAGTCAAATTATGAGTATTATTTGAATTTAATATTTAATATTTTATGTTGTAATTAAATAATTTGAGAATAATATGCGTTAAAATCATTAAAGTAACTTTTTTTTGATTTAACTTTTAATTTTAATTCAAGTCTTATTTGAAATACATATTATCAATAATTTAAACTTCTCAAAATTATATTGACAATACTTATCATATGTTAAAACCATTGCAAATTTCTTACATATTTTTATTATGATTGATTATATACAGTTACAAAAGAATATCAGTTTAGAATTGTAAATTTGGGTAAAAATCATCAATAATGTGCACTTAAAGGTCATTAAGTGCACAAAATTGATGACGAAAAGGTCTAAAACTCTATAATGTGCTAAATACTACTGAACATATTTTGTTGTCATTACACAAAGTTGAGGAGAACTCTTTAGAGTGTTATCGAAATGACAATATATTATGTTCCATTTCCTCTGACAATAATATTACGTAATATAAATAAATGTATAATAAAAAAGAAACAAGGAATAAATATAAAACGGCATGTAAATTACCTAAATTTTAAATAGCCTCAGTGTTAATAAATGTGAAACATATTTAATATGCATATAGCAAATGACTATAATGTGCTTTTGCTTTTATTGTCCCATTACATGATTGACAACGATATATTGATTGATTTATTAATAACAGTTTCAAAGCAATTTATTAATCAGCTCATCATTGTAACGAAATTGTACGTGTTTGTCTATTATTTAAGTGTACACACGTCATGTAATGCTGTAATCTTATATATACATACATATACAATATAATTAGACAAAAGAAATATGGTTTATTTCAGATTATGTATATAAGTGGTTTAATAATATATACATATTATAATAATCGATAAATTACTATATACGAGTACGTGTAATATACATTAATGAAATATAAAAAGTGTATAATAAAGTCATATGTGTAAGAATTGTTTTATTTCAATTTATTTAAATCATAATATTCCCAAAATAATCCAGATAAACATGTATTATTTACTTTATCCACTTTTCGCAGGCATTTCAAAATTTAATTTGATGTTATGGACATATTTTTGAAACAATTCTTAAGGAAAAAAAATTGTGTTAACAATTAAACAGAAATTAACGTGCTTTAAACTGTAAATTTTTGTTACAAAACAGAAATCCAGGTTTTAAACCATTTATTATTTAACATTGAGTGTTTGCACAACCACTGATAGATGGACCTATATGTTGTCCCAAAGTTGGCTGCGTGCCAAATCACCATTTTGAAATATATATGACTTAAAGCAAAAATTAATTCGACAACCTTAACACGGCAACCAGTGTTGTCATATTAAAATATGATTTATGAAGTTAGATAATAAAATCAATATTATGGTTATTTTCTAGCTATTCGACAGGTCACAATATCATCGCTGTGGACTTTCAAGTTTCAAATAAACAAATTAAAAATATTCGTATCAAATTTTACTAAATCAATGCTTTTTCAAGATTCAAACGTATGTCAAGTCTAGTCAATCAGAGCGATTGCCGACATTTAAAAAGCATGCTTCATAAATGACCATTATTTTTCCACAACTGCAGGCACAATAAAATCTAAAATGTTTTTTTTTAAATCTTTGCAAAACCAAAACCTATATTTTCCATTTAGGAAATAAGCAAAAATGCTTTTAATGACATAAGATAAAAGTCAACGAATAAAAGTATTTAGATAAGTATGTTGAACAAAAAATAAATTTTAAATTTGAATTGTTCGTTGAATTACAATAACTTGATTTGGTAGGAAAGAACAAAAATATTTTGTAAAAGTAAAATTAATTAAAAACATTGTGTTTAAATAAATTTTTTTTAATAAATTTATTTTTGGTAAACTAATGAAAATTTAATTTTATAAAATTGACCTGACAACACTGATTGCCAACAGAAATATGAAAGAAGAAAATGAAAATTTACTTTTTACTTTTTAGTTCGAGTTTGTCCGTGTAATGGCAATGGCTGCTTAAAGTCGGTGGAGATAACGTTGAAATATAAATTATTAAAATTTAAGAAAAAAGTAAGACAAAATGGAATTTAGTAAAAGCGGTATTTAGTGTCACGGAGAAAATTGTAATTAGAACGAAATGAGCAAATCGCTATGAAGCTCGTAAACATATTGAGCAATGAAAACCGAAGTGAAAAAAGTGATGAATGATGATTGAAATAAATCGTTGCGTTGCCCTATAGCTTTTTATGCTTTGGTCTATGTTGTGCATCAATTTGTTGTGTGTTTTTTTTTCTTTATACATATTTTTGTGGGGCTCAACAATTTATTTCTTCACGCAATTAATGAATGAAATTCAAAAATAAAAGATCAAGTGTTTCCAAATATTATATATTATACATATTGCAGTTATCAATGTGCGTACGTTTATGTGGATGAGTGTGTGTGTAAATTGGCATTGTTTAAATTTAAAACAAAAATTGTTACATTTTGTCCTCGCGAATAACGAAACAATTCGTGTGACGTCTGACTATTCTTCTAAATTTGACGTTCGTATGCATATTTTTGGATGTATTTAAGCATACAAGTAGCGTCCAATAAAACAATGGAATTTAATCCGGCTGTTGTCAATTAAAGTCAAAAAGTCGTCCTACAAATAGAAGAAGATGAGATGCGTATTCTTGCCCATTATATTGCATGGAATACACGCGAGTAAAATAGACACAGTTATCCAATGTACAAGCACAGGCGGCATAGCATTGATTCAATTAAAATGTGTGTTGCTGTCAAATTTACCACACCCCTGGCAAAGTGCTGCAATTTGGCTGCTGGCAACAAACCGACACGACCCCTAGCGCACTTTAACCACATGCATATTTTAACTGATCCCCATGATTTCACGTTCATTCGTTACACTTCTTGTGTATATCTCCCGCAAGTATCCAAGTTGGAACTTCGATGCGTGTATTCTGTATTTTCATACATTTTTGTTATGGGGGAAAAAATGAATTAATAGGGCAACGGGTCGCCTTTACGCAAGTGCAGAAACTTCATACTCGTGTGGGTACCTAGACCTAGCTCTGGTTTCTTCGGGTCGCCAATATCGCAATGGGAAACGCTTTTGCAGCATCAACAAAGCAGCATGAACAAAAATGCCGGTTGTGTGTGTATGTTTGAACGTTTTTTTGGGAAAGCTCTTTTTGGTTTTTATTAATTCATTTTATTTTCCATTTTAGGCATTTTCGTTGCACAATTTACTTTTAAAAGACGATCAAAAGGGTTTAACCAGCGAGCGGGTCTCAAAAGATGTGCGTGTTTTAACTTTTGATTTCTCGCTCATCCTTAAAATCTTTATTTTGATGCCATTTTGAGAGGAATGTGTGTTTGTTAAAATAGCAGAAGAACTCAGATTTACTTTCATGTCACTCAAAAAAATTCGTTAATTGGAGTCAACTTTTGTGACGAAGATGATCACAGATCATCATAATAACCACGCCCAAAGTATCATCATAGGAAACAGACTTATGATTTTTCTTGACTAAAAAGTTTGTTTGTTGGTGCCAATGCTACTTTTTCGGTATTCTAACTTAAACAATGAATGCTACACACCTTCAATTAATTATGCTCCGTTTAGTTTGAGGCTTTTGTTGCGGAGCGCTCAGAAATATATGGTAAATTCATAAAAAGTCATGGCATTGAAAATTTTGAAGATTTAAAAAAATATTATTTGGAATTAAGACCCAATCAGTGTACTCAGATGAATTAGTAGAAAACATTTCACAAATTAAAAGAAATTTACCTGTAGGCAGCACTTTATATTAATGGTTTATGTTCATTCAAATTCCTTAAAACATCAATGAACACTTGCTTTAACTGTATGAGTACACAAGTGAGACAGTGAGTAGTTCAAGTACACACGTACAAGGTACACACAAATAAATTCGTATCAAAATACAAATATTTGAATACAGATTAGAATCTCGGAAATAATAATTTGTAAATCAATTTCATTTGCGGTGAAAATTGTTTAAATGTGGCGGGGTTAGCAAGCACATTGTGTGAATTTTGTATAAAATAATTAGAACAATAAATTTGAAGCAGCCACAAACCACAACAGTTCACGTCCGGCAACTCAACCATTTTTCAAAATCAAACTTTTGATATTCAAGCAAAATCTTCATATGCCAGTGTGTAATCTCAAAAGTTCAAACAAGTTCAGCTGTTATGTGTGTTCACTGTTCCGCGGTTTGCGTCGCACAGTTTAAGTTCCCATTTTTTTGGTACACAAAATTCGCTCATCGCTGAGTAGAGAAAAATCATCAAACATACGCAAAGTTATTCTGTATCTTCCATTCATTTCCAGTTGGCAGCAATTTTCAATAAATAAATCTATGCAAAAGAGGAAATTTGTCTGGCTCCCACTCTATTTGTTTCCAGCTAAAATCATTTTGCCTGTAATATGTATAGATATGTTATGTTGCAACTAAAATGCTGCATTTTTTCGGATTCTCTTTGTATTTGCTCTTATTTTTCATGTGCTTCACATGTACTATTTAAGTTATTTTTAAAGTATGTATATAAAATATGAAAATGCAGAAAATCGTTTTGACATTACAACGTCCAAAGCTGTTGAATTCTTCCCAAATAGAAACCTCAAAAACGGCTTTGATGATTTTTACAGTGTCAATTTCATTATGGTTTTGATGTGGCACTACTGATTTCTATTTTTATTTTTTATTGTATCATGAGGACGGAAAAATATTTAGTCTGACAAATTTATTTAAATTGAAAAAATCGCAGTTCCTCATTATTTTAATGAGATAACAAAAAAGTGGCACCAAAAACACTAAGCTACTATTTAAGTGAGTCTTATAAAAAGTCTCTTATAACTTTCCCTGCCTCACCGATTTTTTTTACTCAACACACAATGGCGGTGATTGGCGGGCAAATAATTCGCAAATGCAGCAATTTCATCATTCATGTACTGATTGCTGACTATGTGATAATGCTGTTGTTATACATAACTTGATGGCAACAAAAACTCGTATTGGGAATGTTCGGAATTATTGTGATTTCTGCAATTTAAACACACACACACATACTCATAGTTATACACAAAATCTCAGATAATATGCAGTCCGCATGTGCGCGTGCACCTTCACTGAAAACATTGAAATGTCATTTCGTCACAGGGAAAATTAATTATTTGATGCCATTTGAGATTTTAATTTAATTCCTGGATTCCTTTTTTTCAGTCTACATGACGTATTTGTTTTTATATACGCAAATATAAGCAATTAACACCTACTTAATAATACATACTACATAAACCTACCTATATATCAACATTTGAAAGAAAATCGACGCTGAAATCAGTAACAAACGAGTAACGACACAGTGTGATTTGTAAATGCAATTATTTACATTTTCAATTAATGCGTACAAACAAGAGTTAGAATCTCATTCAAATGCTTTAAAATCCGTGCGTTAAAAAGTGATTAAATAAAAACAACTTTAATAAATTTCATAACTTCAACAAACAAGTGAAACAACACAATATAATGCTCAAATCAAATTACAAAGAAATTAAGTTCTACAACCACAAATTCATCTGCATAAATGAAAAAATGATTTGAAGTTTACGTAATTGTTGTTGTGGTAAAAAAGTAACGCACAAAAAGTTTTTGCACAATTTTTTGGAAGTCCGTAAACACAAAAAGGAGAAGCTCACCATAAATCTCACTATAATTAGTGGAATTTATTTTAAATCTATTTACCTACCTAAGTAAAGTGTTTTGCCAGTAAAATCACCAAAAAGCCGCCAACCTGGAACTAATGGAATTAGAGAATATTGTGGCCAATACGGTCTACTTAAAAGCTAGAGAAGGTAAGTTTTGTAATTTTCAATTTTCAAAATGACTTTCGTAGAATATATATGTTAAGGAATTATTCTCATAATCAGTTTAGTTGATGTCAGGGTCACATCAGGTATAAGAAGTTATCTCATTTGTGGTAAAGTTAGGAAATAAACTTTTTGGACTGCGTTTTCAATCTTCATTTCCTAATTCATTACATAAAAAGGGTGATTGTGGGAAGTTAACTTGTACAAACTTTTTATCTTTTGTGGTGATGTAGTTAAATGTATTTGGAAAGATATTAGATTTATCTCTTGTTAATTAAGTAATAATATTAATATAATTTATTAGAATATTCCTAAATATGTATTATTTAACGGTCCTTCAATTCATATTTTGCAAAATTGTACTAATTTTCTGATCTTTTTCTGTCGCTTTGGCCTAACAAAGCCACTGAGTGCACACTTTTCCTTGATCCTTGTTGGGGAGAAAGCTCAAATATGTCTAATAACGCAATGATTGGACTCAGGCATTAATTATTAATAAATCGTAAAGATAGTGCAATTTTTTAGTTGTATTACGTCGACGTTATATTTGACTCTTTATCGCATGATTTTGAGTTAAACAATTTTTGTAATAGCGTCATTGAAAAAAACCCAATCCCCAAATTTAACAATTTTACTTAAACATCTTACAACCACTTGAATTTCAATGAGACACTTCAATTTGGCAGATGGCATTCTCGTGATCACGATAATCGATTTGAAATTGATTTCAAAATTACGTGTCACTTTGAAATGAATCTTCCATCCCAACCAATTCGAAAACCATTCCCATCACCTTTACTTAAGTTACATAATTTTATACCACACGTATAACCAACATATACTTGCTATAATATGTAATATACTTGTTCCAATATGCGATTGTGGGTAACCATGATATTTTACTGTAAGCATTATGTTACCAAAGCTGTTCCTTTCTATATCTTTTTAACATAATAAGTACTCGTAGTATAGCTGTGTGAAACTAAGCAAAAAATCGTGTGGGTGTTGAATCAAAACAAAAAACAAATGTTTGAAAGGGTTGTGACACAACATGCGGCCTAATTATTATATTTAATCAAGAAAAAACACTTTGATAAACAAAAAGGTAACAACGAAAAATTAATTTTTCGTGAAAGTCATTTAAAAAAAGTTCATTATGTTATAATTTATAATTGTCAAATGCGTAATGGTCCATTTAAATTAATCAAAACCCACTAAATAATTTGCGAGAGTTTTAAAAATCGGCATAGATGATCCTAAAAGTTCTGGAGAATTGGGGAGCAATTTAAAAGTCAGTTTGTTAAACTTTTTCCCGTAACTATCGATGCTACTTACGTAAAATAGAGGCAACATTAATGTAGACAAAATATCATACAAAACAGATCCTTACTTTTTTTGTGGGATTAATACTTTGGAAATTAAAAGACAGGAAATTTTTTCCTTTTCCTTTGGATTTGCTGCATCCACTCTGAAAGCTAAAAAAAAATTGAAATCAACAAACTATGCACCCCACCCTCTAGGACTTTTGGTTTGTTGAATTTTCATAACTCTCTAATTATTTGGTTTATCCTTTTGTTGATTAATTTGACTGGGCGTCTTGCAACCGCAATCTCCGTCGTATCCCGTATTATAAGCCATAAGTCAACTGCCTGTTTATTTCCGCCATAACAATAAGGCAAGGTGATTGCTATATTTGCTTGTAAAATGTAAATAAAAAATGTAAAATTAATGACGTCGCGATACAACGACCATTCCCATCAAGACATCAACAAAAAAGAGCTAAAATTGAAACACATATTACACGTTCTTTGCAAATGCATTAATTAAATAAAGCGTCAGCAATCAGCATCTTATACCCAAGTAGCGTACACAAGAAATGCTTTCCAATCGAATATAAATCAATTTTCACACTTTGCACATGCACACATGGAAAATCGCAATACTTACTATTTGTGCAGACTGCAGACGTTTATTATTATTGTGTCAACGCCATTAATTAACGATATGTGGTTGGCTTTCATTATTTAATTAACGCAAAGGAAAACGAAATAAAATCACATGCACTGGCAATTATTGTTATTGTAGCCGTACTTGTAAATAATGTGTGCTCTGTGTCCTATATGTAAGGTTGAAGATAAATGAATATCATATGTGAGAGATGTGACGTCAAACGCGTTTTGTAAACTGTATCACATCTTGTGATTCTTTGCGTTTTCAATGCTGAACTTTTTTTTGCTTGAGATCACATTTTTATTATATTTATTTAATGCCAAAAGCTTTTCGATATAAATTTATTGATTCCCCCAAGTGCGTGTATCCAATATATTTACCTGAAGGATGAAAGACATAAAAATCCAATTGTCACACTGTATAACCGTCTTGCCACTGTCATCAATGTAATCCACAATTCATAAATATTAAAAAGTCGAAGTACATTATACTCGTTACACACGTATATCGATTCCCTTGGGGTGATTATGATTTCAGATCAAAGCACTTAACTTCTTTTTTACCAGGTGTCAAGAATTTCTATTACATATTAAGGTTGTGATACCGCAGTGTAAGTAATAAAAATGATAAATTGTCTGCAATCATACAGCATTTATGTTTGGTAATGATTTATCAGTTAGTTTCAGGTGCTACAAACTGTTTTTTTTACAGTCTCTTGTTGTTTATGCTCATATTGCAATTCATAAATTATTTTAAACATTAATTCATGAGTTATTAGTTATTACTTATTACTTACTACTTAATACAAGGGAAAATATTTTTGAATTGTGGAATTGCGGAACTCTAATAACCAAGAAAGACTTCTTTCTTTAAATTTTTGTTATGCATATTGAAGCTCCCCTAATATCAATTGATTGCCATTGAAGTAAAATTTGGTGCGGAAATGAGTATTTTAAGACTCTTTAATTTTTACGAAATTAATTTTATTAGTATTAACCAACTGGAAATTACACTCAATATTAAAAATTCATCTCCTTTTCACTTTATTTACCCAAAAAAGAATTTTAAATTATTGGAAAAAAGTTTGAAACAAATTCTTGTCCAAACCCATGAAATAACTCTGTTAAAATTTTTTATTGTTTATTTAATAATACATATAAACTGTTTAAAATTGTATTTGTGCAACCCATTTAAGCGCCATGAAAAGACAGACAATGTCAAGGTTTATTTAAACAATTTTTGTATTTTGTCCAAAAAGCACGCTTTTTCGACGTCAACCTTTGCACACACATAAATGTTTATTGTATGTGTATTTTATATGCACGAGCATCTTTATGCAAATCATGGACGTTAGCAGTGACGTTCATATGCAAAGGAGCCAGCTATACTAATGTCACGTCATTTTGTTATTCGCCATGAATAAACTTACGCCCGGTTAAGTAAATTGAATATAAATTTTCTATTCCGCATTTTTCCGTACAAGTCGGTACGAGCACCTTACACCTATTTGTGTGTTTGTGTTATTTGAAATTTAAATGTATGCATTACAAAAATACGCAAACATTTGGTTTTAATCATCATCAATTAATTATACTAGCATATAATATATGAATATTCTTAATTCACCAATCATCATGCAAATCATATGACGAGCGAATAACGCGTTAATTGGTATGATCAATGCATGCAACAAAAAGTAGATCATTTATGGCATTTATTTCAGTGTCATATCAAATGTGTGACAATTGCTGTTATTTATCGGCTTTTCTGCATTGAATCTATTAATTTATTCAGTTAATTTTCATATAAAATTAACAGCGTACGGGTTGTGTTAAATCCCCAGGCGTCACAGATCATACACATTCTGACATTATAATTGCGCGCGATATTCATGTCAATGCGCGTAAACACCAAACATGCGGACTATGAGTGTAGATAAAACTAGTTACAGTGATCTTAATAATAATATTGTTGTGCATCGAGTCGCTCACCTACACGTGACTGTTAAAGCACTATTGGGTGGGAATTAGTTTGCAAGAGATATTACAAATGACGCATAAAAATTCTTTAAAATTAAAATCTATTGTCCTCAATCTTTTTTGACGATTGGCTGCGTCATTTTGCATAAAAACGCGTCTAATTAGTAATTTTTTTAGTTATTAAAACAATCGTTTAACCGATTTATCATCTCTTTCAAAACACATATTAAACAAATTATTATTTCAAAATAAAAATGAATGAAAAATGAAAGACGCGCGAACAGTTGCAAATTTTTAGGTCAAGTAATATCTTGCCGCAAATACAACTGCCCGCCAGCAGATGCATGCACACGCGTAAATGATTTACACATCTTTGCGTGCTTACTCACACGCTTTTGTAACAGCGCTTTCATTTATCGTGGTGCGTTGGAGCAAATAGACTTTCCATTATCAATAAATTCATCAGTTCAATTTGTCTGTTTATCGATTTTTTGCGATTCACATATGGCTTGACCTCAATTGTAGAGAACACTTTCACGAATTGATATTGCAATCAAAAAGAAGATGCCTGTAAGTGCGTAATTATAATGGAATCTTTTATACAGCTTACAAACCTTTAATACACATTTTAATGAGAAACATGTGATATACTCTCAAAAAGAAGTCGGAAGATTTTATGAGTCAATTTTTTTGGATATTTTTTTGTGTAGATCCCAAGCAAGTGCATTGCGTGTATTTTTCCGCATGTCATTAACCTTTTAATTAGCTGTGGCTTATTCACTCCCTGAAAATGATCTGCCAAATCGTGAAGACGCCCAACAACAACCTGTATATTGTATAGCCGATACATAATTAAAGCCGATGCGACAGCACAGAAACAAAGAAAGTTGTACACGTCGTTAACGGAACCAAATCGCAAAATAATTAGGGAAAATTTTAAGCACAACTGAGAGAAATTAACTTTAATGATAATGTCGGTGTGATGGACGCAACGACGACGACGACGACGACTAAATTAACTCATAATCATTCTGACATAATAAAAGCTTTGAATACGCGCCGAATATGATATACAAGTAACTACATCAATTTGACGGCTGATTTAGGGGGCATACTTAATATACCGCAGGCCGCTATCTTTTGTTCGTTTGGCGTAATAACTTCTATTTCTTTTTTGTGCGGAAAATGGGAAAGATGTATCTAATTGCGTGAGTCAATAATATAGCAGTTTGTCCATTTCGATGAATGCTTTAATGTTTTCTATATGCAGCCATAATTGTTTTTATTGAAGCAATTATTATTAAGGATTTTATTGTTCGGCAAATCAATTACCATGCGAGTGTTTTTGGAATGGGTTGATTTAATATACTAACTAAATTTTAAAGGTTTCGAATTGCTAACGAGATGGCCCACGAAACTTCCAGTAATTTATGATTATTTAAATTCATTAAGGTTTATTTTTACGACATTTTAATGTAAATGTTCCCTCCTGGCTCCAATACGACAATAATAAAATTTAAAATCTCAAAACCTGTTTGTAAAAATTGATAAAATCTATGTTTGTATATACATGCTTATATTTTAAAACAACTGAGAACTGATTCTTACCTCAATTGAATTCATACGGGCGAAATCATTAAAAACCGATTCTGTGGATAAATTTTTTTTAAATTTCTCACATAACATTAAAATATATAATTAAAGACCGGAAACCGAAAAAAGGAGATAAACATGAATCGGCTGTGGAGTATTTACTACACTAAACAACTATAATAAAGCCATATTACAAAATCGTGTGAAAAAGTATGCAAGACCGCACGAATACTTTTCATTTCACTTTATAACCACAATTTGCATTCATTGAAGACAAAGTGAGCTTTAATACTTGAAACTCTTTGGTGGACGACATTCTAATATAACTAAGTGTCAGATAAATTGGTACAAATCAAAACAATTGTTGGGTACGTACATCATAAATCTTGAATATCTTGCCCGAAGTTTTATTCATATTGCAAATTGAAATAAAATGAATTTAAAAAAAAATAATAGCGTCAGATATTTTTTATGTTTAGTCGGTAGAATCTACTTTAAATGCTAATTGCAGAGTTTTATAAAAAAAAAAGTGCAGCCATGCGAAACAAACAATTATTTATTAAAAAAGATTTCAAACATTTTATAAATAAATTAAGAGAAAGGTTGTAAGTCCAGCACAATGGACAGGAATTGGTTTGGTGATGGGATAATACCAATATCAGGTAGGGCCTCGCAACATTTTCAACTTGTTATTCCGCAGAGGTGTAAATATAAAATAGTTAAAAAAATAAAAATTGAAATTTTTGACAGCAAAATTATTACGTTTGACAGCCAGTTCAGCACATTTCAGAATTTAAATTGTTATGTCGTCCCGGGCATACTTAAGATAAATTTTGATATTATTTTGCGATGTTCTATGGAGTATTTGTAGTTTTAATACTCACATACGTGGACTTGTCCTTTTTTTTACTTAATTCATACAGCCAAGGACATCTCTTAATTTAAATTTTTAATTTCCTACCACAACCTGAAAACCAATTTTTTTAGCTTTGAATTGTTCAGAAAAGTTTTTTATTGTAGAACTCTTATTTTCTCATAGACACACCCTCAAAATTTTAGAAATTGTACTCTGAAGTATGTTTTATTTCGAATCTATCAATTATGTTAATTTCTTCTTTATATTTTTGTTGACAAAATCAGTAAAACCTGTTAGCCATTCTGCAATTTTGCAAAATAATAAATTCAATTAAAAACCGATTTGCTGTATAAAATCGAAGTCTGATGAGAAGTTTTTGGATTCCCCAAAATGTTCTTGACGTCAATGATTTCAAATTTCGGATCATTTACGTAGTCTTTGTAGGTTCATGGTTTAATTTTCTGCATATATTTAGATATTTAAAAGAAATAAAGTTTCAAAACGTCATGCTTTGGACATAAAAAAATAATAATTTAAAGTGAGTGTAAATATAAAAAAGAAACTAGTTTGATCATAAATATTAACTGCAAAATTTGTATTTTTAATTTAAATTATAAGTTTAATTAATTTTTATTGTTAAGACCTTCAAATTGATGGCAAAAATTGCTGGAACATAAGACTTCAGTCTTCAGATTCTTTTAATAATAATTAAGTATCAGTTCGTTTTTGTAAAGGATTTTAGATGTCGCAGGAATCGTTTATTCTGCGGTATAAATTCATTCATGCGTTAATTTTATCCAACCTTTCCCACTGAAAACTCGTTTATCATTTCGACTGTACGTACTACACTAAATAAAAATAAATAAATGTTTAATTTAGTACAACCAATCAAAATGATGATTTTCATGGAAAAACAAATGCACATAGAACCTTTGCATAAAACAGTGACGAAGTGGGTACATTGTTTTCACAAATAATTATTTATTATGATAAATTGGTCCAAATACAAAAACACTTAATGATATCATTAAATACTCAGTACTTATAAACAATGCGTTATGGCAATTTTGAGAAATAATTAATGATAAAATCAAATTCATTGAATATATAATGATATGAGAATGTAATTATTATAAAAAAGCACCATTATTTTGGGTGTGTTTTATAATTTAATTGATAGCCTCTTTTTTCTGGCCACCCGTTTTATCAATTCAATGAGTATATATTACAATTATTTTCCTTTATTGTTTTCAACACTCCCAATTATTCCAATATTGATAATTGAACACAATTTTCGATCCATTTTGTTATTTTCCAGAAAATTTTCAACTTCAAAAGATGTATTATCGAATTGATCAATCAAACGTAAATGAACATAACACCATTAATTAAAGTCAGGTAGTCGGCTGAATTAATACAAAAAATGCGTCAACTATGTGAATACTCGTATTTATATTAGATCTTGACGTAACAATTATCGAAATGGGGTATGCAAACTCGAGCAACCAGACACCACCGTCTGTAATTACGATTAGTGTAGAGGCAAAATTTGCTTGGCTATAATATAGGTGACAATCCGCACACGCTTTGCACAAATCGTATTTTCAATTTTGAGGCCACTGCTCACGTATAAGTACGTTTTCTAAGCATACAACACGCTTGAATTCCTATAATAATAATAATTTGCAAAACTACGTAACCAAACAAGAATGCTGTGCCACGCATGTTTAACACTTTCCTTCACTTGTACTTTTGTTTACACGTTTGTAATTGTTGTATTAAATGTCTATAAAAAAACTAAACACAAAAAAAGGCACACACAAGTCAAAACTCTTAACTTGCTAAAAAGCATCAGTGACGTACCATAATTGTATATAAATGTGTGTGCTGTGGGTCGACAATCAAGAAACAAAATTCTTAAGTATCGACTTTTAAAATGTGCGCTGTTTTAATGTGCATCAATTAAAGATCTAATTTTGAAATAGTAAGTGTGGCATTGCAAAATTGGCATGTGTTTGTGACGTCATTGCATCGTTTATCCACTTTTATGCTTTGTGAATTGTGATGCCCAATGCAAACCACTTGAACATATATTTATGAGATAATTTAAATTTCAAACTTCATTTGAACAAGCAGCGCTCGCTTTGCTTGTGTGTTGTCTCACGTCACGCGGTTAAAGTTACGTGTTTGGAGCCATCAGCCCCCATGCATCGCGTCCGCTATTTCATATTATCATCGTACAGCTGTTAGAGCCAAAGATGCGTGTACGAGCAAATACGGACTACAGTCTACATGTGATATTTTAAATTGCGTGAGATCCAAAAATAGAGACACACTGGGGTGATTAAGAAGTAGCCGTTTTCCGCTAATAAAAAATTATAAAAAAAATTAAAAATAAAATCAGTGCGCAGGATTACACAAATGGAAAAAAATATAATTTTTGCGTTTTATTCTTTGCTTGATTTTATGTATTATGAAAGCAGCAGGGTCGATTGTGGGATGCGGGTTTGAAAAGTGACTGAATGTCTGCTAAAACTTTACTAATATCAGCTAATATTTAAATCAAAACACACCCACTCATTTGAATTCATCCACATGCCGTATTTTAAAGTGTGTAAGCATAGTGAGAATCGCACCACTTGGATAGGAAAAAACAACATTTTAATATAGGATCGTGTGCGTGTTAATGAAATGCCGAAATAATATGTCAAAAGCAGCTGTGAAAACATCTGATGTCACATTTTCATTTTCATCTTAAGATCAATACAGCCGTAGGGCAGGCCTCCTTTCACATTCATGTTTTAGAAGTAATTATTCCGTATTAATGTGTGTTGGATCGTGGATGTGGGGGCCTTTTCGACTTTGTTGTATAACTTGCGGCTTAGCAACAGGAATCGTGCTTCGTCTAATATACTCTACATTGTACAATGTACAACGTATACAGCATGCACGCACAGACTTTCGACATAACTAGAGGATGGTACTTGAACTTTAAATGCGTTTATTGTCTGTTGTAGTTACCAAAATGTTAAAAAAAATGTATGACTGTGCGTTCATTTTTTTGTTATTTTAACACGCTTTTGTTCCTATAGTATTAATTTGAAGATATTAACTTTGATTAGGACATTTTGAGTGA
Organism: Sylvicola cinctus; assembly: GCA_963854165.1. Lineage (NCBI taxonomy): Eukaryota > Metazoa > Arthropoda > Insecta > Diptera > Anisopodidae > Sylvicola > Sylvicola cinctus. Next base: position 26,864,830 of record OY974083.1, on the reverse strand, counting down.
CTTTTCGAGTAGTATTAGATTGTGAGTGCATTTTGTTTTTCCTTGATCATGACTATAAATTATAATCTCTGAAACCTGTTATCAATACAATTTTTTTAATATAAAATAACTTTACTTTTTAATCTATTACTACTTACTTGTTTTTTTGGGACGCTTAAAAATAGTATGCTTAGAACTCGACTTTCCTCATGAGTCATATATTTTATAATATTATATTAGGTTGTCCAAAAATTCCTGCAGTATTTTTATTGAATTTTCAATTGTTCATAAAATTTGTTACAATAATGCGATTCAAGTCAAATATGCACCGTTTTGTTCGATGATGCGTTCCCAACGAGATGCCAACTTCATAATGCCCCTCTCATAGAAGCTCGCTTCCCTATTGGCAAAAAACTCGGAGAGCCAATTTTCACAGGACTCTCTTGTGGCCAACTTCAGACTACCAAGCGCGTTCGCCATGGACAGAAACAGGTGGTAATCACTTGGTGCGAGATCCGGACTATACGGTGGATGCAAAAGAACATCCCATCCGAGCTCCTGGAGCTTCTGGCGCGTCACCAAAGATGTGTGTGGCCTGGCGTTGTCCTGATGGAAGACAATTCGGCCTCTGTTGATCAAAGATGGCCTCTTCTGCATGAATGCTGCCTTCAAGCGGTCCAGTTGTTGGCAGTACAGGTCCGAATTGAGCGTTTGGCCATAGGGGAGCAGCTCATAGTGGATGATTCCTTGCCAATCCCACCAAACACACAAAAGAACCTTCCTGGCCGTCAATCCAGGCTTGGGAACAGTTTTGCGCCTTACGTTGTCGTAAGTGACCCACTTTTCATCGCCAGTCACCATACGCTTCAAAAAACGGGTCGATTTTGTTGCGATTCAGAAGCGATTCGCATGCGTTGATACGGTCAAAGATGTTTTTTTGCGTCAATTCGTGTGGCACCCATACATCGAGCTTCTTAGTGAGTCCAAGCTTCTTCAAATGGTTTATAACCGTTTGATGACTCATGCCCAGCTCTTGACCGATACTACGGCTGCTACTATGCCGGTCTCTTTCAACCAATTCAGCGATTTTATCGCAATTTTCGACGACAGGCCTTCCGGAGCGTGACGCATCTTCGACCGCCTCTACACCAGAACGAAAACGTTTAAACCATCGTTGAGCGGTGGAAATAGAAACTGTATCGGGTCCATAAACTGCACAAATTTTATTAGCGGCTTGAGATGCATTTTTGCCTTTATCGTAGTAGTACTGTAAAATATGCCGTATTTTCTCTTTATTTTGCTCCATGCTTGCGACGTTATAACTCATGAACGACAAAAAGAAACGACAGTCAATCAAGCACGTGTTAGCGCGTGAAAAGAGCTTTCCAAAAAGGTATAGCATTGCCAGATGCGATGAATAAAACTAGAATTACGCGCTTGAAGCGGCAACTAGCGGAAAAACCGCAAGACTTTTTGGACAACCTTATATATCAAATTTATATTATAAAATATATTATGTCCTTATACGAATATCCTGAGATCTTATAATTTTAAATTTGGCAGCCATAGTTAAATTTGTTTCATTATATGCTTTCGTTTAGTAGCCCAAAATGTGGGTTCTGTAACAGTACAGCATAAACAATAGTGTGTCCATTATGTTAATTAACTGAGATCAATATATTGAAACCAGATTAACTAATGTTTCCATGTTTAATATAATACAATACATAATTTGCTATTGTGAAAGCATACAATTGACAATATAATTGTGTGATTAACCAATGTGAACCAATTATGATTGACTGACAAATGCCAGTCTGTGTTTAATTTGCATTGTATGACGGTGGCGTTTGTTATCGACGCCTTTTCACTTTTTGATTTTAATTTATGTACATTTGTACAAACACATAAATACTCATGTAGAATTTAATCATTTTAATTTTAATTTATGATATATTATTTTAACTGAAATTTAATTTAATTAATTTTTTTTTTCTAATTTAATCTGCTGTGTCAAAAAGATTCTCATTTTTAAATTTAATTACCATTTCTAACTCATTGGCTATTAATATTGAATGAGATTGAAACAGGAAAGTTTGCACAACTTTTTGCAATAATCAACAAACTGCAATCAATGACATCCTTTGTTCCAATACATTGATTTTCAATTTAACCTCATTTATATTAAACAAAAAGTTAGAACAAAATGAATTGTTTGTATAGTGGAGCTTCAAGATTACGCAAAAAAAGCAAACGAAGAAGGAAAAATGCAGGATAAATAAAAGGAAAACATTATGCTGAAAATTGGCATACTCACAGGGCACAGCAACTATATGTTGTAAGCGAAACAAACCTTTTTCGAAGTTTCAAGATGAGGAACTTTTGTGCAATCTATTTAAAAGTTTTGGATGTCTGTTAAATGCGGGAATACTTGTTCGCCATTAAAACAATTTTAACGTTATTTCAATACATTTATGTAGTTGATAATTAGTGTTATTTGTATTTTTTTTACATGCTCGTACGTTCTACTGCAAATACTTAAATATTTTCAATGTGTATTCAAAGTTTTATGTACTTTAATTAATCCACACTTAAAAAGGTACAATTCCAATTGATTCCATACAAAAAATGCACCACGTGCAGCAAGCTCTGTAGGGAATTGTACCTTAACTCTAATTTTACAAATTTCCAATTTTTCACAGTAGTAAATGCGCCTACACACGGGATAGAAAACTAGCGTATAGTTCAGCTATAGCGTGACTATAGGTGTGTAACCGTTTCGTATAGTTCAAAACTATACGTATTCTTGAACAATCCGTTAGTTTTTGAGACTATAGTATAGTCAACAACTATCCCCGTAAAAACACCAACTCTTTTTAAAATTCAATTGTTTAATTCTACAAAATTACTGTACGTATAGTTTTAAAACTATATCGTGTGACCCCACTTTAGTTCGACTATAGGATAGTAAAATTGTGCGTATAGTTGGCAAGATATTATTGAAAAGCTTTGTTGTGCTACAAAGTTTATCGACAGGTGGCGGTAAATATGTACTTAAATTTTAAAATGATTAATTACTGCTGAAAATTTACAAAAAATCGCACTTTGTGAATGAATTTTTTTACCCACTAATTAGTTTAAAAAATAAAAACAGATGCATTATATATATTTATTATAAAGCTCTCACCACATGTAGACAAAGAGTGCATTATTAAACCACCTCAATGGCCTAGATGTGCGTACAATTTTTCGCAGTTTATAACATTCAGCACTTGGGGGGCGGTATACGATCCCCATCATGCAGCTATGATACATATGTGTACGAGTACATATATTTGATTAAGGATAAATTGTGTTAAATAAGTGTGCGAGTAAACAACGTGTTATTTGTCAAGTAAATACGGGAAGGCCGTTCACAATTCAGATTGATATTTTAAGAATGTGAAAATTTGTCACCTCTTTCCCCTCTTGAAAGCGCTATGATTTCAAACACACACACTCTTCTTGTATGAGTTCTACCTATTTTTAGTCGAACTTGTGAATGCGGGTGTCGGCTTGTGTTTGTTTGGTGAAACAAACTGTTTGGTGCTCATATTCCTGTTAACAGTTAACCAAATTCAAATCACACACTTTCATAGTTATTTACTTGTTTTGTACTCGTATATTCCTTTTTAGTTTTTATGGTTTCTTTTGAATATAGAGATGGTGTAGTCATTTTCTGTAATTTATTTCCTTTTTTTTCCATTGAGAAAAGAAGGCATGTATTTAACTGCGGCGTTGAGAGAGTACGCAATGCTTATTTTTCAATTGCCGCAATCACAGTCCACAGTAAACAATAATAATAATAATAATAATAATTCAAGTGTGTATATGTTTTATGAATATCAGACTTATAAGAGTTTACTAATCTGAAGGTACATACAGTTTTCATAAAAATTTTATGATTACATTTTGTTTGTTTATGTTGTACTTAAGTGTGTTATGGGCTATGGCGCTTGTACAAAATATCTTTGGTTTCCTGCATTACATTCTTGGAATGTACGTAACTAGTTATGTACATAATATGTATATGGGCGATTGACGATTATTGGAATTTCTTTTTGATTGGACGCCAAATTGGATGGCTCAAGGAATGGCGCCACCTTATCTGAGGTCATTCTTAACTATGTACTTAACTGTTTTTACGTCTTCATTTCGGCATTTTTTAAATGCAATAACATAAATGTACATACTTAGTTTGGAAATTAGGGAATCTAATTTAATTTTATGCTCAATATGTCCACATATTTTTACCCAACTGAAGTCGTATTTAGTGTTAAATAATTTAAATTTAAAATATTTTTGCTTTTCTGTATGATGTAATCAAAATTTATCATTCATAAATTCGATTTGGCATATTCTTATTTTTTAATGATTTAGATTTTAAATCCAAAACCTACTAACTACCTACTTGCACTAAATTGATTGAAAACCTCAATATTTTATTTAATTAAAAATTTCGATAGAGGTTTTTTTGATACATCAGAAATTTGATTTATCCCAATTTTTGAAAAATGTTTAAATTTCATCCAGATCGGATTTTTTTTCGGTTTGAAATCTAATTCGACTGCAAATTTCTTAAGTGGACGGAAATGGAATTACATATACATTACCAAATTTAGTATTGTTTTTTGCCTTCATGTGACAATTGTTTAAAGTAAAATTGCAAATTCTTTGTTTATCAATTTTACGATAGTCTACTTCAAGGTCAAAATATTTCATTTTTGCTTTTTAAATCCGTATTTATAAATATGTAATACAAAGTGTTATGTGGCATTCCCTGTCATAAAATTTAGTTGTTTTGTGTTGTATTATCTTCAAAAAATTTATCAAATAATGGTTACAAGCATTTTAAAAAATACTACAAATTACACAAACAATTGCACAGTCCGTAAATAAGATAAATTCACAAATTCTTTGTAAATAATATATGACGTAAGGCAATGACAACATTTTTGTGATGAATTGCCGATGCGGATTCTGAGCTTTTATCTAAATGTTTTAAATTGTAATCATTACCTACATCCGTACTATGCAATAGTGTTTGATTAGGCAAAACGGGGCTTAACAAATGAATATTGAGGATGTCCTGAATGCATATAAAATGTTGTTGCTCATATTACCTTAACTATAAGCTTATGGAAGGGGGTTAATTTAATATTTGAAAACCTTTTAAAAGTTATGAAGTAAGATGGAAGGAAGTAACATGGAAGGAAATAATGCCACCATAATGGTACGAGGAATACTCACACATTTTTTAGGCGGGGCATTTTTAAATAAAAATGATTGTTTCATTTTATAGTGAATCATAATTTAAATTAAATTTAAAAAAAATCATTTATTTCATCGCTTATAAATCTCCCACTCAATTGACACAGAGTCAAAATTAATTTACTTAAACATAATATATTCATACAGCATACTTATGGAACTTTATTTGTTGGTCTGAAATGCTTACACCTCACCTCAATGTGTTTATGTTAAAAATACTATCGATAGTGTAAAACGAAAACAGTCTTTAAGCACATGTAAAAATTGTCGTTAAATTGCTAAACCCAACAAAATTACGTGCTAATTGCTAAAGATTACAATTAACTTACATGCGAGTACATATTGTATTTGCAACTACCATTGTATCGACAATATAATTACTAATTAGCTTAGGAATTCGTTGTGTCTAGACTAGCGGCGTTGCAATTAACACTTGTTGGTAAAATAATTTCTGGAGCATGGGTGGGCACTCCTTTTTCTGGAGTCACATTGTCGCGTGTTAATCCTTCAATTATTAATGTATAATTCAAACCGTGGTGCATTCATTATATTGTTGGAAATGGATTGTATAATTAGGGTTTTGCTTTTTGTTCAATGGTTGAAAATTTTATGTTCCTATATAATATGTAGGCTTGGTTCTAATGAGAATTGAGATCTCATGTATTTTATTTCAATACAACGATATTAGGTTGATATTTTATTCAGGGATATTTTCGCGATCGGCAAGAAAAAGCCAGCCTTTTATACAAATTGTGATTACGTAGAATATTTGGCAGCGCCATCTTGCGCCGAATGGAGTAATAAATAAACCAAATTCGTAAAAAGAGAGATTTATTTTGTTTTTGTATTGCATGTAAAATATCAAAATAATCTAAATGCCTATTTGTAAAATATATTCCGAAAAATAAGATAATATTCTTTTTTTTAAATAATTGCTTTGCAAAACCAATTTATCCGTTTTAATACAAATAAATCTCATTTCATTGGAATACAAACATTTGATTTTGATTAATTAAAATTACGATGACGTGAAGCGTTTTTGAAACCGAAAAAATTTCTAAGAGAAGTGTTTTTAAATTAGTGAGATGATCATTATATTCACCTCACTAATTTAAAAACACTTCTCTTAGAAATTTTACCGCATAATTTTAAAATGTTATACGTACTACAAAACAACTCTAAGTATTTCATATTTTCTATTGCCCTTCGTAATGTTGTTTTTCAACAAATTTATCTTTATATAAATGTTATTTTGTTGTACATCCTGGGCCCTGGCACCGGCATAACACTGTCTGTTTCTGTGAGACTTATTTGTTTATTTTGTTGTTTACAGCGTTAAGATGTAAAATACCGTATAAGAAGATTAAAGATTTCCAAAACGTAATGGTTGCGGAAATCATTTGAAATGATTGTTATCAGCACTTTTTGTTACGTTTTGCAATCTTTAACAACAATTTAAAGCAATCTTAGAAATGAAATTTTGATGTTCTCTACTAAGTCTCCGCATTTCCTAAACGAAGGGCATGCCTTAAGTATGCTGATGCAGTAGGTGTACGATAAAACCGGAAACATTGAATATAGGTGAACGTCTATTGATGAATGTGTATAATAACATTACATTATACGTCCTTAAAAGCAAAGGACGTGCACCCGAACTGTTGTGGAACTAATCAGGACAGACACTTGAACTTGTTTTTATCGCCTACGCATGAGCATGGAATGAGATTATACATCTTAATCAGTATGTGAGAGTATGCAGTATCTGATAGTGCTTGAAGTCTGTATTTAATTTTCGACACAATCAGCACCCCTACTAAAACATTGTACAATATTTGGGGGAAAATCGAAATGGTCCTTGTGAAAATTGCTGCATGATTGGCTGTTTATTTTGTACAGCACATTATATAATACCATGTGAAGATTTGTTATGGTCATGAATCGTGGATACATGATATCGGATACGTTTAACGTCTAATCTATTTATAAATATTCAAGTGTCTGTGTCGTGTTTGTTATATTTATTTAGTTTCTAAGAAACAATTAAATACAGTTTCCTATGTAGTTAGTTTAAGTCTTAACTACTGGCCATTAAAGCATTCATTAGAAGTTATGTAATTTGTATTATACCTACAGGCTATAACCTTTTATCTTTACTTTTGTATTTGCAGGTGGCTCAGATAACAACAAAGGCAAAAGCAAAAAATGGCGCAAAATTCTTCAATTTCCGCACATATCTCAATGTATTCACATAAAAGAAAAGATTGGTAAGTTTTATAACTTTTAGATTTTGCCATAATAATTATTTACTGTTCTTAAAATAATTTAAATTATAAATAAGAAGTATTCTTTCACCTATTAATACTTTTGCTCTATTTAAATTTTAGTTTTTTTATTATGACCTTATTTTCGATAATTATTAGTATTATAAACATAGATACTGTCGCAGTTACAAATATAATTTTTGAAGGTTTAATCATCTACGAGCTTGTGTTTGGCAGCGCCAACTTTTTAAAGCGACGAATAGAATAACTGAATCACAAAAAAGTAGCGGCCGATAGCGTAACTTTTATATAAACAAAAAACTAGCATAAAATTTTATACCCAATTGAAAAAAAATCTTTTGATTACTTATGTTTCAAATTCATTGGATGCTAACAGTGTCGTAATAATTGGTTTTTAAATTTTTATTCAATTATCTATTTTTCAATTATAATTAAAATAAATTAATCAAATTAATATATTACAATCATTGACCTCAATAACTTGATGACGATTAATTGAAAACCAAAATTGTGTACACAGTGCAGTTCAAAATTGTGTGCAGTTAGTTTTCCCCAATTTATGAGACAACCACAAATTGTAAATATGCACAATATATTCTAGTTTCAAAATTGACTTACTGAAGTGCTTGAACTCTGCCTAACCCAAATTGCACTTAATATATTCAATTATGAGCTGCACAAAAGGATGAAAAAAGAATTGCATTAGAACGTTCCGTCTTAGCTTCACAGACTTTGGCACTTCGATATTGAAAAGTTAGTTTTGCTTTATATATGTGAAGATTTACGTCGTATTTTATCATTTTGGATGTTTGTTTGCAAATTGATGGAAGTTTCTAAAGATATTACCAAAGTTTTTAGAACACTTAAAAATGTATTTCCTTAAAGCTTTCATCATTTCTCATTTCTGCCATTTATTTATACACTTACCATTCTTCATATGTGAGTTTAAACACATTTCCACAGTTAGTTTAAAATTCATGTCAAAATAGCAACGAATTTTTATTTGCTGAAAAATTCTTAAATCTCAAATGGCTCGTTTATTATATCCTTTGCCTGCATGCGACTCTTTTACGTTCGTATATTCCATGTATTTCCAATTTTTCTGTGTGCGACGACTTTGGGTCGACGACATGATTCTCTCGGGATTAAAATCTCCTAAATTGTTATTTTGAACTTGTTCCAAATAACAATTTTATCCTTTTCGAATGGTTTCATTCACTGACTGCTGTAGAATAAATCTCCTTTTTGGTTTGTTTAATAATTAATTCTTCTATTACCGTCCCTGTTTAAACATCAAAGCATTTTGTTCGCTTTCTTCTTTCATGTTGTTGTCCGCAAGAAGAATTTGCCAATTTTGGTTTTACGTGTGATTACTTTTCTTGTCAAACCAATCAAAACGTTTATTTGAAAACGCAACTTTCATCCAATTGGAAGACCAACTTTTTGTCGAAAACGCAAAAAGCAATATCGACTAAATACATTTATGAATGTTCACGTCACTCTACACTCTGAACAGGGTCAATACATCACTAATAAGGTCATCATGCATTGGTGAGGTTTTTGAACATTTTGTATTATTGCACAAAATTTGCTGATACAGTTGTAGATGTTAACTGTTATTTTTCTGTGTGCTGCAGTTTTGTTAAATGGTGCAGAGCACGTGAAAAATAAAAATGTAAATCATCTCCCAAAGCAGAGTCTCAAGTCTCAACATAAATAGCTCGTGTGCTTCAACCACACTTTCTCAATTAATTTCAATTGCTTAGATTCTTAGTGGTTTAAGTATAATACAATTTCCAGTGTGGTATAATGAGACTAGAGAGAAGAATGAAGCAACTGCTGATTAAAGAATGCGCTGCTATACACTCAATTAAAGTGATGCGACTTAATTAAATCGGATTTGTTTGCGACATTGAATTTCTTCATATTAAGCCAATTTGTTGGAACATATGCAAAATAATATGGACCGCTGCAGAGTATATTCTACATTAATAGCAAACTCTTATAAATCTGCTCCACATATCCCTCTTGTGGCTGCATCTGTTTGTCTCAAGATTGCGACTACTCAAAACATATGCTTCGCGTAATCAGCATAATTGAAATTAGTTGGTGCACAATTTGCATCTGTTTTGAAATGAAAGACAATTTTGAAACAGTTGGTCGTCTTATATGTAAATTTAGATTGTTTCAAATGTTATTTTAAATTTTTAACAATCTTCTTGTATTTTCATGTTCAATAAATTATGATTGTTGAGGGCCACATTTATTATTAAATATTGTAGTAAGCTCTAATTGCAATGCAGCTTTTCCATAATATATAAATTTTAAAGATTATCCATTCAGTAAATCTGAAATTTTGGCAAATTTATCTTTAGTGCTGTTTTTTACTAGTTCATTAAGTAAATTAAGTTAATCCTGATGAACAATTTTACATTTTTATGTAAGTTTGGCACATGGCGAAATGTTTAGCAAAATTCCATCATTATAGAGGATGAAGTAAACAAAAACTAATTAATATTTTGGGTAATAAATATACATAATTGTTCAATAAAATATATAAATACAAAAATATGAAGATGAGTCAACTTTTTTTTTTATATTATATAAAATCCAATTAATTTCTTTCTAGATGTCTGCTATGGTTACGTCATTGATCAGCAACCCATTGGCCGGATATTGTTTCGATTGTTCTGCGAAACGAAGAGGCCCCTGTACTTTCGTTACATTTCATTCTTAGACAATGTCGTCAGGTAAGCATCTTTCTAAAATAAAGAACACACACGTACTTGTTAGACTCTAGAGTCTAGTTGGCCCACTTTATTTGTCATGAGCTTTCTTATTGTCGTCATCAATGCTTATAAACCAATTCTTTTTTTCAACACTTAATTAACCTAGCTGCTTCATTGTCGCACAGTTTTTCGAAATCAAATTGTCTATTTTGCATAAATTTACTATCTTTTGTCTTGATTAGTGTTGCGTGTGTCGGTCAAATATGGGTTAAGGGTTATATTTATATGAATAGTTTGTGTAACTACTATGTAGTATATTGATTTTTTTATCTCTCCTCAGAAATGTTGTTATTTTTATCTACACGAATATCTTTTATTAGTTGAAAACACACATTCACAAATTGCGAAACAAAATTGTGTAAAAGTTGCTGATAGTCCCCCATTTTTTCCATGGTTGTAAACGTATATAAACGAAAATATAATAAGTGGGTTTACTATGAATTGAGGGTGGGACAGTATAGTTTATCTGGTTGATATGGTTGAAGGTAGACGAAGCGTAAAAAGGAGCCACATAATCGAAAAGAATGTATTGGGATTATCATACATTTTATTACACACAATCAGTTTGCTACTTCGTCTTTCATTTCCGCCCACCAATCCAAAAAAAGGGGAAAGGTGGATACAAATAAATCCATAAATTTTCTTGTTATTGTTGCCTTCAAGTTGTCTACGTGCTTAATGGGATAACTTTTGATTTAGAAAAGAAAAAAAATGTGGAAACACAAAATATGTAATATGCAGCCCCACACGATATTTAGTAAAAACTATGCAAGGATTATACGATTATGTCACGAAAGATGCAGTTGTAACGGATTTTACACGAATAGAACAAAAATGAACTGATTAGTTTAAGTATAATATAGTTTACCTAATTATTTCGTCTTTTCTTTGTTCTAAGACCGTGTTCAAAATGAATCAAAAGTGTTAAAAAAGTTAATAAAAAATTCGAAATTTAAATATTTATGTAGTCTGCGATAAATTTTGACAGCTGATGAGCTTAATAAGAGCTTAATTGTTATTTTTTAAATCTTTACCGTTTCAGTCGGTTAAAATTAGGGTTGTTAATTGTTTTTTTTTTTTTTTCGTGGGGAATTTAAAAGAAAAATTATCCAATTCGAGTGATCCTTAAGAAACAGATACCACTAGTCACATCATTTACATTAAAATGAAAGTTTTACCATTAAAAGTTAAAAAATTGACTAAAAAGCAATTCTTATTATTTAAAAAAGAAATCATTTTTGCTGAGTATTAAAGACGAAAATGTTTCTCAAGTTAAATTAAAAATGACAATATTAAATTTTAATAAATACTTGCATCAAAAGATAATTGAAAAAAAAAGCAAAGCACGTTTTGCAGAGGCCAATAAAAAATGTTAGGATTTTAAAAAATTATCCCTTCATTACAAAAACCTTCCACATGAATAATTTATTTTCTTTCTTTTTTAAAAATCAGAATGGCAAAATGCAACTTTGAGGTTTCCGAGACTTTTCCCACACCAAAAATGTTTGTATTGAAAAACTATCATTTTTAAAAATGCCCGAAATATATTTTAATTTTATTTAACGTTTTAAAAGATGAGCATATAAAACAGTTACAATGTAACAATGCATTTTACCCCATGTAAATTAAAATCGCTGATTATAGAAACTGAAAATCACAATTACAAAGCAATAAATAGTAGTACCGGTCTCTTTAATAAGAAACAAAACTAAGTTGTTGTGTAAACTAATCGCAAATAATCGCGTCTTTAATAAGATCGGATTATTAAAGTGTGCTGAAACAACATAATTTGATTTTATTGGTGCAATTTAAATGCAATTTGTGGCGCCAAAAAGTAAGTGCAGTTTGCAATATTACTTGAACATATTATGTAGACATTTCGTTGACAAGCCATGAATGCACGTTGTTATATGGTGGTGCTACGTTTTCATTCATCAGTTTTATGTAGCGTGGTTTAACGACCAGTTTTAATAGCATGTTCAGTTTCACTGTTTATTTTACATATATTTATGTATTATGTTTTTAATGTACCGACATTACACAATTTTTATTGACAAGCATAATATCACTGTCATTCTCATTAAATAAAAGTCAATAAAAATAAATAAATTTATATTTAATTAACTATAACTGTAGTAAATTTATACCTAATTTGTTATATTGCTATAAATTTATGCTATTAATCTGATTATCAACTAATTTAAGTTCATACTTTTAATCTAATTGAATACCTATATTCTTTTCGATTTTTTATAAAAATATATATTTTTTAACCAGTCAATAGAAACAATTGCCACCAAATATTAACAATATTTTTTATATTTTCTCATAGATATGAAATTGAATACGATGAAAACAGAACTGACATTGCAACAGAAATTGGCAAACGATTTCTGGGCATTGAGACAGAGCGAAGTAACAGCAACAATCACCTGCCAAATCACACAAGTCAACAACCGAATCGCCACCACCAAAATCAAAAGAGACATTCAGTGCAAACGGATGGTGGCACCACCGGTGATGGTGGCGTTGGCGGTGGCGGTGGCGGTGGCGGTGGCGGTGGCGGTGGCGGTGGCGGTGGCGGTGGCGGTGGCGGTGGCGGTGGCGGTGGCGGTGGCGGTGGCGGTGGAGACAACAACAAGGATTCCGGCTATAGTCATCTTGTAACTGAGGACGGTGACAATGTCAGCAGAGTAGACAATGAGACTAATGATCAGGAGGGGACACTGTCAAAAATTGGCGAAAAGGATGAGCTGGTGTTGGATGTGTTGAATGACGATTTGATTGCCCGTGTTCGTGATAAATTGTTAAGTAAGTATTCGCCAACCACACTGTGGTTTGGCCATTTAGGGTCATTGAATTAAATTTATTTTGTGTTCTTTTTTTTTCCTATTTGGTTAATGCGCATCTACTTGAAGGTGGGAGCAAAGAGTTGTTTGAGCCATGCATGACCGCTGTAAAAGCTTTCCTAGCGGGTGAACCCTTCAGCGAATTCGAGTCGTCAATGTATTTTCACAGGTGGGTTTAACGTCACAAATGTTTAATTTAAATTGATAAATTTCTGCACAATTAGTATCAGTAATTGGATTTGGTTTGGTAGCTTAAATTCTGTGAATTGGCGTTTTAATTGACGCAGTTAATAATACGCTAAATAGAAATGGGGTTATTATCTTGATGGCTATGAATTTTTTATCCGAGGAAATATCTTCAATTGTGGATATTTTTAAAAATATTTATATTAACAATTTTCTTATATTTCGCTTCATAATTGTGTATTAATAATACATTAATTCTTTAAAAAACTAAAATTCGTAAAAAACGTGTATATTTGAAATGTTTTCCTTTATGCTAATATTTATTTGTTTATTTACATAACTAGATCATCGAGGCAAGCGTATATTCAATTATTGGATTCTTTATGATTACATCAATTGATGAAAGAAAACTCGAATTGCTGTTTTTTTTATAACGAAAAGACGCTTTCCTGTGTGTTTGCCCTTTTATTTCTTATTTTTGGATTTGTGTACATTCAGCATGTTTCCACCACTTAACATATTTCCTATTCTGCGAAACAAAATAATTATTGACTGAGTTTATTTTACCAAATGTAATGGCAAAGCGTGTTTAAATTTGTACATATTAGATACAATACATACTGGAACATCTCCATTGACACTTTAATATCTTTATATTCTCGTTTATATATATTTTGCAGTTTGCACAATATAATTCAAATAAACAAAAATGTAATGCGTTCAACGTATACAACGTACATGCTCGTACAATAGTGGCGATTGGCTGTATGAGAAGCGGATGGTATTGATGCATTGGTTAAATGTGGTAAAAAAGAATTCATTTAAATAGGGTTTCCGTCCGGCAAATGGGAATCAGTGTCATGTCCAGATATAACCGTATACATAGACGTAATAAAAATAAAAAGTTTCATGTCGACCAGCAAATGGAAATCGCAGCAAATGTGTCGAGTACTACATAGGCGATATTATACAATTGTACAAGAATCTGAATGACATTTTATGTTTTTTTTTTGTACACACGATGTATGCAGTAACTATTCACCATACACATAAGAATGCAATATGTCCCGTTGTTGTTTGCGTCGTATTATTTACTTTTGCTTGATTGAATTTTTAATAAATGCATTGTATTTTTATGGAGAGCGTTTTTTTATGCAAAAATGTGCAGAATTGTGATATGTGTCATGTGCAAATGCCACTTTCACTTTCACTTAAATTGAATTTGTTTTTTGACTATGCAGTTTTTAATACACACTCTAAGCATCAAAATATAATATTAATTGGCTCTACCGCTCCTAATCGGTTTTATCTTGTTGTTGAAAATGATATTGCAGTTTCCATTTTACGAAATTAAGTATTAAAATCAATAATTAAAATTAAGTGATTTGAAAATTCTTAATAAAATAAATGGTTTCATCATTTGAATGAATTTAATTATTATAGTTAAAGCACATCAATACAAAATGCATTGCACAATGTAAAGAGCTCTACCTATATGTATATATGAATACATTGCAACGTTAATAAGCTTACAAACATTGTTGACATTGCTTTAACAATAACACGAAACTGCTCTAAATGTACATAACTGCACCATTCTTCTACAAATATGTGTTTGAGCTTTGTGCTCACATGTGAATACAAGTAATGGAGCTTTCACGCAATATCCGAAATACAATTATACATTGATACACGTACCTAATACCTATTGCTTTAATATGTTTGCTGTGAAGCAATTTGCGCCATTTATTTATTATAAATGATGATTATGATGCTCGTGTTCGAAGACGTCGTTGGCGCATAAAATGCCGTAAACTCACTTCATAATGAATGCGACAAGTCTCCAGGGGAAAGCGCAATTAAAAACGATACGTTTATGTATCAAGAATGTAACATTGTACGCAATACGTAGTATCTACACGTTTATTATTTTTGTTTTCATTTCACCTCTACCATATCGCTTACACGCAAACATTTTGCAGAGAAAAAGTAAAGTTTTTTTTTTTCCTTCCAAATACGCGCAACACGCATATTTGTTGTCAACTAATTTAGTTTCAGTAAATTTTCTCACACGTGTTTTCCCACCCAATATGCGTACACAGTGTGCACTGCGTACGAGTTTAATTGAATGTGACGTAACCCAATATCAAGTGAGAGATTTTATTTAAAATAATTGGAATACGCTGCAAAATTACTTCAATAAATCAACTCCACTGTACCGATTAATAACAACAAAGTTGTGTGCTCCGTGCACTTCAGGAAGGAATATACACTTGTTTCTTTAATTTAAATGTACCGTGTACACACAAGTTGTAGCTGTGTGAAATTAATAAATAGAAAGACGCACCACTTGTTTGTATTTTTAATTCATTATTGTTATTAATCTAAGTGTCTGGCTAATTGTGACTTGTGAGCAACATCTTGAACAATTACATTCCATGTGCTATCATGCATTCCATAATGAATATCCCACCCACGTAGTTTGGGCGTGCTCGATTGTGAGGAACATTTTTCATGTGTAAATTATGCAATTTTCATCGCGTGTTTTATTAAATGTCAATAACGGTTTTATAATGGCTTTGTTTCTTTTAAAATAAATTTGGCTTTAATGTGAATGGTCATCTTTCATGACAATTAATGTGATTGTACTAGGAATACTTGTCTTTGAATTAAATTCGATTAATTACTGAATAAAATGTTTGTAAAAATGTTTATTTGTCTGTAAATAAAATTCGGAGTGGAGGTCCTTTTCTTTGTAAGATATTTAAATTAAATCCATAAAAATAAATTACTTTTTTTTTCAAGTTTAATCCCACAGGGATAAATGAATATTTATTCTCGAGCAGTTTGCTGAAACAGTTCAATTTTAATTGAATTTCTGTACTGACCATTGACCTGGTGTATGTAGTTTGGAAATGGCTATAATTGATAAAATTTTTTTTTTAAATTGATGGGTAAGAATTGTTTAAAATCTCTTCCAAACCATTCCATTTTATAAATTGAGTGAACTGTGCATTTGTGGATACGATGGGCTGACATTTATGAGTTATGACGGCGAAATTGACAACATTTTCACAATGTTAGGAAAAAATGTGAATTGATGAAATTACTTTTTTTGCACATCTTCATTTTCTCAGTATGCAATTTAATTAATACTTTGTTGGAAAATGCTTAAGTAACCATAAGTTTTATATAGCTTTTAAATGTGCTGATTTAATGCTAATATGTGGATTCTTATTATAATGATAATTTCGTATTACCAATATCTAATAGTGTGATAAATATTTGTAGTTTTCTTTATTAGTAGGCCCCCTGATTGTTTATAATGATTATAATGACTATTAATGATCAATTTATATTATTGTCAAATAGACATAACAAAAACAAGGTCGGAGTAATAGAAAAATGCAATTTATTGCTCAATAGTATATGCAGGCATGCAATGCAATAAATGCCTCACTTAGGTGCTATTACAAGTGCATATTATGTTTTAATACTTTATTTAACCGCAATTTTTTAATGTTATTATGTGGAATTATGTAATTTAATATCGGAACAAAAATTGTTTTAGAAATGAGATTTGTATTAACTATTAAATTTGCATTTTTTTTCATTTATAAATTATAAAATCGTTTTCAGTCCTCGAAAAGTTAGTTTCATAAAAATTTTAAACTTTGTTTTTTCAAACTTACGAGTATTATTTTAAGATGAACCAAGTTTTGGCTACAAGAAAGTTACATATCTCAAGTTGTTTCATAAAGTAAATATTTTAGTAAGTTCATATTAAGTGTGCTATGGCACATTCTCGATGGCACTGCCAGCAGTTAAACAAGTTTCGTCGTCCAAACTTGCCAAATTTGTGCATTCTCAATAGCAATTATGTAATAACTAAATAATCAAGCAAGCAAGTTTGAATTTTGAAGCTTCTTGCTTGCGATTTCATTGAAATTGTGCCTTAGACTATTTGATTTTTAACAAAATATTTTGAGAACCTTATCCAATTCAATGATAAATCTACTAACTTGTTTTGTCGTTTTATAATATAATTTGTTGTACGATTTTTTAATGTTTATTGATGCAATTTAAGACTTGCAATAATAAAGGACAGCAAAATCCTTCATTGGTCCTAAAAGTAATGTCTTTTAAATCGCAATAACTGTTGTTATTAAAACTACTGTGAAATGACATTAAAATTTTGTTTTAATAATTGTGAAATTTAATAATACAAATTATCGTAGTAGGCTAATTTTATTCCGAAATAAACACTTTTTTCGCCTATAACTAAGAATTACCACCAACTACTGTTTTTACATCCAAATTATTCGATTACTTAAGTATGTTCATATAAATATTAAAAAGATGTATATTGTATAAGTCGTTTCTGTTTAATTGTTTTATAGAAAAGTTTTGTCACATTTTGCTCATTTATGAGTTATATATTATGCAGTTTGATCCTTGCTTTCCCCCACAAATGTATTTATCAATGTTTGAATCCAAAAACGCATAACTTTGCATATGGGTACTTAAGCACCTGTATGTTTTATGTTACTTAAAAAAAAAAACTCAGACACCTGCAACACTTCATTTTACATTCTGTGCAATTAAATACAAAAATGTATATTCTCGATCATTTTATCACACACTCTATTGCAAACTGAATGTGCTCTCAACTTTTGTGAAAAATTTACATACCACCGTGATTGTACATATTATACTTTCAATATTCGACAGACATTCAGCGACTAAAGCTTTTATCATTTCCATTAATTCACCCCTTTCACATAGAATGCATGTACACATGAAGCTAGATGTTGTGTGTGTGTGTGTGCTTTTTGCAGTGAGGCTGTGGTGAATACAAGTAGATAATGATGTTCAGAATTTATATGTTGTATTTGTTTGTACAAGGGCAGGGATTCCAGTATCATCGTTGTTCATACGAGTACTTATGCTGTATACGTTAGTTAATAAAACAATGTTATATTCGAGTACTGTATTTATATAGCATAAAAACCTACATACAGAGAATGTATGCAAAAAGTGTATGTAGTACTCATATTACCAGCATAAATGTACGCGAGTAATGTGTAAAATATAATAAACACAGATGTGGAATGTATGATACATTGAATAGATAGAATGGTATGCCATCATCGCTCTTCAAACGACGTTTATCGATGTGGGGAATCTCTGTGCAGCCCCCCATGTTGGGTAGGTGGTGTATCGTGCCTGATTTCGCCGGTATAAATGAAATAAATATAGTGGAAAGATTTTTGCTCAAATGTTGATGAAGGCATTTTGTGTTCTCATAGGCTTGGTAAATAGGCACTTCTGAGGCTGGTTGAAATAGTTTAAAGGAGTCAGAATGCTGTTTGAATTGAACATGGAATGCTGGCTTTGTTTAGGGATTAAATCGCATGTTCGAATCGTGTGTTTTATTTATGCTTTGTTGCATCAAATAGGGGTGCAATGAGCTACTAAATTTAATCTTTGCGAAGGGTTTCGTTCTATTCTTATTAAACTTCAAAAATCTGCATAAAATATTCTGCAAAATACAATCTTTAGCATTTATTAGGTAAACAATTATTAAAGAGTTGCCAACATACAAAAATTCGTAAAAACAGACTTATTTATGAAGTAATTAGCCCAAAGCTTTTGTTAAATAATACTAAACATCGGCTAATGTTTTGGGGCCCTTAACATTGTCGTGGAATTCAACCAAAACGCGATACCAGGCTCAGGAATCATGGTTATTGCGTAATCAGAGGCAAAATGTGACACGTCTTTAGTCTGGGCGCTGCCAGCCGTAGCGGTAAACGAACATGAAATTCGTTTGTTGTATATGATGCGATGTATGTAATTTACTTTCAACCAGCGTACACTTAAATGAGACTTCATTAATATTCTGTTTCATGTTATATGATATTAAGTGTGCTGATGAAGGAGACTATATTTCAAAATGTTTACAGTAATTAGATGACGGGGTTTTCAGATGATTGTGATTAAAAATATTATGAATTTTTGAGTAAGCTTTTGATGAGACTTGAAAGTAAATTGGGTAATTATTTAGGTGGCACATGCCATGATGTTTAAAAAGGAGGCTGGATTGGGGAACCACTTTTAGAAAATGTCGTTGCGTGCAATAATTTTACAGCTTGTCACTGTAATCTCGTTGAAATATTAATTTTCCTTTTTCTATGATCCTTTCGTGTACACACACACAATATTTGGATTACATGGTCGTGTTGAATTTAATTGAAGTATTCGAGTATATGTACCAGCACTTGAGAAAGACGTTTGTATTTCTTGATTTATCTTTTGAGTAATTACTGTCCTGATGGCAGAACATTAAATTGATATGTGCTCTTCAATTTTTTGTTGTTTTTTTTTTTTTGCGATTTTGGCAGGATGCCTAAAAGCGGATACACGTTGTGTGAAATTATGTAAAATTATGTGTGCTAAGATAAATGTGTGTAAAAGTGAAAAGAAGATAAATTTGTGTGGATCATTTTATATTTAGGGCTCATAATTTGACGCTTTCAAGCAAAATGTGGTATTGAAATATGCCCATTATGATCATTATGAGGCTATTTACACCGCGTATATTGTGATGCAACGTTTATTTGCAGTATATAAATTTAAATTTAGCAACAACATTTATTTTACTATTAAATGTCTATTTTCGTAATGTGATTTTATTCATTTTGAGATGTTCTCATGTTATGTATCTAAGTGCATGTTTATCTTTTAATTCCACTTCCTGTTCCACTGTTAACCCAACCGTTAATTATACTTATTACCACTTATGAGGAATTGGTGTAGTCAATTTTCAATCGTGTCTATATTATGCACTCATACCTTATAAGTGTCGAATTTAATTGAATAATTTAATGTAGATTTTCGATTTGTTTATATGTAACTCAGTAATACTATCAAAAAACCCGGTGTTCCTCTAAGAGTTTCAATTTAATAATGGTATTTGAGTGGTCTTTATTTAGTTGTCGTAAAATTTATTAAGAGAGATCACAACAAAGTTGTAGTTCTAGATTTTTCGCGATCTCGTTTATATTATTTTCATACAGAGAAATGTAGGAATTGGTTTTGGAGTTATTAAATTTGTTAACGAACCACGTTTTTTTGCGGATTTATGTACTTGTTTTTATTATATTCATGAATGAAATTTCTTAAAAATAATTAACCGGTTCCAAAACCACTTGTAGAATTCGGTTTCGCGATGACCAAAAATCACCTTGCGAAAAGTGTCGCGTTTGCTATCTTTTCTTTTAAATAAACGTTTCGTGAGGAAGATTCGATCTCTCAACACGCCTGAAGCAGAATTCTGCTAAGAAACATTGCGAACATATACTCGTTAAGGTCTGACGCTGTCTAAATTAAATCGTTTAAAAAAAAACTGAAGTGATTACTTAAAGTATGATTGACAGGACATTTTAATTACACAAATCCTTACACACTGCAAAGTGTACAACCACACTAATACAGAGAGCCAACAAATGAACGGTAACCTCAAACCAGATCTAATGTAAATAAACTAAGTACATTTGACTATGCTAGAGAAAGCTGTAGACTTCATAAGTCATATTATGTGTTGCATGCGATTTAGATCGTCTCGTCTGTGTTATCATATCATTAATCATTGTCGCATTATGCCGGGAACGAGATTAAAGTACAAGCAATCTCATATGCGATGTGTGTGTGTATACTTATCAAGGGATGGTATTAAGTCCCATATGTGAAAGTGAGTGAAAATAAACACAGCCACTGCAGTAAGCTTCAGATGAATACATTGTATACTTGATGCGACCATTGTACGTATATGTATATTGTATGTACATTAAAAAGGCGGATGAATACGCGCGACGATAAATCTAACACCATAAAACATTGTCTGCCTCAATTTGGTGGTCCCGTATTTGGCTTTGCACTATTTAAAGGGATGAAAAATCACAACGACACGCTAAGCTTTGCACGAATGCTCAAAATGATAAATGGTTGGGGAAGCAATCCATCAGAGAGATGATTAACAGAAAAACTGTGGAAGATATTGATGATGGAGTATTGCCTTAATTGAAATGAATAATGAAAGGGGTAGGGGGGTTTGACTTGCTTTGTAAATGGTGTATGAAAAATGCGATTATTTATTCATATTTCTAGAAAAAGTTAATTAAAATGTGTCGGAATTGAAAGGTTATTTAGTATTTGGGTTAAGCTGACTTTGTAACATGTTAGATGATCAAGAATTTGTGAAACAAATCATGTTGCAAATTTAAAAGCGACTTTTCTGTCAACTTGAATATGTATTCTGTTCAGCCCAATATTAGCATTAAGCTAATGCATATACTTTGTACATAATTAGTTGCTTTGTGGAACAAGCTCTCTTGACATTTCCACGAATTGATGAGCAGACTATGTAGACGGCACAGGCAGAGCAATTTTATGCCTTTCACAACATTTTATATTAACAAATTTTGCTTTTATTTTAGGAGAAAATTTGTTATTACTTATTTATGCGTCAGAGCAAGATTACATAAATTATGCAAAGCCACCCCTAAGCCCACAAAAAGCTCCCAAATATTATCTGTGTATACGCACATTTCAGTGTACCCGCATCATTTTGCTTTATAAACATGCCACATCCTTATATCCGTAATTTATACGCACATCCACACAACCACACATGGTTTCGTACATTTCTTGGTACTTATACGCATTATTTTTTCTTACAGCAATATAATATGTACTTTCATTTATTTATTCGTGTAATATTAAATGAGCTTTCTGATACAGATTTATCCCCCTATTTTTATTTGTCAGATATTCGTCAAATAGCAATTTGTGTGTAAACAGGATAATAATAATTCCTGAATACAAACACGAATATATTTAGTATAACAAAAGAAAGTATTCACGTCTAACACAATGACAATGAATTTCCGAATGCAGGAAAAAGTCTCAAGAAATTAGTCATCCCATTACGAGCAGAATGAGATAATGTAGACTTTGTTGGTTTACTTGTCTTATACACTCCTGATTGCACAATAGTAGCGAGTACAAGATTAATAATTGTTTTTGATGGCATCCGATTGTGTGGTGGGTTCTGTATATTGTTATAAGCTTAACATTAAATACATTACGTTAGCTAATGTATGCGATAATTGTGTTTGCTTTAATTGTATTTAAATTACCAAAATTTTTGTTGCTCTCGCGCAAGGATTCAATTCGTTTGTAACAACCCCTATAAATTCATTTGGGTGAATGAAAATCCACGCATTTTTGTTTAAATGGAATAACATAAAGAATATTGCTGATGGGTTGAAATTGTCACGACTTCTGTTTGCATAACTTTATGTATTTATGTTCCTTTAGCCTTGTAAGTTTATTTACTAAATAAATTCTTCTTCTCCTTGTCTAATAAAAATATGATTTATCGTCATCTTGTTAAATTGATGTCCGTCTCGTTTTGTTTTTTATGCTGGTCCAGATTTCATTTTTATCAGCGCAAAGCTTTCAGCAGGATACAACAATAATGAGGGGCTAACTTAATGATGGCAAAGATAGAGTGTATAATATAATATAAACTCATAAATAAATAATGGCAATAAAAATTCCATTAAAATTTGTTTTACTTAAAAGGGTCAGGTTGCGTTAATGGCAAAAATGTTAATATACAAAATGGAAGTTTTATCTTGTTGAATGTATTTAATATTAAGACAAGATCCCCGAAGCTCCTACTCCGCCGCACTCTTCTACAAGACCATGTTGTGAGCTGAATTTTTAGGCATCTACAACGCTGACTTAATTTTTGTGTTAGAAAGTACTTTTGGTACTTTTTCAACCCCTGCCGCATTGTTTGGAATGTATTAAATGTTAAATTTGTGTGCACATTATACAACATAAGGAAATAATTAAATTCGCTTGCTTGTTCAAAAATTTCCATGAGAATGAATTTGCTCAATTGATGATAGTAGATATAATTCATGTGGGCCTTAATACTAATAGGGTTATAAATTTATTAAATCAATTTTTTTCAAGCGCACCAATTCAATCAATTTCAATAACGTAAATGTAATTGCCTTTTGAAATAAATAAACTTCCTCATACCCTTTACTGTTGTACATAAGAAGAGTCCTTATGTACAATACTACATAAATATTTAATAAAAGCAATACATGATATCAGAAACCCTATCATCCCCCTCCCCCCCAATGATATTTCATTCTAATTTAATATTCCGGAATTTTCGCCAAAAATAATCCCCACATTACATTCGTTGAATAAAATATCTTTTTGATGAGCAGTGAGCACGAAACTTGGCAATGTGTCTAAAATAATAGTCATTTGGATGCACGCTTGTGCTGCTGCATCCGAGTAGAATGATCTCAAACTGCAGCCCCAAAAGACATCGAAAGAAATTAAATATAAATACTTATCGCGCTGAAAAGCCATACAATACTCAAATCTACTTCAATATTTTGGATTATTTTCCCCCCAAAGCAGCTTCACGAATTCAATACCCAACCCGACATGCATGCATTCCTCCACGGACTACCGCTGACGTGACTACATTTAACGACACAGCACATTGCAGTGCGCTTCCTTTCACAATTCACACACGCCATAGTATAACTGAAGGACCAATTGTCAAATTGTTCGTTAAGACACACACAATAGTGTCGCATATTTTATACCATTGATGGCGTGCGGAGTTATTCGATGGGTTCACCGCCAATGAAGTGTTGTTAGTAGACCCAAAAAGCTTTGTGGTCCCCAAAGACGTCATTAACAACAATGTTCGATGTCAATTTGGCATGCCATTGGCAATATAAAATACAAAAGGTGTTCAAAAATGTCTACATTTTGTGTACGTTGTGCAGCAGTAGCACTTTAATACTACAATGTGACAATGTACGCGATGCTCAATAAAGTACAATAGGCGTACGTCGCGTTGTGACATCATCATCAGCATATTCCCTTTTGGATTCGTTGGGTTCCGCATACAGTGGACAATAGGGAGACAGCACCAGTCACCCTTGTTGTTATGCGAAATTATTGTACTATGTATTGTACAATACACTATATAGTTGTAACGGAAATGAAAAGCCGCACTAATGCTTTTCATATATTTCACTATTCATAATTGGGTCCGTTATTTCAGCACACTTTGTTGGTAAACTTTTTCCAATTTTTTTCACTGGACATGAAACAGTCTGCATAAAATGATGTGTTGCTGGTTTTTATTGTCATTTTTGTGATGAAAAGGATGAAATATTTTGTTAAACATAAAATACCAAAGGATTCCAATGTGGTATTTTATCCATGGAGGGTTGCTTATTTTAATATTCGTACAACGTTACTATAATGCGTATACAGAAAAGTGAACGAGGTGAATATTTAGGGGTGTTTTTTTTACACACATTTTTTTCTGCCTTTGATGCTGGCATATCTTCGATTTTACGAGCAGGTATGTTTGATTGGGAAATACCGTTGGTATTTTCGGGAAATTCATCCTGCGGAGATTAAAATAATATATTTTAAACAATTTTTATTAAATAGTTGATGCGGTTATAGAATTTGACTACAGTTAATTGTAAATTTATTACAAAGTATCCTTTTACTATAAATTTCGATTTATATTAAATTTTGATAAACCGTTACAAATATTTTCAATTCAAATAATTAATTAAATAAGTTAACTTTTATGCAAAATCAAATATAATCAATAGATTTTTATAGTTTTATAAAAACTACAAGGCGTCCCATTGGCCGGGTTCTTTTTGAATCTCGTACAATGGCAACACCGAAGGAAACACCGACGTCCGCGATACTAAACAAACATGGAAGAACGTTTCGAAATATTGAAGGCTTATTTTCAAAGTCCACAACATTAACTTTGAAAATAAGTCTTCAATATTTCGAAAAGTTTTTGCATGTTTGTTCATTTTTTTGGTTAATTTAAAAGCATTTTTAAATGCAATAAAATGTGTGTTAGTTAATTTATTTTGAACCTTACAGTATCCTTTCGAAGGATATGAATTTTCAACTTTATTGTAGGAATATATAGGGTCACAAACATTTGAAAACGACATCATCCAAATGGCTGCCATGGCTACGCTTGCAGCACCATATCCTTTTCATGAAATTTTTTTTCCATGAGCAATTTGCATAGTTGCGGCTGTATGTCCTCGATAACTTCACGAATTCCATCTTTAAGGCTTTGAATCGTTTTTTTAGCAAAGAAAAAAGTCTAAGGGTGTCCAATTAAGAATATCTCGAATTTTTGGCAACTATGCAACAGCTCTATTAGAGCTCGATAACAAATTTCAACTGTGCATTTTTTTTTTTGGAAATAGGTTTCCACAATAAGTGAAGCCTTGTTGAAACGTGTATCTTTCCATAATGGCACAACCTACGTGTGACACAAGAAATTCATCGAAAATGTATCGCCGTTTTTGTTTTATTTAGCTTTACTTTCTCAAACCGAAAAATGAATGACCCTATATGTTTTAAAATCGCTAAAATCAGAAAAATCGTGAGACGTTGTCAAAATTTCATGTAAATACGTCCAGTCGATTGGATCTAGATCATTTTTTGGGTGTCAAAACGTGTTTCTGCATAATAACCTTTTTGCGAACAGACGAATCTCTTAACTCAGTATGTCGTAATAAAGGTAGGTCGAAACGTGTAATAAAATAAAAATGATGAAATAGCCTGGATTTTATATCATCTATTTCAAGATACCAATTCAGTCGTTCCCTTCTTCGAACAATTTTCTTACAAATTCAATAATACACAATTTCCTTTTTGATAAAGATGCTTAACCCAATTGAGATACAAACTTAACAATTTACAAATTTGACGTAACAAAGTGGTTCAATATTTGTTGGTGTATACGTATGTATAATGTTGAAACACGTTTTATTAAATTATTAGTAATTTTCAACTTAACCTACATTTATAGCGAGCATTTCAAAAGAGGCATTTAGATCGACAAATTGTTTAGTGTCCTCAATGCACATTTAATAGTTTTGCGCTTTGAGTAAATGATTCAGTCCAGTCATTTTGCTTTTGATTCAAAATATTTATTTATCTTAAATCGAGTCGTACCTATTTGGTATTTTATTTTTTAAATTTCAATACTCCAAATATTTTTGCGTTCTTTAAGGATTGTAATACAATTTTAATTTAAAGCACACTTTGTGAGAATTTAACACGTTAATTGATCATCATACTGTGAACTACAGCTTATGTCCTTGACTACTTTCTCTTCATTCTTGTTCTTGTATTAAAATTGCATGCTTCAAACTTTTATCCTTCTAAATGTTTGATTTAAACCCGAAACTTTTGGTGTATAATTTAAACGATAAAGTTATGTACAAATTAAACTTGACGTGATCTTCCGATTGATGAGATGAACCACAAGTTTCTATTAAGTCTTTGCAGTATGTACTTCAACAATTTCTGACACAATAAATACACCAACTTCCTTGCAATGAGTGGTGGTTGTATGACTGAGTACACTGGATTAAGCTACTCAACATCTTGAATGTCAATACAGATTAAAGAAGACATTGTAGCAATCAACTGGGGCATTTGTATTGCCATTAAATTGGTGTCCTTTTTTACATAATTTATTTAAATTTAAATTACATATTTCATTAACAGAATGTCAATTTTGTTCTTTAATAAAAACAGCGGGATAAAAATTTGAATTTAGGTATTATAAAATTATGTCAAGGCACGAAATAACCTTTCTACAAAGTATTGTTGAGCCTTCGTTTTATGTCACCATTAAAACTCAAGCTAACCAAACGAAACGATTAAATTGTTAGACGACAATCGCTTGTATCCCTAATATACATACACAAAATACACCAACATCGTAAAAGCACCCCATGACTTTTTTTTCCACATTTTTCTACTTCAAAATCACGTATTATGATATTTTGTACAAATACGCTGAGCAATATGCAAATCACAGGGTGTGTTTTTTTAAACTGTAAAGTTTTGTTTTAAAAATGGCACGTTTTTGTTGAATCTCTTTTAATTCGAACAACAAATTTATTAATTTAATTGAAATGGAATTACAACTACCACCATTTCAACGACCCGTTTACTTCTGTATTTAAAAAAATATTTACTGTCACCCTGTGGTACATTATGCATGCCTAGCACACTGTACATGCATGAGTATGTATGTACCTACTTCCAAATGTATTCCTATATATATATCGTCAAAGTCATTTAATGTTTTTCCCCAAGTTTACATTTCTTTGGCTCAACACATAAAAAATCTCGAATGCTATGCGCTCAAAGGATTGTTGTTAAAAGTTAAGCTTTTCCTGGGGATTTCATCTCGAAAGCACACAAACCTGTTAGCAACTAAAGAGCAATGAAACGCTACTTTATATAGACGCAAGTCCACGTATATATGTTCCCATTTTTATTAAAGCTTTAGCGATATTGTTTTGGAAATTGTGGCATGCAGGAGAGAGGAGGTGATCGCTGACAGTGGTGACGGAAAGACCAAGAGCTTTTAAACATGAAACACAAAGCATTGGTGAATGTGTGTGTGTGTGTGTGTGTGTGTGTTTGTTTTGGGGTGGGGGTCTCGTGCATTATTATGAAATCGTGAGGGACGAATTTGGTAGATTAGATCCCCGCATTGAACATGTTTTCAGAAACAAGCAGCTAAAGAAATATCATGAAGGAAAATACCGTATGAAATGAGGTTAAGTACTTTGATAGACTTGTACAAGATAACGTACATTGAGTGAGTACAGGTTCTTGTAGATTTTTAAACGAAATTATGTTGCTTTTTGTTGTTATCGATTAGAAAGGTATAAAGTATTGGTGCACGTTTTTGTTTCAGGCTGGATGATTTTTGTTTAAACTTCTTATTGAATTAGGGATTCGTTTTTTAAAGTCCTAATGCATAAAAAATGAATGAACATTAAATTCACACCATAAATGACTGCACATTATCATTGCAGATAAAAGTTTTGATCATAAATAAGTGAACTATGTGAAATTGAAGAAATATGAAAGCGATAAAAGTCGAGAGGAGCTGTCCAAAATTATGGTCACGATTGTGGTGAAAGCACTTGCTGCCGAAAAGGAACCGCACCAATTTTGGCAAATAATATTAGCCTGTCGCCAGAGCGTGCATGCTTTATTTCCTACATCTGAGTTTTATTTCATTTTATTTTTCTTGTTGGTTTGTTTTTGTGCCGACTATTTGAAATGTGTGCGTTACAGGACGATGACATTGGACTAGCATTAAACCAAAGTATTAGGAGACGTCGGTTGTTTTGTGGCGGCTGATGCTGCAAACTTTATGGCCTGTAGATGTGATTTGTGGATGGAGTACTTTATTGTCGTAATATTTATGCTTTCTTATTGTTAATAATAAATATTGCACAAGCATTTAGATGCGACGTCTCGGCATCTAATTCTATGCCTTAAATTTATGTGGCTATATTTTGAATGTGGGGAGAAAAAATAAAATTATGTTTGGTTTAGAAACTATTAAATTCTTTAAAGTCCCTTTTTATGTATTCGATATGCAACATTAAAGTGTTTTTATTGCTTTCTTAAGATATCTCTCTTAAAAGCAGCTTTAAGTTACTGAAGTTATTTTAGAATACTATCGTTAATCCTTTTTTTTAATTCAAAAGACGAAAAACTTACAATTTATAATAGAAATCTTGCCTTCAAAGAAGCCTCAAATTTTGGTTATTTTACTATTTGCTTAATATTTTATACAAAAAATATTCTCTAGGAGAAATAATCTCAGAAAACAGCACAGTTTAACTAAGAGGAAATGAAGATGTTATTAGTACTCGTATTCCTATTTTTTACACTAGTTATAATGCAAATACAGACTCGTTGTAACACTTAGCATAAATTCATAAATGCTATCAATTATAATTTAATTTATTTTTCTTGGCACCAACTATAAACTGTTTTTTAACACAAACAAGCTAACAAATCAATAATATCCATTAGAGCTCCATAAATTGTGTTTCAACACACAGACTGAATTTATGTAGATTTAAAATGTGTAAAATGAAAGAGAATGAAAAAGCTTTTTCCGAAAACAAAGAATTTCTGTAATTGAAAATTGATAACGAACTAAATTGTAACTATGTAGTTCCAAGTATATGAATAGGTTTATACCCTTATGGCAATGCTAACGATTTTTTTTAACGCAATAGTTCAATTTGAGAGCGACAACTTCCGTCTGATTTAAAATCAATATTTCGATGAATTCTAGTATTTGTATAAAACAAAAGTTTCATTTTATAAAAGTACACGTATTGTATGTCTATGTATTGTTTACATTCTCCTTTTGAAAGTTCTTTCATTTATTTTATATTCCAATGTATTTCGATATACAAGCTAACAAACAACCTTTGCTATCTTTAGAAATGGCCCTGTTATTATTAAACTCCTCAACAGAAATTTATCTATATTTTCATATTGTCTTTGACCCGAGCATTCATTTTAAAATAAATATTTCGTCCTTTATTAAATGTTATATGTGTAATGTGAATAAAAAAATCAAAATTAATTAAATTATTTTTAATTAGTATTCATATTCAATCACCCCACTCATCATTGTTCTGTACAACAATACTTTGGTACCATTTGTTGGTTGACGGAACAAATCAATTCAATTTAAAGATATCATTTAATAGCTTGTTATTTTGTAATCTTTTCAGATATTTGCAATGGAAATGGCTCGAAGCTCAGCAGGTCACCTACAAAACATTTCGCATGTATCGTGTGCTGGGAAAAGGCGGCTTCGGCGAAGTGTGTGCATGTCAGGTAATCAAAACAAACACAATTTCAGTTACCGCAAATCAATTTGTTTCCAATACATTTTTGTTTTACAAAGCAAGCAATTTTTGTGAACGATTTTGCTTTTCCATTATAATTTTGTATATTGAGTTCATTATTATTAATATCAAATATTTGTTGTTGCAGGTGCGTGCAACAGGCAAAATGTATGCATGTAAGAAGCTGGAAAAGAAACGTATCAAGAAGCGAAAAGGCGAATCCATGGTACTAATTGAGAAGCAAATATTGCAGAAAATAAACTCACGGTTCGTTGTGAATTTGGCTTATGCATATGAGACTAAAGATGCGCTTTGTCTTGTTTTAACAATCATGAACGGTAAAATATTGCAAAATATTAAATATACATTGAAACTTTATTGATTCATGCTCTTCTTTTGTTGAATAACCACAGGGGGTGACCTAAAATTTCACATCTATAATATGGGTGGTGATCCTGGATTTGAGTTACAACGGGCACGCTTCTACGCAGCTGAGGTTGTCTGCGGTTTAGAGCACTTACACCAACAGGGTATTGTGTATCGAGATTGTAAACCGGAAAATATTTTGCTGGACGATCATGGTCATGTTCGCATTTCGGATTTGGGATTGGCGGTCGAAATTCCAGAGGGCGAAATGGTTCGTGGACGAGTGGGAACTGTGGGTTAGTATTTTAATGTGGCATTAAAAGCCGTAGATTTAAATTATTTCTCTAATTTTGGATGTTTGCTCTTGACTTTTAGGTTACATGGCGCCGGAAGTGATAGATAACGAAAAGTATTCATTTTCACCCGATTGGTTCAGCTTTGGATGTTTGTTGTATGAAATGATCGAAGGGCAGGCACCATTTCGATTGCGCAAAGAGAAGGTGAAACGTGAAGAAGTGGATCGGCGAGTGAAGGTAACAAATTTGAAAACCAAAATTAATGAATTTCAGAACTAATATAATTATATTTCACAGGAAGACCAAGAAAAATACTCAATGAAATACAGCGACGAAGCCAAATCATTGTGCCAACAGTTGCTTGCGAAAACTGTAAAATCTCGTCTGGGTTGCCGAAATGGGCGTTATGGCGCACGTGAAGTGAAACTACATCAATTTTTCAATTGCATTAATTGGAAGCGACTGGAGGCCGGAATGGTTGACCCACCTTTTATGCCAGATGTAAGTTTCAATACCGATTGTGACAAGAAATGTTTGAACAACGTCGCTTATAACTGAATTATTTTCTAGCCTCATGCCGTTTATGCCAAAGACGTTCTAGATATCGAGCAATTTTCCACGGTGAAGGGTGTTAATCTGGACGCATCTGACGAAAACTTTTATTCTAAATTCAACACCGGCTCTGTGTCTATTTCATGGCAAAATGAAATGGTTGAAACTGAATGCTTTAGGGAACTAAATGTGTTCGGGGCTGTAGATAGTCCCACCAATGATTTGATTATAAACGCCCCGCCAGTAATTGAGAAGTCTGGTTGTTTTCCATTCCGTCGGAAGGTAATATTTTCTTGAATTCAAACTATGACTGTAATTTATAAAACACACCTCTTTTTTTGCAGAAAAAGCAATCTGCACGCACCAGACCAATACCAATACCAGAACATTTACTCAAGACTAGTCAATCAGTACCCAAAGTTGAGGACGAGAGCTGATAGCTTTGCGACAAAAATGACGATAAACATTATTTAAAAAAATTAATCACAACTACTATTACTATAACTTCATCTAAACTCACAACAAATACTATTCAAAATGCCAATACATTTTCATCAACATCATCAAGATTGTTGCCACAATTACACACATCGTCACCAGCAGAATGTTTGCTGTTAGAACGCTCGTTGGATGCGTCCCCATTATCAAACTGTTTAATTCCAACACTAACTTATAAACCTAGAAATGTAAGGCAGAAGAGCAACAACAATTTAGGACAATTACAATTATTACCAAAAATAAATAAAAATTATGATTATAATGTGAAGCTGCAGTCGGGGTGGCGCAGAAATGCCCTTAATTTGTGTCACAACAAATTGGCCATAACAATTCGTTCGCCCAAGAACAAACCAATATCCAAGACTGCATACTTTCCACTGTTTGTGTACAGTGAGACTAGTTTGTAAACACCGCAGGCGGTCATTGTAATTTATCCATTTTTTATACATAATATTGATTACATATTGTAATGTGTTATTTTGAAGTGGGATCATAAGAATTGAACTATATGGTGGTAACACATTTTATTTAACAATTGACACGCACAACTGCCATTGTCCTCTGTGCATTGGATGTAAATCAAGTTTTATCAGACGACATAAAACTGATGCTTCACTTACCATTTAATTGCAATGATACAATAAAAAGTGCTGAAGAAAAGCTCCACCGCATTGAATGTCCTATAAAATGTAAATAACTGCAAATTTGCGTTAGATTATCTAAATAGCTTCATAAAAGCGTCTTTCAGTAAATGTTGCACAGTGCCATAACATTACACGCTATATTGATCGAAACGAACGATAGACCGGCACTATTGTTTAAATACTCCTCGTCTGTTTCGCACATAAATACGCATTTTATTTACGTCTATTTTTCTGTCGTTTATTGGCAATAAAGTATAAATCCCATTTTAGTTTACAAGTAATGTTTATTTTTTAAATGCTTATAAAAATATTAAACGCAATTTATGTTTGACTGCTATGTTGCAATTTTTAAATTATGGTTGTCAATTGAGCATGCCTTTTTTATGTGACACGATAATTTATATTCATTTTTTAATGTTTAAATCGAAAAATTGTTTAAAATTTGACAAACCCTTACAAAACCTAAAAGTGAGCATTAAACTTTTTAATTAATTTGTGTGCAGACTTTCTTATTTTTTCAAGAAGTGTTTGTAAGTGACGTGAACACTATTAAATGAACACTAAAATTACAATGTAATAACTCAAATGGAATGTTAATTACAAATACAGACCAGCAAAATTTCATTTTGTCGCCAATGGTCTAAACATTCCAGACTATAAACGGCCTTAGAAACATGCTATTTATATCAATTAATGATATCACTGGTCATCTATCCAATAATTTATATACTTTTTAACAAAACGTTATGGCCGACAAACGCCCTTGACAAATGGCTGTCACTGTTTTTGAAAAGACAAACATTATAATAAATAAATATTAAATATAAAACAATTGTTGATGCATATTAATTTTAATAATATGAAATAAATTTAAAAGTAAACAAAACCTACAAACAAAATCGCTCAAAATAATCAATTTGAGATATAAGCATTTGTAATTTCTTAAAACATAATTATAGAAACTCTTAATGGAATTTTACGTATTAACATATATTGTAATTTGTAATCGTCGTAGATAAAAGTCCAGAAATCGAAATCAAAACACCCAAAATTGTAGTAAAAGCCGCGTCTTAGAATTGTGGGAGTGTCAAGAGTGTGAAATAATTAAAATCGGTACACTTAATCGCTCTTTAGTTATTCCAAAACAAAGAATAATCACAATGATATTGCATCAATTTTTTAAATACATATAATAATAGGAATCTCAATGTGAAGACATTTAAGCTGTAGGTACATAGTTAAATTATAACAATTAAATACATTTATCCTTGCTATTGATGTTTTAAGAATATAAAAAACCGAAGCCTAATATTAATGAAAATTATACAAAATGTAAAAAATTTCTTTTCAATTTAAATGAAAACGGTTTAATTTTGATTTTTTTCTCGAGATAATGTTAACCACTTGTGAGCGTTTTGCAATACTTTTTGTTCATTCTGAAATGTGCATCATTTTTATCTCCACAAATTTGTTATACTTTGTTGTGACTAGTATCCAAAATGGACTTTTATGTTTGAGTAAATTTGGATTGCAATACATATTTTTGTAAAATTAATTATAATTCAATGGGTTTTAAATTGTGATTAACAGTAGTTAATGCTTGGTATTACATTAACTCAAATTATGCATGTTATGCATACATATTGTTATAATACTACCTATATTTGACATCGTATTTGGTCAAGCACAATTTTAATTTTTTTTTTACGTTTAAGGACTGAATAGGCTAGACTGCGGTTGATGCACAAACATAATCGTTTTATTGTTCCTAATTTTGGTTTTAAATTAAGCAAGTAGATTAATTTGTTTACTCTATTTGTTTTAAACAAAAAATTTGTTGCTGAAGCAATCTCTTTTTAAAATATAAATAATAATAATAATATTTTTTTTTTTGTTATTTATTATTATCATTCCAGGGTAAGTTTTAACTTTAAATAAACAAATTGTTTAGAAAAAGAAAAAGAAAAACATTGCGTAGTGAATTAATGACTAAATATTTTTTTATTTAATTTATTTTAAAATTTATTTTGATTTAAAAAAAATACAACAAACAAAAATAATTGTAAATAAATCAACCAACCTATTGCAATAACTACAATTAATTTCTAAATGCTAATTAAAATATTCAAATCAATAAAATAATTAAAAATTTATATTAAATGGTTTTATAATTTTTATTTCTGGATTTTTTTCTCTTTCCTCGATTAGCGACATTGACAACGCCACAAACCGTTCATTTATTACATTTTGTCAGCCATATTTCATAGCCACATTTCATGTCATTAATCTTGTTGCATAGTAACATCGATATTGGAAAATATGTTAAAAATGGTCTAGACTCTGAATATGGCTCTAATCGAAATATATTTTTATGGTTATTTAAAGAAATCATTTATGTGGGAATAAATTACCTTTGAAATGGTTTGCGGGGGTGATGAATGATGAATCTGTGTCATCGATGGATCGAACTGGAATGTCGTGCATGTAGTCACGTTGTCTCCAAATTCCCAACCATACATTTACACTTTTTAAATGCATAAAACTCATATGCAGATGCAATATTACAAACTATAAATATTTAACTAATTTCAGTTTATAATTGGAACTGTAGTTAGAAAAAGACGGAAGGCTAAAGCTCACATGAACTATTTACTTCTTCCTCGTGATCATTGCGACAGTGACATATTAAAGTACATGTAAGTCATAAACATATTAATCCGAAGTTGAAATGCACAGAAATGCAAAGAGCTTTTATGGAAATTGGTATTACATAATCCAGCAAACAAA
Source organism: Sylvicola cinctus (assembly GCA_963854165.1). Taxonomy (NCBI): domain Eukaryota; kingdom Metazoa; phylum Arthropoda; class Insecta; order Diptera; family Anisopodidae; genus Sylvicola; species Sylvicola cinctus. The sequence goes on along the minus strand of OY974083.1, from coordinate 26,829,439 downwards.
GATCTCCACAACAATGACGCATATATTTGTGCTGTGGTCTATGGATGATGTCAAGACACGCCCTCTTGATCTTGTTGCCAAATATGAGTGAAAAATATTCAATCCATTTCTAAAACAGCATATTGTAATTGTAATTTATGGCCGCACATGTTGAGACATTATAGCGCATATGACTTAATGGATTTACCGCACGATCGTAAAATAAAATACAACATTTGTGTCTGAAAAGGAACTACTTTACTAGGAATCGTGAATGCTATCGAAGAGGCTTGGTTGCCATCAGTATTTAGATAGATGCTGACTGTGTCAATGATGAGATCGGTTCTGTGCGATAGCTGTTGCTGCAATAATTCGTTTTCCTGTGAGTGATCGAAGTGTTGAGCAAACGAGTTTTTAAACCTTACCGCATTTTAAAGACTTTATTTAATTAAAGTGAATTAATTGTAGTATAATTGTAAATTTAAGTAAAATATCGAAAGAAATTACAATGAAAATTATTGTGTTTTTTGTGAGTATAATTTGTGTCACTTTGGGTGCTCATCAAACTGTGGAGGAGGCTAAACTTGCCAGAGAACGTTTAGTGAAAAAACACTTGAAATCTTTGAATAAAGAAGAGGGCGCTGTGAAATTAGTCGGTGGACGCAATGACCATGAAGGTAATATTTTAACTTTTAAATGGTTTTCATTTAACTTTTTAATGTTTTTTTTTAAATATTTTAACTGCAATTTGTACATTAATTGCTTTTCAAACTTAACAAATGTAGCATTTCAAAGATATTTCTTCTTAAGAGATTCTATTCAATAGTTTTTTATGCAATTCTTTGAAGCTTTTTAAAAGTCGAATTCCTTGAAAATTACAGATTTCAAATTTAATTGATAATTGTAAAACATTCCGGTTTTTGTTGTTTAGAATTAGAAATTATAAAATATTGTATAAATTAAATAATATTTATTTTAAATTGAATAATCGTAGTACATACATAAACATGTTGATTCAATCAGCGAAATGTTCATTTTCATCATTTAAAGTATAATTAAATAGCATGTAAAAGATCGTTAGATTGATAGACGTAATGTTTTGCTTCCTCTCAAAAATGATGCAATTTGAGAAACCACTACTTACTTGCATGACCCTGAAATGTTTCACAAACAATTTTGCTCCCTTCACGATTTTATGTGTTAACACTTCACGTTAAATGAGATTTATTATTTTATAGTTTTGAGAATACAAAAAAAAGGACAAAAGGAAAGGGTGTTAAAAGTTTTATGTGTGTGGAATACCTCACTTTTTTTTGTAAGATACTAGTCTGTATATACAGTGAGCGAAATTTAATTAATTTCACTCTGTTTTCCGGTAATGGCAATAATCCTGGTAGAACTCAATTTTTTTTCCTCTGATGAAAGTGATAATGTTACTTTCCATATTTTTATCTTTTAAAATTTAAATTGAAAAAATAATTGAAATATTCATAGAAAAATAAAATTATTAATTCAAAGTAAATGGAACTAATCAAATTTTACTTACTAAAAAATGATTGTTATTCTTGACATTATCTCCAAAATTGGTTGTTCTCGAGTTATAAAAAGGCAGTGAAAGATGAATAATTCTACCATTGTTTCTACATTGTTTATTTCCTATATTTTTGTAATTGCAATTATTTAAAAATTAAAGAATAACTTATAATAAAAACAAATTATACCCTGACTAAAAATTTGAATAAGTGACCACAACATTACTAATTATGGGTTAAAATGTTTATAATTCCGGTAATTACAAGTTTAAGAAAAAAATATATTTTGAATTAAAAATGTAATAGCAGATTCTCATATCTTAATCCCAATTATTGTACAAAAATAAACTCAAATCCCTTAAAGTCTTCGATATGATAGTTAAACCACATTGAAAGATCTACTCATTTGCTCAATAAGGCTGAACAAAACTTTCGCATGCGTTCAATCAAAACTTCCTAATATTTAATTAAAAGGAACGGTCCAACAAATCGAGTTGAAATCTCATAAACTTTCTTCATCCCACATTCACATATTATTTCTAGGCAACGTAGAAATTCTTCACAACAACAAATGGGGCGCCGTGTGTGACGACGAATGGGACAAGAGCGAAGCCGAGGTGGTGTGTCGACAATTAGGTTACGAGGGCGCCACCAAGTTTACACATAGTGGTCATTTCGGACCGGCCAAACGTGAGTAGACTAATTAATAGAATAAAAACGCTTCATATGCGTGTCCTTTATTGTGTGTGCGGTCATTCAGTTGGAGGTCATTGCTACCACGAGTGCTTTCTTTGGTCCATTTCTTGGCTCAATTTGTTGCTAAATGATACGCGGCAGGACAACGTCTCATTGAATAAATGTATTAACGCCTCTGAACTAAGAGAATAGAATAATGAAATCGAATCAATTCGACGATTGGTTCTATTTCATTTGATGAATTATTCATGACGTAATATGCTCGGATGTCGCCTCGTCGTCTGTCCGTTTGTGATCAATTGCAATTTTATTTTATTGTTGCTGCATTAACTTAAAGTGATTTCTTGTAATTATTTTAATCTGTAACTGTGTGTGAATATTAAAGGTCGCTTCTGGATGGACAATGTGTTTTGTTCGGGCAAAGAGTCAGAGCTTAGTAAGTGTCGCTTTGATACTTGGGGCCACAGTGATTGTGAAAGATCCGAAGCCGCTGGAGTGGTATGCAAAGCGCCTAAAGAGATTATACAAGATAAACCGTCGACTAGGAGCAAGCATCCAAAGCATAAAGTTCACAAACGACACAACATGGAAGTGCGCTTGAGCGGAGGTGCGCGTCCGAACGAGGGACGTGTTGAGGTAAGCGGTGATTTTAACGCACAGGGTTTTATTGAATTACGAGTGCTTAATTGTAAGCTTGTTGGGGTTATGTAAAAAAAAATTCAATTTATTTCCGTTTTCAGTTTTAAGGCGTGTTTTCGTGATTTAATAAAGGCTCTGCACATTTTTAGTTAAATTACAACACATGTGTAATTCAAAGCACATCACTCCCATTGTTTTTATTTTAACACCTTCAGATAATAAACGGATACCTTAAATATTCCAGTTAAACCGACCCGTAATACATGACCCACTTGGGATCTGCAACAACATTTTAAATTATTAATTAATGCTTACAATCTAAACATGTAAATCTTTAGGTACGCTTTGCAAAAGGTCAATGGGGAACCATTTGTGGTGACGGATGGTCCTTGCTGGAGGCAAATGTTGTCTGTAAATCTCTGGGATTGGGCTTTGCAAATGACGCCATTCAAACGGATTACTTTGGTGGCTCCAATGATCACAAATTGCTTGTGAGTGGCACCGAATGTTATGGCAATGAAACTCATCTCACCGACTGTGTGCACCACGAGAAGGGTCGAGTGTTTTGTCCGGGTGACACCAATCATGTGGCTACTGTTATGTGCACACACAATATGGCCGATTTAGTGTTTGATTTTGCTGAAATGGAGCGTTCAGCACATTTGGAGGATAAGCCATTGTATTTTCTGCAATGCGCTATGGAGGAGAATTGCTTGGCGTCTCGAGCGTATGACATACAACGCGAGGACGTTAATTGGCATTTGGAGTCGAGACGATTGCTGAAGTTTACTGCAAGTGTTTTTAATGCTGGTACTGCTGATTTTAGACCATCAATTCCGAAGCATCTGTGGGAATGGCATATGTGTCACATGTGAGACATTTTGAATGTTTTTTTTTTATTTGTTTATTTATAATCGGTTTTTAAATTTTAAAGGCACTATCATAGTATGGAAGTTTTTGCGGCCTACAATATTGTTGACAAAGATGGGAAAAAAGTGGCTGAAGGACATAAGGCATCTTTCTGCTTGGAGGATAATCAATGTAATCCTGGAATTACACCTAAATATGCATGCATCAGTTATGGGGACCAAGGTAAATCTTTTACATTTATTTAAGTTCTGACTTTTGGTGAATGTTGAGTTTTTTTAAACGTCATTTTTCATTTCGCTTTTATGTAATACTTTCCTTAACACAATATAATAAAGAATAATGAATCAATGCTTTTAGTAAGTATTACGAGAATAAATCATTTGTATCAATTTCTTTCAAGTTTCTATTTGATTTCCCACAAGTGATATAAATGCAAGAAAGAAATTTATACTTTTTCTATCTGAGTCTTATCCATTAATCAATTTAATTTAATGATTTAAAATGTTTCAATGATGTAAGCTGCAATAACTCTACACTCTTTACTGTTTTATTCCAAATTATATTTAATATACGTTTTTCATCCCTTAGGAATTTCGGTTAACTGCACTGATATCTATCGCTACAACATAGACTGCCAATGGGTGGACATTTCCGAATTGGATGTGGGTACCTACACAATGACAGTGGCCGTGAATCCGGACTTTAAGGTGCCTGAATCGAATTACGACAACAATGCCGCCGTCTGTACTTTAGTTTACACAGAACAATATGCCAGAATTATTGATTGCAAGTTGACTCGCCCTTAAGTGAACTAAACACAATTTATTCATTTTATCAAAATAATGCTGAACATTAATTTACTGAACTTTATGTAATAACATGTTTTTTATGTAAAATCGACACAATAAAAGGATTATGACCCTTTATAATAAGCAAAATACTTATTTGTTTGAAACTCCTTTACTAATAAAAATTGACGACACAAGGATGCTAATTCAGAATGGTTGCAATTTCCGATCAAATTAAGATTAATTTCAGTTAAGGGTGTCTTCTCATTGGCAACGCCAACGTTTGAAATTAATTGCGATTACGTGATGCCAATTAGAAGCTGAATAATGCCAGTCGCGTTTCCTGACGCCAAGATGTTTGTGTGATAGTTTGTGTATGTTATACGACATACCTACCTACGAGTGTGTATACATTTTACTTAGGGATTTAATGCACAACAACCAGATTGATGATCAATGATATAAACCGTAAAAAAAATCGAGTATACTATGTATAAGCTATACATAAGATGATATAAAGTGGGTCAATTCATTGTTTGCATTCGTAAGTGAGTTCACGTCGTAATGCAATTTCGTGCACATACTCGCAGTGCATTATTATTTTGATTGTTGTATTGATTGTGATTTTATGTGCAACGACATTATTGGAGAAGTTCCAAATACAAGCCATTTGCTGTAACGGACAATAAAAAGCTAATATTCATTGTGTATAGATACGCTCGATACATGGTCGTCATTTGACCTATGAAAATTGTTACTACAAGTGGTTTCCCTGGACAAATATATCACCTAAAGAATGTTTTTAAAATCATAGCTCTTTGCCGACAGCTACTGATAATACTGATAGAATACCTTGATGGGAGACGTAAAGAAAATGCAGAAATGAAGAAAAACTAATCTGAGAAGAGTTAAACCACATGTATTTCAAGGAAGTCGACATTTTATCTAATGTGTTTCTGATACATTTCACCCGTTACGATGCACTAAAGAACATTTTTAAATCACATTTCATTGAAAACACCGCATTAGGATGTCCCTAATGACTTTGATGGGTTACATCATTTCTTTTTTAAACGATAAAATCGAGCAGAATGCACTCAGCCATCTAAATACATTTTCGAATACTTAATAAATATTTAAAATATATTTTATGCGATGTTTCTTCATTGCATGTTTGAGCAATATAACAATAAAATGTATTATATAGAATGCATTTATAAATAAATAAAAATTCAATTTTAATTCCCACACAGAATTTCACAAGTTGCAACGCTTTTTATGCTTTAAATATGTGTATCTTCTGTAATTTTTTTCACGTTAGGGAAATCAGAATTGTAAATCCTTCAAGAAATTTAATATTTAAATTGCATGCAATCCCTAAACGTTAAATGGACATAAAGAATAAAAATTTAAGATGGCGCATAACGAAACAAGATACAAATGCCACTTTAAAGAAACTTTGTCCTCAAACTGAAGTTTTTTGTGCTGTCAAATTATCGAATGGAAAGATTACTCGCTGGATGAAGTTTAAATAATATTTTCAGAAAATTCTTCTGACTAATTTATAAAAATGCTGAATAAGAAATCTACCTAATCCATCGCGGACATTTTTTCATAATTGCCTTATATTCGTTTAAGCTCTCATTTAAGTTTAAAATCAATAACAAATTTGTTTAATTTGGTTTACCGAAAGTAAATACTTTATGGTTGCAATGCCCAATTTTATTTTACAATCTAATATAAATTAAATTATACTTGCATATATTTTTAAAGGAAGTAATGAATGCACTGCTTGAAAGAATTATTAATAATGCATAAGAATTTGCTACAAAAGAATAATTGGCGTGCATGACGCAAACAATTTTCATATCAATTTACCAGTTGCTAGCTACACAAACTGTAGTTGATTAACGTACTAATGAACCAGCCCAACACATGCACCCCGACTTTTTACCACGCACGCATATTCAAAATCAATTATTTAGAGCAAGACTTAATGCTTAAATGTTGTAATGTTGTTATAATAAACTTTTTTTTACAATTTCCACTTCACATGTGTTGTGGGATATTTTCGAAAATTGCGGTATTAATTTAAAAATATCAATTTCCAACTAAAAATTATGGCATCCACTTCTCATACTAAACTGCCGTGGAGTTTGAGCATTTCCCTGAAGTAATTTGTCCCTGTTTATTTTATGTAATTTAACACTTTTTAAATCTTAAAGTAAATTCTTGTATGGAACTAATAATCTATAATAATAAAAAAAAATTTAATTAAATGAAACCCCATAATCTTTTCTGTAAGTGTTGATGTGTTGGCTAATTCAGCGCCATCTTACGTGGGTTACCGTTATCAGAATTAGGGTAGTTAGTGTGTACCACATCCGTTTGCAGAAACTTTTAGAGAGAGCTTTTTGTTTCTCCTTCATATATTTTATTATAATATTATAAAATTTAATAGAATGCCCAAACTAAATCCAACTACATATTTACTGCTACATACTCACAAAACAATAACATTTAAATTTTTACACAATTTCATCCTAAAACTGAAACTAAATGCATTTTCAAAAAAAAAGAAGGAAATATTGCAACATTAATTCCAAACCATTTTTAAACTATGACAAATGTCTATATATACGTGTGCATTAAAATCGTAAAAAACATCCCTTAATTACCAGTGGGTGGAATAACATGCACAACAAAGCGCGCGTGTAAAATTCACACTCTCACTACTGAAGCCTTGTTTACCCTAGCTGTATAGCCAACGCTTCTCCAGGTTAATTCAACGACACACAACAGCTGAACGAACACCCAAGTCTCAATTTGCTACCCACAATGTGTACCCCCAATACAATGACACAAATATAATTCTCCTATATCCGCTTGCACGGCCGACTCGCGTAAAGCTCTCGGAACAAAAGTGTGGTCTGTCCAATTGTGGATGTTTGTACACTCACTCTCGTATGTGTAATGTGTATGCGGGCTCCCACTCCCCCAAACAAACACTGCACAATAATCCCACACATTCAAGAAATCCCCATATCAACGTGTATACGGATATATTGTGTATCCAAGTGGAGTAAAAAGAGAGTGACAATTGGCATCAGGCATGTAGTCGAAGTGCGGAGTATGCGCGCACCCAAAATATATATATTATACGTACGTACAAAATAATATGCTTTATGAGCACTTTGAGCTCAAGACAAAGTCACCAGCGACCAGTCTTTTCACAGTGCTCGCGTATATCGGCAGCAGATCCAGGAGGAAAGCTCCTGCATGCGTTGCTGGTGGTGTTCAACAAATTTGTGTTGTGCAGCTAAAATTGAATTCAAATTTTCGCGTCGCTTTGTGGTGTCACATTAAAGTGAGAATAAAAATTTCAAATTTAAACAAAAAAACTGTTTCATGGTTTGTTCCTTAATGTTCTAACGCCAAATACAAAAACACACAATTTGTGTCAACCACAACGATTGGCAGTGTGACCCTGATTCCATTAATTGTGTATCATCTTGATTGATTTAATTCGTCTCGTTATTCCTAGTTTTGTGTGATATTTGTGAATGCGGTTTCGATATCGGAATTGAAGGGTTGTGTTTTTCTTTGCGTGTGTGTGTGAACGTTTGTGTAACTTGTTTTTTTCTCAGCTGGCACCCTCTTCTTACGTCACATTCGCAAGACACTTTTCTCAAGTGACATAGTGTTGAGCTTTTTTGCTTTGTTTTTGTCGCTGTGTGCCGTTTTGCAGTGTTACTGTTGCCGCCACTGTTGTTGATTTTCATATTCATTAGACACGCATTGTTTGTAAAATATATTATAACACATGCTTGTAGTTCGTTATCAAGGAAGGCACTGCAGTGCTAATGAATTAACGAGTTGAGCTGGCATTATGTAAAACAGTGAAATAAAAAAGGATATTTTGTGAAGTGTAATTGACTGTAACTGATAATAATACCGTAATGGTTTAATGCAAAATAATTATGCTCGTACTTATTTTGCGAGTACGTAAATTATGATGTAAAATAATCGAAATTAAGAACCTAATTTAAAGTAAATAAACATCTCAAAAAGCATGTAAATAAAATGTATTTTTAAACAAACATCGTTTTCATTTCATCAATTCAAAGTAAACGCTAATATAAACTGTATGAAGTAGCGCATAAAAGAATGTACGACTTTTCTTGACATTTAGTCGCTTTCGTGGCGCGACCATTTGGCTTGTATACTAAAATACCCTTTTATTGTATTATTTACACTGAAAAGTTGTACATAAGGATTTATGCGAAACGGCAGCTACATATACAGTATACTGGTTTACAACAAGCCAGCCTATTGCCACCATAATAATACGGCAAAGGGTAGGCAACAGGGATGTTTTTTTTCGGTACAGAAACCCTCTCTCTCTTCATTCATTTAAATGAAGCACTTGAATAAATTAATGCTCAAGTGAAATCGAAATGGTGGAATATTCATTTATAATCCTTTGGTGGCAGGATTTTTCTCTTCAAGCACCAAATTAAGGTAGCTAATCATTATTGCATGAAATTTTAACAAAAAATTGTTGTCTATCAAATACTGACCATACTCAGTGTACTTAATTGCAAATTATTACGTTGTAAACGAGTAAACATTTTTAATTAAATTGAAAGCACCTTGTTATTGTAATGTAAGGTGGAGAGGAGGGTGTAATTTAATTAATTTATATGATCTTGTTGATTATATAAATTGTTTGTTATTAAAGGGAATTATTATAATTATTTACAACAAATATTTACCTTATTTTTTGTCGTTTAAAATTACGTAGCGAACAAAATAAAAGCTCAATTAAATTCCAGCGAGCTACAATGTCCTCATCCGGGGAATAAAAGCTCAATATCATACATATAATTTTACACAGCGCTTTGTGTTGACTGCACACGAGGCACAAGTTAAGTTTACGTAACACCACACACGGTTTACACGACATTTTATTTCCGTTGCCTTTTTGCCAATTTTCTTCGCGTGTCCCTGTTTATTTAACACTCCTCACAGTTCTCCAACTTGCGTTTTTCATTTTATCAACGCAATAATAACTACACAATGAATATATATTCATAGAGAAAACCTTATTGTGAGTGCGCCCCGTCTTTGGACGTGCAGCTGACGCACATGCTGAAACTATTATACAAATTGGGATATACACATTATTCTGGCATTGGTTACATAAACGACAATTAATCGATAATTTACGTTAAGCCATCAACGCGCCCGGCAAAAAGGCGAATACGCATAACCACCACAGCAAAGTGAAGCACAACTGAAAGAATAACAAATTTGTGTATACCTACTGAAAGAACAAAGAATATAATTAATTGCACAATTTATATTATGTATTCGCGATGTGGCGCGCAGCGGCATGGCTTATATCCATTCCGGATGCCGGCGTGTCGTATTGCGATAACTACTAGCCACTTTGCTTTCGCACATTTAAATTGCGTTCGATAAGTATACCTACCTCCAGTTTACGTATTGCATTTTGCAGCAACAAAAAGGTATAAATAATATTGAGCATTCGGTAAAGTAGCACTACTTTGGGGTTAATGAATAATTATGTATGTTATCTTGTCATGAACATTTAGTCGAATGCACTGCGTTGCTTCTCATTTATGTAGAAAAGTAAACACGAACCATCATTAATCTTACACAAAAGTACATTAGACGCACCATTCGTGAAAAGCTTTACGCACAATATTATGGGTGTGGAGGAGTCGCACACAAAAAGCGACGATACTTTGTTCTAATCAAGGACTCAATGGTGGTGCGTCTGCATAATCTCGTTCAAACCATGCTGATCTAAATTTTCACGGACATTAGTCGCGGCGTGCCACATAAATTGAAGATGACTTTTCCTAACTGTATATATGCCTCAATAACAATAATGATCTCTTAAATTATGTAATGTCAGTGTACACAATGAGGCGTATGCAATTTGGGGCTAAATCACACTTGATTCAACCAAATTTGCATGTTTATATTTTATATAAAGTCACCTGAATTAAGTGTCTGCATTGTGGGTTACATTATGATGGTTATTTAAATTTTAAATGAAAATACGCAAACATACTCGCGTTCATAAATGCGATTCATATAAACAGTTTACAGTTTAATTTAATGCTGGCAATATATGTACGCGCATGCATAACTTATGATGTAAAATGTCTTGAGAATATTTAGTACACATTACGCAATTTGCATTATAAACGAGCTTTCACGTGGAATATTTTACTTTTATCATTATATAACTGAGCAAGCTTTTAAGTTGATAAATTTTGGATAAACTTAAAGGATGAACCTTATTTAAATATATCGTAGGAGATTCAATATTAAATATTAATTGAGAATAGTTTGGAATGTTTGCAATCATCAAGCATGGCTACAGGACTCAGTGTTTTCCAAAGAATTTTTCACTATATTTTTGAGGTTTGGATTGTTGCAATACTTTAAAGATTGGTTATTCATTTCCTAATGTGACTATTCAAAAGATCTCAATGTCATTTAATTCGCTATATGAATACAACTTCTTTACAGCAGGATGATGGGGTTCATTAATTTGGATAATTTTAACTCAATTCTCATGAGTTTATTTTCATACATTCACAGATAAATTACACATAATAAAATTAGTTTCAAGGACACTACTCATCAGTTAATCTAGACTCCAGAGATAGAATACGGTCAATTTAAAAAGGATTTCTTTATGTTTTCTGCAACATGTCAGTTAACATCTAATCAATGTTAGTGTGATGAACTCAGCTAGAATCTAATGAATACACAACAAGCAGTTGGAAGACACATTCGTTGTATCATCTTTGTTGATTAGACTCGTTGAAAATAAGTCAATTACGAGCTGGGTAACAGCTGATTGCAACAAGATCGGCATGTAGTTAGACTTGGATGCAGTGCCAATATGTGCAGCAACACACATTGAATTTTCTCTATGTGGTCGTAGCCCTTTTTTGGGACAACATATCAAAGATAATTCGTGCTTTTCGACAACATACTTATATACGGGCAATTTGTTGTGTAACAGTTAAACGTGACTAAACTTAGTCATGAGATATGTGGTTGGGGTAGGTAAAGGATTTCGGTTTTATTCCTGAAGAAGTAAATGCCGCAACATTTTAAATAGTATTTTTTTGAAATTTGCAATTGACAATTATTTACTAATTATCTACTATTGCCAATAACAAAACTCTTCTTAAAATTTGAAACGAATTCTTTGAACATAAAATATTTATAAGCCTTCATTTAACCAAAAATAAATGAACAGAAAAATTAAATAATCTAAATTAAATTAAAGACTATAAGTGAACGTGATGATGAAAAAGGTGCGCAAAAACGTATTGCATGCAGTAACCGGAAGCGTAATCGTGCGCTTCTCATAAAATTACTGCAGCGAAATATGGTACACGGAAAGAAATATCAACAACAATAATGAATACTCCAGCGGAAAATTCCGCAGTCTCCACAGTGGATGATACGGACTCGGATAGCTCTGCACAATCAACAAAAGTTATAAAATCGCCCTGTATTTCCATTAACGGATCGGTTGGTGGTACCGATGATGACAAATTGCAATTGATTGCAAGTGGTGTGGACGGCACTGGAGATTGTGTAAATCACAAAAGCAATAATAATATTTTAAGCAATGTAAATAATGATGTTAGCAGTAATAAAGCAGATCAATTAACTGCAAAAAGTAATGGCGATGAAATAGTTCAGCCGAGGGAATGTGAAATGTTAGAAAAGCAATCACCAAAAGGATCAATGGATCAAGGGGCAACAAAAAATGCATCGATGACGTCCTCACCAACAAACACATCAGATGTGCAGATAAATGAACTGGATGGCATTGATAAGGTATTGGAAGCACGACCAGACTTGCTGGAAAAGTGGCTGCGAGAAAAAGCACCCAAGGATGTGGTGAGTCGAGTGCATGCAGTGACTTCGTTGATGCGGTCACCTGGCTCACCAACACACCGGCCGTCCGTTACATCCGATTTGTTTCAACAGTGGCTAACTTCATCTCCAATTAAGGTAAGAAAATTATCTGTTTCTTAATATTTAAGATATTTACATTAAATTTTGGGGAGTGTGGAAATGAATTACACGTATAGATTAGTTTTCTATACTGCTTTATTAAAAGTTAAACTTTCATTCATATTTTGCACAAACTTTATTAAAAAAATATTTATAATAAGAATTCGAAAAAAGATTGAGGTCACCTTCATTGTGGTTGGCCTCTTGTACAAATCCACGCCATCGAAATAACGGTAGAGACTTTTACAAGCTTTGTCAAAATGATTACCATCGCTAATCAGTCCTAATCACTTACTTATATGTCTTGCACAATATTTGCTATCCCTAATTCCAATAATCCTTTCAACAACATATATTTCACTCATCCTTAATTAATTAATCTTACACACTGATAATGCTTAACTCGCTGTGTTTCATTATAATTGATACACTCAAATCCTTTGGCCAAACTCTCGGACTCTTTAACTTATTTATTTCTTAATCCGGTTACCACTCAATTTCATCTTCATATAATTTTTAATCCTAGTTGCGTGTTGCAAGTACTTTAAAGCAAAATAAACCCCAGCTTTAAGTTAAATGTTTATCAGTTACACAAGGATTCTTTGCAGAAGAACTTTTGTGAAATTTTCTTCATAAAATGTAATTTATGTGCAATAAAATCAGCTTTTCTCAACGTGCAAGCAGTTTAAAAACAAACAATCAGCATTATTGCAGTTGCTAACTTACATATTTCGTACTCGCACATATTAAATTCAGTTATGTATTTTTAAAATTATTCAGGAGTATATAGATCTAAGACTTTAGTAAGCAACAATTTGGTTTCAAAGATGAAGATCAAAATTCTTCTCGTTTATATTAATTTATCATTTATTATATAAAGAAGTTGATACGCAGAGAAAGTATTTGAATGTGCATATTTTACAATGGCTTATCTGTAGAAACGTAAAACATAAATTTCAAAACATTAATTTTACTAAAAAGCACTCATATTTTGTTAAATTTTCATAACTCTGATTACTGTTTTTATAAAATCGTTGAAATGTGTTAAACTGAATATTTTATTGCACTAAAGCACATTTTTTGTAATTTATTAAATTAAAAAAATTAAATTTTAAAGCAAATTTTCCTAGGAAATGTATCCATAGAAAGTGTTTTACTCACGTAGTTCTTTAAAACTATTATTATTAAAGAAACAATATGAATGACGGTTGAAGCAAGGATCATTATTAAACAAAAAACAAACGTTTGCTTATAACGGTATAATTATTATTCTCATAATATGTGTCGATAGTTGTGTATCGACCTTATCTGATGAATCAAAGAGTATCATAAATCATTTTTTCCATACTCACTAAATAATACAATTTGCTAAGATGACAACTTAACAATTTCATGAAACCTCAACAGTACATATTTGAATACTTAAATAAGCTTTTGTTTTATTTGCTTGTCGATGTGAACATGAATTTAGTGAATTTTCCATATCATCAATAATGAGTACACATCCAGAAAACCCTTACCCGAATGAAATAATTATTAATAATTCCTAATGGTTGTCATCGTGACCATAATCTATAACGCGTTGTCATTTGCGTGACAGCCTTTATGAGTGCCCATTGCTCATTGATTCTATCATTAAAAGCAACTCATTGAGTTTAATGTCGCTCCTCGTATTCGAATCATATGATTTTATAAATTTAATATCTTTTTATTCGTTTTCATAGATTTTTTTTTTGTGTATAAACGTTGCTGAGTAGGTATTAAGTAGGCGACAGTAATTTAATAAATTGTTCATAAAAACAAAGTTATAAAAAAATATTCTTGTAAACTAATTTCCAGCTTTTACATTCATTTGATGGGAATTGAATTAAACAATTGCCTTTTATGTAAATCCGTTATAAAATAAATTTCATATGAATACTTAACAGCTTAAAGATCAATTTGAAAAATATACCATGTATAATTGAACAGTTTCTAAAACATTTGCTTCAATTTATTAGACTAATATAAAACCGTAAACTATACAGATTATATTTAATAAAAATCTCACGACGAAGTTTTATAGCTACTTGGGAGCAATTTCATTTCATGTAAATTAATTGAATTGTTTCGAATTTATTGACTTATAGAAATCAAAGTACATCGCAAGGGAAGCGACATAATACTAAGAATTCGAAGTTGTACAAGTTCAAAACGTTTTCAAAAAATTATAAAGTAATAATTTTAACCCCGAAAAATCGGTATTCCATTCAACAATTCTTGCCGAAGCTTCTAGCGGAACTCTGGCGAGGAGAAAATGGCTTGATACACTTTGTTTCCCGATGTAGAACGTTAACAGGAGTTGACGAGTTGTACAATGTACATACTTGCTGTCCAAGCAACCCACCGACTCTAAAAAAAATTCATCAAGTTTAAGGTCTCCACTCTATAGTCACTAATTTTTCAAATTTTCTTGTCTAGGGAAACATACATAAAATTAAATTTTGACCTTGCACAGTTACTTGAATGACCTTGGATTTTTTCTTAATTTTTGACATAACTACAACGTTTTCCGTAAATTGCTCGAATACAAAGAATAAAAAACGACTAAATCCTAAATCAGATCAAATTTGCAAACGTGCCACATTAAATGATTTCCCGTGCGACGATACACACTGCAATGTAGAATGGCGTGCTCGTTAATTGTAATAAGATTTAATGAAAATCACGGAGCTTTTATAGAAATTAGCTCGGCTTAATGTGATAATTGGGTTCACATGCAATCGTTAAACCCTTTAAATAAACGACCCCTTATTATGAAATGAGCTCGAGACACCTCCCCGTTAGCACATCGCGTCACTTCTACAGTGCGGTTATTTTTTAAATTATTTAATTATGTGTGGATGGTGCTGGGGATGCCAACTAATTATATTGACATAAAGAAAGGCGCAATATAAACGGAATGGAATGATGACACGCAAATCCTATTTAAGATGTGATTTTGAATATTTTTCAAGAGTCGTTAAACAGTTTGTTTTAAGTGTGATTGTTTATTTAATGTCCGATTTTTTTAAATTGTTATTATTTACGTCTTTTGAAACAATTTTTTGGAGAATTAAGATCTTTACATTTTGACAATTAAGCCCACCGCGCAATTACTGCAAGAAACATAATTATCATTAAACTTCTAAGCTATATAGAAGTCCAACCAATGGAAATATGGCTAATGGTGAATAAGCATTAGCTGCTTGATTGTTAAAGTACTTCAGTTCATGAGACACAATCGCACCACAACTTCTAATTACTACATATATGTACAGCAATTCAGAAGCCGCACCATTATCGCCTAGTTTACCGGCAAGTGATAACAAGCTAAATGAATTAAATTGTGTGCGAGTATATTACGCATATTTGGACAGGCGTGCACGAGCATGACACTCGCACTAATAGCCAGAAGCCTTTAGTATTCCAAACGCGACAATCAGATATAAACGTAATAAACAAAACGACACAGAAATGGAAGGTGAATTAATATTATTGTCATACTTTTTATATTGACAGAATGAAAAGAGGAGACACAACTAACGATCATAATTTATATAATAAAAGACGAATGTAAACTCGTAAAATTATTCTTTAGTTCATTTGATTACATTAATAATTCCATACACTTGACAGACGACCAAACGTATTATGTGCTGAACTGTCGCTGTATTACATCATGGCACATACAATTGAAATTATGCGGTGAATGTTGAGGAAACAGACGACTTTGGATTGTATCGTCTTTTCGACAAAAAAAAAATCCCTGATTTTAAGTGTTTAAGGAAATAACCAAAGTTTCCCTTAAATTACAATCAACTTTTTGATTTAAAAACGATGCAGTTAAATGCAAAAAAAAGTTATAACACATCCCCTCAGTAAAAATTATTACAGCACTAGCAAGTAGAAAAGTTAACATCACATAATGACATCATTGCGCTTTCGCTGAAAATTGTTTAAAAGATTTTTCATCGCAACGACACGGATTAGGGGAAAACTTGTATTTTACTGCTCATTCGGTTATGTAATGCAGTTACGTTCATAAATGCAATGATCATTCCACTTCGGTTGCCCTATTTCGTTTTTTTTTTCTCATCCAAAGCTCGTAATTACATAGAAAATTTTTACTTCGTGCACAAAAAACTTTATTAACGGATTATCGTTAAAGTTTTGCATTTGACTTGCTTACTCAATCAAATGGCTCTGTGGTGAATAAAGTTGGCACTCGCTTAACGTTTAATCTGCACATAATTCAGCAGCGTTTTTGTGTGCTGGAAAATATCACAGGACACTCGTACGTTTGACACGTGTTTTTAAAAGACACACACATACATTACTACTACTACTGCTACTATATATAAAGTGAGTTGAATTGCTTTTTCAAATGTTGAAGTTTTCAAGTTCTGTTGAAACTTTAAATGAGGTTTCGAGCCTTCTGTCAGGAATTTGCATTTATTTAAGGCATCCATCCATTTTTGGAAGTGGAAATTACTTTGGAAATTTCTTTATTAATTGCAAAGAGTTTTTGAGATTCGGGGACTTCTCGTATTCGAACAATTATTTTAAGGATCAACGACCATATTTGAAGTTTGTGAAATAAACAATTAAACAATATAAAATGACTTCAGGCAAACCAACTTCGAGCATTCCCATTTAGGAGTAAATAAAATGTTTTTAAATTTAATTATAATTTTGAATTATTTGAACCAAATCGAAATAAGTCATACATAAAAATTCACAGAAATTCAAAAAAAAAATCAGCAATGCATTTTATCGATTTACAAATCCGGAATAAATGTATGCGACTACCTGCTCACCACTGCAGGGTACTTGAATATGCATATTTTCGATAAATTTCATTTTCCATTATTATATTTACCAATTTGTTTGGAATTTATGCCAAGAATTTATTCGCAATTGTGCAAAACATATTTCGTAGTATCCTCGCTCATGTACAAACATATTGCTACGACATGTCTGTGGCTTACTGTAGTGCTATCGCTGAACAAAGCTTTGAATGTTAAATCAAATAAGTGTGAACACTGAACACACATTCCATAGAATACCTTCATTCATCTCATCTGCATGTAGGAGTATACGTATGCATCGCTTTATGCTGCTGTTTTCTATAGAAATATTTAGACGAATCTGTGTTCTCAATTAGGTACGTTTTATTTAGACATTATTGTACACTTTACGAGGTCATGTACTAGCTAGTAGCTATCTATAAAAGCTAAATTGCTACTCACCGTTTTACACATTGAAGTGATATTTTCAGCTGGTCCATTAATTTATTATGGAGCACGACCGCGACGCGACGTTTGTGCACTATTGTCACCTCTTTTGCATGATAAGAATTTTTGAATATTTTATTCAATCTTAAGAAACATTTTTATATAATTTCACGACAGTTTTTTATTATCAAACAATTTTTATATGGGAGGGGATAAAAAGGAATGATAATAAATCATAAACATATTAGGGATCAACATTATCAAAGTTCTAAATATAATTACATTTCTTACTGCTATTGTTAATTCAGTTTCATAAACAAAACTACATTCAAATTACATATTTTAAAATGTTTATTAAAAACAACCAATTATTGCTTAGTTATTAATACACAAAAAAAAATCAATTACGTTTAGTGGCTCATTGTAGTATAGGGACCAAAAATTAGAACAGTCTAGTCAGTCCCTATGTTATTTATAAGAATCCACAATGCTCGTTGTCACGCAAATGAAGTCCTTATTGGAATGGGTGGACATTCATTATTTAGTTATTGCTCTATGGAAACCTAAATAAAAGCCCTAAAGCTCTTTACTTTACAATTGAAGTAAGTTCTTTCACAAAATAAACTAGTCCTGTGCTATGTGTACACCACTATTGATTGTACGTAAAATCAAGTCGTTTCTACACGTACCCTTACACATTATAACATAAGAAAACATAATCTAATGCGAACAAGCTGAGAAAATATTTCATGAAAATTTAAAAATTCAATTTCATATCACCACAGGGTGTGAAAAGTGAAAAGACGACGCGTTTTCTAAAAAGGATATTTCATGAAAAAGATTAAAAACATATTTTGGTGTGATCAAAAATACTCTATACAATTTGGGATCGCATACGGACGGAAACTTTAACGTACATGTACCGTTGTAACTATACGTTCACAATTTCATCCCTGTCGTAACGCTTTATTTACCCTTACAAAAGTTTATCGTTAACTTAGGGTAAATGAAAACCCCGAAAGCTGGTCAACATTAAAACCAACAATTTAAAGCCGAAAAAATGTTGTCATTGTCGCCATGACATGACGTCCTGACAACCATCTGTACACTTACATCGTGACAACATGCCTATGTGCGACTGTGTGAATATAAACACAAAAGTTATTTATAGTTTTGCAAACATTTTCCGCATTTTATTGCGGGTGTCATGTTTCTTGTAGCATGTTTTTGGAATTGTTGTTTCAATATTCAAGTTTCAACTGCTCCACATCAAAACGTCTGAACATGTGTAACCCTCATTAATTATAATTTACTGTTTATTTTATTACGGTTGGTATAAATTATATTCCATATTTATATGGATATTCAAAACTCGGACATAATCACCATCCAATAAAATATGGTGACACAAATCAGCAGTCACAATGCATCAACAACAATAATAATATCATATTTTATGAAATTATTCAACCACAATCACCCAAACACACTACACATATATGCAATCAAAGTTATTAAATTCATTTTTGACAACTTCAAATAAAACTTTTCTTATCGTCA
Organism: Sylvicola cinctus; assembly: GCA_963854165.1. NCBI lineage: Eukaryota > Metazoa > Arthropoda > Insecta > Diptera > Anisopodidae > Sylvicola > Sylvicola cinctus. The sequence continues at coordinate 26,810,041 of OY974083.1, read as the reverse complement.
ATTCATAGAAAACTTTATTGGCCTACTTTATCTACTTTATGATACAACTGTAAGTGTATAAAATTACGCAATAATTCTATTCTCATGCAATGTGCAACTCCGCATGTGAAGGGTGCTTTTATAAAGGACGATTTTTTTAAATCTTTAATATGAAACTTTTCCAATTTATTTGTGTGTAGTTTTTTCTCACACAGATGAATAAGAGCAACTGCAGATTCTTTGGAGCGACAACAAAAAATTCTGCAATTTGTGTGTTAGTACGTATTCGGTGTGTGTGTGTGGGTGGGGAATGTTTTGTCTGGATTGTGAAATGCTTGACGTTTGCAAAATGGAGCAAAACAACCCGATTAAATTGCAGTTTTATGCAGCCACGATGACATGATGTATTTTAGTTTTATTTATGAAAAAAAAACTAGGGACTTAACTGTAATGTAAAGTGAAATGTGAAATTACATTTTTTAAACTGAAATATGAAACAAAGAAAAAAGCTTAAAAGACATTATGTCGAATAAAAGCAATTTTTCTAATATGATTTTTATTGCATTTCACAGCATAATGAAATAGCGTTCCTCTCTTGAAATAATTAAAAACAATTTACCTAATCTTTAAAATCCTTGAATTGTTTTATGTGCTATATAAAAAAAAATTCATTTCTTCAATTTAAAATTTTATAACCGTTGCCCTATTAAAATTTAAAACCATAATTTATGATTACTCCATAAAATTTACCAACAAATATAATGTTTCAGTACGAAACCCCTTCTTCAGAAGTGTGTGTCATAAATCAACTGACAGTATGACTCCCACCCTTCTTCAGTTTCACTCACAAAGTCCTTTTACATTTATGATGTATAAAACAAACCATTTCAACTTTAACTTAATCATATTTCGTTGTCATTCGTTCCCTTCGTTAATCATGACCAATGCCATACAGTCGCATCCCAACCGCACCACCCAAACAATTCCAGCGCCACCAAACTTACACAATTGTCATAAAGCTTGTACATCGGCAGTATATATAATATTACAGGGATACCAAATTCGTTTTATATACGTTATTCACTCCAGATTGTTATCCGCATGTCGAGTTTGACCTGCGAGATATAATTAATTGAATCAGTCTCGCAGTCATCTATTTGAAGACAGTAAAAAGGCCGTTTCTTAAATAAATTGCCTCAGTCCCAAAAACCTGACCATTTTGTCCGTTGTTGTACGCCTTTCTCTTTGCAAATCGGATTTGTTGGAGGCAATATGAGTGCTTACTCAACACGTAAACTTTGTGGGGCAATGTAATATATATATAAGTGCGCAATGTGCATGTATGCGAAGTTTGTCAATGGTAAATGGTTAAAACTTCTAACCACTTTGCCATCATGTGGGAGGAAAGTTTTAAGCAAATTTCTCTACCTTTTTGTTTGAATTACACTACAGAAAAACTATCTGGATTATACAGAATTATCCAGATGATATAATTTGAAATGGTTTTGAGAATTAAATCTAATCCGAAATTAATGTTGATGAGGTTTTGTTTAATATAATTTTAATACAGTAAATCAATGTAAAAACAAATATGTACTTTAACTATAATTTTTATCTTTTGAAGAATGCGTTTATGTTTTTAATAATAAAAACATATTACAGTAGAACCTCGTACAACGCGGAAAATAACGCTATTCTTGAATAAGACTTTAATAAACGTGTTGCAAGAAGTTAGAAAGAAAGATTGTGCATTCCGTATACTAGCAAATTTTGAAAATTCGTTTCTGACGTCATTGGTGCCAAAATAAATGTATGTTTGTATAGTGCAGTGGGAAAATGAAGAGGAACCCAAATATTTTGTTTTCAATATCATTTATGAAGCGTCGCGAATACTGTCACCAGTGACGTAGCGTAATATTCTTTCTATCATTGTTAAACGTCTGGGAAAACTTTGGTAGATACAACAAGCTGATTCATAGAATTTTTTATACCGCGTTGTAATAAGATACAGCGTAAAACGAGGGTTTACTGTATTATTAATTTATTTGGCACACAACAACTAAAATAGTGCATTAGATTAAAGGTTTTGTTAATACAATTAATTTCCTATTTTTCTTAATAGAATAATGTTTTTTAAATGTATTTAACAGCAAGTTGAATAGATAATAACGTATCAAATATAAAGAGAAAGCAAAGAAATTGGCCCTTCACAGCTCTTAAGAATTTCTATTGCGTTTAAAAATTTTAAAAATTTTAGTTGCTGTATGCAGACGATTGTCAAAAAAAAAGTTAAATTTATATGCAAAATTTAGCTATGGACTATCGTAAAGTATTTGAGTCACATTTATATGAAAAGTAATAAAATCAAAATACAATTTTAAAATGGCAATAAATTGAGGAAGCAAATGTTACACAAAATAATATTTATTCACAAATACCCTCTACCGATTGTACTTGTTTGAAAAATCAATATTTAATTTTATCCTTTCATAAATCCACAAAGTTAAATATAAACATCCCCCATATCTTGTACTCGTAAACCGTCTGATGTATTTTTCTGGGATTCCATTGTAAATTGTAATACACGTTCAATTTAATCGAGTGACAGCATTTATAGGTAGCTGTTGTGATGTTAAATCATTCTCTGTGGAATAGTGAGAATACTGAAATGTTTACAAATTGAACATAACTACAATAATATGATATACTCGTACATACTCGTACACCTTGGTTTGTCTGAAAAATTTCATAATAATTTCCTGTTGCGCACATCAACAAGGAGAGCTTTTACAGGCTTCCGTTTCGTGTCGACAATGTTTTTGTGTATCGTGCGGCAATGTAATTGAATTTTCTTATTCCATTAATGTAATTACAATTACGTAATCGTTGTTTGAATTTTGTAACTCACAGGCATATATGAAATATTTAGTTTTGGTGTGTTTATTGGAGCATTTTTAATGTATCCTGAAATTGATTTACTAAAATCCGTATGCATTTTCCAAATGAAAATGGTTTGTTTCCAATAATATTAACACATTACATATTTTTCTGCTTATTTTGTGAACAGCTGGAATATTTCGATATAAATTGATTTAAAATAGTTAACACGTAATTTATTTAGTGGGTGTAAAACTTAAAATAAATTTGGTGCTTCCAAGAAATAATAAATATTGCAATTAAATTACGAGAAACAACGTAATTATAAAGTAAAACTGGTGCTAATTACTTTTTCAACGCATAAACATTCATGAATCAATTCTCAAGAATAAAATTTCAAAGCACTTATATGTTTTATTGTGAGGAAATTAATTAATCAGTTAAGATTATATTTAGCTTAATGATTCCAATGAATAAATGGAATCATAAAATAACACTACGATTACTTATAAGAATGCATCTGTGAATCAAGCACTCTTTAGTGTTAATGTAATTCCAAAATTATTCAAATCGATGAATAACTGTGTCATGCAACTTGACAATTATTCCTACTTCAGCTTACAATTATAACTTATGGAGTTAATACGCACACTATATGTTATTTCCTCAGAATTATAAATTTATCAATCATTATCCGTATGTAAATTTCCGGTACTTGCATCATGCATGTTAACTAAAGGGTTGATTAATTACCGAAATCGGTAAATTGGTGGTATAAATAAATAGGGTGACGATAAATCTGTGAGAATTTTAATTAACTACATACTTAATTAATTAATTTGCAATCGATGAAAACAATGTGTAGGTGTTTTTAAACATTTAATTTAAATAACGTTTTAATAATTAAGTGTAATTAAAATAGCCTGTCACGATCGAAATCATTAATTATTCTAGTTCCGTATTCGGATGCTGCATAGGAAAATGAATAGATTTTCACCAATTTAAATGCACCAAAGAATTACTTATGTTTAATTGAAATTGCATTGGAAATGTGTTCAATTTTTGCATCAATTCAATTTACACATTTTCTATGCACAGTACAAACACTGCAACATTATAGTACACATCCGATAAACCGACATGATTCCTTATTGAACTATCTGAATTAAAATGCGATAACGATTGACACATCTTTTGTGTTGTTTGCATACAAAAAAAGAACACAAAAAAGTGGAGAAAAAACTTGATTTTTTATACAGAATTTATGCTGAGTGTTGCCATGCCAGCGATGTGATGCAAAGTCATGTTCGTTGATCCAAAAATGTGACGTTGCCAATTAGATCAGCTCACATATTGGGGACATAGACGTGAACCTCAAGTCAACTGGCTTGATTCGATTAATTTCGGTATATGGGATCCCCGCATCAAATGAATAATCGATTAACTCAAAAGGGGAATTGATTGAGACACCCCTCCTGCGTTCATCCCTCCGTCGCACAAACGATGTGCGGGTATGCGTATTTGACAATTTCTACATCATATATGCAAAGTGCGTAAGCATACAAACGCACACACCAATTTTGTCATCAAAAAACCTTTTTTAAAAAAGGGTTAATGCAATACGACGCAGTTGAATTTAACATGTATGACTAATTGATGTGAGTCTGAGGTGCTCACCAGGTATTCCTTTAATACACTCATGAAGTTGAGCCTTTTAAGACATTTAATTAAGTTAAGGACAAGAAGTTATTTTAGCAAAATATATTCCTTCGCTTGCGACGTTATTTATTGATAGTCCTTTGATATCCACTCAGCCATCATGTTCACATACGAGAATGCTTGCCTGTCTCAACCATAATTCATGCAAAAATAAATATTTTAATGATTATACGCTGTGTGTTGAAAGAAGTGCATACTAGCGGGCAACAATGGGAGAGTTGTTGTGCTAACAACTCGAAAGCTTATAAGCAAACATTCACTCATGTCCTGCAGCGTCTACACTTAACATGTATGCGGCCCACAGTGATCATTTCAATGAACTTCTAGCACATACTCATGTGTATTCGCTGTTTTTTATTCCTACTGACAACAAGGAGGGCAAATGGTATATTTATTCATAAAAGCTGCACAGCTTACGAATGAAGTTAAAGTTCACTGCATGGAAATTCACTCAAATGCAGAAGCTGTGTGTTTCTACTTTGATTTATGGTGTTCTGAAAAGTTTTAAAAGAGTGCATACAAATTGATCGGATTTTAAAAGTGTGAGTTTGCTTGCTTTCACTGAGGTCATTTTCGAGAACGATTGCCCTGTCAAGTAGAGTGGACTTTTTGTTTATTCGCATAAAAAGATTTGCTGTAAGTCAAATTATCAACAATTTTTTTATGTCAAGTTTTGGTTAAACTTTTCTTTACCTTTAAATTTTAGTGCAATATTGAAGATTAATTTAATTTATTAAAATGTAACACACATTTGAAATTAATGTCCCAAACGCTTTAATTTTGCACCCTTGGCAGCTATCACAGAGTGCTATAAATAAACTTCAATTTAGGCTCCATTGACATATCGTTAATTAAATCTATGTCGTAACTCGTATCACACAATATATTAATCGGCTGTAAATAAAATCGTCATTGACACATGGCACCACACATCATTTTGTGACGTTATCCATCATGTTAAGTTTTTAACAATACATACAATATATTAAAAACATCTATTTAGCTTACAGCTATGTACATCAAATTTACAAAGTCTCCATTTAATGTTAAAAGTTTATAATTTTAAATACAAAACTTGACATTTTAATTCTTTATGCACCGAGCAGTCCAATCTCTTTGTTTTTACAAATAATAAGTGGACTAATCACATATAAATCCTGCACAGTCTAAAATAAGGATCCTTAATATAATACCCCCCAAGCTTTTAGATTCAGCTTTCGACTTGACGTCAACTTTATAAAAATTAATTGGTGTGAGTTTTTTTTTCATTGCTACCACAGTTTGCAGGAATACGCTTGTTAAGTGCTTTTGTGAAAATCATAATGGAATTTGCAATATTTTTAATCCACTGTATAAGTAATGGCGCAGTAAGACAATAATCGTCTTCTTTAAACACAATGTAAAATATTTACATCCCTCCCACTACGTTTAAATGTGAAGGTAAATCATATGTAAGGTGAATTAATATATGCACATTAAATTAAAAATATTTTTCTGAATCATATTTACAGTGAGTTACGTCAGTGTTTTATGTCCAATTTAAATTACAATAACTTTATTAAATAAATTGTGTCAGCTTTTACCCCCGTTCATTGCACTAACTCTTTTATGCAATGTCGGAGCTTTATTAAGCAATAATGAGTACTTAGAAGCGGATTTTGATATAAAAACTTTCGGTAAAATTTAATTATACGCGGAATTATAAATGTTTTTATGTTAGTCCTGCTTTTTTCCAGTGAAAGACAGTACTTCAAGCTTCCCTAATTGGAAATAGTTAAAATAGATAATTAGATTTACTTTATTTTAGTAAATGTTGACGGAATAAGGAAGCCAAATAGACTTTCTTCTTAGTAATTGTAGAGTTTGTTTTATTATATTAATTAATCAGTTTTAATCACCACATAAGTTAAGAAAAACTAATTGGTGGTGGTTAAAAAATTTCAGTTTAAAGTTTATGAAGGGGTCATGAAAGCCAGTACGTCCTGCAATCCCAAATTTCAGTCTTTATGCATTACTAACGGTAATTATCTCCAAAAGGTCAAAAATAAATAATAACAAATTTGCTTATGTATCAAAAAGCTCACGTAACCTATTTCTGCCCTAAGGTTTATACAAGAAGGGTAAATTAAATGTAAGCAACAGCACATCCTTAAAGAGAAAACGATCAATTATATGAGTACACTGTAATAATTATTAAGTGTTTACCCAAATGTTATATTTACACTCCTCAGAAGTCAGGAGCCATGTTATTCACTTTATGTTGATTTATTTTCCCAATACAAATCACAAATTGTAGCTCACAAAATACGTCAGTTATCTCTTATCGAAATAATAAATTGATGTTGTAATTATGAGCTTATAAATGAAAAAAACCTTAGGATTTGATTAAGAATTGATTAGTTACTACATTACATTACTTACAAAAAATGCAATTTTAAAGCCTCTTTTTCCTATTGTACTCTTTACAAAGCATTCAAACATTTAAGTCAAGTACCAATGTACTTTTGTATTGTACAAAATACAATTATCCAAACAAAATAAATCAAATAAAAATACCTGAACGAAATCACGTCAAGCGAATAAAAATCTAGGAAGACGTTTACATGAAGAGACTGACCACATATACGGTAAAGATATACGTGCCACAAATCCTTTATAAATTACAATAGAATTCCATATTCACTGGATATTGATTCGATGCCTTTGCCCTGAGGTACTTAGCTGCAATCTGGAATAATAATAATTCGAACAAAAACATTGAAGCATTAAATCAAGAATGTTAAAAGCTTTCAGCCTTAACTTGATACTTTTTGTGTAATTGATACATTTTTTTGCCTTACATGCGTATTACACATCCATTAGACATTCCTTACAACAACACGCATTCATAATATATTTTATCTTTTTGTCACAACACATTATGTTTAATTTCGTTTATCCATTTTTTAAAGTTGGTAAAAAATTTATTGAACACACGTAACTTTTTAAACTCGCGTGATATCGATGAATTTGTATCCTAACATTTTTTCAAAGTTAAGATGTCTGTAATAAGTGGGGATGATTCAACGAAATAAGGAGAATCGTTGCGTGCTTAAAAAAGTTTTCATTGTTTCCAATAAATTTTGAGACAAAGTATTTTTATTTTAGTAAGTATTATAATGAATGAGAAAACGCTCTTGTTATACCTCGCAATCGATTTTACAGAGCTCCACCCTACCGCTGCGGGGTGTAATTTTACAAGAGTTTCTACTGAAATTTTTTTTTTTTCATTCGACTTTAAATGTGTTTCTTTTTTGTTGAAAAAGTTTTATCGCTTGATGCTATATAGCCGACAGGGCACAAGGTGGTGGTGTGGTGTCATATTCAAAAATTAGGATTAGATTGTTTGGCACAAATCTCGCCAGACCTCTTTGTGCCATTCGCAAACACACAACCCTTGGATATGCTTGCTTGGCACCTATTTTCATGCGTTCATTTGTTGTATAAATATAATGTGTATCGCTGTATACATTTATTCGTGTCAGATTAACTCTTGTAAAGTTTTGTGGGCATAAGCTATGTGAGTAAGAAAGGGGAGAACTATATATATCTTTATATATTGTTTATTGTATCAAAAATAAACTCGTTGTCGCCGATTTTCTTCTCATCTTCATTGATCTTTCCAATGTTTGTTCACAAAAATGTATAAAATGTTTTCTCACTTTACACAACTTAATTTCAAACTATGTATTGCAAATATTTTAAGATGTTTGTTAGATTTTTTCTTGTTAACTACACAATTTAATAAAGTTTTCCTGAGATATTAAAAATGTAATCTTAAAATATCTTATTTTTTACCTTGAATTTCTGTCAGATTCAATTGCAACGAAATTTTAGAGCTCTCAAATTTTGACAGTAAGTTCTTTTATCTTATTAAATGCTACAACTGAGATATAAAAAGTATAATCATGAATTTTCAATTTTTAACATTAAAGTGTTCGTCGAACTCTTATATTTAACGAAAAACACCTAAAAATTTTGTAAAATATATAACATTTTGGAGATATAAAAAGTTTGACCTTGAAATATTCGGTAAAAAAATTTAAAACATTATTCATAGATTTAAAAAAAAGATCCTAAACCATTTTTGTCTTTATAATCAAAAAAGAGTGATCGGCAAATTTTTAAATTATCCTCAATGACTATTCCAATTATACTTTGTGAGTATTTTATCAAAATGATACAAACCTATGGCTGCAAGCTTTTATAAATATAAATAAATTGATTTTTCATTTTAATCTCACAATCAGGATGACACACATTTTTTCCCCCTCCGATAATTTAAAAATAAATGCATAAAGGTAAATTGTTGTTGCAATAACGCTACATTGAGATAAAAATATATCATCTCGTTTGCGTACATTTTTTTCCACACCCTCAATCTACATTTCTACATATTAATTTATTCATATTATATGTAACGAATTCATAAATTCAAGAGGGAGCATGTTTATTAATAAAATTGCATCGTACCATACACACAATATACGAGAATCCTTATAGTATACATCATATAATGTTTTACAGAAATGTCGCTCACCCACAACACGTGGTTCGTTTGGTGCTGCACGCCGCCACCTGGAAAACTTGGACGAGGGTGAATTATTTATGGAACTCATACGTGATGTCGCCAACGAATTGAATATTGATGTCCTGTGTCACAAGATATTGGTGAATGTCGGCCTGCTCACACACGCCGATCGGGGCTCGTTGTTTCTGGCGGAGGGTAGCTCCTCGTGCGGTAATCGCTATTTGGTTGCAAAGCTTTTCGACGTCACACAAGACACAGGTAATTACGGAAAGTTCTTTTTTACCATTGTATTTATATATTGCATTTTAATTGTTTCACTTTTACACAAGTTATACAAGTCACGTACATGTAAATTTATATTAAAAAATTCAACGAGAAAAACAAAGCAACAAAATACTTATGTGTTCATGCATGATACATTTGTATGGCCACAGCTGAGTACTCGTTCATAAATTTTAAATGAAACGCTATAAATTATTGTGAGTGAATTTTTTGTGCCTTTGTTTCATCATATCAGCGCCATCCCTTATCCCATTTTGCACCTTTGAGAAAATATTAAGCGTTTAAGTGTGTACGATGGAATACACAATGGCAGTTACTGGAACAATCTCATGTATAAAAAAAGTACAGAAATAAATAACAAAATGTATTAAAAGCACAATATGTCACTTGCCGCACAAAAGACTATTCCCATGAGAGTTTTCTATCATTGTCCAGTCATAATTTTATCTCGCATTTTTCATTTCTTTATGCTTTTATGAGCTTTTTGTTGACGCACCACCCGCTCTGTTATCACATTTCCGTTATTCCTAAAACTCGCATCAAGGATACAGCTATTCAAAAATACCAAAAAATATTCTTTCACACACTTACTAATGTAGGTACATATTTTACGTGCAAATGACACTTAACATGTCCTACATGTTATCCTTCTATGTGTGTACTGTACATTTTGACAGTCGTTCGACAACATATTTCCATGTCGAAATCAGGATAACAAGTGACGTGTTTAATAAACTGTGGCGGTATACGGTCTGGCGGCATTCAAGTTTCATCACGCCGCGCGCGTTCATGCCTTTGTACCCATCCTCCATGAATAGAGATTACAAAGTACACTCATTTAATGTGAAGGGTATTGTAGACTGTAGTCTGTAGCACATATAGAGCTTAGTAGCACATGTCGACAAAACATCTCTGGGCATTTCACTTAAAGAATTGAATACTAACACTCGTGGTTGAAGACTACTTGACAGCAACTTGTGGCATTAATAATAGTCGGCTTTTGTTCAAACGTGTACAGCTTTAAAGATTGTGTATGTATATGAGCCTTAAATGGCAAATGCTCAAGAAATGTAATGTGTGTTCTTTTTATATACATGCAGTGTTCGTTAAATACGTGTTTTTAATAAGACAAAGCTTTCAGCTTTTACATCAAATATATCTAAAATTAAGTTTAAAAAATGTTTGTAAAAAAATTCATTTTCAATCATTACTACAATTTAAATATGAGAATTTTCTCCTTTCATTCATTAAATATATTTCGTGAAATCGGTTGTTGTTTTTTTAATAAACTTAAAGCTATTAAAATTAAGCATACGTTTTAAATATAATTGTTATTATCACACATTGAAATCAGAAACGCATTGCTCCATATAAAAATTGCAGATAAAGTTACTAAGTTGCAATAACTACTTCAAATTGTACTTATTAAATAACTTTTTTGAATTAATTTCTGCAGCATAAAATGCCAGGAGGTCTTTGCTTGTTTGTCGCTTTTCATATACACCGCATAGTACTCGTAATCTGTCGCTTGTAATCAGGCAACAAAACATTGTGTACCATTCAGGAAAACAGTTTTACGTTGTTTATACCATTTATCGCCACGTCAACAACAAATTGGATGGCATTGTTTTCCAGTGCGAAATCCTGCCAATGTCATGCGGATAAAATAATGTAAAATATGCATGCAGAGAAACAATAACCGCCCACAATGCCGCCATGCAGTGCGTGGGTGAAATGTATTGTTCGGTGAGCATAATTGAAACAACTGTAACTGAATGTTACACGCGCAGATTAAATGAGAAATAAAAATGTTAAGCTGCATCGCAATTAACCGTTTAGAATCGATTGATTGATTCAACTACGAGTGTAATAGCACCGTTCCAATGATGGGTATTCAAAATATTTGAATGACTTCCTTTCACTTGTGAAATGTTGCATTCACTGTGAATGGTAAAACAAATGGATTCGTGGAAAATGTGTTTCCTAATTAGAAAACTTTTTCCAATGCGGAATGAAGAGAATGAGAAACAATTTAGCTAAAAGTTTTGCACAATTAAACAAACGATTGTTGGGAATGAAACACTGAAAATGCTGTACACGTTGCGATGAGATTAGTCAACAAACCGGCATGAATTCGAAATGTCTCCACGATAATAATTGTCTCTCGGATGAGTCGGAATTGATCCAATGGTAACGGTAAAACGGTTCAACATTCTGGCAAATTCTAAATATGACAATAATTTCAATAATATGCTGCTGCACTGTAAATTTTGACGGTGTGAATATGATAAATGTGATGCTTCCATCATAACTCGATACATAATATTGTTATGTGCATTTATCAACATCAGATATTTACATCGAAGCATTTTACATCATCAGTATACGATAAATCTATGATGGTTTTGCATACAAATTTCAATTTTGCATAAATTGATAGAAATATGTGAAATTGTAGATATTTTCCTGTTCAAAACGAATTACAATGTAAAGCTCTTTTGTAGTTGAATACTCGTACAAGTGCAATTATTTTATGCAAAATTTAAGGGCCAAAATGGCAGGTAATGCGATATGATTCCAGGTTCCATGTGAACAATAAGCACTAATGAGATTTTGGTCATGGCTCAAAAACTTATAATAACAAGCATCGATTACTGCATTAATTAATAACTGTACAATGTACATGCGCGATTTTTTGCATTCAAATTATTGGAGGTTAAAAGGCATTTCCGATAATTCATCAGACCTTTTTGTGTTATTTATTGAACCTTTTTGTTATACAGTTAAGTATTGGCAGCTTAAATCAAAGTTAAGTTATTAAGTCCATTTAAATTTGTTTTCGGGAACGCTGTTTTCTTCACACACCTTAAACAACCCAGGATTAACTAATTGTGCAAACAAATTACAACACCATAAGTATTAATGCAAAAAGACACACGTACTCGTACTGCTAAAAAATATAATATTATGCAAGTACGTCTCAATTTAGCCAAATGCTGAGCACAAAAAGCTCATTGAAAGCCCTTTAGAAAAAACAATAAAGCCCCATGATTTTATATTTAACTCTGCATAAACGTTATTTTGCCAGTCCCCATTCTTGTTTTATTATTTACACTGGGCATTGTAACTGTAAGTCTTTCCTCACTCGCGCGCAGTCATTTAGTTTATCAAAATCGTTTTCATGTGCCCTTTTATTTTGTTTCTCTTTTGCAGCATTAGACGATGCGGTGAGACGAGCGAAGGCGGAAGAAATCATCATTCCGTTTGGTGTTGGAATCGCTGGGTCAGTGGCGGAAACCAAAGAAATAATTAACATCAAAGAAGCTTACAAAGATCCTCGATTTAACTGTGAAGTGGACCAACAAACTGGATACAAAACTCATTTAATACTGTCAATGCCCATTTGCAATTACGATGGACATGTGATTGGGGTGGCACAAATAATTAACAAAACTGATGGTAAAACATATTTATAATTTTCTTTTTCTATTTATCTTTTCTAAAACTCTTTACTCTTATACCATTATTTTAAATTTAACTGAATTTTGCATTCAAAAGAAAGCTGCAAATTTTAACGGTAGATAAACAATTTAATTTCATTTTAATGTACTTTTTTTATTTACCAAAGATTCAAAAGAATTCACTGAGCGAGACGTGGAAGTTTTCAGGCGGTACCTTACCTTTTGTGGCATTGGCATTCAAAATGCTCAACTATTTGAAATGTCGGTGCAAGAGTTTCAGCGAAATCAGACGCTTTTAAATTTGGCACGGAATATTTTTGAGGAGCAAAACAATTTGGATTGTCTCGTTACAAAGATTATGACTGAAGCGAGGGGGTTGCTCAAATGCCAGCAGTGCGCTGTATTTTTGGTGGACTTGGATTGCTGCGAAGCTGTAAGTAGATCATTGTTGTTATCCTTTGAACGATATTTTTATGGAATTTACTTCAATTTTCTTTACACAATTTAATCATTTATGCGCAATTAATTTAATTGTATAATGAATATCTAACATAACATTTTTTGATATACATACTAATAACGCATATGCTCATTTTTGATAATAACCGTTACAATAGCGAATAACCCTGATGATGTACGTTAATTATTTTACCTCTTTACCCAATTTCTCAATTTATTTCTTCCGTCCGATACGTTGTTTATTCTGACTTAAGTATGAATAACATTATAACTACCAGTTCAAATATGTAGAAATTTTCCCAGATTATACTTTAGGTCACAATAAATTCACACCTCGGTCTCCCTGCGATGTATTTTTATGGACATTTCCCTTATAACATCAGATACAAGAAGATTGTATGTATGTATGTGCAAGAATTCTGATTGCACAATTATGTCATTTATTGACATATTGCTAATAGCATAACTCATGTCGTATAATTAAAAGCACACATTTTTGCTATTCTCAATACGTCATGTTATCAAATATCAGCAATTAAGTTTAATTTAAATACAAATTGTTTTACCATTCATTTTGATATCAAGTTAGACATCCCAATTTAATATTTCCCACGATTTTAATTATTGCAATAAATTCACAATTTTTACCACATAATAAAGCAACAAATTGAAAGTTCATTTAAACTTCAATCAATATGGTTCGAATGTTTTTACCATGCCATTTGTTGTTGTGAAGCATTTTCACATAAAATGGGGACACGCATTAAAATTGGCGCACAACAATAAATTTCGGTTTTATTATACGTCGGCTCCAAGCAATCCATCATCCGTGATTTAACAGCGTTACATCATTAAACATAATACAAATTTGACATAAAAGATGTTTGTACGCAATGTACTTTTGTTCGTTCCGCTTTAAATAATTCGTGGAGGAGTGGCAAAATTGTATATTTTTGAGAGTCCTTTTTGCAATTCTGCTTATGCAAAGCGAATTGAAGCCACAACAATTTGTATCAGCATTTAATTAAATTGCGGTTGTTCACTGAATTTCAAATTAGAAATATCAGCATAACATATTGGATTAGAATTACTCAAAACCAATAAAATTGAAGAATATGTTTGATTGTTAAAAAGTTTGAAAGGACAGAACATTTAGTGTTAGTTTTTTATTAGGCTAATTTATAAATTTCGTTATAAAATATCTTAATTGTTTAGCCTTTATTGCCAATGTCGTTCTTCATAAAAATATAAAAACAACGCAGTTCGAATAAAATGTATTTAAAAAGTAAAAATTTACAATTTCCAAAAGAAAATTCATGATCTAACAATGTGTGCAGTGTGCACTGTGTGTGCGGTAAACAATTTAATTGTACAGTTATTGTCGTCATAATAATAATTAATAACCATTGTGTTGGAAGCAATGCAGCATTAAATAAATTATTAAAATGATTTACACAGGGATTGCATTAAAACTCTAAATGGCTCACTGTGTGTGCTTGCACCAGCATTTATTGGCCATCATTTAATAGGCCACCAACTGTTGACAATTTTAATGGCAAAATTATGCTAATTGTGGTAATAAGTGAGTGTTTTTCAGTCCGCCCCCAAACTCGATGCCAATGATTTTAATTCATTAAATGGAAATGATTTTATTTGATTTCATTTCGCTGCGTTGGTATTGTGAGTTTTGTTTGCGAAAATATTTTTGAAATTTTATTAATGTAACAGAGGAATAATTGTATTTAAAATAATCAATTTCAACTTTAGAAGCCGTTTAGTTTATTTTGCTGTTTGTTTAAATGAAAACGTATTTTATATCCACATGTAACATGACTACAAATACAGATAAAAATTTTAATCACCTACATTTTAACAAAAATTGACACATTTACAACCCTTTTTGAATGAAATTTTATTTTACTTAATATGCATTAATTAAAAATCACATGTTTCTTTAAAGTTTAAACGTATACACTTTATAACACATCTACAAAATATTACATAATGCATCTTTTTTAATATTGAAAAAGTAAGTAAATTCACCATTAAAATATTACTTTATATAACAGTAACAACGAAATTCCACGCAAAGTTTTTAATTATACTTTTTTTTATTCACCCGTTCTTTTATGCTTAAATACCATATTTTCTATTTCTCACTCATGTACACCTTCAGAGTCATCTGGAAAAAATCATAGAGAAACCACAACCACGGCAATTACTTTCCAGACGCCAAAGCCACAACGTTAATGTGGAAGACATACTCCAGCAACAGGTATTTTCACAGACAAAAAAAAAAGCATTAAACTTTATTTTCATTTGCAAATTTGCAGTGCAATCGCTTGCAATGTTGAAGCTTTCAGATAACGAAATTCCAACGTAATCCTTGTGGAGCACATTATATATGCTTGTGCACACCCAAGTAGTGGTGACATTTTGAAATCATCATTCATCAAATTAGTACGTTATAAGGATTTTAATTAAATGACATGCATAATCACATAAAGGACCTCATATTATGATGTTTATAATATAAGAATTAACTTTTCAGAAAGTGTGCATAATTTCAACAGTAAAATATTATTTTGCTGCATTCGAGAGCTATAATTTAATTTATTTAAGTTTAACGAAAATTTGCATTTTTTTTTCTAACAGAATTCTCGAACCAGATTCACAATGCTTTTTGAATTGGGTGCCGAAAATCATTCCGCCGATATCTCACGTCCATCACTAAGCGATTTGAACAACTCAACGCTCGCCCAAATAGCACAGTGCGTTGCCTCCACGGGCCAGACATTGAATTTGTCAGACGTCGATGATTGGCTATCACACCACCCCGAGATACGACGTGAAGACGAGACCACGAACATCGCAACCATACTCTGTATGCCAATCATAAATGCCCAGAAGAATGTCATCGGAGTGACACAATTGATTAATAAGGTGCGAATCATTTGTCAATTGTCTTCTTCTTTTTTTTCCTTGGGTCTGAATAATATTATTTTTATTATTACACAAGGTTTTTGTGAGAGGTGGTGAATTTTTACTTATAGCATTGGAATAGTTACACCACTATAAAACCAAATACTTACAGACGTAAATGGAATAAGTAATTTACAAAATATACAAAACCTTCCGTTATTTGTAAAATGGGTTTGTCTTAAGTCTTTAACATCATTCCGGCAGAAATTCGCATAATGAAGTTTCCGAATTCCATAAATGCCATCACAATCGAAATCAGCGTTTATTCAATTTGTACCCTCATCCCAATCATCAACCCTCAAACACTTATAATCCACGGAAGGCAGTTTGGCGTGTTTAATATAATATATCAGTTCTCAAGTATACAAACTGAGATTATTGAGCCCATTAAGTGTATCACATCTTGTGCAACCTCGCATGTAAAGCCTGCGTTATTGTTTTTGTTGTGATTCTTGTAAATTACTTCCACTTGCCTTTCGATTGTGTGTGAAAGTCGTTCCGACGTTCAGGCGTTGATATTTATATTTGTTTTTGTCTTGAATCTGTGCGCTTGCGAAATGAGCAACTGTATATACAATAAAGCAAATAAGAGCTTTGCAAATAATATATCGAAATGAAATGAAGTACTTCAACAAAACGCTGTGTACGAATACTTCAATGACTTCTTCTTCTTCTTCTTCTTCTTCATCTTGAGCTCTTGAGTTGCTTAAATTTGGTAGTGTTAAATTATTCAGTTGTGTGTTGTGTATCCCAATGTTCAGAAATTAAATGAAGTGATGTTTTTAAGTTTTATAACTCATTTACAATTGGCCATCATCTACTATTTTGGGAGGAAAGTAATTGGTCTTATTTAGAAATAGTTTTAGAGTAAATTGACATAAATAATTATCACATACTTTCTGATTTATTTGTGTAATACAACAGATATATTTCGGCCTTCACAAATCATGATCTCTTTTGTCGTTTTCGATTTAATTATACATAATTTTCTTTGACACAACAAAAACGCCCAATTTTCTAATGTTTAATTGGAACCTGTGCTTTTGATCGTAACTACTGAACATTTACCGTTTTTTTTACATGTAACAATTCAGCAAATAGTAGCGGTAATTAGTTGTTTTATATTTGCCTTTGTGAATACCCAAAGTGACCAATACACTTAAAACATCCCGTCAACCGTTACCCATGAATTCGACCACCCACAAAATATGCTCAGCAGCTCTTAACGTTTTTAGTTCATCATTATTTGCAGCATTTCATTGCAGTAGGCTCCTTCCTACAGAACCTAATGATATTTCTATTACCTACACACATGTTCACAAAATCCTTTACACACTCCTTGCGTAAATTGTACAAATTAGGTGTGGGCGGTGCTGAAGCGTTTTCACTCAGTCATTTCATTCAATATCCACTTCTGAGTTTTTGTTCATACTATATCAAGGCGTCAAATGGGTATATGTACATCAAAAGCGGGGAATGGAAAAAAAAGGACATCGCTTAAATGGAATACACTATATACACACCACATAGTTCTATTTGTATCGAAAAATGTCTATAATATACCTTTGTTTGTACACTTATTGATATCATTTGTTGACTCTTAAATGTTCAGTTGGTAGTCAACCTTACATTTAGCCTGGTATACTATGTTCGATTTCATCCATGCCACGAAAAGTGTCCTTTGAGAGCCTCACGCTCGCACAAATCCATTCTGGCATATGTACAATTACACACGCAGTGAGTGTACAGCATACACACCAAATACATGTCATGGCATTCCATAAGCTCCCCCCCAATTGTCAATTTACCGTCTCTCACGTCCATTGTTTTGACTTCGCCCCACTTGATTCCGGCAGCGCCACTCGTAATTTCTCATTCACATCACGTCGATGCTTTTTGTTCTATTTTGTTTGATTATCGTTTTATGTTTTTTTTTTTTGTGTGTGTGAACCACCTCATCCCTCGTTAGCGCTGATATAACCGGAATGGGTGGTGCGGTGCGACGCGACGCGGCATATAGTGCAGACTGTGGATGTCGGCTAAACACACGCACAGTCACACACCCCCGCAATCATTCAGCTCACCCAACAAATCATTCATAACCGAAACGGCTCCACACAAAATGAACAAAATCTCTACACAGGAGGCATTGTATTGTATAAAATATGCTGTAACGTTGTTTATGTGTTCGCAGGAAAATGGATCCAATTTCACCGACTCCGATGTATCGATGTTGGAGGCGTTTGCCATTTTTTGTGGCCTCGGCATTCACAACACACAAATGTACGAGAATGCCTGCAAATTGATGGCCAAACAGAAAGTGGCGCTGGAATGTTTATCCTATCACGCCACCGCCAATCCGGAGCTCACCGAAAAACTGGTGAAGGATGAAATAGCTTCAGCTGAGGAATATTGCCTGTACAGTTTTAAATTTATTGGTGAGTTTGTTTAAATTATTTGAAAAAATCAGGGATCGCATTATTGCTGGATGGTTTTTTGTTGTTTTGGTTTTTATTGATTATGGTAATCCCGTATTTATGCAAATATAATATACATACGTGACTCTTGGACATTTTTTAGACTTTGATCTCCAAGACGACGATACATGCCGTGCCACGGTTAGAATGTTTTTGCAATGTAATTTGGTGCAACAGTTTCATGTTCCTTATGATGTAAGTTTTATAAATATGCTATTCCAATCCTTCTTTAATTTAGAAATTAATTAAAAAGTGACAATTTCCAAACTTAGTTATCTGTATTTTAAATAAATATATTTCCCTTTAATTTCCACTGATGAGATATTTCGTAATTTCACTCAAACAATGTTGTTATTTATTTATTTTCGTATAATATAATTAGGTCCTTTGCCGATGGGTATTAAGTGTCAAAAAGAATTACCGCCAAGTGAAATATCACAATTGGCGGCATGCACTCAATGTCACCCAAACCATGTTCGCCATGATGAAGACTGGCAAGATGGAACGCTTTATGACTGACCTGGAGATTTTCGGCTTGTTAGTCGCTTGTCTGTGTCATGACTTAGATCATCGTGGCACCAATAATGCATTTCAAACCAAAACCGAAAGTCCCCTGGCAATCCTTTACACCACAAGCACCATGGAGCATCATCATTTTGATCAGTGTGTCATGATTTTAAACTCTGAGGGCAACAACATTTTTCAGGTGAGTACGCTGCACGAAATCATTTCACAAATTACATTGCACGAGAATGAGCAATGCAATTGCGGTGCACTCAGTTCAAGGTGTTGGCAGTCTTTCAAGACAATGTAATTTATCAATGTGTAATGCAGTTGGATTTTGTGGGTAGTTTTGACAAAATAACTTGGAGTCTGTATAAGGATAACTTTAATAAAAATTTGTTACATTGCCAAATTTCCTTCATTTTCATTTCCGGTTTAAAATTAATTCCATTTTTAACACATTTTGCCATTACATATAAATAAATTCCATTTTGAAGATAAACAATTTTCTATATTTTTCGAGGTCATATCATTATCATACCAAAAAATAATAGTTGTTAATTAACATTATTAATACTTTAGTTTGTGTCAAAAGTTTGAAACATCTTGCAACAATCCGCCAGAAGTTATCTCATCAACCTGCTAAAACACACATGCCTAATTATAAACTTATATTCCTCGGATCACATAATTCAAAAGCTTTGGACCCCAATTACCCCGTTTACCAAACACTCATCAATCATCTTAATTACAATCTCAAGAACACACACGCATACTTATACACCAAAATTGTTGTTTATTCAATTGCGTTGAAGACAATGTACCTTAAAAGGAATTGCCATTTGTACGCGTACACTTCCCCCTATAATTACGCATACATGAATTCCACGAATCCGTTGAAAATATCCTAATTGTATATGTTATAATGAGTGGGCTCCGCTCCTTGCAGCGATCCGTGTAATTTGTTAATTACAATCACGCATGATTTACAAGAGTTTCGAGTAATTTTTTTTCATCCAAGTGTTCAACGAAAGCATTTAATAAATGGGGTAATTATAATCAAGGACGTTATGCCTTGAGCTGACTCAAAAGTTATTACAATGAATATTAAAGTTTTTAATCAATACAGATATACATATTTCAAATAAGCGATGTTATCAGTTTCTAAGTCGTGACACAAATAGTATTATTGGTCTTGTTCCTAAACTAAATTGACAAAATAAAATTTGATGCTTTAAGAATATTAAATTTCGACTTTCAAAAAATCGAGTAACATTTTCTTGTAAATTATAAAACATCATTTAAATTACTTCTAAATAAATTTTTGTTTGCATAAATTATAGTTGTAAACTCAAAACTTACCACAATCACTTTTACTTTTTACCGAAAAGGATTTATCTCGAAAACCAAATTTTAATATTTTCCGATATATTTTAAACAAAAAAAAAACTTTAACAGTTTGCATTGAACAATATGACATTGAAAAAAATGTTGTCCCTATAAATAAATTTTAATATTTGAAGTCAAAATAACATACAAATGTGTCTCCTATAGTTTGAAAGATTTTGTGCATCATCAGAATCATGAACGAAAATCACCATCGCTCTTCACTTCTAAACATAAATTTTCCCAAAAAAAATCCAAACATTTATTAAATCATTCTTTTGAACAGGCCCTTTCACCAGAAGACTACAGACGTGTTATGAAAATTGTGGAGACAGCCATTCTATCCACTGACTTGGCGATGTACTTCAAAAAGCGAAATCAATTCCTTGAGCTGGTTGAGAACGGTGAATTTGATTGGCAGAGCGAGGAAAAGAAAGAACGTAAGTAATCCATGCAGATAAATCAGCTTCCTAAACGCCTGGTAGAGTTCGCCCAAAAATAATAGCACCTTCACATATTAAGCGTGTAGACATTGTACAATCATGCACAAAGTTAGACATTTTGAAAGCCTCCAGATAATATTCCCATCTGGATATATACGTGGTTAATGTGTCCACGATAAAGAACGTCAAGATAATGGGGCTGCCTCGTCTTTGGCAACACAATAATGTATGTGGGGGTTGTTGGTTTCATATATGAAAGCACACCTAAAATTATTTTGTGCGTATTTTTGTCAAACAATACGACTTGCAATATATTAATGCTTGTATGTATAATATGGTATCGCCAAACCCCGTGGGAAGCATTCGTGAATCGCACACGTGCAACCTCGAATCTTCATGTGTTGTATAAAACAATAATGTGCCACCGAGTGTCAACTTGCTGAGGTATATATTGTACATAGTACGGACGGCACAGGGTGCGAGGATCGGCTTAATAATAAGTGCCGTGCTTCATGAGTACCTACTACCTACGTACTACACGCACGCATATTATGTGAGAATTGTGGAATGTGTTACACATTAGGCAATCTTTGCAGCTTGAGGAGCATAATGTTTTGTGCTTGGATATACCGAAATTAGGTGTCTTATACTCGGTGTGTGTACAGAAAGTTTATGTGACGATTTGAATGTCACGAAAATGCCATCATTTAATATTGATGTATGAAAGGCAATGTTAAGATTACACGCATTCAAGGAACTCCTATCTCGTATACGGTATATCAACGCTTTGTGTATCAGAAATGAATGCCAAAAAATATGTCTGGAAGGGTTTTCCAAGTTTTCATTCAGGAATGTAATTCGTTTTTTGTGTAGATTGATTTTTATTCAAAATGAAAAGGTTAATATAAACAGTTCACTGATTCTGACGGGGGGGATTTTGCTTTCAACAGATTTTGCATGGATTTGGTTAATACATACTTTAATTTTTGTGTTTTTTCAATAGGAAAATAAAGTCTTTTAAGTATTTAGTTGTTTTGTAATATATTCTTTCAGTTTAGGTCAAGTGGACTTAAGTGCTGAAAATCGCCGATAAATGTACAAAATTTAATAAATTGTACTAGGTCAAATTAAATGGCTTTGTCAAAAATGTTCGATATCAAGCTGATCAAATCCATGCATTTCTTCGCATTAAAAATTACTTCGCAGGGAAGGCGAGGTGTGAATTTAAAACGACTGTTTTTTAGCTACATTTGAATGAAGCTTTTCTGAGATATGGAAAATGTGACCTTGAAATTTCTTAGTTTTGACCTTGATTTTTGTATTTTTATTGAGATTATCAATAATGTAGAACATCACAGTTTTCGAATTATATATTTTCATTATAAACAAAAATTGAGTTTTAAAATTTTGACCTTGAAATGTTCAACAAGTTCCTATCTTATTTAATGCTACAATAACGTGAATTTTGTTTTTGATATTGTGTAAGGTGTCTGAGATAGAAAAGTGGGGTTTGTCTTTGTTCACCCCCTTTTTTGCCAGAAGGAGCATACAGCGGAATACAAGATAAATGCAGTCATTGTGAAAATAAAGAAAATTGTGGGGCCCATTTTTGAGACCCCATACAAGAAAAACTATTTTTCGCAATAACTTGACTTTGAAGCATGTGAACTTGAAAGAATTAATATGTAATTTATAAATTATATAATTCTCATTTTTTCTCTAATATTTTACAAAAAAAAATCACACAAATTGGTACAGCAGTTTCCGAAATGGCTTTTATATGGCCACGTAATACGGCGTACGTCGTTTTTTATACTTTTTTGTACTCAGGGGGTGTCAAAACGAGTTTCTGCATCGTCAAATTTTTTGTCCGAAAAAAGTCGGATTCCAAATATTTCTATATGACCTTGGAGTTGTATATAAATTAAAAATTCAATTCAAGGAATGAAATAATGTAGTTAAATACACTGAAAATTTCTCTTTTCACATCAGGGTTGACGACTATACAAATCTTTCATTTAACCAAAAAAATAATAATTACAGCAATATCTATTTTAATTAACTTTTATTTACATTAACAGTTTTATGTGGCATGATGATGACGGCATGCGACGTTAGTGCAATCGCCAAACCTTGGGAAGTGCAACATCGCGTAGCAAAAATGGTGGCAGATGAGTTCTTTGATCAGGGTGACTTGGAGAAGCTGCAACTCAATACGCAACCAATCGCTATGATGGACCGGTAATATCATGCGTCCCTTTTTTTCAAACCAATGAATTATTCAATTGTTGTTCATTTCATGAGTGCACGTTACACATATATTGAAATTGTTTTTCTTTCCTGATGTCAGTGAGCGCAAGGATGAGCTGCCAAAAATGCAGGTTGGATTCATCGATGTTATCTGTCTGCCATTGTATCGTGTACTGTCAGAGACATTCCCGTGGATACATCCACTGTATGATGGCACATTGGATAACCGCCATCACTGGCATGATTTGGCGGAAAAAGTTGAAATGGGTTTGACATGGATCGATCATGATACAATTGATAAGCCTGTGGAGGAGTTTTCAGGTATGCGTATTGAATGTAAAAGTAACATCCCCTACAGTTACACCCTTCCACGTTTTGATAATGACTTTCTTATACAGTCGCTGGGATTAATATTTTTTTGATGGAAATATTATTTCGTGTGTGAGATTTATTTAGTAACACTTTAATACACACACCTTAGAAGGGTGAATATGAATAATTCTTTGCCAAATCCCAAATTCCACATGTTATTTGTATCCGTTTCCTAAAGCTTATACGCACGAGTATATAGCAAAATTGTAACGAGGGTTGAGCATAAATACATATTACAACAGATTTATGATTGGATTGAATATAAATTATAAAGCACATTCTTTCGCCTTTGATATCCATAAAATGAAATTAATTCGTAAACCTTTTTGCAGCCACTCCTTTCATACTTTCATTTCCCTTAATATTCATATCATCTTAATATCGTTCAATGTACATCATCTTGGGGGGTCTTTATATTAAAAGCGACCCAATTTCCATCAATTAACATATCGCCAGCTTTTTAATTGCTATATAAGGCATTAAATCTGTGAGGGATTTCAAAAGGGAGCATTATTTTGTTTTCCATTAAATACGGAAACACAATCCTAATCCAATTGCTTATTTTTATCTATATTTTTTCTTCATTAACTTAATTGCGGGAACTAATTAATTATTGAATGTTCGCATTGTAGGGGTGACTTTTTTTTACCGTTGCGTTGTTATAATATGTCATCATGTTTGCACTTAGTGGCTTTGTCTGTATTGTAAATTGTAAAAATATTCTTCATAATAATTATTATGGACACTTTAATGTTAAAGGGATAATTCAATAAAAGTCAAATTAATAATATTAATAATTATTTGAATACAATAATTTTGTTGAGAGCGTTAATGTTTTTGCATTACTCACAAATTACAATGAACATGAATTAAAAGTTATTAAATAATAAATTGTACTCCGACAGCATGTTCCGATGAAATCAAAGACATTGAATTCACTGTGACGACGTTGAATTGCACACACACCGACGCCGTTGAGGCGACGCCTGAGAGACGACCACGCTTTAGCAGTCTACGCAAAACGGGTGCCCTATCAAAGGCGGTGCGCGCCAAACTCTCAAAGTCACTATACAATAATAAAACAAGTGATTATGACAAAAATGATAAAAATGTTATTGCAGTTACTCAATTGGGCGAAAGAAAGAATAGACCATCGAATGAGCGTAACAGCAAATTGCCTGATGTTAAGTGTGCAAAACCAAAGAGACGCTCAAAATTGTGTCTTCTGTTGTGACCGTAAATAGTTTGTTTTTTCAATCAAATATACAATTCAATACACCTATTTTACTCAATTTAACTACAATAACATCTTTTTGGAATCAGTTTGTAAATGTATAGCACCATAGCGTTGCACTTTGTGTGTGTTTTTAACAATTAATTGTAATTGTACCTAAGTAGGTATATATAGTGTTAATAAGAGGTTAGTGATTTAACAACATTTTTACCAACTTGTGCTGTAGTTTTTAAATCCTTTGTTTTTAATGTTTAATAGCAAACAAACTATTTTGAATATAGAAAATCCCTTTTACCTTTACACCTGATAGACTCACAAACTCATTAAATCCTTTTTGCTTCGTCGCATATAGTCTCCAGATCATTCGATCAAACATTTTGTAGTCCACCTTTTTTATACACCTGCTTGGGTGATGCATTCGCACACAGTTTGTAATTGCATTAGCATCCAGTTTACAATAGTTGCAATATGGATTAAAATGCATAAAGTTTATTAGTTTTTTTCCCCAAATTAATAGATTAAATAAAATGTTTACCATTACTTAGAATATTGTACACATGCTTAAGCTTTTGTTTAATAAAATTCAATTATACTATAGTTGTACCATTAAAAAATGTAAATAATAACTAAAACGGACTCACTATTTTGTTGCACTTTTTGTTCTGTACATTAGTTGTTTACTAACTGCAAGACTTTACAAATTTAAAAAAAAACTCTTTCAAATTCACTGCTTATTTAAATAATAAAATAATTAACTTATGCATATGTACTTTAAATATACAGTGATATCGCAGCGTGACTTGATATCTATGGCAGTACCCCACAGGATTTTAGTTATTTCAAACACCTGTTTTGCATTTCAAAATGAATGCGTGTGTTCTTATATACGAATGCATTCCACTCATTGCCATTTCAAGGCACAACTATAATAATTTTGTATGCATAGCATTTGTCTAAGACACAAACAACCATCGCCGCTGCAGGTATAACCAACTATGATGCATAATTTAGTGTTTCAAAAAATAATAATGCAACCACAACTTATTGTCAAGGATTTTGCAACAACTTTTTTTGATTTTTATTTGTCGTTTTAATAGTTTTCAAAATGTTAAATTTGGAAATAATT
The DNA here is from genome assembly GCA_963854165.1 of Sylvicola cinctus. Taxonomy (NCBI): domain Eukaryota; kingdom Metazoa; phylum Arthropoda; class Insecta; order Diptera; family Anisopodidae; genus Sylvicola; species Sylvicola cinctus. The sequence continues at coordinate 26,783,920 of OY974083.1, read as the reverse complement.
TTTCACATGTTTTGTGTTAATAAGCAATGTTAAACTTTTTAGAAAAAAAAACATACCAAAGAATGATCCTGTGAATTTCTATTAATGTCTAATTTTGCTAGGTTTTAGTTTTATTTATGTGAGCATCTCTTACAAAAAAAATTATATTTTAAGAGGCAAAAGGTATCTTTCTCTCTGATGTTTCCCATTAAAATACGTCTATGAACAAAAAATGCCGATGGTAAGCTGGGGGATTGCATCAATGATCAAAACACAAACGCGTAATCAAAATTTGAACTTTACAAATTTATTATCTGAAAAAAAATTGCAATATCGATAAAACGAACGAGTTAAATATAAAATTTTATTTATTGAAAATAATTTAATTTTACAAGAAATAACTTTAAAATCTCATACATAACAAATGCTATTTAGTATTTTCTTATACCAGTAATTACTAATTTTATACCATTAATTAATTGTCAAAAATTATGTGATCTAATTAAAGACAAATAAAAATTGGATGATACGCATCCAATTACTTGTTCAAAATATGTATTGTTAATTTAAATTAAAGAAGAAACGCATTGTTTCGTATTAACAATTAGGATGTAACATTCTTAAATGTACATATAATAATTAGCATAAAATCTGTACTTATTAAATACAAATAAAAATATGTTGAAAAATATTTTGAGTCAGCAATAGTGTGTAGATTTTAGAATGTTAGTCGAATATAAATATTCATTATAATTAATCATTGGATAAAATTGTATACAAACTTGTATTTTTTTAACTAAACATTAAGTCAAGAATGTTTCCGGAAATGTAATTCAAGGAGGTTCGTAGTTTGATCCAGCAACCATTATAATTATTCTCAAATAATTTTCGGTAAAGAAGACGTGCCATTCATCGTAAAGGATTCTTGATAAAGTACAGCTAAAAGCATTTTAAATTGTATACATTTACATACTGTAGAGTTTAATCAACATAATTAAAAGCATAATAAAATAACTTTGTCAAACTCAAATTATTAAAATCAGCGATACGGAATGTTGGTATTGTTGAAAGGGTTGATCCGTCTTTATTGTGAGGGGGGAGCGCATAATGTACATACAATATTTGTAAATTATAAACAATTAACTCTTTATTAAATTTACATTAATATGTTTCAGAGTAGAGAACTTTGTCTACTGGTTGTGAATACTTAGCAAAACAAATCAAAACCATAATTGCGTAAATTCTTGAATAAGTGACACAAGTCCCTAATTATTAATTACTAAGATAATAAACATTAATTATGCATCCTTATAACCACTGATAATACACATTAATAAATCCCCCGAATCCAACTTAAGTAACAACACGCATACTTTTGTAAAGGAGAATTACTTCCTTCGCACATGACGTATTCTAAAAACAATTTATATAGACACAATTTTCAAGCAATAAAATGTACCTAATGTATATGCACTTCCAAAAAAGTTCAATCCAATAAATTTAAATGTTAGTATATTAAAAAAAAACAAACTTGAATACATTTGTCATGACATTAACTATATACAAACTGCAATATACTTAGAGATGCACTAGGTCTTTTACTTTAAAAACGTCGCGACGCACCGCGCCGTTTGCATGAGAATAGTCGATCTTCCAAATCTTTATCTATTGAGCTAAAAAAATTCTAACTCAATTTTTGTTTGTCGTTCAAACTGGAATTTGGGTACAACTTGAAATGGAAAATTAATTCAAAAATTCAAAAGAATCCTAAAATATATTTAAAATTTTCTAGTGTTTAATGGAGACACTTCTAAGTCCTAACTAATGAATCGATGTGAAAGTCGTTTGAAATGTATTGTATAAAAATCATGTATATAATTATTTTGGTTTAAAAATGGACAAATAATAATTATTATTCAATAAAATTGGAAGTTTAATATTTTTCGGCTTATGGATTTAAAGAAAGTATCTGTTTTCATTTATTTAGCATGGACTCCTAAACTGACCAACGGATTTTTATGAAATTTTCAGGGTAAATATATATTATTTCAGTGATGGTTCCTAAGAAGGTTTGGTACCGATCGAGTGGACCCCTTTCACACACATACCTTTTTACTACTTTTTAGCACTTTGTTTTCTAGTTTACAAATATTTTTAAAGTGTTTGACAGAGAGAACCAAAAATATTGTTTAATAAAGAAATTTAATTTCACATTTTCATTAAAAACATGTTTTTCTTGGGCGTAGCAACGCGCACCGGGTACCACTAGTACAATATATTAGGAATTTCAGGACTCAGGTATTATGTATTTAATTTATAATTTACCAATTGTTTATTTCCGATCCGTTTCGTTCCGTCCAGTCCGATCCGATTCTAAAAGGAACCCACAGTGTCCGCGTTCCGAAACGATAACTGATGTATCGTTTTGTTTATAAAAATAAAAAATAACAATTTCATTATGGATTCTCTAAAATCTATAGATATTAATAATAATGGTTTTTACACATGTTCGAAATGTTTTTAATGTACCGAAAAAAAAATTAAAAATATTATTCCATAACTTTCTTATAATGTTTGTTCTCTAACTTTAAAATATATTTCGTAACTTTTATATGTTTTTTTCTCTACATTATACGTACATTCAATCAAAACAAGCATCTTGTGTTCCGAAAAAGTTAAAATATTTCAAAACCTTCCAATCGGATTAGTTTCGATCCGTCTTTTGAGGTTCGGATTCTGTCCGTTCCATAAATATAATATAGGACTGTCAGAATTTAAACTTATCGAAACGAAATGTGGCAACACTGACACAATTAAAATAAAACTGTTATACAAAGTCATCGATTGCATTTCAATATGAAAATAATATTCACCACTTTCAAGTTTCAACACACTTTTAATTTGTACCATACCCGGTGCAGCGACCAAACAACCCAGCTGTCAAAATAATAATTAACTTTAAGAACACAATTTAGAAAATTAAGTTTACACAATTAGAATTTTATATGTTTTAAATATTTCTCACTTAAAATATTAACGATAACGACTAGCACATAGAACTGATAACATTATGGACGCTATGGAACTTCACAAAAGTATTAAGAACAGCCCAGACACACAGGATTTAAAGTCATCAGATGCGTCCACAGATTGTGAAAAACAATCCAATTGTTACTGGTAATTATAACACTTTTAAAGTCATTAAAACACATTATCTACCGTTATTTCGTTAAAACATTTGCAAGCACATCCATTAAAATTAAACTATTGCACGCAATTTTGTTGCACACCTAATAATTCTAGTGGGAAGGACCGCAACATGAACATTGTGGAACTGCTCTGTGCCACTTGCACCAAATGGTATCACGAGTCCTGCATCGGATATCAACTGGGAAAACTGGTGCCATTTCTAATGAACTATGTTTTCATATGCAAAAATTGTTCACCAACCGGCTTGGAAAGCTTTCGCAAGAATCAGGCTTGTATGTTTGGTCAGACTTGTAGTTGACTGTAACATTTAAATATTTTAAATTGTTAATGTACACAATACTTATGTTTTAAAAGCCATACCTCAAATGTGCATTACCGCCATTGCAAATATGCAGCAGGCCGCTATTAAGGACGGGAGAGTTCAACATCTTTTTAGTAAGGATCGCGAAATAATTCCGTTCATTGATCAGTATTGGGAGGCTATGACTACAATGCCCAGGCGGGTGACTCAGTCATGGTAATTATTTATAGCGAATGTTTATTGTTTACAACAAATACCTAGATGTTGACTTTCTGTTGTTAATTGTTTGTTAGGTATGCCACGGTGCAACGTGCTTTGCACAAAGATACTCAAACGACATTTTTGATGGAAGAAAATTCTGTTGATGGGGCAATGTTTGGTTTAGTCATGTCGGATTTAAATCTAATTAAACCCAATTATGATGCTATGGTAAAAGGTGGGACGTTAAAACTTTCTGAAGATGGATTGGCTCAAGGTTTGTGCAAATGTTTTCATTTTGAGTTTTTGTTTACATTTTTAGCATTCATGCGTTGAATGAAAAATCAATGGTAGGTAGGTATTTAGTTTTAAAGTTAAATTAAACGGGAACTTCTGGTTACTTATTGTTATTTAATGTGTTTTAATTAAAGAACAAACTTTAATTACGGATCACATTAATGTTGCATTTCTCAACTTTTTATATACTTTTCAAGACATTGTTTATTTTAAAATCACAATCATTATGTTTATTTGTTTTAGTTTTTCCTTGTAATAAACTAAATTGATAGAAATTAGTAAGGAATAACGAATTCATATTCAAAATACATACCTCCATAACTATATTTACTATATTTTTCAAAATACATATGTAGTTACATGTTATGAGTATGGCCTTATCGATACCTAATAGAGTTTTTTTTCTTTTTACTCATAATATTTCAATCTAACTGCAAGCCTCAAACAATTATGCCCTTTTAATTATACCAAATAATTTTAAAGGTTCAAAAATATTTTTTTAAAACGAAAAAACTATTGTTTTTAATTGTAATCACTTTTTGTTCGAATTAATTTCAATTGAATTGTAGGTATGTAATTAAAACCAATGCATGGCTTTTCTTTAACTAAACTCTGAAGTGTCTCAGCTGCTTGTCACGTACACCAAGCAAATCTAATTGCCCATTGCTTTTGAGAGAAATTCGTAATTAAATTCAGTAGTACAGAGTACAGACCTTGTATATGTGTACTTGCAATATTTAAATGTGTTGCGAAATTTATAGTTGTGTATGTTTTAATATAAAATGCTAAATACTCCGCTGTGGCCTGTGTGAGAGCCTAATGGAAAATATGTTGTACTCTTCGTGAAACGTTATAAATTGATGTGTAAGAGCGAGCTAAATTGATTGAAATTTTTATAAGCTCGGATTTGTCCTTGAACTACATAATATTATATTGCTTGTAGGCTGTAGCATATTACGGGTATATTATAATTACCGTTTACTAACCACACATTTTATCTAAAATATTCAAATTTATTCTTATTTATTCATTATAAAATGAACTTAACAGTCGCATATGTTAATACTTTTCTACAGATGTTAATGATGGTTATCTAATCATTTTCTGGTTTTATCTATTTAATTATGTTGTCAACCCTCAGTTATTGTATATTTACCTTAAGATTATCCAACATGTTTTTAAATATTGTTATCTTAATACTTTATGTTTGTGACAACATAATTTTACCTTTTTACACGCAACGGAAGATATTGGTCACGTATTTTTCAAACTCATTAATAGTTTTTAACTTATTTTTTTTATGTAAAACGATATTAACATATGTTGAGATACACATGTACTCAATTATGTTCTATATCGGAACAATTTTAAGATACAATGTATTTGGTTTGAAAATAAAATTCACAATGTCTGTAAATTTCTAAAGTGCAATAAAGGAATTTCATATTCAGTGTACAGAAACCACAGTGTTATTCAAATGCCAAACACAAATTAAGATAAAAATTGATTTTATCCAAAAAAATGTGCTAAAAATATAATTAAACGAAACAATTTAAAAAGAAAACACTCGCAACGAAGAAAACTCTATCTTTTTTTATCACCCACTTTATTGCAAAATGCATTTTTACTGCAACCATGTGAACAATTAAAAAGAAACATGTATGTATATTTATAATGTCGACTCTTTTACTCCAAAAGATTGGCGATTTGAGATCAATAAATTCAAAAAGAAAATTCATTTTATGTAGCTACACACAAATTGCATTATTGCAATGCGAATTCTTACTGATTTCTAGGTACATCCTATCAATGCGGTAAAATTTTTACTGTTTATTTTAATTGACTAACAAACCAATTATTTTATCTTTTTCAATAATTAGATTTTTTTTAAGAAATAACTTATTCCGTTAAAATATTTTAGACATTCGAAATAAATTGAATGTGATTGCTCCAGAACTATTCCTAAATTGTTGTAGTTAAACCACATATTTTGTTAATAATAATTAGAATATCACACAATGCAAAATACTCCATTTTAATGTCTTTGTCTATTTTGTAAAATACTATTTTTGTGACATCATTGCGCGTATACTTAGCAACCGACAAGCGCACAAGATAAATAATATTTAATTGTAAAATGGCATTCAACTTCATGCACACAAGTGCAAATGCGACAAATTTAAATTTCATAATTTTTATATTTTTTTTGAGAATTTTTATAGAGTTAATTGTTAAATATTTTCGGCATTCATAAGACAATGTGGGGTCAATAGTGATCAATATAATTTTATAATGAAAGATGACTTAGTAGTAATTTGTAATCTTAAAATGAAAGATGACTTAGTAGTAATTTGTAGTATGTATTTTTAAATTAATATTTCTTTTAAAATTATATATTTTTAATCCTATAAAATTAACATCTGTTGAAATTTCGTCGTAAAAAAATTTAAGTTTTATGTTGTGTCGAAATAAGTAGTTGTGTAGTCAACTAAAAAGTTATTTGTTGGTTTTTTGAAATTGTCTTTAAGGAAACCTTGATTTGTATAGGCAATATACACTTTAAAACACAATGAAAACTTGTTGATGTATGTTCCTATTAAATAATTTTTTGTTTTTAGTTTGGTTTTTGATAATACAACTTTAGTTTGATTAGTTCATATTTTTTAAGGGCGAATAAAGTCGTTAATGTAATATTCTTATTTTCATCCACTTTCACCTCCATTTATAGTTTCACTCATTGGCCCCAGGAAAAAATCACACATAATACAATATAGTTTAAAATTTCCTTATTGTTTACGAAAGCTTTGTGTCCTCCTAGGGAAATAGAAATTTAAAAAAAACAAACAATATAAAAAAAGTTTTGCATCTGTGTCGATGTAGCGAGTTGCGACGTACATTAATCTACAAACATACACAATAATGAATTCCAACCGCTCTATTCTCATACATTATTTCGCACTCTTCATTCACTTGTATAATGTCTGCCCAAAACATATATAGTAGCCTAGCTTACGCTGTTAAAAACTCGCGTTGCATATGTGTACATGTGTAACATTGAGGTTTCATGCATGTGTGCACTCGTATATGTATAAAATAACAATAATATTATAATATTGTCGTTGGGTCGCGATACCATGGCAGATAATTGAAATAGAAATAATTTTATTTATCAGCTGCACTCCCGTCAACGCACTTCTAAAATCTAAACCGCCTTTCAATACATTTAATTTAAAACCCTCAAGATAAAGAAAAAAAACGCCATAAAATAGGAAATAATAAATTTCTGGAAATTGTTTTAATCGCCGATTAAATTAAATTAATGTGTGACCGGTGTTTGTGTGCGCGTTTTGTGTGTGTACAAATTTTGCAAATTTTACAACCCCACCACACTACGTAAATAAAATAAGCGAGAATAAAAACGCGAAATTGCCTGTAAAATATACGCGGCGGCTATCGCGTATAATTTTCCCACATATCACTTGCTCACCGTGTGTTGTGTGTTGAGTGTACCCTAATTTTGGCGTACTTACAAGTTACAGTTGCACTCTACGTCGCGAGGACATTTATTTTGTCACACGTCTTGGAACTTTTTTCTTCCATTCATTTTTTTTGTTGTATTTATTATTGATTTGCAAACGGGTTTTTCGCTGTACATACTCCTGTAAGTGCAGAAGGGGACGTTTAATTGCGCAAATATCCCCATTTATAACTGCACATAACCATGTCCCACACCAACATGGAGCTGGAATGTGTGTATTTTTAACAATCTTCCTTTATGTGCTAAATTTTATTTAATAGTTATAACCGTGATCCATTTTCGTTCCATCAGCAAACAACAACTCAAAAGCGGGAAGACAAGCCAAACGAAAATTGGCCAACGATGCTGGTCCTACCAATAAAAAAGGTCGTCCCAGCAATGATGTCACAGCTAACGTAAAGCTTCCGGCCCATGGTTACCCACTGGAGCATCCATTCAACAAAGATGGCTACCGATACATTTTGGCTGAACCTGATCCGCATGCACCATTTCGTCAGGAGTTCGATGAGAGTGCCGATTGGGCTGGCAAGCCAATTCCTGGCTGGTTGTACAGAACATTGTCGCCCAATGCTGTTTTGTTGGCATTGCACGATCGTGCACCACAGTTAAAAATATCTGAAGATCGTTTAGAGGTCACTGGAGAAAAGGGATACTGCATGGTTCGAGCTACACATTGTAAGTACAATTAATTTTTTTAGTTCTGTTTCTTTTTTTCTCACACTCTTTTATTTCCACAAAAAATAGCTGTTGTAAAAGGCGCCTGGTATTATGAGGCAACCATTGAAGAGATGCCTGAAGGCGGTGCCACACGCATCGGGTGGGGCCAAGAATATGCCAATCTGCAAGCGCCCCTTGGATACGATAAATTCGGATACTCATGGCGGTCACGTAAAGGTACGCGTTTTCATGAATCGCATGGAAAATCATACAGTCCTGGCTACGGCGAGGGAGATACTGTTGGATTTTTGATTGTGTTGCCAGAAGAGGAGGGTGTCGATTATTTGCCAAACACATACAAAGATAGGGTGAATTTTGCTACATTTAAGTAAATCATTTAAATTGATAACGAAACAAGATTCTTATTTGAAATTGCAGCCACTTGTAAAATTTAAAAGTCACTTGTATTACGAGGAGAAGGATCGCATTAACGAGGCCCTGAAAACAATGAAACCATCTAACGGAGGCAAAATTATGTTCTTCAAGAATGGTGAATGTCAGGGTGAAGCATTTGTTGACATCAATTCTGGGAGTTATTTTCCAGCACTTTCCATTCATAAGGGCGTCACAGTGAGCCTCAATTTTGGACCTAACCTAAAACACCCAGAAGTTTTGTCGAAGTTCAATTGCAGAGCGGTATTTTATTTACTAATATGAAAATGTGTTATATTTTAAATTACATTTAATTTTTGTTATCAGATGAATGATCGTGTTGAGGACCTAATCTGTGAGCAGACAATATCTGATATGATGTACTTCACAGATAATGACGGCAAATTGAGATTAGACACATTTGTCTTGTAAAACTAATTAATATATTCCTTAAAAATAAGATTTCTTTAAAATTAACAGTTTTGTTTTATTTTAGAGTTAATTGTTACATTTATTTATTTGCTAAAATTATATAATCTAGGTAATCGGGAATTATCTGTACAACTACTATTACTATTACTTTCCAAAACCTCCACGGCAGTTAGGACTTGCTTCCACTTTATAGGATTCATTCCACTGATCTGGAGTTTTGGCTTCAATTGATAGGGCGTGAACAAATTGTCCTCCTAAAGATGTTTTAACCGTTTCATTTACTAAACGATGCCGCTAAAAGATAAGATAAGTATTATGTATCGACAAATATGTTTTAAGCAAACTAATTCAACTCTGTGAAAGAAAAACTAAGCACGAAATTATTGCTCTATGTTTATTAAAGACAAATAGTGGGCGCCAATAATAAAATGTACCTTTATAAGAGGAAGTCCTTGGAATTTTTCAGAAACAACTAAAACCTTAAAGTGTGTCTCAGCTCCTTTGGGAACATTGTGCATATAAGATTCGTTTATGACTTCCAAGTGGATTGGTGCCATGTCAGCGTTGATTCCAGTTCGTATAGCCAATTCAATTGGAGCAGGAACACTCATTGTTGATAATAAACGAAAAGATTGGGGACCTTAAAATATGATAAAGTTTAAAACTAGGTTACATTTTAGAAGCCTCCGGTTTAATAAGTCTTATGCATTGTCATTGAATATGGATCCAGACATTATCTGTACTGACCTAATTTGTTATTAATATGCTTGATAAACATACCCAATTTAATTTTTTTTAAAGGAAGTAAATATTAAATAATTAAAAATGTTATTTTTATGTACGTGAAATTATGAAGTTTACTTTAAAAAATTTATAATTATATAGTGGGAGCGCTTTAGAATGTATATATAACTGTTATAACAGTTTTTAAAATTTTGACGTTTTATGCGCGAACGTACTGATATATATATATGCACTATATTTCTTGTAAACAAAACGCAAAAATTTTAATTGCAATAATTTAATGCAGAATAAAAAAAAGGTAGGCTACAAATTTGTCTTATATGTATTTCTTAAACTTTTATTAAATCCTTAATTCCAAAAAACAGATTTCAAAGGTAAAAAATCTATGAACTGGAATACATAATGGCTGATAACTCCACATTTGACTCGGACGACATTCATGATTTATTCCTATCGGGATCAGCCACAAGCATTGGAAGAAGCAGCATTGGGTCAATACCATGGGCAGAAGATGCGGTCAAACAAAATCAATTAGAATGGGAACGAGTAGAACGAGCATTTTACGGAGAAGAATCCTTGACTTTAGAAGAAACTAAACTGGAAAAAGAAATTTTGGAATGGGTGACTAAATTCCCACATCTTAGAATTATTGGAAAATCATTGCATCCAGGGAATTTAGATCACAACAACCAATTGATTCCAATTATGGACAATTTACAATTGGATTCGAAAAGTGCTAGAAATCCCAACAACCAGCAGGAATCTGTTTTAAATCAGTTTTCTTTTAACAATAATAGAAAAGAATCGTTTGAACAAAACAAAGGGAACAAATCATCTCAATTAATGCCACCCGGTGGAGCCATCAGAAATAAATGCTCATACTTTTTCCCGAAGGAAGTGTTACTTATAAGAGATTCTTCAGCACAACGGAACAATGATTCCAGCATTTTTAGTAACATATCTGGACCGTATTCTTCTCGCTTTCCACTGGAACGATGTCTTCGAATTACATCTGGTCAACTGTTAAGTCGGAGGCACTATGACGAGCGAATATCTGACAGTATTAAACCAAAAGCACCGAAGACCGCCACTGTGTTAAACAATTCGAGGCACAGCACACACGATCTGAATATTCACTTGGAGTCGACATTCAGTCCAAGATCATTGCCACCAATTATAACTTTAAATCGAGCACCAACAGAAATTAAAACGCACAGGGAGCGAAAGGTGATAAGAAGTTCATTGACACTTCCCTCCATTAATGTGGCAGATGATCACTTTCAGAATGAAGTGGTTGGACGAGCCATTTCTGCTCTATATCCTAAAAAAAGGGAGTTTTAATACAATTAACTTTCCTTAAGTAATCGATGTGATATTATATTTAATATTTATTATAGTTTGGAAACAACAATAAAGATGCAATTAAGCATAACGTAAATGAATATGAATCTAATCTTATATTTTAATCACATTTCATTAATGTACCGTTTTTAAAATCAATTTAGTTGCTTGTGCAAAATCAAATCAGCTGATAAATGATAATTACAATAAAAACATAACTCCTAACCAAATTCACATAACCTCAACCAATTGATGTGCTTGTAAAAGCCACGCCAATTTGCCGCTCTCCAATTGGCATCGTATTTAGGAGCAAATTAAATTTTATTTAGAACATTTGACTGCATTGTGGGCTGGTGTCTGTTCAAAGGTTGTGAAAACAGATCCGGTTGTGTTAGAAGTGTTCTCTTTTCAGAGAAAAATCATCTGTTCCACATTATCACCCCATCCATAACACATCCAAGCAAAGTGTAAGTGTGGAGCGAATTTGTATTACATAACTTGGAAACTCTTTAATCAACGCAACATTATTACTGATTACAGAGAACTTGACTGCAATTGAATTTCAAAACAGATCTTCCAGCTCAGTACAACGTGACGTCCAGCTGGAGAAGTATCCCCTGTGCTGTCTGTGGCATAAATGCAACGTAAATGCTTGTATTATGTGTTCTTTATCAACTTAAATAATTGCTTTGTTGCTTGTTTTACAAACCGACGGACATTTGGTCACAACTTCCATAGTTATCTCACTTGTTTTACGTATTAGTTTTATTTTAAAATTCTTGTATCCGAATCGAAAATTTGCTTAAAAATATGTCCATTCATTGGCTGCCGAAGAGTCGCATTGGATTAACAAAGTCCAAATTCACCTCGATACCACGTCCACCATCCGCCTGTAAAAGTACCTCATCTTCTAGTGGCGGCAATAGTGGTTTCACATCATCACGCAGCAATCGAACACACCGCAGCAGTTTTGGTGGTGGTGGTCATGCCAAAGATGGCGCCAACAACAGTGAAAAATCAAACAGTGGATGGTTCAGCTGGCGGAGTGTAATATTTCGTTGGACCCCCATTGGGTTTTGTCTCATAGCCGTGTCCCAGTGGAACTTGCATAACCACCGTTGTGACAAATTGGGATTACCGCGGACTGCCACACAATGGCAGACCAGCATGTACTGTTCGCTACCGCTGAGACTAATAAGTCGATGCTGGGGTTTTGTAGCCGGTTGCCAAATACCAACCTCGTTGCGTCCCATTATATTTGGTGCATACTCGAACACATTTGGAGTGGACATTGAAGAGGCTGAATGTTCAGACTTTAAAAATTATCGCAGTATGTCGGAGTTTTTTACACGATCCCTCAGAGATGATGCACGACAAATTGATCATAAGAGTTGCTTGGTATCACCGGCGGATGGTCGCATACTGCACTTTGGTTTGGCCGACAATGAACGTATTGAGCAGGTGAAAGGAGTAACATACAGTTTGGAATCCTTTTTAGGTAGTAAATGTGAGACCGCGGAGAATAGTTCCTTCAGTCAAAGTATTATGTTGAAGCCCAACGATGAAACACAACTCTATCAGTGTGTTGTTTACTTGGCACCTGGTGATTATCATCGTTTCCATTCACCGGCAAATTGGCAACCACAGTTAAGGCGTCACATTTCCGGTGAGCTGTTGTCAGTAAGTCCTCGCATCGCTAAATGGGTGCCCGGATTGTTTTGTTTAAATGAGCGAGCTTTGTATGTGGGCAGTTGGGAGCATGGATTCTTTAGTTTTGCGGCTGTTGGTGCCACCAATGTGGGCTCGGTGGAGATGTTTATCGATGAGGAGTTGCGCACAAATCGATGGCACGGTGTTGAGATGGGTGCTCATAAGAAGGTGTCCAAATGTGAGGAGTTGTCGATGCCCAAGGATATGAAGTTGTCGAAAGGTCAGCTGTTGGGCCAGTTCAATATGGGCAGTACGATTGTGTTGGTGTTTGAGGCGCCGAAAAACTTTGAGTTCTCGTTGGAGCCGGGTCAGAAGATTAAGGTGGGACAACGCATCGGATGCGTTGGTGGATTAAAGAAGGAAGCTAATAGCTAGCCGAAGTTTAATTAGCTAATTTTAAATAAAGTGTTACATTAACTATATAAAATAATTGATTGTATTATAAAACTGTTTTTTTTTTATTTTGTTTCACCGTTCATCGAGAGCTTGTTTTTATCATTATCGTTTGTTGTTGTTATGAACTCTTTCGATTAGTCACTAGAGCATGGAATGAGACAAATCCGGGATTAACTTTTAAGTGAATGCGTTTTGCTGGAACTTGGTTGATAGCCTTATCAGCTACCACCAGCATCAAAAAGCAATGACCTCCCGGGAATGCTGTAGATGTGTCAAGTTCATTGACAACAGCTGTTGCCTGTACGTGTTAAGTGTTAACATTTAATATGAATTCTACAATAAGTACTAATTGGAATTGTTGAACTCGTACGATTCATTCAAAAAGTCACACAATGTCGTATCACTTTAGAATCATCATAACGCCTTACATAGGCACTTTGAATTAAACTATAGGGACTTTATGTAACGAAATTTTAGTTAAAAGTAATATCGAAATTGCTTTCTAACAATTTATTGTTTGCAAAATATAAAATATACATTGAAAACTCAAAACCGTTAAATTAAGCTTTCTTTTAATTAATTTATTAATTTGTTCGAAAAAAAGGACAAATAGTTTTTGGGCAATAAAGGCAAATTCATCAAAATCGCTTTTTAGGTTACAAAAAAATATATTTTTAAAATTTATTTATCTTGATACATTTCTTTATAATTATATTAAAAATTAACTTTAAATTGCTTTTACAATAAATTCCTCTATATGTTATAAAAAATCAAAGAAAATTTTCGCATCATTCCTAAAAGTTAAGATTGGAATGAATTTAAAACGCCTAAAATTTAATTCCAAACAATTGACTCTATCCAATCCAAATACGAAGCAACCCTTGTATAAATGCCAGGAGCCTTGGAAGCAGCGCAAAATTTGCCAAATGAAGTAACACCGACTACATGATAACTGCAAGTGCCGTCCGTACTTACGATTTGTATTGGACCACCAGAATCTCCCTAAATTAAAAGAAAACACATTTTCACAATATAGAACAGATAGTGTTTTAAATCAGCAAAATTATAATAAATGATAATCTACCTGACAAGTGTCACGACCACCTTTCAAAGTACCAGCGCAAATCTGATTTTGAGTTATTCCTTTATCAAGTTTCCTTAATCCTTTGTAAAATTGATTACAATCATGGGGCCTCACAACGTTCAATGAGACTTTTAGCAAATTTGGTGAAGATTCACCCATGAATTCGGTTTGACCCCAACCTGTCGCCAGAACTGATTCAATTTCAGCACCGTTTGTACCTTGCCACAAACAAGCTGGACGTACGGATTCTGTGAACCTAAACATTTGAAAGTAACAAAAAATGTAAGATTACTGAAGTCAATTCAGAACAGACTTGGAAACTTACACCACTCTTCGCTTTAATCGAATTACAGCTATGTCATGGTAATATTTGTTGTCCGTGTGATCTGGATGTTTGAAAATCTCTTCAATCTCATAATCATTTGGGTGGTGCGGTTGAGTTGTTGTTTGATTGAGATTTGATACACCAAGACGCACCAGTACAGGTGAGGAACTGTAAGAAAACGAATTTAAGTTGATGAATTAAGTTAATGATTAATTGTTATCATTTAAAGATACCTTGATGGTGCACAGTGGGCTGCAGTCAAAATGAAATAAGCACTGATTAATGTTCCACCACAATTCCAGGATATTGTTTGGTCATCCTTAAGCCATCCTAGTGCAGCCTGAAAATCATATAAAAGGACATCAAAATAATGAATTACAAAATGTAAACTATATGTTTTAAGAAAATAATTTTCTCACCATATGAGGGAATTCCCCAGGAGTGGCGTCCTCACCACCAACAATTAACGATGTGGAATCCGGTTTACAATTGGGAACTTCCATTTTGTGTACAGCTGGCTTACCGATTAATGACAAATGCTTAATAGTATGCGACATCAATTTGTTGTACTCCTCGCATTCTGAATTTTAATAAACATCAGGTAGTTAATAGGGCATAAAAAAAAATGCATATGAACCTAAATTAGTACACTACAACAAAAACATTTTGCCGGGTTTTCCCGTGCGTTCCCATATCGGAATTTCCCTACTTACTTATGGCACTAATTCGTCGTAGCATGGAACGTTCATGAATACGATTAGTAACTGCATCTGTCTGAAGTTCTGGCAAGTTCTTTGTGATTTCAGCCACCACATCGTTATCTTTCATCACATGCGCCTGGACGATGTCAACAACAAAATTTAAACGCGGTTGCAATCGAGGACAACAAATGAGTGGCTCATGCACATTGTACGAGCAAATCTCTGGAATAACTCCTTTAAGTCGCAGCATCTGAAATGCTTCAGGGCAGTCTCGACTCAGTGTACAAATTCCAGCTGCGTTCGTGTATTGATGCTGACAATCATCACCCTCGCCTAATATGTTGTCATCTTGATCAATGAATTTTATTGCAGCCGGCTCATTTGTGTTGTAAATGACATGGCTGAAGCGTCGGATTGTCACTTCGTTGGGTTTTAAAGATTTACTCCATTGCAACGGAAACTGTGGTGGTTTGTTGTTGTTGTTGATATTATTGCGTACAAATACTGGGGATGCTAAAAGTGGGCCACGAAATGAAAACTGTATTGCAGGACGATGATTTGCAGGAGCTGATCGAAATGGACGTACTGAAATTAAAAAATTAAATTACGTTTAAGTTTCTTTTTGTATTCGATTATCTTTTATTTTAATTTTTACCGTATTGACCGAAAGTGATTGTGAAGCACAAAAGTATAGCAATAAAAGTTGAACAAATCATTTTTTATTATTAAATATCGGTACTAAAAAAAAATTTAATTCTTTGCGATTTAACGGTTATGGGCAAAAAAAAATTTGGTTTTAAGAGGTATCTTGTTTAAGCGTAAACATTCAACTGCCCTCCACTGAATGCACCAGCAGACTGTGCACTTGTGAAATGTTTGTCCGAAAAAGGCGCTACAAGAGCAGGCAGGATTATAAAAACACCTGTCTGCTGGTATTACCCAGGACATTACCTGGAATTTTAAAAACGTGTTTGTTTTCACGGTTTAGTACCTGTTTCAACATTAATGGATTTCAGTTATTAGCCATTCGTAAGAAAACAATTATTTGCAAAGCAGTAAAATAATTTGTTGTAATTAAGTAAACATTTTATTTAATGTTAAATTATATCGTAAATCGTAATTATAACAAATATTTTTGGCTATTTATTTAAATTTAAAATTTAGCGGCAAAATTGTGGTGAATTTTAAAATAATTGTGTATAACAGTTATTGAAAAAATTATTGATACTGCTCGTAGTTGACATTTGACATAACAGCGACAACCCGCTTCGAGCTAATCGAAATTTGAGACGTGAGACGAGTGTCAACTGTCAAGTTGCATCCTGCGGGTCGCATATTGAGCATAAACTTTTTCATTCACAAAGGCATCAAAACAATAAAAATAGGAGTATAACAAATTTTCATATCCGAAATATACTTCAAGGTAAGGCTTAAATAATCATAAGTAAGTCCATTATTCTTTAAAATTATTCTTTTAGATGACGTCAGTGCAAGAACGCCACCAAATTAAAAGCGTTTTACTTGACAAGTGGACATTGCGGGAACAACTATGTCTAGCCACAGCCGTACACAACACCGGCGAAAACTGGGTATCTGTGAAGCGTTCCCTCATGATAATGTGCGGCGAAAGCCGACCCAACGATTGGTTCACCCAGAAATCATGCGCCGCTCAATACGCAGTACTTCTAAGAAATATGGACTCTCCCAAGCGCAAGAAACGCACCACAATCGACGCCGGATCAACAGCACCGAACGAGTCAAGTGGTCAATCCCTTGTTCGCTTACTCACACATGAACGCCTCATTGAACTGGATCGCGATCTACAAAATGATCAACTTGAGTATCAACGTCACAAAGCAGACATTGCGAGAATGGAGAAATGTGACAATTTAAATGAGTTGCAAGACATGTATATGGAAACGTTAAAGGAAAAGAAATTGCGGGACGATGAAGAGTTGGCATATGAGCAGAGTCTTCGGGATCGTGAAAAACGCAAACAAGAACATGAACAACAAATGCGTCATCAGATGATGTTGAATCAGCAGGCACAAGCTCAGTCCACATCTTTTACCAGTCTGCCAACAACACCGCCAAAATTTGACACCGTAGAAGTCAGTGGTGGTTGTGTTGGTAGTGTTGTGGAAGAAGATGCGCCTATTGCTGTCACTGCCCCTGTCAGTCAGGGCACTTCACCGCTATTGACTTCACTTCTTAAATCTCCAGTCGCTGTCTCAAATCCAACAACCATTGCATCAATTCAACAACAAATTGCCACTGGCGGTGGTGGAACCAATTCTCCCACGTTGTCCACTTTGTTAACACAAAATGTTGCACAAGCACTGGATGCACATCTTAATGCTGCTGAGACAATGCAGTCAAACCATCCTCTACTGTCTCAACCAATGTGTGCTGTGGCACCGGCAGATCATGTAAAACCAACACCACCACCTCCATCACAGACGGCGCCCACATTGTCAATGCTGTTGGAAAATCGAGGTGCTTTAAAGTCACAACAGCAGGAGCCACCAACTATGGATGATATTGAAAAATTTGCAACAAATTCTGCTGTTGTGAACAGTATTATTGGCGTTGCAACTCATAGCCACTTGAATGTGATGGACACTGATATGGATGCAATGCCCACCAAAGATGAGGAACAACAATTGATGGAAGTGTTAGGAAGCTTTATTCCGGAAAATATTGATGAATTGGCTGGCATTCTTACGGAAAATAATGAAATTATGTTGGCACCAGAACTGCTGGAGGAAGAGGGTATGCTGGAGAATGTGGCCGCACTTATAAATGAACATGGTGATGCGTTAAAGGCAGCACAACAGGAAAAAGCTATGAAGGAGGCGGCAAATCAGTTGGAAAATATTTCCAATTGTGTTGTACAAAAAATTGGACAATCCGGTGATATTGTTTCAGCTACTGTAAGTGATGTCATTTTGGGAAATATTGATACAATGTTGGAGATGGCTAGTCAAAACAACCAAAACGTGAAACAACATGCATTTGAGGTTCCCATTCAAAATTTTGCACAGGAGATTATTGAAATTGTTGAAGATGCTTCACAGGGAAATAACGAGCATGAGGATGAGGTCCAAAAAGTTGACCAAAATGTCGACAATCAGCCTAATGAAAAACAAACAATTGTTGAAAATGTTGTTACTCCATTACCAGTTGTGGTTGCTTCTGGAATCAAGGCGTCTTTGGTTGAAAAAATAAGACGGTCAATCGGAAACGAAGAGTCATCTGATAGCAATGATGACAAGAGTCTCGAGTGTTTAAAGCGTGAAATGAAGACACAAAAAGAGTTAACAGTAATCGAGATTGAGGCAACTGATCCACTACCAGATGACCAAGTCATACCAGTTAAGGCAACTGAAGAAACTCCAGATGCTTCATCGGAGAAAATAATAAAAAAAGAAGGTGAGAAGCAATCGGTTTTAGAGGAAGAAAAACCCAAGGCAACTGTTTCCGCCGATACTTCGAAGAAAGTCGATGATAACATTATAAAAATTAAGAATTTATTGCAACAGGAAAATATTCCTACAACATTAAAAGAAAATGCATCGATTTTGGATCGTCCAATAAAACTGGAACCACAAGATGTTTATGAAATTTCTGAAGAACAAAAAGATGTCGATGATGGGGATACTATTTATAAAACCGTTGAAGAAGAAATCATCACAAAGAATAAACCAATTAATAAAAAGCCAGAAGTATTACAAAAAGAATCAGTACCATTTGAAGCAGTTCCATCTAAATCACCAGAAATTTTTAGCAAACCTCTGACAAAGGAAGAACCTCTTTCTGATAGTGTGGTCATTAAAGAAGAAATTAAATCACCCCCAACTAAGGATATCACCATAACGATAAACAAAGGTGATCCAAAAGAAGTGGCAACAGTGAAAGCTGCACAGCAACAATCACGCTCTCGATCAACAGCAGCCAATGCAGAAAAGCAATCTCGCAAACTCTCCGTTGATGAATACGATGTTCTCCAATGTGCGAAGATATTAAAGTTAGATGAGACACCTTCACCTGAGATTGTCCCAAATGTGGTTGCAGTTCTTGACATTGACACTGAGGACATCGCCACTTCAGCCGTTGAGCCAGTTAAAGAAGAAAAAGTGACAAATAAATCAAAACGCGAATTATCACGAAAGAAAATTGAAACACCCGATCGAAAAAGTGCGGATTCCTGTCAATCCACTGAGGATTTAAAACACGCAACCTCAGCTCTATTAACAACAACCCGAAGTCGACTGAAGGATCGTGAGCGTTCGGAAAGTCCATACATTGACGAGGATATGGGCACAACGCCACGAACTCGGCGACGCTACTCATCCACACCGGTAATTGATTCCATACCCAATTCACCGGCGTCCGTCACCAGTGATGATCGTGACTACAAGGCGTGGAAAAAAACTATACTTATGGCGTACAGTCGTATTGGTACCAACAAATACGCCTCACCATTTCAGCGTCCCATTTCCGAAGATCATGTGCCCGGTTACAAGAAAATTGTGAAACGTCCCATGGATTTGCAGACGATCAAGCGCAATATTGAGAATGGAACAATTCGCACGACAAGTGATTTTCAACGGGACGTCATGCTGATGTGTAGCAATGCAATGATGTTCAATAAGCGTGACAGTCACTTCTACAGTATGGGAAAGGAGTTGCTGACGGAGAGTGTTAGCATCATTGATACTGTTATGGACAGTTGGAAGAAAGAGAATGAAAAGGTTTCCAATCCGGCGGTGATGATCACTAAGGTGCGAGGACGCAAGAGTCAGCGTCATATGCCGTCGTAAAATGTATTTTCATTTTTATTTCAAACAAATAAATTTTTCGTGAAAGTAAAAATTATATATTTTTTTCGAGCATTTGTGTTGTACGTTCCAGATTTCTTCTTGTTTTACCCGTTCATGGCTTAGGTCTGAAAAGTCTTTTCTGAAACAAATAAATAAAATTCACTTCTAAAAATTAATTTAAATATATTTAACAAACTGCTTATTAGGAGTTCTAATAGTCTCTATTAGGTTTTAATATTTTAACATAACATGTGGTTTTTGGTAAACTTTTGAATGGCCAGTAGAATCTTTTTAATTATTATTTAAATGAAAATGCTTCTTCCATGCTTTTGGATGCAAATTTCCACCACGGCATAAACGTACAGCAAACGCCGATTCATAGCGTCAAAGTGCTCTCTCGTGAGTACGGGCTTCAATTCATCCCATGCTGTCATTTCCTCAAGAATTTTACTTAAATTTCCTCCGGAGAAGATCAGCAATCGTTCCCAGGTACTACGTCTCATACTGTTGAAATACAATTTAAAATACTCCAATTAAATTCATAATAATTAGAAATTATTTTTCTACTCACATGCAACACTGATAAAGTGGCGCCAAAATATCAATAAAATCTACACGTGGATTTCCAAATCCTTTTCCATTATCAATCAGAATGACACGCTCATTTCGTGTTTCGTAATGGTGTCGATCACCGTTTTGTGTAATGAAATCAAATATGGCAGTGTCAATTAAGTCCAAAAGGCGTATTTTGGGTATCTCTTTTTTCAATGGACTGTTTTAAATTTTTTTTTTTATTAAATTGTGTCAATAAATAAAAAGTTTAGTAGTATTTATAATTTACGTGCAATAATCCATATCAGTCTCCCATTGCGTCTTTTTGTTTGATTTGTAAGACCTTTGCCAAGGAGAGCGTTGTTTAACAAGACTTCCTGGAACCACCATAAGAAGAACACCTTCTAGCATTCCATTTTCATCATCACAGACAGTTTCAGTGGGTTTACAGTACATGCATTTACCGTACAGGCAAACTTTGGTTGTATTTGCTGTGAAATAATCATGCGAGTACCAATAAGAGTTGAAATAATTATAAATTTTCCCTTACGATTAATAGTCATTGTCTCCCGCAATTCGTCGTCAGCTATCCGATAGACTTCCTGCAAATTGATTTTTCGACCAACCGCAATCGGGGTCCATCGCAGGTTAAGTGCAGCGCCCAAATAAAATGCCAATATCTCAGAGTTGTGACGATCCTTTCCCGCATATACGGCACCGTCAAATGTGCGATTTCTAGCGTACCACTTTGGTTTAAACAGCACCTTAAGTTTTCCGGACAATTGCAAAAGCAATTTGAGTTGTGTTCCTCGTGGAAAATTGTACGCATTCAGTAGTGGCTCAGTTCGGAGGGCTTTTAAGAGTGCACCCAATGAAGCATCAGGATATGGGTAAACTTCATTGTCGTTGGGCCACTTCAATCGGATTTTATTCATTATAATTTTTAAGTTGAATATTTTGAGTTAACTCACCGATTTGGCTTGGATCCACAGTTGGCTGGCATTAGTGTAGCTCGCCGGTTGAAATGTCTTAACAAGCTGTCGACGAATGCCATAGTATCGAGGATTTTTATTCACATATGAAGGCTTCAGTTGGTGTACTTCCTCCTTTATCAGCGTGGTCAATGATTTCTCAATAGTTTTAACGGATGGTGATGGATTGGCGAGCTTTTCCCTCACCGCATTGTCATTTACAAATCTGGTTATGAGATAGAAATTTATGCCATAGATCAACACAAGGATTGCACATAGTAGCAAAAATATCGACCAACGTTTGGACATTAGGGATTAATTGGGCAAGAAACGAACAAGCACGATGGGAATTGGGGAGAAACTCGTTCTGTGATTCATTCTTTGATGAAAGATCCAGGATGTGAGGTTCTACACGTATTGTTTTATTAAGTTGGATTTTAATCTCATATCATTTTTAGCACAAATGTGGCACAATTAAATTGATCCTAATTTTAGAATTTAAACATAGGGGCTAAAATTGTTTATACTTTGTGCGCCAATCGCGCGGTTTGGCAATTTTACACAAATGTCATTTTTAACTATTTATATATTACGTATTTTATCGCAAGTTTTATCCAAATTGAATACTTAAGCGCTTAAGTACATACTTAAGCTATGTAATATTTATACAATTGCAGATGGGCCGTTTAAGTACAATATAAATTTATTCGTTTAAGCTCGCGTTAAAATAAAATCTTGACATTTCTAAAATATCATGACAACTAATTTTAGATTTAAAGTTAAAAAGGTAGCACGTTTTATCTTGGAGACGCAACAACACACAAACTTAAGATATTTTTTTGATTTTGAAGGGGAGGTAATATCAGTTATTGCGAGTACCATAGGTAATGATCAGCAAAGTTTATCTTGGTAAGATTTCAAATAAACTGTGAGACATGAAAAAAAAATTCTTTTGAATATTCTTGCATGACCTTGATAAATATCACATTTTTGATACTCGTTTAAAAAACTGCTTTCAATTGCTTGCGACATTGTTAAATAATAACACAACTAAATAAATGTTTGATATAATTATATTGTTGTTTATTCGCATTGTACAAAAATTATTTATTAATCTAATTTACAATAATATTGGAGTCTATATGTTGGTATTTAAAATATACAAATATTGAAGTAAAAATATTGATGCTGTTGTTGTTTGAATCATTAGTATCAAGTCGAGTATATAAATTGTTATAAACGTGGTTATTATCAAAAATTGTTATGTTTAATTGGTGTGGAATGTGTTGTTTTAAAAATGTTGGTTCCATTGTCTTAATTATGTTATATGAGAGTTATGTTGCCTAGTTTTATTTCAAAACACACAATTATTAAAAGTACAAAAACTTGTAATTCAGCATTATTCATACGTCATATTTGTGACTATTAATCAACTCACTACCATTATCATTGAAACGAATAAATAAATAGGTTTTCCAAAAAATTATGCATAACAATTGAGTATTTTTTAACCAAATTTTATGATTCTTATTTTTACAGACTTTGAATTGATTATAAATACGTAATATGACTACAAGACATTTTTAATGTAATTTCAAACCATTTTATTAGTAAACAATACGCGTTTTGTTCAATTATGTCATGAATTATATACTCTAGAATTACATAAGCAATAAAACTTAGAGAGAGCGCCTGAACTTATTATGAATTGGCCCTTTATGATGTTTTTATTAAGATGTGGCATAAAGTTAAAATTTTACCATAAAATGCTTCTTTCATCTTTTTTTTATAAAACGCGCATAGTATGTGAATAATATCCCATTACAAGATTTTTCGATACACAACAATTCACTCTGTATTTTTATAATAATTCATCAATATTATCTAAATTGAAATGATCCTTAAATTCATAATAAATAAAGTGATAAAATAAAATTGTTGTAATATCTAAATACATATTATATAATATTCGTGTATAAGTTTGTGATAATATATAATATATAAAATGGCCACAGATAAGCATTATTACAGATTAATATTAATTATATTTATTAAATATTATTGTATTTGCTTTATATTATTGATAAATACAAAAAGAACAACAAAACTAAAATACAATACATGAAAAATGCAAAAAGCCAAACATATTATGTGTATGGAATACGAATTAAATAATTATAAAATACATTTTAGTTCTTAAATACCTTTACACAGGACAAAATATTGCCAATCGTCCAAACAAAAATAATACAAAATGCACGTTTGTTCAAATAAATTATTAAATGCAATATTAAAATAGTATAGATTAAAAAGTAGAGTCGAAAAAGGTTTCAGAATTATGCCTAACTAAAAACAAGAAATATGCAGCTGTGTCCTTGAATTGCATGTGTGCATTTTGCCGGCACTATTCGCTACGTGCTCCGATAATAATTTATAATTAGTTTGGAAGTTCGAAAACTGAGCAAACAGGATTAGTTTGGATCACACAATATTATTTAATATAAAAATACCAATTTCACCGGATACATGGATTGAGTGAAGACAAATATTGACAGTATCATGCTTATAAAAGTAATAAAAGCTTACTAAGTTCAGTCTTTTGAATGGTATAATTCTTTGATGTGATTGATTGTTATTATATTGGCGAATTTAAATCCTTTGAGTCGCTTATCAACAGGACATTCAATTAATAGTAATTTAAAATTTTGGCAATTGTATTTTGTTGCTCAAGAAAATTGAGCAAACCCTATTTCTTTTTTGTACATTCGAAATTATGAATTTACTGAATAATTACTAATTGTATCATGCATGCGACTTTGTTAGTCATAAATATAGCAGTGTGTGCTTGCATTTTCCGGACACAGCAAACAGTTTTAAGAAGATTTGATTTGAATTGTTACTAAATTGCATCAAAAGCTGTAATGTCTTGCTTCTATTTGTTAAATAATTTAATAATTTAATTTTGATTTGTTTAACGAAGTTTTTTGACTTTTGAGTAAATAAAAATTATGCGGATTTAAAAAAAAACCTATCGAGAAGGGGAAATTCAATCTCAATTGCTCTTATTGAGAAAGCTAACTAAAGCTGTATCTATATATGGAAATATAGAAATTGATTGTATTATGAAGATACGATCGATAGTTGGCTATTTATAGCCTTTAATGCTAAATAATGTTTTTCTTGTAAATGTTCTAGAAATGTTTTGCTGAATGAAATTATTCTTCCCATTCATTCTCGTCGACGCCCTCCATGTCATCTTGTTCCAATTTAGTTGTGAACTCAACCCTTGAGCTAACAGACTTCTGAATCTGTAATCGAATTAAGTTTAATTAATTTGTACAATATGCTTTTATTTTCAACTTACCTCTTTTTGTTTTGCCTTATCGAACTGACCGTCAGAAATCATACCAGGCTTCCCGCCAAATATGTTGTGCGAATTATTATCGCTTTTCTTTTGAACTGGTGTAGATGGAACACTAATCGGAAGGGTTGACGATACTGAAACAAGTTCAATTTAAATAAGTGTGAGTAAAATAAAAAAACATCCAATAAAAATGAGGTTCTTACAACTATCCATTCCCTCTGGCTGAAGGCTTATTTTCTGTGCTCTTTTATCTTTTCCAGCAAACCATTCAGCAGAGGAGAGTGTGGGTTTCCATGTGACTGTTGTTGGTGGAAACAGATCATCTTGAAACAGTTCGCTCTTTAAATACAAAAAAAATGTAAGTTTAAACCAAATTAGATAAGCCATTATAAATCTTAAATATACCTTAATTCTTGGAACAGCAAAGCTAAGTGGCTCAATAGTTGTATTTGTCAAGCGCAAAGCCTTTGCAAATTCTACCGTAGCCACATCACAATGATTCTTTGTTAAGAAACTAAGACCCTGATGCAACGAAGTGCATCGATGATGTGACAGTGGACAAATGAACGGCGCTTCATCTGTAATCTCGTACGCATAGATAGTCGAATCTCCCTTACCGGTTGCAAATAATGTTGAACTATCCTCATCATAATATGGCATCAAAATGGCGGGTGAAACATCCAGACCAACAGTGTTCAATGCAGCTGACAAGTCAGTCGCTAAATAAATGGAGATCTGGCGCTCTGAGACCTTATCGAATCCAGTGCATACCAGGTAGTGGCCATCAATACCAAAAACAATGCGAGCACCACGCGTTCCAATAGGTCCAGCACCCTCGCGGACGCAGTTGCTGGTCTTACGCGGATTAAACACTCGAATCTTGCCATCACGACACACAGTAGCACCGAAAACACCACATGGACTCCATGCAAAATCAAAAATTTGATCAGTGTGGCCGGTCAGTGAAATGCGCTCTTCCATTGTGATGAGATCCCACAGTTTTACTGTCATGTCGTAGCTGGCAGTCAAGAAGACATCCTTGGCCAATGGATGATAGCGAATGAAGTAAATTTTATCCAAATGTGCAGTCAACTCAGAGTCTGTGGTGTTTGTGGGCTCTTTGAGACCACCCTCTGGAATTTGCCAAAATTTCACAATACCATCGTCACAAGCGACAGCAAGACGCATCGAATCAAAAGGATCCCATTGGAAATCCATAATGTTTCCGCCATTCACAAGGGATGGAATCACGCCATCTGGCAGACGACCGGGGTTGCTTAACTCGAACACGGCTATTTTGCCACCAGGTCCAGACAGTGGCACTGCTACACGATCTGCATTAGCTGGAATTCAAGGGTTCATAAAACTAAATTGTATTTAATAATATATTTTCATTTTCATACCATGGAATCCATTGCACTCTCCCGGAATTTGTCGGCTTATATTACGAACATTTTCAATGTGCGTCGATTTGTGGCCAGGTGTTCCTTTTAGATGACGGAATTTTGAAACTTTTCCAAACACAGTTGATGTACGCTTTGGTGCTGATGCAACTTCCAAAGACTTGGATTGCTCCTTCTTGGGCATATGTGGACGCTTAAAATTCACGCTATCTCCATTATTGTCCTCGATATTCTTATTAAATGTGTCCGGTGATTCATTGATTGTTTCGGGTGGTGAATCCCCACGATTCTTAAAAGACTCTCTGCGACTAAAAATTGTTAGTTTAAATAATAGTTATGTGAGATTTAAAAATGAACTCACATCAACGGCAAAGGGGATTGTGGTTTTTCATCTTGAGTACTGTTTGAACGAGCCTCGTAAATGCGACGTCTTTCTGCAATGCTATTGCGATTGGCTGACATTCGACAAATTTCAACATCTGCAGAATCCTCATTGTCGCCAGAATTTGATTCAGAACGTGATCCTTCAAATAGCTGAGGGAAAATGTTTTTTTAATAAAAGCTGCGTTTTGATTTATTCTGTAATTTTATGCACCTTATTTGAAGCATCTTCAGAAGACTTTCGTGTTAAAAGTTGAGAAAAGGGGATGGAGTGAGTTATTGTTAGTAATATTTTAGTAAATTAAATTTGTCATTTTTTTTTTAAATTGTTATTTAAATGTCAATTACATGTTAGAAAAAGAAAATAAAATTTAAAAAAGAGAGTTTAAGTTAAATACCTTTCTTCTTTCTGCAGTCGAGACTGCTGCCACTGAATGATTTGGTTCCTCCTCCCTTAATTGTACCTCTTCTTCAGGTTCTGGCACTTCCGAAGTTCCATTCTCATGCTCTTCTCCTACAACAAGACAATAATATAAGAATTTAATGTGGTAACTAGGCGTAAGTGAATTGTAAATACCATCAACTTCTTCCGCTATTTTCTCAACCTCCTTTTCAAACGATGATTGTTTGCTACTATTTTCACGGTCAGAATCAGATGACGCGCTGTCACATCCAGGTGCTTGTGGTACAGAAAATACCTTATCAAAACTCATGTCAGCAGTAGAATTAGATGTGAATGGCTTCGGACCAAGACGCGGCTAAAAGTATTTACAAAAATGGAAAATATTTAAAGATATTAAATGTGAATAACTCAATAAAAATAAGGAATTAAAAAGCCACAGAAAAGACAGAAAATAAAAAGCAAAATGTAAGGGTTCTAAAAAACATATAATAAAACCATAAAAATTATTTTTTGGAATACAATTGGCAATGCTTGTAAAACCTAACCTACTGCGTGGAACAATTCTATTTGATAGATAAATGATAAGAAAATCAACCCTTTAAATTTGGTTGACAATTAATCTGCTACATCCAAAGTACATCATGCTAAAACTCACTAAATAAAAAATTCTTTGGAAGATTCCCATTAGACGTGGGTGTTGAAATATTCCTTTAATAAAATTATAATAAAAAACCAACCAAACGATAATTAATTAATAATTTACAAACGAAAAAGGGTGCACGAAACAAAAAACCAAAATTGTGATTAAAAGTACAGCCCCAAGAGCCTGGGTTTGAAAAGACCACCTTATAGCCGCTGGTTGTGCTTGTGCGTGGTTTAGCAACCGGACGTACAGCTGCTGTTGTTGGCGATTCATCGGAGCCCTGATCCGACAGCGAATTGCCACGATTGCTGCGTGGCAGTGGCTTTGGCGGAACACTTTGTCCATTTGTCTTGTTGTTAGCGTTCAGCTCATTCAATTCATTGACCTCTTCCTTCAACTTGCCATCATCTTCTGTACCCGAATCGTCCTCGCCATTTTTTGTATTGTCCTCTTTAAAGCCATCCTCTGCATCCTCATTGTTGTCAACCTTTTCAACCGATTCAATGATTTGTTCTTTTTCCTCTGATTCATCAACCTTGTCGTTGTATTTATTATCGAAAATTTTAATTATATCCTTTTTGGATAATTTAATTTCCTGATCGGCATCAGGATCTTGTATAATGGGCGACTTTTTCTCATATGGTGAATCCTTTATTGGTTTTAGCGATATAAATGTATTGTTATGCTGTTGGCTGATTGGTTGCTGTTGTTTTGGTGGCTCAAATTTCGGTGGCGCTTTGGCAGTTTGTTTGTTCATTTGATTGTTTATTATATCACTTAAATTTCCCCTGTGGATCTTGTGTATGGGATATAGGTAAACAGAAAAGTTGGTTTACAAGTTGTTTCGTTAGTTTGGGGTAAATACTACGTTACTGAGATCTCTTGTTAGAGGGTAAGGCATTTAAAGTAACAACTTAATAAATATATGGCGAGTATATTGATAATATTTCGTCAATAAACCACGTTGTCTAACTAAAGCTGTTTTAAATTTTGCCTATTTATTATTTAATTTATAAATATTGTTACGATAAGATCGATGTTGTTGTACAACAAACAGTCACTGCAAATTAATTATATTTGACAAAACACTAAGTTGGAGTGCAAAGACAAAGATGAAATTCTGCACACAAGTAACTATATAAGAGAAAGAAAGAAAAAAACCTAATAAACCATTATAACTTACAATAATTGGCTGAATGCCAAGTTCTCGCTTAGCAGGGTCCAGACTCATCTTTGGCACCGGCATATTGCTGCCGCCAAACCATTGCGCTGCATCCAATTCAGTTCGGTATCCATTTGTCTCAGGATACAAATCACTGTGGAAATCGCGATATGTTTTACGTGGTACTTGATACATAATGGGGATGACAGTGTTGGAAGTAAGTTGCAAAACGCGGTTGACCTCGCCCTCCATCACTCTGAGCGCTCGTTTGGGTACTAAGCATGCCCCCTTTGTTTGTTCACCTATTGTAAAATTGGAGAAAATTAACATTATTATTATATGTGTTTTTAAAATTTTGTGTTTTTTTATTGCTAATTTTATGACCTGGAAATTGAAAATTTGTTCGAGCATTTTCTTAGATATTTAGTAGTTATTTAAGCTCAACCAGATGCACTTAAAATATCAACTTAATTGAGATTTCCGTTTCACAACTAATGGAATTAGACGTGTTTACAAAATTTACGGGATACTGTTTTAATGTTAGTTATAGTTAAAATATAAAGAGCAAAAACCTATTAATTTTATTTTAGTTCTAATAAAGTAGAAAGAATTGTCCCTACCAGTATGACGCAATCCTTCAATGAAATAGGGATCCTTATCAGTCACCTCCAAATAACTGATGGTGGTGTCACCCTTTCCAGCCAGAAACAGCATGTTCGTGTCGGGATCAAACAGTGGCATTAAAATGCCCGTGGAGCAATCCAATTCAAGTGTTTTCTCTGGCTGTGAGAAATTACGCAAATCGCGAATAATGATCTGACGTAAGCGAGCCGCATCAAAGCCTACACAGAAAATAAAAATAACAGTAAAACAAATAAATAATGTTCAGCAAATTGTTTAAATAGGTGCTAAATGGTGATGTTGCAGTAGAGGTTCAAGGTCACACCATTTATTTATAAAAATGGGTGTAATCCCGCGTTAGAGCATTTTTATGTCATCCAGGAAATCGATTTTTCACAAACAACTTATGCGCACATTTTTCTTCTCACGTGTTGTTTATTTCAATGGATTAAACTGCATTTGTGCAAAGTTTTATTACCTGTAGTTAAGATACGATTCTGATCACCAAGCCACACGACACGTGAGTCCTTGATACTTTGATGACTATCAGCGGACATATTGAAAGGACTGGCAGTACGTGGATCCATAATTCGAACTATTTTGTCTTTACAACTTGTCGCCAATATTGTGCCATCTTGTTTCCAACTCAATGATTGAATGACATCGGGATGTTCGTTGTTTGCTATAATTAACGAAACAATGTGGTTAGTATTGGCATGAATGTCTGTTACAAAAAATTCATACAGAACGACTCCTTTTGAGCACAGATATCCCAAAGACTAACACATCCGGCCGAAGTAGTGTGCAGTAAACAATCAGCAGTGGGATGAAAGCCAA
The DNA here is from genome assembly GCA_963854165.1 of Sylvicola cinctus. Classification (NCBI taxonomy): domain Eukaryota; kingdom Metazoa; phylum Arthropoda; class Insecta; order Diptera; family Anisopodidae; genus Sylvicola; species Sylvicola cinctus. The sequence continues at coordinate 26,753,415 of OY974083.1, read as the reverse complement.
CGGTTTCAACACGTCTTTGTTTGTGAGAGAACGTACACTCAGGATTGGTAAGAGATGTGTCCAATCCTTTTTCTGGTATATGCCAAATTTTAACCTTTAAACGATATAAATGCATTTATAAGTGCGTTTTAGAGTGATAATAAATATGGTTGTTTACTAAGCAATCCTGAGATCCGGTAGCCAAAAGACCATCATGGAATGGTGAAAAATGTAAGTCAGTTATGGTGTCCGTGTGTCCGTGCAACAATGGCATTGTTTTACTTTTGCGGCCACAATCATCGATGGGAAGCACTGCCAAACTGGAACCTAAAATTTAATAATTTTTTAATAAACATGAATTTAAAAACAAATATTTTTAATGTTCAAAATTAAAGAAAAAATCACCTGCATGCTCCCAATTGAATGCCATGAAAGCGGCAGATGCAGCAATATTGTTGCCATATGTTTGGTACGATCCAACAACAATGTCCCTGATGCATGCTTCCGGTTTGGGGACAATTGGTGCTGCATTTTTATACTTAGACGCCTTAAATCGCCAAGCCATTGTTAGTTTTGTATGTCAACAGTAGATGTAGCTTAAATATTACGAGTCTAATGAATTCTTGTAGATTTCTGTAACAAAAGAAACCGCACGCAATTAATAATTGAGGTACACAGTTTGTGCAGAAAGAATAATTAAAATGACACACATCGTCGTTATCACAAAATAAATTTGAATATATAAAATCCACCAAAACAACTCACTTGTGGGTAATTATGGGACAATCAAAACAGTACTAAAGAAAATAGGTTAAAAATAAGACGAAAACCGTTACTTAGGTTCAAAAATAAGCTTTGAACCTCTGAGTCTTTGAACAACTTCGGGAAGATTAAGCAGAACACAATAATGTCTCAAGCTATACAAGACGAAGCAACAAAACTCGATGCTTAACCAAACATGCATAAGAAGTTAGGTGAATCCAAAAGCGCCAGGTTTGGTGGCCTCATATTAAAGGAGTGCATTAGCTCAACCAGATTGTTCACCTACTAAGCTTCAGTGAAGACGCGTTTTATATGCCCGCATCAAGATCGTCTCAAATGTTTACAATGTTGAAATTCTGCTACATTGCCATTCCAATTATGTGTATGTACTTAATTTCATCACAAGTATTTTACTTGTGCACTCCGCGGCCCGCGCTTATGTGCCTATAGCAGTTAGCACTCAGCACTGCAGTCTCAATGTACAAAAGTTCCATTACTTGAACTATTCGCAGTGGTCTGGTTGACACATTCAGTATGAATATATATGTACTAGGTATAGGTGAATCAAGTGCAGCCTTGAAACTGGAACAGTCAAGTGCAACCATTTCAGAGTCACAATCCGTGTATACCTACCAGCAGATTGTGTGATCCTCAAGAAGTTGCAATAATAATTCAACTCTTTTTGTGATAATGCTAATAAATAATAATAAACGTTATATCGCGTTTCAAAGAGTTTCTGAGACACAGTGACCGGATGGGGAAAAACTGGAAATCGCACAACGAATAATGTTAATGCAATTATTGAGCGTATAAGTATATGTAAGTCATACACACAATGACATTCAGCTGGACGGTGCATATGGTTTAAAGTTTAGACAGTATGTCCCACAGCCACATAAGACTTGTTTTTTAAATATTAAGAAAATAATTTTCACCTTAAACTTGGCATACTTTTGATGACATCACTGACGCATTATCTTTTAATTAAAATTAAAATTAGTGTGATTAACATCAACATATCTTTCTTTTTAATATTGTTTGTCGATGTAGGAGATGTCGCAAAAGTGATATTTAATCTGATTTCCAGAGACTGTAAATATGATTGTACAATACATTGTTTGAGGGTTTTCACATTTTTTTGACGGAACAAAACGTTATTTTATGTGTTTAATCCGAAACTGCCCGATCTGGCAATTCAGTGCAAATCACAATATGTAAGTGGCCTTTTTGAAAAAAGTTCGAATCCATTACGTAAAAATGTTTCACTTAAGAAGTATAATGTTCCAAAAAAAAAATGTTTATAGTTGCAAGGAATGTCATAATATTGGGATGACTTCATACTGTTATTAATGTCTTAGATTGTAAGCAATCATATGTCACTATGACTAATAAGTAAACTAAATTATAATATTTTTTTTTTTTTGGAAAAAGCTGTTATTACAATTCAAAAAACTTCTCAAAGTGTTTATTACTATGTAACTGTAGGACACTCTGTAAAAGAGTACAAGTGACACTATCAATTATTTGTTTGTTTTTCGTAACCTTTATGGATTCATGGAATTTGCAATGAAACTTCTTGTTACGCAGCTGTAGATATGTACGTATAAAACAAAAAAAAAAAATGGAACTGAAGAATCCTTACTCATATGAAATAAATCTGCATCGCAGGAAGAGCGAGGTGTGATTTTATTACGACCTAGTACAAAATAGATCTTACGCAAGTTGTGGTATGAATTTTTTATAAACTAATAATGTAAAGCATAATAATTGTAGAACTCGGAAGCAAAGATTTAAATAAAACGATGTTTTCCGAGGTATAAATAGTATGACCTTGAATTAAAGATATTGACCTTGAAATATTCAGCAACGTTTTCTCACTTTTTGGAATGCACGTTCGACTGCCTTTTTGTTGTCAAAAGTTGCATTTTATTGCATAGTTTCTACAAAAGTGTTCCGGATGATTTTGCATGTATTCACTGGTAAGTAGTTGTAGGTGACCAGACTGGATATTTCATGGTCTGGATGAATGCAGTTTGCAAATATTTGCTCTATCAATTTTATTGATTATTGCATTTCAACTAGTTATCAACTTCAAACTTGCTATAAACAACTAAAAAATTAGGTTTCTAGTTCGTGCAATGATCTCATTGCTATTAACTTTATTATTATGAAAGTGCAATCCAAATAAAATTTCACCAATAAAATAAAATTAATTGATATAAATAAATAAATCTTTAAACAAACAAGACTAAAATTTAAGTGTAGGTCTTTTAGATCATTTTAAATAAGTTTTGAAACAAGTCGGTTCCTTGAATACCTGAAAATTAACAGCACATAATATATTACTCACAGCCTTTACATGAATGACTCACTGTAAGCCATTTCAGATTTAACACTTTCTACCTACCTCAAATTAAAAATAAACTATTATCATTACTGATAATCAATAATTAATAAGAAATCAATCATTAATCATCATTCATCGAATCAATTTTATTTGTTTGCAATCTCTGAGCCAATTCATAGTCATTTCGATGAAATTTTAATGGTTATCGGACGTTTCTTTTATAAATTGCATATCATTTTAATAAATAAAAAAATTACGAGACACAAGCCCTACTTACATTTATTATTATATGTGTACATACAAATGTACCGCAAATATTATTTTTTTAAACTATAAATATGCGGAATCAAAGTTAATAGCTCGTAACCAAAGTGTATTCCGACATGCTATTTTTAATTTAATGAGGTATAATTGTTTCATCATTGTTGTGCTCTTCATTCACTTTTACTACCGTTTTCACTTTTTTTGGGGAAATATAATTTTTAGCAATTACTCCATAATTGCGGTAACAATAATTTGTTATTTATTGACACAAGGTCAAGTGATGCCGCGAATCGAAATTTTTCGACTTTTCAACTATTTTCTATTTAGATAATTGAATTTTGATTGCTTTGGTGAAAATTGAATTATCATAATGTCAAATTTTTAATAATAAATAAATAATTTTTTTTAAATCATCATATACAAACGCCAAATAATAAGAAAGCAATAATGGCTTGACAAATTAAACTTATATAGGATTGATGTTAAGTACAAATAAAATTTAACAGTTACCCTTTTTAACGTCACTTAAGGATTGAACATTTTTAGGTTTTAAAAATGTAAATACTTCTTACTTCTTGCTTTCACTTTTTTTTATTTTCATATTGTTTTCACCAAAATATAATTAAATAATATTCATCTTTAGAGTAAATACAGACGCTTTTTGTACGAAAAAACGGAACTTTCAATAAGTAATCGTCGTAACTCGTATCAAATTGGGTGTGAATGCATTGTACAAAAACACGTAGGCATAGAATATAATTGCATTTACATCGTAACTACATATCTAGCAATTCATATAGCTACGTGAATTTAAATGCATTAAACGGCAAGGGGAAAGTTATCAAAGTACCTAGCTATATACGAATATAATGTATTATGTGAATTTGCCGTATAACAGGCCGGATGAAAAGTCCCCGGTCTACCATGGTAAAAAACATTTTTTTGCAAAATTCAATTTTATTATTCAACATAGTTGCCTTCGAAGGCGATACAGCGATTATAGCGATTTTCCAACTTTTCGATGCCACTTCTGTAGTACTCTTTCGGTTTATCCTCAAAATAGGCCTCAGTTTCAGCAATCACTTCATCATCGGTCTTAAATTTCTTGCCAGCGAGCATTCTTTTAAGGTCCGCAAACAGGAAATAGTCGCTGGGGGCCAGATCTGGAGAATACGGTGGATGAGGAAGCAATTCGTAGCCCAATTCATAAATTTTAGCCATCGTTTTTCCAGACTTGTGACACGGTGCATTGTCTTGGTGGAACAGCACTTTTTTCTTCTTCAAATGCGGCCGTTTCTTTGCGATTTCGGCTTTCAACCGCTCCAATAGAGCAATGTAATAGTCGCTGTTGATTGTCTGTCCCTTTTGGAGATAGTCGATGAATATTATTCCATGCGCATCCCAAAAAACAGACGCCATAACCTTTCCAGCCGACTGTTGCGTTTTTCCACGCTTCGGTTTGGGTTCATCGCTTGCTGTCCATTCAGATGATTGCCGATTGGACTCTGGAGTATAGTGATGGAGCCATGTTTCATCCATTGTCACATATCGACGGAAAAATTCGGCTTTATTGCGCTTAAACAGCTTCAAACACTGCTCCGAATCATCAACTCGTTGTTGTTTTTGATCGCTTGTGAGCTCGCGCGGCACCCACTTTGCACAGAGCTTTCGCATGCCCAAATATTCGCGAATGATATGATGTATACGTTCCTTTGATATCTTTACAATGTCTGCTATCTCGCTCAACTTCATTTTACGATCATTCAAAATTATTTTATGGATTTTTTTGATGTTTTCGTCGGTAACAGCCTCTTTTGGGCGTCCACTGCGTTCACCGTCTTTAGTGCTCATTTCACCACGTTTAAACTTAGCATACCAATCAATGATGGTGGATTTTCCCGGTGCAGACCCCGGAAACTCTTCATCAAGCCATGCTTTCGCTTCAACTGTATTTTTTCCCTTCAAGAAGCAATACTTTATTAACACACGAAATTCTTTTTTTTCCATCTTTTCAACAATAACAAAAGTAGCTTCACTCAAATCGCTATAACTCACGAACTAATTGTCCGATTGCTGTCAAATTTTTACACGTATCGTTTGAAGGTTGGTACTAAATGAAAATCATATGGAAAAAATTCTGGTAACGCCATCTATGGGTCAGACCGGGGACTTTTCATCCAGCCTAATATTACGTGCGTTCTGAACAGCGCACTCTCTTCAACCCTCACACGCAGACTACACAATCCACATCCTGATGGTATATATGCGGCGTTTGTAGTCGGTTCCTTATTGATTTTGCGCATTCGCGTTACAACCCTACAAAACTGCAGAGTGGTGGAAAAAAACTCGATCGAATATAGAAACAACAATGAAACTCCTTTTCATACAAAATAATAATACGAATTAATTGATAATACTGAAAAATGTGGTTATTTAGAGAATTTGTTTTTAGATAAATCTAGCGCATGACTTCATCGGTTGATAGATATAAAAATAATTATTGGTCATTGACGCGATGTTTGATGACATTGAAACGTGTTATACGTAGGTAGAAGCCGGTATTTAATTCCATATCAATATCATCATCATCATAAGCTTTTGTTATAAAGTTCTGTAAGCCCCAAATGGTTTTTGTCTTTCCTTGTTTTTTTGTTGGTAGCAAAAAATTGGGGATTTATCAAAAATGTTGTGATAAATGTTGATTACAGAACACACAATAAATGATAATGGGACTGAGTTTGGAGACAGTTAAATATGTCCAATGTCCATAGCCGGAAAATACGATAATAAATATTATTGCTGGACGATACTTTTGATAAAATATAGTTGCAGTTTGCAAGTGTAAATTGTAATGTGACGCACCCTGCTTACAATTCAATTCCTACTCGAAACGATTATATTATACTCATGCGAGGTATCGTCATTTTTTGCTACAGTCATTCGTTTTTTCAATGCAAAAAAAAGTTCAATTTAAATTGATCTTTAAATATTTTGTTGATTATATTTTGCATTAGATTTATTTAAAAATTTAATCAAAATACATATCTACCTCACTGCTTAATATTTCTTAAAAGTGATTTCACCAATTTCCGTATAAAATTCACAGCATATACATTAAAGACTGATGTTTTTAGTTTCTTTGCTTTTTTACAAAACTTGAAATCAAAAAAAAATCTTCTTAAATGTAGAGTTTATACGATTGACTAGACAGAAAACACATCTAACACACAAAAAAACACAAACACTCCCAGGGTCGTTGGCTTCTTTTTGATTATTACCCTGCAATTGTATTCACTAAACTTTGTAAACGATGCACACACAAGATAAAACGTACCAAAAATTGATAAATATATTTTCTAAATTTGAATATTGAAAACTTTTTTAAAATTTTAATTTCTGTAAAAACAAAGAGAAACACCCTTAGTATATAAACACACGTCCCGCACACACACTCACTGTCACACTCGCGCAAATAAAAACGCCGACGAATATAATCGCCCTTCCCAATATTATAGCTATATAGTCGACTCTCCCAAGAACACAGTGGAAAATTTTATTTACCCCGGTGGAATAAATATAGTGTGCTGTGTGTACGAAGTATCCTTGCGCTCAAGTCAGCTCCTTTGTACTTCCTCGTTTGACGCAAATTTTCAATCAATGGGGATCGACTCTGGAAAATGCAGCAGCAGCAGCACCACAATTCATACACACAATGAAACCGCGATTTAGGCGTGCACAATACTTTTATTATTCTTTTTTATGTCGGCGGCGTCAAATTTAAACATGCATGCAGTGAGTAATAATTCTCCACAAAGATTTGCACAACTTTGATCGACTACATGAAATTTGCTTAAAAAACTTCTTACTTATATTTTGCATAATACAAAAAACATACAAACTATACGGACACAGCACAAACACCGCTACCGCACCAAACGAACGACAATACCACTGTGGAGTGTGAAGTGCGGACGACTTTTTCCAGTCAACTTAAAATTTTTTATTCTCAAATCTCGACTATCGACAGTTGATTCTCGAATTAGGGATAAACAGCGACAAAATGCCCAATTCACCAAACTCAATGACGAAGAGTTATATATATATCTTACATTTTAAGACCATAAGATGTACTTAATATATAGAATTTCGTTTTTAATACTTTATTCAAAACTGCATGCAAATAATGCACAGTTCTTATATTTTTTAATTGATAAGTTTAACAAGAGAAGTAAAATATACAGAAATTTTTTGAAGCTTTTATTTTCCATTTTCAAGAAACTGCTGTTGTTAATGGATTTGGATAAAAACTGAAAAGTTATAAATCATAACAACAAATCATAATAAATAATTTTATCAACTCCGCTAACATTTTAATATTCTGTAAAAAGTTTTTTTCGGATTACCATGAGCTACTTTTACTCAGTTTCAAATATTTTTTCTTATACTCAACATCGTAAACAGAGGTGCAATGGTATACAAAAATTCGTGAATTCAATACTTAACGAAATTCACCACACCAACCATCGTCCGTCATATGTAAGAGATATATAAATGTTAACACAATCACTTTAGAAATCAACAAATTGAATACGCGTTTGTTGAAGTGTGCATGCATATTTTAAGTACATGAAACTGTAGTAGTGAGAAGAAAATTTTTGTAGGAAATGTGCAAACTGAAAATCGGAGAAAACTTTGCAAGATTTCTTATAAATTGCGTACACAAAAAAGTCAAATAAATGTAATTCAACATTAACAAGTAATAAGGCACAAAGTGATTTCAAGAAAAAAAGATTGTGTGCTATTGGGTCGTGTCTTCAGCCTCACATATTCAGCTTCCAGCATTTTTTTCATTCGATCCATTGCATATTATTCTGTATAGAGGAATTGCTCATCACATTGAGTTGGAATCAGAGGAAAAAAAGAAGAAAAAACGAGAAACAAAAAATTCCTTTTACTTAAAATTGTATTTATTGTGTCTAGATAAATTGAGTGAATTACAAGCTGTTGGGCTTCTGCAGCTAGGCTTTATACTATATCTATAGGAAAGTCTGCAAAATATTTTTAAAGATATGATTTATGATTGCGTTGTAATGTGTACTCGGTGGCACTGTAGATAAAAGAACATACACACTTTTTTGTTGTAATAGAAAACAAGAAAAACAAATAATACAGCAAGTGGAAGTGACGACTGACGTGCGAGGAAAATTAATGTTGGTTTATAATAACTTCGTCATTAAAGTAATTAAACTTTGTTTTATTAAATTAAAATGTGTAGTAAATTGAAAAGCATGAGTGAAAAGTGAGCGCTTTTTGATTGACTGATGAAAATTGTGAGTGCAGTTCAGTTGAAAATCCAAAATTCTTGGGAAATTGAAAACGGAGAAACTGTGGTAACCGGAGATTATTTTACAAAACGTTACACGGCGACATTTTGGAGTTGAATTCAATCCCGGAGAAAATGTCATCCTCACTCAACAAGAGCACAAACGAAAAGTGCATAAATGGTAATTTTTTTTGTTCACAGTGGCTAAATGTACCAGTTGCAACCTCACTGTGTTCAGTTAATGTAAAACAGTAAAGATGCAATAAAATGTAAATGGATCTAGGTAGGTAGGAAGGTGTGTTACGTTTATGTGAGACAAAATATTGTAAATTGCAAAAAATAAAAATGCCGGTTTATGCAGTTTTGAGCTTAATTATAGTAACTGCATTTATGAAACAAAATAAAATAAGCAAATTATTTCAGTAATTTATTTTCAATTAATTTATTTAAATAAGCTTTAACTTTAAAGCCAAATAAAATCAATGATGCGTAATGATATTTTCTTGCAACAGCATAGTAGTGCCCCACCCCAATAAACGACGCAATCATCATTGAATTCTTTTGAAATTAGTGAACGCTAGTGAAATTGTGTCCACTGAGAACTACCATATGGTTTCATTTAAGTTCCATTGACATCGGCAAGTTGTTTATGTTTGCACCTGAAATATTAACTATCTTCTGATAAGAATAATATGTGCAGAAGAGTCAAGAATATGAGTGATCAAAAGTGCTTTATTCAATATGACCAATGACCTAATCACTCATCAGTCATTGAAGTTCGCTATTGACAATTGTTTCGTTGCGCAACCAGTTGCTGCCTTCATTTTATTAGTCATGAATGATTCCATGAGAACAAACGACATTCAACACAACATGTACTCTGTACACAATTTATGTACATGCATGTATACTGTATAGTCATCATTCTGTTTCATTGATTTTTTCACAGATATTCTTTGTAATAATATAATTGATCGATCTGGTGGTCGTGATGGGAACTCCACACACAACTGCACTTAGAACAGCCATCGCCAACAATCTCAGCCCTACCACAATTTTATGCAGTGCGTACAACCATTTTATTATGCGAAAGAGCATGAGGATTTTTGTGGCAGGGAGCCACTCGATACTTTTTATACGATAAAACAAGAATTCATCATCAATATAATATTTAAATTTCAATTTTCAAAAAACAATTCCTAACCTTACATTATAATTAAACAACCTTGCATTATTTTGTCTCGTCTAATAAATAATCCATAAATAATAAATATTGTTTAATATACTCGTATGTAATTATGCCTAATTAAAAATTGATTGAAGTTGTTAGTACTCCTATTGATAATAAATGGCGGGGTTTGACCTATGAATAAATAAAATTATGGCCAAAAATATATTTTCTATATTATCAAAATTTTAATAAAAGTTAGCTTTGCAATACTTCGCATACATGGTTGGTAGCATAAAGTGTAATTTAACGGAATAATGGTCCAATTGTTTGAGACATGTTCTTTTTGCGTGTCGCCCATTTCGGATGATGGCAATCACATGATTTCCCGTTTTTCTACCAGGAATAATTGCAATATCAATTAGTTTATACTCATCAAGAGAACAACACCTATTCGTTTTGCATGACATTTAAAAAGAGTTATCTTACGGAAAACCATTATACCTACTCCGTAGTACTTGTGATTATCACGTTAAATGGCATCAAACTGTAGTAGTAACTACGTGTTTTATCTTATCATTTGTTATAGCTGATTTAAATTAAACAACATATCAACTGCTTCATGCGTCAGTAACTTAGACCTAACCAATTAAATATTGCCGTTGTATGGGGACCAATTATGGGCTTTACTAATTATTATTACATCATAACATGAGTATTGGTGCATTTCCCATTTCGGTTACATATTATTATTAAAGTGTTGATTCTTTGACCTTGACTAGTAAAGCATTGTTTGCCATGTCAAAAGCGACATGTTTTTAAATAACGTTATTAAGTATTAGGTATTTTGTATTTATTATTAACTGATTTGATGATTTATGAACTTTTAACATTTTAAGGGTATAAGCATAGACATGTCTATTGTGGTATAAGGATACCCTTAAATGGTTTTGAAAAATTACATCGCTAGGAGAGCGAGGTGTGAATTTATATACGTCTGTTGCATAACTGCAGTTTAATAAGGTTTTTTTGAGGTATGGAAAATGTGACCCTGAAATTTTCTGGATTTTGACCTTACATTTTTGTCCAAAATTGGTGCTTTTCTTGAGATTATTGCCCTCAATCACACAGTTTTTGAATTATATATTTTCATTAAAAAAATGTGGCCTTGTGTTTTAAATGTTTGACCTTGGAATGTATCAAATTTTCTTACCTTGTACAATTCTACAACATTATAAAAAAAATTTCAAAAATATTTAAGTTATAGAACAATTGACCTTGAAAGAAATCTTTATATGCCCTTGGGGTCGTATATAAATTAATTAATAAATTATAAGATTGAATTTTAATATTGAATATTGAATATTGTACTTGCCTTCTATTTTTAAAAAACATTTTTCGATTCATTAAGATTATTAATAATTTATTTTAAAATTAAAAATTTTCGAAAAACTCTCAGTATAAAAAGAATGACAAAATTGTTCAGCTCCTATACAAACCAACAGAATTGTTTAACCATAACTTAACTGAACTAAGAAAAAACTCGGTATCTCCGAAGATAACTTTGACACTCGTATCATGTATCAAAATATTCAAGGTCAAATTTTAAAAATTATTTAAAACAAAGTATACATTTGTTCTTAACCAGAAGCAGATCAGTCTCAAGTGGATTATTTTTTTTTGAAAGATCTTCTTAAGGTATTTAAAGGTTTTTTAGGTAAAGTATAGGCTGTTAGAGAAATTGTGTTACGAACATCATCCAGATCAAACATTTCGCAGAGTCTTAGCTTAACTTCAACGAATTTACCACTTTTTAAAAGACTTGCGATCACATTACTTCTAAATAGTAAAAGAAAGAAAATACTAATGTACGAATTTCTTTAATTCTCGACATAAAATGGCTTTAATTTATTTCTGTTCCTATTCAGTAATGTAGACGAATTGTTAGAATATGTATTGGGTGAAAATTCAATGCTCGACACTCATACGTTTTTCGTCACACCTGATGCTCACACCGCAAAAGAACTTACCGCTCTCGTAATTGTTTGAATGAAGTTTTGCCTAATTAGGCAAGGCCATTTATTAAGAGCTTTTCTATAGAGAGCACGTAAAGAATAAGTTGAGTGGCTCAAAGTCATTCTTAAGTACGCACAATGAATAAGAACCGCTCGCACATTAGCACCATACCACTCAACTGAACATTACTTTGAAGAAAAAAACTGTTAAAAAAGGTGTGTTTTTAATGCGATGAAATACACATCGATTTTGGTATGAAGTTGAACTAAAAACAAACCCACATCTCGTATTAAAAAGACGCTTCTTTTTAAACTCAACTATAATGTCTTGTATTTTCGTTTAATTTAAGACCGCATTTTCCAGATTTTTATGCAAAAATGTTAAGTATTCAAATCGTCCACGCATTTATTGTGTGTTGGATGTAGGTATTGATAAATGTTTTATGTTGTGGGTGAAATTCGGCAACCCAATTTGTGTTGAACTAATCTGTATTTGGCAGCGTATTATCTAGCGGTGAATTAATGAGTTTGGTTTGGAGGGAAAGTCAGTGTAACAAATCAATAAATATTTATAGTTAGTAAGTATTCATTGTTATTGATTATGACAATTTTGTAACTTACGTTTGAACTCAACTTTGACTTTTAACATAAAAGAGTATAATGTTCTTTTGAATTTTAGTTCAATATGTATTTATTCCCATAATTTTTTTTTTGGTGTTTAATAAAATTGTAAAAGTGAAATAAGTCCAAGGATGTTAAAACTTAAAGCATCGGTATTATGTGGCTCTGGCTTTTAGAAGTTTTAATTATGATGAAAAAGTGTTCTATAAATTTGCTATAGCGACTTAAAAATGTAGTTAATTTTCCAAGACATGTGACGTTAAGGTCCAAAAGGATTGCTTTCTATGAGCTCATTGGTTTTCCATTGCATGTTGTAAAAATGTTTCAAAATCACACTTCAATGTAAAATTCATTTTAAATTATAAAATTTTTTAAGCGTTTTTTGAAACTGGATTTTTCAAATTTTTAGATTTAAGATTAAAACTTAGTCCTTTATGGATAATGTTCATAAAAATGTAATCTCACTATTTCCTGATTAGTAATATATTACAATTTATTTTTATTATGTCGGTTATTTTGATTTATTTACAGCCTTTTTGATATTTCCAAGGCGATTTTGGATGTGGTGAGGAAACAAAGTAAGGGAAAAAAATGTTCACCCATTCACCAACCACTGACCACTCATCACATAATAAAAACTATAAGTCGTCTGTTCCATCCAGTGGAGCAGTGAATTTATATGCAAATATTTCCCCGGTAGCAATTTTTTTTCATCAATTTTTTATCGCACATTCAAACTAATGCAATGTAAAGCGACAAAAACTGACACCCAACTAAATTGTAAAATAACAAGCTTGATCAATTTCAAGAAATGCATATTTTTAATATTTTCTGTCGTGGGTCTGTTACCTCACAAGTACTGTCTCATTTAAATAAAATAAAAATTCTTTGAACTAAATTGTATAACATCATTCAGCTCCATTCTGAATTGAGTTAGTTGTGTCACACTACTTGTTAAAACCCTCTCTCATACCATGCGGAGAAATTGTTGCAGCCGGGACACTTTCATTGTGCAGTACCAGTGCATCAGGGTTCAATGCATGTATCATACAAATTGCAACAATGGCAACCTCAATGCAAAGGGCACTAAACGACTGATGGGTGGCAGGGTGGCAGACAATTTATAGCACACTAAGTATGGGTGCAATATTGAGTTTTATTCATCCGTGATATGGCACGATTGCAATGTCAATTGCATGTTACAATAATTCAATTGGTTTTCTTGTTTCAGCGACTTTTTTTGTTGAACAATGTGTCTAGATTGAGATGCCAATTATGTAGTTACACAGGTTGTCGGACAGGCGGAGGTGCAATGATATACTTTGTAGTTTTGTATTCATAACACAATGATATAACTTCATATTAATATGAATTTTCATTACTTCCGTTGAATGACATGATAGAAATCGTGCATACTCTACACATTTAAAAATGCTTTTTAATAGAGAAAGCCATTTTTCGCCAATTATAAAAGTTATGTAAAAAGAGTTTTTTTTTGCAAAATCTTGTATTTAATATTCAAGTCTTAATGACTAGTTTACCTTATACACATTTGAAAAATGCAAATACTTTTGATTTGTAAAATATTTTAAGGGAAACGTAATTTAAATTTAAATTTCTGAGTGTTTTATAATAAAAATGAGGAATATCTTATCCTAAAAAGAAATAATCTTAAATTGATTACTAAATCCATTTCTAAATTTTGCCACCTTTCCTACACTCCGGTAAAAATGACGGGAATAAAATCCCGACTGCCCCAACCTCGACAATTTGAAATCCCGATGGGCCAACATATCGACAGTGGCAATCACGATATCCAAAATCTCGACAACTTAAGTTAACGTCGGGAAAAATTCAAGAATCTCTTCGGCCAGAATCCAAAATCACGGGAAGCCATAATATCGATAGCTAATTTTTTAACGGGCCAAAAACCCGACTTTCGGCTTGAAGTCAAAAATACTCAAAAATAACAGGACGTTGATAGATTTGGTCCTATTGGATTTAAGGTTGTCGGAATTGTGACGACTATTTTTTAACTTCAAATCGAAATTGAAATCTTAAATCTTAATAAATAAAACTATAACAATGACAATGACCCGGTTTTCCTTTTGAGTTGCATATTTCCAAATTTTAGTCAGTATCATTTTTGTCTTATAAAACGTTGATCAATTAAGCGAGATAACATTGTGCAATATATTGTTAAACTAATTAAATTCATAATTATCATAAATATTTTTCAATAAAACAATCGTTATAGATCCTCAAAATAATTCATAGCACGATGATCTGTGTGATGACTGCAGATTTAATGCTTCTTATTGAATAAACAAATTGATAATATAAAAGTAATGACCACTAAATATTTTCTAAGAGCATAATACCAAACACAAGCTCAACAAATTACTATTACCCGCTATTACAGTTACTTGGTAGTTGGTAGCAAAACTCGATATAATTAATACATTCACATGTGTCGTAATATGTAATTATTGTTGTCTGCATAGAGAAATTATTGAGCTATAATAATAATAGCGCTCTGCAGTCCACGTCCGATCGACGAACTTCCAAGAGAAATGCAAGTGCGAGAGAAAATTCGTAGTGTAAAATGTTTGCCGTATGGAAAGCGCGAGGCGGCATGCATATCGAACTTCGAAGCTATTCGCGGCATATGAACGCGAGTTGCGCTTGAAAAGCTTTTGCTAATTTTAGAGCTCACACATCCATCAGTATCATTTGAGTTGTCCGAATGTCGAGGCATATGCCCTGACCAGTGGAGGTAGAGCGCGCAATACCTACTTCATATATTGTTGTTGCCGAGGTTTTTTATTTTCGTCAATTTTGTACAATCGTCGCGATGTTATTTATTGTGAAGAGAAAAAAGGAAGAAACAAGAAATAAAAAAACACACATCTTCGTGCAAATATAATTTTTTTTTTAAAGTGGGAGAAAAGAGAAAGGAATAATGAAATGTCATCGTCAAAGTGAAAACGTGTTAAGTTTAAAAACATTTGAAAGGCATCCACTTTATTATAATTTTTAATAGTTTAGATTAATTGCAAGAGGGTTTTGTATTCCAATTAAACAAAAAGGAGTTTCTAATTAAACAACTTTAAATGCCGGACTACGATGAGACATTTTTGGACAATTGTGCATGTGATGAGAAAAAGTCTGTTAAGTCATACACACTCAGTCACGTTAATCGCAAAAATTTCATACGCAAATATGAGATCCGGTCTAGACAAAAGTTCTACTATCTATTTAAATACTCCTGTAAGTACTTGTTGTACATCGTAAGCTTAATATGTTTCACGTTGTTAATATTTTTAAGTGTTATAAGACTTACAACTGCAAGTACATGAGCATGTGTTGAACATAATTGTTGTAAATCCACGGCAATCGGAAGAGATATGCACTTTCATTTTTTGAATATTTAATGAGAAATCTGTAGATCAAGCGTGTACTCGTATTACTCTTGACACAGCTTCTTGTAAGACATGCAACCTCAAGGCGTTTAAACGCAATTATATAAAAACCGTATTGAAAAGCGTGTACCAATCAACCGCAAAATATTTGCTACTTTTTCAATTTAATGCTATACTGATTTCAGTGTTTTTTTTTCTTCACATTTTCATCAATATGATGCCACACAAATGTTTATTTATCTTTGGCTAAAATTGCGAAAAGAAAACATCCACGGTGTTAATAAAATGCAAGGTTATGGCTGAGCATTGAATAATCATGATTTATCGGTTTGCAAAATTTGCAAATGCAAACAAATAAACATTTGAAGATACTTTAAAGCTTATATTGTACTATTATTTATTCCTTTATAATTTATTGAATTTTTAATGTTGTTGCGAAAAATACCCAAGAATGTTGTTATCACCGAGATGTGCAAACAAATGATTCATTGCATTTTCTTTATAACACCTTATCAGAGCGCCCTTTTACGATGATTACCTTTATCTGACACAATACCGTGTGTTGAAGTGTCATGCATTGTATGGTATTATCCGAGATAAGGATTCGTTTACTTGTGTATTTAATATTGACTGTGCGACTAAACTTAATTCATAATCCATTTCAATTGTAGACGCCGACAGTTCACATTCAGTCTCATCACCGGGAGCAGGAGTTGTCGGCAGTAGTACACCATCATCAAATAAAAGCAAAATACGTGGTAACATGGCACGACGAGCACGCTCATTCAAGGATGACGTCTTGGGGAAACTCTCACAAATTCGTACCCCAACTAGCACACTTGGCAGGTTAGATAATAACGCTAATATAATACACAAATGTATAACTTTTATTGTAACGCTTTAACATTGTTAACCAAAACTGCAAATGTTATAAATGAATTTTAGCAAAAAATAAATAAAAATTAAAATAGAAAGAAGAATCAAAATGCAAACAAACAAACGAACCATAATTTATTGCTTCATCATGGTTATGCATTTTAATGTAATAAGCTTTATGTGCCGTATTATAATTTTAAATTAAATTGCGATCGTTTATACTTTATTCGCGGTATATTTTTTTTTTCGCTGCAGAGCACATTCGCCGCACAGTCCGCGCACAAAGAACGCAAAAAGCTTCAACGAGACGAAACCGACGTATGATCTCAATTATCACGTACGACAGGTAAGAAACTGTTACACAATAAATTAAATTAGACCGAACATTAAATTTAAAAGCTATTTACTAACTATACATTAAACCGGCTGTGACTCTTTCCAATTTGAATACACACACAATCTTTAATTTATTTGTAGGTGCAAAATGCATTGACACATTTTAAAGGAATCATTTCGAAAAAGAGGCTTGAAATTCTACCATCCAACGGCACGGTTGTGCTTGAGTCCATCATAAATGTGTACGCCGCGCTGAAAACGTACACACTGAACGAGAATAGTAGCTCCCTGATCTCGGCCACCACACAAGTTTACTTATCATTGGCGAAGTTATTGCAACTGTGCGACGAGGTGCTGCTTAATGAAGACGGCGATGAATGTGCATCGCTGAATGATAAAAATGTGATTGAAGTGGTGGACTTAGTTGATGGTGCTGTGCAGAATTTAGTGCAGTTGGCCAAAGAGAAAATAGCAGAGCGTGAGAGTAGCTCGTCCTATGGCTCGTCGACGAGTGCATCGGCCACAATGAACTCATTGCAGCGCCCTACCGTTGATGTGGCTGGGCAGAGAACGTCCTTGCCGGATATTCATTTATCGCCTAGGTGTGTGTGGGTGTGATCATTTTTATAAATAGCAATATGTTTTTAACAATGTATAGCTAACATATGAGGCAAATTTGTAACACCATGCTAATTATAAAGATGAATTTGAAAAAAAATATTAATTATGAAAATTAATGTTACAATTTGATTCTTTTCAGAGAACGTGATATATTGGAACAATCATCAAATAACACAATACGAGCATCGCACAGCACTGAAAGCATCCTAAGAGATTCTAGTCCACCACCGAAGCCTCCACTTCCAAATCGGTACATATTTCGCATAAAAATTCAATGCCAACATCATTTTTATGATAATTCACGTTGTATTCCATTTGTTATCCAAACAGAATAAGCAACCCGCCCCCGCTGCCACCAAAGAGACGAAGTCAGCAGAAGAGTGAAAACAATGACAGCATCATTGACGCGTCACTGCTCACATGTGTTGATCGGTAATTCATCTATTAATATAAATGATTAAATGTGTACTGTGTACCATTTTATTATGTGATTTCCCGTTTAAAATCACACATGTTGTACTCACGATTTAAATGTGAATCTCTTTTTTAATTTTCTTCAATAAACAGAATATCGTTCCGATCACGCTCTCCCGATGACAATTCTAGTCTACACAGTGCAAGCGCCGGTTCTTTAGACTCGGCTCTTAACCATTCACGAGAAGAAGAGGAACTGAAAGCGTTGTCCAATGATCAACATTCATGCATGGATGATTCCCACCAAACGTTTCGCGATGATATTGATCGTATTTTTGCGCAAAGTAAGTTATTGAATTGTTAATTAAGATTGTAAATGATGGAATCTCTGTTCTTCGGGTAATTTAGAGAGTAACATCATCAATCCAGATATAGCGGGACACGATGCAGTTGTCAATCTGAATGCAACTAATCCCAATGGTAAAAATCAAAGGAGCTCTAATGAATCCGGTACTTTTGCTTGGCTTTTATTGTTAGATTTAACTAGTTGGTGTTTGTTTAAACTTAACTAAAAATGACTGTCTTTTTAATTAAAGCTTGATGTCTTTTTTTTAAATTTAGTTAGTGAAATGTTTTATTAATTTTGTTTACTTTGCCTATCATTTCTTATTTTTTCATTAATCTAACGGCTTTTTTGTTTTGTTTACTTTTCTGCTATTCTTTAATACAGTAAATTAGAAAATTGTTTAATCGGTTTGATACCGTATCTTTTAGGTCAAATTGAAAACTAATCAATCGGCCAAACTATTCATTAGCCTTGACCTGTTTCTATAAACTTTTTCGAATCGGTCAAGTGAATTTACGCCCATATGCTTTGCCTGCAAAGTCCACAAGAAGATAACTCAATCACAATCACCGCATTTTGAAATAGATATTATTTAATTATGCATTTTATTTTCTGCTTTTATTAATCATTTTTAATTTATTGCATATATTTAAGGTAAAAATGTCGGTGCTACACAAATTTTCTGTTGTCTTTAAATTAAAATTTTTTAGTTTTGAGAAGTAACTGATAATTTAGATATTCATTTAATTGCAACAAATTAATTAAATTAAATTTCTCTCATGCGCCTAAAAACCACAAAAACAAATCGTCAACATTTTACATTGTTGCACATTGCAATTTGTTCTGTCTGTCACAACTCATGTCAGGTTTTCAATTTCATTGCTTGTTCAAACGTTGTTATTTAGATTGCTTGTGCATTGTACACAATATTGCATCCCTTGTGTCGTTCGTGCAGTTAGGTATTTGTCGCAAATATTAAAATGTTTTGTCCTCTGGATGTCGATTAAAACTAATAATGCATGACAAATGTATGTAGATGTAACACCGCGAATTCACGGAATACTTCCGTCATTCACCCACCACCATTTCGTTACATCAATGCATATAATACATTTTATTAGGTACATTTTCTGTTGGTTAGCAATTTGTTTCGCAATTCGTTCCACTATACCAACTACAACAAAAGCACATTTTCCGGAAGCTAGAGTGAACAAATGGAAGCATTCACGCCAGTCTCATTTTGCACTGTTAAATTGGAACACTGACACGTTTGTTCCGTTTGTACTTAAAGTACAAGGTCAAATTAATGGTTTAATCCGTCTGCTGAGGTACTTATTGTGCTTGAATGACGCGAATTGAAAGTCCGTGTGCGGTTTGAACGCTCCAAATATGCATTGTTGACAATTATTAATTTGGATTATCTATATTATTCCACTAATGGCAATTTGCAATAGCTTAAAAGATTAAGAAAATGTACTTAAAAATTATGCATAGTTTTGTTTTCTAACGTTATCATTTTACGTCATGCATGTCTGTATGTTTTGTGTCATAAATATTTTAATTATTATTCATTATCATACTAAAATAATTTATTGCAATATTTATTATTACAGGCTTTGTGTCAATGCATTCAATATGCGCCAGTACTCAAAGTGTTTCAGCCAAAAGTGTCCAAAGTATGCAATCGACGAAAACCTGTTCATCCAGCTCCTTTGCCAGTGAGTTTTCAATGCAACAACACCACTCACAACACAACAGTTTCAGTGCCAGCAATAAAGACGACATAATGTCAGCTCTTCAATCGTCAAGTCTTCTCTCGCAACAACATCAGCAGACAAACGCTAAATTGGAGTCCCATTGTATGACAACTGCATCGGCTATGATTGCAAAACCTAGTGACACTTTCACACTCGACAACGATGTCTTTTTGTTGGGCAATTCATTTGGCTCCAAAGATTTAGATGAGGTGCCACCAGCATTGCCAGTGAAAAAGAGAAGTCGCAGCATCAAGAAAGAGAGACACATTTCACAATATGATAATGTGGAAGAAATTGATTCATTTTCTTCAAGGTTTGTGTTTTGTTATAATTTATGTACTTCCATAATAAAAATATTAAATGCTTTATCGGTTTGCAGCTCTGTGCAAATCTCATCATCAACATCCAGCAGTCTCAAATCATCACTCTTTGATGGAAATGGCACTGAACTGCATATCGCAACAACTGCTGGCTACACAATGCAAAGCAAGCATCAAAGTTTGATAGAGCCAAGACGATTACGAAATCTCAACTGTGATGCGGGTGTTGGAGTTCTCGGGGAATTGCCACCACCGATTCCAGCTAAAAAGCGACATAGTAAGTTCAAATCATGAACATACAATCATAACCAAAAAATCATTTATGTTTTACATCAAAAAATTGCATTTAAATATCTTTTGTTGACAACAATTGGGGAACTTTTAATTCATTACATTTAATCCATATCATCCTTTGAATGTAATTATTTGTAATAATTATTTCATATTACCCTATTTAAAGTGTTTCAAAGTGTGGCCTATTCTGGTAAGTAAGGATATTTTTGGAAGTTACGCAACATACATTAAAACATAACCAACACAATTTATGTATAATGTGGGTTAAAGCTATTTATTTTTATGAACAATTGCGGGATAACTCACTAAGCACTTTTATTTTCCGTTTTTTTTTGTGTTAAGCAAATTAAAATAAAATATTTACAAGACTGTCTTGTTACGTCGAACTATCCCCGACAAATAATGTCGCTTGTGTTAAAACTTAAAACACCTTTTCAAGGTATATTTTTGAAATGAATGCTCATACAATTTTGTTTAGCAAATTTTTGATTTGAAAACGCTTTATTGTTTTAAACTAGAACGCAGTTGAGTTGGTTGTTCAAATTTGTAATATAAAATTGTTTCTATTCTAGTTATGGCGTACATTGAAATTTTCGGCAACTGCAACCAGAACAATGCAGAAAATCAGTTGCGACATTCAATGCATTCATACAATATCTCACAATCGGATCATATAACACACAGCCGCAATATAATCACTCACAGTCAAACAATGAGGTAAGTGTTTTATTTTTTGAATTCCACAATAATGAAAAAAATCTTATTTATGCAATTTTATTTAAAAAAAAAACACAGTTTATCACCTCGTCATAAGCAAATGCTGCTCCAGAATCAACAATCTAATTCCCTGTCATCACCAACAACATCGCATGCCAGTGATAAGCCGCCAGCACTACCGCCCAAAATGCAACGAACAAAATCTCAATCAATATCAACAACGCCCCCATCTAGTCCAAAGCCGCAACAAGTGTTGAATGCGTCGCTACCACTAAATAACCACCATCAACAATCCCTAACGTCGCACAACAATTTTTCCAATGATTTTGCCAATGCCGCCGGTAATGGTGTTAGCGGTAATAGTGGCATCGGAACACTTCCACAACAACACATCATCATCAGTGGGGGTGGTGGCGGTGGCGGCGGTGGCGGCGATGGTGTCCGCGATGAAAGTGGTGTTCATAATCGTGATGGCCGCAATCGCACACACAATAATGATCATGGGGTAATTACAAGTGGCAATGACGACGAGGACGACCAAAACACTCAATATAATAATTTTGCGTTCGACAAAGAGAATGACGCTGATTATTATGTGCATTTGTGCCATACATATGAGGGCGAAACGCCCAGCAATAATAATAATAATAGTAACCTTAGTCATAATAATTTTATTAATAATCATGGAAATAATGCAAACATCTCTGAGACTTCTGCTACAATTAATTCAGTAACTGGTGGTGCTATTGCTCCTTCTTCTGCTAATTCTACTAGTCCGTGTAACAACACTAAAGAGGGTGGTGATGATAATGACATTGATGATGAGGAGAGAGATGAATGTGAGGTCGTCTTGAGACGTAGTGCTCCCAAAAAGAAGGTGAACATTTGCTATTCCTTTTGGTTTATTTCGGATTTTCTTTGCAAACATTTTTGACGATTTTACGTACTAGCAACAATAGCTAAATTTACTACATTATTTAGTGATTGTTAAAAATGTTAATTAATTAATTTTTTATTTCTTTTTAACATACAAATTTCTCACATCCCTTTAAAATAGTATTATTCATTACTGTTAAATTTAACCTCTATGGTGTAACATGTTTATTAATTATTACTTCTATTAATTTTCGCGCATTTATAATTAATTATTGATTGCAGCTCGACATGAATTCACTATCATCAAAGTCTTCAATGAGCACGCCTAATTTAATGGAGGAGATTGATGTTAAAGATTATTTAGTACTGAAAAATAAAAATGAAGATGGTCCCGATGTCAAGGGTGGTTATTTGGATGCCCTTATAGTACATGCAAGCAAAGTCCAAAAAATATATGATAATGGTGAGTTGAATCTTTGAAATTGACCTTCGTCCAATGTGTTTAATGTCAGAATTTCGTATACTAAAACAAATCCATATGTTTTAAATGTTCCCTGAAAATCCGTCATATAAAGATGAATCAGAAGACTCGGGTAAGACGCCATATTTTTGTGTAGATTTGTTGGATGCAACAGTCATAAGTCTCAGTATGTCTCAGTTTATTTTGGTAGATTTGGTTGCAGTACTGTTGAACATTCAATCTATTATTCTCTATCCCCTCACTGTGTATTTCTTAACTTTTGTAGATTTGGATCCCGTATTTTTGAATCCCATAAACAATTTTCTCTCAATTTCATAGAAATGTGTGTTAATTTTGGAGCTTTTTATTAATTACCCTTACGATTGTTATTTAGCATTTGGCGAGGCGTTCATCACAACATTTCGCACATTTATTCGACCCATGGAATTGATTGAGAAACTCAACCACCGTTATACAATGTTTTGTTGCCAAGTGGCGAGCGAAAAAATTAAAGCAGCTAAGGAATCGTTTGCGCTGCTTGTGCGGGTTGTCGTCGATTTAACGTATGATTACTACATTTCTTTTAAGCAACACATTTATTCATTATAATAATTTTCTTTTTTTTTATACACAGCACTCCAGATTTGACTTTACAATTGCTGCGATTTCTGAATGATTTTGTTTATAATTTGGTGTGTGCTGGTGAATTGAATATGGCAAGGCCGTTGCGTGAAATAATCGTTGAAAAGTGTAAAAGCTATAAGCTACATAAAAGTCCTGTCGCTGCAGTGTTACCTTCACTCATAACAAATCCTCCATCACTGCTGGAATTGAAGTCATCCGAAATTGCTGAACAAATGACATTGCTGGATGCGGAACTATTTCAACGCATTGAAATACCAGAGGTGTTGATATGGGCGCAGGAACAGAATGAAGAGAAATCTCCAAATTTAACCAAATTTACAGAGCACTTCAATAAAATGTCTTACTGGTAATTTCTATATCTTAATTAAAGATTGTTGTTCTGATTAGACACGTTTGAGATACATTTTTCATTTATTATTCCAGGGCACGTTCTCAAATTTTGAGACATGAAGACGCCAAGGATCGTGAAAAGCTTGTTATTAAATTTATTAAAATAATGAAGCATTTGCGCAAAATAAACAACTATAATTCATATCTAGCATTACTCTCTGCGTTAGATTCGGCACCCATTCGAAGGTTTGTATTTATTGTAATTTGTTATTTAACTAAACAATTTTTATATGACTTTATCAATTTATTACAGGCTCGAGTGGCACAAAACTATTACAGAAGGATTGAAAGACTACTGCGCATTAATTGAATCGAATGGTGGTTTTCGGGCATATCGTCGGGCATTGGCTGAAACTAATCCGCCATGTATTCCTTACATGTAATTTAATTTTGGCTATAAATTATATAATTGAATTTTATTTTATATTGTTTTTCACAGCGGCTTAGTTCTGCAAGATCTGACATTTGTTCATGTTGGCAATCCCGATTATCTAAACGATGGTGTTATAAATTTCTCTAAGCGATGGCAACAGCATAATATTGTTGTCAACATGAAACGTTTCCGAAAAGAGTAAGTTGTTGTTATTAATGTGCATTATTAATTGAAATTATTAAATGGTTAATTTGTTTTTGTTTACACAGTAGCTCATATCCGTTCAAAAAGAATGAACGCATCATTGGACTCTTTGACGGTTTCCAAAATCATTTAGACGAGGATGCTATGTGGCAAATATCGGAGAATATAAAGCCTAGACCAAGTAGAAGGCCACTCACATAAATTCCTAATAGTAGTTGTAAGGAGCGTTTATCATCTGCTGCTTTCATAACAATTTTGATCGCAATCTTACGTGCATAAGTGTTTGTAAGATGGCTTTTCCTTTGTATATCTATTTGTCTGAGATAATGCTAAATGTTATGTGTGTTTTAACTTTGTAAGTGTTATCAGGAATTGATGCAAACAACATAATATGTAAATGGAACTTCTTATAATGAACAGTGGCTGCATTGCATTTAGCCGAATTGAGATTTTTCGCTGTTTTTCGGTTCAACCATATTATAGACTAGAGAAATTTAAACAAAACCGTACTGAGTAGCTGCCAAGAGAATTAATTATATGTCTTTAGATTAGTAGTTAGATGGATGTAAATATATAAATTGACTGTATTATCATAACCACACATTATCTATAAAAAAAAACATTGTTGCATGCATATTGCATAATATATTAAAATATAGGTGAGGATTTTGAAAGTTTTAGACGTTTCCAAAAGTCACGGGAAGATTTTATTCATTTTCTTTAAATGAAATCTTTTGTATGCTTCTTGGACCGGTATATTTTTATAATGATGTTAAAAAATATGATTTTATAATCAAAATATTTTTTGATGCCAGTTATCCTATAGATATTCGCGTTTAGTATTTTGTGTGCGCAAATATTTTAGTAGCAAAATTTAATCATTGCATTTTTTCTTCAGAAATTATTTACAAGTCATCGCAACTAAATTAATTATGCTAAATGTGCAAAGTAATTTCAGTTTGACATTTCATTGAATATTCAATCGAATTCCTATATTTAATTTATAACGTATTTTACTTCTTCAATTATTTTAAACGCATAAATGATTTGAATATTGTAAAGTAATATTATCAAAATATTTAGGTAATTTTCTCAACAATTAATTGCATAAACATAAAAACTTATTGAATTAATTCCACGATAAATGTGTTAATTGGCTAGGAAACCCATTTAAGATACCGATTAGAAATCATTTTAGTTTATTTTTAAACATTATAATATAAAGTTACATATTAACAATTTACCTATATTTTGTAGTAAGCAAAAAAATGTTTGTCAGTCTAATCAATGTGATCTAATTTTATTAATATAAGAGTTTTAAATACAATAGGCATTAACATTACGAAAATATCAGACAGCGTCGCTAAACATTGATACAATGAACACGATGACAACGAAACTATATTGTTAGAATTGTATTTATTAAAAGAAAATGCCATTTCTTTGGGTTTCTATATTATGGTAACCCAATTAAAATTAAATCAATTGAGATTTTTTAAATAATAAAATGGACTTTGATACTCATTTTAGGTGGAATGAAGTATTTATTTACAACAAAAAGAATTAGCCTAATAAACCAGCTTAAACGTTTAAAAACAACTTAACAAATTGGTTTATAAAATTCCCAATTGTTTGGTTTACAAAAGCTTATAAAAAGTTTGAATTACATTTTGGCAAAAATAAATTAACATTCCTTCAAGATCGTATTTGTCTGTATTTATTTACAACAAACAAATATTATACAACAACAAAACAAGCAATTTTAATTTCAATAAAAATGAGTTTGTGTTAATCGCAAACTGGTTAATTTTCTATACAAAACATAAATATACATACAAGTATAATTAGTGTAGGAATAATTATAAAAGACTCATTGCGTTCATTGATCCGTAATTCGATTCGTTTTACACAAATATGTTGATCTTTATGTTTGTATCTTTAACCCATGAAAGGTTTTGAATGACCTTAAGAAAAAAAAACACAAAAAAGAATGAGATTGAAACACTATTTATATTACAAACACAAATAATATCACATCAGCACCATGTTGAGAGTAATAATTCATATCAATATCGATGTAGTGTAGTTGCATTCAAATATTGTGCAAATGCATTTTTGGTAAAATATAACTCGCATATTTTTAAAATGAGAATGCTGCATTATTCATTTAAATGCAATGTCAAGAGATGTACATACTTTATAAGGACTACCAAAGATTGAGCTTTTAAACGATCATGAACTTAATTGTTTAATGTAATTGCAATTTCGACGATATACATAATTTATGTAAAAAACTAAAAGTAAAGCTACATAAAAATACAAACAAATTTGTATGTGTTTAATTTAACTGATTTAAATATATTTATTTCATTTGATATGATTTTATAATTCCCGTAAAATGGATTTTTTTTATGTAATATTATTATGACTATTATAATATATATTTTATGTTATGATCAATAATTCGATTTGGTGCAAATATGTGCAATTTTTTCAAATAACTCAATGCCATTTATTTAGAATTCAATTACATTATGCCGCTTTCCCAAAACGCCTTCGAAGCCATCCCTATTATGTAAACGGCATGAAACTACGGTCGATCCTTAGACCTTAGTTCTTATGCAATGCTACGAAATCTCATGTCGGTCTACATCATTTATACTTTGAGATTTAATTACCATCCAAGGCATTTTTTTCAAAATACCGAAACCAAAGTTGAGCTTCATAAGATATTGCTGTATTGTTGCCATAGACATCAACCACGATTTCTGCGGCCATGCTTTTATTTATATGTCTACACGTTTATGCCACGATATGTAAATTTTTTAATTTAAAAAAATTCTAAACAACAATGAAAACATTTTTAAATACACGTAGTAAGTAATTTTGATAAATTTTCATTGCATTTTTAACTGTAAAATATAAAATGTCGACTTCCGTTAAGTTTCATGTTCGAATTTCGATAAATGCGAAAGCTTTTTTCATATATATTTTATATAGAGCGCTGAAGTCTGAAATATAAATATAAGGCAATACATGTATATTTCATTGATTGCGAATTTCAAGTTGAAACAATATTCGAAATTCACGGCGAAATGGACTGAGGCCAAAAAAACGATATTTTTGAATGCAATTAAATGGGGTTGGAAAAAAAAACAACCTTTTAAATAAAATGTGAAATGTATTGAGTAAAGCAAGTAAAGATAAATAGGATACGCAGTAATAATTTTTCAAGAGCTTTATAATTTATAAAAACTGGGCTTTTAAATTATTTATGTAAATATCATCCCTACACGTGGTCTACAAAGTAAAAAAGCCCAAAGTGCAAAAAAATTGCAAAATGAGTGCATTCTGCCCACACAAAGTAACTAAAATAATAATTGATATTATTTCTGAAAGACGCTGCCACGTCACCCACATATTATATTCTCAAAAGCTGCATCAAAGTTAATTAATTCAAAGAAACACCACGAAGGTCAAGTTTGCCTTAACGACGCCATCCAAGCAGACATTCTGATACATCCATAATATGCGAAACGGCTGATGCACCAAAACATATTATAAGTTTTTATAACTATTTTTTATGTGTCCATAATTTTCAACCTTTGTTGTGTCTCGGACTCTCGATTGCAGCGCGCAAAATTTGGCACACAAACAAATAGCCAAAAGTGAATGGACGGATATGCATGGCAAAATGTCTGTCGCAATTTAAATAATTTTTGAATGTCGAAGTGGACGCAGGGGGGGGGGGGCAGGTAAAAAAATAAAACATGTAATCATGTTTGGTCTAGTGTCTGCAGCAACAGCAACCTAAACATTCGAGTGTCTTAAGTTAATCACTTGGACATTGTTTGCTACCACATATTTTAATTTCAGTTGAATGATGCATGGTCGAAGAATTTTTTCTTTTTTTGCAATTGCTTGCATCTCCACAAATATTTCAGTCAAATAGCAGGGCAGACATCTTTTTTTAGCATTGGAACATAAATTTAAATTTTGTATCTTTACGTCGAATAATTTAAAAGCAGGACCTTAAAGATAATCCAATATTTATATACATATAGTGTCCCACAGTGCTTGGCTGACGATCGTAAAACATTGGTGGAGACTGGAGAGAGATGCATCTTTTTTTACGATTTAAAAGCAAACTATAAATTTGAGGCATTCAGACACATCAACATAGTTACTGCAAACGATTGAAATTTGAAAACTTGTGGTCCCAACTGAAATTGATTTGAAATGCTGCATGGATTGAATTAATTGGCTATTAAAAAAAGGGAGGCTAATAATTAAAGGTAGGTAGTCTCCACTCTAGCTTAATTATGCAACAGTATATTAATTTATTATTAACAATTGTGTTTTGTTTGCTTGTACAAATGTAAGTCGAATGTAACTAACTCAAAAAAATACATCGTGGCCAAACCGAATAGACCAAACCATTGCCAAAAACGTTTTATAACGGATAATACTTTTTTGTATACAGTAACAGTAAGTATTAAGCTTTACTCTCACACAGTCAATGGAGTTTTTTTTGGGACCCCCAAAAAGAATATAAAAATGAAATGGCAACCCGAAAGATCACTTTTTTAACATGGTCAAGAGACTTAACTTATACAAGAAAGAATGAAACAGAAATTTAACGATTCTAGCTACGAAAGAATTTCTTGAAAAGAAAACGTCATTTGTGTTCTTTTTTTTTCTTCAAATGCATGGTCGTCTATAAGGTTACGACAGAAAACAAACTTTTTGTAGATACAATTTGCTGCAAAACTTTTTTTGATGAGGATATTTTTCATATTACATCCACACACTTAGAAGGCATAAGATCTGAACAATAAAACATTTCAAGGTAAAAATGCATTTATTTGAAATGGCAATCCTAATATCGTCCACTGAATTTGTTATAAATTATAATTATAATAATAATTTGTAAAATTCAAATGACTCAAAAACCCCAACGACGAATATTAATTTTTTTTTTTCAGATGACTTAAATACTGTTTCATTAAAATTGTGTTGATAATTTTAAGATGCATCACCATGCTCTAACTTCGGTGGTCAAGGTTAAGAATATACAGACAACATATTGGAATTATAGCCCAAATGCGTATTATGCGAAAGAAGTTTATGATACAGATTTTTAACAAAATAAAAAAAAAATCTTCCATTTGTTCAAAAAGCTTCGATCGTTCACCAAATATTACTGAGAGTAAAACGAAATCATAAAATGCAAAACAAGCATCTCCAACTCAGGGGTGTTTGACACCAACGAACGTTCACAGCATAATGGTTTGCACCACGCTGTGTAATATTTCAGTAGAACTAATACTAAAATACTTTGTTTTTCTGTAAATTGTCTTTCGACACCCGCGTCTGGGATGCAGCGTGCAATAATCCCCAACCAAACAGAGATGGGTAACTCTACATCAACATTTAGAGTGCGCGCGCAACTTCGTGGGTTCAAGGCACTTGCCAGATGCCATCGGCGTCAAAGACAAATCAAAAATAATTGAATGACAAGCATATGTGCAACTGCGGTGTATCTTACGTATATGTCTAAGATCTTTCTTGTACTCACTGCTATATATTTCTTTAATTTACAATTTTCATTATGGCTACTTACTCGTATATTTATTTTATTTAATATGTTGTTCCGCGTTTTCAGTGTTTTAATATTCGTGTGTACATTTTTAATGCATTCAAACGAGCAAGTTCAATCACATTTGTGCGATCCGTCAAGGTCTTGCTCGCGCGCTCATATACGATCATCCGCGCGGCCTGCATTTTGCGCATTTTAATAACGACGGTGTTAAAAATGTTAACGCATGGCAGAATTTGTTTTATTCCTGCTCCTTCCCGCATTTGTCTTGTTATGTGCTTTTTTTTTAAATCAACAAAATAATGAACAGAACCAAAACATATAGTTCTGACACATATATTAATAAACGCCAGTGATCTCTTGTATGCCGGGAAGATGTGTGACTGAACAGTGTACAATGTACAAAGTGTACATCCCCACATGTGATTCAAGACGGCGACAAACGCGAATACATTGCAAAATGAAAAACGCGCAATCCGAAGCGATCAAAATGCAAAATTGCGCGCACGCGTCTTGTATTGGCATAATGTGTGCATATGGCCGACGCTGACGCCTCCATGTCCATGTACGACGAATTGAATTACGCAGACTCCTCTTAATAACTCGAATGTATGTATGTACGAACAATTTACACTTGCCAAGCACGTCCAACGCCAAGTGGACACGCTCAAGCCTCAATTCGTGCTTACATTAAAATTTGCTTCAATTTTATTCACAACTCGCAGTAATGTTTTTCAACATTTAAATCAATAAATACACACTCCCTGGGGTTGCGCCTTTTTTTTGCCTGCTTTTGAAATGAGTACTTAATCGTTGTTGTCAATCCTTCTTAATCGCGGTTGCTTGCACTTAACATGAACTTAATCACTGCTTATTACGGTGCTGCACAGTTTCATGAATTTAAAAACATTTTTTTCATACTCGAATACTAGGGTGTGTTTTATAATAATAATATGCATCTCAATTCAAAAACTGCAGTACACATGGCACACGCACTACAAACAAAAAAGAGCGCAGCATTCAAGGGACATTTCGATCATGATCTTATAAGGATGATGTCATGCGAGATATTTTAGGCATGCGCGATCACTGCCACATGTGTACACACTACAACAGTACATATCGTTGATTACAAAACATATTATATTGGCCAGCTGTATACTGCCACCACGGATCGCGACTGCGGCGAGCAAATTTTTTAATGGCTTCGTTGGGACGCACTTCGCAATTCGCGCGGCTATTCGAATATTTGAGAAGCGTTCCCCGTTTGGCGCTAAAATATATGTTTGATTAAATTTTAATTGAGCCCATGTGTGGAGCATATCAGGCGACTTCGACGCCGATGTCTTCTACTGTTCAGTTATTTGCGAATTTTAGCTAAACTATATTTGTGTACATTATATTTACGATTTTTGCATTTCACCAAGGCTGAGTGTGCGGGGTGACGTCATTTTGTGTTTTTGGAACCAACTGAATTGTTTGGTAGGCTTCGATGTGTGAATGTGAGTTGTATTGGCTTTTGTGAGGCGACTGCGAATTATTGAGAAAAGTTACCCACCCAATTTATATTTTTACTGCCTCCTTTCATAAACAGATTTATGTCTCGTTGTTTATGTTTGTGTTTTGCGTTAATACTTAATCATTTAGAGATGTTGCAATTTGAGCTGGCGCGCAGTGTTTCGCAACATCAATAATTGTCGATATGGATATTTACATTGTAAACGATGAAGTGGGGCTGCTTTGTATTGTGATTGTTAATTAAGGTATTTATCAACTTCTATAAGGTATTTAAAAAAATAATAAAAATTCATTTAATATTGAAGATGTTATTAATTACAAGTAAAACGGTTTCGTATTAAAGGACGTATAAAGAAATTTATAGCTTACATTATTTAGTACTTATAATAATAAGAATGCTGTTGGCAAATTAATATGAACTTTTGTTTTCAAGACGATAATTGACGTTTCTTAGATTTCAAATATTTGACGTTATTTGTCCTGCATCCTTGTAATTTAGGCTCAGGATACATAGTGAAATAAAATGTGTTTACGGATCAATAATAAGCTTTAAAAGTTTAGTCAATATGAACGTACAAAGCACACATTTAAAAAAAAAAAATTAAATTTTTATGCAATCAAACCAACATAATCATATTGTTACAAATATTTCTTTCTTTAAATCAAAGATATGATCATAATATGACTAAGGTAAATGTTATTTAGGTTCATTTATGAAAAGTCAAAAAATCTGCAAAACTTAAGAATGAACGCGGATACCTCAACATGAATCGTAACAAAATTTCAAAAGTTCACATGAATGGTAGAAGAAGCAAACATGAATCATTCGGAAATTGCTGAGTGAGTCAATGTCAAACCGCAACAGCCACATAATATAAGTATACATAATGTACATCTCATACCGTACATTGAGTTCGTAACTAGAACAGCACATTGCTTTGGTTTTGGCCTGACCTGACTAAGGGTGAGATGCCCCAACATTGAAGGAAGGATCTTTTCATTCGAAGCTTGCGGCGAGCTCTTCTGCCATTCGTACTATGTCTCGCAATTAAATTAAAGTAGATCTTTATGCGTCTGTTTTTTTCGCCTTTGTGTTCCAATTCGGCGGAATTTCGCGGCTCAGCTATTTCCGTTTTTATCTGCTCAAATTCATAAGAAGAAGATAAAGAAGTTGCAAAGTTGCTATACCTTTGTTATAACTGCCTATGGCGTTCACTGCGGGCATACCTAAATGGCGATGCTTTATTTTGATCGTCTGCAGCTTCTTAGTTCTCTCCGTATATAAAAATGTTAAATGCGCAATTTAATTTATAACCAAATGGTTGGAAATGCTAAATGTTTTATTGCTAATAAGTCATCAATAATATTAGAGTATTGCGTGGTTAACTGCATAATAAAAAAAAGGGAATTATGTTTAAGCTTTTGGTTGGATTCTCAATTAAATTAGAAAATGAAATATTTATGCCAAAATGGATCGTATAAGTGGAAAAGTCATAATTTTCAAACCTTAATGAATGCTTTTAATAATCTCTCACAAAAATAAAAAAGGATTTTTCATTGTCAATTAGTATCTGATTTACGATGTAGTGAATTTATTATACCGTGAGGTTAAGAATGAGACCTGAATTCAACTCAACATCTCATTTTTAAGATTAAAATTTAAATTAATATTAAAAACACACATTTTGTTTCCTCACAGCTGAAGTTACGCATAAAATTGTTAGACAGTAGATATAATTAACATAAGTCTACAGTCAAATTCGAAAGCAGATGCGTCCAAAAAGATAGAAGCATTTCACAACACAGACCATAGAAAAAATTAATCAAGGTGCAGAAAAATTTATCAAGAAACTGGTCTAAAAATCTACTGAAATAGCCAATTATATTTAATTTTTATTCCAACGGACTCACATTTAATTCACTTTGTACAAAATTTTTGACAAGCATTTCATTTAAACTTATAATAAAATGATCTTTTAAAATTGCTATGAAAAATACTTGTATTTAAAGTAAATTGAAATTAAATCAAAATTGATCTTTAACTTTAAGTAAATTGGTTTTAATTCACACTCAAAAGCGTTAAAAATATAACCAGAAAATAAGAGTATCCAAATAAAAATAACCACAAACCAATAAAAAACCTCTGTGCTAAAACCAAAACCGATGATCGCTGACCGCAGTGAAAAATGTGAAAGATCCAAAATATGCATGAAAACATGAATCCAAAACCACAAGACCTTTTCACGGTTGATATAAAATGTTTAGCTATATGGTATTGTGCAAACATAACGAACAACGGCCACTCCAACACCAACCACACACACACACACACACACACAATAGTATTTGGCATGAGGGAGTGGGGGATCAGACACGATCGCAGCTTTAAGAACTTTTTCAACTCCCAACCAATATACACAGGGATTGTGTTGCGGCAAAATGCGATGAGCCGCAAGTTTAAAATTAATAAGAAACTAAAACAAATCTCATATAAAGTATAATGTGCACATATTATTATGCGTTTGCAATGTGTGTAGAATGCTAGATATTGACATGGTGCTGAAGTTTGTTCCTACACACTTTACTGAGTGTATGCGTGGAGTGGTTTTATGCATGGAGGTTTGAGGATTTGTCCCGTGCGCGAGCCGCGAACATAACACACCAAATGCACGCACACATCCGTTTCGTCGGTTAAATTTTTGCATCTTTGCGGCGATAGTCGCGATTCTTTAGCTGACGCGAGCAATCGCAAGTCGCGCTTTTTGCCCAGTTATAGTTGCCAGTTGTCCGGTGTGTTTCGTTATTGCTTCTTCTCGATACCACGTATATGTTAATACTTACAACATACATAATATAATACATAACACAACCAAAATTGTCAAGGTCGAGATTTTTCAATAAGACCAGAATCAAAAAATGCAAATATGCCACTCTGTGCGAAGTTTTCGTTGAATGCAGTTCGTTTGTGTCAAGTGCGTATATTAATATACTCTGGGATTGTTGTGGTTCCCGGTGTTCAACACAGTGGAATTTTAAAGGATTATTTTCTCAAAAAAATGAAAAAAAAAAACATTGAAATAATTTAAAACGGTGTCAACACCACAAGTGAAGTGATTTTCTTTTGGATTTCCGCCTTCATTTTGGACTTATTGGATTTGCATTTTAATTGCACGTTGCCCTAATTCGTCAATATTTTAAATGGATTATAATTATTTGTGATTTATATGCAATACGTGCGTCGTGCATGATATTGAAATTCAGATACTAAAAAAAAATCATTGTGATTGGTGTGGTTAATTGATATAAGCAATTATAAAAATTGTAAACCATTTATGAAATACTGCGCCAGGGCTGTTAAACCGTTGCGAGTTTCGAGTTATAATAATTTACATAAACATTTTATGAATTATGGATTAAGTTTCGGTGACATTGAATACTGGACGTTTGTGTCGCTAAATGTCAACGATTTGGCTAAGTGTTAATAGGACGAGTTTCAATAAATAGAAAAATATAATTTAATTTGAAGGTTAATCAAACCGGTTGACAATCGATGATATTTTCCGTTATACATATTTTATTTATTTAGGAGAATTTTTTTTTTAAATATTATAGAACAAAAATTATACTTAAATGTCAACTGACGGTTTTCGAAAATTTGAATTCTTAAAGTTCGAGAATACGATGATGATTTTTCTAAATATCAGCCTACGCACTCTTATCTCTTACACGTATATTTTATTTTTAATTCGTTTTTAAAAGTTATCTATTCCGCTTTTTTATAATTTATAACTTGAGCTTCGAAATTTAAATTTGTTGAAAATATGAAGACGTTAGATTTGAATTAATTAATCTCTTTAGATTGTGGGTGTGATTAGCAGGAGTATAAGGCGCGTTTCAGTTACTTATGGCAACTATACTTTCTGTACTCATTTATTCTCCTAATTTCATAAAAAAGGTAATCTCATTATTTGTTGATACAAGGGACAAATCAACATGTTTCAATCACATCTCTTCATTAATCGTCAAAGCAATCGAGCTCTTGATTTGACCTGGTAAACTTCTATATATAAAATAAAATGCAAATGCTGATATTAAAAGCTCTAATTTAAAACAAAAATAAAAATAATACGGTAAATCAAATCAATACCCAACCGGTTTAAAACCCTAACTATAATTAAAAGTGACTAAAATCAATTTATATTTAAAATATTTAAACCCTTTTGCGTACTAATATTAGAGTCGATGAATACTGGACAAATCTAGCCTCTCCTAGGCTTTGTCTGTGCTTAAGGTGCAAGCTATTCACAATCCAGACATAGCCTGAAAGAGGTTAGGTGTATCCCGGATAATCCACCAAACGACTCGCATACCTACAGCTATATAGTTAATAATACGCCTTCATGTTACATACCGACTACAATGTGACTTCAACATACATTTTAGCTAACCAGTTGCAGACTGCAGTGTTGC
Source organism: Sylvicola cinctus (assembly GCA_963854165.1). Classification (NCBI taxonomy): domain Eukaryota; kingdom Metazoa; phylum Arthropoda; class Insecta; order Diptera; family Anisopodidae; genus Sylvicola; species Sylvicola cinctus. Next base: position 26,717,298 of record OY974083.1, on the reverse strand, counting down.
TCCGGCCATCGTCTATATACTTCGTCGCCATCCGCAAGCGGCATTTATGCGTTCTAAGTCGCCCAACATTCAGCATTTAATTATCGCAGTTTACTCTGCAACGTGCATCGTCTGCGGCCTGCGCCATTCCATCTTATACATCGCATAACATTCTGCCTCGGATATCACCCCGCGTTCGTGTATGAAATTTATAAATGATTGCGTCACTTCTTTTTTGGCAAGTTTCGCGTCTGCACAAATTCGTATTCCATTATTTGTTGCCCATAAATGTGTGTGAGAATGTGGTGAGACTTAGCGCTGCTTCGTCTTCAATATATTACATAGACTTAACGTTTGATCTGTTGATGAGGATCAAGCATACACCAACCATGTATTCTCTGTATGGGATTGAGGGCCGGTCGTGTGTGTAGTGTGTAGGTATGAATATACTTATATGCAAAAGTCGGACTGGCTGATATTTTGGTGAAGATTTTATTCGCAGATTTCTCGTAAATGTTATTTTGTTGTATCTGTGTTTATGGTACAAATTTGCGGTTGATGTCTGGTGTGGTTCGGGAATCGGGGGCCAGGGTTTTAATATTTATGCACCCAAAATATGTTAACGATCACTGCAGTCTAACCCATTTCAATTTTAATTAAATGTACGAGTATAGTTATTTGCTTTTAGGGCAGGCCCCACATTCTAGGAATTTTTTATTTAATTTTAATAAAAAATTTTTATCACCACAAGCACATCCGGTGCAAGTTGTATCGTTATTGTACAACAAACACACACGAAATCATTTCTTGTTTATACAGCGTCATAATACTTTAATGAAACAATTGTATAATCACAATATAAATAATATTAGATAATACCCAAACAAGTATTTGTTGAGTCAGGTTCAAACTAATTCTAATATTATAAAAAATGTTTAAACATCCAATACTTAACCTTGTGTTTTCAAATTTCTCTTTTCCACAAATATTTAGAAAAAAAATATATTCAAATAAATGATCTATCCAAAACGAACTGGTTTTCTTATTCCTTGGGGATTCCATATTATGCTAACAACAATTAATTTGAATAAAATAATTAAAATGCCAATCCCTCGACTATGTGTGAATTCTGTCCCCCACTTTATCATCAAAATGTTTACATTGGAAATCTCCCTTCCACAATCCGCAACAGGTATACTCGTTTCAAAAATCAAAACACGTATTGTCGCTTGAATGGCAATTAGCACGGGAAGTGAATGAATTGTTGTTGGTGTTGTACGATCTTGAAGTGTTGGAGGCTTAGTGAATAAAGTAAAATACAAGTAACATTGTGCTAATTATAACGGCCAAAATCTATAAATACAACTCGAATTTTGATGTGATTTTCATTTATGTATAAGTAAATATCTTGAATTAGTTTAAAAATTTAAAAAATAAATAAAGTTTGTAACTGTTGAGAAAATGTGTTTTACATAAAAATAAACGAGTAACAGTTTGAAAAATTTATTTATTAACAACTTTAAAAAAAATAATTTTACATTGGTTTAAATAATTAATATTAAATTGGGTTCTCCCAACGGGTTTAGCCCTTATTTAAATAGTGTTATTACAATTATTAAAACAAATTTAGGATTATATCATAATTTTACAACTTACAGAATCGGTAACATTTACATTTAAGTTTTAGAACAATTTACATAAAAATAGAAAGAAAAGCAATTGTAATTATAAAGCTCCCATTAACCTTTCGATTTCTTTTTCATTAAGCTATGATTTGGCAGCAAAGCGCCTCAATGAACTTGACACCGTTGTTAAACGCTACTAGATTGCTTTATAAACTAATCCAAACTAGTCTAGAACATAACATGAGTGGTCTTTATATTTTCTTAAAGATGTGCTAAAATTTTAATTACTTCCCAACGGTTTTTGATTATTTGGTTGTTGCATTGAATAATAGTAGACATTTAGGCGTTTTTATAAATATAAAACTTAACATTTTAAAATATTTATTTTATTTAAAAAAGAAAATTTGTAATTCTTATAATATTTAAAAATAATAACTTTATGCAATCACTCTTTATAAACAAGGGCTAAACCCGTTGGGATAACATAATTTAATATTAATTTGTAAACTAATGTAAAATTTATAAAATAATTATTAAATTTCTTTTCAAACTAAAACTATTTCAGTTTTATATATTTTGGCCTTTTTTGACAAATTTAAATTTTTTCGTAATAATCCGTTCTAAATTTGATGCAAAAACGAAACAAAAACATAAGATTCTAACGTTTCTAATTCGTTGGTTAATTTTCACAAATCTGATTGGCTTAGTTTTGTTTTATGTAAACAAACCTATTCAAAATTTCCAAACAATCTGACAAAAACTCAAACGAATTGGTATCCAAGATTTAGATTTTTGTGAAATAATTGTCAGTTATTTGTCGAGACCTGAAAAAAATATTTTCTTTAGTACTTATAAAGTTGGTGCACTTAAAAAAAAATGAAATATGTACATTAATTTCAGTGATTTTTTTTTCTTTTTTAGCAATAATTGTTAGAGATGAAATAAAATTAAGGCATTTGCAATATTCAACACCATTTAATATTTACAAATATCACTTAGTGAAAGAGAAATTATTATAAATAAATGTATTACTAAACAATTTATTACAGACTGTCGCGACTTTTACTTGCAAACATTCCAAACGCACACCTCTTAAGCAATTGTTTAAAAAATTAATATGTATTTAGCTCGAAATACACTATACGAGTAAAACATGTAACATAATCATAACAAATTGGTTAAGCATCAACTCATAGCCACAACAAGTCATCAACAAAATCTCTACCCATACACTAGGCGTCGTGTTGCAAATTGTAAGAGTCAACACATTGCTGTCGCATGTTACAATAAATAATAATAATATGCTGAGAAGGTCTGCTGATGTGTGAACAAATCTTGAGCATTGCTCTCTATACTAATGATGACATAATATTAAAGATTTTCAAAATAAAATGTACAATGGACGGTTTCAAGTGAATTCCAATGTTTTAACATTTCACTTAACATATCTTTTAATTATTATGTGTAGCTCTCGAATGGATGACATTGTGTTATATAGCGCGAGTAATTAAAGTAAGTATAATAGCAGTAATTAATGGGAGCACTATTCAGTACGAAAGAAAATCCATAAGGTAAAGTGAAGACTTAACTCAACAAAGCAACAACATCCACGGACTACGAGTACACTGAACATGCCAGTGGTATAATGTGCAAAAAAACTTTTACTTTCCTCTTCGTGTTGGGTTGCGTACAGTTAACTTGATCAATTAATTTCAATTTACAGCCACATTCCCTCATATTTGTCACAAAATATCGCATTAGGCTTAATCTCAATGCGAAGTTGTACAAATAGTAATGCAAGATACAACTGCGGGATCCATGTAAGCGATCTTGTTGAATTTACGTAAAACCCATGCAAACGCATGTATCTACTTAATAATAATGTTCATGAAATATCCCATTATTGGTTCAGAGTCATTGCAGCGTTTAGACGTCTCAAGGCTTCGTCTTGGGTGTAGGAGATATATTTTATTGAGCTTTATCTCGATGTTAAATATTTAAATGAGCATTAAATAAATTTTTTATAACATGGGTTGTTCTATTCAGTTTACCATTTATAGAATGGTTTTATGGGCACTGCATTTAGTGTGGTGCACTCGTGTATAGATTGGATGTTGTGTTTGTTGAATGGATGGCGATTGGCGAATTCTTGCATCAGCGGAAGAATGGTTGCATAAAAGACATTGACCTGAAAGTTAAGTAGTCTGTATTTATCCGTGGTTGTACTTTATTATTGAAATATGCTAGTGTTATTTAACTCCTCATTGCATAATAGTTGGGGTATTTATCAAAACGACATTTAGGGATTGACAACTAACATTAAGTGCATATTCTCTATTCTTCTTTATTCTAAATTTTATATTTACAATGATTTTGCTACCGTTTTATTGTGGAAATATTGACTTTCTTTGAAAATAAAATATAATCGGGAATACCTGATAATTTAAAGTCAAAATCAAATTTGTTTAAGACAATTCTGTTTGCTCACATTGACTTTATATAAACTACAAAAGGGGAATTACCCAATTCCATAATATCAAGGTGTTAGTTATTAGTTCTAACATTTTGTAATTCAATATTTGAAGGAAAAGGTTAAGGTAATTGTAAAGATAGTTTCATGATTAACACTTACAATAAAAGTTAAGTCCGTGATATTAAATCATCAACACTGGGAATACTTTAACGAATGCAAATTAATAATGTTGCCTTTTGATGCGACAGCCATTTACGAGTACAATATTACAATTATTTATATAGCTGAATTAAATAGTTTTAAAATTTAAAATCGTTGCATTATCAAGGTTTTAGAAATGTCCACCGAGGTCGACAGATTTGACGGCCCTAGTTTAATTTCTTAGGTGTTATGTTTAAAAAAAATGTATGGAGAAAAGCCCAAACCCTTCACAACATTGTGAAAAACTTGACACCCCTTGACAGTTTTCAAAATGTCATGCAAAATGCTGTTAATTGAGCACAAATTTGTGAGGGGTCACTTGGGGGATATAATTTTTTATACATAACTTAAAATTAACTTGTTACGATTTTAGTTATTATGATGAAAGAAAGTAGTTATCATTCGCCTTTTTTAAATGTAACTTGAGAACTGGCGAATCACTAAATTTAATATAACATTTCAGAAACTCGATATTGGAGAAAGCATTGCGATCGTCCTCCTTATGATCAAATTGTAATTTTTTCATAATATATAGGGTGGTACATTTTCCCGTTTTTGTCTAAATCTCGTACTGTGGCAACACCAAAATTTGGCCTCTAATTAGTAATAACATCCGCGGCAATAAACAAACATGTTTACAATTGAAGAACGTTTTGAAATACTGAATATATACTATGTGTTTTCATGGTTAGTGTTGTGTTATGTGAAGGATGCTCCATTTAAATGTTTATTTCAAAACATGATATAAAACATTAAAAAAAACAGAGTACATTAAAATTTTTGATTAATTTCTTTACCATATTTGTTACCGTATTCGCTTTAGGATGAAAAAAGATTTTGTTCAAGCGTTTTTCTCTCCTGGCCTTTCAGTTTCTCATCCTATCCCCCGAATTCTTGAGCTCATTTTCTACTTCAACTAGCAGTGTCAAATCGCATTTGCGCCCAGTTAATTTTTTACTAGAAACTTTTAAATAGAACATAAACCGAGTATTTTTGGGTCTTAACGAGATGAACAAACAATTTTCCCAAAAAATTTCTTGGTCGCATTACGTTTATTCAATGTAAATTTTTTATAAAATGTGGCCATGATTCTTTATTTTTTTTACCGATTGCGCTCATTCTTGATTAGTCTTTATTCATTTTTAATTTATATACGACCCCAAGGGCATATAGAAATATTTGTAATCCGACTTTTTTCGGAAAAAAAGTTGATGATGCAGAAACTCGTTTTGACACCCCCTGAGTCCAAAAAAGTGGTCTAGAAAAAATGTGCAAAAGTACGTCCGTACGCCGTGTGCCGTACTATGGAAAAATGGTCGAAAAAAAAAAACTTCTAAACTACTTGACCGATTTATATGAAATTTTTTTGTAAACTATTAAACAAAAATATAAGAATAGCATCTTCGATTTTTCGAGGTCAGATCCTTCAAGGTCAAGTTATTGCCAAAAGAATTTTTTTTTGTATATGGGCTCAAAAATGGGTTCTACGATTTTTTTCATTTCCACAACAATTAATCTTCAAGGTATCTTAAACAAAACTGCATATATCCTATATCCCGCTAGATGCTCCTTCTGGCGAAAAAGGAGGTGGACAAGGACAAACCCCACTTTTCTATCTCAGCCACCTTGCACAATATCAAAAAAATTCTTGCAGATTATTGTAGGATAAAATCAGATAAGAAAATTTGCGAAACATTTCAAGGTCAAAATCTGAAAATTCAAGGTCAAAATTTTTATATCTCAGCAACCTTTAATATTTTTTCAAAAAAAATTTCACATTATTGTAGGCTTAAATGAGACAAAAAAACTTGCTGAACATTTCAAGGACGAAATCGGAAATTTCAAGGATCGACGTACGGCGTACGGCGCACGTATCTCAGAAACCCTAAATATTTTTGAAATTTTTTTTTCACATTATTGTAGGAATAAATAAAATAAGAAAACTTGCTGAACATTTCAAGGTCAAATTTTTAAAAGTCAAGGTCATATTTTTATAATGAAAATGTTTAATTCAAATACTATGTGTTTTAGGTATGATGTTCTACATTATTGATAATCTCAATAAAAGTACCAATTTTGGTACAATCAAGTACAATCAAGGTCAAAATTAAGAAATTTCAAGGTCAAATTCTTCATATCTCCAAAAAGCTTTATTAAAATGTAATTAAGCAACAGTCGTATATAAATTCACACCTCGCTCTCCCTGCGATGTAGTTTTAATTTTTGTCTTTGGCCATCTAATATCAGATATAAATGCTGTCTGTTCAAATTGTTTAATGTCTGTTATGAGGTTGGTATGTTTCGCATTAATTCACACATGTATACAAGATAAAGATTTTAAAATCAGACTTTTTTAAAATAAGAACTTTATTAAAAATTTTTCCAAAATTAGATATCTGAACAGTGAACATTATGCATTGGCATTATTTATAACTCAAAGTTATTATTTAGAAAAATTTTCGTACGATTTTTGTAGCTGATTAAATATGAAATATAGTCAACTTCTTCATATATTTAATATGAAAATTTATTTATTTTATTGTTTTATAATAAAAAATAAAAAGTTTTGCTAAAGGTACTGAAGAAAAAAAGCCACAGAAATAAACTGAAAGAATTCATAATTAATTTTTATTATTACATTAAATTTGGTAAAATTAAGCAAAACTTTAATCAAATAAATTTAAATATTCAATATACGATGGTTGAGACAAGTTTACCAAACTTTAATTCCCATTTGTTTTAAAACTATTAAAGAAATACAGTAAAACTAATTTTCTGCAAATAACTATATGGCCTTTACCATGTCACTGCTTGCTCATGAATACGACTATAAAAACAGACGTTTGACGAATGCAAATGCGACTAATACTTCATTATTTTACCATTTTCTTCTGACATTTAGAAGATCTTCAATGCTACACATATCTGAGAATACCACCGTCATCGTCAAATGTGATTCTTGATTCATAGCGATTACTGATTACAAAACATCAACACAGCCGTTTATGCAAAATGCGCATTGCGTTTACTTTGCGTTTAAACAATCCATGCTGCAACGATCATAATAATTGATGTCTAAAATTAAATATTTTTTCATCGTAAAGCATGCTGCCGGTGTGGTAGCAGTTTAAGCGCAAGTAATTGAAATGAAAGGAAGTTCTTTTTGCTTGGAGGCGAACACGTGAGAAAATTCTTTGATGAGCTTGTGCTGCGATGTCGCGCGCATGTTCCGCATTTGTACGTGTGCATACTCTTCACTGATCGTAAAAAGCTTTTTAGTTTTCATTGACGGTCAAACAAAAAATACACACAAATTTTAAAAGTACCACAACAGGTTGCACTTTAAGAACTGAAATCATATTACGTATGAGGATATTATTAAACTGAGTAAATAAATCTCTTCGACAAAAGAAATAACATCATTTTGCCATTTATTGTATCTGGACTCCTCAATAAGAGTTCACCATCATCCAACCTATTATTGATGGATTGTGGGGGTACAAATATTTCATTTACATATTTCGTAATCCGCGTGCAAACATCAGTCGTCTCACCTAATAAGATTTAACTTCTCAACGTCAACAATTTTTTTTTTTTTTTTTGTAACTTTTTGTGAACCCCATCGTTTCTTGCGATGCGAGAATTGGCATACGAAGTGGGGTACATATTTCGGTTGCGACGCTTTTCTTGGTGGAATGGAGAGAAATCATCTTCATCAATTGCATTTGAACAACGACTTTAGAGTCGTACGGTACACAATATTGTGATTACAGTGTTGTTCGTGCAATTTCTCAAATTTGTGCAACAGTAATTTATTAACACTAAGTGACATCAAATTTAAACTTTCCCTATCGTTTTAACAGTAAGTGGATTCGCGATCCGCAGCCGAAATCCTTTACACAAAGTGTCAATTGTAGATAAATTTTAAAAACACGCAAAATACACAAAGAAACAACATTGCAACTGCATTTGAATCGTTATATTGTTGTCGTTCAATGGCAATTGTTGCTGTTCGGAAATAAAACAAACGCAATTTAAAGAAAAAGAGAAATTGTATGCAGCACGGTGCATCTGGTTGCAGTGCGTTTCTATAAACATAAATTTCGTGTATGTGAATTCATTCTTCTTCGCCTTGCGGTTACCCACGGGACACGCGCTGATTCTTCATCTGAAGTAGCAGAAGCAACAGCAACAACAGCAATATCAGCCACCAACCACATGTGGACAGACGGAACCGGCTCTTCGCGTACACGCATATTATACGAGTATCTCACGTTATACTGCTAATTTGTTGGCTCACTTTCAATCGGACTTCCACAAGCCAGCAGCTATTTTCATAACGAAATACATATACTTTATTGTATATTATCTTTCATCCAAGTGCAGTAATTTTCCATATTGTCTTGGCATTTTCGCACAGTATTTTATTGCGTTGATTGCTAAAATATATTTATTAAATTCCAAGTAAAAGGAGCAGAAACTTTAAAACATGTCGCTACTGCATGGAGCTGTTTTTTATATGGGTAAGTTGTATTGTGCAATTAACTTCCGTGAGTACCTACACCTATCGATGAAATCGTTAAATTTACCAGGCTAATTGATTGCTAAAATTAATGGCACTCATAAATTTCAACAGAATATGAGTGACTGACAGTATTATGTGGAATCTGGCTAATTGCATAATGTACTTGTGCCGAAAAGTGTATGCTAAAATGCTTAACATTTATGTGACCCCACTTGAAATATTAAAGAGCAAACAAATTCATTTAAAAAAAAATGCGACTCCTAAAAGTTCAGGAAATATTTTTATTTGTTTATGACACATGAAGTTCTAAAATAACGTAATGATTTCACAATATTAAATTTTTACTTTCATTTTCATTTTTAAAAGCATTGCCAGTTTAGTTCGCGTCAAATTTATTTTAGATTTGTTTTTTATTTCAGTTTTAATCTCGTTCTGCCAAGGAGATGTAGTTGATTTGAACATCCCAGTTCCAAGTCAATTACCGGAAGCACCGTTTGAGGATTCATCTCCTGCTGAACTTCATTACAAACAGTCAGAATACACACAGCCGGAATACAAACCGCGAGAAATCAATGCTCAGGATTACTATGAACCAGAACACAATCAGCCAGAGTTAAGCCAACAGGAATACCACCAGTCTGAATATAGTCAACAAGATACGAAAGAACACAAACTATGGGCCAATTTGGAAAATGTTACATTTACTTTCAACTGCCATGGAAGACCAATGGGCTTCTATGCTGACGTTGAATTTAATTGTCAGGTTGTTTTTAATTGCATTTATTTAAAAGTATTTCCTTTTTATATTAAAAAACTTATGACAGATATTCCACATGTGCGACGAAGTGGGCAGTCGAATTCCTCATGTTTGTGCCAATGAGACATCGTTCAATCAAGAATACCGCATTTGTGATTGGGATTATAATTTTGATTGTAACCAGTCTGAGGTAAAACCTTTTACAATAGTTAATGAATTTAGATTGTTTTTATTTTTATCAACACACAGAAATGGTACTACTTAAACGAACTCACTTACGCAACGGATCCTCCAAAAACTGAAGAGAATATTCAATTGGTTGAACAAAAATCGGAAGCGATTCTTGAAAATATTGTACAACCGCAAGAACAAAATGTAGCGAAGCAGCGCTCAGTGAAACAGGCAGAATATATGGATTATCTCGATGCACCAATTGTTGCTGATTATGCTGGGTGAATAATACATTATTTTAAAACAAAATTATACGTACATTATTGTTAAGTAAAATATTATTTTGTTTTGCTTTTAATTGGAAAAACTAATTACCATTAAATAAAAATGGATTCAAAAATTAAAAAGAAATTAGACACTTTTTTAAATGAACATCGCCTACATGTATGTAAATATTTGTTAGCTTCAGCTGTTGTAAGGTTTTGGGATCATTAAGTGAAAGAATTGTGACTCAGATATTGAGTGAAATGGTTGAGCTTGAGTTAAACTTTTCATATTTTCTGGACTGAAAAATTTTGGTTCATAGAATTATTCAATATATTTTGTACAATGATGACGACATTTAAAAACCAATACCACGACGACCAGAAGCAACACAATCCGAAGACGAAGATAAAGGCACTCAACTTTACGAGTGGATCATAACGTGAATCCAAAATATCTTCTACAATTCATGAAGAACAAATAAGCCATTTCGAATCAACAATAATCAAGGAAAAGAGTGGTTGAAAACATTTTTAATTTGAGACCACCGCCATTTCTCCGAACACAGGTCCTTTTGCCTTGCACAACCGTTTAATCTTGACTCACTTATAATATAAATAGCAATACTCAAAGCCAATGTTTTTTTTATAGTAACATTAAAGGATTAACTAAATATAATTGGATTTGATAACATTTTTAGGAGTTGGGCCAATTTATTTTGCCCCACATACATAAATCAAAAATATTTATTTTCTTTAAAATTCAATAACTGCAAACTTGATTTTTATAATTTCCTTTTCTATTTCTTATTGAAAACGTTTACTTATTTAATAATTAATTTAATAAAATAAGGATTTTAAAGACAAAATTACTCTAACGTAGATTGTGTCAGTTAATTTATTGTAAAGTAATTGTCAATAGTTGTATGCCAATAATTGTGATTTATCAGGTTTATAGAAATATGCAATATCATCATAATGATAACTTCAATTTAACTTTACCTTATATCATAACATATTGATGTCAACTTACTGTAGAGCTAATAGCTGATAGATTCTTGATTCAGCTGTCAGGATAAGTTTATCAATTTTTTCTAATAGCTGTTTAAAAAAATCATAAGAGTACCATTATAAGGAACTTCCTACATAAAAGTCAAGTACCCCAGTAAGCAATTTAATTTTTTAACCAATTTGCACGTATGTTTTATTTGCAATAATAAATCTTATATTATCAAGAAAAAGTCTTGTCAATGCTCATTTGAGGAATTTAATTTATTTTATTATAAATTAATAAAGTCGTAAAGAAACATACATTCATTTTTTGTGGTGGAGTTGCGTCTCAGAGCATGTTATCTAAGACTTGAACTCAAAAAGCAAGAATAATTTCCCTATTTAATGTGCTAGCTTTTTAAGTGCACATTAAGCTATAAAGTTAGGATCAACAACTATTAGATTCACATACAACACACATTTCGAAAGTTATTCAAAATCGTTATGCAAGCATATCGATTGGGTTCAAAAAGTTAAACGATTTGCGTATTAACCACTAATTGGATATTGGCCTAAACCAAATAAAAACAACATTAACATTAAGTTAAGCACAAATGCTCTTTAGAATACAGCAATTTGGTTGAGCAAAAATTGACCAAAGCTCTTTAAGCGTACTGTTATTCAATGCACGTCGTCCACTAAGCATGTCCAACCAACGAAAGATAATTTTCCTGAGATCAGTTTGACCATATGCAAATCGATTGAGGTTGGGTTGTAAATCAAATTGGCCCTAATTCGCGTATGTAAATTGTGTACAAAGACAAGACATTTTGTGTAGTTACTATCTAATTGTTTTGTATTCGTATGACTTGCGGATAATGATGAATACTGAATAGTGAATATTGTTCAGATGTTTATGGAAACAACGAAAATATTTGATGGCTTCCTCATTTCGGTAATTTTTTGGGCATTTTTAAAATGTAATCATATTGTTTTCATCTTTTTAAATCCACATTTGACCCAATTCTCATGAAGAACCAAGATTCAAGACGGTATTGCATTTATTTTTACAATTGATACGCTGCAATTGGCACAGAAGGCGGCAATTTTCATATTTTCTTGTACTTACGTGGTATTCGTGATTAGTTTGTCACGATAATAGTGCAATACTTACTGTTGTGCATTTTTCTAAAATGAATGGATTGTCGGTTCTTCAGTATTAACATCTTTCAACTTATGGAAAATCGTTTTGCTCTGCATATTGCATAACATCATATGTTGCGTTTTAGGTTTGTGAACTGCATTCTATTTAATTTAATGCTTCATAAACACATTGTTGCATTTCTTAAAGTGAACACACGTGCTCAAACGTGCATGTTCTTTTGAAACAATTTTCCTCTGTGACAGCAGAGATAAGTAATCCATTACTTAAGTCTGTGTTGACAAAAAAACAATTTTTTTGAAAAGAAACTGTAAAAATATAATAGTAATTTGTTCGTCAGACTTATAATTCAGCATGTGAGTATTTTAATAAATACAAAGCATGGAACACGTAGTAAATATACATACGGTTATTGGTCAATCAAAAGCATTTGTTCATTTCTAGGTTAATCCAATGTGTGAGGCAATTGAACCGCGTGATCATAACTCGTTTCTGTTAAATCTGATGCACTTGCATCGACATTAATTATTTTGTTTGGATGGAATACCAAACGTACACCAACCATTAAGCATTCCAATTGTGTTATCTGGTATCTTGACTCGAAGCCAATGAAAGTGGGACCCAATTACGTGAGATGGTCCCTAATTTCAACTGCATAGCTGACTCTCATGAGCACACCCATTGATGTGTATCGAAATTTATCTTTGTTTCTGCTGTGTAAGTAATACAATAAAATGTCGTTAATTTTTTTCCCGGAAGTTTGTTCAAATTTTAAGTGGCGTTGTTTCGTCAATGTTAATAAGTCACTTGCAACATTGCTTTAAGTTATGTTTTCTTATTCAATATCAATGTTTATAGAAAGACCCGTCTGTTAAAATCGAATTTGAAATGGGTGCAAAACTGTTTTTCAACAATAATGTGAGTTAAGTGTGAATTTGCAAAGAGAGTTTCTGTCTAGATTTTTGAATCAGGGTTGCAATGCTTTCTCTGACTGTATTTTAAAGCTGTCTCAAAAGTTTTCCTAAAGTGTACTTCTTTTCTAAATTAAACTATATTTATTTATTTTTTTAATAATAAATATAGTCGAATATTTTAATAAATAGTATATCTCTGAAGAACAAAGCCTTAAAACATTCTTGTACAAAAAACTCAAAAAACAAAATTAAAATAAGCGTTTTAAATTTGGAATTCATTTTTATTAAATTTATTCAAATATTTTATGAAGAAAACAAAAGTTCCATAATCTTAGCCCAAATTTCAAAAAAAATTTAAAAATGTGTGTATTATTTTATTTCGGTGTCTCGAAAGTATCTGGTCTAATTTTGACAAAATTAATTAACGAACTTTTGTAGTTTTTATGAAAATTAAGCTCAAATTTTTTTGATCATAAGAAATTGGAGATAATTTTTAAAAAGTTTTCCTTTTTTATTTTTTAATTAAACGAAATTACATTTAAAAGAATTGAAATATTTGTTTTAATTAACTTCCCTTCCAATCCCATTACCGTTACGCTGTTAAACTTAACATTAAAGCCAAAAACCCGCTAAAACTGCAAGCACAGCAACCCTGAGCGCCAATGCATTTATGTAGGTTAAGTTGTACATACGAGCAGAGCAAAAATGTTTCTCTATAAACTGGCCCATTACATTATAGCGTGCGCACGAGTAGCAGTCAGCAGTGAGATGCTGAACTTGACAATCGCGTCATATCTCGCTGAAGCATACTTTTATAACTGCAAAACACGCGTGCTGCAGTATTACTTCATCTATTGAGCGTTGAACATCCAGGTGGGCTTACCACAAGTGCTCTTGACGTTTTCATTGTTTTCTCATATTTCAAAAAGACAATATTTTAGTTGCAATATCGTTAGTGAGTGTAATTTGTGAGTGAACTTAAAGCTTTATGTCGTCCAGTGTGAATGAATTCTTATGCAAATTCGTTACAACACATAATATGAGATTTTGTCTCAAGTAGTAATTAGGAAATAAAGCAAAGAAGGTTTATAGTGAAGAGTGGTACACCGCGTAATTGAATAAAGTGTGAGTAGTTATTAAATCCTTCCTTTCAGTGTGAGTTATGACCATAAATTTAAATGATGACTTTTTTATGTGTAAAGATGGACTAATTGTAAGATGTAAAGTGCATATATGAAACTTTGGGTAATTCATGCTCTAAATAAAACGAATTTCTAACATATTTCTCAGTTCTTGTACCAGAAAATATTATATTGAGAAAAGAATGAAGATATGAGATGAATTCAGGCATGTCCACAAAGTCATGCATCACTTCGGTAAAGTGTTATTTAGAGATTCAATTAGCTTCAGATAATTAATTGTATTATACTTATTTGTGGAATAAAGAGAACAAATGCGGGAAGTATTGATTTAGATCTTCCTAATTTAAAGCTCACCCGTGTATTTTTGAAACAATAACCAAATTTTCGGATCATTGATCATGTGGACTTTTGCCAAATTACTTTAAGATAAATTTCGATTAACCTAATATTTTGCGTTGTTCGTCGGAAATATTTGCTATTTATTTTAAATTAACATGTGGTAACGACATTCGTCCAAAGTTCACAGACGTAAAACTTTTTATGGCCTCTTAAATTTCTGATTCATTGATTTTGGTTTGGGTGAAATTTCCGGTTATTTAGAGTTTTTTAACTTTCAATTTTGCATACGTTTTGGGTCTGTATAGTATACTGTTAACAGTTACCGATTCGCGAGCGTATAAAGAAAGTTGTCAAACGTATTCCCACACGTATACCAGTACAAAATGTTAATTTAGTCTTAAGGAGAAGATGCTTATTTATCCTGCTGTTATACTTTCGTTTTTTATGTAACTTTTTAGTAAGTTTTACATGCAGTTTAAAAGTTGTTATTGCGATATTTACATGGAGGAAATAAATTTTGCGGGAGTTATAACGCAGTTAATTTTATTAAATATTTTTATCAATGCGGAAGACATATTATAATGAATTAAAACCACTTTTTCAATAAAGCCCCGAAATTTACAATTAAAAACTTTTATTTATCTTTAATTGTTTTTCCTTAAATGGCAGTTAAATTCAAACTGGTACCGAAAAATTAGTATATGTATTCTTTAAAAAGCTCGCTGTAGAACGCTTCAGCAATATATATCTTCTTAGATTGATTTTAATGAAAACCTTTAGAACGAAATGTTTGCAAAAGTTGAAGCGATTTGATTGTTTGATCTTACAAGGAAAGAGAACAATAAAAGTTTTGGGTCTCATTATGCAAATTCGGCTCATGAGAACTTCAACTTATTAACTTAATCAAATCCGTTCATAGAATTTCGAAGGTAAATGAACGATGTCTAAAAGAGAAAACCAAATATTTGTGGTACCTAAGATAAATAATAAGTGGAGCATTGTTTGTACTTTTAGCCTACTTCAACGTAAAGTGTTACACAATATTAAGCCGCATGGATTAATGGAAATCAATAATAAAACATAATATTTTAAAATGGTTGTTATAAATATGATATTGAAATAAGAAGAGACGTTAAAGTGATTATTCATAAACGAATGTCACTTGAAATTGGTGGCTTGTTCTTTAGCCTTTTAAGTACGAGAATACTTATTTCAAAAATGTCTCTCTACATAGATTTAAAACATTTTTAAAAATTAAGTTTGCTACGTAAAATTTGAGTTTGAAACCCCGAGTAATATTAATTTTATAACAAATGTTAAATAAATAAAATATTAATTTAAAAAACCAAAGAATTTGCAATTTATTTGGTTTATTTAATTAATATTATATGTAGTTAGTATAAAAGTCAGTAAAAAATTGTATTTAGTATTATTACATTCTTGTTTGGAAAAGTACGAGTATGTTTTAAAGTCGCGTTTACGTCTACTTTTCCCATGTTGCCTTGTGGCTTTCGAATTCATCTTGTAAGTCTGGACGGGATCGGCTATCTCATTAATGTTTCACAGGAAAAAACTATCGGTGTAAAGTTCAGCCAGACTACAAGAGCTTTCGCGGACCGACAATATCACGTGACAGTGGTCAAATCGACATTCGCATTACCTTTTGTTATATCTTGTGTTTTATGTAATACCCATATGCAACATATTATATTAATTATTTTAGAAAGGAAATAATCTGCATATGAGCATAATAGCATGTGTGTTATGCAACAATGTTTTAAGCATTCATTTATCAACCACAAAACGTTAATCCATTTTTAGGATAACATTGAATTATTGTTTTATTAAAGATTAATGTTTTTTTTGGGTAGAAGGAATTGAAGAAGAATGCATTTATTAAATTTGTTTTCAACATTTTAATTACTTTTAAAGTACATAATTTTAAGTACTTTCCTTTAGTAAACAAACAGTCAACAACAAAGCTGAAATGAAACTCAAAAAAAATGAAAATACGCCTAATAAAAGAAAAAGTTTTGTTTTAAAGCCGGTAATTGTATTGCAAATAAGCAAAATTACGTGTTTGTTTACTCCTTCAATGTACGCGCCAATTTTCGTTGTCTACAATATCACCTTCAATACTTAACACCATTTAATGTTGACTGGTCTGAGTGGTATTCAGTTTTGTTTTTGAATTTTAAATAGAGAATGAAGAAAAGAGGAAATGAAGAATAGTAACCAGTTGAATCATGGTATTTAGATGGCCCACTTGAGAGACATATTTTTATCGTGTTTTTTTTCGAATTCATTTTGAGACTAACTAACATTATGATAGAAAGGAAAAACTTTGGAATTGAATAAATAATTTTTATTTAAATTTTTTTTCCATTTCAGACAATAAAAAAATAAACAAAGATACGTAATGCATATCAAAAGCTGCCAAATATTGCTCACTGTAGCAATCCTAATACAAACCGTATCAATGACTGCCGCAACTGATACCTCAGATGTCAGCCAATCTCTCATATCGCCTCAACTTCATCCCACCGAAATTGTTAAGTCATCACAAAACGAGACCGGATGGTTTGAATCGGTGCGCCACTTTTTTTTCGGCAACAATGACTCAACAGAAACCAGTAGTGTTGGTGGTATGTTGGTTCAATGACATTTCGAAAGCATATGAAAAATGAATTAATGAATAAAATCTTAAACGCCTTCACAGAGTCTCGCACATTTGGTCGCATAAAGAAGCTACAAGCCGCCTTGCTGCCGATCATGTTTAAATTGGGCGCCCTCTCAACGCTTATGGGTGTGCTTGTCTTCCTCACCGCAAAGAGTGTCTTCATTGGCATCATTCTATTGATCATGAATTTGGTTGGAATTGCCGTTAAGTTGGTGCTCTGGAAAACTGGTCAACACCACGAACATTATGAACATCACAATTCGTGGCAGCCACAATGGCAGGCGCCTCCACAACAAAAAGAAATTCATCTGCATATACACAATGCACCGGCTGCACCAGTTGCTGAAAAGCACTACGAACCATACGGTTCATATTCATCGAGTAACCACGTTTATGCGGAACCGTCAGTAAGTGGTCATTCGGTGCACCAATATCCACCATCGTCCATGAGGAGGGATGCCCTAGTGACGGAGCTGAGCAATAATTTGAGCCCCTATGTGAACGCTAATGCGTTGGGCAATTTAAATGCAAACACTATTGGTAATTACCATGTCAGTGCGTTTAGGAGAAGATAGTGTGAATTAAAAGTCATGCTAGTTACTATAAAAATTGTACAACCAGTAAGTACCAAATGATTCGTAATTTAGTTAAAATAATGTACTGTGGCGTATGGATCCATGTCATCCTATACACTTGAATAATTAATTTAAACACATTACTCTTTTTGTAGTCGGTATTAAAACGCATAATTTGCATTTAAAATAATGTGAGACAACAGTGAAATTAATAGCGTCAATTTAAAACATGTTTACCGTTAGCGAAGACATTGCGGATATTGAGAGCCATGTCGTCTTCAAGTCAAGGTGGCGCACCATTAATTAAAGAATGCTGATGCAATTTCTCATTCAAATATAAACACTTAAGAAGCTACAAAGAATAATTGTTTCCAGTCATAAAATATGCGGTTATTGGGGATGCATTATTTGTGAACGGAATACGAGTATCATGTCAATTTAATTATTAAATTTTGTTGACTTTTTCTGAACAATAATACATATAGGTAAATAGTTATAAGTTTCACGTGTTTTCAGGACACAGGGGTGTATCAAGGAATTGTAAATGTACATTATGATCAATTTAGTTTTAATTGAATAAAATAATTAAATAAAATAAATCGTAATCAACCCTATGTGTTTTCTGTTTTTCTGCTAAGTAGTTGCATTGAGATCTCATTTTGTATTATTTGTTTTTTTACATACAGCAACATAAACCCTGCTTTTTACGCCTGTTTACTCATTCTGTATAATTATTAGTCTTTTGGACGTAAGTTGCTTCAAAATATAAGCATAAAATCGTTCAATAAACACTTTTGTCATAAATCCTTAAAAAATATAAATTTAAGGAAGCCTATTTTTAATTTAAATTTATTCGGTCGGAATAACAGAGTTTCGAATGTTCAAATATCTAAAAAAAATTTATGGAATCTCAAAGACAGCATTAAGGTGTCATTTTCTATTTGAGAAACCTTATGCGACATTAAAAAATTATTTCAATATATTTACGCCTTTGATAATACAGCTTTTTTATTCCAACAGTTCAAGATAAAAATAAGAAAATTCAAGATCTTACTGTTCATATTTCAGAAACCTTGCATTTAAAAAAAAAAATCTGTAGCTTCCCGAAAGAGAAAAAACTTTTCAAAACATTTCAAGGTCAAAATCTGAAAGCTATTCGCAGCTCGGTCAGTTTACGATGTATTTCGCACCAGGTCGTAATAAATTCTCACGTCGCTCTCCCTGTGGTGAAGCTTTTTTTATACTCTGATATTCAATACTGACATTGCAGGTATAATATGATTATATGTTTGAAAATCCAGCAGAATAGCCACGCAACAATTTATTTATTAATTGTAATAAAACTTCAACTTTGTATTTCACAGAGAAGCTTTTATAATGAAATGTTATATATTATAATAAAAATTAAATTTATGAGTTTTAAAAATAATTAATATTATGATTTAAGAACAACGGATTTTTATCTCTAAATTTTCAGCAAGTTTTAATTCCTATTGTTCCTACAACGTTTGATATAAGCATAGCTTCTGAGAAAAGTTGTAAAGTATTTGTAAATTTTTTCAAATATTATAATTTATAACACTTGAATTGTGCAATCAGCAGTAAAACTTTAATATGATTAAATCAAAAAGTAATTTAATAAAAGCGAAAAATTCAGCAACAAAAATATTGACAATACCAATATTGTTTGTTCAAAATTTAATAAAATTAGAAAGATACAGTCGAGGCATTTTTTCATATAAATCTCGCAAAATTTCAAATAATAGAACAAAAATACAGTCTCAGCCAATTTACAATTTTTCAATGCCACTCATAGTTCCCCTAGTGTTCACTAGAGGCCTATTATAGATTATTGTCTTAAAAATACAACAGATGGCGCAAATAAAATGAAACTTGGATAAAAGTGGTTTCCAGCAGATCGCAAGAAATCAATTTAAAAAAAATCTTCTTTCAATAAAAGTCTTAGTGATCAAGGTTTGATATTGTAACAACTAAATACTGATAAATAATAATAATTTAATCACAATTATAAAAGCAATTAAATATCAAAGAAATTAAATTAATTAACAAAATTTGTACAATTAAAAAAAAACATTATACATAGTTTTATTTATCTATTAATTTATTTTACGTATTTCATTAAATAAATATAAAAGTCAATTGATAATAACTACTTATGTATACAAATAGTGATTTTTTTTTCAGTGTATTACAGATTATTCAGTTCTCGTGAGTGACAATTGTCTTCAAATTAAATAAAATTTCGCATTTTCCACAAATTTGCATTTCTTTTCCGGCATTCGCACAATAAACTCATCTCCAACTTACCATACCAATTTAATTAGAGAGCGCAATAACGCACTTTATGTGGTTACATAACTGCAGATATGTACTTTAAGTTACAACATGAAAAAGTTGGTAAAAGAGAACTCAACAAACGGTTGATTGCCGCAAGAAAAACAATACGCATGTGCTTTAAGCACAGTCATTTGGTTAAAAGGGATCTAATCAGTGCGCTTAATATTTAATTAACTTCACCACGATTTGTAAACGCATTAAATTAAACTGATTGAAAATTGGTCAGACACCACAATAAACGGTTGAAGGTACAATTCCAATGATTGTAATAATTATGTCTTTAGTTATGTAGGTTGCCTATAAATGCATGCGTATGGAAAATGGCTGAGCTTTGATGGTAAAAGCCGATTGTGTTCTTTTGAATCAAAAATAAATGTTTAAAGGTGTAAATTCTTGTCATTTTTTAACAAAACAGTAAAGATTTAGGCTTTTGTGTCATCAATGTGGCGGCTATTTTATAGTTCAGATAGAGCCAATGATAATATCACCGTGTGAACTGCGAAAAAAATAAAAAATGAAAAACGGAGGTCCCATGATGAACCCACGATTGTTTCACACATTACTACCACTTTTTTTCCAGTGAGATACTTTCACTAGATATGTACGAACAACACCTAATGTAATTGAGTTTTAAAAACCATCGTGTAGCATCATTAAAGAGAACCAAACTTCTGTATGTTGAGAGTGAATGCTATTTTTCGCTAGCATGTACGAGATTGAAACGAAATTGGGTCGATGCTGCTGCGAGTAATTGAATAAAACAGGGAGAAATCATTTTCTTGTCCCAATTTGGTATACACTTGTATTAGATAATATGTGGTGGCATCCGCAGAGCTATATGGCGATGAACCACCGCGCTTTTGCGAATAATTTTCCAATTACATACCCGTATGCACATTGCCCATACAAACTCGCATGTGCATTAAACAAATACGTTTCGATGGGAAAGTAATCACTGCTACAGTAGTCTACATGGGAGTCCTCATTGATGCGGTATGTCGAATCCATGAATCACCTTGTAAAGCAAACAGGATGCTGATTTAAACAAAACAGAATTGCTGAATTTCTCCATTTAAATGCCTAGCATAGTTTCAGCTTACACGCGGTGGCCTGTGATGAAGTCGTGCCTCTCATCATCATTGATTGTGGACAAAATTGCAAACAATTGTTTTCTAATGCTTATTATTATCTGAACTCAAATTCTATAAGACAATAATTTTGTTCGGTAACGTCACATGTGGTAGCACCGATTATTATTTTAAAGCCCGCATTTGACGGTCATGCGCATCACTCTCAGCATGCAACATTTGTACGGTAGGTAAGCGTGCGAGTACTTTCGTCCATCATTGCCCATCAGATCGTTCTCGTCCATATATAAGACCGTGTGTACTCAATTGAGGCACATTAGATTTTCATCATCAATTTTCCCATTTTCACATAATTGTAATTTATACCCACTTGTTCTTGCATTGAACATGCTCGCGTCTCATGAGGCTGCACCATGTCGCGTCGTCAGCAAAAGATCAGAATTTAGCCGCCTCCTACTACCTTATGGATGATCGTGCTAATGTCACTTTCTTTATTGTCAATTGAAATTGTTGTGCATTCAGTGAAATTATGCAAAAGGAAATGGATTTGTTATGCGGAGAATACCGTGCATTTTGTATATTCAGAAATAACGATCATTGATTTTTTTATAGAAAATGAATCTGAGGAGAATTCAGTATACAGAAGCGGCATTACAAATATATTCTGTGTTTCAGTGGTCACGATTAAAATGAAGGCCATGCTAATGGTGAGGTCAGGTGATGAGAAAATTGTCTCCTTATGACCTAAATACCCAGTTGGTATGTTCGGTTTGCTGCACGATTCAAAACAATTTTCTAGTACTGTTTCTATGTTATTTAAATAAAGATAATCATCATTGCAGATGTGCGGGATATCACAACATGAATGAACACAGACACTGTTAGTTATTATTAGGATTTTTTGCATAGCTTTGGTATTGCTTCGGCATTTAAAATTTATCTAATGAAAATTCAAATTGATTGTATATTTCATAAATGTTGGCTTATATGGAAATTGTTACTGTTATTTGGGTCATTCTTACAATACTATTTTGGACATACAAATATTTAACAACATTTGAGAAAAATCAAAATTTACATTTCAAGTCTTTTAGGAATTTTTTTTCTTTTAAAAATATTATTAAGAAGTCAAAAAGTTTGCATTTTTATTGTATTCAAATCAGTCCATATAATCTCTTTAACCTTCTACTTGATTAAATGTTTCTATTACGAATATAATTGCTTTAATTATTTTAAATATAATATAATGTTATGCACTACTCAAAAGTTCGTCGCTTAAGTCTTTCATTTTAACACTTAAAAAAGTTCGTCGTTGCAGTCTTTCATATTGTTGTTTATTGTAATTATTTAAAATATTTTAAAATCTTAAATAAGCCGTTTTGAATGTTAAAAAATGTTAATGCTGTATTAAAATATTACTAGGAAAATAATTTAAAGAGCTATGGAAAATTCCTTTATAGGAACAATAGCTATAACTTACACTCTCTAATAATAAAATCATCTCATTATGCGTGTTTTATCTACACAGAAGTTCACTGAAAGACTGTACAATAAGTAGCCTAGCTATGTAGAAAACATAATATAAGAAAACCATTAGCTCGAATGGCCAGAATGCTCATGGTGCAAATCACATAATGATTACTCTCGCAGCTCAACGCCAAGCACAACAATTTCTTCGCCCATATATATATTATTAATTCGACGCGTCGTGAAACATACACAGAGAGATGGTTTTCCATTATTGTGCTTTTTCCAACTAGCACGAAAGAGACAACGATACGTACTTGCAGAGCGATTCATCTAAATCACCGGTTGTGGCGTATAGTCCGTGCAAGACTTTCAATTCACAAGCTCGAGGTCGTATAAAACTAACAATGCGCATCCACTGCGAGTTTATTTTCGCCTTGAACTTCACCGTGATCTAGTGTGTTGTACCGCGCCGTCTCGCAATATTGTTTGGTCTGGTTTTTTAGCATTTCGTACAGTGTTCTTCATTCTTATTTCATATTACTTACAATTACGGTGAGGTGATTAAAAATTATGCTCATTAACTGTTATTATTAAATGTGACACAAAGCAGTGAGTTGGATAAAAACATTAAGTGCAATATAAATAATTATATGTGTTAACGTTGTTGGGCGCGCGCGTTCGGTGGCTTCTTGTTGTGTGGGTATGATGTGCTAATTCTAGGAGATTGACCTAATTCGCAGAGAGAAGAACCCAATAAATTGTGTGTCGCAATGATACTGAAATTGGTTAGCTTAATTTTGGTGGGTGCCAATTTGGTACAATGTCAGGTGTTTAATCAAGGTATGTACTGTGATTTCGACAAAGCTAATTGTTTTTGAAAAAAAGAAGACTTAACTGTTTTAGAAGCAATTTTAATTCGATGAAATTGCTTTAATACCTCAAATTCAGATAACTATTAGTTGAACGTTACCCACAAATAATAACGGGCGTTTGCTTAATGTAATTGCATGAGAGGTTATAAAATGAACATTAACTTTGGTTTGTGGCTTTAAGAACCAGTTAAGTTTAACCGCATGTTTATGGTAACCCTGAATTATATTACTATTTGCAGAACTGTATAAATTGAACTGATGTATATAAGATTAAATTCATTATTGAAACTGAAATTCCGCTTTATAAATGTGAAGAAACTTAACACGAATGAAGAACTGGCCGCATTTCCTCAAGACATAATACTCCCAATAATCTGTGTCTCTTGTCTGAGCAAGCACAAACTACCACAAACTTTCACCAATGGACCGCATGTAAAGAAATTGATAAAAGCAAAACAGCAAATTCGGACATGTTCTGTAGAAGACTAAAAATACCAAATTCGATAAGCTGCCTGCCTGCTGCATAAACAAAATTTTAAAAAGTATACAAGAGTGCGTCATTTTGCGAGTCGTTTCGCTTATGTTGGAATTTTTATGATCTTGTTGAAATGAGAGAAGTTAAATTTGGTTGACAATTACAGTCGTCTTAAAATTTGTATAAAAATAGTGCTTCAATTATAATGTCGTTAAAAGCTAATTGTTACTCATTAAAATAGTTTACTTGTGCACTATTTCCAGTACAATAAAGCTTGTTAAAAATCTAAGGTATTCAGTCAAGAAAACTTGGACCACATTGTGCAAATTAAATGCTTAAGATACCTAATTAGATAATTAATATATGTAAGTGGCACATTATTTAAATGACATTGAACCACACGTGCTGTTTTAACGCCCAAACACAATTAAGCGTTTTAGAATTTGGCTTGATCTTTAACTTTTTAAATTGAGTGAAAGTAATTACTATATAAATTAGTAACAAATTCAGAAGATGGGATTTAACAAAGTGATAATTTTTCAGTCACGTCCACTGTTTCTGTTTGATTTACATTTTCAATTCAAAATTTATATGCAAGAATTTCTATTTAAACGGTTGGTTCGAGTAAATATGCTAAATAAAGTAACGTCTCTCTTGCAATGAATGATAGTTGTGAAATCAAAATTTACAAAAGCGCACGTAAGCCGTCTCATTCTGTCAATATTTACATAATTGTGCAGCAGGTTTCAATTGAACACTGTACGTAGTTGGTTTGCTAATTATAACAAGTAAATTTATGTATGCTACATGGGTAGACATAAAGTGCATTGGAAATGCACACATATCCTACAATTTGGTTGGCACAGCGTAATGCGGTCAGTAGACGCTGCAATGACCGTAAAAAATAGCATGCCTGCTACAGAGAATACAGACTTGCGTTAATAAATTTAAAAAAAAATATTGGTAATTCAATCGAGATGAATTTATTAAATTGAGTATTTGTGCTAAAAAAAAATTTAATAATTACAAAATCATTTCTTTGAATTTAGGTTTTCATCTTAGCACATTAAACGTTACATTTAAATAAGAAAGTACAAGTTGAAAAAAAAGAAGAGATTATTTATTTAATCGATCATTATGAAGATCAATCAAATTTACATCGATTAATTATTTAGTGAAAATAAACGAATTTAAAATGAACATAATGTTATAACCCCAATTTGTTTTTTTTTTCCGATGTTTCAGCATACTCATCTATATCACCGGTGGTTGACACGTTGGTGTGCTCAATTGCACAATCACCTTGGCAGTGTGCACGCCAGAATGGTGGACGCTTCCTAGATATTTGGTCGGGTTTCGTCGAAGATAAGTACAACGAGTTTAAAGGTAAGCCATTTCATCCCATATATAAGTATTAAATTGCAATATTAGCACCGTACCGTATTAATGGCGCATTATTGAAAACTTAACAACAAAAAAAACGGTATATCAATGCCTCATGGGCACTTGTGTGCAATTTCTTTGAGAACAAGTTTTTGTTTACGGTTTTTCTCGCTAGCACAATAACACGGAATGCTTATGGTACATGGCGGCAAAGACAAACTACGATTTCTTTAAGAAGAACTATGCACTGTTAAGTACAACTAACTAACTATGAAACATGGAATTGATTGAACTCATTGTACGTGCGTATTAATGTTTTCCACTTTCCATAAGGTGCGTTTTTGAGGATGAAATTCATTTTTTCTTTCTTGCAACACTTATATTTCTTTTAAAGTGCAGTAAATGCATCGTATTTAGATTGCAACCAGTTCATTTTCCAATGAAGTGATTTCCTGCATTTGAAATGCATACGAAACTGGTTTAAATTGTTTTTCCCTATTACGGTGATTTTCTTCATAAAACTGCAGTTTAGCTTTACTGTGAAAATGTAGGCATTTTCCAATAGTATAAAATGCTTATAAGCGGTGTATGAAATCAAGTTAACTAATCACTGTTATTTTTTGTCTCAAACTGAAAAGTGATCCAGTTAGAAAACATGAAACTGAATATCTTAAATGATAGATATTTATAGAAGCAGTTTCAATCAGACGTTTTCCATTTTTTTTATAAATATAATGCAATTCCATTTCTCCACTAATTAATGTTTGTAATAAATCACATTGCAAAATGCTTTAATTGATTGACAACATGACAGACATAATTTCTTTTTCATATTACGAGGCATCCTCTTTTAAATAATTAACTGCTTATTGGACTTTGCAGGTCATTGGTATTTCCGCAATAAACTAAATTTGTGCGTCAACCTGATATTATCATTTATCACACATTCAGATATTCAGTTTCATTTTTTATAAACATTTGTGGATGTGTATGAGATGAATGACACACTTTAACCGTGCACCGCGCACACCCAGGAAGCTCAAACCTTTTGAATTGGGGACATCCAATTCATATTAAAGCGCAAATATAAAATGTTTAAAAATACATGAAGTTGAAATTTTCTGCAGCACCGATGATCATTCGAAAAAATAAACATTACAATGTCAATAACAAATGTGTGTATAGTTTTTGTTGAACAGGGTCAAGGTGGATTAATGTAACCGATGTCGACTTTGTTGGGTTGAACGTGCGTGCGCTTGTAAAATGTGCTTGCTCGTATGCGTTACTTTTCCGAATCGTGTGACATTTTTCATCTTTGGCGGACATGTGTGAAAGCTGAAATGAAACTACCATATTTTTAATCACATAAACGATTTGTTTTGTAACCGGAACCAATTTGAGACGCATTTCTTTTGTGTGTGGGATAATTTAAATTGAATCCAAATTGTTAATATGTATTGACATTGTGTTGTTGTTTACAGTTGTCACTGTTTTAATGTGACGCGTGGGATCACAACCAATTTGGTCACATTTTCTAATAACATATGCAATTTTATTTGTGTGATTTAATTTTGTTCCAAATTCATGATAAATAACGGTAATTGAGAAATTTGTATTTATTGTATAAATCGTGTAATTTTTTTGAATAGGAATTTGCTATGAAAGTACAAAGGGTTCATTCATTTGCATTTAGTTTACGGACATGCTTTTATGGATATGACCTAAAAAATATTTACGCATGTTAGCGATTTAATGCCTTTGATGAGCATGTGAAATTGTTGTTTTGTTCACATGCGTGTTGCGCTAAATAAATGCGATTTTTAATACCGCATATCGGATAACCGGATTAGAAATAAAATCGAAATTAGTTTATAATTCTTAACCGGTTCATATACGCCGACTTTTTTGGTTGCAAGTGTAATTAGGTTAATAGATAAATCGGCTGTAGCTCCTTCTTTTAATGCTGTTATGTTTTGTAATGTAAATATTATAATATTAAGTATTGTTTGAAATTGAAGCCGTTATAATTTATAACTCAATTAACTCTTCATTGTAGCAATATTAGGATTTAGGCCACAGTAAACATATTTTAAACGAAAAGTGTTAACGAGCTTTGTATTTTCTTAAATTTAAGGTTAATCGTTTTTTTTCGGATTCGCGTTTTTCTGAAAATAAGCGTAAGCGGTTTCAACATCAAAATAGTTATATTTTAACAATGCCTAAATTGAAGAATACAGAAAATATTTATTCATTCTTAAGTTTCAACCTTAAAAATTATTATTCTTGTCTTATAAATTTATTGTATTCATGCGTCTTATTTTAATTGATCTAATTGAAATAAATTTTTTTTTTTAAATTTAAAACTTCCCACAATAAAATTGATATTAAATAATGGCTTTAAAACGGAAATGAAATATTATTTATCTCATTCAATGAGACAGCACATTAGTACATAACCACAATAATCACGTGCATAGTCATAATTTAACGGCAATGTTATTGAACTTTTTACGAAAACAATCAAAAGTCAGTGCATGAAAATGTAATTTTCAATTGGCATTCATACACATGAATCTCAACTGTATCGAAATTGATTTGTTCCGGTCGCGCAGAAAGTGTAAAGGTGAAAACAACAAAGCATTTCAGATTTCCTCGCTGCCTAACGGTTCCTGTACCCAAATTTTACGGTGTTCCTATTTAATATTTTAATAAATGATATGTCAGTTGAAATTTGAAGTTTATGGCATGGTTAAATGTTTTGTTGATTAATTTATTTAAGAAAGTGTTTCGATGCATAATTTTGCATTTAACTTACAATTGTATCTGTTTAATTTAATTTTAAATCTCTTTGAGAAGTTGTTGTAATTTTTTGCATTTTTATTTAGTTGTTCTTCATAAATGTTGCAAATAAAAAGCGGAATAAACCAATTATCTATGCGGCAAAAGTGCTAATTCTTCTTAAAATCGACCGTTTCATTATGGAAAATAGCCGTATAATTAATTAATTCACTTAAATCGTTAACACGTCGTATTAAAAGTGTGGGACTTTTAAATTATTAAGTTTCACTTGCCTTTTAAAATGTTCAACTTAATTATAAATGGTTGTTAAATTGGTTTCAACGCAGCCTTTTTTCTTTTCCACGTTTTTTAAAACAAGCTGTTCCCTGATTTAAATTTTTAGCATTTAAATAAATGCAATAAAATAGCCTAACATGTACATCTCAAAAAAAAAATGCATGACGGGCTCATTTTATTCGCCAGTTGGTTGAATTAACAGAGTCATCAATTTCCGCGATGGCAAATCCCTTGCTTTAAATGGCATGTGAACTGTGTCAGAATTATTTCTAATCAATGGAATTGTTTTTTAATGAAACAATTCAGAAAAATTACCCGCGTTGAGTGGCAATTTGTTTAACATGAGAATTTGACTGATATAAAATCTTGGAAATTATAAATTGTATTGTCGTGTAAAAGAAATGATGTAGGTTATTGGAGCAAAAAATTGAACAATTGCCAAATTACGTTGCACACTCTGGTGACAACAATTTATGTTTTTTATTGACATTGCTCGCGTAAATTTCTTGATCGTGTATCAAATTTTATTGAGGCCTTTCGTTTTCCCACCGACCTAAAAAGTAAATAGCAGAAAACTTAAAAAGGCAATTTAAAATAATGGACCATCAGTATTTTATTTGAATTTAAAATTAGCGAATCGCTTTGTTTATTTAATTAAATTGATTAAAATATTTTAATTTAATAATTTCAGAGGAAGCAGATGCCGAATTCGCAAAATCAGTGAGTGGACGATCACTAACCGAAGTTGAAATCAGTAAACGAAGTCCATCCGCCATTCTAGAGACGATAGGCAACTACGTTTCCAATGGAGTAGACAAGTGAGTAAAATACACGAGTTTGCCTACAAGTCCTAATAAGCTGTTAAAAACAAATGAAAATAATTAATTGCATTAGGTCTGTTATCCAACCTAGACCACATTTCATGCGGAGCTTTAAATCAAACAAGATTGCATGTTGTGCCGCATCTCTCCATGTAATGTAGTTAACACACAAATTATGTTAATCTCATTAGAATCATCACACTAAGAATACACATGACTACGTTACGCTGCATGTTGTTTAACAACACAGTAAAATTTCATATGTAACGCAAAATAATTTGTTTTTCCAGCACACGCATTTATTGTGTGAATTATTGTGCTATTTATATAAATTTATATGGCAAAGTGAGCCGGATTAACCGTTAATTCAGCGTATGGAGCAAATACTTTTCTTTCTTCTATTTAGTTTTCACGTTACAATGGGATGTATAAATTAAGTTGCTAAATTAAAATTCAGATAAGATGTTTAATTTGATCTATAGAGATTATTGTTGCCCTTTCACTATGCTTATTTCTAAATTGGCCTAATAATTAATCCGTGTTTTTGTGTACCTTTTTCTTACAGCATTATGAGTCGGGGCAAAGACAAGAAAAAGAAGAAGAAGAAGCCACAACCAACACAGGTTCATGTGATTGAGTACTTATCACATGACGATGATGGCGGACATCATGGCATCAAGATGCACAAGATCAAGCATCGACACAAGATTCCGAAAAAAACTGGTAGAAGCAATAATGGAGGTGGGTTTTGGGCGTGTGTTGCATGATTTTTATTTTTGTTGTAGTTGTGACATGATTGAAGAACATTTTCATTATACAAAGTGTTTAATTTAAATTTAAATAGCTTTCAAAGGAAACTCTTTTTAATTTGATTTCATGCTGGAGTGAACTCTCATTTTTTTGCTACACAATTTTGTAATTACTTTAACAAAGAAGCTAACTGTGCCTATTAAGTTCAAATTTTAAAATTTTTGCGTTTTTGTTACGCTAAAGGAAACATTTTTTTCAATTCATGTCATTTAGTTTAGATGCTCGCGGTTTAAAAGAATTATATTCAAAAGATCGTCGAAAATAATTTTTAATTACAGTTTTTAGTATATTGTCATCAACTGAATGGACAAAACTGTGGTATGCTGGTATGAAACTATTTTGTGTGCTGTTTGGTAGATTTTGTATTCTGACTTAAGTACTGAATAATATTTAGTAGTTTGTTTTTTATATTTTTAGTAGCATACAGAGTATTGTTTTGAATTTCATTAATTTGATTATTTTGTCAATATTGTGCAGTATTTTTTGTTGAAATGATCAGTAGGTGTAAAACCTAGTATTTTGTTATTAGAATATTTTTTATCAAGTACATTTTCAATTAAATCAGTCTATATAGAATTTAGAAAAATTTATACATTTTGAAGTAGTTTCGTTATGAATTATGATATCGAGTTAGTCAAAAACCATTTTTTTAAAGTAAATAGAAAGTGATCAAAATAGTAGTAAAATATAAAATAGATTCTTTGAATTAGTATGAATTTTTGTTGCGACAAAAACCACTGAAACTGTGCTACAAAATTCATAAAATTAAATTGCATACCTTTAGGCGATTTAAAACCGAAATTCCATTTCCCCACTTTCACATCAAGCTTTTTCTAACAAATGTTCCGTGTGTATAAATTACAGCGTCACGCGGCAAAAAGAAGAAGAAGAAGAAGGCAATTATGAAGCTTTTACTCGTCGGCGCAGTCCTCAAGGCGAAAATTGAATTGCTGTTGAAGGTCTTATCCACACATTTGCAAATTAAATTCTTGGCCATTGCCTTCGCCGGCCTCCTCATTAATGTGGCCAGATTTTGGATTGAATTGAAGAAAGGACACTCACCGCAAAAGGTATATTCCAAACGTCTAATTTGGGGTACATTAACTTTAAAGTAGGTAGTAAGATATTATGTTTTGCACCATATTTCTTACGACTGAAAATACTTAATTGGATGTTAACACAATTTTCTCCCCCCACCACCACCACCACGCTTTGTATTACAATGTTGTAGTTCTTCAGTGTTGAAAACCCCACCTTTTAGTTCGCACGTGTGACTTTGTCGAATTGATTGTGACACGTTTCTTAAACATTTTATTTTTTTTGGGTAATGGTCTCCTTTTTTATGCTAAGAATTTCAATCTCTACACCTACAGGTAATCTACTATGAACATGCTCAGCATCAGCATCATTACGATGAACATGATGAGGGTTGGGGTGGTAGTAGTGGCGGCTACTGGAAGCGATCTTTAGACACTGAAAAGCCAGACAGCGATGGAATTCGAACGGAAACTACAAATCCTTACACGTCCGCTGATATTCATAGAACGGATTCTACTGATTATCGTAGTGGCGTTGATGAAGGTTATCCGGGACTTTACAGGCAATCGGAGTATGATCCTCATAGCGTTGTATATAATAGACAAATTCCAACTAACGCATAGTCACAATATGTATATCAATATTGGTAGAATGTAGCTAGATTGCGAGATTGTGTCTAAAAGAAAACACAAATTAGAATTAAAATAACATATTTATTTATTTATTGATTTATTTATTAAAAATTAGATGTAATATTTATTGTACCCTTATTAAAATTTTGAAAACATATTTTTTGGTATTTCATTTAAATTAATATTAACACTGAGTGTTTTCAATGTTTATTGTTCATCAGAAAAAAGGGATTTATATTCAAAAAAAATTATTCCATGTATTTCTCGGTTGATGAATTGTGTTTTAAATTATTTTGTTTTGAACTTTGTACTCAAGATTGGTTTTACAATTAAAAGGCTAAGCATTTTTATAAATCAAATTGTTACGGCTTCACATAAAATCTCATTCAAGGCTCGTATCTTTAAAATTCAGCATGAAAATTATTTTCTAAAAATATGTTATTGTTGAAAATTTATAGTTAAAAAAATTTAAATGCTAAATTTTGAGAAAGAAAATGGAAATTCTCACGTTATTGCAATTTGGTTGCCAATATTTCTTATAGCCTTGATTTTTTCTTAAAAAAAAGCTTAAAAGAAATAATAATTACTACAATAGAAGCTTAGAGGCTGCATTATTTTATTACAGTGAGTAATTAAGTGTTATTGATTTTTGCAATTTCTGTGCAAGAATCATATCCGATTGTATAACATTGCCAACATCATAATTATGAATCAAATCGGTAACAACAAACAAAAAGAAGCATAAACGCCACCGGCTGTTGTGCATTTCTGTATTGTACAACTCGTATATTGTACTAAAAGCAACAACGCGGGCAACTTATTTGCAATCTCAAGAGTCATCAGTGCAGGGAAACTCCAACTCATCAAGTTCATTAATTTTGTATTCGCTTAAAGTTTGGGTATACATTTAAAAATATGTGTGTAAAGCATAACAAATTAAGACGCATGGAAGTCAATTGTTGGTCACAAAACTATGTATGACCGAGAAAAGGTGGTTTCCTTTCACAAAATTTGAACCGCTTACAGGCGTAAAAGAGTTATCGGTTTGCCTGCCAAAAAAAAATTCGCAAAAATTGCCACACAAAACATTTTAATTTACATTTTGGACACATTTTAATAACTTACTTTAAATAATTGATTGACAGCTAAACCATCATTAAACAGATGATCACATTTCAGAAGAGTGATCGCTCCCTTGTTTTTTGGCTGCGTCGAACTTGCTTCATTTTGGGCGTATTTCAAGACTAACAAGTCGCACTATTCGGGTCACAATGCAGCTATCAAGCAACATTGTCTCTTTTTATATAAGAAGCTTTTTACTGCATGAATGCCAAGATGATATTAATTCATTCACCGGCGTCAAGCCAAATACAAATATATTTTGCGAAAGGTAAAAATAAAGAAAATAGAGAGTAGTTGTATGCACGTCATTTATTTAAGTTTACATTTATGCACAGGCAAAGAGCTCGCCAAAGAACATATAATAAAATTAGGTGATTGACGTTAATTACATAATATATGAATAAACTCTTTGCTGCGTTTGTGGCATTGATGGCAGTCGAGTTTACATTAAGCATTATGCTTTCTGGCAGCACTCTTCTGCTGATAAGTATCGGTGTTACTGAACAATTTTTTTTCGCTTCATTTTTTTTGCACGCCGTTTCAAAAGAGAACAGAGTTTTTCATTGGTTATTCAAATTGTGTCCAGGCAATAAAAATGATCTGTTGAAGCAAATGACAGTGTCGTATTGAGAAGTAGAAAAAGCTGCTGACGATGGTAAGACAGCGCATTTAGAAAGACTTTTGCATTTTGGCATTTATGTTGTAAGTTTACTCTAGCAACATTTTCTTTATTGTTTAATAACTATGACGATTGCGATAAATATAATGAGGATCAAAATGGTATGAATAGGAACAGAATAGGAACAGCGTTCAACTTAGATGGGACTCTAAAGAACCACTGCAGAGTGAACTACTTAAGATCGTCATTAAGAATTTGATTTTTGCATAAACTTGCACTTCAACAGTTTTTGTAAAATTAATTTCGCCCTTCTGTTTTTAAATCAATAACTACGATAAACATTTAAATAAATGAGCTTTTGATTTCTTTATCTCATGATAGGTATTCACATTTAATTATTACCAACCTAAATCAAATCATATTTTGAATATCTCATAACCATATTTTTTTTAAATATATAAAAATCCATATTTAAAAAAAACTTAAGTTTTAAATTCTTTAAGCTGAATATTATAGTCTTACATTGTTCTTACTTACCCACTTAGTGAGTGATCAGTATAACTATTAACTATAAATCGTTTTCGCCGCCCAAAAATTTAATATTCAATCAGTGGCATGCGAAATTAAATGGAAGTTATTTGTTGATTGATAGTCGATTATTGTTTAACCAATAATAATATTATAGTAGATTGTATGCCGCTGGATTGAATAAATTATGCTGCATTGTTTAGTAATACAAATGCTTTAAACCTTTTAAGAAGAAGTACATTTCTACGGAATGCTTGACACGCACATAAATGTTTAAATTTAAAAGTAAGTATAGTTTATATTGTTTATATTTTTTTAATAGTATTTGACAACAAAAAACTAAGTGACGAGACTTATATCTGTCTTCAATTGTAGCATTAACAACAAACAGTTCCTTATTATATGAACTTGTTCGGCGTAATGTCTTATCTTAATTTTTTTAAATGTTTGAAGGTTATTTAAACAAATTTTAATTATCGACAATTTTTGAGATTTTTAAATCAAACCAACGCACATACCCTGTACAAATAAGAGTATGAGTGGCTCAATTTAAGCGGGCCAGAATTTATGCTAAATATAACTTATGTATGTATATAAGCGTTAAGCATTCGTTGTGAATGAAAATTGGTTGAATTTGTGTTTCAGTGCTTCCATATTAGTACCAATTAAAATTTATAGTTGTCAAGTCACTGTTTACAGTTGAAATTCAAAAGTAATGCAATTGAGTGATTCAACACAAATTCTTTAAACGATCTCAAACTTTATGCATGTTGCGTTTTATATAAATTCTGAATTTGGCAGACACCTTTTCTTTTTTATTAGGATTTAGAGGAGAGGTGGATAAAAGGGGAACAATTGTAAGTAAAGGTGAGTAGTCATTACCTTTATATAATAAAAATTGTGCAAAACAAATTTCAAACTGTAATTTGTAGGTAGAGTTTTATTATGGCTGGAATTTATTTTCATTTATAATAATTAAGGGAAAGCATTAATAAAATACTAATATTAGTACAAATTTCTAAAAACAATAAGGCAATAAGTACATGCCATTAAAAATAATTAAATAATGTTTTAAGTTACAAAAAAAAAGGTTTAAATTATATAATAGTCCTCAAAGAAATCCTTTTTCATAAGATAAAATTTATAAAAGTAGTGTTAGTGAAAAAAATTAAATCTGAACCCACTACTTCCCTAAAAACATTTAAAAAAACTGAAATAAAAATTCCGTTTGCGATTTTCATATAAAAAATTCTTCCATCAGTAAAATTATTCACTGCATATAATATGTGAGAATAAAATTGACTACACAAATCGTGTTCTGAGACAAACTGACACACGCAACAAAATACATTTTATAGTGATTGTTCATGTGCTTACTGCTTGCTTGCAACTCGTTTCTCCAACAACACCAAATGGTTTATGAGCACAATTTTGACAATAATCGTAACAATAACCATTTCATTTAAATACAAATATCTTTTTTGCAACATTGCATTTGAAATGTATTAGGAAATTTTGCACACCAACAGCTGGTGTACTCGTTGGTAATTTTGATGAGATTGGCGCAGCCAGGCCCACCTTTATTATTGCTGATTTATAACGTATTGTGCCTATGCATTGACGTCATGACAAGTGCGCATACATAAAGCGTACTACTTTGCGCTGACATGGCTTACCAGTGTTTTAAACGATCTTTGAATGCATTTATTCTTAAACACTTTTTGGCTTTTGCAGAAATGAATGTCAATTGAAATTAAAACTTAAAAATAAATTAAAAGTTTGAATTCATTTTGTTTAATAGACGATTTAGTTTAACAGAGAAGAAAATATGTAGCTATCGTGGTATAAGCAATAGTGAAAATTACAAAATTGTACATTTACCTTTCATTCAAACCGCACCATTTTGTGTATACTATAAATTTAAGTTGAGAAGATAGGTGAGAATAATGAGCAACAAACAAACAGGAGTCTGCTAATTTTTATGTTTAAATACAAATGCCCCATGTCTTGGCTGACCATTAAATACGGAAGTTGTATGCTTAAACTTCGTGCAAATGTTCAGTTTAGCTCAAGATGTGCATTTAAAAAGCCAACAGATTGCATCTCAGTGATAACTTTCGGTGCAACAGCACACTGCGTTTTTCCGTGGATGAAAATCGCGCATTGCATAATCACACACGCTCTGCCGTCCGCTGCAAGATATCAAGCCGAAGAACACATTGCCTCGTAGGTATGCAGCATACTCTGCAAACACGTAATCGGTGTGCAGAAAAAAGCTCCAGCGTGATAAATTTTGCAACTTTACGGTATTTCAAATTTGTCCTAATTAAGCATTCTCAACACATGTGAGCTATTTCATTTGGAGTACATATCTGCTCTTATGCGCGTACATATACAGATTATGTACCTACATATATAATATGTTTATTTTAATTTTGCCACACAAAGTAAGGCACACCCGCGCCAAAGCTGCACGCTTCATTGCTACTTTATTTATGTGGTGTGTCGTTGAACGCGCAACTCGCAAGGTTTATGCTTGAACTTGACTGCCATTGGTGAGCTGTTGCATGATATAGCTATTATGCGACTGATGTATTTATATATATATAGCAACATACATTCAATAAACACAACGAGAGCGACATTTTACCATTACTCGGCACTCGCTGCGGGTGGACGTATGGTGGACATTGGGCTTTTTATTGTATTAATTTGTGGGTCTTGTAGCTAAATGGTATTTAGTTCTTGTATTTTTGGGTAAATAGCTAAGAAAAAAGTGCGTTAAATTATGGAACTGGGTGATTAAATGCTTTACCTGTTGCGAGGTGATTTGTGTAGGCCATTGGTTAAGTAGGGCTTATACCATTCCGGTGAAGAAATGAGATTGGCTTATAAATAGAGAGGAAAGTACTGTCGCTATGTGATAAAGAATGAAATTAATGCAGTTTTAGGTGAAATCCGTCCAAAAATGTGGTGCCATCATTAAATCGGAGCACTTTTGTGGAAAGACACACAATTGGTGTTACAAATTATCAGATTAACTTGCTTGCATATTATTTAGATAAAGGAGAAGTTGAAAATTTAATTTAAAAAGTATTTCACTAATAGTTTGAAGCTTTTAGTTATTGAATATTAAATTAGAAATAATTAAAAGTCATGAGTCTAACATATGAACATAAACAAAAACTTGACCATTACAATTTATATAAAAAAGATTTTAAGAATTTTTTTCTATTTCTTTATTTAGCTATATCTCAATTTGATATAAAAAATCGTCAAGCGGTTTTCGAGTTATGAAAGCAGCAGAGAACGAAGGGCAAAAGTCAGACTGCAATCTGTTTTTTAAAAACATTTTTAATTTATTTAATATTCAATTTAATTT
Organism: Sylvicola cinctus; assembly: GCA_963854165.1. Taxonomy (NCBI): domain Eukaryota; kingdom Metazoa; phylum Arthropoda; class Insecta; order Diptera; family Anisopodidae; genus Sylvicola; species Sylvicola cinctus. Next base: position 26,679,829 of record OY974083.1, on the reverse strand, counting down.
AAATAAAATTTATTAAATTAATTTTGGGCTTCGTTTTGTCTAATAATTTCCTTTTATATTCTAAATATTTGCCAGTAAATTTTGTTTATAGTCTAGACCCTTTGATACGTGTAGACGGAAGCAAAACCTTAACCTTGCCTACAACGCTGCATCGGTTGGCATTTATTTTCACATTTGAATGTGCCAAGTACACCTTAACCTAAATTTCACTAAATAAAAAATAAAATACATTCAAAAAAAATAATACAAAAAAAGTGTACACCTTCAACTGGAGCTAGAGTGTATCAAGATAATGAGTGGTATTTAATTTAGATTCATTGGATCGCTACCGTTTGACGTGCCTGGAATTATCAACACCGTTGACAGACGCGTATCTCTCTAATGCGGTGCTATTTTTGCACATAAGCTAAAATATGTGAAGTGACTCCTCCGCACCATCGTTGTCACAACGCCATCCAAGCCCATCGCACTCACATACATAATACAGTCGTTGACATACACACTTCAACTTTTTATACACAAAACTTAATGGTTTTCTGCTTCACTTTTCTTTGATAGCACTCTAACTGTTAAGTGTAACAGCAAAGCAAAGAATGGCCACAACTCACGATGAAAGCACAATTCCAAAAATGATTTGCATTCAAACTAGATTAGCCCGCGCACCAACATTTATAGGGCCATTTATTGTTGCCATTTCTCGCAATATGGAAATGCAGCAGTTGGCGCCATCCCGTGCTGTGGCCTGCGTACCTTTTCTCCATTGCAGGTACTGCAGCGGATTTTTTGCAGTCATGCGCATCTGCTGTACAGGTAAAAAGGCTTCATTTCAAATTGTTTGGTATTCAAATAAATGTGTGTTTCACTTGAACATAGTTAGGCTTTTGCATAAGGCACCATTATGCTGACTTTGGAATGAAAGAGAGTGCTTTTACCATGCGGCATGCACAATTGTACGTTTCATGATCGTGCCGTGTTTGAAGATGTACCAATGTTTCGCTGGGATGCGAAATTTGTTCAGGAAGTGTAATACTTTACAATTATGTATTTTATTATTGTAGATCATTGCAAATTATTGTGAAACACCTGACAAATTAATGTGCTGTTTTTGTCAATGTAATGTTAGCACTTAGGGGATTGCATTACTTAAGATGTGTGAGAAACTGAAGTAGACTTTGTTGTAGGATGTGTTGTGTATTAAATGCGTTTTCCAATTTGGCAAGTGTCATATGACATATCTGTAGAAGTCTGTTTTTTTAGTTTTTACTTCAAACAAATAAAACAATTATATTTGGTAATAAATCATTGAAATGCGCATTTTAAAGATATTAAACTAAACTTTAATGTATAATTTACTATTCTATAAAAATCTTTTATGGTTTTATATCATTGCACAAAATATGAGGTTAAGGAGTGCCACGCATTAATGTATAAACTAGCTCAACAAAACAATGATCCAAAAAGTAAAGGTCTGCTGGAGAGTTAAATTTGACGTCACACTATCAAAATGACTGCACTATTGATTCAAAATATCAAAGTAATATTTTTAAAAATTAAATTCATAAGGGTTTGAATTTTGTTTGAGGATTTTTGAACCCAAAATTGATTAAATTTCTTTTGTTTCTTTAAAAATAAAGAATTTACCAATTTTAAAATTAACTGTTGATTTTTACGATATTCGTTATTGAAATATAAATAATTAACAGTTAAATTTGAAGTATACTATTCATTTAAAAACAATGTTTAATGTAATTTGTATTGATGAGAAGGGCAGAAAAGAAAACAGAAGAATAATGAAGGTGGTTATTTAGAAGTGTTAAATGAATTTGTAATTTTACCCATTGAAAACAGGCCCCGTCAGAAATGATGAATTTGGTGATTGTATTCAAAATAAATGTACATATTTGTTTTAAGGGACTATTGCAAATCATTTGAATTCCTGAAAACAATGGCTTTTTTTTTGGACAAAAAAAATCATCAAAAACCTCTCTGAATTTCCGATTTCATTGACTTACACAAAACCGAACATTCATTGAATGAAATATTTCTTCAAATTCCCAATGCAAGGAAAACCAAGCGATGAAATTAATTCATTTAACTTAAAGGTTCGACAAGTCATGTCTGTAAATAATATTATGTGTTAAACATAAATTGAATTCAAGTCAGGCATGTGCGCTATCTCGCGTCATACAGATTTTTTCATTTGTTGTAATTTGTGATAGAAATCAATGTCGTGCTGAACACACCGAATTGGACGACGACGACATTATGCCACCGGCCACTGCCCACAGCCACACCGGGAGAAACCAGAAGTTTGAGCGCTATATCGTCTGTGGTGGCTCGACGGTCGCACGTGACATGCAAATTTCAAACGGGAGATAAAATGCTGTGCAGTTTTTAGGCCATCGGTTAAAAAATAGAGCTCCACGACATAATGCAAAGAATACACATTTCTGGCATACCAGATTGTGGTGGTCACTCGAATTCTCCAATCAAATATTCTTCCTTACGTTACCAAACGACCGTCACTTTATTCCCATATTATGAGCGACATTATTGCTATCACGTATCGTGTGTGTTGTATACGAGTACTTATATTATGTTTTAAGTTTTAAGCAAATATTATTTGATTTGTCTTCCACACACTTTGCCACCTGGTTTCTTTGTCTTTCTTTTTTTTCGCATTTGCAAGGTTCATATATCGTTGTACCGTTACATTATTTACACGGCCACTAATTTTACATACAAGTGTGAAAGATTCTAGAATGGAAGGCATAATGATAACAATAATGTGAGGTAACGAGTAATAGCCACTGGGCAACATAAATTGCATTGATGTGTTGTGCATTTATCGTTTATGTCACCACTTGTCAGTTCGCTACTGTCAGTATTCATCACGCTCCTTGCAGCTGAATAAAACAACTAATGAACCTGCAGTAATGTGGTGGTATAATCAATTACAATAATGTTGTTTAGATAGTTTCAAGTTGCTACTGGTTATTTAATTTTTCCAATTCATTTTACTGTGTGTAATTTGTCATAAGTTTTTCTAAATACATAGATATAAATACACAATGAGCTCGTAAATACACATCAAAGATACATTAAAGAACTCATCGCAGGGAGAGCAAGATGTGAATTTATTACGAAAATTGCATTTACCGCACATGAGTGCAGGATACAAAAGATCCTGCGGGATGATTTTATGGAATATATCATGTCATCTTCTATCTCAAAAACCTTCCAGATAAGAGAATCAGAAAAGGTTTGTTTCTTATCGGAAAACTACAAATAAATATTTAACATTTATGAGATATGAATAGTATGACCTTGAATTTACATATTTTGACCTTGAAAGATTTGGCAAATTTGCATTGTATTATAAAACATAATTATAATTATGTTCCAACTTTTATTTAATAATACGTAACGTATCTAAGAATGAAGATGTACGGCCCCTTATTTCAGTTTTACTTCAAATTCCGAATGAATTTTATAATAATTAAAATCGTTGGCGCTGTTCTTGAGCGCTTTATCAATTTTTTTAGGAAAAAGCCTTGGAATCAATAAAAGTCTGAGAGGCAAACTTTAATATGTATAAAAGACCCCCACAAATTCGAACGTTGTTTTGTTCGTTGTAATTATAGTAATAAAGACACAAACCATTTTATATTAATATATTTATTTATATAAACATCAATTCCTGCCGTTTAGTAGTTTCCGTCCTCATATATACATTTTTAGTAGATCTTTTTTGAAGTCAAAGGGTATCAAAAGGTGTGATCCCTTATTATTTTAAACCATAGGTTTTACAGGATATATTTATGTACATTTCAATAACGACGTCTGATAGTTTTACTTCCATAAATTGTTGGTTTCACTTCTCCAGAAATGAGGAGTAGTGAGAAATATCTATTAATTTTTGAGAACCTAAACAGTATTTTTAAATTAACAGGAAGGATTTTTTTTTGGTCTTTCGGGTGAAATCACCTAGAGCCCGCATGAAATCTCTCTGAATATACAAGTATTCTATTGTAGTAAACTATTTTTTTGAACCTATAACAAAATATAACAAATGCAAGTATTTGTTTTCGACTTATTAAAATGAATCAGTCTTTTAAAATATAAGAAAAATTGACGTACATTTCAAGGTTATTTATTTCTCAGAAAGAAATTTTTTTTTGAATTTTTCTTTCACATTATTGTCCACAAAGGAAAAATACTTTGCAGAACATATCAAGGTCAATAATTCACACCTCGGTCTGCCCACGAAGTATTTTGTTGGTGTAATAAATTTGCATTACCAATTAATATCTAAAGTTGTTTAAAAAAATCTTTTTAATTTGTATATTATCATTTCAATTTGTAAAATATTTTATCATGACATAATATACCTTTTACCACACTGTTTGAGTACAATGTTGTGTGTGCAAATTATGCACACACAAAATGCACTTAGTGCATGACGTCCACAAAGTCAAGCAGAGTCATTGTCCGGCAAAATTGCAGAACATGCAATCTAGACATGCGCATGGAGTAATTGCTTTTCATACTATAAGCAATAATAAAATAGCGACGAAAAACACACGTGTGTATTGACGTCAATTAAAATGCTCACATACCATTTTTGATAGAAAGGTCAATAATCGAACAATGAGTGCTGAACGCATTTTATTCTCCAGCATAAGAAACAATAATTTTCATGCGAAATTCCGTAATTACAATTACGATGCAAAAATGCGGAATGCAAGAAATAAATATGCAAAAGCATTACATATAAGGTAACTACGTCATAATCAATATGGGGTTTTTGACCATTTAATAAGTTACCAAAGAAAATTATTGATTGATTCTAGATTGGTTATATTGCCCATTTCTCTGCTGACAGGACATCTTTTTTTAAGTTAATAAAAGACTCAAATCAATGGATTTGAGTCAGTTGTTATTTTCCCTTCGAAGTAGATATTTTATATAAGAGTGGTTATTTTTCTTCAGAAGAGTTATTAAGAGTTGTTATTTTAAATTGTTATTCCTAAGAGTGCTAATTTCTGTAAAAGTAGTTACTATTTGTTTCTTGTGAGTTGTAAAGTTTCTTTAATGTAACCAGTATTCAGTTGTATTTTAGATTAAACATTAATTAATCTGTGAGAGTGATTTATTAATGTTTTTGTATAACTGGACAGTACTTTGATTATTCATAAAAATAAAAAAAGCAAGAGCTCAATAAAAATAAAAATAAATAAAGTGTTTTTATTATTTATTTTGGTGTTAAATTTTCTTATCAAAAAGTTCAATAAGTGATTTATTTTTCAAGACGTTCTTGGTTACGTATTTAACCAAGTGGTGACAGTGAAAAAATTAAATAAAATAAAACAGTGTGGGAGTTATAAAAAAACTGCCACACAACATTGGTGACAGCGGTGGGATCCTGTATAATTTTGATTTTCAAATCAAGGCCCACTCCGAAGAGACCGGTGACGCATAAAAAGGAAAACGAATCCTGTTTACTAGGTACAGTAATTTTTTTTTCTCTTTTTAATTAAATAATTTTCATTAAATTCATTATATACACTACATACAAAAAAAAAAAAAATTTTTTTTTGAATATCCAATATCCCAAAGCCATAATCCCAAATTGAGACTGAGGCTGGTCTCTATTAAGTTTTGTTTATTGTGGTTCGCACAAGAAATTTGTTAAAAACACTGTATCTGATTAGTAATCAGTAGCGGTTGTATGTCTCAGAATAGATATAATCTCCGATCAATAAGATCAACACATTCAGACACTGATCCCGCAAACCCTTCGGTAGATCTTGTTTTAGAAGACGAAGTATTTACTGCAGAAGGCTCCGTAAACCCGCTACGTAAAATTTCAGTAGCAAGCCCTCCAGAAAAATCCACTTTTACTGGAAGACCATTCAAACAAGTTCGGAAAAGTCTTACCGCATTCTTCCAAAAAACAAATTCCGATAGTTCAATTTCGGAAAATAGAATCAAACAATCACCTGAAACCATAAACAGAGACTCTCAGTCAGATTTTTTCCCAAAAATGCCTGATAAAAAATCGTCTTCCACTCCTAACGGTCGAGACAGCGACCATAATGACACGGCAATTAATCTATCAACATCCGAAAGAAAAATAACAACTCAACTCTTGAGAGAAGAATTAGGAGAATTTGACGGTAACCCGTTAAACCTAAATAAATTCATAGACGGTGCGGAGGAATTGTATGAGATACTGACAACCTTCGAAAGGGTTGGTTTCGTCCAATGTTTCAAACGGTTATTAACCGGACCCGCATACGAATCAGTTCCACGACACTGTAAGGATTTCCCCGAAATTATTAGACTCCTAAGCGCGAATTTTGGCAAACGAAGGTCTGCCCTCTCCCTGCGAATTGAGTTAAATCAAATAACTCAAGAAGCATCTGAAACGGTAGACCAATTCTATAATCGATTGTACAATATCCAAGAGGATTTAATTAGGGAAGAATCACATACAGTAAGTGAGCAATTCCTAAGCGAGTTGAGAAGAACAATTGAACGAAGTGCTTTAACATCGTTCAAAATAGGATTAAAACCAGTTCTTCAATATTCTATCTCTATGGTCCCATATCATTCCTTGGCAGACGCCTGTAGGGCTGCAAGAGAACAAGAATCTCAATTACAAGGAAGAGTGGCTATACGTTGCCAACTGTGCAATCGCGATGGTCATGTAGCATCGAATTGTTCTCAGATGCCTTCAGTTAGTGTACCTATCACATGTGTATACTGTGGAGAATCCGGTCACCTTATGATGGATTGTGGTAAATATAAAAACCCAAAATCTCATTATAAAAATAACCACAACCAGCATCGAAGTACTGAGGCCCAAAACCACGACAATTATCAGTCTAATAATAGAGATAATAATAATAATGGTTATCATAACTTCCAAAACTCCGACCGTCAACATGCTAATAATACATCTCAAGGAAATAACACATACAATGATCAGAACCCTTTTAGAAATAATAATAGGGATTCCGATGAAAGAAACGATCGTCGACGTTTCAACAACCAAAGGCGAAGTCCAAAAAGAAGTAGAAATAATAATGTGGGAGGTGGCAATGGTAATACATCCAACAGGGTGGATGTAAATACCATAGCCGCTCCTGCACAATTTTCTACTGAGCAATTGGATGCATTAGTATCGGCGCTAACCAAACACATGGAAACTAAGGTTAACATTGCGGGAAACGAGCAATAGACTCCACGCCGCAATGTCCCGTGCAGTCTTCTATAAAAGAAGGACATGCATTAACGTCATCCAAATATAAAAAACCAATATTACCACAAACGACCATTCATTCTGACCCCCCTCTCGATTTGAAAACGATTACTGTTCCGTCGAAAAGTTCTAAACATGGTTCACTAACTTTGCTCGTAGACACAGGCGCCACTCATAGTATCATAAAACCTTCAACACTCATTCCTTCGATCAAAATCCAGCCCGCCAAGACCTCACCTATGATGGGAGTGAGCGGCTCTGATGTGGTTATCCAAGGAGAGGTTGAATTGCCAATTACCTCTAATACCGGATGTCGATTTCTCGTTCCGAAAACAGAGATGAATTTTGCCTTTGACGGCATTTTAGGAAACAATTTCCTTGGTGCAAATAATGCGCATATATTTTATGATCTGGGTGAAATAAGCCTAAGCAATCACAAAGAAGTGATAGATTTCCAATTTAATGAAAATAGAACTAATGACTTGGATTATATAAAAGCAAGATCGGAACAGGCAATTAGTATTCTTGCCCCCAACCTTAGCGGTGACTACTATTGTCCTAAACAGGAAATCGAAAAAGGAGTACACGTGCCCTCTTGCATTATAAATGCAGAAAATGGTAAGGTACGACTGTATGTGTCAAATACGAATAAGACAACAACACCAATACCGAATATTTCGAGTATAAATTTATTTTGTATGTCTAATTATCAAATGGGAAATTTTTCCATTAGGAATGGGTCAAGATTGGAACAATTGGAAGACGAATTAATTCTCGGCGAAAATACGCCAGGGGAAGAGGAAGTTAAACAAATATGTAGAGAGTTTAACGACGTATTTTTCCTCAAGGGAGACACCTTAACATGTACAGATGCAATAGAACATTGCGTAAGAACTGATATCAATGCTGCGCCAACAAATATTCGCCAGTATAAGGTACCTAGAGCGCATACTCAGGAAATAAATGAGCAAGTTAACGACATGTTAAAAAATAACATAATTAGACAAAGTAAAAGCCCTTGGAACTCACCTCTATTGGTAGTCCCCAAAAAACCTGGCCTAGACGGCACTAGAAAAATGCGCGTGGTAGTTGATTTCAGAAAATTAAATGAAAAAACTATAGGAGATGCTTTCCCACTGCCGCATATCGAGGAAATCCTCAACAATTTGGGTAATGCTAATTATTTTTCGTCGTTAGATTTAGCTAGTGGGTATCACCAAGTAGCAATGCAACCTGCAGATGCACCAAAAACTGCTTTTAGCACACCTACTGGCCATTATGAATTTAAAAGAATGCCATTCGGTTTGAAAGGAGCACCTGCAACTTTCCAACGAATGATGAACCATGTTTTAACTGGTTTACAAGGCATTAAATGTTTTGTATATTTAGATGACATAATAGTGTTTGGCCAAACACTAAAGGAACACAATATAAATCTAAAAAAGGTGTTCCTCGCTCTAAGAAAGTTTAATTTGAAACTTCAACCAGAAAAATGCAAATTTTTTCGAACCGAACTAAATTATTTAGGGCATGTAATAACTCCTGAAGGCGTTAAACCCGATCCTACCAATTTAGACTCTGTGCGAAATTTTCCCAAACCTACTACACCAAAAAGGGTAAAATCATTTTTGGGTTTAGCAAACTATTATCGGCGGTTCATTCCGAATTTTTCTAAAATAGCGTCACCTATGAATGAACTCACAAAGAAGAACAAACCGTTCATATGGAATGAATTCTGTGAGGAAGCATTCAAGAAGCTTAAAGACTTTTTATTAGCCGAACCTATTTTACAATATCCGGATTTCAGTAAGCAATTCATATTAACAACGGATGCCAGCAATGAAGCGTTAGGCGCAGTGTTATCACAGGGAGAAATACCTGATGACTTACCAATAGCGTTCGCTTCAAGAACACTAAACGATGCTGAAAAACGCTATTCCACTATAGAAAAGGAATTATTAGCCATTGTCTGGGCAACCAAACATTTCTCGCATTTCCTAACAGGTGTAAAATTTACAATCGTCACTGACCATAAACCATTAATATGGATTTTTAGTGTCAAAGACCCAACTTCCCGACTTTTAAAATTTAGATTAAAACTGGAAGAGTACGATTACTCAATTATACACAAAGCGGGAAAATACAATGTTGTTGCTGACGCACTAAGTAGGAATCCCCCTGCAACAGTATTAGCGGTAACAAGAGCACAACAGAAAGATAGGGAAATTGCCAACGCTCAATTTAGCGACAGCTACACCGATTTACCAAATGTTTCCCAACTGGTAGTAGTAGAAAGAAACAAAACCATATCTAATAATATGCACATTATTCAAATTCTCACTGACCATGACCTACCCATAGAAGCAGTGAAAGTCACTGATAATATAAGAATATCAGATGTCGACCTTCGTATTACTATATTCATTATAGATAATGGAACGGGGACTCAAAACATTAATGAAAAGGCATTAATGGAATGTATAGAGAAACACAAAATAACAGAAATAGCAATTCAACAAGAATCACTTACTTCAAGTATTCATATAAATGATATTAAAAAATTGTTGAATAAGCCCATTTCGCCTCTAACATTATATGTCTACACAAATAACATAATTACTTTAAATTCTCAAGAAGAGATTTTGGATGTTTTGAAGCAATACCATTCACTACCCTTGGGAGGACATACGGGAGTACGACGAACAATGCATAGATTAAAGCAATACTATACATGGGATAACATGGAAAAAGATGTCCAGGAATATATAGCGACCTGTGACACCTGCCAAAGGAAAAAACAAGGAGGTTTAACAAAAATGCCTCTAAAGCTAACAACCACTGCGAAAATGCCATTTGAAATGATATCACTTGACATAGTAGGGCCGCTACCCGTATCTGACAATAATAATAAATATATTCTCACCGCACAATGCGATCTTACAAAGTATTGTTTCGCAATCCCACTTCCAAATCAGGAAGCAGATACCTGTGCTCGGGCCCTAATCGACAATATAGTCCTAAAACACCGTATCCCAAATACTATTCGTACTGATCAGGGAACCAATTTTCTGAGTGATTTATTTACAAAGGTGTGTAAATTACTAAAAATTAGCCAAGTTAAAACAACAGCATATCACCCTCAATCTAACGGCGGATTAGAACGCACACATCGAGGTTATCCGACTATCTACGGGCATTTACTGCGGAAAAACACCCACAAACATGGGATGATTTCGTTCAATACGCCATGTTTGTCTACAACACTACTCCCCATACAGCTACTAAGTATACCCCATATGAACTAATGTATGGATACAAACCTGTACTCCCGCAATTTATGCACAGAGAACAAGAAGTTAGTTATAACTATGATGATTATTCTAACGAACTAAAGGCACGTTTGCAGTATACACACAGAATTGCTAGGGAACGTTTAGTAAATAGTAAACAAACATCAGCTCGGTACTATAATAAAACGGCTCGAGAACGAAAATTCGAGGTCGGCCAAATGGTCCTATTGAAAGAGGAAACCACCCCTTTAGGAAGTAAATTATCAGATAAATTCAAAGGTCCCTATATGGTAATGTCTATTGATTCTGAAGAAAATTGTACTATAAAAATCGGAAAAGGGTTGAAAAGAGTCCATAATAACAGAATTAAGTTATATAAGGAGTCGGAGAACGTCTAATTAGCAAAATACCGGCAAAACCATTGAGCAACTAACCAATATAATATAAAAAAAATTTAACCAAATTTCTTTCTAGGTTAATAATTTTAATTTTTGCAATTTCAGAATACAGTTAATACGCAGTAAAGAAGATACTAAAAACATGGCTAACTATCAGAAGGTATATGTGGATTGCTACACAAGTGTAATAGTCCTTGCATTATTAGTCAATATGGTTTCACCCACTATCCAACCCGTGGATTATGATTACAAACCACTTGGTGCAGCTGGATTTTTCTTCGAACCTATAGCTGAAACTTGGCTGTACGAACAAAGCTGGAATGTGGTAATAATCTGGGACCATGATGACCGCAACGACGAAATTTCTCGGGTTAAAAACATAACTAATTCACTAACCAGACTGTGCAACACAATTCAGTACAGCAGTAATCCCTCTCACTGCAAACAAAAAATAAGTACTTGCGATTACCTTATTAACCAAGTAGATTTGCACCAAAAACAAATCAACTCAGTTCTAGGCGTGTCGTCCAGACCCAAAAGAGGTTTACTAAACGTAGTGGGATCCGCTAGCAAATGGCTTTTCGGAACAATGGATAACCAAGACCGCGAAAAAATAGAATCTGAATTGAATTCCTTCTTAAACAAAGGTGCGTCTACACTCAATATTTTAGACAAACAAACTACGGTAGTCAAATCCACTATTGACACAGTAACAAAAACAGTTTCGGTTATTAAGGAACAGCATAAAGATTTGATGCAACGGATAGCAACAGTGTTCAAAAAGATTCAATCCATAGAGGATTATGATTTGAACAATTTAAAAGCAGCAAGCTTTCTAAATGAATTAGTTTTAGACGCAGAAATGGCAACCATGGCTTTAGCTGATAAACAGCAGGAAACAGTTTCGTTTCTAAATGCCTTAGATAACGGACATGTCCATCCTTATTTATTCGATCCAGAACAACTAGAGTTGTTACTGAGAAACGTCACTGCCTCTACAAATTTTGCTCCCATATTTAAAAGTTTCGAAAATATGCGAAGAGTCATGTCAACCTCACATATACATTTAAAAAGATAAAAACCATTATCAAAGTTAGTATCCCCTTACCACAACTAGAACCCTGCGTTATAAGTCGAATATATATTCTGCCCATTCAGAATGTATCTGATTTTTCGATTATTAAGACAAATTCAAAATATATAATCTCTGCAATCTTCAGCAACTAGATAACCAGGAATGGATATGTCATACGACTAAACTTGACATGATAACAGAGACAGGGGAGTGTGTAGTAAACGCATACAAATTTCACGTAATATCTGAAAATTGTGAACTAATTCACTTAAAAGCCCCAAACAAAAATTGTTAATTACCACAAATCCAAACCACTATTATATTTTAATAACGTTTCATGAAATCTCACATGTTTGTAAAAAAAAAAAAAAGAGAAAAAAAAAAAAAAAAGGGGATAGCAAAAAAACAAAAAAAAGAGAGAATACTTAATAATATACATATAAAAAAAAAAAAAAAAAATAAATTTAATTAATAAAATTACTGAAAAAAAAAAAAAAAATTTGTCCCAAATCAGTAAAGATTTTGAAAAGAGAGGAATTCATCCTCCAATAAAACAAAACAAAATGTTATTGAAGTCGCAATAGAAAGAGCTGAGGATGGCGTATATAAAAATTGTCAACGCCAAAGCAGGATGCCAGGACAGTGACTTGCCGCAGATCACCTCCGACTACCTAGCCAACTGACATGCCGTGCCTCATCCCAAGTGTTTCTCCAAACACACCTTAAGGAAAGCTGTGACTGGATGATATAAAGTTAAAATTAAGTTGCAAATTTCAAATATATTATTGCACGTATAAAAAAAAAAAAAATGTAACTAGAAATTTTCCTAATTTTTAAATTAGTTGTTTATATACAAGAGTAACAAATATTCATTAGTAATGAGAATGAAAAATAACACCTCACACCATATTTTCCTTACGTAAAATCATTGAAATTATTTTACTACTTAAAAGGGGGAGGGATGTTGTGTGTGCAAATTATGCACACACAAAATGCACTTAGTGCATGACGTCCACAAAGTCAAGCAGAGTCATTGTCCGGCAAAATTGCAGAACATGCAATCTAGACATGCGCATGGAGTAATTGCTTTTCATACTATAAGCAATAATAAAATAGCGACGAAAAACACACGTGTGTATTGACGTCAATTAAAATGCTCACATACCATTTTTGATAGAAAGGTCAATAATCGAACAATGAGTGCTGAACGCATTTTATTCTCCAGCATAAGAAACAATAATTTTCATGCGAAATTCCGTAATTACAATTACGATGCAAAAATGCGGAATGCAAGAAATAAATATGCAAAAGCATTACATATAAGGTAACTACGTCATAATCAATATGGGGTTTTTGACCATTTAATAAGTTACCAAAGAAAATTATTGATTGATTCTAGATTGGTTATATTGCCCATTTCTCTGCTGACAGGACATCTTTTTTTAAGTTAATAAAAGACTCAAATCAATGGATTTGAGTCAGTTGTTATTTTCCCTTCGAAGTAGATATTTTATATAAGAGTGGTTATTTTTCTTCAGAAGAGTTATTAAGAGTTGTTATTTTAAATTGTTATTCCTAAGAGTGCTAATTTCTGTAAAAGTAGTTACTATTTGTTTCTTGTGAGTTGTAAAGTTTCTTTAATGTAACCAGTATTCAGTTGTATTTTAGATTAAACATTAATTAATCTGTGAGAGTGATTTATTAATGTTTTTGTATAACTGGACAGTACTTTGATTATTCATAAAAATAAAAAAAGCAAGAGCTCAATAAAAATAAAAATAAATAAAGTGTTTTTATTATTTATTTTGGTGTTAAATTTTCTTATCAAAAAGTTCAATAAGTGATTTATTTTTCAAGACGTTCTTGGTTACGTATTTAACCAAGTGGTGACAGTGAAAAAATTAAATAAAATAAAACAGTGTGGGAGTTATAAAAAAACTGCCACACAACAACAACAATAGGAGAAAGACACAGACGCGCATTTACAAGTTCCCTCAGAAAAAATAAAATTTTCAAAAAATAAACCTCTTCATTTACCCAAAAAACATTTTTTTCAAATTTGTCGAACATTATTAAAATATGATCCGTGTTTACGGCTTCATATGAAAACTACACATAATGAAGCGATGGACAAATAATGCAAATATATTTATACGTGCCTATCATACTTTTAATTTGGTGTGAAATAAATTTGATATGTCAATTTGAGTCCACTACGGAATGTTATTATATACAATTATGCTGTGGCATTTTTTCTCATAATTTAATGACTATTCGAGATTATTCTGCCGAACCTATTTGTATTTTATTTCCCATGTAAATTATATTTATTGAAGCCAGTTCCATGTACAACCGTTAAAGTCTTAAAATGTCATGAAAGAAAAGACTGCTACCCTAAATGGTATATTTAAATAAAGATAATCGACATGCAAATGTTTGCTTCCAATTCGTTAGGATATTGGTGGTTTCGACCAACCAGAGAGAATTTGCCGCAGAGCAAATATTAAGCAGAACTTTGCGACGCATCACGAATAATTCATTAGAAAAAAAATTCGCGACGTTTAAAATATTCCTTTCCTCTTTTTAAAAAATGGTCTCAGAATAAGTGAGCGATTTTTTTTTGAACATTTGTCATTCTAAAATTGGAGTTTTATTTAATTTTTTTTTTGTGTTACTTTCTTTCTTTCTTTTTAAGGTATTTCGTCAAAGATTTGAATTAGTTTAACTGTAGCTACAGTAAATTCAAAACGTTATTGGACAGAAATCGATATTTAGAAGAATAATGTCGCAATGGAAAAATGGTGGTAATATATGCGTAAGTTTCGGCGCCTTCTTTAACGGGCATCCCTTCATTCGTTGGAGAAAAATTTTACACAATTTTTTCTTGCACAAATAAACTAAATGAAGCGGATATTGATTATTGATAAAACAAAAGTTAAAACACACTGAAAAGTGGTGAAACAATTTTATTTGACCATTTTATTGCACAATATTAATTAATCAAAAAGGCTAATATTTTTGTCTGCCATCTCCAAATAGCTTATTGATTTATTTTAAAGCCTAACGCACAAAAATTACGTTGCAAGGCAAAGAAAAAGAAAGTGCAAAAAGACGGTGCGTATTACGTACCTACAGTAAATAAAGATCACCTCAATAATTGGCACATTATTTGAAGACTCTGCGCTCCAACAGGTTGTGAAATAAATCAATCTGACTAGGCAAATTCTCACACTAAATCTAGTGCGAATTGTCAGCATTGATCGCAAACCAATTTATGTATTCGTGAAGTGCAAACAAACGAAAAACAAAAGGCACAAAGCACAAATGCATAAAAAATACTGTCAAGTTAAAAATAGTTTGGAAAAAAACAACGTAGTATTGCAGCGCATCTAACTAATTGAATGCTGTGCCAAAGAGCGAAGCACAAAATGTAAATTGTAACCATTGAAGTGGGTGGGAAGGAGGCGAATTTAATGCATGGAAGCACGTGTATGCAGATCGACTGTGTGTGACACACAATTATAAATGAAATTAGAAATAAAGTGGACAACGCGCGCATAAAATAATAGTAAAGGTGGTAACTGGTATGTATAATATCGGATTGACACGAACAGAATCGCGATCGTGTGTGCATTTGCGCGCGCAGTTCTCCATAGTTCTCCATATACCACATACTATTTGGTATGACGAAGAAGTCTTCGAGACCGTGAGGTCATTTCATTTTTGCTTCTTCTTCACATTTCTTTTTTCACTTTGTCGTATGGTATTTTGAATTTTGTTAACCGCCGCGTATAGTTCTGCGAGCATTGCTCAAATAACACTTTTTCGCACTCCCGTGTGCGTCCGTGCGCTTGCTTTGCCTTCCTATTCGCTTTTTGGCACCAATACCACATCGGCGACGACGAGGCTTTTTTCCACTTCAATGGTTGAATATAAATTGAAGTTACCGGTGGAGAAGCTCTTCATTAGGAAATAGCCGACCGAACATCATTCACCTTCCTCATTTGAGAGCTCTGATTTTTTTTTGTTTTAAAGATTGCGATCAGTCAAAGATCTTATCGCAGTTCTTTTTTTGTGGTCTTTAATTCGTCCTTATTTTGGCAATTGTTCTCTCCGGCACACAGTGTGGATTATAATTGAAGTTGATTTGTGTGAAATTTTGTGGATTAAAGCAAGTGCAACAAGTGGATTAATTTAAAAGGATATTTTGCTTCACATCAAATTGGCTGATTACAAGTGAAAAAGGATAATAAAATGAAGATAGTGATATGCATCTTGTGTGTGGTAGCTGTGGCGTGGAGTGTTCCAGTAAGGGTGAGTGATCCTTAAATTTGAACTTATTTTTTGTTACAATTTGTGATTTTAATTAAATTTGAATTCGATAATTTGGAAATAAAATAATTTAAAAGTAATGAATGAATTTGTGAATCATTTTATTTTATAAAAAATAGTAAAAAATCATAAAAAGTTGATTGAATTTAATTTTCCTCAATTAAAAATATTTTCCAATTTCATATTTTAAAACAATGGATTTTCAAAATATCGAACCGTTTAATTATTACGTAGTGATTAATTTTAAGTGTTACATTACGACGCTCAATCTATAAAAACTCAAAGAAGTTGCAACCCAATATCGAACGAAGCGAGCGTGTAGGTACATCTGATGTTGTGCAATTTCAAACAAATGAGCCTAGGTTTTTTTTAGCCTATTGTGCATAATATTTCTGTTTTATGTATGATATAAAAATCAGACGAGTAAATTACACAATTTCAGTCAATAAAGTTTTAATCGCAAACTCGTAACGTACGCTTTAAATGTTTAACGTTTAAAATACATATAAAAAGTACTTTGATTGCCTGTCTAACTCTGATCATCTTAATTTGACTGCATTTAATCGACAAACACTCAATATCTATAATGAAAATGAGTTTGTTAAAAGCTGCATCCCAGACGACAAAGAAATTAATAGAAAGTTGTGCCAACATTAATCAAAAATGATCAATGATCGCGATTTAAGTCCCACACTTATCCAAATTTTATGACAAAAAGTAACCAAAAAAAGAAGAAGGAATTGTGTATACAACAACAAAAACGCTCAATTCGATTCGTCAATAGTCAAAAAAGAACGTGCGTCGTAGGAAGCATAAAGGATCGCAAATAAGGTTGCGTGTTTTAGAGCATTCAAAACATAGTAACAGCTATAAAAATAACACGAAGATGCGACTGCTTGAAAAAAGTATGTTTATGAAATCCATGGGACATAGAGGCATTAATAATTTAGCTGCAAGCAACAATCTCATCGCTTAAGACGCAATTGAGAGGCGCAATATTTCAGAAAAAAAAATTAATCCCAAAAACAAAAAAGGCTATGTAACAAAAAAAAAACCCCGAGACGAATCGAAAATGCACAAACAATTTTCATGCGATTTTATGCACACACTTCCGACTCTCGAAGAAGATTCGATTTAGCGTATAATAGGAAGACACAGCATGGCAAACATGACACTTATAAACATTTAAAATAAGCGTGCACTCGTACATATACCGAAAGTATCATTTATGTTTCGTCGCGCATCATTCTTCCAACTGTTTTCCACCAGCATATTGTGTCTCTCGCATAGAGTTGAGCTGGTTCCTTGATAATCTGCTTATATTTTCTAATTAAATACAAAATAACTAGCATTTCTCTGCATAAGCTTTGCATCACGTTTTGTTGGAGATGCGCTCGTACATTAATTTTATGTAATAGTTATACATTTTGTAGGATAACACACAAGGAGGTGGGTGCATTGGTAGCTTTTCCCAAACTGTGTGGTTGCACAACGTTACTTTCATATGAATTGTCCATACTGCGGGATATGTTTGTGTATTTATTCAGTAAAATATTGATTTTACTTATTTTTGTTCACAATGATTTGAGCACTATAATAAGTCTGTTTGCGCTGCTAATTGCGATTCTTATGCAAACCTATAAATTGGGAAACATGCAATTATTCAATTAATTAAATAAGTTGCCAAAATTCATGATGTGCTGCAAATAAATATTTTGGCATTTTTTATTTGCCTCGTAACTGCTATTAAAGTTTTCCAAATTATTAATTCGTTCAATATTTCATAATTTACTCTGATTTTTTTTTTTGTAAACATTTCTTTGAATTTCTTTTGATTTTTTTTAAAAGCAAATTATGATGCAAATAATTTATATTAAACGCAATAAAAAATTTGCAGTATAATAACAACTTTTGAAATGTTTTATAGTTATATATTGAGACAACACATTCCCATTCTGTTATCACAACCAAATCTTGGGGCAGTCAAATCATCTTCCGTCACATTGATTCCAAAACTTTTACACATCCATATTATACTCAATTAATCAAGCTTTTAGCTATTAATTTCGTATGCATTTGGAACCATTAATGCTAATAGGTAGGACGATAAAAGATAATTTCTTTTTGACATTTATTAGTTTGAATACTTTTGGTTAAACATGTTTTTTTATGAGCAACCGTTCGTCAGCGTACGTCACGCAATAGCGTCGCATCATATGAGAGTGCTGATCTATTAATAGTGGAAGTGTCAAAATGTATGTAATACATGCTGATTTACATTTTGGGCATAATTTATTCATGGCGCTTTGCATAAAGATGCAATTAATCAGATTGGTGTTGTTCACTTCAGACAAATGCTGCATTATGGTTTTTATGATTGAGTTACAAACACGATCACTGCGTGATTCAAAGGAAAACAGGAAATACCATAATACCAAAATAATCCCACAGAATGCGGCATTTATGGATTTAAATAAAGTCATTTTAGGATTACCATTGTAAATAATAGGCTTTGTTTGAAAATTTTCACTATTGTGTAAGAATTTTACAAATTGTTTAAAAATGTGCCAATTCAATTTATTTGTGTAATATTTAAAGTTTTATTGAAATTTAAGTGTTCACCGTTAGCTTTATTTCAATTTTCATAAAACATAATGCAACATTTAATTTCAAAAAATATGTATTTCAAAATAACAATTTTCAAAGACAACAAAATTTGCTCACGTAAATTTATCGGCAGAACGGAACTTGGAAGCAAAATGAATCGAAAATCATATTTTGACCTTTTCCAACAAATGTTTCTTGAATATTGCAAACAACAACTTTAAGACAAATTTTCCAACCATTTCTTTTATTAAACTGCAGACATATTTTATTGTCTCATATTAATGGTAGAAATTCAATATCTTTAAACAAACTCTTCGTGAATCATGCGGATGGAAAGTGATTGGATAACACTCTAACTTAAATGGAGTGCCCGGGAATGAATACACCAATAGATAAAAGAACTCAATTCCAATGAGTGTAATTAAAATCAATAAATAATGTTTAAAACTTATCTTTAAGTATTATTCAACTATTTAAAACAAATCACTTAATCTTACAGATTTTTGTCTTAGATGTCATTGCCATTTTGCCAATTTATTTATAACATAAAATATGCCCAAAATATTTGTATCATATTAACAATGGCGCGTAAAAATGCAACCACGAACATAACCGCTTTAAATTTACGTCACACATTCCATTCAATAAAAAAACAGATCGTTTTGACAAAATATATGAATAGGAAGTTAACTGTTTTGGCAGACTTTCGCTCGACATTCCCAGAATGTCACACAATTTTGTTTTGTGGTTCATCTTCGGTTGATCATTTTTTTTTTTGCGATGCACAACGTTTGGATTAAGTTATGCTGAAAGTGAATTTTGTCATAAATCATCTTAAAAAAACACACGCTGTTAAAATGTATCATTTACCGGAAGAGCGTCAAAATTGGATTGAATGTGCCTTCTATGAGCATATTATGTGGAATGGATTTGTGTGTGCAACATTAGCATCATTATTCATCGGCATTTTTTCAATACGGAAAAAAAAACACAACGGAGATGCATCTCAAAGATACTGAGTGATTGTTAAAGAAATCCACTGCGACAGGACAAACATAAAAACGAACACATTTTTGCCTCGAAGAAACGAAAGTGAAGGTGGTTCGATGTTAATTAAGTTGGAGTCAATGTGCACGCGGGTAAAAAACCGTTACAAGATGACAACTAAATGCGTCTATGTGCCAAGAGCAAAGTGACATGCCAAGCGGTGAGCACGAGTTTTCAGTTACAATACTCAAAGCGTCCATCGAAGTGATGCACAACAACAAAAAAAAAAGAAGTTCCTATTGAATTCATAATTGAAGATGATTGTACGCGGTTAGGCAACATTGCATATAGGTTGTGTGTACGAGCAATTATGATAATTATAGTTATAGCTGCAGCATGCATGTGTAATATGTCGTTCAATTAGTTGTTTAACTACACAGAAAATCGTTCAAGAGTTTGTTTGCCCAGCTAATCGGCGCGGCTAATCCAATATATTGTAATATGCATTCGTAAGTTGTAAATTCATTTGTATAATTTAGTTATTAACTACATACATATACAGCAATAGCCAATAAGGGCCTCTTCAACTAACTATGGATGGCAATTCAATAGAAACTTTCACTGTGCGGCAGTTATGACGTGTGCTTTATTGTGAGAATTATTTATTTGTTATATTCGTAAAGTTATGCGAGTTTCTGAGAATTTTAAAGGAAATCCTTTATGCATATATAGAAATGACTCGTGTGTTAGTTTCCTTGTGTAATGACACATATTTTTTGATTTAGTATTTGTTTTTTGTTAAAAAATTTTAGAAAATATTTAAGTCAAATTGGCTGGGAGTAAAAGAAGAACTTTGTTTGGACTAATTAACTATTATATAAATTAAAATAAGATGCAAACCATATTTTAAATATTTTCAGTGATCTCTTTCAATTATTCAATTATTACATAAAAAAATGGACAAACATTCAAATACATTAAAAATAAACAAAAAAACGTTAATATTTTAAGTCTCACTTAGTTTTTATAACATCACAAGTTTTTATGCAAACAAGCAAATCTAAATAGTAAATATAAAAACAATTAGTGAAAGCAATTTATATTTATTAACTGGACTCCCGCCCGCATAATAACTATAATGGCTTTAATTTGTTTTCACATTTAATCAGCAAATATTTGGCCACTAAACGTCTCATGGTAATTCAATTTGCATATATTCCCACATAACAAACAAAGCGTCCATTCACATTTCTGCATACATTTTTTACCAACGCCACATCATCTTCGTTTTTCTTCTTCTTCTAATACATAATTTAGAGCTCAAATAATTGTGGATGACACACCAATATTATTAATGATTGTGGATCTCTCATTCACTTCCAAACAAACCACTTACACCAGTTTGGGATTAGTGAGGAGATCCCCAAAACTAATTGGCAATGGAACTAAATATGCGTTATTTAATCTATGGCAGTCCGTTTAATTTATACCAAACACAGCATAACAAATTTAAAAGAAGAGTAAAAATCATTAAATTTGATTTGCTAATTGCTTCCCCAACCGTTATATTATTATGAGGATCTAACTAGTAGAGAGTTATCGCCGCACGTTAACTTGGATGCAAAATGAAAACATAAACAAACGTTTTGGTGGTTCTTCTTAATTGCACTGCTGCGTGGTCCGGCAAATGGCCAGCACACACATTTTTTTTGTTGTGTTTGGTGGCTGCGAGCCCGCACATATAAAAATATTCCGCGATCATCTTCACCAGTTTTTGTGCATTTTCAGTGAAAGTGTTTCACCATTGTGTAGACTTTTTGTGATTATTCAAACAAACATCGTTGAAACGCTACACGTCATATTAAATATGGGGAAAATGGAAAACATATTAATTCGTTACACATGATTTTGTAATATTTATTACTTCACGATTTACTTGTTACCTCATGTTGCAATTTACTTTTCATATTTAAGAAGGTGTTAATTTTGAATTTTCAGGATTCTCCAGCAAGACAAGAGGAGATTAGTTCAGAAGCACAGCAGCCACAACCGCCATCCACATTGACACTGCCAAGTAATGCAACTTCCATTCGGACTGAAATCACTGATAATTTCTCTTGCGAACAAAGGTCGTACGGTTACTATGCTGACGTTGAGAATGAATGTCAAATTTTCCACGTTTGTTTGCCAGTTACTTATGCTGATGGCAGGGAGCAGACGTTCAGGTGGAGCTTCATCTGTCCAGAGGAAACTGTATTCAGTCAGGTACTTATTTGAATACTATTCTTTTACGTCGGTTTTTCAAAATATTATTTCAAAATCATTACTTTTAAAATGTCAGGAATC
This sequence comes from Sylvicola cinctus, assembly GCA_963854165.1. Classification (NCBI taxonomy): domain Eukaryota; kingdom Metazoa; phylum Arthropoda; class Insecta; order Diptera; family Anisopodidae; genus Sylvicola; species Sylvicola cinctus. Next base: position 26,657,527 of record OY974083.1, on the reverse strand, counting down.
CTTTACTTGCATCCGATCCGAAGACATGGCATTCAAATGTGAAGACTCCACCATGTATTACGAGCTTAATAATAATTTTGGTGCATCCAGCCCTGATTCAGAAAATGAAGTTGATCCTGAAGCTCAAGATTCCGGACCAGCATTTAAAACTGCTTTTGGTGCACAAAAACAAACTGTTGTCGCCCCAGCGAAACACATTGCACCTGTTGTCAAGCAACAAGAGGAAAAAACTCAAGCATCACAATCTATCTCAAATACTCATTTCATCCCGATTCAACATGACACAATCATCACACCATCAGAGGTGATTCCATCTGCTGATGAGTTGGCAGTGAACACGTACAATGACGCCGTCAAGGATAAAAATGAACAAACTGTGTTTGAGAATGACAACATTGAAGATCAAATTGTTACAAAACAAACAGAACACTTTGAGCAGCAACAAAATGAACCAGTTGAACATAACTTATCAGAGTCGGTTATTGTCAGTGCAGAACCACAACCAACACAACAAACCAAATTTGAATCAGTAGAACAAGACGAAACACAATCTTCAGAAACGATTACCTCCCAATCTGTTGATTCTGTTGCCATGGTCCACGAGGCAGCTATTCCCGAGCAAGATGCAAACATAAGTGAGGAGTCTTCATATTATGTTGATCAATCTGAAGATAAAGTACAACATCCAAAATATCCAGAACAAACTGTTGCAGAACACAATGTGGATGTCGAATCACATGTTGAACCACAATCAGTAAATTTTGTGGAACAAAGTGCAGATCAACAATCCGTGGCTGATGAAGCTACTTCTTCTGATGAGTTAAATGTGCAACTGTTGAACGAAAACATTGCTTCTAACCAGGAACAAGTCATTCCAGAACAGACGCAGCCAGAACACAGCTTTGGTATTCAAGAAATTGAGAAGGATTCCCAAATGAAAGCTGAACAGCCGATTTCTGAAATTAAATTAAATGAACCAGTTGACTCTATGCCAGAGCAGATAGTTCCAGAGATTTTGTCTTCTGAACCGGTTATGAATTCTGTAGTCCCTGAACATTTAATGCCAGAACAAGAGATGTCAATTAGTGATGCTCCTCATGAAACACATGCTGAAGAAGAAAGTTCCGAACAGTTTGTCCCGTTGAAGTCAGTTTTAGTTAGTGCCCGACCGGAAGATATTTCTGAAGAGACTGTTCCCGAGCAGACCATGCCAGAAAATGCTGAGGTTGCACAAACATCCGATAATACCATCCACGAACAAACAATGAATGAGCAAACCCCCTTGGAACAGATGGTAAAAGATATTTCACCTGAAGAAATTATTCCACAGCACATGTTGGAACACACAAGTCTGACCGTACCAGAACAAGTATTTTCGGAACAAACTGTAGTAGAAAAAACAATGCCGGAGCAGACGATGCCAGAAGGACCAACGTCTGATCAAACAGTGCTTACGGTAACAATTCCAGAAGAGAATATGCCACAACATGTTTTGCCACAGCAGACAATACCCGCAAAGAGTGTACCAGAGCAAACCGAAGCTGTTCAACATACTGTAGAGCAAGCTGTACCAGAGCATACAATGATAGAGGAGACAATGGCTGAACAGAATATTCCAGAAAATACTGTACCAGAACAATCTATTGCAGAAGAAGACACTGTAAATGAAAACAAGCCTATGCATACTTTTTCAGAACAGACCATTCCAGAACAAACAATGCCAGAAGAAACAATTCCAGAGCCAACTGTATCAGAAAAGGCTTTACCAGAACAAATTGCAGAAAGCGTAATGGCCGCGGAAAATGTGATGCCAACACAAACTCTTCCAGAAAACACTATGGAAGAGAAGGCAGCGGAAACATCTCAAGAAATGATCAACAATGTTGTACCACAAGAGACAATGTCAGAGGAATCTCAGCCAGAGTTTGTCAAAATTGCTGCAGTAAATAATGCCATTTTAGACGTCGAGCATAATTCCCCAGAAACCGTATTGAATGAAGTAGCCGATGTCAATGTCGAGGCTGACGTTTCAGTCGATCAAAATTCCGTGTATAAAGGATTGGGACAAGAAAATTTAGAAGCGCCCACACAAGTAAAATTCAGTTTAGATGTTGAGCAGCCAACGGAAGTCGCAGCTGAGGAAAATATTTCCGGAAACGTAAAACTAACAGAGGAAATTGTTTCCGTTGCACTTGAGCCAACTGAAGCATTGCACCATTCACCAGAGCACCAGCCTGAAGAAGAACCACAGCGTAAATCGGAGCCAGTATTAGATTTCGTTCCAGAAAATCTTCCAAGTGCCGATGATGCTCTTAATGAAGAATCTGCATCATTAGGTTATCCACAAGAGCCACGTCCATTCAAACCGTTCACAGCTGATGAACCTTCTGAAGAATCACATGTTTTGCCCAACTTGATGGCCGGTGATGACAAAATTATTCATACTGAAGAACTTCCAAGTGTAATGAGAAATCAACCATTGGAAGATGAAGCATCTGAAAATGTCCCATCAGAAGTAAATCCACTATTAAATCTCATTGCTGGTGATGCTATTGGATTTAAGACTCAGGAGGAATTGGAAAAAATTGAGACTGAGAAAAATTCTGTGTATGAAGCTGACGCCATTGCAGAACAAGTTGCGCCTGTGATAAATGCAGCATCAGAAATTACGCTTGAGGACCCCCAACCAGATACGGTCAAGAGCGAGATTGTTCCAAAGGAAGCCGAAGTTCCAATGAATGAAAACAAAACGGTTGAAGATGATATTAAAGAAGAGCAAAATGTAAAGGAAGTTATTGCAGTCGACCAAGTGGAAGAAACTTTTCCAGATTCAAATACACGTACTAGTGATGATATTTCAAAGGCTGAAGAAACTGAATCGGCCCCTGTAAACGACATGGTATCTAATGAAGAGTCGGCTCCATTAGCTCAACCCATGAATGTGATGCCTGTAGTGGCCGATGTTCCAGAAGTTCAAAATGAAATTGTTTCTGAAGTAAAATCAGAACAACCCGAGGATGAAAAGAGTGTGTTAGGAAACATTAAGGTTAAATTCGTTAAAGAAGAAACCAGTGCCACAGAAGCCTCTGATGAAAGCCCATCCAACACTGACAGCAAGTCATTGATGGAAACTATTGTTGAGACAATTTCAGGAACTTTGAATACACCGTCTGAAGAAGCTCCGACTGATTCAATCTCCGAAGAAGATTCTCAGCCTGCACCACAATTGCCATTGCGAGTAAACTCTCTCGATAACACCTACTTGCCAGTGCCTAACAGTAAGGAAGAGGAGTCAGTGAGAATTGACAATTTCGAAACATCTGCGATACCACAGCCTGAAAATGTCGATGCTAAGGAAGATGAGTTTAGTGCAGCCTCATTGATTAGTGAGATGGCCAGATCGTTCAGAAACAGTAATGACATCCGAAAGAGGAGGTTTTTGTTCAAATCTGACACACGCCATTATTAAACCTATTTATCATTTAAAATTTATAGTCAAAAACAATTTTAATTTTAAAAAATAATTCGATAAAAATCAGCGTGTACAAAGTATGACACTGCTGGAGAACAAAATTAAGGTTGACTGAACCTTTGATTGTTTTCTTAACCTTAATTTTGTTCGCATTTTTTCGTTTTAATTATACGAAATCATACATATATTATAATCACCATTTCTGTTATTGTTAATTTGCATTTAAAGCAAACAAACCGTATTGTGAACATAAATATTATAAATTAAATTACATAAATTAATAAAAAATTGCTTTGAGTTTTATTTTTTCTAGAAGATACAATTTTGAAGAAAATGTTAAGTAATTTAAGACATAAAATATGTTCACCTTAAGTTGAAATTCTCTGAAATGCTTTGTTCTCTAAAAATATTAGAGTAATTTAAGCCACAACATTGCCAATATTTCTAAAAACGTTTTATTTTAAAATAATATTTATTTATCAGAATTCTTATAATTGTATTTTATTTTATTTTACGGATACAACTGAAACTCAATCCTATAATTAATTTGTGCTACTCTTTGTGTCTGCTTGTAAAAGGAATACTTCCGTTATAGAATTTAAGATTTAAATTTTGGTGCCTTATTGGTATACAATTTATAGACTAGTTCTGCACACATCACAACAACTTAAATCTACTTATTGTTTTCTGCATTAGAAAATACACGCCCTCATGAGGCTCCTATAAATTACATAAAATGCTAAAACCTGTAATCTGGTGGAAGCTGTACCGTTTCACTCACAATAATAACAGTAATAACAATAAGAAATATTATAAAATCGTGGATTCAATTTGAAATGACAATAAACGCCCAAATTTATACTCTCTTTTTGTTATTGTTGCAACATAAGTTTCCACAAATTCCATAACCACAGACCCATTTGGAATGTTTTTGTATGGTTGATCCCGTTTACTCTTATTTAACAATATTCTCATAAAATTTCCTTACATATGTACACAAAGTAAAGCTACAACTGCAGCATTGATTATTATCCGCTGGCGGTGGTGCTGGTGGTGGCAACGGAGCCACGACATTTTTCTGGTGCTAGGCTTCCGTCTCCTGATCTTCCACCTCCTGCTGCATTTCTTCGGGCGTTCTCAAATCAATGGCAAATTTGTGCTTCACCGGCAGTTGCTTTGAATCCTTGGAGAGTGGGTCAGTGTTTTCAGATTCTCGCACCCGTTTGGAGTATTCCTGGAATGCAGCTGCCAGGGCGTATGTTATTTTGCGGGCAACAGCTCTAATTCAGAAAGTAAAAAAATAATTTAGTAAACATTTACTTTTATTTAAAAAAAAATCAAATAACACAATACCTGCTATCGCAGACGAACGCATGCACCTCAAAAGGATTGTCTTTGTTAATATCGTTGATATCCTTTATGATGATCATGGCAAATACTCTGGTGTACACCATATCCTGAACACCGTATGATATGGAGTCGATTCCATAGCTCCATGTTTTTGGTGGACTCTTTGGCATTGTTGTCTCTATGCTGACGCCGTCAGTGGAGATCGTGAGGTTGCACAGGGGAAGCACTTTATTTGGTGGTAGCGTTTTCGCTATTGTGACCTACAATCAACAAACAAATGAGCTGGTCAGTATTCAGAACAACATGCGATAGCGTAAAACATTTAATGCATACCAAATGATCGACGGGGCGACGTGTGTGCTTGATGCCCCACATTCCGCGAGCATTTTCACTGCCGAGGTATTTGGCCTGGAAATGAATAATTGTAAACGTACTGTATTAGAGATTTTGCTTCTTTGGTTTTATATATTGTCTAACCGCAATTTGGAGAGAAAATGTTTAATGGTGGAATAACATTTACAGCAATTAAATATTGGTGAAGGTGACTGTTGCATTTTCTATTCTCAAATGGAGGGGGTGGTATTTTTCTATATTTATAATAACATTAATTGAGTGTTACGGGATACCAAGCTATTTTTTCTTTAAATTTTATATTCATTTTTATTGAAATAATCACACAAAGTTTTTAACCATTAATTCAAAATTACTGTAAACTAAAAATGTATGTTTTAAAAAATTGAATAAATTTTATTTTAAGCGTGTGAATTTTCTAAAAGCTAAACAAACCTAAAACAACAATGCAATTATCTTTGGATAGAATCAAAATTAAATACTTCTTTAAAACAACACGCAGTACCGACGTCCGTCGCGTCGTGTTGCGTCGCGTCATTTTCAAATCACAATAGGCGTTACAGCTGTGACTTGAACAAATATTTTCACGGTCGTCTATTTTCTGTGTCTCTTTGCTTTAACGCCATTCTGAAGAATTTCAACTTAAATAATTCAACAGACGGGCCCCGTTAGGCGTTACACAACATATTATTGAATAATAAATAATCGTGGCTTGTGAATTGCGATGTGAAATTTTTATTGTTGCGTAGTTCGTACATTTTTCTCCAGTTCAGTGCAGACTATTATTTGGTAAAACCAGTGGTTGTCATTTTAATAATCAAAAAATGTATTTATAGAAATGCAGATAAACGCGCGTTATTTAACAATAAGCAGAAGTGCAGAACAGCGTGCACATGGGACCACATATGTTATTATTTGAATGATAATAATTATATATTATATATTGCATTGTAGTTGGGATGATTGTAACAATTGCCTGTTTCCGGTTTGGTTCGCCCCTTTTGATACAGCCACTCTAAACAGAATTTATACGTTTTTTAATTTGCTTTCAACCAGATAGAGAATATTGAAATTGAAATGTGAATTAATATACATAATATGAATCTTGTGATGTTGTGGCAGTGGCGTGCAGACAAATAGTTATTTGTTGCCAAAAGTGTATGTTAATTTTTATTTGTCATCAATCATTATTATGCATTGTATGTGCCCACGTTTTACCAATGCTATTTATTAAAATTAAAAAAATGATAACTTTATGTAAACATAATAAATGAGTTGTCGTTAAAACACTTTTTCAGATACGGAGTACCGAGCACAATAAATGTACTTAAATTTATTTTTAGAGATACACTTTTGAATTTTTAAAATGATGCTTAAAAATATGAACAAGTACATTAAAAACATTATGATTTTCAAATTTAAACGAGTTTAAATGTATAAAAAATGTAAAAATAGTTGTTTTATGTTAATTTTTATTTTAAAATTATACGCAGCTCGAATTAATAGAAAGCCAAACATAAAAATGAAAAACAATACCCATTATAATCTCTCGAGCTTTGTCTGCAGTGCGCTTACTTCCCATTCAAATGCAGAAAATAATTGCAAAATGCATTTTAACTATCCAAATAATATCATTTTAATTAAGCAATAGTAAAGGGAAATTCATTTAAATTCATAATTTTCATTCAAACAAACAAAATGGAAAAATATGAAATGTATAATATTAAACTGAAATGCCATTTCCAGAAGAAAGCATTGCAAATCTTGAATGAATGGAACTAATAAAAAATTACGAATAAGTTGGTAGTTGGTACCAACATAATAAGTAAAAAAGTTTCACGTAATATGTTACAAGCAGTGCACATATATTATATGCTTGATGCCTATCAAAAATTACAAAACCGAAACATTATTATGAGGAAGTTAACTGAAAGCTTGACGCTTTTCTGAAAAATTTCTAATTAAATGGCGTTATAAAGCTTCGTGTTGCATAATGTCATGTCAATATAATTTGAAAACAATATATCCTCCAGCAGCACACCATGGTAATATGGTGCAGGTGAGGAGTGAGCCGCGTCAATTCATTTGCACAAAACAATGCCCGCCGATAACCTGTGCTCACTACTAACAAGTAACTAGCATTTCTACATGTAGGACGTAGGTGAAGGAATCAACCATGCATTTCAGTTTGACCCGCATAAACCATCGATCAAAAAGCACCCAGGTAAAAGACTAATTTATATATAATGGAAGAAGATAATGGAAACTATCAAAAAGAGGAATACTGAATACACTTCCGTGATAATCGCGACACGATCCAGTGCGCCCGCGGGTGATTCATCTGCATAATGAATACTTTTACTAACGGCATGGTCGGCTAACACATCGCAACACAGTACACAAATATAGCACCATTGAATTACCGTGTGCCATCGCGATGATACACACCGTATATTTAATTTCTCTGATGCCTATTGTTGTATAGTTATGCTTTGCTCAGTCTTGTGTTTTATGCTTTTAATCAAACAATTGTATTTGCTATATATCATCGCAGGGCCAGGGGGATGAGGCGGATGGGTGGCGTCGCCCGTGAACACTATAGAGTCTGAGGATTGAGACGCACAGCGGCATCATGGGAACACATACATTTTCTTTACTTCCGCTCTTGCAGGTGAATTGAATACATTTTTTGTGCTTTGTCATTTGTTATGAAAATATCAACAACAATTATTGTTACGCTGCATGTTATGCCTTCCAGGGGTGTGCTCACATTATTGTTTGCGTGCGCATATTCAATTTTATTCATAATATAATGGCTTTTCAATCTAAAGGATTTTATTCACACTGCCAGGTTTAGTTGATGAATTGTAATAAACAAAATCGATAGATTTAATTATTCTCTCAATAATCCTTTTACTATTTTTCCAATGTAATTTTTATATAATTTGAAAATCCGTCTTGCGAGTATTGCAGACAAAAAACAAAGCTGCTAATTAAATATACAGCAGTACACAAAATTTCATCAAATTGAATAACAAATTAAAATTTAAACTAAAAGTTTCACGTAGTTCATAAAATTAGGTTTATGTAAAATCTCTTAATTACCTACGCCAGTATATTTACATAATCTGACACCATTAGATTACGTATATGTACAATGAACATTCATGGTCTATTAAATAGTCGTACAAATACTTTCTCAATTAGTTACAACAATAGAAAAATGTGGCTTTTTGTTTGGGAAAGCATCACGAACTAAGGAAAAAATATTCAGTAGTCAGTCAATCAATTTTGTGAATAGAAATATTTTTGTACTAACAATAAGTCAACGGAAATAATTAAATGTAATGCCTCAAATCAAAAAAGCTTTACCTTTTTTATAACATTGTAGTAGATGAAAAAAAAAAATTATACCAATAACAAAAAGTCACCATTTGTGATTTGTGAGTGTTTAAAAAGTTGTTCATTTCCGTTTGTCCTCCCTGATTATTATCATATTATGGTCATTATTATTTTGAAAATGTAACTATAATATAATAATGTTTGGTATTCAGACTTTCTACACGTTATATACGTTTTAAAACGAATTGTTGTTACCTTAAAAATTAAATTTTTAACTTCATTTAAGCAGCGAAGAAATTAAATTAAATTAATAGAAATGAAATTTACTTAGGGTTGATACACCAGTTCATGCTAGCTAAACTAACTTTGTTCAAAATACATACAATAAGTAAAGTTTAAACTATGAATACTCACTTTAAAAACAATGGGCAGATCCTTTATCGTCACTTCGTCGTCACTTTGTATTTTATCACTTGACATTGCTCTGATTTATTGAATTGCAATTCTTTTAGTTTATAGGAACGTTGCGTTGGTCGGTGCTTGATAGCTAATGGGCAAGTCGCTGATTATGACTGTACCAGAATTATATGAACAGCATTAAATGTGTCTTTATATTGAATCTGAAATGAAACGGAAAATTTCAATTTTTTTAGTGGGTAAGTAATTTATAGACAAAAACATTAAAATAATTCAATTTACCACCACTCCTAAACGAAATAAAAATCTGAACATTTATTTTATTTATGCTTACTGATTGATAAATACCAAAATGGTTTTTATCAATTCTAAAATTAAATCAAAAACCGATCCATCCGCTTACATTTAAAATGCAATACTTATCAATTACCAAAGAATAGGTCGATATTTTTAATATTGATTACGTAAATGAGAAAAATGTGTTTAAAAGCAAACCGCGGTAGGGAGAGCTACGCAACGTTTTTGATACGACTGCAAAAATATTAGACTCAATATTTTGTAAAAGTGATTTTCGGATAAAATAAAATAAAAAGTAATTTTAATATTAGGAACGGATTTTTACTGGCCAATTATGGAGCGTATTGAGCTTTTGGCCATTGGGTAATTTTCTTGCAATCTTATACGAAACACTTGAAATAACCTTCATGGATGATAATCATATAGTTTGACTACCTTTTAGGACTCTTAACCAGACTTCTAACATTAAAGTAACCTAATGACATTAAGGTTTGTGATCTATTTAACCCATAGCACCCATTTCACATTTCAAAATTTGATTTGCTTTTTCCCATTTATCGAAATAAAATTGAAAAATTTTAGAAATTTTTTGTTAACTTTGAAGAAATACACAACTAAATCAATAAAAAAATATGACAAAGTAATTTTTTGTTACATAAATCTCCTTTACAGCGAATATAAGTATCGTTTTATTATGCCACTAAAGTCTTCAACATTTAGAATTTAGAATTTGTTTTACCAATCTTTAATGTAAATTAAAAAATGTCACTAAATTGCATATGAAAAGGTTATAAGTTGAAGAATTAATATTTCCAAAGTTAAATTTTAATGAATCATAACGTATTTACGGACAATAAAGACATTGTGGGATGAATTATAAAGCCTTTATTACTTTATTTTTTATTTAATTAATATTAATTTTATAAATTATTCGAATCTTCAAAGTTTATAATTAATTTTTTAATATATACACTTTAATTAAACATTGATAAATACTTATTTATGATATTGCGGGTGTATAATCGTGGGTTAATTCGAGTAAGTAAATAATCAGCGAAATTTACAACTTAACAGCAATTACTCACTCAAATACACAAGACTGCACATTGCACAATGCACATCCACATTGTTTAATGTACAATTAACTCAAAACAAAAGGTGCACACATTAAAATGTCATATTGGTGGTTTTCATCACCAAAAAAGATAATCACGATAAACAAATTATTATTCAACAGTTAATACTCACATAATTCTCATTTGTAAGTTTATAATGCAATTGTCTCATTGTTCTTTATGCAATTTTTTAACACCTTCAACCATATTAGGGGCATAATGCAAATAGTAACAGTTAAATATCCATTCAACAAAGCGATACAAACAAGTTGAAGCAAATTTAAAAGATTTTGCACAACGTGCACATTTGCAATTGGAAAGTGGAAAAGCGCATAATATGGAAATTCTACATAAAGATTTATATGCCTCATGCTCCATTTAAATATATGGTTTGCAACCAGCGTCTTGTGCTGTGTTATGGTGTGACTCACCAAGAAGTAGTGCGTACGTTGATGCTTCTAATTAAGAAATACAAAAATTTGTCAACAACACAGAACCATAATATTAGGTGGATTAAAACTTTCATTCGGAGCTTGCATGAAATTTTGCATGAATGCTGGCCTCCCTATTATTATCAACTATAGTGAATACTGACGACATTTTGCTTTTCCATGTGTACGATGCACGAAGACCAAGGTTATTAAAAATGTACGCGAATGCACGAACTTTACGCGATGAGACGGTACGTGATGATATGGTCAGTAATTTAAACATAATGTTAAACACAAATGCAAATTTTAATTATAGATTTGTACGTGCTTGATGGACTATTGCGATTATTGCGAATCTAATATGGGAATGTGTGACCATTAAATAATACACGATTGGATCAAATGTCATTAAAGGTTATTTATTTAATTATATTAAGTGTAGATAGATGTAGTTATTATCACCAATTTGTTTAAAACAATTCGCATGCGTTATTTCAATATTTGAATATTTATTAACATGAAACCCAACCTATTATTATTTCGGGGATTTATCAACGTCGATTGCTTATCAATGAAGAATCATATAATCCCCTGAAAAGCTTAAAATAATTTTATCTGACATATTTTATGAGAATTCCACATATCTTTATAATCAGAATAAAACGTTTGAAATACAATTCAACTAGGACATTTAAATAACTTTATTTTAGTGTTTTTATGTGCAATATCGCAACACAGGGTATTAGGTCTGATTCAAGAAAATAATAAAAATGATTTGTGATGATCGGATGAAAGAGCAGAAGTTGAAGAATTTTTGTCCGATATTAATTGATAAAATAATTGTGTTGGTTATTTAATCTTGTAGCTATTAACTGTGCACGTGAACTAATTTAAAAAACAATCGGTACTTGTCAACCTCAATTCTATCAGACTGAATGAATCATTTACCCGCTTATCATCTCGGTAATTTTGTTTTCGAAGGAATAAAGTCCCACAAATTGATATTTAAAGGAAAAGCAACATTATCAATTGAATTTTATATAGAACAAACCATAGACTTTAACAAACATACAATTTAATCTCTAATTATATATCAATGAAAAGTTTTCGTGCCCTTGATTACACCCTCGGTTTTAAATTCGCTTGTCATACATTCGCACGAATCCTAAGAAAGTATAACCATTCGACAGAGTATTTCGCAATTATTTTGCCTTTCAAAATTACTTTTAATAGAAACAACTTCACACTCACTGCTTAAATGTTTTAATTTTAAAAACTCACCCAGAGCATTTAATTAAATCGCTTTGTCTATCACAATAACAAAAAAGATTGCCACGTCAGTGCACTTAAAAGAACCGCATTAAAACAAATACAGACTGTGGAATGCTTTATTTAATTATGCCAGCTTCTTAGCACATCCAAACTCGCAAACACTTTACTATATATAATATTTTAAACAATTCACTTTATTTTAAAATTGAGAATTTTCATATGAAAACTGCGCAATTTTTCATTACATAAATATATAATATTATGTACACGTATTACCCGTGGAACGAAAAATGTAATTTCTACTTGCCGCTTGTGGGCCGCGATTACTAAACAATAATGGAAGGTGTTTGCAATTAATTTTGAATAACCGCAAGTGATTCAACTTGCGTTAAAGCAATCTGCCTTTACAATACAAATATTTTGAACAGGGAGGGAGGGGGTGGGGAGGCAAAAGGGGCAAACGAAGTGCGGCTAACAAACCTTATCTAATCAGTGTGTTGTATAGCAATTTGAGTCAAACAAATGCTGGGTGGCATGGCATCGAGAGGAAGAGCGTGTAACGCTTTGTTTTTTGATAAGACTGTGCTGCGGCAAATTACGTTTATTCCCACCCATTTTATATTTTCACTTGTAAATTATTTTTATCACCTTCGTATTTCTTGTGAGTGACGCGAGTGCTGTGCAATGTGACATTATTAAACAATTATTCAACAAAAAAAGCACACGCCAATATATGTTGACAGAATTGTAAACAATTATAAAATTTCATATATATATAAGTTAAACAAATCCATTTTTTTGCCAATTTTGATGTTGTGGTGGGATACAAATAATTATTTTTTTCAGATATACAATTGAATGACAAATTATGGTAAAGTGGATCCTTTTTTTGTACAAGACCATTATAGCTAATTGATTTTGTTTAGTCTGTTATATTTGTGTTGCAATTGATGAATAAGCGTTTTTTAAATTAAAAATAATGAATACAAATATTTCACATAAATATTGATAACAGTTTTGACAAATTGACCTTCACCGGCGGTTGAAACGGAACGCACAAAAAACATCAAAATAAAAATAAAATATTACGTTGAGAAAAAGACGTGTTATTTAGACTTTGGCCAAAATGCACGATTATTAAACGTCTTAAAACTTATTTTGCTTGGCAATAAACTAAGTTAAATGTACTTATCTACCCAGACATTGGTGTGACTAATCTTTGGTAATGTTGATAATTATGTTATAAGTAGGCGCTTAATTTTAGACTGTCACGAGTGTATTAATATTTCATAAAATTTTAATTACTGTGTATGGCGATTTACAAAGTAAAATAAAATAACCATAACTATTGATGTATTTAAATTGAATTTAGGTTATATTGGAAAGTAAAAGTGAAGACTAATGGATGGACGTATTACTGCTGTGAAAAAACAATATGCCGTTGTTATAATTCCAGTGGGACAAACTTAGTACTTATAGTTTAAGGAACTGATGACTGATGCTGCGAATTTTAAATTAATTTGTTCTTTGAGGCGTTGTACATTGCTTAGTTTTGTATTTAAATTCATTAAAAGATTTTTTTTATGGTTTAATAAATTTTAAAATTTTTTTTGTTGCATAATGTTATGTCAACCAAGTCTACAAAATTAAATTAATAATTTGCCAAGCCGTTATCATATTCTGAAAGTACTGATGGACCTATTTTCCATTATTTTTTTTTTCAGGAGCATCCAAACTAAGGTTACCTTTTAAAGTACATAGATATTTATAATTATGTGTTAAACTTAATACGAATAATCACAAAACTATTCCCGTAACAGCTTCAGTTAGATTGTAATGAAGTTATTGAAAATCTTACTTGTTAAGAAAAATAATATTCTGGAAAACTCAATAACGGTTAGTGTAATGAAAGCTAAAACTACAACCACTATAAAACGATCAAATAAAACAGTTGAATTGCATTTTGTAACTGTATCCCCGCATTAAAAACAACAGAGGTCAGCGAGTCCAAAACTCTACATGAACGTACACATCTTTTACATGTTACATTGAAAGTTAAAACCTATTCCATTTTTGTAATGCAATTTAACTGCTCATAAAATTAATTTCTAACAGCTTCAAACTATACGTGCATTTAAATGAGTATGCGAGTATTTTATGCTTCACGTTAATGTTTATATGCACAGAGAAACATTCTGACTTGTGAGTTGTAAGTTGTGAGTTGTGATTACTCGCATATAATAGATGAACGTAAAAAGTCTGAGTGTTTTACACAAAGTTCCGTAACTTTGAATGGTGCATGTAAGTGGATCTCTTCAGTGAAGCCGCTTATCCACAAGAGTGATGATTCTTATAGTTACTATCTGTTATTCTAAACCATGATATTGTATTGGACAAAATATGCATAAAGGAAATGCAATATTAAGGATTCATTTTAATTTAATTTAATTAAATTACTTCGCACAATTAATGGAGAGTTTTTTTTTTGAATTTCAAGAACAATAAAAATTAAATCATTGCAATTAAGTTAAATTATAATAAATATCAGTGATCAGCACGTGATAATCATGTTCATCAATTCACTACTTCTTGGATTGCATTGGTTAATTTGCAGATTTTCAAAGGTTTAATTTTAATTAAAATTTTAAAAACGAATTTTCAATACAATATACAAAGCGACACTTTTTGTTACGATATTAAATGCGCAATGACGCAAATGAATTCCAATTCAATTAAAGTACAACCCCCGATTTCGATACCGGAGGGTAGATTGGGTAATTCACTACGGGCCACAACCGTTTTTACATTTCTCACGAAGCTTTTTCAGCCGCATTACTCATTCAACTGTGAGCCAACAAAAACACAAGTAATTCCTCAATTCTCACATCATTGAAAATGATTAATGAAAGTGCGGTCTGAAACCATGCCATTTGCAAATTTATGTTGGTGTATATTCTTCTCTATATATTTATTCCTTTATTTATATTAATATTGTATTCCAAGAAAATATGAATACAACTGTTGGTGCGAATATATTTGTGAATATTTAAGGGGGTGGGCAATTTTTCACATCGCCGCTTTTTATATACCCACAAATGTATGTATGAAAATGCATGGGGGTAATGGTTGTAAGCATTTTCATATTATTGAAAGGGGATTTAAGAACACAAGGATAATGTGTTGTAGTTATGTATAGGATATGAAAATAATCCACACCTTCAATACATTGCTTATGTACAATATGTTCACGTGATGGGAAGGACTGCCATGCGTAAAATGTATGTGACACGCAGTAGCGTGCGCGTCAATGAACTGTGTGTGTGTGTGTGGTATTTTTTAGTGGGGATTTTTATGTCTGTACTTTGTATACGAACATTCTTCGCGTTAATGAGTTTTAAATAACTGCATTTGTATGGAGAACGCGGTATTACTATGTGCATAATTGAAGTGTGATTACTCAGTTCATGGAAAGTGCATTCTATCATTAATTCATTATTTACATTATTTATTTAGCTTTCCAATAATAACTCAAAATTTGTTTGAAGCTGAAAATGCATTATTGGTATTACATATTTAAATGCATAATTGTTTATTAAATTTACAGCATGGTACTTGATTGACATCAATAAAAATAATTGAGATATAATATATTAAGCTGTCAAAGAATTGGTAAATTTTTTTTTCTAACAATAAAAGAAAATCAATGCAATGTGTAATGACATTATTTAAAATGAAAATTGTTTTTTGAAATAACGATAATTTATTATGCACGAGTTTAAACTTATGAAAACTGAAGGCGTTTCAATTATAATTCACCATGAAATGTACAAAATTGTGGGAAAGTTATTGCAAAGTACGTTTGCATCAACACATTAAACACTTAGTTCTGAACAATGATCATTATTCGTATTATTAGTCATTGCAAAAGTTGTAAAATAATTTATTAATGCATATATGTACATGTGTAGTGTTTAATTGAAAAGTATGAATCAAATGTTTACAATTTTGTTTATTTCAATCGATGACTGAAACTAAAAGTGATATTTTCAACAAATTGATAAATGTGTTTGTATCAAGCACAAAACAAGTACCGTAAATACTAATTGGAAGGGAGTCCAACTGCCCCCAATTGATTTGAATTCAACAATAACCCTGCTCTGCATTTTATGGGGAGTGAGATAAAACGACAAATGGGATTTTAATGCCTTTTATGCTTAATCAAATAAAGGGGAAAAGGGGAATTAGGTAGAATTCTATGGATATAAATAAATTCAATGGTTTACGCGGTATTTTCTTATTGTTATGTATATTTATCTTTATAGAATTATTCATTAAGAATTTGATTTACCTGTTAACACTAATTGATTAAAAAAAGTGGGTCAATCCTATTTTAACCTTGAAACATTGTTCCACAACTTGTTTAGCTCAAATCCATATCCACACCAAACTTTGGACACAAAAACTCAAATTTCATGTGAATTCACCGCTTATAAATATCTCACATTTAAATCACAATCCTTGGCTACCTTGACTACTTCATTCTACTATATCATATATGAATAATGAAACGAAATAAAGACAGCCGTACACAAACAAATATGTAAATTTAATAAATCGTTCACTTTATTCATGCACTATTGGCCTGCGGCATGCTCTCACAAACGCTATCTGCATGCACTTCACTAATCACAATTAAATTATTTCACATTGATTAAACACTTTGTCTGAATTTCTATTTTGATCCGACATTATTCCGCCTCAACCTTTAAGTTCACACTGATGCTGTGTGTGAAACGCTTTTATGAGGAGTGTGGACTGTGAACTAACTAATAATGTATGTGGTGTGCTTTCCAGCTGCAGACCAGTCGATAGACAATGACGTAATGCAACTCGCGTGTTTTACTTACATACATTCAAAATAACGGCCAACGAAAAATCAGCATTTATGTCGACAATGTGTGTGTTAGACTGTGAGTCATGAACCCGCGAATATTTTACACTTGTAGTAGGTATAATTTGTAACAACACAATAACGAATTTCAACAGACAACAAAATTTGAATATATTTCCACTATAGGCGAATTTAAGCGAGAATAGCCGCGATTTTTGTGTTTCATTTACTCAAAATATATTTATTGATAAAATAAAAACTTTACATTCATTAAATTGAGTGGAGTTTTGTTCATCAAACAAATTACATTACTCATTTTATTAAAATGTATTTTATGCTGCGTTTTGGTGCTTTATAATAAACGTACGAGGTAGCACCATTAATTCAGCGTAAGCCACTCTGAATGATTCTGAACCGAATAACAACAATATTTAAACGTTAAACTTTTAGCTCGTCTCTCTGAAAAACCACCTGCTTTCTTCCAGCGCACATGTTCCACTGTTTGAATTGAATTGTTGTCGGCATATTATGATCATCAACGGCTATATTGTTATTGTATGTGGATTGTGGACGCATCAGGCAACTTGTACAATGTACATATCTCTCTGCGCGATTTCCAGTCAACCATGCCTATTCCTATACTTCAATATTTTGTATGTACAACATTCTGGCCAAGACCGCGGCCAGTGTACACTGAAATTCGTTGTACCAGAGAGGAGCACTCCCCGGCATTGAGAGTTTTGTGTAACTCCGCACGTATGTTAACATAATATATGTATAAACTCGCGGTTTGTCGTCTCGCCTGGTGGATCGCGCAGGCCCAACAGAATATTGTGTGTTACACTTCCTCATAAAAACATGCGAGTAAACAATAAAATGTACATAAAAAGAAGGGAAAAAGTGACGGGACCCAAACATAAAAAGACATTAAAATTTAAAATATATAGTCAGTATGTAAGTACAATAATACATTAAATTGAATGAATATGAAGGAGGGAAATTTGGAAAACTTATTAAATTTTTAATTTAGGTATTGTATTTAAAATTCTCTCAGGGAAACATACCGAGTGTGGAAGTAAGTTAAAACGCGGTGCACTTCAACTTTTAAATTTACTCAAGAGCTGCGTTATTGTCTTCCGATTGTTTGCGATATTATTTGTATTAACTAAACCGAGATTTTAATAAATATTTTTAGTCCCAATTAGGAATGCTAATAGTTTTTGAGGAATTACCAAATCCAATGACTTATGAGGACTGCAGGGGATGTGCAGTTTAAATTTCAGAGCCTTTGAATGATATTTTCACAATACACGAAACAATCTTTAACAGTACCGAACATTCAGGCGTTTCTTTAATCTTTTTTGTAAAAGAGTTAAAATTTTATTGGTGACGATTATTGTCTTTGTCAACCCCTTTTTTTGCCGGAAGGATCGACTAGCGGGATTTAAGATAAATTTAATTTAAGAATATTTTGAACAATAATTTTTGTGAAAATGAAGAAAATCGTAGAGCCCGTTTCTGAGTCCCTTAAACAAGAAAAACTTATTTTGGCAATAACTTGACCTTGAAAATTAAATTAATTGCGTTCTTATTTTTGCCTTTTAAAAAAACAGGTTTCTTGTTAATTAAAAGTGCGTTTGCTAGGTGAATCTGTTACCTTATTGATTCAATTTGAGAAAAAAAAAAAATTGTTTTGTTTTTAAAAACGCGACGTATAATAATTGAAGTTAGCTGGGGAAAAAAGGTAGCGGGCCGCGATTAAATTCTACTACGTATATTTCTGATATATGGAATATGTGACCTTGAAATTTCTGTATTTTGAAATTGGTACATTGGTTTTATCTAAAATTAATACATTATTTGAGAGCAATAATGTGGAACATTATAGTATGTACAGTTAAAACATACAATTTTTGAATTATTTGAGCCTTGAGTTTTGAAATTTTGACCTTGAAATGTTTGGCAAATAATTTTTTGAAAACATAGCGGATCATATTTAAAATTTGAAAAATTTTCTACGCTAATGACAAGTTATTTCATTGATCACTTATATAACATGTCAATGTGTAATGTTACATTCTAGCAAATATAAATAATTAAATGATATTCTTTCTACACATATACAACGGTAATTTGGAAATGCATTTTTTTTTAAATATTAATTTCAAATTAAACTCCAAAGTCTGTAATCATATAATGAGATATGATTACAGACTACAAAGTATGTGTTGTCGGTTTGTGAGAAAAGCTTAGCACTCGCACAGCTTGCAACATGGATGCGACGTTCCATTGTAGTTCCAATGCATCGTTTTTACCACGGGTTGGATTTGGAATTTTAGATGCCATCAACAGGTTATAAAGATCTGGCGCGTGCTACGGATAGATGATTATTTTAAAAATGATTACTTTTATTATAGATGAACAGAAGCATATTTAAATGTATAGGTACATCTTGTTCTGGTGGCTCCAGATTATATTTTAACTGTATAATCGTCAAATCTGTACACAGCTCCTCAATATGAACAAAATTGCATTTCTCTGGTGTTACCATAATCTCCCTCAGTTCACTCGCATTCGCGTAATGTTCTCCAATAGATAAAGTTGCCAACCTTTTTACGGAATATTGGTTCCAGATATTCATTTCGTATTGGTATTTACGACAAAATAAGCCCATGCATTTGTAAGTGTGCATTTCCATTTCAATGTGCTTTTCACAGTGCTCTGCAAATAAAATGTTGTTTACTTATATGAGTTTTTATATCACAAAAAAGGGTGTTTGTTTTACTTTCTACATAACAGATTGCGTCACGTTCCGGGAATACGTCAAGACCTTGTTTTCTAAGAATCTGAAAGCGAGCGATAACCTTTTTATTTCCATTAAAGTTTATTAGTGAACAAATTAATTTAGAAATACCTCCTTAAAGTCCCTAAGATTGTACAACAATTTCTGGTTATCTTTCTGCCTTGGCTGCAACAATTCATACGCATATCCGTTAGCAGTTATTTCAATCATTAGCTTAAAATATGCTCCTGTGAGTACAAGCAACATTAATTCGGGATCTTTTTCATCCGGGCGCAATGTCCAGTGAATAAATGGCAAGTTGATATATTTTCTTTGGGCTATTCCAATGGTTCCCAACTTCGAGGTACAAAATTTAATACTTTTCATTTTCTCATCATATTCAGTCTCAAAAACTGACTCACAGGACCATTTTCCAACGGACAATCTTGATGGTTGGCTGCGCTCCACGTGTTTTGTTTTTAAACCCAAAAGATTCGGATGAGTAAATATTGAGAAGGCTTTAGTTTTTTTACGACTAGCTCGCGTACGAGCAGCGTCTGGAAATAATGTATTTGATAGGTCGACATTATCTCCAGATGACATGCGTTTTGTATCTTCTTTAGGACTACTTGGTTTAGATCTTTTACGACTAGCTCGAAAACGAGCAGCTTCATGGAATGATGTCCTTGATCGCAGATCATCATCGACTGACATACGTCTTGCTTCGTCTTTAAATATTGGTACTTCAGTGAGGCGAAATTTTTCAATTTCCTCTAATAAATTGAATACGGTCATGTATAAACACTGTTTCCGCTGTACGAGAGATTCTTTCGGTATATCTGGACTATCCAAAATTTTTAAGGGGTCTGGGTTAGGCTCAACCGGAAACAATGTTTTCGGGACAACTTGTTGGAAATCCTCTTTGGGAATAAATAAACCCAAGTGAAACTTTTCCACTTCATGTTCATTTGCTAACTCCCGAAGGTTATCGATGGAGATTTCACCAGCAAACTGAAAATGAAGTGGCGTTCGTGGGACAATGTGCTGAAGTGCCAAGCATCTGAGATTTATTTCACCCCATGGAACGTTGCAGAAATTGAAATCTTTTACTTCTGTTATGTTTGAACAATCCTTCAACACTTTTTTGGTCAATAATCCATAGTCCACCTCCACCGGCTGCATGTGTGAATATTCAATATCCTCCTTTAACTGTTGTTCGGGGGGTTTCTCTTCCCACGATTCCCATATATAAACTAAGGGTTCCTCCCACCAGAACACTGTGGTTGGGAGTACAATTTCAATTTGGACTTCGGTTAAAAGTTCTAATCTGGATTTGGCTCTTTCGCGATCCAATTTCTCCGGTGCTATGGTTGGAGGTGCCATTGACGCACGTCTCATGGGGTTGACCGCCTCAGAGACGGACACACGTTTGGAAACTAACCTTGAAACGCGCGGTGTCTCGACAAATGCGGACTTTCGTGACAACTTTCTTGGTGTGGGAACAAGAGACAGTTTCTTTTCTAAATCTTTTACAGTCATTAGATTCTTGTAGTGAATGTACTTGAGCTCTACGGGGATTTTCACTGTAATCATGCATTAGTTATTACTCTTTAAGTAAGGACACAGTTGAAGAACAAATTTGAATTACAGTAAGTAAATTGAAATGCGGCATTCGGTATTATTTTCGGTTGATTAGGTATGGCAAGACAATGAATGCTGTAGGTTCCTCCCATAATACGGTATTCTCGCAGATTTAGCTCATAATCTTCTTGGCCCAGGGATTCGGGAGAAATACTACGCAAGAAATCATTTTCTTCATTCTCGTAAAAGTCCGCTAAGTCTTTTGTCACATCAACAAGTGTGTCTGCAGTAACAATTGGTGGCTCTGGTGGGAGCTTTATCTTTTTTTTTCGCTTTTCCTTCTTCTTTTTTCCTTTTGGTTTTCCACCCGTGTCTTCGTTAGCTGCTTTTAATCTTGCTAGTTCCTGTTCTTCTTTTAACCTAGCCGTTGAAAAATTGCGGTTTTGGGAGTTATTTAATTTAAGTTATGTACACGCTTGCGTGTTTTATGTTAGACATGCAATTACCTCACAGCTTCCTCATAGTTCTGGCGAGCCTCTCTCATTTCATTTAAACGAAACTCTATCAACGCGTTTCTTATATCCCATAGCTTTGCTTGAGAGGCTTTTAAATCTGCATTATTTTAAAACCAATTTACATATTTCAAATGAATTCTGTTTATGACATAACACAAATATTACCCAAAATTTCTTTATCACACTGGGGCAGAATGGAGCCTGTGGCATGTTGGCTCAGATGATCATAATTGTGCCAGACACCACGTACTGCACAATCAAAAATTATTCCTCTAGGAATCGTTACCACCAGATTCATACTATCGAAGTTTATTTGTTTCACTTCAACTAATCGTGAAGTTAATGGAACTGGTCGGTATGACCACAGCTCAAGGTTATAAATTGGTGATTTTGATTCATAGTTTGATGTAATGGAATCTAAAGAGCTATTCCAAAATGGTATTGCAATTTTAAAAACAAAATTAAACTACGTTTTGATGTACCTCATATTTTGTTCAACATTCCTTAAAATTTTCATCGTATGACGATCGATGAGTTCCCGCGAATATTCTCGGATAAAAAGTAAAATCTACGGTTAAACGTTATTAGTTAAATTCATTTAATGGCGACATTTAGAAATTTTAAATATTACCCAGAAAAGATCTAAGCTCTGTGATGAATCAATTGTACTTTTATTGACTGACAAATACTCAATTATATCTTGCACAACATATTCAACTTTGCCAACTCTACTTGAATAGTAAGCTCCAATGTCAGTCTCAGCATCTTTCAAAGTTCTGCGCGATAAATCCACACGTTCCAAATTTTGTTGTAACAAAGAGCGTTCATCAACTCGCAATGTCCAGTCAAATTCGTCTCCGAAAATAGATTTTAATTGCATTTCCAGTTTGGAGATGTATTCTCGTATTTTTGGAATGTCATTACGAGGTGGGAACTTTCCATATTGGAACATTTTACTCCACTTCAAAAACATAGGAGAAAACATTAAATATCTTACATATTTAAAATTGTACTCTTTCAAACTGACCTTTAATTCAAAATCTTTCCGATGTTTTATATGTGCAACTTCCGTTTCATATCCTAAAGATTAAAAAAAAGCCTTAAAGTTTAATATTGTGTAAAGATAAACATTTTATTACCGTCGGTTAATTTGGTAGACACCTTCATAATGGCCTGTCCCAAGAAAAACTGCTTGCTTTCATTCTCTTGCGCGAGTCGTAACGCTTCTTGTTTTTCAGCAGCTTCTTTCGCTAATTGTTCTGGACTTTTTCTTTTAAAAAAATGTACCAAAAATATGTTAGGAGGTTTCTTTGAAAATTGACAAATTAGTTATGTAATACTTTTTTCCTCGCCTTCTCGCCATTGCTGGAAGTATTTTTCAAGAATTATTTTAAAATGGATTATCAAATTTTACAAAAAAGTCGAATAGTTAAATGTTGCTTTTTGTTCTAAATTATGGGTGCTATATCTTTAGTGACAATTTAAAACTCGCGCTTATATATTTTTGGGACTTTAATTCGATATCGAATACTCTGACGTTTCAGAGAAAAATTTTAATAATTTATTATAGACGTCACTCGTCAATCGTCATTCGTCAGTATAAATTTTCTTTTGTGTCTCTTTATGGGGGTTGGGCTATTTTTTATAATTAATATTAAACGAGCTTAGGATTTACAAATCAAGTCAAAAACTCTTTTGGATTATTGTAATTACAGCAACACAAATAAATTGTTAGTTAAAAAGAGTAGATAATTGTAAAGCTGTACATCAATTTTATATAAATACAAATTTCGGTTTGAGGTTATGTTGTTTGCATCAAAATGAGTGAGTTAAATCCTGAGAAAAATGTGCCGGGTGCCGTTGATGGCGATAAAGATGGTAAATATCACTCCAAACCCTATCTTAGATATTTAAAATCCTCTGATATTATATTCAGACAAAATTCCGGACCATTAACCGTGCATATACCACTCCTTAATATCAGATTTTCCAAATTTACTCAAAGTGGTTGACGAGTGCATGTGTGTGTGGCTGTGTTCCATTTATAAAATAAACATAAAGTTAAATAATTGTTAGGATATATCATAATATAGATAATATGGTGAGTTTTAGCAATAGGACTATTGAAACCAATCTACATTTACTAATTCCTGCAATTTGTTGTCTTTCAGATGCTGATGATAGAAAACGACCAGCTAATCCGCCAGTAGAAGTGCTTTCTGGACCCAACAAAATAATAAAAACAGACGCCATATCAATGCAAACATTTCTCCTAAATCCAGACTTTATGTGCAGCTTTCAAAGTGCTTGGAGCAATGAACACCCACTTACGGAATCCTCAGTCACGCTTCATAAGGATCCATTTCAAATATGCATAATTAAAGATTTCCTCGCTGAAAGCAATGTAATTGAGTGCCTTGTAGATGAGATGACCAAAATGCATTGGACGCGCCAGCAAATGGACCTGTATAACTTTTACCGGACCGCCGATTTGTCGAATGTTTCACTGCCATTCCTACAATCTTTTTACATGCACATGAACACAAATGTTTTACCATGGATCAGTAAAATTACCAACTTAACGTTGACTCACATTTCTGGATCTTGCTCGATGTACAACCAAAGTGACCATTTGTTGGTGCATGATGATATGGTTAGTGATCGAAGAATTGCTTACGTTTATTATGTATCACCGTGGAACGGCGTTACTGAGTGGAGCGAACAGATGGGCGGTTGTCTTGAGCTGTTTAACATTGGCACCCACAATCAACCCGAATTTCCAGTATGCCAGCGAATTCCGCCAGCCAATAACCAGTTTGTTTTCTTTAAAGTTACACCAAAATCATTTCATCAAGTCGGGGAGGTTACACAGTTTGATTATCCGCGGCTTACCATTAACGGATGGTTCCATGGACCGGCAGATACAGACATGGTCAGTGAGATGCGCTTTGATTCAATTGATCAATATCGTCCTCCCAATGACGAGGAAATCGACCTGTCCGAATGGATTAATGAGATTTATTTGAAAGATAAATTGAAGACCGAGATTCATCAGTACATCGAGAGTACCTCTGAGGTTTCGTTGAATGCTTTTTTGTCGAAAGACGTCTACGACGTGATGACGATGGATTTATTGACGAATCCTGATCATAAATGGGAACAACGAGGACCAGCTAATCAGAGAAATTACGAGACATTATCGTTGAACAGTTTACGCGGTCCAATACGTGATTTGGTAAACGTCTTTCAGTCCCCTGCCATGTTTAATTTGCTGCTTCAATACACTGAATTGGATTTAGCTGGCAATAAAGCCACATCACCAGCGTGCTCCATTGAGATGCAACGATGGAAGCCAGGCTATTACACTGTACTGAATGACGCTGTTGTAGCGCGAAGCGATTCATTGGACTTAATAATGTATTTTAATGCACATGATCATGTTGGTGTTGTAACTTTCTTGTCAACTGGTGATTCTGACAACGAGCAGGAGCCAGAGGATAGTTCAGTTTTATTGACTATTCGTCCTAGGGACAATATACTTAATATTGTTTATAGGTCGAATGATGTAACAAGATTTACAAAGTATGTTTCTAAGAATATTAAAATGAGCAAGGATTTTGTGTATATGCTTACATGTTCCTATAAGGAATAGCTATATAAAATAAACTATTTTTGAATAAATTTGTCTATACGTAATCGCCTAATTTTTAATTAGCCCTCTTGTATTCTGGTTTTCCCATATTTTTAAACGACTACATGACTGCTTTTGCATATTTTTTGGTGACACTAAAATGTATCTTCATCAATTTGAATTGTTTTTCAGAAAAAGTCCGTCTGTGGGCTGCAATATCATTTGTTGTAGTTATTATTGGAATCGGTGTACCAATGTGGTGGAAAACAACAGAAGTATACAGAGTTGCACTTCCATATTCCGGTATTGAAAATTTAGCAAAAACACCACTTCGATTGTCCAGTAACGTTGGCATATTTACACACGACCGCGAAAAATCAAAACGACTTATCGAAGATCTTGAAAAATATTTTCGGGAAAACGGTATGTTTTAAATTGTAACCCTAAACAAATTTTATGTTAATTCAAACAAATATTTGTCACAGATCTTATCGACATTCGATTCTCGCAAATAATTGACGAATCGAATGCATCGCTTAATGCAAGAACTCCAGACTCTTTGGAGAAACAAATTTTAAAAAAGTTTTCGAATTTCCCTGGCAACTTTTGCTTCATTGAATGGGAAAAATTAACCGATGAAGATGTACTTATGACATCGGATCGAAGTGCCTTCATATCCAAGCACATCACAAGCCAACGCATTCAACAAGTTCTCAGCATATGGATTCTGCAGGACCATAAACTTAAAGCTATTTTAGGACAAGTTTTAACCGACCAGGGCACCAAGTATCGTCCTAAAAGTACAGCACCACATCCACAGTATGACATTTTGATATCAATACTCAATCCGCAACCAGATAGGCTGAATGTGCGATGGAACGTTAAGGATGCTATTGAAAGTGGGTTTATGAATTAATATGATGTAACCTTTGGTAATCATACAATGTTTATTTTATTCAGACTACATATCCCCATTCTTACAAAGTATTAATGCGCTATCCAACTTTACTGTCAAGTCACAATGGAAGTACCAGGTTCCATTAGAGATTCCCAAAAAACAGGTTAGTGGTATGTGTGTAGTAACCATCGTCCTGGTTTTAACAAGCATTTTTGTAGATCCTGGATGACTCTATCCTTGGACGTCATTATTCATTGCCTGAAGATTATCTCCCACAAATAATCACATCCGTTGAAAAATCGCTGGGCAATCCAATTTCCGATAATCCTTGCATTCATCTTGTGGTTTACGTTCCACCGTGCAGCGATTCGCCTTTGTATATTTACACTGATGAAGGTACACGTTCGACCACGAACGATGTGAATGCATTTATTTCTCCGAAATGGGGTGGCATTGTAATATCGAATCCTCCCATGGACAACTGCAAATCATTCCTGGATCGCAATCGTTTTGATGAGCGTTTAGATATTACAATCAAGTCGTCAGATGTGATGCAGATATTGTTGCAAATTCTAAGGACGCTCATTGATATCGAAGTGGATGTAAGTTGAATTAGGTTAAATAGTTTGGATAATTTATTTCAACTAAATAATTATTTTGTTGTTGTATTATAGATTCCATTGAAAGGAGCTTCTATCGTACCACTCGAGAAGGCTGAAGCCAGGCAGTGGGAATTGGACGCCTATATGCGTGCTGGTGCGGTTTATCTTATAGATTCTGCCACAAATACTTTGGAATCACTTGTGCAGCTTCTGGGTATTTGATTTTTTTTTTGTTTTACTTTTTTTTTTTAGCAAAATTTTTGTTTTTTAAACAATTTTACAGGAAAAATCAGCAATATTGTGATTGATGACAATGTTGGAAAAGCAATTAACGAAGCATATGAAAGTGTAGTACTCGCCAAGGAATATTTGCGCATAAATGAGCTGGAGAAAGCTGTAGTTCATGCAAAAATAGCATTCGTTGCTGCTGAGACAGCGTTCTTTGATCCTAGTCTTTTAGCATTGCTTTATTTTCCGGATGATCAAAAGTAAGGATGTTAAATGAAAATGGTTCTTTGGTGTTTTTAATAACCTTTCATTCTATTTCAGATACGCAATTTATGTTCCACTTTATTTGCCCATCATAATTCCGGTGGTTATGTCGATTTTGTCAATTTACAAAAACGTTTACAAAAAAAAGAAGCCAAAAACTGAATAATTTTTCAACGTGTGTTCGTGTGTTTGTTTTACAATAAATTATAAAAATTGGAATAAATATTTTGAATTAATTGTTTTGATTTCGTTTTTTTTATTAATTACTGGTTAGATAATAAATGTTTACAGTACAGACATTAAGAAGTTCCATTTTTATTGCGATAGTTGATATAGTTGTTTGTGGTACATTGCAGTTTTAATGAAGGGGTCGACTCAATCCAACAGAATGTAAGTTATTCATATTTGAAAACCGCCTATTCAAAAACAAATTAAATTAAACAAGAACTGAGTTATTAATTTTAAATTTTACAAATTATGTGCCAATGGAAGTGCCCAAACACTTCCGGGGATACGCTTGTGCAATGCTCTGGGTATGTAAAAACTTCTAACCGGTTCAACAGGCACTTCTTCAGGCATTTCAGCAACAAGTATGTCTTTTGTTAGCATCATGTCTGTGGAGATAATTGTTTGATTAATGTTTTTAAATCCTTTAAAAGATTTTAAAGTCAGTTAAAAAATAACAACATACTTTTAAACTTATTGGAATTTGATCTTTTTTGATATTCACTAGATATTGGTGGTATACCTTCTTGCTGGCGATAAATATCTTAAATGAAGAACGAAGTTATGTTAAGTTTCGAAATGCGTTTCAAATACAATGAAATTTTTATTTACACAACAATTTATTCACTATGCTTTCACCATCTGTATTGGCATTCTGTAACTCTTCATCATAACGATCATTGGTAACAGCATCTTAATTCGACAAAATTGTAAAAAAATTAGTTTTCATTTAAATCGTCAATCGTTGTTATTCTTCGACAATAAAAATATTATAAATTATACCTTTGGTTGTAATTGCGCAAAATATTGAACTAACACAAACACTTAATAACAACACATTGAGCACCCAATGCATGCGTTGAGAATGCATCTTAACGTGTCCTATGTTTTTGACTTACTTCTACGAGATTTCAATGTAATTCCATCCTTTTTATAAGCCCCAACGCAAACGGATTTTTTTGCCCTTCAATATGTCATAAATAATTGCACATTTAAGTCTTGCAACGATGCAAATCTTCTTAAATGCAATGGGTAATTATGTTTTGTGAGTTAAAATGCTTTATGTACAGCTATTCTTTCATAATATGTTTTTTGTTCAACTGTAAGTATTTCAGGGGTGGCCTAAGGATTATTCAAACGGGAAAGCTTCATCTTAAAAAGGGAGTCACTTATATGTAGTTGCAGTAACCTGACCTTTTACGGTTAATATGGGAAACTTATTATTTTCAAACTGAGATTTTTTTAATAATAAAAAATTATAAAATAACGTTTAATTATTAATAAATAAATTAATGATTCCCTTCTGTTCTGTAATCAATTTTCTATTTAAAAGTTAATGTTAAATCAATTTATAATAACAAATGAAAATCAGTGTTTCATTCGTTTAATTTTTCTTAGAATAAAAACAAATATTATCAACTACATACAGGACATCCGATTTAATGACAATCAAAAAATTAGGTCATCACATTAATTGGGAAATTTTGTGTATCAAACTTGAATTAATCATCGTTGGAAGCGGAATTTGGTAATTCTAAAAGTATGCAACTTGCGTATTACAATTATGTGATTGGTCATTTGAAATGTTTATAAAAACCGCGTTAAAATATGCGTACTTACTTACATTTTAGAAATACTGCTATTCTTATAAAATTTGTTTATTCGAAATATGTATTTTGAAATTGAGTTGAATTCGTTCACGGTATCGATATCAATAAACCGGATATTTATGAAGCAGCACCAATTTTTGAATATTACGTTGAAATTGAACTTAATGTGATGAACTCTGCAAACATAAATTAATATCATTTCACTTTATAAATTTAAAATAATGTTCCTTTGAAGTAATTGTTTATTTAAAAATAATGTTAATATTTAAAAAACGAGTTTATTTTGTTTTAATTGAGTCTCACAATTTATTTATATTTAAATTGTACCCATAATATAATATGCATGTTTTCAGACTTTTGTCTCATTGGAGATTCCCAGTTTTTAGTCACGCTAAATTCTAATTGTTTTTTATATTTGCTGATGAAATGACAATAGCACAAAACATAAATAAGTCAGCGCACATAGCGGACGACCCAATGAGTGGAAAACCATTCATACAAGTGAATGAATAATGATAAACAAATACACTTCTTTAACAATAAGAGTCATACACAGAATTTTAATTTTCAAACGTGCATTATGCACTTTTATTGAAACAGTTTTTCTAAAAATATAAAGTATAATGTAAAAATTGGTTTTAACTAATACTAACGATTAACTCATAGAAGGGAGACGTCTGACCAAACACTGCAACTACCGCTTAAAAAGCGCGTGGCTTTTAAAGCTCGTAAATTTTAGTCCGACAGTTTACAGTTCGACCCTGTGCAAAATTAAATTATAAACGCTTTTAAAGGTCGCCAACAAAATGATGCACATATATTGTTGTTAAAATAAAGAAGTCCAGTAATGTACACAAAACATTAGTCAATACTCACTACCAAGTACAAGTTCTCTTAACAATTATTTTGAACTTTAAAGATTCTTATATAATCGTTCATATTATGATGGATGTGTGCGGTTAAAATTAAACAATTTACACAAACAAAAAGACGATTACATTCTTTAAATTAAGCATTTTATGCGAGTATATTAAAGGTCAATCGAGTGATCTCTCACTGATATTCTTACATGCATAACTAATGAGATGGATGGGCTAAATCATTAATAATACAATCTTTTGACTCAATGATAATATGTAAATATTACAAAATGTATTTACAAAAAACGTAACAATCTTGTAGGTATACTTTTGAAAGAGTACAAAATGATGATGCGATGAATCTCCCCCTCCTAAACATTGGGATTAACAATTGAGGCCCAGAAGAGTGTTGTTTTCGTGGTGTCATCACGAACAATCGCCACAAATGGCCGCAAGACGGCAAAATTTTTGGAAAACCCATCGTAATTGATTGTTGAAGCAGCCACCGACGCTGCAGTTGTTCCTGTAACACGTGAGTAAAAATGTTTGTACGTGAGTGCGGTTACACGATGTTTAAGCTAAATTAAATTGCTACCTTTTTCATTGATTCCAAGAACAGTTTTCTGCATAATCTGTTGCAGGTATACACTCTTTCCCTTATCATCAGTCGCAAATTGTTGTCTAAACAAGCCCCTGCCTATATTATTTGCTTTTGCAGCATTTCGCAAATATTTCCTGAGTTTAATTTCAGAACTCAATTGAACTTTTGGCATTTTAACATTGACAGTGGCAATGGTTGCTGTTTGTAATAACTGTTCAAATGTTCTTGCATTTAACTTTGAAATGAGGTCCTTAAGATTGTGTTGATTTGGCAGAATTAAATACATTGAGGCGTTGCGGTTTTGTGTCACATACGGCATACGCAGGAGCTTACAATTTAATACTGCTTCATCATGAGCATAAAGCGTATCAATTTGTGTAATCATGTAGTCGACTGTAATGTTTTCGGTTGGACTGATATGAAAGTTGCCGGGACGTGTTAAAGCACTCCAGAATGGTTCCACCCATTCGCCGTTGAAATACACTGCGTTTGCCAAAAATATCGCTGTAGATGGATCGAGGGGAAATGTACGAATTAAACCATTCGTTTTGTTTGTCACCCAGTAGTTAATTGCGGCTTGACTGGTAAGATAATCCTCTCTGTTGTGAGAAAGAATATAAGCGAAAATTATTATTTAAAACATTTAAAATAAAGTGAAAGACTATATTACTTTATGGGCAATTCGTGAGAAGACAATCCGTAATATTGATTAAGTGTGTCAAAAAATTGTTGTTGCATCTTTACTGATTTATCATAAAAGACGGCATATGTAATATTTAAGGTGAACGTCTCGGATGGACTCTGTTGTAAAATCAATGTGCTCAACACCGATTGTAGTATCGGATGAATGTTTTCTATAAATTTAATAAAATTAATAATGCATATTTGGAATAAAAACAAGAAACCAATTAACACTAACCATTTGCATTGCGTTCCAATAGATCATAAATTACACCTTTTAATGGCGAATTCTCTTCCAAGCCTGCAGACAATTGCCCAAGTGCAAGTGCAATTCCAATTGGTGAAACGACAAAGTTTTCGCTTTCAATGGAATCCTTTCCGCTCAATTCAAACTGCTGCAGTCTCGGGCTAAGATTAAATATTGCATCCTCGATCGGTCCTCCTTGACACACAACCACAACACACACTATGCTCACAACAACGAACAAAACTCGTGAATCAACCATATTTTGAAAAGACCCAACACTGTGCGTAAATAAAACTACAATTTTACGGAAAAGCCTAACACGACCGTGACTTAATATAATTAAGTATTGTTCTGTGTATTTTTTTTTATATTTTCACGAAGGTCACTACAAAGCGTTGACCGAATATTGAATACACGTAAAAAATGAAGCCACAACAGTAAATAAAATGTAGTTTTGTTGCACTTTTCTCTATTCAACTATTTCTATGCGTGTAGTTCGAGTTTGAAGTTATAACTCGATGCAACCAGGTGTCTTCAACGAATGCGTGCTGACTTCAGCAGCTAAACAACTCACTGTTGAGACTTGAGCGTTGACTAAATGAATTAACACAATTCAGTGAATTCACATACACGTTGAAGTCTGAACGTCCAAGTAATTAAGCTAACAAATGACTCCGCAGTTCGTAAATCGTAATCCGTATATGTCCGTACAATACATGCAGCGAGCTTCACGCTTTAAGTAAGCTCGCATCTCGACCGCAAATGAGTGCTTCAAAAACGAGGTTTGCCAATTTAATAACGACAATTCATATATTTGTACTATGGTTAATAAAATATAATTATTATAATGACAACTAATTAAAGGTAGCTGTAACCGTTACAAATTTTAATCATTTGTCCTTGTATATACTTTAATAAAAATGATTTAAATAAAATAAAGGAAAGTATAATTGTACCTGGTAATGATTGCAAGCGATATATCTACATGAACATTTATTACAATACATAGTTTGGGTCACAAAATACATATCATGTATATTCTATTTTAGAAGCTATAGGGTCAGGAATCCGAATCATAATTCGAGCAGCTTCATGATTTATTAAAAACAGGTTTTAGCATTGAAATACTTTATATTTTAAACTTTCCGGACCATGAGTTTATTGCGGTACCTCGTATTTCCATAACGGTCCGAACACAATACACATCATACGGATTATTATGCGATGTTGGATTATTGTCATTTTGTTAAGTTCAGTTTATCTGTGTGTTCTTTTCTTACACACACACATATTCAAGTAAGTATGTAAAGTGTAAACCACACAATCTATGAAAGTGGTGGGGAAAACCCCATAATATGGAATGATTTGTTGTGACGGCAACAAAATAACTAGCTTGTACTGTAGCCTGTAACTTGTAAAGTACTAAAAGTACACAACTGGAACGGGCATCTCTGAATTTTCAATATACCTATAGGTTAGTCACTAATCGATATACGAAGTGCTGTTGGTATTAATTGGCTGCATAGAATTTTTATTACTTTATTTTTCAATTCAGAACGGTTATTCACGCATTTTGTCAACAAGCTCGTATCATTTTAATTGCATGTACAATATTTTTTCTAAATTTATTCATTGCAGTTTATTTGTTTAACGAAAATGTCATTGGTCATCAAACCGTGATTATGAAAATGGCGGTGAATTATGCATAATTACTCATTACTATCACCGATTTTTAAGTGATAAACATACAAGTTGTGACAAACCCTAAAAGAGTCCTAAAAAATGGTCTGCGAAAATGCATTTTTGTTTAAATTGCCCATCCTTCTGCAATTATTTTATTTAATAGGTAAATTACCAAGTTATCAAAAAGTGCCTTAATTTGAGAATGTAATTAATAATCTTGTTGAATGAAATTCACGATCATAATGTTAAACTGAGTACATTTAATGATTTTCGTATCTCCCAATACGATTTTCAAATTTCGGCTTTTCGTTGTGGGAGCTGCGTTTTAGTGACTAATTCAGCCGTATTTTTTTGAAACAGCAAAACCGGAGAAGGATTTTCAAGCCACCCTTTTTGTTGTTTGGGAATAGTTGTTTCTTTGTTTCTTGGTTAAATTCATCGAAACCAAAGGAATGGATCAGCACAACGAATTAAGGAGAGAATTTGCGACCTCAATTGCAATCAGGCAAAACCAAGCATCCTTATTACACGCTCTATAATAAATCTCAACATCTTTAATCAATTTTAGATTTAGATTTTTGAAAAAATAAAAACTGATATTAAAATATACTTATTGTTAATAAAGTACTTAAGCTTCAAAATAATAGCGCCTACATGCTAGCTCACAACTCTTTCAAATACTCCAACATATATGCAATATTGACACCAAATATTAACGCGTACAATATATGCAATTCAATTTACAATAATATGATCATTGATCAATAATTAATGTTGTTTTTAAAACTATAAATTAATTGAAAACACTTCAAATCAATTAATTAGCAGATAATAATAAAGTTCTCAAAATACACAAAAAAGTTAAGTTTCATGAAACGGTGTGAGTTAATTTAATTGTAATTTACAAAACTGTAATTTTACGCACTTGCGAAGAATGCATTTAACTATACTGCATCGGGCTTCAGGTCAATCACCGTTACCTTTAATGTAATGACCTCATCTTCATAGGTTTTGCAGACTAAAATATTTTATACGCTGCAAGTTTCAAATATTTTATTAACACACAAAAACTCAAAACATTCCACAAACAATTAAATTATACTATGAATTAATCCTGTTTCATTTAATTGCGGATGCAAGTTGCACATTTAAGCTTATTTAATTGCCTTTGTGCTAAATTTATTTATATTTGTGTTAACCGTCCTAGCCTTTCTTCACTCGACACTCACACAAATAAAAGCTGCAAAAAATTTTTATACTAATTTTGCATTCTCGCAGTTCATGCTGTGGGTTTGTCTCAAAAGAAAAATGCATTCGAAGAGCGGTCTGGTTCATTGCATCTTCTCCACACTGCCATGGTAATTTGCAAGACTTGCATGGAGTCGCACACGAAAAGAGATCGCACCAAACTTGAACCGTGTTACGTTGCTCTGTCATCAGGCTGCTATATCTATGTAGGTGATAGCCCATATAAGCCAGCACATTATGCCGATACTATAGTTACTACGTTAGTGGTTTGACTATATATATTTACAAGCAGTGAAAAATATTGGGTGGGGGAAAGCGCGGTTTCTGCGCTTGTGGCTTGAGCATAGCAGTGTTTTGAAGCTGATTTGCGCCTTTTCCGACCAGTTGATGGCGAATCGACGCAAGCCACTTTATTGAAAGTCAGTCAGTTTACTGTCGCGATTTAAGACTTACGGTCACATAACGATAACGTTACAGCTGCTATTATTTTTAAATAAATAATTTATTTTAACATACTTATAAATATAATATTGTGATTTTGTGATATTAATGTTGCGTTGGCTGTGTGAATTGTGAAACCCGTTTCACTTCTGAAATTTGGTGTTTAGTGTACAGAAAAGAATTTTTCGATTGAACTTACAAAAAAAAACGTCAATTAATTAATGTGCATTTATTGACTTCGTATAACAACAGCGCTGGTGCTTTTGTAATTTATTAAGGTTATAGCGTGACAAGGCAGTCTCTGGAAAATCAATAAAGCACTGATCAATCGTTCATATATCGATCATGTAAGTGCATTTTAAATTTTAATGTTGGTTAATTATGATATTACGATCACAAGCGATCATAAATTCTGCAAACAATTAAATGATATTTGCCACAGTTATTAGGAGCAAGGTTTATTGCACCAAATAGGAGATTAATGACGAAAATGAAAAACTGTACGCAATTCTAATTACTGATGCATTGGAAAAATTTTAAATTTGTATCGTCTTTCCTTTTTCAAAATTGTTTAACATTGAAACATGTGATGAATGTCATTTTAATCAGCGATTTAATAACAAATATTTAATGTCATTTTGAGAAAAAAATTATTAAAATAAATTGTGTTTTATTATTGTATAATAGTTATAAAGAAAATAAGCTTGTTTAATTATAGTTTTCGAAGCAATTAGTTATTGATAACTGCATTTTAATCGATGATTTAATAAACAATCTTTAACGACATCTTGTGAAATAAAAATTATGTTTTACTTTTGTATTATAAAGGAAATAAGCTTAATGTTAAAGTTTAAGAATCGATTCTTGATAACTTTAATATATTTAAACAAAATTTGTTATTTATTGCATGTAAGTTAAGGTCAATATTAAATTTAAATAAATACACACAAACTCAACTTGACAACAGGAAGAAAATGTTTTTACCAAAGATTAACAAAAAAGTTTAATGAATTTAAGTCAACATAATTCAACACGTATTTTGATTTCATTGTTTTACATTTTCATGAAATTTATTGTTGCAATTTATCGCAATTTATTTATTATCATAAATTTGATTTTACGCGAAAAAAGAATGCAGCTGCATATATTCCTATACAGATATATTACACAATAAACATCTCCTGTTATCGCATCATAATGCAGATTTTCTTTCTGCTCGCATAACAATTAATCGACACTACTAATATGCATTGAGTTTGTTGTTATTTAAGCGCTTAAAAGCTTCACTACTAATTATATGTTTGGTTTGTATTTCTGTGCAAATATTTATGTTATGTTCAGTGATCGCTGTTCGCGAAAGTCAATACACGATGCTGTAATAAGGCTGTAATCATATGTGCATTGCAACTAACAAATTATGGCTTTCTTTGTGGCCGCAGCAGCGCGCAATAATGCAGCAGCCAGAAGAAATCTCTCTTTGAGCAAAAATGCAGTACACGATGAAATTTTATGTTAAATTAAGTGTTACGAAGATTTACAGGGTGACTTAGCCGCATTGCATTTAAATTAATCAAATGTTGTTTTGAAAACCAACTTTGAATAAAATTAAAAATTTAATAAAAAAATTAATGCTTTTCAATTTTTTAAAATTGTTGTTGTTTTGAAATTTAAATCATAAACTTCCAGTTTATTTTATCAAAAAAAAAAATAATCACTCAAAATATAGGTTGATACATTCCTTTTATGTACATGCAAAATTATGTTTATGAAAGAATGCAAAACAAGGGAAACTGTGTTCGTAAAGAAACAAAAAAATTGAAAGGCAAAAAACGTAATCGAGATCTCCATCGTCTTGGTTCATCGACTTCTTGTCTGCGCGGAGTGATCACATTATACGTGTTTATACCTAAATATGAACGAATGTTGGACGTATTGATAAACTTTACAAACCGCAATGCGTCCACCACTGATGTGACCATGAAACTTCTCAAGTTTTATCCGCCTTAATATCGGAAATGAACTTTTTAAATGCAAACTCGTCTGATTTTTAACACAATAAAAATAACTCATATGATACATTATACCGCGCATTTCATGTAATTGTCGCAGAATTGCTTGATCTTGTTATCTTTAAAAACCAACTGACCTTTGACTTTGACATACATTTGCTTGTCTACACAAAAAGTTGAGAAATCCGGAAGAGAGCAATAAAAATCACACATTCGCATTAAATGTGCAATGCAGGTATTTTTCTTCGAGCAAAATAAAAATAAAATAAGATCATTTGTTTAAAAAACGCTGTGTTCTTGATCAATATTTATTAAAAATTGTACTTTTTAAATATTGGGAAAAATTTTATCAAAAGAATTCACTAAAATAATGTGACGATAATCAAAGTTGAAAAAACCATTCCAATGATGAAAAAACCCACAGATATCCCAAAGAAACCTGTTACCATAATATGTTGGACGTTGGTGTTCTTTCCATAGATAAACTGTTTAATGCGGTTCCATGCATTCAATTTTTAACAAACACAACCAATTTAAATACAAAATAAAATGTGGACTTTCATTAAGAACTGGATTTATATGTTGAACACACATAATTTAAATCTCATTTTTTTTTTTTTCAAACAAAGAATACACACAAATATACATTTTCAATTTTTATACAACATTTTTTATTTCATTTTTAAAATAAAAGGACTTTAGTTATAATGTCTTATAAAGACCTTGAAAATGTTTGTTTCAACAAATATCTATAAACGGAACCGCACCCGCGGTGAAATATTGACACTGACTTCAATTTAAATAGCTACATATTTAAATTTTACTTTCATTTTTGTCTTCATCAATAAACATAATCGCACATTTAAAAGCAATAATTATAATGAAAATATTAATATAAGCATTACCCATTCGTGCATTTTCGTGAAACCAATTGACCGCAATAAAAATAAGTTTGCAACAGTTTCTGAAGTAGGTCCATAACCAAAGTCCGATGTACAATGTACATATTATTCAACAGAATATTTACTTTGGAGTTGTCGAGGCCATCTCAAACTGGACCTCATCAGTTGTGATTTTTGCAAAAGTTCAACTAAATGCATATAATGTACTTGTACGCCAACTGCCACTTGCATTGATGACGTAATCAATAACAGCAGCATATTATTGTATTTGTCCCAAAGGAACGGCAAAATAAGTGAATGCATTTTTGGCGCTTAAATTGTCGAAAGAATACAACTATTGTCATAATGATTTGAAATCACTAACGAACTCTATACCTGCATTTTTTTTCTGATTGTACATGGTGTTTTTGTTTGGAATTTTGAAATATTTTCAGGAAATTTATCCATAAAACTATGTAACATTAAGTTTAAAAATTAATCATTGCAGAAAATTATTATATTTCTTACTTAATATGATACAACATAATATTATGATGATCGAGATTAAAAACAAATATTGTTGAACAGAGTAGTGACTGAAGAACAATTTTTAAATGCTTTTATGTCAATTAGATCTGATTTTTATAATTTTTTAAATTTTATCTCTGAATTTTGAAAGAAAGATAAATTAAAATATGTATAATTATAACTTAAGCTGTAATCCAAAAACGTCTGACATCGAAATTTGGGAACACGGTCTTTTAAGGAGCTTAATATCTCAAAAGTTTTTTTTTCAAATTTCGAGAAATCTGCTTACCATATAAAATATTTACCTTCAATTAAAAAAAAAAAATAAACTACAATTGCGCGATATTCTTATTCCGGCAAATGCGTTTTGCAAAAAAAAACTGCAAAAATAAAGGACTAGCATAAACACCTTGTCACGTTTTACAATAATCAATGAAGCATCTCACATTTTATCAATGTGCAATAATAATTGGAATGGAAAATCACCTCCACAGTCAACACCTCTTGAGTTTTATTCCGTTGCGAATATATGCCGACTACATACAGCCTCCTCTCCATATTTGGCCAATATATTACAACACGACATCCCATCGCCAATAACAGTTAATACAAAGGAATAACATTTGCTTGCTCAAGTATTTCGACATTTCATTCAAAGTTGAAAAATAAAGCGAATTATTGTTATTACAATATCAAAGCCGAAAGCACATGCCGCATATACACACCTGTAACCACTAATTCGCTCAAATTCCTTCTAGTGGCGTAAATTGAGAAAATTTGCAATGTTGCAGATTGTTGCGCAGATTGATTATATACACACAAATCACAATTGCACGCGCCGCCACTCGCGTTCATATCGCACAATGTTTTGGATGTGCGTGCCGCCCCGGTTCACAACTAATATGTCGGCGGTATTCCTACCCGCTTTTTGCTTGTGATTTTGTAATTTTTAGACAGCTTTTTTTCGAGCTTTGTAAATAAAAGTTCATTACAATTGAATAGATGATGTGGTAATTGTTATTGTGGCGTATAGCAATCAATCAGTTTTGTTGATAATAACTGTTAATACATTTTGCAACACAAATTGAATATGATAGAATAAAGTGAGTGATCTACATGAAATGTTTGACATTTGTGTAATTTTGCAGTGCCAATTTATTTAAAATAATTTAAAGTAAAGTGGGAAATCATTTCATGTGTAGTGTTTTATGAAAAACAAAATAGATAACAATGTAATAACAATCATTTATTGAATGCACCACCAACAAGTCCAGAGTTCTAAACCAATGAATGTATCATTAAAAAATATAACTGATCATCTTTTTAATGATTATTTTTATTTATTTGTTTAAAATTCAACAAATATTGATGCTTTATTATTTGTGCTAGCGTGTTAGCGTCCCATAACTGTATGTTCAACAATAGACCGTACTGTCACTGATTACAATTTTTTAATAGTTGGTGCACGAAAAAAACAGTTTTACTATTTTTTTTAAAAAGGTGATTAACATGCAAAGTTGTTGTTTTCGATGCGAACTCTGCACATACCACCACTTATTGTTGTAATTAAAAAGGTTTATTAATGCGTCATCGACTATTGAAAAAAAACTGTTATAATTACGTTGATTTGCTGATTTTTCTGTGTATGAATTTAAATTGAATCATATTTTCAAATTTGCATATAGATTTTGCCATTTTTTCCTGTATTTTGTGTAAACAATTTTTTATTATTCGAACTGACGCAGTTCTCTAACGTTTACGCAGTTAACCTATCCAGTTGTTTCTTTTAAATCCTTATATAGGTTGCACACGATTAGCATTTACTTTATGAACTACAAACATCTGTTAATGTGTGAAATAGTTGTTAAATAAACTTATGCCGCGCATTTGCAGTTTTGTGTATTCGCAGTAGAGAAAGTAAACTCTAATTTCGTGAGTAATCGTCGTAATATTGTTTATTTTGTGTACTTGAAATCTCTTTGAGTTAAGTTGAACTTTGGCTGTTTTCCTTATTATCTTTAATAATAAAAATTATTGAAAGTTGTAAATTAAATGAAGTACATTATTATTTGCAATATGCAAGAAAAAAATGACTCCTCTTAAAACATTTGTGGGGGTACAAGTTAAGTGAATGTTATTGTAGATTTTACAATTATAATTAATAAGTGTAGGATTTATGAATTTAATGCTTATAGTCTTTTAAAACTTGTTTTGCTTTAATTTTATTGCCTTGTAAAAAGTGTTTAAATGCGCTCTTTAAAATATGCAAATATATAAAAATAACATATTTAATTTAAAGCAATTCATTTTTAACATTATAAATTTTACTATCATTCAGAACACAGTCTTAATCGGCATCAGGCATGCTGGGATATGTGTGAGTGCATCAGCAAGCAGTATCCAATAAATTCCAACAATAACCCAAACGAAAAGCGTCACTTTGTGACCACAACAGACCGCAGTCATGTCCAGAGATGTGGAGTTTCAAGATATCACCTACACAGTGAGCGTGTCATCAAGTATTAGTAAGTTGGTGCCCAAATCCTTATGTTTGTAACATTTTGGAATATTTTGTTGTGAGTAATACTTTAGTTTTGCCGGAATTAACAATTTGGCTACGAGCTGAAGATAACACATTTGCATTGATTTGGTAAAATATTTGCTGTCGTCGGTATTCTATTTTATTTTTCGCATTTTTTGTCATGGGGGCAAAAAACGGAAACATAATATCGGAGAATAGCGACGAATCTGTTAAATGCTGAATATTAATTCATTGAAAAATCTGGGATTTGCATAATTTTAAAAGTTTTGTACTGATGGAAGTTTGCATGTGATAATCGGAGAACGCTGCTTAATTTATTAAAAATATATTTGCGTCACTAGTCACGATACGAACAACTTTTTGGGGCATTTTAATTATGTAGGTTTATAACAAAAAGGCTTTTGAACTTTAAATTAATTTAAAATTCAATAAATAGACGTTTTATAAATATATTTAATATATTTTTATTGAAAATGGAAATAATATGAGTTATGACTAAAGTTAGTGAATTTAATTTAAATGAAAGTTCTAAATTTAAAAATTCAATCAAATCTATTTTTATTAAATGACGAAAAAGTAACAAGAAAAATGTGCATTGCTACAACAAATCACAAAATATGCTGTTTACGTTTAAAAAATAATAAAACAAACAAAATTATTTTGGTACAATATATTTCTTCAAAAATATCAAAGCATGACCTTCTCGATTAAAATTAATGCAATATTCGTCTTATTTTGAAAACCACTTAATTTTCACAAATTCCCAACTTTAACACGCTTTATATTTGTTAAAATAATTATTTATATAAATTACATGATGTAAGACATAATATACGACATCACTCGCAAATATTTCTTCTTATTATGTAAGTGTCGTGTATGGAAATTAAAAACTATATATTCAGTCATCTTCAGAGTGTAAATATCGAAAAATTTTGCCAAATTGTTCAAGATCACATTTTAAGGAAGAGCTATAAATTTAAACACACAATTTTTATGCATAGGATGTGGTCAATAACTGTTTAAACGGTATACGGAACGAGACAAATAAACCAGAAATCTTTTGGCATTTGATTAATACTCAAACCACTTTAAAATATGCCATAATTACAAATATAGAGAAAAAGAAGCTGAATGTCATTGCAAACCGCTGCATTAACTATTAATTACGATATTATGGGCATATAATATACGGAAACACGCCTTATCATCATCGAAATGGGAGCGCGACGCATTACAGCATCGCAATCATAATAATATATGTATTGTACAATGTACAATCTTTAGACTAAATATAATAGCCCATACGAATTGCAATTATCTCCGACGAAATGCACAAAAGTTCATGGTTTAATGAGGGATTGTTGCACATTGTTGATGTTACGTGCACAGACCCTGATCTTTATGAATGCAATGCCTGCAATAAACATTTAACATCGAAATATATCCGGTACAAGCTCTCGCGAACAAGATCATTGTCATCGCGAATCGCGACACACTGCAACGCACGGTCAGAATAATATACAAACAAGTCGGTGGGAATAATGTTTTCCTGACATATTCATGCGATTGCTTTTATGTACTTGCAATGAGTTTACTTATAAATTACTTATTGTTTTGTATTGCTTGATGAAAACATCTCGACATTTAGCTTTTCTCTTATTATTTACGAGCATGTACAGCTGGAAGGAGTGTGTCAACTGTTTTTGTGGCTTTTGCAATTAATTCGGCAAGAAGATTGTTGTTGTGATACACATTTTAATAATTGTACTTGTTATTATCATGAAATTTTGAAAGTACTGGGTAGTTTAAGTAGATCTTCACAGAATCTATTATTAAAGAAAGCTATAATAATGAAAAAAATGATTATCTACATTATTTACGTAATCGTTTAGCGCATTTCATTTAAATACACACAATATCGACGACGTCAAATTATAGGTTTTGAGGGCAAATTTGTTTAAATTATAACTAATAAGTACGTACGTACAAAGTTATATACAAATTAAAATATGTAGCTTATCTCGTATGCGATTGTTAAAGTCTATAATCGAAAAGATACACCATTATTTATTCAATCAATTTAACAATAATTAGATACTCACCTGTAAAATTGTTGTGAAATTACACAATTATTTCATTTCAAATACAAAACATCACATCAATGGACAACGTGGTAAAACCAATTCAAAAATCATTATTATTTACAAGTCACGATCGGTTGTAAAGTTATTAATTGACCAGAATGAGAAGACCCACGTGAAACTCGCAGCTATATAATCTCCATAATTTGATTAGGAATACGGATTATTTTATCTGCACATGATACATGATGAGCAAACACTTCCATTCCGATTGTGTACTTAAATAATAATTATTGTTTATCTGATGAGACAAAAGGAAGACGATGTTAACTGTTAAAAAAGCTCAATGGTCGCGTGTTCGTAAAAGTGCTTTGACTGGCAGCCACCACTTCACCAATCATTATTTGTTTGCTCAAAAACTGTACTAGTATTTACCTTGTGAGGTTATTGATATAGTGAAAACACAGAATGTAACGGTGTATTCAAATGTTTTCATGTGTCTTTACGTGACTCACTTTGTCAGGCGTAAAGAATAAATAAATAATGCATTTTTTAACCGATTTTTACTATTTTAATTTGGCAATATCTTTAAAGTATGTACAGACTGTTTTGAATTCATTCTTGATAATTATCACCTAGATCGGAAATTAGCAAATTTTAGTGTAAAACAAACACCACATAGTGATGGCTAAGGTTTACTATATTTTGTAACGTTTTTTATAAAACCTTATGAAGGTGGGCGCCATTGTCTCATATTGAAATTGGACAATGAATCGACAAAAAAGAGTCGTAAATAACATGGCTATAATGTTACGAAATTCAAAGTCTAAAATTTTGGATCGAGTTAATTGGGGATTGGTGATGTTATAAACACGTTTTGTCGACCAAGAAAAATTATTCTAAAATTGGGGATTTATTGTTTTGGTTTTTGTTTGTGTATTTTATTTAAAGTAGCCAAGCAGCATCTTGCGGCTGCTCATTTTATGAGAAACCAATGAAACAATTTTTTCAAGTGGCAAAATTTTAATAAAAAACATATTCATCACTAAACTATTTATGAGTTGTTGAATTTCTAGAAAATTGGCATAAAATTCAAGGATATTTAAACTGATAAGTCTTTTTTAATGCTTAATTTATATGTTGTCATGATCAGACGGGAGGGAACTAGCTTAATAGTGTATCTACAAAATTCTAATATTATTCAATTAACAAATTTTATAATTTGTAAGCTTTTTGTTATATTCCTTAAAACCAAACTTAAGAGGATCCTTAACAATATGATAGTTAAGTTTAAAGCATATTTAATAAGATAAAGAATAATCGACAAAAAATTATTTAAAATATATTATAAAAACAAATTTATTTGGCAGCTGCACTTAAATATTTCATTAGTAAAATCAAAAATGTGTTTTTTATTATGCAATTTATGTGGATTCATATTGCAGCAATTTTAAATGGAACTATCAAGGCTTTTAAGAATTAGTTACAAGTACAGAGTTCACTTACAAGTCAAATGGTGCAATGCATTCCATAACTGCATCTTTAAACAAAAAGCTTTATAATAAATTCAATATTAATTACGGCAAAAAGATTTTCATTTCGAATAAAAAATACCCTTGAAAGTTAATAAATTTTTAAACAATTTATTTTAATTGCAATATTTTAAAATTATAAAAATATGTGCAATCGAATGCATTTAAGTACTAAC
Source organism: Sylvicola cinctus (assembly GCA_963854165.1). NCBI lineage: Eukaryota > Metazoa > Arthropoda > Insecta > Diptera > Anisopodidae > Sylvicola > Sylvicola cinctus. Next base: position 26,612,740 of record OY974083.1, on the reverse strand, counting down.
AAGTTACTAGATAAATATATGATGAGTCACAAAACCAAAACATTTATCCGTGTTTTAATTGATGTGGTCAACTCAAGGTGCATGATACAGGATACACATTAAATGATTGATCAGAATGTGCACTCGTTCGTTCATACTGTCTCACTCTTGAGTAATTTGAACAGATTTAATGCATTGATTAATTACATATTAATGAAGTAGTTCAATTAAAACTACTGTGGGATTTATCGAATCATGATTTTATATTCACATTTTTGAATTAATTTTTTTACAAATTCAGACAGATTGATTGCCAATTACGTATAAAATTATACCAAACTTAGTCATAGAATTCGTCGTAGCAATTTACAACTATTATGAATAACTCAATATAATAATTTATAAAGATTTCACTTGGTAGCTTTACTGGTAATGTTATAACCTTCTTGGAGATAATACCAATTGCAAGGCGTTAATCAAACAGTTTAAAAGTATATTGACCACTTAAGCTATAGTCAAGACTCAAGAGCAGCTCATGCCCTTGCTTATGAGCGACAAGTGTTCTTGTGGATTCGTGATTTTTAACCTTCACGGGTGGAGTAGTGAATTTAATATTTTTGCCCATATGGTTCATTTCAAATATATACTCGTATAATGTAAACGAAGAACTGATTTTTTCTTGATGCGGCTTTAAAAAACGTCTTGAAAATTTTGAATAAATTATTTTTTTGAAGTGACAAACTTTATGGTAATTTTCCTTGAGTGCCAAAAATTTAAATCATCCCATATAGACATGAAGCTCCCGGAAGTTGTATAATAATTTCTTAGAATATTTTCAAATTTATTCCACTGATCACATCAAAAAAATGTACTAATTCGTGTCAAAAATTAAGTCGATTTTAATCTCTTTAAAAAAAAATTAATAATTAATTTACACTACTAGATACAAGATTTATCTCCATACTTATTAAAACTATATCAGGCAATATTTCATGCAATCAATTACTGTTTCCATGTTTTGGTTCGTTTCATTTTGAAGTTCATTGCTAATTTAATGTGGAAAATAGTGATAAATAATAATTATTACATCTTTGTGCAGACTTAAGACACGACAGTCGACACACATATTCATTTATGTAGATATAAATATTAAAATTGTTCAGGCTGCATAATATTTCTTCGGCAAGTGGACGTTTAGATTAGTTTTACGGCCATTTTAACAGGTCATTTTATTAAGTTATGCGAATACCAATCGAAAATTATTCGTTGAATATGTGAGGTGATGTAATAAATAAAAATAAAATGTTGAAAACTGTTAACGTAGGAATGTAGGTACGTAATTAAACATTTTAAAGGGATTTTTTTTTTTTGGAGATGATGGACTTTTACAAGCATTACAGTGCATAATTTTAACTGTTTTCGAAAGCTCGGTTTTATGTTTTTTTAATGTGAAATGAAATTTGATGATCATAAATTGTAATAAGATTTTGGTAGGACTTTTTTTTCAGCATTTCATGCAACGGTGCAATCAAAATTGTCAAACAAATTTTATTTTATTTACTGTGGGATAACTGAGGCTATTGTTGGTTTAATCAAGATGTTGACATAATGATTAATTATAATATTTCCTAATTTTTTGAATTGAAAAATCAATTTTATATTTAATAATGAAAGTGAGAATGTAAAGACGATTGGTTTAGGAAAATTACAAGGCACTGGAAAAAAACAATGAACATTGGACAATGACCCAGGAACTCGTGTAATTCTGCAAATCACCAATTACATGGATACCAGATCGTGAATGTCAAGAAAAAAGTGAATCACAATTATTGCGGTAAAAAAAACGAAATAATGCAACCTGGATTATTGCGTCTTTATAATTAATCTCTCCTTGGCAACGACCTTAACCCTTATTAAATAAGAACGTGATAGTTTATGGAATGTTTTTAAAAATTTTACAAAAGCAGCAATCATTAAACTCAACTATTTTTTATTTCAAAAGAAACGAAACATTGTTGGCAGCAGGCAGCAGCCAACAGGTTTTATATTAGTACACGTTGATCATGTTCTTAATTTACACCAACAAGACAACAAGAGATACAGCGTCTTAATTATAGCCATAAATAACCAATTGTATTGCACTTATAAAATATTTTCTTTTTACTTTTTTACGTGTTTTTAATGTTAGGTTTTGCACGTAATTTTTACAAGGCAGATAATTTAATTTGTGTAGTTGCATATCTGCATTTGTTATTTGAGAATTTAATGATCGAAATGTCAAATCTAATTTCCCCTCAATCAAGGATGACTTAAATTAAGGTTATTCACATACATTTTAAATTTTTTTTTGTTTTTAAAATATAAAAGTCATAAAATATATTTAATTCATATATTCTGTTTTTAACTCAACAGTAAAAGAATCAGAACGGAAATGTGTACTTCGCAGTGTAAGTGGCAGCTTCCACAATGGACAACTCTGTGCCATCATGGGACCATCAGGTGCTGGAAAAAGCAGTTTACTAAACGCAATTTCAGGCTACCAATCAACCGGAGTCATCGGTAACATACACTCAAATCGCCAAAACGCCTGCTACATCACACAAGATGACCTCCATCAACCGCTTCTCAGCGTCGAAGAACTGATGCGACTGTCGTGCGCCCTCAAACTACGAACCAGTACATCACACGAAACGGTCATTGATGAAATCCTTGCAGATTTGCATTTGGATCATCGACGCAATATTCGTGCTGAACACCTGAGTGGTGGCGAACGCAAGCGACTCTCCGTCGCACTTGAGCTGGTCGCCAACCCAAGCATATTCTTCCTGGACGAACCGACCAGTGGCTTGGACGAGGTGACGGCCATCCAATGCATAAGTCTGTTAAAACGTCTGGCTTCTGAGAAGCGAACCGTTGTCTGCACCATACATCAGCCATCGGCGACAATATTTAGTAAATTCGATCACATTTTTGTACTCGCTAGGGGTGAATGTGTTTATCAGGGCGGCCCAAAATACATTGTGCCATTTTTAGCGGCTAAAAATCTAATCTGTCCGAGTCATTACAATCCCTCGGATTACATCATTGAGCTGTGTGATTCCAATGATAGTTGTGACATCATTACGGTGCTGTCGAATAGCATGCAAAACGGGAAGCTAGTGGTGTGCGGCGAGGATATTGAGGAGGGGCTCTTATGTGCGGAACCTATCACCTCGTTTAGAATGAAAAGTGCTCACTATCAGATGATGCTGGAGCGTAAAACGAAGAGCAGTAGTGGTGCGATATTGTTCAGAAAAATGAAGGCCATCTCGAAGTATATTCATGGCGAGCAATCGATCTCGGGATTGCATCAGTTTTTTGTGCTTTTTGCTGTGATGATGTTGAAAATTTTAAGGAATAGGACTGTACTTTGTATTCAGTTTGGACATCACATTTTGTGTGGTCTTACTTTTGGTAAGGAGGCATCTGAATTTAATGCTATTTTCGTGATGGTTTAAATGTTTTTGGGAATTCGCAGGATTAATCTTCTTGAATGCAGGAAACGTTGGAGAGAGGATGTTTGATCATTTAAAATTTTGCATCGGAATCGTCATATTTATAGCGTACACACAAGTAATGGTTCCTATTCTCAGTTGTAAGTATTTTGGGTAAACTGATCATTAGTAGTGTACATCTTTCAAACAATGTGGTTTTTAATTTTTTTCCAATTTAGTTCCGAGTGAAGTGAAACTCGTCAAAAAAGAATGCTTTAATCGATGGTATAGCCTGACCCCATATTATCTAGCACTGACCTTCTCCCGCATTCCATTACAAGTAAAAATATTCTACGAGTATTTAGTGAATTCATAATAAAGTGACTTAACAAATCCATTTCGATTTGTTTCCAGATTGTTTACAACATGCTTTTTGTCACCATTGCCTATTGGATGACTGGACTGCCACCGCAGCTGTGGCGATTTGCAATGTTCGCTTTTGTTGGAATTCTCGTGTCCCTAGTTGCTGAAGGAATGGGTCTCGCCATTGGTTCAGCATTTAATGTTACTGTATTTTATTTTTATTCCTATTCATGCAACAGATATTAAAAGAACTGTTTTTATTTCAGAATGGAAGCGCGGTTGGTCCTCTACTGATTGCACCATTCCTTGGGCTCGCCATATATGGTTTCGATTTTGCAAATGAAATTTCCATCTTTATGTACGCCCTCATGAAGACTTCATTTGTGCGGGTCGGTGTGGTTGCACTGGTGTTGGTCGTTTTTGGATACGACCGCGAGCAAATGCACTGCGATGATATTTACTGTCACTTTGATGATCCTAAAGTTTTGCTCAGATTTTTGCGCATTGAAAATGTTTCCCTCTGGCATGAGATTGGGTTTTTACTGTTGTTATTTGTTATTTTTCGTACGTTGTTATATTTAAGTTTACGAAAGCGTTGTTCTTCATAATTATTGTTTAATGATATTGTGGTGTGACGATTTCAATTCGTCATTTGTGGCTGATATTGAATATTAACTGAATATTTTAGAATACTCATATGTATTAAGACTTTTATACGGATTTAACATGGTAATGTATAATTAATAAATAATCCTTGCATATTATTAAACTGATGTTTGGAGATGATAAATCTGAAGGTTTGTTTTTCCAGTAACACGTGTTCCCACTTCACTTTTTTTACTTTAGTATTTTACGTAGGTGGGTACAAACATCACCACTTTATTTTTTAGCGCTTTTTGTTTATTATTCAATTCCGTTGGGACTATACTTACAACTTAAAAGTGGAATTTACATCATTAAATACTTACTTATTTGTAAATTAATTAAACCATTAATTCCATACTGAATTCGGCATTAAGAACTTTTTAATCCAATTCATAATTTGCGACATTTTTTTTTTATTAAATTAAGAAGTACAAAAATTCACCAATTTAACTACACACGAGTCCAAGATAATCATCCATGAGTGTTCCAATTGCAAACTAAAACAAAAAAAAAAAACAATTTAACACAACTCTTAGCCACAAAAAATATTAAACTTACAATGCCTGTAGCGTCCACTCTTGTACCAACAATTTTCAATCTGATTTTATCCTCAGGCGCAATGACGACATCTTCGTCCTTTGATTTGTAGCACGGTGGATTGCCATTGGGGCAAAACTGCATCTCAGTTGGAATGGACTAAAAATAAAAATATGAAATAGATAAATACCTCCCAATATTAAAGAGTTAAAAAAACTTACATGATGAGAAATAAAGCACGACAATGGACCTATTTCAGCAAACATTCCAACTTTATTAACCTGAGTTACAACGGCGTCCAGCACCTCCCCTTTGAATGGCCGGAAAACGATGGCTTTGTACTTCACCGGATAGACTACGAAACCTTGACCGGGTTGAATGATACCGGAACCAATGTGGTCGATTTTTGTTACGGCAATCACAAAACCATATTTGCCGGTACATGTGCCCTCTACTTCTGTGTACAATTTCTGACGAACTGTGTCCATAAGCTGGGGTCCAAAGTATTTTGGATGCAAGAGAATCTCGTGTTCAAGGGATATCTAAAATGAAGCAGAAACTGTAATGTTGGATTACTTCTTGTATGTTAAATTGACTCACGTGATAAAACATATTTGAATTTGTGTTTTAGATGCGTTGAATTGAATTAATTATTTATAGAATTTATTGTTAATAAATTCTTTTATAATTTAAAGTCGCGGGCGCGTTTTTAAGAATTGTGGTCGCGTTGTATTTTGGTTTTTGTATACAAAATATATAGAATGTAAAAATCTGTTTAGCATAAGTCAAAAATAACATAGATATATATAAAATATAAAGTTTCAGGCGAAGCATGCGCATCATTATTCGAAAGAAGCATTGGCGTCGAAATTATTTCGAATTTTCGAAAAATGATTATAAGCTTGACGAAAATTTAATTTGCTTGCCTATTTACGTTAAAAAAGGTTTAATATTTAAATTCGAGAAAATAAATAATATTTATTTAATTGCATTGGTTTCATGTCAACTGCTTTCAAACCAGGAATTTTATGGAACATTGGCTTTGAACCAGTTTTACATGCAAGAACTTTTTTTTAAATGATGAAATTAAAATAAAAAATAAATAAGAAAACAATTTTTATTGAAAATTATGTTTATTTACATGAAATTACAAGAGGTTTTTTCACTTGCTTTAACAATACCAGTTGCTTCATCTACGCAATCTTAAAAAAAACATTCGGAGGATGAAGGGACAATGACAAATTATACTGAAATAATTTAATTGATATTATCACTTATCACAAAAAAGCGAAATTCGAAGCAGGAACTTCTTTTTTAATTTCAAATAAGGCATTTAATTCGTACGTACAACGAAAGGATTATCAGACAAAAGAACTAGATAGAAACATTTGTCAATATTAGCAATTTCAACCTCAATTTAAAGTCTATACAGCCATTTCTTCGATTTAAATATATCAACAATTTGTAGTAATAATTTTGAACAATAATTAAATCAACAACCGTGAACACCACAAAACAAACACCATTCCAAGTAATAGCCACCACAATAGATGGATAATTCCTGCCAACATAAGTACCTACAAACAAATATTTTGCCAAAACTTAAATGTAATACGAATTCTTTACTTAAACAGCTAAAAAAATCTTAATTATCTTCAGTCAAAGCGATTCCTCGAAAGAATCACATGACACAACTGTACGATTCATTAAATTACGTAAAAAAAGAAGAGAAAAACAAATAACCTATCATTACAATTTTCAAACCTACATAGATGTAGGTGCTATTAACACTTCACACACTTTGAAACTGAGACCACAAAACTAGAATACGCCTTGCACAAATCAACCACAGTTACTATCTCCTTAGCTTAAAGTCCTTGGCAAATTGAAAGTCACGCTTATTCTCTTTCTGTCAAGGCAACAGTAGTGGCTTGAAATAGATGCGACAGCACATAGAGGCAGCAGTGGGTGGCAAATCCTGACTGCGATAGTACATATTGCACTCCTTTTCAGTCAGCTTATCAAAGACGGCCGCATACTCACGATGAAAGAATGACATGTCTATGTTGGAGCGACCGATTGCGGTGAACGCAAGAAACAGAATATCCCTGTAAATGGAGTGGGTGCGATCAACACCCCGGTGCTTCAGCTTGTGTCGCTCATTGGCGAGACGTTTCACCGGACCCATAAGGTCATTGCATCGAATGGCTGAGATTACTTGTTGAATTACACTGTAAAAGACGATGTTTATAACCCTTTTAAATATTTTTAAGAATATTAAAAACACTTACGCTCGATTCAGTGTGGTTTGGTCAGTAAGGAGAGCTTTAAGTAACGGACTGGGTGGCGAATTTTGCCGCCACAGCATGTACATTGGTGGACCTGCCTCAGCATGGAACCGAAGATTATCCCATAGACATTGTACAGAAACAGTGTGATGTCCATGCAGTGGATCAATGTCGTCAATGTCCTGTTTTTTTGTTTGAGGGGAAATTATTATAATAATTGAAGTTAATTTGTTGAGAAAAAAAAACCAACCTTTTCTGGTAAACACAAATTTGGCAAATGTGTCTGAACATCAATGCGATCCATCAGCCATGTTAAATTCCAAAATATGATGGGATGTTCTTCCACAAAAGAGGGCTTGCATAATGCACCATCTCCCTCTTGTGCCAGAATATTTTCCAATTCCTTTCGCAGCACCAACGGATTCAAATAGGGAATAATAAGACTCTCCGATTGCTTTAGATCTTTCAGCTTGTCGCCGACATTTATCTGCACAGACAAAAATGGCACAGTCAATTTGTTGCATGCATGGCATGATGTATTTAAGTTGGAGTCCTCTGCCGACCATCCGGCCAATATGTCTTCATCATACATGAGGACGGAGCAATTGTGGCACTGTGAGCATGAGGTCAACTGAATTTGTATGTCATGTTCCGCTGCCTCCATTACCTAGAATTTAAAAATTAAATTATTAACAGCAAGTAAAAAAGAAATAAAAAAAATTAATTACCTCAACTGCATGTGGATAAAGATTATCGGGCAATGTTGGATAGACATTTGCATTGTTTACCATGGGAGTGTATTCACCCAGAGGCACTAAATTATTGTAACTTGATTTGCGCGATTCACTGAGGCGTCCCCATAGATCCAAGTCGGTGGAGACGCGTCGAGATCGTGATGCATTATTGTCCTCAAGCGTCATGTCTTCATCAATGAGCTGATCTCGCAAGTCATGCATGTGATTACCTGTCTTCACAGGTGTAGAATTCGCCGAAATAGCCTCTTTAATTTCATCCAGTTTTTTGGCAACTGAATTGGCCGCACTTTTGATGCTGCTCAAGCCACCTTGTAGGATCTCGTTGGATTTTTTTCCTGTTAAGCTGGGACTGCAATTGTATAGAATTAGGTTGATTGAAATAAAGAAGCATCAATTAAATGAAAATGTAAAATAATTAACAAAGAAGTGGTTATTAGGTGTCTCACACAACAACGAACTGATAAACTTGAAACGATCAACTCACCTCATATTTGAAATGTTTTCTATAATGTTCGTGGGGATAATAGAATCCTTTTTAAGTGACAATCGTGCGGGTGAGTAGCGTCTAATTGAACCCAAAAATGAAATTATAAACAAAAATATGCAAACAAAAAACTCAACATGCTACAAACATAACAATAAAAACTAAAGAACAAAAAATAACAAGAAAGATATTATAATGAATAAGTTACCCAAAAAATTTCAACGAGGAACCCAAACTGGCAAAGCTTGAAGTTACGGTAGAAGCGGGCATGGTTTCCGAACGATGCATGCTTTTATTGAAATTCATTGATTCGTCGAAAGTGGCACTGCGTTGACCCTTAAATAGGATTGGTGTGTCCGTGAAGACGGTGTTGTTGTTCTCTATGGATGATACATTATTGGTCACTGTTGTCGTCTCAGGCACTTGAATAATCTCTTCGTTGTTCTCATCCAAAGCCCCAAGAGGATCATTCATTACCACCGGTGTGCGAGGAGACACTCTTCAGAAAGAAAGTTAAAGTTAAAAATTGCCGCTAAATAAAAATGATAAAAAAATACTCACTTAGTTGGACTTAGCTTCAATTTGGAATTTAATTCACTTCCCAACTCTTCCTGTGAACTATTCGATGCACCATTCTGTGCATCATCCTCTTCCTCTTCTTCCTCCTCACCAAAAGCCAACATTTTTTTACACTTCAGCGGGGCATCACCAGCGCCAAAAAATTTCTGTCGCTGCAATTTATCCATCAACTTTGAGTCTCCGGCAAAGCTGTCAGATCGCGCCAAACTCCGTGGGCTCAAATCACAAGCATTCGACGATGGAAGTGGTTTTAACGACTCACCACCGGCACCATTTGATGCCGACTTATTAGAGCCCTCACCAGAGATCAACAATCCAGCACTTGACATCACATCGGAGCTACTCTCTTGAGGACCCGATTGGCGCACAATGCTTCCAAGTCTTCCCCGCAATCGGTCAAATGCTGTGAAATCAATAAATGCAGCATTTGTATCACTCGCACTTCCTCCTCCTCCCACTTGTGTGGATTGCGTTGACTCTAAACTTGATCGCGATGCACCATCGACGGCCTCCAAAGTGTTTAGGTTATTCTCCGAAGATTCGGTGAATTTTTTCTTAGACATTGTATTCTGTCGTTTGCCAGCCCGTTTGAATTGGGCTGCCCCAATCACAACATTCTTCAGACGATTCCATCGCAATTGACTAAGTGTTGTACTGTCGGATGGCCATTGTGCTTCCAGTACACAACGATTGTAGAAGCCGTATGTAAGGGCATTCGGTTGAACACCAGAACGCTTCATTAGGTAGTGGAGACGTACCGCTAGTACTGGTAAATTGTGAATGCCACAGAGTTGCATCATAACGCGATAGCACACTTCATCACAATAGATTTTCAGTTTGGAGGCGCGTGAAAGCAGATCATAGGCACTACGAAGGATGGAGTGTTCTTTACCAGGTGTCTCCTGGACGACGCTTGGTAGCACAAGAAAGTATACAGAGTAACATGTGGCCAGTAGATATTTGGCCCAAGTTTCGGGACTGGATTGACATTTTCGCGCCAACTTTTGAGCAGTTTTAATTTCGTGTTTTGTGCGTCTTGCCATTGGAGAACCCGGCGTTATGCTGGGATTCTGGACATGATTAGGCAAATGTGTTTTTCGAGAATGCTTCAGTAGATGTGGATTCAGTTCGAATGTGTAGTAGGTAAATGTTTGGTCGACAGCTGTTGATTAAAATTATAGATTATATGTTTAAATATGCAAAATAAACTAAGAAATACGGGATAAATACCTCCTGATTGACACTCTGGAGGCAAAATGAATTTAGTCCGTTCACTACTGTGTCCAGAGTCCCACTCAACAAAGCGAATTTCTGTGGGAGTGTCATCGAATGCACCAACCTTTTCAGCGCACTCGTCAAAGAATGCTAGACCTTGATCACCATCTGACACGAAGGAACGTTCTTCAATGAATCGAATGAACATTTGGGTTTTCATCAACAATTGGAAAAACTTGTGGTGTGACTGCAAGGAGACGTCATAGTTATTTAATAATTATTTAAATCCTTCAATATTAAAAACAAACCTTATCACGAGATCTAAGGAATGCATTCAATTGAAACAGTGCATTTGGATCAGTTGCTCCAATAGTCGGTGCTTTGGAAATTGGCACTAAATAATCTCGATAGCCTCTAAGGATGCACGCCATAAATCGTAGAAATGCTTCCTGTATTCGTTGTTCTAAATTTTTCTCGCGCTTCTTTCTTTTAAAATCTCGATCCAGACTGTTAGTGGAATCGTTGTTATTTGTCACGCTAATCTCCTCCAAATTTTTAAGAGTTTGTTTTAGGATTCGAGCGGCTCGCTTCGGCAGCAACTTTGTGGTCAGGTGCTTTTGTGATTCACAGGCCTATCAAATCAATTTAAAGTTAATAATTAAGTTTAAAAAAACATTTCACAAATAAAATAAAACATACGCTTATATTGTTTGTGTCCAAATCAACGCAGGTGACATCACTGGGCGGATCATATAAGTCAAAGAAGCGAGAATCAACGCCAATAAGGTACGGTAGTGGAGCGTGCAGCACTTCGGCCAACCCCAGGGGACACAGCGGGATATACGGACATTGCCACTTGAACGGAAAGAGAAGTGTCACGACAGCCTCGGCAACAGCTGTTAAAGTGGCAGGACGTAACGAATGGATGAGAATTTTCTGCTCAGTCAACACTAACAGGAGCACGTGCAGACAATTTTCTGGTCCCAAATTGGTGAGCATTTGCCGAAATCCGGCACCACTACGTGGTAATGGAGAGTCATCAGGTTGTGTTAGCAGAATTCGATCATTGCATTCAGTTGATAACTAAATAAAAAGTGGTGACATTTAAGTATTATTGCACATTAAAGTGATGTGACTAAGTGCCGGTAATAAATAAAACGAATCGATAAAAATGTTGAAATGCTGACGAAATGCAATTCACCTGAATTAGTATGCTTGGCGATGGGAACGGCACTTCATCAAGTAATTGCGTAATGTATCTTTCTATAGGAACTGGGAGTGCTAATCTGCTGGACGCCATCAACTTAAATGGTATAAGAAAATGTAAATAAATAGTAATTACTTAAAAAATTTTCTTCATTAATTTCTTTAATGCATTGCACAGTCATCTTGGCGTATCTTTACACACCTGCAAATATTGCAGCCATTTCTCGAAAGTATCACCAAACGGATAATGCGACAATAAACAAATTGCCTTATTAACGTGCAGCGAAAATTTATAACCCGATTCCTCAGTCCATTCCAACAATTGCTTCTGTTGGTCTGTCAAATTGGACTCACTGAAATGCACAGAAAAACAAAGGGATGACATTAACAAACACATTTCAACGGATGTGGTTACACCAGCTGTTGCAATAATGCAATGTAGTACTTACTCCATGTCTTCGTAAAACGTTAAAGCTGAGCCATATACTTTGTACGTCCCGTCGCTTACCGTCAACACAAATGTGCTGAAAATGGGCGCAATTGCTTGTCGTTGGTCCTGTGCAATTTGGATTGATATCGATTACAACGAATTCATTGCAAAATGATGGTGGACAAAAGATACAATAAATACCTTTGATTGGTCGTCTACATGGGGCCATGCTTCTAATGTGCTGCCCATTGGCAAACAAAAAAGTGGCACACTGGAGCACAAGTTGAGGGGGAAATCATTGTGATCCATTGCTGGATATCGATGGAGAATTTCTGGCTGGTAGCTTATAAGTTTAGGACGATTCATTGATTTCTTGTAGCAAAGGTACACGTCTGTTCCCATCATGCCTTTGTTGAGCGTTTTGGCGATCTGGCAGAAGGCATGTGGTGGCTTTTCACCTAAATCGAGATTAAACGAGATTTAAATTTCTTTTCTTACAACATATGTATTATCAAAGATTTAAAAAAAAATTAACATCTGTCATTTATTACGCAGAACTTTTTTGTCATTATATAAAGTTAAAGGCGCTATCTATAATCGGAACTTTATGAGTATGAAATTCATTGAAAGACATTGACTATAAGGCGCGAATAATGATAAATCGAACCTCATATGCATAACAAAATTAAAATGCGTGTGTTTGTTACTCGCATACATTTGGACCAACGAATGTAATGCCGCACATCCGATAAATAAATAAACAAACACCAACTCACAATTCAATCAGTAGACAGACAAGGTAAGCGTTCTGCTCAACTGATTTTCGTCATTAATTATTATGATTTGTATATACAACGAGCTTTGTTGGAGCGTCATATTTCCTTGGCAATACGTCAAGGAAGCCCAACGCACCACCACGTGCCGACAATTTTCCGGAGTTCTTTGTGCGATGCGTTTAATGTAATGGAAATGAATGGAACAATGGCTTACCTTTACTGGGTACAATTACGCAGAGATCGGTGACGACCAATTCATTGCATGGCATGTCCGGTTTTGCTCGCCGAAATGTGATGAACGTTTTTGCTGATGAATTGTTGACGTTTGCAATCCGATCACCGGGTGTAAATTGAACGATTTCAGCATCTGACATTAATCGCTCAGCGCCGTCGTACATGACACCTTTAAATAAGAATTACTATTAATGAACTAACTATATTCAAGAGATTTTAAAGTCTAATTTAAAAAGCTTTTCGTGTCGTAAAGTTTGTTGACAGATGGGGTTATTTATACAGTTAACTGCAGTACAATTCTTCATTTAAGTAAATGAAGTAAATTCTTTAAATTTTCAACCGGAGACAACTAACCAATTTCATTGCCTGTACAAAGAATGTAAATACAACTAGAACATCCAGTGATTTCCTAAACAAAGTTAATAATACAACAAAGCTGCAACGTACCAATGTCAACCAACGGTGGCTTATCTTTGCCGCGTTTAAAATACACAAAACAAGCGGTCGTCCGTACAGAGCCATAGTTGAGATCAGCAAACAGACCGGTCGGTGTGTGCTCAAGCAGCTCATGACCTTCGGGCATTACCTCGCCCAGCGCCGGAAAGAATACACCAATATCAACAATGGGATCGATTGCGCTCACCGCACGCAAATGACTGGAATCATTGAATATGTTGTCCTGCAGCAGCTTTGGATTGTCTGGTAGGCCGGCCACAACAAAATAATCGGCGACACGTTTCTCCTCCATCATGTGCGCCATTGTGTTGCCGAAACGGGCTCCTCGTCGCGGTCGTCGTCGTCGTTGCCGCACTCAGACGATATCTGCAAATGAAAAAACATAAAGGTATTACAGCTATTAAACATACATGATACACAATGCAAAAAGAAGTTGAGAAATACTCGTAAATAAAATGATACAAAAAAGACTACATTGCAGGGAAAGCGATTCTATACTTTGTAGTCGAGGTTGTACCAGTTGGAGACGTTTCCAAAACCAAGTCAAACCCTTTTTTGAAAACAAAAATTTTAATTATTACGTAATTTTACGAAAGTTATTTGTTGACCTTGAAAAAAGCAAAATATTCACCAAACAAAGGACTACACAATTGTAGTTCAAAGCTTTTTCAATCAATAAAAGCTTACAAAATTATATCTCTCTTCAAAGTCTGCAATTCTGAATGTTATAATATGATTTTACAATTTATGTTTTCCCCATACTGTTCAAATATGAAGTAAAAACTAAAAAGTGCAGTTGAATCCGATATGGTGTTGTGAAGTGGAAACGAAATGTTGCACATTGCATTGTTTTTTGTTTGAATTTATTTTTGAAGAAATTGTGGATGCGGGATGCTCGTTTGTGCTTATTTACGTTACAATTGACAAGGCTGGATTGTAAATACAATGCCACGAATTGTTCTGGTTGATGACTTATTAGAATCAGCTTTCAGTAAGAGGATACACTCGTTCGTGTAAAGTACTGCAATTTACATTGACTCAGAGATTAAATCTCACAATTTTAAATGTATACCATTTAAATTTAAATACGTTTTATTTAACATATTTATTGATAATATGTTAAATTATGCAAATGCTTGACATATTTTCTAGATAAAACAAATGAAATTCATCGCAAATTATCTGAATACGATACCATTTAAGTAAACAACTCCAATAACAATAAAAATACTGTGAACATAATGCAAAAAAAGTTGCGACTTTTTCAGCAGACTCATAAAATATTCATTTGCGAATCAGCGCCTTATTTATAGCGACAAGATTTGTGAATTTAATTTAATTTTTGTTTCAATGTTAAAGTATTGTAACTTCCAGATACTATTTATAATTTGTAAGACTATTTTAATAATCTCTGTTAGTTATTGTGTAAATACGTAAAAAAAATCAAAAATAATTTAATGGCTGCGATAAATAATACCAGAATAAAATAAACAAAAACCCAATAATATACTCATTTGACTTATAAATTTAAGACTAGACTAATGAGTGGCGACATTGCAGTATTAATTAGTTAGTGATAAATTCCAGATCATTTTAAGGGTCATAGATTCACCACTACAGAATTGATTTGCGGGACTAACATGTCATGCCCTCGACCACCATCTCGAAAAAAATGTTAAAATACGTATGCCAGAAGAAAAAGTTTTAAATAAAAAATGTGTATCTTGCTTTTTGTAACAGTACTTAGTGGTTCTTACAGTTTTCGCATAAAATGGATTTAATCCGAGATATTACGGATTTTTTTTTTTTTTTTTAAATGAAGGATGAGGGCATAGTCCTTTCAGTCCCGTAAATTGATTTTTAAGTTAGTCTCAATGTGCCTCACAATATCCAATATAAATGTTGAGTTCTCTCCAAAAATGCACAAATATTTCCTCGTTTACAAAATTTATACGTATATCGGTCGAATTGTGTTTCATAGACAAACGTAAATTAAATTTCAAAACTCAAAGCATTAACATTGTCGTAAAATTAGTTTACTTTTTTAGAAGCTGAAACCAGAATAAAATAGAAATAATTTATACTTAGGCGAGAAATGCACATGAGTCGATTAAGGAAACATTTAATGGAATTGA
Source organism: Sylvicola cinctus (assembly GCA_963854165.1). Lineage (NCBI taxonomy): Eukaryota > Metazoa > Arthropoda > Insecta > Diptera > Anisopodidae > Sylvicola > Sylvicola cinctus. The sequence goes on along the minus strand of OY974083.1, from coordinate 26,597,185 downwards.
TTCATTGAACCATTTACAATGGACAGCACTATCGGATTACTATTAACGAACACATAAAATAATTAATATTGATTCGTCGCATGCTTGGAACAAAGAGCAGCCTTTTTTATTTGTCCTGCAATATAAATAGTCAAATCAGACACTTTAATACAGGGTTGAATTTATTTAATTATTTTAATGACATAAAAAAGAACATCTAGAATCCATACATTATTCCTTTTGTGAATCATGCATGATCTGCTTTTGTAACGCAGAAAGTGAACAAAATAAATATAATACAGTTGAATTAAAAAATAGAAAAATTTAAAAAGAATGCAGTTGTGCATTTTTATTGTACATAAAAAAAGGGCACTGCATATCCATATACTCGATCAAAAAGTAAATAAATCATTTTAATTGTACAATGTGAATCAAAAATTTCCGTAGACACAACAAACACATAACATTTTCAACAAACAGCTCATTCTCATTTATATTACTTAATTAAATGGTGTCATCAATTAGCGAGTTCTTAAAGAGACATAAATATGCATAGCATACTCAGAAGCGTGATGCGTGCAAATTGTTACAACTTATTAACACATTGGAAAAATTAAATTTCACATACATGTTTGCAATTTGTTTATGGAATTTCAATTTGTTGGCGTACAGTTAATATTTTAATGGCAGCAATGGAAGTGTGTATCATTTAAAGATCGAGGCATACATTCCACTCAAAACTTATGTGGGTTTAAACTTTAATTTTGAATTGTCTTGACATGTTTTATCAAAAATTTGGTCCATAAAGGGCCTCATAAAAATTGTCTCACATACTTAATTGCTGCTAAATTTAAGCCCATCCTCTTTTGTGGGCATTGTTACTCGTATAATATTTGTATTAACTATTTTAGTTATCAGAGTTGTACACACGGTAGTCATAAGTATAATATGGCTTAGATATATTTTAATTAAAAACTTATATTCTCTTGTAATAAAGCTTAATTGATATTAAATTCTCAATTTCGCTCGACTTAAATTCGTTAATGGAAGTCGTCTATTGCAATTGTATGTTCAATTTTTGTTTAAACATTTATAGTATCATACTTACACGAAATAATCATCATTTTTAATCAATTGAAATGGATAAAAAATTTAACTAGGTTCATTAAAGTGCAAAGACAAATTTTTATGTTTTTTTTTAAAGATGGCTAAATGCTTTCTGTGTTTCTGATTTTCTGTTTATGCAATTTTGGTACAATTATTTAGGGTTAACTTAAAAACAATTTGGAAATCTATCATTTAATTATATAAATACAAATAAGTTTTCAAGAAAAAATAAATGACAAAATAATTAAACTTTATCTTTTTAAGCGGCAAAGAAAGTTAACTTTCTTTTACACAAATTTAAAATAAATCGCTTCGATCTAAAGTACCTCACATTACAAAGTCCATAATAATGTCAATAAAAATGAGCAATGGCGATTTTAAATACTGCCAACAAATTTTTATTTTTTGTTGAGGGAATAAAACCAATTTCATAAAAAGCGCAACCCCTAATGACACCATTTCGAGCTTATGTCGATAAATTTTCATCTTTCATCAGTTAAATGTCACACGACATACACAGGACAGGCAACTTTGAAAGCTTTTTGCCATTATAACGTACTTTAAGAAGGCAGCTGGAGCTAATACTTAGTTATATGTTTATACTTTTAAAATTGAATGCATGAAAAATGGATTTGCTGATAGATTTTGTGAAGACACAATTATTAATCCCATCTTGACATAATGGGTACATGCGCACTTATATCTAAAAATATATTTATAATACATAAAAATGTATTTTATTTATCAATAAATGTTTCAAAAAAGAGGAAAATAAACCAACATTCCTTGTGCTTTTTACTGCCGAATCTATATAAACTAAATGTACATTAGACTCGCATGTAATCAGTTTGCAACCAAAACTCCTACTGAAAAACGGAAGTCAGTTATATTAAACGCATGGCGCAAAACGGTGATAAAAAATGTAAGAGCAGATAAATGAATGAACTCATTGAAAGTAAATATGTTACATATGTACAAACAAAATAAACTATCTTTGAGTCAGTTCAATGGATAAAATAACACAGAATTTTTATAGAAAATAAGTACACCCTGTACAAAAACAACCGATTATATAGACTCACTTTCTTGTCATTATAAATTTGTTTTACCCACACTGGGAGCATGCAAGTTTTTATTTACATATTTTAATGAAAACCGCTCCACTTTTATTACAACCATTTTCTCGATTTTCATTTCCGCTTGTCACGAAACATGCTTCAATTATGTTTTACTACACAAACGTGTATTGATCGATAAGTTAATTGTGTCTGCGTTCCTAAGCTTTACGTTACACACTCAATGATGTTTCAGTTTTTGCATATGCCCACCTTCATTGCTATGTTGTCGCATTCTACCACCACACACACTTTCTAGTCTAGCAACCAAAGTGTAGCTTTTAAAAATATTTTTTGCAAATAAAAAACATTTCAAGGTCTATCAAATTATTTTTTAAAGATAGTTTTGTTTTTTGGAAAAAATAAATTTATATGTGTGAAAAAAATTCCGTTAAACCACCCTTTCCCTTTCTATAACAATTATTGAACAAAAACCCCGTTTACAATTTGCCGGTTGTCTAGGAGTTTTGTTGCTGTGTACAACAAAGAAGGCAAATAGCTATGGAAGCATATAATACACGTGTGCAGATTGTTTTGTAGGCTTTGGCACGATATTAAAAACGATAAATATTCCGTTCTGTGTTTTACGTTCGCTTTTAACTACACAAGTGAAAGTGATGAAAAACTCGCGCACGTACATACAAAATTTTCACTCAATGACTCGCAAGTCGCGGTTTACTGTAAATAATACACGCAGAAGCGGTGGCGCGTGCAAGCAGCGTCAAAAATTTGGCCCACAACAGTTTACTTCAAACACAATGCGCCTCCCGCCTTGCGAGTTGACTGATGAAATTCGTGGTGATGGTGGTGGTGCAACCCTCGCAGCCATTACTTCAAAAGTTTTGTGACTTTAATGTATGGTGGCATGTTATGCTCAAAATAGGCGAAACGAAGTAGCGACATTTTATTAAAGCTTTTTGCCTAAATTCATTGACGAAGGTCTATTGTACAAAAAAAAAAGTGAGTTCTTCGTAATTTGTAATCATTACATGAAAATATTAAATTACAATGAGGGGGTGTGACGTATGAATAGGAAATGTATGAAGGGGGGGGGGAGACCTTCAGCAATGTCAATTATGGCGAAAGCTTGTGGCACTGTGCTTTTACTTATGAAAAGTTAATGAATTTTCGAGGCAATTTGGTGAACGCACACATTTTATACGCATAACTCATACTATGAAGAAGTGTATTTTATACAATTTTACGTACACGTTTACTTTTGCTTTAAAAAGAACAGAAAACCACAGTACAACCAGTATTTTTCGAGTGGAAATGCTGAATGAAAATATATGCACGATGTTTGAAGAAAAATCAATAGAACAGAACAGTTTCTCTTGATTGCGTTTAATTTCTATTTTTAATATGAGTGTTGGTTCACTAAAAGCATGAAATTAAACTGGTTAAGTATTGAAGAGTAAAAATGAAATAATTTTGCAGTTTCGGAAAAAAGTTCTTCTTTACACGTCGCTAGAAAATAACATTTTTATAAGTACTCCATAAAAGCACAGGTAAGAATAATTGAACTTTAACGTTAACCAATTGGATGCATTAATGCTTGATCAATTTCCAAATGCAGCAACATCATTGACCTTCAAGATGGAATGAGCCATCAGTCGTTTGCCAAAACCCTAATTACCTACTGAATTCCAATCAGTCCAACCTTGCCCGCTCGTACAAATGCTACAAGCTACCGTGCTGCCAGACATTTGTCATAACACGCATATTTCACACATGCAAGCAATTACTTGTCACCACTCACCCTCACGGGCATTAAAGTCGCATAATAATGTAACATAAGTGATTTACGATGGTGTCACAAATACACGGTAGTATTAATATATTACAACCAAGTATGGTTGTCATAGATTCTTGCATTCTCGAACTTTTTCGGAAAAATGATAATGATGAGGAAACACGTTTTGTCACCCCTTGAGTCCAAAAATGTATTCAGACGTTCGGATGTCCGAATTTCAGAAAGATTTCTCGGAAGCTATTAGACGCCTTGTATCAAATTTTGTGGACATAAATAAAGCCTTTTATAATAAAAAAAATTTGCCAAACATCTCAAGGTGAAAATACGGAAAATCAAGGTCACATTATTGTAGCATCGAAAAAAGAAAAAGCTTTCAATGAACATTTCAAGGTCAAAATCAAAAAAATTATTTAAACATCGGTCCAATAACGATGTATTTTGCACCAGGCCGAAATAAATTCAAACCTCGTCCTCCCTGCCAAGTAGTTTTTTCATAATTCAATTCAAGTTCAACTTATTACTTGTATGTTGCCCGAAATGTATTACAAAATGATATCCACAACAATTGGATGGCATGTAACGCAACGATTTATGTGTTTTCATTATTTTGATGCATGTTTTGTGCCAATACATAATTGTTTTGGAACTTTGAAAACGTATGTTATGTCAAATGCAATTGTTGTTGGATTAAGTGATTAGTGACGATGCAATTATTTCATATCGTTCATTGTAAGACATTTATCAAGCAATTCTCTAATTGGGAAATTTTATTATTTTATCAAATTTCAGTACAGTGACAAAAGTAACGTGTATCACAAAGTTCGAAATAAAAATTAAGATAACAATTATTGTTTGTTAAACAAACCACGTCATTGAAATGAAGTAACGTAGTGAATCCGATACGTATGACCTATAAATTACATTTCAGTTAGTAAGCCAATTATTTTTCTTCATTCAATTTATTTTTAGATAAAATTAAACTGAATAACTATAATCGATTTAAGAGTCCACTTTTGTTGGTAAGATTTCTCTGACGTTAAAAATTAGGATAAGTACCTACGGTTAAGCAAAACTCCCTTACTTAACTTATACCATATATCATATTTTTTAAATCATTTCTTATTAATTAGATGGAATTGTGCATACTTTAATATTGAACTCTTAATACGCCAAATACGGCTAGATTTATATTCTGATCGTTTTTTGATAATATTTCGATTTTTAAAATGACATTCTTCCGTCAGTCACGTTACATGAATACATACTTTATATTTTTATGAGAATGATAAAAAAATCTAAGAAATTGCATGACCTTATAATCACAAAGCAGCTTTTTGTAAATATAATCATTTGCATGGTTATTAAGCACCTAATTGATTGGAAAATTGGCAAATTATTACTTACATTCTGTATTGTAAGAAGGCTATATGAGGAACACAATTCAAATTGCTGAACCTATTTATAAGATGAATAAATGATGAGTAATAATGAAATATTTCAGATCAATTTCAAGCAAAAACGTTAGAAAATAAATAATTAAGTATGGGACTCCAAAAAGGTTACATTTTTTTAATGGAAAAATTATTCAAAATTGAAATTGTATTTTTCAGAAATAATAATAATTTTGAGGTTTTTGAGAAAAACATATTGTTTATGTAAACATTGACATTTAAAAAACATGTTGGCGCCATGAAAACATACAGAACCATAAATGGAAGAATTTTGTGGGAGAGCTTTGAATTTTTATTACTCCAACAAAATCATATATTACCGGAAAACTCGGTGTTGCTCGAGTTTAATGTAGGATGGGTATTTAAAATTACAGCTTTAATCTATTGCAGTCTTTACACAATTTTCGTGACGTTATTTTTATATTTTACTATTTTGACAGTGAGAAATTGATTTCAAAAATTGGTTTTGGAATTAATAAATGTTTGTTTTCGAGGTTTTAAATATGCCTCAAGCCCAGAATACACACACACACATATGATTAAGTATATACATAGGTATGCGGTCGTTTCAATTTGTTTATATTAGATTTAAAGAATATATTACCAAAAATACAGTCACACGCAAGAAATTATAATTTCCCTTAAATACAAAGTTATGTGCTTCCGTAATATATTCTCATCATTTATGCTTACAACACAGATCATGAATCATAATTTTTGACTGATGACAACCCTTATATTATACTGCAAATCCACAAATCCTCATCTTGTGCAGCCCAAAACGAATACAAAAGAAAGCATATCGCAGTAAAAAAGCTCAATAAGAAAAATGAACGCAAACATGTGAAGCAAAAGTTTATACACTGCGAAATAAAACCCTAAATAATATTTCTTGTTGTGTGGTATTTAGTTGATGAAATGTAAGGGTGCGAAGCTTACGGTGTGACTTTAATACGAAGTGAGAAAATGAAAACGACCAAGATTAATGTGGTGGTGGCTTTATTTGTGGAGCTTATATCTTTTAACTGCTCCATAGATGTGTCGCATGATTGATGAAAGAAATTAACAATAGGAATTTTGTTTGCAATGCTATGATCAAGATACTGTTCTAAAGGGTTTTTTCAACTTTAGTAATTTTGTGTGTTTGATTCGCAGCAATTAATTAAATTACACATGGCAGAGTTGAGCTAGTGTAATACATGCAATTATTTTATTTTTTTTTTTTATTCATGTATAAGCAATTAAAACCTAAGTAGAAAAAAGAATTAAGTATTTACAATGGAATCACTTTGTATGTATGCTGAAATCACACCCCCCTTAAATTCAAAGTAATTTAATGAACCTCTTTAGTTCAAATTATATATGAGTATTACACCAATAATTTGTAAATCGATAAATTCGGACGTGAAAAGCTGTAAGAAAATCGTTTCCTGAATAATTTAGTATGTTTTGACCCATTTCAATACAAAATCTATCATGAAAGCATTTCATTCACTGTGCCTTTACAGCTTTTAAATCCGCATTAAAAGGGTGGTTTGTAGTTTGGCTTATTATGCTTCACAGTAAAATACGACAGTTAATAATATATGCTCGATGCATATTAAATAAATATTTAAGCAGTTTCAAGATAACATTTTAATTATTAAAATATGCGACGATGAATTATTAATAATCTAGATTCTATAGTCCCAAGTTTCCAATACTTTTGCCAATATGAATAAATATAGTTTTAAATAGTTTTTGCTGCACAACGACAACAACAATAATAATCGACCCAATTCAACAGTTTGATACGACGAAGCTTACAAAATATAGGCTGAGACTTCGAAATGCGTCGCACTTTAAGTTATCGATTATGCTAATATGGAAATAAATGTGTCGCTTTGCTTACAAGCACAAGCCGTATACTGTTATATCGTAATATATGTGCCTGAGGATTGAAGAAGGACAAGGAAATTCACATTCATTCTAATACCACGCGGCCACTTGGCCTTCTCTCACTAAAAGTTCACTCGTTTTTCTGTTAGTTATACGCTGTACTCGTTTATTATATTATGTGTAATGTGCAGCATTTATATTTTATCGATCGTCATACCGTTGTACAATAAGTACTTATGTATATTCTAACTGCACTGTGCATAAAAGTAGAAAAGCGAACAAAAATTTTTATCCCACACGAACATCAACAGTCGACCCGTTCCTTTATAACCACAATATTATATCGGATATAATTCTTAAACGCATCGCGGCTGAAAGTTGTACGCCATATAAAAACAATGAGGTCAGTAGTTCAGTGGAATTATGCAAGTTGACAAAACGCAAAAACACCCTTCAGAAAATGCATTTACACGTCGTAATAACATTTTGTTAATTTGTATACGACCCAAAGAGCACATGATATAGATTTTTGCATTCCGAACTTCTTTCGGAGAAAAGTTGACGATGCACAAACTCATTTTGACACCCCCTTAGTGCAAAAAAGTGCACTGGAAAAAATGTGCAAAGATGTACGACGTTGCTATCGCCATATCGCAGAAACTACACGACTGATTTCTATGAAAAAAATTGTAAACTATTAAAGAAAAGAAAAAGAAATGCCTTTTAATTTGCTCAAGATGCTTCAGATCAAATAATTGCCAAAAAACCGTTCGCTTGTATGGGAGCTTGAAAATGGTTTCGACGATTTCAAGGTTTTAAAATCGTAAAATTCAAGGGCATTTTTTTTAAATCTCCGAAAGCTTAAGGCATTGCAAAACTCAACGTCATCGTTTTGGACAGATACGAGCTTGAGTAAAGCGCTCATCCGCGACTTGCGTAAGGCCATTGAAATTTATATACTCGTATATATGTAACATACATATTAGTTGATATTTTTTAGTTAAATATATGTATATCTGGAAATAAAAAAGATGTGACTAATTTTGATCCAAAATTAAAGGTCAAAATTCCAAAAGGTAACATTTTCCATATCTCGAATTTTTTTTTTTAAATTGTAGTCGTATGTAAATTCACACCTCGCTCTCCCTGCGATGCAGTTTTTTTTTCTTGGTGTTATCCCCGTAAAACGATTAAAATATTTTTAAAAGGCGCGTGTCAGCTCACTCTTTTTTAATTGATCCATTTAATGAGTCAATGTGAGCCAATTAAATGCATTTGACTGAATTGGTTCTGAGATTTTGTTTCTTGTTGTGATTTCAGTTTTCACTCAAAGACGAAAACAAGCTGTTAAGCCGATAACATTTTCTATATTCTTTTAACTTCCAAAAAAATGTGAGCAGATGTTTTCCCGAAAGACGGACGACGATTGTTCTTGACGCTTTTTATGGGTTGAATGTACTTTTGCGTAAATACCAGCTGGTTCGAATGTTGATGCGATGGTAAATAATTGAATGTTTACTGAATGCACGAAATGAATACCAATTGATGGTTTTGATCACGGAAAGGTGACTAATTTGTTGTTGGTTTTTGAGCTTTTTAAGAAAAAATAGAATAAATTGAAAATTTCGTTCATTGAACCAATTGCAGCATTTAAGACAATTGTTTTTGTTAATCTTAACAAATTAACTATAAGCAATTAACAGCTTTAATTTTTATAATTAAGTTGAAAATAATTAAAGTGATTATGTAATTGTAATTAAGTGCCATACCATATAAATAGGCCATTTATTTAAAAACGACATATGACTAAAAAGAAATATCGATTCTGCACTGTTTAGTATCATATGCTAAATTCATATCGAGCATTTCAATGAAAATAAATTACTTTACAAAACCATTGCATAATTTAAAAATTTGTCATTGTTCATTTTTTTATCATTCAATTGAAAAGTCCCAAATGAAATTAAATGCTTGTACTCAAACAATGTATAGATATTTGTATAGAAAATAGTCAATAAGTTTATAAACAGCAATGTTCCGAATAAACGTTTGTGCTTTGCAGTAAGAAGTGAATATAATACAGTTAAATGCACCAAAAACATGTAAATAAATAACATGTTAACCATCAGCAGCCCTGGGAGGTCAGTAACACCAATATACTGTGTGTGGGACGAAACAGGCCATACACGTTCAGCCAGCTTTCCACGTAGACTTAAGAGTTAAGACTTGCGCGCCTTTCAACACTGGACATTCATTATATTATTAATATTACACATTTTCTACGCAAATAACTACAACCATATATACAGTCATTTACATATAGACGCATTTACTCTGTTAAGATGTGTGTATGTAAGTAAGCACAAATAAGTTATTATGAGTTATTCATAAGTACTTCCTTTATGTAAATAAATTGTGGGCATTCAAATGACACACAACAAACGCATTGCAAGAGTATCACATATTATAGGCATATTGTATTCAATTCTAAAAGCTGATTAGATTATTTTACAAAAGGAAATGCATTTAATTCTCAATTGATTTACCAGCACATACTAATTTATTATTACAGTTATGAAAAGGAACTGAGTAAGTACATCTTCTTCTTTAATTTATGTTGTGCTAAATAAATTAAATTTGTTTTCCACCAACAAAAATGCCTAACTACATCTATTTCCAAATACATAGATACATAGATACTCTCACATGAAGTGACTAAAGGGAAATAAAATGGTAAATAAACAGTTCAATTATTAAATAAATTAAACGGACATCAAAAGATTGACACACTTGTTACGATGAAGTTTGCTTTACATATATATTCCTCATCTACTTAACATATTGTATGAAAGCATATGGAATGATGTTTTTTATTTAAAAAATTAACCCCGCAAATCAAGGCATTCTCGATAACTTTCACCTTAGCAATAAAATTCAATACATTCAGGATATGTCACTAGTCTACATTTAATAGGCTTTCATGCAATTCAAGTAAATTATAAGTGCTCAAGTACTTAGTTAGTTAATTGAGAAATTGGTATCGAGAATGTCCCCAAACGGAATGGTAGCTATTTTCGTTTCTACATCGTCATTAAATTCGATTAAATGATGGCCTTATCGACATCTACTGTACAACAACTGATCGCATGGAATTATGTAGAATTTTATTAGATTTGTTACCACCTTTCATACTTATAGGCATGAGTTATGACTAAGAACAAAATGTTTATAAATATATAATAATTAAGTAAGTTAAAGATTTCATAAAGCATATTGTGATATGGTACAGTGATATGTGATTACTGATTATGAAAAATTATAAAAAATGTCCAATAATATATATTATATGTAATGAATTTCATAAACCGTTTTAATTATGAATTAATTTATTGATAAACGTTCTGGTAAAAGTCATCACCTAAAGTCATAAATTATTATTAAACCAATTTATGAGAAGATTTCGGAATACACAAACACACACGTCATAGATTGTAAACATAGAAAGGTAGGTAAATGATATTTCGCGGCTTATCACAAAATACTAGTGCAAGAATTCTAAATATAAAAATATTCTTATCTTGACTAGGAAAATACCGGTTTATTAACCTATGTAGGTGTATGCACTCAGCACTGTGCACTATTACGAAATAGCTTAGACTTTAAAGTATACATAAATGGGGTAAGGCCGATTACTAATTTAATTAGATAAATGGGAAATAAATGATCAAACCAAAGTAATAAATACAAAACACAAATTTAAATACATGCATTAAATCCAGTAGACAATTATAAAAGAAAATTAAAATTGTTAAAACCACAAATTTTGGAATAAAAAGTTAAAATGTAAAGGAATAAGTTAAAAATTAAGATTACTTAATTGAAAAAAATAATAATCGGAATACTTTGTAGAGATTGCGATAATAATAGACCTCACACATCAAGTGTAAAATCTCAAATTTAATTGAATAAAAGCACACAATCTCATGCACACCACATCGTCTTTAAGTATTAACTATTCAAGACGTCTAGCTGAACAATAAAGACATGCTGCTTTGCATAATTAATTCGGTTGCCACTCGCCATATATGAATCGAGAATTTTTCCTGGATGAATCACAAGACAACATCCAGCAACAACAACACTTGATAATCTTGAGCTTCAAGAGCGGAGCTAATTAGAAACAAAATGATTAAAGCAAAACGTGTACTGAAACCAGAATTAAAATGAAACTCGTATTGAGTTGATGAATTACAAACAAACTTAAGAAGCAAGGGCAATAACAGCAACGCGTTTAAAATCGCGTTCATGACTTGTGCCTCTAAGTACAGAGTACAATGGACAAGAGCCGGTATATACTGTTGCAGACTGTTGTATTCTTATTTGCAAGAAATCACCACACGGGCACGGTGTGCACAGCATCATGGACTCGCGCACAAAATAGGTCGACTGTGACTCAAACGTGAAACGAGACGTGCCCAAGGCGCACGGTGACTCGTGTGTAGCTATAAAACTTGCATAAAAGCACAAAAAGTAAGCTTAATAAAGTTTTTGTGTGCTCATATATTGTTTATAATTTACCTGATTTGGAAAACAAGTTTAAGGCATTACTTATTGTGGCAAAATGAAGCGAAGATACAAAAGAAACAAGTCTCGTTACAGTTGGGGAAAAAAGTTGTTAAAATGCTTTGTGATGCGGACAATTTACTGCGAACTTTTTTAAGTTCAGTAACAGTTCACAATTGCAATAATTTCAAAGATTGACTGCTGTTGAGTAAATGATGAAAATACTGCTAATTCAATTATACAACAATAACTAATAGTGACAAAACAGACATCTAATGTTTTTTTTAGTAACAACTCTCAAAACATATGACAAACAGTAAATCGATTGATCCTTTTTTACATATGCAAAAATAAACTTAAAATTGGCCTGGATTACCCAAAATTAAATTCTTGTTTAAAGATATGTTATTAAAATATAAAATTTAATAAATGGCACAAACCTTATAATAATACTAATTTCAATGTCCTAAAATCTGGTTTCCTCAAGCTATCCTTAATAATTCACCAGTGCGATTTATATCCTTTTATGTTTATTGTTTTCACTTGTATCACGTCACACAAAACAACAATCACCTAAAACATGTTGTGATGTTGATACGCAAACGTAAATAATTTGCGGACCGTTTGAACCAGTCAAAGGTTTGAACAATTCAATTTATAAAGCAGTCATCACACTGCATTTGCAAAATTTTCGTGCAAATATTTTTAGACACTCGTGCGTCCTTGAGATTAATTTTAAAACAAACAGCCACAACACCGGACAGCATGTTTTGATGTCAATGTAAATTGTTGTATTTTTTTTTTTTTTGTTTTCACTTAATTATATATGTTTATTTTTATAAAATTCACATCTTTCGGAATTCATCTGCAAAATAAAAGAAAAAGTGAGTTTTTGAAACTATGAATAAATTTAATTTAATTTTTTTTGACAATTGCAAATTGCAATACCAGTAGACGCACACACTTCACAATTCATAACACACACATGTAGAATTAGCCAGGTACAAAATAACGTGCAGTTTAATTACTATTATTAAGCCCACAACACTTATCGCGTTCAAAATAACTCTGACATCAATACAACGAAACGGCCACAAAGTGTGTGGAAACGTGCAAAGTGCGGTTGCAAAATCGCACTTTGTGTGCCCTCCCCGCAAGCAAAACAAGCAAAAGCTGTGAAGAAAAACAATTAAATCAGAGTATCGACGTTTTGCTACAATAATCTGATTTGCTTGTTATTACTCTTTTCCAGCACAATACTTAAAAAGCTGCAGATGATTCATTTTCGAGTTTGACGCGCGCGGCCTTCGATTGCAAGCATTTATGACACCGTTCGGCGGAACACCCGTTTTGTGCAAGACTAAAATTTAAAGCAATCTTTAAGAATTGATTATTTCATTGTATAAAACTCAGAAAAATCCTTAAATATTCACTTTTTTTTAACACATACATTATTTTCCTTTTAAATTACATTTTTAATTATTTTAAGGAAATTTTCACACAGCGATTACCTACCACTCGACCGCGTTTGGTTTATTTCGATTTCTGATTGAGAGTGAAATATGTTTTTTTATATTTAAAACGTCAATTGTCATTTGTGGCAAAATACAACCGGAGCACAATGAAGTTGTGTACAATTCACGAGAAATGTTTTGAAAAGGGGCCCATATCTTTCGTGGTGAATTTGGTGAGATTATTCTAGCACTTTTAAAATAAACGCGAATTTAAGTAAAATAATTGCAAATTTTAATATAAACGTTGAATGATTTTTATATAATTAGTGTTTTGCAATTTTCAATATAAAATTGATGTAAATTACTTACGTTAAGTAAAATTTAAGAAATACAATTATAGTTGCAATAAAAAAAAATTATTTCCTGGTTCAACACTTTACTTAATAGTTGCAGTTAATAATTGTTTTTAAATTATGGATTTATTCGTAGTAGATGTTGGCAATTTTTAAAATATTTATTAGATCAGTTTAAATATTAATTAAATTATGAATTTTTTGACCATGAAATACATTTTTTCAAAATGTCCAAAACAGTAAATAATATAAATGGTAAATGATAAAGTTCCGTGTCATTAGTTAAGCCTTAATTACCTTAATGACTTTGAATTAGAACTTCATATTAAAACGTTAATATATTTAGGTACAAAAGATTATTCAAACTTAAACTATGAATATTAATTTGAACTGAATTATTTAAAAATAATAATAATTGTAACATTTTGTCATCCGTTATTAAATACTAACTGTTAATAATAACATAATTTAATTCAAAATGTATCATTATTCATTTAGCTCTTTGAATATATCTAATTATTTTAATAATACAATGTACCACTATGTAGTATTAAATTCATGGACTTTTCTTCTGACATTTAAGAAGTACATATACATTTTTGCAAATCACAAAATCAATTATATTACAAATTCAACTCATCAATGATTTATAAAGAACGATGGAAAGCGATACTCGATAGAGATCTAATTAAGGTACTCACAATTTGCATTATGCAGACAATAAAATAGAAGTGTATGAAACTGTAATCTTCTAAGACTTAAGACAAAACGAATATCCATTTGTTCAGTTCAAAGGATCCTTTCACATTGCACAATAATTATTGTCATAATTACTATAATTTACAAATGTTTTATGTTTTATCCACTAAAGAACTTATATACGAGCATAAAAAGTGTGCTCCTTTATTGTCAAGATATTTTAAGTTCTTCATTTAAAAAATGTCAAGTGTCCTTTTCCGAACCTTATGAATAACAGATTATTTATTACTACGCCTTGCTTACGAAAGATAATTAGCTTGTTGAACTTCTTTGCGTTGATTTAATTGAGTGCTCTTTTTTGTCATTAAGGATATAGAATAACATAGTAAGGAAGAGGGAAAGGAAGTAAAACTGGAGGCATTGACGCGTTTTTGTATTTATATGTGTCTAAAAAGTGAAATTTTTCACTTTGTTAAGGGATGAGATTGAAAAAAAAAATTAAATTAAATAGTAATAAACAATACGACTGTTGCTTAACTATACATTTTAATAAAGTTTTTCTGAGATATGGAAAATGTGACCTTAAAAATGATGAGTTGTGACCTTGATTTTTGTCCAAAATTTGTACTTTCAGTGAGATTAGCAATAATGTAGAATACCCTAAAACAAACAGATTTTGAATTATTACATATTTTCACTACATTTTTAAGATAAACAAAAAGGCCACAATAATTGCATTGGCAAACAATTAACGAGCAAAGATACAATTTTTATGAAATCAATAAACAACATAATTCAGAAGGATAATGTTGTTATACAATCTGAAGAAGCAAGGCGTTGAATAAACACCACGTATGAGTTCACTCTTTTTGGCCTAGAAAGTTTTCACACGGAAAGAGTATCAAATATTGTACATGGCGGAAAACATAGCATGCATGTGAAGAAGATAAAGAGGCGAGATAAATGCTTTGGCACATCCGGTAAATCCTTCCTCTTGTGATATGTCCTTAAAACACATTTACGTAACTAAACCTTTACTGTTTCGTGTGTAGGTGTCTGATGGTTAAACTGGAGGACAACTTCAATGTTTGTGTATTTTACGGTTATCCCTATTCCCTGTTTCTTTTATGTGCTTGAAAATTGTTGCCAGAAAGTCAGCCAACCTTTACAAATTTATATACATACTTTATATATCAGTATCTATGTGTTAATATGACGAAAATTCTATCTGCGCATTGAAAAAAAACATAATGAAAGAAAAAACGAGTTACATATTCAATCTATGAATGTATATTGAGCTGAAGTGATTCCTTTTCTGAATGCTAACAAGGCTGGTCCATTGTGTAGCTTCAAACCAAACGCATTCAAGCACAATATTTAACAATCCCGATGAAAAAAAAAAGTGTTACTCCGAAGAATCCGCACCATTTACAAATTTAATGTACGAGTACAAATATGTGTTATGTTGCATTCATTGCTAAACACACTGCCAAGTGGCAAAAGGCAGCAGATTTATTCTATCCATTGAGATATGTGTCTCCCCAAAATGTTTCGCCCATTAAATCGATACACATTCGATTTCAGCTATAATCTGTATTCAGTATGGTGTATCCAGAATGTTTACCCTTTCGTAAATCCGATATGGCATGAATAAACATTTCTCAATTCATATTATATCTACATTCAATTAGCGCATCATCACACTTTACGTGTAGGGAGTGCGTTTGAACTTATGTGGTCTTTCTGATTAGTCCCTATAACAGCATGATGTATTTTTATCAATTAAATGAACTTTGTTCAACATATTATAGTAAATTTCATTCGAATTCTGATGCATTCAATTATAAAAAATATCGTTATAGTGTCAATAGTAATTCACTATTTTCTTACATTTACTTTTTCGCGTGGAATCGTGTTATAATATAATTCAGAAAACATCCTTGAAAACTTAAAATACCTGAATTGAAACTGAAATAAATGGAAGCGAACTCAACTATTTAACTTCCATTATTTTATTTCAAATTGAATATATCCTTCCCTTGTATGCACTCGTATACTTCGTAAGTGGATGACTGACTGTTGGAAAAATTCACAGAAATAAGACTTATTGAGTAAAGGAATCAACTTCAAATAACCAATCCTTTGGCGTAAATTTCCATGACGTGTATACGTTTGTTTCAGTTGAAGGTTCAAGTAAGATTGTTGAAGAAGTTTAAAGCAAATTCACTTAGAAGGCATCAACACTGAAACCACTTGAGAGAAAGCTTTGGCATATATAAGGACAATAAAGAAAACGGCAAACTTTACCTCAAATATTTCAAGGTTCTTATGATCAAAGGTATACATTCAATAATATATGCAGTCAATACAACGCACAGTGTTGCGATAACAAATCCAAAGACATCGCTTGCGCCTATATTACGTATATCAAGTATAGAGCACACATTTCAAAGTTTTCCCTGGAACATAAATTATATGTAGATATAAAAATTTGGCATCGTGCAAATGGAAAAACTTTGACATTAAGGATTTTTATTGTGCGCGCGATGTTGTGATTTCTCAAAAGCTTAACTTCACATCATTTTAAACTTTTGGATTTGGCATTGCTGATGTTTAGATTGAAAAAAGCAATAAGGGCACTTTAATTGTTTTGTTTTTTTTTTATTCTTAATCAATAGTCATTTAAAAAATACAATTTTTTTCAACTTAGTTTGGATTTTTTAACCGTTTTTAAATACGCCAATCCTTTCAAAAAAATGTTGCATTAAATTCCAGGATCAACGTTGTCAGCATTTTTCTCAAGTATTTTCGCAGCTTTAGAGTGTGGGGAGATGAATGATGAGAACAATATAAAAAGCGTTGTCTGCCAAACTTTATAAGTATAGATAAGCAAAGTAAAAAGTCCCTAAATACTGATAAAACAGATTTCCATTAGCACAAGCCTTTTAAAATTCCATTAAAGAAAGTGTGCTTATTCATTCATTCCAATCATTGATCAGGGAAAGCCTTAAAATCAACAATAACATTGTTCTATAAATAAGAAAGTCATGTTCTTGTATGATAATCTCAGTGTAATATGTGGCACAATTTCCTAATCGATTGAACAAGCAAACATTGCACATCAATAGAAAACAAATTCACATATACTATACGACGCGACGTATAAAAGATCCGATCGGTTGGAATTCTCCTGTCATGTATCCGTCTCTCAGTATACACGCAGCATGTCTTTGTTCCCAAAGAAATAAAATTTGCATTCGAATTTCCACATAAATGAGTCGATGGTATTCCGTTACGGTGTACGGTTTAATGTTTACCCGAATAGCAGCAAGTTTATTTATTTCGACAGGACCCATGCAGCGTGCTTCAAGGGTTGGCGCGTGAAGATGCTGCCACAGCACAGACAAAGTTTATTGCCCCAAAAAAGTGATTTGCATAACAATGCGACTAAGATACACCAATGGCGTTTTTTTTTTCTTTTAGGACTTATTGCAAAGACACAACTGTATCGAAGCGCGCGGTGATGTGCGTCGAGTGGAAGCTTTTAACGTGGAGGAGTCGTCCAAGATCAGTATTCATATAATATATTTAAGTTACACAAATTCAATCTTAACAAATTGTTGTCAATTACAAGGAGAAAAAGGGGTCTGAATTGAATATAAACAAAACCATTGTTTGCGTTTAATTTCACCATTATGCGCGAAAACTAAGGAACAAGGATTTTGTCATTGCTGAGCGTTACAGGCTACAGCCGAAAGCTCTGTGTAAATCCGTTGGAAATGCAAATTCTTGGCAACAGGCTGTGTATAGTTTGAAACGTTGTAATACCGTTATACGCGCATTAAATTGAAGGGAGGTTAATGAATTCCAATCCACATTTAATGTACACCGACTTAAAACTTTGTCAAGGTATGTGCGGGCTAGTAATTGATAAATGGTTCCCAATTCAAGACACTGCGAATATTTCGAATAATTTAAACAACGACACATCCCGCACGTATCATGTGAAAACTAATGTTAAGGGATGATTTTGTTGGATCCACACACACATAGTGCGTGTAGTTTGGTGGAGTGTCCCCGCATTGTGTTCAGCTGCCGTTTGTAATTGAATGGGTCTCCAATGGGTTATGAATGGGTCGTCTATTATAATCAATGTTCAAGAATGCACAGCCCGCACATTCCTCTTTCGATGGAATTACAGCGCTGAGGTACCCCCTTGGTGTATACATAATCTTTTATCGATTGGAACAAGCGTGTTGTTCTTGGCCCCATAACGCCAGCCACCCAAGAAAATTACATGCGGCATGTGTTTGTGCACCTTTGTGTGCCTCCCCAAACCGTTCCCCACAATGAATTTTGCCCCACATTTTGGCACAACATAATGGGTATAATCGAGGGTGTCTAACTTTTCTACACGTTTTGGCATTCCGGATTGAATTCAATGAAAATTAATTTCCTTTGACTTGTGTCCGTTTTTGCGACGTGTCAAATCCCATTAATCTTTTCGCATTCGATGTGTCGTCGTCCTTCCCATTGAATTTAATTAGTTTCGATTTGATGTTGATTTTAAAGTCTCTCACACACATCAACCTGATCGCTAACGTATCGAAGTCAAATATATTGGAAATCGATAATGTTGTACTTATGTAAGGTAATGTTTGGGAGTACGGTATCGGCTATCATTCCCTAGGTTCATTGTCGTGCATGTGTGCCCCTTTGGTTTACGACTTTTACAGGCGCGTTCATTTGGGACGAATCATTAATTCTGAAGATGGGCTCTCCTGTTTGGTTTGTCTGCTGGTGTGGTGTCTTTTTTTTTGGCACTTTTTTTAAATTTATGTTATCGCCTTCAAGCTTTATGGTGTTGGGATGTAAAGGCGATTTAGTTGGGCGGGTGGGATTTCACAGTAGACGGTTTTTGTTTGCCAAACACAATGGTTGTTTTGTCAGCAAATCGTTTTGGGTTACAACATGCTTGGGTGCGCTTAAATCATTTTATAATTTACACTTTTGTTGTGTTGCAAAAAATAACAAATTTTTACTGCTTTTATTTATGTTTTTTTTTTAAGTTTTAACTATACAAACAAACATAAACTTTTTTGATGGCTTTAAAAAAGTGCAATGCGCGTGTCTAGCACAAAATAAACTGCACTTAAAATCGACACCATTTTAAACAATTATAGTTTATTCTCATAAGTCATAATCATAAAATGCTTTCAGTTTTCAGCACAAAAGCTTCGAATTTCAGGCAGACAATTTACAGCCATCTTTTATCAGCGTCACATAAATGCGGTTGCCAATTTTCCATAAGTACCATCTAACTAATAATAGACCGCGCAATGTAAAGATGGTCATCAAAAATCCATTAGTCGTGTGCTTTTTTTGCGCATGTTGCGGTCGAGAAATTTGACGCTACTTAATCTGCGGCATTTAATTTTAATGTTGCATGTAAATGATTGTCGCCAACCCACAAAATGACAACTTCAAATATGCGACCGCAACGCATCACATTGTTAATAGTTACGTTGTCTTCGTCGCACTTGCGATCCCTATTCGCGAATAAATCGCCCCCACCCCATCCACGCGCGGAAGCAACAGTTTAGTGTGTCGCATTTTCTTCCGTTTTCCTTAGTAAATCTCTTCTTTTTATTATAACTGGGAGAAATCAATTTTGCAGCTTACATTATTCGTGTCGAATCCCAGCAATATAATCCCTTGGAGAAGCTGCGCTGTCACACTGGATGAAACTTGCCTTTTCTACATATAAAATGAATTGAACGCGCGTGAAATGTTGTCACTTTGATTTGCTTAAGTGCAATTGGCAGCACTGATGTGTTAGAAAATGTTTTTTTTGTCTTTTAGACTGATAACTAAAGCTCGCAGGGAAGGCGAATCTTTATTCCTGAATGTTTATCTCGTCAGGACTAGAATTAAATGCAAAAAACTGCAAGTTTGCAAAGTTTAACAAATATACCTGAAATGATTTCGTTTTAAAACGGTTTATTTATTTTTTTACAGGACCTTACCAGCACACACAACGTCCCACTAAGAACTGTTATTTTCACATAATGCTAGCAAGGGCGGCTAAGTATGTACTGTTTGAAAAAAGGATGTTTAAATGCTTTTTAACGTTTATAATTTTATTGCACACTCTACAACAAATACATATATAGAGAAAAATCAGAGGGAAACACCATCCGGCTCTAATTACTACGTTCCAATGTCGACAAATGCAGACACAGAGGACAGGAAGTTTGGAAGTTTAGCGGAGATGGAAAGGAGACGCGCCGCACCGGAATATGCTACCCTTTCACGAGCGGTTCCCAATTAGTCGAATAAGAGTGTTCGTGTGTTTCGACGTCAAAATTCCAATTATTTCTCTTCGCTTCAGTTGTACGCTTACTTCAGCGCCCATCATCCAACCCATTTCACTCGCCCCTTTATAATGATGTGGAATTTTGGAGCGACTAAAAATCACGAAATATGGTGCTCATTTTTTTCCATCTTTCTAATTAAAGATGACGACAAATTAATTTGACGGGCACAATTACACAGATTTGTTCGAGCGTTTGCTGTGGTATACGCTAATGACTCGTAATATAACTACAACATACTATAGCTAAGTCAATTATCATCAAACGAAATGTCATAAATTAAATGGCAAATGAGGAAAATGCAATGAAATCAATTTTTGCATTTACGATAGTTTTCCCATTTCATTGCCAATTAAAAATACTTACAACGGCATAGTTTTTTTCAATTTTAATTGCGACGACCATGAAACAAAAATATTTGAATAGTGGAAAAGCGCGGGAAACTCGAAACTGTTTTTGAAGATTTTTTTTATATTTTAAAAATTATTTGCAATAAAATTTCAGGTAAATTATAATTTTTATAGTTGTTCTAAAAAATGCTTAATAGGATTTATAAAGTTAAAATTTCGCTTATCTTTTACAAGTCTGTTAACATATTACGCAATTCATTAAGCTACGTTATTATTATGCTATTTTTTTAGGAGTTCCCATTACGTTAAATTACATAGTTTCAGGTAAAACATAAAAGAGGTCATTTACTCAAAAATTAAATTAATTTTATTATCAACAAGCTGAACTTGAAACTAAAACAACTAAATTGTGGACGTGCCACCCTAACAGAGTGTCCAAACTTTTCCAATTAACGTCACACGTGCAACCAATACATGGCAGAATTTTGTTCGTGTCTACGATAACATACTTAAATATGTAGGCAACTCAACAATATTGCCTCAACGTTTTATTTACCTTGACCGCGAATATAAACAACCCAATAAAAGGTAAATGAGCCACATGAATTTTCATATTGTGTGCGGTTGAATCTGAATTTCAAGATGAGGTTGTTCAAATGTTGCTTATCTTCATTGCATGTCTTTATCATACCTTAATTTACTTTTACTTTTTGAATTTTTTAAAGAAAATTGGAAACTGTAAATTTAAAAGCTTTGAACACAATAAATTAATTTTAAAAGATTTTTTTTTCTATGTAAAAAATAAGGAAATAGTTTGAGTCATCAAACTCAATTAATACCACGTTCCTAGAAAAGCTTTAAGTCTTTATGGGCCAAAATAAAATAGAATGAAAAGCTCAAACGAATTACCTATTATTATTATACGGTTGAATTAAATTTTTGTAAGGTCAATTTTTTCGTCTCAACTGTTACTATAATGAGCAGAGTCTTGCAAAGTCATCAATCTTACTATATTTAAAATAATTTAAAATTAGCTCTTCTGTTTAAAAATTTTAAGGAACATTCAAGGTAATAAAATGTTTACGGAAGTTACTTTATTATATATGTAAGTACATATTATGGGCTAATAGTGAATGTATAAATTATTAAATGAAGAGTTTTTTTCTACTTTGAGGCTGGATTGCCAAATGTAACCGTTATTTTTTCAAATTACATTAATTTATAAATATAATCAGAAAAACTTTTTAGCTTTGGTCTATCAAAGTTATTTTGTGATTCAGAAATCGCAGTGGAGAGATTAGAGAACCATTCATTGATAAGTCACAACTTTAAATTTACATATTTCATCTTTGCATAACTTCATTCAGTTTTAAAAAAAATAAAAAAAATATTCTGCATAAATTAAGATTTCTTGGTCAAAGTTACATTTTTCAGAACAAATATTGCTACGAATTTTTAATATTTTAACGACAAAATAATTTATGGTTAATTTAATTTTAAAACTACATATTTCCCTTCTTCCAATTCAACAGAATTATGAATTAAAACCAATAAAACTTCAAACCACACATAAGAAAATTACTCAAACATAAATGAACTTCGATTATTTTGTAATACCGTGAAATTAATGAAGCCTAAAGTATTGACTGGCACGTACCTTGAGAAGTCGTAACATAAACTTCACAGCGCAATTATCTCAAAATTTAAATTAATCTCTGAAGAAAAGCATATTTGTTGCACAAAAAGTGCAATTGTTAAAAAATAAATTGTGAGAACACTGAGACCTAATTGCTTATTTATGCACCAGCCGCAATGTTCTGCAAAAACTATAGTCGGTAGCAATTCATTACGTTTAATGTTTATTCATTCACTCTTAGACATTCCCAATGTGGTTGGATAGTTGAGACTAATAACAAAAAGTTAAACAAATCTCCCACTCCAAGTTAAAAATATATTTTCAGAAATCACATTCTCCAGCATTGTAAATTATTGAAACCGAATCTTTAGTTCACTTTTGGATGCTTGGCTGTATTCACCAAGTGCGGTTTTTAAATACGTGCAAGTTGCTTACGGGTATAAAAACAATAGTTTTTAAATAGCAATAATCTATCGAAAGTAACAACTTGTGATTAATGTCAATAATTTAATCAAATATTTGAATTTATTATTATTACAATTGCATTTACATGGTGACAGTTTTGAACAAATATTGGATTACATCGGGGATTTTGTGCAATTATTTTCCAATGAGTGTATTTGCTGTGCTTAAAATTGAAAGTTAACTGATTGGTTAACACTTGGTCAAGGCCGTTGTCGTAAATTCACGATTAGGAAATAATTTGCAATAAAAAGATCCGCATGTAGAATAGCTTTGAATAGTTGCATTTAAACGTTGATGTGGATTACGTCTTACGCAAAGATTTAATGTACTTTTTATTAAATATTTAAATGAAATGTTTATAGAACAACTACAATCGATGATTGATTGAAAAGACGTGTGTCCAGACTCCAGAGTACAGTAAATTTAAAAACCAGTTTTGTGAAGTGTTGTGTAATAAATTTGACTTTCAAAACTGTGACGGGAAACCACAGCTATACATCCATTAAGCTGTAACAGTAATCATTATTGTTTTCTCTCTGAGTCAACAACCTGCCTCATCATAGTTTAATTTATGTTTTAACGATTGGATTGGACGCTACACATAATGAAGTGTTTGATTGTGGTAGTTGCGATTTTTTGTGTTTTGGGGCAACAAACTCAAGCCAGGACGTCAGAATGTTTGAAAGTGAAATTACCACATGGCGGAGAGTTGGTGGGTCGGCATTTAACATCACATAGTGGACGCGGAATACGCGCTTTTATGGGCATTCCATATGCAGAGACACCTGTTGATGAACTTCGATTTAGGGTAAATTTTATTTTATTAGGATATTTTTTCGATGCTATTTTAGTGATAATGTTTATTATGCAAGTTATTGGATTGGAAAATTTGTGCTTTAAAAAGAGATTAAACAAATTTATTAATTTTACCAAATATTTAAATGTATAGTAAACAATTGGGTTTAATACTTCTTGAGTTCGGAACTCCACTCTCCTTGTTTGGCTTTACACAAATTCATGACACAATACACCAGGGTAGATCACGATTATGTGTAAAAAAGAGTTGTCACAACAAATTGGCTTAATTAAACGGGCTAAATCCCACGTAGTTTTTTCATAAAATAATTAATTTCGAATTTATTATGCAATAAATCCCAAATTTTCCAAATTTTTGCAAAGTGTAAGAGCCGTTGCATGTCATAAGGTCACATTTTTTACATTTACTGTATAATAAAAAAAAGGACTTTCAATTATTCATCTCTTGCGCTCAAGGATATTTTGAAATTCCTTCCCGCTCCACCCTATACTATACACCAATAAAACTCGTTTTCATACATTAATTTGATTTATTATGTCATTGATTAATTATGCGTAAATATTGAGACAAGTATTTTGTTCAATACGCACCTTCCACAAAATTGTGGTTGGTTCATTTCGGCCTATGAGAGTTGTGTGGGGTTCGGTTATAGTTACTGTTTCAATAGACTCAAGTCGCAACTACAGACTGTCATTTTGATGAATGTGCTATGATTAATCTGTTCCCCAAAGAATCAATTTATTTTAGATGATTATCTTAAATTTGAAATATGGTCTATCATTAGCATACTAATATTTGTTTGTTGGAACCAGTTGTAACATTAATGTTTGTAGTTTGGGTCACAAAATAAATTGAAGTTTTTTTTTTTTGGTTTTTTAATGTACATAATTATAGAAAATCATTATCATTAGACACTCTACACTATGCAAGACAGATAGAGCAATTAGGTTTTTATTAAACGTCTATAAATTTTTGTTTTATTAAAATTTAAATGTTTATTAAATTATTATTCAGTTAAGTTAAGATTTACATTTTAAATTTTGTTAAGGACTAATAAGTAGGAAGCATTTTCAACAAATTTTGTAAATGATTAGCCATTGCACTTACATTGAAACTTCCATTTCCATTGAGCCCATAATTAAAAATTAAATACTTCTAAATATTATGAATAATTAGGGCTCTTCAATAAAACTTAACAAAATATATTCATAATATTAAATGACACTTAAATTCTCAATATTCTCATGTTTATAAAAGCTCTATTAACGAGACGTACTTGCAGACCGGTTTGGACAAAATGAGACCGGTTGCATCACATTGCAATTCCATTCACGTGTGCTGATGAAATATAACTTTATAAACACCTTAACGTAGATACGTAAAAAAAACTGGGCTTAAAATGAATGAATCATATTCAAACATAATATGGCATTATACGTTGAGAGGCACGTGGATATTCGCGATATTCAAAGCTGCTGTCAAGTGCAGTCAACGAAATAAACGAATTTGAACAACTCATTAAGAAGTTTCGAATGCAGCGCGCAAATGTTTTTCAACGTCAAAACTTAAAATGTCTTTTTAATACTCAACTCAAATATTTTATACTTAAATGTGGGTCACATTCACACGTTCATTTTATTTTATTTATTTTTGATAATTACAATATATTGCAGCATCAACTTTTCAAACACGTTCTACAAATTGCGTGCAATAGAAGTTTGTTATTTAGATACACGTATGTAAATATAATTGCGTTTTTGCGTTTATATTTTTTATTGCAATGAATTTTTTAGACTTTTGAGTAAATATTGTAGTTAAAACTGGAAATTTAAATATGAAGTAATTTCCATTACAATTTTTTAATGACCATTCCATTTGCATAGTGTTATCGATCTATTAATTATTTATGAACTTGTCTAATTTAATAAGAAGCTAATGCAAATGTTTTTGCACTTAAAATCTCAAATTTGAACATAAATGTTCACCTATTTTACCACAGAGAATAGATAACAGAGGTAAAACCTCGCTGTGGCACAAATTTCAATATTCGTAAGTCCAGAAGAAACATCATTAAATTTTCCACCATATAATATTAAAGGGTGTGAATGAAAAGAAAATTATTACTCTCTTTGCATCTATGAAGGTTAATGCAAAACAATATGTGTGTGCAAGCAAATTATAAATTTTCTCTCGACTTTTCATACAAAAATCACGAGGATTCTCGTACTTATTGTGGTTGGTCATATAATTTGATTTTTAATGTCAAATTGTAAAGTACCTTCTTTATTTTTACAGCGGGAAAAATTTGTCTATTGTCACCAAACATTTTAAAGAACTAGCCGCGTTCTTCTTTTACAATAGTCACAACCATTTATAAAGCTTGGAATAGAGGATTACAAAGTTTCATGAAGCTTTTTGAGCCGCAATTGACTTAAATACGTGTATTTTTAATACAAAATTTGTAACAATCTTAATAATTAATATTACGTGAATTTTTTTCTTAAGAAATTATGGTTTTATAATCATCAAGCAATTTCATTTAAATTTACATAATTTTTATTAACATGGCGTAATTATTACAATAACATACTTTAAAAAGAAACCGCCCTAATTTAAAGAGTAAATAAAGGGATGCAGATAAATACGTGCTAATTTAGTTACATAAGCAAACAACATCAAAGAGAATGTAATCTCAACTTTCCACTCTAAACAAACTTGTACTTGCAGGCTCCTGTGTCAAAAGCTCCATGGAAAGGGGTACTTGAAGCAACAAAAGATGGCCCACTCTGTTCTCAACGTGACCCATTTCGTCGTGATGATACCATTGTCGGATCAGAGGATTGCCTACATTTAAATGTATACACGCCTCAAGTAAGTATAAGAATGGAATATGGATTGTTGGCATTTTACTTTGTATTGAATCATATTTGCTATGTGTTTCGGAAACTTTTCAAACTTGAATAACCTCGAGTTAAAAGTAATAATAAAATTTGCTTTCGTTTGTTGTAACTCCTTCAAATCATTAAAAACAAAATATTTTTTTGGAAATGAATATAATTGTTTTTAACATGTCACAGTTTCCGTTGACTGATAAACCATTACCAGTCATGGTGTTCTTCCATGGAGGCGGCTGGCAATGCGGTTCGGGTGTCAGTTTCTTCTATGGACCCGACTTCATTTTGGATCATGATGTCATTTACATTGGAGCAAACTTTAGATTAGGTACGCGCATAAACAATATTATTATTGTGATGATTAATGTCAAATTTGTTACAATATTTTTAGGACCACTTGGCTTCTTGAGTACCGGTCAAAAGGACTGCCCCGGCAATAGCGGCCTCAAAGATCAAACATTAATCCTCCATTGGATTCAAGAGAACATCGCTTCATTCGGCGGTGATCCAAAGCAAGTCACTGTATTCGGAGAAAGTGCTGGCGGTGCAAGTGGCACATATCACATGATGTCACCAATGTCAAAAGGTTGACCCCCCACATAAATCAAATTCACTTGCATACGTTGTTGTTAGAGAGCACACGCATCTATTTAATCAAAACTCTGAACGAAATCAATTTCCCGTCCAAAATGTAGGTCTGTTTCAACGCGTCATCTCACAATCAGGCGTCAATTTGAATCCTTGGGCGCAACCGGCACATGTGGGTGTTGCTGCTGAGCGTGCCCAACGACTTGGCGAGATGATGGGCTGCAAGAAGAGTGCAAATAATTGGGCGAATATGATTGATTGTTTGCGCAAGGTGCCGGCAGAAAATATTACAGCAGCCTTTTATGATTTCTTTGTGAGTAGATGGAATGCTATCAATCTTCTTTAAAAGTATATAAAATATTATATGTGAACTGCTATTGGTGTTTAATGTGCGTATGATAATATGTTTTACTTTCTAACAGGTTTTGTTAAACAATCATAATATTTTGGTTGGGTTTTGAAAATTTCGACAATCATCATGTACGGGGAGAAATGGAATTTGACATTTTTATAACATTACTTAAATATTTGGTTCACAAAGTTAAATAACTGTAGTTTAATAATCGCGATAAGCCATATAATCTTCACTATCAGATTGCAAGAACAGATATTTTAAATTACATAATAAATATAGCAAATTCATTAAAAACTGAAATGGAAGAACGATCCAACTTTGTGACTCTGTTCAATGTTTTCTCCACTTCTTTTATAAAAAAAATATTTAAAGCGTTCTTTTGAATCTGCATTCTCAGAAATGAATGTGTTTTTCATGGCATACAGCGCACAATCAAGAAACAAGAAATTTCTGAAAACCAATAAGCCGCAACAAGCCAAGTTTTAATGCAAAAAAAACTTTATTCTCCTATGACTGTGCCACGAAATTACTTTAGTCAAATTATTGTATCAACAAGGGGGAATTCCAATATAAGTATAAGTTTAACTAAGTTTGATTGATTCGTGCAGCATTCCTTGAGAGTTGAGCCACGTCTCTCTTACTAACATTGTAGGTACTCGTAGATGTGTGTATATACTCGGCTTAGATTTACATGAAAACGAAGATAAATTGACATTGTGGGAATTCGATGTGGTACCCAAAAGCTTAGCTTACCAATAACCTTGTGCAGTATTATGTTTGACAAAGAACGACAAAACCCATGACATATTTCCTTCATGATAAACGAATTTAAGATCGATTATTGATAATGAAATTGAAAAGAAACACAAATGGGCCTTTCTGTATGAAATTCCAACGCACATAAAAGTTTCCTTTTTTTTTCTTTTTTCTTTTGCCCCAATAACATGTAACGCCTACAGCCGCTCGGAGAATATGTTTTTGATACCCAATCAAGATATGCAAAAAAGGGGGTAAAAGCTGTTGCTGTAGTATAATACTACAACATATTATATTGGCAATATGTCGTAAAAATGAAATAGTTCAATGCGAATATCAATGATTTTTCCTTCACTTTAAGGAGTGGGATACCGATCCAATGATTCCGTTCCCACCCGTTGTGGAGCCAGACCTACCCGGTGCGTTCATCACTGTACATCCACGTGACGTCAAGGAGCCACATGGCATCGCACTACCCTGGATAGCAGGACTCACCACCGATGAAGGAGCTCTTAAAACGGCAGGTGTGTTTCACGATGCTTACAGACTACTGCTTATGTATTATATAAAGAGTACTCAGTAAATTGATACGGCCCCCCCTCGACATAGTGTCATAAAGCTGTGCGCACCAACTTTGGAGTGGCAATTGGCTAATTGGAAATAACACCAAATTGAATGTTTCAGCGTTCTTTAATACACCTGAGCTGTATGATGATTTGAAAAGAAATTGGCGCCGGGCCTTGCCAATCTCTTTGTTTTACAATCACCATGAAGAGGCTGTGCAGAATAAAATAACCGATGCTATCGAAAAATTCTACTTCGGTAATAAAGAGCTGAACGAGGAGTTGAATCAGAATTTAACCAATGTAAAAGGATTGATTTGTTTATTTATTGCTTTTGTGTAATCAATTCGTTTATATTGTTTTTTTGTTTTTTTTGGGCCATCCCACAATTTGCTTCGATCTTCACCAGCTGTATAGTGATGGATGGTTCTTTTCGGGTATTGTGGATTACGTTCGGACACGTTTGGAATCCAAACGAAGTGGACCGACTTATTTGTATTTATTTGGGCATGCTGGTCAAGCCAGTTTTACGGAGATTTTCAAGGGTGGCCGAGAGAATTATTATGGTACGTGAAGTCAATTCATTTTCATATTTTTTTAAATTTTACATGCAATGATTTCGAGTTTTGGAAGTTTGATTTTCATTTGCAAAGTTTGCCCAAACTTAATTTAAAAATGAATCACAAAATAGGGGTTTGCCACGCGGAAGAACTTCTCTATTTATTCCCCATTGCAAAGGATCTATTTTTCAATGCTGCCCCATCCAAAGATGATACCCACATCCGAGAAATGATGATTCAAATGTGGGTTAACTTTGCCACATATGGGTAAGTTTAAACACAATATGTAATATAGTTGGTTGCCACTTTTCAACAAACAAAACATGTTATTATTATGTTTTGGTGTTTGTGTGGTTATGTGTGCATCTGTCATTGCTATTTGGCTATTTGCATAACCTTTTTGCCCAATTCGTGGGGAACCCACGTACATACACAAATGTTATGTGGACATATGTGTGAGAGAAACCATATAATGTTATTTTCTTTCCATATTTTGTTTGATTAAAGCGAACCAACCCCAGCCGGTAGCGATTTGATCAAATGGAAGGCCACAAATGGATTTCCATTAGAATATTTGCGAATTGGACACAGGGATCAAAAGGATAAGGTACTAATTGAAATGGAGCAGGGACTAATGGATCAAAGAGATGAATTTTGGCGGCAGCTAAAGGCACACGAAAGTAGCAAATTGATTAAAGAGGAGCTTTAAGGGTGGTTATTTTTGTTAACAAATTAATGCATATTTTTATTACTCAATATTTATATAGTTACTTATACAAAGAATTGCAATTTGGTATTGTAATAATTTTTAAAAGCAAAATAGAAGCTGCAAAATGTAAAAATTTAAATTGAATAAACTTATTTTACACAGAAATATTTATCGGTGATTTGCACATCAACGAATATGATTGCACGACAACCCTTTTACGAGTTTTATCAAGAGTCATTATTTACGATTACTATGGACATTTTATGCATGACTTCACACAACGTATTTCCTTCTAACAGATGCAATGTTCATTTTACAATAATTTTTAGAATTTTATTGTTGTGACACACTTCCATATAGCTATCAAAATCTATAGATGTCAGGAGTTTATTCAATCATTGATGATCACTGCACCGTCATCAAATGACTGTACTACACACATTCAACATAGAAGATTATTGATTTTCAAATTGGGTATAATAATATAATATTATTAATATCTAACAATTAAGTGTATCATCTTAATACAGACACAAATTAATTATCCTTTACTACGCCAATTTGCATTTACATAAGTCATTGTATCAGAAATGTCATAATACAGTGACCGCTGTTAAGGCTACCATTCTTATCACTTCAACACAATGGACTTCCTTAAGGTAACGCAAGAGAATATGGAATGATAACAAAAGCTCTTCCTTGTAACTTTAATGAAGTGGATGTTTGCTGGCGTTTTAAAAATGTGTGTTTTGAATTGTGTTGTTTGCAGAGTTTCATGATTTTTTTTAAAACGAGTATTTTATTTTGTATTACAGTGAAAATAATAATGTAATTATGTAACCACGGTAAGTGATATAAATTTTTTAAATTAATCAGTAAAATGTTTTGTCTTTTGAAATGCAATAAAAGATTTGAAGGGTTTAAACAGAATTACATATAGTCGTTAAAATTATGTTACAATTTTATATGTGCATTAAAGTCATGTTAAGAAAAGCCATGATTTTTGACGTTCCATTTGAGCGAATATGCTGTGAAAGTTTTTATATCGTTCTTTGCCAATTTCCTCATATTTCTAAGACATTTTTATTTTCCCAAAGGTCAAGCAACAAAAGGACTGCGAAACGTTTCGTTGACACTCAAAGTCTTGAATGAATGTGGCCAAAAGGGATTTCTGATACATACAAAAGAATTGATATTTCAAAGGACAACGAAGAAGTTTTTTCTTTTTACTTTCTTTTTTTTGTAGTCATTTATTGAGAAAGTTGAACCACTTTTCCAGATGGGATAATAAAGGTTATAAATTAAGATCTATGGTGCAAGGGAGGGTTTGGACAATGATTTTCTATTCATTGTGAATTTATGCTTCAAATAAAAGTATCTTAGCGTCATTAATGTACAGGATTGAATTTATGCGAGGGTATAACATGAGTTTTTATTTAATTTTTAAACAGCCCGATGAGTACTAAATGCTACATTGCATCGTGAATTTCAAATAGAATTTAATTATTGAGTTTCAAAAATATAATCCTAAAGGCTTGAAAAGATTAGACAGATATGACAATTAGATTAAAAGTTGAAAACTGTTATTAAAGTCTTTGAAGCTTCCGCTTAACATTGTATAAATAAAATTAGTTTGAATTATTCAAATATCCTCGAAGAATATCAATATTTTATGAAGGAACTTGAGATCAATTCCCGCATGATTTTATATTCAAAAATCATAACTGATACGATAAAATGGGAGAAGCTTCTCGAGACGGAAAGTCAACAAAAAGTGATATCGCGCAATTTTGAATCTCTGAAGAAATTAATTCAATCAAGATTATTTCCTCAAAAAGTATATTTACTCAATTGCTTTTGTGGATTACAACTTGAGTAATAAGTTTCAAAACAAACCTTAAATTTTATCGAATAATCCTTTGGAAAATGAGTATTTGCAGTAATTTAGGAAACAAAAACAAACAATCCGTTGTCTACAAAATGGTTTGAACAATGTTCAGTTTAATGCAAAGAATTAGTATCAAGTGTGCTGTAACACAATTAAAGGATTTGTGTTACTATAATTAACAAATAAATGAAAATAAAAATGAAAAACACACCCATCCTTAAAAAATGCTGCGACTATTAAGAAAGCGGTTCGTCAAAAGGACGCATGTAAATTCAACAACATTAAGCTCATTACAGGCTGTCATGAAACGGCCGAGGGGCGAATGCCCATTGTGTATGCAAAAACTTTTTATTCAATTATTCAAGTTCTCACAATTTAAAGAAGGAGGACTAGAGGAGGGATTGAGGACTCTCCAGTCGGCGAGTCAATATTTTGGTCATGTTGTTCGGATGAAAATAAAATGTTGGTGTATTGTAAATGGTTAAGTGTGCGATGAAAAGTTTTCACACAACAGTCAGCTTTTCATTCCGGAAAAGCGCTAAAGTGTAAAGCCTTGCAATTTGGAAATTTTTGAACAAACTACTTATTTTGCTCCGGGGAGATGTTACACTAATTCGAAATAAACGCCAAAATTGTTTAAAAGTTTGGCAATGCCATTTTTATTTTATCACAATATCTTCGTTATTTTATAATTGCAACGTTTTATGCACATTTCTCGTTGTAATTGTGTTTTACGCACGGCCATTAATCCATGCAATGACGCCGCATAGCACTGCACAAATTGCTGAATTTCGCAAAATGCATTTTCACCATTTCGATTCGAGAATTTGCCATCGGTTATCTGCATCGCCGTAAATAAACAAGCAATTCGGCATAAAGCGATGCAATTCGGACCGTTTATGAAGCATTAATTGTTGATGTGCAATGAAATGCCAACAAAAAAAAAAAAAACTGAACAACGAGCACGCAACGACCCACAACAATAATTTGTCACAACCATTTAACGATTTCCCAATATGTTATGTTACACATCGCAGGCACCTTGTTAAACACAACATTGTACATAAATACGAGCATGGCATTTGTGCAATGTGCTGAAATGCAGTTTGCCGGTAGAAACATCGCAGTCACGTGTATGAATATAATGCTGTAGCAAAAATAAGTTCATAAATTATTTCTATATCATCAGGAAAATTTGCACAAACATTCTCCAGACAATTGAGTATGTTTACGCAGCGCAGCAATGTGAAACGTAATTAGTCCTTTGGGGGTTGGGGTGTTACCGCATGTCAATTTATAATGTGTTGTTATCAGCAAATAAACGGTGCTAACGTGTAGCAGCAAACATTATGAATATTTATGTAGTGCTGGCAACAATGGGGGTGCTGATTTTCACATAGTGTGTAATTTCAAACGGGTTTGTAAATGTAAATAGTTGTTTTATTCATTTAATTATATAATGTTTTATTAAATCAAATTAATTTGATGTATAATGCAATTATGAACGATGAATGCGGGCTTTATAAGTCCATTAAATTGATATTTTGTTAAATATTTCTATAGACGCAAACCCATAAAGGAATATGTTTTTCTATATAGTAAAACCCTTTTTGCGAAAACAAATGACAAATTTCAATGAAGTAACCTTGTGAATTTATCCACAAAATAATTTGCTTGTGGTGTTTGTCAAAAATAAATATGCAGTCAAACTGTTACAATGAAACTTGCAATGGGAAAAAATAATTAAAGCTCCACTAAAATGAGACAATTAAATCAACCCTTGATTAAAGAAAGCCTGCGATACTTTAATTCGTTTGTTGCGTTGGGGTGATTGCGACAAAATTACACTTTGCATATAGTCGAGGGCCGCATTGTAATTATGTCAAAGAAAAAAGATGTGGAATGTCCGCTTGCAAAAGGAGAACTGAAGGGGAAAGGTAGACTGGAAATTTCCCGTCGATGAAAACGTGCGCATACTCAATGCTGCGGAATTGTTGAATATCCCCAAAAGGGGTAAAATGCATTTCGCATTTTAATTGCAGTAGTGCATGTTTTTGGTTAAATATAACTTTGTATTCATTGAAAATGTAAACATATTGGGTTGCCACTCAACCGGAAATAACGTGAAATTAGGAAATGACCAATTCATGCAGTACATTACATTTGTAATTAAATTGAAACACATTGGCCTAAATGTTTATTCAGTATTTGTTATTTATTTGTTTGCACATTAAATATGTGTTACGTTTTATTTCTAAATGGTCGTTAGTGTGTCACATTATGTGAATTACTTTGCGCTTAAATATGGAGATTTGCCGCATAAAAATATGAGCTTTAAAAATGGCCAAAATTGTGAACGCCATTTTTAAACACTCCAATTTATTCACCATTTTAATACCCAGCACAAAATTTTACAATTCTTTAGAATTTATTCTGAAAAAAAATTATATTTATGAAGGTTCACAATAATTAGCAAATAACAAATCAATACTCGGATGACGATATCATCATTCATTTCCATTTTATACTCAGAAACGCATAAAAAATCAAATAATAAAAGTTTTTATTTAATGTTTTAATTATAATGTGTTTTCCAACATTCGGCCTTTCTCAGTAATTCTTTCTCAGTTTCTCCCATTTTTAACGGATCTGCAATCACATATGTTTGTACGAAATACGAATTGTACTATATTACGTTTTTCGAATTGCAAATCCGCTATTTTCATGCAGTTTTGTATGGAAATGCATTCTTCTCCGTATCTGACTAGTGACTGTGTCTATAATTATTACAGAAATGCATAATGTAAGAAGTAGCAAAAGAGGAGATATTTTTTTCAGCCGACGTAAGCATGAAAGATAATTAGATTTTGTACTGAAAAATGCAAATTTACTCGTATTCTGCGAAATTGAACGTCTATTTAATTGAAGGTGATATTTTTGCATACATTATAAAGTTCATCATGTGAATTTATTCCGCTTTTTATACTGCGTGGGTGACTCTAAACTCAATATAAAGCAAAAGCTAATATTTTGTAAGAGTTTGTACAACTTTTAGGAAATTATAATATGAATTAAATTTAAGAAGTTTAAATAGAAAGTGTTTTTAAAGAACTAGGAATTCCATTTTAAATTAAAGAACATGTAATTTATAGTTAATTGGAACATGCTTCCAATTCCTCTGTTTTTCGTAATAACTTACAACGAATGTCAAAACAAGTTTATTGCATCGTCTAATGTATTTTTTCGTCAAAAATCACGATCACAAGTAATTTAATACTTAAATACACTTGGTGGTTATTTATAAATATATTGTATGTTAAAATAGCGTCAAAGAACTGTGCCTACATTAAAAAGCTTACGAGTGATATTTAAATTAACAATTTCACTCAATTCCCAAACGTCACCGTGCGGTCTACCTTAATAAACCATCATCATTCACAATACACCAAATGTGGGTTTTATTGAACAATAAATTGTGTGTAAGGGATGCAAAGTGTCGGTCAACTCCATAAATATAATTTCCACATATTTTCGCGCCAAATTACACAATACGCATTGTTTCAAAAACGCAGTCATCTGATGAGCATTGAATTGAAATTCACTCTTACCATAATTCAAATGCACGAATTCTCTGGAGCTTTCGAAGCATTGTGGAAAATAAGTTATTTGTGGCAGCATTACCGTTATTGTGCACGGAGGTGAGTCCACAATACATGTCATTTATTATTCAGTCGCACGAAAATCGCTTCCTGGTATGTCGTGTACGTAGTACATCTATGTAAGGATAATGCTCAATTGTTTAAGCTGAAACCGATTTGATTTATTGACATATAAAACATACCGCATGTACATATTGTGAATAGGAATTTACAGTGCGATTGTATTCCACGGTGTATCCGGTTGTACAAACCACGTGCGGCAAAGCTTTTTCCCCTAAATGCGCGTTGCGGATTTTCTGTCCCAAAAAGCATAAAGCTTAAAATCTATCGCAAACGTGCATGCGAGTATTCACGGTCATAAAAAATACATTTTATTGCCAGTTTCTGTTTGAAAAATTAATTTCACGATATTTTGATGTTACCGGCTACAGCTCGTTGCTGGAACATTTCATTCAGTTAAGTGAATGAAATGCTTCACATGTAAAAATTCCAGCGTGCCTTTACACGATTTTTACGACTCCATTTTATGATTTTTAATTTTAGATTCGCAACCGAGCGAATCTAATCGAGTTGAAGGCATGTCATCAGGTAGACTGGATGTTTTATATAAGACAGGAGTTGCCGGTGTGTGTGTGTGTGTGCATTCTTATGGGGGCTGTTTAAAAATCTAAGGGCAAGTAAAGTACTTCTATTTATCATACATGTACGCAAAGTATGTCGCAGCAGCATCATTTAATTTATGTCATAACTTTTGAAAGCTCGGCATAAAACTGTTGGAATTATGTGTGCTTGGTTTGGTATTAAAATTGCTGTGCGACATGTCATGCGACATATTATTATCCTCAAAAGGGAGAATGTGGCTTCGGCTTCCGTAAGATGTGCTGTGTGCAAAAAATTCTCAACTTTTACAGATTTTTTTTTTACTCGGATTTACGTCACATTACTTCTTGTGTAATGAGGAGTTTTGACGGTTTAGGACAATGTGAAATGTAAAATTGTACCATTTATGCATCAAATTAGTAATAAATTAGAAATTCCCTTTTTTTTGCTGGCTCCAACGATTTTGATCATTTTCAAACCATTTTCACTTGTATGATATGATAGGATAAAGGATCATCATCTATTTCCGAAGCCTTAAGCATTTCAAGGTCAAAATTTTATAATTCAAGGTCACACTATTGAATTATAATATTTTGACCTTGAAATGCTTAAGGCTTCGGAAATAGATGATGATTCTTTATCCTATCATATATATTCATATCTCAGAAAATTAAAAAAAAATAATAAAATTTAGCTTTCACATTATTTTAGCAGCCCAAAATATAAAAACTGGACATTACAAGGTCAAATTCTGAAAATTTTTCAAACTTTGGTCTGCCAACGTTGTGAGTATAATTTATTTTCGACCCCGAGGACATTTATAAATTTCAAACTCTTTCAAAATCTAATCTAATTTAATCATGTAGCCCGTACTCCTTCGTCATATAACAGAAACTAATCCACATATTTATATGACATTTATGTAAAATATTAAAGAAATTAAAAATGAAACTCTTAACTTTTAATTTCTTATTATTGCCAAAAAACCTTTTATAGCTAAAAAATGTATATGGGACCAGAAAAACGACTCTAATGATTTGATTCATTTTCACAACAATTATGCGTAAATATATATTATAATTATATGACCCTTCGGGCACAAAAGGAAATTGATGCAGATAAACCATACATTTTATATTTCAGCAAACACAATATGAAAAAATTTCTTTCACTTGTATATAGTGTTCTACAATGGACTTTGCCAAAAATGTCAATGTTAATTAGGAGTAATGTATGGCCAAACTACTTATATTTCCGAAACGTTAAACATTTTGAAAGTTTTATTCACATTACTGTAGATTTTAATTAAAGAAAAGTGTCAAGATTTGAAAAGTCAAGGTCATATTTTATATGTTTATAATGAAAATAATTTAAAAACTGTTTGTTCTGGGGCGTCAATATAAGGTCAAAGTGTAAAAATTTCAATGTGTCATTTTACATATCTGAGAAAAACATTATTAAATTGTAGTTTAGATGCTGTGATATATAAATTCACAACTTAGTCTCCCTGTGATATAGTTTTTTTCCAGTGATTTTAAAATCAAGCGTTGAAAAGTGTTTTCATTGAAAGCATGGAGTTTAAACTGTAACTTGACCTTGAGTGAGTTAAAAAAAATTAAAAGACACTATTTCTCAACATAACATTATTTAATATTTAATTTTGTCACCGATTGGACCAAAAACAAATAAAAAATTGTATTGAACATCAAGGATTTGTTTGATCTTGAAATAATTTATTACAAAATCAATAATAAGAATAATCAGGCTGTTTCAAAACATGCAGGTATTTTTAATACCCATAATAACTTTTTCATACGCATACAATTTTTTTAAATAAAAAAATTATGCGCACATAATTACATGGTATGCCTATTTCATCGTTCAATCAAAAACGAATTTGATATTTGATTAAACGTTACGCGAGGCATGAATAGATTACATAAGGATATCAGCCCACATCCCAATTGCAGCACCCCATACAGCATACCCATACTAAGTATGTGTGTGCATATTAAATTCATATGGGGGGGTTAGAAAAAATATTTGGGAGTAAATGGAATCCCTTTGATTTATGTAATTCTTCATGAAGAGATTTTTATTTACCTCCGAGGGCGCATTTACTCATCATTCAAGTTGAAAAAAAAAAAAAAAACATTCCTGGAGGCTATCCCAAATAATTTCACCCAAAATGCGCTCCTCTACAATGTACCAAAGATGCATGAAATATTCATAGCAACCATTTTGCGAGGGTGATGCTCTGAATGGAGTCTACCAGTAATATTTCATTGGCGTTTGAACTTTACTTTAGAATTGGTATGGTTTCTCTCTCAATTTATCGTCATAAGATGTCCCGGGATGTATCCCCATCGCCTTATAGCTTGTGTGACAGGCCATTTATAAAATAGATCATAAACCTCCACAATTGTATAGGTATATAAGTTGATGGTGTAGGAATATGAAATACGAATGATGAAATAGACAGGTGGAAAGATGAATTTTCGGTGCCGCTCCAGCTTTATTCAACGTCACAGCAATTTTAATTTAGCCATCTAGAGTTCAGAGTGTGGCTGAAGTGTGATTTTTTTTTTTGTTTTTTTGAACACCCGACTGACGGTGACAAATATTAGGGTCTAATTTTTTGACAAGGGATTATGTTCTTTCCAACAAACTTTTCTTCATTGGTATAAATCAATTGGCGCACATTAAGGATATACAAGCAAGAATGCAAGCAATTAAATTTGAATTACAATCATAAGTTCATGCGAGTAACATCACACGTGACACGACACATATTATTATAAGTCGTATTTACCACAACAAAAATGTAGGTTGTGGAAAATAAAATAATCCGCGCCGGGACGCTCTATTTTTAAATTCAAACGACGACTTCAGCATCTTACAGCAATTCTCGCACATTCACATACAGATTTAAAAATACTATAATGTTGCATAGTCGACAGATTGACGTAACATATATTCGTCAGTATGTATAATACAAGAAAATCGCGGAAAATCTTTCATCCTCTGCCATCCATCCCAATTGAGTTTTCACTTAAAGTGCTGATTTAGTTTTCCGCTCTCAGTCACATCAGCTGGTTCGTAGCTGACGGCAGTGGTATGGGCGCCAATTCACACAATTTTCTTCACTTTCCGGCATTCTGAACATAATAAAGTGCAACAGTGTGTCATCGATCGCGTATTCTATAATTTTATTAATGGGCTGAGATGCATTCAAGTGATTTTGGAGAAAATTTTCGTGATCGTTGGAACCAATATCTATAAGAAAATGCACGGCTATATTTAGCTTGCGACAATCGCTCTACGTGTGTACACAATATGACTTCAATTACGATTTGTGAAACAATTTCTCAATTAGAACGCCTCAAGTATTTTGAGAACTGAGAATTGCCAGTGTGTGGCTAAATGTCTGTGTTTGTGCGAGGATATAGCACATCCATGTGAAAAATTGAAATAGTTTCGTTACACAACTGTGGCAAAGCCTATTGGGCTGTGAGAACAACTGTGGATAAACATAAACAGAGAAGGGCGCGAATAAACAATTACATACGTGTACGTTATACGAGTAGTTCTGTGTGAATTGGTGCTGTTTTAGTAGGTTAAGAGCATTCTATGATATTCTGGAACGTTAAACGGCGTAAACATGCAAAAGGGCTGCTGGAAAATTGACGAAAACGATGAAGGTTAGTGGGATATATTTAAAAATTGGGCATTTTTGAAGTTGCGAATGTTTTAATTTAATTTTAAATCACTTTTTAGCAACTCCTTCAATTTTATTGGATACGGTTAAATAAAATGATGCAAGATGTGATGTATTCCACATAACTTTAAATCCTTTTAATTCAACATTACTGCGCTTACTGTCATAAAAGGAGTGCAATGTGAATCACTAAACTATTGTAAATTTTCTTAAACTATAGGAAGGGTCAAAAAGGAGTTAAGAATATCCGTTTTATAATGGTTGATTTTTTAAGCGTTAGGCTTTTGAAATTGAAAAAAAAGCAATGAAAGTTTGCAAAATTGAGGGACATTTTTATAAGGGTCTACAAATCAATTCTTGCGAATTACTTTATAAATATTATATATTATTTCGTGTAATTGTCAACAGCGACTACGCTTCAAGTGGTCCATCCGGAACAATAACACGAGTTATGTTATCTTCCCAGGCAGCAATAGCTGCTGGTTTATCTGAATAGACGAGAGACTTCACATATCCCCACAAGTTCAAAACGTGAGATGAATAGCTTATCAAATTAACCTCGCAATATGTCCATGGTTTTGCGTGCTCTGTAGCTTGTCGCGACGTCCTGTTGAAACCACATGTCGGTCAAACCCAACACTTTTATTTTGGGCAAAAAAAATCCAAAATCATCTTTGTAGAAATACAGTCCAATGATGCCACCGACCCACCAAAACCCATTACTTTTTTGGATACATTAGAAATTCTTGCAATGCTTCTGGTAGCTCAAAACTGGTTGATACGGCAGAAATTGGTGCGAAATTTGGTCACAATGTCTTGAATAGCCTGGTCAGTAGTATAATTGAGGCGAAAATAAAAAGGGACAAAATGCTCTAAACACATTTTTTAATGAGCACGATTTTTGGTAATAAAATTCAATAATTTGCAAACGTTGTTCGGGCGTGAGTCTATCCATGATAAAATAGCAGTGCTCACTGAGCATTTTTTCACCTGTTTATAAAATTACTATTAGTCAAAAGCCAGATAAAAAAATTTATTATAATTTTAAATGTTTTATTTTACAAATCATCAATGACCAATTTTCTTTATTAAACTGCAGTCATCACATTTTAAATTATAATCTAAACGTGGGCTACAATATTTCCAAAACGCGTTAACATTTAAGTAGTTGAAAATATTGTTAAAAACAAAAATAATTTGTTACAATTAAAATAATTTATTAAAATTTAAGCATGCTACATTGACATTGAAGAAGACGATGTGCCAACTGAAGAATGTGACTACTCCCAATGGAATGAACTACCTGACTTGTTATTGGAAGAAGTGTTCTCCTATCTAGATGTCAGGGAACGTTATTACGCCAGTCTGGTAAAGCTCTAATTTCCACAAAAGCAACTAAATTGCAAATCTCATAACCAACACGTTATAATTGTTCAAAGGTATGCAAGCGCTGGTATCAAGCATTTCACCTGCCCCTAGTGTGGCGCAACTTCTTGGTGGAAGATAACACATTGACCAGAACCAAATTTAATTACTATTCCGGTTGGCAACATGTGTTGGATCATTTGCGTACGCAAAGCTGCCTAACACGCGTTGGCCCCTACATAAGAGGCCTTGAATTTCGACCAACGCACAGCTTCCACAATTTGTTTCAATTTATGACGCTAATGTCGTGGTGCATTGAGCAGGTAAATAAACGCACGCAACAGATCGCGTCAATGCAGCTTTTAAGTCAATAAAGCAGTTTACAAAAATCTTCAAATATTTGTTACAGAGCCGTAAAGAGAATTGCACAAGGGAAGTGAGGGATATTGGTCACAAAATAAATAGTCTCATCTATGTGTTTCCTTGTAATATGGCATCAGCCGATGATCCGGAAGGTGTAAAATTGTTTGGGACTGGTGGCCAATTATTGGCCGCATTGAAGCGATTGATGTCGCTGCTTACCAAATTGAAGACGTTGAAGCTTATCGATTTGATGTTGGAACGCTATGAAGCTAACCACTTGTTGGACGAGGTGTTGGACTCGTGTTGTATGGAATTGAGAGTGCTTTATCTAGTCAACGTGACGACATATCATTGTCCCATCATGCATATTGGGCTGTTTTTGAATTTGCAGGTACGAGTAGAGTATTACACGCCAACGGCAATATTCACTTGAATTTGAGTTAAAGCTTCATCACTTTTCTATTAATAATTCAAATGTTCAAACACACACATAGATATTAGTAATATCACCACAAAATGTCGACGATGATGTTCTTCAGCTATTGACTGACACTAAAATACTTCATCTTCATTTATTACAAAATCGATACTGTCCAGCCAGTATCACGTTAAGTGCATGCAGTTCGAGGGCTTGGCGTGCACTTCGGGATGCAAATCCCGCAATCAATGTACACTTGCGGACAGAATCCACAGAGGTTAATGAGGTTTTGCACCAACCCGATGCACCTGTGTCTAGCGTCACCTACAAAAGTACTGTGACGAGGGTATGTGTCTTTTGGTGTTACATTTTTATTGGGATTAATAGAAATCATTACATTTTTAATAGATTTCTGCGGAAAAGATATTGCAACTGATTGACAATTACCGGACCACATTAATGGTGTATGGTTACGAGCTACTTCCACGGTATCACACTTCAACATCGTTTCACAACAGAACAGACAGTCTATTGATGCTGCTTGTACGACAGTGTCCTTATCTTACGACATTGGTAAGTTCTATCTCGTGAAAGACTGCAAGGTTCTATTCTTACATCGAATGCTTATTTTTACCAGGCTGTTCGAGAAAAAATTTCCACAGCGACTGTCCTTTTGATAGCTCATTGTGGGCAGAATTTACGTTTCTTTCATGTGCGACGCAATGCTGTGATTCTACGATGTGATTGGCCTAAAAATCCAGACTGGACACCTGAATTTTACAAATGGTTGAGAAGGAATTGCCGTTCATATGAGGATACAGAGCGTGAAGTTTCAGCAATTTTAGGCTACCGCTGGAAAATGTTAAGTGATAAGCTGTACAAAAAATTGGAAATAAATGAACGACAGTCATTTTGATTATAACCGTCGCAAATTTTTTTTTGTAAGCACTAGTAATTGTTATTAAATAGGTTTATTAGTATTATTTAAATGGTGGTTAGGACTTAGGATGTAAAATATGTTTCTAATTATATTTTTAAAGCAAGTGGGTAAGTATCTTTTCGCGAGT
The DNA here is from genome assembly GCA_963854165.1 of Sylvicola cinctus. Taxonomy (NCBI): domain Eukaryota; kingdom Metazoa; phylum Arthropoda; class Insecta; order Diptera; family Anisopodidae; genus Sylvicola; species Sylvicola cinctus. The sequence goes on along the minus strand of OY974083.1, from coordinate 26,553,688 downwards.
TGGGACACCAAAAATGTAGACATTTATACAAGTTACAACTAATAAAGAAACAAAACTATTGTGTATCGATTACAATAAGTTGAAATAAAGAAAAATTCGAAGTTCTAAGTACATAAATGTATTTTTAATTTTTTTTTTGTGTTATAAGTATTAAGGAATGTTATTTAAAAAAGGATCTTGAATGTGCAATCATACGCTCTATCACCAGTTCAAAGACATAATATAAATACTCTACTGTTCATCCAAGTTTGCTAACTACAAAAGAAATAGTAAAATTTAAAAATTAAGTTAAGAAAAAAATTACGAATTTTAAAATGTTAGTTAATGACAAAAGATCATACAGCATTGTTAAGAAAATTAATTTTCTCGTAAACTTCTTCCAATGAGTCTTGCAAACGTCCTTTGAGTGTGACATTGCTGATAGCAACAATTGAATTCAATTTTCTTTCAGAGACATTGATTAGCTTGTGCAATTCTCTTTCAATTTGAAATTTTGAACTCTGATTAACCGTTTTATCAGTGTCATTGTCAGGAACGTCACTATCATTTAAACCATTGTCTAAATCATATTTCGTGTTTCCTTCCTGAATATCGGAATGATCATCTGATGATGAAAGCGAACACTCCCCAAAAATATCTTTCAATGCCGACGAAACTGGTTGCATTGGAACATCAGTAGTAGGGATTGTCTCACTTTGGCTGATCAGTTCCCAATTCAAACGTACAGCCTCACAATCAGCACGCAATAGCATAATAACTTCTCGTTCAATATCTTGTGAAATAATGGGAGCCGCTTTCTTCGCTTTCCTTATGCGTTTCTTGAAATTCTTAGTTGGTGGTGTTAGACCATGGTGTAACACGTGCTGCTTTGGAATTGCATCGGTTGTGTGGTGGGGATTGGTTGCAGTTGAATCTGATTGGCATATAAGAATCTGAGAAATATCTGCTGTTTTCAAAATATTTTTTTTGTCCAACGTTTTTGAGGACTCCACAATCGCAGGTAATTTAAACAGTTTTGCATGCAGCCTTTGGTTATTGTATATCACTTTGCCATGAAGTTGTTCGCTATCAAGTTCCAAAGAGAATATCGGCTCTTCATTTGACACATTTTGAACATCATGTTTAACTTGTTTAGCGATATCCTGGAACATATAATTATATATGTTAATAATTTACATTATGTATCATAATAATTTTATTCTATTATGTATTTATTTATTACGACCTTACTGAAGTAATAAATCTTACATTCCCATTAACTATCAATTCTTGACACTCTCTCACTTTAAAAAGTATAAGTGTGGAAAAAAATCTGTGTAATCTTTTCGTCCGCATGTAAAAATTATTTTGCTATAATCCTGCATAAAAAATTAAGGTCAAAATATGAAAATTCAAGGTGATACTAAAGATATCACAGAAACCTTACATTTATTTGAGAAAATTCGTTGAACTTTCCAATACAAGGAAGGTCAAAATCTTTGCCTGGTGCAAAATACATCATGCAGAAGAGGTTTGAATAATTTTCAGATTTTCACATTGAAATATTCTGTAATATTTTTTATATTTTTGGATGATACAATAATGTGAAAGAAAGTTTTCAAAAATATTTAAGGTTTCTGTGATATAAATACTGTGACCTTGAATTTTCACATTTTGACAATTATTTTTTTTGTATAATAAAAGACATTTGAAAGAAAATTTTCAAAAAAACTAAATGTTTTTGAGATGCAAAAACTATAACCTTGAATTTTTAGTTTTGACCTTGAAATGTTCTAGGAAGTGTTTTTTTCTTTCTCTCAGGTATTATAATATGGAAGAAATATTTTAAAACAAATTCAAGGTTTTCAGATTTCGCTACATTTGTATGTAATGTGTAAATTATTGCGCTGACCACTCGTTTTAAAAAATCGGTTACATTTTGTAAACATAATTTGACAGCTCCCTCACGGATATGATGCCGCGACCGTGACGTAACGCACTCTTAATTTTTCTGTTGATTCATCTGTCAGTTTTGTCATTTGTGTTATGTCATATTTGTATTCAGTATTACTATTTACTACTTACTAGTATACTGTTTAGCCTGTATAGGCATAGAAAATCTCCGAATTACATTTACTTTAGTGATTAGTCGCATTCAAGATTCAAGAATAGATATTAACGACATAGAAACTAACTCTTAAAATTGGCTTTACAAAAAAGTCACATTGTAGGAACATTCATACAAGTGATATAATAAAATAAGACATGCAAATTTAACTTTTTAATATTCTTTGTAACAATTTTATACAAATTTACTTACGGGTGGGAAACGAATTATAAACTGAGTTTCCAATTCCACTAAATCAGTTTGAGAATCCATTCCGGATTTTTATCGACACAATATTCTGAGTTTTCAATATTTTAAAATACAATTTAAAACAAAAATCTGCATTTCAACACCGGCAAAATCCACACTGCACATTGCACAAAGCCGACTGCGATTTGCGAAATATCAGTAATCATTGAGCCATGATCACTGATCATTTATTCAGTCGCCGTCCGCATACCGCCAGCGCTCAGAGGTGAGTGCTGACTGCTGAGTGCGAAGTGCTGATTGCTCAGTGCTCGCCAGGGTAGAAATTGCAGATAATAGAAAAGGATTTTTTTCGGAGACAAAGACGTATCGCATTTTTCTTAATATAAAAAAAACATATTACATTATTATTGCAGATATTATGCAAAATTTATTATTATATAAACATGAATATACAATAAAAAAATGTCGACAATTTTTATATGATTTGTCACGTCTCCGATCTCTCATTCTGTGCAGCATACTAAATATCATTTATTTACATTTACAAATGTTAAGTATTGAAAGCTTATGTGCTTTTTTAAAATGCTTTTTTTTCGTATAATTTATTAAATAAAAAATTCAATAATTTATGACGATTCATTTAGAAATAATTTTAAAATGTACCGAATTCAAAAAGTACGTATCGAAATCTTATAACTTGGTGAAAAAAGTACATTATTGCAGAAAATACAACCCTGGTCTTCACTGCTGAGTCAGTGGCCAGTGCTGAGGTCTGAGTCGAGAGCGCGTCATACGTTGTGAGTTTGTGACAACCAGTGTTGCCAGTTAAGCCACTTTAGGGTTAATTAAGCTAATTTCCAGTTCGTTTATCATGAAAAAAAGTACTTATTTTAAAATTAATTGCCATTCTTTAAGTCATAGGTCCGTTTAGGCTGATTATCATCATTAAAATTAATTCATAGCACCAAAAGAAACCGTAAAATACATTGAAATTGTAAATATTTTGCGAGAAAAAATTAGTTTTTTCCATATATTTTTAAGCCAAAAACAATTTTATAATCTCCATTTAAACATTTTCCGAAGTTTTTGATGCCAAAAAAAACTGAGTGAACTGCAACTGAAAAATTTTCCTTTAATTTTGATGCCACTGTTGCCGTTAATGTTAACTTTTATGCCGTTGCTGTTGAACCAAATTTTTGACACGATAGGACCGACATAGGTTATATAAAATACTCGTATATAGAATTTGTTGTAGAATTTATTGTTTAGTAACAAATAGTTTATCTTATTTTAAATTGAATGGTCAACTGCACAATAGTAAATAATGTAGCTAACGGTGTATTGTGATTTGTGGAAAAAATTTGAGGGAACTTTTTTTTGGCGAAGAATAATGCAATGTAAACAAAACGGAAATGTCCACTCATGCCGAAACTGTCTATTTAAAAGGTATTCATGTGCAAATACCTATATCCTTTGCGATTGTTTCATTGCCCTCAATTTTTCGCACAAAAACCACTTTAATAAATGCAAAAATAAATAATTACTTTTTATTCTACTGAACCAAAATGGTACGTAAAAAAACGAACCGCTGTACGTTAAATTTTCGTATGAATAGCGAGCAATTTATTTATTTGGATAAACACTTACTTATTCCCTATTTTAAAAACAAATATACTTAGAAAAATAATTACATTGAAATAAATTGTTAATGGTATGCTTAATTCAAGTTTTCATTAAATTTTTTATTCGGAATACTACAATACTCTCGCTTTATTAATAATAGTAATGTTATTATCCCAATTTCTGCATTAAAATTTTCACTTTTATATATTATATTATAATATTACTTTTATATATTTTAGTTTTTATTTGATAAAATTTTTTTTGAATAATTTCCAAAATGTTGCACAAGCAGAGGATAAAAGCCGTGTAATAAATAAAAAATAAAAAATACGCTTTGGATAAAAGGTAACACTTATATTTGTGCCGTTGTATTTTCTTTTGAAACCTCAATTTAACATTCCTTTGTTATGGATTTTAATTTAACTCTCATGTTGCTGAACTTATTGTAAATTTTTCCTCTTTTACATTCACCTGGCCTATAATAAAGTTTTTTTTTAATAAATATTAAAATAACGTATGAAGCATTTTGTAATTACCAGTTTCTCCGAAGGAAATGTTTCGACTATTTTACGTTCCAGTCGATAACTCTCCGCCAAATTCAGTTGAACATGATTGACAATGAAATGTTCAGCAATGGTGTTTATCAAAAAGGTGCGTTGTTTGTCCGTGAAATGGTTGCTCTTCCGGTACGATTCCATTATCATGATTGCATTTGGATTTGAATACAATATGTCAGGTAGTGAACATTTTATGAAAATACTTGATTTGCTTGTTGAAGGTGTTGCAGCTGCGGGTATTGCATTAGTGTCCAGCGATGAACATTTTGTGCAGACATCCATTGGTAAAAACGGTTTATTAATTGACTTACGCCAATTTATAAAACTATTTTCAAAATGAATCCGTGTTACGATGTCATACGGTTTTAGAAGTTCATCTAAATGGTGCCTTTGAACAATTTTGAGTGTCTCAACTGTCATATTCAGATCTATTTCAATGGCAATAAGCATTATTGATAAAAAATATTTATTATTTGAATTGTTTTACTCACTTTTCAAATGGCTTAACACTATAAGCAGATCCCATTCTTTTAGCAAATTATCCAAACCAGTTATTGCTTCAGTACTGCTTCCGAACTCCAGCGATGCATTATTCGATGGTGTTGTAATATTTTGTGAAACTGATATATTATCACCGTCAATTAAAGTGTGCCTTTCAGCGGGGTTTCTTTGGTCCGAAAAATTATTAACACTGGCATGAAAACTAAGGGCTATTGTATTGTAAACAGTGTGTTCATCAATATTCTTAGTAGTTGTGTTTGAATCGCCTGATGTTTGGCTTTTAGAATGTTGTGTTAATTTGAAATGACGAATTAAATGTCTTTTATAGCTCGCCAAATTTGAAAACCCTTGACCGCATGAATTCTCTTCACATCTAAATGTACAATATGTTGATAGGAAATGTGTTTTTTTTAAATGAGTAGTAAGCAAATCCACTGAAGGAAATTGAATTTTGCAAACAAAACAAATCATTGCTTTTTAATTTTGAATTATGTAGTTTATCACGAGTTTAATATGCCTATGAACTAGCACTTTTGTAAACTAATAGTTTTTTAAAACACTTTCGAAGAATTTTATATTTTATTCGCACTTTTTTCCGTTAGACGTGTTGCTTCGTCAAAAATCTTACGTAAAATGAAATTTTAAAATAAATTCTTTAACATTCACAACACATTTGTATTTTTAAGGGTTAAATTTATGAACAACAATAATAAAACTATATTATTAGCCATAAAACAATAAACCAATGCTTTATTGAAATAGTGCATACTGCAGAATATATCTTTTGCAGATTCTGCAACGCATTAAATGCTGGTGCGAAAACTATTCATATCATCCGGACCGAACACGTTTGTGCATGTTTTATTCTTACTCATACCGGCCGAAATCGAACCGCCATCGTTTCAACATACAAGTAATACATTAACTGTTTGTAAAAAACCATGATTTTATGCGTTTGTGTATACAAAATATTTAGAAAACACAGACTATATGAAGAAAAAAAAATTATGTTGTTAGCCAAAAACAATAAACCGAATTGTAATAGAAACGGTGCATACGCAGATACTACAGAATATACCTCTTTTAGATTAGTTGAAGAAATATTTGACGAATTCATATTCGTTAAATACACAACCGGTTCGTTGATCATAATCTCGTAATTTTTATAATATGTATTATCAATGTTTGTGTATTCTACGAATAATACTTCAAGGAACGCCGCGTCGTTTATAAATAATATGTACAACACTTTTAATTTATATACAACACCAAGGACATATTATATAGATTTATGCATTATAATTATTTTTGGAAAAAAAGCTACATCGCAGGGAAAAATATAAGAATGCAATTTAAATTTTTTCAAGGTCAGATGTTTCAATGTCCGGTTATTGCCGAATTCTGTTTTTTTTATTTTCACAATGACTAATCTTCAAGGTATTCTAAACGAAACTGCATATATTTTATATCCCACTAGGTGATCCTTCTGGCTAAAAAGGAGATGGACAAAAACAAACACTTTTCTATCTCAGCCAAATTACACAATATCAAAAAAATGCTTTCAGATTATTTTAGCATTAAATAATATAAGAAAGCTTGCAGAACATTTCAAGGTCAAAATCGAAAAATTCAAGGTCAAATTTTTTATATCTCAGAAACCATTATTTAGAATTTTTTTTTTCTTATTATTGTAGGCTTAAATGAGACAAAAAAACTTGCTGAACATTTCAAGGTCGAAATCGGAAATTTCAAGGTTCGACGTACGGCGTACGGCGCACGTATCTCAGAAACCCTAACTATTTTTGAAAAAAAATTTTCACATTATTGTAGGAATAAATAAAATAAGAGAACTTTCTGAACATTTTAAGGAAAATTTTGAAAACTCAAGGTCATATTTTTATAATGAAAATACGTAATTTAAAACTGTGTGATGTTCTACATTATTGCTACTATCAATAAAAGTACCAATTTTGGACGAAAATCAAGGTCAAAACTCAGAAATTCCATATCTCAGAAAAAAAATATTAAAATGTATTTAAGCAACAGTCGTATATAAATTCACACCTTGCTTTCCCTGCGATGTAGTTTTCAGTGTGTGTGTTTTAAATATGTTTTATTCATTGTATATAAAAATAATACTACTGAAAAGTTTTGTTAAAGGACAAGCTCGACAAGAAAGTTATTGCAATTATATTATAATTATTGCTCATTGTTAAAATGTATGTAACAAAAAAAAACATAAATATTTTGGAAACAAGAATTGCTTCAACGATTCTAATTTAATTTTCTTTACATATTTGAATACATTAAGACAAAAAGGAAACCTTCATAAGACAATTAACGCACCTTCCATGCTTGACAAAGGGTTTAACGTTTGAAATATTTGCACTTGCTTTTTGCATAAAATGGGAGCTTCATTGAATCACGGAAGGATGTAATTATAAGCACCTGCTGTCGACTTCAACATTTAAAGTCAACTGGGGGGTGTGAAGGAAATTTGTTTAATGTGTCTTAAGTTTTTTTAAATGCCATAAAATTTATTTACGGTTTGGGAAAATAAATATATGTGTAGGCATATTAATATTTATAGGAATTATGTTGTAATCAAAATATATATTTAAATTGCGCATTAAATCTTTTAAAAAATCCCTAAATAAAAAACATAATGAATAAATAACCCAAATTAATGTCCATTCATCATTTCAAAACAACGAACCATTATAATGTTTAATCATCAAAACATCAAATAGTTCTTTAGAAGTCTATTTTACGAGGTGCCATCAACCAATGAACGAAAATACGAAACCACATATTATGATCTTGTATGTACCAATTTCTTTGTTTGCCGTTGATATTACCAATTTTGCCAGAAGCACCACACCGACGACGTGCTACGCGCAGTATCCTTCAGACGCCGTGTATACAGTTAAGTGTTGTTCAGCATCCCATTGACTCTCTTTCATTTTATATTGCACCATCTTTGAAAAATGGAATGGCTTCCTCACATTGTAAATGCCACCGCCAGCTATTGGTCTTATCGGTAAAACCTTGTGCCAATCTATACGTATGTACGTACAATATATAAATATATTAAGATTAAATGGGATGACTCTAGGTGAAGGGTTTTATGTGCATCGCATACAGAACATTGCAATGAAATTCCACCAACATAAATCATGCATTGTAATAAAACAGCGTGACTTTGAAAATAAGTAAATGTTGCCATCTTCGGTTTATCCCACACAGTCGCTATGAAGGACCATGCATGAAGCCCTTCAAGTGTTTTTCTAAAAGATTGCGAATCTTACAGAATTCTGCAATACGAGTACAATAGTTTGTTGTGAGACCAAACTGTGTGGCATTTCGATCAGTGTGGATGTAGTTTTCTGGACATAATAATAAGATCATTCTATTGTTACCTTATAAAGTTATTCAAAATTATTAACTTCTCCAGATTTGTTGATATAATGCATCATTATAGGAACCTGATGGTTTTCGCAATATTTGGCGGCAAACAATAAGTTATAACTACAGCGTTTTGGTTGAGATTACAAAGTGGGTATTTGTGAGTCGAATTTCCTGTTTGGACATGAAAATAATTGAAAGTAAATGCACAGCTTAAAAAACTGTAAACTTATTTACAAGTTACATAGCAAAGCTATACCCGTTCGCCACGTTTCATGCGGAAGAACTTAAGCTTTGTTTACTTTTATATTATATTCACACACAAAAGCATCCACTACGCTCATAAATATTCCAACATGAACTTATTTACCTAATGCATAACACGTTATAATGTTATATTTCTACCCAATCCACTATGATGCATTGTTGTAGCAATGCATGCGGCACATGATAAGCGTCATAGTTGTACGACAACGTATGTACACCAACATAATTTTACGAATACAGCATAATATTACATTCACGACTAGAATGTAATTTTGTGGCGCCCTGCTGCTCCATCTGCATCGACGTGAATCGTGCGCGAGCTTTTTCGCCCTTCCTGACTGTAATTTGTAGATGCTGACGAGGCGCTTCATAATATAATATTTTTCCGCATGAATATCGACGCCTTGATTAGATAATGATATGCATTTCACGTTTGAAGGCAGTAACTCACGTCATGTGGCAAATTATTTAATTGGTTAAATGTACATGTACCGCGTTTATACCTCAAAATGTCCTGTACAAGAATAAATATATGTGAAGCGGCACTCGAATTGTTGCCTATAAGCACAACTATAATAATTCCCGACCCCAATCAGGCAACTGTTTTTTTTGTTGTACTTCGGGATGGGAATGTATACTCATTGTGATTTCAGCACGTATCTTCTGCTCATGTATGTGTGCATGTAAATTCATTAAACGTGATGTTATCAAACGAGAATGTGTATCCATATTTACAAAATGAATCAGTGAATGTGGCAATGTTAAAAATATTCTTGTATAAATAGGGAGTTCGGCTCACATTACACATATGGTTTCACGTTTTTAGTGCTGAAGACACACCGACGCGGTGGGTCGAAGGGTGGACGATTTAATGCGATGCAAAGATTTTACGCGTTGGGATATGAAGTGAAATATTTGTTCAGGTAAATAATCAAATAAACAAAAGTACCCAATCGAATGTTTATTTACTAACTGCGAGGTTATAAATACTATATGCTGTCTGCGCCCAATTAGGCTGTATGTTAATGTATAAATTTGTATGAATATAATATTTTGTAGTGCATATATGAAATCAGTCGCGATTGAGTTATTTGTTTGTTAATTTGCGAAGGAAAACACGTCAGATTTATATCACCAGTACAGCCAGTCAGGTTTGTTCATCATTCAAAAGAAATATAAATAATGTAATATTCAGTATCGTGCTCCTAAAGTAATTAACGTTTTTGGCATCTGAATACATTTATATTCGCCTTTCTTTAATTACCATAATATACTTGTTTCATTCTAATATAAATATTATTAGTATAATTCAACGAACGTTGTTTCGCCCTGTACTACATTCCTGTTACGTGATGTGCTTTTAAACTAATAATAAACAGCAAGAAATATTTTTGAAGCCAAAACATTTGCAAAATAAGATTTTATTAGAAATACTTAACTTCACTGATTTGTCAAATTATTTATTAATATTTGTCACATAAAAGAACCCTTCAGATAATTTTCCGTATTTTTAATTTTTTTTAATTGAGCCACTATTTTTACGAAAATCCATTTAAGGTTGATAATTAAAAGTGATTTATGATTACTAAAAATATATTGAAGAACCATTTCGGCTATAACTTCGCAGTTTTTCGATCCGCACTAAACTTTACAGTAACATTTTTCAGGCTATGAAAAATTCATAAAAAATTAGTCTAGCGGTTTTAGAATTCAAAGCCTATAAGGAACAAAGCTTAGGCTTGAGTGGGGTTGGGTATATTGTTATTTTGATCATGAGGAGTAATGATACAAGCGTGGTATTTTTTACATATAGCGTTATTATTTATATTGTGATTTTATATTTTAAAACGTTTATAAATAAAAAGATAATAATCATTAACTTAAAATATATATATTTTTTTAATAACCTTTTACCTTAGAAGTACCATTTTAATTTTTTTGGGTAAGTGGGCAAGGCATTTTTTGGATTCGGTTGGCAAAGGAGCAATCTGTATTCCAAAATTCTTTAAATGAATTCTAATTCTTGAACTCAAAACAGATGCAAAATCGGTTCCAAAAAAAAAAAAAAAAAAATTAAATTTTATGAATCCAAAGTCAGTGAAGATGACTGTCAATGGATAACGTTAGTGGAGTATTTAAGATGATTCCATAGAGTACAGACTACAACCTACTTTCAGTGAATTTAAATGCTCCCTTTGTCAATGAATTTAATTATTTGTTAATGTCAATGGCATTATTAATACCCTCATTTCAATAATTACATCACTACGATTATTCGAATCACTCCATAGAAGAGAATGAGGAGATGCTTTTCAATTTTGGGACTTATCATTTAAATGTTGGTTTTCGTATCATTTATTTATTTTATATTAAATGCAACGTAAAATTTACGTGAATCAATGTTATTATTAACGTTGATAAATGTGGAAATTTAAACGTGTATTGGAGTGAAAACATGTAAGGACTAAGGAGCAATGTAATATAATCAACGTGATTCGCGGTTTTTAATATAACGTCAGTACACGTACCACAAGAACTTGCATTAAGGTTAATAACAACATTGTTTAACGTAATCAAATCAATCTTAATTATGTATTTGATAACAACTATTCTAGAAACTAGAGCAAAAATAACTTTTACAAGGAAGATGTTACTAAATTTATATTTTCACCGCATTAACATAATATATTTACATAACCGTATTAAAATCTTTGCCGAACATTTAATTTTCAGAATGACACTGCAACCAATTTAATATTTGTTGAGGTTTGCATATTAACCAGTTAATTTGTATATTTTGTACGATTCTATTTTTTTTATTAAAAATATTGAATATACGTTTCCAATTACAAAACTGTTAATGGCCTAGTAAATACATTGAAGGAGAAATGACAAAAAAACGCTCATAAAATACATTAATTACGAGAAAAAAATGTATGCAGAAACAATCATTATAGAATAATTATAATAAGAATAATATTAAAAATATTGCATAATATTATGTATTGGGGAACGTACCGAATTTTATAAATTGGAACATATTATTGTAAAACGGTTAAAACGCCATTATGAAATTAAAATTCTCGGTAAAAAATGTATAAACAAAAGTAGGTAAAACAAAATACAACTCAACAAAAACAATTTCAATTTTATAAGAACGGTATTATCATTTGAATTTTGCAATCACATCTAGGCTTTCTTTTTATTGTGTACAAAAAAATTGATCCCTGGGAAAAGGTCACGAGAACACGAGAACACGCCAACACAAAACACGGCGTATTTAAACAGTAGGTACAATTCCATTTAAGCTCCCAAGAAATGAATCATTAACAAAATACATACAGCGTTTAAATGGCTCGGGAAGCACACAGCACAGCCCAATGGAGGCACATTTACAGCTGAAATTAATCATAAACAAATTTATTGTTTCAACCGAATGCAAATGGTGCGTAATCAAATCGAAATTAATCCACGTGGAATTGTGCGCTGCGGTGGCGTGGCGCAACGCGGTGTCCTTCGGTGTAATTGTGGTGTTGACCCCCCTCCGACCAAAAGCTTTTGCGAAACCTTTTCCCGATGAAATTAAAGTAAATAGCTTCGGGCAATTATATTGTTGTAAAAAGTTTCTGAGTGAAATCGACTAGAACGTACTCTCGTGCATTCTACACATAAAAATAATATTGTGCAAATTAATGCTTTTGTAACACGTAAACATTCATGTTGAAAATTATTGTTTAATTGTGTGCATAAACTACATGGCAAGCCCAATGCATATGCGCTCGATGCAACATTAACTAAAAAGCAAAATACCAAAACTATCTCTGCACTTCTGGCCAATCACTCGGAGTAAGTTAAAAGTACAACGTATAACCAAAACGAAAAAAAAAAAGTTAACAATGTTATGTATACAAATAACCATCATGCTTTAAAGTTTAGTGCAAAGTTTCCTTACGATGTGTACCACGGTGGCCCACCAGATGCGGAAATTGCACTTGCATGTTGTTGTCCATTGCAGTAGAGTGCAAGTACGTACATTATTTTATCCAAAATATACATGTATGCTTATAAATATCACTGTTGAGTAATGTGCTGTTGTTTCTGAAGGGTTTTATTGACCTAGTTGAAAATATACGTGTTCACTCCTCATTGTACGTGCATTGTACTCGTCTATACACTGCAAAGTTATTTAGATTATATTTATCCAACAGGATGCTCAATTTGCTGTGTGTAGCAAAACATCAAAGGCGCTCGTTACGGGTCGTCCACGTCTTTATAAATTAAATTCTCATTCCGGCATTTTTTTTGTTCTTCAAGTGGAGCGATTTAAAAATAATGAATTAAAAATGGAATTACAAGCATATGACAGTCAATATACAGCACAAAGGAACACTTACCGAGGATTATGTTATTTACGAAGCTTATTTCAAAATTGTTTGTTACCGAAATTGCTTATTTTATAGGCTGTTGGCAAAATATTTACATTACCTATCGTTTGTACAGGGTGGCGCATAAATCAACAAATTTATTTAATTAACAATGTTGTTTTTTAATTGTTGTATGGTTTGTGACTTGTCGCTTCTTTTTTTCACCCGGGGCAAAAAATCATGAAGTGCGGTCACATCTTGCGACCTTGGTGGACACAATACAAAATCGCCATTCTTCAAAATAAGCCAAATTGGGGAACACGCGGCAATACCCAATTAAGTGATTAAACAAATTTAATTTTGTATAGATGCAGATGTAGATCCTCTTTCAAAAGACTTTCCAACCTTCGAGACATTCCTAATTGTACAGAATGTCTTTTGGATGGGTTTTTTGGATCCTCCGCATCCTACGACATCCATTGTTCATTCAAAAGAATATTTCTTGATCATTCATTATGCCTGGCATCTCTAACAAATCCTTGTTACTTTAATTTGGTTATGAGTTGACAAATGGTAATAGAAATTAATTTTGTGTTGATAATGCTATGATTTTGTTGTAAGTAAAATGTGACGATTTTAATGCGCTGATTGAGGGTAAATTGTACCTTAATTCAAACTTTAATATTCAATCCACAAAATAAAAAATGAAAATAATAAAAATTATTTATAACAACCGAAGTGAATTTTTAAAGTAACAAACTTATGCGCCACCCTGTATAAATCAATCATAAAACAAAATAAGTTGTTCATTACTTGCATCGTTCTTTTCACTTTATGTACGTCTTTCACCGTAATTTTTAACATGCAATACAACAATAACGCTAATCTAGTTCGTCATATCCGTTAATAATTTCAATAGAATTTCGTTTATTTGGAGAGCCATCCCTCCAAATAGTGAACCCTGTGCAAAAAAGTAAAAATCTCTATACATATATATTACATTAACAAATATGCTAATCAATAAGCATTGTTGTTGCACTTCGAATTATTCGATTAATTACACTGGCTAAATATATTGGCTTTAGCTAATTTAAAACAAATAGTTAATTTATAATACAGAAATCCCACGAACTGCGCGGTTTCTGATAGTGTGAGGGATTACTGTATTGAATTATTGTTTACATTTATCCTTTCATTGTTTCAACTCCAAGCCTAAATATGAATGTTTGACTGACAAATGAAAAAAACATATTTATTGTCTTATCAAGCTTCATTAATCACACATGCTTTATGACACCCAAGTTTTAGTTCATGATTGTTTCGCATATTACTGTCGCAACTCGCATCGTATAATATATTTGAATCGTGCACACACAATGTACATAAAACGAAACCAAAAAAATGCAATAAAAATAAAAATGATAAATGAGTGTCACATACACGTTGGTTGTCACACTCACATAAAGTAATGCAGTTGAAACATGAACATTGCCGAATGCCGCATTCAAGATATTATTACGACCTTAAAGGATGTGTGCCATGTGCTTTAAGTTACAGTGTCAAATTTGCAAATCATGTGATAATGTTTCCCCGAAGCAATGAATCAACGCTTTAAACTTTATCTGTGGTTAAATCACGTTCGAATTTATCCACCCCTTGTGTATTGATCAGTACGTACATTTATACAAATACATCCTCACGTTGCTTACATTCCGTTCCGGCAGTGCAACACCATAAATAATATACACGGTACATGTATCCGTTTTAAATCGATCTCACCAATAGATAAAGCTGTCTGTTGATTCCTAAGCGAAATTTGTCTCTTTCACTTCACCTGAATGCAATCTACGGCTGAAATCTACGCTGATTAATCGCCAGCAATTTAGCAGGAAGGATTTTTAAAACGATTGACGGAACCTCGTATTTATCGAGCCATAAATAATGATTCAACTATAGGGATTACGGGGCGACGCGATGTGCTTTCTCATAATCTTCATTCTTCAGCAATGTGGGAGCTCATTCGATGTGGGTTAATAATAAGTAATAATTATTGTAGGTGATTTGAGTTTGCTTTAATTTACTGTGGTAGATTATATTTTGATTTTAACTTTTTAATTTATATACGACCCCAAGTAAAACTTTTCGGAAAAAAGTTGACGATAAAGAAACTCGTTTTGACACCGCCTGAGCCCAGAAAAGTGGTCTAGAAAAAATGTGCAAAGTGTACGTATGTACGCCGTACTATGGCAGAAAAAACTAAATTCTAAACTACTGGTCCGATTTGTGTGAAATTTTTTTCTAAAATATTAGAACAAAATATAAGAATGCATTATTTTTTCAAGGTCAAGTTATTGCTATTCGTTAAGGGGCTTAAAAATGGGTCATACGATTTTCTTTTCATAACAATTCTTCTTCAACGCATTCTAAACAAAACTGCATATATCTGGTAAATGGTGAACATTTCAAGGTCAAATTTTGAAAACTCAAGGTCATATTTTTATAATGAAAGTATGTAATTCATATACTGTGTGTTTTAGGGTACTGTGATGATCTACATTATTGATAATCTTAAAGTACAGATTTTGGACTAAAATCAAGTTCAAAACTTAGAAATTTCAAGGTCACATTATTAATATCTAAGAAAAGCTTTAATAAAATGTAGTTAAGCAACAGTCGTATAAAAATTCACACCTCGCTCTCCCTGCGATGTACAATAGTTTTTTTACGTTTTACTTTTTGTACGTAACCAATAAAAAACCCATTATTAATTAAAGACAATTTTTAATATTACAAAAAAATTGTGTATTCCAGAATTTAATTTATTGTTTATTCCTTGGCTAGAACTAGACATGAAATTGACAAATTATCACCAAGCTAAAACCTGTTTAAAATATTTTACAAAAGAAGAATTTAAATTCAATTTGTGTGACAATGCATTTAAATTGTACATCTTGGCATTAACATTCAATTTAAATATGCATTTAAGATTAATTCTACCAATCTTAATTACATTTATTCAGCTCCTCCATTTTCCAAATCTTTTGAAATTCTTTGACTCAATGCATTTGTATAGTTTAAGTAATCACATCAATGATTATTGCCATTCATCGTATCAGCGCGGCAACACTTAACAGTGCTTGCGTTTAAAACCGCACCGCTTAAATATCAAAACAATTGCTGCAGCCTGCATCTCAAAGCTCCATGGAATTTAATTAAAACTACAACAATTCCACACCCATGACGAACAAGCAATTGTGTGTCGCATGAGACATCCTTTTGTCGAGTGTGTGTTTGTTGTTGGCTCAACCGATATAGCATAACAATGCCACATATGGTTGCTGTAAATATGCTGGCATGTGCAAATATTCCTAAACAACATCACGCATTCAAACAAAACACTAAAAAGGGGCGAACGTTAAATGTACTTTGTTTGAGCATATATTATGTATAGTGCAGATATACAGCTTTCAGTGCAGCTTTTAGTTCATTTCAAACGGGTGTGTATATTGCCGCACTTTTAACAGTCTTATATTATGTTGCAACATATACTTGTACAGGGATGTGTGTTGTAAAGCGGCAATCACTTCATCTGCCCCCAGTGTATCTTCAATTACCCAGCCACTCTGCACTCGACACATATATATAATAATAATAATAATAATAGACAATTTAGTTTGAAAAGACTTTCAGCACTCTGTTAAACAATGCTGCTACTACTATACATTGGTGTTGTAGCACCGTATTGAGAATATGCATATTGGGCACATTATTGATGCAATTTGTGTGTCAAAGACGATAGATTGTGTAAATGGTGGGCGTTGCGAGGGTGTGGACTGTAGAGGATGTAGACACCGTATCGAGAGCTTTTGAAAATTTGCCACTGTGCTTGTTAACTACGATACGTATTGGCATAGCACATTGTAAATATGCACACATTGTGTGTGTTGCTCCACATATTTAGTATCTACAGGCGCCACACATGTGGGGATCGGCACAGAATTAATATGACTTGAGCACAACCTTGATTGTGCACACATTAAACATGATTGCCGGGATGACATGTTGTCAGTTTGTGAAACTTTCCTTTTCAAGTGCGATGTAACGAGCTTTCGCCATTAGGTTTTCCCTTTTTGACTTTAATTAAGTTCTGACGGTTGAATGCAATTAGTCAGACTTTGTGCCTCATTTAGTTCTTGCTGTTGCTATTTATTTCTCTAATGTTTTCACAAGTAGGTATATGTACTGAGATGAATATTAATGCCTGAATAGGTGAAGCAAGGACTGTTGAAGGAACCTGTTAAATTAATGAAAGCTTGTAGTTTGCACTTCATACAATAATATAACTTAATGATTGGTCCAAAGTGAGTTGTAAACATTTGTCTAATTTTAATTCATTTATTGCACAATGCAGTCCAGGAACTAGTTTTTATTTCAAAAGTCTCTCAGTCAATTATTTATTCGAAATTATAATTTTTTTTAATCAAAGGGCATATAGATATTATAAATAGTTTTTTTATTAAATTTAATTATTAATTAATTAAAATTCATTTTTTTTTTTTTTAAATCCTAGCTTTCCTATGAGGAATATAGTGCCGAACGAGAGCTTTTCAGCATGTCTCGTTTCGGATTCTGTAATCGCTATTTTCGGATAGATGGGATATTACCCCTTCGTAAAGAGTTAGTGATGCAGAAACTCGTGCACTCCCTGGGTAAAAAAGTGGTCTAGAAAAATGCGCAAATGTAGGACCGTGCGAAGATGCCATTGCCATATCTCACAAAATACTTAACCGATTTCAATTCAAATTTTTATGTAAAATGTTAAATCAAAAAATGTAAACTGTTTGTAATTTCTTCAAGGTCAGGTGCTTTAATGTCAAGTTTAACTTGTTTCACTTATATGGGGGATTCGAGGATTTTGTTCATTTTGTTACTTAACAAAACTATATTTACCTTATACTGTAGGATCTCACAAATTAGAACCACTTTGTTCCTCGGAATGTTATAATATCTGAAAAGTTCTAAATTCAGGACATTTTTTTGTCACAAAAAATGATGATCTAACTAGTTACGCAAGCTTTATTATTATTTAAAACACAAAACAATTTATATTCATTCACCTTTAAATAATTTAGCACATTAAATTTATAAAAACACTTTTTAAATTTGAAAATTATAAAACAATTTAATTTTTTTAACATAAAATCAGTAATAGTTGTTTGTTTTACAATTTATTTGAAATGAATATATTTGATATCGTGATTCTCCATTTTATTTTTATTTATTTTTCAGTGAGCCAAAAAATAATAATTTGTAGTGAAAAAAAAAAAAAAATAAAAAGACTTCCGGAAATTGAAACCAAAAGCTCTAGTTACAGAACGAAAAATACAATAAAATGGTCGGTTATGATTTCTGGACGGTACGAATTTGTGATAGTTCTAATTTGTGAGGTTCTATTGCATCCTTAAATGTGTTCCTTTTCAAAAATACAAGATTACTTTTTCCATATTGCAAGAATTTACTAAATTGTAGTTTAGCTGCAGTCATATATAAATTCACACCTCGCTCTCCCTACGTAGTTTTATATTAATTGTATTGTTTTAACGCATAAAAATGTGTATTTAGTATTGTAATAAACTACGGAATGCGAGGTGCGCATTTTTTGTTCCAAACTTAAAGTGTGGAGTGCAAAATTTGTGCCCATACATTGTAGTGTTAAATCACAGTCGCACAAACACTTAACAGCTTGCTGAGTGCTAAGCCTATATACACAAGGGTAAAACTCCACGAGCACAAGAGTCTGCGGTTCGTTGAGCTTTTGAACTATTAAGTGTCCTTAGACTCAAATGTACATGCACATCATGTGCTGTTGAACTTTAAATGCACAAAGCTGTGTATTTTCAGCCTCCAGGATAATGTATTTTATCCTCAGCGCACTCTACATTTTAAGGCTGCTAAAGTAGATTTTGCGGTGTGTCAATAA
Organism: Sylvicola cinctus; assembly: GCA_963854165.1. Taxonomy (NCBI): domain Eukaryota; kingdom Metazoa; phylum Arthropoda; class Insecta; order Diptera; family Anisopodidae; genus Sylvicola; species Sylvicola cinctus. Next base: position 26,534,695 of record OY974083.1, on the reverse strand, counting down.
CCTGAAGACGGACTTAAGTGGAAGTTATTAACGCAAAGCTGCAAGGTGAATGTGATTATAGTTCGTCAACAAATAGCTATTACACTCAAAATGAAAATAAGATTAATTTTTGTAATAATGAGCTCGTTATATACAAAAATAAAAATCAATCAAAATGTAATTTTAAATCTCTTTGAGGATTAAAAGTAATTTATATTTGAAACATACGAGTACAAAGATGCGCCGAGCTTTCCGACGTAATTTGATTGAAGAGAACATGCTTCTTTTGGAAGATTTATTGCTTCACTTGTACGAGTATGAGTATTCTAATATATTATGTACTACAATGTGTGTTATGAAATTTCTATTAAATACCATACAGCAATGCTGAATAATGTATTCATTTGTTATGCTTTTACAGATGTTTTTGAATCTTCAAAATAACAAAACAAGTAACAACATTTTGTATTAATATATCTTTTACACACTCGAATGGGATGTTGTTATTTAAAATTACCATCCTAGTTGTTTGTGTGTATAATGAAAAAGGCTTTTTAAATGTATATTACGAGCACAATAATATGCGTTTGTTTGTTTCGTGAAGCAAAACATGGAAGTGTAACTGATTGTGACAGCCTGTAAACATTATATATAGCAGTTGAACATAAATTTGGCAGCTGATTTTAAATCATTTGTCTCTTCTGTGTTTCAAACATTAAACATCTTCATATTCATATTCATAAGCGGAAATAGCATTAATTGGTTTAAATTTAATCGCATTAAAGCACAAATGTACATCAAATACAAACAAAAGAACAGATTATGTGCAACACATTGTCTATTTAATCATCTCAAAAATGTGCAGTGCATAAAATGCAGTGCTGTGTACTTGGCTGATTCACAAGCGATGAAATTGGTGTTATCCATAAGTTTACAAAGCTTTCCGAACAACATGCTTTAAGCATTAGATTCTGTAACCGACAAAGTTCTTGGCATTTTTGTTTATAATAAAAACCATGAATAGAAAATGGAATGTGTGCAGAGACTTGGAACATTCAACATGATGTTTTGCTTTATGAAAACGTATGTTCGTTCAAGCAATATTCAAACAATTTAAACGGCTTTAAGCTGCAGCATTTTTAAATATGATGAATGAAATGCGTGGAATTCCTTTTGGGTATTTTGAAATGTAGTTTTGGTTACATTCCGCTTTAGTTGTAGTGTTTGAAAAACCACAGTGAAAATGTTTAATATCAAAAAACTGCATTGAAGAATATTTTTCATTGTTTGCCAATTAAGTTTACTCTTAAGTAATGATGAAATCGAATACTAATTCAATAAATTATTTCTCTGCGCTATTAAATCTACCAATTGAAAACAAATCAATAATCCGCATCGCAATAATAATAATTTATTATTCCCTCGCCGTTGATTTTTAGACACTTTCGACACTTTTCAATTGCAAATATTGCAATACCACAATTTACCACGCAGCCGCATAAGCTGAACTTGTGCATGATTAACACCATAACAGCATTTAATGGTTTACTGTATAAATAATTGTTTGTGTACTCATCATTTTAATATAATATAGGACCCATCACAAAATGTTAAAATTGTGTATTGAAAGGGTGACCCTTCAGTATGGTTATTTGAAATATTTCAAGATACAATTGAGTTTAAGAATTGTTGCATTTTACTTTAATTTGTACAAAGTAAAACAAGACATAATTGCATGCATGTGTGGCGATGTAGGATTTGCAAATAACTCTTGCAGAAATGAATTTCGTCCTTTTACATTCATTGGACTTGTAACAAATTCAATTGACCAATTACCACTGAAGCATATTACCCCAGATACCACACACAGAATACGTATATTGTCCAAAGCTCATACATGTATATACAGGAAAATACATACAGTAACCGAAATTCAATTACTTCCACTCTATTTTAAAGCATCATCATAGAACGATCGATTAGTAATTATTTATTCGGATCAATCAGTGCTAATTACATTGGTATACAGTTCAAGATTTAATTCTTCGAATTGGTATAATGCGGCGGACAATTTTGCAAGTCCAACTCACGTTATTTGTTTGAAACGCCTTTAGTAGAAATCTATATATATAAAAGAAAGTCGTGTTAGTTACACCACTTATAACTCAAGAACGGCAGAACAGATTTGGATGAAAATTGGTAGGGAGGTAGCTTAGAGCCAGGAGACGGACATAAGATAATTTTTATCCCGTTCGACAGCGTTAAAGTGTGACTTGACTTTTAACATCAGTCACTATAAAACGTGGTATAACAAAAAGAATCAGACTTGGAATAACAAAACGCAAATGACAGCTATGTAATTGACGTATAATGACAGCTATGTATTATAAGTGGTGTAACTAACACGACTTTCTTTTATATATATAGATAAGAAGATCAGTGGTCGGCACCAACACATTTATATGTTTGCATTGCGTTAGTGTGCATTTTTGTTCGCCTAACAGCGGAATAACAGCGACGTAACAGAAACAAATCGCAGCAGCGACGCATACGTGAACGTACTTTGTCTGCAACAGGTTTAGAGAAATTTTGGAAAATCCACTGAAAAGTCGGAAAACAAAAATATTTTTTTTCTGATTTAATGCAAATCAACATCCGAATTAAGGGCGATATGGAGTTCGCCGGGACAGCTAGTTTAATTATAAAAATTTAAAAAAAGATTTAGTTCCACAATTTTAGTTTTTCTACTAAAATAATAATTTTTATCACTCAAAAAGATTTCATTTAAAAAAAAAACAATTTTTTAATGTTATTGTCATGTTTTTTGAAAATTTTGCATTTACAGTTATCGAACAAGCGTTCAAATATATTTTAAAAATAATTATGTGCGAAATGAGACAATAGGTCAAAAATGGTAGACAAAAAATCAAAGAATAATAAGCTTTATTAATATTAAACTACATCGCAGTGAGAGCGAGGTATGAATTTATATACGACTGTTGCTTAACTACATTTTAATAAAGCTTTTCGGAAATATGAAAAATTTGACCTTGAAATTTCTGAGTTTTGACCTTGATTTTTGTCCAAAATTGGTACTTTTATTGAGATTATCAATAATGTAGTACCCTAAAACACACAGTATTTGAATTACACATTTTCATTATAAAAATATGACCTTGAGTTTCAAAATTTGACCTTGAAATATTCAGCAAGTTTTTTTGTCTCATTTAAGCCTATAATAATGTGAACATTTTTTTTTTAAATATTAAAGGTTTCTGAGATATAAAAAATTTGTCCTTGAATTTTTCGATTTCGACCTTGAAATGTTCCGAAAATATTCCTATCTTATTTTATCCTACAATAATCTGCAAGAATTTTTTTGATATTGTGCAAGGTGGCTGAGATAGAAAAGTGGGGTTTGTCCTTGTCCACCCCCTTTTTCGCCACAAGGAGCATCTAGCGGGATATAGGATATATGCAGTTTTGTTTAAGATACCTTGAAGATTAATTGTTGTGGAAATGAAAAAAATCGTAGAACCCATTTTTGAGCCCCTATACGAAAAGAAATTCTTTTGGCAATAACTTGACCTTGAAAAATCGAAGATCTTATTCTTATATTTTTGTCTAATACTTTACAAATAAATTTCATACAAATCAATCCAGCAGTACTTTTGCACAATTTTTCTAGACCACTTTTTTGGACTCAGGAGGTGTCAAAACGAGTCTCTGCATCATCAACTTTTTTTCCGAAAAAAGTCGGATTCCAAATATTTCTATATGCCCTTGGGGTCGTATATAAATTAAAAAACTTTGTTATTATGCCGCTGTCCAAATCTTAATATGTTAAAATTGAGTGGACGTAATTGAATTTTGGATACTGTAGGTGCCTTATATAACAATACATAGCCTCCACAAGAAAAGAAAGCAACTAATAAAGCGATTGGAGAATACGAATTACAAACAAAAGCGATTTACCTCAATGCCTTTAATGACCACGCATTGTATTAGGACTAGTATATAGAAGGTAAATCGATATTTGTTTTTTGTTACGTCGGTTACTATTGCCATGCAGCAATTGAATCGAAATGAACTCCTTGAACCGAATCCAAATGAAAGCGCCTAGGTATAACCGTGCATATATACGAACGTAACGAGTGTATATCCCGTAGAGACAACCCTTGTGGGAGAGGGCGAATAATCACTCTTTGCCCTCCTGTGGGTATTGTGAATTGTTTATTCGCTATATATGATTGCAAATATTTATTCTGTATGCGTTCAATCCTGGTGTGCATGTGTGGCTTTCGTTTATTTTATGAAAGTGGTTTAACCCACTTTCCTGCAATTTGTTTGTTAACTCCACTGAGTGGCAATATACCAATGGATCGCTTTGCAGTTTGTGTGCTCTGTGCCCCGTTGGTTGTAGCAATTTGCAATTTGCATACAACTGAGTTTATTGCAATCCAATTGTAAATCATTTTAATAAAAAAAAATTCTTATCGTTTTGTTTTCAGCCTCCACCAATAACATGCTATAATAAGGGTTGGTGAATTTAGTTAAGCCATAATGAGGCGACTTACTTCTTATCTTGAATTAAGCATTAACACGCTAAATGTGGAATGAATGATGGAAGTCTGCCAGCAGTCACGATACACAACGTCTGCTAGTTGACGTTTGTAAATTATTTTGCCACAACAATTATTGATTATGTACTCAAACGTGTTAACCTACTCCCACATAATGCAAAAATATCCTTTATACAGCAAATTTTCGTGTTTTATGTATGAAATGTTGAAAGCCTGTACTAGTGTTTATCAAAAAAACCTTTCACCTAATAGCTGTTATGCAAGATTTACCTCCATCAACATACGTGTCATCCTTTATATTTAATTTCCAATAAATTGGTTTTGAATATAAGACTTCAGTTATCATTTCAATAATAATATGAAAATCGGAAGCCCCACAAAGACATGCAGATTGCAGATTGAGAAGCTCCAATATTGAAACGCCAATGCTGTAAATATGTATCTCTACTTATTCAAAATGTACGCCTTCACGTAAATTTATATATTTCAAAATAACTAAACTTTGTAACTGTGGCTTAGATTTTTTTGCAATTTTAAGTTATAGAATTCTGACTAAAAACAATTCTTGCCACATCATCATATTATGGTGAGCTAAAACCCGGTCTGGATTTTGTTTTTCGTAGTGTCTAGTTATAATTCCAGCACTCATATGAATATTTACTTGTGGCCACTTGTTTCCTAAGAATAGGGAATTGGGAAATTTTTTGTATTTTCTAGTAATTTGGTATTATTTTTTCGCAAAGTGTATTCCGGTTGCTGGAAAAAAAATTTATTACGAATTAATAATTCTTAATTCTAGCAGTTTTGCTGTCAATATTTGCTCTACAATTTTAACGAGTTATAAAAATCAGTTTAAATAAAAAAGAATTGAAAACACATACACTGGGAATTTAAGCAGAATTTTTCGTAATTCCGAATTCCTAAAGAACAACCAGAATAGGGCCAATGGGGGTGTAATGTAAAATGTTAAAATTTTAATGTACAAGCTTTGTGTCAACATCATTACAAATTCTCTCCATTTATATAAATTGTTATTATTTCCTTTTTTATTAATCAATTGAAAATGATAAACTCAAAAAACTCAGTGATTTTTAATTGGGAAAGCAAAATCATAACAATCCGGTTTATCGTAGTTCTTAATACACTTTGGTACTGTTTCTCCCCAGTTCACGCAGTGAGATAATACACTTCACCGCACTACACCCTACGTGAGCAAAATATTAGGTCAAAACATTTCCCAATCAGGTATTCATGCAAATAGACAATAACTTCGTTAGAAAATTATGATAATTCACAGCTTAACCCCATAAATGCACCGTATAATACAATGTAAGATCATAGTGTGTAACTATCAGTGTATTTGTATCTCACTCACGTAATATGGACATCACATCAATCAAAACTAGGATAATGCGCGCTGGGCATAACTAAGAGGATTGGATAAGCACGAGCATTACCTCAGTAAGCACTCATCTGGAATTTATATTTCGGTCCGATAATAGGATCGACCCGGATGAAATTCCAGCGATGCCTAATGAGATGGCAGAATGTATTTTTATGAGATACGGTAAGTGTAGCTGCAAATGCCGAAGTTTAAAATGGGATTACATTTTTAGTGAGTCTTCCTGTATTGGTATAAAGAAAAATGTTTTTTTAAGAACAATGGAGTTACAAAGCTCAACTTAATTTAATTCGAAACAAAGTGGTGGAATGCAAAATGTTTTCAATTTCACATAAAAGCAAATAAATACAAAAATCATTTATATTTAAAATGTTTTTCACTCTTCGACCTTTGTAGTGATGGTCGCATAACTTGATCAATTTGTTGTGCACATTTATCAAAGTCCTGTTCATTTAAAGTGTACTTAAGTGCTTAAAAGCTTTTTTTAGAATTACTTTTCTATCATGTTACGAATGTTTTGTTAAACTGTATGCAGTATGCCCCATAATTCCTAGCAAATCCTATAATTAATAATCTACTTTAAACATTTAACATAACAGATAGCTACTCTTACCAAAATATTCAATGTAAATTCAACATAATTGCACAGTGTACACGCACCCTTATCCAATTGAGCAATTTTTGTTATGTTCTGAATTCTAATGATACTATACCAACGAAAACAAATTACTGCATGCACTCAACATCAAAATAATACATCCATCCGGATTTTATTTAATTCCTAAGTGGATTTTGTGTGTCTGCTTGTGGATGAAAGAATTGTTTGGTTTATACGCCCGATATTTGGGTAAAAGAACAATGCGTACGATTTGATTTGTCTGCATGCCCAAGGAGTTGATTTCATTTTAATTTCGATTGACTGCGTCGGAATACATGATCACTTTCACCATTTACAGTTCGACTATATTTACGTGCCTGTGTGTCTTTCATTTCGGTGACAAAAATCGATTAGCACGCATCCTGTTCGTTTTGCTGGAATTGTTAAAGAGGAGTTGTACACATTTTTTTTCAACAAATTTTGCTATAAATTAATTTCATTGCTATAAGAAAAACAAAAACACAAAATTTTTTTTAGAATAAATTTCGCTGAAATATTTAAAGAATACTTTTAATTTCTTTTTAATCCATTTTGTTGGCTAAGAAATAATTTTTCTGTTGTTTGAAAAATTTGATTTTCATTACAATTTCTAAATGCAAATTCGAAATTTATTCTTCAATCTTTTTGTATAATAAACTATCAAAATGGGACATAACTAGTTTATGAATTGCAATCGGGTAAACACCAACACGTTATACGGTTAAAATGAAACGGTAAACCACATCAATTTGGCACAACCACAAAATTCAGCAGTCCAACTTATAAGCTTAAATTGGAATAGCAAACCCCACAAAAAGCAATAACAAATGTGGCACGGCAAACATAAGTTTCAAGGAATATTGCATAACTATATTATACTTGTAGGAACATAAATGAATATGCATGACAATCGTTATGCTGGAAGCGCAGCATATACTCGTGTGTGCACAAACATGTGTAATGGTGATTGTCGAAATCACGCTAGATTACCCAATTTATTGCTGATTAAGCTTGTGAGGAAATTTTAATTAATTTTTTTCTTACACGGATTTCCCGTTCTATAGGACATTGTGTCCTTAACAAGCATTTGTATAATATGGATATACGCATGAATAGAGCGGCAAAGCTTTAACAAAGTTTCAGCAACACGTCCTTCTAACACTAAATACACTATGAGCTTTTGCGATTCATGAACACTTTTATACTGCACGTATGAATTCTACTCCTTCAATGAAAGACGAACTCAGTGATACAGCTATGTGTGTTGTGTATGCACAAAGTACATCTGTGCGAGGCTGTTATACCAACAGCATTCTTCTGTATAGGATACACTAAATATATAATATGGGAACGGTTGAGAGTTGCATGATTGTACAGAGAACATAATAAAGAAATATTTCTGCGTCTGTCGGCTTATGACACGTTCATTATATTGTATTAAGCGGATTATTGTGAGAAAAGAATCTGCAAACAAAGATAATGTATACCTATATTATGTAGAAAAGGATATGGAGTGGATATTATGATACAGAGAAAATATATAGTGACTGAAATCAAGATGTGAAATCTGTTGGCGATGAAATAGAAAGCTCTTTATGTGTGCACACCGGATTAAATAGAGCTTACTTATTGATCGTATTACGTACTATATAACATAATACATACTTACTATATATTATGCTGAATTCGTTTTCACTGTTGATGATAAACCTACCCACGAGGTGGCACGCATATTTCATCTCCTCAATGACACACTGATTTTTCTCATCAATGCGTGTGATGCCAAAAGGAAATTGCGTTCACTAATACCAAGGGCTCTGTAAAGGGATGAATGACATGGAAAAACACTTCCTGTACCAATTTGATGTTACTCATTTTTTTTTTTCATATGAAGGTATTTATTGATTCTTGTCTAAATATCATTTTGTAAACAATTTCCTCCCCCAAACCGTATTTACTAAACGTTTCCAACAGGGTGCATAATATGTTGCCTCAAATTTTGTTTACTCAACATTGGTTGTATTTATATATCGGGTTGATGTATTAAATACATACACAGTTAGGCGATATGTTTCTTAAATATATTATATAATACAATATATGCTTATAATATGTAATCGAATTCAACAACACATCAAGGACATTATATTCTGCAACATATAATACTGTATATGTGTATTGTATATTATGATGATGAGTAAAATACTTTAAAGACCACATCCACTTGGATGGCAGCGTCCTTAAACGGCATGTGGCAATGGGCCTGGATTCAATTCCTTGCAGGACATCGATGTCGTTAGGTCCAGATTGTCATTGAGTGTACTTTCGCGTACTTCCTTGCGCTCCACCACATCATCTTCGCGATAATTCAGACGCACAAAACTATCCGTGCTCTCTATTGTCAATTGTGGATCATTTTCGTAGTTGGGATTTATCACCGACAATACGCCATAACGACCGCCATCCCCCTCGCTTAAACCACAATAATTTCCTTTACGACTTTTGTGCAATCGCTGGGCCGAGTACAGCTTCAGCACACGACAGTTGCAGGTGACCAGCAGCGCAGTGACGATACCCTAATGTGGGATATTTATTTAAAATTACATACAATATAATCAATAAATGGATACGGGATAATATCTAATTATAAATTTTAATTTTGGTAAAGGGATGATGGAAAATACGGTGGAATGAAATTTACCTGCACCCCTTGGGCAATGTTGTAGGCGGCCCACAGTTTGTGCTTGTTCCAGAATGAAGCAACAGCGCCTAAAATAATGATGGCCGTAAACAGGACGAGAATCTGAAGCATTGTAATAAAAACCACAATATGAAAGCAGTCATAAAAGAATGTTTGTTGCCTTATCTGCTGTAACATGTACTTGCGTAATGTTGTACATTCACATTATGTTGTGTATACAGAAATATATTGTATGAGATGCAAATTTATGGCGTGAATTTTTACGCGCCATTTTTAAGGAGTGTAACGGCGCCAAGGCTACAGCCGAAGTGTTTGTGCGGAAATGAATGGGCTTTTTTAAAGTTAATAAATAATGAGTGGGTGTGTTTGTCGTAATAATTTTTTTGTTCAGCTTTTTGCAACTTTATTCATGTAAAAGGCATTGCCATAGTAATCAAAGGATTATGGACGATGATAAAATTTATTGTCTCATACTTTTATGTAAAAAAGCTTCCTTAAAGAAAATAAAAACGGCATTTTCTTTTGGATGGAATTCAATTTGTGAACTCTTTTTAAAAGACTAAAAATGTTACAATTCAAAAAATTTGCATACGAGGGCAGTTTAGTAAGTCAAAGAATTTTTGAATGAAAACTTTTATTCGGGGAAATTTTTTTTTATTTTCCCAACATAGTCGATAAATATCTTCTAGCGTTTTCGAATTTTAGTATCCCTTCCAAAAATATGATAAGATTTTTTAAAGCCTGTAGTTCTTCGATCGTCCAATATGATTCCGAAACGGATTGTAAAAAAAAAGATTTCAAGCGTAATGACCTCTTTTGTGCGCCCTCAACGGAATTCAGTTAAATATTTATGAACTATTGAAATGGATAATGCATACTGCACAGTCCCCATTGTATTAATCAAATCTTTTATTGGTTTTATTAACTTTCTTTTTCAGCAAAAAATAATGCTTTTAATAAAATTTAAAAACCCACTGACTTATCACACTGCCCTCGTACTATGTTGACAGAAAAAAAAACATAATATTATACTTCTTCTGACCTTTAAGAAAAGCCCAATTTGGAGACCACGTCGCCGAAAAAGTTTATTTCTTGTCTTCGAGTCTGGTTGCATTGCCGACGATAACTTGGCTGTATGCTTAGCCTGCATAGCCAAATAAAATCCTAAAAACAGCAAGCAAACTGATGGTATTAAAAAGCCCCATACGTAGCAGGAGCCCTTAATGGACCTACAAACACACAATCAAAAGCACCAATTAATGTCATTTACCTTCCTGAGTTTCATTTTGTATTTAGTTTTGTATTGTTTGAATTTACTCACCAACAGTTGATGTTGAGGCTAATGTCATTGGCGAGTGTAACCAGAAACTGTTCACCCGGCACCTTTGTTTCGTTCTCTTTGTATTTAAAAGCCACCGCCACCGCCACCATTAACATTGGGAACCCCCATGACAACACGCTATTGCAATCAAAGAAAATTTACCAAAAATAATTAACATTTAAATTTGCAAACAATGCAACACAATTAATTGAATACCTGTAGTGCATCAGCGACCGCCCCATATTGTCCTCTGGTTTTGGTATAAGATTGCTGTTATTACGAAACACCATCAGTGCATGGTGGCAGCAACAGCATAACCAGCACATTGCAGCTAATCGCATGAACAGCAATGCAAACGATAACGATAAACACAGTTCATTGTCCTGGAAAGGAACAATCGAAAATAGAACAAATCGTCGGTTCAAGCAATGAGTTTCGGTTCAAGAGTTATGGATTTTGGGTTTCGCTTGGTTATAACAACGGTATTTGATTAGCATTGCGTGTATTCTGTGTGAAAAATAAAGGCGATACCATGCAGCAATGGATGTCACAGTCGTTAAACGTTGATTCAGTGAGCAAAAGCGCTATAACACCCAATGCAACCAAAATATGGCATGAGAATGATAAAGGTTAATACAAGCTGAAATAAACGATTTCGGCTGAATGGATGCGGGAAATATAAAAAAAAAATTCGATTTTATTGTCGTGGCAATTGCCAGGCAAATGCGCTGCGACACCCGGCCGTATGTACATTAAAGCATAAGAAATAAAAGCGTTGTGATGGTGGAAAAAAAAGCCACCATCCCTTCAGAGCAGTGCAGAGGGGTTGATACAGATTTTATGTTCCCTCGAATGTACATAACATAAATTGATGATAATGCTTACGACGAATTTCGTTTGATCTTTTGGGTCAATCATTTTTAGATCTTTGTGTGTGTATGTATGTACGATGGATTTATATGTGCCTATTGTCTTATGCGACGTTTTTGAAGCGTTATGCAAATTTTACGGACTGCTAAGGGTCCAATGTCAGAAAAGGGTTACTGTCTGATAGATATAATAATTTAATTATTCTCTTTAAGAAGAGTGACATAGAAATGAAAAGGCATGTCAAGGCGGAAACAGAAGGATTTTTTGTTGTTATTGTTTTAATACTCCAACAGTTGCTACGGATGTTAAATTCGTTTGTGACCAGATGCTTATGTTCTTGGAATTTTAGGCATGACATGATGATTTCAATTTACATTTTGTTGCCTTTCAAAATGAATGATGGGTTGTTTGAAAGCTCAACTGAAAATCGTTATCACATTTTTTTTCTTTTGCTTATTATTATTTTTTTTAATGGAAACATCGATATGTGGTAATATTTATTCTGGTTTTGCATACTCATTGTAGTTATAACCATTTAATCAGGCGTTTATTAACAATTCCATGCATAATGAAATTTCCCATTTACAAAAATCAAATTTAATATTTTCGTTTGTTCGAAAGCTTTTTAAGAACGCGCATGTTTAAAAAGTCTAATATTCCCCAACAACGGTAAATATTTTTTTATACTTTCCAACAACCCAAGGCACACTACATGGGACGTAATTTAAGGAGTTATTTTTAAATTGCCTAATGATTTTCTAGAGTACGCACGCACAGTGCAAACATTGTTAAATTATTCAAGTGCAAAAATATTAGGGTAAAAAGTGTTTCTTTGAACAGCACTCGTATAAACAATCAAATTCAAATGAAATGAAATAATGACTATACAAAATATACAAGGGTGGACCCAAAATGTGAAGCAAAATATATTAACTGAAATGAAAATGAAAACAAAGCTTTAGGGATTTTTGAAAAAAATTTTAACACGAAAAACGCAATATTATGCTAAATTAGTCCCTATATTGAAATGTGTAGACATATATGAAGTTAACCCTTCGCAGATAAACAAAAGCGTGAATCGTGTTTTCATTAAAGTGACTTACCTGAATACCGCCCACTCCAATAACATAAAGCAGTTGACCCATAAATAGGGACGCAATAAAACTGAGCAGAGCTGTTCCGGCCAAAGACCGAATATCAGAGAACAAACTGAAAAAAAAAACAAGAATAATTAGTATAAACGAAATGAATTTAATTTGTTGAGTAAACAATTTGTTTTTTTATTAATTATTTACGAGTTACGACACAAAATGCTGGAGTAATGGATTCTTCTATTTCCAATTTTTTTTTCCCAAAACATTATTCGGGATGCAGAAATAGGTTTTTGATTGCACCGAAAAAGAATTCAAACGTCGCTCCACAATTAAAATATTATTTAAGGTTAGTAGTTAAATTATTCTGCACTGAAGTAATTTTTTTTTGGAAATTAAGGATCCCAGGAACAAAGAGTTCTACAAATATTTTTGTTGCAAAACTAATAATTAAACTATTTATAATAATAATAATAATTGATGTTCCAATTTGACATTTTGAAATTACGATGTCAGTCTTAATCTATGCGATATTGTTATCACAACTTATTAAACATGTAGAATTGAGCTTCTGTTTTGAATCTCTCTATTATAATACGCAAAAATAGAAATGATTGCCTGTCTTGAATTCAAATCTAAACTTTTATTCTAACGTCTGGCCATTGAACGAATGACTTATCCCTACAGACGTTAAAAATCTACGATTCAAAATTAAAGCCGTCACAGTTGAGATTATTCGGTAGACAATGTTCACTTCTTAGCAGCAGACAATGCATCCCCTGCGTGCGGCATAATTCAATTTATGTGACAAGAGCTTTTTCGTTCCGTTAGATAAATAAGTGCGCGTATACGTAACCAAACAATCAGCCACCAAAAAAGGACTTACCCCACCGTATTTATGCTTTATGGGGATGAAGATTTCTCAAACAGCATCAATTTGATCTACCCTCATCATTTACAGCAAAACATTATTGTAATAAATTTGGAAGTCGCACCCTTCACATTCATCCAACTTACATTTAACCAACATTTTCAATATCTACAATATATTTTATATACACACGCAGCTGTTGGTTTCGTGGCTTTTTCTGGTGCGACAAATGGTGGAAAAAATGGCACGCCCAGCATCGTCCTCTGTCATCATCTTCAACTTTATCAACACAGCATACAAATTTAAGGGAGGAGAAAAAATTACGAACACAAAGATGCGGGTGCTTTTGTGTATACAATATAGTTTTTTTTATTTTTTTTATCAGAATGGGTATAGGTACAGAATTGTCTTTGTGACATCTACAAGACGTCGTCTCCATTATTGGAAATTCATTCAACTTTTTGGAGAGTTTTCGGTAACGCCTCAAGCGTTAAATGAAGAAGTCAATATGGCGTGGAATTCGTACGTTAAGAACTGAAAGCAATTTCAAAGTTAAATGTCATAACACAAACACACACACACACACACACAAGGGAAAAGTATTATGAAAAATAAAAATGAAGAAAAAATTAAAAAAAAGGACTCATACACAAACACAAATTCCACTCGACGTCGAACTCTGTCAAACTCCCGCCATGAAATTTACGAGGTGAATGAGTGTGGGAGCTTAAAAGAATGGCACGATAGCCAAAATTGAACATGAAATGTGTTGAAATTTATGTTTATGATTTTATTACGAGTATATATTTACTAAAAATATAAAAAGTCCAATGCGAGTATATGTTTGTGTAAAATACGGTGAAGAAGCGAATGATTTTTTTTTATTATTTTGTGCTATTTAAGGTGTGCAACCTTACATTCTTATTATTTGTTGTTTACGTTGAAACGCTATGTCTAGCCATGTAAGAAATTGAAAAACCCAACACCTAATTTATATGGGATCTCAATAAAAAGAGCGGTTTTGTCACGCCGGTTACAGTGCGAACTCGCCTGTGACATGCCGTCTCGGGTCATGCAGCTTAAAGCTATAGATTAAACACGTCACGTGTCAGTAATTACTTACACACGTCACTTGTCATTGCAGCATCGAAATGGTCTCATTTCTTTGGAAATAAAGAAGTCGATCAGGTGTAAACGCAATGGTTTTTTGTTATTTTTATTTACAGTTTTCAGACAAACTTAATGTTTTGTTTGGGGCTTTAAAATTTAATAACTAAAATGGGAACCATTTAAGTTAATGGGTTTCTTTACATGTATTCACAATTTCATTCACTTCATAATTAAAGCGTTGGCACAAAATTTTCCAAAATTGTTAAAATTAAATTTCTCTTGTTATGGTTTTATACTTGTTGTGAGAATGTTCGCCCACTGTTTATTATTTCTACATTTCTCAGAGAACGGTACACTTTTTATATTTCTTTCTGGATCACAATCAAGTTCACAATATGCTTTGTGCTTTAATAATACGGTATCTTGTATTTGCTGGTGTAAATGTTTACTTGAAAAAAAAATGGATTAAAGTTAGATTGAATAATAAAAACAGTAAAATAAATTTTGATTTTATAACTTTTATTGGCAAGAGAGGACTACAAAAGCTTTAAAAGCTTTAAAAGTTCAACTGCACAATTAAAAAAATCTTTAATACATTTTTAAAGACAGAAAAAACCTCAACAAGTCTTCCTTCATAAAATGGCATGCATTTTTTCAGTACGTAATATCTATATGCATTTCACCACTTTGCCCCAATAAGGCACCACCCACTAAATCGACAAAAATTTTTGCACATTATTATGCGAGCATTACGAGTACGTACTCAACAGTTCTACTTATATATATATTGATTATGCGAGCATTTGCTGCATGTGAAATTCGCAAAATTTTCAGACATCGATTTAATGTCGTTATCATTTATTCATAAGGTTAATAATACATTTTGATGATACTTTTATATGTAAATCGGTGAGAATATTTTTTGGGATGTCTTTTGTATGCTGTCGCAATCGAGATAAGGGCGCATTAAGAGACGTAGTTTATGAGCTAAGTGTGGTAAATTTTCCTGAAAAAATTTTGTGTTTATGTTGATGACAATGCATTGGGATGAAACTTGAATAGAATTTATTTATTGTACCATTTTAAATAAAAAATGTGCGCAGGATAAATAAACATAATATGACAAGATATACGAAAATGTGTAATTTATGCGTCTCTTAAATTGTGTTTTCTAAATTAAACAGCGAGTATACAGGTGCAATTATTTTTGGATACCTTGAATCCAAGTTGAGTAAAAATAAAATATCATCGTCGGGTATGAATTGTGATTTGGTTTTCATTCGTAAGGCTACAAATTGAAGACGGCTGAACCGATTTTCTTTATTAAACATTTGTTCTGTTCGTTTTCTTCTACGTGATGTGTATGACGAGATTCGGGAAAATCCACTCAAAAGCCGGAAAATGCTAACTGTTTTTTTTTATCAAGAGCTAAACAACTTTCGAATTTACATTAGTTCATCATAAATTAAATGTTAAGCGTAAAAAATATTCTTTTAAAAATAAAGACGTTATTTAAATGCATTAAAAAAGTACGCTTACAAAACTTGTGGAATACAAATGATATTATCTTAAATTACTCTCAAAATATTGAAATAATATTAAAAGTTTAACGATTAGTCTGTGCCCTGTAGGACTATGAAGTTCCAGGTACTTGAGTGCGTATAATATGTATTGTCATTGTTCACATTGTTTAGTAAATTAGATTTTCATATAAATACTTCAGGATAATGTCAAGTGTCATATACAACGACATTATGTTTAAGCATTGGAAGTTTATTAATATTTCCTATGTTGTGTAAGTTGTGCCTGAAGCACATCCAGATGTTGATGAATGAGTATTTGAAAGTGTAATCAACTGTGAAGCAACACAATGTTTAATGTATTGCGACAAAAATAAACAGACCCTTACAATGATGCTGATACCATCAATCATTGTGAGCCGTGCCATCAGCCGAAATAACTATCAATACACGAAATCTTAATGACATCATTACAAACATATTATCCATTTTGATTCGATGGCTCATTGTTTGAAATCAGAGATGTCACAGACTTCAATTAATTTTACGCGAGATTACAAATGTCACAGGTCTTTGTCTATATTACACCGTTGCTGTACGCGTACGACCATCAATCAGTGAGGTTGAGTGAATGAGGGGTGTATATTGCTTTTTGACAAATGATTTGTTTTATGTTCTTGTCTGGAAATATTTTATGGCAAAATTTGGTAAAATGAACTTGTTTGAAAATATTCTTTAATTAAGATCCAGATATTTGCTACACCTATGCGTTTAATGCGTGTTTACGTGTGAAAAAATAAATTTAAATAATGCAATTCACATTAAAAATTATAGTTAAAAAAGTCATCATTTATTTCTTATTTACATTTTATGAAAACAAAACAAACTTCTCAATTCTCATTGCCATAACATTCATATTTATTAAAAAGTTTTTCCGCTGAACGTGAAGACGCTATTTTTCAATTATGTCACTAAGGAATAAATCCTGAAAACTGTAACTGTATAGCCACAGTAATACCGGGCTACAAAGACTTTTAACAAAAATCTCAGCCATCTATTTAAATAATATTAGTATTTATGAAATGCAAAAACTTCAATAACATAAAACTGCGCTTTAATTTGAATACAAAGTTTAATTTTTCTGCAGTTTCATTGTAATGCATAAAAAAGCACAATGCAGCAAGCTGTGTAAACGTTTTTCTTTTGTATAAAATCAGGTCCCAATTTATTTAAGCGATGGAATGTGAAATTCAGAAATGAGCATGGTTTATTTAAGATGATTTCATCTTGATATAGAAATTACTATAAAATTCTTAAATTTCCTTTCAATATGGTTACAATATTAATTTAAAATAACTATCCTTATTTTATTTCAAATAATTTAAAAAAATAAAAAAATTTGGCAGGAAGCTATGTTTGCACAAAAAGTTCATATTCTTTACTTTTTCTTTGAAATCAATTAATATCATGCTCAAGCTTTCCAATAACTTTGTAATAAATTTGTATAAATTTAATAAATAATGGTTTCCAATAATTTTTGTATCGAATTTTCGCAGAACTAATTATTTTGATTTTAGCGGAAATAAGCGCAAACTATTTTTGCGCTTCGGTTTATTCAAATTTTGGAGGTCGAGCGCAATTTTGAGCGGCCCAATTTCAACCCAGGTAATTACTAATTATTATGATTTGATAACAAAAAAAAAACATCGCAAGGAGAGTGAGGCGTGTGTTTATATAACAAAACTAGTATTTAATAAAGCTTTTTTTGAGATATGGTGAAAGTGACCTTAAAAATTTCTAATTTTGACCTTGATTATTTATTTATTTTTCCAAAATTGTTTCTTTTATTGAAATTAAAAATAATGTAAAACATTATAATACCCTAGAACAAACGGTTTTTGAATTATTTTCATTATGAAACTATATGACCTTGAGTTTTCAAATGTGGACCTCTCTTTTGGACTAAGGGGGCATCACAAAATTTTTTCCAAAACAAAAAATTCGAAATGCAAAAATTATGTAAGCTCTTATTATTGTTTATAAATGAATATGGTTAACAGTGATTGAGGAAACTGTTAAAAATATTTTTATACAAATTAAATTCCTCAGAAAATTTACATCTAATAATTGGCATTTCAATTAAAACAATTATAAAGTCTTGTTGGCTTGTAATTAGGGTCATTGTAAATATCATTAGCGAAACAGTGTTTTGTTTAATCAATTTACATGAAATCAATCCACCTATTACGATGCTAACTAGCAGCTGATTAACGCAAAGCAAACAATCCTTACAGCCTTAAATCAAGATGTAATTACACAGTCGAGCCGTCAAATAATAATTTCCATCCCCATAATTAGTCCTCAATTACGGAGAAATAATCTCATTAATATAAAATACCCCATACAATTAACCGCTATAACACTTGTTATGAGCATAAAATAATGATGAAGACAAAAGCTACAACACCCTAAACAATTTGGATACAATTTTATTATGTATTGGGGTTGATATTGCTCCGCACAAATAATTGATTATTTTCGGAAAACAATGCGTCGAGGGTCTATACACAGTTGTGTTTTATTGATATGTGCGTGATTTTGCACGCAAACCAATCACCACGAAATATCATCGCAAACCCCCGAATTGGGGCGCACTCAAATGTTTCGAATTGTGGTGTGTAAGCTCGCATGCATAAAGGGAAATATGTGTCACCCCCCGTTTAGTAGGTGACAATGATGAGAAATGCGTGTAAAATTGTACGCGCGTATGGTGAAATATTGAGCCATATAACATTAAATCGATCAAGCTGGTATAATAGTGTACGGTGTGTGTGTATGAGTTATAACCCGAATGCATTATGTATATTGCCAATCACATATTTTTTGCCACACTTCTTCAATATTATTATTATATGTATATACACAAAGTGCTGTCAAGAAAATGTGGGAATAAATAAAATAGGCAATATTGAATTGTTTTTTATGCGAGTGCTAACGCATTATTGAGTAAATAAACTCGTATGTTTACGGGACATTTGACATGCATCGAATTTGATATTGGGTGTCTAACTAACATATGAATGTATTACAATGTTATGTCCTGCGGTATTTTATGTTCAATGTTGTGCAAGAGGAATGAGAGACAAAGTCCTGATGATGCAAATGTTATCGTATTGCAGTGTAACTAACAATTTTGTAACGCCAGTAGCAATTTTTGCAATTCATTGTTCATTAAATGTTGTTGCATTTCATCGTTTCAATGTAAAGGTCACAAAGGTGTTAACAATGATGAATGTCTGCACTTAAACGAAGAACGATGGTGACAGGAAGTGAGAAAAAAAAAGCATTAATCAAATTCAATGTGCTTTCTTTTCGTTGTATTTTTACTTATGTATAATTTTTTTGTTTGTTACCCCATGGGCACCGCCACGCCATGATTCTCCAGAAAAAAGGAAATTGCACAAAAATAATAGTTAAAGTCCGCTCCTTTCAATGTGTGCCCAAATTACCTTGGAATTTGGACACCATCTCATCATAAATTTGGAAAAGCGGACTTGGGGATCATGATAATGAAACGATGTGTTGCGTAGTCACCTCGTAATGACGTTAAATGACTGTGGGTGGAGTGTTAATGAATATGGTGCATAAATGAACTCGACAAGTGCTATTAGAGAAAATCTTTTTACTTATAATACATAAAATAGAGTGGGAAAAGCAGCTCTGTTTCCCTCTATTTATTTGCTTTTTTTAAATGGAGATAATTAAGATAAGTTAAGCAACAAATATTATAAAAACATTCAAAAAGATGTTTTTTTTAAAGCAATAAGTAACTTTTTTCACGTTGCATTCTCCCAAATCGGAAAACCATCTGCACTATTTGTTTACACGAGCGATGGTGAAAAAACAAGAACGTTATTGATCTCAAATAAATTGCAATAAATGTTTTAATTTTATTCAAAGTGTTGGAAAAGTTTGTTTTTTTTGCGGACGGTGGTTCACCTATTGTTTTTTATGTCTGTATTTGGAATGTCATCATCAAATCTAAACTCCGAAATACATTTAAATTCAAATTTAAATTCATTGTTAAATTCGGGGATAGAATCAAGTTATCTACAATTGCAACTGAACTTTGCCTTTTACTATTTTGTAAAGGGTTATTTCAAATAAAACATAATAATGTTTTTTATTAGTTTAGGGATTGTTTTTTGCAACGGATTTTTATCTTTCAATTTTTGTCTCACGTGCCTATTTTTAAAAACCAATTTCAGAAAAATGTGTGTTTCTAAAAACTTATATTTTTGGACATAAAAAATTTAAATAAATAAAATAATGTAGAACATCATAATGCTCTATATTATAAAATATTCATTACCATAATTAGAAACATAGATTAGATGGTTGAATTCACATTTTTTAGACCACACTATTTTCTGAAAACATGTGATCCTTGGTAATAAATGCGGTCTACCGTACACCCATACAATCAAGCTCCACGTGTTTATAACTCGGTGAAAAGTACAAAGAATCATTAACTTAATAAATGATAGGTATGGGCGAGGAGTTCTTGGTATGGGGTAAAAAAACGGCTTGTCCTCTTGGGTATCACGGAACGGCCACTATACCAAGTTATGTTTATTGGCAACGGCACCCCATCGTGTGGCCAACTGCTTGGAAAATTGGCAATTTTCCGACTTAAAAAATGCGCATCATAAAAAAGTGCGCGCACCATAACTTGATTACCGTTCTACTTACATAATATACATATTATTACGAGTACGAAACACGAGACGCTGTGAAAAGTTGGTGTAATTAAAAGCGTATTCTATATGTTGCGTTGCAATATTCCTCTAGGTTTATCTTAATTTGATCAACTGAACTATTTTCTAGTTATGCTGTGCTCTGTTATTTTTATTTTGTACTTAAACATTGTGCGGAAAAAATAAGTCCTTTGATCGTGTTACAAATTTGAAAACAAAAAATGTTGTAAACTCCCAGAAATGAAGGTTTTCTTTATTTATTATTTTCTTATTTATTTCCAGAGCTTATTATATAACTCTAGTAATTTAGCTCTTTTTGAGCTGTCGTAGAATATTTAGACAAGACTGCATGCAAAATCTTGTGATCAATAATAAAAAAAAGCCCCCAGCATAAATTTAGGGAAGCTTAAATGAAATAAATAACTTTGATAAATATTTCTTATTTAAATGTTGTTTTTAAACGCCTTTCCTTTAAAAAAACTTTTTTTGTATTTAGAAATGTTTCATGAATAATTTCGAGTAAAAAGTATAAAGTCTCTTTCCATGCAACGTAGTTTTCCCTCGATGAATTGGGAATAAGGGTAATGGTTGAAGTGGTTTGTGGTGTTATTTAGAAGCAAGCTGCGTGTTACTTTTTATTATTGGAAAACACGCACTGAAAGCGTTTTTATAGTCGAATATGTACGAATATTAAAGGCAATAAAGTCATAAAGTGCCAAGTTGTATGTGGGCATTTCATCGATGAAATTGGAAGCTTTTAATGATGCTATAAAGGGCCATATAGTAAATAAGAATGATTTTACTAATTTTTTTTTTTTTTTTTTTGAAATGCGAGTACCTACATACGAGTATGAAATATTGGCGCTAATAATAATTACGTAATTCCCTTCCTGCAAAAAAGGGTAATCAAAAAACAATCGAAAAAAAAGTAATTGAAATGGAATGGTTTCAGTAGACTATAGGTAAAATGTTTCTATTTTAAAATTGATCAATACATTTTGCAATATGAAATTGTAAGCGTTTTGCATTTTCTTTCATCGAAACGAAATTCGAGAAAAATGTTTTTCCGCCAATTATTTTCGTTGGATAACGGTTTACAAACCAACCAACGTATCTTTTGTCACATGTCCGCGAAACTGTCTCTGGTGAATGGTCTTCTCGATTGCCTTTACACAGCACATCGAAATGAATCTGTCATTTGCATCCCGACAATATTGCCAACGATTTGGAATTGTATTCACCCCCACCCCTTCCTCCCCATTTATGTGGTCTCCCGTCTCGTATTTTTCGTGTATGGTACAGATATCTGCATGTTCATTGAAAATATGTGTTTGTGTAACGTGTGGAAGGATATAGTGTGTTTCTGAATACGATAACAATTTGACACAGAAATTTGAGAGAAGTTGGACTATTGATTCGTTTTATTCGTTTCGAAAAACTATTCAGTTGTATTTAATAAGTTAATCATTTTTATATTGGTAAAACTATTGGAAATAAGTTAAAATTGTTTAGTAATTTTAATTTAAATGCAGTGCAATTTACAACATAAGTTTATAAGTTTGCAGACAATCGTCGCATAATTTTTTTGTTGAAATTGACAACTTTTTATGCATTTTCATCCAATTTTATTATGAAACAAATTTTATAGAACATCTACGACAACACCTTTTCACGATGAAAATTTTAAGTATTAAGCAGAAAAAATTAAATTTTTGAGTTTGAAGATTGATTGTTCTGTTTGATTTTTGTTAAAGCTTTTTTATTGAATAATCATTTTGAATATTTAAACTTCTGAGTTACTGTTGTTAAAAAAAAATTTAACAATTTTCATAACATTTAGAGATATAAATTAATTGCCATTTCGATTAGAAAATTTAAGGGATGATTATTTTAAAATGTGAGCTTTTAAACTTTCATAAAAAGCACCACAAAATATACTTAAATTTTTTTAAAACAAAATTTATAGTTCTTGAAATTTCCTTGTTTGGACTCAGTGAGTGTCAAAATATGTTTTTGTAACCCTAGATTTTTTAGAAATAAAAATTCCGAACTTTAAATTTGAATTTTTCATGTGTTTGGAAATGTTTTCTTAAATTACTTCATCGTAAGTTTACATTATATAAAAGTTGCATTAACTTGTCCCAAATATTTGCGTCGCAACTTTATTGAATCTACACATAACACACGTGTTTCATTGGAGTACTATTTACAAAATACAATATTGATTAAAACTTTTTAATAAATTGAGCAAAAATGTTTGTACATGTAGAATTGTAATATCCGACGCCGTATTGGGGCATCTTTCCCATTTTTGCATTTGAAAGTTTTTTGCAAACGAGCAGGCGCATTATTCAAGAATAAGTGTCAGCTGTTTCGCCCTAAAACTTTTTGACATGTGTATCACTAAAAAGTACACACATATATCACGCCCTCAGACTTGCAGACTTTGTGGCAATGGCAGGCGTCCAAAACCCGAATGAATAAATTCCTGGCACAGAAAAAATTGACTCATATCTACATGCTTTTACAATAATTTACAAGATCAACTGCAGATCGATAAAATGCAATTGCATTTGTGATTTGATTCCAAAACACTTTGAATTTTTTGAGGTAAAACTGCATTGCAATTTTTATTGTCAACACATTCCCTTTTATGAATATTGGGTTTTACAGCATTCAACCAAAACGTGTGTTGTAATTAATAAATGGATAACATTAAATAAAAACATTATTTAGTTATAGAAAATTTCAATGTACATTATTAAGGTAAAATGATTTATTTTTACCAAAAACCCGTCAAACCGTAATATTTTAATCTATTTGTAACGCAGTAAAGGCCTTTAAAACAACCCAACGACTATCTCCATGCATCCCAGGACATATATAATTACATTAAATTGCTGCGTTCAAAACCATTTAGAATGCTGCACGTCTGAAATGAAATCGTGTCGGAAAATTGGTTAAAATAAGCTCACCTGTAGGTAATAAATGCAAAAGCCAACCCCACCAGACTGATGGAGCTGCCGAGCACCACCCCCAGTGCGACGAGGCCACCTTCTGAGTCCCACGTCGTGCCTAATTGTCCATTTGAGTTGTTGCCCATTGGTATCAGGCCACGAATATGGCCTGTGTACAATGTTTCCATCTGAAATTACATGATACAAAACAAATTCATTTAATTAGTCTTGACTCGGAGTACATAACAACACATAGCAGCGTACAGTGCGTGGCAGATATTTATTGCGGTGTTATTAAATTTGAACTTTTGCACACAGCCAACGAATGGGGCCAACTAATTTCAAGGATAATTACGGCGATAAATTTGTCTTCAACTCGGTTCGGTTCGTAAATTTACTAAATGACCTACATGGTTGTGAAAATGTTTTTGTTTTTGTGTGTGTGTGTGTTTGAGTTTAGGGTACGTGCTGCAGACTGCAGTTACTCGACCAATCGACAAACATTAATGCGGAAGAAAAGATAAATCGACAGTGTATTGCCTTTAGGGAATTATTTAAACAAAGCGTATGCGATTTTACGGGATTTCCCAATGCAGTGTTATCATACTGCAGTACATGTGACTTCAATTAATGACAATGGGATGCGTTTATTTTTAAATTCGGTCAACTGAAAACCATTAACGACAATTGAGGGTTCCTAACTATTAATTAATAATGGTGTTTTAATAAAATAAATAAATGAAATCTTTCAAACGGAGTTTCAGTAAATTATTAAGCATGTTTTGAACGCTTGAAGACAATCGGATGAGTAAATATATTTATTTAATATTTCCAAACATGTTTATATACCGACACATTGAGCACGTCCTTTTTTAGTGTTTACAGTTTGAACATTCAATCAATAATACCCCTGCATTTAAATTTTGCTCGTTTGTGTGAGACGAGCGACAACAAAAATCTTCTAAGCATGTAAAAAATAAATGAATATAACTGAATATTTACTTAATGTATCAATATTTGCTCATCCTCATTCTCAGTACTAATCAGAATTTCTGGGACATTTCTGACATCCCTGAAGTCTTCTTCTTTTTTTAATTTCGATCAGTGCCAAAAAACTACATGTTAGGGAGAGCCCTGCAACAATTTATGTACGATTGTAATAAAGAAACTCGTATAAATAATATTACTGCTTCGCAAGGACTTTAAATTTAAATATTATTATGATTTATGACACGAGTAAAACATTATTTGTAATTTCATAATGCGTCTAAACAAATAAATTTTTAATAAAAATAAAATCTTTAACTTTAAATATTTTTGAATTAAATTTTTTTTTGAGACAAGATGGCGTTTCGTGCAAAATGGCGTTACGTGCGGATAGTTGCACGTAACGCCATTTTGTTTAGAATGATTATTAACATTTCTAAAATTGCTAAAATTATTTCAAGCTTTTGTGTACAAATTGTAGATTTAATTAAAATACTGGTTTTTGGGTAGTGATAGATGTTCTACGTGACCCTAAAAAACAAAGAGAGAAACAGCTTTTTTTCAAAATGTCGCCTTTAAATAAATTCAAATATTGGTATGTCATCAATAAAGTTGGGCGGGACTATAGATTCATCATAACAAACTTTTTTCTAGACTACTTTTTCATGAGCCAGGTGTGTTAAAACGTGTTCCTACATCATTAACTTTATTCGAAAAAATTTGCGAACGGAAGAATTCATTACTCGGACATGTTGTGTCGCAATACATGAAAAACCCAAATGTCACAATTTACGTTATACGATATTCCACTTATAATTAGATTACACTATTACAGGGAAGTGAAGGAAGGCATCATGTCGGGCTGTCAAGAATCAGGATACGCAACGTTAGTAACAATATGCTATATGAATTTCGTGTTATTCGATGACATGTTTGATGTGCATAATGGGAAAACGTAATTATAATTATACCAACACATCAGTCACAGAACAGTTATTACAATATACTCGAGCTCCACTCATTGTAATAATTCTTAGGCAACCCCTACAATTAAGTCGCCATGTGGTATAAAATGGGTCATGGTAACGTCTACCACTTATCCTATTGACGGTGGACGAACTTGGTCGAAAGCTTTCACAAAACTTTTAATACTCCACGCCAAAATGAATGGCCAAAAGAAAATCAAAAGATAGCACTTCATATTTACTCTCCGGTTATGTGTATAAATACTTTGGCAAACTATGTTGCTCCCTTTTCTTTATTATACAAGTCAGATTGAATAGAGGAATCACTTAGGGGTGCTTAAAGCATTCACCAATCGATTATATATATAAATGTATTAAGTTGGGCAACTAGGCCACTGCATACACTTGCCGGAATGCGATTGAATTGAAAGCGTTTCGCTGTATGGTATTGTGTGGGAGCTGAATTATACATTATTATGTGCACGTATAGTTCGTGCTCGTATATGTTTGCACATAATCTGTGCATACATGTAATGAAAAGGCGGTTATACAAAAATTTCACTGTGGCGCGCAGCTGTTGCGCTTCCAAACTGTACATTGTGAGTTGTGCTTTTGAGGGATTTAGGACTGTGATGACATTTATTACATCACAGGCTGGGCACCAAATGTGCACACACATTTCTGTGGTGAAACTTTAAAGATTATGCGCATAAATTAATTCGTCAACACATCAATACTGTCGGGGGGCTGTTGGGTGCTTCATTTGAATACTCAAGAGTATTAATGAATTTTCTCTGTCAATTGCTTGAACGCGCAGATTATGTGTTGCCGCACTCAAAAGCCTCCTTCAGTAATAATATAAATTCATTGAGAAAATGCTTGCAATTCAACGTATTGGTCGTGTAGATGTATATTTTGAACACATCGCATGTAAGTCTTGAACTCAATTCCAAATAATACGCTTAAACATTACATATTCTTACATATACAATTCGTAAGTGAATCTATTCAAATTGGCAATGCTATATACTAATTGACTCCCACAATGTTTGGGAGCGAAACCTCATCAAAGATTAACTTCCCGTGTCAAAGTGGTTATTTATGTAAAGTAAATGCAAAAGCTAAGTTGATATATTGTGGGGTATCATGAAATCATTGTACATACATAGCTTAAGCGTGCGTCATATGTTTGTACGATTTTGAGTTTTTGACTTGCGTGACGCCAACAAATATATGCTCAATATTCGTCAGAGGGTGTGCATAAATTTTCACTCATATCGTGCTTTTCTTGATTAAGGATATTTTGGGGGTGATACAGGAACTGAATGGGTAATGCATTATCATTAATGCTACGATATACTTGGCGTTGTATGCTGTTTTTCGCAAAGTATTTTGCGTTTATTGTAATTGGGTGGTATCATGAATACCAAGTGAATTCACAGTCAATTCGTTTCAACAATATTATTCATTCAAAAAGTGTGTATATTTAATATTATTAATAACTAAAATGTATTCAAGGAAAAACTGAGAGAACGAATTCATGTAAAATCCACATTTAAGTGCCGACATGAGAACTAAAATAATTCCTGAAGATATGCAATTTATTTTGTTTTTCATGATTTTGACACTTTTCCGGCTAAATTTTCCGCGTTTTCTTCAGACACATTGAATGGGGGTCATGAAGAAGACCCAGCATAATTCTTCTACCAAATCGAGCACTCCGCTCTCCATACTTTAAAGCCCTAGCCCTCAACCATATTATGGTCATATCGATTATTCTATAGTTGGGATCGCTAGAACATGTTGTCACCAACCATATTATGGTGTCTCCAACCATGCTATGATCTCTACAACCATATTAAATATTAATAGAATAATATGGTCACCGCAACCATATATATTATACTAAAGAAGTCATGAAAAAAATTGTCAAAAAATACAAAAATATATTTTCTGGATAATCAAATTAACTAAATATACTTTACAATCTATTCTGATACCTATCAAATATACACAACGTATTTCATAAAAATCGGTCTAGCCGTTTCGGAGAAGGGCGACCATAAACCCCGTGACACGAGATTTAAGTACTCGTATATATAATGATGAAAAGATATTAAAGTGTGCACATATTCAGGTTGTTATACTGATTTTAATTTCCAAATAAATTTAAATATTTTTAAATTGCATTTCCTTTTAAGTGGAAATGTGTCTTATGTCTATTTTCATAGATATGGAAATTCGTATCAAATTCGGTGAATGAATATCACTTTATATAAATGTTTCCAGATAATCTTCATCCTTGATATTTCCACATTAAAGTGTTATATAAATATATTGTTATAGGTGGGCTGAATTTTTCTCAGTATATCTACAATATTAGGCGTTTCTGGAAACTAAACTGTTAGCACGAACAACCGCATTGCGACCCATCCAAAAGTATATTACAAATAATTTTGGTTTAAGTAAATGTGAGAATATTAAATGCTTGAAAATATGCTGGGTTTCTTAACTAATGACCTCATCTTTAATATAAACGAGATGGTGACGTTAAGCATGTAATCGCATTTAAACCATTTAGTGCATGGGGTTGAGAACTTGATAACTACGTGCTTACATTATATTGTCTTAACTCGTCAGCACAATTTCATTTTCTGTAACTTAACATTAGAGAAAATGGAAAACGGATAACTCTGCTATTTTTGACATCATTTTATTAAGTTTCAGATGCATGTTGTTGACAGATATGTGTGTTTAAATTTGCAATAATCTACTTCAAAATATTATGGTCATCCAAATTCGAACATTGTAAAAAAAAATTGATGCTTTTATAGGAAATCTGTTTAAAAAATATATTTGAAATTAACAATTTTCCACAATCGGATTTATGACTTAAATTTAATTACAACAACTAAACATGTACGCGTATGTACATCCAGAGCCAGTAGGAAAGGGCTTGATTACTGCAGATAATGAAACCGGAAGAAAAAGCAATTTCCACTAGCGATACCAAATGTTTAATCAAAATTCACTGAAATATTTTGTTTGCTTATGCGTGTATGTTTGCAATGCATCTATTTTGTAGCCATACATTTTACAATACACATATTTGGTGACTGGAAGTGGAAAAAAGTTGCAAATTGCAACTGCACCCGGTCATACATCAGCGTTTTAGGGGTATGTTCAATATTGTTTATGCAAATTGCTGTAATAAATCTGTCGGTGCACACAACCATATAGAGAAAACGCGATTTTTATCATCAAAATGGACGCTCCAAAAT
The DNA here is from genome assembly GCA_963854165.1 of Sylvicola cinctus. Classification (NCBI taxonomy): domain Eukaryota; kingdom Metazoa; phylum Arthropoda; class Insecta; order Diptera; family Anisopodidae; genus Sylvicola; species Sylvicola cinctus. The sequence goes on along the minus strand of OY974083.1, from coordinate 26,505,663 downwards.
ACAAATATCTAGACTAGCATAAATGTATCATGAGAATTCGCTGAACCTAATTGCATTTTCATTCAAATTGAAATTGATTCAATACGAGCAATATCAAATTACTCATACGTAATATTTGAATAAAATTCTTATACAAAACAGTTTGTTTAATCAAAACGAAAATAAAATATAACGATTATTAAGGGGAAGAACTCTTCAAATCAAACAGAAATTTATTTTCTCTTAAATAATCTAATCGATGACAATTAGAATTTATAATTTTGTAATCAATTTTGCCTTAATCAAAGAAAACAAAATGGCATAATCATAAAACGCAAGTCCGTCCATTTAATTCTCTTAAATCTCTGGTAACTATTAACTATAAAATATACTGAAGTAAACAAGAAGTGAATGTAGAGGTGAAAAGTTTTGCAACGGCACCATTCACAAACGAAGTGATAATTAAATACAGTGTCACTGCATTTATATTTTCTACCTTTACTGTGTGCCCAGTGCCAACGTTGAAAAATATAAAACAACGTTGGAAAATCGCAGGGAAAACGACAAAAAAAATTTGTTAAAAATCTATTAATATTTCTGACAACATTTTTGAAATATCAATTTAAGTTTTAAAAAAGGAACGCTCTTTTCTGTGTATTTAACACCTTTCGATAATTTTTCACTGTATATTCTAAATTTTTTTTAGATCAAGGTGTTTAGAAATGGATTTTTCCATCACCACAATATTAGTTTTATGAAATACTGAAAAAGTTAAACGTAAAAAAATAAACTTACAAACCCTGAAATATGAATAATTTAAATTGCAGATGTGAAAACGGAATTTAATTAAAACGTATTGCAAGGCACTTCACAAAATGATTGAACTTGAAATGAATGAATGTTTTATTAAAGGACAAATAGTTTACAAAACTGTTGATGTAAACCCGTAGTTGCTTAATTACGTTCTGATTCATTTCCATTTTGCTTAAGTCTTTATATACTTTGCTTTTACATTTTCTTTATAAATTTCCTTACTAAAAATGTTTTAACTCTCAGAGTGATTGAATAAAATGTTTTATTTAAAAAGCATTTAAATTTGTTATTGTTTGAATGCGGCATCACATAAAATTCAAAATGCCACATTCTAATGAATTACTTTATGAATGTTTTATCCAGCAAAATCAAGATCATATCTGCAAGGTAATCATTCCATAGCAACTTCAAAGAGTCAAATGAATTTCCCACATCTTACTGTACATTTATGAAATGTGTTTTAAAGCGCTGCGGATAATCCCAAAGGATATGAAATAATTGTATTTTCTCCGTCAGATGATGATTTTGTAGAAAAATACCACCCTTCGTAATACCTTGAAATTGAATGAGAAAACCAAGATTTAATTTGCCATTTTGTTTTATAATCTGCTTTTTCTTTATACAGTTGCCACTGGCAACTATTTTAATTACAATTATACTTTCAATTTAAATTTTGCAGATTTCATCGAGATTAGAAATATTATCCTTCTTTTTGTAAGAAATTCAAACAGTTGATGAATTGGCAATTTAAAATGAATTGTTGAAATAAATCATGATTTTTTAGTTAACTTTACACAACGTTATCATCGTCCAGTGATATAATTCACGTACTTCTGAATATCCGTTTGGATGTTTAAATGTCCGGAAGATTTCTCAGAATCTACTGGACGAAATTACATGAAATTTTGACACCGTCAATAAAATAAATAATTAATTTTTTATTTATTTCCAGGTCACATCTCTTAAGGTCAAGTTGATACAAAAAAATTATTTTCGACAAACAAAAATGTATGGGTGCTCTAAAACGGCTAATGATTTTGATCATTTTTAAATAATTTATACGTAAAGGCTTTCTAAGCGAAACTTAATTTAAGGCAATTCACACCTCGTCTTCCTGCGTTGTAGTTTTTCATTACAAAAATATAAAAATTTATTCAGAAATTAATTTAGGCATAAGATTTCTAAGCTGAAATATAATTTTTTTTTAAATTCCGTTGCCGTAACTTTCAGGGTATTTGTGCGACTGATTATTTCGCAATATTTTTGGTTGTAGCGATAAAAAAGTATAATTTACACATTGTACAACTATAAAGAGAAAAGTAAAATGCAATTTAATTGTTGTTTAATTTGAAAATTGCACTTTTAATATAATTTTTAATTTTTGCATATTTCTACTGTGTCCTTTATTTAAAGGAACTGTTTTCAGATTCAATTTAAACTTTACAGCGAATTGCCACAATACTGCTGTGCATAGTTGAAATGCAATGGACGTGTTTGGCATTGTCAACATTTAAAAACGTATAACTCAGTTGCAGTACGCCGGATAGCACTCCTAACTTGAAACTAGACAGTAGGTGTGTATGCATAAGGTAATACAATCTGAACGTGACTTCCTGTGTGTTGGGAATTTATAAAATAAAAAGAATGGCCAATGTAATTCTTCTTCAGTCTTATATCCAAGCTTCTAAGTAAATAGATCGTGATGAAAGTTTAATTTTTGCAAAAGCTTTTACTAAAGTGCTTTTACAGTAACTATATATAAGACGTGCAACAGCGATAAAAGAAAAGATGTATTTCTTGTTTGAATTATAATCTGAGAGCACTCCACAAGGAATTCGGATAATAATGTAACCCGTCGGAAGAGTTTAAATTTAAAAGGCAAATGTTTAAAATTGTTATTCCTGAAATTATGAAGGTTCTAAGTTGCTGATTGGAGTTGTACTAAATTTATTTAAGGTTTGTATAAACACACATTATTGCTGATACAAAATTGCCATCTCGCATGTGTCAGTTGAATGAACGTACAACATTAAAGAAACATTTGCCTGAATCGAATAATAGTCGTAAGCCATATAACATCATATTTAAAAGCAAATCCCAACAGATTATGCTCAAGAAGGTTGTTCTATATAATGCCGTGGATTATGGAGGGATATTACTGTAGGTCCACATATGCATAATGTTTTTGAATAAAATATTTTGCTATTGTGTAGAAGCCCGTTGAATAATCTACGCATAAACTGTTACTTATTTGGCAGGGAAATTGACAGAGATTTTTTACGTGTGCACACAATCCACATGATATTTGTCTCTGTATTAAGATTTAAGGATATTCTCCAGGAAGATGCGGGTGCTGCCACATGAAAGGGCTTTCGGTGTGTAGCTATACCTTGCATGTCTATGCGAGTGTGTTAGTGACACTTCTTTAAATGTGAATTCAAGGTTGCAGCATCAGTGAAATAAATGTGAAAGGGAAAAAGGTCAGCGTTTATGTGAAAAGCGGATTTACTCAAACCGGCAGCACATTTAGGGTTGGATTTTGTGGGTTGGTATGTGTGGAAATTGTTGCCAGGATCAATGTAATCATTAGGACACTATAGTATTTTTGGGGTGTATATGTTAAGTCGACAAGTATTCTGACAATAAATATTGTACTCGCAGGGTAAAAGCTTCTTATGCGCAATATTTACAATGGCGTATGCTGATCCCTTTTTTTTAGGACGGGATTGTTGGCATTAATCGAAACCGTACTGTAAGTGTACATTAATTGCGAGTAAATGAAATTGTGTTAAAGTTTTAAAGGGATTTTCACGCACTAGATTAGTGTGAAGCTGTCTTGATATCTTGTCAATTAGACAATTACAAATTTTATTTATATGGCCATGCTACAAGCGTGAACTATCAAGTAAATTTAAAAATCAAATTACTTGAAAGTAATTTGCACAATTACATACAACTCCAATAAAATGAAAAACCAGTTGCAAAACTTTACTCATAACAGCTGCTCTCAAATTGTCTATGGAGATTGCTTTAATTATGTGGACGACTACAATTGTTTATACACTGCTGCAGACAAGAGAGAGCGCATGAAAGTTTCACTCTGATATAATTTTGCTGGAAATACACACACATAGTACATAAACAAAACTTTGAGAAGCGCCACAACTCACAAGCACAAGACGTCTAACATGCACATCTTTATTGTCACATTAAAAGCGCTTGATTGAGTTTGGGAAACAATTTCCCATCAGCCATAATATTGTTCTATAGCATTTGCCTACAAGGCACCAGATGCCTGATCGTTTTCTTAATTGGGTGGAAGACAACAATTAATATCTAATGAATCATTCAAGTCGACGCGCATCTTGACGGTGTAAGCACTAAGTAAGCAGTCACTTGCCATTAATTGGTATTTAATTTATTTATAGTCCAATAAATTTGCTATTAATGAACTGCGTCTTCTATACGTTTTGTGAATTATTAGTCATTTTTATCCCATTCATCATTTTGGTGCAAAAAAAAAAATTCATCCGTTCCTTACATCAATATGCTTTAAACAATTGTTAAACATGTCGTGGAAATCGTCTGCCTCGTTATCACACAATCGATTGGATATGACAGTCACGTTCTTTTACAGATTTGAAATTAGCTCAATGCATATATACGTAGTTGGGCAAATACATTTATGGGGATTACGTGTTTCAAAAGACAAAAATAATCGATGGAAATAATTGGATTCTGATTTTGAGAAATTGTGTAAGGATTTTGAAGTGCTGCGATTTGCGATGTAAGAATTGTGGTCACACTCCGTGGACTTTCCCTTGACATTTCGACGTTTTCATCTTAAAATGTTCTCCCTACAAAAGAAGTTTAAAAAAAAAATGAGTCCAAATTACATTTTATTGGGAGAAAAAAGAAGTCAAAATCAAAATCACTATAATTCAAATCAAACTCAACCCTTAATTATGTTTATAATTATTTTGAAAATGTTTAATTTTAAGCTTATTTTTAGGTTCTTGCATGCGTGAGAATTGAAATGTTGTTCTTTGTTTAATAAATAATACAAAATATTTTGAAATCAAATTCTAAAAAATTACAAACCGAAACAAAAGCAGTAGCTAGCCTTAATTAAAGACACTTTCCCCCCACTGTCAGATGGCATGTTAAATGATTGCATGATACGTGAGCCGTTATAATTACTAAACGGGTATATGCCCCCGTATATGAATTAAGCGACACACTGTGGCATAATAAAAGCAAAAATTATATTTAGGGGTAAGTGTCTGCAGTATGAATTTTAGTGTCGTTCTATTTTGAATAAGCTGCCACCACCAACATTTTGTTATGAGCAGAATTCAACAACAAATACAATTACTTGTAAGTATATTGTGTTTGCCACATTTTGTAAGCAGACTTGAGACATGCGTGCTAAATATTTAAATGCGAGATCCATATAAGGAACTGTTAACTGTTTACATATTAGGGAGGTAATGTGACGTGACAAAAGCTTTCACGATGCGGTTAAATTAGACATACGCTTGTACGTAGCATGCTTCATATTACGAAATTAACCAAATATTCGTACATGCGGACTAATGTTCCCTTATTATGCTAAAACGATTTTAAGTACGATACAACAACAACACTGCAATGGAATGGGAATACGCTTCATAATTGCTTATAATTGGATTGGGTGGGAAATGAATTTGTTTGCTTAATGTATTGGATTAAACCGTATGTAGAAGCTTTCGAATGTTAGCATGATTAATACAGTTAATTTTTTGTAAACATGCAACACGCTGGTGCACACTGAGTTCTAATTGTCATGATCACAATTAAGTTTTGTGGATTTTTTGCACTATACAAAAAAAATGAGGCAACTGGACTCAAATTCATATGGAAGTTAAGTGTAATTGTACGAGGGGACATTCTAATAGATAAATCTTAATATAATATGAAAAATGTATTTGGTAATAAGACTGCATATTTTATTAAATGAAATACTGTATTGTATTTTTAAAGACGATGACAGTAAACGGTTTGAATTTTCATTTCATTATATTTTTCAATTAATTTAGAATTAAGGAATATCATAATAATATTTGTGAAGAATAATTTTCTTAATAGGATCTTTCATGCCCCAATGTTTTAAATCAAACAAAAATAATTATAAAACAATTTAGATTGCAAATCTACAAATGCCTGTCTGTGTCCGGAATGACATTGCTGCTCATGAGTTTTTTCATGCACTTGGTAGAGTGCTTTATTATTATGTTTACATTTTGTGGAGTAACATCAGTTCGTGGTACGAGCATAATTCGAACTATAGGTGCAATCACTCTATGGTTACTGACTTTAGTACTAAATGAATGATTACAAACAACCAAGTAATGCATTACGATGCGGGAGCTTTCTTAAAGAGTAGAAAATCAATTATTGAGCTTCTACATAGTTCGCATTTTAATTCCGCGAGTATTTTGCAGTTAAAAAAAAGGCATCCAATTAGGTCAGCTCAAAGTTGTGAGTTCGATTGATTTTACAAACGTTTGAGTACCTGAGATTTTACATTGCGTATATTAAATGAATCGCCGAATGGAAATGATAAAGGAAAAGGTTCAACAAATAATTGAATGGTTTCAGAAGATTTTTTAAAAGCACTTAATATGTTGATGTTCACAAAATGTGCAAAATTATTGTAAATTAAAGTTAAATTGTTTCTGAACAAACTTGAAAATTGTACTCTTCATGTATGCAGGCACTTAGGCACATTCAGTACGTCATGTTCTTTTCTTTATTCTCTTTGTAATATGGATCTTTAACTGAACACCACACACTTTAAGATTACCTAAATTTCAAGAAAGGCGCACGCAACGGGAATGTGAACAAACTTTATTTTCCTATAAATGTAGAATGAGTACATCAATAATTTAATTACAATACTACGCATTGAAACCTCACGTGATACTAATGGATGTGTGAAATTAATGAGTTCTCAACATGTACTTCGGTGGGTAAATGTAACTTGCTAATTGTTTAATTTAAAACAAATTATCTGTAACAATGCTTTATTAAATCCATAAATTGATTATTTTATTTATGCATACACGTCTCCTCTTTCGCTCTTCAACGCAAATGCTTCACATAAATTTAAATTTAAAACAGTGCATGTCCTTGAAGTGAATGCAAATGCAAAACCGTTGCATGTTTTTCTTTATCCGTTGTTATTAAAGCAATACAACTTGCTATGAGGATAGCAACAGTCAGTCATGCGAATGCCGACACAAAAACACTATGTGCAATGTGCAATGTGCATACATAAAATTGATTACGTCCCCTTGTTCTAGTTTTGCTTCCCATTAAAACATAATTTTGTGGCAAGAGCGTTTTTAAACAAAGAAGGAAATAATTGTTACTGAAGTTGTTGTATGCTTTAGCCCACTTCTATTCATATATAGACATACAAGGAATTGATTTTTATTTATTTATTCTACACGCACACCCATACAGTTGTGAAAAAGGATATACTACCCACTTGATGATTATAATTGCATGAGCTGAAACCAAAAGAAAAAATGGTTCGTATGTTGAGACAGCTACATCGAGTTTTTGGCTGAGCTGATGTAACCACATCCCCAAAATGTAAATAAAGGATACAAATTTCAATAGTATCCGCTGCAACATTTTAAAACAGACGAATTATTTAAAATTACACAGGCGTGTATGTCAAGTGAAATCAACGTTGGAACTGCGCTTAATTAAAAAGTTGGTTTTCGTCAAAAAGTAATAATAAAAGCCACAGTTCATGCATTTTCGATTTAATTGACTTTTTGCTGATTTTCAAAAAGCTCCCCCATTATGTATTTTCAGTGTAATTAAAAATTCTACAAAATAATAACACAATTATTAAATAAAATCGAATTTTATTACCTTTTTTAATTTCAATAAACTGGACTACCCACAAAAACTTCAAACCATCACTACGCCAAGTTTTTTTGTACACCGAAATTTTATTTATATATTATTAATTTTTTTAAAACAATTCCACGCTAACTTTTAATTTCTTTTTTAATTTTGAACACACAATGCACATATCCAATTTGTAAATTCACTCGAGTAACTTTACATGCACCACAAACTCAACGGAGACTGTTACGTAAGAACTCGACCCACTCATTGAACCGACGAATAATAACTGTGGAATTAAAACAGACATTTATGCTAGCCTGCAGAATGTTTGATTTGCGCATGTTCTTGGAATGTTCCTGGAAGGTTTCTCCACTTTCCCCACGTTGTGCCTTTAATTGTGTGCTCAAGGGCAAACAAAAGTTTGCTAGTCCTTTTCTTCCCTATCGTTGTAATTCACACTGCTCAATGCTCATTTCGCTGTTACAGTGCTCAGTGCTCAGCCCCCTAAAATTGTATGTGTATATGCAAATAAACTCATTGCGTGTGCAAATGCTCAGTGAGGCTTCGCTGCTTTGAAGTTTCAATTTTATGATTTTTTTCGTCAATATAAATCAAATGAAAAAACAACAGAACAGGATTGCCCATGTAATGAAGAAAGTTTCGCATTTTATCATTCTAATATTGCAGTTGGGCATATACAAATAAACTTTGACAGTTACAGTTTACGGAATTATCAATGTTATTGGGACTAACAGTAAAATTTGCCTTTGGATTTGTAAAAACACATTTTGGAATGTCAATATGTCAATATATTTCATTTAACTGCTGAAAATAGATTAATACAATAATACGTGTTATGATTAAAGATTAAGTGGCATTCTATTGAGAACTCATTTCAATTTAATTGTTTTATTTTTAAATTGTGATGAAATGAACGAAAAATTAAATAACTACTTCTGCAAAGTAATGAATCGCCTTCCCTGCAATGTGATTTCAAACTGTGCACACATTTTTTTGTGTTTTTTTAAGCTCATAACTGATGACACACGTAATAAAACGGAATCACATGCGGATAGTTTTTTTGTATATGAACACAAAATGCTTGCTACAACAATATAAATAAGGTTAAAGTTTTGAAAAATTTACAACAGCTTATAGTTACCATTGACACAAACTTCATCCCCAACTGCAGCACACACCCTTTGGGACAGTGATGCAAGGGTTCCGCATCAACAGTAAAAGTTAGAAAATACAAATAAGCACTAAAATAAATAATGCGACACCATTTGGGAGTTCAGCTACATAAATAGGAAAACTTAAAGCTTGTTACGGAGTGGAGTACACAAAAATAAAAGTGTTGTTTACAGTATAAATAACTGCACGCAAGAGATGCGGTGTTTAACCGAGTTCAGATACAACAATAGCTTCGCATCACATTGCATCGCATGAGGACAACTGAACTGCAGCAACAAACTTTTCACACATGTTTATTTTTTTGATGCGCAATGAAATAGTGGTAACTGTGAAATCTTTCGAATCGTAAATCCAAATTTAAAGTTTTAAAACATATCCACCGATGGGGACGATTTTATTAAAGTTAAAACATGTCAAAATGTGTTTCATTTAGTTTACTTTGATATTTTACATGCAAAATAAACCTTGCTTTCTGATACTGTTTACTTATTCGGTTGATTAATTATTCCATTCGCAGCAAGTGTCGCTGAAAAATAAATAATATTTTTGTGGAAGAATTAACCTTGCATTTTTCTTACCCTTATTTATTTAATTACAATGCATTTTATTTTATTTCTCTTTCACTTTTCTAAAAATGTTTTTAAATTTTTAATTATTTTCTACGAACATTTTATCCGCATAGGAAATTACTTCAAAGCAACGACGACGAATGATGTCTTTGCTTTACAGTGAAACCGATTCTTTTCCGATTCAATTTCCAATAAGGTATACATATTATAAGGATTGTGATAAAATACTCGTCGACTACATTTTTCAATCTATAGTGTTCAATAAAAATTAATGGACAACAATAGTTCCACAAGAACAATTTCTAATATAGTCCATCCCAATATGATATTGGTGTATTTCAGCACAAAAGAACTGCAGCACAAAGAAAAAATGATGTCAATAAATCAATCAATTTTCTCCGTTCCCTTTGTAACACATATTATGATGTATTGTATGTGTGTGTGTGTGTGTGTGTGTGTGTGTACGTTCGCATATGTGCTGCGGGTAGAATGGCCGACTAATTCATGTTCCTTTGAGTTGAACTTCGAACCACAGGAAATTACAACCAACTGAGAAATGAGTCCGCTTTTGTGCCGCATATATAGTTTATTTATTGCCGGAAGTGGAACAACGGAAAGTAATTTGCGATGGAATCTATACACTCGTATAACTGAACCAATGGAAACTTGGTTTTTATGCTGCAAACATTTTTATTTTTTTAATGATGTGTTCTCTATTGCAACACATGGGAGGACTAAGGAGAATTGTAAAATTGAGTTTTTGTTTTTTGAGCTTTTAATGAGTCTTTTGATTTGAAATTAAAACACGATTTAATATGGGTAGAAGTATAAGTCTGAAACCACTTTGTTAAAAAACTACGATTAGAATTAAACATTAAGAGTAAATTAATTAATTTTTAATGTTAAGATTAACAATTATTACATACGATTTTAACAAAATAATACACCTAATAACTATAATTTATTCGTGATTTTTTTTTTTAATCTTGACTTAACTGTCTTTTCGTCAAAATAGCCACCTTTCGCGTTAATGACTGCTTCCACAAATCTGGGCATTGTCATAACCAACTTTGTTGGTGCTTCTAGTGTAATGAATGCACAGGTTCCCATAAATTTAAAAAACAGTGATGCTAGGGATGTGGTTGGCGTCTGGCGAACACTTCTGTCCAGCTCATTCCACAAAAACTCGATAGGATTCAAATCAGGTGACTGTGGCGGCCATATCATTATTTTTATTGTTCTTTCTGCTTCCATCTATAAGCTTAAATGCGCCAGGATTAACGTTTTCCAGGATGTTCTTACAGCCTTCATTTCTCAATATTCCATGAATTGTAATTATATCTACTGTTCCATCCAAGGAGAATCCACCCAAACTAGCACGGAACCACCACCAAGCTTTATTCTCCTATTTCGCTTATTAGTGACTACTATTTTTTAATTTTCCGATTTGGAGGTTTTTCTAGGACGTCCGCTTCTCAATCTGCTTCGATAACTTCCGGTAGTGTCCACTCAAACAATAGTGAATTGAACTCCGGACTTAGTAGTGTTCAATTCTTGAGCGATTTTTCTTTTAGAATGTCCTCGATTATGAAGCAGGACTATCTGGCATCTTATTTCGGGCGAAAATTCACAACCTATTTACAACATATTTTTACTTTCACGAATTAGATCTGAACAACTTTACTTACTGACTTTGAATGAAAGGTTTCAGAATTATATTCATTTTATAAATGTTTTTTACTTCTTAGTAGTAGCCCGACAACCCCAAACTTGTAAACTAATTCCAAAATTTGAAAAATTCCAAGGATAAATAAAATTTAATTACTAAAATGGGTTTAACGGAATGTGTGTGTGAAACATGTTACCCTCGTATGGGCGCCGCGACTAGCAAGGCATTTGTCCTTAAAAATTTAACTTTTTGTAGACCTAGACAGATATTGACCGGGAATAATCTTCTATTAATTTTCAGACTGTTAATTTAGCTTCATAAATTCATAATAAGTACAACTCGGGCACAAATTCTTTAAATTTTTAGAAAACACAAAGTTGGTAATTTAAATTTTTATTAATTAATTCAATGATTAGGATGCACACAATTTTATTTGTTAGTTGATCACATGAGAAGCCAATAAACGATTACATAAACGCAACATTGTTCTGAAGCTAACAAGTCCCGCTTGGTTTATTACAAATTGTGTGTTTAATATATCCTCGAAGGACCCATCACCCCTTCAGAGGAAAAAACCACTACGCAATACGCAATATGGTTGCTATAAAGAAGGTATTTCCAAAGTCATTTGCGTAGATGCTATTTGTGATTTTAAGAAAATCTTCGCTAATTCACTAATGTGTATGAATAATGCGTAGCTTCTTGTTTGCTTTTCACAACTTAATTGATAATTCAAAATTTTCAAACACATATTTATAAAAATTTCAATAAAAAGCCCCATCAAAATGTATAAGAAAGATGAGTGTAACCCTCAATAAAGAATTTTTCAAAAAGAAAAAAAAAATCCTCAAACATCCGACCAACCCTTAACAAAAAAAACGAAAAAAAAACTCAAGCTCCGCCATAAATAATAATGAACGCGCTTGTAACCTACCAAAAGTCACATGTGTACCATTTCATAACGTCAACGTCCTCAAAGGAAAATGTTTTGAATGATAAAGCTCTTTCTTGTTGTGTGTGCGTTCGATATAGCCACATATTCTGTACATGGTGCCCCAGTGTATTTGGGGGTGTGGAATGCGGAATTTGTGTGTGTGCTTTGCTCCTCGGCAGCGCTGTGTAATTTCAAAACCGAATTTTATGTACGTGATCGAAATTAATGAGATCAAATTCATATAGCGATGTAGCTGTATGTCATTCATATAATGTGTGTGGTGGCATTTTTGTGCACAACGAAGCGGGTAATTATGATTATGAATTTAAATAAAAACGTAAAGGCTTGCGATAAAATGGGGTTGGCTTTTGGGTGGATATTTGTCAAAGTGGCAATAAACAGTGCATTGTGCAAGAAAAGATGTTAAAATGTTTTTAAAGTATTTATTTTATTGCATACTTCGTCCTGTTTTTTGTTTATACTCGTGCATTCGAAATGCTCGAAATAAAATTAAAAAAAAGCAAATGATTTTCTCAGAATTTATGGTATCAATATTATTGCACAGCTTCACTTTCCTGAAACACCCAGAGGACGAAAAACATTTTAAAAGATCAAATTTCTTTGTATTATATTTATTATCTTTGTTTGATTAGAATTCCATTTTCAAAGAAATTTTCAAGTTACGTTAAAAGGCTCAAAATAAGCCTTCCTTTTTCGGTAATCTTCGCGGTTTAATAACCAAAAATAGAATTTAAAATCGTTTTAGGTATTCACTTATTCTATATTTATCAAGGCAATATTTTGCTACTGTGCTTTAATGATGGGAAATTCAATCATTTTGGAATTATGAACTTATCCGTATTTGCGCAATAATCGTATTAATTTCGCCATTACCCTTACTCGAGTCGACTAATGTAAAGTAGTTGAACTTAATCATTGTGTGTGTAGTGTCGCAGTGTGTACGCAATATCGGCTTTCAGCAAATGTGATTTATTAAGATTGCTTGGATCATAATCCGATTTCATTCATCAACAAATTCTCGAAGCATGTGTTAAGTTTAGAATATAAACTTTAAAGTTATTTTACATGTTTGACCCTTCGTTGAGATTTGTGTAATTATTTATATTTTCAACGGTCTCAGCAAAATATTTTTAATTCTTTAATTTTGTTTGAAACACTGTCTTAAAGCATTGGAGAAAGCTGTTCTTTAAACAATGGAGATTTTAAACGAACATTTTTTTGATGAATTTGTTTCTACTCAGCATTTTTCCTACAACAAAGTATACTTCAATCTGAGAATTCAAATATATTTTAAAGGCAATAAGTAAGACTGTAACTTTAATTTAGCAACGAATTTATTTAATTATGAACTGACAATGCGCTATCATAATTTTAATTACATATAAATAAAATATTTATTTTAGCATTAAATTTTAAAGTACTGCTTTCATGTTAAAATTTGTGACACGATTACATACATTATCGATTATCACGATTATATATCAAAACTTACATAATCGCTCTTTGACTGTAAAAACTGTTAAAAATAACAATTATTAATTAAACGGTATTATCGGCACTGATATCTCCGTCTCCTTACTGAATGCTTAAAGTAATTTTCTCAATTTAATGAGTTTCGATTTCTTTGATCAGTATCGTGCAGTGAATCTCAATCAATTCATCAGCTTAAGCCGAAGTTAAAAAACCTATATAGTTAAGGCTTAGTGGAAACGGATGATGAAAGTGGATTTCATTAAAGCTATTCAATAAAATTTATAAAGTGCTTGTATTGCAAAGAGTTTCCTCTACGTGAATATTGGTTAATGATTTTTAAGAACATGATGTATTGAATTTAATGCTCGAAATAATTGTTATTTCTATTTGTTTAAATTAAGTCCAACCAACTTTAATCCGAAAGCCTCTTTTTACCAACAATAAATTTAATTGGGATTGTAATTTTTTAAATAATTCGTACACCTTTAAAATGCTTTGAATTAAACGTTTTAAATGATTGGCTTGGGTTGTATTAAATAAATACACAAAATATACATTTAACTGAATCCTACATACACAAGATTAATCTGGTTTGTTCACAAATTGATAATCTCCATGAACTGAAATCACTAGACTGTAAAATTCAAATGAGCACAAGTGCGGTTCAGTTTAAATTATATTTTACACTGATTTTTATTACTGTAACAGGATACATATCAGGCAATTAAATTTTGTTGTCCTTTTTTTTAAATTACTGCAATTATTCGTAAAAGCAATTTTAAGTTGTGGTATTGATAATTGACATTTGAATTTAGGGCGTATTACATTTTAAAAGTTTCAATGTCCCTAAATACATTTTAATTGTAATTGTAGTAATTAAATATTTTGAGTCATTTTAAGGAGTTTTGAGGGACACTTCCTCTTTTCCTCTACATGTTTTCATTGAATTAGCTGTTATTCGCATTAAATGTTTTTGAAATTGTTAACTACTAAACACAACTCCACTTCTATGGTAAAAAAAAATCCTTCAGAATTGAAATACATCCTACGTATATTGGAACCGCTACAAGCTGTCAGGCACAAACCCCTCAGGAGTATACCTACCCATGGAAAAATGAGTTGGTATGCATACTCGACATCCGTACAATATACAGAGATACCTAAGCATGTTCGATATCACTACGTGTTCGTAATCAATCAGTGAGATTACAAAGTAATCTGTCATGGCATCGCCAATTGCCAATAAATGTTCAGCATTCTGCTCTGCTATTTTTCTTTACATCCTGTGGGAAGGCACTTCAATTGTTTTTCTTTTATCGATATTGAAAAATGAGACGTTATTTTGCCGATTGTATTATTCATTCCTTCACAATTTAACGTTAACGTTCGTGATCTCCAAAACATTTAAAGATTTAAAAATACGAAGAATTAAGATATAAAGATAAAATGCGAGTGTTTTGATGTTTTAATAAAGATTTTATTTTTTAATTAATTGTTAAAAACTTTTTTTTAATGAACTCACTGAAAAAACATGTTTTTCAAACCTTCAAAAATATCTTATATCTCGCTAGATGCTCCTTCTGGCGAAAAAGGGGGTGGACAAAGACAAACCTCACTTTTAGATCTCAGACAACTTACACAATATCAAAAAGTTTCTTTCAGATTATTGTAGGATTATATAAGATAAGTAAAATTGCTGAACATTTCAAGGTCAAAATTTTAAAACTCAAGGTCGTATTTTTATAATGAAAACTATGATGTTCTACATAATTGCTAATCTCAATAAAAGTACCGATTTTGGACAAAACTCAAGGTCAAAATTCAAAAATTGAAGGTCACATTTTCCATATCTCTGAAAAGCTTTATTAAAATGTAGTTAAGCAACAGTCGTATATAAATTCACACCTCGCTCTCCCTGCAATGTAGTTTTATAATTGTCAGTACATGGTAGTGCTAAAAATAAAGTTGTTATGATTATATTTATTGGTTTAAAACCAATAACAACAACTATTCTAGAAAACCTCAACTTTCGACATCAATAATTTAATGAGTTTTAGGAAAGTTGTAAAATTTAAAAACCATGAAATATTTTATTCATCTCTCCCTACCACAATGTTTTGTTTATTTATCCCAATGCTTTATCGACAGTTAAGCGCGATAATTAAAATCAATACTCTGCACTATAAAATTCGAAATTTCTGTGCACAAAATTTGTGTAACACGGCATGAGGTAATCGCGTTCACACAATGTGGGTGTTTGTGGATGTGAAAGAGCTTCCACAAAATTTACATGAAACTTTTGTAATTGAAACCCATTTGGCAAGTCGTTAAGAACTTTGAAGCCTATTTAATACCAAAATAATATATTTGCGTTTGACAGGCTCTGTTTGTTTTGGCGCTATAATTTTCTATTCACATTCATTGTTAGTATGCTTAGCACGCTTGTGAATGTGATATCGATTGGTGCATACACTTATGCGTGCTTTAGGTGTGTCGTGTCGTTCACATTTTTGGGATAGGGATGATCATTTGTCATCTTTGAATCCGTGAAATGTATGTAGATAAAATAAGGGTGTGAAAGGATATGCGACTGAAATGTGACATTTTTTTAGTAGTTGGAAAATAGTT
Organism: Sylvicola cinctus; assembly: GCA_963854165.1. Taxonomy (NCBI): domain Eukaryota; kingdom Metazoa; phylum Arthropoda; class Insecta; order Diptera; family Anisopodidae; genus Sylvicola; species Sylvicola cinctus. The sequence goes on along the minus strand of OY974083.1, from coordinate 26,489,477 downwards.
TTTTTTTTTAAAGCAGAAGAAATTTTAGATCTCAGAGACCTAAAGCTCATTTGGAATTAAATTGTTTAAATTATTATTGAAAATATTTTACACAGAAACAGTGATGATTTAGAAAATTCTAAATAAATAATTGAACGAAACACATTCCCAATCGTCATTTATTATATCAATCACTTTAAAGTCAATTTAAACACACATTGCACATCGTCTTAAAGCACCTAAAATAAATTTTCATTATTTGGAACTTTGATGACCCTCTTGTTCACCCAATGCTCAATTCCAGTCGCTGATTTATCATTGCCTTGCATTCTATACACATGACACAACATTATAGATGCGTTCCACAATGATGGTACCTTAAACTGATCCACCAAGTGCCAGTTACCGATGTCATAATAAATGCCCGTGGGGTTCTTGTCAAATTCAACGCGATTCAATGTGTGCAGCGTGTTCACCACACGAATCAACAAACGCTGCGCCTTCCTAAATTGCCCATCTTTGATGTAATAATGAGCCAATTGGTAATTTATTTGGATCACACTACCATGCTCACTGTTGAGATGATTTTCGTAAATTTTTAATGCACGCTCACAAGCTTTGATTGCCCTCCGATTGTCACCCGCTCGCCCATAAATAATGCTGAGATTGGACAATTGTTTCGCCACATCAGGATGCATTGGGCCGTGGACTCTTTCGCGAATTTTTAATGCTTTGCGCGAGTACATTTCAGCTTCATCCAGTAGGCCGGCCTTGTTTAGTATGGCTGCCAAATTGTTGAGGGACGCCATCACAAATGGATTTAACTCACCCAATAATTGCATACGGATGGCCAAAGCTTCCTTCAGCAACTCGATTGATTCCGCGTATAGGCAAGTCTCATTGTAGAGGACGGCTTGAATGGTAAGCATTGATGCGACATCAAGATGCTGGCGGCCATACAGCGCTTGCATTTGTTTGAGCGCTTCGCGACTAATTGGAAGCGCCAAGTCGTATCGTTTTGTTGTCGAATAATAAAGTGCCAAATGATGAAGATATCTAATTACGGCTTTCGGAGTGGTGTATTTCTCCTCGTTATTGGTTTTTAATTTGGATTGTTCTTTTGTTACGTTTTGGAATTTTGATTTTGGAGCATTCAATGAGATTTTTCCGTCTGCAATATTTTCTGTCACCTCACTTATTTCTGAGTCTGTCGAAATGTCGCAATCTGAAGAGCTGCTACTCGATTTTATTGGTGGTTCCTTTTGACATCTCTTGTCAATTGTGGCCTTCACTACATTGGCGACGTGATATGCGGTGTTATTGTCATTTTTGGTCAATTCCACTTCTATAATGGATGTATTTTTCGCTAATTCCTCTTCGGACAATTGCCGGGCGAGGCGTTGCTCAAACTTGTGCACAGAGACCCAGTACTCAAGTGCTTTGTGTTTTTCCTCGAAGTCAGCCACACTTTGCTCCGACTTTTGCATCTTCTCCTGTACATCAGCCACTTCATTGCGGAGCCAATTATTTTCAGCAATGAGGCGTTTTATTTGCAGACGCATTTTTTGCTTTTCGTTGTCCATCACATTTACGTAGCACATGAACTCCGATAGCATTTCGGCGTTTTCAATGCCACTCACGATTTTCTCAATTTGAGATTCAATTACTGTTACTTGGGCGTTGTCGGTGGCATGGTCAAAACTTGCCAATGTTCCTTTGCATTGCGATTGCAAGGATGTCAAAGATTTGATCACTAATTCGGCTTTTTCCATAATAAATATTTTAAAGTTTTACTAGGACAAACAAATTAAAAATACGTAAAAAATTTTAAAAGACAAAATGTGGTGCGAAGTAGAACCGCTTTACAACAACTGGTTTTCTGTTCGAATTGAAAATAGTGAGTTTTACGGTACATCACAATTTTTATTTTGTTGTTGATTATGTATTTGAATGTGTTGGAAATATTTTAACTGTATAATTCGCTCCGATCATTACTAATTAAATTAGTTAACGGTAATTTGTATTTCATGGGACTGATTCCTTTGTAAACAACTTATTGATCTCCATGGTTTAGTTAAACATTACAGAAAATAAAGATAATAATAATTAAGTTAATTATACCCCTGTATGAGCAATTAATTTTAGGGTTTAATAATAAAAGCTTGCCTGAAAGCAAACCCGATTATGTTATCAGGTAAATTTTAAATGCTTCATTTTCATTGTAATGATTTCATGCGACTTTATTGGAAAAAATTCTTCCCAAATATCTAATTAACTGCAAGTACGAAATTATTATGAACGAAATGAAAACATTGTTTTAAATTTAAATGACCCACCCACCAAAAAACGCATTGTCAGTCATAAGACACGCATAGTAGATACATAAATTATAAAACTTACAAAGAAAACCCAATAAAGAAACCAAAACTTATTTTACAGGGCGTCTACAGACAGTTCATAATAAAGTCTTTGTGATTTGAAGCGAAAACAAATTCTTTTAAAATATTTATCATATTTTAGCATGTTTTAGAAAGGACGTTGTTTTGACAAGCACAAGTTGAGATGTACGAGTATAAAAAGAAACCGAATGAATATATAGATTTACGAGTATGTACCTTCTCCCATTCGTATGCTTTTTTTGTTTACGTAGGCAAGAAAGGAGGAAAACCAATGAACAGAGGAAACGCACACTGGGAGCTGTGTGCATTAAGAAACCAACTAACAACCACCCTTATTTGAGGAGACCCTTGTGGTTAAATATTTACGTTTTTTTGCGGTACTGTAGGCAATAATTCAATGATTTTGTGTTTTATTTTCGGTCTATAAGCTTCTCCATTTGAATAATATTGTTTAAATTGATCTTTGTTAAATTTTCTTCAATCCTACTTACGAGTTGCGACCATTTGCGGGTTCGCAATGATACAGCATGATTTTTAATGCGCTGTTTTCAATTTTTGATTCTTTCTCTAAGTCTCAGGATATTGAAAAATGTTGGGAAAAGAGGCTTTTATTTATTTTACTATTAGTTAATCAGATTGGACGATTTCTTTTGTTGGGGTACACGATAAATTTAAATGAAAAATTGAATTCTCAAACACTGTTTCTTTGTTTTCAGATATTATTGAGATGTTGATGAGGTAAAGTGAAGAAATTGTTTTTCCACCAATAAAACAATAAAACACCATTTTAGGAAATTGACAATATTTATCAAAACCCAAGTCACACTCGCAAGCAAATCAAATGCACACAACAATCCTGTTCGGGAGTGAGAATAATAAATAATCCTAATGCATTAAAAACCGATTAACAATAATTGACAACTGCAGTAGTTATAAAATTTTATGACCTCCGTGATCTTATTAGTTGTATAAATAAAGTAATTAATAGATGCATTGTATTTTAGCGCTCACTTTATTGTCCTACACGCATGAGTGTGGGTAAAAAAAAAAACAATTGGTAACACTTATCAATATTTTTTCTGCTTCATGGAGTAAACAGGTAGTATTTAAAATTGATTAAAAATTCGGAAAAAAGGGGAAATTCTGGGATCCGAGGTGATCTCATAACGTAAGATCGATTTATAAATCATTCTTACCAGTTTTCCTGAACGAGCAACATTGTTCTTCTGTTAAAGTAAAGTGTTAAAAGTGAGTGTAAAATTAAAATCAAGTGATAATGGATCGTGCAAATAATATGCTTGAGAGCCTAGAAAATCTTCGATTACTGTCTGAGGTTTTAAAAACAAACATCCAAGAAGATAAGGAACAGGCTGTTCGTGATATGAATCTGGTGGTGCAGTCTACTGAAAAAATAAGTGCTAATATAGTGGAAGCTAAGATATGTAAGAAATTTCTGAAGATGTGGGATACCGTTAAGAACGAGAATGTAGGGCTCCATGCCAAATTGAAAGAAATGGCAGATGAAAATTCCTGGCTGCAAGAGAAATTAACTGATACCAACGATAAACTAGTGAAGACGGAAGAGTCAATGATTGAGTTGGAGGGTCAAAAGAAGGCTATTGAATTTGAACAATCTTTACTGCTATTCCAAAAGGATCTAACCGAACGTTTGTCGGAGGAAGAATTTGTTACTTCAGTAAATGAAGTTGTGGAAATGCTCGGTGATAGTGATGCCAAACCAATATTGACTGATGACGATTCCACTAAAGAATGTGGAGAAGCTGAAGATAAATTATTTGACTGCTTAAAATCCATGGACACTTTTGGCAATGAGGTGCCGTTAAACAATAAATCCCAAACGGACTCATCAAGTAACACAAGCAGTGTAGAATCAGTGAATATTACTGATTCCGTAATGAATCCAGGAGCACGATCCACACCACTGTCATTATCCACCACATCCAGTGCCTCAGATGTTGTCAACTTGATGGTGCCCATTTGCGAGGAGGCTCTGCAACAACTTGCCGAATTGCATGGAGATGAACATCCCGATATCGCCGCAGTGCTCGCCGTTCTCAGTTTAATTTACCGAGATCGCAAAGATGAAAAGCAAGCCGTTAATCTTATGGTGGAAGCCAATCGCATGCGAGAAAAATTACTGGGAACAGCACATCCCATTGTCATTGAATCGCTGCATAATTTGGAAGCCACATTTCGTGCGGCGGGTAAGTTTAAAGAAGCCATTGCTGTTTGTAAGCAGCTGTTGAGTATTGCGAGGCAGAAATTTGGTGCTGGCCATCCGGAATCGGCGTTGGTGCTCATTCAATTGGCGTACAACTGTTGCAAGGAGAAAAACTATCGGAAGGCGCAGAAGTACTTCTCTAAGGCTGCCAATGTATTGCAGTCCAGATTGGGAATGCATCATGCCGCTGTACTTAATGTCAAGTACAAGCTGGCTAAGAGCTACCGCAAGAGTGGAGAATACATGGAGGCTCAAAAGACTCTCACTGATGTTGCCCTGAAAGTGCATGAAGTGATGATGGACTCGTCGTATGAAAATGAGACGGTTGCCGGTGATTGGGATAAACTGGAAGGTCCTAAATTTTCCGTAGTCTTGTCAAGTTTGTGTGAAATTTATCGGCTTCAGGGTAAAAGCAAGAATGCCCTGGCTTTGGAGAAATGGGTGAAGGAGGGAATGCCAACCGGAAGGTTTGTTGCACCCATTGATGACAACGAGTTCAATGTGAACATCAAATTCCTAATTAAAGTTGCCTTAATTCTTTTGGGTTTTTATTTATTTGCTTGAATATGACTTTTTCTGTATTAAAAATTATCTATGTATGAACAAAACACATTTTTAAAAATTGTAAAATTGTAAAAAAAATGGTAAAAGAAATAAAACATTATATATGTAGGTAATTTAAAAGATATCTTATTATTATTTAGTTTTTATTTATTCTTTTTTGTTTCAGCAAAATATTGATTTCAAAAATCGGATTCTTTAAAAAAAAAAATAATTCTTATAAATTTTTAATTTCCATACTAACCGTACGTGGATAAGTGCATAGTTAAAATTTAATGTCGATAGAAAAACAAATACACTTTTCAAATATCAATGCCTAAACTTTCTCAAAGCTATTGGATTTTTTTTTTAAATGGAACAAACTTTTTAACATTTCAGTTCCACCGTATGCATCGAGAAAACTTTTTCACCCTCAAGAATCAATTAATTGAAACTGCAAGTCGTTGATCATTAAATGCTTACATTCCATTTTCGTTTTGACGTAATAAATGAATTTAAACTCCCTTGGCGCTAGGGTTGGGGTTGCACCATTCAATAATCGACAAAATTGAAAGGTCTTGTCATCAAAGTTTTAGAAGTCTTTGTCAAAACCACAGAAAACTTTTCCAATAAGGCAGGGGCGGCATGCGATCAGAAAAATGCAATGAAATGAATGGTGTGAGCTTTGTGGTGTGTAAAGTAAAAACATTTTTCACAATTTGTCCCTTTTCTGGCATGCATTATGTTCGACAGTAATTTTGTTTTTTGTTTTGTCATGAAAAACAAGTTTATGAGTATTGCTGAGAAATGTTATGAGGTTAAATGAGTTATATTTGAGTTGATTAAATTATGAGAAAAATGAGGAACAATGTAATTGTGTGCCAGTTTTCATTTATTTGAGCTCTAATGAGTTGAAAAACCGTAAAAATCATCATACCATTGAAACAGGAGCTCGTATTTTGTAGAGTTGTGATCATGGGGACATTATAATTATTATGTTTCGCAATAAAAACAAAATGCATTTCTATTGAAATAATAAAAATTAAATTTTATTATGAAAACAAAACAAAATGTTAACATGAGAATTTCATTAACTATAATTTAAATCCAAACAGGTTCATAATTTAGAAAAAAAGGGAGATTCAAAGTTAGTATTACCAAAATATCAATGGGCTGAGTTCATGGCATTTTTGACACACAACAGCTCCATTTGATCGTTGTAGAATGAGTTGAAGTTGATGCTGAAATTAAAACAGAATTGTAAGACGGTAATTTTTTTTTTTAAATCCTAACTTACCGTCGCATAAGGTTAATAAATTTATCAAATGGACTATTTGAAGCAACTTCATCTATTTGATTTAAAAACCCTAGAAGAACGCCAGTAAACTCCAAGTCGTAGCGTTTCACGCGTTCCGAGAATGTCTCCGATTTACTCAATTCGGAATTTGTCTGAAAATTTGCAGCACAGTTCTTCTAAACATGTGTGTAATTCAAGGATTTCCAATGGTATTAATGTGCAATTTGGGACATAACAACAATGTAAGTATAGTGCATTAAAACTGGGAATGATTTGAAGTGCCGTAAAAAAAAAGCCATAGATTTTATTTCATAATTAAAACAAATTTCTTACTTCAAAACATTCCCAAAAGTTTAGTGAATTATTTTAAAAGCATATTTTGTTAAAATTAAAAAAAATGATCTAAAACTACTCATTAGTTTAAAAGTCCACTATATGTTAAATAAGCATGTTAGATATGTGCACTGTGCAGCCAGAAACCCTTAAACCATATAGGCATTGTACCTGTTTGAAAGCAGCACTCTCAACATCTGAGTCAGAATGTTCGCTGTTTTCAGCTGGTACTTGCACACACGAGATCTCATACTCATAGAAGACGCGTTGTGCGCTCTGCACACACAACCCACCCATCCACAAAAAAATTACGCAACACAATCAAATTAGATCAACCAGATTTACCAAAAAGCCCCACAAATCAAATACACAAACCATTCCAAGAGTGGACAGCATTCCAAGAAATTTTTTACGGAGAAAAAATTGGCATATTTTAATAAAAAATTACTTCATACATTAAATTAGATAAAAATAATTACGAGTTGATCATCATTGCGATGTTAAGACTCTCACTCTCTTCAACACGCCAGAATCTCAAAAGGACTGATCTAAACTCACCTGAATAAATTCACAGAATTGCAAGCATATGTTGCAAAGTCGCACAATGGAACGCAGCAAAACTGGATCGGTGAGCATACAGTTCTTCAGGCAGAGATCAAGGAAGTCCTGATGCACAGCAAGGACATCATCGACATTTTCCACTTTCTTGATGTTTTCAATGAAGGTATGCCAACTGGGCTCGATCACTTCCACCATCATGTAGTACTCAATGTTTTGGATGGCATTCATCATGCGTTGTCGGAGAGCAAATGCGGAGCGATAGTGCTCCGAGGATTCAGCGTCAAACTTTTTGGCATTATTGTTTTCTTTCCAGACTCTTGAAATAATTAATTGAGCATTTTAGGAACTCCGAAAATTGATGATGCCAACTTACTTGCACAATTGTCGCTCGACATGCTTGCAATGGAATAGCTGTCGGAAAAGCATCTGGTATTTTGATATGGCTATGTGGTTTAGTACTAAAGAAATCGGCCACTCCACCTCATATCTAAATGCAAAGCACTCCAATCCTGACAAATCAATCCGATCACTTATTTGCCAATTTTCTAAAATAAAACAAATTCAGTTCGAATACTTCAATTAAAAGTAATCTAAAAATTTGACTACCTTCTTCATTGATCACAATCTTTGACATTTGCGTGGCTAGATCATAGGTTAAAAGCTCACATTTTAGGTCATCCTTGTACGGATCATTCCTGGCCGAAGACATACGCTGTGTTAACCCCAGCAAGTTCTCCAGTTTCATAGGCAACACTTGATCCACGTTCTTGCTAAGCTCCTCTTCGCATGCATCCATAAACTGTGTTATAAAATCCCCCTGATGCAGCAACAAATATCGTTTCACAGACGCCAAATGTCCCATCAAGTCGTTCTCCTTCATAAGGACCTCCAGTAAAGTGCTCGAAGCGAAATGATAGGCACGCGAAATGAACTGAATGTGCGTCTGCTGCATTGGACAAAACTCCAGCTTACCATCGTCGGGTGGTGCCAAGTTTTTACCACACTGCCTAATCACATTGAGATATTTGCCGGTCCGCAGAATGATGTCAGATACACTGGCAAGAAATTTTGGGATACGCTCCCGTCGAATGGTGTAACGTTTTTCCCAGTAATCGGCAGAATAATGTTCAGGCAATTCTTGCCTTCTAATAATCTCGTTATCCTCGATGAGAAACTCTTGTTGTGGATCAACGATAATGCCTTTTTTGATCCACAGCTTAAGCGTTTCCATGTACGGCACAGCGGCCAGTCGTGTCAGATGCACAAGAATTTTTTGATCATTTGAATCACCAGTGAGAGCGGCAATTTTATCAAAAAGTAATCCCAACACTTGACCACCCCCAATTTCGGCTGTGCGAATGCTGATGATTAGTTCCGACAAAACTTCCATAGTGCTCATTGTGGGGTTCATGTAGAACATCAATTTTGATAGATTCAGTGCGCCACGCATGTGTTCTCCTTCCAGCTGATTTAGGGCCATCTATGATAGTGACACATTTATAAAAAAAAAATCAATTGGCAATGAAATCAACCCAAATAACACTTACGTAGTAGTCCAGCAATATTGCCCTCAATGCAGCACTCAGTGCCTGAATGACTTTTCCACTGCTTGCCGTTGTGTACTGAATGAACTTTTGCACCAACGAATAATGACTAGCCAACGGAAGAATACTGAGAACGATGTCGCGTACAGAGACTTGAATCTCATCGGAAATTTTAAATTTCATTGGCTGAAAATCGTCAAGTTGTGGCTCCGGTGTTATGTAATTACCACGCATCCCCACAAGAACGTACAGCAACTCTGTGAGGATGATACGCTCCTGACTGGTTATGGGTATTCCAGCCGCATGTTGTAACTGACCAGACTCGACGACATTGAAATTCCACATACTACTAGGGCGACTGCGAATGGACACAGCCGTTGTTGGGAACATCAATGAGGAGGTCGGTGTTGTTGGTGATGTTTTGCTGCGACGGCCAGAAGCGGCTTGGGCTATTTTTTCTTTTATCTATTTAGATATTATACAGTAAATTTATAAATAAATAGGAGTAAAGTTTGTATACCTCTGACAAATTGGTTGTGCTGATGTGCGTCGACTGATGTTGGCTTATTTCTGGCGTGGACGCCATGGATGTTATTGACATGGTGGATACTGTCTCACTGTAGGCGTTAAGAAATGACACCAAGGCATCAAATGGCTCGCAACTGTATACAACAGTTATTATAATTAGAATTTAATTAAACATCTTCATATTGTTTATATATTTACCGTATGGCCACACGGCTGAGATCATCGAACAGTTTCTGGTTTGTTTTGTCTTTTGCAATTAATTTGCGAAGGACTGAGATTAATTTTCGGCTTGTGACTTTGTCCTTTGGTTTTTTAAATTCACGAAAAACTTCGTCGGCCGTTGATTCATACCTTAAATTGACAAATATTTAAAGTAGAAAAAATAATGCAAAATACTTTATTTTGATGGCTAATTGTGGCTTACCCTGATTCCTGTATTAATTTAGTCAAAACCCTTTTAGCTCTTTGTTCAGCTAATACATCACTCATTGTGTTTACGTATTATTTACTTAATTTGCTTTATATCAAACAAAACAATTTGTACACAATTGTTTTTTATAACAGCAGATTGAAATTTCTAAAGTTTATTCTTTTAATTTGATTCTGCCGTTAGTAGAATTTAGTGCATAGAAGAATAAAAATGTCAATGTGACATTTGAAACGTCAGAAAATATATTTTTTGAACCGCTTTAGCCTTGACATTTGCAACGGCGAAATATTTTAAATGATGGTGGCGTCATCACTCGATTTACATGTGAACTATTCGGTAATTTTGGTAATTGGTTTGAAGATAGAATAAAGAAGAAAGAATAATAATAATATAGTTAATACCACCGATTTTCAGTTATTTTTATTTTGAAAATTACTTGTTTAACAAACTATTTAAATAAGCTGTTGCTTAGTTTATGGTGTGTTGGAAAATTAAATTTTTCAGATTCAAATACATTTGTTTCTAAATTACAAAGTATAACTGATCATTTTTGAGTTTACGTTTTTTAGAATCGTAGTTGTGCAAAAATCATATTTTATTATTCAATTGTTTATTTGCAACAAAATAAAATCACAATTAGTTTAAAGAATGTCGGAATCAAATTTGAGTACAAATGACTATAATTTGGATAAATTGCGGGCATCAATGCATTTATTGCATCCCGATATTAGTACAAAATCGATTGCAAGTATGAATCGAGATAAGGGATACCAATCTCTTAAAGTATGATAATGCCTCAATTTAAAATGAATATGAAAAACAAACGATCAATTATTTTTGTGAACTTTCAGCTCCTTAAAAAAGTACTTAGGAATAAGAAAGATTCGCAAGAATTTTGTGACGATAACTTTGAATACTTGGATGACATCCTACTGTGTGGTTTACTCCTTTATGCCAATCACGTACACTACTATCCCTTGCAACCGAAGTGGTATGACAGATTTGAAAAGAACAGTTTTATAATTTCAAAGAAGTTGCTGCTTGAAACAATTGAACTAATGGCGGAGTCCCATTTCGGTCTAGTACTTCGGAATGTGTTTGATTTCATTCTGGAATTTGATCTATGGATGTATACAGACATGTGTGGTGAAATTTTGAAAATGATTATCATGCAGAAAATTCCGGTTTATGTTGTAATGAATAAGTTGTTGCAAGAGTTTGAGAAGCTTTTGAAGGATCACAATATTGAAAATGCCCTACATTTGCTGAAAATATTCGAGTTTATTGTTGTGGAGGATGCGAATTGGGCTCTTGCAACTGTAATAGATTTGAATCCCTGGATCCGCTTGTATCATACTAGTTTGTTTTCGAAAGACACAACACGTGTGAAGGCATTATATAAGCTGAGAGTGCAAATTTCAATGTGTTTAAAGAAGCTACTTAGCGCATTGACAAATATGGAGCTGATTAAAACGTTACTTGTAATGATGCCTTTAGCTTTTGAAACTAATTTATCTGATGACGGTGTATTGGAATTTGGTTATACGCTGGAGTATGCCGCCGATTGTCAACATGCTTCCTTTGTGGATCTGTTGGTGGAGCCTCACTTTATGGAGTACATTTTGGAAAAAATAGCATCAAATTCACAAGTAATTAGTTGCATGGGTAAGTGTTTGAAAGTGATTGCAACGTAAAATAAATTCCAAAAAATGCAAAATATAATTTTACACTCCCACAGCAACACGAATATTTTGCCGTATTTGCGATTACTCCAATAATTTCTTAATATTTGACACCCCCAAGACCTTCTATATCGATACTTCCTTCCCCATCAAAGTGGGAATTGTTGATTTAAAGGCAGAGCAATTATTTCAACAACAAAGCATTCACATTCGTGACGCTGTGTTATCTGCCGTCAGCAAACACAGTGGGCATCTCACCAATTTAAGGCCACTTATGACGATGCTTCAAATTCTGATGGCGGAGATACCGGGTGGATTGACATCCACAGTGGTCACTATCATCTGCATTAACATACAGGAGTATGCAAAGAAAGCGGAAAATATGCCAATGCGACAATCGACGCATTTGCATGCATCCGTGATGGGTTTGTTAACTTTAATCTGTTGGATGCATCGACCAGTGAATCTCACTAAATACGTATTGAAGATTCAAGCAAATCGGTTTCTAGATGCGCCACATTTGAATCCGCCATTAGAGGTATATCATTTCAAAATTATTAGTTATTGTAAGTTGCGGTTGTGTTGCAAAGGGCTACTCATATATCTCACCCTTCTGCAGCCAAAATTCTATTTTGGGTGGGTCAAAATGTATCAAGTGCAATTTAATCTGGTTTTTTATTTTTTTCCCCGCAAATATATTAAATGCCAATGTACCAAAAATGGAGATGAAGCAATCCTTGTTCTATGTAAATCCAAAACATTGTGAGGGCCGGATTCATTTTAAATATTTTAACATTTCTACGATTTCCACACACAAATGATATTTGTTTAAACTTCCTAGAACATAATAACTTTTATTTCCAAACAATTTCATTATAGAATTTCAAATTTCATCCTTTCACAGATAACATACCTTTCACACTATTACACAAAATACAAGGAAGAGATGTTTTTTGACGAATGGACACTACGCTACGGCCTGTGGAAGCGCTTCCGTTGTAACGAAATCATGCCGCATCGACATGTAAATGTATATGAGGAAAAACTTTGAACGTGCCACATAAATTTTCGTGTTACTTAACAGAGTATATGAAGCATCACATTCCACATATAATTCATATTATCATAAATACATGTATGTTTAACGCATTTCTTGTGAATCCATCCGCAGATTCGTGCGATTTGTCAAATGTGTTATCATAGTCGGATATTTATTTATCCATTCGCATTTGCATTGTACCCAATACAGATTGACTTTCACTTCTCCCTAAAGTCCCCAGTGTCTATCATCCACCAGACGTTATGTTCGTGTTGTACTCGCACTCAGTGTTGTTAATGTTATGAGGGCCAATTGTTTTCCCTGTGTTTACTGCGTGCAATAACAGCTTCATTAAGGATCATTAAAATATAGAGTATGTTCTTGCAGATCTGTATTGAAGAAATCAGTGATGCTGCAACTCTTTTTTATATCCCCATAGAGTCAAAAAGTGATCTTCCAAAAAAAGCAAAGTTTTGCTGTACGTTAAAATATTAAAATATAATTCAATGGTTTAGGTGTTAAAAGGATATTTGCCTTATTTGTCTGTAACTTTTTTGACAAATTTTTAATGATTTATCAAATGTATGTACAAACTCGTTTGTTCATAACAGTATATGAAACTTTATTTGGTTAATTGCATTAACTTAAATCAATTTTTGAATCTCAAATTTTTGGTTAAATTTCTAGGTAAAAATTCTAAAACGTCAACGTTCTCTCGATTTTAAAATTTATATTTCATTTTGTAACTTTAAATAACAATTTCCGTGGAATGCACTGAAAAAATTAAATGAATTCAGAGCATTTCCACGAAAAGCTTATTTACAATTGAAATAAAAATTTCTGTGCTTAAACTCAAACGGCATTTACACAGTTTAGCATGTTTAATGAAATATCTTTATTTATACATTTTACTTACCCTAAGCATTTCATTTGAAGTTGCAAGCTAATTAATAATTATGTGCCACCCGAATTATCGTTTTTAGAACCCTTACAAAATAAAATTCCGCGTAGCTAAAATCAAGACAATTATCTCGGGCCAAAATTGCGTTGATCCAAAATACCGCCAGCCACAACCCCAACAGCCAAAACGTTAACTTAAATCCCGACGCCCCGAAAAACCTTAAATCCCGATAATAAAACGCGAGTGAATAAATTTTTTAGAATTTCCACTTTTTCAGACTTTTTTGGAATACGTCTATAACCAACCTATTAATATTCTCTTTCAAACTCTATAAGTTATAACGGACATAGCGAAAGTGCTATTTATATATTATATAGACTAGCGGTACCCGGCGCGTCTTGATGCGCCCAAGAAAAAACATTGGTTCCGTCTGTCAACAACTTTAAAAATATTTGTAAATTACAAAACAAAGAGCTTTAAAAGTTGTAAAATTATATGGGCGAAATTGGATCCACTCGATGAGCACCAAACCTTCACAGGGACCTAAATTATATTTACTATGAAAATTTCATTAAAATCCTTTGGACTGATTATGGAGTCCATACCTGAGATATATGTATATATTGCCTTTTATGTGATAAGTATAGTAAAACTTATATACACGGGACACTGCAATTGTAAGAAGCTCCCGGAATAATAAAACATGCTGAAGTGTCATATACAAATGAATATTTATGTATATTTATGTACACCATTAATACGGAATAATAAAGTTTGAAAATGTATTTTTGTAAACATCAAAAGTATGATAAGTATAACGCTTTCTCCCACATAATTAATACAGTTTTCATAAATGGATTTTGAACTCTTGGACACAAAAGACTATGTCTATCAACTTAATTCTCCATTTAAGATTCGAACATGAAAGGTTTAATAAAATGATTTAATCCTCTTCGAACGGAATGTCTATCATGGGCTTTTTAATATTGTACTTTTTGACGCACATCTCCCAATCATCAACTGTAATTGAGGCAATTTCTTGTACATTTTTCTTCGTAGTATCCGCAGTTTCTGCCGGAGTAGCGGGAAACACAACCGCTGTTCCATTCTCATCCGGTTGTACGTTCAACAATTTATGATTCGCGAGTACTGAAATTTGCGAAAGGACTTCACAAGTGGCCATAAACTCCGTTGGATGAGTTACCAATTCAAATAACGGAATGGCTTTGAAGTCTCTTTGTTTGTACAACTTTAAAATAAAATAAATTAATTTTCGGTATACAAAATGATAAACGGTAATAAAGTACTGTACCTCCTTTACTAATTTTAATATGTCATTCAGTCTGTTGGCAGTAATTTGTCTTTGCTCAATGCGTTCGACATTTTGAGGTTTTTTTTCTTGCGCCTACGGTGATATAAATGCATATTATTAAAAAAAATACGGTTTACAAAGTAGCATTTGAATTAAACTTACAACAATTTGCGGAGCGCTTCGTTTCTTTCGGTTCTCCACAACAATTTCATCAAATATTTCGTTCATATCAATTGCTGCACACAAAGGAAATGAGGTAGTAAAAGTAAACGGAATATCCGTCATGAAAGCATCTAGGTTTTCCCATTTTAATTCACCATTTTCTGTTACGACGTTTAGCTTAAAAAAAATTGAGATAATATGTATGTAGTTTGCAAATGTACGTTCATAATTATTTATCATAACAACACACATACAATACCCGCTACCAAATCGTCTTCGTCGACGTAATTTTCGTCCGGAACAGATAATGCTCCCAAAGTACGATCAAATGTCCCGTGACACTCATTGACAACAGCGTTATTAGCTACAACCTTTGTGGCATTGGACTTTACCACTTTTTTTTGATGATTGTGGAGTGATATGGATTTTTGCAAAACACCTTCAATATTGTGCAAAGCTAGGGTTGGTTCCTTGTCTATATTGGCAACTTTAAAAACGAAATTTTAGGTTATGTACAAATCGACGTGTTTCGAATTATGTTTCTATTTAGCACTTACTGCAACCGACGACATTGGACAACTCATTCTGTATATCCTCGTCTGCGTCTGGCTGGGAGTCCATTTTGGTATAACGTAACGCGGATAATAGCAATCAATTTTACAAAGGGACGCCGATCTTTGTTCACTGTTTCACTTTAATAGGAAATTTTACAAATATGCGGTATGTTGTTGTTATTTTGTTGAAATAATATTCTCATGGCTATATATAGCTTAACTTTTTTTTAAATATATATATAATCTATGTATGGCGTATGTCAGCAGCTCGCAACATATATAATACTTAATTCAGCAGAGGTTTTCGCAATGTCAATTAAGATGAACGCGATGGCTATAATTAATTGTTACACATTACATTACATATATGTATTGAGAATTGGGTTATTCTAAATTTCATGTAGAAAATTATGAATAAGTCATTTCTTTCACGTCGGTAAGTTAACAGTTAACACTATATCATACATAAATGCAGTACATGCGATGATAAAAACAACTATTTCCTTGTTGTAGGCAATAATTTTTTCCAATATTCTCAATGCAATTAATTCTCTTGTCTGTTTACTTTTTGTTGTTGGTTTTTGTTTGAATATTAGTTATTATCTAATTTGAAATGTCAAATATTTTTAATTATTTATTATATTTATGCGTGAAAATATTTTAAAAAAATAGTTTTTTTTTGAGTTGGCATCGCAGCAAATTGAGCTTATAGATAGATACAATTAAATACAAATACCTTATATCTAGGCCGATACCAACGTGGAATCAACGTGGGAACGGTGGTTGGGATTGGCATGTACGTTAAATCGTAATGTCATTGAAAAATTGATAAGAAATCTGAAATATGCTGTGAGTTGTAGCAGAAGAGTTAATTGTGGCCTTAATTATTCAGAAATAGTTTGATTTACCTAATAAAAATTAAAGAAATAATTTAATTGTTACATTAAAGCAAGAAAGTTGTATTATTAATTTTTTGAGAATTAATAACCTCCTCATAGAGGCATCAATCTACTTAAATTATCCTCCTTCACATAAAATGGAGCGACAAAACGCAGAGGTATTTTTTTTTCTTGCAAACAATTCTGAGTGGTTCAAATTTTATTTTCTTATTTAAAGGAATTGTGTGAACGGGAAGGAATAGAAATTAAAACAAAGGCTGAGTTAGATCCCCTTGAACATGTGGGATGTACGCAAATTGAAGAAGGGAACATTGTAAGCAAATATGTAGAGGAACAAATAGGAGGGAACCCAACAGTAAATATTGTTGATGAATTGAATCCAAATTCCAGTGGAGTCGACTTGTTGAACAAAGAGCATCAGGAATTAAAGGAACTTAATCATAAAGTGGTACTTTCCGGGGACAAACCAATTCGATGTAATTGTTGCAACGCTATATTTGTAAATAAACAGGAGCTTGCCAAACATGAAATCAACAAAAAATTTAAATGTGATCAATGCAATAAGTGGGTTAAGACGAGACAGGTCCTTATGGAACACAAACGACATCATAGAGGGAAGAAGCCATATAGGTGCGATAAATGTTCTGCTGCATTTGCACGTAAAAGGACATGTCTTGTACATCAAAAAAAGCATCATTTTAAAAGGTTTGCATTTGAGTGTGATGAATGTCACAAGGATTTTCCACTCAAAAAGGAACTTCATGATCACAAACGAACGCATACCGGCGAGAATCCTTTTAAGTGTGATCAGTGCGGCAAGGCGTTTAAAAGTAAAGGACAACTTTCCAGGCACAAAAATACTCACATAATGAAATTTCAGTGCGGTCTATGCAACAGTATGTTAGCGACGAGAGCGAACCTTACAAGACACAATCAACTAATTCATGAAGGGAAGAAGCCGTATCAGTGCGATCAATGTTCTGCTGCATTTACGCATAACGAGCCACGTCTTGAACATCAAAAAAAGCACCATTTTAAAAGGTTTGCATTTGAGTGTGATGTATGTCACAAGGACTTTGCACTTAAATACAAACTTAATGCTCACAAACGAACGCATATCAGCGGGAATCCTTATGCGTGTGACCAATGCAACGAGAAATTTTCTAAAATTTCGAGCCTTTTGGGACACAAACGAGTTCATGTCAATGAGAAGACCTCTACTAAGTATCGATATGAACTAGAGCGACATAATGAAGAGGTATTTTTTATTTTCTTGTAAACAATTTAAGTGTTTTTAATTTTTGTTTTTATAAAAAGGAATTATGCGTACTGGATCCAATTGAAATTAAAACCGACATTGAGTTACATCCCCTTGAACATGTGGAATACACGCAAGATGGGAAAGGGAACATTGTAAGCAAATATGTAGAGGGACAAATAAAATATACAATTGAAGAGGTATTTTCTTATAAAAAGGAATTGTGTGTAATGGAAGGAATAGAAATTAAAACAGAGGTTGAGTTAGATCCCCTTGAACTCGGGGAATACACGCAAAATGAAGAAGAGAACCTTTTAAGCAAATATGTAGAGCGACAAATAAAAGGGGAACCAATTAAAATAGTTGAAATCATAGAAGGGCCACATTCTTCTTCAACAGTCACGGAAAGTCCATTTAACTCTGGTGAATGTTCTGAGACGTTCAATAAAAATTCACTGAAATTAGATAATCGTACAAAGCGTCTGGTAGGATCATTGCAGTGTGATGAATGCGACAAGATGTTTAAAACAAAGATAACACTTAGGCAGCATAAACAATTACATACAGGGGAGGATCCCGTTCAGTGTGATAAATGCAACAGGAAGTTTAAAAGAAAGCGATATCTTGCGAAGCATAAACGATGTCATATTAAGGATCCAGTTCAGTGTGATGAATGCGACAAAGTATTTGAGAAGAAGTCTCTGCTAATTGCACACAAAGTAATTCATATCAATGGGAAGCCATATCTGTGCGATCAATGTTCTGAGTCGTTTTCGTGGGCGTATGAGCTTGTGGTACACAAAAGTTTTCATGCCGAGCCCATAGAATTGTGATCATTGACCAATAAATAAATGGCTAAATTACAAACAAATAAGTACTGCAGGCAAAATTTGACGATTTATTGCCGAAATAGAGTCTGATTTACTGCGACGGGAATTTTCACACAATTGAACCTCTAGAAAGCCATGTACAATTTTTTTAAAAACTTAATCAAAAATAATTTAAATAAAAGTAAAATGTGAATATATGTTGGCGTTCGTGTACTAAAGCTAATGCTTCGTCTTTTGTGTACATTCGAGTAGTTTCGATGGTACACATTCGGTGACGCGTTTTGTGTTCTAGCTCTAGGAGACGCATCGGTGATAGCTTTTAATTAAGTACGTGTTTTTCTTTTTCCTTGAAAAAACATGAACTCACAAATAACGTCACTTCTTTCATTATCGGTAAGTTAACGGTTAACACTATCGTACAATACTTCAGTACATGCGATGCTAAAAACAACTATTTCCTTGGTGTAGGCAATAATTGATTTCCTATATTCTCACTGCATTTAATTCTGTTTTCTGTTTATTTTTTGTTGTTGGTTTTTGTTTACATATTAAATTCGAAATGTCAAATACTTTAAATTATTTATTCTTTACAATTTTGTTGTGAGAATAAATAATTATTTTGTTATTTTATGTTGGCAGCACTGAAAATTGAGCTTGTAGCTATATATTAATCTTGCTATGACAGTCGAAAGAAGAGTTGATGTGTATAATGCATTGCAATTATTTAGAAAAAAGTTTATTTACATAAATAAAAAATTTAAAAAGAATTTAATTGCAACATTAAACCTAGAATATTTATTATTAATTTTTTGAGTTCTTGAAGCCTTTGTATCTTCTGCTACATAAAATGGAGCGACACAATGAAGAGGTAATGTTTATGTTATTTTGTAATATTAAATCTTGTAAACAATTGTAAGTGTTTTTTCTTATTTAAAGGAATTGTGTGTACTGGAAGGAATAGAAATTAAAACAGAGGTTGAGTTAGATCCCCTTGAACTCGGAGAATGCACGCAAGATGAAGAAGGGAACATTGTAAGCAAATATGTAGAGCGACAAATAAAAGAGGAATTATTACCAAATTGGGGCAGTGTGGAACTATTGAAACAAAATCAGGAATCGAAGGAACCCAAAATCATACGGAAATCTACTTCAAAATCAATTAAGGACGTCAAAAAATTTCACTGTATTGAATGTAACCTGAGTTTTAAGTGGAGAGATGACCTTCTAGGACACATTCGACGTCATACATATAATTATCCTTGCGATCAATGCTCTTCTGTATTTAAATATATAGGGAGACTTCTTGAACATCAAAAATATCATCATTCTAAAAGGCTACCATTCCAATGTGATGAATGTCACAAGGATTTTGCACAAAAATACACACTTAATAAACACAAACGAACACATATCGACCCATCTAATCCTTATACGTGTGATCAATGCAACGAGAAGTTTGCAAAAATTTCGAGCCTTTTGAGACACAAACGGGTTCATTTCAATGAGAAGACCTCTACTAAGTATCCAGAGAAACCAGAGCGATATAATGACAAGGTATTTTTTTATTTTCTTGTAAACAATTTTAATTAAGTTTTAATTTTTTTTATAAAAAGGAATTATGCGTACTGCATCCAATTGAAATTAAAACCGACATTGAGTTACATCCCCTTGAACATGTGGAATACACGCAAGATGAAGAAGGAAACATTGTAAGCAAATATGTAGAGCGACATATAAAAGAGGAAATTGAAGTGGAATCATTACCAAATTGGGGCAGTGTGGAACTATTGAAAGAAAATCAAAAATCGAAGGAACCCAAAATGAAACGGAAATCTACTTCAAAATCAATTAAGAACGTCAAAAAATTTCACTGTATTCAATGCGACCTGAGTTTTAGGTGGAAAGATGACCTTCTAGGACACGAACGGCGTCATGCAAGGCCATATCATCCATATCAGTGCGATCAATGCTCTGCTGTATTTACGTATAAAATGACACTTCTTAGACATAAAAGCAGTTATCATTTTAAAAGGCTACCATTTGAGTGTGATGAATGCGACAAGAATTTTACAACAAACCCAAATCTTATGATTCACAAACAATGTCATACGAAGGAGGTTCAGTGTGATGAGTGCAACAAGAAGTTTAAAACAATGCAAAATCTAACGAAGCATAAAGAATGTCATACAAAAGAGGATCCTGTTCAGTGTGATGAATGCGACAAAGTATTTGAGAAGAAGTCACTGCTAATTGCACACAAAGTAATTCATATCAATGGGAAGCCATATCTGTGCGATCAATGTTCTGAGTCGTTTTCGTGGGCGTATGAGCTTGTGGTACACAAAAGTTTTCATGCCGAGCCCATAGAATTGTGATCATTGACCAATAAATAAATGGCTAAATTACAAACAAATAAGTACTTGGCAGGCAAATTTTTTTCTAGTTCAACTGAAATGGTACTGCGGTACTTACAGTTTATTTATTTTATTTCAGTCTGCAGAACATTAAGTCACAGACGTTAACAAATGGAGGTTAATAAAGGTTCAATCGGGAATGTCTTATTGGACCATTGAAAACGAGATACGTTAAATTCAAAATGATCCGAGAAATTATTCAATGAGAAATTTAACAATGACAGAAAGTGATTGCATTCATATAGCTACCAGACAAAATATCGAACAAGAATAATGATTTGCGAGCATAGAGACTAGAACAATAAGCAGGTAACGCAAGTCGATCAAATCAAACTCAAGTGTTCGGAGAGCATATAAAAGAAACAAATATCCCTAAAGGTATTATAAACAAAAGTGCATTCATCTTATATAACGCCAGGTGATCCTTCTGTCAAAAAAGAGGGTGGAACAAGCAAACCCCACTTTTCTATCTCAGACACCTTACGCGATATGAAAATAGTTCTTTATGCAGTGTTTTATTAGTTACTAGCGGACCCGGCGAACGTCGTTCCGCCACAAACCTCGCTTTATTTATTGATCCCCCCCCCCATTGTGATTTTTTGGGACCAAAAATTTAACTTTCGTTTTTGTTCAAAAATTTTATGCGGAACTGTTAAAAATGTGATTATAAGGTTTTTTACAAATTTTATCCATATAAAGTTGGAAAAAAATAACAATCTTCATGGTTAAAATCAAATTATAAAATTTTTTAAATTTTGTTTTTAGTCAATTGATAATATGTATCTGAATTACAATTAGAAAATGTTTAGACCGGTTCTTACTTTGGAGAGCATCTTTTTTTATTATCATTATTATTTATCTTTATTTATTTACAACTAACATAATATAAATTTTACAACGACAAACGTCCGTAGCAATTTTTCCTGAATTGAATAGTTTAGAAAATTAATAAAATTCAAGTTTTGGGGATTTTAAATTGGTAACAACCGGAAGACTCCTCTTTTTAACGATAGCCTTTTACTCTTTCAGTTCCTTGCTTAAAGTTATTCAAAATCTGAAAAATGTTTTTTTATTTTCCAAACAAAAATAAAAAATTTACTCGGTCTTACAGTTCTGTTCCTTTTACCAAACAAATCGCTTTAAACTTTTCTTTATACTGAATTAATGTACGTTACCGTGTAGACACTAGACAGCTGTATAGTCGACGCTTGCGTACTTAAAATATCAAATCAAATACCTTATCCATAATACATAATTGTTTTAGGTTTGCAGAATACATATTATTGTGTTAGGCTCAAAATGACGCCGATTGTGTGACGCGCGCTCGTGTTTTTTTTTTTCATTGCAAAATCCATCTGATTTTCATGTCCGCACTCACAAGAAAAAAGAACATACACAGTTACAACAAATATAATCCAAAAATTTTCGCCAGCTTATATTATTTGTTATCACACAAAAGCTGCAGTGATGCTCGCTTCACTACCACAACAAGAATCAATACAAAATATGAAAGTCCATATCGAACAAGAAATTTTCAATGGGTCTTACGAAACAACCGTTATCTCGCACACCGGCTCACCACGGCATTGCAAAAATTACTAGCGGCAGTGGGATTCGTTCAGGCAACCGCAACTTGGGCAACAAAGTCCACACAATTACGTGCCAGTAAAGTTTACAGCAAAATCTCATCACACTATATAGTCATTGTCGAGATATTTTTTGGCGCGTGGCACACTTTCAGTGGACGCCGTTCAGCATTAATTAAATATATTGTGGTGTGAGCGATTGAATTAGTTGTTTATTAATTGCAGAAAACTGTTAAATAATTTTTTTTTAAAGTTAATGTGAAAATTAATACATACAACGAAAATTGGAGTGAAAATGGTTTTCTCGTTTAATACAAGTTGGCTGGATGTGGGCTTCTTGGTGATGTCACTGCTGATGGTGGTGATGGGGGCCGGCATGAATTTGCTGGAAGCCAAATTGCCTGGATTTTTGCGGCAATTTGTGCGTTACGGTAAATTTGCGTACAAAGGGAATCACAAAAGTCGAATGCTGACAATGCTCGAAATGCCGAAATCGAATTTTCGCCACTTTTATGTGTTCGCCGCTGTGTGGTCCCTGATGGGAATGCTGTTGATTGTTAATACCCACCATTACGGACGTGTGCCACACTACACAGTGATCAACATTTTGAATCATATGTGCGGCACAGGAGCTGTGGTCAGACAACCAACAGGTTTGTCCATTTTCTCTTTAAACAATTAATATAACTGTTAACTAAAACAAACAATTAAACAATTATGTGATTGTAGTGCGACCGTTACAAGCTTTGGTTGCGATGACATTGTTGACGCTGCAGTGTATTCGTCGGTTCTATGAGTGCCACTTTGTGCAGGTGTTCTCCAAGTCGGGACGCATGAACGTGTCCCACTATATTGTCGGATTTGCGCATTACTTTGGTGCTGTTGTTGCTATTGTGGGTGAGACGCATGGCTTTGTGCGTGGTGCTGCTGTGGATAGTTTAAAATTTGAGTTGCAACAATTGGATCCATATCGTATGGCATTGGTGTTTGTGTTCTTGTATGCGTGGCATGGCCAGTGGCAGACGAACATTGTGCTCGCCAATTTGAGGAAAAATAATCGTGGTGCTGTTGTGACGGAGCGTCACCAAATTCCATATGGGGGATGGTTTGATTTGGTGTCGTCGCCACACATGATGTTCGAGATGCTAATGTACCTGGCTCTGATGAGCTTCATGCCGGAGAATCATCATTACAAATACATTCTGTTGTGGGTGGTGCTGAATCAGACGGAGACTGCTTGGTTGACACACAAGTGGTATCAGAAGACGTTTAATCGTTATCCTAAAAATCGGATGGCTGTTTTTCCGCATGTGCTGTGAACACGTTGTTATGTGAAGATTGTTATGATATTTTAATTTAATTGTATGGTTGATATTGTTAGTTAATTCCGCCGCTCTGTTTACTCTCAGGATGATTGTCAAATTTTATACATTTCTAATAAATCAAGTTAATAATTAAAAAGCGTGTGTGTAATCTTTATTTGGGACAACTTTGTTTTAAAAGTGCTCAGGAGTTGATAAAAATTTTGGGAAAGTGTACGGCATTTAGCATTAATTGTTTCTTCTTTATATTTATTTATGATGAATATTAATGACGTCGTTTAAACACAATGTAGAATAAAGATAGGCTAAAGCCTCAAGGTTGAGCGATTATTGCGGCTTTAAGAAACCCATTAAGCCTAACCACGTAATGGGTAGAGACATCAATAGAAAACAAGCCAGATTTTTAATTATCATCCACGGCTCACTGTAATTTATTTATTTTAATCTAAACACTAAAAAGTTACAACGAAAACAATTTTAGTTGTCAATAATGAAAAATAATTGCAGAGTGAAGTTTTTGTTTTGAAAACACACAAATGGAAATCACACATTGGATGTACAGCCTGATGACATCAGTCTGATGGTAAGGATTCAGCTTCCGTGCTTATCTGAAAAGGAAGCTGCAAAACAAAATTCAAAATTAAAAAAAACTAAATAAATTTCCCAAATTTTAAGAACCCACCTGTATGGATAACCCTGTGCTTTCGACCTGAACACCGACAAAATGGTTGAAAAGAAGACAACAACTAGCACCAGTCCGACAATCGCCATAATACGTCCCTTACGCATATCCGTCTGCCATCCAGACTCAGTCAACAAGATCATACCAAAAACGATCATTGCATTCAGGAACATCACAAGATAAGTCTCAATAACAAATTGTCCCTGCGACGACCCATGAATATATGAAATACCACCATTTTGGCTACTATGCACAAACGGTGGACTCCTAATATGATTCCACATTTGTCCAGAAATCATAGCAAAGCAGAACAACAACGCCAACAATCCCCACACCTGTTTGTTGTACAAAAAGTCCAAATTGTTGCGTCGCAAGTACACAAACCCACCCACCAAAACAGCCAGCATTAAAATGGCAACAGTGCCAGAATAATTGGGTGGCCTAAACACACGAATTTGAATGTCGGTACGCTCTTGAATCCACTTGCCAATTGCTTCCGCCGAAAAGCCGACCCTTTGAATGTCCATAGTGTCACTGCCCTTTGGTTTGCCCTTGGCTGGAAAATGCATAAACACTGGCGCCGTATTCAAACGCAACATTTGGAAAATGTCAGAGGCATCATCAAAGTCTACCATGGCAAAGAACATCTTGTTGGAGTAGATGGGCGAGAAGCGATATGAATTGGCAACAATGGTGAACTCATCATTGGCATGCCGACATATCACGCACTGGCGGGCGGGTGCCATTGCCTGGAACATCACAATCATGGAATAATTGCGTGGTACGGCTTTGATGAACTCACGAAATTTGTGACCATTGAATTTCATCACTGCCTTCTTGTTGTTCATATCGGTGAGTTGTTGCACTTTTTCGCCCAGTGTTTGTCCCTGTGAAAAAAATGCATTTAAATTAAAGTTGTATTTGGGGTTTGTTAAGTATTGATACGCCGGCACCCAGAGTTTGTAAAGTGCAGTGTGGGTGACGTGTCAAGAAGATATTGGAGTACCGGCGTCTCCATTTTGAACTTACATTTTTGGGTTTTGCCTGGCCATCAGCGTAGCTGAGATATGCAACACTGAGGACAATACACGCCAAAAGCGTTTTTACTATTCTCATTTTAAATTCGAGTTATTTAATTAAACATAAAATGTTATTTAAATACAAAAATCAGCATGCAGATTTGTATTAAATTTACACGTATGTCAACTTTGTATGGGCGAACGTCTGTCTCCAATATATTTTCACAATCGATCATAAAGACATGTGTCAAAAATCAGGGTTACCAACAGAAAAACATTTGTTTACATTTGTCAACTGACGGATGGATGCTCGGCAAGTACAGCGTGTTGGGTTTCAAAAAATCATTTAAAAAATGAAGGACTTCGGTTGAAATTCTGCTTCTTGGTTGGTTTATCATAAAATCCAGTCTTGTCCTATAAGAAAAATCCTTTTTGAAGTTAAAATTTTTTAAATTTCTTTTGCAGTAACTTTAATTTTCACAATTTTACTAAATCAACTATCTCAGCTATTTTTTTTTAAATTTGAAATAGTTTATAAAAAGATTTTCTTTGATGAACTTCATTTCCTATTCCTGTTATGCCTTAATTTCTATTTAATTGATTTTTAGATTTACATTTATTCACTTTAGCAACCCCCGGCAGCAACAACAGACATATTTTTATGTTTTGATTGAAATTAAAATAAAGGACGACTATTTCGTCGCAAATGTGTAATGTTTTTTGCCATCATCCGGAAATTGTTTGGGCAGAAGAGGTCTGAACATTTTCTTGTTTTCCAAAAAGTAGTACAATCCCAAACATCCAGCCATAACCGCAACGAATGCAGCAAACTGTTGACCAATTGTAAAACGTAGAGGCTCTGCACTGCCAAAACGATCCTCACCAATTACATCGATGTCCACATGCACCTAAGATAATCCAAATGCATTTAAATTAGTAAATATAAATTACAAAATTAAATTGGGATCAAATTTACTGGTTCGCCAAAGTTACGTTTCAGCTCAGGATAATCGTATGGATAATAAGGATCTCGTCGTTCAGTTGGGATATCGGGCAGTTGTGGATAATCACCATATCCCATGCCATCATCGGCGTACGGTTTGTATTCAGCTGGGATGAGATTGTACTTTTTAGCAGCTGCAATTCGTTCCTCTTCAGTCACTGGAAGTTTGCCAGGTTTGAAATCCTTGTTCCAATCTAAAACAACAAAAATTCAATTAATTTCAATATTTATATTGTAATTGATTGTGACCAGATTATTATCCTATTTAAATATTAATAAATTATATTTGAGGATGACAGTTGATGTTTTGATATTATTGTATTACGTAAAAATCTCCATCACAAACCTAACCCTAATTTCTTATGATAAATTGATTTCTATCAGGATTAACTTACGGGCTGCCCTGCTTAGTGTAAGCATGAAGGCGGGGTTCCTGTTTGCAACCTGTGAGGCCAACTTAAGACCCTTAATGAGCGCCGCCATTATTTCCTAAATTTTGAAAATCCACTCTGCGATTTTTCCACTTTGCGTTGGATTGATCAATTTTGAAATTTTAATGACGTATTTGACAGACCAGTGTCACCAGATTGAATTACCAGAAAATTCTTTGTTTTTGTACTTAGCCTATTGATAACGTTTAACGTAAGTACATACTTCAACGATAACCTTAATTTGTAAAGGAATAGTTTAATGATCTGTCCTTCAATGACGTATTGGCAAATCAAATATTGGACTGGATAATAGACAAGATGAAAGTTGTCTGGAAATCGACGCTGGCAACATAACCCTTTATCAGGACTCAGTACAAAACTTTCATCGGTATGTAGGCTGCAATAATGATTATACAATTTAAAAGGGTTTTTACAAATAGATCCTGAAAAGGATTTAATTAAATACAATACACACTGATTCAAATTTTTAATTAATTACAATCATTTATTTAACAATAAAATGTTTACACAATAAAAATAATACAATTTGTAAACTGATATTTTGTCAACACAAAGTATGCAACAAAACAAATCCATCCAAATAATTCCCCCCTACATCATCTCCCAATGCTCTTTCCCCCCAATAATATGTTAAATAATCTGCGTAACACTAATCTTTGATCAGGATCAATTAGCACAACATAGACGTATATGGAAATAGTCACGAGAATTTAATGCTCCTCAATTGGCACCCATGACTCCATGTCGGGCAAAGGATTACCCCACTCGCGGGCCATAATCAAAATTGTGTTTTGATGCAATTTGGGTCCAATCAATGGGTTCATCTGTGCCATGTAGCAACACAACCAGCTGAAAGGAAAAAAAACAACAAAACAATGAGTCATGCAAATAATTTGCAGTGAAATCACAATCACTTACAACAACCAGCATGTGGCGGCCGTCAGCATCAACACGCACTGGACAATCCTGAAATGAAGCATAAAGGATATCAGTTAGGGCTACTTACATTGAAACTTGAAGTGACATTGAAAAAGAGAAAATTATTTTATTGTGGTAGTTTAGTTACCCGCGATTTGGTCCCTTGGGTGCGAGGAATGGCAAGACAATGCCAATCACGCCCCAGAATACGGTGAAGATGATGACTGGTAATGCGGAGGCGCCCATTTTGCTTATTAATGTGAGTGATTGAACTTTTTCGTCTTAAATAAATTTACTTTTGCAAAGATCCGTCCGCAGAAAAACACTCACGACTCACGAGACTGCAAATCGATTTTTTCTTGGTTTTGACAAATCACATGACATCAGGGTTGCCAGTTTTTTGTTGTTACGCAGTGAACAAGTGTTTTAATCGATACTTTTTAATTTAAATAGATGCATTCAAATTGACGATGCAGAAAATCGTTTTGACACCCCCTGAGCCCAAAAAAAGTGGTCTAGAAAAAATGTACAAATGTACGCCGTACTATCTTGGCCTTTTCAAAGTCATTTCGGAAACTACTGGACCGATTTGTGTGAACATTTTTTGTAGAGAAAAAAAAATTATTAATTTTTTCAAGGTCAAGTTATTATCATATTTTCTTGTATGGGGGCTCAGAAACGAGCCCCACGATTTTCTTCATTTTCACAACTATTATTCTTCAAAGTATTCTAAACAAAACTGCATTTATCTTATATCCCGCTAGGCGATTCTTTTTACAAAAAAGAGGATGGACAAAGACAAACCCCACTTTTCTCTTTTTTTTAGAAAAATTTCAAGGTCACATTTTCCATATCTCAGAAAAACTATATTAAAATGTAGTTAAGCAACAGTCGTATATAAATTCCCTGTGATGTAGTTTTTTATGTGCACGAACTACTTCAAGGAATTAAGTTAACGTGTTTTTAAATAAATAAAATATGTATTCCAAAAAGCTTCTTTTAAAAAGAATACTTAACAAATTTTTTGAAAAGTCTTATAACAATATTTTTAATGATTTATTAAAACATTCTGTGGGTTCTGTGTTTCGCAGTGATCCGTCTTCTTGTTAGTGTTGAAGAACAAAATTTGATCCTTAAAATTTTTGACATTTTTTCTGATTATAACGCAAAAATTTAAGAATTAAAATAAATTGTATTTAACAACAATCCAGTATATTTAAAAATTGATCACTCAGTAATCTACAAAGTATCACCAACGCAACACATTAAGATTTTGGTTACAACCACTTTTTAACTTGTTTCCCGCAATACATAAACTTCAAACCTGAACATAAAAAAAGTCCTATGCGGTGCATTACGCTTGGTCAAGAGCAATTGCATTTTTTAAAACTGCGATCAACGAGCAGTTGGCATGCTCTATTGTAATTATCATACTTGTATTGCAACATTATGATCTGGTCAATTGCAATTCAATTGATCCTGAGCGTCAATTTAGCAAAGCTGCACCCGTACAGACTACAGAGATGCAGATACTATGGTGGACGGTGGTAGACGACCCACCAATAAGATACGCTAACAAAACACATCAATTATTCATTTTACAGCAAACATTAAAATGAATTACGACCGGTTGGCATCTACTTTCGTTGTGATTTTTTGCCTAGGCGTCGTGCGATCGATCAGTGGCGTGTCACTTCCTGCACAATTACAAACGTAAAACCTTTCCAATTTCACCGGCGTGCAACGAAAAATAACGATCTCGTGGCGGCTTCATGTCTTCATGCATGGAGAGAATTTAATTTTTGTTTATTGTTAATTTGTATCGATGTGCGCGTGAGTGCACCACTTTATAATCATAGCGTTGCGTTTGTGCATATAAAAATAAGGTGCATACAATTATGGCAATCATTTCCTTGATAGAAGTAATATGCAGTTAAATGCATTTTAATTTTGTTTAATTATGTTTCATTTAGGTAAGTTAAAGTTAAGTTTGTCGCGGCTTGATGTAAGAGACTTTGAACTTACTTTGGACTTTTTAAATGTTTATTACGTGTAATGATCTAAGAATTAAAAGAAAAATGATTTAAGGAATGAAGCCGTCAATTATTGTCAATTATTTCAATAAACGATGATTCAGTTTTAATATGTGGGTCAATCCCTCCATCCGCAATCAGATCCACAGAATTGTCTTTTTGATGATTTACTTCTAAAAAAAAAATAGTTTTCGTTAATTAAAATTGTGTGGACTTTCCTTTTTTATTTTTGCATACCTGGCTCATTTGGTTTCTTCCGCTTACATTCAAACTCAGGTACTGAAATTTCCAAAACATCACAGATAAGTTTGGATTGGACTCGCAGCGTGGACAGCTCGTTTACGAAAACTTTACGGTCAGTTTAGATTGCGCTAAAAAATCCATTATGCAGCTTGTCTAACTGTTAGGAATATGTAAAAATAATGAAATGTTTAAAGATATTTCATGTTTAATGTGAAAACTTTACGTAGGTTATCAAGTCCAGTTACAATTGTGGTAAGTTTGTTGCTAATCTCTGTTTGTTTTTTCAAGGACTCCTTCTGGAAGATTTGGTCTAAAAAAAACACAAGTTATGGAATTCTTTAAAGGGTTTTAAATAAGATCGATAAATATTTAAAGATTAATAAAAACTTACTTTTTTCTTCCATTTCGTCCATTTTAGCGCATAGAGAATTTACTGAAAATAAAAACTGTATTATTTAAGTTATAATTAACAATTATTATGGCTTAGCAATTTTTTGGCTTACACTTCGTTACAATTAATGAGTTGGGGACTGTTTCCATTGCAACATTATGAGGGGTTGATTTTTTTTTGTTCATTTTTGAAATTATTTCTTGCAGCTTAGGTTTCTTGTAATTAATTTGTTTGTTTGTTTGTGTTTTCTTGTAAACTCTAAATAGTTGTTTAAATTGTAATCAGCTGTCTTACTTGACACATCGAGGGATCTAATTGCCTGCGGCGACTGGCGAGCGGCATCAGCATGCAGGGCTCTCACATTTATGTTTTTGTTGAAATATTCTGTTCTAAAATATAGGAACATTGAATGTATTTTTAGAACATATATTAATTTATATTTCATATATAAATTTTTTTTTTTTTTGCTGAAACCGTTGCAAAAAAACAAAGCAGTTATTTTTTAAATAAAATGTATTATAAAAGAGATTAATTATGTGCTGTAAAATAATTTATGTAAAGTTAAATAGAATGAGCTGTAGCCTGTAAGTTGGTAGGCGCAAAACCATATTTTTTTAGTTTAAGCTGAGTTCACTGCTTCAGCATATTTTAACTGAACTCAAAGCGCTCTCAATTTTCGTTTTGAATGTCGGCAAAAAATTATCTCTTTTTCAAAAAGTTGAGTTAACTTCAACTTTTAGTGCTGCACTATTTTGAAAACGTATAATTTTCAAAGCTAGCACATCGCGGTAGGCGATAATTTTGTATATTTTGTGTTGCACATTTTTGTCGCACTGGTGAACGTTCAACACGGAAACTGGTTCGAAATAAAATTGTTTATTAAATTAAATTAAGAAGATTGATGTAATTCTCGTTAATCCCGACACCCAAATTGAAGCTTTAATAAAAAAGAGGGTAATTCAATTATTATTATACCTATAATTACTATTGTGGATAACGGGACTTTTGATGTATGCAGTATGACTCACATAGTTTTGAGTGTGTGTGACTAATGAGATGTTAGTCGCGCGGGATTTCTGGGTCTCGGGACTTTGAATCAACGTGATTTTGATCCGTTCTAAAATATCTATATCGGAACGGTGGCTCTTAGGGTTATATCAGTGGGGATTTTCTTCCATCACAAAATTTTTTTCGAATTAAAAGGTTTACACAAATGGTTGTGATTTAAAAAAAAGTTCTAAATTTTTAAGTTTGTGGTCATAAAATCGTAATAATTGCAGTTAACAGTAGTCTGTAACTTGTAAGTGTTATTTTACTTGAAATATTTACCCAGAATTACATAATTAAAAATCCCGAAAGTAAAAGTAATAGTACACAAAGTGGGTCAAACAAACCATTATCATACCTTTTAAAACATTAAAACTAAACAAATTTCAATTTATAGAAGTCCCCACACCTTTTGCCACCACATAACATTAAGTGCCATAAATTTAAACAAGATTAAAGAAAGATATCCGACATTTGATTGCATCACATTTACAACGTTAATCCTTCCGGAAAAGAGCACCTTTCTTATTGATGAATGCATGCATTAAGCGGCTGCATATTATGACGACTGCTCCAATTTTCTTCAGTTCGTATATTAAAACGAATAGCATAGTAGTTACAAATTTCACTTTCATCACGACACGAACTCTAAGACCCGCGATGTGTGTGCACAGTTTACTTATGTTACATTATGTGCAGCTCAATTAGAATAAAGAAAAGCGTGAGATTTGTTATATGACGTGCAGGCAGCATTAAAGTTATAGTTAAAATGTAACTTGTACAATTATTATTATGTGAAATGATAATGTGCTGCAGTCTGCACTCTAATTTCTCATGCTTGATAGACTTTGGGTCTCTGGAATGTATTATATGAAGCATATTTTTCTAGTCGGTTTAACTGATTGATGTTCATTTCTGCGAACACCAATTTATAATTGTAATTGACTATGCAGCAAATTTTAATGCAATTTATTATTCGTTATTGTTTGGGTGTTTATTTGTGAAATTATTTTGCAATTATATTGTTTTAATTGGACGACACTATAGTATGGGTGAGGATTA
Organism: Sylvicola cinctus; assembly: GCA_963854165.1. NCBI lineage: Eukaryota > Metazoa > Arthropoda > Insecta > Diptera > Anisopodidae > Sylvicola > Sylvicola cinctus. The sequence continues at coordinate 26,456,815 of OY974083.1, read as the reverse complement.
AATTTAATTGGACGCGACTGTGAACGCTAAATACAATGAGCTCGGTACATAAATGTTTATAAATAATCGACCGATAAATTTGGATGATAAGTAAAACAGAAATCGGAGAGACCATCATTATTTTTGAAGGTCACATTCATGGTTTAGTAATTTAAAAAAAAGTATTTTCTTTTTCAATTTAAAATATTTACATAACGGCACGCTTTTGAAAGCAGCTAAATACTCGTATTAAAGAATGTCTTCCTTTTTAACATGAATTTATATTAATTTTAAAAACACTTATTTTAAGAACAAAACCGGAGCCAATAAACAGATCTTCATTTCCCAATGTTGCATCACCTCCCGCAGCACTGCAAACTAATAGTATCGAGAAATTGGGGGTCGGGTTTATGGCTGACGGGATAAACAATCGCGATTTAAATATTTTCAGACAGAATTTTCATGGCCTTTAGAAGTCTGAGTCGGGATTGCAGATAAAGTTACCGAGTAATGGGGTGTTGAATTTTGAAGTTGTCAGGATTGTGGTTTTTGAATGTGTGGCTGCCAAGATTTAAATTTTGACTGTCGGAATTTCGTATCTCGGGATTGTGGACGTTGGGATTTGCGGTTAACTGGCTAATTAAGTACTTAAGTCGTAGTTTGTTAAGTAGATAAACTGAATGAAATGTTTTGTAATGTTTTAGAAATGTGCATCAAAAAATGAAATGTAGTTAAGCTATTTTTGTTTAAAAGTTTAATAGTTTTGAGGCCATAAAAAGAACAACTAAATAATAAAAACTAATAAATAAAAAAATATCAGTATTCTGTAATGAGTATAAGTAATATATTAACCTACTTAGGAGTTATATAAATTGAAGCTTACAATTTACGAAATGTAAAAACAATTAAAAATTATAATATAATATTATTAAAATGTTTATTATTAAAATTCCTAATATTGAGTAAGAAAGTACTTACATCAGAAACCTGATTAGTGTTTAAAGATTACACAAATTATTTTACTTGGTGCTTTAAATAAGATGAGAAGCAGATAATGATCATACTTTCGCGTTATTATAATATTACGAGTCATTTGCAGCATTAAAGTTACATAAGTCTTAAACCTAGATCAATGGCCGTGTCAATTTAATTAATAAAACCTTTTAATAAGCATGCAGTGATGTTTTCCAATTATGATTTAATCATAATTCATTAAATAACGTCTTAATAAGTTACATAAATGGAACTGCATTTTTTGAAGGGATTTCATCAGTAAATTATATTATCCGGAGAAAGTCCCAAAGCTTGCAAGTTTCAAATAATATGGTTTCTATTTTGCGTAGGGATCGCAAAATTTACATTTCTAATATTTTAAACAAAAGTTTGGAGCTATATTGTTAAGATCATCACTGCGGTGGATAAGTTTAAGTCATAACAGCTGTAAAATGCGAAATCATTGCGTTTGTTTTGCGGCCAATTGCACGCGACCATCATAACAATTTTTCTGCACAGACAATTTGTTTACTCTTTTGTAAAAATGCTCATACATAATGAACCGATGTACATTTTATGCGCACCGGCCAAACAACAAAGATGTCGATCGTTTTGTTTTGTATATTAGTATATTGCAAACAAAACTCTCGCTTTTCTCTTGCAATTCCTATCGTCAATCCAGTTTTCTTATAGGCAATAAAATGTGACTGTTTGTCGCCGCGTTCGCGATGATGCGTGTTTTCCTTTTTCATCAGCAGCGTGCATTCAAATCTTAAGAGTTGAGACTGATGCACGTGACACATGTTTGTTGGCTATGTCTGCAAAACAGTTTATGTGTAAATTTTTATATGTTTTGAGTTTAGATTCACATTTTTTTTAATGTTTTCAACTCCTAAACTATAAACGTCCCATTCAACAAAACGAACAAGAGACTAACCTCGAGCAGAATCAACATAACATAAGGCAACGTTGATTTCTGCGTATGTTGCATTTTCAAATCCTGCGTTCCGGTGTGTTTTTTTGATTTTACTCGAGGCATAAAACAGTGGTCAAAATGTTGTCTACATCTATAAGCATTTTAGCCTCAGTGACCAAGAATGATAGAAAAAAAGATTACGCATTCCGAACGACGATTCATAAATGATTATGAAAACAAAATATTTAAGTGCCCCCTCCATTTGTCTAGTCACAACTCACTGTTGCAATCTTTTTTTCTATCTTTCTTGTACAGTGCAGGTCATAGCTAGCGTAAATTATGAGGATAATCCAAAAAGGATTGCCGAGACGAAAACATAACAATAGTTCCCTTATTCATAACATTAGCTGATTGATTTTGAAATCCAAAATCTCTATAAACAAATATATTCTTAATCTTACTTAATCCTGACAAAATATGGGAACAAAATAAAATACGTAATGTGATGTTATGCTCTGAATGAGCATTCAATTAGTGAATAGTTCCTTTTTAGATAAGCATCTTAAAGACTGCAGCTACCGGTAAATCTTGTTTATCCGCTAAACATAGCAGCGAACGTTGAATGTACAGCGGAAAGTCACTCGCACTTTCATTATCCGCAATAAATTTGTTAAATTGTTGCTTCATTTCAATGTTATTGATCTCCGTTTTGAATTTTTATGAATTAAAAAAAATAAAAAAAATTAAAAAATTTTAGAAGCATTTTGATGCAAATTTAATTAATCTTTTAATATTTTTAATGCAATGCAAATGCGAGTAACAATTTCCTTTTTACCCAACAACAAACACTATGCATCATCACTCATTTGCAGCAATTCCCGGTGCTTCAGCATAATCATGCCACAGAGTAGGGGGCCCTTGGCTTACCACCATCATCTACGAATTCGAGAGGGGCTTACTAAAAACCGACGCCACTATATATAATCCGCGGCAACATCAACCTGCTCAGTATTCCAAGTGGTGCGATTAAAGTGCAGTGCAAGTGCATTCTCAAAACAAAATAGTTTCTGCGTTTGGCACAACAATCAAAGAAAGTCAACATGTGGACAAGTTCAATTGTGAGCGAGTGTTTTTTTAAGTTTTACATGCAGAGCGGTGCAATTAAATTGGATTATATACTAATTGTGGAATTGCTTCAAATTTAGGTTGCGTTGGTGGCACTTGTTGGATTATGTTGTGCTGGTGTTATTCACGAGGAGCCACATCATCATGAGTACAGTGAACACTTGCAGAGCTACGAGGATCACCACCATGAGCCGGAGCCCGCTGAGACAGATCACCACCACGAGGTGGAGCACAAGCACGCCACATCGCACCAAAGCTTTAAAATGCATCACTTTCATGCGGTGCCCGTGTACATCAAGAAGGAGGATCAACATTATGTGAAGAATCCGATTGAGGTTGGTAAGAACAGTCACAAGCTGAAGGTGTTGCATCCCGAGACTGAGCACAAGCATGGTGGTGGCCTTGTTTTGGAGAATCACAGCGAGGTGGAGGATAAGTCGTACCATCATCATGAGCCGGAGCATCATGAGCAGCAACATGCCGAGTACAGTGGTCATGATTTTGGTGGTGGCGAGGATCGTGCTGATTTGCATCAATATCATGGGGATGATGAGCAGTTGAGTCATCATCAATTCCATGATATTAATGTGCATCACGGTGAACATCATGAATAGATGTTTATTGTGTCGTTGTCCTCCAAAGGCTGTTTTTCATTTTGTTTATAGTTCCAAAAATAATAAACCATTTTTTAAATATTATTTTTTATGTTATTTTTGATTCATCTGGCGACTGGCACTCAGTATTTCTTAAAACCAATATTTTTATGGAAATTAACTTAAAAAATATTAATTTATTTATTTTGTAGATTTTTATTGCCTTTTCATACTTTTGATCTTTCCAAAAATATAATTAGACAAACATTCTAGGTAAAACTTTAGCCTTTCCAGACAAATAGCTGTGTAGTGACCAGAACTAGAAACAGAAACAGAAGCCGATTTCAGTGCATTTGCAACAGAAACAGCATAAACAGTAGAATTTAAAATTCGGTTGCAACAGAATTCACAAACAGATAATGGTCAACACGAGCGAAAACAGAAGCAAAATTTACTACAGAAACTAGTATTTTCTGTTCTGCTTCAGTATCTATTTCTGTTTCTGATTTTTGTCACTTCATAGCTGTAATCAATCAAAATTGTGGATTAGTAAATTACCTACTTAAACTGTGTAGTGATAAGAACCAGAAACAGAAATAGAACCAGATTTTAGTACACTTACAACAGAAACAGAATCAACATAAAAAAAATTGAAATTCTGTTGCAACCAAATCTACGGACAGAAAACTGCAGGTTGACAACAAAACAGAAACTCTCATTCTATCATAAGTGATTAACTCTTTTTTTTCTCTTTTGTTTTCGGCTTAATTTTTAAGCTAATCCCAACATTAAAACTTGATAAATCTACCATTAAACTTTAAAAATATTGTTTTATTTTTTGAATTATTATGAACTTTAAAATATTTTTTAAAATACTTCTTTTGTTTTACGGGTTTTAAATAAGTGGGATTGGTGTCATTTTAGTGTACGCAACTTCATCATCTATTTTACGTCCTTAAAATAAAATTAACCGCAATTATTTAAATACCATAAGTTCTAAGTTACATAACAATTATTGTTGAAATAATAACAAACTATATATAATAAAAAAATAGATTTTTAATTTGATTTTTGAAATAAAACTACGATTAGAATTCAATTAAACTTTTTCGTTAAAATTTAGAATAAATAAAAAAAACTAAATAAACAATAAATAAATTTATTAAAATTGATTAAAGGCCACACAACATTAAACAGAAAACATCAAATTCAATTAAAACATTAAATCAATTAAACACAAGGTCGTTGTAATTGATGAGCAAATGATAAGCCGACACTTGGCAGCATGTTGTCGTTCGTACGACTGTTGTTCTGTCAGCACGCTCAAAGTTGGCTTTCACTGTCTCATAGTACCGTCCATCACTACAAATGTAAACGAAATGTTAGTCAAATCAATAAGCTTTAAGTGGCAATAACCAAATATAGAAATAGTTACCTTAAAACCATGCACTTCAGCTTCAGACACTTAACACGAAGGAAATCAATTGCCTTTTGACTCTTATCGGAGAAACGCAAATTATCTGGATCCCATTTCAATTCAAGACGCTCCAATTGCAAACAGTTGGAAGCGATCGAATCCATCAACTGATCCACGTGAATATTGACGCCAAGCTTTTCATTGGTACCCATTACAAGGATTCTAAGGATTAAAATAAAAAATTACAAATAATTATTTGGGCATTAAAATGAAGAACGCTGGTAATGTACTTTGCATTTGAAAGCAGAGAAAGAATTCCCATCCATAACTGGTCAGTGATGTGTGGCATTCCTGATAAGATGCAAGCGTGCAGCTGGGAACCATAGCGTGACAAGAACTTGTGAATCGCCTCTTCACTCAAATTGTCCGAAGCACTGATGTCCAGGGCATTGAGTGTGCGAACGGTTCCACTCTCAACCCAAGCCTTGAGGACGGAATCATTGAAGCCGTTAATTTGGCCAGCACTGAGGAAGCGGAGAGTTTGGATTCGTGTCAGCAAGTCAATGAGACATTCGGTAGACAAATCGGTGGCCGTAATGTCCAGCTCCTGGAGATTGCATTTTTCCCAATCCGCTTGCATTACATATTCCGATTTTAAACCTTTAATAATTAAATTGAAAATTGAATTAGTAATCGATTCCAATTTGGAATAATCCATCCAAGACTTACTAGTTCCATTCATCAGCAAACACGTGAGACGTTTCGAGCGCTGCATCAATGTTTTGAGTGTAGATCCTGTGACTTTGTTGCAAAAATTAACAGCAAGACATTCAAGCTAAAAATTTAAATCCATTTACTAAAATGCTTCTCACTTAATCCCAATTCCATGTCTCACCTGAATACAATTCGAGCTGAACGCATCAATGTGCGAGTCATCAATAAAATTGATGCCATATAAATTAATGACTCTCAAATTGGGTGTGGCCGACTTCAGCTTGTGCACATTGATGACTTCATAAATTTCCTCCTCCTCCTCCTCGATTTTCTCGTACGTTCCAATTAAATGCAACACCTCCAAGCCGTTTATAAAATTGTAAATCTTCCGCATGAACCCCTCCATGAAGATGACCTCCGACAAACAAATGCACATATACCGCAATTTGGTTGGGAACGCTTGCATTTCACTGAAATCGTGCAACTGCATAGCCGTGGAGAAATCCAGAAGCATGTGCGTTAGATTGGGACACTTGCCGGACAGCTCGTGCAGCACCGTGTGCGTGATGAGCTCAATGGGTAGCTCGATGTAACGCAGCGAGGGCCCAAACCGCACCGATATCAATTGCAGCAGGGACTCCATGGAGCCGACGTGTAGTCCGGACACCTCGGGACGCAGCGACACATTGCGCCACAATTTGGTGTCGTAGGCGATTTGACGCCAGCGACGACAGATTTGGGCCATGCGACATATTTCCTTGTGCGACAGGTAGGAGAATATGTTGAGAAGCACTTTGTCCGGTAACTTTTCGATGGTCTACAATTAATGAAAATGTTTTAAATTGAGCAAAAGAAAACAAATTATGTAATTTCTGCACTAAATTTAATTGTTTTTTTTTTGGAAAATTTTTGTAAAATTAAAACAAAATTAAATATTTTTAAAATGTTGTAACCGTATCAGCGAATCTGCTACGCTTAGTGCCGTCCGTGAGATACACTTGATTCGCTTCAAGCGCAATTTGTCCCCAAATGTCGGTCTCCATGTTTAATGTTCAAGGTATTTTGTGCACTCCACTTTAAATAAAGCAAAATTTTCGCTGCAGGGACTTTTTACACTGGACTTTCACAATTCTATCCGGTCAATTTTTAGAAAAACCTAACTGGATTTTCAACTGAAATGATTGTACTGGCAAAAAACTTGTTAATTTAAGACTAACTTTAAGGAAATTAAAATTTTTTTCACAGAATGAAAACTCTTCCAAAATAAATCTAGCAAAAAGATAGAAATGTGTGTAGAAGGCACAGCGTTTAAGCACCGACCGCGACCAGTGGTTGTGTGTCTGAATTATTTTTAGACAAGATCGCCCTCATGTCGCTCTCTTTAGAATTTTTCGACACAATTTTTGTTTTTGAAGAGAATTGTTTTTTTTTTTTTTGTAAAACCTCTTTCATCTCAATAGTATTGGCAAGTGCTGAATGGAGGTTACCTTAAAACTTTTTTGAAATGAAGTGTTAAGCGGAATATTTTGTTAATTACCTTGCAAAGTTCAAAATGTTTGTTTTTAAATTATTGTTAGTAACTTTCGCAATTACTTTATCACCATGATCATTAGTGGCGCTACAACCTGGTTCGGGTCTTGTCCTGACACAAAAGTTTGTTCCAGAACGGGCAGTTGTGCGCTACAATTCACAAGTTTGGTATTACAAATGCTTTTGCGTTTTTGTCTACGCACTCTTCCCATCTGAGACGAAGTCTCCTACGTTTTCTTGTTTCAACAAGTCTACTCGAAATCACATCTCTTCCAGGGTCAACGTCATTCATTCTGGCTAAATGCCCAGTAAATCAAAGTCTATAATGAACTGTATTTATTTAATATGTATATAGAGACTTCGCAATTTACTTCACAATGTAATGAAAAGTCATAAAAAGAATTGTAATGAGCCCAAAATTTTTAATTTTATTTTCAACACTAATTAGAGTTTAATTTCTATTCTTTAATCCTTTTCAAAAAACAATGTAAAGTTCGCATTTTTCCAAAATCAAAATTTCCATTGTTTTTTTGAAAAGTATTACTAAGGAGAAAAGAATAGAAATTAACCTCTAATTAGTGTTGAAGCAATTTGTGTTGTAAATAAAAAGACTTAATAAAAAAAAAAATTTAAACCGATTACAATACTTTCTTAACTTACGAAATTTAAAATTAGGAAAGCATTCAGGAAATTTACTTAAGTCTCTCAGAGTAATTAGAATGAATATTTTGATTGTATTCATTATATTATACATATAGCAATTAATGTGCTATTGACTTAAAATTAAGTTTAGAAGCTCTGCAGTATCTCAGAAATTAGTCGAGACTTAAATCATTAAAGCTTGCTCCTTGTTTCCGGCTTCGAATATTTTTGCTCAGATTGTCAGACTCATTAAAGACGTTAAAAAGTCAACAAATATTTCAGTAATTTAATTAATAACATTTAAACTACAAAAATTACAGTTTTTTGTAAACGCGACGTGACTTAAGTTCTTTCTAATTGTGTATCAAAACAATTCAACTTACAAATTTTTCCTTTTGACGAGCAGTGCCATCGTCCCTGAGACCAGATGATGATGCCACTGACAGCATTAGTGTGTCCATTTTGACGAATTTTTATTTAATCACAATTGCACTTAACAAGAGTCACTTTAGAGTAAAAATTTTTTTTTTTTTGAATTAAAAAACTAACACAATAAAATAAATTTTTAACTATAGAGCCAGAACGAAATATTCTACTAATTTTTAAAATTAGGTATTCTATAAAAATTGTACTTTAATCAACTCGTAATCCATCAAATAATTTGTGTTGCAACAATTTTTAATTTAATAATAAATTAAAAGGAATGTTTTTACGAATATTAACTTTCTGAAATTTAAAATAAACATTCAACGTTAATGCACATAATGCATCACAATTTCAAAGAGCACAGCGACGCACGCGTCGCGACGCCAATCAGTGAACAGAATAAATGAGAATTTTAATGTATACAAAATAGATTGAAGGGTTGACGATATGTTTATTTTAATTATAGATCACAAACATCGCGAAAAATGCAACTGTTGAAGCAAAACAGCATAATGTAACTTGGCAATGTTATAAAGTGGAGCATATTGTATAGTTGTTGTGGAATCTCGCTCACATCTGATTCATATGGCGTCGCGATTTTAAGCGGTGTCCTTTATTTAATAAATCATTTTTAAAGGTTTTTAATTTTGTTGTTTTTTTTTATTTTTATTATTAATTCAATTGTCAAATTATTACATGACTTTAATTACAAACAAATAAAAGACATTAAAATGTTAATCTCTGCCAATTAAAATTACTGATATTTTGAATTAAACCAACACATTAAAACACTCGATAAGAAAATTAAAGAATTTCTAACTTTAAGGATCGCAAAACAATTATTTGCAATAAAAAATTTACGTAATAACTATATTGCATTCACATTTATTACGAATCATTACTAATTATAAATTCCGCACTCACTTTCAATCACAATTTCACTCACAAAACTAATTATATCATTGAGGTGCCTTTTTATAAAGCCTCATTACACAAGATAACTTAAAATCCGACACTTTTCGATCAACATTAGACAACAAATAGTTCATTAATATCAAATTTTGACGATCTAAAGATGAAACGATCAACTCAAATTGAGTCAATAAATAAATAAGACAACCGACGAAAGACAATTCCTTTGTGTAATGTTCATTAGCACGAACTACACCAGAGGCAATCAAATTGGCATTGCGATCCCTCATCGCACATTGCCGCATTAGCTGCAACATACAACATAATACTGCCTTCCTTTGTAGCTGAGATCGGTTGTGACGAAAGCTATAAAAAGACTTGCCGGGTTGTTTCTTGTGCACGATCGGTGGCAAATTTAAGACAATTTTCGCATGCTGAAGAGTATTTGGAGGTAATTTTGCATGTATTGTTCCATGACTAAATTAATTTGCATAACTTTAAGCTGAAACGCAGTCTATAATTTGTTTAGTTTCGCTGTGTGTGGTTTAGAATTTTATCAATGTGCAAATAAATGCAGTTGGGTTTTTTAAATATACGAAGGGAAAGATTTCGGGAAGGCAATCGGGAGGACAATGGATGTTTTATGTATTCCTTCAATTGTTTGTTAAAATTAATTATTAATCTAAATTAAAAAATGTCTTTAAAATATTTTTTATTTCAATATATGGTACTTTTAATATGTTTCAAAATGTAACAGTTACAGTAGCTTTACACTACTACTCCACAAGTAGCAAGTTAATTGTAGCCGTGTTCACGAAAGAAATAATTTTTCTAAAATAATTCTGATAATTTTTGACAACCGCTCTGATTGGTATTGGACGGTTAGTGACAAAAACGTCAAGGAATTGTGCGCGGTATTCGTAATTACACGGTACAATACAAATTTTGCAAAAATTCATAAGTTATTATTAAATTCAAATTTAAACAAGAATAATATTTAAAACGTCTCCTTCTGGAAAAAATCAACTATTATACGTTCTATTAAATTAATGTTGTTTTTGTATTGCGTTTATATATATAAACTTGTCAGATTGTGACAAATGAGGCACGAGCTGTCAAAAAATATAAAAATTATTTTATCAAAATTATTATGGTTGCTCACGATTGAAATAAAAAATTTATTTCATTGAAATTTTAAAACTCAAGGTCATATTTTTATAACGATAATATGTAATTTAAAAACTGTGTGTTTTAGGATACTATGATGTTCAACATTATTGCTAATCTCATGTGGGATTATTTAATGGGCGTCCCTAATAGAGAAGTTATTGTATTGTACAAAGAGATAACAAAAACCGATAACGCGGCACATCGATAATTTCTCTACGACAAATAACGATCAAATAATTCATACAGTTAGAAATTACTGAATTAGTCGCAACTGTAATAGAGCTCGTGAAAGCTTCGATCAATTAAATAATATCCTTATTTTTGTGCATAAAAAGTTCAATTGTAAATTTAAAATATTTAATTTTAAAAGTTTTAAATTAAACTTACAGTCCATTTAGTTTATTAATATTATTAAAAATATTTCTAATTGGTTTTGAGCGAAGAAAATAAACTCCGTGCTAGTAAAAAAGATTAAATATTAGCACACAATTACTTCCGCCCGGTTATCTTAAAAATTGATTGCTATTATTTTATAAGTCTATATATTATGATTACTGACGCTTCTCCCGGTAAATATTGCAAAATTAATTAAACAAATTAAAACAAATTCTTTTACTTTATTTAAATAATTATTGCAAATTTGTACTTTCAATTTATTTTAGCGAATAACTCAGAGAGTTACATATTGGCACAAGGTTTATTAAGTATCCGTAATATGTAATAATAAAAAAATAAATAAATGGCCAACACAACAGATTAATGATTTAACTACATTGGTACAACATCTAGGCAAAAAGGTGGAAGTAATTTCGAGAGACATATGTAATAATTATTAATAAAAACGTGAGGGCATTGGCACCCAATTCTGGTTCCCCGATTGCCACAACTGGCTACCCCATTAGGAGTTACAAAAGATGGTTGCAGGTCGATGAAAGCCTCAAAGAGCAAAAGATTTCTGAAGCAATTGTATGTGTTTCAAAAAACTTATATTCTTAAAGAAACATAATTATAGTTCCGTTCTATTGAGATCATCATTTATTTGATTTCATTAGAGAGATATTTGGATGACATTTTAAACAGAGATATTTCGCTAGTCGTCAAGAGGTAGCGCACTGTTAAAATGAACAAATTGTGGAAATTGCAATATAGCCAATTATAATGCTGCTCCGTATTGCGACTATAATAAAATAAATAATTTCTCAATGAGTAAACTCTCGAAGAAAGGAAGTTTTATTTTGTTTGTTGTATTGCATGTAAATATCAGCATAAACTAAATGAGATCTTAATAGAACGAGGTTATTGGTTCATGCATTAATTCAATTTAATTTTTAAATATCGAATTTTTACGCCATCCTGGAACAAAAGGCTGTTTTGAGAAAGTAGCTGATGATAATATGGTGAAAGTAATTAAACCCACTACTTTGCTATACAAAGTCATTTTAGGTAAGTGTTTTTTGCTAATTAATAATAATAATTTATTTATGACCAAAGGCAAATTTAAAATATCAAATCTTTTTTGTTGTAGAAAATTGGTTTTGTGGGAAACATGAGATAATGTCAAAACAACTTCAGGCCCACCTTAAAAAGACAGAAGTTCTTTTAAAAATCAAACGAGACGAAATTAAACAAAAACGAGCAGCCAACAAAAATGCGTCGACATCTGCAGGAGCTCTTTCTACAGTTCAAGAACCATCAAAACTTAAACGAAATAGAGATGGGAAAATTATGAAAACTGTGAGTAGCAGCAGCAGCAGCAGCGAAGTTGTTGATTTATCTAAAACTAATCTTGTCCTTCACTGGTGAGATTAATATTGACTAGCAATATAATTAAACAAAAATTAACACCAAATTAAAAAACAATGTCCCATATACCTTTAATATAGTACTTCATCGTAGGGAAAGCGAGGTTTGAATAATGAATATACGACTGTTGCTTAACTACATTTTAATAAACCTTTTTGGAGATATGAACAATGTGACCTTGAAATTTCTGAGTTTTGACTTTGATCTGTGTCCAAAATTGGTACTTTTGTTGAGATTATAGCAAGTTTTCTTATCTTCTTTAATCCAACAGTAATGTTAAAAAAAATATTTAATGTTTCTGAGATATAAAAAAATTGACCTTAAATTTTCCGATTTTGACTTTGAATTGTTCTGCAAGTTTTGTTATATTATTTGTGTAAGTTGTCTTAGATATAAAAGTGGGGTCTTTGTCCACCCCCTTTTTCGCCAGAAGGAACATCTAGCGGGATATATGCAGTTTTGTTTAGGATACCTTGAAGATTAATCAATGTGAAAATAAAGAAAATCGTAGGGCCATACGAAAAAAACTGCCCTTGGCAATAACTTGACCTTAAAAAAACAGGAATTGCATTCTTCTATTTCTTTCTAATATTTTACAAACAAATTACACACAAAACGGATCAGTAGTTGAAATGAAAAATGACGGTCCTCGGTAATTTATTTTTAATCGAGTGTAACGGCTAAATTTACCGCAATTCGCCCGTTAAAAAATTATTTTTGGGGGCGCATATTAAATTGTAATTAATTGAATTCAGCCTATATTTTAGCAATCAATGGCATTAATCCAATAACGAAATGTAGGCAACCCTGTTGAATAGCTGTCAAAACTCAAAAGTATTTTATAATAATTAAAAAGTGTGTTATTTACCATGTGAAAAAATTAATTAAGTCAAAAATTAAATAAAACCCTGCAACTATGGCATCCGAAAAGATTGAATACAAACGGCGCTATCCATTTGTGGGCATGTCAATCACATCCAATCAATTCCTCAATAACATTGAAGGACGAAGTGCCTGCTCAAAGTGCCACAAATCCCGCAAATTCTTCTGCTACACATGCTATCTGCCGGTTGACGATTTAATGGATCGCCTACCCAGAGTAAAACTCCCCATTAAAATCGACATAATTAAGCATCACAAAGAAATCGATGGCAAGAGCACGGCCATACATGCTCCGATCTTAGCCCCAGATGATGTTCGAATATTCACGTATCCCGATATACCGGATTACAGCCTGGAAAACGGTGTCGTCCTCATTTATCCGAGCCAAGAGAGTGTCAGCGTGGCCGGTCTGTTTGATGACGATTTTGAATTCAATGTGCCACCCCCACCCAGTGAACCCGTAAAAGGTCACAAAAAGGGAACGCTGCTGAAGGGGAAAATACATGCTGATGCCGATGATACAGCAGATGCAATTGGTAATGAGAAAGAAATGAGACTGGAGGATTTGCCGATACGGCGAGCTGTGTTTATTGACAGCACATGGAATCAGAGTCGAAGTATTTACAAAGATCCAAAAATTCGTCAAATCAGAACGGTGGTGTTGCAAAGTAGGTTTTCACAATTTTGGCGTCATCAAAAGGGCAGCCCGAGATGGTATTTGGCCACAATTGAGGCAATACATCAGTTTCTGGTTGAATTTCATACGCACGCCTTTGGGTTGGATCGAAACTATCGTGGCTTTGACAATCTGGAGATGGATTTGGGATTCATGAGCAAGGTGCGCTTACAATTGCCAAATCGGGAGGGCAGCCGCATTGATTTGGAGCAGCCGTACTGTGGACAATACGATAATCTTTTGTTTTTCTTTACACACATGTATGATCTCATTCATCAGTACTATGATCATGAACAACTTAAGTCTTATAAACGGCCTTTCTTTTGAATTTTGAATGTTTTATTTAAATGCTTAAGATTTTTATAATTTTAAAGGGAATATTACTTATATTACAAAAAAAAATCTTAATTTAGAGACTTCAATCATTTCTTTTTCTTTTTGGTCTCCTCCACTGGAGCGCCTGAGCTAGTTGATGGCTCAGGACGAGGTTTTTGCCAGTTGAGTGGTTTACGCCGGTAAATTGGCCATGGTGGAACAGTAATCTTAAAATTAAAAATTATTTATTAAAAGAAATTTTATTAAATAAAGAGCAGGTGGTCATACCAAAGCAGCCAATAAAAATCCGGCACCAAGAATATAAACGGTCTGCGAAAATTGCTGAATAATTGCACCCCAAATTAGTCCAACAATACCGAAGAGCGAGATGATGAATCTGGCCAATCGTTCAGCTCGAGCCTGGCCCTCAAAATCCTAAAAGATTTTTTTCATTTTTTACACAGGGATAAACAAGATTAAATGAAAGCATTAGAATTTACCATATGTGTTGCAATGTTTAGCATTTTGATTGAATTTACTTAAATTTAGAGTTTAACAAAATATCGTTCATCAAAATTCGGGTTTTTTAGTTTGTGTACGTCAGCGGATAAAAGACATCGCGCAGACGTCAGAAATATATATTTTGCAAATTTTTTATTTTGACACGGTCTGGGATTACGTGTTATTGCGATTTTGTGACACATTAAGCGTCGCCATGTAATTAATTTTAAATTTCACAATTATTAAAATTTTATAGTGTAAAGAAAAAGAAGCTATATACCGTGATACAAATTTTGAATTAAAACAAAACAAATGCAATACACTTTCATTAAAAAAATATATATTTTTATTTCGTCCTGCAACAACTACTTGTGATTTAAAATACAGTTCAAGTACAAATTTAAATTCCATTTATTTTAAACAGGAACACTTGCAGGCTTCGTGCAGTGTCTAATTATATGAACGAGCACTAATATATTTGATTTGTACAGCTTCGTTTACTTCTTCAGGATGATCGTAGAGTCAAAAAAATCCTTAACGGAAGGAAGATATTGAAAAATTATTCCACAATTCATAACCTTTGTTGGATATAAAAAAATTAATGTGACCTTGTTTATTTTTGTTATTTACCTTTGATTATAAAAAATATTAATGATCAAGCAGCTTTCTATTAAAAACTAGCGGTATCCGGCGCGCGTTGCAGAAAAACATGTTTAAATGTGAAATGCGAGTTTAAATGTTAAACAATATTTTTGGTTCTCTCTGGAATTTGATAAAAAATAATTAAACAAATTTAAAATAATAATATTCATTGTTAAGTGTCAACTATTTTAAAATTATTTTTTAAACAATTTAAATGTAATTCCCAACATTGATTCCATTTTAAAAAATTGTTAATAATTTTTATTCGTTTACCTTGATTTTTTTCCCAATTATAATATTTATAAACAGGTTCCACATAACGAAATGATATAAACATATATGTAAAGTATACAACAAATTGTATATATATCTACTCTTATATGTTTTAAATTTAAATTTTCCTTTTCGTTTGCAAAAACATGGGCTCGAAGATTATCTGTTTTCTTGAATGCAATTGTAACTATTAAACAAATAATGTGATTAAACCTAAATAAATAGTTTTTATTGTTGTTATTTATTTCATATGAAAAATTTATTTATTACTAACTTGTAACGTAAGAAGTTGAAATGGTAAGTACCTCTCTAAAATTCCCCAAGGGCAACAAAACATAACTTTGATTATTTGCAATGCGACATCAAAATAAAAACAAAAATGCACTGCAACTCGAATTTAATATTTAATTTAAAAAAAAAATGTTTATTTTGCAGGGCGCTAATATCTCCCAGTTGGAACGGGACATTGGTGCCGATCATTTTCCGCCCAATGAACACTACTTCGGACTAGTAAATGTAAGTGCAGCAGAAACCAACCATCGATTACAAAAAAAACCCCTTCCCTTATTTTTTATAATCCTCGGAACTAATTGCAGTTTGGCAACACCTGCTACAGCAACTCCGTACTGCAGGCGCTGTACTTTTGCCGTCCGTTTCGTGAGAAGGTACTGGAGTACAAGGCCAAGAACAAACGCACCAAGGAGACCCTGTTGTCGTGCTTGGCCGATCTATTCTACAGCATTGCCACACAAAAGAAGAAAGTGGGTTCGATAGCGCCGAAAAAATTTATCGCCCGCCTTCGCAAGGAGAAGGAAGAGTTTGACAACTATATGCAACAAGACGCGCATGAGTTCTTGAATTTTCTAATCAATCACATTAACGAGATTATATTGGCGGAAAGAAATCAAGGTCCGGGTGGTGCGGCTAAGAAAAGTGGCTCGTCTGGCATTGGCAGTGGTTCTATTAACTCCAGTGGTGGTGTGGGTGGGGAGCATCAAACAACAGAGCCGACATGGGTGCATGAAATATTCCAAGGAATATTGACTAGTGAGACGAGATGTCTCAATTGTGAGACAGTTAGTAGTAAGGATGAGAATTTCTTTGATCTGCAAGTGGATGTCGATCAGAACACATCGATAACACACTGCTTGCGGTGTTTCAGCAACACGGAGACATTGTGCAGTGATAATAAGTTCAAGTGTGATAATTGTTGTAGTTATCAGGAGGCGCAGAAGAGGATGCGCGTCAAAAAGTTGCCAATGATTTTGGCGTTGCATTTGAAGCGCTTCAAGTACATGGAGCATGCGAATAGGCATATTAAGGTGTCGCATCGGGTGGTGTTTCCGTTGGAATTGAGGCTGTTTAATACGGTTTGTTGCCCATTCTTTAAAAGTCCTAATGGATGGCAGTTGTCAGCCGATTTCTGTCTTTTATAAATGTCCTTCATGATATTAATTGAATTATTTTTAGTCTGACGACGCTGTTAATCCTGACAGACTTTATGACCTAATGGCGGTGGTTATACACTGTGGATCAGGACCAAATCGTGGCCATTACATAAGTATTGTTAAAAGTCATGGATTCTGGCTTCTGTTTGATGATGATATGGTTGACGTAAGTTGAATTTCCTTGAAATATTCCTGGTTATTTAAATCAAGTGTTCTTTCCAGAAAATTGAGGCTTCTGCAATTGAGGACTTCTACGGCCTAACATCGGACATCCAGAAATCGTCAGAGACTGGTTATATATTGTTCTATCAATCAAGAGACTGTGCACCATGAATTCCAAATAATTACAGAGCCCCATGCAGCTTTGCATTTAGGCGCGCCTTCAATTCCTTGTTAAGACCTTCCAAGCCAAATAACTAGTAAAACACAGGCAGTCCTAAATACCATGTAGATCCAACAAAACCAAGCAACTCCATTCAAGACTTCGTATGCACATGAATCTTGTTGTCAATTGAAGCGTTAGTTTTTCCAATATATATATTAAACTTTATGTATTTTAAATTATTAAAAATAAATCAAAAAAAAAAACAAATTTAACAACAAATACAAAAAAACACGCACTTAGTTTTCTTTTTTGTTTATTTAAACCACGAATTATACAAAATCTTCCTCCAAATTTAAGCGATGAATTCGTATGGAATTGGTGCCAACAACACTGGCTCCTCCTCCTTCTTCACCACATGACAGGCGCGTGGCTGTTTGGGTGATCGCTTCAGACTCAATGTGGTCTTCTTCTCCTTGCGCAAGCGTTGGCTCTCCTTCACACGGTGCAAAAAATCGTCACGGCACTTGGAGTGGATGACATGCTCAATGCGGACATTGACACGCTTTGGGATGATGCGTCCGCGCACACGCTTGTTGACAATGATGCCGACGGCGTGTTGTGTCACATTGAAGATGCGGCCAGTTTTGCCGTGGTACGCCTTGTAGGGCATGCCCTTTTGGACGGCACCGTTACCCTTGATGTCAACAATGTCGCCGGTTTTGTACACCTTCATGTAGGTGGACAGCGGGATGACGCCACTCTTCTTGAAGGGGCGCGAGAACATGTCTCGGGTGCCGCGACGGTAACCTTTTGAGTTGGTCATTTTGTATGGTGGTTAATTACTCTCTGTGGAAGATACAAAGGAGAAGAATTTTGTTGTTAAAAAAAATTGTATAAGTGACACAATACACATTCCAGCGGGGCCCAGCCACGTGTGTGACAGACCGGACTGTTTTTCACTTTATGGTTTGTTGCTGTTTTTATGTGGGTTATTGAGGGGATTTTAACGGCACTTTACACTTGGTGGACTGGCGATTAGGTTTGGAAGGGATAGTAAAGGGTTTCAGCATTGCAACAATTAAAAAACCACAATTTTTTGCGCAGAAAATAGAGAACGTACCGTCAACTTCAAAATGGCGAGATAAAAGAGGTTATGTTTAATGTGGAATGTTGCAATATTGAGAATTGTGGTGGCGCTAGTGGATGGTGTGTGGAACTTTTCAAAAGATTTTCGAAAGATGTGGTAACACTTTTTCGGTTGGAATTTGACATAATTTGAAATTTTAATATATTCATAAAATATAATTTTTCTGAAATGTATTTTAAAATTTACAAATTGTTTAAGGTCTTTAAAAATAACGTTACTTTTAAAATTTTAAAAACAAAACGGCAATATGATTAAAAATTACATAATAGTTAAATTGGTATACAATGTGATTGGTTAAATTAAAAAAATACTTTCCAAATAACATGACTTTTCTTCCAAAAGGAATTTTACATATATTTTTGTCTGAATAATAGAATTTTAAGCTAAATTTGTAACAATTCAAGTATCAAAAAATATTGTGAATAATAGTTTTGAAAATAAAAAACACATTATTCTGTGAATAATTTAGAACAAGTTAGTTCAAGAGCATGTCAAAAAAAGAAAAGAAAAGTAAATTAACTTCTTTAGGACCATAATTATTTACGCCTTCTTTTCAAATTATCCATTACTTACGTGACCTTCATAAAATAACTGTAGATTTTTTAAAAAATGCTTTGAAATCTTATATTGTTTTTTATGACTTAAGAAAGAAAAATTTAAGAAAAAGTGCAAAATAAATGTTTTTAAATTTTTTTTTTGTTATTTATATTAACACATGTTGTGAAGCTTAATTAATTTCAATTTAAAACTCATTCTATTCACAATAAATAATTCTATAATTTAACGATCCGATTTAAAAAATGTAAGCATAAACTGAACGAAAATACTACTAATTATGTCAAATTCCATTTCGAAATAAAGTTCGAAGAATCTCGATTGTGATGTGTCAGAAATTTGTTGGAGGTTTTGTGTTGAACAAAATTTGTTATTGTACTAAAGAAGTAAGAACCAAACCATTTGTCGTAAGCCTGTCGCAAGAACAGTCGGAATTTTAAAGTTTTTATTTTATAAATTGTTAAAAAACCGTAACATTTTTTGTGTTATTTATCTGAAAATAGATAGGTTTTTCAGATATAACTATTATCTATCACCGTAAGTAGTTTTTTATTTATATTAACAAGTTAAATGTCATAAAAAGTACGTTAAAAGAAAAGAAGAGAATTTTGACTTTGCACAAATGGTTCTAAGAACATATTTTAAATGAACTTGGTGTAATAGTACAGCTTAAATTGTTTAAATATCATTTAATTAATAATAATTAGCACTTAAATAATATCTGCTTCATTTAAAACTCATGGTTCCATCGTTCTCCTAAAACTTGAGGAATGAAAACGTTCGTAACTTGTATTTCAAACCGCTTCAGAATAAATTCTAAAAATAACTCCTTTGCTAGAACATTCCAAACATCCCTTCGTCCAACAGACGCACTGACACAAAAACTCATCTTATCAGGCACCCGCTAACTTCTTTCAGGAAACATGATCTCTTATAAAGCCTATATTCAAAATCATGTACCAAATTGTCGCTTAAAGTATTTCCATGTTCAAATCGTCAAAAGCGTGAATTCATATTATGTTTCAATGTAAAGAAGGAAAAAAAAAAGATTTGTTGATAACATGAAACTACTGAGAACACGACTTACCATTCAGCATAAAACAATTTACAATTTACATGGTCATTCCGCATTCGTTCAACAACTCTCAGCACGATCAGACGCCTCGTGGTGCAACATTTAACATATAAAGTCATTCTTCATAGTGCGCGATTTCTTAAAATATTCTGTTACATAACTTGAATTATCCATCAGCAACCAACCCCCCTCCATCACCATGATGTCGTCCTGCATCAAATTATTAGGATGGTCACTGCTGTTAGTATCGGTGTGGGCGACAGCCATCCCAAAGCCGGAAGAGAAGCGCATTTTGGATCAGGATTTATCACACGCACAACACTTTAAGGACGATGCACACAACAATCAGTACGATCACGAGGCATTCCTGGGTGAGGAGGCAAAGACTTTTGACGAGCTTCCACCGGAGGAAAGCCGTCGCCGATTGGGGTATGTTTCATTTAATTTAATTTCGTTTATTTTTGGGTCAATACGCCCTCATAGTGCAAAAAAAAATATGAAAATAAAAATGCACGTCGTCTGCAATTGTCTTAATCAAAGCAATGCAACGATTATCATTGTGCTTAATTTACGCCGCCATGTACATAATTTAATGACTTCCTTGGCATCAAACACTTGGACACATTTATCTAACTTGTTGCATCTGTTATTGTTCCCACCACAGTTTGATTGTAGATAAAATTGATGAAGACAAAGATGAACTCATCACATTGGCCGAATTAAAAAATTGGATATCCTACACACAGCATCGTTACATCAATGACGATGTGGAGCGACAATGGCGTCAGCATAATCCCGATAACAATGAGCAAATACATTGGGATGTGTATCGCAAGAATGTGTACGGTTTTATGGATGAAATGGATCCACAAGATTTAGACAAAGAGGATGAAGGGTTTTCATACAAAGCAATGCTGTCGCGTGACCGACGCCGTTGGAGTGTGGCCGATCGTAATGGTGATGATCAATTGACGAAAGCAGAATTCACCGAGTTCCTGCATCCCGAGGAGAGTCCACGGATGCGTGATATTGTTGTAGCTGAGACGCTGGAGGATATTGACAAGAACAATGATGGTAAGGTGTCAGTGGATGAGTACATTGGTGATATGTATCGTGGCTCTGAGGATGATGAGGATGAGCCGGATTGGGTGAAGAGTGAGCGTGACACGTTTGCCAAGTTCCGCGACAAGGACAGCGATGGCTTCATGAATAACAATGAGGTGAGGGACTGGATTATACCGGAGGACTTTGATCATGCTGAAGCTGAGGCGCGTCATTTGATATACGAGGCGGACTCCGATGCTGATGAGCGACTTACCAAAGAGGAGATTTTGAATAAGTACGACCTGTTTGTGGGGTCACAAGCAACTGATTTTGGGGAGGCACTCACACGACATGATGAGTTTTAATACCAGTGCCGTTACTTTTGTGGTAGTTTAACTGTTTTGGTTTTAAATCATTGCGTTGTTTGTCGGTTAAATTGTAAGTTTAATTGCATGAATGTTGTGCTAATTTCATTTTTTTTACTTAAACTCGTTGATTTAATTGAATCTCTTTTTAACCTTTAATACTTACATGTTAATGTGTATTAGAAATCATTGTTTTTTTGATAATACTTTAGAGTAAAAACGAACAAAATGTTTTGGATCAAAAGTAGAAAGGGTACGTGTAGGTCATTAACCAATTCTTAACAATTAAATTGTATGCTCATGTAATTTCGAGAATCTACGCTGATAACAAAATATATTTTTTTGTACATTCTAAATTTTAGAATAAATATTTCTTTTGGAATCATCACCACAGGAGGAAGAGATTAGAATTGTTGCATCACATTTTGGTGCAACTATTGTAAACGTGCCAAAGTTAATGATCTTCTTTTAACTATATTTGTAATTTTTTTTATATCATAGAATTATTTTTTCTTTTTATTGTAATTTTGTTTACTAAAAAAACTTATCGTAACACACAAATTCATTAAATAATTAAATAAATTGCCTTTACGATTTGTAAAAAAATACAATAAATACTTGCCTTTTGATGGATTCTATTTTAATATTTGTTTTTTAATTTTATTTATCCTTAAAAGTTAAATTGGAAATTTTGCTGACTAGTTTTTTTTTTTTTATTAATTATAGCTATTATTTAATATAATTTTTAAATTTATATACAAGAGCATGTTAATATATGGATTGCACATTAAAATTTTCCGGACAGAAATTAGTGATGCAGAAACACGTTTTGACACTAAGGGGTCCAAAAAAAAGGGTCTTTTTTATCTCTTAATACGATAATAAAGCTTGCTTAACATTTTGGGGTCATTATTTGAAAATTTAATGTCATATTCTCATAATGCCAATTATTAACTTATTCATAATGTTTATTCTCTTCAAGAATTTAAGGTCAAAATTTAAAATTTTCAAGATCTCAGAAACGGTGCATATTTAAAAAAAAAAACAAATTCAAAAAATTCAAAGAAGACGAAAAATTTTACTGAATTTTTCAATTTCAAAATACTAAATTCATTATTAAATCTCAGTTTTAATAAAATTTGAAACTCTTCAAATTCATTTTCAGATGCGAAACAAAATCATTAACTTCGCAACACCCCTCCAATTTTTTTTTTACTGTTTTCTTGCAGTCGCTTATATCTTTTCACGTTTCTCTCTCTGCCCTGTAGTTTTTCTTTAATTTAACGTCAAATTTAAAATTTTAAATCGGTTAAACATTAAATAGTATATTCAATTATTTTTAATAGCTTTTAAAAAATCCGCACAAAAATATTTAGTTTCTAAAACACTGATGTTTGTTTCAAAGGATAAAATAAACCAAATAAAAACGACGATGACACATCAACACAATTGAAAGTCCAAACCACTATAAATTTACAATCCAATATAAAGCAGACAAATAGGGGATGGGTGCTCATTTTTATTACAAACACACTTTCATTATTAAAAGCTTTTGAGTTAGTGCAGTTAAAACAGCAAGCTCCCAGTATTCCATCGCACAGCATCGCAAAAATTGTTGCTCACTTTTTTTTTGCAGGTGATTCTCATCCCCCCTTAATTCGCCTTAATGCACAAATGGCAGACTGTTTTATTTTATATTCCTGATTCCCGTTCCAACGCGCGCGCGGATAAAAAGTTTCATTGTGCATCTCCATCCCTCCATCAACTCCAATGTGAGTATAATATGTATAAAAGCACAGTAAAACTGGCAAAATACGCCACCTCGGTTCCTCTTGACATCCACCCCAATTGGATTGCCCTTAACATTGAATGTATTGAATTAAAATGAAGGGCACTATTTAATAAAGTTTGGGGAATATTTTTTTTTTTTTTATTTGAAAAAAAAATAATTTCAGGGGCACCAAAAATTAAGTTTCCTTAACCGGTTCATAATTTGTCAAATAATTTTTTTTTTATTTGGTTTTGCACATTAAATTTTTTTTTTTAGAGAAAAGAATAATTAATTTTCTTCTTTCACAGTTAAATCAAGGTATGAAGAAACTAACGGTAAATAAAAACACATATTTATTTTGAATATTTTAAAGCGCTTTTAAACGGAGGTCGCATTTTAAATTTATGAAGAAGTCATTCATTCCAATAAGCATCCGGTAACTCGAAGCTAATCCGGTCCGCCAATCCGTCGCCTTCCATAGCAACCGGTTGGAAACCCTAACACAAAATAATAAAATGGCAAATGCATTCCGAGCCTTTACAACACCGTACCGAATTAAAATAAAATAAAACAAACACAAACCGCAAATAATTTTACAAACGTAATTTATTTACAATCGCATCAAGTTTTTTGTTGTGTTTTCATTGTGTGTGTGCCATATATTATTATGTTTGTTTGAAATAATCATTTTTTACATTCGAAAATTTGTTATTTATATCTCCTATAATTAAATTTAATTATGGTCTTATGTATTTAAGTGCATTCAATTTAAACTGCATTATTTATTTAATTATAATACATTTCATTATTATGTTTTATTTTTTTGTGTTTTTATTTTGTATCTTCCTGTTTAATTATAGTTAAGGATCACATCGAAATTAAAGTGGTACAATTATTGTACCAACATTATCATAATATACTTAATTAATTTGAAATAAATTAAAATAAATAAATAAATGAACAAACAACGTATAATAATAATAATTAAGTCCAAGCAGTGTGACAACAACACACCAAGTTGGGTTTGTATGAAGTGGGGGAGAGGGGTTTGGGGCATTAAGGAGATGGGTTTGCATAGATGTCACAGCAAAACAGATAAACATGTTAAAAAGCAAAAGAAAATATACAAAACGAGAGAGAGAGTGTACAAAATGAGTGAGAGTGGGGGGGGGGGGGGCAGCAAAAAAAATTATAATGAAGTAATTATCAAAGTAAGCACAGCATGAAAACAAATTTCCCGCTTAATTCGGATTTTATTTTAATTCATTTTATTTAGATAATTAACTTAATTAAATGATGTGTCACTGCCAGATGCCATCCTCGCCATATTATAATGTATTAAATTATACACAGCCTCAGCGTAAAAATAAACACGCTACACATTTTAAATGTGCGGGTATGTTGTTGATGTTGAATTAAAATTCTCACACATTCCGCATGCACAACATCTCGCGCAGCGCGTGTTTTTCCCCAGGACTTTCCACCACTTTTTTAAGAGGATATACGGTATAACAGGATGGGACAGGATACAAAACAGACGACATGTTTGGAGATTGCGTGAGTGTATGGTAGGGGGTGGTAGAATTTTTGTGTTTCCAACAACTGAGGGAGAAGATTCCCGTCTTGTTTATTTTGATGTATCAGTGAAAGTGCGTGGGAGGAGGGGGAGAAGGGAGGACTGAGGAGTAAAGGAAAAGAAGGAGATGAAAAAAACCTGCGTTTATGAGTGCTGCTGCTTTATTTTAAGAGCCTTTGTACTCCGTCAAAGTCAAAGGATGTGTCGTGTGTGTTGGGAAATTGTGTGAAATAATTAAAAAAAAAAAAATTGTTTTTACAGCGAAAATTAAAAACAACAATATCACAGAAATGCTGGGCTTTTTAATTTCATTTAATATACACCTACGTGTGTGTGTGTGTTTTAATAATGTATGGCGAAATTTTTTTTTGTTATATTTTTTATCTTAATACAATCTTCATCTCAATCTGGTGCCGACTGCAATGCCGCCACGTCGCGTTCTCTTGAAGAGGATATAATACAAAACTGAATGTATGAGGGTGTATGTGTGTGTGTGTGAGTGTGTTTCTCGCAGCCACTTAATTAAATGATTTATTACAATATCCCTCTAAATAAAGGAGCAGAATAGAGATAAACGTATAAACGTACACATATATAGACGTAATTTTCCTTCCAGTGAAAATGTAGGAAAACATTAAAATTAATTAAGTATTTATCATGATTGGGCAATTGATGTAAGGAGCTGGGGGAATGTCGGGGAGGAGTGTTGAAGGTGGGAGTCGTATGGGGCGATAGAAATACATTTAACGTTGAAATGAATGGATGTGCGATGGGGAGGAGGTGGGAGGTGGATAAAGCTTTTATGGCGTCACAATATGTGTGTGAATTATTTTCAATTAAATCTATATAAGGACGCGTGTTTTCGTATACATTTTAGGTCATATTATATGAAATGGTTTTAATTGAATTTATATTGCTGGGTGGGGGTGGTTTTTTTTTTCGGATACTGATTTATTTTTAAAAAATTGTAATTAATAATTTAAATACATACTTTGGGCAAATTAAATGATGGCTGACTGTTGAAATTTTTAATTAAAAATTGCAATTCCAACTATGACTTAATTTTTAATCATTGTTTTAGAAATTAATGGATTTTCCAATTGTGTATAATCAAAATGTAACAATTGGTTATTGTGTAATGTATAGGGTGATTCACTGGTGGCTTCCAGTATGTAAAACGGGGTATTATAAGAAACTAATTTTTTGATGTTTTTTTGATGAACTGCGTTTTTTTTCGCGGATTCAATTTAAAAAAAAACTGTTTCTAAACATACTTAATCAGTTTCTGTGGTAATATTTGGATGTAGATAAGTAATTTATTTATGGATCGCGGTTAAGACAATCATTTTGAGAAATCTAAGCTAAGTCAACAAAATTTGGTGCATTGATCCCATTCTTAGCTTATCTATTTTAGAATTAAATTGTTTGGTCGTATGGTTTAATAAAATATTTGTATTTAATAAAAACGAACATATTTAGAATGCTATAAATCTTTAGTTACAATTTTACAAACTAATTTTTTTTAGGTACAAAATTGATAGAATTAACCAAAAAAAAAAAAATTTCCAAGAATACAGATGACTCTTAAGTCAAATTCTTCAGTTAAATAACGGTTAATTTTTTTTTTACTTAATATTTTAAAAACCGGTTTTAAAAGTGGTTCTTTTAATTTAAATAATTGATCCCTCTCAATGATAATTTCGGAGAAAAATTTATAATGGATGCCACAATCGAATCACCCTGTATAATAACCAAAATTTAATTAAATAGCAGCTTTATAATTAAAATAAAATATACCAAATTACAAGCTACAAGCATTTCAACAAGTTAGAATGTACAAACAAACAAAACGAATTTGAAGATTTAATTATAATATGAACAAGGGCAGCAAAAGTCCCTTTTCTCTTTATAAAATAAAATTTATTTTTCAGTCAACCAAATTTGAATTACTTTTTCACGAAATCATTTTTTTTGAGGTCCACCCTGTGTTTCAAAACAAATATAATTTTTTTTATATTTATGATAATAAATTGAAATTATTTATTTAATTAATGAAATATATGACCATGAATTTACATTTATTTTTTCAACAGCAATTTTTTACTGTTTTAATTTAATAAATCCGAGATTTGGCATAATGATAAAATTGTTACAGCGCATAATATTAATCCCTAAATAATGAGTATTTTACCTCCGCAAACATAACGCTTAAATAAATTAAAAATTTAATCCAATAAAATTGTATTTAACAAATATTTGAAAATTACATAATACAAATCTAATTAACCGCATCAATATTTACATGAATGTGCACGAACACATACTTATACGTGAAATTCGGTAAAATGCCTTCAATTCGTTGCACCCTCTCCTCTAAATACAATACACGTCGGTGTGCAAGGCTGGTTAAACCCAAAGCGCCAAAATTCAAGCCGCCCAGAAGCACTCTTCTTCAATGTACATCGCGTCACTTCAATAACACTAATGGAATGCAATTTTTAACCCTCCCGCACTCCACACAATTAAAACATCACTTTCAGGGGGTGAATAGTTTTTGAATCCCTTATTTTTTTTGTTTTAATTTTATTTCCCTTTTGTTAATTTTTATGGCACTTTAAATTGTCTAGCGCAATAAGAGTTGAATGCCAACGTTGGCTGCCGCATTGGCAATGAAACGTTGGTGCATGTTTCAGGTGCGTTCCCGATGTCGTCATTGGGCTTGTGGTGTTTCAAATGTTTCGGAATCCGGACTGCCGTAACCACTGCTGCCGTCATCGCGATGCTGATGGCCACCGACGACATTGCTTCCTTGTGGCTGATGATGGTGGTGATGATTGTTTGGTGGAATACCCACCGGTGGAAGTTTGTCGTTGTTGTTGTTGTTGTTGTTTATGCTGTTACTGTTGTGACAATTAATACTAGTGTGATTTTGGTTGTTGTTGTTGTAGCATTGTGGTGATGCCCGATTGGCGACAGCTGCCGCCGCGGCTAGTGCAGATATTCGAGCGCCTATACCACAGTTGATACTGTCTCCTGCTGGCTGATAACATTGTATATTTATTAGAATTTGTGTATGAAAGGAAAAAAAAATACTTAAAAGTTAACTTTAACTTTGTTTAAGTTTTGAGAAAACAGAATTTTGGCTTCCTTAATAGTATTCTATTAAAAATGAAACAACTTATTGGAAGACCCTATAGAATTCCAAAGATCCTAAAAATAATAATTGCCCAGTCCTGCATTAAATAAAACAAAATAGAAAATACAATCCAAACAAAAAAAAAAAAAACCGAGACTTAGTAAAGTGCTTTTGCGGTTCTAATGGAAATACCTACTAAAGCCCCCCATCATTCCCATTTTCATTTGTGTTTATACGCAGTCAATCTAGCATACACTACCCTTAATTAATCACTTTCAACATATTCTTGGAAACCCGCAATAAAATTGTTTTGTGCACTCAATTTCAACAATTTGCCATTAAACAATTTATTTGCAGCAATTTTCTAATATACAATCGAATGTACAAAACTATTGAGCAAACTATGCGAATGCCCCCCTTCCCCCCTTAAAAGCTGTTCATTGTATTTATTATAGTGTTACACAAACACACGCACACACACATTCCCACAAAACACAAACACATGCAACGGGAGAACAACGAGTCCGCATGGAGAAAGAGCTTCCATTACGTTTAATGCGCAATAAAACGGACTTGCTCAATACATTCGCATACAACCACAAAAGTTCTCATTCGGTTACCACTAATGCTCTGAAAGATAAATGCCAAATGGCATCTTATTAGACAAGCCCATTAAAATATTTTCTCTGCTGCAGAATATCGCAACCATTCCATCAACATAGTTCCATCACCATCGCCACCCCATCACCATTGCTGCACCACCATCCCTTACAACCGTACAGCCACAGCCGCCTTTTAGCCCGACTGCTCAGTGCTCGTTTAAGGATGGGATGCTGAGCGCTGGGTGTGTGTGTGTGTGTTAGTGTGTGCGAACGCCTTGTGCACTCGATCCTTTTGTGTCCATGATTTTTGCCCATTACCCCCATAAACATTTAAAGCGTAACATTTTCATCATTTTCGGTCTCTCCATATACGTAGATGATACGCTTTTTCCATTAGATCAATTTTATATTATCCTTTCTATGGCCATGTGTACGTTGATACACAATTTTTATGTATATTATAATAGATTATGTATTTTATTTCCCATATCCCGCGTGCCATTCTTCTTCTATGCAGAAGTGAGTGCTTTTTTTTTCAATTTCGGATGTCCAAGTAAAAAAAAAAAATATGGGAAGATGAAGAAGAAGAAGAAGATGTAAGGACGAATAACGACTATATAGAAAAAATGTTATGAGAATGAGACCGACCAAGATATGGAGACCCTTCGGGTAGGTGGTGGTAAGGGAATCGCGCAGTAAAAACTAAATCCATTCAATTACTTTCCTCGGCCATTAAAAGTCCCATTCAATTGCTCTCGAATGAGGGATTTCGGTTTGACGCTGTGCTCTATATTATATTGTGGAATGAACATACATACGGGGAAATGGAAATGGTTACTTATGAGACTACACTTAGGACTTTGTTGTGATTGAACTATGTTTTTGTTCGCTATAACTAAATGAATTCATTCGTTTTAGTTATGTGTGTGTAAATAACATAACTATTCACGTACGAGCATGTATGATTTATTTTGATGTAAAATTTGGTTGAAAGCTTTAAGATAGGTTTTTGTTTTTTTAAATATTTAAGCTATATGAGATATACAACTATGACCTTGAATTACATTTTTTGACCTTGAGATGTTCAGCAACTTTTCTTGTCTTAATGAAGGCAATAATATTGTGAAAAAAAAATTTAAAAATATTCAAGGTTTCTGAGATATAAAAAACATGACATTTAATTTTCTATTTTGGACCTTGAAATGTTCAGCAAAACTTTTTTGCGTTTGAAACACTTTAAATATGTGAAACAATTTTGTTCATATTGTGTAGAGTTTCTGAGATAAAAAAGTAGGGTTTGTCCTCCCTCTTTTTGGCCCTAAGGATCACTTTTAGGGATATAAGGTTGGTTTACAGATGTTTGTGAGCTCTTTTACTTTTATTATGTTCTAAAACTTTAAATAAAATTAATTTTGAATTAAACTTTGAAAAAAAAGTTCAAATTATATTAGTTAGTCCAATTACTATTAATTAAAAAAAATATTCGATATGATTAAAGCAGATGGATGGACGGACAATCAGACTTTTCGACACTAAAAACAGTTTATTAATGAAAAAATTTATTTATGGGAAAAAACAGTGATTAGAAGAATTATGTACTCATCCGCTTAGACATTTTAAAATTCTACAAAATTTAGTGTTTTCTTTGCTAAATTCAATATACATCTACTGAAAATAAAACAACCAGTTACCAAGCAATCCGTACAAAAGATCCGTTACATGGCTTATGGTTGGATAAACGCACAACACGACATAATTGTAAACAATTAAATCACCCTGTACATCTGAAATCTCAATTCTCATTACTGCACATTGTCTATGTTATATAGAACTTATGATGTTATGCATAGTAAAAGGCTAAAACGAAGTGAATGTCTGCACAATTACAAAACAATGGGTACAGGACTGAGGAGACACAATTCACGTAACATCAACTCAATCTCGTTAAGTTGGCATAGGCTTATGTGACAAACATGGCTTTAGGGCAAAAGTTAATGAGAATAACGAAGTATACATTTTGGTGCAAATGCTCGCAATCAGTCGCAGCTATGTGACATCGTATATACAATATGGCGGCATGCATGTGATGCGAAGCTTTATTAAATATGCATAGGCAGTATTGAGTTGACTCAATGCACATAATTATGTGTGTGCACATTTCAAACGAATGCGTATAAACACAATTATTGTTACATGAACTTAATATGACGTGCATGAAGAATGGGGATTGATGTCCCTGCTGTGGTGTATAAATAAATACGCCTGAATGTAGTCTTGAAAAGTTGTGATCAAAGTAGTTTTAATATGTTTTTGATAGTATAAGTTAAGGGGTTTTAACTTAAGAACGCTGCAATTGTTATAATTGCCAAATGGTCATTAAAATGTATTGAAAATAATCAATAATTTACTCACAAAAACAAGAAAAACCGCATGTCGTTATTTTTAAAATAATCCGCTTACTTAAAACTACATGTTTCCTTATATTGTAGAAAACACGAGAAACCACTTTACTATTCTCTTTACATTTGAAGATAACATTCCACAAATGATGTTTCATTAAAAAATCCATTTGCTTTGGCATGACACAACACTTGGAGGTTTTATTTTTATTGTCCATTCATGCGTGTGTCCTTTTGAGCCGCGTGCTATAAATGAACCACCCCCCAAAACCACCCACCTTTGCAATGCGCTTCAATTCTATTCTCCCAAAACACACACACACACACACGCGCACACACAATTTGTTTAGAATGAAGTTGGTTTACTGCACACGATAACGCTATTCCTAATTCGACAATGCACACACGAGCTTTATTTTATTTTTATTCAATGCACCCTTTTCCATTTCAGCCCCCCAATACTCTCAATACATTATGACTCATATCCCACATCTAATGGATATGGAATATAATCGAAAATAATAGCGTAAAACTATAAATTGTCGCGCAGCTCAATTGTGTTGTTGCGCGAAAATATTAAAACGCGCCCTTGAGGGTGGGGTGCGCTTTGATTTCACCATGCCATCGCTGACACCAATTGTTTCAAGCCATTTTGGGCTAATATCATGGCTGGAAGTGGACCTAATCAGATTGTCAAAACACTGTAGGACACATCGTGTGGGGTAGGCGGCGAGGGGGTTGATGGGGGGGGATGTTTTATATACGCCATATAGCATGGTATAGAAACGAAAACAAAAAAAAAAGAAGCACATTTCTCGCTAGAGTTATCTAAAATTACCATCAGCTAATTCGATGCGTCGCATGCGGAATATTTATGCATAGCGCGCTAATTAATTTTTTTAGGCCAATGCTTTTGATGAATTTGTATGGAAGCTGCTGCTGCTGGTGTTATGCCTGGAACAGCAGTCGCTTGTTTTTAGTGCGGTGTTTTCGTTTGTTCCTCGCGCGGCGATGCAAGTGTGTGCGTGTGCCGCGTTGTACGCGATATGCCAAGTACATTGTGGCATGAAAATTCCATGTTATATTAAGCTCGAGATGAGCTACGCTTGGGCTATATTGTGAGTATGGCTTTATTTATAGGTTAAACAAAATTTTGAAATATGCGCAAATGTTATTCCACAATTTATGCCCTCACACATTTGTGTAGTTTTTTTTTTGAAATTTTTTAATTATTCTGCATTAATGATTGTTTATTATTACTTTAATTACAAAAATTACGAGAACTTTAAATAAATTTATAAATTGCTTAATAAGTTTCACCATTAAGATTCATCTTCCCATTTTAAATACTTAATTCAACGGCATGAGTAAATTTTAAATTATATTTGCTTATTTTAAGGCTATTTATTAAAAACTACACCTTTTCCAATTGCAATTCATGAAATCTCAATTATAATTCATATTTTCCAATTTTATTTCCTGAAATTCCAATTTGATAATATCTGAATTACAATTGAGATCTCATGAATTGCAATTGAAGAAAGTGTAGTGCATTTTTGTTACGTTATAGAGAGAAAATAAGTTTAAAAATTCTTGAGTCGATTTAGAAGGCTTAAGAATTCTAAAATTTTATTATCTGAAAAAATGATTTTTAAAATTTAATTAGGAAAACTTTTCGGGTTGGAATTTGTAAATTACTATAGAAAGGAGAAAAACAAGAGCAGGATAAAATAAGAAATATATTATTAATCAGTCGGATTTAAACTGAAGCTGTAATCGCGCACAAATTTTTTAGAATAATTCATTTAGTCTCAGGTAAAGATGAAAATTGTAAAAAACATAATTTTACTTTTAAAAATTGTCGTATTTAAAAAAAACACAGTTTACATTTTTTTTTAATAGAATAGAAATTAATTGAAATGTAGTATTGTTAAATCGGCTTGCCCATAAATTCAGAAAAATTAAAAAAGTATTGGAAGAAGTCTCTTAAGCCTGGTAATTCAAAAGTACAAAATTCTACCATATAAAATATATATGGACATTATTAAATTCTTAATTCTGAATATGAAATTAAAATTAAAGTGTTTTGAGCAATATTTCTTTTTATTTGATTTTGTTTTCCTGTTTTAAATTACCAATTTATATATATTTGTAATTCACGATTATTTTAAATAAATCATTAAATTAAGTTGTCACAAAAATTGCTGTTACTGATCCTTAAACACTATTCAAATTTGTAAAAGATTACACCATATAGGTCAATGCGAGGATTGACATTTTCCTAAATCCTCACATGATGTGCAACTTATTCATAAAAACATTTATTAGTTGCTGGAAATTCATTCAGTTTACAGAAATTCAAGCACATCATCACGCGAATACATTGCGCAACTAATTATTTGTTTCACATAACATAAGCAATTCCCAACTTAACTTAATACGCTAACGAGTGATCTACAGGCACCCAACGCCAATAAATGCCGCCTTTACAATGTAACAATAATAATTGTAAGTCATTTAATTTTCATAAGTGTTGCGTGCTTTTGAGGGGATTATACGATGAGGTGGAACATTATATAGGGGTGGTTTGATATTTTTAAGGAGGCATTAAATATTATGTACTTAAAGGGTGAACCACATCCAACAACAGCATTTTACGTACTCACTACTGCAGGTTAAGTGTGAGGTGGCAGGCAATTTCAAGCGTATTTTACTCGTTGTAAAATCATAATTTGCATAATTTCCTTCTAAGTTCAATTGTTTGCCAATTGAATCTCACTCGCGGGTGCTTTTAACAATGAATATTAAGTGAAATTATGTAAATTTCTAAATTACACCATATAAATATGAATGGATATCATTCGTGAGTGTAACATTTAATTATTTTCGAAATTTTATTTGCCGCTTTTAATTTATGGCGAAACATGCAATCGAACTCAATGTATAATATGAATGTGTGAGCAAATTGTAGTAAAGCATGGAGGAGCAGAAAATTGTTTTATAGGTCAATGCATGGAGCGGCAATTTTCCGTATAAGAATAATGGAAAATGAAAATTGGATAAAACTTTCTTACACGATACATTGTTAGTTCTTTACACTTACTTTAATGAATAATTACGTGTATGGAAAAATGCAGTAATTGCTGCATTTAGTTCAATGCAACACCCTTTTTAATGGATTCGATTAATTTATTGTTATTTGCCATTATAGGAAAAGTGAATTGAAATTACATAAAACAAGGGTTGTGTCGCAATAATCATGGAAGGGAATGTTTTTTTAATCGATGGGGGGTTCTTTAAGCATGTTAGAACAGGGTTTGTCTGATTTTTGATGCAGAGTTTCGCGATCATGGATAAACAAAAGAGAATTGCTTATTTTTTAAAGCTTTAAACTTAAAAAGCAAGGACGTTATTTATTATGACTCCGTCCGGAACGACCTGGCCCGGTGAATGTAAATACAGTACGCACCATGTTCCGTCCATACGCGCCAAACCCTAATGCCTCGAGCAGAATCAAGATAACACAACAAAACGCAGGATTCAAAAACGCAACATTCGCAGGAACCGAACACAATAAAAAAAAAAATTCTGCGTTTGCGTGACATTTTGTTTTAAAATTATTATATTTAGTTGCTCTTTTTTAATTTTTTTAATTATGTATTATAAAATCAAACTAACTACTTTGCTATATTTTAATTAACTGTGTAATTTTGGTACTTGTTGCGTCGGCTTGCGTAAAAAGTTACAAGTCGGTCAATTTTTTTTCTTTTCTGAGTAAGGACTGCGTTTGCGTTTTCTATTGTTTTCATTTTCATATATTTCTATAAATTTGCGTTCCGTTATGTTACGTTGATTACGCTCGAGGGGTCACAGCGCGTGCGTGCGTTAACGTAGAGTACTTTCCTGCTTGTCAAAAAATGAAAATGCAGGACTTAAAATTTGCAATTAAAAAAGTATGGCTTCCTAGACCCAAGAAAATTCACCATAAATTTCCACAAAATACAAAAAATTAATATTAAAGTGGTAAAAAAGCGTAACCTCATTAAAACTGTAAAATAATAATAATAATATGTGCGCGCGCCAAAATTTACGATTGTTTGAAGATGCATAAGTTTAAACCATTTGGGGATAATGCAAATGAATTAATGAGGGTGATGCGGCCCATAGGGTTTCATTACCGTTTCATAAACTGCTGAAATTTACAGCACTTAAGCAATGTACGTTAATGAAATAATTTTGGGGATTTATAACTTAAATATTGCAGCTGGGGAAAGGTACGTTTGTTTATTTGTGTGTTTTATTTAGGGAAGTAAGTAAATACGGTGGTATTCGGTGGGGATGAACAAAATGAAGCAAATGAATTTAAAGTAATTTATTATTTGATTTTATTAATAACGGCAATTAAGTAGGAACTGTTGTAGTATTTTTTTGCAAAATATTGGGTTTTCCAATAAAAGTTTTTTTTTTCAATAAAAGCTTTCATTTCGATATTATAAAAAACAGTATTATTAAAAGAGAAATCAATGAATGCTTATTTCATTGTAAAGAGAAAGGTATGCCATTACCAATTGAAAACGATATCAACATAATGGAAGCCATGGCTATGCTTGCAGCACCATATCCCTTTCATAACATTTTTTCATGACCAATTTGAACATTAAAAATTAAACAAATTATTGGAAAACCCTATATTTGTGATATAGTGAGAGTATTTTGTTTTAAAACGCCACTCCAAGCAATGTCTAGCTTTCTGTAATAAATACAGAGAATTATCTGACAGTATTCCACTCTATTTAGTTTAACAGTTCAACAGAGTTAGTTTCGTAAATTGTTAATACGCAAATACTTCTAAAAAAAGCATGACAACACTCACACACACTAAACACTTAAAATACAAACATCAATTCTCATCCACACGCCGGCATATTTTGTGAACAAGAAAAGTGCATTAAGAAATCACAAAAGTTGAATAAATACTTTACAAGTTATATTACAACCCATCTCACAACTCTTTATACAACCTTAACGTTTTCCGCTTTCTCTATATAATATCTTTACATACTGGTACAACTGGCTGTTGTAAAAGTAAGATCGACCTAATAAAAGCACCCTTACAACATGCGTATCTACTCCTAGTTATACATTTATACATAACGCAGCATAATCTGTTGAAAGGGAGGGTGGCAGGTTGGCTTTTTTTGGGCAGGGGAAAGTGAAATGAAATTACTGGTTTAATGCAACCAACAGTGAGACAATTTTTGCTCCAACTATACAGAGCACTCACACACACACTGTCTCTCTCTCTCATCGTTGAACAAATATATTTATATATATTGGTGTAGAGGTTGATAAAATAGGTGTACGTTCACCACCCCCAAATTATTCCGCCCTGCACTTAAAGTGTTATACGGGAGTGTGTGTGTGTGTAATGTGTATCGTTCTCATTGCTTGTCAAGCACTCAACGACACAGCTCACATAAGTGTTACAAAAAAAAAAAAACAAAAAAAAAATGAGAATAGAATTTGTCTTACCTGTAAATTACTGACTTGCCTCCGTATATGGGCCAGACTAGACGGATTGTAAGCCATATTGGCGAATACCAGTCGCTCCTCGTAATCGTATTCGCACAGAATTTTGTTGTCACATAAATAAAATCGATCTCCAACACAGAATCTGCCAAAAATACATCACACCCCATTCAATTGAAAATTGGGGACAATTATTGAAATTGTTTGTTTGTTTTGTACAAGTTATCTTGGATGTGTGCGGTTTATAAAGTGCTTTTTTTTTACAATTTAGGGGGCGGTTTTGCCATAAAAAAAAGCCACAAACAACTCACCTATGATTACATTGTTGACAGGCAAAACATTCTAAGTGATAGACGTTGCTTTTTGCACGCATCACCATCTCAAAAGCAGGTATTACTTTGTTACACGCCGCACAGTATCCGGTTGTGCCAAACAGTCTAAGGGGATGAAACATATTGTGATTATCCAAACATTAAAATTAAGCCATTTCGTGTAAAATAATTTGGGCGCACGAAAAGAAACCCGTGGTTGGAATTACCCGCACCTAAGATAATCTCGTTTACAAAGTATTAAATTAGCTTTGGTAAATAACGTTGAGCCTACTTCGCCCAAACGACAATCACAGCAGCCACATTTGAGGCAGTCCTCGTGCCAAAACAATTCGAGTGCCTTCAGTAAAAAACGCTCCGTTATTCGTTTGCCGCATCCTGCACATTCGCGCGCCTGCCCGCCGGCGGCGGCATGTGTGTTCGGCGCTGACGATATTGCAGATGAGACACCTGTTGTTGATGATGATGATGATGATGATGATGTTGATGATGACGCCGCTGCGGTGGCCACTGTTGCTGCCGCTGCTGCGGCTGCTGCTGCTGCTGCAGCTGCTGCCGCGGGTGGCATCACCGTTGTGTGGCCCATTGCGATAATGTTGTTGCGATTAATGGTGGATTGCGGATGCGTTGATGCGAGGGATGTGTGGTCCACAACTGTGTCTGTAAATAGATGGAATGAGTGGGTAGTAATTAGTATATTTTTATTACGTATTTTGCAACGGAATGAACGCAATGTTCATGAAACCTTAAAAATCACATGAAATTCATGGGGTTTTTACGAGAAAAATTATAAAAGTTTGTGCAGTGGATTTATATCAAGGGGTGAAGTTAGAAAAAACGAAATCTACTACACAGGTAATTTTTTTTAAATTTCAAGAAGGGACTGTCAACTAATTAAATGAATCTAAATTTCACACGAAATCCACGAGTAAACGTTTTATGGGCTTCTTAAAAAACTGTTAAAAATGGATTATTTTAAAAATACGGTCCCTAACATCTTTGGAAAATATATTACATAATATATTTAAATGTCCTAAAAATATTAAAAAATAACAAAATTCATTTAACATAATTTGTTAAATTTTAAGGCTTAAAAAATTTAAAACAATCACCATTACTAATTTATATTGTTCAATCTTGATTCCCCTCCCTATTGTTTACATCAATTTTACTTACAATAAATTATTTCCCTAACAAAAATAGAAACAAGTAACAAAAAAAGAAAACCATCTAGACGAGAGATCAAATTAATCCGCAACGGTATTATAGCTAATTGAATGGCGACAATATTTCGGCTACACATTATATGGGGAGGATGTTTAACAGTGAGGGAGCACCAGACAGATACTACGAATACCGTACCGAAATTAGCATTTATGTGTATAATATGCGGCCATAAAATATCATAGCGAACACATTCTCAAATATCAAATTTAATTAGCACTCTCGAAAGTGAGACACTGCTCGAGCCGCCATTATTTCAGCATTCATCACCATTCACCCTCATGCTGGGGGTTTTCAAATTTTTATAGCAATTTTGAACTTGAGGGGGAAATATCGTGGTGTGTGCAATATCACATAAAATACCCTATACCCGAATTTGGGTGGTACTTAAATAGGGATGCTTAGATTACTGAAATTAAATTATGAATTTCCAAAAATTATTGTTATTAATTTTAAAGTGTTTTATTGTTTATTTGATGAAGTTGAAATTTTAAGTCAAAACCAAATTAAAAAATAATAAGTTTTATTAAATTAAAAGAATGTGTCAAAAAATAACTAAACAAAATCCTTTAAAATTACTTTAATTAAACCCCAAAAAGTATTTTATTGCAGTAATTCAGGCGCTTAAATAAAAATTAACCCAAATTCGCATTAAAAGCATTCTATTTACCAATTAGATGATAAAGTAAAAACAATCAACCCCTAAATACGTAACAACAATTAGATACCCCATAAATTGGCAATGGGGAAATTCGTCGTCGAGTCTTATGTACTACAATTCTTATGTGCTTTATGGCAAAGCTGTCGTATTTATTTCCTGCACGCTTCCCATTCATCGCATTAATGTAAGTGTATCCCATACGAGTATGTGTTGGAAGCCGCAGAACTATATTATATAAAGGCCACACATAACGTGCAGTACGTAAAACCCCTCCACAATATGCCCACTCAACCACCGTATCAACAACACGTTCACAACTCAAACGCTTGTACACAAAGTCAGCCAGGAAATTGCTGTGTGTCTGGACGCTGGAGTGAGATGCGAGTGTGAATTTATTAAACAACACAATTTGCTTAATTAAAATTAAATGAGCTTACTGTGTGCTTTCTGTGAAGTAGCAATTCGGGTGTTGCGTTGTAGCATTTTGTTGCGTGGACTTTTGACGTTGTCTCGGTTGTGTGCATTTCGTTGAAACACATCATTTTTAATTTTAATTTCTCGGAAAGTAAATTAATAAAAACCTTTCATTCAAATTATTATCTTTGAAAATAAAATAAGGATGGGAATGGATACGCACAACAATCACTCAGAAAAAATCAATTTAAAGGAGAGCAGAACCTTTTATTTATCTTTAATAAAGCAATAAAAAATGATCACACGAATAAGCACTTAGCAATAAAATAAGTCGAACATGTTTTGTTGTATTTATTTTATTAT
Source organism: Sylvicola cinctus (assembly GCA_963854165.1). Classification (NCBI taxonomy): domain Eukaryota; kingdom Metazoa; phylum Arthropoda; class Insecta; order Diptera; family Anisopodidae; genus Sylvicola; species Sylvicola cinctus. The sequence goes on along the minus strand of OY974083.1, from coordinate 26,417,343 downwards.
TCCCGCAGATATCTTCTCGAAAAAGTCTCGTTATTAATGTGTGGCATGAATAAAAACTACTGGACACAAAAGAAAATGGATTCATTTATTAATTAACGAGTAACTAATAAAAATATGAAACGAAGAATGACCAAAAACTACTCATAACGAGGGGCAAAAAGTTCGGCAACAAGGGCGACATGACATTCCCAATTAACATTATTTTCAATTCCCAATTTTCCCATCAACTGCAGCAACATGAAGGGTGGACGAGGAGATTGTGGAGGAGAGTGGGGACTCCTCATTTTTACCCAGCTGCCAGCCACCTTGTACACCATCGCTCTATATTTTTCAGCATTATATGCGGAAAGACACAAAATGAAATTTATAAGAAAACAAAGTACACACAAAAAGTACAACAAAAAAGAATGAAGAAAAAAACGCGCGCACAATACTCCGTGTAAGATGTCCATCCAATAAAATGAAGTTCAAATTGATTTTTTTTTTGTTCCAACTAAAGTTTAATTAAAAATGTGAAAGAGACGGGACGCGCGTATAAGAAAACGAAGGCGAGCGGGTGTTATAGAAGAAGATTTCGCAGACTATCTACTACTCGCGTACTATGTGAAGTCGAGTCATGTACTACAAATACTCGTTCCCTATATATATTGAGGCGAAGATAGAGAATTTGTTCCAAGCCAAACGGCCTGCAGAGTGGAGGTGAAGCAAAATTGCTGCAAAAGACGAAAGAGGAATCATTTCAACTCTTCGTTAATTAAGATTCTGCTGCTTGATATAAAAAGCAATTAAATTAAATTATAAGAAACATTGTATTATTCCCTTTTTTTTGCTCTTGCCTTTTTCCTCCTTTTTTTTGGCTTGTGCTTTCTTATACGGTCTGCATAGCTTCTCTTGGCGTGCTTCTACACGTTCATCTTACACATTCTAATATGTCTTATCGTTTTCGTCATAGTCATCTGGCCGACAATGGCAGCAGAAGGCTGGGCGGCTGCGAACACTACATAGCATGCAGCACAATCACAATGTACTACATACATACAACTGTAGGTAAAGAACAGAGGAGAATGTGGAGCGCAGACGACACGACACACACACGCATAGGATGAGATGCAGTAAAACTCTGCACTGTGCAAAAAAGTAGTATAACGGATTTGGTTTCTTTATGCAATGGCCATAATTGAATTGGGTTTTGTAGGTCTTTGTAGGTTTGGGCGTGTTAATTGAATAATTTTAAATTTGTTATAAAATTAATTAGATCGGAACACATTGGGTGGTAAGGGGGATGAAAAATGTGAATGGAATTGAGTTGAATAACTGAAGCACGATTGAAGATAAATTTAAGTTGGGTAACTAAGAGCGAACAATGTCTTTTGTATTTTATTTTAATCACATCTGTATAGAAATTGGAAAAATGAGCACATAATATAAAGGTTTGGGTTACATTTATTTTTTTTTGAGAATTTGAGTTGATCTATTTTATTGTTATTATAGGGATATATTATGAAGCAGCTTTGTCTCTAGTTAACTTTTAAATCATAAATTTAAATAAAGATTATAACATCACAAAATTAGACTTTGAAATATATTTTTTGACCTTGAAATGTTGTTCAAATGTTTTTTTGATGTTTTTTTCTGAATACAAGATATGGAAATTGCAAGCCTTTTCAAGATTTATGGGATTTAAATGTTGTTTACCTTAAGATTTTTAAATTTAGACTTTGAAATATTTTACAAAATCTTGCATTCCATCTAGACTTCTAAAGTATTTTTTTTATCACCGAAGTATTTTGAGTTTCTTAATTTTTTTAGATTAAAATTTATCGGTTGTTTATTTTATGATGACCTTAAAACCAGATTAGTAAGCAATTACATAATTTTAATAATTTAAAAAGAATGTGTCAAAAAATTTCTAAATTAAATCATTTCAAACTACTTTAAACGTAACCCAAATTCATATTAAAAGCATTTTATTTGGCAATTAGATGAGGAATTAAATATATTCAAACCCTGAATACGTCTAACCAAATTGATAACGCCATAATTTTTTTTTATCACCACAATGTTTTTAATTTCTTAATTTTTTTAGGTTATACATTCCAATTATTAATCGAGGAAGATCGAAATTTATAATTGTTACTTTACTAGGAATTGATTTTGTAATTAATATTTTATTAAAACACATTTTTGTTTCTGAATACTAATTATTACCAAAAAGTATCCATTTCAAATTTCCAAACCGGTAAAAAAATATATGAACCGGTAAAATACTGTAATCTTCAGTTTTACGAAAGTGAGATTAATTTAGAGATTATTATAATTATTACGAAATTTAACTCACTACGAAGTGATTGCAACTTTTTACCTGTTCACCGAAATTTTTTACCAGAGCAGAAATGTGAAACGGTGACAATTTGGACTCAATTATTATTTTTATTTTTTAACTTCAGGCATATACAAATGATTGAAAGCTGAATTGAACAACAAAATGGCTGAAAATTATATTAAAAGCAGTTCTCGTAACGTCAATAAATCTAATTCGATAATCACTCGGAAAATGCGAAAAATCTTATTTAAACTAGTCTGAGAACTGTCAAAATCGTTAAGGCCGGTTTTGAGTTTGCATTTTTTCATTTATTGCAAATTACAGTTCTTATTTATGTGAATTTCTCGACCTTCTCAAATCAGGTGACCTTGGATAAATTAATTTCATTGCTTTAATTTTGAACAACATTTCAATATTTGGTGTTAATTATATTTTGAGATATTTTAAAGGTGTAAAATGATTTATAACATGTTAAATTAATTGTTTTAAAAAAATTGTTGTTAAAAACTTAAAGTCTCCTCAGTATGATTGACGAAGATAAAACAAAAATTACAAAAAATAAATAAAATAAATTTGAAAATGTTTACCCTTAACCAAATTAACGCACCTGGCAATCATTCCTTCCACGCATCATAGTTTGTTAATTTCAACAGTCATACAAAGTTGTTTATAAACAATTTGTTCTGACAAAAATTTCGCCTAAATTCCGTGAGGCAGAATTGACTACCAAAAAGTGTACACGAAAAGTTACATTCCTTTTGTTGTTTTGGTTTATCAAAATACATATTATGTACAGCTTTCCAGGGCATGGACCACGCGGGTGAAAAAGAGCTTACTATTTGTGAATGTGAAAGCACTCGCATTATATAAAAAAACACCTACACAAAGAGAAATTTCGTAGAGAGCATAAAGTACGTACACCAAAGGTACACACACTTACACACATGAGAATGAGCGAATTGACACACGCAAGGGGTGGTAGTGGGTATAGGGTGGAACATGAATTGCTGGGTTGGTGCATGGGGGATGAAGGGAGGCGGCATTGAATCGTTAACGTTATGTATACACGCTGAAAAGGGAGAAGAAATAAGTGATATGTTTCACTTTGTGGTATCCAATTAAAAGTATTTAGAAGCAGACTTTGTTAATTAGCTGCTACCTCAAGCCTTCAACAAATTTATGTCCCAGTTGTTATTTTGCGGTGCCCCTTATTTGCACTTTTTTTTTTGCGCTCTCCACCATACACTGCAGTGTGTACACACTCGCACCCATTATATGTAAGTTGAGTCTAGTTAATTGGATCTACATAGAATACAAAGTATTCATGTTATGTGTTTGCAGCAGTTTAGTTCGCAGACGATCGTATTTTGTGTGTTGTACAACTGTAATCTGGATATTATGCCGTGTGTGTGTGTGCGACGTTTGAATTTTATAAATGTTTTTAACCGGAAAAACTATTGCCGAGGACGTGGGTGTGCCTCGTTGAAAATGTTTTACTTTACTAATTATAATGATGTGCTTCAACAATTAGTACCAAATTGGACATCTTGTTTAATTGGGACTAATTAACGTGCAAACAATCAATTACTTGTAAAAAACAAACATTTCTTGTTGCCTTGGGGGCCTTCCTTTATATAAAATATGGGTGCAGTTGAGAACTAGATTTTACGGTTAGAATCGTGGAGCATTTTTTCGTTGTTTTGCTTTAGCCAATTAAGGTAACCTAACAATGCTAGTAATTCTGTACAGCACCCTTCTATCTATATTGCATCCTTAGCTTAACAACCATGAAAGTAAGTTGAGGCCATTATTACTGACTTTACTTTTCAGTTGTTATTCATCGTTAAGAATTCTGATTTGAAGAAAAATACGGTTTGAACTTGAATTTGAGATTTTTGGTTTTTGGATCAAAGATTATTGCCTCATTACTATCAAGGAGAAAACAGTTAGGAGTTACATTAGCGCTTTTAACATGAGTGAGGTCGGAGAATGGGTGAACGAAGAAAAAATTAATTGACTTATTGTCCTTAAACTATTTAAAAAAATATATTTTGGCCTTGAAGTTGAACATTTAGTTTGTAAAATACTTGAATTTTAAAACTCTATCTGCACATTAAAATAAAAAAGGAAAGTCCTTAATTGGGTTTTTTACAAATTTTTATGTAATATAGAAAAAATCGCATTAAAAGGGAACTTTTGTCGACTTCTCTAAATTATCAAAAAAATTCTATAAGAAATTTGTAAAAAAAAAGACTAACGAATATGTATTTCAGGTCTCGAAATTGACTTAAGCGAATTTATTTTTAAAGTGTACAGTAGACTCTCCTTTAATCGAAATTTCCGAAACCGGATTAATCTACCTACTTTTTAAATTCCAGATAAAAAATGTCAGTAAACAAGGAAGAGTATTCTGAGCTTATTGAAGATCATAGACATTAATTAATGATTACGGATTTCAGAAATAAATCTTTAAGGACAAATTGTACAAGCAAAAAAGTTAAAGACGGTGAAGAACATGTAGAGAAACGTACACAACAGATAAATTAAGACACAACGATGCAAAACACAAATTCACTGAGCTTGCTAAATTTTAATTACTGCAGCAAAAATAGTAATCTGTTGTGAAATGTTTTAAATGTCCGGTTAAACGGGAGACTACTGTACTGAGTTTGAAATCTAAAATAAATCCAGGACGTATCCGTTTGATTTTAAAAGGAGCTTAGTCCAACGGTGAGAGTAAAATGCAAAATAAAATGTAAATAAAATAATAATTGAATTGAAAAATTACAGAATCTGTTCCCAACTCCAAAGGACAACGATGAAATGAATTCCATTTTACATAATACACCATATAATAATCCAAATACTTCACACAGGATTATTGCAAGGACACGCTTAAGTAATTGCACCACTCGCAATAATAATAATCCAGCTTTATCCTTAATAATTGCAATCAATGAATTATGAAACCCTCAGGCCACAATCACATTTATGTTATCAACAGATAAAGGGATTAGGAAATGCGGATGAAAGCGAATTCAATGATGGGACGACCACGAAATCCAACATATTATATCGTTATGTACACTCCACATTGCGGCAATTTGTTGCATGTTTACATTCCGTATAACACTAATAATCGCATGACCTGACTTCCAGCAGATGACTATTTATTTGATGACATGATGATCGTATAATAGGTGCTCAGTACATGACCAACACACCCCAAACGCCCAGTCCCCAGACCATCGAATAACTGGCACCTCAGCAAACATAATATATCCAGCTGCACATGCCAGTTACCACACACACGATGTACATGTTATAAAGTACGGATACGACGAGCCAGTATGTGTTTATGGCAAATGCATATAAATATTTCAGACCATTAGTTAAATGGCATTCACTTCCATTACATTTCTTAATGGAAATGGGAACATATTAAATGTATAGCGCAAAAGGATCAATACGATGGAGATCAAAACTTATTTTGGAATGGTTTGTTTCTCTTCTTGTTTCGTCTCAAGTCTGAGGGAGCGATGGGGGAGTCATCCGCACCCCACCTCCGCATAAAGAATGGGGGAAAAAAAATATTGCAACCCAAGAATGAAAGTCAAGGAAGGAGAAAATTGAAAATGAAAGAGACGAATTCGTGAATACACACACATAAATTCGCATGCAGGATACACGTACGTAGTAGATGCGGATACTGTGAACTCACAATGTGGTGGTGGGGTGCACACAAAAAAAAAAGGGGGTGGTTGATGGAAAATAAAATTGGAGCTCCTGCTTTAACATGCGTCTGTATGTAAGTCCAAAATGGAATTGCTCCTGCTACACATATAATGGGTGTGTGTGCATAATATGATGTTTGTGCGGACGGTGTGTGTGTCAGTGTTTCATGCGAGTGTGTGTGCCAATGTGTTTTATTTGATATTCGGCAATATTTATTTTCCTCATGCTTTTAACGTAAATCAACTCGATTGGATTAAATCGAATCTTGTATAAAATATGAGGTCGAAAAAAGTATAGATGGGATCAAGGCGATGCATGAGGGAAGGCTGCTGCAGGACTGCCTGCCACCATACATACATTCATTGTATATCCTCTTAACGCAGCTTTATAAGATATTTCAAAAATGGAGGAAAAAGAGGTGAAAATGTAAGATTAGGGATTTTTTGTTTTTCGATTTGAAATTTGTTAAAATGTGATGGGGTAATAAAAATCTGTTACAAACATTTTTTGAATATTGCTGTGCTTTTTATTTTAGCAATATGCCGGTTTTGAGTGAACGATCTAAAAGTTATAACTGTAATAAATTGAAAATGGTAAGCATTCAAGGTCAAAATACAATTTATTGCTTGAAATTGTATTTTTAGAATTTACTTGAATCACAAATTTACTCTTTTTAAGGGGTAATTTTGTTAAATGTTTTTCCATTTCAAGGTCAAAATAAGACTTTTATTGTTAACTCTGAAATCCTATTTTATTTTGGAAACTTATTAATGCACTAATGTTAACCATTTCATTTTGTAATAAAAAATATTGTGAAACCTTGACATTGTTTGATTTTTCAAGGTCAAATATTTAAGTGATGATAACATAATCTTTGTTACATTTATTGATCAATTATTAAAATTGAATATTATAAGAGCTTTATTTGATCCTAAGGTCAAAATCTGAAAATTCAAGGTCCTGCTTTTTATATCTCCGAAACGTTGATTAATTCAGAAAATTATTTTCCTTCACCTTTAATTGTAGCTTTTAAAAAGCTATAGAACTTTGCTGAAAAATTGAAAATTCAAGGTCACACTTTATATATCTCAGAAACCTTAAATTTATTTAAATTTTTGTTTTCACACTATTGTAGATTTTGTAAAACAAAAAACTTCCTGAACAATTGAAGGTCATACTAGTATTTATATTTCCAAAATGGAAATCGTTACAAAATTATTCTTGCATTGCACCTTTTAACAAAATAAAAACTTTGCTAAACTGATCAAGGCCAAAATTTGAAAATTCAAGGTCATATTTTCACGTTACGACAATAACTCAAAATATAATTGTCTGTAGTAGTATTGTGATGTTCTACATTATTATTAACCACAATGAAAGAACCATTTTATAAAAAATTCAAGGTCAAAATTCATCAATTTCAAGGTCACATATTCCGTATCTCAGAAACGACACAAATTTTTAAAAGAAAATTGTAGAAATAAGAGAAACAAAAAATGTTTATACATTTTATATACCTCTACATTTTGAAACCAATTTAACTTAATTTTACGTTTTAATCATTTCTAACTGATTCCCTATTTTCATTAAATTTAAATGTCAGAACTCACATACAAGGACACTCTGAATAGAGACCCAGTGCATAAACAAAACTTCACATTACTTCAATTCAATTTACAAACAACATAAGATTACAATCTTTCGTTACCATATATATTTGCAATGATTTCATTTAAATGAAAATACATTTGAAATGAATTTCAGTAAACAAATAAAATGAGAAGATCAAATTTCATAAAAAATAAATTGATTAATATAAAACACAATACCAATACAATATCTTATTAAGTTTATAAAACATTTGTGACAAGTATTCGGCGCGGCATCACAAAGTTTCACTATTGAAATGCCACACAGTCTTAATTAAGTTTATTTTCCACAAAGCTGGAATGAGAATGTAATGAAGGAGCAACACGCAGTTGGAGTGTGGAAATGAACTATACTGTGTGGAGGTGAATGAAATTTTGGGGAAAGCACAAAGGGTTGAGAAATCGTGTTGATCTGTAAAAGGGTTCGCAACACATAAATATAGCTGTAGCGTTACATGATATTTGAATGTATTCACGACCTCCCACATGCGTTTGATATTTGTTGCAGAAATATTTTCTGAATGAGTTCAAGGAGATGTTAACGACAATGATGATGGATGATAATGACGATGGAGAAGCCAGAAGGAGGAAAACTCAACGCTGAAAGTACAAGCAAGATGAAAAGGAAGTGTGGCGGGCGGATTTTGGTTGGGGTGGTAAATGCAATACGGAGCACGCGACGCAGCACTATAAAGTTATGCGAGAGAACTGTGGCACACACAGTGTTGCAAATTTTCGGTTTCATTATTTCCATTTTGTGAACTGTGAGGATTAGGATATGGTGGGGGGGTGAAGGAATATTGCTTACTGTGCACAACAAACGGGTTGAAGGGACGCGCGCGTGATGATTGAGGTAGAGCTTATTTAGACGACGCAAATATTGTGAGCAGATTAGTTAGCAGTTTCGACTGCTGCTTTTCGATGGGCGCATAAATATGGGAATGAGGGGCGGTGGATGCTTATGTATTGGGATAAAGTGTAAGCCAGGACGTGCACAATGTATTACATACACGCGGAAATCGCTGATCTTGCACATACAGCATGAGTGTAAATTGTAATGTAATAAAGAGACCGCCACAACATAACAAGTGGTGTGCAAATTTTGCTTAATGCAAGGGTGTTGTGTGTGTGTGTGTGAATTGTAACTATGGAAATAGATGTAGCCGATGTAATACGACTTACTATACACGCTGGCAACAGAGTGTGAAATCAATCGATATTAATTACGACTTTTAGCGTGTAGCTTCCTCTTAATTGATGGTATATGTGTGCGATGCGGGTTGAGGGCTCAAGCCCTCTTGAGTAGTTTGCACGTAGACATATTAGTTTATTGATATAACATGCAGTGGTGACAAGCAAAAGTTTCATTTCGAAATTTTTTGCATATAAATTAAAAGTGAATAGTTTTTATTTTTTTGTTTGCGCAAAATTAATTTGGCGAGTTATTGAGTGTCAATTTTTTTGAGGGTTGAATGAGGTTGTTTTTTGTTTGTATTCAAATTCACCTGATACATTGTCATTGTTGTGCATACCAGCCATAAATCGTTTGACGTCACCGAGGCCAATGGGTTTTACGGGTGGTTCTTGACCAGTGGCCCCTCGTCGACGCGGATTTCCATGTGTACCCAGTTTGCTGAAAATATAATGAAAATATTTGAATTATTGTAAATATATACATTGAATTGGTTGGTTTAAGTTTTATAAATTAAATAATACAATTCAGGTGTCAGGCCATGTCCCGAACCAGGGGAGGACTTATGATGATATTAATAGCTTATCGACCCTTAATTTCAAATATAATATGTTCAGATTCGCAAAAAAAATTTAAATTTTATACAATTTTAAAAATGTTGACATTGTAATCAAACGGTTTTTTTTGAAAACTAGCCTGTCTCCAAAACCACTTTAAGATTATTTTAAATTGATTTTAACTGTTTTTAAAAAATCTAATTATGAAGAAAGTAGTCACTTGACACCCCTAGAATAAAAAACAGCCGTCAAAAAAATGCTGTTTGCGATTTATTAATGTTTATAATTTATGCACTTGTGGATTTAATAATAATAGTTCTGTTCTATTGCGATCACATTATTTTATTTCAATAGAACGGTATTTGATGGCCGACAAGAGATGGCGCTTTTTTTTAAATTAATAAATTCAGTGGACTGCATCTCTTGATAGCAACATAAACAAAGTACATTTCATTAAGTAAAATCACAAATAGTTTAAGTAAAAAACACTTAAATACAGTTAAAACTAGTTAAAAACCCAACACCGCAGACCCAAATTGTGGTTAATTCCATGGCTAAGTGATTAACTGTTATTAAGCGCCACTTGCGGCCAATAGATTAATAAATATAACGAATTACTAAGCACTCGTAAAGAGCATGGTTTAGTTTGTTGTTGTATTGTATGCCAAATTTAAGAATAAACTAAATGAGATCTCAATAGAACGCGACTAATGTACATTGTACATCTTCCTTTCAGAACACAGTTAAAACTATTTAATAAAGGATCTGACCAAATCTAAAGTACGAATGAAAATAAATAAAACCAAATTTCAATCATTTTGGATCGGAATTTTACAATCGCTCACTTCATTAACTAACTTGAATGCCGGCATGCATCGCAAGCTCAATCGTCTTCCAATATGTGTCCCGGACATTGATTGAATCTGTGCAATTTGCAATTTGCGTGCCAACTGTATAATTGCATAAAGCCGCGTGTTATATGCTCCATCTACATGTAGGCACATCAATGCATTAATTAAATGTCTAAAAGGGACTTTGTGTGTTTGGCACAAATTCATAGAATTTAGTGATTAGTGTTTAAATGTAATGTGCATTAGAATGCCACTTCAAAGGAATCAACAAAACATAAAGACACAAAAAAAGCTCTCTAAGATATTTTGCCCATTTGTGTGCAGAATTTCACCAACAAACTAATTTATTCAATTCATGTTGGGATAAGAGCTGCTTCAATGTTTTGCAGTCAGCGTTGCAGACTACAGTGGCAATGTTTGGAAATAAGTTTAATTCACTTTGAGTGTATTATATTGCGTATTTAGTCGATTGGTCAATTTATAGAGATTTTATTGAATTGATTGCATGTTGCAAAATGCGGTTTAAAATTAAGCCAGTTTTTGTTTAGTTTCCCCCTTTCCCCTTCACAACCGCTTGTGCGATACAAAGCGTCGAGTTTATCCTTTTTATCTGTAAAGCTTTTTCCGACGTTTTCTTATCTAGTTTTACATTTAAACGCAATTACATGTTAAAACTTGGTTTTATCCATCAGGTTATGTGTGTGTGTGGTTATATTCAAGTGTCTCGTAAGTGAATCCCATTGCTAATATGCAACGTTTCATTATGCTGAAATTGCATGTATGCACTCGCATATTTGGAGTAGTGTTGTACAAATCGTCTTATTTTGAATACCGGGTATTAACTGGTACTATAATTTCATTTCTTTAGAAACGTTAGATAACCTTAATAAAAAAAATCTACAACAAATCTACAACCTTAATAAGTTAGTATTAATAAAATTATAATATACATGTCGTGATCTTCCTTCGCAGCAAACATTTAATCAATTTGAAAGAACTTAGCAACCAAAGAGAGTAATATTTTTCTTTCCTTTAGTATTTGATCATATTTAAATTTGATACCTGGTATCAGCACAATTTTGTGATTTTCTAACTTTTAAGGCATTTTACTGTGTTTGACTGTAAGGTCTCATGTTGAATTTTAATCAAAGTTTGGTGTTCGTTATATTCTGGATCCATTGAGAAAATTAAAAAGTTACAAAAACGTTTTGTAAGGTTTGCTATTAATGATTGTTTGGGAATGTTTGTTTTGCCTATGGATTATTCTATGCGTTGTCTTCTTCTTGGACTTGATTCTCTTGTAAATCGACGTAAAGTTGCATGTGCTTTATTTGCTCATGGTATCATTACTTGTAGTATTAAGTGTAGTGACCTCTCACATCTACTTCGATTTAGAATCGACCTTTATTAAAAGTGGCTTTTTAAAATACTAATTATGGGCTTAATGATCCAGTTGCCAACATTTATTTAATCTGTTTATTGAATCGCACGAGCCAGTTATCACGAAAAAGTCGCTTAAAGATAAGGCCTTTGTGATTTGTGACATTCGCCGATTGAAAATTTTTCAAGAATCAGTGTTTTGTATTTTTATTTCATTTTATTTTTTATTTTTTGTTATTAAATGTATATGTATACTATTTTAATTGTAATGTATTGTAGTTTATTTTACCTTTATATTTTAAATGTTATTATCATAATGAATTTATATATTGTACTATAAAGTTTTTGTGATTGGAATAAAATAAATAAACACCACCTATATCTATACTCAGGTTATAGAGTAGGTCTAGTTTTGGATAAAAAATCAGTTAATACATGCTACATAAATTATAGTATAGTAATTAATATCAACGCTGGAAATATTATATATATTTTTATTAAGTAATTAAGAACACCTGGTATTAATACCAGGTATCACGATTCTAACCACCTCTAAAGTGTAACATATGCGGGAAAACACACCACAGCAATTTACATTCCACAAAATGTGCATACTTACAACCACAATAAATGAATAAATGCGCACTTACATTCAAAACACGCACATACATGCATACAAGCGAAATGCGAGCGCAATATGCATCCCAATTCCCCAGCACATATCCCCCATCTAATTGCTAAATAAACTGCTAAATGCAGATAAACAAATTAAATGCAATTAATGCATACATGATGCATGCAGTGTGTGTGCAACATGAAAATGTGTTTTTGTGTAACTCTTTGCCGTTTAGCATGGATATCTATTCGCATTATAAATGTACGAGGGCATAATACAAGAACACATAATATGCGCCACCACTATGCAGAATATTTCCCAACAAAATATTGCACCCAAAATGAAATGCACAATGCACATAATACGAGCTGCAATATAACTTGTACGAGATTGCACTTATAACAGTTATGTATGTAGGTACAAATATGTGTACGTAGGTGCACATTTATGCTGTTTTATGTGCAACCATAGTTAGTTATAGGGTGTTGTTTGATTCAGTGCATGCGATTAATTGCCAGCGATAATGAAATTAAATAATGCACGCTTTTTAACGTACATACAGTAGAACTCGCTCCACACGATCATATAATAACAAATATCACATTTTATAAACGGGATATTTTGTGTGTTGGCGTCTGCCCACCCCCAACTCACCCCACTGTTGTCTTGCACTGTTATGTTTATTTATATTGTATCCACCTAATACGGTTTCACGCAATTTTCGTTCGTTGATTATTTCAAATATACAGTACGGCAATATATTGCAATTATTTTGTGTGTGCGGGGATTGTGTAATTGGTATGACGTGAAGTGTAGTAATTGGATATGTGCGCCACATTATAACGCATAAATGAGGATGGAGGTGGTGGGGGGGGGAAAGGAGAAGAGAGGGTGATATAAGGGGGTGATGTGAGTATATAAATAAAATGTGCATGCGAAATGAAAATCAATAGGGCCGGCAGCGAAAAGATGTAGGCCTCAAGGTAAATGCGTGTGTTGTATTTTTATCCGCAGTAACATGTGTCCTTGTATTAATATAGTTGTGTTAGCATGGAGGATACGTGTGTTTTATGGTTTGAGGCAATTAGATTGCAGTTTCAAAAATATTAACACAAAAAATAAGGGAAAAAACTTTAAAATGTTTTTAGAAATATTTTATTAATTGTATTTCAGTAATTGTATTTTTTGTTACAATTTAAAGTTAACAATTTTTACAAAAACTGATTTTTTTAAACGTTAAATATATCAATTTAAAAATAAACACGGGATGGAGAACCACGCAGTGTTTTCTGGTCAATGTTATAAAATTATTAAACTTAAAAAAAGTAGAGTTTAAGCCTTTTGTATTTTAATCTGTTTTAGTAGGTTATAAGTTAGATATACAAAATAATCAGGAGCTCAAATGCAATCACCTTAAACCAAAAAAATCTACAATATTATTAATTTTTAATTATTAATTTATTTAATTAATTATGAGAAAAACAGCTAAAATTTTTAGAGCTTATTAAAGTTTTACTTTTCAAAATAATCTTTGCTTAATGAAAATTCAAATAGGACCCAAATTTAAATACAATTATTAATAATATATTTGTATTAATAATTGCCAATTAAATTAATTATAAACAAAAATTTATATTTTTTGCAAAATATAAAATTAAAACATCTTTGCTACGCCATAACGGTTATTAAAAATGTGTATCAAACTCTTGGATTAAAGTACAGGATGTATTGCTACTTCAATCAGACAATAATTGTTCAGTAGACTGAATTAATTATGCCCACATTACTCGGTTAACTCCCTTCACGTAAAAGGGACGAAAGTGGGCTATTTAATGCTTTTAAAATAAACCACACATTAAAGGAAGAAAAAATACTGTTTATGCTTATTTTGTAAACGCGGATGTTTAATAATAACAATAAAATGTATGTTAATGTTAGTTTTAATAATTTGGATTAACATGAATTAAAATATAAGTGTTATTGTAATAAAATAATAATTCAATTGATCCATAAATAGCATTACAATTAATAATTTCCAACAAGGGGTGGACTTAATGTTGCAATTATTATTTCCATAAATTAGAAATAATATTAATGGACATAAATATTAACTATAACTATTTGTACGCAATAATAATATTAACTAATACCTATTCAGCGAAAACAAATTATTTATAAATTAGTGATGAAAGTTAATTAACTATAATTGATTGGTTAAGGGATAACCTTTAATTATTATTCCACTTCACTGCTAAATACTTCTGTCAAATTGAACATCCCCACTCTTTCTCCCCCCCCCCCCCCATTCAAACACACACACGTGTCCTTTGTACACGTTCGTTATAAGCAAGCCCACTCGAAGGCATTTAGGTGTGATTAAATATTACGGTTGGAATGTTGTGAATAAAACAGTAGAAGCATCCCTAAGCAATAAATAAATAACACACAAAGAGAGGAAAATATAAAGAAAAAAAGGGGTGATACATATCACGTATTACGCGTGCCAAGCGGATTCTCAAAATTTATATTATTTTCGTCTTATTTTTATTTATTTTTTTGCCATTTCCTCGATAATACTATCATCTTCAAACCACCGAATTTTTTCGGGGGAAACAGCAAAGCAAAGCGAAAAGCAATGGCAAGGAAAATAACCGGCGTACAACTCAGTCGCACACACATGCATAAAATTGTTCGGCTGATACAATTTCCACTGTATTCGCAGTTATAGAACACCCACCAAAAACATATATGGTGAATGAGAGATGAGACAGGCACTCAAATGCTTTTAGAGTGAATGAGTTTTAGTCAATAATCAATATTGTAAGAGTACATTAAGGTGAATGCTCAGGCATTATCTCAACGGTTTCACTTGCTTTTATTATGTTTTCTTTTCTATATTATGTTCTTTTTGTTACACGAGTGTGTGTGTGTGTGTGTTGACTCCACCGCACTCGCACCACCCCAATCCAGCCACCCGGCAGCAGCCACACGTTCCGCAATATTCGCCATTCTTTCCATTCTTATATTCCATGTGACCGCTTTTCTTGTCGACATTTTTCTCCCATCCCCTCTCAGCCACACGCTCCTCCATTCCTTCAATATCCTGAATTTATATGCGAGTACGGGATGCTGAATATTTGGGGGACGCACACATTTCCCCATTGCAGCCACATTTAGGTACACATCCTTTTGTGTTACACTTTTTCTATGTGTGAATTCACTTTCTCCAGATTATTTCCATCCCATCGTGTACACACACTTGAACAATTGGTATTCGTGTATTCGTGCACATAAAAAGTCTTGCCTGGGTTACATTCGTGTGCTTGCGGGGTGTCTAAATTTGTCCACACATAAAGCATATAATATGCTAGCTCGTTTATACTTTATGCCACATATTTTTCTGGCTGAGTACTGTTTGCTTAGTAAACGAATTATTCAATTTTCGCGCACAAGTGTTTTATAAGTTTGCCCACATTCATTTTGTCGCATTTACTGTTTGAATGGGGAATGTTGGGTTGGAACTGTGTACAGTCGGGTGTAAATGTTTGTGGGGGGAGGGTGGAAAACTTTATATTGCATTCAATTTAATCGGTGGTTTTGATTTGAATGCATGAAATCCTTTGGAAATGTTATTAGATTAGGAAGGATTAATTTTTTAATGGGTTTAAACATTAATTTTGAAGCACTTAAAATGTTTTTTTTGAAAAAAATAATTTGGTTTTAAAAAACCTTTTGAAAATGTAAATCATACAATATTCGAAAAGAAGTCATAAATTAATTTTTTAAATTATCTATTGGCTGCAATAGTTTAGTTCTATTCAGATCTCAGTTTGTTTATTTCAATACAACAATATTTTGTTTATATTTTAAACAGAAATACTTTCTCTAGTCGACGAAAAGTGGCGCCCTTTTTAAGGGATAAATTAATTTTTATTTTTAATTATTTGTTGACAGCATAAACAAAGTGAATTTCATTTAAAACCTTTATCGTTTTTATACCAAGCAGTTAAATGCAATTAAAACTAGTTAAATCCAAACATAAATTCTATTCCAATCGTACCAACTTTGTAGATTAAAATTATTTTTAATTCCTTGACTAAATTATTTAAAAAATAAAATTCAGCGCCATCTTGCGGAAAATTGAGTAATATATAAACCGAATTACTAAACAGTCGTAAAAATCGTGGTTTATTTTGTTGTAAGTAAAATATAAAACCAAACTAAATAAGACCTCAATAGAACGTGTTTATTACGTTCAAATTAAAAACTGGATATTTAACTTTGTGTCTTCATTGCAATAAGCAATTTAAATTAAAAATATAACATTTCCCTAAGTCACAATTCAAATGCACTTAATACATTAAATCTCCGCATGTCCCATTAATTTTATTTCAACCATGAATTTCCAACAACATAAATTGCACAAACTCAAATAAATCATAAAATTGTGTGCAGAAAATGCGTCATTTACCCTACCCACTTATAATGAGCAAATAAACGTTTCAATTGAACTAAATTATCCGAGACAAATAAAGTACAGCAGCAGCAGCAACAACAACAAAAACAACGAAAAAAAATAAGGGAAATGAAAAAGAAGAAGAACATGCTGCGTGCAAGGACGCGACGAACGACGGGTGACGTCGGCATATACCTGTTGCCTATTACCATGATCCGCATAAGCCACAAATAAATGTTTGCTTTGTTATGTCTTGCATTGTGCCTTTAATACTATCTATATGCGAGTGCTCCACAGATATTTCGACGTTATGCTTAAAGTGTACGTGTACGTGGAAGAAAAGCGTCACCAGAAAATAATCGCGATTGCTCTCGCTTATGTACTTGTATTCATGCAAAGCTTAATACGAGATTTGTGCCTGCATATTGTTGAAATGCTTTCGTGTCAAATGTTTCAGTTGATTTATACAAAAATGATTTGTTTGTTATTTAAGTGCTTTTATTAAATTAAAATCATTTTAAGTTCTTTTTTTTCTGTTTTGGTTTTAAATTTAATTTACACATTGTCGTGGAAAATGTTTAATGTGTGGGTTGTATTTGTCCGATTCGAGCGATTAAATAAAGCTGTGGTGGTAAAAATTAAAATTTGTAATGTTGTTTTTATTTCATACTCTTCGAACGGCAAAAAAAGAACGTTATTTAACAATTTTAATTGATTTTTTAAAAGTGTTTATGAATTTTTTTAATTTTTTTAAAATTTGCTCATTACCTTTGTACCGTAATTATCTACATTTAAAGTATAAAACCGCATAATTTGGTAGAAAATTATGAATAACAGAGGGAAGTAGAAGCTTTTTGCCACTTTGTTTTATATATTGTCATCGTTCTTTTCACATCCTCCAATATAATATCTTATTATTTTAAAAAGAACGATCGGCGTCACAAGACACAAAGACGTAACAGCTGATTTAACGTGGATAATTTTTTGAATGTAAACCAAAATTTGTGCTAATTACTTTGATTTGAAAGCTTTTAAATTTAACACAGCGCCACACTAAATGGCGGAGAATATAGTTCCTAACTCACAGTGAAGTGAAACAGACATGTCGAGGTAGATTAGCGTCGTTGTTGTATTGCATGTTAAATCGTCTGTGATAGACGGTGAACGACGCACAAAAAGTGAAAAGAACGATGCCATTTTTGATTGGAAATATGTATATTTATTAGGATTTAAGAATACAATTTTTTTGAAACTTTTAATTGAAGAATTTTTATTGTAAGGAAGAAATTAATTTCAAATTAAATTGGTCAAATATAAATTAAAATTAAAAAAGCACTTCCAAAATACAAGTTCTTAATGTAATCAAAAAAATTGCAATTTATAAAATATTACAAAAATAAATATTTAAATTTGCCAATTGATCAAAATTGTAAAGAAAACATTGAAAAATTCACATGAATTAATAAAATTATTTAAATCCACAACTCAAAATTGATATTAAGAGCATTCCGCGAAATAAAACACAAAAAAAAAAAATTTTAAATCACAATATTTAAGTGCAATTAATTCAACGTATAGAGCAGCAATACAATTCAAAGAATTGTTGTTATCAAAAGCGGACATACACACCAGCCATGAAAGACGCAGAGATACAAATGAAAGGGAACAAATCATTCAATTAAATAATAACAAGAAATATCAATTAAGTGTTTTAATTCCATTCACTCAACCAAACCCAAAAGCCAAAAGCGAACGGAAGGAAGGAGACGGCAAAATAAAAACGAAGTGGAGTAATTTGATTTGCTTTTAGTGGTATAGAAAAGAGCACTTACCCAATTGGTTTTGCAAATAGGAGTGTGGGTGATGTCGTTGTAACTTATATACACACTGTTGTGGTTTAACTCCCCCAATTGGTGTACGTACATGCAAAAGCAAAGTCTCACTATATGTGGATGACGTATTTATATTTGTGGGAGCAAAGTTGTTGCAGAGTGTAGTTGGGTTGGGGTCCCACAACACAATTGCAGCTACTGTATGTTGTTATGTGTGGGGAAAAATGTATTGCAGTTGTTCAGCAAAAAAAAAAGGGAACTTATTCGTGTCAATTGACACCACCACTACCACTAACCTTTTTTTATAAATTAAAAAAAAAGTTTTATTTATATTTTATCCGCTTGTTTATTTTTTATTTCAGTATTTTTCTTTATTTATTTTTTGTAGCAGACTTATTATGCTCCATGCGCTCTTTTATGCAATTATTTTAATTACTTATTTTCTAACACCGGCCAGCGTGTAATGCACTTTGACATTTAACTTCACTTTTAATTATATGCGGTAGCTTTTTATCATCATGCTTGTGTACACATTTTGACTCTGTTTTGATGGAAGTAACGTGTATTTTATTTTATTTTATTTTATTTTTATTGGTAACATAATCTTAACGGCTAATGCATGTGCTTAACGAGAAAGGTAATTAAATGCAGTGCTATATGTTAGTATTAATGTTAAGTGGTGAAGAGTGTGGTGTGTGTGTGTGTGGGTGGGTGGGCAAAAGATCAGAGAGTGTATTCGTTTATTTATAGCGGGATTTTTTGCTTTCACTTCACCCCCATCCACTGAAACGATAAAGCGCATATTTACAGTGCAGAGTGCAGCAGTGCACATCTAACTATACACATAGTGGATAGAGCGTCGAGCTTTTGTTAAGCTTTACAGATTTTAATCACACTAAAATCGATGCATCAGCAATTGCACGAGAGGGTAAATGCGCTAAATTATTGGATGCAATTGAGTGACAAATTGCACACAGCAATATCCAATAATAAATGCACATAAAGATTGAATGTGCAATAGTACAAGGCTTGCATTTATAAAAAAAAAAAAGTGCATCAATTCAAAAGTGCATTTTTAATTAGTTAAATGAAGTAGCTTTTAATTAAATCAAAGATCAACTTAATCGAGAATGAATTAATGGACGCAGATTTTTTTTATTTTCACTGCAGAATGTGGAATGGATAAAGTGTTATTTATTGCATAAAGGCAGAACTGCATTTAATTAGTACTTCTCTGCATCATTCAAAGTGAATCAATTAACGCAACTTATATGCTATAAAATAAATACAAAAAAATGTGTATGTACAAACGTAACATGCTCACTTCAAAGACTTAATCACTTTTCTTTTACCATCGCGTGTATAATTTTCCAATTAAATGCAATTCCTTTTTCTTTCTTTTTTTAATAATGTCGCACTTCACTTTATTATATTATGCACCACTCCGCTGCTGGACCACACGCGTGCAATGCAATGCAATGCAACACAACACAATTAAATTTAAAAAAAAAAGTGCACTACAAAGAAAACTGGTCACTGATGGCAATTATTATTATTTCCAAAAAAAAACGCGACGAACTATTGCAGCACACAAAATAATAAAATAACCCACGTTAAACTGTCTCGTAATGGATTTGAATTTGTTTGAAACAGTGTCGCTTGTTTGTGTGGGCATTGAACACGGTCTATTCCATTCGGTGTTTTTAATCAGACTGCTGCGTTTAGTTATTATGCTTGTAAAATGCTTTTTCCCAATTTGCACGACGACAAGTTTTATGTATGTTTACCATGAGCGTCTGAAGTAGAATTACATTCGCGCGAGCGTCGGATGCGATACACAGCAGCGCGCGTGCACATACGGACGGAGGCAAAACTTGAATACTTATTCTTGTTTTGCCGGTGTGATTGAGTGCAATGCAAACGCATATTACACCATCAAAATGTAGGAGAATTCGCATTCAAACTTGAACACACAGACGCCAATTTCAGCCCAAAGCATCCCCATGCAAATTTTGCAGCGTACAAGTACACATCCAGATTATGGCGATTGCGCATTTCCCTTTTTCGAAAATACATTGAAGCAGTGTGTTGTTTTCGAAATGCTGACTGCTGAGTGCTGAGGTGTAATGCTTCATTGTGTGCGAGAGTGCGACGCATTGCGCGCACACATGCACACGGCGTTAGGCGTGAGGCGTCCGAGAATATGCCAGATTGTACACAAATTGTAAACAATAATACTCGTATAGGGGTGGCAGACGAAAAGGAAGCGATTTAGATAAGGATCTATAATTTTCGTTAAAAATTATGGAAGGAAATCACAACGTAACGCAAATATTGTGTTAATATCGCTCCACTTACACATATTATGGATGGTAAAACAACACACATGTAGGATCCGATCTAGGGATGGGATTGGGGATGCTTTTTGTTTGTTGAATTAAATAAACAGATATTTCAATACTCAGTATTTATTAGCAAAACACTTTTAAGGATCAACATTGAAAGCAATTTTTTATTTTTAAAGTAAATTGGCTAAAAAATAAAAGTCTTGAGTAGTTAATTATGAGTAATATGACTTAATTAAGATGTAACTTGGCTCAATAATAATAGCCAAGAAACATTGTTATTAATTGACTTAAGTTAAGATTAAAGTGACTTTAAATATTATAAGCTAACCAACTTATTTAAGAAACTTATACGTTATAAGACAAATCGGTAAATCCACGACTTAAAGAAGCTGTACACTAAGCCAAATCGATAATGTTTTTAATAATGATTAAATTATATCCGCAGTTTAAAATATTTTATTCAAGTTTATGACGAAAAACCTAAAGATAAATGTTAAAATTTACTTTATCTGTAGAATTGTGGTTTATAATTAAAAAGTAGCTTCAAGGTCAATGTTGAATTTCAATTAACAACGCACAACTTAATTGAGTAAATGATGAAGCCCTGACTTAAATCTCACGAGCAAAATATAAAATTTAAAAGTAATAATTGTTTTGAACTATTAAAGATTTTAGTTAATTTTTCTACACAAATTCAGTACTTTATTTTTATCCCCTGTAGTTACTAATGAGGACATACTCGATGTTCTATCAAGTAAGTAAACATGTTTAGCGCGCCAAGCTTTTTCAACTGTGTGAGGCACACGTTAACCCAAGTTTTGTATTTTAGGACGTTTCATACATTTCAGAGTTTTGATGGTTTATTAAATATTTATTAAAATTTGAGCTATTTTCTACGCCAGGAAGTTTGGCGTGCTTAACGGATCCTTACTTGCTTGATACCCCCAAAAAAGGATATTGTGAAAAAAAAATAAATAAAAGGAAAGTTTTTGCGATATTTAAATATTAAAATTATCTAAATTTGACCTTGAAATATTTTTTTACAATTTTGAGGTTTTACAAAGGATGGAATATTGCATTTTGTTTAGTAACCGAATGTACAAAAGAAATTTCAAAATGGAAAAATTGTTAAGACATTTTTGAGATCGCTAAAAAAATGTTATAATAATTTTTTTTATCATAATTTTACCTTGAAAAAAAGATGACGCACCATCTAAATTTTATTTAAGACCACAGGTTGTGTTACAGTGTCAAGTTTCACAAAATGTTTTTGAAAACAATCGAGATTATAACTTATTCTGTATGAAAGGTCAAATCAGATGTTTAAGTAATCTGTGGTTGAGTCCAATCTACAATAACTGATTGAGAGCAGAACCTCATAGGAAAGGCAATTGCGGAGTGTAATAATTTAAACAACGACACAGGTTACAGCTTTAATACGTAACGTGGGTCAATATAATCAAAGTGTGGTGAGTGGTGACATTTTTTAATCACCTGTTCGTATTATTTTCCAACTTGAATACAAAAAAAAGAAGTGAAAAGAAGAAGTGAAGAAAATAAGATTAAACTATTGTAATAAAATTATAATTCTTAAAAGGCGTTTTTCCAAAAGCGTTAAATCTAACGCGTTAAATGATCAAACTTTCATAAGACCTTTCACTTCAATTAATTAAAGTAGTGACCACAAAACATTACCCACATTGTTACCCCACATATTAATTTCCAATCCACATAAAATCTTATCCACATCTAAATCTTACATCCATTATACACATTTACTTATTTATTCGTCTTTGTACAATAGTTTGCAATCAATTACAATTTGACCACATTAAATGCTGCATAATTATAGAACTTTAGTTTAATTAATCCGAAATATTTCTCGTTGACTTGCGTCCACCCACAACACACATCTGACCGAAATCATTGTGAAGGATGTGGGAGAGAGAGATCTTGAAATTGCTTCACCATAATATACACACATTCGTCTTTGGTTGTATGTAAAATTCATTGTTTTTGTATTCTGCAGAAAGTGCCATTTTAAGAGGAACATTCTCGTAATTATTTCACCATCATCGTCTTGGCTTGTCCATTTTGGTTGTACGGGGCATGGCTCTTATGTGCAAGACAATGGGAGTGGGTGGGTGGATTTAGGGTGGATTGTTAGGGTGTGTGTGTTCTGCTATTGAAAAGATTTCATGTCGGACACAGCATCAGCGCGGGCGGCAGGAAAAGCTTTGGCTCTTAACTTTAACACGCTGTGGAAATATTTCGATGCAAATTGTTAGTACACATATTATATTTTTGGTGGTGATGAAAAGCAGTCCGCAAGAACAAATGAGTGAGTTATGTACGGTAGTAGTTAAATTTTCAACATTTAAAATCGGGGATGGAAGGGGGAAAAAGGGGAAGGAAGGGGGGGGTAGAGAGAAGGAGGGTGTGTTATTTAATGAATAGCCTAGCATGCACATCTGAAGATGTGTCGGTGCAGTGTATGTACGTTGAAATATGTGTTTCTTACATGGGAAAATTAATTGAACCAAGTCAAAGTTCCTTATTAGTTTTGCCCAACAACTTCTTGAATTTCCTTCAAGCATTTAATGTGGCTTTATGTGCAAATATAACATATGTTTCATTAATTACTTGCAAGAGTTTACAGCAACTGTATGGACACATATCGTTTCGTATGATGAATATAATATATTCTTATAAACATCGAGGCAAACTTCTTACACAATATTATGTATAATTTATTTATGTGAATACGAACTGCACACACATGCGGAGAGACAAAGGAAAGGGTCAGACTTTAGTTGGACTAGTTTAAGATCTTAAGACATTTTAGTGTTCACATGCCTGCGTCTTAACAAATAAATTTTAAATGTGTAAAACAAGTCGGCTTCTACAACATCCACCCCCACCCCTTTGTACGTGGACAGTGAGTGCAGTGCCCACACATGCACATGGCCCCATTGCACGAGGAGCGTGTACATTGTTACCATGATGAAGTCACACACTCCAAGGTGTACAAAGTTGAGGCCATTACCGAGAGAGAGAACAGAATTGTGTATCAAAGTCCTAAATGGCGTAACCTCGACGTATCCCCCCCGCACTCCCACCCCGCATCTCGTCCATCGCCCTTTGCATCCATGCACCTTTCCTGCTAATACATAAGGCATTAACTAATAATTCCTTTGGGGTACTTGCGCTTGCTTGTGTGAAGTTTTGTATTTTCCACAAAATCAATTAAATACCTGTCAGAAGCATATAAAGGAAACCGAATGCGGCATGGTGTGGGCGAGACCTCCTCGCCCCATTCCCCATGCTCACCCCCACGCTGCTGCATATATTCCAGTTATGTGTACGGGATTGGGATGGAATGTTATTGCCACCAAATACGGTGAATATAATATGCAATGGTGTGTACACATTTTGGTGAACTTTGGGAGCTGCGAAAGCTTCTTTGGGGTTGGTGCTGTAAGGGGGTGTTGAGAGAGGAAATTATTTGTTTGTAACATTTTGTTGTGATTCTGCTTCATTGAGTTGTTAATTTCATTATGATAATAATTAATAATATTAGACTTTTGAATATAAACAAAAGGCAATACATGCTTCATGTTCATTTGATGTGATTGATGAGCCATGAATATGTTTGGTGTGTTAAATGATGCATATAAGTATGTATGTATAACCGAAGCTGCTATGTATTTTGTAAATTTCATATTATGTTGGTCATTGCACAGTTTTGGTTATCAAAGATATGTGGATGATTTACAATTACTACAAAATTTGGTTTTAATTCAAATGGTTTTACATAAAAAATATTTACTTTGCATTTTTGGATCCACAAATTTTAAAGTCAACAAGTCGCATTATTGTTATAAAGTACAGTCGAATCGCGATAATTTGAATAACAATAAGGAAACAATTTGTTTTTTAAATTTTGGAACATTGTGTCTTTTCAAATAAACTTGAAATATAAGTAAAGTTTTTAGTAAATAGTTGTTATTAAATAAGGATTGCTATTTTCTTTTTGTATCCGGAGCACTAAAAAATTGTGTTTACTATTGAATAACGTTTTGAAATATTAAAGACTTATTTTTAAAGTCAATGATTTGGGACGTACAAGGTGGTTCATTTAAAAGTTTATAAAATGGAATAAAATAAGACTGCCTTACAGCTCACAAATTAGAAGCACTTTGTTCTCAGGTTTATTCTAATTCCAGGACATTTTTTTCACATAAAATGAAGAAATAATAATAAAACTAGTCATGCAAGCTTTATTTGAACACAATATTTTTATTATTTATTAACGTTGAATTATTTTAACAAAATAAACTCACAATAAAAATTTTTAGGTTTCGAAAAAATTATTATTTAATTACTTTTTTACATAAAATCAGTAATATGTGTTCGTTATTTCAATTTATTTGAATTAAATACAACGCTATATCGTGATTAACAGGTTTATTTTTACTTCAATGAGCAAAAAATAATAATTTGTGGTGAAAAAAGAAAACAAAAAAAATCTTCCAGAGATTAGAACGAAAAATTATAATTTCAGATAATTTCCAATACACTAAAATGGCCGGTTCTAATTTCTGGGCGGTTAAAATTGGTTTTACTGTAATTATTTTTATTCGTTTTTATTATATTTTAAAGTTTATTGCATTCGTGTTACGTATGAAAAACGATTTAGTGACTCAATCTGCTGGCATTGCTGAAATCTGACTTCGAGTAATCGCAATTCGACTGTATTAATATTTCTTGTTGTAAAATCAAATTTTATTTATTTATCAAAATTAATTCCCTGAATCATTAAAAGTTTTAAATCGTTTACAAGTTGGAATAACCTTTTCTTGGGAATAGTTGAAAGGAATATTGAAGTATAAATAGTAAAGCTATTTGAAAATGAATTAAAAAAAGTAAAGTCAAAAAAACAAAGTAATTTTTAAAAAATTATAAAAAAATTTGTGGGAAATTCAAAAAATTAAATTTAAACCACCGAAAAACCAATTCAAAACACTTAAGCTTATATCACACGCACACACACACACACTCACACATTAAAATAAACCACAATATTATTTCACGTACCATTCGGGATTTATTGTTTGCATTATTTTTCCCAACCACCAAAACATATTAAGTACAGATACGCAACAATAGCCAGTACACATGCGACTATAGGTACAATTCTATAACATAATAATATACACCACCACACATAGTCAGGGTCATACAACACAACATAATACACAAACTTATTACTTGACCTACGCTTATCATCCACATCTATAATTGAAAAATGTTCAAAGGGATGGGGAGTGATGTCATAGCCAATTGTGTGATTTCGATATATTATGTGAGAGGGTCTTGCTTGGCGAAGATTGACTTTTATTTCATTGCACATTGTTAAAGAATATAAAGCGGGGGATCGGGGAGCTTGCACTCGTATGCTGCTCCGCTCGTATGTGTTGTACGTATGATCAAATAATGTATGTTATTGAAATTGAGGTTGTTTGATTTTTTTATGTGTTTGGCTTTCAGTTATTGACAGGGGACATTTGGTGATTGGAAAGTGTGAATCAGTTATGGAATCGTGTGCGGGTGCAATGCGGGGTGTTGCTGCCAATGATTGTATATTTTTGGATTATTTATTGAACTTGTATTTCTTTTTTATTTAACCTAAAAATAAGTGCAAAAAGGTATTCTCTCTTAAATTAATTTAATTGTCATAATAAATTTCATTACCATTAAATTACATTTCAAAGTAAGCTCTTTATGTATTCATTTTGCTGAAGATTTTATTTATTTTCCTTTGACATATTATTTTTGGCATCTCTCTTTCAAATGATTTTGTGACATCAAATCAATTTCAACAATAATTTTCCAATTTTATGATTACTTTTGGTTGATAGTAAAAGGTCACCCAATTCATAAAATTTGTGGTTCATATGCAGTGGCAATTTTGTGATACCAAATCATGTGATAATCCGCAATAAATATGTACAGCATTGTAATACATTCTCGCATTTTACAATTTTATTGTTGATGGTTTTAAATTCGGGGTTTTATAGTCCCTTGCAGTCTGCAGTCAAAAAAAATAATAGAAAACTTATAAATTTATTACAAATTATCAAATTTACTGAAGACAGATCTTAAATTGGAAGCAAAATTTGTTAGATGGATAAGATTTTATGATATCAATTTACAAAAATAATTATTTGACATTGAAGAACAATCAACAATTAGAGACCTTGAAATGTTTTATTAATTTTTTCATGACGTTAATTAAAGGAACAGTGAGAAATAATTTAACAAACATTACAAAAAAATTGATTAAGAGATTTACTTAGAAAAATTTGACCTTGAAAAATAACTTTAAATTTTTTTTAAATTTTGAAGGCTAATTCAAAGTGAATTTGAATTGTGTAACAAAGTTATTCGTCTTAATATTTAAATTCGCAATAAAATGTAATTTCAGAAAAACAATGACAAACATTTTCTAAAAATTTGAATTGTTGACTTTGAATAGTTTAAATATTGATCTTAAATGACTAAGAACTAAAAGAGTTTAAAATTTTGAGTTTTTAAAATAATGAGATATTCTTAAATTGACCTTGAAATTTATACTCTTTGACCTTGAATACTTCAGATACAATAAAGTTATTGTAATAATAAAATAGTGATAATTGTTAATACACTAATTCAAACAAGTTTTAAGTAGAACTAAATATTTTTATAATCCTGTCATTCGTTATTAAGGAACAAGTGGGTTTTTCAAAATTTCTCAGCGGTTTAATTCCAGTGTAGATTATAACTTTTTCGATAAGTTGAAGATTAGCCTACTGTGTGACTTTTATTTTACTTTGTCGGAATTATTGAAACTGTTCATTTTTATTTTAAACGTAAAGTGTTTCACGAGACCATTATTTTTAAAGTTATAAAGTATTAAACAAATACCGATTACAAATTAAGATTACAAATACAAAAACACATCAATTAAAAAACATAGTTAATACTCCTTCAAGTACAAAATGTAATAATAAACAACCCCTTTGTAAAATTGCAGTAAAACAAACACAATCAATGCAAAACATTATATTAATATTATGCTTAGGTGCTCGTACAAAAGCTGCACTCGTGTACACACACACACACACACACTCACAACGCTGCACACACAAATTGAACTCAGAATGAGCAAATATTTCCAGGCTAACGTAATTAATTTTGTGTATCGCGCTTTGTGCTTCATATCACATTCACTAATATTGTACTCGCATAATATATATAATGTTTGGAGTGTGTTTGCACATCCTAAACCCCCACCGGGTACTGTGCTTAATGCTTATGTGCGTCATTTTAATTAGCTAATTCCACTCAATATTAAACCAATAATTATTTGCGTTAGCCGTGATTGAGCTTATGCAGAACATTAACATAAATTAATAATATTTTGGGGGCGAACATACATTCACATTGGTGAATTTGTGCAGGTAATTTTGCAAGCGGATGCATTTTGATATAACATAATATAATAATATTCATAATATTGAGAACATAAAATGTAAACGCAGGGGGTGGGGGTTGTTTGTGTGAATGATGTGTTTTGGAATTAATTGATGAATTATGTTCGATTTTGCATTTCAATTGAATTGGGTTATGTGGTTTTAATGAACAGTAGTGCATTTTGTGAATTTATTTTTTTAATTAACTCAAAATTCATAATGAGCAATGTAAAATTACCAAATGAACTTTCACAATAATTAATCTACTCCACCATAGTCCACATAATGCTGCATTTGAACAATTAAATGCTTTTAGTTTAGTGATAAATCTTCGCTTCATTTTTTAAATAATGGATGAAACACATTAAAGAACAACTAACTGCACTAATGCACTAAACCCAACATATTACAGTACCTTCAGCTCATTTTAACGTCATTCCACATACACTAAGGTTACTATACCTACCAGATGTAATGCAAACATCCTCATTTTGTAACAAGATAAACATCAACAAAACAACTCACAATATGCAGCCAATGTTAGAGATTAATTACTGTTGGCTGCGTGCAGCGTGTCTGATGAAAATTCCCGAAATTAGATCAAAATATGAAGCCGCTGATGTTTCAGGTTAATTAATTACAACCCGTCAAACCGCGGTTCATACCTGGATGCAGTGCACATATTATATTTGTATACAATATGCATTGCAGACATATTAATGCAATATGAATACACATTTTGTAGCAAACACCGCTGACTATGTATATTACAGGGGAACGTTATCCGTGGATATTAAGTAAATATGTCTTGTAATGCTTCTTGGTTCTTAGTTTTATTTAGCTCAAGAAGTGCATGTTGTAAATGCACTGCCAAGTAATTTCATTTTTAACCCTTAAGATCCTTCTTTCCATTTTTTAAATATTATTTAATTCTGAAATATATAAATGAAGACAGAAAAATTTTTGACTGCGGAAATATATATTGTTGTCAAAAAAGTCTTGCGGTATTTTCGCTAGTTGCCGCTTCAAGCGCGTAATGCTAGTTTTATTCATCGCATCTGGCAATGCTATACCTTTTTGGAAAGCTCTTTTCACGCGCTAACACGTGCTTGATTGACTGTCGTTTCTTTTGAGTTGTTCATGAGTTATAACGTCGCAAGCATGGAGCAAAATAAAGAGAAAATACGGCATATTTTACAGTACTACTACGATAAAGGCAAAAATGCATCTCAAGCTTTTTTGACAACAATATTTTCATTGTTTCGGCAAAATTTTATCTGGATAAAAATCGGTAGACTTAATCGTGGCCAAAATTGTAAATGGATTTAATAAATTTGTTTGACAGTTTGATTTAAATCATCGAAATTATCAAATTATGGCGATGAATTTACACAAAATGTATTTAGTTACGCTTGTTACTGTTGACGAAATAATTACGTTAAGTCAAGTTGAAATTTTAAATAATTAACCGATATGTTAAGCCCACCTACTGGAGAGTAAAAAGCAATGATAATAATTATTTAGATTAAAAGAATATTCAGTTTTCAAATAATTGTTTAAAAAAATTTATTTCAGCCTTTAATAACGGGATTCCTGTATTATTTGCATTATTTATTTACACTATTAGTGGGTGGCGACATTTTGAAACCCAAACCATAATAAACGAAGTGATAACTGAACTATTGTTGTCTATTTAAAGAGTTTCTAATAAGTACAATACCATTGAGTGCTTTTTTGAGTGTTTTTTTATTTGGAAAAACTGTTTTGATTTAAAACTATAAAACAATACTAAAATACATTTTTTGGATACAATTTTTTGGCTGCAATGTTATAGAAGAAAGGCTCATTTATGAAAATATACCAAAACATTTTTGAAAATATTTATGTCATAAATAAAATGTTTCTAAAAAAAAAAAATTTCGATTTTAATTTCTTGATTTTTTAAATTTTTTCAAAACTTTAGAAGATGCTTAGTGTGTTCTAAAAATAATCAATAGAAA
Organism: Sylvicola cinctus; assembly: GCA_963854165.1. Lineage (NCBI taxonomy): Eukaryota > Metazoa > Arthropoda > Insecta > Diptera > Anisopodidae > Sylvicola > Sylvicola cinctus. Next base: position 26,386,890 of record OY974083.1, on the reverse strand, counting down.
CATTCGTTGGTAATTGCATCAAAGATTTGTTGGTCACAATTTGTTATCAGAAGCATTAAATTTAAAGCAGGCTAAATTAAACAAGCCATCGTTTTGGTAGAAACATCAATAATTTGAGTGGAAAAAAAAAATTTATTATTAAGAAGAAGAATTCAAGAACAAGGTATTTTTTCTTAAAAACATTAAGGCATCTAATAGAGTGCAGCAAAAAAAAACAACAAGGGGAAAATAGTTTTCTATAATTAATTCATCAAATCATTTTTAAAGAAGCCTCTTAAGCCACAAATTTAGTTTTGTTCTCACCTTATCCCACAACAATATTCATGATCCCATTACACGAATATAATTTAATTTGACTGCAGATATTTGACTAATTAGTGGGTGACACTTTAGTGGTTTCCCATCAATCATTTCACCCCAACCCCAATATTAAGCATATAATATGTTACAACTTCCCATAAAAGTTTCAGTTCGAAAGTTTGCGCGCGTATGCCCAAAACATTCATGCATTCCCGATTAATTACTTTAATTAATTAATAACATAAATAAATAATTTACGTGCAATATTTAAAAAATGCCCAAAAAAAAAACAACAAACAAACTGTTAATAATTACAGCAAAAGTGCGACATAATAAATTATTTGTTGCATTTTAACAATGTGCATTCCATTTAATGAATTTTAAATTTCATTATTACTTATAATTTTGCATTTCATTTTGGATCGACCCCATCCCACTGTTTGATTTGCATGCATGTGTAAAATCTAACTATTAATAGTTGATCGATTTGTTTGTGATATGCACAAATGTGCACCGAAATGCATAGTGCATAGTGCAGTGTATATGCAAGGATGGTGCACACATATGTGTGCATATTAAATGTGTGTTGCAGGGGATTGGTGTGCAATGGTGCCGGTCGCATATGCTGCATGGACTAAATTGAAACCACAACGTGTCGTTATTTGATGCTTTTCCCACCGGCCATCCTTTCAATCTTCACCACCCAATGTTGTCATTAGGCAAACAATGATCACATGAATTTAATTAACTGAATGCACGTTCATGTCAATGTATAATTGAATTAATTAATTATAATAATTGATTGTACAGAAACCGCCGACTAATAATCATTATGCTAATACGAAAATTGCTTTGTTAGACGCATATATACGTTCATTGTACATATTGTGTGCATTATATTCTTGTTAGCATAATATTGTGTATTATAGTTATGGATTGTAAGTATGCACGTTTATTGCAACTTTTGGACGGATTTTTGCTTTGTTGCAATATAACCTGTAGTTTGTTTAATGCTCAGAATGATATTGTTTGTGTCTGTTTTGAGAAATATTTACTTTGTGAATAAGAAAATTTTCTATAAAACAAATATTTACCATATATCAATATGGAATAAAATAAGAATTATGTCTGAAAAAGGATACCTAACATTAAACAAAGTTTAATTTGTGGGAGCTGTGGTTAGTACACTTATTAAAAAGTCTCATGTTTAAAACAAAAGAAGGCTTAAGAGAAATTTGTGTATAATGAAAAAAAAAATAAGATTGCGATTTTTGATTTTCAAGGTCAAGTTATTGCCATTAAAACACACCTCGCTCTCCCTGCGATGTAGTTTTATTAAATTTCGCTTGAAATTCACTTGAAATGTATGCAAAATTTAATTGTAAGATGTGTGAGTCGAAAGGATTCTAAACAAAATGCAATAAATACTATTGTAGTGTGCGATAAAAAGCTGCCACTTTGGTAATTAATTAACTGCTAAATGCTAAATTATATTTTATTTAAATTTTTACAAAGTTACAAGTTTTAAAAGTTAAAAAATTTAAGTTTTTTTAAATTTACAGTCAAATTGAGAAGAGAGTTTATAAACTCTGTTGATTTTAAAGTGATAAAAAATGGTGAATCACTAAACTGAAAAAATTCTTTGCAAACAAATTGTCATTTTCAATCAAGGCTTTTATTTTTCAATCGCCCTGGAAGTGGGATGTTCTCAGAGTATAAATGTTTATAGATTTGGCCATAAGAAACTGATGTGAGACCAATTTAAAAGAATCCAGAGAATCGATTGAAATTCAGTAAATTTTACAGCAATCAGTGCTAAGTCAGGTCTATAATTATGGTGGACTTTAGACCAAATTCCAATCAAGCTTTTTGGTGACTCTATGCATTCTACAAGGATGTGTGTGGTCTGATTTTATCATAGTCGTCCATCCTTTCTTTATTCCATGATATTTTTCTGGAGGTATTTTCATTTTGTTGTAATACCAGTATTTATTTTTAATTGTCACCGAAATTATTTTTAAAATGTAAATGCAGAAATAATAAAAGTTCCTGCGTCTTTTGTTGTTTAAAAAATATTATTTTAAGCTCTAAATAAAGGTTAAGTCAAATTTAACAAAAAGGACAACAAAATTCATGCTCAGAAAAAATGAATGTGATAAAAAATCGCACAAAAACCATAAATTTGTGTTAATAAAAATTAAGTACTGATCACAAGCAACTCTTCTTAATTTATCGCACGACAATCTAAGGGGAGATTAAAACAAAAAAATTATGCTCACAAGATAAATCATAATTATTTAATGCATTTTGTAGAAACATTATCAGAAACTTGTTTTCACGCTGCACTACACACATTTATCTCCGTAGTGGTCGTTTATATTGAAAGAATCCTGCAAGCAACTAAAGTCAAAATAGAATTGATGTATTGACCAAAATCTGTGGAGATAATTTCCCTAAAAGCATTTGCATCTGTTTCATCCCCCATGCATCGTAATTCGCAAAATGCATATCGGCATCGTAAAGCCATCCAATTTAAAAATTAGGGTCAGCCATTTTTCATGAATATTTAGTGTAAAATGCGGCGCACACACTAGATTTTGTGGCGAAACAGCAAGAAGAACATTTTACACACGCAGATATAATTCTTTTAAAAGCCGATAAATAATTTGGTTTAACAGTGTTTGTTTGTTATACAAAATAAGAGTGGTGTAAAAAGTGACGCGAAAAATGATTTACACAAACAATTTCATGGCTCAATATTACCGACATCAACATTTCATGCGTTATAACAGCAGCAGCACACTGCACTGATGCCAGCGAACATTCGAATTAATAATAAGCTACCGCCAACGCCATGCGATTGTTAATTATGCAATTATTATTTGCATGAGTGTTTTCAATTTTATGTGCCTCATGGAATTCATTTTAAAATTGATGCCACACGCCGGAAGGAGAGAGATATTGAGCTGCATTGTGTGTGTGCTTTTATTTTATTTTTATTTTTTTGTGTAAATGTACAATAATATGCGAGGAGTGAAACGATAACGCACGTTTCATCGAAACGCACATCATTGCCTAATAAATCATCAATTGCTTATTAGGGGGTGAAACAAAGGGAAAATGGAATTTTATTATTCAGTAGCATGATTAACATTAGCGCATCATATACGATAGCTATGATATCAATAATGTGCATTGTGCGGTGAGCACTATCGTGGTAACTGGCATTGTGTTGCGAAGAAAAATAGCACAATGTCAAGTTTGTCAATCTTTATTGATTGTTGTAATTTTACATGATTTAGAACGATCTGATTGGAAATAATTGATGTAAAATGAGGAGTTAGCTACTGATTATGGGAAAATTGTGATAAAACATATGCATTTTAAACAAGAAACTGAAGTGTTTTATTTACTCTTTTTTTACTTAATTGAGGATATTATTTTGTTATTTTAAATGTGACCTTGAAATTTCTGAGCTTAATCTTGATTTTTGTCCTAAAATCGTTAGTTTTAGTGAGATTAGCCATAATGTAGAACATCATACTACAAACAGTTATTATTTATTAAATTATTTTCATTATAAAAATATGGCCTTGAGTTTTAAAATTTTGACCTTGAAAAGTTCATCAAATTTTCTTACCTAGTGAATCCTACAATAAAGTGAAAAAAAATTCCAAAAATATTGAAAGTTTCTGAGATATTAAAAATTTGACCTTGAATTTTCGATTTTGACCTTGAAGTTTTTTTCGCAAACTTTTTCGATTAATATATATTATTTATATGTGAAAGGATTTTTTTTAAATTGATGTATGGTGGCTGAGATAGAAAAATGGGGTTCGTCTTTGTCCACCCCCTTTTTCGTCAGAAGGGGCATCTAGCGGGATATAGCCCGTTTATGAACCCTCATACAAAAACTAATGATATTGGCAATAACTTGATCTTCAGCATGTGACCTTCGAAAAACTAGTCGGAATGCATAATTCCATATATGTCCTTGTGATCGTAATTATTTAACTCAACTGCGTCAAATCTGCTTTTTAAATATGCAAAACACTCAAAAAGCACTCAATGCTAAATGGCCTGAAAGTAGGCAAAGATAATTCTTATTATAAAGATGCCATGGCGCAGCAATAGATGGCGCTGTTTTCTACGTCCCTTTGCTTTTTTTATTTGTCGTTTAATTGTTTCTGTATTTTGGCAATGCATACTTAAATCTAAAAAAAGGTTAATATTGAATTGTAATTGCTTATTTCAGTTGGAAAAATCTTAAATCTATTACAATAGAGCCTAAAAGCTGCGACTAGGTTTACTCTTCTGTCCTAATTACTTGGTTACTCATTCATTAATGTGCTTGGTTTTTATTTTACAATGCAATGCAACCATCACATCTTAATTGCAAACTACATAAGAAATTTACCATCTCTATTTTGTACTGATGGGAGTAATTACAGTAATATATTGCATATCAGCCAACCCCTGACATGCAAAACTAATTAACTTTAAAGTTTAATTACAAAATTGCTTTCTTTAATTGCAGTTTTAAGTCAATTTAATTTTACTCTTGGCACGTCCTTTTAAATATTATCTTCAATGCAATCTCGTTTAACAATGTGCACTCATTTGCAATTGCTTATATGCATTAGTTTTTCAATAAGCCTTAATGTAAAGTAGAAGCTATTTGCATTTGAGAATTATATGAAGAAGATCCTCCATCCCCCACATTCAAGAATATTCGTATTAGTTCGACAACAAATATTACTGCAAAGTGAATTTTACAATTTACTGTGAAATACATCCTTGTATCGGTGTCTTTTATATAAATACACGTCTCCACTGTCTACACAATCCACACAATTGTTGAAATAGCAAACCAAATAGAACCCACAAACTACCACCTTCTAAAATCTTCTTCATTCACCAACCACCACCCCCAGTGCCCCCAACCCTCACCAGCCATCGAAACCGAAACACAATTGATGACATTCAATGGGAAAAATCTATATGGAGTGAAATACAAAGTTTCTTTATTTTTAACTGATATGTTTTCCTTTTTAGCAGTCAGAGAAATAAAAGCATTGCCGAAGAAGAGAGTGAAATAGGGAGTTATCTATAATTGAAATGGGATTCCACGTCAATTCAATTCTATGTTGACTAGAATATCCTCAAGGATTTAATGTCAAATTTGCTTAAAATTGGTTAAGAAAAAAAGGGAAACAAAAAAAGTACCTACATTTTATTTATACGAGGAAAACTGAAACCCTCCAGTATTCAAAAGTACATACAGACTCGCTCGTACACATTTTGTATAGATTGGTTCATGGACTTACTTGCAAATTATGTTATACATTTATTTATTTATTTATTTATATTTAAAAGGGGAGGTAGATGAAGGTCGATAAATTGGCAAGGTTGTCTCAAGATTATTACACGAATATGTCAAAAAGCATTCAAATAAATAGATTATAAACTTTATTTTACAATAATTCTCACACAAATTGCCAAATAAATATTTTAAGTTAAGTTTTGAAATATTCTAACCGCAATAACGAGCACCACACATCACCGACTGACCATTCAAATTAATTGGGAGGTGAAAGTAAACACATGCTGGGCAAAGGAGTGAGGTAAGATTATTATTATTATTATTGCCAAAACACAAATGTTGTTCCATTAATTAGCGACAGAAGGGTCATGCAAATAATCTGCATGTTGAATAATTTGAAAACATTGAATTTTACTGGAAGATATGAAAGAAAGTACGAATGCATGAGTGTGGTCCTTGTACAGTATTTGTGTTGGATGCTTTTGGTGTGGTTTTTACAAAATACCCAAAATTATATACGTAAAAGTTTTGCTGCAACTTGTGGCACTTGTAGAGAATTGGTGAAAGTTGTGTTGGGAATTTGCAATCATTAAGATTTTAGGATGGAATTAGAGAAAGTTTGAAATAAATGTATAAACGGTGTTTAGATGATAATTGTATTAAATTTTTTTAAAGTTATTTAAAAATAGGAATTTAAATATTTTTTTAAAATACTAGTTTTTTTAAGGAGTTTTTTACGGAAATTGCAATGTTTTTGGTCAACAATTGAACATTTCTGGTATCAACTAGGGATGGTATATCGTATCAAAATACCGATATCAATACGGGAAAACAATAAATTAAGTAACTACATCAGCAACGAAAAAGGACCCGTTTTTATGGAACTGAAAAAAAATTTCTGCTTCGATTTTATTTGAGTTCAGTTTGTATCCTGACACTTAATTGTTTTTGACTTCCAAAAATACCATTCTAAAGTCATTGATATAGTTTTTAAATATTTCCGTCAAACTCTTCACAAATTTTGCAATGTGGCGGCAATGTCACGTCCTTTAAAAATTGTAACGGATTTGCTTTTAATATATTCCTAATTTTTTATGAACTGAGTTGCAATGAAAAATATTTCGGTATTAAAATTATCGGAATGATAAGGAAAATATCGATTTGTGGTAATTACGATACATTAGTCCCATCCCTAGTGTTGACTGTCAACTTTAAAAAAAAATTTGCATAAAAATAAAATATCCTTGAAGTCTTGATAATTATTGTAAAAATGACTTTTGATATTTATTATTTACACATCGACAAAACTGAAAAGTATTTAACACAATCCCACAATTCTGACATTACACAAATTAAAACTGTTACACAACTTTCACCAATTCTCTACAAGTGCCACAAGTTGCAGCAAAACTTTTACGTATATAATTTTGGGTATTTTGTAAAAACCACACCAAAAGCATCCAACACAAATACTGTACAAGGACCACACTCATGCATTCGTACTTTCTTTCATATCTTCCAGTAAAATTCAATGTTTTCAAATTATTCAACATGCAGATTATTTGCATGACCCTTCTGTCGCTAATTAATGGAACAACATTTGTGTTTTGGCAATAATAATAATAATAATCTTACCTCACTCCTTTGCCCAGCATGTGTTTACTTTCACCTCCCAATTAATTTGAATGGTCAGTCGGTGATGTGTGGTGCTCGTTATTGCGGTTAGAATATTTCAAAACTTAACTTAAAATATTTATTTGGCAATTTGTGTGAGAATTATTAAAACTAACATACTTCATCGTACAAGATTGTTCTCCTTTCTATAAACTTTTAATAACAATACCTCTCAATACTCTGTTATAACACATAATGAGGTATTTACCAACACATTAATTGAATGAAAACAGTCCTTTATCAAAATTAAATTAAATTGCAATTCATATCTTGAAGTCACAATCTTAATTAACCGAAGAATCTGATGTGTTTGCATATGCGTGTGTGTGCGCTGTGGTCTACTATTTAATGCGAATGCATTCGAATGCACATTGCGATGCATAATATATGCTTTGAATATAATGGAAATTAGTGAGATGAATTTCCAATCACTAACTCCTTACTTCATGATATGCATCAACACACAAAAGACCATTCATTGTGGTCATTGTTATCAAATAAATAATTAATTAATTTGGACATAATTAATTAGCATATTTATGAGAAGGTATGCGAGTAATTTGTATTGCATTCTCTTTGTGGGTTTGAATTTGTAACATATTCTGCATGAATCAATTGTGTTTGCATGCGTAATCAATTGGTTGACCAGCTTGGGGGTTTTTTTCCTTTCTTTGAAAAAGTGTGTATAATTGAATTAATAAGCATCTTTGCAGGAATAGAAAAAGGACCTATAGTTTTAACTGTATTAAAATCACTTAAAAGTAACCAACAGGATTGAAATTGAGCCTGATTAAATATGTGCAAAAACAAAACCGACAACGACCTTAATGCGATTGAAATAATAAAATTAAAATTTCAAATAAAATGACTGAGTTTTCACTTTTAGGGCAAATTTGTGTCAAATAAAATGAAAACGAAATATTTCAGTTTACAGTTTTTGACCTTAAAACTTGTATGTTAATTTTTTTTTTGTTTTTTTTTTATAAAGAATGTTTCAACAAGACTTGGAGAATTAGAAAGGCCAATTTTTCGACAGCTGTTTCGGTTTGACGTTGGTCATAAACGGAGCTGCAATTTTTTGTGGCCAAAAACTGAATTTCAAGTTATAAGTAGATAGAAGAATTTTATGTAGTCATTTTTAGACGGAAAATTGGTTTATGGCTATGTTAAGATTAATATTTATGATATGTATTCTGTATTCACAAACAATTGCAACTCTCATAATGAATATTGCAGGCGCTATCGTCGAAATATGCAGTAGAATCTCACAAATCAGAACTACTTTGTTCGGGAGGTAAGACTTTTTTTCCTACAGAAATTATGAATTAATAATTAAACTATTAAACTATTCACACAAGCTATATTTTAACACAAAACAATTTTTATTTATTTCTATTTAATTAATTTTACATATTAAATTCACAGAAAAAATTTTGTAACTATTTTTATAATTACTATTTAATCTCTTTTTAAATAAAATTAGCAATATTCGTTTGATTTTTTAATTTATTTGTATTACGAGATTCCCCATTTATTTTAACTTCAATGAGCAAAGCAAATACATTTCTAGTAAAAAAAAATAAAACAAGAAAAGTCGGTTTGAATTTGTGAGAGTCCTAATTTGCGAGATTCTACTGAAGTACTAATTATGTGAGAGAACTTTCGAAAATTTGTAAAAAAATGTTGAAACTTTGCAAGATAATAGACTTTGTATTATTCTTTAAAAAAAACACCCCTTAATGAAACATCCTATAAAATACAAAATCAAATTGACAAGGTTACTAAAAAACAGAAAAATGAAAAAAATATATTATATTAAATTCACCTCCATTGTTTCTATAAAAAATTACAAACTTAATTTGAGATTGAAATTTTCGGATTTTGTCCTTGAAATGTTCTACAATTAAAAATTACTTACAGGTGTTTATAAATTATTAGAATTGTCAGTAAGTAACTTAAAACAAATAAAGATTATAAGTTATTGTCACTTAATTTTTTTTATTTTTTTTAAATATCTTGACCTTGAATTAAGTATCCTTATTTTTATTTAAAGAAAGAAATATTACACTTAGCATACGAAATTCAACGAATCTTGCTAAATAGTGGTAGTTTTCATCCCTTAGCAATTTTACAACTAATGACGGATTGTTGTAATGAAACATACAAATGTCTAGAAATTTAAAAAAAAAATATTTTAAAATAATTAAAACAACTCCATAAAATAAATTTGACTACCCATTGTCGACAATTACTACCCTTTCAACCATTGCTTTCAACAATATATTGAACTGAATACTCACCACTCAACATGTCAAAAGACTAAGCTGCAATATGAACACAAGCAAAAACCGCGACTCACATTATCGTCCAACACGATGAAGGGCTCCAAAATAAATTCATCCATTATAAATGGCTTTCTTTTTGAGTGCTACTTTGTTTGTTTGTTTGGCAATGTATTTGCACCTTTTTCTGACTCAATTTTGCGGAAGGCGCAGCAAAAATACAAAAAAAAGGAGCTATCGGCCTTTTCATGCTTTTCTGGTTTCTTTTTAAAATGAATGCATGTACATTTACTTATGGATAGGAGGGGGGGGGGATGGTCCGATGGATGGATTTAAAATGACTGCTGATGGTGTGTGTGTGTGTGTGTGCGCTGTGTCTTTTTTTATTTTATTTTGTTAATGTTCATTTTCCTTGCTCAAAAGTTCAAAAATTTGCTGGTGCTAATGCATCATTTCCTATTCTCTGTTTATGTATTCCATTTTCCATCGCAGCAAAGTGAATTTCCAAGTGGACAACACTTTTCCTTATGGCGCATTAAGGCGATTGAGAGAATTTTCAATTCTCAAACATATTTAATGTATATATTCCATTTCCATTCCATTTCTTGTTGTGCGTACTTTTTTTTCCCCTCCCCATTTTTTTTTGTTGCATGTCCTTAAATAAATAAATTGAAGCAAATAATATAATGTGAGAAGTCAAAATGTCATTTCATCTTTCGTATGAATGTACATATTTTTAAAGCATTGATTCACTTTATTTTGAAAGCTTTTTAATGTCCTTAAATAGAGAAAAAAGTCCTTTAATAGAGAAAAAGGTCCTTAAATAGAGAAATAAAAGGAACACGAAAATATTGTCATTAAATTGGTCTGCATTAAAACATTTCCATCAAATTTTGAGAACTGTTAAAAAGGATGCACACAGAAAGCTTTACAGGCTTATAAATGCAATTGCCTCGCAATAACTGCATAATTGAATAAGTCCTTGAATGGGCAGCTTATCCTAACCTTTGAACTTCATTGGTAACAAGCACAATCTTTATTGAATGCGATAAATCAACCCTCAATCATATGGACAATAAATTACAATTCAACTATCAATGCAAAACGGATTGATGGAATTGTGTGTACAAATATATAGGCCGCATATCAAAGGACTCAACTTCATTCAAATACGCCACACATGAGTCGAATAATTATATAGCAGCTGTGAGTACAACCGATTGCGTATACATACACATGAAAATGAATTTTCACAACCTACAGTGCACAGCATTGAGAGATTTGAGCGGTGTGTCACAGAAGCAATGCAATTTGTGTGCATCGCTTTTGTAAATTTAACCAAAGGGAAATTTTATGTGATTATATCCACCCCACCCATCCTTTTGCTAACTAGCCATACTGCAGCCGCTCTTTTGAAATGCCAACCCCCAACATCTCCCCCCCCCACCCCCAATTTTCCCACACGATTTCCGTTTCCACTTACACGCAGTGAGCGTGCATAAAGTGAGTGTGTGTGTACAATGAAATGTACATGGTGACATGTCGTTGGCATGTAGAGATATTACGGTTGCACAATGAGAGTACATTTACAGAAGATCACCACCACCCCCAAAAAACCCTCCACCCTTAATTTGTACGAAAGCTGCTGTTGCCGATGCACAAACACTGTTCAATTATGTAAATACTGTTTTGTTTCTTCCAACGACGTGACGTTTGCGATTTTCAATCAATTCCGGCCTAATTTGATGATGAACGACTAAATACATCTACTGCGTATTATAGTTTGACGTAGTGTGGAGTAAAAGGGTGCATTTATAAATAAAGTACGTACGGTGTGAGTCATTGTTAATGAAAACAAAGGGGCAAAAATCGCTGACCGCACCACAGCAATAGCAGTTGCTGATTATTGTTTGTTTATATTTACGTACACACTATATATGGGGTAGTTATATTAAGGATGCGTAATGGTGATCATCCTCCAAACGGTTGCCATCACCACCCACACAAGGGTAGTAGAATTTAGAAAGTAAAATACGAGTTACAGTACCATCACGTCCCATTCTAAATAAACACACACATCATGCCGAGGTGGGCATTAGCTGCATGCGGTAAATTGCCGATGATGATGTTGATTATATAGGAAATTGTTTCTTTTGATTGTGTTTTACACTACTACGGTGCAAATTGATTAGTGGGCTGAAAGGGTATTATGATGTGGGTTACAAATGAGTGGTTGGTTTTGTGTAATTTGTTTGTGGGGGAATAGTTTTGGAATGATGAGCTGGAATGTAAGTGTATTATTGATTTATTGATTGTCAATTAATTTCAGGAAGTTGTTCTTAAATTTTTAATTGTTTAGTGAAAAAAAAGGACATTTCTTTAAATTGTGTGGATATTCAAAGTATCTTTGTTTTTAACAATTCTCTATTTTGCTAGTTGAAATCATTATATTAAGATCCTTTTGAAGCTTCATAAATAAATATTTATGCTCTCTATTAATTCTTATTACATTTTTAACCTCCTTTAATGGAGGCTTGGGGTTGGGAATGACTTAAAAGCTGTCAAATGTCAAAAGTAAAACAAAATAAAAACAAATTCAAAATTTAGGACCTGTGATGATAATTTTAGTTACATCCCGAACTTTAAAATTACAAATTTCAGCATATTTTTTGTAAGGACATTTAATCCACTTTGTTGTTTTAACGTTTTTAATTATTGAAAATGAAAATTATTTTTTTTAAACATTAAATCTTCCTAAAATTAATAAATAAAAAAAATTTAATTTTCGAAAAGCACATTAAAAATTTGGTAAAAATTTTCAAGATCCTTCTGTTAAAAGCTTTTGTAAAAATTATTGTAACTTGTAAGTCAATCGATCCTACTTTAGTTTATCGAGAGCTCATTCTTTCCAACTTTTTAAATACTATAAGCTCGAAGATACTACTGTACTGGAATATCAACCTGCCTGTTCTCACTTAATATGCTTTCGAGACGTGGACATTGATTAGGCCAGAAATTCCTTCATTACCTCGTAAGAAAGGAAAATCCTGCGGAGGATTCCTCTATTTTTTCCTAGATTATCAATTAGAGTAGTAGTTAGTTCTTATCATTCCTCATCACGTGACGAAAGTTAAGAACCTCTTGTTTTCTTATTGAAAGGAGCATCAGAATATCCTTATTTATCACGTGGGCGAAGCAATGCCCGGATAAGTCTATCCATATCGTGGAATATCGCGAATACAATTAGGAGCACATCTAATAAATACATATATGACAATCTGAGGCGTAAGTTGCAACTGAAGTGGAGTTTTTTTAAATTTTACAAAAACAGTTTTCTAAAAAGATTAATTCTTTCCTGTTCAAAACAACTGCGGATTTTCCTGCTTTTAAGATTATCTTATTGCTAAAAATATACTAAAATAAAATTTAACATTCTGTAAAATCCGAATACAGAAAGGAGGGCCCACACAAACCGTTACACATAAACACACAGTGCATGAATCCTGAAACTCGTATGATTTTCATTTTCATTGGATTTAGAAAAAATTTGCATTTTAACCGATACAACGTCTTTTTATCCACTCTCCCCGATGTAAGTAATATTGAAAGCATTACATTGGACTTTAGAAACGGAAAGCCTATCCTGTATGTCGATTCAATTTTCCATAATTCAAAAAATATAAGAAGGACTATCCGCAATACTGAAACAGGCCAACATTATGTCGATATGTTTTGATTATGTGCCTAATATTCGTTTAATAGGCAAATCTAAAAGGATCTAGGTTTTAGGCCGAGACCAGATTTTCTTTACAATGAATATTTATTGAGAGGAAAAGATGACTTTACTCAAAAAGAAGAATTTGTAATATATTGCAATTATTTTAAAATAACAAACGGAAGGATAAGAGTTTTATTTTGGTTCAACTTTTTATTCATTTATGTTAGTTAATTTAAAAAAAATAGTTATTAAGATCTCATTATGTTTATTTTGAGCTTTGCATTAATGCTTCATTCTGGATGCAAGAATGATGGAAATAAAGATTGCTCACTCCGAACTTTTAAACTGGTGTTGCTGCTCATGTACGTCACGCGATACTTTCTGCTTTGTAGTATTATATCGCTTGTTTAATAATCACAGCACAACCTATTATTCTTGGTATCGCGTGACGTCAGAAAAATAAAGAATGAAGTCAAACATTTATAATTAATTCCACCACAGTTTCAGCACCACAATTATAGACATACAGCTTAATTTCATACGATGCAGTGCACCAATAAAACTGATTGTCAAAAAGCATTTACTTACCACAATAATCCATCCAGAATTCTTTGAGCTTTTACCTCCCACATCCTGAGTGAAAATACTCAAGTTGCATGCCCACTGTATGCATTGATGTTGCAGGATGCTGTTGATCCTGCTGCACATGCCGCACTCCGCTACCCACCCACCCACACCACCTTCACCACTCATCCAAACATGCCGCACGCATTCACACACAAATATGCAACACACAGTTAGTACAGTGTGCACATAAACGTTATAGCGCATTGAATGCGGGACGTCATATAAAGTGCACCACTGTACACGCGTATACACAACAATTGTAATATGCATGCACGAATACGAGTGCAGGATACCGAAAGAAAAACGGGAAATTGGATTTAGAAATGCACGAGCGGAAAATTGAATTGAATGGACAATACACAAAACCAATTGTTTTGCAATGAAAGACACATTTACCAGGCAATGATAGCTTTGTTGTTGTATTCAACTGTGTGAGTGTGCAGTGTGTGTGTTTTTTTGTATTCTTATATGCGAATGTGTTTCGAGATTGCAGTGTTACTCAATCTCCGTGCACGCTCTGCATTCTCTTGTGAGTCCTGAATGCAGCGCTGTGTGTGTTTTTGTGCACCATCCACCCCCACCCAGTACCCACCACCACCCAATCTCTGATTCATACACACTTCAAACGACAATTCCACTTACCCTGAGTGGCCTCTATAGTGTTGTCGTCGACGAAATGCTCAATTCCTCCACCTATTTTAATTCAATTTGTATTTTTATTTCAGGGGATTATATCCGAAGACAATGTGGTTATTGTTAGCATTTTTTTTGTCGGGGGATTCCAGCCACAGATGACTTCTATTTTAATATTTATTGCTGCATGTGCGGTTGCTGAAGATTTTATTCTTTAAATGCCACAATCAATATGAATTTGTTCTTTCAGTAGATTTATTGTTTTATTTAATAAACAATTTGTGGGAAAAAAGGTTGCAAAAAAATCTCAATCTTCAGGGTTAAATTCAACATTGTAGTTCACAAAAATCTTTTATAAAACTTTTGCAAATCGTTAAATTTTGGTGAGTATTTAAAGCATTGGTAATTTTTTTTAATTGTCCTGACACCCTTAAAAAACGAGATCATTCGACCTTCAATTTTCAAAATGATGAGATAAACAACTTTTAAAGCTTAAAATTACTCTAAAAATTGAAAAAAAAACAAGAAAGTGTTACAATCACCATTCAAAATTACATTAAAAAAATTAGCATTGTAGACACAGAATTGAAGAAAATAGATTTTGGGCCGAAAAACAGCAAAGAGATTTTTTTTTTTTTTTTGGACCAAAAATTTTACTTTCGTTTTTCTTGAAAATTTTGATGCAGAACTGTTAAAAACTGATTCCAAATCTCTTTAGGAAAAATATCCATATAAGGTTGGAAAAAAATCCCAACCTTCATAGTTAAATTCGACATTGTATAGCCGTAATGGTCCATTGTAGCAAAAAAATTAACTTTCATGGCAAAACTGCACACGAACACGACTCATTGTTTACAAAATATACAAAATATCGTTCTATTGAAAAAAACTGAATAAGATCTCAATAGAACGCAACTAATGAAGTTTAATTTAGTTTAAAAAAAAAAAAAAACTTTGTGCGTGGCTCTCTCCTGCGGCTTTATTTTATTTTGTACAATGGAAACTTCTATGAGGTTTCAGTCCACACGATGACAAATTGACATCCTGCACAGTTGGGGCCATCAATTGTTGGTCAATTTTAAATATGGATGGTCAATGCAGTGTGTTGCAGGTTTTATGCATTATAGACACCTCGATCTAATATTGCACATATTGAATATTCAGTCCTTGACATTTTCATCCATATATAGTTAAATTGGTCTACTCCGTGAGTCCGCACCCTTTCACGTAAATACGAACGTTGTTTTTCCCCCTGCCATACCATGGCACCCGTTGTGAGGCTACAAAAAAAAAATTCAATTTTGTGGACCTGATAAAAACCTTGGATGCGGGTATTGAAGAAAGAAAGCCAAAACAAATTCAAAACAAATCCCTTGACCAATTCCAATTTTGCGAAATTCAAAACCAAGTAAGAAATTGAATGCTTTTGAGAATAGAGATACAAGAAATATCTTTCACTTGTACATATAACTATACATATTGTATATGCAATCAAAGACGTCCATATATTCTATACATAACGGTAGCAATGTACGGACACAAAGTGCTTGTATTTGTATAGAATGATTTTAAACAGACGAAAAATTCACTCACTCAAAATGAGGGGGAGGGAGATTGAAAAAAAGGGGTGGCAGAATGCAGGAATATTGTGAGATGGTTTTGGATGCTCTCCACATTGTGGAACATCGACGAAGTGAGTGGCGGAGAAATGAAGTAGCGCCAATATACATATAAGTACACACCCTCCCTCATATACAGACACCATAATAGCGAAAAGTTGTGTGACATGAAATAGTTGTTAGATAAAACTGAACTTTTCCATTAAAGTGTAATGCATTTGCCTTGAAACTTATTTATCAATCGAAACAAATAAGTATAATGGAATTGAATTGAAAAGTTCCTTGTTTTTTTTTTGTGTTCGTAGAGCACAGTACCAGTGTAGGTTTTTGTTGTGTGAGTGCTGATGTGTGTATTACCGAACCCCCTTTTTGTTCATATATGTTGCCTCTTAAATTCAAACGGATTGCCAACATCATTGTAATGTGTGTACCACCTAAGCCTCTCGTCATTCCGACCAACCCCCAAACCTACCCCTATCTAACTACAATTCGTTTCACATCTATTACACAAAATGTTAGTGAGGCTGCAAATGAAGTTGTATGTGAGAGGGGTAGGGATAAACATGCTTTCAAAATTTTGTTTCATTTTGAACTATTTAAAAGTGAATTGACTGATTCGATAGTTGCTGACCAATTTGCACAAAGCTATGTCACAAAGTTTGGTTGTGCTCAACTATCACTTATCGGCAATACATGGCTTAAATGAGTAACTCGTAAATAAGGGTGCAATGGAGAGGGTAAGAATATGTTGATGACGTTTTTTTTAGGTTAATTTTCACTGATAATTGAAATGCTTTAATTTATTTTTCTTCTTTACTCATAAAATTAATGTTAACCCTAAATATTTTAATATCAACCTCACATAACAGTCTTGTTTAATTGAGATCTCATTTAATTTATTTCGAAATTTTATCTGCAATGCAACAACAAAATAACTTTGCTTTCTACGAGTGTTTACTCATTCGGTTTATTTATTGCTCTATTGACCGCAAGATGGCGCTGAAAAATTAAGCATTTAGTCAGGATATTAATCATTGGAACGGAATTTTTACTTTGCTTACACAACTAGTTTTAATTGCATTAAATAATTTATTTATTTATGAATTTAATGACATGAAATGAATTCTCCTTATGTTTTCAACAAGTGACACAACCTTCTAATTTTTGTCCTCGGAAACAGCGCCACCTCTTGTCGACTAGATAAAGTATCTCCGTTTAAAATAGGTGTATTCTATTCACAATATTATTTAGTTTGATTAAAGTTTGTATTTGCAATGCAGCAAAAAAATAATTCATGTGGTTTACTCATCTTGTTTGTTTAAGATTTACTGGCCGGAAGTGGCGCTGACAAATAATTCATAATTTAGTCATATAAAGATCCATAATTTGGGTCTACCCTGGTACGAGTGAAACAGGAATTTTACTTTGCCTTATAATTGCATTTAACGACTATTTATGGATTTTACTATGTGATGTGAATAAAAATGCACCTAATATAAACCAAATCTATTATTATTTAATTTATTTCATTTCGTTTTCCTCAAACATTTTTAAGTAAAATCTCAATTAAAATAAAGTTGATTTTTTTTTTAATTTTCTCTCCATTCCTAAGAATTAAATGACGTAATGTGTTAATGATAATTCATTTTCAAAAATCGGTTATACACTGAGATTGCAAAAGTCTTGCACAAGACCTGAAAAATATCTACACTCGTATATTTAATATGGTTAAGTGAATTCTTCTTGAGTTGTCTGTTCTGTGGTGCAGCATTCAACGAGAAAATTAATTAAATGAGTTCCAGAAGTACATCTTCAAACTTTTAATCAAATCTGTTGTGTAATAATGCAATATCATTTTCCAGCTGCCATTGAAATTGTTGCTGTTGTTGTCTTCCAATTATAGAAATTGTTGTGTGGCCATAATGAAAATAATTAATTAATTATTATTATGTTTTTGGCAGAAATGAGTAAATATTATAATGTTATATTATTCTAAATAACATGGTTCTTGACTTCAGTATATTTAAAAATAGAATTTACGTGTTTTTTATTGTACGAGTAGAATGTTAAAAAAACAGCGGCAGGGAGAACCACGCAACAATTATTATACAACAATAATAATTCAACTTTAATTAAATTTGTTAATAAAAATATATTCTGTTTTATTAAAGACTATGTAGTAATAATGTAGAACACCATAATATCTTAGAACGAAAAGTTTTATGAGGCATAATTTTTTTTTTTTTAAATTGTGAAAGTTGTTCTATTAAAAAAAAAACCTTGGAAAAAATACCTAGAATATGTTTTAGTGTTTTTCATCATAATTTCATAAATATCCTTAAAGCATAATTTTTTAGGAGGTGTTAAAACATGTTTTCGTGTTACCAATTTTTATCCGAAGTAAAATCGAAATTTGTAAGTTCAACCAAATGTATGATTTATCTGTTTCTTTTAAAAAAAAGTAATTTAAGAAATTTTTAAAGGTCACTTAAAATCAAGAATACGTCAGTGATCAGTTTAAAAAAAACTACTAAACAGCTTCACATAATCACCTAAATTTCAATTTTCAAATCAAAGTAATAATTAAAGTTTTCAGAATATAAATACTTTTGACTTAAATCCCTTAAACTATAGTGAATATAATTAAAAAAGATAGTAAAAATAGTATTTATTTGAGTCATTTTAAAGTTCTGAAATTACATGGCAGGGAGAGATGCGTAAAAACTTATGTTACGACGAATTACAAAATTGTCAGATCAGTTTTAGTAAAAAAAATGGTTTTTGACCTTGAAAGCTTAACGCAATTGAATAACCTTTAAAAACTCCTGGGGAAAATATGTCTTCTGTACCCTACAACGCAAATGGCGTAAAATATTTATTTTTCCCAAATTAAAATAACATTGAATTACATTTAATTTTGACCTTAAAATATTATAAAACATTTTTTTTACTGTCAATTCTAGTGATAATTTCGAATAATTTAACATTATTTTTGTTTTTACATATTATTTTGCATAATCTGAATTATGTTGAAAATAACACGACTTTATGAATTTTGTACTCCAGTATTGTGGGTCGTGAAACAATAATTTAATGTTAAATTAGAAATTTAAAAATTAAATGAATTAATTAAATGAAAATGTAATATTTTAAATATCTGCATAATCCGTTATCTATACATAAAATGCACAACAACAACAACAACAACCCACCAACATTATAAACATTCAAAATTTTGCATTATTTTTTCATGTTTTTTTTTCGTATTTAATAAACACACTTTTCATAAACTTTGTAATTAATAAACTCAGCTGAATTATACAACTCGCTGTATGTGAGTTGTGACTATCTTCATGTATTTGTACATCCTTTCACCCCACGCGCATTCATTTATTATTTTTCTTTTGCTAGCCGTCTCTGAATAAAATCCTTGTTAGCTAACTGTTGTCGACTTGCTAATTGGGCTACTATAAATTTAAAATCTCTTTGCATGGGAGGCAATTATAATTTGCTGCAAGGCAGCAATTAAAAGTTTCACATCGTTTATTTAATACTTTTTCCCACTGCCGGCGCTGCACCTCCCTTTGCCTGCCATTTCGCCTTCACCCTTTTTCGCCTGCGATACATGTATTTTAATACACATAAATAGAAAATGAATGGTTGTGAGTGTGTAAAATGTGTAAAATGTTTTTATTTACGCTACATATTTTACACATAAACCATTGCATGATTTTCTCTATCCATTTTTTTTTGTTCTTCAACTTTTGATGTGCCAAAATCATTAAATTTTTGGTTTTAACTCGTTGATGTTTTGCTGCCGCAGACAATTCCAACGTCATTGCTGCGAGTAAACTGCAAATTGAAGCCATTAAAAAGTTAACAATTTAAAAATCTGCAACACAGTTATGCAAATTTGACCAATATATTGAGCTGCATTTAAGTAACACAATGCAATTAAAGTGAGTTGCACCGCATCACAAACGAATATATTGATAAATGTCGCTAAATTAATTTGTGTACCATGTTGAAGGAAATAATTTTTCCTGTTAGATTCTGGGTGGGTGGGGCGGGGGGTGCGCTTTCGTTTTCGCATCATCACACCATCTTCATCTGCGTAAGTGTAAGTGTGTATAAGTCCTTATGCGGAAACATTGTGTAACAAGTCACCGGAATGATCATTATTGTAATGGGCGCACTTTACATCTGGCTTTTCAGACACATTGTAGTAAGCAGACGCCCGCCCGCACGCCCACTTGCACCCCCCTCACCCGCTCGCGTCACATGCTATTCACAAACCTCCTCCGCATGAACATGCAAATAAATTGTCAGCAATGAAAATGATGATTACATTTATGGTATATGTTATGCTGACAACAACAAAAATGCATGTTGAGCTGTGTTGTTATTTGCGGCGTGGGGGAGAAGGAGATGGGGGAGGGGGATGAAGGCCCACAAGGGGTGACATAAGGAGTAGACGTAATTTACTTAAAAAAATATGTTTGCAAATAATTATACATAATTGTAATATGTCTGTTAACTTTTTAGTAATGAATTACATTTGGACGTTGCGTTGCGAGCTGTTTTGGTTGATGCATTTATAAGAAACGTCATTAACTTGATCTTCAGAATTTCGGCGACTTTGTCTTGCACAATGCACTTTTCTAATGTTAAAACACAAAGATTGCAGGATATTGATGCGTCTTATTTGCAAACAAAAAACATTTAATGGGTTCCACGTAAATAAATGATTTGTATTAGAGTTCGACGTATAATTGAATGATTTTAAATTCTGTTTACAAAAACAGAACTAAAAAACAAACAGTATTCGTTATGGGCAGGAAGGGTTACACAAAACTTTGGATTTTCTGGAAATAATATTTTCGGTGTATTAAAAGATTGAATTTTTGTATTTTTATTATTTTTTAAGTGTTTTTTTAAGCCACATGTCTTAAGAATTGTTATTCTAAATGCAAATAAAATCTGTTGTTCAAAGCCAAATATATTTACTAAGCCGTTCTGTTATGCATCCTGTCATAAATGAAAATCAGTAATTAAAAAAAAAAAATGTAATTTAAGTCATAAAATCATGCTAAGTCACAAGTCATAAACTCTATTTACTCATGTAACTTAAGCTATACAAAATAAGAAAACTTTTCCAAGAATATATGATTGTTGAATAATTTTTTTTTGAATTATGGTTTTTTGAAGAAGGAAATTTTAAGGTTTAAATTAAATTCATTTATTATATTATTAAAAATAGGTCAAACTAAATCACTATAAGTTGTGATTTAAAGCACCATTACCTTATAGTTTCCACGCAACATAATTGCACTTTTACCAACTTATACTTTGTTCTTTTATGGGTTACTTAATATTATAATCATTAAGTCAAGTCTTAATGCATATTTTCGATGACTTTGGTTAATTATTATCTCATCAAATACTCACATAAATATTTTTTTCATGGCACCAAAACGCATTTTGAAATTTTCAGAAATTGTGTGTTTTATCACGATGAATGGGCACTGCCCCCTGAATGAACATTGGCAGAAACTTCCTTTGTGACAGCCCAGTTTTCCCACAGATCAGACGGAAAGTCCTCCTGAGAATTCACTTAGATAATACTTGGGGAACTTTATCGGAAAAACAAACCAACTTAGGGACACTTAACAGAAAGCGGACGATGGAGAGAATGTTTAGAATGTACGGATTGATGTTTTAAACTGGGTTTCAAAATGAGATGTACCGTTAAAGTGGATAAATCTTTGGTAAGTCAAGAAACGTCGCAATTTTTAATTTTAAACAAATGCTACAAAATTTCCTAAAGTATTTAAAGTTTTTCAGATTATAATATTCAATTTTCAATGGAAAATAAACATTTATTTTTTTTTCCCAAAATTTTTTTTTTGTGTGTTTCAGTTAAATATTTTAATATTCAAAAAAAAATGTTTTTTTAAATTTTTTCTACAAAAAATTTTTTTTTGTTTTAAACTTTAAAATTTTTTATTATTATTTTTAAAACCAAAAAAATTGTTTCATTAAAAAAAGATTGCTATCAATCTGCTAAACAAATGTTTTGAGAAAATTGTAAACTTATCAAAAAAAGGGGAATCCATAGACTAGTTCATTTCCCGACAAAATCCATGATTGAAATAGTCACAAAAAAAGCACAATGTAAACTGAAGAAACTATATGAAGAACACAAGTCTCCCAGCAACTGATCATCAATTTGTAATGAGGTCCAGCACGAGTCCACCTGGTCCACACGTTATAGATGTGTTGCCATTTGTTTTGTCTATATTTCGAAGAGTGCACACTCAAGATGGGCGTCCCAGGCAAATCAAAAGTTTTCTTATTTCACGGGGCAACGGTTTCTCCAAAGACACAAACACACTTGGCTCACTTTTTAAGTTTACATGCGGGTGTGTGTGCGAATGTACGCTGAGAAAATGAAGCAATCCGTAAAATATAACGCAGCGATTTCAAACAACTGAGTGTAGCATGTATAAAATAATATAATGTTCATTGATTTATATAAAAATAAAAAGGAGAAAAACGTTCCATCGAAACGATCCACCAAACGAAACCATTTAACGTTGTACTTGATGATGCATAACTCGCTTTATCCACCAGGGTTGGTTTAGTTGCATGCACCCCGCAGGGTGTGAATTTGGATTTTTATCGATTGTTGGATTGTTGGTTACAACAAAAAAAAACAAAAAAACAATTTACCCCCGCATACTAACTATTGGAATTAAATTTTCTGCAATGTATACTTAAATATAAAATTGTGTTGGTGTGGGTGAAGTGCAACATGGGACAACCGACAATTATTTTCATTCTTTAATGATGTCGTCTCCTAAGTTTTGAATAAAACATTGTCAAACCGATTGCATTGCCCACGAGTACGCCACAGTCGCGTCGTGCTATATTCACTTTATGTATTAACGTCTACACGGGACGACCGTAAAAGAAAACAATGATAGCTTGCATTTGTTTGTATATTATGTACCATTTTGCAAGTGCTTGCTGTTTATTACGCCGCATGCACCTCAAAAACATCTTCCGGTGAATAATTTAAATTTCCATTAGGCAAATAGGTGCAGAGCGTTTAATTCGTAATATTTGGGGATCAAAATACGGCTTCACCAATATGAATTTAGTTTCGTTGTTTCAGGTGAATCATTTTTGGAAATTTAAATAAATGCATCCAGTGTGTTGTGTGTCGTCTGCAAACAAAACACATAGAGGCACATTGTAAATCCTTTATTTGCAAATATTTTCGGTTCAGCATAAAAATTGTGCGGCCACTTCTAACACAAACAATGATTTATTATGCAAAACTTTATGCATATGCGATAATTTTTCGTTATTTACTCTGACTCTTATAATTTTTGAACTACAACTTTTGTGCATTGCCGCATCATCCCCTTGTGCATTTTCATGTTGGGCCAAAGAGCATGTGCATATATAACGTTTGTTGCACTGCAAAAGAGGTAAACACAAATATTATGTAGCAAGGGAATTCCTTCATTGAATTTATAATCCCTCAAGGACTCGGTTTTGTACAAAACTTAAATTTATATGAAACGAGAAGTATGCACTGCATAGTCCTCTGCTCAGTACGTATCCCTTTTTATTTCTATAGGTACATTATACAGTTAGCATGGAGAATTTAACTGCATCGCATCGTCCAGCAACTGCAACTGTTTACTTTTTTAATTCACGTTAATTAATGTAATTTTCTCTCGACTAACTTTTTTATGGTAAATTATTGTACTTCAGAAAAACATTTTAATAAAAAGAATAATTTGTTTCCACTTTTTAAAATTATACAGTGAAGGTAAAGTTATTTTCAACTGGCTAAGGTGGAAATAAAGGATACTAAACTTACTCTCACTATTTTAAAATGATTGCAGTTTTTTAAATTTGATTGTGTTAAGTAATAAATAATTTTAATAGTATAATGAAATGAATACAAGACTTAAAATAAATAAATCCATTTTTTTAATTGGTGCCTAAATGTAGTCTCCGAAAAAAATTATTATCGTCGTTTTTTTTGCCTAACTTTTGGCGTTTAAAAAAAATTTATTGTGTTTATTAATTTTTCACTGTTTAATAAAATACCTAGTATGTACTTTGATACAACATTTTGACCATAGTTAAAGAAAGAATCATTGTTTATAAGTAAAATAAAAATATTTTATAATATGTTTATTCATTTATTTTTGGGTTGTAAAGTCTTGAAAATCAATTTGTTGTTTGTTTTAAAATATCTACATGTATCTTCAGAATACACTTTATTAAGTCATTTCTGGGAAGATATTTCGAAGATAAAAAGGGTTTAGTTGATGTAGCCTTTAAGAATGAATCCTCAGGAACAAATTAAAAATACTGAAATATTCAACGACTACAATCCTTTAAAAATTTGAAATTTTGACATTTAGGCGCCAGATTAAAAAAGAACTAATTTTTTTTGAACAATGTGTTGCTGATAAGGGAATGAGTTAAACTTTAATTTATAGTAATTAAAATAAAAATGAAGGGCTTATTATATTTTAAACAGAAGTATAAAGGTCTTAAAGTCATTTGTCTCGAAAAATACTGAGAAACTGTATTTCAGTTTTAGGTAAAAAAAATCGACTCAAAAATATCTTTTGTTTTATTTTATAAAATAATTTATTAAAGCTGTAAGTGCCATAATAACAACCTATCTTAAAGTCTCCCAAAAATGGGAAACAAATAGAAGTTGAAGCGATTTCAAGGTCACGCGGATTTTACTCGCTAAATACATCAATAAAAAGTATCGATGACTCCCCAACGCATTTATTCACCCCACCGAAATCAAGCAAACATCTGACTAATTCTCTCATGCATCGTGATTTCCATTCGCTCACAAAGTTTTTGATGTAATAAATATAAATTCCCCTGTGAGATTTTTTTCATCCCCCCAAAATTGTGATTTTGCGCAAGAGATTTTTGGAATTTCGAATATTTTCCGTTAAAAGTTTTAATTTCGAATTTTGAATACGCAACGTTTTTAATTTTAAAATAATCATCATAAACGTATAATTTATACATTTTATTATTTTTAAATTTAAATGGCTACTATTAATAATTAAAAAAATTTCAAACAGAAACTCATGCTTTTGCTTAAATTTGAAACATCACAATTATTGTAAAACATGTTTCTGACACAAATCATGCAACAAATATTGGTTACTTTACAAACATAAATCACACACAATAGGCTCGTCTGTTGTCTGTTCATCCAAACGACTGCATGTTGCACATGCATTTGGGAATAATAATTGTTTCTGCATTTTCATTTTCTTTGCACATTTAAATGCCTGTCATAACCACATTTTCTTTGAGCCAAATAAAAATACAAAATCGTTTGTGTAAAAATAAAAAAAGCAAAACTTATTCAATTTCAACAACATGCATAATATTGCATGTATGCATTTAATGCACATGACGTTATAGTATTGTAATTTATGTAGGCTTTTCATTACTTAGAAACAATACGCAGTGGAGTTTTCTTTGATAAATGTTTGCTTCCATAAATTTATTATACTATTCAGTTTGTAACAGAAATATGAAAATGAATCTTCATTGATCATCCCTTATTTAATGCACAATCCGTTATACAATCGTATAAAATCCTTTGTGACCAATGCATCAATTACACCTGAGAGTGGACTGTAAACAGTTAATTTATTTTCCTTAATGAATTAGCTTATATTCCAACTCATTCATTCATTAGAGTGAAAGCGGGTCTAATTATTGAACTTTGTTATTAAACTAATTGTGACGAATATATGTAGCAGTGCATGTTGTGCTTTTTCAAATTAAATAATGCGGGAATGATATTACAATACTGAGAATTTGGGCTGGTGCTTAATTAGTAACACATATAAAACGTTTAATTTGTTAGACTTTGTTGGTGGAGGAGGAAATGAAATTGAAATGAATTCTACGAAATGAAATGAAAGCTATCAATTATTTATTATTTAAAATGGAAGTAGTTTAAATATTGATGGAATATTTTCGGGAGTGAACTTCGTTATAATTACTAAAATGATTTTGAGCATTAGTATGGTATTTTGTTTTAATTAAAATTTTCATAATTGATTTGATTGCGTTATTAATTTTTGTGTAATTAATCCGTCAATTAATAAATTTATATTTTCGTTTGTGTTTTTGATTATTTTTAATTTCAAGTTACTTTTAGTATTTAAATAAATGGGACACAAAACGTTTTAATAATTTTTTTTTGATATTTCTTCTCCTTCCATAAAAATATATTGGCACATAGTCTACATTACTTAAGTCCGGTTAGAAGGCTTTTAGTATGACCTGCTGAAGAGCTTGGACATTGTTCCCTAGTAAAATTCCCAAGTAGTCTTTGTCATTTTTTTTTTCTATGCCTCCGTGTCCAGGAATCCTGAAGTTCACAACCTTATTCACTGCACCTGGGTCCTGGAGCGCATTCTAACGGCTTTTATTTTATTTAAAACAAATCCACTGTTTTTCTTAACATTAAGTACGGCTTAGCTGCCTGAAAGTATAAAGAGTTTAAAAAATCTTTAATAATTTATTCAGTAACTAACAGAAAAATCCGTGCGTTGATCGGGCGCAACGTCAAGTACTGACAAATCTATTCCCGCAATCGTTTTCGCGGTTTATTTTCTCATTTCCGGAATGTTAATAAATAAGTCTGTAAAATTGTTAAATTTGTAGTGATTCCATTTACAGTTTTAATTAGATAGATCTCTTGGAAAACACTACTGGGAATCATAAATGAGGGCATGTCCAAGACTTGTGTGTCGCAGAATAGAGATCGACTTACATTGTTAGCAGGCTTCCTATCTGGTCATTTATAAGCTCAGAAGGTTTCTCCAGATCCTAGGACATGAGGTAAATAGTAAACTAAAACTAAAGAGACTTCAGCACACTTCTATCAAGATTGCGGAGCACGCACTCCAATTAGTAGAGTGTGCTTGAGGCAACGTCTGATCACGACGAGCAGGTTGTCATCACAGGAGTTGTAATATTTACTAAGAAGCTCGGACTGAAAAGGGTGCTCTGACTAAGGAATTATACCATGAGAGGAGGAAGATAGCGGGGTAAAATAGACCATCAAGCGTTGCGGTACGCAGGCTACCAGTTTTTACTACAATCCAGAATAGATTCTCTACGGCAAAAAGTTCTGCTTGGAATTCAGAAGGATTGGTCTCTATTAGAATGGAGATGCCTCTGCACCTGTTCTATAATACATACTTGGATCCATATGAATTTACAGTGTACCACAGCTGTTGTCCTCAGGACTCCGGACTCCCTTAATGTCCCCATTAGTTATTTAAATCTCAAATTTCCCGTAAAATCATAATTACGAACACAATAGGGCACAAAATGTTCTCTAAATTAAATAACGCAATGTTACACATGCTTTATAAATGCAATTTATGTAATGCAACATGCATGCCGGCCAGACAAATGTAACAAGACTTCACAATAACCAAACATGCCTCGAATACTAAAGGGCTTATTGTGCTACCCCAACTACTTACCTAACCGTGTAAATATGCCCACAATATAATATCACAACGAAGCAAGGAAGCGGGACGTACGTACAGGCTATAGCCGACATGATGTTGCGTTGTTATGTACTCCCATTGAATTTGGTGTGCCTCAAGCATTACGGCCCATATTGTTCCGGCTTTCGTGCGTTTCAATGCGTGTGACAAGATATAATTGAATCATGTGATTAGAGGCAATTAACTTGCTGGAGTAATTAGCAGAAATTGTACGTTCCAACATTCAAAATATATGCGGCAATGATAAATGGGAATTTGTGTAAGGGCGTTCTGTGCCAACTTGCTGCGTATAATGACTGATGAGCATCGCAAATTATTCATCTCTCACCAAATTTGTGTGGCGGCTGCTTTGCGATGTTGCAATGAGCTTTTAGGAGAACATGCATGGAGTTAAAAGTAAATTACAATTAAGCGCCACATGAGTTCTGTGCGGATTTGTTTGCAACGAAAAATTCAGTGAACACTAAAAGGTGATTCGTTTGGAAATTTAAAATTTTTTTCATGCATAAAAATGTTTTATTTCTTTGCACACAAAAAGCTTATGGAATATTTTTCTGACGTGGTGAAGGAATATTGAATCTTAGTGCATTAGGGACGTGCTATCAAGCATAATTTATATCTTTCACGGAATTTGGAAATGCTCACAACAAGCCCTTAAAGTTTTTTATTTCATTACACTTTTGAGGATAGGGCTGTGTAGATTTTGTTTTGGTTCTTTAGCAAAATGTCTTTTCGTGTATTCAATTTTAATGTTAAATTACCAGAAAAAATAACGATAGCTACTCGTTCTTAAAATAACAAGAAAAGTTTGGATTGTAATAAAAATACCGGAATTTCTGTATGAACAATTATTTGCTGTTCTTTAAGTAACTACTAACTAGTAGCGTTTAAGCATTTTTTTATTGTTAATAATTTTTAGTGACACACAACATTGAAGTAATAGATTCTTACGTTTGCAATTTTTTTTTTTCGAAAGAAATATTTTTGTAGACTTCTGGTCTAGAAATAATGTATGTCTTTGCGTTTGTTTGTCCGTTTCTTTGACCGATCGTTTTCTCGGAGATTACTGGACGGATTTACATTAAATTTTGGTATTTTCTATAAATTGCATCTCACGATTGATTTAAAAAAAATTATTAAAGAGATTTGGCCTCTCTCAAGATCAAGTTAGGGTTATAAAAAAGAATTTCCAGTAAAAATAATTATAGAGGTGCTCAAAAACCTGCTTTAAAATGCTTTTAAAAATGTTTAAAGTGTTTATTTATAAATTTATTATATTAAATATAACGAAACCGCACTTACCGTTAATTATATAATTGTTTTCTGGATTTTAAAATAATTCAGGCACGACAATTTAAAGTCGTATTTGAGGAAATTTAATTTTGTAAATTTTCTTTACTATTGTTTTATCGTAGTTTCCGACAAGATAAAATTCGGTTCTAATCGTTTAAGGGACAAATTATTTAAAGTTTAAGGTCTTACTTTTAATTTCTCAAAAAGCAGTAATATTATTGAATTTTTTGTTTCACATTAATCTGGCCTTTGATAAGATCAAAGCTTTGCTGAACATTTCAAGGTCAAAACATTTAGTTATCAATCTCAAATTAGTGTTTAAAAAAAATATATTGCAGTGAGAGCGAGGTGTGAATTCATTATGAACTGGTGAACACTAAAATCACCCAGTTCACATTCCTACTTGTCTTAATACATTTTCATAAATTACACCGGCTCGTAATAAATAATCATTCAGGACTTAACTTATTTTAGTTCAAACCAACGAATATTTAAAAATTATTGTTCTCAAATTGATTTTCATAACCAGTAACATAAATTAATAAACTTCGATTAATTTACCCACAATTTAATCCCCAGTTTATTTTGAAATCAAATTAAATCGAATTTGCAAGACAACACTATGTGAATTGTGGCATGAATTAGAAAAAAAAGAAAAGAAAAAAAAACAACCACAAAGCTATTGCATTAATATCCTTTATTTAAATCAAAATAAATTGTGTAGATAACATAAAATTAAAAAGATTGTTTTAAATTAATATCATCAAAGTGTTCATTATTAAAAATAATTAATTAGTTAATAAAAAAAATTGTTACATGATTGTTTTGTTCATAACATTTATGAAGCTAATTTTAAGCGATATAATACACCGTTGCGTTGTTTAAAGGATTATTTGAAGGCTGCACTTTCTAATTTAATTATTATTTGTTTTGCATACTTATCTGATTCCCCCATTAATTAAATTTTATGTTCAATTTTACTTTAATTGGGTTCTAATTTACAGACAAGGCTAAATTTGGGGGTGAATGTTTTCATATAATCGATTATCTAAGATTTTCAATAAAGGACTTTTTTCTTTTAAAAATGTAAAAATCATTTTATAAAATGCGTTACTATAAAAATGTTTATCAACAGGCACTGCCTGGTCGTTTTGTTATTAATTCGTGTGTCATAATTTCAAAATCCCTACTAATTATTAAGTTTAAATTCTTAACCATCGATATATAACGTGATAAAACGGAGTGATTTACATGTAGAGTGTTAATACGATAAATAATAAGTCATTAGTTGAGTTACAATTAATGGGAGCGTTTTTAATTATATAATTAACTGCTATTATATAGTTTTTTGTTGTTGTTGTTGTTACGTGTTTTTTTAAATTATGATAAAAAGAATAGAAAGAGGAAGGAAATAATAAAATGAAAATATATTCGAAATAATATAAATTATAAATATGATACAATATATAGATTGGATAATTTAAGTAATTAAATCCTATATAGCCAAAGAACCCTTTTTCTACAATGATTAAATTATTGAGTGATGTGTAATGAGTCAAAAAGGTGGGATGTTTTGTAAAATGTGCATTAGACCATTGTCAGTGCACCCGCACCAATACCAAAACCAACACCCTTGGGACCATAGCTGCGACCATAGCAACTGCGGCAGTAAATCTCACCATCTGGGCCGTCATTCAAGTTGGTCGAATCCAGAGATTTGCGGCACGCGATGCAGCTGAAGCACCGCTTGTGCCACAGGCGATTTTTACTGATCATCTGTTCAGCGGCATAGACTGAATGACCGCATCGGGAGCAACCGGGTGTACCAGCAGCAGCCTTTGGGCCCATAAACGGAGCACCATCAGGGCTGGAATTTAAATTAACAAATAAATATCGTGTTCTACAAGTATTAAAAAAACAAACAACTCACTAAGCAAGTGTATTTTCACCGGATGTGGATGACAAGGTTGGGGTGTGACCGTAACCATAACCTTTGGGTCCAAACAACTTTCCGTAGCAAGCACGGCAATGGATCTCCTTGTCGGGGCCATCGGTAGCAAGCATTGAGTCCAATGGACGATGGCATTCCGAGCAGTTGAAGCACTTCTTGTGCCACATTCTGTTCTTAGAAAGTTGCTGCTCAGCAGCGAACACCATGCCACCGCAACGTGGACAACCTTGACCTTCTGGCGCCAAAATTGACGTTGTATTGGGCGCAGCGAATGGACGCGAGTTGGCGATTTGTTCATCACTTAAAATTTTAATTTGGAAGTTGTTAAGAATAAAAAAAAAAATTAATTTTAATGTAAAATGAGACTCACGTTAAACCATCAGTTTGCAAGAAACCGGAACCACAAGCGAAACCATATCCGTGGGGTCCCCACTTCTTTCCGTAGCACGTTCTGCAGTAGACATCTCTATCGGGACCATCACAAGCGTTAATCGAGTCAAGGGTCTGAGTGCAATCCTTGCACTTGTAGCACTTGCGATGCCATTCGCGACCCTTGGACAACACTTGTTCAGCAGCAAAGACAACACCGCCGCAACGGGGACAACCCTGTCCGGGTTGGGCCTGAATCTTTGCAGTGTCGATGGCGCATGTTTTTGGTGCCATATCACTAAAAGTCAATTAAACGTTAGTCAATTGTATATAAAATTAAAATGAGTTTTATTCTTTAATTAATTTTACAAAAAAAGAATTACACTTAATGGGACTTTTTTGTGATGCATTTTGTACGAAAACATTAAATTAATTTAACTGCAGTGTAGACGAGAATTTAACATTGATTTAAGTAGTGACAAAATACAATCAAAATGATAACAATTGGACGCAGCCGGATTGATTAGCCACAAACATGAACATTTGCAGTAATCTGTACCTTTGCCACTCACTGTCTTTAATATCTGACATCAAACCCAATGACGACATTCCTAAATGACCGTAACCACGAGCGCCAAATTTCTGCGCATAACAACCTAAATTAATTAATTATATTTTTAATAATATTGAAATTTCTTTGAGTTGACGTATTTTAACATTGACTTAATGTTACACCTCTTCAATTAAACATCCCATTAAATATTAAAATCAAAAAATAAAACCGAAAACAAAATTATTAAAACATTTAATATTTACCCATTTTCGTAGCAATCGCTTTGCAAAGCTCCACCACCTTGTCCATAGCCGTAGCCTTTTGGTCCGAATTTTTTGCCATAGCAAACTAGTAAAAGAAATACACATAAGGGATGTTGCATAGTTTATTCAAGTCAGTTAGTAACACTCGTGCTGATTATACGGGAATTAATATTTTTGTGGTTAAAAAAATTATTGATTTATACCAAGCTTAAGAATCCTTGAATTTAATTAAAATTGTTAAAAGGGTTGTACTTTTTAAGGTTCTAGAGAAATTTTCAATAATTTCCTTTTGTAAAAATTCAGAAAAAGCAAAAAAAAAAAAATTTAAAAAATTTATGCCACTGTTTTTGTTCTTTGATTGTATTCATAAACGTTGAAAAACTGAATATTCTGGCTACGGAAATAATTATTGCCACTGATTTTACTCTAAAGAAGCCAGGTTGAAAGCAGTGGTTAAAATAAATTCCATGGAAACAATTATGTATTTCCTTGGTCGAATATTTTATGCCTTCATTTATGCATTTTATCTTTAAAAAATTATATTAACAATATTTTAAAATAGAAAAAGTTGTAGTCTTTCGAAAAAAGCTGTGTTTTTGAATCAACAATATTTTTAATTGTAATGCAATTTGTATTAAGCGCGTTAGTTTGTATTTGTGTAATTTTTGAATCATTAAATGTTGACTAATTTTTAAATTTTTGTATTCACACCTTTGCAGTATATTTCCTTATCAGGGCCTTCACAGCAGTTGGTAGAATCAAGACGCTTCGCACAAGTTCCACACTTGAAACATTCTTTGTGGAATGCCTGTAAAACAAATTGTGAAGAATTGATGATGATATTCCGTTTGCTTTTACATCCTTTATGTGCATTTTTATTAATTCTGTTTGAATTGAGTGTAAATACGTTCTGATTGCATTGTTTTTTTGTTTGTGAAATTTTGATTCACTTTTTTAAATGTAGATTTTAAAAGTGTTTTGTGAATATATAAAGTGTATTGGGAAATATTATTAACAACAGTTCCAGAACAAACAACAATTATACATAAAGAAAGAGAAAAATAAAAAAGTCACAAAAAATCACTCAATTTTTTGTTTTAGTGACTTAAGACACATTTCACAAAGATGTTGTAGGTAGTAGTATCTTATTTACTGACTAAAAACATATAGACGAGTACTTAATATAGAGAAAAAAAAAAGTAAACCGCATTCGACATAAATAAAAAAAATAGAAAAATGCAAATTGCAATGTGCATTTGATTTGATTGTACCTTTGCAGTATAAAAATCCGTCAGGTCCATCACAATGCTTTGTTGAATCCAGAGTACCATTGCAATTTGTGCATTTAAAACATCGCCTGTGATAACCCTACCCCGTTTGTTTTGATTGAAATAAAATACAATGACTAAATTTACTGCAATGTCGGTACAAATTGAGGGTTTTGCAAAAATTCGTATTCGTAATTTAAATTCAGAGCGATCGTTTTCTTTTATAAAACAACAGAATTAAATATTTTATGTTAATTAACAGTTTACTTCTTGTTTGTAGTTTTTGAAAATGTAAATTTTTGACCTTGAAATTGATTTTTTTATAACTTAAGCCAATTACCGTATTCTAAAGAACAAAATTCTTAATAATTCAATACTTTAAAGTAATCGTGCACAAAATGGCCGCATTTTAAAAACTTTAAATTACAATCAAGATTAAACTGCTAATTAAAAAGTAATTTTAAAACGTTTTAAAAAAAGTACTTACGCGTCCACGTGCTAACATCTGCTCAGCAGCGTAAACAAAACCACCACAACGCGGACAGCCTTGACCATCAGGTGCCTGAGCAATCATTTTTGGCTCCAAACATGCGCCATTTCGGACCTCGCTACATTTTTTAAAAAACAAAACAAATTCACCAAATTAATACTTTAATTTAATTAATTAAATTCATCACGAGCACACAATAGTTGCAAACTAAAAGCGTTCACATGAGGCATTGTATAATTTGTGTTAAATGCATATAAATAGTTCGACTTTAATTTAATTTAATTTATATTATAGCTCGAAAAATGTCTACAAAATAAAAATATAGATAATATTTGTATATTGTTTTAATTGTGGTTAAGAGTGTAAATTTGCGTTGAAGCTTGCATAATGCGTATCAAAAGCACGATCTGATTTTGTAAAACTGATTTTCCCTCTCCCACTCTGCTGGTTTTTATTTTTGTCTTGCGATTGGGACAAGGTAAAGTCCCACCCAATTCGTGTGTTTTCATTTTTGTTTATCATAATTTTGACACAAAATTATTTAATTAAATCATTTCTAAAAATAAATACAATAAATAAAAATATAAAAATACATTCATTCCATTGAGAGTTTGGTTGCCAACCAAAATTTCTTGGATGAAGGGGGGAGGTTTGAAATTCCGACAAATTAAGCACAACCGAAATAAAAATAGACTCAATTGAATTGACCAACTGAAGGGCACTTTCCTTATCCCATATCTCCGTGTTTTTTTTTCAAATTTTTTTTTTGTATAAATAAATTATGTAATTAAAATTAATTATTATATTATAATTAATATAATTAAGTAACATACAATTATTGCAGTAGTACAACATAGTTTAACATGGTTATGTATAGATATAGCATATTATAAAGTAAATGAGTGTGTTAAAATAAGAAAGTTAAGACAGAAAGTTATGTTAAAATTTGATCGCAATGATTGATCGCTGAAAATTCATGACTACACTTGTATGCAAAAAAAAAGTAAAGTAAAAAATCAAAAAAAAAGAAAAATATTGTTGTTAGTGAAAAAGGTCTCTAAAGAAAATTGAATTTCCAAAGTGTTTTGACACATCATATCTTGCAATGATTTTTTTTTATTTATTGATTACTTAATTGAGTATATTTTAACGACAAGATAGAATACACTTGAAATTGATTTAGACAAAGTGTTAAAAAGTATTCATCTAAAGAGCGATAAGAAAGCCATGCGACCTTGCCAAAAAAATTTAAAAGAATTGTTCTCACCTATGGTTTTTCAAAAATGTAATGTTCATTCTGTGTTTGTATAAAGATTTCTATTCGTTTCGTATTTGAACGTTTTCATTTATGTGACAACGATACAAAGTTCTGTCTGTCTTTCTTTTTCTTTGAATGTTTTTTTTTTTTGGTTTTTTGGAATTCCCATCAGGTCAAAGTGTCTGCTTGGGGGTTGATTGGGAACATATTTATGAGTTGATGCAATTCTATACGGTTTTCATTAGAGCTAGTACATCGCGTTTGTTTCCGTGCCAATAAGGACGACGTGCCTAATACGTACCAGGAGAATCTGCATCGGTTTATTGTGCCTAAATTTGATTTTCCTAATATTTTTTCTCTCTTTAAGTGTTCTTTGTTTGAAAATAAAAAAGTTTGACAAGATTTCTCATATGCAGAAATGTGCAAAAATGTATAATTCATGAATTAAAAAAAAAAAGAGATAATATAAAAAACTTTATAAAAAAATAAAATTTTTGTAAAAGTTAATTTTTTTTGAAAAAAAAAACATTTTTGAAAAATTATATTTTTTTTTTATAAATTTTCTAACTTTTCTTTATGCATTTTACGACTTCCTAAATCTAATAATCAATTTTTCGCGTGGATTTTATAGTTCTAGCGTGACACAAAACATTTTAAATTCTGCATTAAAGAAACGATTTGCCAAAATGTAATTGATATTTCAAATGAAATGCAAGTAATTTTCGTTTTGAATTAAATTGTGTATTTATTTATCGAAACGAATATCTTAATAGTGAATTATTGATACAACAAATTACAATTATGAGACGATTTCCTCAACATGTTTGTTACAACAAAAAAGTGGAAATATTAATTTTTTTTTAAATGTTTGTTTTTTGTTTTAAAAGAATCCAATTTTGATACACATACAAATTTAGTTAAATAAAAAAATGGCAAACAATTAATTTTAAATGGGATAGATTTTGAACAAATACAATTAAGTATAACATTGATTGATTTAAATTGGTGTGTGTGTGTTTTTTTCTTTATTTCTTCAAGTAATAATGGGGAAAAAGGAGAGGATGATACTCTATAATAATATTTGTGATGAGTTTAAAATTTTTGTTTTAACTTCTAATTTAACACATTAATTGTTCAAAATTAAATTGTTTGTGTTTTGGTCCTCCATGGCACGTTTATTGGCTGAGTGATGAGTATTGGTTTGTTTCAAAAAAAGAAAAGAAAAAAAAAGAGAATAACAATCAGGATGTGGATTTACATGCAAAAAATATGAACAATATTTGTTTAAATTGGAAATACAAATTAATGGTGGAAATGCATGTTTGTGTTTTGTGTGGGGATGTAGGTCACTTCAAACATTAAATTGACATGTTTTAATTACACATAAAAAGGACATTTAAACGTATACAACCAAAACAAACTACATTCCATCATTAATTTATATTTTAAGGACTTAATTACTGTATAGTTAAAACCCTTTTTCAATTCCTAACACAAAAATTCCAAACGGATGCCCACACGCGTTACGGTGGCACGTTAAACATCCAAATTGAAACAAAATTGTCATAACAAATAAAAATGCAACAACAAAAATGTGGTGAGGGCAGAATGCACCATAAAACAGAAATAAAATTCATTCAATAATAAGTAAGGCAAATTTGTAAAAAAAAAAAATAATTCATCAAAATTCAAAAATCTGCAATGTTGTCTTTTACTATAATTGATATAGTTTCAATATTTAAATGCTTTTTGAGGTATGTACGCGCTGGTATGCTTGGTAAATATGTGTAAAGGCTGCCTAATTAAAAATAAATGGTTTAATTGCTGCATAAACATGTAATCATACAACATATGAAAATAATAATTAATAGTTTGACTCAACTCTCAGCAGATTTTCACTCAAACGATTTTCACTCAAATAACATTCTCCATTTTATTTTTTTTTTTGTAATTTTTTTTTTACATCAAAACAAAAATTTTGATTGCTTGTGTATGTGTGTGGTTAAAAATAAAAATATAAAACGATCGTTATGTAATCTGATCTGAGGGTGATTTATCTAAATATATTATTATGTACGTATGTCGTTTGAAAAATGTTTGTGCTGAAATTGTTTTTTTTTTTTAAATGAATGAGTATAAATTAAGTAATTAAGTAAATAAACAAAATCTATATAGAAGAAGATAAGGAAAGGCCCCCAAAAACAGTTGATTACACAAAACTGGATAGGATTCTAACGGTTAAATATAATAATATATATTTACAAAATAATATTGGCGACGCTGTATGCAGATTTGAATTGATATAAATAAATAAATAAATAAATAAAAAAGTGGTCTGTGATCCTTGTAATGATTTAATATTGACTGAAGCTAATACTTAATGCTGGATTTTTTGTATTTGGCAAAAAATAACGTCTATTCTAACTGTTTAATTTTTTTTAAACCTAAATTCTACATGGCAATTTTTTTAATTAAATTTTAAAATACTTAAAGTACAACTTCATACTTCAAAGTAATTAAGGGAAAATAACAATAAAACATTTGAAGAAAAAAAATTACTCACCCCTCAGATTCTGCTAAATGGGCACCAGTGTCCATTGACAAGCAGCCAGCACCACCGCCGAAGCCGTATCCCTTTGGTCCATATTTGCGGGCATGGCAATTTTTGCAGAACAACTCAGCCTCGTGTTCTGTGCAGTTGGTCGAATCGAGCATCTTGTTGCACATGCCTGTTAAATGTTAATTAAAAAACACGAAAATTGAAACAAAAAATAAATCGTAAATTCCAAGAATTAAATTAAAATGGGGGAGCATCACGTAAAATCCATCGATGTCATAAAGACACACTTTCACGCAATTTCAACACACTCTAAAGTGGGTCAGGCGTTTTTCAAATAACGCTATTTTTAGAATGGTGTTACGTAACACTCAATGGTTTTAAAGGAAAAAAACACTCAAAAATTGAGTGAAAAGAGGGAAATTTTTAAAAAATGGTCTGGAGGAAAGGTTTTTTTTTTAAAAATATTTTTTAATTAATAAAAATTTACTTACCGCACTTGAAGCATGACTTGTGGTATTTGTATCCACCAGCAACGCGCTCTTCAGCGGCGTAGACGGACTTTGAGCATTTTGGGCACTTTGGGTTCTCAACTGGCTTGAAAGGCATCTTTATTTCTTTACTCAATTTACGGTCACCTTTTGGAAGTAATAATATATTTAAATTGTGATATTTTCAGGAATTTAATATTAAAAACGTTAAGTAAGGTTTTTTTTTTTAATGTCGCTTTTATTGTTTTTGTAAAAATTAAATTTTTTTATTGAAAAATCCCACACACATCTTCTTTAATCTTTTATCTACTTTTTTCATTTAAATTCCCATTTGAAATTAACTTAAATCACTCAACACGTTAATTGGTATATTTTCTGTGTCTTATTTCCCCAATTTCCCATACACACCCTCCCCACAATTTTCTTACGTTTTTTTTTTGTTTTTACTTCAATTTTACCAATCACGCGTGTTAATTTCGCTGTAAAGCGTTTAAGTGCGCCAATGGCTTAAGTTTAATTGCCACAAAATTACCGTTTTAATCACAACTTTCAAAGAATGTTACGAAGTGCGTATTTTTTTCTCGCGGATTACCACAAAAAATGTCTACGTTTTTTTTTACTTGTATTTTATTTTGATTGCGCTACAAAATACAATTTATTCTTCAAGACCAAATAAATTGGATGCGTTTTCTTAAACTCAAACTGCAGCAACTTGCGACTATATCGTGTGCAATAAAACTAAATCTAAATTTAGTTCGATGCACACAATGCGACGACTGCGACGAAATACATTTTGTCGCAAGTTTAGGGTGCATGCGCATTCATTGCACGCATTTTCATCGTTCGTGTGTTCACGGAAAATTGCAACAGTCGCATGCTCACACTGGCGCCGCAATTTTACTAAAAGTATTATGCTGTCACAAAATGATGCAACAGCGCGTGCATTATAAAATTAAGTGAGTAAATATTGCAACAGTGTGATTTAATCGTTTAATTTAAATAAATTGCATATTGTTGCACCACAGCTGCAACAGCAAGGCAGTGCAGTCCCCCACAGCATTGAGAGGAGGCGGACTCAAAAGCTCAACTTGACACGTAATATGTTTGTCTTGTGGAAACACAGATTACACCGTTTTAAACAGACGATGCAACGATCAAGTCCTCGCAACAGAAGTTACGAGAGAGGCGTGGGCAATGGGCATAATAATACTATATGCGTGGATCGTACACCGCGCATGCCATTTGGAGCTGTGCCAAGAATACGATTTGTAGTCGTGCGCGCATTTACTGAAATGCTATTTTTGTCTGACCATATTAGGTCGTTAGGTTAGATTACCGGCCGGTAATAATTAATATGCAAATTTTTAAAGGGGGGTTTGGATTTTTTTCCCGTGCCTTATTGGATTTTTTTTGCATTTTCTTGAACATGTAAGGATTTCTTTTTTAAAAAGGATTACTCAAAGTTACGTGATTTTGACTTGAAGTCAATTTCAAGCTTTTTCCCCAACTACTTCTCATCAGCGTTTGATTGAAATGAATTTATTGTGCGACGCTCGCGATGAACTGTCTTTGTTGGCCCTGAGGCACACATTTACACGCACAAAGTGGGAGTTGTATTATCTTCCTTGAAGCGTTTACTATGTTCACAATAAGCTTACGCGAATTAAATTAATGTGATGCGAGTAGATTTTCGATAGTAGTTAAAATGTTGTATGTCCCAAAATAAATTTATTACGATAATCCTTATTGTTGGAGTGAAGTTGTTTTTATTTTTTTTTCAAAATTTTTTCGTTCCCACTTTTATTTGATACGTTGGGGGTTTTTGCGGGGGATTCACTTTGTAATTTGTTATTCCACTTCTTAGTTAATTTATAAATTCTGTCTTAATACTTTTTCTTCGTCTTTAAAAAATTCTGAACATTTTTTTTGTGTTTCAAAAAAGTTCTCAACATTTTTTTTCTGCTTCAAAAAAATTCTGAACATTTTTTTCTTTCTATATTTTTAATTGTTAACAACAACAGTTCGTCCTTTTCAACTTTATTCATTTTTAAAACGTAATGTGTGTGAGATATTTTCAAAGTTTAAAATAATTTATGAAAAACACATAAAAGCCACACTGTAATTCACAATTTGAGTAGTTTTCAAGTACATTGCGTTGATAACTATCCACCACAAGAAATTGATCACACGGTACCGTACCTGGTCGAAGGGTTGGGTAAGTGTTTTATGTCAAAACAACGGTTAGACTTGAACGAAAAGAAAACTGTAACTAAATGTTTCGGAAGAACAAAATAATAGAATTTATTTTGTACTCGTCTCTGACTAAAACACTGTATTCGAATGATTCGGAGGGTGGCTGAGCGCTGGTAGTTTATCTATCAGGGTGCACACGGCACGCTTCAGACGGTCTTGTTTTTCAGCCTTTCTCGCTTCACTCTCTCTTTCCAATACGTGTATGGTACGTTTTGCTTCTTCATTTTTTTGTTGTTGTTGTTCTTGTTGTTGTTGTTGGTTTTCCGCTACATATTTCGAAGATTTCCTCGGGTTCCATGGACCTGCGGCTGAGGTGAGGCATGAACCGGGTGACACGCATCCACACCACCTCCCCATCCCATTGAAATGCAACATATTGCCGGCCGTTTTCTTTTTATAATAAACACACCGTACGGTGCTACTTTGACTCATTTCAAACTCACATAATATTATGCCTCTGCTTCCTCCGCCACAATGCTATAGCTAGATGATGGACTTTTACAAATATGTACATTTAAACGTGATGCACAATTTTGAGAAAAACTTTTTTCCCCATACACTGATCGTCATGTGTGTTGTGTTGTGTGATGGAATTTTGTTTTATGCGTGAGTATGGGGACTTATGCTAACCAATCTGTTCATGTTTGTAAATGTTGTTGAAACGATTGCCCAACGCTTATGGACTTTTCCACAAAAAAAAAAAAAAATGCAGGGAAATGGTAGTCGTGCGTGAAAGAGAAGTCATAATAGTTTTTGCACAATATAAACAAGAAAATGAGTAATTTTAGCCTCCTTTCGGTGTGTTATAATTCATCGTGTATTGAATAATTATGCTAAAAATACACTTTTATGAACATGCGAGCGTGTTCTTGGCTGGCTGATGAGGTTGATGAATCTTACATTTTGATATAAGTTCTGCGGTGCATTTTAGAGGTAAGTAATGCAATTATTCGTGTTTTACGTTTTGGCACTCGCTTTTACACATCTCGACATGACAAATATTTCAAATTATTATTATTTTATTTAAATTATTGAAAGATGGTTTCGCTATTTCCACACTACTTATATCGTTTTGCAATAATTATATTTTGTACACGATTTAACTAACATTTTGATTTATTTCCATCAATTAAATTTAAATAAACAATTGAAATGGAAATAACATAATTGATAATTTTTTTGTGGGCCTACATTTTAGTTTCTTGCTGGTGATTCATTTTACACAACTATTAGAACATTCACGTTAAGAAGAAATCAATGATTTTCGTATTTTTGGAAATGTAAACAGTCATTATGGAAACAAATGGTGAATAGATATTCGAATGAAATTAATGTATTTATAGGGTTTCTAAATGGTTTAGTAAATTAAGTCGAATCTGTGATTGAATTTTATTGTCATTTTTCAATATTCTAGAGAAAAAAAGAAAGATTCTAGAGAATTGCATTGTATTTTCCTTTTTTCTTTTTTGAATAATGCTTTTTATAAAATAGAAGACAACTACATGATGTTTTAAAATTTTCCTTGAGATCAAAGTAACTATTATGTGTACCAAATTTGAATAATGACTTGAATCACTCAATTCTTTTGAAGTTTTTATTGTTGATTTTAAAAATTCCGAAAATTTTTCTATAAATATTGTTCAAAACAAATACAAAATATTTAATAAATTGTTTTCTCCAATTCTTAAGATGTATTCTTTTTATTGCAGACGTAATATGGGCTTCCAGAATTCCACGGAATTTATTTAAGGAAAGAAATTAAAATTTTAATGTTGCTTTGTATAGTAACAGGGCTCAAAGTCGCTCACTTATTTTTCTTATTAAGACCTCAAGTAAAAGTGCAAAGCATTAAAATGATTAGATAAGCTTTTCCTGATACTTAGGGATTAAGTGATTAAGTGGACAATAATCCGAAATATGAAACTATGTATTGAGAGAAGTTCCTCTGAAATTGCATTAAAATGTGTGCATTTTGACTTTTTTTAAATTTTTTTTTCAAAAAGCAATCCTAAAACATGCTGTTTTTACAAAGTGTATTTATTTTTTATGACTTATAATATCGCAAAAAGCAATACAATTAGAAATAGAATTGTTTTTGCGGATAATTTTATTAATGGTAGCGACCCAATAATTTTATTATTGATGATTAATTACTACACGCACGGTGCAAACAAACAACCACCTTCTTTTTCGACATATTGTGCTTTAAAATACTAAAATAATACCGCAATTCTTCTTAATTTTTTTTGAAGGCAAAAACTTAAACACATATTGAAAATTTGCTTTATTCGGTAGTTTTTTTCGGTATTTTAGATTTAATTTGCTCAAATTAAATGAAAGGTTTTCGGTTTTCATCTTTATTA
Source organism: Sylvicola cinctus (assembly GCA_963854165.1). NCBI lineage: Eukaryota > Metazoa > Arthropoda > Insecta > Diptera > Anisopodidae > Sylvicola > Sylvicola cinctus. The sequence continues at coordinate 26,344,005 of OY974083.1, read as the reverse complement.
ATTGATAATAGGGAACATTTTTACAAAAAAAAAAAATTAAATAAATAAAAAATACTCATTTTTTTTATGAAAAAATAAATAAAACAAAATCGCGAAGGAATGCCGCAATAATTGCACACCGACTTAATAAAATATAGGATTTCCCATTACAGGGATAACGCAGTCAATTGAAAAAAGATTTTGAGAGGAAAAAGAAAAATCCATTGGAAAAGTTGAAACTTTAAACTGTGGAAAATAACCACGAAAACGCATCGGATTACAATTCATTCTCAGCAAGAAGTTCTCAAAAAATATGTGTCTACAGAATTTTGAAAATGCTTATTTTATTGCGAAAATTAAATTACTTATTAAAAACATTTATTTTAAAATCCTGCGGCATTTAATTTCATACTACTTTATCTTTATTTTTAATGTTTAAGTAACAATATGAATTTAGTTTTATAATATTTTAGAATGTATTCCTTTTACAGCTGCTTACTAAATACTAAATTTTCAATTGTGAGCGAGAAAGTCTGTCATTTTAGTGAAATATCAACTATTTTTACTTGATGACAAATATTCAATACAACAATAACCAAACTCATCCCATTTTAATGTTGTCAAATAAAATATTAAATATCTTTAATTAATTTTAAAATTATTTATCAGGAATGAGTGTTTACGAAATTTTGTTTTAAGGAAGGTCAACATTTTCCTGACCAATCCATTTACAAATTGGCTTATATTCTCTCAACCATTCTAGAAAATTTGTTTACAAAAAACCATCAAACAATTTGGCATTTAAAAGATGACCGCAGTCGAATCTATTTGACGCAAAGACTCGAGCATCGCTGATAAAAAAGGAAAGGAAAAAAACCTCTCAAAAAAACAAAGCGACTGAATGATGCAGTTGTTTAAAACATTTGAAAACAGATTGCAGAACAGGCGTCACAGTTGGTGGGCGTTTTGTGATTCACGATCTCAAAGTATGTTGCCAACAGAATCAAGAGCTGAGCGATCATTGTCAGCTGCGGCTGAATGTAATGTCCGCATATTATGTGTATGCAGCTGAGATCACACTTATGGGATGCGTGGACGTGATGCTTCCAGTTACCCAATCGACGCACCAGCACTGCCACGCATGCATATAAATTGTGTTATATGCGATGACCCATTTAAGAATGTCTTTCCAACGATTTTTGAGGATTTGAAAATATGCTGTCGGATTTTCTTATTTACATAGATTTTGAAATTAAGACGGTGAACGATGAACGGTGTGAACTGAAAGGAATCAAACTTTAACATGGGCCAGAGAATTCACGGCACACGGCACTTTGATATTATTTTTATTCAAAAAAAGAAAGAAAAAAAACCACACAAAGTTTCAAGCGTTGCCGATGTGAATTACACAGAATACTTTGAGAGTATTAATGTGTGCGTGGATCTCGCATGGAATTCTAAAAATAGCGTGAAAATAGACTCCTTTTATAAAAGTGAGAAACATTTTTACAGCTATTTAAATTAAATTATAACGAAAAAATTAAGATTCAAGAAGATGGAATTAAGTTAAGCTTCAAACTGCACATTTTCCGCGGGTGTGTCGAAATAGAGGGCAAATAATAAATTGAAAGCAGAAGCCACTTGGGCAGTGGGGTTTAAGGAACAAGGGGATGAAGAAGCGTTCACATTTTTCTAAATATTTTTTTTTTGTTATTTGTGTGGTGTCTTGGCTACAATGTGTGTGGGGCAATTTAGTGAATACGGCAAATTTCAAAGATGCCTGACTCACCTTGCATATTTGACGCCCACTCGTGACGCACACCCAACACTACACACCGTCGATATGTTTTGTAGTGTTTCAAGCGTTAAGTGCTAAATAAAGATTGTTTTCTTCTCGACTATTTATATTTAGACCATACATAATATACGAAGATGTTAATGTTATGTGTTACCTACTTGCAAAATGTATCCACCATCGCGCCTCAGATATCAGAGGCGCGCACGGCATCTTCAACCGCTGCTCTGCGTTCTTTTTATTTTGTCGTCTTTTGTTTTTAATAGTGATTAAAAAAGTTTGCAACAGATGATTGAGTCAGAGAATAGCGCGCAGGTAAAATAATGTGGGCTGTTGCCAGACGTACATGTGCTTTGGCTAATTAGTCAAAAAGCAACTGACTATTTTGGTGCGCTGAGAAATTGTACAAGATTGTCTTTTTGTGTATCTAATATTTGATGTTGAACAAAAAACATTTCATTGAGATGGAAATCCACATAATACATTGTAGTCGATGTTAATTCAAGTTTAGAACTTATTCAATACTGGAACCAAAATGAACTTGTTTTGTTTTCATAAACGAATTAGATTTTGTAATAGAAAATAAGTGCACTGACCTTGAAGAAAAAATTTATGTGACCTTGAAGGTTAAAATACTGAACCCAAAGTTGATAATCTTTTTTTTGACCTTGAAATTGTAAATTGTCATGCAGACTATAAAATGTTTTTCAAGATTAGGACGTTTAGAATTTGGTGCATTATAAGTTGGTTAATTGCGACGTTTGATTCTTTGAATTCGGTTTTACTTGATTTTAAGCTAAATAATTTGAAAAACAAAATTTTATTTTAAATAACTTGACCTTGAATGGTTTTAAACGACTTATTTGGTTTAAATGCATTAAGACATTGTGGGGTTCTGAAAATAAAATGAGGGTTTGAAAACCATCGTCCAAACTTATCCAAAAATTGTTAAACATTTCCCTTTTTAGATTACACAACTTATATAATTTCCCTCATTGAATTTTCACGAATACAAAGTACAAAAAAAAGCACCGAAAAAGAAAAGATAATTTACGAGGCGAATAAAATCAAAACACACAACATCAGAGGCCACCATCTAACCACATAGCAGGTGACAACTTCGGGCGGAACGGCGGAGTTCCTCGCATCAGTTTGGTAAATCTTGATGAGATTTTGAGCGCTTTAAATTGACGAAATTGCATAATGTACGAAAAGATGTGTAATTAATAGAGAATCTTGTCATCTCAACAAACAACTAATATTTCAAATTGATGCAAGTGGGCAAGCTTTGTTTGTATTTTACCAAATGATTTGCTTTATTTATAGAGTGCATTGGTTGTATTTTGGGACTCACTTCAAAACACTACTCACAATTAAATAGCGACTGATATGACAAGCTCTTTAGTGAGATATTCATAAAAAATAAATTTTCTTGGCGATCACTTTTTTAAGTAAAAATACAGACATTTTTTTCTGCAATTATTCGTCATCATGGCTCATAAAGGAACGCCAAACAAATATGAACCGCACACACATCTTAAGTAGTAATAGATAATTTTTGCAAAAAGCGAGAACAAAGCAGTTTATTAAGACGATCGTGTAGCAAAAAAATGAAAGCCCACCGAATACGCCAAAGTGATCAGTGTGGGAGGGTTTGGGTGAGCAAAAAGTAAAAAAAAAGATGCAAAACACTACTCAAACAAAAGCCGAAAATAAACGATGACAGCATTTTTTTATAAATTCTCAACGGTATATATAAACGGTTTGGAGGGGGGCGAGGGAAGAGGTGAGTTTCTAATTTGGGATCATCAAATTTATATCGCTTCCTATTATCGTGTACATACGCAAACAAATATAAAGAACATGGATGAAAATGAAGACGAGTATGGTTAGTTGTGAGTGGCCTAAGGTGAATTTACAGACGATGGCGTAAGCCGCAATTAATTAGAATGTATGCTTTGCTTTTGGAAATTCCTTGCTTTAATTTTCAAACTTTGAAAGTGTTTTGCATTCCTGTCATTATTTGATTAAATTCCAAAAGGATAAAAATAGATTAAATTAAGTTGTATGTTTTTGTTGAAGAAGTATAATTTACCTGTGTCTTAAACAATCAATTTTGTCCTATTTATTTATTTCATTTAAATGTACTCGTTTCCTATTTAAAAATCAGATGACTCTGTGAAAAACTTTTCCCATTCTCTTTCTATAATCCTAAAAATGTAAAAATATATATTACTTGAATTTATTTAAACAAATAGCTACTCAAGAAGAACAAAATTAAAGCCGCATTGTGTGGAATTTAAATAAATTTATATTTCCATGAAATGATTGCCAAATCACAAATGAATTATAATAGTAACCGTGGGGCAGACGATTCCATTTATTATTTCAAAATATCGCACGTCTTCCTTCTACAATAACCGAGAATAATTAAATGATCGTCGGGCATTTATCTGTTTAACACTTTTGTTGTTATTGAAACAGCACTCACCACTGAATGTGTGAAAGCTTTAGATTCATAACTATTACAGAAATATTATGTTCGTTAGTTAAAAATAGCTGATTGAAAGTTTATTTTTGTTATGACAAACAATGAATGAGATCTTAGCTTCTTTTATACACCCAAAGAGAGTTTTTATTTTTGGTTAAATATCCCATAAAAGGGATAATCATCTTGGAGCTTTTCTATAATTCAATCCTTTTTTAATCTTCTCACTTTTTGATCATTTTAATGTTTTTTTTCGAAATATTTTGCTGTTATTTAAGAAGAACAACCTTACTAGCAAATTCATAAATAAGTAATAAATCCTCTTTCTTACTTAATGCTGTATGGAAGTAACAATAATTACTTTCGTATGACTGTCTTCCGCAATCTGTCATAGAATGAACATTTCCGATCTGTTTCAATTATTTTTCAAGGTAATGCGTTTATTAGTGGTTAACAAATTTGTTTTTTTGATCCCGATAAATTTATGCCGTTTCTACTTTGGCAGTAGATGAAGTTAAACATTTTGTTTTTTCATCCTTGAAACAGTTTGAAAATAAATTATGTTTCTTATTTCTATTTGATTATTATTTTTAATTTTAAAAATTGCTCTTTATTTTTAGGTTAATGGCTGGTGTCATATTCAAGAGTACTTAAAATTTACATAAAATCTATGTTTTCAATTATTTGTTAAGTAAAATTGTATTACGTGTTTTCCAATAAATGAAGTGAGCATATAAATCTGATTGTATAGTCCTTAATGGGTGAAGAATTTTGTTGTACATTTTAAGGAATTAATTAGTTTCTTCAATATCAAATTATTAGTTTTTCTTTAAAAGCACGCTACAATTTCGAAGGGGTCGCTAACTTTGTTTACAAATGTCCGTCTCTAACCTGCTTCAGACGCATCACACTTCCTCAGCAACCTCAAGGATATATCTGACACAAAAACGCTACTTGTTGGATATAAAACCTTAATAGATAAGACTAATGGTAACGGGGATGAGTAAAAAATAATAAAACAAAAAAGGTCTCGTCACTTTTCGCAATCAACCAACTAAGTCGTATTGTAGGCTTAATTAAACAACTTTGCTGTACATTTCAATAACTAATAAATATTATTAAAGGTCAAATTATTACATTTATTTTAAAAACATCGTTACCATTTTTTTGGTTAGATCTGCAACTTAAATAACTTTAAAGTCTTATATCGGTGCCATACAGTTTTCAATGAATATTGTTTAGAAAAGAGGAATTAAAAATACATGTTTTAAAAACAAAAAGTAAGTTAAATCTCAGCAAAAAAAAATACATTGATTTTCTGCTTTAATATAAAGAATAAAAATAAATTAAAAATTAAAATGTTAAATTCAGATATCACTTAAAAGAAACAAAAAACGATTCCTATTTTCCACCCTGTTTTTCACATTGTACACACAAGGGTTAATAACGCCCTCCTTCAATGTTACCGTCCATCTATACGAGACTAGTGCAAGTAAAACAAATAGGTTCACGCATTCGATAAATGGAAATTAAATTGGCTATCGCCTTCTCCCCATAAATTTAAGGAAAATCATCGTGTAAAATACGCAGGTGCGAAATTCAGTAACCAAATGATATTTTCCACAGCCGCACACACACACACTTCCAACACTTCCCACCCGCCAGCCACCCTGCATTGAAAATATATTGGTGGGATAGAGCGCTCGTCTCGAATCATAAAAAATCTATTTCGGTATTCCTGCAAATATTTAGAGCATTTTGTGTGATCATGCCTTTCTGGCATATTCCATGCTGCTGCTTTTATAAACAACGTGTTTTATATGAAGTTAAGACTTTGAGACGTCCACCACCAAATGTGTGCGTGTGCCAGACGTTGGGATCGAAATGCGTTTGTGACCGAAACAGAATGATTACGAAATCTCATGCGCGGATTTTGTAACATTGTGGGCGTTTTGGGTATTCCAATTTAATGCATTTTCTGTTTTTTTGTGTTTCAACCAATTTAAATATTTGAAATTAAATAAAATTGCGGCTTTTAATTATTGCATGTGGATTGGTTTTTATCCACACACATACATATCATAAATTTATTATATTATAATCATACAAAATTAGCTCAAAGTATCTTCTCCCATTACAGTTTCCTTACAAGTATTACGTTTCTTGTTTCAACAAGTTTTGACATTTTTCTTTTTTTTATACATATTTTAAAATTTGTGAAAAAAACACGGATTTTTTTCGTTCAATAAATAAGAATTAACAAAAATGGAAAATAATATCCTTAAAAAATTGCGCCACAATGTTTACTTGTTAAGCAAGATTTTGCGGGAGGCACCCATGTTGGAGCCAGCCTGTGTGGCACCCTTGTTGGAACCAGCCTGCAAGCCAATCATGCCCTGTCCAGCGTTCATTTGTTCCTCCGTGAATTCACGTTTGTTCTCATCAGCGGGCTTGGGTCCCAAGAATGGGCCGGTGAATTCGGCGTGCTTGTAAGCGGCGCGTCCCAATGCAAACAAGGTGTTTGTAACGTTGGCAATGTCCTTCTTCTCATACAGATCGACTGTCTGGAAGACATCCAAATCTGGAACACCCCACGCCTTGATAGCCTTCTGGAAGTTGTTGATGTTCTCCATCATCTTAAATTGACCGCCGGACTCGTTGATCTTGGCAACAGCACCGGGAGACAGTTTGTTGATCAATTTGCAGAGAACGGTGCCGTCCTTGAGGACATCATCGTATGTCTCGCTTGGGGGGAATTTAGCACCCAAAATGGCTTCAATCCATTGTTGAGCTTCAACGTCCTTTGTGGGGTCACGCTTTCCAGCAATCTATGAATTAATTAAAAATGGGGTGGGGTTGTTTTATCCAAATTTTTTTAAAGGGTTTCTCTATTTTTTTAAATGCACTTTTGATCACTTTCTTTTTGTATTTTTAACTCATCACTTTAAAAAACTGTTTTTGTATTTGATTTGGAAATTTACCTTAGCACGAACTGCACGTTCCAGAGACATTTTTAATTATTTGTTTTGGTTTCTTAAAGAAAATGCAAAAATAGAACTTTAATTTATTGGTCTGTACTAGAGCACCGTTGCGTGTGGAACTGGCTTTGCAAACTGATGCCACAGTGGCATCGTCCAGACGCTTATAAAGGCATCGCCACCCAATCTTAGCGCACCACACACAAACATTTACAAGGCGCTCACGTTTCGATCATTCGCGAAGGCGAATACGTCACACGTAACATATGTGTGGTCAACTGCGTGGCTGTAATGGAAAATTCATATTTTCCACACAAACACCGTCTCAAATATTAAAAAAAGAAAAATTGTCGTAAAATTGTGAGCATTTTGTGAAAAGAGAATTAAGTGGGAATTGAAGGAAAATGTCATTTTTACATATTCTCATTTAGGCTGTGATGGCATTTAGGCTTGGAAAATTACCGATGAGGAATGAAGACAGAAATAACGCGTTTTTTGAATTTGACCGCCCGATTTGTTTGTATGAACTTATTTGGCATAGTCAAGTGGAATTCAGCTTCCCAAATCGGCTATTGTTTTTAAGCGCACATTTATTTTGGGAATATTTTAATTAAATTTAGCAGAAACCGCTTTAAAGTGCGAATTGTGAGTTTTTGTTCTAAGGGAAAAGAGGGGCGGGGGTGGTTTAAGCTAGTGTGTTGTTTACAGTTTTCTTTCAACTCTTTTTTTGTGCATTTACTAAAATAGACACATCGCCTATTTTAAATATTTAGACAGAACGAGGAATGGACTGTTCAAATATTCAGTCAGTCAGTTTCATTTAATTTTAAGAATCGGAAATGTGGATTGTGTCTTTAATTTATATTTTAATTTAGTCGATTAAGCAGTTTTAATTTGTTTTATTATTTATTTGTGTGAATTTAATTGTCTGAAAAATAATAAATGTTAAACATTAAAATTTTAATCATCTACTTTTAACAAAGGCATTTTATTTCTTATAATTTTTCTTTAAGCAAGTAAAACTTAAATTCATTTTCAAGTGGTGTGGTGCCAAGTGGGTGAACAGTTGTTTAGAAGCCGTTGTTGAGAATAGTAAAACGATTTTTTCCACTATGAATGAAATCATGATAATTGCGAGGAAAACAATTTTCAAGATCATTTCAGTGATCGTTGCTGTTTAAATTATGAAGTTTTCTTGATCTTTACTTCAACAGAATACTAGAAGTGCTGTAAATTTGAATGTTATTGCGATCGTCTGCAACACTGTTAGAGGCCTTCAAAGTTTTCAATAATATTTTGGTTTGACACATAATTAATGCTAGCAAAAATAATTTATGTCTTTGTGCATGTTCATAATTCGAGTGTGTAATAAAGTGAATAATAAATGTTGCACTTTGCAGTTTATTTAGAAATTTTCAGGATGTATTTTGATGATTTATTGTAGTGCAATCCCAAAATAAATTGACCAGTAAATATGAAGTCAAAATTTTGATTGATTTGTTGAAACATTTTACATCAATAATTAAGTAGATAAAACATTTTTAATGTTTGTTACGGATGACGAATTTAAATCATTTCCTGCGATATTAAAAAAGGATTTTAAGCCAAAAATTATTTACAGTCAATAATAATTATTAAAGTCAGGATGCAATTTATTTTAGGCTTAAAAAATTATGAATTCAGCTTATTTCGATAAAAATTCTAATTACAGCCTAACTTAATTAAATAATTAAACAAAATTGATATTTATTTTTAATTATGATAAATCCACACGCACTTTTACCACCAAGCGATCATTTCTATTTCAGTTGGTTTACGTTTCAAACATCTGTTTCGTTGCTTTGCAGGATTTGTTGTTATAGCAGTGAGGCGCCTTTTTGAATCAATTGGCGCCTCATTAGCTTATTGTATCAGTTGGAAAATGAAAACGTCCGCGTTGATTAAGCTCAAACGTATGGTTGAATTAAATTGCGCTGTAAAATAATATTTCTAAACTAATAATTGATTTAAGTAGTACTTAAGTCGTAAATTTTGAATTAGGGAAAATTTTACTTTAAGTGACTTTAACTTTCAAGCCTTTTTAATCCAACACAATTTCGTTTTAAATTAATTTTTAATTAAAAAAAAAGGTTATTCACATTTTAAAATTGTTTTAATCAGATTATTTTTGTTTAAACCATTTTTTTAAACAAAATCTTCTCAGTTTTTCCGAATTTTTTCATATTTTCTTTGACAAGTTAACCGCTTAATTTATTTTGCATTACGCGTAAAATACTGCGATTACCCTAATCACTAGACATATTTAATAATGATAGACTTTTCCATCAGACAGATTTTTTAACAGTTGAATGAACTTAAAGTCTGTCAATTTCATGTCAGACTTTTTGTCCGACATATTATTTATAACAATTCAGTCAGAAACATAATAACTTCACCTAAAACAATTGTTAATCAAACGAATTAAATTGAACCTTTTGGACAGATTTGTTGACTTAACTGTTATAACTTAAGTTCTGCTTGTTTTACACTAGAAATATCATAGACAGAACGTACTCATGTCCAAGTAAAAAAAAGGACTCGATAAGGAAATTTTAAAATTATAAAGCCGAATAATAATAAATCTAATTCACCGAAAAAAAAAGGAAAACACTCAATTAAATACATTTTTTGTTATGTTTATTTTGGAAATACACAATTCACAATCAGTTGGCTTAAAATTAATTTTGGTTTTGGAAAGGTGTGTGTAATTTTATGAAGTAAATATCCACATTTACTACATGCACTTAATATATTAATTAATTGCCACACGTACCTACATTTGCTGCAATTAAATTGCAACACAATATGCTGTAGTTGTTTTTTAATTTTTATATTTATTTATTTCAAAATTGTTGTGAATCATTATATTAAATAAAAATTACGAATTATCTTGTTTACATTTACTTATTACGCTACTAATGAGCTATTTTAAAATATTTACAAATATCTGCTAAATTCTTATTAATTATTTATTATGCACTTAAGTCATATTTTTTACATATTATTTATAATTTAATTTCATATTTTACAGAATGTGATGTATACGAGCTGTATATTTTAGTTAATTGTCGAAATGAATTTCTATTATGTAATTTAATATATAAGTATATAAGTCGCAACGTCCTTAAATGTTTTATTTATCTTTATATTAACTATATATATTTCATGGAGGCATTGTACATTGTACAATAATATTCAAAGTAAACAACAGAAATAGTGTGGAACAAAAATAGATTCATTTAATTAGATATTATGTTAATGTGGATTAAAGTTTATATAAGTGGAAAAGTTTTAAGACGTGTGAATATCCGTATACATCAAAGTTTAATCCTTCCTGCTTTTATGCATGCGTTACAATTTAATTACATACAGCATGAATGAAAACAAACAGGCGTAAATGCGGTGAAATAATTTTGAAATTATAAATTGTAAACTTTACGTGCGGAATTTAATTATTGTAATAAATACGATTTAAGTATGGACGTCATTATTTGGAATTCAAATTCTCCCCTTACGTAATGCATTGATGTGGACCAAATTTTATTCCACCGTTTTTATGCTTAAAAATAAATATTTCCGTGGTTATTTCTTGGACAAAAATCAGTGTGCATACGTTTTGGAAAACTGAATATTTTGACTATGGAAATATTTATTACCCCTGATTTTTACCGTTCTTTAATTAGAATAAAACAATGGTAAAAATTAACTAAATTTATTTTATACAATTTAGCATAAATTCAATAAATTTTTCGATGTTTCACAGATTTTTGCCAAGGAAAGAACCACGGAAATATTTATTTCCATGGTTGAATATACTGTTTTTGCCACATCTATGCACTTAAGCCTAAGAGACAAATTTTCATAAATACAATTTAAAAAGAAAGAACATTAAAATACATAATTACATTAAATTGAGACAAAATCCTGTTACATAACAAGGAAAATAAAATAAAAAGTCACATAAATTCGCATACATTATTACAACGATTAGCATTAGAATAAGTGATTAGCAGTAGCTGTTGGTTTGTTGAGTCCACCCAACGGATCCAGCAGATAGCCAGCACCACTGCTTGCACTTAACAACGACGAGAATGGGGATGAGAGGGCGGCCGCCGCCACAGCAGCATGATGCGATGGGTGGTGGTGATGATTTGATAAGCTACTATTAAGGCTGGGTTGTTTTGATTGCAGCAACGGATTGCAGGAGCCGGGCCACTTGTTGTTATTCGAACTTAAGTCGTCGCATATTTTGCCTACAAAGAAATTATATGCTTTAAATTGGACAAGCACAAAATTACAAAATTTTGTTAAATGAATGCATTTAGTTTTGATGTTTATTATTTTAAAGAAACTTAATTTTTAAGGAATAAATCAAGAATTAAAATTTTCCAGAAAGCAATTTGATTTTGTAAAAAAAAGAAATGGAAAATAAAGAATTAAAATTGAAAAAAGGAAGTATTTCAAATAAGTTAATAAGAAATTTTTTAAAGCGCAAAAGGACATTTTTAAAAGGATAAAAATGATTTGCAACAAAGTCAAATCACATAAGCGACTAAACAGTAAACCACACACTACCCCTTACAGTAATCAATCATTTTTGGCAACAATTGCACGTCTGCCCATATGCAGGATATCAAATCTCCTCACACATCCTTTTCCATATGTGAAAATCCATTCCTACCAAATTTATAGCCGTTATTTAAGAAATGTGATTGCAACTAATATGGACGTCTGGCAATAAAGCGCGAATGAATGATACACCCAGATAAAATTAATGGGAAGCCAAATGTCGAGATGATTTGTCGAATTGCAATGGAATCCTCTCCACATACTCGTATTGTTACACACTCATTCACACACACGTCACACACACATGAAAAGAACGTCCCTCAAAGAATGGAGCATCCAAAAAAACAAAAAACTATTTGTTTGTCTCCTTGTTCCAAATAAAAAAATCATGAGATTAATGTGAGCAATATCCCCACCCCCTGACTCAATTCACCCTCAAATAGTAGAGAAATTATTTTTATACAATTCATGCGTCCTTTTGGTAATATGTGCAAGTGTTTGAGCGATACGTACACGACGAAACTACACACTAAATACACTCCATCTTATTCCTTTATATTTGGGGTGCAAAAAGAAAATGAAAGATTTCAGGAATTTTGTTCTGGCACAGTGGGTGGGACGGGCAGAATTCTGTCATACAACCCAATTCATTCTATGGCTGTGTAACTACACATAATAAGGGAGCTGAATCAATTGTGTGCCGGAGTGTGTGTGTGTGCGTTAAAGGACGACACAAACACTTGTGCATTAATTCGATGTGAGGGTGGCCTGAATGAATAAATGTGTGTAGCAAAGAAATTGGGTAATATTAAAGGAATTGAAAGTGGATGGGAAACTTTAAGAACAACGGTACATTGGATAAAAAGGAAACAAAGCTTTTTCATTTTCTATCTGGTATGCCGGTGTTGGTGTACCGTTTCCAAGCAGGCATATTGCTTTGTGGGTGTGTGTCGGGTGTTTATCCTGCTAGATAGAGACAAAATATGCAACCAGCTGAGGTGTGTGCAGCCGCGCTGGAGGGGGGCGGGTGGGCTGTGAAATCACCCATTTTGTTTTCTTGATGTTTAATTTAGAAAATTGGCTGATACCATTCATTTATTAGAATTACTGTCAGCCGATTGCGCTTACCACTTTGGGAGGAAACTCGCTCCAACGTAATGTTATGGCGTCTCATAGATACCGATTGGGACAAGCGCAATTTTAAACAAACAAAAGATGGAAAACACACAAAAGGAAAAAAAATGGGAAATAAAAAAAAATGTTGCAGAAAGTGTAAGGAGTAGAATATTTACCGTTTATTGGCTTAATATCGCCATTTGATTGATGGGACGACGCTGTCGAGTTGGGCGTTGTTGAGACTGTGGATAGCGGTGAACTGGGTTTGACATCTTTAGGCGTTGTGTTGCCGCCGTTGCCACTGGACATCTTGTTGCTTTCGGACTTTATGGGTGATTGGTCGGAGCCGCTGTTGTTGGAGACTTTTTGTTGGGCCAGACGCTCTTGTTTTCGGAATTTGGCACGGCGATTTTGAAACCAAACCTGGAATTATTTTTTAAATTATTGAAAAATTGGTAATATCTTATTTAAATTAATTAATTTAAAGTTTATAAATTAACAGTAAGGTGTTCAAAATTGCAAAGGACTTCTTGTTTTGAATGGATGAAATTTGAAAAGCAAATGCTAATCACCAAAAAATAATTTTAAAAACTCAAAACGTGTTATCTAACATCTTAAATTAGGGTTCCTTATCTAAAGAAACCAAAAAAAAAACAACATCAAAACAGTTTCAACTGTTTGATAAACTTTTTAAAAAAACATTTCATCGCATGAAAATAAAAACACCACACGGTCACGCCGTGATCATTCACGAATCGCTGACAGACGCATAGTAAAAAAATACAAAATCTACTACATGCCCCACTGGGGAGTGATGTCTATAATAAAGAACCGCATATCTTGTGTGAACGCTATCATGCTTATTTATTTAAATATAGATGCCACTTACTGTGGGCGTTTTAACTCAATCTATTTATGCGCTTGGAAATTTCTTAGATGTATCACTCATGTGTTTAAAAATAATTTGTTCGGATAATAATGCATAAAAAAAGTGTTTGTTGTGTTGACAACAGACATAACCAATTGGTTGTAATCAAGTAATTGACATTCCTTGGGCGTGCGTTGTGGCTTTATAAATACGAATATCTTTAATTCAAAAATTGTGTTGTGGTGGAGATTGAAATGTACTTGGCAATGTTATATTGATGTATTTGCTTCCTTAAGACATTGACTTAAGTCACACATTTTGTTGTTGTGGTATTTAATCATGACTTAACTCGTTATTAATATTTTTAATATAACTCTTAAACCTTAAATTTTGGAATAAACTAAAATTTCGGACTGCAATTGGGGAGGATTTCTGATATTTGAGAATTTATTAAATTTTTATTTATCATAAAATTTTTGATTTAACGACCGGAACGGAAGTTTAAAATTCACCTATTTAATTTGTAAGTAGACTTTACTTAAGTAATTGAATACAAATAATCAGCACTTCGCTGTACTTTAAGCGGTTTTGTTATTGAAACCATAATCGTAGCGCTTTTCTTGCGCTTTTTATCTACAAAACATTTAGTTCAGACATTTTTGGGCAGCATAACTTAAAAGCAAAAAAGCCAGGTATTTTCTTTAATGGAGCTTTTACTTTTAAATGCAATATTTTGCCTAATAATAGGTATTGTTATCAAAAGTACATGCTCATAAAGTCTTTTATTTCGTTTCAACTGTCATTGATGTCAATAAATTACTTTTATTATTTTTTTAAATTGTATTAACCACAGTACGGAAAAGTTTATTACTTAAATAAAATTCCCACACATTTTAAATGATAGTATTTTTCAACTTTATTATTATTTTAAAATATTTCAAAAGAATTCCAATTTTTTAATGAAACGAAAGATTACATTTTTGTGACATCAAAATTGTGGGTTGTGATTTAAAATTACAAACGTAGATGATGAATGATTTTAAAATGACTTAACAAATTTATTGTGACTTAAAAATTATTGAGTTTTATCAAAAGTACTTGACTTAAGTACCTTTAAAGCCTAAAATATCTAACTTAAATTATATTTTGATACGGCTTAAGTAACACAATAAATCACAAGGCTCAAAATATTGCTTAATTTATGAATAATTAATTGCAGCAAATTAAAAGTGACTTAAAAATGTACCGAACATGTTTTGTCTTTTATCACCCACACATCATCCTTGAGTGGGTCAACAATAAAACAAAGATGTTAAATAAAAATTTCAAAAATCTGCAACAAATAAAATAAACCGTTGTTTTCCTGACAATCGCAATTAATATTAAAGCATCATCCGCGTCTACCTATAATATACCAGTCTCATTTTTAATCTCAAACAAAGAACTTGCAAGATGAATTAAACAAATTTCTCTTTTCATTATTAAATTAACTAAAAATAAATCCACGTTATAAAGCAACACACCACCACCCACATTATTGTCACGAAAAGTAATCATGCCTGCAAAAAGTCACAAACCCATAATAATTATAAGTATGCAGGGAAGAAAACGCAAAATGCTGGCACACACGGTAGATTAAAGATTGAGCAAAATAAAGCATCACAAATAAAGTGTACGAATACACAAATAATTGCCACCTACTTTAAAGCAATAAACCTAAGACAGGTGGTGTGACCAAAAATAGGATTTTCATTTATACGGCTATTTAAATGATTTCAATTTTCCCCCCTCTCAGTAAGTCGTCACCCTCAGTTATTGTTTAAAAATAACCTGCTGGTGATTTCAAAATAATACAGTTGCATTTAATTCAGCTGTTGTGGAATATTGTGCAGTTTGTTAATAGTTTTAGAATGCACTTGGACGTGAACAACCCCTCTAAATATAAATGCTGTAAGCCCTAAGGGATGAAGAATTCAGAGGCCTTGTATGTTTAGCGTTAAATCAATTGTTTGTAAGCAGACAGGACATACAATTTTTTTTTTTTGATACACACCATTTAGCAAGGGTTGGGGGATGATTTTTATTATGTTGTCAGTTGTACTAGGTGTTAATTTATGTCCTGTTTTTTGTAATCCATTTTGTTAGTTGGTAATAAAAAAAAACACCCTTGTAATTGTCAATGAAACACATGTTTAATCGGCTTAAGTTTAGTAACAATCAAAAAAAATTGGTGAGGTGGATTTAAGTCATAACATGTGGATTACAATTTAGTTCTTCCTTTCCAAAGTTTACATGACTGTGATCCTGACAGCTCTCACAAATGGTTCTGAGACTTTTAATACATTTAATAGGACAAAACTTTTCATTGTTGCTTCGTTATTCAGAAAAATCCTGCAGTTGATTTTGATCTTACTTTCCAACGTTTTAACAAGTACAAGTTCGAAGCTACTACTGTAAAGGACCATGATCCTGACTGCACTCACAAACGCCTCTGAAATATGGACTATGAAAAGGACAGAATTTTGTTTTGTTGCCAAGTTTGAAAGGAAATTTCCGATGAGGACGTACAGTCCTAACTGTAAAGGATGTCAGTATCGGAGTCTTTAAAACAACATCGATCTTGTCAAAACCAAACAGCTAAACATACTTCGATGGGCTAGGGGTTAAGTCAGGACTCAGAATGAAGGATGATGACCCAGCTAAAATTGTCGTTGTGGTTAGAATTGTAGAAACAAGAATAAAACGGAGACTTCATTTCGGATGAGAGAAATGTGTAGACCAAGACGACCGAGCACTTGAAACATTAAACTGGTAGACCGTGGACTCCGGTCATAGTCATAGTTTTTAGAAAGGATTCAATTAGAAATACAACAATAATTCACTTCACTTATTATTTTAAAGAAATTCATTCAGCAAACAACCTGCAGCCAGACAATAAATTGAATTTCACTTCAGTTATATGCAACAACATTAAATTGCCCGAATCGAATTTCATTAATGTTTTCCTTCTGAATTTGGACAACAGCATTCTAATTTTGCAACAAATTGTTACACATAATGCGAAATCACAAATCAATCGAAGAAATCAGTGCAGAAGAGCGAAACAAAATCACAGTACGTTTATGCGGCGAGTGCACGGCAACAAAATAAAGAACGATATAAGATAAAACAACGAGGACCAATACCCCACACCCAACCGACACAAAAGGGAAATATGTACATTAATTAAAGGGGATGGAAAATAAATATCCTTGTAGTCGGAGCAGCCGGCACACGAAAGTTTCCGATGTGGAGGAAAGATTCTTGATTACAATCTCGTTAGAAGTTCATGATTGGATATAAACAGTGAATTTCGATTCATATCACATCGGTATTTTTTTTTTGAAATGGGGAAGCCCGCCATCCATCGCACCGCATGCCACAATGCCTTGCTGGACGGATGGCGGAGCGGTGGTGTCCTCCTGTTTATTCGCTGTCGCTGTGTACATGGGTTTTAATAAATCAACCCTTTTACGGTCAGTCGGTTTGTGATTACTGATTATCTTTTAAATAAACAGAAACAGAAAACTTTTGGTTGATATAAACTGTGAGGGAATGGGAATGATTGTGTTCACGAGTTCATCCTGTTCGTCGTCCTTATAATATGGACAAACATAAAAACCCCAAAACGTACATGCGGACAGCGAGCAATCAATGGCTGCAGTGGAACAACACACGCATATATTGTGTTCAAAATTGTCCAGCATCCAACTGCAATACAGGAAACAGTTGTAGTTATATGAATTTTCTATTTTCCACAATGTGATCTTGCAAATTTGCTTTTCCGAATTTTCGCCAATACGACACAATGCCGAAGAATCAGCAAACATCAACAATTAAAATTTTACACACATCCGCATTTGCAGCCGAATTTGTGAGTCCGTGTGTGTGTGTGTGTGCTAAAAATTAAGACAAAATAAACAGGAAACACTCGACATACGAGTACCGTGTGATGTAAATTGTAATGTATGTCGGTTCGTCGCTTTCACATATTCGTATATGCAGCTTTTGTTTGTGCACACATTCGGATAAAGTGTGATAATCTGACATATTCATATGTGTTAAGCTTTGTGTTTTACAATTTTGGAATATTTTCATGCGCTGCGCTAAAATTTAGAATAACTCGTATTTGTGTTTGTATGCCTATATTTGTTTTCATAAATATCTACATTCTACAATCTACATAATATGGCGTGCTCGCATATGTAGGACACCGTTTGCACATTTTGTTAAAAGTGTTTTTGGAAATATGGAAATTTTGTAAATGGAAAATATAACACGAATAAAATTGAATTAAAAGTATTGTCTGTCATTAAATGTGTTGTGCATATATTGAAGGTTCGTAATTTTTATAAATTAATCAAGGCAAGGAGCACACATTGTTGATAGGTTCAAGTGTTGTTCGTTATTACTAAAAAAAAGGACTCAGTTGTAAGTAGTTGGGGGAAAAAAAATCAGTTTGAACAACAATTTATAATTAACAACTTGTTATTAATATTACTTTTTGGTGGCACAATGGACCAAAGGTCGAAGAGCGTGGACCAGATCAGATGGGCATATATGATCTATTTCATTTACAATATGAATAAATTAACTAATTGAAACTAAAGTTAATTATATTAATCATTATCAAAAAAATCGAGAATTAATTTTTTTGTACAAAAAATTCGCCTGACGTCACACTGCATAGCTGTCAAGCAGACATTTACTTTTTGGATCATGATTTGTAATTACAATTTTATTTTATTTATATGTTTGCGGAACAATTAACTAAATACAATAATAAATCATGAAATTAGCGTATTTTGTAGCGCAAATGCAACTTATTTTTGTGTATAATTGTAGAAATAATTAACAATGAGTGCTGTCAAAATATGATAGCTGTCAACTATACGTCAATGCGCTATTATAGTATTTTTTAACGTGAGGTTAAGTTCATTACTAAATATTTGTAGCTTTCATTTTATCAGGAAATTTGTTTCTTCTACACTTATAGAAAACGAGGCCACTTATATTAATATGTTTCCATGCTACTTTTTAAATTGGAAAAAAATATGAAAAAATATAAAATTAAACTCAACGGAGAAATATTTATAGTAAAACTGACTTAAGGAACAAAATTAAATGAAATAATTTTGAAATCAATTAAAATTCTTTAAAGAAATACAGTAAAACTTCGATAACTCGCACATCTCTTGCTTGATTTTTTTATAAGTCGATTTGAAATCAAATCGAGTTGCAGTAAACGATGAAAAGTATTTTTATTCTATAATAAATTTAATTTTTTTTTCATTGGGAGGGCATTCTCGATACAAACATCTCAGTTTACAAGCTAAGTAATTGTTAATAATTTATTTGAGCCATGAAATTATATTAACTGTAGACTAGTGACATAACCTTAACGAATTGATTATGTTTCCAAGAGCTAATAGATTACTTACATTATAGTGATTCGTGTTATAGAAGTTCGACTGTTTTTTCTTTGGTACAGTCATTTTGTTTTTGATTGAAATATCATTTAAAACAAGTTAAATAAATTTTATTTAGACACTTCAGACTCTTTAAAAAGGCATTTCAAAATAAAACCAAAACCACAACCACTAAAATCACAATATCACTCGTCCGTTTTCGTATAAAATGGTGCAAAAACCAAATGCCAAGCTTTTGCAGCTAATTACACAAAGTGGTAACAATTATTATTATTGTACGCTTGTCCCATTCACATTTCCCATTTAGCACGAGAGATAGTTGTACAATACGTAAATCGTACATGGCAGGCGAAACACATGTGGTCAATAATTGTCTCCGCATGCACAGCAAAACTCGCGTGTAACTATATACACGTTAAGTGGGCACAAGCAGAGCGCATAACATAACTGTAACAGCCACAACCATCAGCACATAAAGGACATAAAAAGGAAAAAGCATGAACGCAAAATAAAGCGAATAAGTGTACAACAATATGGGCGCACTTAAATGTTATAGTATCATTTAAGGAGAGCATAAAGCATCCCTAGCGTGGTGTCGGATGCATGGTGACATCCACACACTGCAAGTGGGCAATGAAAAATATGGTGCCATGTGGTCGAGGCGAAACACAAACATTAAAATATAAAATAGTGACGCGATTTTCTCGCCATTTGATTAACTTCAATATTTTGTGTCAACACTACTGGGTGTCAGTGCTAGTCAGTAGCCAACTTAACTACACCCCTCTTAACTGAATCAACCCTTGTCACTTAAGCTAATATTTATTTAAATGTCGACGTGTATAATACTCTGTATTATGATTGAAACGCAAAGTGTTGATAGTCAATTCAACGTATAAATGCAGTTCACTGAACATTATGTTATTAATTGATTGAATTTGCGACCCCCTTCATTTAAACTGTAACTAGTGTCACTGTTATTTAAACATGTGAGGCAACACCAATGTAGGACAGTAATCCTTATTGAACTTTTGATGTCATCGCATTCAGTGGTAATTAAAATAAATATTTTTAAAATTCATGTTAGCACATTTTGCGGCAATTTATCATATTCAGATCATAACTTTTAAAAATTCCAATCGCGCGCGCTGCGGCAACAACGTGTATTTTAGTAAATTAAAAATACACACGCTTCGCTGCCTTAATGGTGGCAGCAAGGAGGCGCACCCCACCCTGCCGCAGCGCCCGCAATTATTCATTCATTTCAATGTCAAATATACTCATTTTTGGGGCACCCACACAAAAAATACGCTCTACACTTTCTGTCTGCGCGTATCGGCGGAGTGATTAAAAGAAGAAATTCGCAAATTTCTCAAAACGTAGGCGGGTGTGTAATTCATCATTTTGCACGGCTGTGAGACAACACTATATTTTCAAGCGAATGAATAACGCTGAAAATATGTTGTGGTGTGGCTTTATAAATAGCCGGCATCATTTAAGGATGGGAATTGATGAAATAGTTGAAGGAAAATTATGCTTTGTGCCTTGCCTGCATTATTGGAAAGCAAAATCTTTAATGAACTTATAAAGGAGGGCAATTATTGGCCTTTCTCGAGATTATCAATTTTTATTTATTGCTTAAAAGTTTTGTGCAACAATATTGCCGCACTTTTAACGTTGTTGTCAATAACATTTTAAAACAGTAAATTGCGTAAGGTGCTTGAAACTTTCACCTTTACCATAAAATTTCTTTTAAACTTTTTGCACACATTCCACTACTCAAAACATATTTGCGAAAAACTTTAAAACTTTATAAATAATCACACTCGCATACAATTTCATGAATTTTCATTGATATTCATGAAATGTTTAGCATTCTTTGTAACATCAAAAATGTATACTTTTGGCTTTTTTGCATTAAAAAAAATAAAAATGAAATGAAAACATTTTACAATTTATGCAAATAAATCCGGTTATTTCTACGCCACTTCAGCAAATTGTTATGGCTCGTTTCCAAGGAACATTTGAATTTGATTGCGCCGACACGTTATACGTTTGAAGATTCATTTTACTCTCATATCATAGATGTTTTTCGTGCAAAGCACTTTTCTTATTTATTTAAATGTGTGCGCGATTTAAAAACATATAAAATGAATGAATTATAAGGGGAATTTTTTATTATGCAATTTTTGCGAATATGTAACGGCAGTCATTAGGTATTTATAAAATCGTGATATATTTTTAGTTAGTGGGTAAATGGGACATATTTTTAGTTTTGCACAACTATGACATTTGGCAGTTTGGGGATGTGTTTAATAATTTGTGTCTTTTTTACATATTTCAGTTGGAATCAAATTTTTTTTTTTTTTTAATTTTTCATTTTTAAGGGACATTCTCGATTTTACTAAATTAAGTAAGTAAATTAATGCACGACAATAAATTTAATACATTTTGGTTATCAAGTAAAATAATAACCATTACTTAGTTATTAATCTAAGAAATTGGGATCGATTTAATTAATTAGAAATACAACAAATATTAATAAAATAGAACTATATTGAAGAAAATGAGGTAGATAAATTGTATACATAGTCAAAAGCGTTGCATTTATGCTACAAATCGTGCTACGTTTATTTAGTCAGTTTAGCTAGCATGCACTGCTGTATCAAAAATTTAGTCCAGTTGTTTTTTGAGAATTCAACGAGAATAAATTTAAAAATTGATGGAAAGGTAATTGACATGCGCAATTTTTTATTAAGGAAATTTGTTTTACACCACTTTTTTGAGCTCAAGTTCGATTGATATTAAAACTTTCTGCAGAATGTTCTGATAACATGAGTTTTAAAGTAATCCATATATTTCAGTATAGTAGTAAAGTTTATTAAAAATTAAAAGGTTAAGAGAAATGGGATTACCATTTCAAGGTCATGTATTTTGTCTTTGTTTTTGAAAAAATTGTATTTTAATTTGTAACCGATTAACGTAAAATAGATAAATTAAATTGAACTTTAAAAAAAATGATTTAATTAAAAGCAGGCTTAACTTTTTTTTTTAAATGCTCTCAAATACGCATATATTTTTTCAAAGTCAAAATCAAATGTGTTATTAATTTGCAAGGATTAAGTTGAATAAAATCTTTGTATTTAAACATTTCAAAATTAA
The DNA here is from genome assembly GCA_963854165.1 of Sylvicola cinctus. Taxonomy (NCBI): domain Eukaryota; kingdom Metazoa; phylum Arthropoda; class Insecta; order Diptera; family Anisopodidae; genus Sylvicola; species Sylvicola cinctus. Next base: position 26,321,543 of record OY974083.1, on the reverse strand, counting down.
AAAAATACAGTTTTTTTAAATGCAGCTTAATAAATAAATAAATTTTTAAATGTACCACAACATTCTAAATTATAGTATAAAATATTAAAAAGTAACCAAAATGTAATAATTAATATTAATTTAAAATAAAAACATTTATAGTTAACAATAGATAATAAATAAAAAGTAATGTAAAGCCCACCCTTCAGTTACAGTTACGAGTTCATAAAAAAAGCATACAACAGCAACACCATATTAATATTCCAATTTACACAACTTTTTATTGCATATACTTAGTCAATTTGCAATCGCACATGTTAATCCAAATTATAACAAACACAAAAAAAAAAACAAGTGAAAGAAAAGTGCATCGTCATAACACACCAGAAATCATCATAGCGCGATGACTCCACAATTATTATGACAACACGAAACCATAAAAATCAGCAACAAAATTATTAACAGGATTTTATTTGGCAAAAAAAAAATGACATAAAAAAGTCATATTCCAGTGAATAAAATGAAATGTGCAACATTGCATGATCATGCACAAACAATGAGATGAACACTGCACAAACATCCGATCGGGCTATTTAAAGTGCAGCGCACCAACTCAATATAATAGGCGCGTTAAAGTGAATAAAATCGGGGGGGAGGCACATTTGGTAAACATTGAAATGCACACACAACAAAGGGTGCGGAACATTGTGTGAGCGAGGGTTGCAACATTGCGTGATGCGGTTTGTTGTGCACCGTAACAGCGCGCGATCTTTATGAAGGACAAGTGATTTCTTTATGTCGGCGTGTGTGTGGGATAAACGTCGAGTTAAACTGCAAACAATTGGGGTGGATGTTGTTAATCCGAAATTCATGAGCGGCATCAGCAAGGCATTGTTGTATACATTTTATGTACTCATTGAAATTCATGTTTACAAACCGTGACACTAACACGCATCTGTCACCATTTAAATGATGTTTCAATTCGGATGTGTGTGCGAGTAAAGTATCCCTTCCTGCAAGGTTGTTTCAATTAATGGGATGTGCAGCGCCCTTAATGAACGGGGAGGTTATTGGGCCCATTGCAAAATCGTCAAGTGCCGGTTAATCGATGTTGGTTGGATGTTGATGCTTGTTGTGAAGAGGTATAATAAATCGACCAGGTTACATGACAGCATTAGGATTGCCCATTTTATGTCCCCTTATGAGAATAATTGCAGCATTTAGGAGAACGACATCTTCATCCAGCTTCATGTATAGTCACAACTGTGCACATACGAGGCAATTCGCCACATCCACAAAACATCAAAATGTGCAATCCGCAGGTGAACATTTTCACGACAATTGTTATTGCGATCATAAAACGTGAGAAGTGAGAAGTCTACGCGGTACAACGAACACAATAAACATTTCATATCCTAATAATCAAGTCGTCAATTTAAATAGCAGCACGTAACACACGCTGGTGGCATAAAACAAGTCATGAATTGACTTCATTATATTAAATAAAAAATAAAACGATTGAGTGAACCCTTCTCTGAGAAACGCGAAATATTATCGACACATAACATTACCATAACGGAATGGTCTAAATTGAAATGGCACTGATTTTTATTTCGCGTTGAAAGTGATGCCAAATAAAATCAAATTGCTCCCGAAAAATTGTGCCTGCCCCCCCGTCCGAAATAAATAATTAGGGATGTTATGGTTAATGGTGTCATTCTTGGCTCCGTTTTCCATATTCTGCACATTTGCAAAACACACACACACACACACACACACACACAAAGCAAGGACTAACTGGAGTGAGGCGTTGTGTGAAGGATTCAAAGAAGGCGTATCGGGTGTGCAGTGCGCGTGTGCGCAAACATTCCGCACATTTCGTCCTTAAAATGTATGAAAAACTGAAATGGCGTTTTTGATTTGGAAAAAAAAAACTAAATTTTTCAAATGTAAATATTTTGTAAACAAAAATTGTTTGGTTCATATTATTTGTGTGTGAAAAGTGTGACAATCTCTAAGTGTTATCGAATTAATTCCTTGCAATAATTATGAGCACAACCCTCAAGGACTTTATGTATTAAAGCCTTTGTGGCATTTTTCAATAGTTTGCCCTCACTTTTGGTGCAATTTGATACACTTGTGACGGTCGATGAGCCTTTAAGTGTTTTATTGTTGTTTATATCATGCATGTGATCAGGATTATGAATGGCTGTGAATAGTTGGTGTTAATCGATGAGAGGTTATGCTTGTTGAGGACTTTGTTAACAAAGTCACGTGCCGATGACACGGTTAACAATAAGAAATTCGTTTCACGGGCTCAATAATATATCAAATTAGGATAATATTTGTGTAATGCGTTTAGCTGTGTCATGTGTGGGAACTGTTGAAAATTCATGTATTGAAAGGACGACTGATTTTTAAAAAATTAAAAGGTTAATGTTGTCCTTTGGAAAATGTTTGCCTTGTTATTATCTTAAACAAAAATTCAGAGGGGTTATCCTTTTTCAAAAACTGCTTATTTTAATATAACTTATTAATAATTAACTCTTTTAATGTCGGCATGAATTAAAAAAATAGAAAAATGGTGACATAACCTCACTTTTTTGAAAGCCTTAATTTTATAAAGTTTTCCTTTAAAAATAGTAACGTTATGTCATGATTTGAAATATTTAGGCGCCCTTTCCTATTTTTGCATTGTTCATATTATTTGTCTGAATTCATTTATATATAATAAAGTTATAAGGAAAGTAGGGAAAGGACTTTTATTAATTTGTTTTGAATTGATTAATAAATATTAAATTGATTTGTTTAAAAGTTTTATCTAAATTTTTAGCTGCCTTTTATAAATGAACAAAAAGATTCAGTTTTCCAAATTACCCTTTTTTTAAAACCAACTTCCTTCCTCATCCTTTCAATTAATGATTTAAATTACAATTATGATTTAAAAGATTGTGATCTAAATCTTCTATAGTCTAAAAACTTTTCGATCGCTGCAATGGAATTCCTAATTCCTTAACAATTTGTTTCTTTATTATTATGAACAAAATCATCCTCCAGTTTAACAATGTCTAAAACATCCAACCCCCCAAGGAATTTATGTCAACTTCAAATTGTCAGGAACAGAATCGAGGGGGGGGGGCTACTAAATCCAGACAGCGTACTTAAGTAATATTCAATACAGCAGCTATAAAAACCCGGATGGACTTTCATTAATAATTTCCCGACATATCGGGAATACCCCTGTTGCTTTTGCCTCCCCATTCTTAATGGTCATTACTTAAGAGTTCTGAGAAAACGATTTGATTCGTTAACAATTCACCAGTTAATCCATCACACAACTGCATATTATGAGGCTTCCGAATTGCTGCGCGATACATTTGGGGGATGACCAATGTCCATTTATCTCATTTCAAAATGACAGCACATGTTCAACCGGATTGCATATTTCCATAACTCATAGTTTGGAGTGGGTGGGAGTGATTTTGTCTGCTTTATTGCTGCAATAAAGACGCAGTAATTGACAGACAGCTTTGTGGACCATTTGACTTTCATTTCATGTAATTTGTGGGACAAATGTTTATAATTGAATTGAGGAAAATTTGCTTTAAAACATGAGTTTCCAGGAACAAAGTAAGTGAAGTGAATAATTAAAGTAAAAATTGGGATGGATGTCTTTCAAATCAATTCCGCAGTAAAGTTGTGACACAAAAACAACCATGACTGAACTCCAGCGATGCAGAGGCACAAACAAAAAGCCTACGTACGACAAAATATGACAAAAACTGTAGCAGTTTTGAAGTATATTCGGCTACGTCACGTCAAAATGATAAATTAAATTGCTTGAAGATTGTGACACATCCTTATTCATTTCTCATTATATACCCACACTTGAGTTGGGATTGTGCTTCCCTTTTGACTGCGCAAAAACATACAAAATGTAGGGAGTTGTGCCTTGGAAGTATTCAGTCAAACTAGGGCCCAAATACACCCCAAGAAAATAGCACAAAGAGTGTACGAAAAGTTTTGCGCGAAGTCGACCAAAGTTAAATTGAATATATTTCTCTTCCAACTCAGGACGAGCAGCTCTCATGCAGAGCCTACGAAAAGGATCTACATACCCACTTACTACTACATGCATAGTTAATCATGAAAATTAAACTCAAAAGCCAAGTTGAATATATAATTTTCAGGAAACAAAGTTTGAGGTCTTTTTTTTATGTTTTTGGGGAAAATTTTGTGACGGTTTTTGTTCCATGCGTTTTAATAATTGGGATCCTAGACAGACGACATGATTAAGGAGTAGGGATGTTTGTATTAAACTGTAATGACATGTGACAGACGCATATTATTAAACAGCTTCCTTGTTTTATTTAAGAGATTTGTTAAATTTTCTACAAAATCCATTGAAAATCTATTTAAATTCAGTAAAGTCATTACTTCCTTTGAAATTACATTTAACCTATGCAAACTGCGCATCCAATTTGCATACTTTGTGTGCAAATTCCATAACATAAACACAATTAAAACCATTCATTCATATTTTCCTAACTCCGGTATCAATGCAAATAAAATTTTGCCACAATATTTTGTATAGAAATTGAGCATATCCTCATACACAAATCGAGCAGTTATTTATGCGCAACTTTTTTGTTTACCAAAAAAACGAATGTACCTACACATACGGCGGGGCGAAATATTTTGAACATAACTTTTTTTTTGTTTGGCTGCCACCGCAAATAAACAAAAACATATTGTACGTTGTGGTGGCACAAATTGTGATATGTAGCACCAGCATCCGACAGGCGGGCCAAAAGTAAAACTTTATATTGTTCGTATGGCGAGGAGCGAAGCATCTATGCTCTGTTGGTCCGCTGACCACATATGCTGGATGCATAAATGTGGTGTTGTGTGAAATAAAATAAAAAATACGAACAAATAATTCAAAAAGTAAGCAAACAAAAATAACGGGCGCGAATTTAGAAATATTGCTACAAATTGCAAAATGTCGGGAAAGAAGAGAAAGTGGGTGACTTGGATGTCGCTGAACGATAAAAATGTTGAGAAGTAAGTGAAATATTTAGAAGTAACGAAATTTGATCAAAAATCATTCTCGTAAATTATTTTCACTCCATAAAATGATTTTATTAAAAAAAAAACAAAATTAATTGTGTGAAAAAATTATGTTTTGCGCCTTAAGTTATGCAAAGCATTTACTTCTATTTTAAATATTTTGATGCTTGGATTACCACAAATTAAATTTCTTCAAAATGCGACCGCAAATTTCTTTAAATAAAAATAATTTGAATAAAATAAACAAAATAACAGAACATATGACATTTTAAATAGAGTTTTTCGATTATGTCGGGACTGGTGAAAGGACAAAGAATGTGACTTTAATGCCGCTGAACAATTACAATTTTGAAAAGTTAGAAAAGCATTAAAAGAAACGAAATTTAAAAAAAAAATTATTTCCGTAAATTATTTTCTCTTCATAAAACTTTTTTCAAAAAAAATATAAAAAGATTATTTAAAAAAACAAATGTTTTGTGCCTTAAGTTATGCAAAGTTCATGTTTAATTTTTTTTTAATATCTAAAGCTGTAAAAACAAATTAAACTTTCTTAAAATTCTGCTACATACTTTCTTTAAATAAAAATGATTAAAATAAATTAAATTGAATATCCTTGAAAACTGAAATTAAGTATATAAACAGAAAAAGGAATTCTTTAAAAGAGTTTCATCGCTTATTTGAAAACCTCTATAAAAATCAAAAAAAAAAAAAAATCCAGCCCATTACAATACTGTCCTTTTACTTCCCACATCAAATTCAATCCTTATAAATTAAAAATGATTAGCTTTGGCAAAGCTTACCTGAACACGTGCTTCAGTGAGGTCAATTTTCATGGCGATCTCCTCTCGTGTGTAAATGTCTGGATAGTGTGTCTCCTGGAACGCACGTTCCAACTCCTTTAATTGCGCCGATGTAAAAGTCGTCCGAATTCGTCGTTGTTTTCGCTTTTCACTCAGCACTGAATCATGTCCTGGATACACTTTGTACGGCAGGCCAGCTAAAAAGTACATCCAAAATTTAATTAATCACACAAACACGTTTAGGTGCACATTTCAGTGGAATGTCTTAATTTTTAAATTGGTTTATAATGATTGTGATGACGTCGTCTTTATTATAGTTACAAAGCAATCAATTTTACCGATTAGGAATTGATTAAATCATCGAAAGTGGTCTGCGTGGATTATGTGACCCGCTGTACTCCAGGAAATTCAATTACTTTATAGCAAGACATGCAGCTGATTGTCGAATAAATGAAAATGACTAAGTAGACACCATTTCGAAAGCATCTTTAATTCACACACACACACACACACATTCAGCGCAGGATGTCTGCTCCCCTCTTCATAAAATGGATGCCAACTAATACAAGTCCAGTCATGTGGATACTTTTAAATGAACACAGAGAACATCCACCCAGTGGAGTGGGGAGGTTGCTCCGAAACAAATGTGCTTCATTCTCTTATCGTGAAATACCCACCCTTCCCAATTCATCGCAATAGCATCGCGCAATTTCACACTGAGTTTGCGTTGGAGATCATCTTCTCGCATGCTTTCCAATTTCGACATAATAAAAATTCTACAGCTTTTGCTGTACATTCTTTACATTACGTTTTTTCTTTTTGTTCTTTTCGCTTTATAACTGTGATGGGGTAGCAGTGTTGGAACCCCGCATCTAGCACCTGATTTCGGGATATCTTTGCTGTATGATTTTGGCTGTGTGCAGACATTTGTAACGATTTGGCAGATATTGGCATGGTGCGGCTAATTCAAAAGGGGGATGAAATCATGCTTTTTGAAATTGTGCAATCATTTGGCACTTTTCTTTTGTCGATAAATGTTGGAATAATCAATTTCATTTGACCGTATTTTATTCAAACTTATTGATTGTAGACGGATATACTCGCAACGAGCTGATTTGTATAATGATTGTTTAATGTTGAAGTTATGTTAGATAAATTTGTAGATGATTAAGGAGAATGGTCTTTGACATTTTGCTGCATTTACAAAGTGGTATTTTAAATTTTCTTGATAATGTACTCCTATTATAGTTCGGCATTATCTTTGGGGTTGGGAATTGTTATATTATGAAGTAGGTACTCATTCAGGATTCTTTATGAAAATATGCAATTCATTTATAAACGGTTAGAGTTTACTTTAAAATATATTACTTGTATTGTTAAAAAGAAAAACTGAAAAAAAAAGTTTTTTTCTTAAATTAGACGAAGTATTTTTTTACCGGTTAAATTATTTGCGGTTTAAAAATATTCATTGTGATTTTTATGATTGCGATATCCTTCGGGTGGCGAACTTTTCAGAATAGGAAACTGTACTTAACTTTTGACAAATTTTACGAAATTCTTTTCGCGTTTTTCCGGTTGGACAATTTTCTCGGTTTAAAAAAATATTCTTATTCTAAAATTTTTAACTTTTGTAGAAATGTTATTACCAGAAGCTATAATAAATTTATATTTTGACAATTTACTTAATATATTGTGTTTGAGTTTCGTTAACATTTTCTACTTTACCGGTTAAATTTGATTATTGTATTATATTTTATAGCTTCTACAAATTTAACTGTTTGTAATTTTTAACCGGTTCAAGTTATTTATGGATTAAGCTTAAAGTTTATTTTTGTATTTAAATGTTAAAGGTATTGGGGATGTTTTTTCCTTATTCAAACTTATTTGTACTTTGTTTACAAAATATTTCAATAAACAATATAAAACATTGGCAATTACACAAAAAAAAGGAAACCCCATTTCTATAATATTGTGAGAGTGTACCCGGAAGTTTCCATCTATGAAATAAAAATAAACAAAAAAATGATTCCGTCACAACCAATTACGCAAGCAATCCGTCACTAATAGCACAACGAACTTAATGTCTTAAAGCCAAAGAGACAAAAATATTTTGCCCACATCCCTTTCTTTTAATAACAGTTATGCAATATTGTGGCAAAAGACAAGGCAACAAATCGCTCTAATCGATCAACTGGAATAAAAGATGCATTTGGCAATAAACACAGAAATAAAACAGCAAGTCGACCTCATAAATATTTGAAATCCAAAAAAAAAAAAAACACATCGATGCGGGTTTGTGCACACCAGATTGGTCATTGTGTATGATGAAAATGTGTCTTTGTAAAGCACAAGACATTGTTTTACGACAAATTTTGTATGTATTGTACAACAATTCAGCTGAATGTGCAGCACATCGCGCAGATAACCATAATAAATAATTTTATTTCTTTCAGCGCAAGAAAAAGCTTATAGATGATGAAAGACGAAACGAAAAAGATCTCAACTCTCCACAGAATAGCATGAAGCAAACACACACACACACACACACACACAAACATTCCTGTACAAAAAGGGTGCGTGCATCCCCTTGAGAGAAAAACAGAAATCCAGCAAGTCGCAGATTTTTATGACCTTCTTTACTGCAAGCACTTTAGTTTATGGCGAGTCATATATAACGAAAAATACACAAACACACACACACACACACATGGTATACAACTAATATAAAATGCGCAACGTCTTGAGACGTCGAGTTCACAGTTGGTATGTGCCAAACGTTAACATCTGCATAAACATATATGCAAAATTTAAGAGTCAAAATGTGTGCGAAGAAAGAACCTTTTCAAATATGAAGAAAAATTCATTCTAATTCATCTTGCAAAAGCTTAACTCCTCGTGTATCTATGGAGGATTGTTTGCTCCCTATTTGCCATAATGTTATGGTGTTGCATACACAAAAACGGTTATACATATTATGTTGTGAAATCTCTTATGTCTCAGCGCACGTTTAAATTTTAAAGCCATTTTGTCGACAAGACTTGTTTACTTGATATATTGTATGTATTACATTCGGCACTCGTGTTTTATCCTCAGCATGCGATTCCCGATGCCACATTCATACGTGCATATTTAAACGATATCAACAGTGCAAACATCCACAGCACACAAAATATTCCACGGATTTGAATCTCCGTAATATAAAATCGCGCATTGCACTTAATATATGCACATAACGGGAATAAATCACCCAACGATTAACACTGCCATGCATCAATTCAATTAAACATTCATCAAATTGACCAAAACTACCATATAGAAAGCGGCATAGTTATTTAATTGCGAAACAGTGACTGGGTAAAGGGGAAATGCGAACCGGTGTATTTGCGGTATGCGGGTATAAATTAATTTATGTGGTTCAGCATACTTTATCGTACAGGACGTTATGTGTAGTGCGGGCTGAATAACATTAATCGCGGTGTCCCAAATGCGTTCATTATGCATTAGAATATCTGTAGAATTGTTGTGTTTCCGGGTGAATACATCACAGGGTGAGTATAATTGGTTTGAGTGAACCGCACAACTAAACCGCACTAGCTTATGATGTACTGCGTGTGTAGGCAGTGGAGCGCACCTCAACCCTGCACGTTGCATATGTTTAATTTCCCCACAATTACTGATTGCTACAGACAATTCAGCAAATTGATCTGGGAATTCAACAAATGCATGTGTCCTGCATTATGTGGCATCCCAACACACAGTTTATTGCTCTGATGTGCAGGTATAGTGCTCGGATACATATGTTGTGTGGTATTTTCTAAATTATTTGGTTTGCGGGAATTTAATGGTTCAATTAGATCCTGTTTATGGGATTTTGGCATGCTAAATTATGCAGCATTGTGCTGTCGCTTGTAATCGAGATTTTACATAAATTATTTTTAATAATATGGTTTGATTATTTCATTTAAAGTTGTTCTTTAGTTGCAGAAAAATAATATTTGTGGTTTATAAATTTTTATTTAATTTAATTAAAAGCTTTTTCGTAAGTAACTATGATCCTTTTATGTCTTAATGCATCATAAATTCACTTTATTTTGCTTAAAAGAATTTAATATGATGATTAAAATTGTTACCGGGCTATTTTGTACGTCAAACTAAATTACATTTAATTAACAATAATTGAACCTAAAATCTTTTAAACTTTTTTATAATGTAGTGATAAATATAAAATCTTCAAAAACAATACTCTTTACCTTTAAAAATTAAATTAGGGGCTGTCCATAAATTGCGTTATACATTTTTTCGGTTTTTAACCCACCCCCTTATCCTCCCCCATTGTAACCAATTCGTTAAAAAAAATTATATTATTAGAAAACATTAATGGACAGCCCCTAATGACGTCCTTTTTATTAAAAAGGGAATAATTTTTGACCTTGAAAAATAAATTATATCACATTAAAATGCGATAATTTTCTATACTCGTTTAGACTTTTAAAAAAGATAAAAACTTAATTAAGTAGTTCGAATTTTAAAAAGTGTAAACTGTTAAGATAAAAACATATAATTTGACCTTGAATTTGATCCATGTAATCAAATTCAAAATGTTAACAAATTAACGAAAATAAACACATTGTTCTTTCTTTTCTGAGCAAGCCCAGGCGTCGTAAACTTTCGACGTGCGTTTATAAACGTCTCATCCAAAGACAGCTGTACTGTAGTTCATACTTTAAGCACAAGACTTTTTTCTTCTTTTTTTTGCTTTTAAACTGGTCGAATAATTTTAAAAATGTGACAGAAAATATTTAATTGAGCACGAAACTTTTACTTGCAAAAATTATTTAAAAAAAAAGGATTTCTGTAATATTACAATATTAAAAAAAGTTTCCACATAATTATGTGAAAAAATTAAATTATTTATCAGGACAGCGAAAAACAACTTTCTACTTTAAAATTAAATGTCCTTTCTAGCCAATAAACGTGTAAAACATCTATTATAGTTTATGTATTTTTGAAAGAAGTCCTTGACAAAAATTGTATAATCATTAAAAAATTAATTTAACGATAATAACTTGACTTAAACGCCAAAAAATTTCCCGGCGGTAAAACAATACAAACAACAATAAATGCACAGAACAATTCTAAATAACTAAACATTTCAATAAAAAATGACCGACGGACTTCTTAAAATTAGGAAAAAAAAAATTTCTTACATTGCAAATTCATGGACGTCGAAAACATTGAAGTCCTATGAATATCCTGATGATGACCACGTCCACTCATAACAGCACACTGTGAGCCTGGCCCACCCGGATGATGTAGGCTGCCCATCGGATTGCCAGGACCCACACTGCCGCCCACAGGATTGTATGATCTCGCCATTGAGGCGGCCGCCGCTGTGTAACGATAGGCAGCCTGTGACATTTGACTGCACGATGTTAAATCACTGTAGGAACAAGGCATATTTGCGAGACCCGAGGGGTCCATGCTACTCTGTAGGCAACTGGAATCGAAGCTGGCAGCAGCTTGATTCAGATATGAGTAATCCATGGTGGAATAAATTGTCACTCTGTTGTCACTGATTTATTTTATTTCAATTTGATTTTAACAACAAAAAAGTGATTGGGTAAATAAATTTAATTGTCTTTTTATAGCAGTTATCAACACTTTATTACACAGGACACAATTCACTTGCGCGGAGTTCACTTTGGTAAAATTGTAGTTGATTTTTTAAATTCAATAACTTTTAAAAATAAAATCGGGAGCAGAAAAAAACACCCGTCTGAAGAACTAATAAAGCTGCATAACGAGCATTAAATTACACGAATCAAAAAAATTTTGTTGGCGCATATACACTTTAATTAATAACAGATTTATTATTATTATTATGTTAAGGACGATTAACGGTTATACATAGAGTTGTGTTTTATTGGCGACAAAAACACACCGACCGGTTGCTTACGCCGAAATCAAATGATAAGCCTAATTCAATAATGTGCACTGAAAACCTTTTTCCATTTCCCTGTGCAACGATTCTCTGATATCGAGGGGGTGGAAAAACACGCACACACTCGCAGACAAACAATCTTGTCATCTAAGCGCGTCTGTACGGAGGCAAATAATGTGTACTGTTACACTTGATTGTGGTGCCTCCGATTGTGAAAGGGCGCACTGCAATGCAACTCACTCGCATCGCACTCACCAACACAATTGCACCATTCTTGTTCGGGGGAAAACGTCCACGAATGTACAGAAAAGGCGCACTCTCGCACACATGCACACCGGCACAATAAAGTAGGGATGATTTTCTAAGGGTGGAGCTTCGATCCCCTAAACGCACGCCAACCAATCAGACATGGATGTTAGCTTTTTTGTTTCTCCCAACCTGACGTCATTGATTTTTGCTTTTGTGCACAAAATGGGACAACTTTTCTGGTTCATTTTGTTGCTTAGGTACCACCATGGAGCTCTCGGTACCACCACCACAGTACGAGAGCTCGGCGTGCACCACCAACATCCTTTTTATCAAAATGTAAATTTTCAGCTTTAAAATTTTGTCTTGATAAGAATATTGTTTTAGTTTTGTCGAGATATTCGCTCAACACTAGCACCAGGGTGAATGCGTCCTCTTCCACCCTGCCACAATCCTTAGCAATATGGCGCAATGCCTTTTCATCTGTCTTGGAGAAAACATGCCGCGTTTCATTGTATCCTTGCTGTGGGTGGTGATGGTGGTGGTGGTGTGAATGTTTCGCAGTGTGTTTGTGTTTGAAAGCGAAGATCCTTTCACATGGCACACAACTTTTTGACTTTGATTCGTGGCTTTGTGTTTAGGAAAAATTGTTGCCAACAAACAAGGCTACAGATCAATTTGACAGGTGCCCTTTTTCTTAAGATGGGTGCATGTGTTTTGGGTATATATTTAGCTACAATTGTTATTACAATAGCAGGACTTTTTAAGGACGAGTATAATTGTTTTAAGATGAAGTTAGAATATTTGTTAAAATATTGTAGAGTCTAGGAAAGACAATTCCTTTCTATGAGGACCACTTTTTAACAATTATTCAAAATAATTTTTGTAAAATATTTGATTTAGAATCCCTAAATGTTTTGTAATTAAGGATAGTTTAAAATGTTTTTAAATTATTAAATTTTTGATTTACCTTAAAATTAAGCTTTAAATTTAATTCTTTGATTGTTAAAGCCTTGAAAATAATTTATTTTCCTGTAAAAAAAAAGGATTAACGTAGTCCTCCACATTTACCACCATTTCAACCCCCAAAAACAATTCCTACACCCCCTCGCCCACTATGCAAAAAGCGCACATTTAATGTGAATCCAATTCTCCATAACATATCAAACAAATTGAATTTCATGCACGGAAATAAATTTATTTGTAACAAGTATACTCGTAAAGGTAAATATCAACAGTTTTCATGCGGTTTTATAGATCCCTAAATTGTATAGGTACACATAAGCACAAAATATTTTATACAAATCGTGCATAATATGTGAAATTGTAGATTTAGGGAACAGCCATCGTGTCTCAGCGCTCCATATGTTGGTAAACGGATTTATCGTCTGTGTTAAATGTGATAAAGTTAACCTCTTTTGCATCTATATTCCAATAAGCACACATAATTTCGTTAAACGAACATTTTATACGCACACCATGTGAAAATTGTGGATACATTGCAGGAGGGGTGGTGCGGGTTGCTGTTTGTTGCTGTTCGTTTTATATGAATTTAGACTGTGTGTTTATGAATCGGAATGGCTCATTTTGTATGTCTTATTTGCATAAGACGTCGATAACACTTAATACATGGGTCAAACGTTGCATGCTCACTGGACAAATATACGTTTTCTTGAAATGAATGTTGTGTCCATCTCATCTTTATGGGTGCAGATTATGTTACAACATGTGTACAATTAAATGTTTCATGCACATATTTAAATGGTAAGATGTTTGATTTAAATTTTAATGGAATTGCTTTGGTCCTTTTTGGTGAAACGATTTTATTGGACTAAGGATTCTTACATACTGTGATAAGAACATTTACATTAAACCTTAAATGAGAATAAAGACACTTTTCTTCAATTAATTCTTCTTAATTGTTTATTGTTCTGAAAAGGATTTGGAATTTCTAAAATAATTTAAATTTATGGTTTGGAATTAATAAAAAATCAGTAACTTATTAAATTTAAATTGTTAAATGTTTAGTTTTCATTGAAATTAAAGATCTTAAAGTCAACCTAAAATTCTGACAAATACTTAAATATTTGTAAGTTTTTAACTTTTTAGACACCCTCTTATTCTAACTTAAATTAATTCAAAAATTAAACGAAAACGGCAATTTTTTTCGAAAAAAATGTAAAATAAAGATATAAAAGTTTGTAATTCAGGAAATTACAAAAACACATGGCAGCGAGACCCACGCAATAATTTTAAATACACCAAACATAATTTTTCTTTGTAAGTTTTAAAGTTTGGTAGAAAAAATATCGAAAGGGATTTCTTGTTTTATTAAGATTTGAGACTCACAATAATGGGGATCATCATAACATCTTAGAACAGAGGATTTACACATTTGAGGTTATTGTCAATGTTGATTTTATAAAATCCCAATTACCGCATTAATAGTAATTGATTATTAAAAATTATTAGAACAGTCAAAACCAGCCTTGTTAAAGCAGAATATGAGCTCCTTACAATTTTTCTCTTTCTCAAAAGATAGCTAAAACGAAAATGTTTCTATATTAAAAACAATTGTTAAAATTTTTTTATTAGAATTTGGTTGTCCAATAAAAACAGTCAAATCAATATTAAAAACATGCGGGGGAACGAATTAATTATTTAACGAATAACAATGATTTTTTCTAGATAGCTTTTTGCAATCAGTAGTTGTTAATATGAGATAATGCAACAGCAGAATTTTTCCAACACAAGTTGTGATTGCAAGAATCTATCTACTCCAGTATAGCGTACAAAAATGAAAGAAAAAAATTCTTATTGTTTATAAATAACCGTCAATGTTCCTAATTGGGGTAAAATTATTTCAACATCCAAATACAATTTTCGCGATATTATTATAATAAACCTCTCCTCATTAAATACATAAAATAACATAAGTACAATATGTGCAATGTGCATACACCAAAATCACGTGAATCAGTGAATAGAAGGAGTCGTTTATATGCAGCCTGCGCTAAACATTACATAAATGTTGTAACCGCATGCACTAATATCTTGATTAGTATTCATATATATTTAACATTCCATTTAGAATATGACAGTGTCAACATTAAACAATGATGGAGACAAACCGCACAATCCACACAGTAACACAACCACATTCATAATGCATGTAGACAATGGTTTTCGCATTATATTGGCAGACAATTTATTATACTCATAACGAGTATTGCAAATTGCATTTTCTCATTAGATTGAATGCAATTTAGGCGCGTAATGTATGCACTGAGAGAAAAATTGTTATTGAAAACAATGTAAAATGCAATTGAAAAAACGATTGTGGGATTTTTTTTTTTTAACAATAATTTATTTTAGGGATTTCCGATGACTTAAACACTATTTAGAAAAATACATTGATAGGGTTTTAAGGAAGATCAGACATGTATAGATTTTTGCATTCTTTTCTTCATTTTCACAACAATTAATCTTTAAGGTATTCTAAACAAAACTGCATATATCTTATATCCCGCTAGATGCTCCTTCTGGCGAAAAAGAGGATGGACAAAGACAAACCCCACTTTTATATCTTGGCCATCTTACACAATATCAAAAAATTCTTTCAGATTATTGTAGGATTAAATAATATAAAAAAACTTGCAGAACATTTCAAGGTCATCGGAAAATTCAAGGTCAAATTTTTTACATCTCAGAAGCCTTAAAAATTTTTGAAATTTTTGTTCACATTATTTAATAAAGTAATATTAGTTATTAAATAAGTTAAAAAAAGTTGCTGAACATTTGAAGGTCAAAATTTTAAAATTCAAGGCCATATTTTTATAATGAAAGTATGTAATTCAAATACTGTGTGTTTTAGGGTACTATGATGATCTACATTATTGATAGTCTCAATAAAAGCACCAATTTTGAACAGAAAGCAAAGTCAAAACTCAGAAATTTCAAGGTCACATTTTCCATAGTTTTTATTTTTTTCTTTGTTTTTATTTTAATCTAATTGGGGATTGAATTTCAAAATAAATTTTTAATTCAGCTTCAAATTTAATTTAATTATTTTGATTTATGAGCGATAATCAATTTAAGGAACCAAAACACAAAAAGATCTCTTTTACAAAGGGACAAGAGATAAGTCTAATTAAGTTAAAACAATTTTTGCTTTACTTAACAAAAGCCTTTACTTAACTTTAAATTCAAAAGTGACGTTTCCAGAAAATGTATTCATCTGAAAATAAAGTCGTTGATTTAAATAAAATTAACTATAAATAATTTGACATTGAAAAATAAATTAAGTGACCGTAAAATGTTTTAAAAACAGTTGTTAAAAGATAAATTACCTTCTCTAAAAACTTTACTTAAAATGATCATAAAATTAATTTAAAAATCGAATGACTTAACTTTTTTTTTGTTAAAATACATCATACACTATCAAAATTAAAAACAATTAATTAATTAAAAACCAAATACAAAACTTAGGTTGATAAAGCTCAAAATTAAAAATTAATTTAACATAACAAATTTAAAAACACAAAAAAAAATTAAATTACCAAAACAATTTCCCTCAGTGCAGCACAATCCCATTCAATCCCATTTCCCATCACGCCACGCACATAAATACAACCCACCATTCTGTCGCCAAAGTGACTATCATCGTAAATTGCAGCATTCATAAATTTGCACCTTTATTGCAATATGCCAATGCATTCGATATTGCACTTTCCGGCCAAAGTCGCCGAATCCCCAATATAACAGCGCGAGCCAATTTACAAATACCTACAGCATGGCAATAAATGTCCGAGTATATTGCAGCACAATCCCGCCACGAGAAGAGGGTGATTTTGCAGCAGTCGTGCACGTAATTGCATTAACACTACACGATGCAGTGCACATAATATAAACGATGCACATGCAGTGAGTGCACGTACCGCGAGTGTGTGTGTGAAGCTCCTCTCGCGTCGCCAAAAAATTTATTCCAGTGTGCATGTCGGCCCATTTTAATTGACATTAACTTAGTTTGATATAATCACACAATGTTTATCAATAAATTGTCCAATGAATTATGTTTTTATGTTTTCAACAAGCAAAAGGGGATTGGCATGGGTTCTGGGGGATGGAAAAATAAAAAAACAAATGATCGTTTGCAGGAATATAAATGCAGGAATGGTGGGGGCGATGCAGCATCCAGAGGATATCAATAATTTGAGTGGGGTTGCATGGGCGGAATGGACGTTAAATGCAATAATGGTGTGAGGGGGAAAAAATTTATATTTTCAATTTGCAGTTATTGTTACTCGATGCATTTTTTAACGACATTTTCGCTTTCATGTTTTTTTTAATTGATATGGAGTGTGTGCCGATTTTTAAACAATTATTTTTGTAAACATATCCGTGGCGGGTGAATTATTGTTGGCAGAGAGCGTGATGCATCGATATGTCAAACAATTATCACTCGTGATAACTCCAGGCGTGAAATGTCGATTGATGAAAATGTTTTAAAATTAAATTGATAATAAAATGTTGAAAAAAAGATCAATCTGTTGCATAAATCAAACACGTTTACGGCAAAAAAATTCCACTCAAAAACACAATTCCATTGAAGATTATGATCTGCTTGAATTATTGTTTCATTCACTTGATTGTTTGCCACTTGATCTTTAAAGCATTGCGATGGTTTGGGGGGTGGCAGCGCATCACTACAGCAAATAGTGCGTCCCTTCGGAGGCGGATGGGAGAAACGCCAGCACAAGTTTCTCATAATAAAAACAAACAGCGTCAAAGTCCCTTGTGGCGGGTGTACGCCATATCCCAGTTGATGGTGGCAGCCGGCAAGGAAGAAAAAGAGTGAAAATGTAATGCTTTTCCTCATATTGTTGTTGTCCTTTTATTCAGCATGTTCCACCCTAAATATTGTACGGTTTTGAAGCTCGGTGTGTTTCCGCATCCTCACAATATATATATCGAGACAAGTGTAAAAGTATAAATGTATTTTTCGAATACACATCCTGTTTTTTCCTCTCTCACTGACATTGTGATGTCCCTCGCTGCTTGCCATATAGACGCAACAAACACACACTTGCCAAAATGCACAGCATAATATAGAATTCACTTGTGCCACATCTCGCCATATATCATCCGGCTCAATTGGGCAAAGGGGTTGGACGTACGATTCCTCATCTCATGCCATATATCGTGCGGATTGAGAATAATATTATGGCAAAGTGTGCTACTGGTGCACACAAACAATCAAACAAACACACACACACAAACATCCCTTAAATGTACGTATAAACATTTATTTTTGTTTGCTTGAGCCATTTGCCCGTCTGGTTGACACTCGACAAATGAATGGGACAAGGATGCACCCCGGTCACAGCATTTTGCCTCGCTATATAGCATTTCATTTTTAGCTTATTTCAATTGCACTCAACGCTAATATTTGTTCAGCATTAGCACCGGCACAAATATCAACGAAAACAACAGCATTTACTCGTGTAGGTTTGTGTTTTTTCTATTCATTCTTTGGAAAGGGGTGCAAAAGTGGGGTGGGGGTGAACTCATAAAATTCATCTTGTAATGTTTACTTGTGAGCAGTATTTATTTTCCAAGGACATGAATTTATGTGAGTTGCTCAATTTCAAAAAAGAAATTTGATCGCAATTAAGTTTTGGTGTGGTTGTTAGTTACTTTTTATCAGGACTTTTTACCCTTTTTTCACAACAAGTAGAAAATACTCTCCCATTGACATTGAATGCACTTTTCAATAAAAATTATTTGGGGTGTGAATGTGCGTGAGAAAACCGCCAGTCACACACAGTTTGTTCACTGTTGGGATGGTCTCTTGGGTGTTTCTTAATGTCCTGATTGAGAATATGTGCAATTTTGTTTTTAATATCAGTCCTTATAAGGGTGAAATTATTTATGACAAAATAATTGAACGTGAGAACATTTTATTTGTTTGTATTAAATGTTGGAAATATTTTTTTTAGAAGCTCCCTATTTTTGAAAACTGTTATTTTCGTACTTGAAATGAAATTAAACTAAACGTGATTGTTTCTAAAATTAATTATAAATTAATTAATTGCATGAATTGCATTTAAATAATTGTATTTAATTGCTCATAGTTATTAAAGCCTTTTTTGAAATTGTGAAACAAATAAAGTGTTATGACTTATCATTAAAATTTATTAACATTTAAATTTATTTCAATATTTCATAAATTTGGTAAAAATCTGTCTAGGCGTTTCTGAAATTTAAAACTGAATCAGTTAAAGAAGTAAGACTATTGATTAATTTATTTAAAGTTATGACAAAAGGACATCATGGAATCGATGCCGTTCCGGTGAGATTAATTTCCGAGACCGACAGCTTCCTTTTTCGATTGCCTGGTACTTTTAAATCCTTTTAGATCCCTTATAGGGATCAAAACATTACATTTTTTAAAACTTTATTTTACTTTCATTACAAAAACTGTTTCAATTGATTCTGGAACCGGAAATGTCCTACTCTCTTAATGACTCGCTTAATGACGACTCAGACACATTTCAGTAATGAAACAGGACTATTACTCTTCATAATTCTGTCAATTACAAATACACAGTTCGGATTTTCAAATAAATAACTTTATTTTGGAATTTAATGAGAACCACTGAATTTGAAACATGACTTCCTCTCCTTTTTTATCACTTAAACTGTAGCGTAATTACCATTTAATTTATTCAATTTATGTGATTTTGCTTACGAAGGATATTTGATAGTGACGTCAACCACTTTTTAAAGGATATTTCGGAAAATATTGCGATAAAAAAAGCCTGAAATTGAAAACAGCAGAATAATTATCGTAAGTATTTGTACAACAACCATTTAATTTCCTCACGAGTATTTACAATTCTTAAGTTCTACAATTTATCGCTACATAAGAGTTGCAAAACTCCACCATTTAAGTCAATTAACAGTAATTGTTTATAATCTTGACCTTCTGATTTGCGATTGCATTCAAAAGCATCCCCCTTTCTTATGTTCACTGTGCAGACAAACAAGAATGTAACAAAAGCCACTTGTTACTAAGCGGCTGCAACCAAATCTAATTACAGCGGGTGAGTTCAAAATGAGGGTGACATGCAGTGCACAAATAATCACGAAAATGATAAATGCATTTTAATGTAAAAAGGAGCAAGCAAAAAATGCGGAAGCAGAATAAAAATGTGAAGCAGCTAAAAAGGCAAAACGGAACACTTAAGTGATTAAAATCAGCTTCGTTCTAGTAGTTCCTTTATAACCAAGAATGTTGAAGTGAGGGAGGGGTTGTTGTTTTGTGCAATAATATGGTAGTGAGGAGTAAGAACATTTAACACACTACAGAAAGGAATAGGTGCAAATTAATGTCCGCAAAGGTAATTAATTTTTTGCACACATGTTGTTTAAAAAAAAAAAACATATGAAAGGACGAAAAAGGACATGAGTGTCATGATGGCTAACTAACTTTACACAGTTGATTTGGGTGCAGTCTAGAAAATCATGCTGTGAGTGAATATAACTCAATTACAAACGTGTGTGTTTATTAAAATTGGTAACAACAACAAAAAAAAAAAAGGACACAGCACACTTCATTGAAATTTTGGGATGCGCCTGAAAAAAGGGGCACTCGACTGTGTGCGCTGCGCATCACGCTGTGGGACACATCTGTCTCGTGATCGTCTCCCCATTGTTCTCGCATGCGAAATGAATTACACATACTCAAGGTTGCAAGTGATTTTTATCATATTCACTTTCCTAAATTACTTTTCCCCGATGGTTTAATAGCCGGATGATGCGCTTCTCCCTTCTTTAAACAAACATTATATGTGGTGTGTATTATACGACAGGGATCATCCCTTCTCAGCACAATTTTTCGCGTGTTGTCAAATTGTAACAACAGCTACCGTGTCTGTACCCATAAAATGTTCACATTATAATAATATGTATAGTTGAAGTGCCCGAGTACCAGAGAGGATTTTATAATCAACTGATAAATGACAAACACACGACGACGCGACGCACTTGCTCCTGCGACAGCCCACTTGACTGCCGCCGCTTGTTGATGGTTGTGCATTGAATTCATGGTGTGTAGCCTGCTGTCTTACATGCGCCACGTGACCCACATGCGTTCACATGCCCACGCCACTCCATTGATTTTCTCTTGTCTTTTGATTTGCAATCTATAACTGTATCGTGTAACCATTTTTTGATTGGATATTTACAAGCGTAATCCGGTTGTTTTATTTGTTTAATCTGGTTTGGATTACACAAAGAGTCTTGTGATAATGCCACAGGTTCCAAAATACTTTTTTTGTTTCCACCCCGGCTAGACTGACATGCGAATTGTGGCGGTGGGAGAAAGTCGAAATTAATTTCTCCACAGCATGTTACTAATTTTGATTATAAATTTTTACGACTATTTTATTTGTTGGAAAATGCCGCACATAACGCTGAGTGTCGTTATGGGGCACAGAGTTTTGCGTGTTTCTAATTCAAATGAATGCTAATAGCATCCCCAGCTACTATTTATTCGCAACCCTTTTGCAGTACGACATTGTTGTATTTACATCATGGTTTTTGAGTCGGTTTATGCGAAAACTGCGAGAAAGAGTTAGGAAAAGTGGAATTGCGTTTACACTCGATTCCCCGCTGGTAAATTTAATTACAAAAGCATACAGCCACAACCATTTCCTATTTACCATGTACGAACGCTAACTGTAGTCTGTACGTAGGTATATATTGTATAATATGCAAAAAAGAGGAGAATTGAATGAGCGGGAATCTTTAAATGCTTATAGAGAATTTATTTTGGGTTTAACTTTTTGGGGGAGTGTGACACTGCAGGGAGGTTTTCCCCTTCGCAATTTGATGAAATTATTTTAAAATAAAAATGCCGTTAAGACATTTTTTAAATGTTTAATTTGTAAATATTTTAAATTATTAGTCAATGTAAGACGTTAAAAAAATGAATGCAAGTTAATTTCTGAGCAAAGTTTGAAACCACATATTTTTTGTTTGTTATATTTTACTTTGCATTCTTAAACAATCTTAATTATTTAATTCATTAATCAAATTATAAGTTAATTTTAATATCTATTAATAAATAACTGCTCTGACAACAAAATAGCTGTTATGAAAACGATTTATCAATTTTGTTACAGTTTTTGAAAAAGGTATTTAAGAAAACAAAAATTTAAATTTTTTTATTGTTTTTGCTTAAACGATTTAAATTTTTAAATTTAAATTATGATAGGAATATTTGAAATTATAAGTTCGTTTCAATGCACTTAAAACCGTAAGGAAGTGTTATTTCAGATTGTCAGATTTCATCGAAGTGAGTTTTTGTTTTAAAATATCTGTAAACTATTATACATAACCAAAATTTGAGTTTTAATGTAATAAATATTTCAATATTATTAATATTTCTTCAAGATCAAAGGAAGTTTAATAAAGATTCTTCAAAGCTTTTTGAAAATATGTGGACATGAAGAAATATTTGTTTAATCAAACTAGTTACTCTTTTTAGTTATATTTTAGAAGTCATAAAAGAATTTCCGGGAATAATGACATATTTTGATTTTGATAAATTTGAAACCTTATATTTAAGATAGCCTTTAACAAAAAATCAATAAAAATCCGGTATTGCTGAGATTTAAAATATTTGTTGACGTAATAAAGCAGAAGAAACATTAACGGTAAACTCTAACGGTTCTTTAAAACAATTATCATTTTATAACGGGTGATACCATTGAGTACAAAGTGTTAAGTCACTTTTAGCGCACAGAACATTTTTTTATGCACTTGAAACTTAATTTTTTAAATTTGTTTTTGTTTGATATAAAGTGTAATTGCAAGAATCAATGTACTCCAAGTCCAACAAAAATTAAAATATTATTATAAACTTCGTTACCAAATAAAAATCTAACAATTTTCCAACCGATTACAATACTTTCCCAAAATTGAATTGGTTCCAAAATTATTACACCGTAGAAAGCAAATGGGGGGGGGGGGTTGTTTTGTCTTTCACAGAATTTCTAATTTAACTGGTTTCACTGCATAAAATGTATACCTACACACCAGTCACCAATACGTATGAGTGTATTTATTCTATTAATAAATTTAATGAATCGCACCGTTATGTTAATCACAAATGAAAATTGTCTCATTTTGTTTTGATTATTTTGCTTCCTTTAAAAATATGAAATGTTTGCGGTAAGGGTTGAATTT
Source organism: Sylvicola cinctus (assembly GCA_963854165.1). Taxonomy (NCBI): domain Eukaryota; kingdom Metazoa; phylum Arthropoda; class Insecta; order Diptera; family Anisopodidae; genus Sylvicola; species Sylvicola cinctus. The sequence continues at coordinate 26,298,254 of OY974083.1, read as the reverse complement.
TTGTCAAGGTTTTTTGGTAATGTTGTATGATTTGTGCTACAGAATTTATTGTACACTATGTTTCATTTAAATGTATTAAAGCTAAGCTAGAACTAGTGCATGGTCCCTAAAACCTAAATGTTTGGTGTTATTTTATATTCATGTAACGCGTAAGCGACGCGACGATTATTTGAGATGCTATACGTTTGTCGTTGAGTGAAAGTGAATGCACATAAAGGGACAAAATAGCATAGTAGTGGAAGGGCTGGGGTGACTCATTAGCTCTTCAAATACAGCAAGGCTTTTGCTTTGGTTTCACAACTCTGATATTTATGTTTGACAAGATTTTTTACAGTCACCCCTATGGATGAACATAATTTTATGCTTGCAAGTGGATTGAATGTTGTACGTTTCACTGTAAATTAGGATTGGACTAAATACGTTACAATAAATCATTAAATACATTAGTCTTTAAGTTTATGTAAAAATGAAATAAAAACTTTTTTTTTAAATTTACCAATTTTGTAAAAAAAAAATAATTTATTCCACCACTATTCAAATTAAATTTCATTCACATTATGCTTCTCAGGTTTCTCCACATTTCGGAGCATCACATTTTAATTTCCCTAAAACTCCGAAAAACATAATGGCATGAACCAACCCTGACAGTATTGTTCCAAAAAAAGATGATGGAGCACAACTCAAAAGCCCAGCAGCACTCTGCTTTTTCAATGCTCCCGACTCGTCCCACCTTCGTCCCGCATTCTCCATGCTACATTTTTGATGAAGCAAGGAATGGGACAGTGATAAATGTTTCAACATCAGTAGTCTTCTGACGCAACAATTTGATTCTAATGGGGTGCGAGAATTTCGCATAAAAAAGGGATGATTTTTCTTGAGGTTTTAGTTTTTAAAAAAATATGACGTGTTGTTTAAAAATGAACACACGAGTGTATTAAAGTGTATTTGAGTGAGAAAAAAACAGATTTTGCTGTGTTCTTTAAGAACATTTTTGTTGAAGTTTTACAAAAAAATCGAGAGAATATTCAATGAAATATTTTTCTGAAATGTTAAAGGCAAAAGGATGGAAGAAGTTAAAATAAATTACAATTTAAAAGGAGTGCAACAATTTAATAACATCCTTTAAAACTTTTGCAATTTTTCCTTTTAAGGAATTTGAAATTTCTAATAAAGGTTTTAAATTGAAAGAATTATTTTAAATTTAACTAAGGGGCTAAAGTTTTAAAATTTTAGGAAAAGTCTTTTAATTTTTCTCTTATTAAACCAATCTTTAAATTTTAAGTTATCATTGTTTTAATTTATATATAATAATTGTCAACCCATTGTAGCTTATTAGTTGAAACAAACGTATAAAGGCCAAAAGCTTATTAATAGCTTCGAAAGATTTACAAGTTGGGAAAGCCCACCGTTTTGCAAGAAACATTTCACTGTACCAGATCAAGTATCAAAGTTCAAAAGTTTGTAGGGTTTAAAGCAAGGGTAAAATAAAATAAGGGTAGAAACCGGAAATTGAATAAACTAAAATATATAATGAAAATGAGCCCATTGGGATCAAAAGTTACTTAAGGTTCGCGTATGAGATAAACAGAACAGGGAAATTTTATGGTTTGTGTCTGGAATCCAAATCAATTTCCATACAATTAACTTACATGCACTTAAGTTTGTGCTATTTCTCAATAGGTGGTATTGTATTTGGACAAAACACCCTGTTCTCGAGTTCTGTACCGTACAAGGATTTGATGAGAAATTGTAATATTCTTGCTAAGTAAAGAAAAGAAATATAATTGAAAATGAATATAGAAGTTACGCACATTAACCCCCAGAATAACTAGGATGCATCCCTGCTCAACGACGGTGATTTTATGGACAAGGTGGAGAATTTTTGATACCTTGATAACCTTGCAATATCTGGTAGAGTCTGATGATGAGATTTTTTAGATCAAATTGCTCGTCATAGCACTGACTAACAGTAAGGTGCAAGAAATGAAAAACAGCACCATCCAAAGAAATGCATGAATTGGTTACACGTTCTTCCCAAAAAAATCAATCATGGCGGAATTTTGGAACCCAAAGGCATGTCAGTCCCAAAGAATCGTGCGAAAAGGGTTGGTTGTGAAAGAAGTAGAGGCAGCAGTCAACATTTGGACCGCTGGAATTTGGTTGCAAGTAAGCTCAATGATGAATTTTCCAAACTAGAAAATAAATTTCTATTTCATAATTTTACCCTTAAGAATTAAGACGGTTTAAAGTCATTTGTATTGTCGGATAAAATCTAACACAATCAACCGTTTACCTCGTATATTGTTAGTAGTATTTCTTTTGCTTTATATGTTGTGTTCGGAATAAATAGAATAAATTAAGATCCCCATAAATTGTTACTGTTTCAAATTATTACACAACGCATGAGGGAATATCACTTGAGATATTTATTATCTATTGCCTATATAGAGACTACATTGTGTTCACGTAATTAAGTACGCACTCGCAAGTCAACTAAATTCTCGTGTGAAACGCATGGCGAATCTTAATCGCAATTTTTCTTCATGTTTTACAAGATTTAACAAAAGATCACTTCGATTAATTATTATTCAAGCCCTCTTACACTCAAATGGGGGATGGTAAACGTTTGTTTATTTTCGGCAATTGGAAAGGATACGAAGAGATCTTCTAGAATTTTCTTATTTTAATTTATTTATTGGTTTTTAAGCTTTAAAGAAATTAATGTTTTTAAATTAAAAATTATCATTTTTTTCTTCTCAGAGACGTGGACACTTAAGAGAGAACTTTCCTTTATTTAAGCGTTTGAAAAAGAAAAATCCTGCAGAGGATTAACTGCCTTAATCGTGAGTAAGGACAGTATAGGAGTCCTTACAACAACAGCGTCACAACCTCGGGGTCTTGCCCTGACACAAAAGTGGCCACACTTGATAACTAATGAAGCTTTTTCAATAGAAAATCCTTTAATCATTAAAATTTAGCAATGATTAGCTACAGGGAACATATTTTATTTACAAAGTATGATAAGCAGTTTTAAAAAACGAAAAAAAAATTGGATTAAATTTTTTTAGCATCCAGAAGATTTAAAAGAAGCTATGTAAGTTGTGACTGCATCTTATGACGAAACGTCTGAGGTGGTTTCTGGAAAATTGCTGAAATACATTTGATGTGCATGAATTTCTTTGATGCAGATGCTGAAATGAAATTGAATAACTCTCTGATGCGAGAATCGAATAAAATGTCTTTTTAGCAATATTCTGAGTATTCTCAATAATATTAGGGTAATAATCCAAATATAAAAAATGTGAGGAAGTGCATCCTTTACCGAAATTGGTAATTAATCCAAATAAATTAAGCAAATTGAATTAAATATTTTTTCTTTTATCGTGAAGATCTCAATTTTTGTGTTTCCTGAAACATAAATTCTTTAACAAACTTCCTCCTTATTCATTTGCATTAAAAACCGAATAAAAAGGGATGAAAGAAATACAAATCGAATCGGAAAAAAAAACCCACTATGTTGTTAAATATAAGTCCTCCCCAATGGTTCATCATTTGGGAAACATAAAATTAGAATGGTCAAAAAAGGGACTTACGCAGTTGAATGTAAGGCTCGTATGTGCTACAACAGATTAGGGAATACATATCATATTAAAACCATTGCATATATAAATTCGAAATTGAATATTAACTCTCATTCAGAGCCCGTGCGTTCTCCACAAATACATTTGCGGTTACAAGCCTCTCGTCTACTTGATCATGACAACACACAGAGGCCACATTGCTCCCGCATTGAATTGAATCGTATTATAGATGCGCCCTCTTCTTCTTCAACCATGAACCAACCAACCCACAACGCAATCCATATTTATTTTTATGTTGCCGATTATGTTGTACCGCAGCCTCGTTGGCCATCACAAGCTCAGATTGTGCAGATCCGTACAAAGTAAAAAAAAGCACCACTCCAAATATACATCAGTTCTTCATTAATGTGGCACAATTCCCCAACCCCTTTTTATTCTTTATGCACGCGGCGGGTATTGCTGAAGGGATGAAATGAAAGCATGAAAGATTATACCAAAGGGAGTTGTTGTGATATGCTGAAGAAAGAAAACAAATCATATTGCAACATAAAAAGAAATGTTGGGGCAAAAAAAAAAGTTGGCCAAAATTACTCTGTGGAAACTATAGGAGTTGACCGAAAATGCCATTAAATGCCTTAAAGGAGTGTACCTACTACGAGGAGATTAGTTTCCGCCCTAATTTTCGGCCGCCGCGTCTTTATCATCAAATTTTACAAAAAAAAAAAAAAATTCCCATCTTCCAATACGCAGAGAGCACGCAGCATCCAGCGAAAAACGACGACAACATGAGCACGAGATAATATTGTGGGGCTTGTGCACCAATCGAAAATATTTTCATAATAAATTTAAGGAATGTTATCTAAAAATTCTTTTCATCGCCGGTATTTACTACTCTTCCCACATAATTCGAAATAAATTTAATTACAGAATACATCCGAATTCATCTCTCATCTCCTTGCAGTGTTACGCAACGCACATCATCGTCCTTAACATCCTCGACCCCCCCCCCCCCCATCCACCCCTTCCTCCATCATCCCAAACTCTGCTTGATTCACTCCATCCGGACGCCATCCAGCCGAACTGTACGTGCGGCAACACTAAATGGGAGCACAATGCACGCAAGGAGTTGAATATATATAGATAGGCACTGCTCCCATGTTATCAAAACATATAAATTGTGTATACACACTGTCGGTGAGAGAGAGGTTCCGAAAATGAAAAGTATGGGAAAATGTTTATTGTATTTTATGGACGATGATGAATGGTTGTGATAACACGGGCAAAAACAACGTGATTTCAATAGAGATAGCAGTTTAATGGCCATCGTCCTATCGCTGCTACAACATCACGCCTTGTGCTGCATAGTTATGCGAGCATTGATGGCACCCCTCAGTTGTGCAGTGCCCCCCCCCCCCCCGAAATCCCTTACTCCAGTGCACATATTTTTGATATTATATTACACAATAAATGCCTACCCCTCTCAGTTCCAGCCGCACAGCACAACAAATTACACATAAATGTTTAATTGAACCCAAAAAGGGATGACCAGCACGCGGATGACGTTGAATAAAATAATATATAACATATGGTTAAACGATATTTGAAAATTTAAATGTGGAAAAAGCAAACGTGGAATGTGTGTGTGTGTGTTGTATCTCTTCATAACATTTACAATATCGGCAGTGGGCAATTAAATTATTGAATGTATGATGTATGGACATTTCAAATACCATGCTAATGTACAAATAAAAGCGGTATTTGGTCGGCAAATGATATATAGGGGTAGTTTTTTGTCGTTATGGGTAATCAAATTGGGGTTATTTAAATTTTATGGGACTTTTTTTACTTGTTATGTATAATTGATGCGGAATAAGGATTAAATTTTAATTTTTATGGATGTGGACATTCTAATCGGTTTACATTCTTTGAAGCTTTGTTAAAAGTAACGTGTTTTTATTGTTTGAAAACATTTTAACTAAAAGTAAGCCAATTAATCTGACATAATTGACCTTGAAGTTACTAAAAGTGGTTGCAAACTTTGATATGGGTACAAAATTAAAAATACCACTTAGCAATGTTTTGAACCAATTTAATTTTAAAGGTCAATTTTAATTTCAAGGATTTTATAATAACTTTTAGTCATAAATTTTTAATTTAAATAATTTTTTAAAACCCTTAAAACACCCAGTCCGATAAATATTTAGAAATTAATAACAACCAATTTCGTATTATTCCACATGAACTTGCCACAATTTAATATTTTAATATTAAATGCATGTAGGACAGCATGAATATCCAACAATTATTGTGGCTTTCCAAAAATATATCGTATAAATACTCTCTATTATATGTTTAGATTTATTGCATGCCACAATAATTATTTGTGTCTACTTTTCTGACATAATAAAAGATTCCCCAATGCATAACGCACATGCCTCAATAAAATTATTAATGTGTTTTATGCTGCAGTTGTTAAATTGCTAATAAAGTCGTAAATAGTTTCTTCAAATGATTCTACGATTATGGTGGGAAATATTGCTGAAATTATTAGGTGACTTAGTGTTTTAAATCGGTAGATTTATTTGGATGCAATAATAATTTCAAAATCAATTAATGGATTTAATAGAATTTTTTTAAAGAAGGCAATTAAAATGTGCTAAGGATGATTCGCGGAATTTAATGTGGTTTAAATAATGTGACTGATAAGTGGTTTTAATGAAAAAATCACAGAATTTTACGTTTAGAGTCAATTGTTAAAATGTATTTTCTTCTCAAAATAAACGGTTTTAAACTGTTTTGTTCAATTTAACTTAATGCAATGTAAAAGTAAACTCATATTATAATAAAATATAACGAAATTTCCCAAAGATCATTAGCTGATAGCTCAGACTTCACAACCTCGAAACATAAAAAAATAAAATTTAAAATTATTTGTCTGGAAAGCAATTAAATGAAATAATTGTGAAAATCAATTTTTTAAGGTCAAATAATGTAAATGTTAACTCCTAAATTATTGTAAATTGTTATTGAGACTTAAGTTAAGTGCCTTTTTTCGGATTATGTATGTTTTTCACAAAAGGCTTTAGAGATTTTCAAGATTACCACTTAAATGATTTATTTTCAAACGGTCTTAAATTAAAGCAATATAAGTAATTAATTGTCTAGTGAAACATCTGTAAGAATTTCACAAAAATCAGGTGTTTTGAGAGTTTAAACTTTATGCATTGGACTTAATGACATTTTTGCAAATTTTTAATATGTATTGCCTTTTTATTTTACCATTTAAAAATCGTCCCTGAGGCTTCTTATCAAATTAATCGCCTGAAAATATTCAAATTTTGCTATTTTTTTATGATGCTGCTTCAAATTGTTAGTCCTTACGGTTATTGTTCTGCTTTTAAATTTTTACCCCCAAAATATAAATTTTTAAACAAGTGAGGTTAAGGAAGAATTTGATCATCTTAATTTAATTATAGAATTTTAATCCTTTGAGCATTGAGGTCATGAAATTAAATATAAAACTTGACTTAAACTCATTTTTCTATCTAAATAAAATTATTCCATATTGCAGAATTTTCAATTACAACTTAATCATGTGGTTTTTCCTTAACTTTAATGTTTAAATAAATTTAAACAAACATGGAAGAAAACAAAACTGTTTTGCTACAAGCTTATTTTAAAAAATAAACCAAACTGTAAATAAACCATAACAAACATACTACGGAGAGAGAAAGTACGTTTAAAGTTTAAACAAAAGCACACATCCCACTTCATGATTTAAACCAAAAAAAAAAGGAGAGAAATATAAAAATGCAACGAAATAATAAAATGGTTGTAACTAGTCTGGATCATCTTTTATAATCCCTCCCTCACCATTACTATGTTACCAACATAATGATGGTATGTCTGTCTATAGTTGCAATTCTGAATTCTCCTTTTTGCGGCATTATACGATTTACGTTACCCGAAGTACAATCGCTTTTACTGCCGCATTTATACAGAAAGCAAATAAAACAAGCATTAAAATGCAAACGCAAATACGTAGCAAACTTTCCGTACAATTATATAGCATCTGGAAATAGTTTTCGAAACAGAAAATTCCGAAATACGCCATCAATTTGAAATTTTCAACGGGCATCACTTCATAACATGCATTTCCTGCGAGCATCTCAGCGAAGCGGAATGTCTTAAAGTATTTACGCACAAATTTTATCCTTTTCCCCACACCCGCACCCGCTCGCCCACCCATCCAGCCATGCTATTCTCCCCCCCCCCCCTTTTGGTTCTGACTTAAAATTGTATAATATGGTGATGTATTTACTTTGGTGCGGATATTTTCAATGCTGAATCCTTTAAAGATTAAAGATGCATGCAAGGAAAAGTTTTGCACACCCATCTCAGGATTCATGTTTAAATTTATGCGGACATTGCAAAAGTTTGTGCGGTTTTAAGATACAGGATGTTTAAGTATTTGAGTGTTGGCAACTAATTGTTGTTTTTATGTATTTTTTATTTAATTATTTTTTGCTTAAGGACTTTAATGATGCGAAATTTAAAGGAATAAACATTTTTTATGTCCAAAAATTAATTTTAAAAATTTTACCGACCGTGTTAGTAATCAATCACGCTTAAAATTTTAAATTAGATCGCCACAAACATATGCCAACATTCCCGAAGTAAAATAAACATATTTTAAGAAATGCTAAAAAATCGCGGTTCGTGAAAAAACTTGACTTATTTAAAAACTACGCGAGAATCAATTCGTCAGCTTTCGATTAATTAAAAACACCTCACGAAACGTGTTTCCTTTTATGAAATTGAAAGCTGTTTTAGAAGGAACGCGGAGGAATTGGTACAAAACCGAAAAAATTAATTAGTTTAAATTATTAATTTTGAAAAATTAAATTTTATTCAGCTTAATAATTTCGATTTTGAAAATAAGAAATTGTGTCCAAGCAAAGCACGGATTTCCCTGCAAGCTATAAAATAATTGCGCTTTAAAAAGGAGACAAATATCTTTAGTAATTTAGGATTAAAAGCAAAGGAGTGAAATTGTTGAAATTTATTTAACAAAAAATGTAAATCCTCTTTTTACTCAAGACAAAATTCAATAAATTGCAATGATTAATGAACTCAATTCCAATGATAAATTATGTATTTCGATTAAACAATTCTTTACATAAGAAAAACATAAAATCAATCTTATAAGCTGCACTGTAGTCGTCTATGCATATTAAAGAAAAAAAACTGTTGCTCTTATAGTACAAAATGAAGGAAGGGAAATCCAATGAATAGATTTATGTATATAATCTATAAGAAAATTTCGCTGCTTCCTAATTAGGACGAACAAAAGTTTACTTTCCATTAACTTATCCAGAAGTTGTCACAACTTGAAACGAATGTCAGTTGACTGCTAATGGAATGGCACAAATCCACAAGAAGAAGAGTGGCAACCAAAAAAAAAACACAACCCCGAAGTGAAACAAAAAAGAAATCCTTAAGAAGTGGGATGAGCACAGCTCCGGAAAAATGCGACATAAATGTATACAAACATTAAGTCATGAATAAAATCGTGGATTATTCTTAAGTGCAGTACATTATTGACGAAATGGTATGAACAAAACAAATCAATTGACGCGAATTTAATTGCAACAATAAGTTAAGTTCTTTTAAATCATTTAACGCCTTATTAATTTCTTCTTTTTCGTACAGAAATATTATCCTGATCAATAATGTCGTGAAATTGTGAACGAAGCATATTAAATAGCAACTGGATGAATTCGTCCTTAATGGTGTCAATTTTATGTAACTCTGCAGCAGTTAAACAATCTTCATTACAGAATAATTTTATACGAGGAATCGACGACACACACACATTTTACCAAGAGCCATTAAATTTTATAGACTTCCAAATGACGTCGAAATGCATTTCCAAACACGCTGATAGTTTGCAGTAACGCACATACATAGTGAAGAAAAGTGATTAGATCAAGTCGCATGGATTCATTTCATGACTATACTAATATAACACAAATTCTCGCACAAGCTGACTGTGTGTTTTCGGTGTGTGTGTGTGCACGTACAACATCAGAAATCTGAAAACGTTTTCAAAATGCTAACACTTTAGGAATATTGCAAGTGATGTAATCTGATCAAGACGCGCGCCATCAGGAAAAGTCCCTTCGTGCTAAAGATACACACTTCTGTTCGTAACAGCATCAGGCATCAGCATATACATTGCCATGTATTTGCACTGCACAGCTTGTGTGTGCACGGGATGAAAAAAGGACCACACTTTTAAAGCACAAATTTATAAGCCACCCCACAAACTGCTAGCTGCCATTGCTTAAGAAACCATTTGCGTTTGTGGTTCAAATGTTTTTTAATATGCAAGTCCGTTTGATCCAAAAAAAAAAGAAAAAAAAGAAGAAACCAACTTGGTTATATTGATCTAGTCGGAAAAATGTTGTGGACTATGAATGCTGATGGGCTACTTATTAGAAAGCACATGGGCCGGAAATCAAACTGCGCCCAGTGTCAATAATCTGGAGTCAATCATTATTTTTTTTGTAAAAAAAACGAGTGATTTGATGGGATGCTTAACTAGATAAATATACGAGGAAAAAAAATCATTTCCTAGCTGTTCAAATCTACATCGACTATTGAGTCAATAAATATGATGATTTGCCTGCATAAAATAATGGACCTCGCATAAAATAAGCGGAATCGCACAAACGTGAATCGCTTTTAAAAGTTCTCGTTCATATGGGGGCCGTTTGCGAAAAGCTCAATTTGCGCCACCCTTTCCTAAATTAAGTTTTTCATTCAACCAAATATTGATTCATATTCACTGCCAAATTGGAATAATGACGATAGAATATTTAATTTAGTTGTGGTTTTGACAGTTAATTATGTTTATGGAATTTGTGTAATTATTTTTGAAATAATATCCAGCCATGTTATAAATATTTGTGGAATATTTAAAACTAAATCAACTACGTTGCATTGCAATGTTGTCAAATTATTTTATAATATAATTTTTCTGTAATTAACTAAGCATCAATTTTAAATAATTTAATGTCAGTATTTTAATTGGTAACAGTAATGGGAATGTTTACGACATATGTGGAATGTTTGTGGGGGGTTGATGTTTATTAATTAAACAAATATCATGTAATTAATTTTTTTGATTAGTAAGAACAGTTAAATTAAATATTAAATTTTAGAAAATAACTAATTAATAGACACACTAGAATTTGGAAAGAACTTTAAGTCATAAATAACTACTTAATTGACTTCAAACTTAAAAGAATCCATTGGGATATCTTTTTTTTAATTATCCTTTAAGTACAGTCGAACTTTTATAACACAAATCACCAAAAAATAAAAAATAAAAGCTCGCGCTCATAGACTTCGACTCATGAAATTATAATGTTCATGTTAATCACTTAACTTTTTGTTTATAAAAAATCGAGTTATCGAAGTTCGACTGCATCCTTCAAATTTGGTGACCTTAATTAATTTAATAACTATTTAAAATTTAATAACTTTAAAAAAAAATTTTGGTTTTATTTTAGCATTTATTATATTTTAGGAGATAAGGACTCCCATGTCCTTTGCATAAATTAAAGAAACTATAATCTCAATTTTGCCCTTTGAAATGCCGGCTTTAAATTTCAACGTCATTTTTCTTGTTGCATTTAAACAATCCACTTAATTCACAAAGGACAAAAAAGTCCTATTGCACTAGAAAAATCATTTCGTGCATCTTTTCAAAGTTGCCTGCTAATAATTACATGCTCAGCCTTTTATTTAATTACTATTATTTAATTCTCCCTTGCACAATCATTTCCCGCTAGTTGAATAGCTTGCACTCATGGAGGCTTGCTCTTGACATTTCAAGTGCGTTACACGTGCATTTTTCAACATGCCTTCTTGAATCAAGTGCATTTGAATTTGTTGTTTTGAACATTTTTAACCGTTCGTAGATTAGTTGTGTTGAGAAAAAAAATCTTGAATGAATTATGGAAAGAAGTTAGAGAGTAGGAAATCCAATTTTTTAATAGCACAAATTCAAGAATATAAAGAAAAAAATTATTAAATCTTTACTGTAAAAAAATGATAAAATGAAGAAAAACTATTCAAAGCCCACAATAAAAAATGTAATTAAATATTGAATAATCATTATAATAAGTTCTAAAAAATTAATAAATCAGTGAAGTTTTTTAATAACTAATTATCCTTAAATAGCCGCGTTCTTTTAAGATCTCATTGAGTTTATTTTGATATTTTACATGCAATACAACAAGAAAACAAATTATAATTTTTACGACTGTTAAGTCATTCGGTAAATTCATTACTCTATTGGCCGCAATTGGCGCTGAAAACAATTAATTATTTACTCGAGAAATTAACCCAACGAGTGGGGTCTACAGCCTATAAGGTTTGTTGAATTAAAAAGGGATCTTCACTTTTGGATTTAAAACTAGTTTTAATTGCATTTAACTTGCCATGTTAACTAGTTACGATTTTACCTAATGGAAGGTTTATGTTCATATTGCCAATGAGTGAAACAACGGTCTGAATTTATTTCTTAAAAGAACGCCACCTCGTGTCAACTAGTGAAAGTATTTATGTTTAAAATTTAAAGCAAATATATATTCAAATAAACTAAATGAGATCTCAATAGAACGGAAAAATTCACGAAAACTAAAATAATTTATTTTCTTATAGTCTTCTTTAGAGTTTTGAGGAATATTTAATTATTTTATCGAAATTACTTGTAACTATACATTTTTGGTTAAACTACTACCCTCAAGGAGTATCTTAAGCGCCCTCATATTTTTGAATTTATTAATATATTTTCAAGGACAAATAAAAATATTGATTCACGAAATGAAAAAAACAGTTTAATGACAAATAAACAGCATGCGACAACATCAACCCTTTGCCAAAGCACATCAGTTTAGCTAGCACATATTTTTATTACATTTTTAATCAAAATGCATCGCGATGAAATTTGTCAATGCAGCAACATCGCACCTGACAAACAATACCAGACGTCAAATTGCAAACATAGATCAATAAACAATGACTGCAGCAAAACCCGCCATATTATGTAGGAAGTGTGGGGGTTTTGGAATATTGTAACATCCGCGAAAATTGAAAATGGGATCATACAAAGCCCAAACATAAAACACGAGCACACCGACCTATGAGACAGCATTGTAATAATTTCGATGTACATAACATGCGTGCTACGACAGACCATCACGGATGAAGGTATTTGGTTGGGGGGGTGGTTGGGAATAAAATGAAATTCCACCTTATTGCCCCAATATATTTGAAAATTGCACCTACACTGAATGCAATTGTGTGTAATGCGTGTAGGTGCATGCAGTGCACATTACACAAAATTTGATGGGTGGCTGGCCGGCCGACGCACGGCGCGGCGTTGGTATTGGGGGGGGGGGGTGCCCCCAAACATATGTGCGGCACAGCCACGAGACACCGCATTTGAAAACAGCAATAAAGTGTTTCCAAATTGCTATAAAACAATGCATGCCTACGCATGTGCATCGGGGTGTACGGGAGTGGAATATCGCTGCATCCAAATGCATTCAAAACTGCAGTACTATGTGCGTGCATTATGGAACAATATGTGGTGGTGGTGCATGAACCTCCCCGATGGACCATCAATAAACATGTCGATTGTTCGGCCTCTTAAACTATAATTTTCACCGATGATGTTTCTGCCTTGTTATATGTGTGTGTGTGTGTGCGTGTGTGTGCGTGTGTGGCCGCCCAAATATCCTGTAATTTAATTTTGAAATTGCATCACATTTGTGGCAAAATGTAGATGCACACGCTCGAATGTGTGCCCACATAATATAGGAGAGATCCCACTCGAAAATGATGAGGACCGGACCGCTTCTCACTCGAACTTCAGCTTAACCCATTTTCTACATGCACAAACACTTGATACACGCTCATGTGTGGCCAGCCACGTTTGCTGTACGATACATAAAAGTGATTATATTATATAGACTGCCATATAATTCACATATGGAAATTTTAATGGATTCGCCGGGAGGGGACACTAATTGCAATTTAATTTGTAGTTGCAGTAAAATGTCGCCAAAAGTTTGTACAATGCGCCTTCAATGGTGACCACACACGATTCCATCATATAGGTACACCTATTGTATAAAATAGTATATCCAAAAATTATGTAGAATAACGGTTACAGAGGACAGGACAAATGGAATACGGAGTAAAAAAATTTACGCGGTATGGGCATTCAATTAATACTTTTTGTGATGTTATTCTTCTTGGTAAAATTTTTTTAAGTCGGTCGAATGAGGAGTGAGTTCATTCGTTCATTCGTTCATTCGTTCATTCGTTCATTCGTTCATTTCTTATATTGTCTGAAATTCTACACGATTCCACAACTTATTCCACTCCCAGCAATACTGTGTCACACATTTTTGCAAAAACGGATATTGTTAAAAAAATGGGCTTGAAAACAATTACCACCGCGTGTGGTGTGTCGGTTTAGGCCCACGTTCAACGCATATATAAATAAAGCTTCCGTTGCGTTTAAACTTTTTAATGCTAACCCACACACAAACACACTGAAAGTGAGTGTGTGCAATATAAGCGGAATATACACAGAAAAAGTACAAAAATGTAGGCAAACTCCGTATGGTTAAATGGCACAAGAACAGAATATTGCGGGTGCTTGAATTGGTGCTTATTGCGGTGCAGTTAATACAACTACGTGGTTCAAAAAGCACATGCAGTGGCCATCATTGAAGTTTTCTGTATGCTGACTGAAACAATATAAGCTCCACATCCAGATACTATGTGCACTGATGGCTGTAATAATGGCCATGTGTGTGTGTGTGTGTGTGTGTGTGTGTGTGTTTGCACATTTAATATTACTCTCAAGAGGTCTATTAAAGCGGATTTTTAAATTAAACTTTATCGCTATTGAGTCAAGTAGTGTATGGACGGCCATTTTGCAGGACCAACGAGAGGCGGTTTGTTAAGCACGTTCGTGTTTATACGGTACTCTCAATGATCATTGAGTGTTTATAATCATATGCAGCAATGTACGGTGAAAAAAAAAACTGATTAGGATAATTACACTATATGGAGATGCAAGGTGCTTGTCGGCGCATATAAGCGCATTCAATTGGTGTATACTTGAATGAGTGCATGCATTATGCGAGCATTCAATTTGACTGCAGTGCAGATCAAAAGCTCTGTGCATATATTATGTGCGGAAATTGAAGGATGGATGTATACAGTTCGTGTTTGCTGCTCCATAGATGTTTGGTTGTGAATAGGCACCCCGACTAAATTGTGAACACACATAGAAAACCAAAATTCCGACGGCAACGAATAATAGATTTGTGCAAGTGTAAAGAGCCTTAGTTGCAAACGTTAAGGGATTGGCTATGCGGAGTCTTTAAAGTCGAAGTTTGGCGTGGAAAAAAGGAATGTGGCAGGGAAATTCAATTAAAACTAGACAATGTTTAGAATTGATGTTGCTTCAACAATCAAATTGATTTAATCTTATAGAAAACTTTATTTATTTCAAACATTTAAAATTGAATTCCCTGCAACAATTATTCAAGTTTGCACCGATTTCTAACTTGAGCTTTAGATAAATTTTAGATAATTGGATCGCAAATTTTTCTCCTAATACCAAAACTTAAATTAAATCAAACTTTCTTTACAAAATATCATTAAATTTAAATAGGTCAGAATTTTTTAATATATTTTAAAAAGACAAATTTTCATTTTGCTTTTAATTACTCAAAAAAATTGAAAGTCAAGTTGTTACTTAAGGATGCGTTGAAAGAACATAATTTCAATTTTCAACAAACTTTGATATATTTTAAGTTGACATAAAATATTTAAAACCCGCAGTGCCATTTTTAGAATTTAATTTAGACCACACTCACATTTTAAGATATTTTTTAAAGGTCACTCAAATTATAGTTTAAGTCTTTCTAAATCATTTCGTTTCTTTTATAACATAAAAACTAGAAATAAATAAAGTCCAAAATAAGTTTAAAAATGCTATATATAACAATCTTGAGAGATTTTTCAAGAGTTTAAGAGATCTAGAACATTTCAAGGTCGTTTCAAGTAATCTTTCAAGGTCAAATTTATGTTTTTCTTCTACTCAAACCGAATTTTTTACGAATTTAAACCGGTCGAATTAATTAATTGAAGGTCTTAAATGATTTTATGCTAAAAATTTCAAGGTCATATTAATGATTTTTCAATGCCAAATAAATTTCCTTAAAGTGTTATTATTCCTTTTGCTCTGAATTTGACACAATTCAATACACTTCATATTTAGTGCAAACTCCAATGTTGCAAAAATGAGCTGTCGTGTGTTGCTTTATTAATACGATAATATTCAACGAGCGAAAAGAAAAGCTCCTTAATAAAATTGACCTCAAATGCTCAGCGGTTCCTTTAATCAATAATGATAGAATTCACTGAAAAAGGATACTTTATGTTGATGTTTTTGCTGTGTATTCTGCTGATGCTTCCATTATATTCCCGCATGACTTGCTAAATAGCATATTGTATACAAAAGTATTGACTGTGGTTCATGCGGGTCCATGCTTTGCCCTTTGATACATTTAATCAAATACCGATACACTACAATAACTTGTGTACAATAATTTTGCCTATCTCTCTGCCTACCGCAAGCACACTTTTGTTTGTTCGACAATTTTGTGGAAAAGTTTTCTCGTTACAACGCCCATTTCACCCCCCCCCCCACCTCCCGTCCAAAGATTGTGCATAAAAGTACGAGAATATTGTCCATTTGCGTTTATCAAGTAAATGGTAAATGAAGTGTCAACATAAAGTTTCCTGACGAATTTTTATTTGACTTTTAATGTCCAAACACAAACAGCTGTAATAACTCGTCAAAAGTTACCGAAACACTTTTTTCCCTGTATTTTATACAATCACAGGACACAGCTTTGAAGTTTTATGTGCATACAAGAGGACGAAGTTGCAGGGACGTGGCGGCCAAAAAGAAACCAGTCACTGTTATTTTGGTATCGCTCTTCCTTGTGCATTTCAATTTCCTTATGAATGGGCACTAATTTGGTGTTTTGTCGGTAATTACATCTTTCCTAAAAATCATTAACAACAGCGAGAGTGGTTGCGTATAAAAGTTCATTTATTTTGTGAGATATTCAGTGCAGACCGTCTTATTGACTGCTGCTCTTTGGAATATCTATTGTTTGGTTGTGCGAAACTTGGTATTTGCTGGAGGGAGGGGGGATGTGGGTGGTGGTGGTTAGGGTGCCTCGGTTTTCTTATGGTTTTGCCAACAAAACTTTCTGCAGTTGTATATCTATGATGGTTCTTGAAGAGACTTCCTGTTGAGTGAACTTTAATGTAAATGTTAAGTCGGGTAACTATTTATGACTAGTTGTGTTGGTACAGCAAATTTTAAGTTTTCATTTATATTTTTTCAAAGTTCAAAACATTCATTTAATTTCGTTTTTCCGGCGAAATGGAAAATTAATTTTTACAAAGAAATATAAGGAAATGATAAAAACAGGAGTAAAGATATTAGAGTAATTAAATGTTTTATTGTTTTAAAAAGTTACGGGAGCTTATGGTTTCTTTGAAGTTTTTGACATTTTAATTTTATTTTTTGCATTTTCATTAGAATTTTTATGAAAACAAAAAACTTATTGTGCACTTCATGCGTTTCAGAGTACGTTTATTTAATTTTGAGGAAGTCTCGAACACTTCCATGATGTCAATTGTAACCTCAAGCAACGAACAAGTAGCTGTTTGTTCATTGTTTTTCTGCTTTGCTGGGTACATACTCGATATCCAAGTTTTAACTAAATAATTGTTTATAATAAGCGAACTTTATTAGAAAATATTTGTAAACGTCAAAATTAAATTGTTTTTTTTAAATTCTACCCAAATTTTCAATACCTTTCATTTTTAATTTATGTATTTTAAAACGAAATAAAAAATTTCAGTAAATTAATACCGAAACTAGTTTAGTTAATTTGGTTATTGCAATCGAGTATGTACATTTAATAAATCATCTCAATATTTATTAGTGATAAAACAATTGTAGCTAAATTTTAACCGTTCATGAAACTACTAAAGTAAAAAAAACTAATACCTAAGTACAGTTCCTGAATTGAAGATATTAAAACTTAACAAGTGTTTAACAAATATTTCAATTATTTTGTTGCAGAACTTTTGATCTCTTTGTCTCTACTTTTAGAGCATAATGTAACCCAAAATAACTATATTCTAATTAAAACTGACCATATCATGCTCGTAAAGTTACACATCTAAATGCCAGCTATGTAAAAAATTAACAAGAAGTATATTGTGAATTTCAGAACATTCCAAACATCCTCTTACATTATTTGAATATAAGCACATGGAGACAGTCCGACTGAAATCCAAACGGACATGGGATCCTGATTCCTTTAGAAGCAGCTTGGATGTGGTTTTATGCACATTGTGCCGGAAAGAATCGCCACTCGTAAGCATTTTGCGGTCGAAATGACAAGCACAGTTATCTCCGCAGAATATTTACATACAGAAAACACTCGCCCATGCCCCATACTAAAATATTCATTACACAATATATACATTATGTGTATGTGTTAGTGACGTAATCCTTTTTGTCTACGCTCCCATCTGGATAAATTTAGTCGACACAAAAAAAAATTAGTCTAAAAAAAATATTCATTCCAAACGAAATAGTATTTAAAATTTCATTTCTGTTTATATTTTTTGCATTCTTCCCATCTTTGCTTCGCATTTAACCAGCCAGCGGCTAGGCTTGTTGTCAAGTATTTTCAGAGAATTAACCAGAAAAAAAATGAAGCCAAAAATGCATGGCTGTCGAAAAAATACAAACGAAAAAAGGCGCAGCAATTCCGCTAAACTAAATTCGCATGCATCAAAATATGTAGCACGTTTTAAGGATAACGACATAGCAGATTGTGTGGTCGATATTTCAAAGCCGATTTATCTCTACTCACTGCCATATTATGCTGCAGTGTATTGTGTAGCAAATATGATCACAAAATCCACTACACGCGAATTGGACAAAGCGCATCAAAACGTTTTGCTGCAGCACAATTGCAGTGCTCTGTTCTATGCCAATATTCACATAATTTGAGAATACACATTTCCATGCAATCGGCTATATATGTACCCAAAGAAGAATTATGAAATTTGAATTTTGAACAATTGCAGTTTACAAGGGATTAATTCGGCCACATTCAAATTGCCCGCGGTGTAAGTACAGGGTGATGCTGTGAAGGTGTTCAATTTCTAGTTGCTTAACAAAAAATAATAAATTAAACAGGTTCCCGTTATATCTCGAAAACTAATTAGTTTTGAAGAAATTGTCCAGTCCAAAATTAATTCAAGGTCACATTTAAATACAAAGTTTATACCTAATCTCCACATTTTGATAATAAACTTGGAAATGACAATAAAAAGAGGGAGAGAAAATTAATTTGAAAATTATGCAAATCATCCCCTCGCTTGGGGGTTAAATTTATTATTTTTATGAAAATCACCAAGAGTGCAGGACATTTACTCCCCTTAAATTTGACAAGGATAAAGGTGTATAAAATTAAAGAAGATAAAAATAATAATTTTTTATTTAATATTTTCAATTATTGTCCATTCCTACTTGGATGCCATGAAAAAAGGAGTTGAAGTCAATTTTAAAAAGAGTCTGAAAATTGCTTTAAAACATAAACGAAGGCGAAATTAATTAAATGTCCTGAATATTCAAAAAAAAGTGTCGAAACCGAAGTAAAATTTTTACCGTTCTTTCGCTTTATACACGAAATAGCGTTGGTTCTCCCTCTCTTACGCACTTCTAATCGTTAAATTTAACGCGTTAAATGAAATAACTTCAAATTGTTAAATTTAACGCGTTAAATGAAAGAACTCCAATAAGAAGTTTTGTTTCCAAAAAATTTCTACTGGAAGACAATTTCATATTAATGATTATTTAAATAAATTGGTCCACATTCCCTAAAGTTTAAAGAGAAATCGGACGCCACAACAAGTGCACCCTGTACCTTAAATCCAATATAACCCAACCAACCCTTCATTGTCTATAGCCGCATTCAGCCACTGCAATTATTACTAAAATAGAAATGACTTTGAAAATTAACCGAATGCAATTAATTCGAATGCATTTCTGTCGGTTGTGTAGGCACAAGCATTTGGCATTCCTTTTTAACTCTATTTAGTTCGTTCATGCATGCGGTTAATTTGTTGTTGTGTGGTTGCACAGTGCATCATTATTTTTTTGACTGCACAATATCTCCCCTGAGTGCAATTTTTTTTTTGGTTTTCCCATTTCCCATTTATTTTTTGTGTGTGTTTCCTTTTTGGTTGGGGGGGAGGAGAACAATGTGCCGTTATGGGCGATGAAACTTAAAATTATTACTGTTATTACTACGACACAAAAGGTACACATCGGGGTTTGATATTTTTCAATGTTCACACGTTTGGCCGATGCCATTAAATAAATGAGCCGTGGATGGTGCTCGCGCGTGCATCTGGGGCACACTGCACATAATAATATGTTGAGTTGAGTACGGTGCAATAAGTTGTGACCGCAAATAGGCAGTGTTCTTTTTATATAGTTTAATGAAAAATATTATATTTATATTAAAACCGTAAAATATTGCAATGCAAAGTATGTATTATAATTAATTAATTGACACTTCATTAAATTGCAGCGTCAATTCAATTTGGCAAGAATTTAATTTCGAGCGAGGAGTTATTGGGTGCCAGGCCTCGTGCTGGCATATAATGTGTGTGCCAGTGCACCTCATTTCAATTTGAATGACCGGTGTGTAAATGCTTTCGGGGGGTTGGCAAATGCATTTAATTTAATATAAAGCGTTTTGTGTATTTATTCACTGCATGTGTGGTATAATGTTGGTGGGTGAGAGCTTTTTCCCTTTAATGCATTTTGAGGGACGGATGAATGCGATCCGAATGTGGCCAGGCCATAACGATAGACAAGTGAAATGTGGAATATGGTCAAAACGCACGTTAGATCGATTTGTGCCTTGTGCAATTATATTCAACTAACTAAATAATACTCGTATTATATTGGTGCAACGGAAATGCATCTGTTTGAATTCTAGAGCTGTTTGTGCTTAATATTTGCTGTACAATTTTGCACTTTTCAATTGCTTCAATTGAATATACAAACGACAATTGGTCAATAAATGGTTGATTAATTGTTGAGTATAAATTGTATTTATTTTTACTCATTCATTTTATTAAATTTTGTTATGGATTGGATTTTAGTCGGCATTTCAACAACTGACAATTTTATTATTTTAAAACTGATGTATTTGCCGATTTATGCGGCATTTGTTTAAATGTTCGTTTCATGTTGCACAAACCACTTGATGTTAATCGTATTTCAATTGTTTAAATATTAAACAGCATTCAATTGAAATTAAATTTTGATGCAATTTTTAATACGGCAGTGCTGAGTGCACTCATTAACCCTTGATCCTTTTATATTTTACAGTCCCTCTTTCAATATTTAAAAAATCTTTAAATTATTACCCTTTAATTAAAATTTAAAAAATTTTTAAGAAAGAAGAAGAATTATCATTTTTGCGGTCAAGAAGGATGATTTTAAAATTAAATTTAAGCTTTTGTGGGGTGGTATTAAAATCAGCTTTCTTTAAAACATCATCATCATGATACGTGGCGTTACAACCTGGTTCGGGGTGATCTGACACTAAAGTTGGCTTCAGACTGGGCGGTTGTACGCCAAGGTAAAAAAGTTTGGCATTTTAGTTTTGTATCTTTGCCTGAACAGTCCACGCACCTTAGACGAGGTCTTCCTTGTGTCCTGGATTCTAGAAGCCTACCCGCAAAGACATTCTGCTTGACTAAGTGCCTAGTCTATCGGAGTCTTAAGGCCCATGGTTTTCACAAGATCGACGCTGTTGTATCGCTAGAAAGCTCGTTAGTCGTTATTACAAAATCTTAAATACCGTCTTTTCTCACATTTGTCTCACAGTTACTATTTAGTGTCTACTTTTCGGAGGAACGTGTAAAAACTGTCACTAAAATATTGTCCTGTAGAGAATAGTAACTAGCTTTGAGTTTGTACATAAAACTTTAAAATGGTAAAGCATTAAGGTCGGTCCGAAGTTAAAGGATTGCTTTAAAATTAAATGCATGACGATTTATTTTGAATTTAATTTAAATTTTGCAACTCAAATGAAATAACAAACTAAAATGACTTTTCCTTGTAATAGGTGGCTGGTTGATGATATCCTAGATTTATTCTCTTGGATCCCGCAGCTTTTCTATCTCCTTAAATTCAACGAAAATATTAAATGTTCTTTTAAATCTTCTATTATATATTCCTACTAATACTAATAATAATATTACTTACTAATCTTTATTGTTTTAAATAAGTTCTCTAGGGTTTATGCAGGCACTCAAAATATGTTAACAAATTCTGCACAATTTAATCGGAATAAATTAATGAAGCAACATTTATGTTCATCAATATTGCATTGTTAAAATTAATAGATGTAAGCTTTTCTCAGCAAAACACTGATCCTTTATCCCTTTCATAGGAAACACCATCATTAAAACCCCAAAGCTCAATCTTAAACAAGGTAGAACAGTATTCCCCCGTCGTATTACAAATTATAACTATAACTATATTCCGGTAAATATAAAGGTATGATACTTTGTTTATAAATCCATACAGGTGCATCCAAAAATCCGTATCTACCTATTTATATTACCTTTCTCACATCCTTCTCGGATATCGCTGTCAATTGTGTCAAAAAAATGAAAACTCAATTTTTCACTGACGCAAGCAATATTATAAAAATTCCCAAAAAAAAAAAACGAACGAAATCTAAGCGCGTGTCTACCCTTCACCCCAATCCCACAACCTGGGTGAAAATGAACAACCGGAAATCGACAAAAAGGTCGACGCGTTCCGTATATTACGTGAAAAACTAACAGGTCAAAATCGTGACTCACAGCGAGCTGAGAATTGAAGAATGCGGATTGATGTAAAATAAATGTTGGTAATTTACAGCATGCTGATAAATTCGAGGTGAAATGAGTTTGCTCATTTTACTTTCTTTCATTTTTTTTTGTGCATACGGAAAAGGGGTTAAATATGGTGAATTAATTTTCCAAAAATGTTTACGTTGAATAATTGCAATTAAAATTATTTTATGGGAATTCGCATTTCGGAAATTAACATTTTATTATTTTAAAATATTACTAAAAAAGTGGGGTTGCTTTTTGTGCTCCATTATAATAAATCGTTGAAATTTTCTAGTGTCTGTTGTAACAGTAATGTGAAGCACATTTAGACAATTCAATTACTTTTAAGTAAAAAAAACTACATCGCAGGGAGTGCGTGGTATGAATTGATACGACTGTTGCTTAACTACATTTTAATAAAGATTTTCTGAGAAATGAAAAATGTGACCTTGAAATTTCTGAGTTTTGACCTTGATTTTTGTCCAAAATTGGTGCTTTTAATGAGATTAGCAATGATCATAGTACCTACAAACAGTTTTTGAATTACATATTTTCATTATAAAAATAGGACCTTGAGTTTTCAAAATTTGACCTTGAAATGTTCTACAAGTTTTCTTATTTTATTTAATCCTACAATAATGTAAAAAAAAAAATCCAAAAATATTTAATGTTTCTGAAATATAAAAAAATTGCACTTGAATTTTCCGATTTTGACCTTGAAATGTTCCACAAATTTTCTTCACTTATTTAATCCTACAATAATCTCAAAGAATTATTTTGATATTGTATAAGGTGTGTGCAATAGAAAAGTAGGGTTTGTCTTTGTCCACCCTAATTTTCGCCAGAAGGAGTATCTAGCGGGATATAAGAGATATACAGTTTTGTTTAGAATACTTTGAGGATTAATTGTAGTGAAAATGAAAAAAATCGTAGAGCCCGTTTCTGAGCCCCCATACGAAAAAAATTATTTTGGCAATAACTTGACCTTGAAGCATCTGACCTTTAAAAAACTGTAATCACATTCTTATTTTTTTCTCTAATATTTTACAAAAAAATTCATACAAATACAGTTAAGTAGTAGTTTCTGAAATGGCTTTTTATGGCCACCATAGTACGGCGTACATTTGCACACTTTTCCTAGATCACTGTGTTAGATTCAGGGTGCGTCAAAACGAGTTTCTGCATCGTCAATTTTTTTTCCGAAAAAAGTCGGAATGCATAAATCTGGGTCGTATATAAATTAAAAATGATAAAGTACAAGAATGAAAGCTCCAAAGATTTTAAGCCGCATGAAAAAATAAAATTAAAGCCTTGTCCAAAGCACCGAGAAACTGTCACTTTAAATCATGAATTCATTAACATTGAGTAAATAAAAATAAACTGAGTTCCATTTGTCGTTATTTATTTTTCCCAGACATACCTACTTGTCTTGATGAACATTAATGCTTTATATTTTCAAATTGAAAAGAAACCTTTTATTTTCGCGTCCTTTTTTGCAAAAAAAAACCAAACGTATAAAAGGCAACAAAAAAAAAGGAACACAACAGTTTATATGATATACAGAAATTACTTTAAAAAAAAACCACCCGCCCCGCTATTCTTCAATCGGCTTCAATGCGATAAGCTTTATACATTGTGAAGCTGTCTGTCTGTCTGTCAATAACAGCTTTTCATAACAAACATAATAAAAATTGCTTGACTTTAAATGCTATGTATATGGTGTGCAACTTACAAGGTACTTTTATAAATCACCTTAACAGCCTCTTGACACATTTCGAACATTACATCATATATCCACAGATACATAATATATTTTAGATCTCTCACTCGCTCTCTGAATGCTGCTATATTTTTATTTCTATCTTTACACACCAACCACACACAACCTTCATATAAGTCATATAGGAAATAAGTACAGACACAAAAAAAAAACATAGTTCTGGGGTTGTGAGGGAGGCAAACAAAAATAAAGGAAATTACACAAGGGATGCGGCGAGGGCGCTTCACCAGATACGAAGGGTTGAATGGGGGAAACTTTGCTCGTTATGGCTCAGATTTCTTTGAGGCCGTTTGCTCTTCTGCTTCTATTTTTTTTTTTTGTATTTTGTGTTATTGTTTTTTGTTCTTTTATTAAATGACATTTAAACCTACTATCTGTGCTCGTTGAGTTGAATTGGAATGGCTGTGTGTGTGGTTAGTTTTCACATTGCTTCATTGAGAGAAGTACAAGCAATTTTGCTAAAGCTTTTCGTTTTGTTGTAAATATTTAGTTTTGTTATTTTACATATAAAGTGAATTTAAACGTAACCAATTCATGAGAAAGTTTTATTTTCTTTGAATGAGCAATGAAATTAGGTTAACAAGTATAAAGCATAAAATGCTACATTATTTATTGCTGGGGGTTTATTTAGATATTGTACGTTTTCATTTCATTCACTTTTATTGCTGTTCATTTTCTTCGTTATGAATGTTTGAAAATGTGTGTGGGAAGATCACTTCAAAAGGAAAAATTCAAATATTTTCTCTTGATAAAGAATGAATGCATTATTGTGGAAACTTTAAGCAATGACGTTTTCACAATAAAATGTACAAAACTTTATGACGAATTTTTTATAAACCTTTTTTTAGTTTCTGAAACATCCTCCATAAATGTTCTTAGATTTGCTGTTAAAAATATATATTTTTTGGGAATGTAGGACATTTTACACATGTCCGTAGGCATATTTTAAACACAAAAATAAACCGTGAAAACGGCGAAAGAAAACGCGGTTCATGAAAAAAATTACTATTTCCAAAAACTATTACCGAAACCGATTGGTGAAACCATTAAAAAAGTGCAAAAAAAAAAAAACGCGGTTCGTGAAAAAATTTGCCAATTCCAGAAATATCTCAGTGTTTGAGAGAAAAAATTAAGCAAAAAAATTCGCGATTTCCGCGTTAATTTTTAATAAATGATTAGCCTTTAACTCAAACCGGAAATACAATTTTTTCACAATAATTGTCAACAAACTAACTATTTTTACTTCGATTGTAATACGGAGTTTTAAAGGTTGCAAATTCTTTTCGACGTTGAAAAACACTATAATCTGGGCTTGTAAGAAGAAAACTAAGATTTACTAAGAAGTTAAATAAAAATTTAAGACGATTTAAATACATTTTAAAGTCTCCGTTAAATTAATCTGTTCAAGAGTCTATCTGTGTAGGATAACTAAAACGAATGTAATACACTAATTTTAAAATTTAGTTTTTTTAGTTTACTGATTAGTGATTAGTCCTAACAGTCTTGCTGCTTAAAATCAATTATTTTAAAAGGACATTTATTGATCTTTAAGCAATATTAAAGTTGAACTAATCTGTTTACAGGATGCAAAACCATTATAACAATGCAATATCAATGTTATTTTATTGCCCATAATGATGGAACAGCGAAAAGACAACATTCCCAAACAAGTTGCATTGATTTCTCCAATCCCACACCAATTTATTCGTATCAAAATAAATAAGCACATGATCCAAAACTACGTAGTTATTTGCATGCCATCAAGTAGAATAAATATTATCTCTCAAAAAAAACCGCATCTACTCGTACAGCATCCCGTTTATCTCTCGACGCGACTGTGGCGCACCCCGTCTGAACGGAAGCGCACTTTGATGACGACAATGCTTGTAAATTTATATGTCGGGACTCCCACGTATTTTTCGGGGGTTTATGCAAAAAAGACATCAATGTTTCAATCGGCTTACATTGTGGAACATTCACTATAACATCAATCTATTGAAGAAATTGCTTCAGCAGCAGTACGTTACCCCAGCAGTCCTAGATCAGCCACACATTATTATACAGACTTGAGCAAACAGATTGCACTATCTCCCCAGACAACATGGCCTAGAATACAGTGTTCCTGTGTGTTTGCAAAATGTCTGTACGAGTTGGAATAATTTAACATACAAAGGAGCATGAAAATTCTTTCCGCAACAAATAAACTGAATCGATAAAGGCGTTTACAAGGAGCAAAAAAAAATTGTGCGAGGAAAACCAAAACCCGATCATTGTGGCCTTAACCCATTTCTTCATTCTTTTCCTATTTGCAATTTGTTTTCACAATATTATATTTACCAGTGTTTCTCTTAACAAGTAGTTAGTTGTATTTTATATTTTCAGTATGAGTAGGTACAAAGTGGAACACTTTCCCTTCAACTTGCATGTAAACGTGTGCAATATTTGCAACAACATTTTAGAATGAATTACGTATTTTGTGTGTGAGTGTGTGTGTGGTTTACGTCTTTACAAAATTGCGCACGAAACCCTCACAATGTGCATACTTATATTTATATTGAAGCAAAATGCACGCGAAAAATTTACATTATTTGCAAGAAAAATGGTGCGGGAAAAAGAAGAAGGAAAAACGAGTAAAAGCCTCAAAACTCTATTATGCTGCAAATTTTCATCAAATATATGGAAGGAATGTTGAGCACAGCAGCTCGGCACTGCACTGTGCATATTTTACTTGCGCGGTGTTCGTCTGCGAGTGCAACCAAATTTCCATTGCATCGCACGTTTTGTGCAAAAAGTGTTTAAAAAGGGAGAGGGTGGAGGAGGAGGTTTGGGGTAGAAAATAACATTGCATAAAATAAGTAAACCACCACACAGCATACACTCCTGCTTATAGATGCGAGAGGCATTCATGTAATATTTGCAGGATGCGGAAAGGCAGGAAGGATACACACAGTTTAAGCATTGTGTGTGAAAGCTCATTCGTAATACTCACCACAAGGCGTCGCGTCGCGTCGCGGCGGTCGATGGTGTGGCGCAAACTAAACTTTATTTTTATCGCTTCATTTACTTGTAATGAAGCGTGTTGAATGAGTTCACTTATGTGCTCATAAAGGAGTTTACACCGCAACAGTTACTTTCTTAATAATATAGAAATGCGCGCACTGCTGCAGTTTGAAGCGCATCTTCATCGCCATTGCTACACACTGCACATAATACAGTTAATATCTTCGGCATTAAATTGTCATCCATTTAGCATGAGGCAGCACGCGCATTTTATCGTGCAAGGGAAGGTAAACACAGTGAAAAGGGACGAGTGGGCGCAACGTTGCGTCGCGCGCTTTTCACATCAAAGTACTTGTAGAAGTGTTATCCGAACGAATGCCACGTAATTGGTGTTTAAGGGCACTGACGACAGGAGTAGGTACTGCTCTATAATATGGGGAATGTTATAGTTTTGTCGAAAGCACATGCAAATCGTTTACGCGCAGCATTGAAAACAACAAGGGTTTAAAATGCGAGGGTAAAAAAAAAGGCAGGAAAAAAAAAACATTCTCATTGTACATTTACTCTGAATGCAATGTTCAATGAAATGGAAACTAACTGACTTTTGTATATTTTCCGGTACTCTATTCAATGCTCCACACATAAGTATATTTATGTAGCTACATTAATGTGAATATACGTACACCAAATGAGGGGGAAGAAGCAACAGCTTGTTTCAAGAGTTGGAACTAAATGCGCGATGGCGTTATTGATAAAAGGGCTCCCCCGGGAAGTGTGTCACTTTGGGTGAATGTGCGGCAATTTTTATTTTATGACTTTTGACTCAATCACAACTATAATGTGACGTGCTTTTTTATTCACGTCCTTAATTAAGGACATGATGAGTATTTATCAAGCATAACATTGTGTCTTTTGATGATTGATAGTTTTGTAATTGCTACTAATTACTCGACGTGTTGGTGCAATGTTGCATGAAACGTCAATTATTTATATATGACCCCAAATGCATATAAATATTTACGCATTCTGACTTTTTTCGGAACAAAAATTAGAGATGCAGAAACTCGTTTTGACACCTCCTGTGTCCAAAAAAGTGGTCTAGAAAAATTGTGGAAATGTATGTCCGTGCGCCGCGCTGTAAAAGAAATACTCCGAAACAACCAGACCGAGTTGTGTGAAATTTTTTTGTTAAACATTAGAAAAATATATAAGATTGCGTTTCTTATTTTTTCAAGGTTAGATGCTTCAAGGTCAAGTTAATGCCAAAATCAGTTTTTTTTTAAAGGGGCTCCGAAACGGGCCATACGATTTTCTTCATTTTCACAACAATTAATCTTCAAGGTATTCTGAATAAAACTGTATTTATCTTATATCCCGCTAGATGCTCCTTCTGTCAAAAAAGGGGGTGGAAAAAGGACAAACCCCACTTTTCTATCTCAGCCACCTTACACAATATCAAAAAAATTCTTTCAGATTATTGTAGGATAAAATAAGATAAGACAATTTTAGGAACATTTTAAGGTCAAAATCGAAAAATTCAAGGTCAAATTTTTTATATTTCAGAAACGTTTAATATTTTTAAAATTTTTTTTTCACATTATTGTAGGCTTAAATGAGACAAAAAATCTTGCTGAACATTTCAAGGTCAAAATTTAAAAACATAAGGTCATATTTTTATAATGTAATTATGTAATTCAAAAACTGTGTGTTTTAGGGTTTTAGGGGTATGACATTCTACATTGCTACTAATTTCAATAAAAGTACCAAATTCAGACAAAAATCAAGGTCAAAATTTAAAAAATTTCAAGGTAACATTTTCCACATCTTAGAAAAACTTTATTAAAATGTAGTTAAGCAACAGTCGTATATAAATTCACATTTCGCTCTCCCTGCGATGCAGTTTTTAGATGATTTTGCACATTAAATTGTAAAGCAATTGACCACTTTTAATATCTAATTAATGGCGCACACATTCATGCTAATATTAAATTGATATTGATCGGTCTCACAATATAAATATAACACTCCCCCAATTAATTAATAATGAATATTGAATAGTATTCGATTTACCCAATACGTTGTTTTGCCCATTATGCATAAATGTACAATGTGGAAAACCTTAAATGCCTCAATTTAGAATTCAATTACCACCGTGGCAATTTTCCACGGACAAATACCCCGGTATTATGTGCAACAAACTCTCACACCCTCATGCGCGAGATATTAATTGCATTAAAATCATTTGTACAAGCAAGTATATGGCAACTAATTTTATTATCTAAACATTAAAGTGGATAAAATTTATTATATTGCTCAAATTAGATAGGGGGTAGGGGATGATGAATTTTATACTCAACCAACACTTTGTTTCATATCCTTGTTGTGTGAACATTTTTAATGTTGTTTAATTTAATTTGTTGCAATTAAAAATTATATCTTAACAATATTGTGAGTGCTCACGCTGTGTTATGGATTTTTCAACCCTCATTATTTCCAAAGGATGTATTTTTCCTTGTTCATTTTTAGAAGTTTAACGAATTTAATATTAACGAATATTTTATATAAACAATGCGCCTGTTTATTTCGTATTAAAAACAGCACACACATTTTGTGACTTTAAACAAACAGGATGCGATTAAATAACAAAAACAAGCGTACATTTTTTTAGGAGCATAAAAGGGTTGACCAACATTTTGACTTTCAGAGTGTCCAGTGTCCGCTGTCCACGGTTCAATTATTTGTGCAGATAAAATTGCTGACACTCGTTTCGATGTTCTGCTTTTTATTAACTTGCATTAAATTTATAATTATTTTCGCCTTTAATTGTTAACTAGTTAAATGTTCAGAGCAGCTTGAACTTTACTCTTGCTTTCAGATCATGGAAACAAACACAATGATGACCTAGCGGAAGCTGTATTTGCAAGTAGAGTTGAAGACATAGGGAGACAAGGAAAGGATAAAGGGTCTCAGATGGAGGGAATGCGTAGGCCAAGATGCATGAGTACTTAAAATACCAATACCCAGACTGAGTTCCAATCTTAAAGGATTAATTGTGCATTATCGTCTTTTTTAAATTATTGTTCAATAAAAAAGTGATTTAAAAAAAAAAAAATTAAAGCTCAAAAATAAAAGTTTGGCAAAAACTGAGAACTATTTCAACATTATTAAAAATGCATTTATTTTTAAAAATACGTCTTATGGCTTTCCTATACTGTAAAACAATTCTAAGAACACAGCTGTTCCTCACTCAAAATTACACAAAAAAATTTATAAACGATGCTGAAAGCTTTACAATGACTTAAAATGTTGAAACGCAATTACGACTCCATTTTTTTGTTTGCCTTTTTTTAGCGTATATTGCAGCAGAATAGTAGTTTAAGTTTATGAGTGCACTCTACAAAAAAAAGGGGAAAAAAATTACCGGATGTCCTGCAATTGAAAGGACGTTTTACATCCATCACTCTAACTATTATCATTGTGTTCAAAAAACATTTATGTTGTGATTGTTTTAAAATGTTTTTAAGTGCAATGTAAAAAGGGTCAATAAACTGGCTTGTATTCAAGACAAATTTATTTTAAATTGAAGAGAAAATGTCCTTAAATATGTAATAAAATTTTTGTAAAAAAAAATTGTGATGAAATAAATAATTAATTCATTAGAATATTAAAAAATACGAAATAATTCAATAATAATTGAGTGTACATCAAAATTTTACAATAATTTACAATAAATTTCAATTGTAAACAATTTGGGGACATCAAATAGAACTAAATCTTTATAATGACCAAGCAAACCTTGAATACACAAACAAACAAAGTACACTCACATGACAAAAAGACGCACAAACAAACCAAAAATAAAAGACCAACAACTTACTTTACTGTCTGTGCATTACACATCGTGTATGCGGATTTCCAGATTTACGCCTCAGGTTCAAATCTAACTGACCTAATTGTGCGCTCTCTGTAACCCCAATTATGCGGCTAAGATAGGTAGATTATCCTCATTAATGGACTTAATACTGTCTTTGTGTAGTATATTCATGCGGGTCTCCTTCACATCGCCATGCATATTCACGTTCTTGAGAGAACACGTACATACACTTTGGCATGCTGTGTGTACTCCGCAATCACAGCCACCCACCAGCCCTCCTATTCTTCCGCCACCATCACCCTCCCATCGCCTAATGTATACAATGCGCCCTTATTATGTCGCAAATTGTACAAAGTATAATATGCTGAAGCATAGTGTGTATGTCTGAGGTGGAAATGTGCTGCATTATATTTGAATAGATGTGTGCAAGGAGCTGCAAAAGGTAGTGTGGGATTATTTATGGTGAGCTGTGTGTGCCTTACAACGGAGTGGATAAAGGGAGGAGTGTAGTTGGTGGAAGGCGAGAGGAGGAGAGGGTTTATCAGTGTCGCCAATAATATGGTTAATTATCCAAAGTAGGTGGGAGCATATTTTGAATTCCTTAAGGGTAACTTAACACTCACGGGGAAAATATGCGTTCCACGTTTTTGGACGTTGAGCAGCGCATTGATAAAACAATTTGGATTATGCAATGTGTAATATACTTTGTGAAAGCTTTTTAAAGTGTAAAATATGCATAGAGCTTTTCCTGTTGCTGTTGTACGTTTTACTTTGAGTTTTGTAGCATGAATTGGCAATGGCATAACGAGCTACTGAGAGTTGCGTTCTTTCTTCTTCGACTTCTTTTTTGTTACACCAAAACTCATTTATCACAACAATACGATTTTACTTTCTCAATATAAACGAAATGTTCATGCTCTTTGATACATTTCTCTTTACTTTTTGTTTTGTTTTCATTTCATTTTTGGAACTTTTCCATACGTACTTAAAATACGCCATGAATTTTGCACACACAAAAATTCTGCAATGTGGTTGTGTACCGTCATAAGTCTATTTTACTTTTATGGAAGACGATATAACCAACACGGCAGTGGTTTTCTTGTATTCAATATTCTCTTTTCCCCGCCGCATTTGGAATTGCTAAATTACTTTTGCAGAAAAACCTTGCAATCAAATTCAATTTCACGAAAGCATATTCAACCGCACATCTATACAGCTCTAGCTACCAGTCCCCATGAGCCTACTTAAAATGCCATTCACCATGCCACCACTGCCCTCGTGCTTTTAGAATTTAGATTAAAGTTGATGGCCTAACTCTACACTGCCGTATACAATCTAGGTGGTGCACATTCACATTTCACAGCTTAAATTTCCTACCTCAATTCTCACCCCTATTTTATCGCTTGTGCCTTCCTTTTTTAAACCTATATACAACTAACTAGGTATTTACAATACAAATGGGAGCAGTGGTCGAGACTGTGAGAGAATTTAAACAATGTTAAAAATTAGTTTGAACCTCGATACTATCACACGGAATGTGTACGCTTTTCGTTACATTGTGGTACATATTATTATGTCGATTAAGGGTCGCACAATGCAAATTTAAATTGACTGCATGTATTCTTCGGTGCTAACTGTGTTGTAATTTCAGGAATGAGTGTAAGGGATGGTAACAAGCGACGACGACTCCGCGCTCATTCGCTTAACTGCGTGTGAATCCACCAATGTTCCAATGAGGAAAATAAATTATTTTCCGAATTCTTAGTCAATTAAATGTTGTTTTTTAATTAACTTTTTAACACCCAGACTAATGGCATTGTGGTTAGTTGTGTGGCGTTCAAGTTTTTTGGTCTGATGCATTACAAGTAAAATAATTGTGAATTGGGTTAAGTAAGCAAAAAGGATATTTTTAGTTAGTTCCACCCTCATTTTTTCTTTTACTTTATGGGAAATAATTCAACCACCTCCTTTCGTGATTTGCAAAAATGATAATTTTATTGGTGTTAAACTATATTTTCTTTCAAAGTTTCTATAATTTTTCAAGGAAGCTATTTTCATATTTAAAAGTTTAAATTGCATTAAAATTCGATTTAATTTTTTTCGGTTTTAAAATATTCCATACCTTTCTTTTAACTATTGGCAAAATAATGCAGTCTTTAATTTTCAGTATTTTCAAAGTAGAATTTTTTGAAGAGTTAAATTCTCGGTTTTTTTACTGGTTTAACATTTTTTGCGGTTCCAGCCTAAATCAAAGTACATTAATTTAAGACTTAGGTTAACAAACCGCATTTAAGTTAAGCAAAACTTTCCATCAATTAATTACATTTTTAGGGCAAAATAGAAAAAAAGAATTAGATCTAGAAATTTTCTAAATTTTTTTTCCGATAAATTTTTTATGCGGTTCAAATTTTTTTTTTTAAATTGAAAATATTATGATGTACAGAAAATATTTTGTATTTTAACACATCAGTGATTGTTTCAATTTGTTGCACGTTGTCTTTATAATTTTCTGGGGTAAAACGTTAAATAAATTTAAGCTCATTTTAATAAATTTAAAAATCGGTTTAAAATTTTTTTCAGCGATTTCTGAAAGCTATTTTCAAATACATTGCATAACATTAAATTCTAAATCATAAAATTAAAGTGTCGATACATTTTGCTCAAAAAGCTCATTGAACTGATTAAAGTCTAGTTGGATTAAAAAAAGAGTTCCAACATATTTTTTTTAACTTAAAAATAACTCCAAAAACGACGTCGAAATAACCAAATATTTTGGTTTTGGAAAATTTAACAGTTACCGGTTTTTACCCTGATTTCTGAACCGATTCAAATTTTTTTTTTCGATGTGTTTCTAAATAAGTGTGCACTTTAAATTTCATGGTCCCAGATTTCTAGGATTGGGCATGGGCGTTGATCATCGTGACTCAGATGAAATTGCTCGTTTCACAACTTTCCAGAATAAAGTTTCATATCACGAGTCACCACATGACGAGAGGTGGGAGTATAATAAGTGTCCCATTATATGTGAGGCAAACTGTCAAAGTGCAGAAACAATAAAAACTCTAGCTGATTGAAAAGGGACATTGTCAGACGTTATAATATGTGCTGGCTAAGTTTCGAGGGCCAAGTGTTTCACGTACACATCTCCCCCATTCCACACACACATGCATCATGCACACAAACGAGTTATAAGGGCATGAGGAATTCAGCACGTAGCAGATTATTTAAGCCAGAAACTGGCTTGCTGAAAACGGACCTCAATAAATTGTTCTGGCTGAAGCTATCAGAATTCGATTACAAAACAGCCTTGAATATGTGCACAATCACATGTTGTTCTTTTGCCGAATTGGTCGTATTATTGTGTGTGCCGTGCCTTTTATTCCGCACGCCTGATCTGGTAATATATCTGCGTTGGTTTAGTCAGAAATTGCCACACACACACAGCCCATAATACAGGGCTGTGATGTAATTGCAAAGATCCATGGAAATGGTGTAAATGCGAATGCATAAAAGCTTCAGCTTGGGCCAATTAATTGCGGTGAATGAATTTTGAAATTGTTTCGGTGGATAAACGTCAGAGGCATAAAACAGTTAGCGTCTAAATGTACGAGAATAAATAAGGGTTGGAGGCTGGCATACAGTCCAACCTTAAGTGCGGATAAATTTGATATACTGCGTGCTGGTTGGGGGAGAGGGGCGGGGGGGTGTAAGTAAGTATATATGTTTGGGCAGAAGGGCTATGCATCAAAATCTGTATGAAATTCCATAAGAGTGATTAATGACAAAGTCAAGAAGTCCATCTGTGTATTCTACCCCTATTTCAAATATGTACATTCACGCGCCAATGCAATGCATGTTGATGTAGAGATTTTATGGATGGCTTAGGAATGTTGTTGTAGGGTTTCTGATTGACCATAATATATTGTTTCGTCCTTAAACACATAAATAGTTGATGGAATTTATGAAATGAATTTTCCATTTTATTACACACCCCCTCTTGTAAAGCACCTTGAAGCATAATCCGTTCAATTTGTTTACATTCCTTTTAACCATTTCCATTTCGATTGACACCTTACAATTCGTTTCGTGTGGTCTCTTCCGCATATTTTGCACTCCACCTATATTTTAACACATCTCAAATCCTTTCTTCATTGTGTCACCCGACCCACTCGCCCCTTTGCGCAATCACCCCACACACTCTTTAACACATCGTAGTTTGTGTATTACCATGGCAATAGCGAACCTATATCGTTTCACCACAGACAGCTTTACTCGCCTAATCTCTCACACGGCAGACAATTCATGTGGCCTGTTCATTTCACAGATAAAACTATGATGGACGGGTTGGGTCTCCATGAACATTAACAACTTGCTGCAAAATCGATCATTGTTATATTATGTTTGGCACTCGCTTGCTTGCTTGCTTCTCGCCTCTTTCACCACTTTCATTTCCACATCCAAATCAATGCGCAACAAAGAAAGAAATGCAAAAAAAAAAATTCGTTATAGGTACACACTCTATAGCTTAAGTCAAAAGCTATCTATAACCCAATGTCCTTCTCGATGGGTTTATGATACAACGCGTCATTTTCAGGTGTAGTGATGTAAAGCGGTTTTGTATGGATAAAGTTTGGGCCGGACTTCTCATATAACAAATTATATATACCGAGAATCCTCTAAATTATGACACATCCTTTTTGCTATAACGTATATGTAGAAGGACGCTTATACTAGCCACTGCAAGGTAAAATAAAAGATTTGTGGGAAACACAAAAAAAAGGTAAATGGTGGAAGCGTTTTTTTATTACGGGCAATAATAATCTGACAAGAATGCGATGAAACACCATAATCAATTCGGGTTGAATGGATTCCTAATAAAAAGGGTATTTTTATTGGAAAAGTTCATAAATTGGATTCCTTAACCGCGCATTTTTTTAAGTTTTCGATACATTTTATGTAATATGTTAACGGCATTTTATGCAAATGGAGAACTTGTTACTTTTTAAGCAGAATTTTATTATGCTTTTGGCACGAGTTTAACG
The DNA here is from genome assembly GCA_963854165.1 of Sylvicola cinctus. Taxonomy (NCBI): domain Eukaryota; kingdom Metazoa; phylum Arthropoda; class Insecta; order Diptera; family Anisopodidae; genus Sylvicola; species Sylvicola cinctus. The sequence goes on along the minus strand of OY974083.1, from coordinate 26,261,876 downwards.
ATTTTGCTGGGAAACTAATTATTAGTCGCGTTCTGTTGTGATCTCATTTAGTTTATTTTGAATTTCTATATGGAATTCAATAACAAAATAAACTTTGCATTTTATAACTGTTTACTCATTAGGTTTCTTTATTGTTCTATTGTCCGCAAGATGGAGCTGAAAATAATTAGGCAATAATATGGATCTCGAAGATAGTTACGATTAGAACGGGAATTTATCTTTATTAATGGTATCATTATTTTTACTTTATGTACGCCTTTCACAGTCATTTTTACATGCAACACTTCACTGTGAGTTAGGAACTATATTCTCCGGCATTTAATTGGTACAAAATTTGTTTCACATTCAAACCAATTATCGTCGAAAATTATAACTCAGCTGTTACGTCTTTGTGACGGCGATTGTTTTTTTCAAAACAATTTGATATTGAAGTGGAAGATGTGAAAATAACGATGCAAATATTATATAACTAATATTAATTGCACTTATTGACTTGCTATTTTTATTATTTATGATTTTAACTCAACAAAACTCTGGTTATGTTGCCAACTAGCCTTTTTAGTTTATTCATTAAAATTAGCGCCACCTCTTGGTGACTATACACAATATTTCTATCAAAAATATAAGCCGAATAACGTTTTATTGGAATAAACCAAATGTGATCTCAATTGAACGCAACTATTATGTGATTTTTCTGTAAAATATGTTGGATGTGATTAAAATGTTAAGCTAACTGTTTTTTTCATATTAAAAAACATATAATCGAAAAAATCCGTGCTTTGAATTGTAAATTATAATCTCATTAACTGTAGCAAATTATTGTTTTTACGGAATAATAAATTAATTTTAATTGCCCCTGAATGTTGTTTAAAAAACCATAATTTGTTGGATAAAGCTCAAAACCCCCATACGTCATTTAGGAGTAATTGGTAATTTGCTACAGATTCATAAACCAAACCACAAAAAAAAAACAATTGAGCGATTAGTCTGTAACAAAATCTACAAATTAAAAACAACTCTAACCGCAATGTTTTATATTCCCGAACGTAGCACATTACACACACAAAGCATTAAACAAGATAATTGGATTGTAAAAAAACGGGAGAAAAAAAAGGACAATCATAAATAAATTAACAAATTGCCTCCTTTTTCCTATTTTTTAACCTACAAAATGGCAACACAAAACCCCTCACACACACACACACAACCCTTAATATCATCACGATCCGAATCACATCGACTGATAAATTATTGTTCATTAAAAAGCAATTCCGAAAATAATTGGTTTTTTACTCATGCATTTATTTTAGTTCGTCTTAATTAAATAATGTTAATTAATTTGAATCCATTTTCCACGCCACTTTTCACTGTTTTGTTGAAATGAATATTTAATGATGTTTCTGCAATATTGAAGAAATAAAGTCGTTACATTTGAAAGCACATTATCCTCGTTTTAAGCTGAGCTTGAATATTCTCGTGTGAAATAAAAAAAAAATTGGAGCTCCAAAAAAAAAAACTCCCGATGCCATAAATTGCAGCATAATTTCATTTAAAAATTGGCCTTAAAAAGAAAAAGAAGAAAAAAATGAGACAGAAAATTCGTCATTTCGCTGAATATAACGCTGGAGTGAATGGAAATCGCTGAAAATGCAAATTCACTCGGGAGAAATCTCCAACAGCTTTGCAATTTAACAAAGTAGCCGCTTGTACTGCAGCAGTGCCATCCCATAATGATTGTGTATGTGGTTACTAGGTGGTTATATGAACGTCGTACAAATACACGCGTTCCTTATAGTGGGTGTAACGCTGAATGTAAAAATATAGATAACTGTACATCCGTGGAGCATGGCGTCATAGGGGTGATGGGATGTATGGTGGCGGGATATAACGAAATAAAGAAGCTGTTAAGTGCCGTTGGTGCCGTGTTATCTGAAAAGGGCAATTGAAGTGTTGCGGCTTTCAGAAGTTGACTTTGTTCGCGAGTTTTTAACATTGGGGAAAAAAAACAACAATAAGAAGTGGAAAGACAAAATAGGAGGCGTAGCATTGAAAAGTGGGGGGAGGGGAGAAATGTGGCGCGAGTAAACGCATAACAAATGGCAAATGTATAGAAACAATTTGCCGGAGATCATTTAAACTTCACAGTTGAAAACTGGATAAGTGTGATTTATTTCGCTTTAACATTTCACAGTACATAACAAAAATAAAAAAAATACAAAACGAAAAGAAGTGATATAAAATAGAATGGAAAGGAACGGGAAAACTTTTAGTGAAATATTTCATACACTTTTTTAGGAGACTTTATTGCAATGTTTGATAAGATGACGGAGCGTCGTTAATAATGGTTTTAAATAGATAAATGCTTGGCTGTCCCACCGCAGAGAGTACAGAAAGCTTTTGATTTTGACAAATGCAGTCAGGACGTACGTCGTACACGTAGTTTGGCGCCACACGGTGTCGTGAATATGTGTAAGGACTCGAGATGATTGTAGGTGCTTTGCGAGGGTGCATCAAAAGCGATACGAAGTTCAAATGTGAAGTGACTTTACATTATCACAAATAAATTGTTAAGAAATGTCAAGAAATCAAATTCTTTTGGTGCTTTATTAATTTCATACAATTTCATGAATTTTTAAAGGTAATGAAATTATTTTATTCCTTTATTATCTAATTATACTGATGGGTCATAATTATTTTTCACGTTTCGTATTTTGCCCTCAAATAAGGCACCATAAATATTTTGTCTTGTTGTTATTTTCCTGGGCACTGCACTCTATCTGAATTATTAATTATTATTGTATTTTCTGTCTAATTTAACATCTTCCTCTTGGGCTTATTATTTGGAGTTTTCACCCATGAGACGCACTGAATCATTACTCTTGACTTTTTATCTTATTATTCCATGAAGATGCTTCGTAAGTCATAATTAAGAAAGAAACATTTGCAAAAAACTCAAGAAGATGTTCACAAAAATGGCATTCACATTCGCACACAAATTTCTTTGCAGCCAAAACCAATTTATTTGCCACTTTAAAAGTCTTCACAATCATTCAAGGAAAACAAAAAATCGGAAAAAATCAACAAATCAAAAATGCAGAAAAATCAAATTAAGTCACATTTCAATAAATCCAATCTGGCATAATCTTTTCATAAATACTTACATCCGCATTATGCTCGCATATCCCTACACACATCCATTATCCTCACCAGCTTCCTGAAACTTTATTTTCATCAATATAAATTTGCATTTGATCCAAATGTGACGTCGAACATAGCTCGTTGTCAAGTTTGTCAAAAAGATCTTAATTATTTAACTGTGTAAACCCAAACTAAGATCTCCTTCGAATACTGTCAAATGCTGGCATAGATGCAAAGCTCTCAAAATCCTCGATTGTCAATGGGTAAAGTGGAAGAGCCGAAGATGGCAAAAGCATGACATTCCAAATTTGCATATGAAAACTCGCCGATTTAATTTTCACATTCCTCTTTTGTGGATGTGGGTGTGGGGGTGGGGGTGTGTGTTTGAAAGCACCCCGCATGTGAGATATGAACATTCTGTGCCATGCAGACGATGACTTTTTTGTACATATAAATTGATTGATGAATTATTTAGATATCTGAAGCACATAATCGTATATCGAAAATGATGTATATAAGGAGCGAGCGCTGAAGGTGCGGGCTTGTTTCATTTTGGGTCATTTTTTTTTTTATTTCTGCACAAGATGTGAGGGTGGAATTTAATTAAAAATGAACTAGCTACCTATGAGTGCAATAAATTTGAATAGCAAGTTTTTGAATGCATTTTGTAGCCCTACGTTATTCTTTTGGGATGCAGTTTTATTTTGTGAAGCATTTCAGTTTGGATTTTAAATTATTTAATTAAGTAAGTATGTCAAAAAGGGTGCTTTTTGTGAATGAGTCACATTCAGTTTTTATTACTTATTAGTTGAAAGAAATTAATCTTCATTTCTAATTGTTTGGCTACAATGAGAGATCGAATTCACGTAATATCCACTTAATTTATTAATATTTCTTATGAAATATGTTTTTATTTAATTTACTGAAGTGGATGCGGATTGAACCTGTGACCTTCCTCTTTGTGTGTTTAAATTGTAAGCAGGAAAACAATTATTTTTGTGAAATTTGGTGGTTCCACAATAAAGACTTTTCCACTTTGAAATAATATCGAAATCTGTAAATATAAGTGGGATCCCTCGATAAATCTTACTTTCAATTAAATGTTAGTAATTAAAATATGGAAACCCACAACAAATTCGGTGGTTGAATGTAATTGTATTTGTTTCTACACAATCTTCCACTTTGTTATTTCCACGTTAAAGTGTTATATAAATACATTAAAATATGTGGGCTTGTTTTTTCTCAGTGTATGAATTTAAAAAAATTGGTTTATGATAATTTATTTTAGGAATCTCGAATTAAAATCATATGTAACTCTCCTTAATTTGTTATTTTTGCTTCATAATTTCATTTGACAATTCGACGCGTCGTGTTCTTAAGGTGTCAGAAATAAATAGTCTAAAAAATCAATAATTATTAAAAATATGTAAACAAAACAAATAACTATTGATTTTCCTTACAAGCTTAATAACCAAATAAACTTATGGATATTCATAACTAACCTTGAATGGCTTACTCCCACCCTGGATTTTGAACTTCCAAATGTAATGCCACCAAATTAGATTAACGTGCAATATTCATAATTACCATTGGTCAGTTGGCAAAAAATTGTATAAAAGGACAGGAGCTTCAAAAATGAATTTGAGTTGCTGCCTTGGTCTACTTATTAAAACAACGAATTCCACCAGAGTTACAAGTTGTGCATACAATTGGAAACATTACTGACTGAAGTAGTTCGTCTGCATATTCGATTTTCTTCAGACATTTCGGTAAGTTCTGGAAACTAACTACAAAATCAGTTGAATTTTAAGAACTAATAAATTTATGTGAAAACATTTCCAGTTTATCAAGAATGGCTGCTTTCGTAGGCTCACACAATCCAGTCGCCATGGCATGGGGTGCCACTCAAGGCAACAAGACAGTAGTCGACACCGTCCTTCCCGACATGTTGCATCTGGTTGATGCCCACTGGTACCAATTCCAACCGATGAATCCGCTATGGCACGGCATTTTGGGTTTTGTGATGTTCTGGCTGGGATTCATTTCACTTGCCGGCAATGGTTTGGTTATTTTAATTTTTTCAACGACCAAAAATCTTCGCACTCCCTCCAATTTGCTGATTGTAAACTTGGCATTCTCCGACTTTGCGATGATGGCGGTGATGGCTCCACCAATGATGATCAACTGCTATTACGAAACATGGGTGTTGGGTCCATTGTTTTGTGAGATCTACGGCATGGCTGGGTCATTGTTTGGATGTGCATCCATCTGGTCAATGGTAATGATTGCAGCTGATCGATACAATGTCATTGTCAGGGGTATAGCTGCTAAACCATTGACACATAGTGGATCCATGTTAAGGATTGCATTCATTTGGATTGCGACACTCGCTTGGACATTGGCGCCACTCTTTGGATGGAATCGTTATGTTCCAGAGGGAAACATGACTGCATGCGGGACTGATTACTTGACTAAGGATTGGTTCAGCCGATCATACATTCTTGTTTATTCAGTGTTTGTTTACTACACACCACTGTTCATGATCATCTTCTACTATTGGTTCATTGTGAGTGCAGTCATTCAACACGAAAAGGCGATGCGAGCACAAGCCAAGAAGATGAATGTTGAGTCATTGCGTAGTGGTGAAGATGCCAACAAATCGACTGAATGCAAATTAGCTAAAGTGGCACTAATGACAACTTCATTGTGGTTCATGGCGTGGACACCATACCTAGTGATTAACTATACTGGTGTTCTTAGCGGAAGCCTTCATCTATCACCATTGTTCACAATTTGGGGTTCAGTCTTCGCAAAGGCGAATGCCGTCTACAATCCCATTGTGTACGCCATCAGCCATCCAAGGTATAGGGCAGCACTTGCAGTGAAATTCCCTTCACTGGTGTGTGGTGATGATCCCAAAGCGGGAGGTGATGTTCAATCACTGGCGTCTGCCCAAACCACGGTATCAGCACCGGAGAAGACAGAAGCTTAATTAAGTATTTATTGAAACGGATTAACGGTTACGAACTTTTGGCATGATTTCTGGAAAGCTACCTCAATTTTAATTAAGAGTTTAAAAACATTTATATTTTAGAATGAATAAAGTTCGTTTGACGAATGAATTAAATTAATTGTGTTCCGTGTATTTTTCAATTTATACAAGAAATCCACATGCAGATTAAGGAAATTGAGTTTCATTTTATGATTGAATAGAAAGGTAAGAGATTGTGTCTCAAGTTACATAACAAAAAATGAAATTGTCTCAAATGTCGGTGCTATTTTACCCAAGAGTACCATTCTCGTATTAAATTAGGGGTTTTCATGTAAGTATCATGCAACCCTTTGAAACAAGGGTGTGCAATCAAGTTTTACAGATTCATTCAGGAGCACGCATGTATAAATTTGGGTAGGAACGTCTCTTTCTTATAAAAATTTCATATTGTGTATTTTTTTTTGTGCACATTTTTGGTAGAGGAAAAATGTTATTTCGAAATGGAGCAGTTCCTGGGAAAATATAATATTTTATAACTTAAAAACAACTGACAGTTTCTCATTTTATCTGTTGAAAAAAAGAAAATATTGAAGAACTGGGAAATTGATTTAAGAAAAATACGTTAGAATTGAATTGTTTTACATTATAATTACAATGACCTTGAGATTTCGAATTTTCGATAGAAAAAAATCAAATTTTTTGTTTATAACAGGCCGGATGAAAAGTCCCCGGTCTACCATGGTAAAAAACATTTTTTTGCAAAATTCAATTTTATTATTCAACATAGTTGCCTTCGAAGGCGATACAGCGATTATAGCGATTTTCCAACTTTTCGATGCCACTTCTGTAGTACTCTTTCGGTTTATCCTCAAAATAGGCCTCAGTTTCAGCAATCACTTCATCATCGGTCTTAAATTTCTTGCCAGCGAGCATTCTTTTAAGGTCCGCAAACAGGAAATAGTCGCTGGGGGCCAGATCTGGAGAATACGGTGGATGAGGAAGCAATTCGTAGCCCAATTCATAAATTTTAGCCATCGTTTTTCCAGACTTGTGACACGGTGCATTGTCTTGGTGGAACAGCACTTTTTTCTTCTTCAAATGCGGCCGTTTCTTTGCGATTTCGGCTTTCAACCGCTCCAATAGAGCAATGTAATAGTCGCTGTTGATTGTCTGTCCCTTTTGGAGATAGTCGATGAATATTATTCCATGCGCATCCCAAAAAACAGACGCCATAACCTTTCCAGCCGACTGTTGCGTTTTTCCACGCTTCGGTTTGGGTTCATCGCTTGCTGTCCATTCAGATGATTGCCGATTGGACTCTGGAGTATAGTGATGGAGCCATGTTTCATCCATTGTCACATATCGACGGAAAAATTCGGCTTTATTGCGCTTAAACAGCTTCAAACACTGCTCCGAATCATCAACTCGTTGTTGTTTTTGATCGCTTGTGAGCTCGCGCGGCACCCACTTTGCACAGAGCTTTCGCATGCCCAAATATTCGCGAATGATATGATGTATACGTTCCTTTGATATCTTTACAATGTCTGCTATCTCGCTCAACTTCATTTTACGATCATTCAAAATTATTTTATGGATTTTTTTGATGTTTTCGTCGGTAACAGCCTCTTTTGGGCGTCCACTGCGTTCACCGTCTTCAGTGCTCATTTCACCACGTTTAAACTTAGCATACCAATCAATGATGGTGGATTTTCCCGGTGCAGACCCCGGAAACTCTTCATCAAGCCATGCTTTCGCTTCAACTGTATTTTTTCCCTTCAAGAAGCAATACTTTATTAACACACGAAATTCTTTTTTTTCCATCTTTTCAACAATAACAAAAGTAGCTTCACTCAAATCGCTATAACTCACGAACTAATTGTCCGATTGCTGTCAAATTTTTACACGTATCGTTTGAAGGTTGGTACTAAATGAAAATCATATGGAAAAAATTCTGGTAACGCCATCTATGGGTCAGACCGGGGACTTTTCATCCAGCCTAATATTTTGAAATTCATTATTTTAACTTATGGATATTTACGTAGTATTTTTAACCTAAAAAGCAATTTTTGACCTTGAAATTGCAAATTTTTTAATCTTAGCAAACAATTTTTGACATTGAAATTGCAAATTTTTAAACTTAAAAATTATATTAAATTAATTCTTAATTGCATTGATGGCTTTGGAAAGCTCAACAAAATTTTAATCTTGAAAAAAAAAACCTTGGAAAAAAGTAAAACCGTTGGCTAAAAAAACTATGACCTTGAAAGTTTTAGATTTTGACAATATTTTGCTACTTAAGAAAAGAGTTTTCGTTGAATTACAACTGGTAATTTATATTTTAAAATTAAATTAAAGACAATTCAAGGTCAAAACTTAACATAATCAAAATACCACAATTTGTTGTTTCTATGCAATTAGAAAGGGATTCAAACTCAATTATTTTGTATAAGTTCTTTAAAGAACTAAAAATGGACTAAAAGAAAATGAAAAGTGTTTCTCGAGACAGCTAGTTGCGTCAACATTGAATTCCTTTTCACATTACAAAAGGGATTACTTTTTATTAAATGAAACACGTACCTTAAATCAATTAGAGTTCTACTCATTCGATTAAAATGGTTTAAACTATATTTATGTTATTCAAAAGCAGGTAATAAAAAATTCAATACATCATTCAACTTCACATTTTATTACCTGCCGTATTTTATAGAAACACAATTTCAAACATATCAAAAGAATGCTCTCCATCAACTTTAAGTTGTACATGTAAGAAACAAAATTCCCCGAACACGTGCTAAGGATCAAAATAATAGACAAATCTCTATAAGCCGAACCGCAGCTGCTAAATTCAAATTGGAAGCACCAATTCCACACACCCAATATTAGTTGGGCGAACAAAAATTGTCGAAGACGAAAAATCTCGTCGCAAACGATATTTGATAAATGAATTATGAAACTGAATTACTGTGGAGCATCGATTATGCGACAACATTTAATATTACACCGTGCATGGTTGCGTGTCGACACAGTAAGCTGCTGTCGAATCACTGCTAAGGAGTGAAAAAAGGACATTTCTTGACACATATTCGAGGGTGCGCGCTGCAAAATGTGAGAAACCAGCAAAAAAAATAAGGAAAGAAGAAGAAGCAAGCAAGAAAAACAAATCATAATATTATAAAGTGGCATATGCATGTGATGGGAATTGAGTGAGTGGCGCCCTTTCCCTCCCCTATATTTCGCCATCTTGATCTCAATGTTTAATGATGGCTCGGATAACAAGTTTTAACAAGACATTCAGTGAATTTTTTTTTTAGTCGCTGTTGCTTTAGTGTCGTCGCCCCTTCTTCTCGCGCAACTTCTTCCTAACTGTACGTATACGCATAAAGTGTTGTGTGTTGCAAGTAAAACAAGCTCCGTACGACATCACTCATTATAAATGAGCGCATTTGTATGCAAATGTGTCTTTGTCGATTTCGCGAGAATGTGTTTATCGGTTGTGACTTTTCTTCGACTCCTTGTGTACAGCGTTACAGTTACCCATAGCGGGTACACCAATCGATAAATGTAAAGCAAAGTTGGGGTTGCGTTGTCCCCCTCCTTGAAATGCGACGTACCATTAGCTCCAACTGCTTGTAGCTTCGGCAGTGATTTCCCAGAAAAAAAAATGTTTCTTTGCTCTCCCACTTTGATTACCCTTATCTTTGCACATTAATATGCTAAGAAGCAAGTAATATTTACCTTTTACATACTGTCATGTGCTGAATATGAAATGCGACAACTGCCGTGTATTAAAATGGAATTAGTAAGTACATACTGATGTGTAGCGAGTTGAGGAGATTGCATGGGGACGATTCAATTCAACAATATGGAAATTGATGTCAGTGAGTATGTCGATTTGTGAAATGTCATTGATCATTATTTGCGTAAGATATTGTGTTTGTTTCCCTTTATGTGTGCACATAAATCACATATGTGAATGTTAACATGTCAGAAAGACTACACATTTGACAGGGAAACTCACACGGAACTTACAACAGCTTTCAAGCTTGTTTGATGGGTTTAAATCATCAACGAAATAACTTAACCAGTTTTGCACAAAGTTTAAAGGAATTATGTATCAAAGCCATTCAGTCAATGCTTGAAAGCTTATTTCAGTTGAATAATTTTGGAAGTAATTAAACAATCAGCTTAATTCAGTAAGTAATTATTTTTAAAAATTTCCAGAAATGTAAAAATTATATGACTTTTAAGTATTCCTTTACAAGAAGCAATTAATTAGGGAAATACGTTAATCTTGGACTGGAATCGCAATTTTTCTAAAAATAAATTACCTTTTGTCACTTTTTGCTGATTTCAAAAAGTAAAATATGATATCATCGTCTGTCCAGGTTTTAATTAAGAAAACGGCTAAACCGATTTGCATTAATTTTAGAAAAATTTAAATTTTAAAATTAAAACTATAAATGTTAAATTTTAATTTTTTCCAGGATCATGCTCACGGTCAAATTATATTTAAATAGACTTCTCTCGCAGGAACTTCTCAAAAACGATATTTAATTGTATTTTTTTAACACGAATTTATTTTTTTATTACACGAAGTACTTAACTTCTCAAAATCGGCTTAAACGATATTTAATTGTATTATTTTTTTAACCCGAATTCAATTTTTTATTACACAAAGTACTTAGAATGTCAAAAAAAAACGTTTAAATTTAAAACCTAAAAAAAATAAAAATACAAAAATTTTAAGGGTAATGTGATTTATTACAAATAAAATTGTTTTGTTTTACTTTAAGTATTCAATTTAAATTATTTTGTGCTACAAGATATTATTTGTGGTTTTTTCAATGAAATTCAAGTTTAAATAAATTAAAAATTAAAATTTTCATGGTCAAAATCAACGGGATTTTTCTTATTGCTTAATTATTGCTGTCCGTTTTGTAAACAACATTTTTGCCTTACCGTTCAAGGTCAATTTAAAAATTCTTCCAGGTCAAAAATACTACAAAATTTCAAAATTAATTTTCAAAAATTTACAAAATAAATGATCACAGATTGTTAAGTTTCATGTAGATTTCCCTACCACAAACTATTTTGATGATCGAAAATGCATTTTTACAAGTACTAAGTTCACTATTTAGAAGTCCTTTTCAAAATTGCGTCTTTAAATAATCATTAAAACACAGCACAGACATTATTAATTAATTACTTGCTATTTAAACAAAATCTATTATTTACCAGAAATTTTTATTGAGTTATATTTCAACATAAAATATAATTAAAACGAAAATAATCAAGAAATGACCCAAAATCTTCATGTTTTATCTCAACAACAAATTCATATAACTAAATTATTACAAACGAGCTACATTCAGAAATTTGAAAGCTTTTGATTTCACAAATCTCTGTATTTAACGTCCACAACATTCCACCCCCGCCAGCACCACCAGCACTATAACTACACCCAGCACAAGGGCTTTGTATGTGTGTGGGAGATTACTTATCAATTTATGATTGCATTATTGGTTAATCAAATGAACAATGATCAATAATTCATGGCAGTGTTGCTTCGTTTGGGCAACAGACAGCCTTATGTAACCACTCCAGAGAGTTGGCAATATAATGTTATTGGGTGGTGTGGGGGTGGGGGTGGCAATATGCCATATCTACAGAAGTTGTCCCAATATTCGAGATTAAACACACAGGCGAGCACACACATGAAAACTAAAATAATGTGAAAAGCCGGCCTATGTGTGTAGTGTGCAAGGGCATAGTAAAATGATGAAATTTAAGGAGGTTGTTTTGTGTTCGGGGATAAATGCTTTTGGATGCCATCGATATTGCAGTAATTGTGCTGGAAAATCTCATCCATTTATTTTATTTTATGAAAGATTATGAAAATTTAAACATTACAAAAGGGATGAAATTTTCACTTTAATTAACTGACTCCTGAATTAAGTAGGAAATGAGCTTTAAACTCTGGAGCAACATGCATATTATGTGGTGGTGCAAAAACTTTTACCACTTGTGTGTGTATTCCCGCGACATTAATTGTGATTGCGAATAACATAAAATAATTAGTAGCGCAACAAATGCACGTACATGTGTACTACTAAATGTAGTTACACATACAATATGTGGTGAGTAGCTAGCGTGGGTTGTGGGGTGAGACTGAGAGATGAAGCAAACTTGTGGAAAAACAACAAACATTATAATAAATTTCCAACACATGCTGAATGTTAGATGTGCTTGAGACACGCACCTATTTATTCTTATAATGCTAATCTCATATTCAAACATCTTTTGCAAAAACTTTTCGAGTGTAAGACATTTTGATGAAGAAAAGTTTTTCACGCTGCAAAATTAATACACGCGCAACAAAGTGCGATAATATTACACACAACACGACTCAAGGAAAATAAAATGCAAAAAAGACGTTGAAATTGGATGCTGTAATGTAAATATTTATGGCTTAAAGTAAGTACAATAAGTGCTTCTTGTATTAATTTAGGATAGTTCACAAATTAAACATTAAACAGACAAGCAATAAAATAAATAATAATTATAACAATAATTCAGGATCACATATTGAAAACGCATTTAATGTAGGGCTGATATTGAGCACTGTGAGCAGATGCAATTGAGGCACCCAAAAGTGGTCCACATAAAACGGAAATCTCTGCTAATAAAGATCAAAGATGCGTGATTCCACAAAATTTCTCTTCCTTGCATGCGACACAAATTTGTATTGTTCTATTTCCTCGACTCTCTGCACCCAAACCCATAACTTTTTCCTTTATTTTTATTTTTTTGCTACACGCAATAATTCCAGAAAATGCTACGTACAGCATTTTTACACGTAACGAATATGTGCGATACACCACAAACAAGCAGACCATCCAGCTCCTCTTCATGTTATTACACAACGTATATATTTTATGGGTAGGTGAATCAAAAATATTACTCAATACCTTAGATGGTTTACTATATATTGAAGGTATTATAATAAGAAACGACACGGAATACAGTCAAAACGAAGTAGGGAAACAATCTTCTTTTCATATTCCTTTTTTTTTTGCTTGCATTTCATTCTAAGTATATCGAAGAAGTACAATATGTGCAATCTAAGGTGTGTGTGCATGGAGAGAGGGAGAATAGGGCACAAATAAGGTAAGAATAAGGGACTCCAGGTGTTTACGTAACCTACGTCTATAGACAGGGTGGCAATTCCTATACACGTACGCAGCAACTGTTGTCAAAGTAAGATTGACTGTGTGTGTACGCTTAAGAAATGCTTACCCACACAAAAAAAATGAAATCAAACAAGGAACAGGCAGATTCTAGAAATCTCTACACTACACTTCAATGCATGATGGTATTTGTGTTGTTATAAAGACCCCAATTTATAATGCCGCCTTGATATAAGTAACTGTAGTATGTGCGGAAGAAGTTTAACCCCTAAGAAGTAAGATCGATATTTGCACATTATATCAAATTCCGCAACTTCTATGCATGGAGCGAGTGAGTATATTCCACAAGTGGTCTTCAAATATCAGCAATTTGTATCTGATGCTTGTCTTACAGAAACAATAAATGAGTGGAAATTTTGTTTACCCAAAATGAAGAAAAGGTGAAACAGGATGTAGGTTAAAGTAGGATTTTTTTGTTGCTGATGTAATATAAACAATAAGGAAACTAGTTGCTTGCAAACTTAAAAAATCTTAAGTACAGTATTTATTGTAGAGTTTTGTGAAAAAGAATTACTTTTTTAACGGATAAATTGTTAATTTAATTCATTTTTAAAATTAAATTAAAATTATAAATAATATAGAAACATGGCATAACTTTAGTTTTTTTTTTATTATTTATATACATTTTGTAGAATCAATTAAACCCAAAATTATAACACTTTTGTAAAGTATAAGTATGCTATTGTATTATAAATTTATTTTATTTCAAAGAATAAAAATTCGTAAATAATTTTGAAGATTTTGTATAGCTTTAGGGGTTTAATTTATTATTATTATTAACGGAATAGAATCAATAAAAGCTTTTGTGATTTAATAAATTGAATTTATTGTAAAAAATAAAAAATTTAAAATTATTTTGAAAAAAACTTGCATAACTTGAGGGGTTTAATTTATTTCAAATTATTTCTGGACAACATCAATGATTTTAAATACTAATGAAAGCTTTTTGTGACATGAACCTTCCCACTTTTGTAAATCTGTTTTGTTTTAAAGAATAAGAACTTCAAAATAGCCTATAAATCTTTGAATAACTTTGGGGGTTTAATTAAAATTTCATAAAATCAAAGATACATAATACTAATCAAAGATTTTTGTGGCTTAAGCCCGATATTTTTCCACCGTTTTGTAAAATTGTTTGATTTTTAAGAATAACAATTTAAATATAATTTAGAACACCTTGCATAACTTTAGGGGTTTACTTAATTTTTAATATTTACTTTATTAAATCTATGTTACAAAATACCAATGAAAGCTTTTTGTGACTTAAGCTCGATATTATCCCAATACTATCGTTCTTAAAATCTGGACCCTTTATAATTTATTAACCAAAAAAAATCATTACATACATTACTCCGACTTTTAATACAATATTCACCATCAGTACAATGTCGAATGTGTGTGCTATATAAATAAGTGAGTAGCTACTTTTGTGGGGTACCTACTCCCCCCAAAACCTAATCAACATAAAAAGATGACAGATTGGCAGTTTAGCTCGTTGACCACTGGCGCTCTGTTACAGATTTACCCATGCGCCTGCAGAAGTTCCCAACGTTTTATCGTAATATTTATGGCAGCCTGCATGTGTGCGTTCATGCTTTTTTTTGGGCGGGGGTGGATGCGACAGGGTACATAATATACGGAAGCCAAAGCACATTTAATAATTCATGTAACAGAACAATTCCACACGAGTACAATATAAATAATTTATAAGACCTAAAAGAAAAAACAAAAAAAATACAAAAAACAAACACACAAAATACACATAAGACATGACAATTTATTTATGTTTATTGTGGGGTCACTGAAAGTACAAATGTATAACATTTATGTGTCGGATTTTATGTACTAAATATTATACTGGTTAACGCGAAAGGGTCGCGGTATCATTTATTAATTAGGATTTATTGCTTGTATGGAGTCATAAGGCACGCGAAGAAATTTTTATTTTACATGCTGAGCATTTCTGCAGCAGTATTTATAATAATAATGTGTGTGGTGAGGCGTCTTTCTTTTCGTGTTGGGACCGAGAAGTGTGTGCAGCTTGTTTTTTATTGTGCTGGACGATGACTTGAAAGACAAGACAAGGAGGGGTAAATTGAGTTAAAGCAGATGCACAATTTGTGGCCTCTTTTATGGTATCGTTTCAAGATTGTACAATTTTGTGTTGCAAAGGTATAGCTACTTAAGACGTGTACTTAAGACGGTTATACTTAAGTGTAAGTATAATGTACAGGGTTGGGCCGAGAAAATGGGGACATTTTTTTGAAAAGTAGAAAAGGATTAAAAATTTTATTTTTTTTTTTTATTTAATAAATTTAAGTGTCAATAAAATAAAATCAGTTAAATTAATTATACATTTTAATTTTTATTCTGTTTTTGTTTGTCAATTTAATGCTTTATAATACAGATTGCTTCCGACAGGTTGCGAATGCAGATTTATGGAAAGCGACAAACGATGTATTGTTTCACACAAAATAAACTGTTTCAATAAATATAACCTCAAATGAAGTTTATTAAAATAATAACAGTATGATTTATTGTGAAACGTATTAAAAAGTTCCAAATTGCCTTGGAAAATATCCATCCCGCTCTGACAAGCAATTTATGTTTTCTTTCAAAATGCGTTTCTTGCGATCCTGAAAGTATCCATCCCGCTCAGGTTTAAGTAATACAAATTGTGTCTTTGTTTCTGTCACTTTCTAATAATCTGCTGTCTTGTAAATCCTCCTTTCAAAATGCGTTTGTCTCTCTTAAAATAGCGGACGTAACTATTAAACATTTCTTTCGATAAGTGGTGACTTCTCTAATTGCAAAAGATGTAGCAAAACCCACAGGTTACAGCTATCTTTATCTATCTTTTATTTAATTAAATATTGTACACTCCAAATTAAAATAATACAACTCACTTGCAATATTCAAATCCCAATTTTTGAGTTCAATTTACTTTCCCAACACCTAAATACCATCAAAATTAATTCAAAACACAACCCCACAATAAATAACCTTCACGCAGTGATTCGTGGAATGTGTAATCAATGGTTTGATCTAAGAGGATGCAAAATACACACACTTGCAGTAAATAAGCGTAACCACCCCGAATTGTTATTGGTTACATTGAAGCCAGACGACAATCGCATGATTATTAGAGGTATTTTAATTATGCCAATTGCAACATCCACTCGCTGACACAGGTATTTGAAACATTTATGAAATTTAGTCGCAAAGTCACATCATAACGAAATATCGGTTTGCCAGGAAATGTACATGAACACACGTGAAGCGAGGAAGTGGTGGCGGAAATAATCATTAAAGCTGTTAAATTGGCAAAAGCATATTCATTTTGGAGGGTCGGGATGGGGGTCGCATATTTACGTGCTAATCTTAAAGACATTCAGCTGCTGCAATTATTTACAACTAAAGCTGAGTGTTATACATTTACCTGTTGAACCACCAGGATACCTTTATACTCAGAAAGCTGTACAATAATATAATTAAAGAATTCCCGAGCACATTTCTCCGAAATTAGCACCAACGCAAATATGCTTGCTTGCTTGCTTATTGTGCTATGAAGTCATGAATTAATTTAAGTAAATAAATACCGTTATGGAACATATTATTTGTGTCGTTGGATTTGTTTTCATAATCCATTATAATAATTACGGCATAGTTAGTAGCGACAACATATAAATGTTGTTAGAAAATTTATAATGGTAATTTCATTAAACTAATTATAAAAGCAGCCTCATAAATATGTAGGACTCGCGTAAATACCTGGTGCAAAAGTTGTATTATTATAGTAATGTGTCAGGTGAGAAGTGAGAACAGTGCAGAGAGCATACACAGTTTTATTGTGCTATTAAACCAATGGGTGTTAAATGGTTGGCCTATAAACGGTGTAAGTACATTTCTGTATAAATTCTCTGACGAACATTAAGATTGGACCAGAAGGACTTAATACTCAGTGTGGCCGCAAAAGGTATCGCAAATTACAAAGTACGGAGAGACGCACTTATACAGTAACATAACACACAACCTCTACAAACATAAATACAAAATGACAACAGGTAAAAAGGGCCAGTTCTTCAAGTTTGAATCCCTTGATTAAAGTATATGTTCAAGAATTAAAATGCGTTGAGAATTCCCCTGCTGGCGCATTGGTATTAAAATTTAACACACTCAAGAAGGGGTCTCAAAAATGAAATGGGAATACACACACTATTAAAATTCAGTGTCCCCAGTCAGAGTACGATGCAGATGGTCTTTACAGTTTACTCTCTCCAGTTAACAATTCTGCATATTATGCCGTGTGTACGAAATAGGGTCCAAAAAGAATCCAGAATAACAGCTCGTTTGTATATGAGAACGCGATCAAGTTGTGTGAATTTTGAAAAATTTATGCCTTACCAACCTATACGTTCAGACCTCATCCGATCGAAGGACAATCGAGACGTGTGTGGTTTTTATGTTCGCTCGTTCTCCCAAAAAAAAAAAAAAAAAATTAGACGCGGTTCGTTCTCAAAAATTTTAAACGCAACAAATATTACGGGAACAATAATAATTTTTAAAACCGTAAAAAAGGAAAACAAATAAATAAACAAAAGTGTATTTTCAATTAAATAAATAAATAGTGCACATAAATTACCCTCCCTTACATGTGTGCGTAGTTTTTATCAGCAATTCCAATCAATTGCTAAGTGTTAAAGGGGATTTGTAGTGAATTGTTTAAGTGCCTGATAACACTACACCGTTATATAACAGTGATCATTCAATGGATTTAAGCATCAGCAGCAGCAGCAGCAGTAAAACCGCCACCACCACATGCAAAAGCAGTGGAAGCGGTAAATCCATAATGTACAGCAACAACAACAACAACAATAATAACAATAAAACAAGAACACCTTTGAAAATGGTGCAGGAGCCAAACAATAAATGCGCCACCACTGATCCCATTATGGCAAGAGATCCGCGCGTGATAAGCAATCTATTGATTACGGAACGGATTACGATGCCCACCCTCGATTATTTTGTGTGTGTGCAAAGTGATATTCAACCATTTATGCGTAAAGTCGTCGCCACATGGATGCTTGAGGTTTGACGTCACACATTTTAATTTTTTGGCTTCATTTTCTGATCTTTTTTTTTTTTTTACATTGTGTGATTCTGTTACAACAATATATCGCTCTCCCTTTCAACCATCATCCACCTTTTTTTAATCTCCATTTATTCCTTCCCGTAATGTGTTTACAATCCCAAAAATAAAATTAAAAAAAATTAAAACAAACACACTAACACCATTACACCAAAAAAAAAAACACTCCTCAATGTGTGGCGATTGCGAAATGTGGTTTCATACAAACATTGTTGTAGGTGTGTGATGAGCAAAAATGTGAAGAACAAGTTTTCCCGTTGGCCATCAACTTTATGGACCGCTTCCTGTGCACATGTTCAATCGCACGAACACAATTCCAGCTGTTAGCCGCCGCTTGTTTATTGATGGCATCCAAAATTCGCCAGTGCTTCTCGCTGACCGTGGACCTGATGTGCGCCTACACGGATTACAGTGTTGAATCGGATGATCTAAGAGTGAGTACTTAACCATCTGCGGTTTAAAATTATTATTGCATATACCGTTTTGTAAAACAATGTTTTCAAAGTAACGTATAGCATAGCTGCAAATTATATTCATGGATATTCCTGCTGCTGCAGTTCTGTGTATGCAAAATGTGCTTAACTGTCGGCACAACATAAATATTATGCATTATATGTATACTTTACCATACTTATATTAAATGAGGATGCGGGTGGTGGGGTGGTGAGGGGTGAGTTTGTATGTGGCGGTAATAGAATGTAACTGAAAGTCAACATGCAAGCTATGCATTTTATGAAATCATGAGAATGTGTCAGGATATTATTGCAGTGAGGGGTTAGGAACTCATGGTGATGTTACAGTTTACACCGCACAGTCAGCTAAGTTTTAATACCAGTTGCATGCAAAATTGTGAATGTGATAATTACCTCGAGCCCTTTTGATTTTGTTTGGACTGGCGCTAGTCAGAACAGTAAACACACTGCGGAATAATAATTTGTCCCCAGCTCGGCGCTCGCACACACACATAAAAGACACTCAACTTTTTGTTTGATGTTAATGTTAATTATACATTATATAAGGTATTACGCTTTATGTGTCGCCGCTTTATTGACTCTGAAAAACGGCGTACAGTTAGTTATACGGTGTATTTCATATTGTGGTTGTATGCTATTATAGAGCATGAGGTGCGTGACACGAGTATAAATATTATATTCCAATAGGTATACGGTATACCGTTATAGGTACGTAACATAACTATTTATTAATATGACGCCCGTCTCCTGGATATATATATGCGGTACTCTGCGGATAACGGGCAAAATCAGGGAATGAAATATGTAGGCGCAATAAAATGAGTGAATTTCTGGCGAATGTTTTGTGTAATTCACCATAAGCTATCATGATTCATGATTTCTGATTACTTTATGTATATAGGATTTATTCACATAACTATAACGTTCCTATATATCAACCCCCACCCAACCCCCTAGTCTCCCGTACAAACATATTAAGGGCTTTCACATATTATTATATTTTATTTCCACAAATCCATGGCCACAAATCTCATAACTTAAACCTAACTATACCGAATAACTGAAGTCGTATAACAGTTTTCGGCGTGTAAAAATTGTTTGGTGTAATAATTTTGTAGGATTCATTTAATTTCCCATGCGAGCACAACAGTTACTTATATTATGACTCACATTATTATTATTGTGCCCAAAATCTTTAAGGTCAGATTTTATCGTCACACTTCCAATGCAACTACACTTCTACTATAGCCTTTTGATGATTTCTCCATTTCCCTTTTTTTTTTGTTGGTAAAGTCCTTAAATAGCACGTATTTACGAGTCACAAACATCTTGATATATAATTTGTTATTTATAATTTCTTATGGGTACAATATTTATACAGGTTTTTGCCATTAATGATGACTGATGAATGAAAAAGGGTGGTCATGTTGTACAATGTGCACTGAATAGTCTATAATTTTCGGCCCCAAAAATCACAATTCATAGTGTGTTATTAATTTGTTAATGAAAAAATGTAATCTTATTCATATTGTGTTGGGGCAGCAATTATTTCTTGCGGGAATTATTGTTTTGATGGAATTGATGTTGATTTATTGTTGTATAGATTTATGGTGTCCTTTTTGTGGGTTGGTTTGGTAGCTTATTTTGGTGAAATGCAAGAAATATATTTAAGTTAAAGATCTTAATTGCTAATTTTAGGGTTTGTTATTGCCCTCTTATTTATCTAAAGTCAAAAACCATAAAATATTTAAGGATTCATATTTTTATAGTCCTTTTTTTAACAAAGAAATAAGTTTTCCTAATTTCATTTAAGTTTGGTCGGCCTTAAAAAAATATTAAACTAGCATTTAAAACATTCTTTAACACCTATTAAGCAATTTACATCGTTGAGAGTGCATTAAAATCTCAAATTGCATTAAAAATCCAAACGATTGCCTTAAATTATAACGACACAATAAAATTTAATCAGAATTCCATTTAACGAACATTAAATGGTCATTAAAAATGGCACAGTACTTAAAATTTAACCACCCCATTTTTTCCCCCGCGACAAACAAAGCAACATCTCGCTGCGATAAAATAATTTAAATGTGAATACCGCAGCAGAATATTCATATCAACTTAACCACACACATACACATTTTGCAATGCACAGCTTCTGAAGACGAATTTCGCAAAACGATATCACAAATTATAAACATAGCAGAACATTAAAAGCATAATCACACGCACCTATGATTATAAAATTCAGCATATTCTTAATTTGATGCCCCAGAAAGATGTGGTTTAAAATTTAAATGAGAAAACGCCACCCTCCTTCTATAATATGTACAAAGTACATGCGATGTATGCTATTGCCCATGCTTAAGTGAATGAGGAGGAAAGCACAGTCGCTCCTGTGCGCTTTCTGTTACCACATCCATATTTCCAGCTACAACAGAATGAAATGGCTCATTATATATGCAAAAAAATAAAACAATATATGTATGTACGTGCATAGTTATACATTATGGAGAGACGTATCTTTGTATGGATATTCTATTCAATTCGGTATGCCCTACTTAGCAGGAAAATAGAATTCCGGCTTATCTGTGAAACAGTGAAAGTACAGGGTGAAGCAAAAGTCTGTTATCAATGTTTCTTTGATCATAACAACTTCAGAAAACAAAAAAAAAAAAAATTAACAAATGCAAAACTCAATTACTAAGTCCTTTAAAATAAAAATAAAAGGACCAAACATTCTTTTTAGGTCAGTTTGAATGAAAAATAATATTTCTCAAAGGGAGGATTCATCCCGCTCACAAATCTGTTATTTTTTAATAGTTTTTTTTTGTCATTTCCGTGCAAAAGTTTTAAGAATTGCAACGATATCTTAATAAACAAAATGAATTAATTTGAAATTAACGGAAAAAGAAATTGTGTTAAAAATTTCAAAATTCTGGTTGCGTATTGATAATTTTCTTCGCTTTAGATAAAATATGATGATTTTATTGCTCTGATTGGTGATGAATTAGTCCAGAATTTATACTTTAATATTTAATTTACAAAATAAAAAATTATTTTTATCAACCAAAAATGAGTAGTGAATTTCACAAACTTATGCTCCAGCCTGTATTTACCTACCAACATTAATATTATGGAACTAAATGCATGTATTTTGTGCCACCACCGCTATTTCCCATACACAATATATAAGAAGAAACTGATAGAATCAGCATTTAACCGTCATCTCATGGTGGTCGGGACTCGGCAGTCGGCCGTGTACGCCACATTCAGTACATTTAATACGCCAGAAGAATGCCCACATAGACTGATTCTAATCATACATAGGTGGCAATTTTCTACATTGTTTGCAAAATAAAATCTGTAAATTATATGCCTCAACCCTATCCATGATATTCATTCAAACAACCCCCTTCCGTCCTCCCCCCAAAAAAAAACAGACAAAAAAAATTCATTTAGAACATGCACAAACATTCACAAAGAATTAAAGGGTTGGTAAATCCAATGTTGCAGGAAAAAACGGAACTTTATATGCTTGTGTTGTGTTGTGTCACATGTATGATGTTATAGCAAGGATATGTTTTATCAATTTGCTTTCATATTTAATGTCTGTATACTTTGTTATATTCGTTTATTCAGCAGCATAAGGTACAGTACCTTAAAGAATGTGAAATCAACACGTACCACGGTAGATATCCTGACGTACATTCAAGGATATAACAGTTTATTTTCGTTTATATATATATAAGGACACACATAGCGGGCGTCATTTTGTTATAAATTGTACAGCACAGCGTGTCCTTTTTTTCGCCATTTGCAATGTGTTTGTCACTCTTTCTTTTATATATTTTTTGCAACCCCCACCCCATTATATTCCCTCATAGCCATCAAAAGCTTCACACAAGCTTGATGAGAAATATGGTAATGTTCTTTTTTCACCCTTTTTGTCCCCACCCGCCCAACCCCCCACAACCCACATTGTACCGCATATAATAAAATTAAGCCCCCAAAAAAAAAAGGAACTTCCCTGCTAAATTGCACAAAGTGTTTGATATGTACTGGAGAGTCTTTTATAATTGTTCAAGTTACGAGGGTGTAAAGCTGTGGATATCTCCTTATCAAACAATACGTTATGTTCGCTGCTGCTGTTTTCCATATACATTTATTTATATAAAAGCAACCCTCTCCTTGTTTTGAAGCCGGGGGAGGGGGCGTCTTTCTACCTTCAAAAAAGAGATGGCTTTTAATTTCAATTCATTACACTGCCCCGTTTTTAAGAGCACACAATTTAAGATACGGCAACGCGACGCGGCACACACAACGCTAATAATTAATGGGATGACTCATGACGCGGATTCGTGCAATTTCGGTGCGTCTCAAAATAGCACACAATGTGTGCAAATAAAAAGGATACACGCAAACACATGACGTGGGGGGTTTGGAATTAAAGTAAAAAGGGGGTAGGTAATAAAAACGCATTGCCCCACACCCGAATTTTTGGTCGAAGGATGTTGTTTGTGTGGCTCAAGGATGTAATGTTCGTCTCGAGTGGAAATATTGTTACAATACCTAGATCCTTAACAATAAAACAACATGCAATAAGGGCAAGGACTAAGGAGTATGAGAAATGAAAGTGTAAAGACAATTGGCTGTATAAAATTGTTTGTTGACTGTGAGAAAGGGTTGACATTTCAGGCACTCAACAAACTGGGAAGCGCAAAAAATTTGCCATCATTAGTTTTTGGGAAAAGCCATTGCAACTCTCGTTGCCATCATGGCATTGCCCCAGCACCAGTGTTGAGAGAGTGTACGTTGTGCTTTGCTTTCATTTAAAATGTCTTTTCCCTTTTTCATTTCTAAAATATTTCGTACCCCTTTTGTTGAAGGAAATATCAACACTGTTGTTTCTATGCTTGCTTCTATAGAGGTTTCATATTTATCCTTCCTTGACAATTTTAATAACGGCGAAAAAAAAAACAGAAACACAACACACCCTAACCTCATAACTTTTGGACATTGTTGTCTTACTTCCCGATCGTCCGGGCTGGTTGAAGATGCGGGAGATGCGGCCACTCGCACCACATCAACCGGAAGAATGCTTTCTTGTTGTGGGGCCTGACTGCTTCTTATTTATGACATTATTCCCTGGTTATTATTATTATTGAAACTTATATACACGCATAGAAATTATATTGTTGTTTCCTTTATTACCCCCACAAGTCCACACACACACACCACGCACGCACATTTAATAAGACTGCGGCTGTGGTTTAATGCGTATGAATGCATCACAATTGTATTTGCTTTTTCCTCATTTATTCCAACAAATATAATAATGCCAGCTAAATTGCCTTGAGGGTGAATTTCATGCGTATCTGATTGCTCAGTTCCTTTTTTTTATTTTACAAAATTTCAAATTTAACATTTTATGTCTTACAGCTACACGCGGTTGTTCGTTTCGTTTATAACGCATTGTTATTTTTAACTTAGAAATGCGCCTCGCAATGAATATCGCTTATATCTTGGTCCAGAGACTCCTTCCACCCTCCCCCCAGCCTTTTGCACAAAGAGAACTTGGCGCCGCGACGTACTTTGTACAGAATCAATTTGCAAGAATTTGCTGAAACGTTTAAATGCGAGCCTGAAACAAAACAAAAACAGATAAAAATGAATACATGCTTTATATTATATCCTCATCCCCTTTCCTGCATGCCGTTGGCGTTGCATCTTCCTTCTACAAAATGCTATACATAAAATGGAATAAGGATTTTTTTTTTGTTTTCATCCCACATTGGATTTTATGAACATTTTTATTTGCTTCACCCAAAGGACTCACAATAAAAAATGCACACACACACACTCACACTCACACACCATCCTGCAATGTGTTGCAAAACTTTGTATTTTAAAAATGAAAAATGCCAGCTCCATCCTTAAATTGAGGTTCCTTTATTTTTGGGAATAATTGTGTTTCAACGTGTGCTTCTCCAAAATAATGTTCTCCCGTGGTTTTCCACCTCGATGCACAACATCTATCACCCGGAGGAACACGGCATCCTTTTACTCCCCACCCCCTTTGGAAAATGCTCACACACATCATGTTATATTATTTCATGGCAAAACTTTTTGCCAATATTGAATTTATTGAGAGCAATCCTGAGGTGAGTTGTTTGCAAACAACACAAACAATTATACACACACACAATATATCCTATATTCAACCAATTAGGGTCAAGTTATAATAAATGGGATTTATTTAATGTGTGCACGCTTCATTCATACGATTATAATATATATATCACATTCTAAGGGTTACATTGTCCAGATTGTGCCACCCAGATTTCAAGAGGATGCGAACCATAAAAAAAGGGAAGCCATATGCGGCTGCAAAGTTCGTCCGTCAAAATCCTTGAACATGTTCATGGGTTTTTTTATTTTGTGACTTTTTGTGTGTATTTAAAGAAGCGTCCGCACTGTGTCATGAGTGTTTTGCATGTTCTTGAATTTAACACACGCGGTATATTGGCAATTTAACAATTTCGGAGAGTCTTTTGATGGGCCAAAAATTTGTGCTTTCACGCAAACACAACAGCAGGAGTGGGTGAATCGTGCAATTCAATGAACTGGAAAGGTATCGGTTGTTTTTTTAACATTTTTTTTTTGATCAAATTTCAAACCATTCATGCCCTTATGATACATTACCTATTGAAGCCACCACCACGATTGAATTTTAGTCGAAATATGTTACATTCCGTAATATTTTTGCGTGAGTTTTCAAATGTTTGGCGGTAGAGGTGTTTAAAAAAAATATATCGATGCATGTTCTATGGATATTGTTTTTTTTTGTAGTTATTTATTTTGATATTAG
Organism: Sylvicola cinctus; assembly: GCA_963854165.1. Taxonomy (NCBI): domain Eukaryota; kingdom Metazoa; phylum Arthropoda; class Insecta; order Diptera; family Anisopodidae; genus Sylvicola; species Sylvicola cinctus. The sequence continues at coordinate 26,236,006 of OY974083.1, read as the reverse complement.
TTGCGTTCTTTTCGTGGTTTTCACTTCTAAATCAAATTGTTTTGAAAACAACGATTAGCGTCACAAAGACATATGTTAGCAACTAAGATTACGTGGACAATTTTCTGAAGGTCGTATTTCCGTTTTGTTTCTGATGTTTTGAAGATATTTTTTTTTCATAAATTTTTTTTGGTTTTTTAATAAAATTTTAACTAAAATAAAGCGTGAAAAATTTAAAAAAAATTATTTTGCAAAAAGAAAATGGCTTCAAAAGTCATGTTTTTGCAATGGATTTCAAATTGTTTCTTTATTTTTAACTTTCTCGGGCTTTGACAAACTCCAAATTTTGGATTACGTAATTTAACATTTACGTTTTTGGTCATTTAGGCTTTCTTCCAATTGCTTTTGCACAATTTTTAAATTTTTTAAATTTTTTAATTATTTTTTTGTTTAATGAAACACTTTAAATTTTATCTTATTTAAAGCAGTTTTAAAATGAATGATATTGATGTGTCAATTAGATTTCTGATTTAGACAATAGTTCATATCAAAGTTAAATACTAATTGATTTAATACCGATATATCGATATTGTTGATTTCCACATCTCTAAATTCTGATACACCAAAAACCTCCATTTTTGTGAGGTTGAGTTAAATAACAGAAATACGAATATGTATGAGCATTTTCTATATATTGTACGGTAAATTCGTGTATAAATAAACTGTGAAATAAAAACCAGTACAAGGCGTCATGTCAGTGCGATGTACTCATATTTCTATGGTACATGAATGCTCTCCCATTACGTATACATTTTGAAGATTTACCTGCGAATGTTTAGGCGAATTGCTTCACTCCCCCTCAACAAAGAGGCATATTATACATTTTGCACAAAATACTGAATGTGTAGCTATCTATAAATGTAACGATGTAGGTTGAAAACACCCGACAGCATGTAGTATAAAAGGAGATGGTGCAAAAGTGGCAATTTCACATCCTTCTGAATATGGGGGGAAGCATTTTTGGGGGCTAAGTGAAATGAATTTTAGTGCATACACCTGAATTGAGCTCATCCCTCATATAATGCTCTCGCACACACACGTAATAGTCATATCATGGTTCATTTGGATATTGTTCGCACTAAAATATGAAATAAAGTTTTGTACTTAAGCGCTGTTACATTTATGTGTATGCTCAATGCTCATATCTATTTACATGCATAGTGAAGTTGTAAGTTTTGTTATATGGTATAAGGCAATAGACATTCATTCTCATATAGACATAGTGCTGGTATCATTTGCCCTACATAAGTATTCGCAATGTGTGTTGGGCAACAAACAAAACTATGTGGTAAACTTTATTACAATATGCGAAGCGGGCGGGTGGATGCGCGCAGGAATGAAGGGGACATGAAGTTTGTTGATTGCGATGAAATTCGTAAATTAGAATGCTAACATTTTATGAAATATCACATACCCAGTGTGCGGAATTATGTACTAATTGAATTTTGACTTAATTGTTTTGCAGAAAATGGAGCTGATAGTGTTAGATCAATTGGAATGGAATTTGTGTGGCATCACTGGCGTCGACTACATTGATCACATATTGGATAGGATGCCGTGGAGCCATGAAAATCCACACATTCGACAGCACTCCCACACATTGGTTTCCGTTTGTTACACAGGTAAGAATATTGAAAACAAAACTGCATCGCAGGGAGGGCGAAGTGTGAATAATTTACGGATTTGGTCCTTGAAATGTTCAGAAAAATTTTTCCTCTTTTTTAAACTACAATGAAGTGAAACACAAATTTAAAAAAGTTTCTGAGTTATAAATAATGTGACCTTGAATTTTCAAATTTTGACCTTGTAACGTTCCAGCAAGTTTTTCTGTTTTAGAAAGCTACAATAATGTTACTTTTGAAGACTCAGGGAGGGTTAAAACGAGTTTCTGCATTATTAATTTTCTGTAAAATTCTATTAGTACAACCATTCTGGGTTATAAAATCAAATAAAAAATAACAGTTGCTTCTTTTTTTTCTATTTGGGTCAATGTCTGCATCACATTTGATTGATTAAAAACTTGCAGTCGTTTGAATATAAGCACAAATAGGAAAATGCTTGTGTTCTTTGATATTTTATTATTTATCAACCAGTTCTAGAGAAATAAATGAAAAAAAGGATATCAATATTTAACAAACAATTCGTTATGTACATTTTAATGCAATATTTCTAAAATGAAGATGCAACTGACTGCTTTTATTTTCGCCGTTTGGATAACAATATGAATTATTAACGTCCAACGTTCTATCCCCCGTTTTATACCATTTTCAATAAATTGTAAATGCTTTTCTCGTTTAATATAAAATAAGGATGTCACTCTCCGGAACGTTGGAAGGATATAAAATTGTACACACAAACATTTACTCAGTATCACCAACGTAACTCCATGTTAAATAAATACATTGTCAGTAAAAGTAAACAACTTGAAAACTAAGTTCTTCTAACTTCAAAGTGCTCTCGTTTCCAACAGTTCCATGGCTTTATTTATTACTTAAATACAAGCGAATACAAAAAAACGAGTAAACACAAAAATTTGTTGCTGTTTCCCTTTTTGGCATAATAATATATATTTGTGTGTGTGTTTGCTTGGGAAAAAAACTTTTTTGCTAAAAGATCTATGCATGTAGATTGAGAGGCAGCCAACATTTTTAATGTTCCCGACTTGTAGCATTCGGTTTTTTTTAAAGGCGTACAACACTATAACCGTTTCTACAATACACCAAAATAAGCACTCACTTTAAAGTTCCATTATAATTAGACTTTGTACTTTTTGGTTGAGTTATGCGCGTGCAGTGAGGTAGAGAAGTGGTGTTGGTGCAACACCCAACAAAACATGGGGTGCACGAAATAAAAAGAGAGGCAACCCGTATTGCACAAAATATAACTAGCAGGGATATTCCCGAAAGATTGTTGGGGGTGTTGTTGGATATATACAACAATTGCGTTGTGGAGGAGAAAGGCAACAAATTACAAAGTTAGTTGGCAACTCTACCGGAACATAGTGCACCCTTGTCACTTGTTCGGACTGTCAAGTTGTAGGCACGTCACTGCCATTGTAGAAAGGATGCTATAGTGGACTGAATTGGAGCGCGAACTTTGTTGTTTCTAGAAAATATTGTGCCACGTCTTGGTGTACAGTGGCTGGCTGCTTTTGTTGCGCTCGACCTGTGTGCTAAAATCAGTTTGTCATTGCAGATTTACATGAAAATGTTTCATGAATTAATTCAATGGAGGTGAAACTATTATGTTGTGTGGCGTGTCAATTTTGTGGTGACTTTAATTTGCATTTAAAATTGGACTGAAGACTTGTCATGACATGAATTTAAGTAAATTAATTCCAATAACAAGTCCTTAAGTACTGTAAGCATCAATTTGACGTTGATGTACATACTTTAAAATACTTAACAGTACTTAAGCCTTAAATACCAAAACTTTGACTTAAATATTGAATCAAATCATAATTTTAATACCCCCCACTTCACAGGAGAGTAATGTAAGCATATTTAAAACAATAAATACCCCGCACCCTTCAACACGCAACGAATCGTGTAGAAGTTTTTAAGTTAATACACCATACTTATGTTGAATCACAATAAACCTCGTAATCGTTGTTTGCATATTTGGGAGTTAATTCCCCACCGGAAATCCATTACCTACGTAATACTTTGGATATACACGAAATTGTGAGATGCTTACCAAATACGTATATATATTGTACAAGCATTACGTGACGTGAAAATGGATATCGCAAGATATTCACGAATAATATACCGTTGTATTTGGTATTTCGGCGGTTTGTCGCAAAGTACAGAAACAAATCGTTTTTGAGGAAACATTTTTTTTTGTGGTGGAAAAAAAAGAAGAAAAGAAAACATTTTTGGTGAAATGTTTGCGTCTACTTTGTAATCTCAATGCAGCTTATTTAAAACATTTTGTGTGCTTCCAAGAGATGCACCTTAAAGTATACCAACTTTATGACACTATTTTCCATTGCTGCACAAATTCCCATTGTTATTGTAGTTACACGCGGGCGGAAAAAAGCTGATAAAAAACAGAAAGCACACACACATCTTTAATGTTGCATTTTATTGCAAATGTTGACTTTGGACACCTACCCCATTTGTTTGCCGCAACGCCACGAAAAGCGAACATTAATTGAATGATTTGTTACACTCGTATAATGTTTAGGTATACCTTGGCAGTCGTTTTTATTCATGAAATGCGCAATTCGCGAGAGTAAATATAGGGCAAACTGCGGAGCTGTTGTGCATACACACCGGGTTGAAGTTGCATGTTTTTTTATTGCTTAGTGTAGTCGCGCATACTGGCGATGTGCCCGTTAGTCGTCGTCGTCTTTATCCTTGTTGTTGTTGTTGTTGTTGGTGGTGTTGTGGAATAACAGTCTGGGTTTATAAATGTTTACTTTTCACTGTACACCAAAAAGTGACAAAACGCGAAACAGCTGGCATTTTTGGACCAAATGTAAAGCTTAACCATTCCAAAAAATCTCAGATTTTACACTACTTTTGTGGATATTGTACATTTTGTTATGAAATTTAATTTTTTCTTCATTCCAAAAAGTGTTATCACTCGATCAGAATCAACATAACATAACGGAACGCACCGCAATAAAATATATGCAAATACATGAAAACAAAAACAACACAATTGCAGTTCGAAAAATGCAGAACATTGACCAGCTTTCAATTTTTTATGCAAGCCGACGCAACAAATGTCAAAATTAAAAACACAGTTGAATATAGCATAGCAATCGTTAGTGGACTGGTTTCATTTTTCAAAACATAATTTAAAAAACAAGAAAGGAGCAGCTAAATAATTTAAAATCAATATGTCACGCAAACGCAGAAATTATGTTTTTATTGTATTCAGTTCCACAAATTCCTGCGATTGTTGCGGTTTTCAATACTGCGTTCCGTTTCTTTCGGTTCCGCGTAAGGACTGCTTTTTATTGTTTTTGTTTCATGTATTTCCATTTTTATTGCTTGCTGCGCTGCGTTAGTTGCGTTACGTTGATTCTGCTCAAGGCATTACGCTTCGTTATAATTTTTTTTTTGTAAATGTATTTTTTAGAGTTTTTTTTTTTTTTTTACTAAGTACAGTTGCAACAAATGTACTTAACATTAAAATTATTATTGATAAATCAATGTGTAAACTAAACACACAAAAAGATAGCCACAAATATTCTTTTGTTACGCCGCTTATATGTATTTCATGTCAAGGAGTACAACGCGTGGGTTGATATAAAGCCCCAAAGGGGGGTGGCGCAAGTTGACGTCGGGACACAAAAAATATAAAAATAAAATAAACACACAAAAAAACACAAAGCACAATCACAAAGAGTACATCTGGCAGCAAAAGGCGAACAGCAGTCACAACTATGCGGGAGGATAAGCAGTGGGATAACAACAACAACAACTACAAGAAAAAAGGCAAAAAAAAAATGAAAATTCCTGCAAAACAAAATTGTGACACTGATATTTTCGCATTTAGCACAAAATATCTATACGAACAGATAGATGTAAAGTTAAGTTGTGTAGATCTGCTTCCATTTTATAATCACATTACAGTTTGTTAATTCTCTTTGGAGTCCCCCCGCGCTCACAATTTTAACTCAGCACAATTCGCACAACATCCGCCATTTGTTTTTGTGTCTATCATGTTCCATAAATGAAATGGAAACAAATGCTTGTGACGCGTCGACTTCATTATAAAATACAACGGCACCCAATACCCCATTATTATAGGGGATGTTGGCAAAAAAAAAAAAAAAGATGAAGAAAATGATGTACAAGTAAATTGGGTTTTCATTATTAATAAATTCAAATGCTGATAAATGATGATGTGAGAAAATTTATAAGTCGCAAGAAAAGGGACAGTAAATATAATATGTAACAAAAACATGTTTTGATGAATCATTTTTTGTTTCCAAAAATTGAAGTGTATCGGGAAAGGTAAACGAGTAACGCCACACCTGGGTAAATGATACTTCCTGCATCAAATATTCTGGGAACCACTCAATTTCCTGCAATTAGAAAACTGATGCATCAGGAGTTCGGGAAGGTAAATTTATTGTACCTTAAATCGAAAGTGGTGAGGAACGTTGGGATTTATATTGTAACCTGTAGAATTTATTTGGTGAAAATATTTGAATGCTTTCGTATAACCATTGAAATTCGAGACTGTTTCCTCTTCCAAATCCCAAATACAAATACTTTTATGCATGTTTTCTATTTGTGTACAAATCAAATAGAAAGGGGGAATGTAAACGTACAAAAAAAAACTCTTCCACATATAGATAAAGACCACAAGAAGAAAAATATGTGTAAGAAGAAAATCCCGTATAGTTTATTCAAATGATTACAATTCCTTAAGTATACATTATATGTAGCTGAAAATTCTAAAGTGATTTCAATTCAATATTTGCAGCCAGACACATAAAATACATTTGTATAAAAGTAATCTTATTTTTTCATGGTTCCACATCCCAAAAAAAAAAAAAAGGATGCGTGGGAAAAATCAATGGGAAAGCATAGCGGAAATGCTTGCATAACCTTTACTTTTGCTTCATGTTGTATATTCCATAGTGTTGTGCACCCCATTCTGCAAACTGCAATCGATTATCCATTCAGTTATTGGGTTAAGCGCGCGATATTTTCTTTCCGCCAAAAAGAAAAAACCAAATACAACAAAGAAAACGGAACATATTTGTAAGAATCCGTTCCCAGACGCGGCATAATACTCGATACACCAGAGCAAAAAAGGAATTCTATAATATATTAAAAATGGCCCTCACACACAAGCTCGGGAATATAGTTATAGTCCCAAGATGACAAAGAAAGTTTTCCTGCACATTCATAATATGTTTTTGCACATATATCTTGGCCTTGCCGGGTTCAAACTGTTTTTTGGCGCCCGCTGTGCATTAAAACTGTGCGCCAACATTTGACTAGACGATGTTATGAAGGCATATCATAACGGCAAGCAATTGTAAACCTCTCCCCACTTATACTTACTCCCCCTACCAACCCTGCTATCCCCCATCATTTTGGGGGCGGGGGTGCAATTTATATGAATGTGCAACTTATAAGAAATGTGTAGGAGCAATGCCTGAAATTTTTAGCCATCGCACAATAAATTGTTCAATATGGGGTGGGGGTGGGGGTTAGTTTTATATGGATGATGTACATATTTTGAAAAGTTGCCAAACTCTTGAAAATTTCACCCGGTTAATAAAACAAACTATGACATTACAATGGGAATGGTACAAAGAGAGACGGAGAGGAGAGAGAGAGCATCGATATCCCTAAAAACAAATGTGTAGGGTTTTTCTGTAACAAGGGTTGTTATGGGTGGGGGTGGAATTGATAGCAAATATGATGTTATGTGCCAAATGTAAATACAAACTTAAAAGTTAAAATTGTAATTTAACGCTTTTTCAATTATTGTTTGAAAGGATTTTTGCATTTAGTTTGTTGGGTGACGTGGTGAGTTTAAACTCCAATCAGCGAGTGCCACGTGGCGCTATTTTAAAATCACTTTCATAGCCAACATATTAACCGTTCCTGTGTTCACACAGATAGAGATAAAGAAATCCTTTAACTTTTGCAGTTTTTATAGTTGTGAAATCACCAACACTGCAAAGCCTCCTGGCCTCTTTAAATTCCTGGCACTCAGAAAAATAGAGTGTGTTAGAATCTTCGGCTTTTCTGTTTCTCAGCAGCTACGGCAAGACATGTTTCCACAGCCTGGAAGCCAGGACTGCCCAAAGACTGTCCTGTGACTTTCGCTACAATCCGTGACAGATTCTCTTGCAAAAGCTAAATACTTCTTCAGCTTGTCACAAATTGTTTTTGTTGTAATCACAGGCTGCTGAAAAAAGTTGTTCCGTAGCTGAAATAGTAGCTTACGCGGAGGGACTTGTCACAAATTGTAACGGTTCTCTTTCAGTAAAGCATTTCTTTACATGAAAAAAATAAAAAGGAACTAGAGGAAGTGGAAAGGCAATTGAATTTGATGTAAAAGTTTAACATCTGAATTTAAACGGATTTAAAAGACTTACAAAATTTTGTGTTCATTTATAATTCATCTACTTGAACTGAAAACTTGACTGCCTTACAAATCATTTACTGTTATCTGAAGTATGAAAAGCTTTTGTAGCTTCTCAATCCAAAAAACAGTGAAGGATCTCTGTAATATCTCTTGCGTGTATTATTTTCCCCGAAATCCTTGAAGCCCTTTTCATTTACAATAATTACTTTTAATAGAGTTGGTGAAATGCTCTTGTACCTTATGAATTCAAAATCGTAAAAAAAGAAGGAAAAAAAAGAAGAACCAGCAACCAAAAAAGCCGAAGCTGCAAACTTTTCCTCCACCACGGCTTTTCCCCCCACTTGTCTTAGATATAAATATCAATCTTAAGATAGCGACCCCGTTGAGTTGTTTCGTCTCTATATATACGGGTGGTACCTAATTCCGACAGTGTTTTTCATGTTGTGCGCTTGCCTGCTAATTACAGTGATCTAATTAGCCACCCTTGAGAAGTTTCTGTGATTACCCTCGACTGATATTCGGATCATTGAGTAACGGAAACTCTCTCATTTACGCCTCTCACTTTGTTGTGTGTTGGTGTGTGTTGTGAAGTGTGGATTGTTGTCTATGCCGGTCGGCAACACAAGCCTTTCCATCCACCTATACACTGTAAAGCAAACCTTCATCAAAACACATCGTAACGTGTAAATTAAGCACATTTCAATAAACATCATTTGAAAGCTGTCACATTAATTGTTCGCCATGGCGAATTATGTCCGTGCCACACCATTCCATATTGCAAATTGGAATTGGTGTGCATGAAACAAAGCTTTCAAATGTACGTGCCATGGCATTTCAATGTCTCACGGGCTCGACTGTTTATGTCTTTATAAAAGGGATGAAATGTCATTCAACTTAAAGCCATAATGTCATTTCAGTTATACATATTGCAGTATGTGTTCATTATAAGCAAGCTCTTTTGCCTTTTTATTCTTCATGCCTTTGCTGCTGCTGCTTTTTTTTTCTCTCTCCGTGCACAGACATAAAAAAGGTCACAATAATAATTTTATTTCCAACATTTTCCTGCTTTTATTCCAACGCAACATGTCACTCAATAATATAAAACCAGGAAAAAGCATGGCACCATCCTGATGCAAGCGGGGTAGGGGGATATAGCCTCGCAATGATCAACAGTTGTTATACTTAAATATTTGTGCGGTTTCAGGAAATGCTTTTTTAATGTAATTATTTTGTGAAAACGCAAAAAGGGAAAAAACCCGACGACGACTACTCTATTTTATAGAAACGTGTAACAAGGGTTGGTTACGTACGCGATACATCGTTAGGTGTAATACGTAAAGATCGAGTGCAGCCAACGTCAAAGACGGTTAGTGTAAGGGCTGTGCCAGTATTTAACCCCTGTTACTATTGATCCTGATACCTATCAAAGCGCACGATATGTAATTACTGACACTAACTCTTATACTTTTCCCTGTGAACGAAAATTAATTTGAAATACCCAATTTTGCCGACAATTTGTTACACATTGCTGAATTTGCCGGTTTGTGTTGTTTTATTTCCCTTTTTTTCCCATTCGTAGTTTTTTTTTTCCCTGAACCATGTGGTCAACTAAAGTATTTAGTCAACAGAACTTTAATAACGTTACATTTTGTGCAGTTATTTGATTCAATGAAATGATTGGGTCTTAAATCGGTGGTAAACATTTAATTTTGTTGAGTTTAAATTTATTAGGAACTGTTTTATTTTAAGGGTGTGTCGTTATTTATTACGTCATGAGAATAAATATTGGCTCTAAACTGTTGTATGGCTCAATTAAATTGTTAACGCACTTTTTTATTACATGTATTTATCGAAATTGGATTGCATTGTTGTTTCTTTTTGTGTTGGAGATAATAAATATTATTTAGGACTTTTGTCGGTTATTTTAAAATATCAATTTAATTTCGGGGATTAAATAGTCGATAAAAATTTTGTGGCCCTTATTTTAATGCTTTTTAATATTACTCTCTTTTAATTTATTTAAAAAAGGGACTTAATAATGAGGACTTTTATATAAAATCTGAAAGTTCTAGAATGTTGATGTAACGGGTTTTTAAGCCGCTTTTTTAATACTTTTTAACGCTTTTCCTTTACTTTCGAAAAGGTGCTTAAAAGCTACACTTAAAAATTATTAAGTTAAAAATTAAAAAAGTTAAATTTATAATTAAAATTCATGTCAAACTATTCAAAAAAAATAATAAAAAATAATTACAGAAATTTAAAAATACTTTCAGGCGTTTCAAAATTTTTAATTAAATGGAGCTTAAGTGAATTTGACTTTAAAATAATTTTAAACAATTGAGCAAAATCTAAATCAAATTCTTACAAAAATAAAATAATGATTCTTTAGTTTAAATTTTAAGCGAAACGAAATAATAAAATATGTATATAATATTTATAATTTATAATTTAATGGAGCTTAAGTGAATTTGACTTTAAAATAAAATTGAAAAAAATGCAAGATTTAATATAAATCCTTACAAAAAAAACAGTGATTGTTTAGTTTAAATTTCTAAGCGAAAAACAATCTACGAAAAACTTATAAAAATATGAGCATAACTTCGGGCGTTTTTTAATAATTATACTACAAAAAAGCTAGCGCAAGGATAAAAAAAATCAATTTTAAAACACTTTCATTAAAAAAACAAACAATTTCCATCGAAATTGATATTGAACTACATTTTATCGATCGTATATTTTCCTTTATCTTTAAAAACAATGTAAGTTTGCAAAAATCATCGTGTGAATTGTATTTTTCACAATTTTCATTCTTCCCGCTGAAGTAAAACTTTTTCCTAAAACTATTCAAGTAGTGCACATACTTGAAGAAATATGTTGAATATGAAACTTTCCTAATGACGCTCGCGCTCGGCTGGGATGGCGTTGGTTAAGCGAATTGTTCACGTTGGCATTTTCTCGCACACAATCAAATAACTTAACGTCCTATTCAAGCTCTTCCAGCAACGATAGCCTATGCCCCTAAGAGAATTTACAGCATTACATTATATTACACAGACAGGAATATAAAAGCAATTGTCGCAATGCGAGCAGTTCGCTCCAGACATTTTTCTGCACACAAAGTGTTTGTGTGCGCGCTCGGTATTGTTCTATTGCCCTGGCCTTGAATTAAGTTTTAAGTATGAATTTTTTTTTTCTTGTTTTTCATTTCGCTTTGCTTCCATTTTTATGCCAGCTGTTCGCACACCCTGAAATAAGATAACAATGGCATTGTGACACAATATGGTCCAAGTCTTGCAGATCTTTACCAAAAGATTTAGGTACTATTTGCGAAATGGGGTGAGAGTAGGACATAATTGCGCAAACAATTGGAAATTGTCGCAAGAAGTCGTTCGCTCTCTTTAATGTTCTTCATCTTTCCGCCGCACATATTCCTTCGTCCCCCCTCGCGTGCGCATCCAAGTGTCCTCCTATAAAATAGATGTGGAGTTCACCAGCGCATTGATGTGAAATCATAAAAAAAGGACGAACGATGTTGGGGTGGCGGGGCACACAACGAACAAAAAAAAAAGAAACAAAACGAAAATGAAGAAGGAAGCTGGCCGAAAATTGGTGTGACACTGTGGCATAAATCACCAATTCTAATAAATGCAGTGAATCAAATAAAAATTTAAATGGGTATTTGAATAATCGCGTGCAGTGTTAAAGAAGAATGTAGCATAAAGATTATAATATAAAATAATGTAGATTGCAAAGAAAAAGAAAGAAAGAAAGAAAGGGGACGGGTAGCTGGCTGTTAAAAAAATTAAATGGCCCACCCCTAAAAATTGATGGCAATCAGTGAAATTTACGTACCGATCCACATCCTTTGATGCCAATAAATTCAATATCAATTTTTTTTAATTCAATTTCATGCCACAAATTTGATGAGATGAAATGTTTGTGGGGCGACGAATTAAAGGGGTGATGACTTAAGGATTCTTTAGCACATTAAAGCATGAATGTAGTCTTCAGTTCAGACTTTGCTTGTGTGCATGTTTTCAACCCTTTTTTTTTAAGTTTGCATTCATTTAAAGCGAGGTCATGTATTGAATAAACCAAGGATAAGTTAAAGATTTGATTCTTCAAAAGGGAACTGCCTTGAGAAATGTGTAGATTGTACAACGTAATGTTTGCAATGACTGAATTGTGTTGTATGAAAATGCACCGCATGAGAGCCGGAGGACTATTATAATACATTTAACAAGTAAACAAGGGCCCTCCTGAATGAAAACTCAAATGTTTATGTTATTTTACATATCTCCAGAAAAATGAGTAAGCCCGTCTGTAAATGGCAGACCCCTAATAATTTGAGACCCAGCGGCAAAAATGAAAATGAAAATTTAATATTAAAAAGTTGCCATGCCTTTGACATTGCCCTAGCAATCTGAAAAAGGGAGGGAGAACCGACCAGACGACATGTTCAATTTTGTTTTAAAAATATAATTATTTATTACAATGGCATTAAGACGATTTGTGTATTTTGAACTAGAGGTGGAACATTTTATTTTCAACGATATTTTTTCAAATAGGGAAACGAAACTTAAAGGGAATTCACATTAAATAAAACAAACAAACAAACAAACACTCCAGGTGTGACAATAAATGCAGTCACTGTGTGTTCAATTGTTGTAATAAATTTAACGTAATATTTTTTTTTTTGGCCAAAGTCAATTTACCATCAACTCCTGATGGCGTTTTCTACATACATATCGTACAAAAAGGGACTTTTCATTTTATTTTGCATCATTCACCACCACCCTCTGCCCCATTTAGATCCTGCATTGCAATGCACAATATGGATGTCAAGTTGCATGCTCACACAATAAATGTATATCACTTTTGCGCATTGTTGAACTTGTTTATTCTTCACTTGAACGAGTACAAATGCATACATGCACTGGCTGCAGTGATTTTCAAATAATTTATACACACTTACCCACAATATGCAGACGGAATTCTCTATTTAATATCATCAAATGCTGATAATGTTCTTCCATTTTGCATGCAATGTAAATAATTTCGAGTTAAATTGAGAAAATCACATTGAATGTGTGTGTGAGTGTGTGACGATGCACCATTGCATCGCATATAAGAGACACATGTGCAACGCGACATGCAATCTGATAATAATAATCGAAATTGCTGTTCCTATATTATATTCATTCAGGGAGTCGAGACGGAGCAGGGTCCTACCATTGGGGAAGCTTAATTAAATGAATCAATTTTGTGGGACAGGTGTCTTCCGTGCATATAGTGTTTCTTGCTGCCCCTTCCCTTAAAATGCATGTTATAGTTTATATGCGCCAACTGCAAACCGCATCTTAAAGAGCATACAACACATCTGCTGCCATGTCGCCACAATTTACAATTAAACGTGCGCGCATATTAAAATTATTGTTGTTGTTGAAAAGGAAGAGGGAGAACAACCGATCAAAACAATAGGTGAAGCGTATTATCGGTGGACATAAATGGGAAAAGGTAAACAAAAATGCATCTTAAAGAAAACGAAAATCCGAAAGGAATGAAAAAACAAAACAAAACGCATAAATATTATTACGAATATACTCGTAAAGGTAAAGGTAAACACACATTCAGAAACAGACGCAAGGTGCGTTGATGGTTGCACCGAAAATTCAGCTGCCTCAATTTTATGTGTTATCGAATCCACACTCGTTTTGTTTCCTTGTAATGTACGCCGCGTCACCAAGACGTTATACATGCGTCGTTAACTCTTAAAGACGTAAACATTGCTGAATATTATATTATTTATATTTAGGTATTCGTATTTTTGTACAACAACTTGTTATGAAGAATAGGGATGTCAAAATTTAAAATATATCGATATTTAAAAAAATATTTACATAGCAATTCAAATGTCGCCAAAAAATATCGATATTGCTATATTTTTAATTATGTTTATTTGTTCTGTCAGATATTCTTTGACCTTAACATATTATGTCATATTTTTAAATTTTATTTAATGTCAAAACGCTGTGATTAGCGTCTTGTGCAACAACGAAATTGACCTTATGATGAGATGAATCTTTATTATCTAATTTCTGGAAGTTTTTTTTTTGATATTTTTACAACAAATTATTATTTTTTGCTCATTGAATTAAAAAAAACGAACAATCACGATACAGCGAATAAACGATACAATTCAAATAAATTGAAATAATAAAGAAGTATTATAGATTTACTATTAAAAAATAAATGAATAATAATTTTTAAAAAATTAAAAAAGTTTTACTAAGAATTTATGGTGTTAAATTAATTAAATGTCAATGAATAAAAATAAGTTTGTGTTGAAATAAAGCTTGCGAAACTAATTCTGTTATTAATTCATCATTTAGTGTGAAAAAAAGTCAAGAAATTATAACAACCCGAAGAACAAAGTGTTTCTAAGTTGTGAGCTTCTGCTATATTAAAGTTATGCGTTACAAATTTTCCACAAATGTATAATTTGATGAAAATTTCATAAAACCAGACCAAAACGTAAAATTAATTTTGCAAAAAATATCGATAAAATTATATCGATATTTTTTTAACATCCCTCGTCCAGAGAGTGCTGAGTTTATTGCACGCAGGCAACCATATTACATATAGGATCAGAATGTTTGTATTAAAGCGGACACAAGGCGAAATATGCTGTAATAAATACAATCACATATAAAAGAAGAAGGAAAATGTACAATATACAAGAAATAATATAATAATAAGAAGGCTATAAGACATGGTAACAGCTGCCACGTACGAGTTTGTACTCTGTAATCACAGGCAAATGCTACGCAGACGTGTAGTTGCTGCAGCATAGTAACTATTATCAGATATATGTACACAAATATGCTGCAATAGTTATGCTCGTATGCCCCTCTGGCCGGTTCTTTATTATTGTTCAAAGATACCCTTAAACTTACCTCACTTGTGTATATTTTGGGCGATCCGGATCAGAGACGAAAATGCATGCACTTTTGGACCTTATTTAAGATTATAAATTTAAAAAAAAAACATTTCTACAAAAAAAAAAAAGGAAAAAAGAAGAATACATTAAATTCATGGTCATGCATTCGAGTTTTACCTGGCGTCTGCGATGGTATAACATGTTCAACAGATGCTGATGCAAAAGGTTCATTCCCAACCATACTGCAAAGGGCTGAAAATCCTTGAAGTCTGCGACTTCTTGGTACTCGTGCATTGTTTACAATTGGTTCGTGCAAGATGAATTGTTGTGTAACTGAAAGTTGTATTTCAATAATGCTCCTTGAGGGGAATATTTAACAGTGTCTGGAATAAATTGTAGGTTAAGAAGTAAGTCCATGCTACGAGTATTTATTGCACTGGATCCTTGTACCTAGATTAAAATGGTTTGCCTGCGCCTTTGTATTTATACAACCAATTTTTAAGCTGTTCAAATTGATTGGCAATTTCTCGTTTAAATACGAGTTACTGTTGGTATAGTGTGGATAATATGTGCAATGTGCAATATGTGCATGTGTACGTGATTAAACATTACGTTGGTAAATTTAGAGTGCATTGCAAGCGCTCTCTAATGTTTTTTTTCGGGGTTTTTGGGATATTTGCTGATGTGAATTACGAGCGCTGCAATTTCACAGCATTTCGATAATTGGTACTTGGGGAGTCATTGTTGTTGTTCTGGGAGCAAATTTATTGGAGAGCTAAATTTTTATGCTTGTCTAATTTTTGGTTGTGTGCGGTGTAATGAGTTTTGTTTTGTGCAACTCAATCCAGATGGTTTGTTGGAATCCGTTGTGTGGTTTAAAAGAGATGTTACTGTAAGCGTTAAATTATTAAAGCCATAATAAGTAATTATTTAAAATTAATTTTATAATGGGACATAATTTAAATTAATAAACATTCGTAAAGTAAATATGCTTGTTGCCTGACAGTTACAGTATTCGGACATCGCAAATAGTCAAAATAACGTTTCTTTTGTATTCCATTTTACTGAATTCTAAAGTAATTGCAAAAATAACAGTAAAGAGAATCGTTGTTCATTGCTCGTTTCAGTTGATAGAAGCAGTTATAATTTTAACTATTTAAGTGGACTTAAATTAATAATTTTAAACAATAAACCATTTTAATTTTTTATTTTTTATTTATTTAATCACATAATGTATAAAACAAAAATGATTTTCCACATAAAATAAATCTGTCCGGAACTAGAAAAAAGCTAATTTTTTCGTAATTTTAAATAAACATTTAAAATAAACATTAAAACTGATAAATTTATAATAAAAAAAATAATTAAATTTCCTTAAATAAATTATTAGGCGATATGTTTTAATTCCTACGAATAAGAAAGTTAATTGAATTTTAAGTCAGAAAATGTAAGCCGTCCGACTACTGGCATATTTACCTTATACACTGAAGAAAAAGTTTACTCCGTTTAATGTTGCGTCTTTGAATCCTGTGTTCCGTTATGTTATATTGATTATGGTCGTTTCATTAAACTTATCATGTACATTATTGTACACTGAACATTTAACTGTCAATCCAAATATTTCTTAAATAACATTATTGAATCAAATTTTTTTTTTTTAAACTCACTCCCATTACACAAATTAAAACCACAAAATGCCATTACAACACAAAATCCCAAAAATTAACGCAAACGAATCGAGTACATAACATACATATTTATTCCCTCAAACGCAGATAAATTATAAATGGGAAACGTGCTTGATTGCATGTTAAACACATCTAAATTGTATAATAGAATTAATTGGAAAGTGCAATAAGAACAACTGAATGTTGTTTTAATAACAATTACTACACGCGTCTACCTCTCCCAACTATAAATATAATACAACATTGTACACACACATAAATATCCGCATCGCAATGCACAAACACTGTTTGAAAACAATTGCAAAAGTTTAACGGTAAACACACAGTCACCAAACTCTGTAACAAAATCGCATCGATATCACGTACTGTTTATGCACTTCCTCAGCCCCCAAAACCCGCGTGTCCGTGTAACCACCCACCACCTTTAAATTTGCAATGTGTGTGTTTGTAGTAACAATATAAGTAACACAAAAACACCCATCGCTTTTGGTTGGAGTGTGTGAGTATAGTTTGCAATTTGTTTAAAAGCACTACATTGTTAATTTATGTATCTGCATTAAATGCACATATATTATCATCTATTAAACACATTCAAGTATTATAAAGCACTTGCCTGCGATAGCTGTACATTATCAGCATTAAATACAAAATGATGCGATTTTTCTCCGCTTTGCATTGTGCCGTTTTTATATTTTAAATTTTATTGTCCGGCTGATAAAATGTAATTGAACCGGCCAAATACAATTAAACTGAATGTACAGCTACACATAATATATTTGCCGAATAAAATACATTCAATCAGCATGGCGGCAATTGAATGATGGTAAATATTGTTGAATATTGCACGAGTATTTGTGCATGCGAGGATTTGGGCATTCGGGATATAATATTAAATTCAATTTGAAACTACATTTTCACGCCACTAAAAGCTTTATGCATTGATAATTATTATCAATATTTGATATTATCATTTTGGTCTGCATACAATCGCCTATTGATTTATCAATAATTGATTATACTCAATGCAGTTGCAACTTGAATGTAACAATCCCCGTATTTAACTGTAAATGTTGCGCCTTTTATGTATTGTGCGGTTTCCTATAACCATTCATATTTCCATATTTTAATCATAACAATCAACCATATTGTGCAGCGCTAACACCTCCATTCATGCATCATGTGTCCTTTTTTGATTGAAGGAGTTGCATTAATCTGCCTTTCACATCATGAATTTAATTTTAATTTTTGAACAGTTAAAACATGTACATTTTTAACCCACAACGCATTTATTTAGATCCAAGCGCAGGAAATTAAATTTTACATCACCCAGTTCTTCATTAAAAAGGATTATTATTTAATGATTTCAAATGAGTTGGGTTAATTGCATCGAAAATACGAAACTCGATAAATTAAATAATTAAGTAATTAATATTTAAAATTGATTCCATGACGAGAAGACATTTATTTATAAGTTGGTTTTGAAAATCTGTTAAAATTATTATGCTACGAGTAATAATAAAAATTTTGCCCAAATATTACGAATACCCTAAAAAATGTATTCCAATAAATTTTTTTAAATAAATTCTGTGTTGTATATATTTTCACGAAAATGTTCTAGTTATTAAAAAGTACACTGCAGGCAAAACGAGGTCTAAATAGCTTTTTACAATTCGTTTCTCTTTTTCTAAGCTACTATAATCCGAAACAAACATTTTAAAAATATTTAGGATTATTTAAGAAATGTTCGATATTTTGTATTATTAAAGGCCATACTTTTGTGAAAGAGTTTTTTTTTCATTATGCTTAAGGTTTCTGAGATAGAAGATGACGTAATTCCGCGCTAATATCCCTAAAAATCATCCCGAAGACTCACATTTAGGGCCATACGGTAAATGCTATATATTTTATTTTTGCCATAACTTGGCCTTGAGAGATATGACATTAACATAAAAATTTAGATATAATTCAATAATTAAATGTACTATATCAAAATTTCATCAAATCGGTCCAGTACTTTCCCAGAAGTCTTCCGAATATCTGAACGTCCGAATAGACGTTTTTCTAGACCACTTTTATAAAATAATTTTTAATTTTAGGTCTCAAAACGTGTTTCTGCATCATTAACTTTTTTCGAAAAGTTTGCCATTTGTAATAAATTAGAAATAAATTGTACGTGTTATAATTACCCATATTCATAAATCTTTTTTATTACATTAATTTAATTCTCCATGGAATCAAAATCCAGTTAGAGCCAATAGTACCGTTATAACTATTATTTGTATAAATTGTGATGACCATACGCAGCGACAGATGACTCTTGTTTACGGTTTTCTATTTTTAGAATGGTATGCTTCAGTTGTGCAGTGTTGATTAAATGTTTTTGATCACAGCGCGGACAGCACACGATTTAATATGTTTCTCTTCTCTCTCTATTTTTAATTGTTATAATAATATGCAGATCGAGGTGTTAGTGAGTGGTAATGAATTATGCTAGTGCTAAGTGCTATACGTTGCAATAATAATTAATTGGAATAGAGGGCGATGCAAAACTTTTCTAAAACTATTATCAAAATAATTACGTTTCTCTTAATAACAAAAAAAATATTACAAACACAAATTTTGACAATAATAAATATTGATTCATAAAAAAAAGATAAGAATATTAACATTGTTGATAATGATTAGATCATATCAAACTACTATTATCATAATAATTGAGGTAGCTCGTGCTGTAGTGACACATTACAATTTACATGATTCCGTTGTCAAGAAGCATAAGTTGTCGCCAGCAATAGTTGCTACCAGCATAGCGCATGCCAAAGTAAATTATACAAATGCAAATAAGAAAATTAATATAAAAAATGTTTTCTTTATATTGTACAACGATCATCGCGCACGTACCAAAATGTAAAATGTATGTCTGTACGTCATCCAATAAGAAGAAGCAGTTGAAGCAACCATTATAGGGAGTGCTAGACACAGTTAGTGGATCCGCACAATTTTAACACATGTCCTTCTTCGTGTTCTCTATAAACTAACAATAACGTCTTTACCACCTGGCGCAAGAACAACTATATGTACATTGAGCACATCGCACATTATATTTAAACCCCCTTGTATTGTACCTTCGTCTTGTGTACCATATTCCCCGTTATAAGACGCGCTTGCCATCGCGCGTAATACAAACGTTGTTATCAGCGAAAGAAAATCACACAAACTTTATATTAACCCGCATCCATGCATGTGTGTGTGTTGGCTGCTGTTGTTTTTGTTGTGAAACCTCTTTGGTATAATAGTGGAAGTGGAACACTTTAAAATATATAAATGGAGCGTAGGGTTTGTTGTATAAGTTGTTATATTGTTATGTTATTATTCAATATCAAAACATCTGCTCGCGTCGTCGTCGGTTAATGTGATTAAAACATGAAAACAAAAGAGCTCGCATTGTTATAATATGTACGTCTTCGAATTTATACAAGAAAGGCAACGCGTAGCACTGGGCATGTCATTAAATAATAAGGTGTCTTGGCTATACTTACACCTGTTTCGTGTAATTTTGCCGCATGACCCCTTCTTCATTTTGTGGACGCAACAAACTTTATGCGCGCACCTTAAAATGTGTTAGTCTGCTTACTGCAATTAGATTAATCTTTGGATCCATAAAACAATTTACAACTGTTAAATTACATCCCATCTAACACAAACGCAAGCACACACACACACACATACAATCAACACCACGTGTTTGATTGATTATGATTTGTTGAATAAGATAGCGGGTGTTTCGGCGCTAATTTCAAACAGCCGACTATATATATATATTTTTTTTATAGTTATATATATATATATGATACACAATTGGGGAAGAAGGATTCGTCGCAATTTGATATAAAGTGGCATTTAAAATGCCAAAGATGATTGTTAAAATTCAAGTGCCGCAATCATTGCCGGCCATTAAACTTTGCATTCAATCCCATTTAAGTTCGAAAAGATAATTATGCCTACTTATCATTGAGTCATTAATCCCATCCTGTTGAGCCGATTTCGTGCATCCTTTGCATTTCATCGAATCCATAACATTTCATCCACTGTGCTTTTGCGTCCGCATTTATGCGCGTTCAATGACCCACCACCACCGTCCACCACTCGTCCCGCATTCTCGTCTCTTTTTGTTTCGTGCAACAACTGCAAATCGATTTTACAAAACTCAGTATACTTTTGTGTATCAGGGTGTCGTGAGCTGTGAAACTATATTTATGTGTATAGTAGTGTTGGCCCACTGCGAAAGTATATTTGGACATTTGAGGGAAGTTTCGCCTCGTTAATCTGCGGTCATTTTTTTCTCGTTGCTTTTTATTTTGTTCTTTCATGCTATACTTTTTTGTTGTTGTTGTTGTTGTTCACCCTTTGCGTCACCATGCTCATATACAATACAAGGCGATCCGATCCCCTCCATCCATTCCCCAACACTCGTTCCTCACCCACACAATTCAATGTCTCCCAATTTAGTGCTGCTTGTGCTGTGTGGATTTTTTTTGCCCATGATGTTTTTATTTCATATATTATTTGAGTACTCGAATACATATTGTGACCATAGGATGCGACCACCACTGCAGCCGCCTCCACACAGTCCACTCCCTCAGGGCATTTTATTTGTACAAATATCGAAACACACAGCTCCCTTTATAGCTTTCCATTTGTCTATCAATTTCACAATTCGACAGTCTTTGCTTCAATAAAACACGAACCATTGCCCGAACATTTTGTGTGCCCTTTTTTTCCCCCACATTACCCTGCCTGGCACCACTTAACGATCATGCCGACCCATTTTTAACTGGGCACAAAAATGTTCCCTATGAATTATTTAAGATGTTTATGTGATATTTTTGCTCTCCAGCCCGGTCACACAAGAGGAAAAACTGAAAGAACAAAATGTAAAAAAAAAAGTTTGAATGACAATTGTGAATTCAAAATATAAATGAATTTTAAACTGGAAAAATGCTGATGAGGACAAAATAAAAAGGGTCGCGTTTTTCCGCAGCTCACTCACGTGTGAGTTAACTGTTAACTGTTATTCTGTTGAAAAGAAGTATTATGTAGGAGACTGTAAACAAAAAAAAAAAGTCTAGCTACACAATAAAAGAAAGGACGTGGCCATGGCAAGTGATGAAACTGTTACCTGTTCGCCCTAAATATCATTAACATTTTAATTCAATTATACAGTCAGTCACTTTGATTGAAAACATGCAAAAAAAGTAAAAAAATTACAAAAAAAAGGGGGACGCTCTTGCACGAGGAATAAATTTAATTGTAAAATGTGCGTGTCCTTCTCTTCAAAGGGAATTTCTTACAAGACGTCTGACGGTCTAATGTATTATCACAATTGTGGCGGGGGATCGTAGTTGGATATTCCAGGGATAAAAAAACCCCCCACATAGTGACTTCGCGCTGTGTGTGGCATTATTGTTGATGGAATATATCACATGACTCATGAACATTTCACAAGCATGCAAATTGCAAAATGTGATGAGGAAGTAAATTGCAGTTATTCATAATGGTTGATGTTGGGCGAGGGTGAGTGGGTGGGACGTTTCTTGCTTCATATACTTTACATGATGTAGCCCAGGTACATGCAGCTGGTGGAAGCATTGGCTTGGAGTTGTGTTTATTTATTTGACACTGAGCGGAAAATGTGGCACGATAAATTGAAGCGGTGACAAATCTGAGGTACCAAGGGAGACGTTGTTTCGTTCGTATATGGCATTTTGCATTCTTAATTCAGTGAAATATTGATGACATTTTGAGACGCGACATATAATGTAATTGTATAAGAAAGTGACATTTTGCAGTCACGCTATTTATTAATTGTTTGTGTTGTTTGTTTTGAAGATTTTTAACATTTTTATTGGGTGAATTGATCAAAGGATTTACCGATATTTTTTGCTTATCAAACTGATTGTTTATGACATCTTTAATATGTTAAAGCCTAAAAGAAAATGCGGAAAAGCTTTATGGATAGTTTTGTTCACTTTTTTGACAATTAAAACAATTGTTTTTGAAGCAATGCGCTGTTTTTCCGTACTGGAATTTTATTTTGCGGTTTCAAAGATGCCCTTTTTTTGTTAAATTTAACAAGAGTTTAAATTTATCCGAACTGACTTTAATTTTATTATTTATTTTTTATTAAACTAGCGGGAAACTCCTTTTCCACTTTGAGTGACAAGTCAGGTTAATAATTTATTATAAACATAACCATAATCAAACTCTGAGAAATAGTTTTTGCAATAATTTTTCGAATAAGTCAATTTTTAAAAAATTGCTTTTCGCGGTTTTTGTGGTTCGTTTTTCGGAACATTAAAAAATGTAATTCAAACAATAATTAGAATCAACAATCTGCGGGTTTTCAATAGTTTTGGTAATAAGCGGAATATTCAAGGTAAAACCGATTTTCCCTTCGGTTCAAAAATATTTCCTATCCCAGCGGAAGTTAAGAAAAATCACTTTCTACTGTATTGAAAAAGAAAAGTGGTGCTTAATAAAAGTGTTCAACACCCTGGGTCTCCTTAGATTATTTTATTGACTCTAAAGGCCTCCCCCGAACTCCAGTTTAGGGGCATTAGTTTAAGTCAATTTTCAAATGAGTCTAAATTAAGTGCATTAAGCCTATACACTCGAATTATTTGAAACAGTGTATTTATTTATTTATTTATTTATTCATCCCTAAACCGAAGTCAAAATAAACCACAGTGTCATGTTGAGGAGAAAATAAAGTCGATCAAAAATAAAAGTCGCTTATTGCATTACTTAAGTCATAACGAAAATTTATTTATTAAAAGAAAGCAATTTATGCATTAATAATTCACAACACAATTTCATTATTTAAAAACACATGCTACGCACTCACAACAAAACCAAAACTTTTAAATCAAAGCTCAGCACAATCATACACGAATAAGCTTTAACTTATTCCACCGCCTTAGTGCGTCGTATAATATGAACGCTTCAAGTCACCCTGAAAATGGTAATGAAAACAAACACACACGCATACATTATAATTTGAAAGCAACATATGTATGCATATAGCGGTGGTATCTAACTTTTTCTAATAAATTTTGCAAAACCATTTACTAAGCCTATATTTTATACATTTCCACTGTATGAAATTATTTTCCCTCTCGTTTGCTTTTGTGTGTACACAAAAACACACAGAGTCCACACGATCCACTTGCTTCCACCCAATTCCTTGAAGCCATTTTGTGTATCCACACACACACACACACACACACCAGACCAGTGTATTGGCATATTTGGTGAAACCTTCAAAATTATTACACCACACTGCAGCATTTAGAATAATATGTCTACGCTGCATGAATCCCCAACATATATATTGTGGGGGGGGGGGGGGGTTTGTTGTTTTCCGCATCCTTTGCCAATGTACTTTGAGAGCTAAAATTTTGCCCAACAATAATAATTTATCGAAACTGCCGCCCTGCACCATGCCCACCTGTGCGCGCACCCCCAACCGGTTTTATTTGTTTCATTTGTTGTTGCCCTCCTTTTTATTTTTATCCTTTTTGTTGTGTGTATTTCTCCAGTTTTTATTATAAACTTCAAACGTACATACAATTTTATATGGTATAAGGACGAAAATATCCTTATAGTTTGTGTAACACAAAATTTTATATTTCTGTTGCGGTGATGTGGGTGAATTTAGGAAGCCGAAAAAAAAATTCTGTATTTCAAAATTGCACAACAAATCCAATAAATAAAATCTGATTTACAGAAACAATAGTAGGTATAACGGGCAACCCCCATTGCTTGCACAATTGAAATAAAGGGGGTGGTATTGCTAAAAAAAAGAAAAGAAAAGGTATTGGGTTGTTAGTGGAATGCGGTAAAACATGATTTTCAATATTATCCTTTTGTGGATGTAGCGTGCAATATGCAATGCAATATAAGCAACCAGTGAAGCGCGCTTCAAACGGTTTTTGGTGTCGGAACCGCATGCGCTTGTCAGTCACACAACCCACTCTGTGCACATAAGGAAATGGACACAGCATTTCCATTGCACATCAAAAATTCAAACAGTGTGTATATGCTGCACACACGGGGGGTGGTGGAATAAGGCGAATATTTTGCGACACACAGCTGGCAGCGTACCCACAATTCAATTTATGTGTATCCAAAACCCTTTTCCGTTTGGGGTTTCACATTTCAACATATTATTCGACTCGAATGCAATTCATGGGTAGTGTATAGTAGCTGAAGTAGAGATCGTACATTCGGCGCGGTTGATGTATTTGTCTTATGTCTTCGCGTACGTCACATATGTAATATGCAAACATCATGTGTGTGTGTGTGTGTGTGTTACTGTGAATTTTGTGGGTGGCAGTGGTTGGACTGCGGAGATGAGTGTGGCATGACGACGACGTTGTTTAAAGTACCATGCACACGAAAATATATGGCAATAATGTGGCGTCAAGGGAAACGATTTAGTCCCTTAAAGTATAAAGTCATGTTTAAAAGAAAAGTGGAAGATCCTGGAGCACACACACACCCACTCCCTACCCTCCCACACACACGTTATGTACGTACAACAAACACACAATTTAGAGCGTCGCATTGACTTTAAAATGAATATTTATTATTTGGTGTGCTGTTTTTCTGTTTATTTATATGCATGACATTCATTGAGATGAATTTAACTGTATGGTGTGTGAATGTGGGGGAGAAGCGCGCATTTGATTTTCCATGACGTGATGTGTGAAAGCACACAAGCTGGAAGGCAGGGAGGATTGCATCATGACGGTTTTATATGAGTAAAAGAAAATGTTAATTTAAAGCACAAATTTGGTGGATTATTGCTTGCAAATTCATTTTTATAATCTGCCATTAGAGAAACTCGTGCGTTGCTAGGACACAACATGTCCTGTTTTAAAAGGCGGAAATATGCCTTCTTTATTTATAAAATTCCGGTGTGTGTGTGTTTGTAGTACTTCGTCTTTAAAATGGCTTAACAGACTTTTATTTTTATTCAAATATCGATGTCTGCAGTAATTTTTAGAATTAAGATATTTTTTCACGAACCACGACTTTTTCGTCGTTTTCGCAGTTTAATTTTACTTCTAGACTATTAACGAATATGTGTGCAAAATTTTGAAGCGATCCTATGTACAGTTTTAGAATGATTAAATCCCACACCCACACGACAGTCTCAATTTTTATGTATTAAAAAATATACTTCAAAAACATTACCGCGGAATTTTTCGAGTGTTTTAAATAAATTAGTTAATTTTTTGATAAACCGCGAAATTTTTTACTGTTTTCGCGGTGACAAATTGAGAAAAAGTGTATGCTTCCTCCTGCTGCCTGTAATTTTCAACCATTTAGGTTGATTTTTTTTGTAAATATTGATAACAAGACGAGGGTAATAGGTTAAAAATTTTAAAAACATTTAAAATAATTTTTGAAAGAATAAATATATTTAACAGAAAAAGCTCTTTTTGCCTTGCGACACGGGTAGGGATTATCCTAGCTACATTATAAAGATAATTTTTGAATAGATGTTGTGGATTCAACATCAAAGAAATTAAAACATGACGTAAATACTTCCTGAAAGCAATATTATATGAATTAGTTACTGCAAATAATGCACACTTCCCTTTTCAACAACCACCTTCATTTCGCTTTTGTTAAAATTATTTTCCGTATGTATATTTAATATATACAGGAAGCACACCCGGCTCACGCCCGGTTGCGTCAAGGTGTGATGAGCGTACAGCAGCAGTAACACTTCCTGAAACACTTTCACTCGCATTATATTGTAATACGTCTATAATATACAGGTGTATAAAAGGCTGACACTTAAGTAAGTTTTTGCAAAAGAAAATTACAAGTAAACACGAGGCCTAAACGTCTCGACGCGTTGTGACATGTTTTATCCTTCCTCGCACCCTCACAAATCCCCCCCCCCCCCGCCACCCACACCCCCTTCTCAATGTGCATTACATTTTACAAAGTAGCAGCATCAAATTAAAAACATATTAGGCTGGATGAAAAGTCCCCGGTCTGACCCATAGATGGCGTTACCAGAATTTTTTCCATATGATTTTCATTTAGTACCAACCTTCAAACGATACGTGTAAAAATTTGACAGCAATCGGACAATTAGTTCGTGAGTTATAGCGATTTGAGTGAAGCTACTTTTGTTATTGTTGAAAAGATGGAAAAAAAAGAATTTCGTGTGTTAATAAAGTATTGCTTCTTGAAGGGAAAAAATACAGTTGAAGCGAAAGCATGGCTTGATGAAGAGTTTCCGGGGTCTGCACCGGGAAAATCCACCATCATTGATTGGTATGCTAAGTTTAAACGTGGTGAAATGAGCACTGAAGACGGTGAACGCAGTGGACGCCCAAAAGAGGCTGTTACCGACGAAAACATCAAAAAAATCCATAAAATAATTTTGAATGATCGTAAAATGAAGTTGAGCGAGATAGCAGACATTGTAAAGATATCAAAGGAACGTATACATCATATCATTCGCGAATATTTGGGCATGCGAAAGCTCTGTGCAAAGTGGGTGCCGCGCGAGCTCACAAGCGATCAAAAACAACAACGAGTTGATGATTCGGAGCAGTGTTTGAAGCTGTTTAAGCGCAATAAAGCCGAATTTTTCCGTCGATATGTGACAATGGATGAAACATGGCTCCATCACTATACTCCAGAGTCCAATCGGCAATCATCTGAATGGACAGCAAGCGATGAACCCAAACCGAAGCGTGGAAAAACGCAACAGTCGGCTGGAAAGGTTATGGCGTCTGTTTTTTGGGATGCGCATGGAATAATATTCATCGACTATCTCCAAAAGGGACAGACAATCAACAGCGACTATTACATTGCTCTATTGGAGCGGTTGAAAGCCGAAATCGCAAAGAAACGGCCGCATTTGAAGAAGAAAAAAGTGCTGTTCCACCAAGACAATGCACCGTGTCACAAGTCTGGAAAAACGATGGCTAAAATTTATGAATTGGGCTACGAATTGCTTCCTCATCCACCGTATTCTCCAGATCTGGCCCCCAGCGACTATTTCCTGTTTGCGGACCTTAAAAGAATGCTCGCTGGCAAGAAATTTAAGACCGATGATGAAGTGATTGCTGAAACTGAGGCCTATTTTGAGGATAAACCGAAAGAGTACTACAGAAGTGGCATCGAAAAGTTGGAAAATCGCTATAATCGCTGTATCGCCTTCGAAGGCAACTATGTTGAATAATAAAATTGAATTTTGCAAAAAAATGTTTTTTACCATGGTAGACCGGGGACTTTTCATCCGGCCTGTTATTTCGTTTTTTCAACAAGTTTTTGTTATGTTTCTTTCATTTTTTTTTTCGTGTTTAATACTCAATGTACATTTTATACCGTTCACGTATAATTTATTCCAGCACATAATATTTAGATTGTATTATAATATTGTATATTTAGAAATTTAGACTTAAGAGTTGTAGACGCCAAGAAGGTGCCTACACAAGGTGTAGCATCAAGTGTGGCAAGCAACGGAAGGGGGGATAATGTGGCACCTCCTTCCATCGCTGATCCAAAATTGAATAATGCAAAGAGCAAATAAATTGCCATCCAGTTGTCGTACCTGTGTACACTTTTATCTGAAGACAATACACTCCACCTGACATGGCTATGGGTAGACGTGAACGTAATGGGAAATTACACAAAAGCGTGCAGCATTTGAGATAAGCTTCAAAGCACATATTATGCGCACAGCCTGTTTCAAACCAAGTGGAGCACCAAGTATATGATTTATGTTTTTGACGTAGCATATAGTATGTGTGTGTGTGTGTGCGATATCGTTGGGTGTCCAAGAAAAACTTAAAAACTGGCGAGGATAACCTTGTTTGTTTGTCCTTCTTGTTGGTTGTTCTTTTTTTTTTTTTTGCACACTTTCTTCGGTGTATAGAAAAACAACTTTTAAGGCTCAGCTTATGTTTACACGAGTGAAATGGTGTGGGGGTGCATATTTAGGACATTAGCAACAAAAATTTTGATTAATGCCATTGCTGTTTAAATTTATGCATACAATTTTTTTTATTTTTTTTTTTGGGAAAATTTTTGTCAATTTATGCAATAATGTATAACGCATATTGCGCAAAAAATGTCAACACCTGGACTGAGGAAAATTTGTGTATTAAATTTGATTTAACTTTGTAGATGCGAAAATAAATATTTAAGTCAGTGCAAGGAAAATCTGTAAATCTTTAAAGAAAATATTACATTTGTCAGGCACATTCAATTTTGTAAATTAAATAACGATTTCTACAAAACACACAAATTCAAATATAGTTAATGATGCCATGATTTGAAAACAAATGTCTGCTTTTTAATTAAATGAAGCCAATGTTTCTGCTGGATGACGTCACAAAATAAAACAAATGAACTGTCAATCATACCTTGTATGCCTTAAACCATGGCTGACGCTAAATTATAATTGTTAAGGATTTACCCACGGTTTAATAATATTTGGCAAGGTATCATGTTCCTGGCATACTTATAACAGCAATACATCAATAAGAAAAATTCAAGAAAAAGTTGTGGTTTATTACAATTCGCAACTACGCATCCGATTACACGAATACATTCAATGATACAGAACGTAAAACATTTTTGCGGCGCGTAATACCTTCTCATAATTATACCATGATTTTACATAATTTTTTTTTAAGTCATAGAATTAAATTAGATTTGCTTTATTTAAGCTACATTGTTCAACTTTTGTTATTACATTCCTAATTATTATTATACTTTAAGCAAGTTAATTAAACAATTAATAAGTAGAGAAACGCGTATTTAAAGTTTTGGAAAATTAGAAATTCAATTGACACTTTCCATTAACAAATTTCTTGCAAAAAATCAAACAGATGGAAAGAAAAAAAAAAGCTTAATGTTTTCATAAAACACAACACCACACTAATAGTTGTAAATAATACAAAACAAAGTGAAAATAAAAAAGCAACATAATTTAGGGTTGGATAGGGGCGCGTGCATTTAATTCTCACTTAACAAAACATCTAAACAAGAAAAAATACTCTATTTATGACCAACCTGCTTTCATCAAATTATATTTAAAAAGTTTCCTGTGTACGCTTTAGAGAGAATAATATAATGTACACAAAGTAACTTTGAAAGCTTCAAAAATTACCGTGCCTCAAAATGGGTATATTCCACCTATAACAAAAAGCCCATACATTCCATTCCACCCACACATCCCCTCACCCCCCAATATACACAAATGTATATTTTAAATTTTCCATTTGTTTTGACAGCTGTCGAGACACTGCACGAACAAAAGAGAAAAAGCAAAAAAAAAAAACGAGCGCTGTGAAACCTCGTGCGCTTTGAAGGGTGGAGTTTGCATAAATCCGGGCGATTTAATAACATAATTTAACATTGATTGAACAAAGCGAGCTTCAATTCTTATGTAGTGAATGTAATGGAGTATTTGGGTTTCCTTTTTTAATATTTTTTGATTTCCTTTTTCCCTTTTTTTTGTGGCTGGCATTATTTTTTTTTAGAATTTGCATACATAGGTACCGAAACTACACATACACAAATGAACGCTTTGTATTTAAACAATGATAAAATGAACGCCAAAGCCACTCCGACATTTTGTTTCGCGTTATTGCGTTTATGAATTTTCCACAATATTGGATCGCATATTTCTCTCATATGTCATTTATAGTTCACATTTTAAGTATATTATTATGATTCGCAAACATTTCCAATATGTTAAATTATGTTGAATTATATATTATTTTTGAGCATGCATTGTATGTTGTACACACAGTGGGGGTATTACAAATATTATATGCATAGCAATAATGCGCTGCTCTGTGAACTGTAAATGTGAATATTTGACAGCAAACTTCCGTCTGTACGGATCAACATTTTTCATAAATGTATGTGAATCCATTGTTTGCGTTTTGAATCCCTTTTTAAAAGTGATACACATAATATATATAATTCCAAAGAGAGAGAGAGGGCATGGCACTGTGTACATTATCCTTGTACTATTGCATATTTGTGTGTCCTTATATATTATGTGCGTGTATTAAAAACGTATGAAGGTTTGCACAATGTTAAAGGATATGTACGCGGGCTTCACTAAATATGTATGTTGAACCAAAAAAAAAAAAAGAAAAAAAGAGGAAATGGAGAAAAGGAATACGACTCACAAAACAAAGTAAATTTCAAAAAAATGAAAAAAAATGCATAAAGAGAAGGGAGAGGCCGGATGCTGTTGGAAATTTGTTTGTTGAGAGCAACGAGCACAATCAGAAAAATCTATAAAGGATATTTTCGAACATCCGGAAAAGACTTAAAAATCAGAAAATGTGTATGCAGCATCATACGCAAGTGAACTTCACCCCCGGATACATTCCGTGGAGTCATGAATAATTCATATTTTTCAGACGCAAACACACTGGGAAAAAAAAATAATGGGGAGAAAAAAAACTCCCATCAAACTGAAAAATTCACAAATTGCATTTCATTTTATTTAACAAAACTGTTATGTTACACCAAGCAGCTAATTTAACCGTTCCATTCGTGTAAACTCACACCAACAAAAAAAATCCAATTAAAATTAAATTTTTAATAAAAATTTACCGTTACACATCAAACACGCATTAATATTTTAATCTTCAATTATTTGCAGAATCCGTATTCATGTTGACGCCACCATCTTTGTTGGCAGCCGCCTGTATATGTGCGGCAACGCAAGGCATCCGGGCACCATCGGCTTCATTTGCATTGAGGGACATATGCAGATTAACTGCATCGGATCCATTAGATGTCGAGTTGACGGTGCGACACATAGAACATGTTGTGGCCAAAGAGACGGCCACACTTCAGCAACAGCAGCAGCAGCAGCAACAACAACTGTACGAGCAACAGCAACAGCAACAGCCTAAGCCATTACAAAAGACATCATCATACACAACAACGGCAACAGCATCGTCCACCGGAAAATTGCAAATAGGTATTGTGTGTGACGCTGGGCAACCGGAAACACCAACTGATGTCCAGGACGTACTTATTTAAATATGTACACGTGTCCAAATAACGAATATGGTAATTCGTTTAAGCTCTTGTTATACGTATTATGTTAATGCTGCGGGCACCATTCATATATTATAGTTATAAAGTTACACATGTGTTGACAACTCGGTTTATTACTGCCATTTCTATCTTTATTAATTAATTATTATTATTGTTTTAAAATTCTGTATATATTAAATAATTTAAATAAAATTGTATGTAACGTTTGTAAATTATTGTATTAATAATTATTTTGAGTGAATTTAAATTTTTTTATCAATGTATTTGAGAGAAGGGATGTTTTATGTTAGCAAAATTTGTGTCTGTTCGATGCAGCTATATACCAATCGATAGTCTTTAATTTTTATTGTCATTCATAGTTTTTACGTATTTAATTTTTAACATAACATTTATTTTAATTATTTATGTGGAAACGAAATTCTGAAAATAAAAGAACAGCGAATACAATTTGGTGCCTTTGTTTAAAATAAAATATTAAATATTTAAATAGTTAAATTATTTTTCTGCGTAAACTTTTCGAGCGTGTTGCATAAACTCGTTGCACAAATATTATTAATTTAAATGAAACAAATACCGCGTAATAATAATAATAATACAATTTTTAGTAAAATGTTTTTTTTTTGGTTGAATAGAAAAGCACAATAGTCTTACAACAATAATTAATTGATTTAATAAACAAATCAAAAGCTCTTTAAATTAAAATTATACTTTAGTTTCTGTTGAAATTTCAAAACAAATGAAAAATGGGAATTATCCTTTTTTTTATCATTTAACAAATTATTAAGTTACAAACAAATTAACAAGTTATTAATAACGGTAAAAAGAGAAAAAATTTCAACCATTATTTGAAGCTGACAAATGAATTTAATTTTTAAAACGAATTCAAAAAGTTTATTTTTAATCTTTTCATTGATGGTGAGATAGTTGTCAAGATATTGTCAATATTAAAACTAAAACTTAACTTGTAAATTTCAAAAGTATTTGCATTTAAATTTAATAAAGTGGATTTAAATAAAAAAAAACATTCATATTGCAAATCTTAAAACATTTAACAGTTAAGTATTGTACAAAAATTGGTAAATTATTATCATCTAAAAATCACTTCTCATCACCAAATTAAGCATTGCAAAAAAGTTTTAATTGGCATAAATACAAAAAAAAAAATATTATTAGCTTTTGATATTAAAACTCACAAAACAACCATTTTTGCAATTAAATTTGTGGGAAGGGGTCGTTGAAAATTGTAATTAAAGCTCACCAATTAAGAAGTTTGTAATAAGAAAGTGTTATCATGGAAATAAAAGCAGCTGTATAATTATGTAACGAACAATTTTACATCAGGAACCAAATTGCAAATATTGACAATAACTTCACCAAACTTTATTCAATTAATTTTCTTTTCAAATATTTCATGGCAATATTAATGCAGCAGCTATAAAGTGTTTAAATGATTTAACGTTTATTGTTGTTTAATTATAACTTTTCATTGATTTTTAAAAGTTTGGTTAAAATCAATTAATTAATTAAAATTTTCAATAATTGTCTGTCAATTTAAATTGCAAATGGTTTTATTAATAAAAAATAAAAAAACATAAACGCTTTGTGTGAACAAAATTAAATTAAAATAATTGTTTTATATTAAATAATCAGTTAAGTTGAAAACACACAGTAAAAGGAAGCAGCTGCTGCTTTTTAATTACATGAAAAAAATGTGTACACTTTGTGGTAAAAGGATATTGCATAATTTATTTTTAAAATATTTTCTGTTGAATGGAAAAATTGGAAATAAATAAATTGAATTAAAGGACTTCATTGCAAATTATATTAAATTACATTGCAATTATTCAAAATTATAAATATCAATGAACATTTGAAATGAAACAAGAAATTCAAACTAGGTAATTAAAAATTTATATTTAAAAAATAAATAAAACTAATTAATTGATCTCAAAACCAAATCAATTTATTTTTATTTGCTTAAACACGATATTTAAATAAATAAATGCCCCAAAATTTATTGTAACGAGATAATTTTATTAGACCCACCGTATAATTAAACAAGCGATGTATTATAAATAGTTGTAGCTATTTTTAAACACAATATAAAGTACTCGTTACTGAATTATTTATTAACTCCATCAGCATTATTTATAATTATTATTGTAAATACATTTGTTTAACTAGTCTGTAAGGGTGGTGATTTACTGCCGACAATTTAACACTGTAATTGTCACCATTAATCGATTTTTATAATGCGGTTAGTTGAATTTTTATTATTTAAATCATTAATTTTTTTTTTTTGAAGCATTTGTACTCAAACTTTATTACTTCTTGTTTTTTATTTATTTTTAAAATCTCAATTTATATTTTACAACCTTATTATACTGTTTTCTTTTTCATTAAAAAATAAAATAAAATAATAAAAAAAAAGTTCCGGCTACACGTAGCCAACAAAACACGAATTCTATCAATATTCATTTCCATTTCAGCAAAAAGCCAAAATCGTGTAAGAAACGATGCTATCTTGGGGTTGGGGGGTGGGGGGATGAAATAACACAACGGTGCTTGAGACGGAATTTCGTTGAAGCAAATCAAACGAAGAAATACAGTTAATTGTTGAAATCACTCCGCCCGGTGTAATTCGGACACACAAGATAATTGCCTCGCGTCAGTGCGGCAATAACTTTTCTATTTTCCAGTGGTGAGAGGAGAGGCACCACCATGCCGAGGCATGGCAGCAGGGCCAGTGAAATGTGTTTAACCTCTCGGCTACCAATGTTTCGTGTACTACATACACATCCGTGCGATGTATAATAAATGAGTGCCAACGTTCAGGTTCACTGGCAAAGGAATTAATACGCTTCCATACACTTTCCTTCTTCTGATGCGATGTGTGTATTGTTACATGGGAATAACGTTAGTCGCCACAGTATTATCCACAAATGTTGTACAGCGAGGATGTCTATGGTTAGATACAACACAATATTTATGTATAGCTGGCGAAGCGAAATGGATACAATATGTATAGACATGTTCATGGTGCAAGGGACGTGCGTTGTGCAATCAGGAATTACAAGAAAATTGATAGAATTGAGAATTGGGAACTGTGTCAGCTATAATATAGCCTCCACTAGTGATCGCATCGATGGTGATAAATTCTCGACCGTTTGCCATTCCAATAATGAGAAAATGTGTAATTAACAGTTGAGAAAAGCACATGTGCGACCACCGCAATGACCACACACCATTACCGCCCGCGTGAGCGGTCGTGTGTGTGTGCAAACAAATGATAGAAATCGAGTGGAATTCTTGTGGCATATTTAGCGCATCACAACCTTTCCACCTTTTGCATCATTCTCCAATATTTTGGTTCGACAACGAGCGACATTTGATGGTCCCAAATCTGTGCACGTTTGGATGTTTGGATATTGAGAGGACAAATGCTTAATGATGATGATGATGGTGATGTACTTAATTCGTCGGCCCCACCAAAATTGCATACACACAGTATAATATGTGAATCATCCATTTTGGGGCGTTGCAAGGGGGGTGGGACGTCTTTTATTACAGGAGAATTGGGAAGAGCACCTAACCATTTGGGGAGAGTGCGGTGTAGGAAAACGTGAATGACTTTTGGGAAGATAAATGGGTGTTAACTAAAGAACTTATGTGTATGGGAGTCATTTGGTAGAAAGCTTTGCGTCTTAATTTGTTTTGTGTGAGCAATAATGCAATTTATTTTAAGGACAATGTTGGTTTGTATTAAATATTGAGTGCCACGTAATATGAGTTTGTGCTTTTGCCTCATCCAGAATTTAGATGAATTGTGTGTTTGTTACAATTAAGACAATTTGTATTAGTTTAAAGTGCTGCACTCAAATAATTTGCTATTTCAATTGGATGAAATGCAAATTTGGGATTTACGTGCATTGAATTTCTTAGGGGAATTAAGGTGTTTTAATTTTTTTTTTATAAAGTGGAATCTGGGGATGAGACGTGAAGACTTGGCAAAATAGGTTTGAATTAATTTTTCACAATTAAATAAATTTATATTATAAATATTTGTAAAATTTGTATAGTTTAATTAATCAATTACCAACATTTTGATTGATTTTTGTATATTTTACATTATTTCTATCAATATGTGTTCCTCAAATAATGAATGTTATAGCTTACACATTCAATCCACTGAAATAACACAATTTACATAAATTATCATAATATACTAAGTCTAACATAATATATTTACTTACTCCTTATGAAAGCTGCACCTAAACAAACAGTGAGAGATTTATAATTGATGTACGAGTATGGGTAAAATCAATTTAATAGAATAAATTGAAAATCCTTGCAGTTTAAATCAAATTCACTTCAAATCAGAGTTGATTCCATCCATCGTTTTCAATTATACATTGCTTCAAAATTCAAACTCAATGCGGCACGCACATTAGGGTGGAGCTTCTTTAAATGAAAAAATGATGAATTATTTTTAATATATGACGACTATTGTGAATATTGAGAAACATAATTTGGAGTTTAAAATTTTTAACAGTTTTTTCAGTAATAATGAAATTAATACACTAATGAAAGAAAGCACAAGACAATGTTTACGGAAAAGTTTTAAAAGACCTAAGAAATCTGAGAGATTTTAACTGCGGTGATTCACTAAAAATAAAAGGCACGTAAAATAAATGAAAAAGCTCATTGAAAGAAGGAATAGTTCATTTATAATCAACTAATTAATTTCGTTTATGGATAGTGTTTTAATAATTTTTTCTGAATGGCGTCATAATACCGTTTTCATAGTAATAATCTGAAATTGTAAAGCAACTTAAAATATTTAAATTATTTAATTTTTTTGCTTTAATTTCTTAACCGTTGTTGTAAATTCGCTTTCGTTATAGTGAAATACACATTTTACAGTGTAGAAAAGTGAAAACCAGAAATTAAAATATTGACGTTGTGAAATGTAAAAAATTGAAAATTGTTATTAAAATTCTTTTTTCATTTAATTTGAAGGATTATTTAAATAGGATTCATTATCGTCGCATTGTATTTGAATTTGTTATAATGATATATAATATATTTAACTTATTAAATATTGACATTAAAATATTAATGAACAATTTTAGAGCTTTGTCTAGAGGGGTTGAAGCAAAATTTAAAAGCATTTTTTTTAAATACTTGAAGTACTTGATTTTCCAAATGACAGGTCCTTTTTGTTTAAGAACAGAGATCAGAAATCTTAAATACCAAACAATTTAAATTGATTCTTTAAATACAATCTCGAAATTATGGAAATTTGAAAAACCATAATATAATTAAAGAAGTTTCATATTTTCCATTCCAAAATGATTGCGACACCTTAAAGTCACATTCAACAAAGCTCCACACTAACGCACATCCACCTGACAGGTTTGTTATCCGCATCGAAGCCCAATTTAAATGCGACCTTCTGTTCATCGATGTACAGTCACGTTATATACACGAACAAGTACATGACGTTTGTGAATAATTTCCTTTTTATATTTATTATTTTATTTAAATAGTGAGAGATAATGCAAAAATGTCAAAGCACATAAAGTAGCTATTTTTGCCATTGCAATGGGGGTTCGGTTTTCCATAAATTTGGGATTTCTGCCCCCGTACAAAAGCCTAATCGATATATTCAAAAAATTAAATATACATCCATGTCCCGCTGTCGTTTTCGTGATCGCTTCAGACGTTACGTTGTCATTTGTTGGGCCGAAATTATTCAAGAAGTCAATTGTGTCCTTTATGTACCCTTCCCGCACACGAAATTTCCACAGGACTAACCTGTAACTTATAATTCAATAAGTAAGAGTATTGCATGGTTCGATTGCCGGGCAATGAATTAAAGATACACTCCCCACCACCGATGTGTGCACTGCATCTACAAGAGTTTGTGGGTGGCGACTGAGTGGGTGGGATAACGTTGTGCGGTTTGTCGGCTATTAATGTCAATAACAGTACGACAGTCGCTCAATGGGTAAACAATTCGCTTGAAAGTATAGTTCCAATTGCTTCTAATGGCCATGTCATGTGTAACACACAAACATGAATCATGGATACAGTAAATGTACTTTCGTAGATTTCACTCTATATAACTATACCGGATATATTGTAATATGGTTCTTGGAAACATCAAACGGAATAACGATACAAAACACACTTTATGAAAACACTCCACATATTGTAGTTAAGTAGGTATGTACTCATATCACTGAATCAACTGTATGAAGTTGTCGCAAAATGCAAATAGACGAACAGTGCAGAGGGAATTGAACAAACATATTAAAGCTCGCATGCTAGTAATTGCGGTATGTTGTTATTTAGTCCTAAATCATATTGCCATGTGAGTGTGAGTGTGTCATGTTTGTGTGAGCTTTCATACTTGATTTGATTGTATATCCACATAATAACTCTTTTGTGACAAATAATCGCATATTGACATCTCATGATTCACAATCAGTGATTCGAAGCCATGATGCATCATTTGATTGCTGTTTAGAATGGATTTAGAACGTCAGAATTGAAAGGACATTTTATGTAAATGGTATTGCAATTACCAACGGTATTTGTTTATTGTTTTTGTTATTGATTGAAATAAAGCAACTCAATAATGTGCGGGGTTAAAATCAAAGTGGAGTTTGTATAATTATAATAATAATAACAACTGAGGCCATTGATTTAAAAACTATACATTGCAGGGAAAGCGAGGTGTGAATTTTTATATATCACAGCAGCTTAATTTCAATTTATATAATGTTCTTCTGAGATTTTTCTGCTAAATGTGAAGCCTGAAATTTTTGAATTTTGACCTTGAATTTTTTTTTAAAATTGGTCCTTTTATAGATTAGCAAGAATGTAGAACATCATAGCTTACTCTTAAACAATCAGTTTTATGAGATAATTTCATATTAAAAAAATTACCTTGACTTTCAAAATTTTGACCTTGAATTAATGGTCAACAAATTTTATTGTTTTCATAAAGGCAATGTAATGTAAAGTTTCTGAGATATGAAAAGCATGACCTTGAATTTTCTTTTTTGACCTTGAAATGTTTTGCAAACTCATTTGTCTTATTAAAAGCTACAACAATGTGAATAAAATTTGTTTTTTTAATATTAAACGTTTCGAAGATATAAAAAGGTGGACCTTGAATTCTCCGATTTTGACCTGAACATGTTTGACAAAGTTTTTTAAATTTAAAACACTTTAAACATATGAAATAATTTTTTCCATAATTTGAAGGGTTTCCGAGATAAAAAATGTGGGGTTTTTCTGCGTCCACCCCCTTTTTTGCTAGAAGGATCCCATTTAAGGGCATTAAGTAAATGTAGCTTTGTTTAAAATGCCTTTATGGATAAACTTTGTTAAAATTTTAAAAAAATTGTTGAAGCCGTTTTAGCGATCCCATTTAAAAGTTTTATCTGGAAAATGTTTTTTTGGAATGACTTGACCTTGAAGTATCTGACCTTCAAGAAATTAAATTATATTTCTTATTACTTTGTTCAATATCTTATATCAAAATTATATAGAATTCAGTTAAGTAGTTTTAGAGATAATATGGGTAAGGAGTATGACGCACGAACGTACATTTTTTTTAGACAATTTTTTAAAACTTAAGGGCTGTCAAAACATGTTTCTGCATTTTTTTTTTTTCAAAATAAATCGGAATTCAAAAATCTATAAAATGTAGTGCATTTATGTAATTTAAAGAAACATACACGGGATTAAAGATTTTAATTAACTTTAGCAAAAATAATTTTTTTGACCTTGAATTGATTTATTAAAAACATTATTTGTTCAAAAATTATTACTAAAACAAATATTCGGCACTAAAATTAATCAAAATTGAACTAACTTGGACTAAACCAAAAAAAGTGTACTTTAAACTCAGTCTAGAACATACTATTTTCGCTTTCTGAAAGTTTCATATTACTGTAAATTCGTGCTGCATATGTACACAATAGGAAATGGCCATTAAATGTCACACGAATTTCCCACAAAATGAAAGCATTCACTTCGTTGCTTTTTATCCTATTGCGGAGTCCTCACATGCTTCATTCGTCTATGTTTGTCGTTACTACCGGTGTGCCAGAGCCTGCGGTAGAACACCTTCCACTCGTACAGTAAAAGTGAATAGGAAAAAATCAATACAATTCTATTTAAAGTGAAGTTCATTTTCCAACTGTTTGGCTTGAAAAATCACCAAATTCAAAGAGAGATTGCCATATGTAGACGCTCACCACATATTTGAAAATAGACGCACACATTTAAGGAATGGGCTACAACTAAAATCCTTGCAATAAAGTGCTAAAAATAGTCGGAAATGTATGGGACCAATGTTGGCAATTCAAAGAAGCCTGCCCAACCACACTATATAGATCGCAAATTGAACAGACGAAAAACGATATAAGAAAATGTCCACAATCCAACATACACCATATTATCATGACCCAACAAGCAATGAAATCGTGCCATTTCGCTACTTTTATGACCTCGTATAGTAGCACCCGCGCGCACTCGACGATGGATGGCCAATCCACAAATAATTCTTTATGACCCGTCTGGCGAGCAAAATCATTTAATACACTTCTTACTTTTATGTCTATATATTTCCGCTTATCTCACATAAAGTTACTGCAAAAAAAAGAGACACATCGTGCAGATAGCAATTAGTTAACTCCGGAGGTTGTAAATTATATCGCAACGCACGCCTTTCACTCGCCACCGTTATTTACAACACTCGACGGTGTCTTCCATCTTTCTATACGATCCGCAGTTAATAGAAAAATGCATATTTAAAACAATATAAAGTTTCGCCGGCATCTACTCCCACGCTTTTCACTTTTGTGCGACGGCACATACGAGGGATTGGGCAAAAAACAATCGCAGATGTGTCAGGACTCAACATTTTTATATGATTTACATTTTTATAGATAAAAAGTGTGTTACAATACATATAGGGGATTGTGTGCCATTATAAATTTGATATAAAAAAAATAAAATAATAAACGAAACATAGTAAAAAACGCATGCGAGTAAAAAGTGGGGGAGGTGTACAAAGGGGAGGGGGGGCGGAATAAAAACACAAATATTATGATGGCGGTCGTGCGGGCTTATCGCCTGAAAGCTCCGCAGGGAATACACAAAATCTATTTGGCTCTAACTGTATGCGGAAAAAGTAAAAAAAAAAATAGCCAAAAAGTAAAAAAAAATTGAAAATGCTGTATACATCGCGGCGTATCCTCGAAACCGCCACCATTTTCACCATCACTATGCCACCATCGGTGTGGTGAAGTGCAAACACATTCGTCAAACCATGGGGATGTGCAGCAATATAGTGTACGCTTATCCGCGGTAGCAATGGAAACGTTTTTTCGTTTTCTTTTTTTTTTTTGGTGCCCCGAAACGACTTGTGATACTGACGCAATTCAGCGGTGAATTTGTAAACACAACAAACAAAAGCAGCATAATAATACACCACCACCCCGCTGCCTGTACAAACGGATGAGTGCGGGTGAGCTGTGGAGGGCTGTGTCAAGCCAAACTGAAGTTGCTGAGGTGCAAATAATTTCAGGTCGGCATGAAATGTCATATGCAATTAGGTAGGGAGCTGCTCAAGTGTACACGGAACCGAAATAATGACAAACATTGGATTTTCATGGAGAGAGCATTTTGTGTGCGCAACCAAATATTTATCATTGTCAAAAAAATGTGAGTCTTCTCTGTGTCTCTTAATTTGTATGCTCTGCAATTTTGTATTTAAGGGAGGAAATTGAAGAGGGGGTTGAGGGAAGTTAGATAGATAATAATTTCCCAACCCCATTGTTGCCACTTCACAACGCAATGGTCATCGCCATTCACCCCTACACTTGTACACACACCACAATCTCGCAATAATTTGCAGATTCGGACGGTTCTAACTATATTGTGGAAATATTTGCAAAAAAAAAAAAAAAAAATGAAAGCAAGTTCATCAGGAAG
This sequence comes from Sylvicola cinctus, assembly GCA_963854165.1. Taxonomy (NCBI): domain Eukaryota; kingdom Metazoa; phylum Arthropoda; class Insecta; order Diptera; family Anisopodidae; genus Sylvicola; species Sylvicola cinctus. The sequence goes on along the minus strand of OY974083.1, from coordinate 26,194,129 downwards.
CCAGAACCATTTTATGCACAACCTCTCATATAAAATACATTGTCGGGAACATAGAATTTGTGTTATATAATATAAAACTGTGTGTGCTCCACAACTTCCATTTCAGTTACGCCGGGGATGGTCTACCTTAAAAAAGATAAAACTCTATACTACATTATATTGTACGTGGTGGATGTGCACTTATATACATATTCTGTTTGGGCACAGCATTTAAATGAACAAAGTTGCTTTTCAATTGGATTCGTTATCGTGTTGCGCCGCTTCCCATTTTCTTAAACTTTTCAATACCCATGGCTTCCTAGTGTGATGCTCATCCCAGTGCGCCGTACACGGTGGCATACAATCACACTCCGGATACTCCGGCAACGGTATGTGTCGGGCTTTTACTAAATACAAATTTTTGCGACGAATTTGACCAACCCTATCCGGGGGTGGATTTGGCAATAATTTCAGCACCTCAGTCAATAGCTGCCAATGGTTAAGGTAAGGTTTGGTTTGTGCGATAATTTGTGATGCCGACCAAAAGTCATAATTATTAGCGGCCGCATATGATGGTCCACTGGAAGTTTTGCTGTATTTAAAGCACGTATCAGGATTGCAGTACGGCCGACTAATGCTGCAACTGAAAAGTGGCTGCTCCAGCTCAAACAGTCGTCGAATATTTTTTGTCACAACTGTAATGTCGTTAAAGCATTTGATGTTCATGCGGACAAGTGCACTGGCATCCAGACGGCACAGGCGGTAGCCGTTAATGTGGTTCGTGGCAAATGTGAGCTGAAATAGAGATTGTCAATTGATGTCTCAAGTAGTAGTAGCTTCCTTTTTATTGCATACAAACTTTAAAGTGTGGAAATCCAATATCTTCAATAAATTTGAGGACTTCTTCATCACTCCAATTAATTGCTTTGGAAATGTCTTCAATGCTTTTTTTACACTTTTTAAACCCCATTTTACCAATCCAGTGCAGCACCTCTTCAGTGTTCCAGCGGAAAGCATCCGGTAGCGGTGCATTGTTACACACAAACTCACAAAGGAACTTTAAAGTGTCTGGTGTTGCGAGCGTCCGTAGCGGCGGCTTTGTCTTTGGTAACCAAGGACACAATGCATACGGTTCGATTGATTTGAAATGGATGCCCCGTTCAAAAGTCATCGTTTATCAACAACACAAAATTCGAGTGACCAAAAAAAAAGAAAAAATGTATGTGCAGGGAAAAGAAGAAGCTTTGGTACACCCTCACGAATGAAGGCAGCTAGCACTAACGAGGAAAATATAAATTGACAGCAAATTTTGTTTACAAACAATTCAGTGCCTCATTTGTTAAATGGAAATCGTGTCCAGTTGCGTTATACATGTTCACTGGTGGTGGTGGTCCTCTTTGCCTGCGCCTTTGTTGCGCTCCATTATGTAGTGTGTGTGTGTGTGTGTGTGTGTGTGTGTGTGTGTGTGTGTGTGTGTGTGTGTGTGGGAGTTTTGTGAATGGAAAATGTGAAATGTTTAAACGGATTGTGGGTGGGTTGAGAGCCAGAGGCGTGCTCGTATTGACCACAGTCTTGCTAACGGTAAAAGCAAACAATGGTATTAACAAAACGCAGGAGAAGCTAAAGCAAACAAATTCATTTTCTTTACAATGTCTTACAAATTGTGGGAACGAGATGGAAGAGAGTGCCTCAATGGAGCTGCCTGACTGTACACCAAAATAAACCCCCTCCCCCACCCCAAACTCCTCAAAACATTATACAGCAATCCTCTGCACTCCCGTTATTCAACGTGAATGCGCAATGAATTTGTATACTTTTCTTAGAGATCAAAGTACATAAAATACATAGGAACACAGGAACTGAGATAAGAAGAGGAAGTGCTGCAAATATAACCGAAATTTTGTGTTGTGCTTTTTATTTGCCTACTTTATGTAAGTCACCCTTATTATCTTTTATACATTTTGCTTTTTTTTTGTGTGTACCATCTTTTTATGCGGGTGTGGTGTGGGTGTTTCTCGCAGTGTGTGTGTGCACAATTTTATATCCGCCTCGTGCACCAGCCATATAGCGTCAAAGCGAAGATGAATAAAGCATAACTTTGGGGGTTACCAAAAAAATATATTATATATGAAATACACAATATGTACAAATATTGGTCTTGTTCCTCATGACTGAGCACCAATTCAGACAGAATTTAAAAAAAGTTTACCCCCACTCCTTTCACTTTCTCCCCGCATTGGAAATTACTGGGTTTTTATTTCATATCGCAAGTAAAAGGGAAATGTTGCATAAAAATGTTGGGTGTAACAATAGACACCCAAGATGACTGAATAAGTTAGCTCGATGTTGTTTTCCTGTTCCACATAATTTGCGAAATTTAATTATTTCCTCCGATGGATGGCTAATTTTATGGGATCTATTGATGTTCCCCATAGTCAAACGGTCTGGCAATATTGAATTAAAATTCTATACAATTCATTGAAGTCAAAATGTATTTATATCTTGTAACTAAGTTATTAATCTTGTATACTCAAGGAGTATAGCGAAGCTGATGGTGTTCCTATTTTTAAATAAACTCAAATAATCTTACCATAATTTATTTAAGTGGTACTTGATGCGTTTTTATTTTTATTTTAAATAGTAGAGGTACTTTAGAAAACCGCTTTGGATTAAGCTTAGAATTAAGCGTTATTTAATTAAACTTAGTTTCATGAAATCAACTTAAACTCATAAAATTTTAAAAGCACCTAAATAAAGTCTGGATAAATGTTAAGTTTTTTTTACATTTTGTATAACTTTAGGCAATTTTTAAGCAAACCCAATTTTTGAAAGCGCCTAAATGTAGTCTAGAAAAAGATTGAGTTTTTAAAATTTATATTTAAGCTTGCCATGCAAGAAATTCTTATTTTAGAAGCGCCTAAATGTAGTCTAGAAAAACGTTGAGTTTTTAAAATGTAGTTTAAATTTAAGCAATTTTAAATCAAACTTAAATTAAACTTCAACTTGAATTTTTAGTATAAATTTAGGCTATTCTTAAACAATACTCTTAAGCCAATCTTAATTTCTTAAGTGCATTTTATTAAATCATCCTTTAACACATTTAACGAAAAGTTGTAATCCATGTTATCCAACTCTACAAAGATTCAACAACATTGAATACACAGTGTCCTTAACGCTTTGCCTTACTTACAACTCAAACACTATAAATTATTTTTACTGTAATGGCGTGATAAAAAAGTAGATAAAAAGTGGATAAATAACAAGCACTAGAGCAAACTGATATGATTTCCAACTTCTTTCATTTATGGGTGTTAACAGGCAATAACCGACCATCTAAAAGTCTTTAAGATTTCACACACACCGCTTTCAAGACAATATGAATGGCGCGGACCAGCTACTTCAAATTGGGGGTTGAATATCAAAATCTCGACCCTCTCTCGATATACGTACGTTTAGCATAATACAGCAGCAGCAGTATGTAAAAGCACCTACATATTATACATATACGTACATCGATTGTCCTCATTTCACAGACTCAACAAGCTGGAAAATAACCTCTTAAAATTGTCCGACATTCAAATTTATTGCCATTGGACATTTTCAGGATATTTCATGTGAACCAATACTGTGGGAATTGGAAAGATTACGGCTGGATTGAGGAGATGCCTTTTAATATAACTGACACTCAGTCAAGCTTATTTACAAAAGGCAAGTGGCCTTCATCAACATCGGATTGAAAACAAACTTTTGGTAAAGGATAAGTGTGTGTTTGTGTATCTAAAAAAAAAAGCTTTTGCATTATTTGTATTATGTTTATGTTAATGCTGTGAAGGCTGCATGCATTAATCAAACCGATAAACAGTGACATTCAATTTTCAAAAACCAAATAATAGCATTTAATGGAAAATAGCAAATGCTCACACACGATAAGAATAGTAGACTTTTGAAATTTACTGCCATTTTAATGTTTTTGACACATGACTGTAAAATGGGGGGAAAAATATAAATCATAGATAAAAACATTCAAAAATAAACGGTCACGCTTTCCAACTGTAAACTGATAACCGGGGGGTAAATAATCAAACGTATTGAAATCATATTATCCTTTTTTTGTGAATTAAATTCAAATAAATGCCTTTTTTTAATTGCAAAACTGTGTTCAATTCGAATTTGTAAATTCTCATTTTTTTTTTGTTTTTTTTTGCTTTTTTTTCAACGATTTTGTTTGCAAATTTGGGCTTAGGTAATAAACCCATTTTTGTTTAATTTATTAAAATTTAAATATCACAAAGCTTTTAAGTTTAAAATTTAAAAAACTGCAGCGCTTAAAAAAACCCTTTCTACTTTTTACGACCTAATTTTATTATTTTCAAAATTCAAACATAATTTTAATCGCAACGAATGAGAGACAAAACTTAATTTTAACATCTGGAAATGGTGTTGTGACATGCACAACTTTATAGCCAGTTTATAGTTAAAAGTAGAACGCGATTATTCGTATGTAAAGAATAAAAATGCTTGTGTCATTGTATTGAAATTAGTGTTAATTATGGAGGATAATTGAACGTGACAGCTTTACGTGACTTCCTTGTATGTGGTTGAATTCATAAATAAAAATGTAGGGGACGAAAAACGTATTTAGTAACTGTTGTTTTCAGTCGAAATTTTTATTGAAATGGGTAATGCATTTTTTACCGGTATATTGTAACCACAATTTAAAACATAGAAAGGAAACTTTATAAACATTACCATTAGTGTATTATTCACCTTCCCTAATTTTAATAGTTACGCGTATTTGAGAAAATTCATGTGATTTGAAGTGTTAAACATTTGTGTTTAACCACTTTGAACATTTTTAAGAGCCGCCAAATATTTTTTAACTGTTTAAGATTTTTATTACTGTTTAAAGGCAGCTGAAGACAATTTTCAATTTATCTTTAATTTTAATTTTTCACAATTATAAAGAATATTGATATAATTGTGAAAAATATTTTAATATTTATTAAGACTTAAGAGCCATCTTCCCGTTTTTAAATGTTTTTTATAATTTTTTTGAGTCATCCGATTTTAAGAACTTCACTTAAATGTAATTTTTTTGAATCTTAATTAGGGGTGGCCTTTTCTAATATTGCATTTAAAATTTTGAAATGATTTTTCTCAAAATTTTGACGTTGGGCGTTTCTAAATTACATATCATATTTTGGCAAGCATTTTTATTTCTGATAAAATACATATATAAATACAAATAAATAAATTCAGCAATAATTTGATTTACATATATTTAAATCGCAGAATTTAAAAAATTGTCAAAACCTCATAAAAGGTTTATCCGTAATATAAAAATTTTAAAATTAAATTGTTTTCAATTCATAAAAGCATCTTATATTTTTTATACTTTCAAAAACTGAATCGAAAAAGGATTTTTAGTTCTGTAAAAACATAGGTTTCGTATAAATACTTTAATATTTTTTTAGGTTTACGTTAAGCCCCTTAAGTAAGTGAACATTGTTGAATATATTCAATTAATACGTAACAATTTTTATGCAAACGGCAAGTAAATAATAATAATTATTACAAAAAATGTTAATTCTTCGGTTATTTGTTTCAAGTGATTTAGTTGAAGAAAATGCCAACAATTTACGATCACTATGGTAAACCGCAAAACGGTCTCAATTGACTTGATGAACTCATTTCAATAATTACTGTTTTATGGCAAATAATTTTGTAATTGCATTGACTAATCGTGCACTTCAAATTACGTATTCAACCATAAATAATGCATTTCATTTTAAGTGCATAATAGTAAAGTGACCAATATATTCAATTCATTAATAATGCCTGTAACAATTAACGGTTTCGTACTAAATTGTAGTGAAATTAAAAATACATTAAACATTAAATTTGTAGAATTTCATGTAAATTCAAATTTTTAATTAGTAAATAATTTCCAGCAGATGCAAATAAATTACTCAAAAAAGTTTGAAATCCATAACAAAATTACACAGAAATTCTTTGCAGGTTTTCGCTAAAAAAAAATTTTTTAGCAGAGATAATAATTAATCAATAATGAATGGTACGTCCACCGTAATTAGAATTCCTTAAATATCATGCCACTATTTATTTTAACCAACAATTTGTGTCCAATTATGCACAACAAATTACGGTGGGTTTTTTTTTTCTCATTACACAGGACACAATGTACAAAATATAATAATTAGACCGCACGGTCAACAAACCACCTATTTTGTGAAAATTACAGATGAATAAACATTTAGAATAAAATGGCTGCGGAAAACATTTTGGGAGCATAAAACGTTATTAATATATTTTAATTAATTTCAAATTTCAGGAAAAAGCTGTAGGCGGAAAATCTTTACTTTTAAAAAGATAAAGAATTTAAATGTTGTAAAATATGGGAGCGAAAATTCATACCAAATAATAAATTATAATATTCACGAAGCGTTTAGTTATTCATCAGTTATTTAGAATATTTATGAAATTGATTAAGGTCACGAGTTTTAACTCTTAAGGCTTCCGATATTCTGATTTCCAATAAAGCAGCCGTAATTGTTTATTATTAATTAACAACAGTTAGTTTCTACTTAAATAAAAAAAAAAATCATTTGTCTAATTATTTAATATCGACACAATATTCAAATTAAAACATAAATAATTTCTGCAATTAAAAACCCTTCCAACAATTCCTAAATAATAATTAAAACCATCTCACACCAATTCAACTAAATAAAACAATTAATTAATTACCAAAAATTCAATTGTACTGCATTAAATAGCCCCATAAAACTGCATTTAAAACAAGTCATTAATTAAACGCAGCGCACATTCAAAACGCGACACAAAACTTTTCGCAGCGCACATTTTACCAAAACCCTCCTCCACTCCCTCCCCCCGCCCAAAAAAATGTTCAAAACAATCCCGCATAATTTCGTCATTGCATTAAATCACCAAAAACCTAATCAATTTGCAAAGACTGTTTACAGAGATGGTACGGAAAAAACACGTCAACATTGTTTGTGCCACAACATTCTGTAATTACCTCATTATGAACTAAAACAGGCCAAACTTATTGCGGAAGAGGAACAGGAATATCAACAACAATAGTCCTCTGTAACGCAAGCAATGTGCTGAACTGACTTAATGCTCGCACGTTTGAAAATTAAGTGTATAATTTATTAAATTGCTCTAATTTAAGGCATAAATCAATTAAAGTCATCACCTTGCTCAAATATATAATACAGTGGCAGTGGGGGGAGTGGCGATGGTGTGGAACAGTAGCTGCTGAGAGCATCATGAAAACAATTCATCCAATTGTTTAATTTGGCAAGTGCCTTTGCAAAACGTAACAAACTCATTCCATGGCAAGCGGGAGAAAAAACTTTCAGCTCTTCTGATTTGTTTCATTTGTTATATTGATCGAATGAGTGGGGAATGAATTACTTTACCTATCTAAACAAATTGATTTATTGTCTCTACAGGTTAAATCATATTATCCGAAGTGGGAATTTCTGTATACTACGTACATTTATAAAATAAATGAAGAAGAAGCAGCAATCCAGCGCCAAGCAGCAGCAGCAGCAGCAACAAAACTTTCCTCTCAATATGCCATCGATTTTGTGTCTTTACACACGGAGTACAGAATACAGAGTGCGAGTGTCTTCCTCTTTAAGCCATCGAATCACTTTAGATTAATTCTGCCTCCGATGATTTCTATCATTTTTCAAATTGCAATCCCCACGCGAATAATATACGCTGGGATGTGCCACGTGCGCCGCACTTCGCGTCCTGCCCTGCCCTGTGTGTGGGAAATTGTGTCTTCCCTACTGTAGGGGGTGGCACTCGCATAATATGCACACGCAACCATTTAGATTCCTGCGTAAATTGTTGAATCATTCCAATTCATTTGTGCGGTAAAATGTCACATGGCCCCGTTCACATCGCTTGTTATTTATGTATTAGACTTGAAGCCCTACGAAAAGCTGTTTCGATTTACAACACTTGTTGAATAATGAGGACTCAAATGATTTAAAATCGACATTGCGACGCCCAAAAGCATAATATTCCACATTGTGCGCTACCCGGAATGATACTTTTAACGGCAATTTCATGCGTGCGGTTATTATTTTTGTGTGTGTGTGATAATTCGCGCCAAAATTTAAACGTCATTCAAATTACAGTTTTTTTTTTTTTTTAACACAACACAAGCTTTTAAATGTACTCCAAAGCGTTGCAGAGGAAAGCGGAGTGCTCACAAAAAAGGGGAGGGAGGGGGAGGGGGGGTGAACAACTGTGTAATGCGGGAAACCCCAAAATGTCGAAGGACACATCTCCACACAAACCAAATTACAGCGTTTACATTTTCAACTGTTCAACAAAACTTGTATGCTGCATGCATAATTTCGTATATCTAGAACGCTGTATGGATGGCAGCATGTTTGTAGTAATATCACCATTCAACCCACCCACCCCCATCCCCCGACAACCCACCCTCAAAATAGATGTTATGTTTGCGGTGGGTGGTGAAGTATCGTGTGATACATCTGTGTAGATTGTAGATTTTATTATGCAACAAATCACTCTTAAATAAATTATTCATAAAGTGCCCACACATTGGTTGTATTGTGGAGTGGAGAACTTTCTGACGTGCACTTATTATGTAACTAATATGCGGGGACGACTGTGCAGTGTGCAATAGTCGCTCGCAATGACAACTTAACGTTATAACGTCGAGTGAATGTGTGTGTGTGTGTGTGTGTGTGTGTGTGTGTTGATATTCCTGGAAAGCTGTTACATTTCGCATTGATGCAGCTATTTTGCATAATATGCACAGCGATCCTTATGCTATATGGCAATTTATTTAAATGAACGATGTAACTCTTTGAGCGGATATTACACACTGATGGATATAAATTTTAATTTTTTCAAATTAAATTTAACGAGTGACCTGTTTGTTTTCATTAATTCTTGGAATATTATGTTAATTGTTAAATCGTTGGAATAAGGATTAGGATGTTAAATCAAAATATGAAATGTTATATATTATATCACAGCGCTTATTATATTAAACATATTACTAACTTGGTTCTACAAGGTGGTGCAAAAGTTTGTATTCTTTGAAAATTGCTGCCAATGCCGCAATTCTGCATTGACATCTATGAAATAATTAATAGACAATTAATAAATAATACATGTGATGAATAAATGGAGCGTACTCCTTAAGAACGCGACGAGATGTATGACGTACTGACGTAACGACGAAAGAAAGAACTGAAGAACTAAAGAACTAACGAAGTGCTGAGCTCAACGTTTGTAAAATTTCGTATTGATCCTACTGTCAGTTTTAGCCTGACGGACGTTTAGATTTTTAAATTTTAGATAATTCCGCGGAATTATTTGCTGATTCCATCGGATGACAACTTTTGCGCCACCCCGTATTTATTTTTTATGTCTCTTATTTTCGAAAGAATGAATTATACAACCTTTTCTGAATTCGTTATTTCTGATTATTATTCCAGTTGGATGATTATAGTCCTCAACATTGCATATTATGCATTATGAAAATAAGTGAAATGTGATCCTTTCAATTATCAATTTAAATTTCTAAAATTGAAATGCAAACTTTTTTCATAACATCGTGTTTATTTTGAAGGAACAGTCTCTAACGATGCGACTTTATAAGACGTTCAGATACAAAATAATTTTACAGTTTCCAGAAAAAATATAGTGTTGATTTTAGAATGCTCATCACATCATCAGCATATGTTCCAGCTTACAATCTGTGACCTGAACATAAAATGTGAAGTTTTTAAAAGTTTATGTTTTTTGTTTAATTTTTTTTTTGTGTGAGATTATTAAAGTCAACACCATTACAGTTATTGAGTTTTATTGCACAGTTTAAGGAATAACTTTAATTAATGAATAGAATAATTATAGTTTAAAATGGAATGAAAAAACAGGCTACTTTAATAAAATACAAATCTGATTATTTTCTACGAATTGAAAAAATCTCAAAAATATTTACAAATTATTTCATACCTAATTTGCGCTTCTTTCTATACTTGAACAAAATGTATTATGTTAAATATAATAACCTGTAATTAAATTGTGATGTTTCATGTTTCTAATTGGATAAAAAAGGTGGCACATAATTTATTTGTACATTTTAATTTTGTGATTAGCGTTGTTGTTGTATGGCATTTAAAAATGACGGTAAAAGTCGGTGAAAGACGTGGATAAAGTGAAAAAAACGATGCCAATGACTTCTCTGCATAATTTTACTTTTTTCAATTTTTTGTAATAATAATTAAATATTTTATTAACATTAACTGAAAGACCATATCTTCTATATAAAATTGAATGTGTGTCTGTTTGTCTGTCCGGTCTACACGCGTTGACCGGTTTCAGCCCAACTTAATATTGTTGAATACCAAAGAAAGACGAGTGTAAATTTCTCACCACTGAAAACCACCCCTTCATCCCCTAAAAAATATAAACATTCCGGAATAAACATAGACATATTTTAAATGAGAAATTAATCCGAGAAATCCGCGAAGAAAATTGCTGTTCGTGAAAAAATTGAAAAAAAAAAAAAAATTGCATTTAGTTGATTTGTAAGCGTTTAATTAGCCAAAAATACCTCGAGAAAAATTCTACTAATAAAATTCCGCTAGACATCAGCTATAAACTATAATCAAGCTCAAACACAACCAATTTTCAGAATTCTTTTGTCAGAAAGCTCCATTATACCGCGGCGAAGTAGGGGTTTTGGGCTAAAGCTTCTAATTTATACAATCGAAATGTGAACAGAGTGGGAGGGATGGTTTATACAAACTCATTATTTTCACATTACACAATTTCCTATTCCATTTTTAATATTACATGAACGTAAATATCGTTATAAATGTGTAACGCAGTGCGCATCGGTAAATTAAACCGATTAAAAAGAAATGTATTGCAATTTATTTGTTACATGCCGCACTGATTTACATATCCCTTGGGTCATGTTAATTGTAAATTGTACATTGATTCGATTGACCCACTTAAATTTATTTCGCATCCCTTAAATTTAGTGTACTATTCACCATGAATGCATTAAATCACATTGAAGGACTCTCACACACACTGCACACACACTCACGAAAAGTACACAGTCCCTGGCTAATGTAGCGTGCATCGATTTCAGTGTTATTATGTAACCCCACTGAATATACATTTTTATCAATTTGCCGATAATGCCAATCATATTAACATACACACGGCTAAACGTACCACGCACAGTATATCACAAAATCGCACTTAAGCGGCCGCCCTTGCCTCGGCGCGTGTGTGTCTGTGTGATGTGTATTTTCGGGGAAACAATTCGTTATGAAGTGTGTGAAATCCAGCATCAACTGCGGAATACAGATTTTGTGCTATTGTGGAACAGCTGGCGGGAGAATTGGGATGGGGGACAGAAGTAAAATGTAATGTTTCAGAGATGGAAGGTGTATCCGTTATCTGATTTATATCCTTCAGGATAATGTTGAACTCATTCCGCCTATTATGCCTCAGTGCATTTGTGCATTTTTCACAATATATTTTGTATAATATGCCGAAGGAGCCATTATGTTCATCTCAATTTTTGAAGCGTCCATAATAATATGACGCCCCCTGCCTTTCCCCGTCGGCTGCATAGTCACTTTTTGGTCATATTTATTTCAGTTATTTGCTGTCGGGCACTTATATTTTATGTACTGTGTACGCTGTGATAATGATGTAATGTTGAAGAAGGATGTCGTGGCGTTGAGGATGACTTTAATGCTATAATGGTTCTTTGTGATGTTTGTCTATAGATGATGAGTTGGACACAGATTTGAAATCCATTTTCGATTAAAGAAATGTTTGTGTTTTTTTAGTTTCTGATACTTTTTGGATGATAATATTTAAAGGATGTTCATCTGGTCTTCATAGTATCAGCTTGAATTTTAATTCTATTTTTATTTTTTTAAAGTAAACCTTAAAAACAAAAATGCTAATTCCTGTCCAATTAAAAAATAGAATACCCTCATTTTTAATTAACGAATGAAGTGTTAAAGTAAAATAAAATAGTAATGGGGAAAAACATTCAAAAGAAGAATTTTAACCACAACATTGTTGCAGTCTGAAAAATTAATTGAAATTCAAATATTTAAATACAATCCATTTTTCAGAACGTGTCTACCTAATAGCTTAACTTGTGAATTTTCTTTTTGTTTCACACACTTTTTACTCTTCAGTCCTTAATATAAATAACGCTCCCATACAGCAATTATTATCCTGTGATTTTTCATTGTCTCATGTAAATGAAATATTAAATAATTGATTATTCAAGCTGACTGACTGCATGCATTATATAAAACTATCTGCGTGTGACTGGCGATAAAAACGAAACAAAAGACCGGCATTAATAATTAAATATTACGTAGTATGTACAATATATTGATTAATGAAATAACGACATTTAAGTCGTGTCTGCCAGATGCATTTTGGGAATATTTCGAATTGTGTTGTATTGCTTTTGTGTTAAATACGGGTGTCATCGGCATTCAAATATTGCATTGTTAAAGTTTTTAATTTATATACTACCTCAAGGGCATAAAAAATAACTGAACCCATTTGGGTTAAGTCTCTTTGTAAAATATTAGAAAAAAAAAATCATTGTTTTCTCAAGGTCAGATGCTTCAAGGTCAAATTATTCCAATTTTGGACGAAAATCAAGGTCAAAATTTAGAAATTTCAAGGTCATATTTTCCACATCTCATAAAACTTTATTAAAATGTAATTAAGCAACACTAGACGTTTATAGAATTCCTCGCTCTTCCTGTGATGTAGTTCGTCTTTTAAATTTTATTACGTTTTTTGAAAACGTTTTTATAATTTAAGAAATTGCTTTGCAAAAGGAATTGGGAACTGAATCTTATAAAGTGGTTTAGAAAAACATTCTTTTACTTAATTCATGTTCAAGTAATTACCTTAGTAGTGATTTTAGGGAATGTTTATGTGTTTAAGTTTATTTCCTTAAAAATAATTTTTTGGATTACATAACCTTAAAATTAGATTTAAAATGACAATTACTCTCAAACAGTTCTACTAATTAACAGAAATGTTTTTACGCAATATTTAATAACCATCTTAAAGGAACACAAAATTAGGTTAAACATTTTCGGAACAAATTGTCAAAATTTAAGGTCAAGTAATTTTAATTTCAAAACTTAGACTTTAAAAATTATTGCAATTATTTCTGAACAATTCAAAGTCAAAACTATGACTTCCTTGAATTTATATTAAATTAAAAGTTAAATTTTAAATTAATTTTGAATAATGTTGCCCGAACATAAATTCAAGCATTGCTCTCCCTGCCATAAGATTTTTTTTCCACTACACGAAATAGTATTTTGGGCCCCATTTAGGTGGCACCAAAAAAATCCTTTTAAAATATCCACATCAACTTCAAATCAACAACATAAATCCAAGAGTTAAACTCACCTAAACTTAAAAGCTCTTTGATTATGATCGTTCTTCACTCTCACGTATAAAAAATAAATACGTGCACGTATTTCTATGTGCAAGTATTTTGTACACCCCCGAGGAATGCAGGCATTGAAATTTGGAATTTCTATCATCATAGAGTTTGTTCATTTTTTTGCTGTTGTTGTTGTTGTTGTTTTGCTTCTTCCCATCATCGATGAAAAATCAATTTCTGCAATAAAATCGCTGAACCATTGAAGTGATATTGAGTGTTAGGATTGGAAATGAAGCGCCAATGAATTTGGGCCAACTTGACGCTTGCTTGCAGAGGAGCGTATTGTTGGGCGTATGCAGCGTTGTTCTATCTATTCAGTGTATTGTTTTTAGTATTTCGTAGAATACTTCATACTTCACTTGTATGGCATCATTTTTTAATTTTTTTTGCAAACCCTATTGTTCTATTCATTATCCGTGTCATTAGCCGAGTATAGTGGATGCTCGCAGCCATGCAAAAGCTTTTGTTGGTGCCATCTATTATTTGTGACTGTGTTAACATGACGGGTTTAGACTTATGAAAATACTCCCCAGGGCCCAGTGTTTATGAGTTGCATAATAGATTATTTTCACAAAGGCTCGGTGAAGCGGAGAACAACACTGCATACAAGCTAAAATATATATTGAACTTATATGAGCATATAATATGAGATGTGCACATAACGGTTACATGAATACGCTTGTTTACACTTTCTTGTTCGTCAAACTTTGACATATGAAAGTTTTCTCTTTTCACATTTTCAATTTTTTTTCTAATGTTTTAATGGTTTTCGAAAATCAAACACAGTTTAAGTGAATTTTGGATCGTAAATAATTAATTAGAATACTTCGCTCTCACTGTATAGCTTTATTAAGGATTAAATATTAAATTGTAAAGGACAATTTTTGATTTTTCTTGATTAAAACAAGTTTAACATCAATTTAAATACATAATTAAGATTTAAGTTATACTTTGTAAAAACTCATTTACCCATCCTCAGACTTCTGAGTCCCAACAATGGATTTACATTAAATGAATACTTCCATCGTTTCATACTGATTGTCTTCACTGAAATTTGTTGAAAGAAAATCCAATGAAAGACTTTTTTAATACCAACTCATTCAAGGTCAAATTATGCTTAAACGACGACTTTTGAAGAGAGCAAAATTTAAAATGTTAATATTTATCCGGCTCTAAAATTAACTTTTTCTTGTACATCTCTAGAAATGTGGGTTCGGAAATTAAAACATCTAAACTGGATCATAATTATAATAACTCGCATTACATGAGACTTTTAAATCGAAGGAATTATTGATGTTGAAGATAAATAATAGACAGCCTTACTAAAATTAAAACTCTTTGTAAACATTCTAAAGTCAGAATTTAATTTAATTTCAAAGTCATATTTTTCATATCTTAAAAACTTTTACCGTATTTAAATGATCATTTAAATTCATTTAAAAAAAATTGGTTTAACATTAATTTTCAAGGTCCAATTTTTATGTTTTATGAAAACTTAACCAACAATTCATACCAACATATTAGTTTAAAGTTTTGAAGTCGTAATAAATTTATACCTCGATTCATACATAATTGTTTTGCTTTAAATTTAATGTTTCCTCCAACAATTTTTTTGTACCTTCTTTTATTTAATAATTCTCCAAACATTTTAATTCACTAAAAAAATCTAAAAAGGTTGTATGTAGGTTGTTTGTAAGCTTTTTTATTTTAACATTAAAGGACAAAATGTGGAGTGTCAGGACGAACTACCGAAGTAAAACTTTTAGCGTAATTTTTTTTGTTTTTTCCCTTCCTTGGATATAAACCGTTGAAACGCATATCATGCTATTGATTTATGGAACAGAGTGATGACATAAGTTGTCAATTGAATTAAATAATTGAGCTCCTTTATCAGATGAGCATTAAAAATAAATAAAATGATTAAAATCACATTTAAGAATGATCGTACACAATATTATTTAACTCATAATTTAATTGTCAAAAAAATAATCATCAAATTATCTCACTGTTAAGGACATTTCCATTAATTGTAATTTCAGTGCTTCAGCCCTACTGCGATGATTGAAGCAAATAAGATTTAAGTACATAACTAATGACAATGTTTAAAATGGAATAAAACGCCGCATGTTAATCGGCAATGCATTTTCGGTGTGCATTATATTTGCATTACACAATAATTCGAATATTCGCTTTCACACGCCGTAATGCAACCCATACGCAGGCACTAAAAGTGGATAGACAATTCCGCAGCGAAATTTAAGTGGCGGTTGTGTAAATATTATGCACCCTCTCACATCGATGAGTTTATTGGCGTGAAAATATTAAAACGCGAGTTGCATTCACATTCAGTAAGTGGTTTAAAATGTTGAAAAAAAAAACATTCCCCATTTCACAATTATGCCCAATTGACTATATGGGGTGAATTAATTGCCGTTAAAAGCCAACCGGGGTGAAACGAAAAAAATGGGTGTTGAGGGTGTTGTGCGTGTGTGGGTTGGTTGGTGCTTTTTTTTGCGTTCAGTTTTAGTTAAAGTATTTACAAAATCGAGTGGAACATTGAAAGTCAAATTAAAAAGATTATGCACTCTGTTTCAAAAGCCTGTGGTAATTGAAGTTGAATAAAAAAATATGTATAAAACGATTTGCAAATATGTAGTACGTTATCGATTTACGTTTTATAGCGGGATGGCTTTTTTAGGTTTTATTTGTTAATTTGATTTTGGGTGTTGAACAAATTAATTGGAGCAAATATAAAAGGGTTGGTAAATATAAACGTACAGTAAAGGGGATTTCGTGATAAAAAAATCATTGAATTCACAAAAAGAAATAGTTCGGAAGCTTTTAAAAGCTGTCAAATAATTGAGAGTAAGTATAGAAAATCCTTTTCACTCACATAATCAGGAAGTGTAGACTATTAAATAATTTGTTTTCATTTCACACTCAATTAACTCGAAACATTGTAAAATAAATTGACGTTAAGTCCTCGTCAGAGTTTGCGCCAAAAATCATTGCAATCTATGATTTGTTATAACTTTTTTTCTAACTAACAATGGATGAAGGTTTACTTGTTCTTCCCCAAATCTAAAGCCACCAAAAACAGTTAGAAAATAATTATATTAAATTCTTAAAATATGTTCAGTGTTCACCCTTATTATGTCATCGAAATTATTGCAATTTTATATCAAAACACAAAAAAAAAACGCATTAAGAAGAGGACATAACGTTGAACTTTCATTTTATAACTACAAATCTGTAGACCATTTAAAACTATTTTCAATTCATTGGACGCCACTTTGCCGGACTGCTTCTTATGTGTAATTCAATTATCATTGAAAGTTATTTCCTAAATAGTTTTCTCATAAATATTCAATTCCATAATTGTTTAAATATTGTTTCTGCTATTCTCTGAAAAAAAGTTCAAATAACTAAACAAGATAAATAGCATTGAATCGCTCCTTGCAAGCGTGCCAATTTCTTTGAATATAATTTACACTAATTTCTTTAATCCTTTTTGTTTTATTACCATTTGTCTAAACATAAAGCATAAAAGGATTATGCACACCAAACAGTCTGAATAAAATTTAAAATGTCGTGCAAAAAGTGCGCAAAATTCAAGAAGCCATTTTCATTAAAACATGAAACAAGGAAAAAAATAAGGACACGAAAAAAGTTTCTTTAAAACATTTTTTTTATTTAAATATCAAAACAGGTAAATGCTGTGCCATCCACTTCTATATTATAATTAAATGCAATGTACGCCCTCAAAAGGCAACATCCTTGTTTCATAATAAATGTAATGAGCATAATCAAATAACTTCAAATTAGACGCAACAGCAAACCTAATTAAAAATTAAAGAAATCCTAGAAAATATGATTTTCATGTTGTTTGTCGCGTAATTTGGAAAGACCCAAGCTTAAAAATAAAAGAAGAAAAAAAACAACATTATAAAATGTGAATAACAAAAAGTTCAAGCAATGTAAAACACGAACAAGCGGATAACGAGTCTCATTTTGTGTGTGCTGAGCCAAGGATTATTTCTCGCGAATGCTGCGCGTGGTGCGTGCCATTAAGGGAGCGTGCCATATGTCGCTGGGGGATTTTGGGAGGGAGCTCGCTGCAGCCTCAGCATAATATTACACAAGTTTAGTTTTGTTGTGTGCACGAGCACCGAAAAATGTGTATAGGTGGAATTAAGGATTATTTATCCTATATCACACACAGGTTCTAAAAAGCTTTTGTCTTCCGGCCAAATTATAGCACAACGGGACTATTGAGATTTCAAAGGAAACGCAGTGCACATTCGGGCGCCATGGCATGGCGATGGCATTCGCCTAACAATATGCTATGTGACCTAACGATGTGAAACAACGCAATGAGGCGAATGGCAATACAGCCCAAAACATTAATTCGGTAAGTTACATTGCAAATTGCTGCGGGGGAAGAGAGAAAGCGAAATTTTTCGCCTTATAATCAGCAACATGCGGTTCATTATAACCATTGTGTTTGGCGTGCTGTGTGAAACGTGCTGAATATATTATTATGAAGCAAAATTTAAGGAGACGATCCTGAATCGAAAGGTTGTTGCCGTGCAATTAGTTAATCGAGGCAAATTAATTAGGTTTGTGAATTAATTGTCATTAATTACTAATTAAATTTATTTCAAAATCTTTTGGGGATTTATTTTTAACATCAATGGCAACAAATTATAATTTATAGAGCACTTTAAAGATCTAGTTCAGGCGAAAAAAAATGTAATGAACGTTTCAAAAGCTCTCTCTGATTTTTCATACATAGCTTTTACTTTTTTAAAACTTCTACACACTTTACAATTTCCATTTTACTACTCACACAAAAAGTTGATTCATAAATTTTTGAAATGAATATTTTCGACCATTGCTTTCAAATCAGATAAATAGAACAGCTCAACACATGAACATACTTTTCAATTGCACAATACATGCAATTGTAAGTTTTACTATCGTAACTCATTATTTTTTATTCACAGAAAGTTTCGGAAATCAAGCCGAATCAAATATAGAACAAAAGTCAATAAGACAAAAATTCTTTGAAATGAATGAAGTTTTATTTAATTTTTTTTTTTTAAAAGACGGTTTTTTCCATTTTTGATCTTTAATAGAAAAACCTTGACTTAAATAAAACCGTTTTGCAAATCTTTTTTGTATTGCATCTTTACTAACATATATTTAAATTATATTTACATAACTTTAGGCACTTTAAATAATTATAATCTCGTACTTTTAAAGTTTATTAAAGTTTTCCCAACTAAATAATTCATTTATTTATTTTATTTTCCAAGAATCGTGACAAATACTGTTAGTTGGAATCATTCCTGAACAAATAAATCCAATATTTTTGGTCTCCACCTTTATGGGTTTCCAAGAATTGTGAAATATGTTTTTCCAAATAGAAATTAAAGCAAATACGATTCAGCATCATTTCATCATACCTCCATAACTTATACAACAGTTCATGAATATTACAAATAAATATAAAAAGGTGATATGCCTCCAATATTGATGTGTAGGTAGATGTTGTACGAACAAGGAATGAAATTTTAAGCCAATAACTATTTATTCAACAAAATGTACAGTCGAAATGCGATAATTTGAATTTCAAGTGGGCGACATAGTTGCATTATATCTAAATTGTTTGAATTATGGAATCAAAAAATTAAATCAATTTATCCAGTTATTAAATTACTTGAAGATGTGATTTTAAAATTAAGTTTTACTATATAAATTATTTTTGTAACCGAAATTCGTTAATTTTAATTTCATGCGTCTATAAACCACATTTTGGGGGGATTCTTTTAGTTTGGCGAGACGTCATCCTTAAATATTAATTTTAAAAAATAACAATGTAGCAAAAAACAAAAAAATTAATATATTATATAATATAATTCTTGAATTTCTCGAAAAACAAATTTTCTTAATATTTAAATCTAAAAAAGTCCGATTTGTTTATTTATTTTATTCAAATAAATAATAATGACTATTTCTGTGCGTTTAACTAAATACTAAATAGTAATAATAAATATTCGTTTTCATTTAAAAAATTAGGACTCAAAAAATTAGAATACCTTGTACTTGCGACCATCCTTTCGTTACCCTTCTGTGTTACTGCAAAGATATTAAATTTGATAATTGTTATATTAAAATAAAATTGAATATGTAAAAATTTAAAAGTTCGTTTAATCGCATTTCGACTGTACCAAAAGTTCCATCCGCTATATCTTATTTAAAGAGGATTAGAATAAATATATTTGCACAAGCACCGATAACGACAAAAGGATTGATTCCTTGTTGACCCTTCATAATGAAATCGCTTTCTGATAAATATAATATGTTTACACAAGGTATATCATCAATGTGTGCATGAAATTCTAATGCAAATCACCACCCACCCCTCCCCAATTCCATCAATATTAAAACCACACATCCGTTTCAAACCCAACTTGAACCCGTTACGCTATGGAATGTTTGTAGTAGTAACAAAACCTCTTTAACATTCATTTCCTATCAATAAATCATAAGGCAACGTTTAACTTAAAATTTAATTTGCATTTCTCTTTTGCTTTTTGTGGTTTTTTGTTATTTATTTGTTTGGGTATGTGTGTTTTTTTTATTTTTTATTGCTCAGTCTATAATGGCACGTAATGGTTGTGCAATAAAAATTGCTTACTTTATGTATTCTTTGAAATATAAAAGAGCATTTCCACTTGCAATTTTAAGTGTATTTGATGTGTACCTTATACTTATGTACGGAGGAATACACAAAACACAGCTAACCGCAAGAATTGTAGTTCGTCTTTTGCATTGTTTAGTATGCAATAATAGGACTCCAGCGGGCTGGCAAACAATGTGACTTCGACGGTAAAGTCTATGAATGTTTAAATGCAATATTTCCGCTATCAATGTCTTCAATAATCCAAAAGTTTGTCCTGAAGTTTTGCGCCATTTTCTATATTATGATATGTGTGGAATTGTGTACAGTTTTATCCACACCGCCATATATTTTCTCGATTTGCCGTACACAGCAGCGCGCAATATAATATCAGGAATTAGTCAACTCTGCAGTGGAATGATGGCGTATCAAGCGCATATAAATATGGGAAACATCGCATCAATGCGATATTCGTCTTGGCGGCGACATTGGCAATCCAAGCACGTTACAATTATGACTAATCCCAGTGACAACAAAATGTCACTCGTTTCAGTTCGGTTGCGGTGTACAGCATAGCAAGTCATAACTTTAACCACCGTTAGAGCTCAATATAAGTTGAAAGACTTTTACTACCCACTTCCTTGCGGGTAACTATACTGTTTATATTGTACACACACACACACACACACACACACACAGTTAATGCTGTCGTCTTCAAATGACGGCGGGTGGGTGATTATAGCGCAACGACGATGAATAAAGTTTATATTACGTGCACGACATGAATTCCTTATGCACTTTACCCTTCGCCCATACCTACACCTTTAATTTGGCATAGCTGCTGCCATCGGCATTGTCATCCACGCCCGCAAAGACGCGCCTTACCGCTTGCCTAATTTGCCATTTTCTTAGCATTGTCTTATTTCTCTTTATTTGCACTTTCTGTACACATAAACTGCGCAATGTCGGTTCAGCCACATTTAGTCCACCCCCCCCTCCTCACCCGATTTCACCATCCACCACCACCCATTTAATACACAAGCTGCTTCTCAAACAAATCTATTTCACTCTCTACACGTATAAATAATGATATAGTACCTAGTGCACGTACATCATGCAGTTTAATAATATACAGGGTGGTTCATTAAAAAGTTGTTTTTTACATAAACAATTTTACAACATTGGAATTTTTTTTGGTCGTCTGCTTTAAAGAATAAAGACTGATGCTATGCGAATAATCCAAAGACAAGTCCAGCTTTTAAAAAAAATTAATACTGCGATTATTTTTGGCGAAACATGTGATAATAAATTAGAAAATGTTCTTGAGAATGGGGGTTACAGCCTTGCAGTAGCCAACAGAGGGAGCCACTTGAACGATATCGTTTTAAATAACTAACTCGGATACAATGACCTACAAAAAAAATAGAATCAATCAAAAATATCAAAGAAAACTCATTTTACAGTATTTTTAAAAATAAACTTAAACACCCTGTACATCAGAAAATACTGACTCATTCAAAATTCTTTAATATTTCAAAATGTTCTTCAATCGCATGATGCAAAAAGCAAAGGTCTGCTAGACGGCTGTGCAGTGGAGAACGTGTGTATTTTGACAGTTTGTAAAATTTTTTAAACAAAAAAAAATGGTGGCAACATTTAATTCTCGAGCAGAATTTTGGATCATACTTCAATTTTAAACATGATTGTTTATAATGTCGCGTACGATATGACTAATTAGCTGTCACAATTTTGGGTCTCCATCTTGTTCGGTGTTGCCATAGTACGATATTTAAAAAGTAATTGAACCACCCTGTACACCAGTGCATACATTCCGTCTATTTCTGCGACGCATTTGGAAACAATTCATCGTGCAGATAACTATTCCCACTAAAAGATGTTGCATTGTCTAAAACTGTAAATAATTGTGCTATTGTGGGATTGATTCTTGTACGGATGGAACCACAATAGTGTGTTTATTGCCATTGTTACACGCCATTTATGCTACATGGTGTGTGTGCAGTGTGTACGTCTAACTGCATGTACCATGCGGTTACCGTTATTATGTACAAGCAATGCAATCTGCATATTAATATTACGGTTGTGCATGCAGCACATTGAACTTCGCATGGGGGAGCTAACTAATAATAATTTTAATGTGCTCATCCTGGTGTAATAATCTCGGTGAAGTAAAAGCACTGTTAATATTATGCTGCTTCAGTGCAGAATAATTGTGGCAAAAATATAGAGGCCCATTTAATAATATACGACGCTAAATGCGATAAGTTGTACAATGCCTTTGCAGTTGTGCGTTGATCACAATTTCGGTTGTGACTGTTTGTGTGCGGAAAAGGGGGTAGGAGGAGGGCGGGAGCGGGTGGGTGTAACAATTAATTGCACACTTCATATCACTTCCGGCTGGTCGTCCCTTCAAAAGCTGTCAACATTAACTGTGTGTTATATGTGTGTGGGTCCGATTTTTTGTTAAATATCAGGAACGGACTTAGGGGCTGGAAATGGGGTTTATTTATTTAATTTTATTATGGAATTGGATTTGACTGGTTGAAAAAATTAATATTTCACTCCTTCTATAAATTTTTACAAATTATGTATATGTATAACTAAAAACAGATCTTTCTACGTAAAACAAATATATTTAAAGTTTCTTTGAATCGCTTAAAAACAATAACACTGTTTTCTTAATAATAGGTTACGTGTTTAAAAATAGTTAGAGCCCTAGTACATAAAATTCCTTATATCGTCGACGAAGTCATTGCTGTTAAATTGCGGCTTAAATATTTTTTTTGGCTTAAAAATTAAGGCAATCAATCCTTAAGGCTTAAGTCAATTTAAAGTATACTTAAATTGAATCCTGCTTAATAATTTTATTTTAGATTTAACAGTTTAAAAAACAGTAAAACGTGCGGCCAGAATTATTGTTGAAATTATTATTACTTCTCGTAAAAAGCGCTACACTTAATGCAACACTTTAAAATTGTTCGAAAAAGTTTCTTAAAATAAATAAATTACTATAAAGTGCACTTCAATTTAAATCCAAGTTCATTTGCATCCGAATTGACTTCACATTTTTAATGGATTGCTATAAACCGACAACAAATCCGACAAATTGCAAAATATACAAGTGCATCCCTGGCAAGTGGTGGAAAATATTTCAGCTGTAGAATACATAAAAATTATATTCATTCGAGTGCGTACTCAGAAAACAGAAAACAATAGTAGTAAATCATACAGAAACTAGTCAGCTGCAAACATTTAAAAATTGTGAGCTTATTCGGCAGTGATTGATGAAGCTACAGCGCTACTACTTGCGTGTGTACCATGCACTCTGTACCCTATTTATCTACTGAAATGACTTTGATTGAAGTGGTTCTAAATATTTGAATGTGATGAAACTGAAAACACACACAGCAGTACAGTTATATGACTTTAAAATGAACTTTTTTTTTAAACTATTGTATTTCACGAATGCAAACAAAGTTGTGATGAATTCAGTATACACCATCTCGTAATGGAGTAAATCCTTTATACAGCTTTTGCAGTTGCAATGTGCATTGTTGCAAATTTAATTGCAACAAGAATTAAATTACAGAAATGTTATGTAACCGCAGATGCCACTAATTTGCAATTGTTAAACATAATATCGCGTCGTTATTTACTTTTATGAAATAATACTTAAATAAAGCATAATATGACGTACTGATGTTTGTGAATATTTGTTTTAATTAAAAGTGTAATTCCCTTTTTATTGACAGCTGCGTATTTTTCGGTTTGTTATTTAAATAAACAATTGCGATATTTTCATGGATCGTTGTTCATGTTTGTGTACTCAGCTCTCCACACATTGAAATGTAACACATAAAATCATAGTTTATTGCAAACTAAAATGTGTTATGATTGCACATATTTATTTAAAAAATATTTGCATTCGAATATCAAATCCATGTAGCTTCTTAGAAAAAACATTCTAATCCTATTTCACCTAACAAGATTTCAAATCTCCATGTCTTTACATTTATCCTTTTCAGTTGGGTTTGAAAGTTTAACAACCCATTTGGAGAAAAGGATTATACTTCAAGCAGTAGTGAACTAACTTTGTGTTTAATAAATTTTAATATTAATATTTTAAAAGCAAATGGGAGTAACGTTGCACATTTAAATAAAAAATATTAAACAAATTAACGGTGTTTATAATAAGCGAGCTCGAAATTAGAGAAAACGTAAAAATTTAAATAAAATTAACTTACATTTTTAAAAGTTTAATTTCTGACATTTTTAACTAGATATTTGTGGTTGCAAAGCTTAATTTTTCTCTGCTTTTCGGTTGACAGTTTATGACACCGCGGACAAGACTATACAGTTAAATTAACAATAACTAAAATATGATTATTTTAATTCTCATCTCGCATTAGGTATTTATTTATTAATTTTTGTAATGTTTGCGGTCCGAAAATAAATTATTTATTTAATTTTTCGGTACCGCGTAAGGAATGCGTTTGCATTTTCTATTGTATTCGTTTTCATAAATTACATTTTATTGCTTGCTGCGCTGCGTTCCGTTATGTTATGTTGATTCTGCTCGAGGAGTTAAGTGGTTTATCCCACAAATCTAACAATGTATAGGCCAAGCTAATAATTGTTATTGAAACTTTATTTGAAATTGATCAATTGCAATTGAATCGCAAACTTTCTAAGTAAATTGAGTCATCAATCAAGCAAGCTTCGAAGTTCAACCCTAATTATTTACAACACTTATTTGTTGTATTATTGAGAAATTACTGTATAGGGTTTATTAAACTTTTGCTTTAGATATTATTCCATTTCTAAATTTGTAGAATAATTTAACTATTTGGTATTTAGATTTTAAAGCATAACCCAACTTCTTTAATTAAGATGTGAGAAAGATTAGCATAGTATAAACAAGAAAATTGAGACCTAAAGGCATTCCAATGATTGTAAAAATTTTAGACAGAAACACAAAGCAAACAAACAGATAATTCAATAATGCTGTAATCATGCTATACCAATAAACAATCACAAAAATAGAATATTTGGAACTTTATCTCTCCCATGTGCTCACATTATTATAGTCACAAAGATTAGCCTCAAATACATTTCACTTTACAGCCTCAGTAATTAAGATCAGTAAGCATTCAGCACTCTACAAAGTTGCCCCAAAAGTGTCAATGTTTAGTGTGATTTAATAATTCCAACTTAAAATGCATTTCGGAGCGGTGAATTATTCTTTAATAATAAACAAATTAAATTAACATTTAAATGGTTTAAAAAATAAAACTAACAATTGTAAAAAAATGTAGATCTTCATAGAATTAAATTTGCATACTTATTTCGCATTATGAAAACAAAAATCAACAAGAGTTTCAACTGCCTGACAAAATGCATCACATTTAATTTGTATCATTAAAGTTAAATTGAAATAGTTTGCGTTGAACTTGTGTAACATACACGTTGAAGTTACAATAATTCAATTTGTAATGTAACTCTTGAGTCTCCCTGAAGTCTGAATGGAACCGTCATATTCAGACAGGAAATGCTTGCTCGCATATTGCATTACGAGCATTTATTTTGTTTGCATTTGCAACGAACACACACAGAGACATCAATAAAATAATTGAATTCACTAATGTCAGTTTGTTGAAATATGTTATGTTATGCGTTCTGTTTTCGGTTTAACGATATAAATCCCAGACGGTGCCAGTCTACCTGCTAATGCTCCCATGTCTATATGGATGACGATAATGAATAATAATGCATGCGTCGTCAGGTGCACGAGATCACATTTGCACAATTTCCTCGCTGCCATATAGGATGCTGCTATCTTTATGCAAACGCATTTAGCATAATGCTTGTACACGTTTGTGCAACATTTTACAAACTGCGCTAGAGATGATGAAGGCAGCTCACTTAGGAACTGTGTTCTTGTGCACCAATACGGATGGCAATTTCAAGTGCATATAATATTAGTGTGTACATGTTTGTGTCCTGGAGACTTCCGTGGAATAAATAGGCACGTTAGGAACTCTCAACTAACTTACATCCGATCATGTTTCTTTGAAAATTGTTGAATTCACTATGTTCTATATTTACGTTGTAGTTCTTTCCTTTGTGCATGCTGAAAGTTAGTTGTTTAAGATTTAAGCTGTTTCCATATTGAAGGCTTTATGCATGTTGTACACTGTACTGTTTGTCGTCGTTATGTTGTACTTAAAAGTATATGGAAGCAAGAGACTTTTCAAGTATAAATACAGTGACTGTTTTGTTGCAAATGCAATCCCCCTGTAACTGTACGCAACAGACAATAGCGATAAAACTTATTTCAAAATTGTGTGTAAATCCTGAACTCGGAAAATGGAGACATTTTCCAAAAAGGAAGCATATTGAAAATGGGCTGCTACAGATTTGTGTATTTGTTTCCTGATGTTTAAAAGCACTCTCAACTTATCCCCAAAATAATGCTATAAGCAGTAAGCAAGCTGAGATGTATCGGCAACATAATGAAACGTAAATTAGCTCAGAAGTTGGGGCGCCCCATTACATGCATTGAATTGCTTTAAATAGGCCTTTTGTGTGTGCATCATAAAGCAGCCGATTTTCAATGAAATATTATGCGTCTATCATTTATATTAGTCACAATTAAATTGCTTTGACATTCGATTTTCTATACATCCCCAAGTACTTTGAAATATTTCATTTATAAATAAATTGTAAAATTAATTTCAACGAACTTTAATTATGGAAATTATCCCCCCATAGTTTGTCAGAATAGGGGACATTCTCCATGCCTCTCAATTAATTAAGTCAGCAAGCTGTTAACTTTTTAGCAATGCTTAAAAGGAATAGGTAGATATTAACAGAATATTTATATTAAGCGAACTTTTTTTTATTCAAGTACGTTGAAATGATTTACAGCATACTGTTGCCACATTTCGGCGAATAAATTGTTAAAATAATAATGAATTAATTGAAACAAAGCGCTGTATTTAACGCAATAAATATTGCACAGTAATTGTAGACACAAAAGCATCCCAACCTCTGCATTGTGAAAGGATGTATCGATCCGGCCACATATACCGACAATAATTGTCTCCAGCCAATGTACCGAAATGTATGTACATTTAAGAGACGCGCTTCTGTCATTCAACTTCTGGCACTCCAGTCAAGCTGTGATTGAATGGCAACCGCCATCCATCTACCAGTGTGATGCGCGTCCCTGCACAACGTCCCCCCTACACAAGATTGCTGCAAAAGATGACACAGTGAAACACAGCGGCATTTCATCCCGAAATACACCGGCTGCCAGATTCCGGGCATGCGTGCAAAAGCACTAGCCCCGATGCGCATGACTGCCCGCCATAAAGGAAAGCCGTGCGACGCTGTTCTCATTTACTGTCGCCATTAAATATTTTGTAAATATTAAAATGTCGCATATTATTTCCATTTTCATTTACACAAAATAGTTTGTTTTTTGTAAATTATCAACAACAATAAAAATTAGTGTGTGTCCGCCAGTAGTTAATTGTGTTTCCGGTAAATCGCATGCACTTGTGTGCACTATTTGCGGGGTGGTTTTTTGTGTGTGGTGGGTGCGTGTGTGAAAACAAAGTGTGCTGTCAGATTGGACAATCACAGTGCAGTGTTGTGTATTAAAAGTTCGATTTTCCTGTAGCCACTTGAAATGGTCAAATGTAAATGAGGTTTTTTCCCCCGAATTAATCTCTATTTGTTTAATGAACATTTTGAGCCAACCACTTGACACGTTTTTTTATACCTTTCTCCCCAAACAACGGTGTGGCGGACTTTTGTTTACATACGAAAGTTCTGAAATGATGTGAAACATTGGCGCTGCGAGTGTAGTAATTGATTTTTGAGAGTACATTGGTAAATATTGGTTGGTGTGCCACCCCCCAACTATAATAAATGTGGCTGAATACGGGAAGAAGCCGAATGCAATCCACATTAATTTGTTTTCCAACTGGACGCATTATTTGTGTACGTTTTCGCAAAATTGTGTGCACGCAGTTGATCAAATTGTCGCCGCTACATAACAATTAATTGGGTGTCGCCCAATTCGCAGCATCAACCCTCTCCAGCTGATTGATCAGTGATTTGTTGTTCATTGTCACAATATTATAACAATAAATCAATGATTCAGGTATGACTTCAATGAGTGATTGTCGTTTAAAATGCAATTTATTTAGTTTCAGTTGTCATTTTTGGTTCATTTTGAAACTGTGTCAAAAATAGACACTTTGAAGATAAAATATTTAAATTTTGGTATTGATTTTTTTAAAGTACCCTCACTTGGCGAAAGACTATATTTACAGTTTACACCAAGTTGCATGCCGCGAGCCCGGAAAGATGTTCACTTTCCGCATAGGCACACAAATTTTTATGAACACAGGGTGACAAATTATTTTTTTTTTTGTAAAAATGGTTTTTAAAACAAAAAAAAAATTCTCGTCATATTTTATTCAAAAATTGACACGATAAGATTTTTTATTTAAAGGTTTGTTTTCTAAATATATTTAATAAAGTGTTATATTTGTTTTAACATCATATAATAACGTAAAATCATAAAACAAGGTTTTTTTTTGGAAATATTTATCTTAAAGTCCGTCTGAAGATTCTTCGGTTTGATTTAAGAACAATTCCAAAATTTATATTTTAAAATAATAATTTAAGGATCACTGAAAGTTATATTACAAATAAATTCCATGAAAACTTTTTTTTTTTGTATAAACTTTTGCAACGGAATCTTAAGCTTCGAAAAAAAAATTTAAGTCTCTTATTGCATAAAATTTTTAAAACTATTTTTAGTGACTTATTTAAACCACAAAATTTGTAGATGTACAGAAACTAAATCAAACAAAAATACAAATAAATGTAATTACCCAAACAATCTTGACGACATCACCCTGTCACCTTTAAAGCAAATACAAAAAGCACTGAATATTTTAATGTTTTAACTGCAGGCATATTGTGTCCTAGAATTCGACCTCATATATACAAACAATGGTCGTATGGGAGCATACGTTGTTAAATATGAAGGTAAAGTGTACAATAGCATTTCAAAACAATCGGAGTTGTGAAGGAGGACTTCATAGTACACTGCCTGACATTCTCCAGTGAACATACTCATGTAAATGTGCCACTCATATTTCTCATACACAGTTACACTCAATGCACACTTTTCTCTATATACACGAAAAGTCCTTGGGGCTATTAATAAGGATGGGGTTGGGCCGTTACCCTATAGCGCTGTTACATGTAAATGCATCCTCACTCATTAAGAAGTTGCAATTGTAACTAAACTCGTATGGCAGTCGAGAGGGGGGATGTTTTTAATCAGAAATACAAATGCTTTGGTGTGCTGTTGTCGCATCCCCTTCTGAAAGAAATGCTGAATTGATGTGTCAAAGCATTTTGTACCTTTGGGCTTTAATTTGTTCCACATAACATTGTAGTCATAATACAATGTTGTACGTTCTTTACAAAAAGTTTTGTGGCATGTGAGCCTTGTTGTAACTATTAGTGTTTTCTTGGAATTAAAGTAAATTTTTAAGGAACCAACTTTGGTGGCGGGAAATTTTTGAAAGTACCTTGTTAATAAATTAAAACGTTCACAGAAACGATTTGATAACTACTCAAAATTCATTCCATCCCCCACAGGATTAATGCCCAACCTACTTGTATAATGATGCAGTCACGCTAACTGCTATATCTGGTATTACAGGCAAAGGAATTGACGTGACATTCAATATTCAATTCCCCGAATAGACCAAATCAATGCATCAATTACGGTACACAAATCATGATATTGGTTGTCATTATAAATGAATCTACAGCACAAATCATTTGAGTGATTTCCCTATCCGTAACTTGATGTCTAATTTTCATAACATTTTAATTTTGAAACTAAACCTTAAGCTTAAATTCTGCTAAGTCAGCTCGTATTAAAATAAAGGTAGATTAAGGACAATTTTTACTTAAGAATATTTTCTTTAATTTAGGGGCACCAGATAAAACTAAAGGTTCCTAAGCTTCCTTCTCCTGACTCCTACACAGTTCCATCTCTTTATATTATTTAAACTCCAAAAAAATCTCAGAAATTAACACAGTTCAAATTTTCTTACATTTTATTTATTAAAGAAACAAAACGTTATGCATAAGCAATTTTTTTATTTTATTTTAAATACCTTTTAGTTTAAAATTCATCGTTTTAAATTCGCAATATTCACGAAAATTCCGTTTGCAGTCTTCAAGGCTTGTTCACATAACCTCGTGACTTCAATAACCCCATAAAATAAAGTCTGGAACTGTCTGGCGATCTTTTCAGACAGTGAAAGTCGCCAAAACGGAAGATTAGTCGACCCGGAAAGAACGTCGAGACAATTTTTCCGAGGTCTGAAGGAGTATCATGCTCCATTTCTGGGTCACGAGTATTTCTCATCTATATATTCCACAAATGTCAAAAGAGAATTAACTCCGTTTACAAAAATTCTGCAATCTTCTGATAGGAGGATGACTTTTGGGCCAACCTGTTATATAGTTTGTAAATACATTATCAAAAAAAGAGTTATCAAACCTTTCGTGTCCTCGAAATATTTTCGAACATTAAAGCTCCATTAAAAGCACATTAAATTAAGCCCTACAATATAGGTTTGTAAAACGATCGGAAGCCGATCTGAATGAATTTTAAATTCTTATAATTTTGGGGTTATAAAAGAACAAGGACCGTCTTTTATAATTTAAAGTGATTAAGTGCAATTGTGTTAAGATGTTTTTGATTTTTGAAAATGTTCTTGCACCTTATAGAAAACTTTGCTTCAATTCTTCCCGTTTAACACAAACTTTATTTAAAAAAGGGAGAGCAATACAAAAAAGGACGCGGTTCTGCACAGAATTTTCCAAAAAATAAAAATTGCATCACTTAATCATTAATAGATTGCTTAATACATTTAAGTAGCAAATATTTGGATTTGTTTAAACTTTTTGTAATTTGTAAAAGCAAAAAGGAAATATTAAAAAGATAATTGATTGATAAAGTCGTTGTCGTTTGTAAGAAATAAACACAATTTCATTGCTACACAAAGTGAACATTATCTAACAAGCAAATAAACATTAACAGTTTTTGGTAAATCGTATCAACATGTTCAATTTGAATTTACAAGTTAGTCATTCATTCCGTTTGAAAGCTATTAAAAAGCTATTTGGAATATACAACACGACTGAAAATGTGAATATTAAACCACAGTGAGTATGTTCGTTGGAATTGCCTAGATCGTTTGCTTAATCAATCTACAGTTATTACGATTAAGTCACATTTTGTGGTAAACGGCATTTGTAATCAATCAAGCAATAATACCTCGTTAACAATTCTACCCCTTTGATCATGGTGCAGCTTTTAAGCCACCCAACATTGAGGAGATAAAGCAAGTCATATTACAAACGAGTGGATTTGTATTCACTATGTATGAAGTACAAGAGAAGGTAATAAGGACGCAAACATACAAATACAAATATAGTTTCCTCCGAACTATACTTTAGTACTTTGAAATTGAACCCTTGTAGAAACTTCCTATTTCGGTATTTAATCAAACGAATTCGTTATTTCCGCTCGCATGTATGAGTAACTCAAGTCCTTAATCATAATATCATACTATTTGTGTGTGTAGTTTATGTGAAAATATTGTTTTATTGTGAAACAGTTTTTCTTCTTCAATAATGTTTTCTTAATGGTTTTCTTATATGAATTAAAGTCCTTTTGGTTGCAAGATAAGCTTTAAATCAATGATTTACCGAAAAGTAAGACAGTATTTGTAAAGGACACCAAAACACACAAAGGGGGTTAAAGTATTGAGGTCAAATACCACCTCTTTTATGCGTTTACATCTGCGTAGTTCATACAAACATCATGACAAGATTGTGTATGAAATAGTGGCAATTTATTTAAGCGACCTGACTTTTGTATATTGCAGACACACGCGTTTTGGTAGAGATTCAATGGGCCTATTCAAAGTAAAAAAGCCCAGGCAGGACTCTTTTTAGAAGCGAACCGTCGTGAAACTTATCGGCATCGTTTTGATTTTGGCCCCATTATGTCACCGATTATGATTGATTAAGCAGCATCTATGATGCGGTTTTCAAAGGAATACTTTGTTGACTTTTTGCATTTGGGATTTGGGATCAGGGTTTATAAATTATTTATTATTTAAAAACATTTTATTACTACAAACTTTTTAAGAAACAAAAAAACGCCCCTTTTTGTTGCAGTCTTTTACAAATTGTTGCGAATCCCTCTCTTCCACGGATTTGGAAGTTGAACGTCATTAATAC
Source organism: Sylvicola cinctus (assembly GCA_963854165.1). Taxonomy (NCBI): domain Eukaryota; kingdom Metazoa; phylum Arthropoda; class Insecta; order Diptera; family Anisopodidae; genus Sylvicola; species Sylvicola cinctus. Next base: position 26,161,535 of record OY974083.1, on the reverse strand, counting down.
TTTCTACAATATCAGCTATTTTCAAATAAATTTCACGTCCTTTGAAAAAGTAAGAGCTGATATGTGGACTGACGCTTTTTAAACCCTTAAATTTTTGAAATTCAATTTTTTGTACCAAAAAACTGTTTGAGGCAAACAAACAGCGCAGCTAACGTTTTGTTTAAAGGAAAAGTTTATAAAGCATATTATGAACGTCATTTTTAAATTGTTTTAAAATGCATGTGGTGCAATATTATCCTTTCAAATTTATTGAGTGTGAATTGTCTCATCACAGCGACGCAAAATTATTTCGTCCTAACTTATTTATTTTATTAATAAACAAACAGAAATTGTTGACTGCATAAATTTAACAAATTCCGAGTATCGTGTGTTGCTTTCCTACTCGCTTGCATGTTGCATGATGCAATTTTATGTGATTTATTTGATTGCGTTATGCTGTGTGTGAAATTAATAATTAAACAACGTTTTTTTCTTTTTAAAAAATTCACTGTTTAAACAATTCGGAGAGTAGTTTTAACAGCAATACATTCCTATCTGAAATTTCAAGTCTTTATTATGAAAAAATAACAATTTATGCAGAAAAATTTTATTTATTCTAAACACTATTCAGTTGAAATTAGCTTTCCTCACTCAAAATACTTGTGAGTCGTGGATGCATTTGTACTTAAATGCACCTAAAGGACATAAATAAACACCACGGAATTCACATTAATTTTATTACATACTATTTATAAAGTTTGATTTAAGTTTACGACGTTAACATCCACGTATAATCAGTCGTAAGTACTTAAGTGGCTAAACTTGGTAAAGCTCTTAAAAGCATGAGAACGTTTTATAGCTCCAGCATTTACAAATCAGATACTTAACTCAATAAAAAGTGAATAACTGTGAGTTACGCAAAATAATAAAAATACAAGTTGTGATGCATTTAACAGTTTTGTTACTTAAAATAAAATACTATTATATTCGGAAAACTATATAATTGTGAGCATTAATTAAAAAACACTATGACTAAGCTTATAAAATTATTACACATCAAGGAACAAGGATTACCTTTCCATCACGATAATTTCTGTTAAAATAATTGTAACTAATCCCCCAGCAGCATTAAAGGTGTTAGGCTCAAATTTAATCATTTAAAACTGCATAATGTTGGCTTACTGCAATCGGGATTAAATTCAGTAATCTTCAAACACATTAAACTTCCACTGAAAATAACAACCCATCCATACTAAAATTGTTGATTGAAGCGATTATACGCTTCATCGTGCAAAGTGGCTTTTATATCTCGATTTCTAAAGCCTCTCATTGTTATAATACTTCATATATTTCACATTTTGCTAAATCGATGAGTGAGTAATATCAAATGTATTACGCTAATGACTAATATTCGCAAATTGCGAATACGTCATGAGTGAGCATAAAATTAGCATTACAAAACATAAACGGAATATTATATTATTCAACACTTAAGAGTCATCTTCTTCATTTTTTTTTTAATATTAAATTGGAATAAATTAGTTTTTCACTTTTAATGCTAATTTACGGGTTCTTTAAATTTCGTTTTAAAGCTTTTAAACTAATATTAAATTCCTACAATACGAAAATCTTCTTTTTTTTATTTGTAAGAAAAATTTCGTAATTTTTAAAGATTTTTGACTGTAACTTCGATTTTTAATAAGCTTTTCCAGAATTTTTGACAACTGATTTTTGCTTCAGTTTCTGGGAAAGTGAATCATTAAAGTTATTGTTAAGCAACGTGGTACTAATTCATAGAGTTTTCACATAATTTGAAACTAATTAATGGAGGCAATTAAAAAGATTTGCATTAAAAGACATTAACATAAAATTATTTAAAACGTCAATATAACATTCTTTTTCATTTCAATAAATGCTTATTGCTATAAGAAGAAGCTGTTACAAATTATATTATATTATTTAAAAAAAACAGATTTAATTTGCATCAATGTTTCGCTTTTAAATCAAATAATATGCTTTCCAGAAAAAAATTACAATACTCAAAAAGTGCCAACATTACACCTAAATTATCCTGTGAGTAGGCAAATGTTGTTAAAAAACTATCCGCCACGGTCTTTCACTGGCGCCACTTACTGTAACAATAAACACACACATTCCTTACTCTAATAACTAATTGATATTTACGTTATTAAAACGGCAAGAAGACTCTTAATAACATAAATTTTAAAGATTCCCCCGACACTAAACTCTAATGTAATACCACACATGTTAAAATGACTTCTCAAATCACATCATAGATATAAAATGTTTGTCTGCAACCGCCTTCTTGTCTAGTTACTGGTTATGCTATTTTAATTATTATATGGTTTCCATAAGTCGAAATCTTATTGCATATACAGCAAACTTTATCAATGCGAGAGCGTGAGTAAAATGCTTAATTTCAATTATACGATTCTGCACATATAATATTATGTACTCGTATATATAAATTCAAAATTCGCACCAACTTTATGCGAATCTCATTTCAAGTTGAAACGTAAAACTTCTATGGATGGAAATGTATACTAATCTGGAAGAGAAACCGCTTTAGATGTAAAGTAGGGCTGTAAGCTGTCTTAATTCCATCAGCTCGGAATTTTAAATCTTGTTTTGGTAAAATTGCGCTTAAGAATCAGTTGCGGATTAATTTGCAGTTTGCTTATCCACAGAATGAAGTACGAGTACTACAGGCAGAGTAGACACAAAATGAAACAGCGCTTCCATATTTGCATTCAGAAATTAAAATTTAAAGCAAATACGCTTGATTGAAATGCCATGCAAAATTATAAATAACATCAAGCACAAAATGTCCTGCGCAAGAGAATTTCGAATAAATAAAGTTCCTCAATCTTTTTTGTTAATTGTTCCGCAACATAATGCAAACATATAGAGCTACAACAAGTTGGGAAATTATAAAATACAAACTACAATAGGTATATATAGCGTCTGCATTATAGAGTTTGAACGTAAGAATAACTGTTTTGTAATAACTTGGAGAGTAACTTATCTTTTTGCATGAAACAATTTTGCTGAGAGATTAAACAGAAGATAGAAATTCTTGGTTTTACAAAGTCGAAAACTTATGCAATATACATAGACTAATTTATATACTTTGGAAAGTATTTAAGTAGAAGTGAAGCTCTGCTCCACAAAAGCGCTACCGGGTGGGTCCACACTCTACACAATGTCTACACAAGTCTTATCATCCCCAAATTGCACAAAGTGAATTATTATGAATGTATTATATTCCGTAGTTCAACATATTATTATGTATAAAAGGTATACGTCCCTGTACGAGCACATAAGTTTCTATAATAAATAAATTATAATATATGAGATGATGTCAACTAATTTTAAAGTATAGCTATGTACGTAGTTTCAAGCCAAGTAAAAAGCATTCTGATGTCACCACTCACCAGGATGTGAGAGCTGATAATATCGTCTGTCTTCTTCACAAACTCCACAAATCTTTTTTAATGCACATTGGCCTATTATTACGTCATGGCACTCAACTTGCATGAATTAAGGTATATAGACAGCAGACACAATGACTAGGGGAAGCGCATCAGAGTGCTTTATTCTTCATCCTACATTTTTTTCGAATACTTTGTATAGTCGCGAAAAGCTGTACATAAAAATTGGACTGTTTTAAAGTTAAAAATCATGTTAATTTTAAAAGTTTAAACAATGAATGTCCTTGTGAAAGGTCTAATGTTCCAGAGCTTTTTTTCCTCCGTAGTTCCTTTATTTCGCGACTAGTTACGTAACATAAACGGGATGCCACTTTACAGTTGTTTTTTCTTTAGCAGACTTTTAATTAAATATAGAACATCTGTATTGTCTTTTTGATTTAAAAAAAATCTCCATTCACAAATTTTGTCCTTGAAGGAACTTACCAATTTAGATTGTGAATTTTTTTAAGCCGATGTTAACTTTTTTTTAAACAAAAATTTGTTTAGTTATTCGAAAGCGGCTTGGACGATTTTGAATAAAATGACTATTAGAACTCATAACTATCGTATTAATTTTTGTGTCTTTCTAGAAACAGAAAAATACTTTGAACGATTTTACCAATGAAATAGGGAGGAGAGTGGGGATTTTTAATGTCAATGCCTCAACTTTTCAAGGTCAATTTTTATTTAAAATTTCAAAAATCAATGAAAATATTATTTAATAATTTTATGGCATTCGAAAATTCTTATTTATCAAAATAAGAATTCAGATCAGAATAAATTGAAAAGTTTCAAGGTCACTAAAACTAAAACTTAAAGAAAAGTTCAAACGCCAATACTTAAGTTCAAAATCTCGTATTTAAAAAAATTCAATGAAAATCCTCAAATTTGTAAGGTCATATTTTTAATTCTGAAAATCTTTAAAACTGTGGAAACTTAATTTAGTTCAAGATCAAAATTTCAAACATTCAAGGCCATTATTTCATAACCCACAAACTTTTAAATAATTTGTCAAAAATCGCCATACGTTTAAAAAGCAAATATTAATTTTTTATTATATTGTACTTAATCTGTCATTTTAAAATGGAGGTCAATTTGTTTTCTTCTAAGAACATACTCTGTTTTACATTTTTTAATTCTTGCACACGATTTAAAAAAGGATTTAAATTAAAGAATAACGCAACATTCCTCAACTTATCTGTATTTTAATACAAACCGTATATAATACATACATCTTCATATAATATTTCACAACATGTAGGTGCAGTTATGTATTGTACATTTTATAATGAAACATATATCACCATGTTAGAAGGAAGCATATTACAAAAGTTATATCCTTCTGGCTTGCAGCATATTATTGCGGCCTTTTCCGTCATGACACTTATTTGACAGATGAGGTAACGGTGAGGGATTACCGTAGCGTACAGAGAAAAATCAAAATAAATATAAGCACTCAGTGGTGCATTGAAGTATTCTCTGTAGTCTGGGACTACAGAGTCTATATTACATCCTTTATAGCCTATAATAGGTATTGTACGTTTATAATATAAAGGACGTTGGGTGCTTTTTAAAAGTAGTATTGCACTAAATTAATATTTAAATGAAAGATAAGAAGCAATAAGACTATATGTCATTTTCATTCAGTGGCTTCGTTCCTTATTCCTTGTGCCACATCCACTGATTTTTAGAAAGCCTTTCACATATACTCGTGTACTTCCGAGAAGTCCATCAGTTTTGCTGAATGCATGCTAATCATCTAATGGATTTGTTGACTATAGCGACTGAATACAAATGCCTAAAAGCATGTCAGACGATATTTTACGACTCATGAGGCATGAGTCATGGCACATGGGCACTTTTTTATATATGTGTAATTAAAATGTATGGTATAAAGCATACACATCCAGTCCAAACTTACCCACCCATTTGTCATAATGTGAAAAACCATCAAGTTATTGTTATTTGTGGAACCTCAAAAAAAAAAATGGTGGCACAATTTTTTTAACCAACAAATATTCAAACAACAATAGATAGCAGCATTCATATAAAACAACGGTATGGGCGTAAAGTTCAGTTATTTTAATATGCGTACACTTGCCACGCACCGGCCACCGGCCACCGGCCCCAGTAACCACTGCCAGGTTATTGTGCTTGATATCAATAAACGTTCGGGTTTCCCGTTATCAAAGTGATCTCCATTGATTGACGCACATTTAACAAATGGAATGGAATACACACAATAATATGATTTGTTTTCGGTTGTATCGCCCAATTTCGGACATTACCGCACATAGTTTACACGCCATTCCCATTGTCTGTTGCAGTACGGTATATTACCGCTATACCAATCCATTTGAGGTGCTTCTGCATAGTAAACAGGCACAATCAAATTAGTTGGACGTACGTTGCACAAAGAGTCAGTGCGGCTCAAAAATTCTGTACATACAATTGGAAAATATCTCTCAGTGGATTAAAAAGTGAAGCTGTAACTGGCAATATAGCGCGCTTTAGACAATGGAGGGAGTAAGTGATCAACTTTCAATTCAATAATTTATGGTAGTGACTAGTGAGTTACCTTCTTTGCTTCTCTAGAGAACTACTGTTCATTTTGTAGTAAATTGAATCACTGTTTTCCTTGATGGGGGAAAAAAACCCTGGGACAAAATAAAAAATTGTCAACATTTCAGCTGTTCACAAAATTAATAATTTTGATAAAATAATTTTTTTATTTTTTGACAGTTCACGCTGCAGTTGTCATAATTTGACAAGTTTAAAAATAAAGCGGAAAACAAAAACAAATTTTATTAATATTATAATTATTAATAGTTTTATTCTTAAAAGTTTGTGCAAAAAAATTATTAAAAATATCAAAATTAAGATGCCTTTTACATTAGGTAATTTTGATAATTTTTTTGGCCAATCCGAGCGCTTGTCAAAAATTATAAAAATTATTTCATTCGTGATGAGGTCAAACGATTTTCAATTTTTTTTGAAGCAAGTCGTCTGATTTTTAATTCTATTTGGATGCAATTAAGACGATTAATTCTTGACATTATCTGGGATAATTAAATTGTGTGTATCTATGCACAAATTGGCGTTGTTACAAAGTCGCGTCTGGTGCGCTCAGATCGCGTGAAATGAACAGTTCCTATAGTCATATTCACCCTCCTCCTAAGCTCGAACGTAATTTTTCATTGACTAGTTTACAAAGTCTTAATGCAAAGATTTTCATGTAATAATAATGATGATATGTTTAATATAATCTATAAGACGTCGCTGTGTGTGCCGTAATATCAATTGAAGTCAGTCACAAAATGTATGTGTATTCACGCAGTCATTCGGGTGAAATCACATGGGAACAAATTTAATCCCTAATTCCTTGCGTCAAGGGAAATGCTTGTAATCTCAACATATTTTACGCAAATTTATCTGTGCAGTGTATGCCAAGTGTAAAATACATCGCACATTTCACATGGCAGCGAGTACCACGATGTAGATGAAATGGGAAATGACGCAAAATCTACCACACATTATGACTTTGTTCATTGTGTATGATTACGGCTTATATAATATATTAAAAGGGCTGAAGTGTTATTGTGTTATGTCACATATGTATAATGTTTTTCGTGTTATGTCGCGATGATGGAAATAAACGCGGGACAAATTAAACTCGAATATATTATATATAGAGAAAACTTTTGTGCACATGAGTGTTTAGTCTGTCAGTTGTCGGGGTGAAATTTGTTAACGGGAATATAGGAATTGTTGAAATAAATACAAAATTCACGAATGTTGGCACGTCATGAGTGTTTATTGTATCATTGAGTGAAGTTTGTGCTTCAATTGAATAAACCTAAAAAATGTTCTACAACGTATTCTATTTTGGTAATTAATTATATTTACGTAATTTTTTGGTAAATAATATGTCGTTTTTTATTTTAAAAGCTTTTAAAAATGAAATCCCTTATTTCAAATATATCATTTAAATTTATTACTTAAAAATTTACCACAATTTTCATTAAAATAATATTTTTGACCTTGAAAGCTTACCCTTTTAATATTTAACAGATTTTACTATTTCATATTTTAAAAAGAACATTACGGAACATTTAAAATTGTTACTAAAATATAAAAGATATCTTAAATATGAAACTTGTGACCTTGAACTTTTTTTTATTGTGTCTTGAAATATTTAATAAAAATTGTGACCACGCTAAAACAGCCAAAATCGTTAAAGCTGTTTTTGGCTTCCCATATTTTTTTAAAAAATTCTGGATCAGTAAAAAAAAATAGAATGACCTTGAAAACATGTTAAAAATGTGTGTAACTCCTTCGAGTGACAGGTATTTTCAATGGACTTTCATTCATGTGTTCATCTAATATCGCTTTTCTGTCCAATGATAAAAAGAACACACATTTTCTAAACCACTTTTTGGAATCGATTAATCATTAAAATGTTTCCATATTGTAATTGGTCGTATTAAATTAATAGATAGAGGATTGGAAGCCCCCCCATCCCCTTTTTACTCGTAATTCCTCAAATATGTGCTGAACATTTTCATTTAAATTTGTTGAGAGTTATTAGGTGGCCCCCAATTTCCGAATTGGTTAGCTTTTCGAAAATAAATTGCTGTAATTTATTATTACAATATTTTAATTGACATTTCAGTAAAGTTGACTTAAAGTTATATTCCTAATTTCAATGATTTAATATTAAAATAGACAATTTTAAACGTTCTAGTAGATAACTTCTTTTTAAAACTGTTATTTATTACGTCATTTAAGCATGTTTATTATCCCTGTGATTAAGAAGAGTTTTGTTTAAATTATGAGGATTTAATTTAACATGTTTAAACTTTTAACGAAAACACGCTGATCACTTTTTGATAAATTTATTTTAAATTAAGCTTTCAATTAATTTATCAGTTATAATAATTATTCATTCATTACTTAATTGAATTGTTTTAGTATTATTACTTATTGCTCTAAAATTAAATTTAAAAAAAAAATCAGTAAAACACAAAATGTCGTTTTTTATGCATTAGAAACCCTGTTTTCTTAAAAATATGTTTTTAAATTAATATTGCGTCAAAATACGTACAATATCAAAAATAAAACTTTTCCGTAAAAAAAAGCAAGCATACTTTTAAAATTTTGAAGAACATGTTGTTATAATTAACTTTACACGTAGCTTATTAAATTTTTTATTAAAGGCAGAAAATGTCCTTTGAATCTAAGTCAGGAGTTGTACATTTAATTGACAAAGCCAATATTTAAATCCATCTTGTTAATGACTTACATAACCATTTCTTATTTAAAATTTTAATTAAATTAGTTAAGTTTGATGAAACAAACTTCATTTAAGCTAAGAAAATAAATTGATGAAAGAATTCTTAGACAACATTTAGCACCGAGCACAATAATTACTATTTAATTAAGACGTTCCAAAACAACCATCAAAACCAAGCAAGAATTTCCACTTCTTCTCTCTTATTTAAATATTTAACGTTTGCTTCATTAAATGTTTTATTAAAATTTTAATTATAACAAACAATTCCAAAAACAAAAGCAACAAACATATTTCAATCAAGACGAATGACAATTTTGCTGTGCAAACTGCAAACAATTCGAAGGATGCGCTCCTATATTATAGTTTTCAAACCAAATAACTCTTATAAAAGTACATAGAAAATTAACGGTCTTATTAAAACCAATCCCAAAGAACAATTAAATTTCTTTGCAACATTTGCGACCAACTTTTCCCATAAAATGTCTTCTCTACATAGCTTCAGCTGCTGGTAGTAGCTACATTCGAAATGAAAACGTATGCGGAATAAATTCTTGAAAGTCCACAAGTAAAACGTGTACTCACAGTATGAATATAAGGACGAACCCACACACACACACACACACACACACACACACACACACACACACACACACACACACACACTCAAATGAACATATTAAATGATTAAATTCTCGTCGGTGCAGCAAACTTGAATTCAATCATTTTTACATGCTTTCCGGAATTCATATGGTGCGGAAATAAATGTACACACCTGCGCTCATAATTTGTTACAACTTCCGCATAATAATATGTCGAAAGCAATACAGATACAAATACACACATTCGCCGCTTAATTATGCACATATTATATTATACGAGTTGTGATAATCGGTTCATGAATTATCGTCATTATATTGCGAAATAAATGACAAGCGGAGATGGCGCATGGTTATCGGGTCTTGTCTGCATTATGGCTGGCGGCAAATTTCACGAAGAGCTGTTTAACTCACTTTAGTGTACAAACTAAATGAAATGAATTTGAACGAATTTTGTGCGGTACAACACTATTCAAAACGGATTTGCCACAGTGATGTGGTCGATGGAAAATGCCCCAACATTTTGTGTGTACATCGTTGATGACTATAAAACGCTACTGCGGATGGGGGGAGTTTATTTATCAACCCTCTTGCTGTTAGTATTAACCTCCCAGGGGTATTGCACAAATGCGGTGTGAATTGAAAAACATTTGGAATTGTATATAAATATATTCAATTAGTTAACAAATCTATTCTGTCAATGATGATGGTGGAGTGGTTTCAATTTTTGTGTTTAGTCCTTGATTGTTGAAACATGAATTTGCTTTTGGGGTACTTTAGTTTCAATTTTCTGTTTAATTTATTTTTTATTTTCAAAATTACAATATCTAAAACATGGAAGGGAGGGCAACATGATAATTTATTTCGAAGCAATATTTTTGCAAAATTTAAAATTTTATGAGTTTTCATTAAACTATTTATGGTAAAACTGTTTTTCATCTGTTTTCAAGGTCTTTTTCAAGGTTTAGAAGTAAATATTCACCAAAAAATATATTCTAGTCTTTCATAAAAGTTCATAAACTAGTTTTTCAACTACAAAACTACAAACGTTTAAATTTCTCACCGGTTCGTGACCTTGAAATTGAGCTGTTTCAAAATAATAAAACTACTCAACATTAAAGTGAATTTACGCAAGGTTTCTTAAATAACAAAACAACGGGACTTTGAATTTCTTTAATTTCGGCCTTTAACTGTTTTACAAAAATCGTGTTTCATTTTGATTATTGATTAATTTTAAATATAACGTAAAATAATTATACATTATTAAATAAATTTTTTTTTTCAAAGTTATTGCCGGCTGCTGCATTATAAAATCTGTTAAAATATTTTTAAAGCGCTGCGTTGCACTAAATTATTAAGCTTTATTGTAGGGATTAAGCAATTAAAATGTGAACTAAAATTTTGAGGCCATTTAAAAAAAAAAATTCTGTTGCAAAAAAAATTTGACATTTAAAAAATGATCAAAAGACTTCTTTTTTTTAAACTTCGAATGAATTCTTATTGAAAACAAACGAATATTTTTATTCTGGACTATTTTGAAGGAAGTCAAGGACTGTTAATTGAATTTATTACTCCAGAATGTTGATTTTTAAATCACAAAAAAATAAATGTAAAAAAATTAATTAAATAAATCGTGTTATTTAGCTTTAAGCCACAGTAAAAATTGCCCAAATGGATGAACGGAATTAATTGAGCAAACACAATTAACAATTATAACAGTCAACACTTAAGATGGCAACCCAAGAAACTTAATTAATGCGACTTCCATTTCCCTCAACAAATGCCGAATATCATATTCCATTCCGAATTGGTGTAATCATGGATATCACTTTATGTAACCACACATAAAGAGACACCTTGGATTACCGGTAATAGATTTTTTCCTCATTTACGCTCGTGTATATGCTAACATATGTACCCAATATAACGTAGGAGGGTTGCTTCTGCACCAAAGAAGGGTGCAAATTGTGTACACTAAATATGCTCATGAAAATATCTTTCGACAATAAATATAGGTTAGATTCGTATAATGTCTTGATGGCTCTTAATTAAATTTATATACAGAAACACAAATCTGAAGAGGGGAGACAAAAACATCATGCAAGCGCAGCCAGCAGTGTAGATTTTGTGTTTCCCTTTTTTTGTTGTGAGTGTGTGTGCCTTCTTTCACATAAGTTTCCACTTTGCTGACATAATATGCTGAATAGAAATTTACCAAATGAATTTGAACAACGGCACAAAAAGCTCACAAGCTCAGCATGTACGAAATGAGAATAGTTAGGCGAAAACACCCTAAAAAAAAGAAGAAGACCATCAAAAAAGAAGTAAGGGAATTTCAGATAAATTGAGGGGGGGGGGGGTAAAGTCAGTCAGACAGGAAGGACACACGGAGATGAACTAATAGCGCAGGGACAAGAAGCGGTAAAACTTTTTTTTTTAATAACGACTGAAACACGAAAATGCCGCAACTCCAATTCTCTTCTGTAAATAAAACTATCCGAGAACTTTGTTTATACTACTACGAGGACGACCACTATAATGCATCGCCTATAGGTGCCCCGCACACAGGGGAGCACAGGCAGCATGAACAAAATTGAAAATTCCAAGCATGTTTGCAATTTTTTTTAATTTATGTAACACCCATTTGCCGACCGCCGCACAAAAACGAAAGGATGGACTCAAACAACCCCGAAAATTCTTGATTGAAAACATATTTGTTTTATTTTGTTCCCCGGATTTCGGGTTAACGTCACCCCTTTTTTTGTCAAGGTTTCATATGTTTTTAATAAAAGTATTTTACCTGACTTTTTTGCAGATATGTCGCTTTTGGAATCTCAGCATAGCTAGTGTCTTGGCGTTGACTGTGTCCAATGTGCTGCTAACCGTGCGCCTTCTACACAGCGTCGACTGTCCCTACGTCGCCCTCGATGAAGTCATCACAGCAATACCAAAAGTACCACCCCTCACACAAGCGCCATGTGTCGACTACCTGCTGTTGGACACCACCGCTAACGCCACCGCCAGCAATCGTCCCGTATTCGCCGCACTGAATCTAAAGTTGGGGCGCTGGGACACCCGGCGACTGTACAAAATATTTGATTTTGTTGTGGTCGGCGATAAGTACACTGACCTCACCGAACAGTACAATGTGTGCTTGGCGACACAAAGCTCCCTGGAGCGGTTGTCCTCGCTGGTGCATGTCGCCGCACAGTGGACCGGACCCATATCCGTTGCGGTGTATGCGGCCGGCAATGATGAGCTCGACTTGCTGCAACTGTACATATCGTATTTAAGAAAATGCTTTTGGGAAATCAAGGATCGTGCCAGCTTTCACTTGGCCTACCCCAAGGATAGGCCACCCAAAACGGTGAAGGAGTTGCTCGGCATTGACTTCTCCGGCTATGATTGCGCCAAGCCCGAGGCGACGCTCAAAGAACTGCTCAAACATCGGTCCACGGAGACGACAAAGTGGCGGCTGAAAAATGCCTACCCGCAAAATCATTTGCGTAATGTGGCGCGCAAAGGGTGCCAAAGTGGGCATGTGTTTTTAACGGATGTCGATATAATACCGAGCATTAATTTCACCGAACATTTAGATAAATTTTTGAGAACAGCAAAGTGTGGGAGCATGTGTGCGTATGTGATACCAACATATGAGCTGGATATTCGTGTCAGATTTCCGCATGATAAATCGGATTTAATCCGGTTAGCAAGGAAGGGTCTAGCACGACCATTTCATCATAAAGTTTTCATTTACAATCAATTCGCCACCAACTTCACGAGGTAAGTTTTTTTTTGTCACCCCCTTCCCCACATTGTGTTTGTCATAAAATGCATTCAATCATTAAATGTGTCACCTTGTTTTGGGTGAATCAATCTCCTTGGGTGTCCGCAGCCACTTAAAGCCAATACGGCAAGTGGCATTTATTGCTTCAGGGCTCACTCCACATAAATGCATTAAATAGTGAGTCCTTCCTTACGAACCCCCACACACCAGTAATTATGGAAATGTCTGACATACCCAAGACAATTTATTCAGAGTGCTGAATCATAAATAAAACATTTACAATATGTGGAGAAGTGGATACTCCGACTAACTACACTGCGGTGGCCGGAGATACATTTCAATTCTTGTTCGTACGCACCCAAATTAAGTGCCTCAATCAAACTGATTAAAATAAGTAAATATTTTTTACGATAAACAAAGCACCCTTTTTTCCCCCCATTGATGTCTCAGCGCACAAGAGAGGGTAAGCCGCACTTACAAAACTAAAGAGGGATTTTTGAAAACGGTCATCTTGTACACATAAATATAGGTGCCATTTTCCACACGCAAAAACCAAACTTTTCATACACAAACACCCACCCTTGTGAAAGGGGCGCTTGTGGAAGGAAATGTGTTCCACTGAGCAAATAAAGTGAAGATTAGTTAAGATGGGCGAAGGTCAGTCGAGACAAAATAGAATGTTCATGTTCACATGCACGTTTGTGGGGATATTCTGCTGGCATTACATGCAAAAGGGAGGGCAGGGTGAGTGGATATGAGGGATGTGTGGTGGAATGTTGAAGCAAACATAGAAAATACAACTTTTTTCCTCCCCCAACCCTGCCACAACTGGGAGTGCATGTATACATTGAAAGAATATTGACGAGGGGGAGAGGGAAAAATGTACAAAACCTTGGGAACGAGGGGAATGGTTGAGCAATACTCCAACACATTGGTTGATATATCCAAAAGTTTTGCCCTGATATCTTATTCCATCAATTTATTTTCGTATCTTCATTTGTCTTGCTTATATTATGCTTGTACACATCGGTTTGTGTTCAATGTTCATGCTATATTCACTTTGAGAGCGTTTTCCTTCCACACATTTTCCTCATACAAAACCCATATTACAGACCATCGCAACCACCCACAATATTTCTCGGTTTTTCTTGTACAACAGTATACTGCAGCAGGCAGGCAGCGGTACCCCAAAGGAATAAAACAAAATAACAACAAAAATTTAACTTAACTTCAGGGGATCATACAAGTTAAGAAAATTTTCGTTTGTAGCAAATACTCTCCGTAAAGAAATATATTTATAAGGCAAATCGTATTAGACTTCATCCCTCTGCAATTATGCCGTCGACGATTACCTTTTCTTGTTCAGTTGTGGCTGGTGCTGGATGCTTTAGTCTTCAATATAATAATTTTTACATTACTTCGTTTCATTTCTGCATTTTTGTATGTAACCAAACAACGCTGATCTTCTCAATCTACAGCACAACATCATTGGTGGTGTTCTATTTGATTTATCTAAGTCTATGTCCATTATCGTCAAATTGTTTTAATTTAAATGCAATACAACAACAACGCTCATCTACTTTGTGATCATGTCCGTTTCACTTCATTGTAAACTTGAAACTATATTTCGAGCTGTCTTCGTTTATGAGATTTAATTTAAAATAATTTGAGTCCTTAAAGTTGGTACAATAGGGTGAAAATGTCAAAATAAATAAAATAATTTAATTATTAATGCAATAAGGAATTTCCCTTGACCGCAAATACGATAAAAAGATCTAAGGAATAAAAAAAAAGGACCTTGAAATGAATTTTAATTTAAACCTTGAAATTTTTACAAAAAAAAAAGAAACTAAGTTCAATTTTGACCTTGAATTTTAATATTTTTTAAATGTAAGATTTATCTTCAACATTGTAAGTTCCATTCTATTGCGACCTCATTTAGTTAACCGAATTGAAACGATATTTATTTTAAATAGAGATGCTTTCTCTAGTCGACGGGAGGTAGCGCCATTTTAAAGGATAAATTCAGAAGATTGCATAACTTTTTGGCAACATAACCAAAGTGCATTTAATTTACTTAAAGTCATATTTAACATAAGAATCCATTAAATGCAATTAAAACTATTTATAAAGGCTAATTAAAAATCCCACTCCAATCGAACCAACCATAAAGGCAAAAAAAAGGTTAACACCTTGACTAAAGAAAATTATCAAAATAAAGAGATCTCAATAGAACGCGGCTACTATAAATTTGCCTATACTTATGTTTATTTGTATTGGTACAGGCAAAGTGCATATTTCAGCAATAATGTGCCAGTACATTTTCCTAGATTCCTTTCATACTGTTTTCATATTACCAATCGCTTGGGTTTTCTTCTCTCATCCCTATACCATTTTTTCTTTATATTGCTACATGTTGGAGACTGACTATGGTGAGGTACTCTCATGAGATCAGCTGCAATTCCTCTATGGCAAATTTTATTCTTATTTATTCAATACTAATACTGAAGTTTTCTACTTGAATCCAACCTCTGTATCCTTCTTCAAGATCTAAATTTAATGTCTTAGACACATATTTCTACCTACACATTTTTCTTTTCTTTCTTTATACATGCGGAATAATATAATATGAATATAAAATGGATAAAAATGTAATGATTGAGAAAGTTTTACTATAAAACATATTGGCTTAAGGAGTTATATCCGAGTTTCCATTTCCCCCCACTCATCCTCCCCCCGCCTCATTTCGATTCATCCGATATTTGCAAAAACATTTTTCTGTATTTCGCATCTCTAAATCCCTGCACATATAATATCTAGCTACACGAGGCATGGATATTTTGTTTAACCACTTTTTTTTCTCTCTCTACATGTATATTTTGTGGTACACAGATGGGAGGCTGACATGAAAGGCAATGCGGTGACCCACATTAGCTATAATGTGACTAATTTCGAATTTTTCTACGAGCCATTTTATGTGGCACCAGATACAGTGCCACCCCACGACGAGCGCTTCCTCGGCTACGGATTTACGAGAAACACACAGGTAAGCCACTTTCACAAACTCCGAGGAACATTTTTTTTTTTTTTATTCCATCCCGCATAGGACGGATGCCAGCTTAAAGTATAATATGCCGTTATATTTACCTGTGCATATTGTACACACACAATTCGTACACTACACGATGCACGACGACGCGACACTGTATCGCAGCTTCATCTCAATGTATGTTAATTTGCATCCACATGTGTATATTGTGTCCTGTGGCATCTGTACGGCTGGTTTAAGGCACAGCTTCATAGTATAATGATAGATGGAAGATGAGCCAAATTGTGGTAGGGAGGATTGGGGGTGAATTTTTGATGTCTTTGTGCTAATTCCAAAAAATAAGAAATTTTGAGATTTTGAAAAGAACATTTTTTTTTAAATTCAAATTTGACCTTGAAATTTATGGGAATTATGGGAAGAGATTTTGCATGACTTAAGAAGTTCGTAATAAAGTCCGAGAATTCTCAAATAGTTAATTTAATTTTCTGAAGGCTCCAAAAATGAAACTTAATAAATATTTTATAACCCCTCGAACAGAACCACCATAGCATAACGGAACGCAGCGCAGCTAGCATGTAAAATGTACATGAAAACTATAACAATAGAAACGCCAAAAGCAGAACTGAATAATAGTTGACCATCTTTCAAGGTTTTTACGCAAGTCGACGCAACAAATATCAAAATTAAAAAGACTATTGAATATAACATTGCAATCATCAGCGAACTAGTTCGATTTTACAATCCCTGATTGAAAAATACAAAACAAAAAGAAACTAATTAATTTTAAAGCAAAATGTCACCCAAACGCACCCTTGCAGTGAATCCTGCGTTACGTTATGTTATGTTGATTCTGCTTGAGTCATAAGACTTGCAAAATATGCAAAATGATCAAAATCGGCTCAACCGTTTTTTGGGACCCCTTGTTATTCTCGACTAATTTTTTTCCTGAATTTGACCTTATTTGGTTACAAACTTTCTTTTAGATTCCTTCAGAAAGGTCAGAATTTGGACTCTTGGCCAACACAGACTTTTTCTGAACTTTTTTTATTGATTTTAAAATTCAAAAAGCTCAAAAACGTAATCAGAAAAGAATATTTTCAAATGCTTTTTTTTTTTTTTAATGATTAACATAAAACTGTTTTTTGATAAAAATTGCAATTGCATGAATTCACCACTTCATGATGATAGGACTTACCAAATTTAAAAAAAAACGAGAAGCACCAGGAGTGGCACCACAGCCACTAAAGTGTTTTTGTTTGATATGCATAAAATGAATACGCGTCTAACATTGTGAAAGCGAAACGTGTACATAAATAGCACCTCGCTACCTCACTGTACCACACACATACACTGTGACAAGCTCTTGCGAAAATGGATGTGCGTGCAATTGGGAATTACGCAAAGGCAAAGCGAGTGCCAGGAGACGTAGATCACTGCCTGATGATAACATCCCGAAATTGTCACCATTTTCCGAAATTTCATTGTATATAGAATTGAACGATGTGTAGATTGTATCCTTAAGAGATCGGCGCAATGCTAAAAAGTTGAATTAAATTTTATCTCAAATTGTGTGCCATCGTCAAATGCGAGTCCCTACATAGCTCTGCGTATAGTAGTACTTCAGCAAAGATGTCGTCTTTCCGTTCCACACGACGACACACTGCATAAACCAACGCGACAACGCAACGGCTGCCATATTCCAGCATGCCTATGTTATATTGATTGTTTTCCAAAGTTTTGTGCCATGTCTCCCATTGTCTGCACACTCTACGTGGGTAGGGCAACTGCGGGAACATGCTGAGATGGATTCTGTGTGCGTGTGTATTTAGGCATTTGACAATAGGTGCGCATTTTATGGCATTGTTCCATAATTAGGTGATGAATATGCCGATAAGTAACTTAATATCGTGAATTAAACTTTATTACGGAAGTTGAGCGCATGTTTAATATTTTCTATGGGCGAAATTAATGAATGAAAAGTTGATGAGTAGTAGAGTTTGTTCTTTTAAAAGCTTTTGGTGTTTGATTGCATGCTTTCATAACTTCGAAATGGCTTAACTGATTCTTTAAAGAGGATTGCAGCGCATTGCTTTAATATTTCAGAAAACGCCTATGCTAACTTTACTTAACTTTCATTTAAAAAAAAAACAGAATCGCAGGGAAAGCGTGGTGTGAATTTATTACACCCTGGTACAAAATCCATCGCAGGCAGACCAAAGTGTGAATTTGGACCTTGAATTGTTCAGAAAAATTCTTTCTCTTTTTTAAACCACAATGAAATGAAAAACAAATTTAAAAGATATTTAAAGTCTCTGAGATTTTAATAATGTGACATTGAATTTTTATATTTTGACCTTGAAGTGTTCTGAAAGTTATTTCTCCTTTTTTAAGCTACAATAATGCGACAGAAAATTCTTAAACATTTTGAAGGTTTCTGAGATATAAAAAGAGTGACCTTGAATTTTTAAATATTGACCTTGTAATGTTCAAGATAGTTCTTAGAATCCACAATAATGTGAAATTCCAAAAATATTTAAGCTTCCTGAGATATAGATAGTGTAACCTTGATTGATTTTATTTTGACCTTGAAATATTCGATCATTTTTTTGTGTTATAAAAGGCTATACTTGATTGAAAGAAATGTTTTCATAGTGCTTAAGGTTTCTGAGATAGAAGATGTCGTAATACCGCGCTTACATCCCTATAACTTAGCCATCCCGCAAGACCACACTTAGGGACATACGGTAAATGCAGTTTTGCTTAGAATGCTTTTAAGCACAGAGAAATTAAATGTGAACAAAATAGTTGGAGCCGTTTTTGAGCTGCCTTATATTTTTTTTTGCGAAAAAGTGTTTTTTACCTTGACTTAACCTTGAGAGATGTGACCTTAAAATACAAATTGGGATATTAGGCACAAATCATTTTATGTACTATGTCAATATTTCATACAAATCGGTCCAGTACTTTTCGAGAAATCTTTACAGGCATCCCAATGCTTTTTTAAATGGCCCAGGGGGTGGTGTCAAAATATTTTTTTGTAATAAATTAAAAATTGTGTTGATTTATTTTTCATTTCTTTAATTTCTTTATTATTTCCCTCACAAAATTAAATACTTTTTTTTCACCAAAAAAAGTTAGTAAAAATTTAATTTCATTACCAACTTTAACATTCCCATCTGGTAAAAACTGTGACTTTTATAAAGTGGTAAAGAAGCACAATATCGCACAAAACGGGTGATGAAGAGAAGGAGGAAAAGCATGCACCAAAAAAAAAAAAATCGATTCCCGCATAATGACCGGACGCATAGCAAAATGGAAGACGAAACATTTCCACACATGTGGCCAACATTAAATGACGAGAAACTGTTTCCACATTGAGTACGTCCATTTTATATTGCACACCAGAGAATCAACCAAAATAAGCTTTGCGGTAATGAACAAGATGTATGTATGGTTTGTGACATGAATGAATTGTCATTACAATGAATGTGTCCGTTGAATCGTGATCCCAAAACAGTAAGTGGATGTGCCAATGGACATGATAATAATGTGGGCACTGTTATTCCCTATATAATGGCACCATTGTGGGCACATCTAATCAACAGTTCATTCTCTTGGTGCGGCTCAAATTGTTCCTCATGTGTGTACATCTCGTGCGTTTGTTCATTGTCCAATGTGTGTACATATGTATGTCGAGTGGTAGTTAGTTAAGGGCATGTACTTGGAATTCGCACACATTATATGCATATGTATGAATTTATATTGTGTGGAATATGTTTATGAGCGTATGGATTAATGCGTATTCATATTATGCACATGAGCGAATAAGTGCGGAGACACTTATGCCACTTGAATTCACATCGCAGGACGTTTTAGGAATCATTGCCTTTGCTGTACACGCATGTGAGTGCAAGCTAATGTTAACACAAACAATTGTTTCTGCATTGGAGAGCAATAAAGGGAGGAAGATAGCTTTGAAGTTGGTTCCATTGTATTCAGTTTATTTTTAAATGCAATAGAATTGTGTCAGAAATAGTTTCTGTATTTAGTTTATCTTTACAGTGAAATGCAAATAAGTTTTGAAGTTAGTTAATTTTTCATAATAATATTGGAAATACTGAGATTATGAATAAATGGGGATACATTTAAAAGGGACATCATAAATAAATTATTTAATTAACTAGAAGTGAACGTGTAACATTTTTTCCAAAATTTCGAAATCCTTAAATTAATTAAAAATACTGCTCATAAAAAATACGAAGAAGTATTTAATAAGGAATATTTTAATTACTCAATAATTTATTTAATTAAATTGCGTTTGAATTGTATTTGGCTTCTTAAATTTCCATACCTTTAACAACTTCAAATATCCTTTATAAAAGTTACAAAACTCACAACGTTACATGTCATTAAATTTTTTGTGAAAATTCGTTTTTTAAAAATTATAATTGCAAGTCAATTAACATTATTTTCTATACTCATTGTTGTTGTTACAGTAGGAAAATATCAATAAAAAATAACAATTTAATAATTTATGTGCCCCTTCTTCTTGTCAAGCAATCAAAAAGGCTTCTTGTTTCATAAGTTATTCATTTTTTCGATTTTACGATATTAAAAAGGACATAATGAACATTTTATGCGCAGTCTAATATTAAGAATTTTATTGCCAGAGAAATGAAACACCTTAAAGCCTAATATGTCGGGAATTAAAAGAGGTGAACTTATTGCAAAGACCATATTATGTACCTCTAATAATTAATTAGCCTACTTGAAGGCTTTTTAGAAGAATTGAGTACTATTTGAGTACTTTTTGAGTGTTTTTGTAGAAAAAACAATTTACAATTTATATTTTAAAATTTGCATTAAAATCCCTTTTCCAAGCATTTAACTTGGAAATTCTATTTATGATTATTTTAAAATTTTCAAACAAAAATTAATGTTTATTTTCGTTATTATTAATATATTTATTTAAGGCTTAAAATATTAATTTTTCAAATTCAAAAATGTTTGTCAATTGCATTTAAATTTCAAAACCCAAAATATAAAAATAGTTTTCTCTATCTGTAGTAACTGATGATATTGAAAGAACTACCAATAATCTTAGGAAAAAAGGAAGTAGGACGCTTAAGTCAATTTAAAATGTTTTAATTTTTTTATATAAACGTGAACTCAAATTGATTGCTTTTTTAGATAAAACTTAATCTTATTACTTATTTCGTAAGTAATTATAATGAAAACCCACCCCAAACATTTAATTTTTTTATTAACAATAATAAAAAAAGGGACGCAATTTCCAATTACATAAACAAATGCTCGCGACATCCAATAACCATGCACATTGCACAGAATATAATGCATTTTCCCTCCATCACACAACTCTGCGAATACGATGCGCATTAAAAATTAAGGCAACCCAAAAAAAGAAGAAGAAGAAGAAGAAGAAGCAAAACAGCACGCTGCATAGTAAAATGCAAAATTGCATACATTAATAATTCAGGGCAAATTGCAATTTTGTTAAACCTTGGCGTACATTTGCAGAACTGTACGTCTATTATGCACATGCAAACGATATATACGCGCGCGGGTAGTTGCAGTTTTTGCATGCAAAAAGACGCGGCAAAACTTTAAAGAATGGACGAGTTAACTTTATGCATTTCTGATACGGAAAATTGCAATGAATTATTCGTTTCGTTTTCGTAAGATGTCTGCAATACTGCGCGCACACAAATATTGGAGCGCGCGAATTCTTCTCCGACACTGCGGGCTGACTTGATGCTGCTGGTTATTGGAGAAAATAAAAATATATGAACGCCAAAAAAGTTTCATATTTCTGTGTGTGTCAGTGGGTGGTGTGGGTGGGTGGTGTGGTGGTGTGGGTGTTGGGGTGCTTTATGGTATAGAATATAGATTAAATAAGATAAAAGAATTCGATAACATTGAGCAATTTTTTGGTATTGGGGGTGTAGCAATATTGGAAAGGGAAATAAAAAGCGGGTGGGAAGGGGGAAGAAAACAATAATAAAAAGTGTTATTGGGCGAGAATTGAAGTTGTAACACGTTGTGAAAATCAGATTATTTTAAACTTTTAATAACAATATGTAGCTGATGAAGTCATTATAACCACATTTGCATTCATTTCGCAGACACACACAGAACGACACAACTGTCGGAAATAGAGAAGTTTAAAAGCTTCTTTTTTGCGTTTTTTTTACGTCAAAAGTTTTCTCTCATTGCTGAAAATATTCGCAAAATAAAGAGCACTGCACCATGATTCTGTAGAGTGACTCAATTTCCTTTTTACAGCGATTTGTCCAGAATATTTTTTGGTAAAAAAAAACCGAAAAATTGGAATAACGCTGTCAATGAAAGATACATATGCATAAACATTTTTTTTTGGGGGATGGGGTGATAAAAATGCGAGCAGCTTTGTGCTCTCAATTTATTGTGTAGTCGCGCATAAAACATTTATCGGTGACAGGAATTAATCGACTCCATCTATTGCTTATGATTTATTTATAATAATATATTATAAGGCACACACGAATCGCTGTATCACAATTGACTATACACACCACCCCCACTAAAAAAAGGAGCTTAACTTTTTCGTGTATATTCACTTTCCATTTATGTCGATATCTTGGCTTTGCCTGCACACTGTACATGTAATTTTTCAACGTCCTTTATTACAATGACCATTACTGCAGAAGAATAGATTCGACTCCCATATCTACATTCTACATCCCCCCCACTATGTGTGAGTATATATTTTTGGACCATCAGGCATATATTTTCACGTAAAGAATTGATATGAGCATTGAGCAGCTCTGACTTTGTGTATTTACACACGAGGAAAAAAAAACTACACAGCAGGGAGAGCGAGGTGTGAATTTGTGTACAACTATATAGCTTAACTGCAATGTAATAAGGTTTCTCTAAGATATTGTCAATCCTTGAGACCTTGAAACTTTTTTAAATTGACCTTAATTTTTATTTTTTTGACCTTGATTATTATTTTTATTTAATCCTGAATTTTATTTCAAAATGGATCTTTTTATTGAAAATGGCAATGAGCTTTTGATTTATCCATCAGTTTTTGAATAATTCTAATTATAAAATTATGACCTTGAATTTTAAAAGTTACACATTTAAAATGTTGAAAAAGTTTTCTAAACTTATCAATAGCTATAATAATGAAAAAAAATTTCAAGAATATTTAAAGTTTCTGAGTTTCACAATAATGTGAAAGAAAATTTTCTAAATTATTTATCGTTCGGAAATATAAATATTTTGACCTTGAATTTTAAACGTTCAACCTTGAAATATTCACAAAACTTTTCTATCCATTTTAAAGA
Source organism: Sylvicola cinctus (assembly GCA_963854165.1). Lineage (NCBI taxonomy): Eukaryota > Metazoa > Arthropoda > Insecta > Diptera > Anisopodidae > Sylvicola > Sylvicola cinctus. Next base: position 26,137,988 of record OY974083.1, on the reverse strand, counting down.
TACAAAAAAGAGAAAGAAAATTTTCTAAACTATTTAACGGTTCGAAAACATAAATATTCTAACCTTTAATTTCTCCATTTTGACCTTGACATGTTTGGAAAAGTTTTTTTAATTATAAAACATTATAATAATCTGAAAGAATTATTTGGATATTTTGTAGGGTTTTTGAGATACAAAGTTTGGGGTTTGACTGCGTTCACCCCCTTCTTTTGTCAGAAGGATCACTTCTAGGGATAAAGAAAAAATGCAGTTTTATTTAAAATACCGTTATGAATAAACATTGTTCAAATGAACAAAATCGTTAGAACCGTTTTTGAGCTCCCGCATACAATTTTAGCTAAAAAACGTTCTCTTAACAATAACTTGACCTTGAAGAATCTGACCTTTAAGAAATCACAAGTTATTTTCTTTCAAATTTTATCTAAAAATTTCATAGAAATCTGTCAAACAGTTTCTAAGATAAGACAAAGGAGTACGGAGCACGGTGCACATTTTCCCATTTTTCAAGACCATTTTTGTGTACTCATGAGTCAGAACTAAACCTGTTTTTGCATCACTAAATATTTTCCGAAAAAGTTGAGAATGCAAGAATCTATACATGCCTTTGGAGTCGTAAATAAATTAAAAAGAAGGAAACCTTCAATACACCAAATATGTCGTTAACTAAGGAAAACGAAATGTTGTTGAAGACTATGGGGGTATAGAGATGCATGCATGAATGAATAAGTATGTGAAGTGGTTGGTTTCGGGAGCTCCATTGCTCTGCAGTGTACCATCATATATGGTACAGTGTCACGTACTCACGAATGGCTATTCAACCACAATTCTCACCCCAATCACACATATGTGAAATGCCCCGCCATTGATAATATCTGGCACAGGTATGTGTACACTCAGCAGGAAAAAGGATCCAATAAAGTATCTGTATGGAACTGTGGAGTGTTGCGAAATCTATATTTTTATATTTAGCTATAGAAATATAGTTTAGAAGCGAACAAAATCTCCCTACGTTTGCAAGGACATTGCCTGAATGTTCATATATGCGAAGCTCCAAGTGCTTTGTCGCTTACCTTTGCAATATGTTGGTAAATTGAGTAACCCTTGTGTGTGTGTAGAAGTCTTGAACAGATCATTTAATAAAAAAAAATCATTCCCCAAAATACCGTACGCAAGGACATACTTTTGTATTCATTTACAATTAAAGTATCCCTTCACAACATATTATCCTGTACGTTTATCTTTTGCCAACAAAATATGATATTTCTTTGAACTTGCTCCACTTATCGGTCTCCATATATTGGCATGCATTTCACACACTACATAAAATCATACATCCTATACATCCTTGCACAAAGGATGTTACGTTGTATGCGCCGCACAGCATACGTCGCCTCCACCACATTTGACAGCCAGCACATAAACTGTAAACGCCTGTAACCATGATGCTGTGCGATTAAATGCATGGGAGTCAAATGAACGGGATTATCGTCATAATATTGTTTTTGTCTCGCTTGATGTGCTCACACACAGCAGACAAAAAGCGACATCCTTTTTTTGTGTTTGAAATTATATTATGTTCTTTTTAATTGAAATTTATATGCACCGTTTTAATAGCTGTTGTTTGTAAATTTGTATAATATGTTGTGAAAAACGTTTGTTCCGCATCAACAGCATTCAGCACAATAATGCATAAGCATTCGCATATTATAGCTGCCGTTATATAACGTGGTTTTAATTTCAGCTACCTTATACAATAAAGTTTTGATGCGGTAAAAAGGAATATTTCGCGTAATGAACATTATTTCAGCTAGTACTAGAGATGCAAGTTTTTTTTGGGGGAAAATAATTTTGTTTGCTATAATTTGTTTAAATGTCGTCTCATTTCAAAGATTGTGGTTGTGCGCACATAAATCCTTTCAAATACAGTTGTGTGTGCTTCACAAAATGTATTCAATTAATAATTGTTTTTAGTCTGTTTGCAACTAATGTGTACAAGTGAAAAAAGGCAAATATTCTTAACCTTTTTGTCAAATTTAATTCAAGTCGCAAAATGCATCTCCATATTATTTTGTGCAATTTAATTTGTGGTTTTAGTGATTTTATATTTTAAACATTCCGATTGTCATCCCCATATTTGCAGACTTATTTTGTTTAGACTACTGCTACATTTTGTGATTTAATTATCAAAGTTAATGAATAAACATAATTTAAATGCACATTGCACATATTATTATGATGGACCAATCAAAGCATTTAAAACATTCACCGCAGATAATTGCAATTCCATCGATAATTACAAAGCAATGTTTAATGACGTGAAACTAATCACGATTAATCAACAATGCACATTACAGTATCCTCATTATTCATTAATCATGTTTTCAAGTCCAGTAATGGTATAGGACAGAGAAATCAATGTATTTCTCGATGTTCTGATATTTTATAATAATATTAACGATATTTTCGACGATATTATAAATTGAGTTGCATAATTAAAGCAACATTTTTTCAATATTTTGAACCAATATCGCGTCCCTAATTGCAACTACAATAATTAGGTCAATCGAAAATCTGAACTTTACAGTTAAAAACAGAATATATGCACACATGACATAATATGTACGTTCATCGCTAAAAGTGCTCAAATATTGAGTCATATTGCCTAAGCTTCAATTATGGATATTTGCAAACAATTCTTATACTAGTTCTACCATTTGTGGGCATGCAGATCAAACAAACAAATGCAGTAAACACTGCGGGTGGTTTACAGAATTCAAACATAATCGGACATAATCTTTAAAACCACTAGAGGATGCCATCTGTTTGTGTGCATGCAAATTGTTAGTATTGTTATGTGCAGTTGGAAACTGTGGTTTTTCGCAAACGATTGATTTTATCTCTCATTTTGAAGTGTTATTTTGTTTAAGAGGCCTTCCAATTAAATGAAATAATCATTAATTTTGACCTTGAATAGTTTGGTAATTTTGGTGCTAATAATTTAAACAAATAACAAATTTTTAAAAATACAACATAACCTCAATATTTTATTAAATCGAGGGTATGTTGACTCTTGAATTTATCCGTCGGGTTTTTGCTTTTTGACAAAATGATTTAAGGTCAATGAATCATAAGGACAAACTAAAATTTTATTTTTGTAATTATAAAAAATAATTTTTGGACCTTGATGAAAAATGTATATGACCTTGAAATATTTAAAAGCAGATACTTAAAAAATGTCCTTAATTTTTACAAATAACAGTTTTCAAAAAAAAAATTAAAAGCCGAAATTAAAAAAAAAAATGCGTGTCGAAACGTTGTCGTATAACCGAAATGAAAAATTTACAGTTGTGTGTGTCAATTCCTTCCACAATTCTCTGTTTTTACTCCACAACCGTTTTAGCTTAGCACCCTTCTCTCTCTCTTAAGCACCTACTACCGATCCTCCGTTCTCATAAACCCTAGATTGCCAGCATCTCTTTCTCTCTTACGCACTAACGCGTCACTGGAACGCCATCATCGCCTCCTCTCCAATAACGTTAAATCTAACGCGTTAAATGAGTAAAGTTTCACTTTAAAATAATGTAACAATTTATAAAACATGATAAATTACTGAAGATTTCAAAATGTCACATCACTATATCACAAATCCATCCAAAACCATGTTACAACAATTGTATTTCGAAAAGGTTATAGGACACTTTACCATACATATAATGTTATACAATATTAACAACATGAACGTACAATCAACTAAACAATCATCAATGTCATTGCATAATATACAAGATGTTCAGCGGGATACGAATTGGTCTATTTATACGAGTACATTATTCCAACACCCACACATGTTTTGACATCACCTACAATAATTGGATATTTTAATCGTCCCACTGCCCACCCCACCGCGCCCGAACTCAACAAACCACTTACATCAATCAAATAATGGACAGTTATCCGGTTGAGGCGGACATTCATCATCAATTGGATACCGTTATACTTTAATCAAATTCATGTTATATTTTATACTCTGCAACATTTATTTGATGCACGAAAATCTTTAAGACGAGTTAAACATATAATATTTTTGTGAAAGCTTTAATATTTAAAGGATATTCCGTTTTACACTTACATGAAGGACGCATAAACATCCAAATTCGTTGTAAGCCTATAAAAATTGAATGTCTGAAGATATTTCATTTTCAACAACGCGAGGTGTGCTTTAATTTTTTTACACAAAATACACACATCCCTTTTATATTACGCCTATAATAAGGATGTGCGTACAATTTGAGTGTGAAAACTTTTAAGCGACTCACAAACACCGTTACAGCAAATTCTTTGATTGTGTTTTTGTTGGGTGTGTGTGTGTGCGCTTTTTGACACACCATAAAACGGGATTCAATTGGCTTTTGTGAGTTTAACCGTAATATCCAGGCAGCAGTCGAAAATGTGCATTTTACGTTTAAAATGAGTTTGCTGTATTATGCCGTTATGTGCCGGGGTGCGACAGAATGAGATAGACAGATATGGAGAGAGTTGGTTGTCAATAAAAAAATAATTAATCCAAGCTGAATCAACAACATCGTCCGCATTTTGTTTGACGTCAACTTAACTGCAATATAAAATATGTACATATTTAGGTAGATCAATGTAGACAGAGCATAAAAGTGTACAATGTATATCCTTATATAATATAATACAGTTCCATCCGGACTCACGCCATGCTATAATAGCTGTATAAGCTAAAAGCTAACTCTGCTGCAGAGTGAGTTTAATCTTTGCAAATATCGCCACAAAGTGCTTGACTTCTTATTTGAACAAGCAATTATAAATTCATGCAATCTTAATTTTGGCATCAACGCTTTAGTAAATAGGGTGGCAGACCTTGAAATTGTTTTAGGAAAATGCTGCATATTTTTGTGCAGGGGGGTGGATTTTGCGGGGGTGTCGTGTCTTTTATGCTGCAGCAGTGCTCGTTACAAATATGTAACTGTACAGATGTACATAGTGCCGTATTCTGTGTGATTGTTTTAATTAGTAAAGTTTCAAGGCCAGTGCAAATAACGGCTATAACGGTACCGCAAAGCTTTTTTGGAATGGCTTTGCAGATTGTACATAGTTAAAACATGGCCGCAACAACATGGTGAAAGCGTGTATAGAGTCGGGACAAGTGTATTATAGCAAAGCTAAATCAAATAGAGAATGTTGAAATTAGATTTCTAGTTTGTTTTTCTTAGCAGTCTATTGGCAAGTGTGTGTAGTGGGGATAAGGGATGAAGACAAAAAAAAACAAAAAACATTGAGAGAAAATGTTTGGAATATAAAAAAAAAAAACAAGAAGGAAAACAGATGTACATAAATTACAGGGGAAATCCCTTCACAAGAGTACAAGCTTAAACACATATTGATATGCGTATCAAACTCCCCGGCACGATGTAGGTACATGACACCCATTTGTACATATATCTGTTTGCCAAAATGATCGCACATGTGTGGAAAAAGCTCTGCTGCTGCCGCCTGACAAGCACCAAAGAGTTGAAAGAAAGTGAGCAAACACTTTCACGCTTTGTGTGTGGAGTTTTTGCGTGTTTTGTTTGGGGTTGTTATACGAAATTGTGGAAGCGAATTGCGTTGGCTAAAATTTGCGTGCCAAACGTAAATAAAGGCGACATATTTTTCGTACCGTTTGCTGGCATATCCTCTGTGTTTGAATACCTTCAACCTTACACACAAAATGCGTATAAACATTTTGATTGTTATTCGTCAGTTTATGTATGAAATTTTATCCAAATATATAAAATGATATTTACTTTGCGTGTACGCTTTCGTTATAATATTCAAATGCAAAAGAGAACTCATCAATACAGGGAAAGCATTGTGGAAATTTATTGCGACCTTCTGCCAATTGCAACATTTAAAATTTTGTGGTTTTTAAACTTAAATTTCATTAAATTTTATATTGTTGACCTTAAAGTGGTAAGCAACGTTTTTTCCCTTCAAGAACATTTTACAAACGTAAAAATGATGTCGATTTTTTCAAAAAAAAAAAAGTTCTGGATTTCAGGAAAGAATATGACCTTGAAATATTTTAATTTTGACATTTAAAAATAGTATACCTTGAAAATCAAGCTTTCTTTGCGTCCTAAGACACTAGAATAATGTGAAAGGAATTTTCATGAAATATTTAAGATCTCTGAAATAGTGTGACCTTGAAATATTTTAATTTTGACCTTTAAACAATGTTGACTCTGAAATGCAAGTTTTCTCAGCGTCCTGAGACACTAAAATAATGTGAAAAAAAATATTCAGGATTTCCGAAAAAGTTTGACCTTAAAGTATTTTGATTTTGACCTTTAAAAAATAAATTATAGACACTGAAATGTGTTTTTTTTTTGTATTATTAGATATTCGTAGTGTTCGTTTTAAAATTCTGTAATTATTAAAGCGATCGTAAAAAAATTCTTTAAACAAAAGTTTCAATTGAAATGACCTTGGAAAAAGGTCTTTTAATTTTATTCCAGACAGCATTTAAATTTTTCATACAAAAGTCATTGAGCCTGACGGACTTTTCACACCCATTTTTTTTTAACCATTTTTTGGAAACAGTTCATTTCACAACTGCTTTCATCATTTACCACATTTTCAAGAAGAAAAAAAACGCAATTGCATGAATTCTATTACTCAACTGCATTAAGTAACATTAAATTTAAAAAATGTAAACCCTTACAACCAAAACCATCGCCATATTTACTTACCCACCTCTTCGCATTTGCACAATCACGCCTACAGGTTTATGAGATGTTTGTCGCCGGGTACCAGTTTCAAGTGCTGTCGCCAATATTCACATGCCACTGGGGGCTGCAGAACAAGAAGAGCCGACCAGCATGGCGTGAGCGCCAAAACAATCTCAATCGCAAACAGTTTGAAGTATTTAAGCGTGAGGTATTTGCACGCTATCATAAGGACCCACTGAAGATGGTGCTGCCGAAAAAGACAGCACGACTTGCCGCCCGCATCGGAACACATAAATGATTGCTTTGATGACACAACCAGATTTCATAAGCTTCTTTATAACAGTATAAATGCAATATATATATGTTTACTATTTATGTGGATATTTAAGTAAGTGAATGTGGCCAACAATGAGTGATGTTAATGAACCGGGGGAGTGGAAGAGGGTGGGAAATTAATTTGTAATATGTACTCGACAATGATATGTATTTTAAACATAAGTAATGTGCGTCTATTAATATGTAGAAATGTGAACGTGTGAGTTGGTCTTAAGTAATTTCGAATATTGTGTAAATAGGATTTAGAGTGAAGGCAGAGAGAAAGATTTCAATCAAATATATACATATAATTTTAGGAAATTTTCAAATTTGGCTGTCTTTTAATGTAAACTCGTAATCAATTTGTTTTGAATAAATATTTATGTATTTCTGTTAATCATTCTCATATTCTTATGTCTTTAAATATGATCAAAAACTACATGAAGCCGTAGGTGTATAAATAAAATGAAAATCAAATACAATGAAATTGAGTTTTTTTTTTTTAATTTACAGAACTCTTCGCAACATTTTTTTAATCACGTTTTTTTAATATCAAATAAATATTATGAGAAGATTTTGCAATTAAACATCTAAAAGCACTTAACTATTTTAAAAAACGCCAGAAAATTTGCAAATTTTTAAAAGATGTTGCGCGTTATTTCAACAATCAAGTCTAAGTTCGGGCTTTTTAATTTGATTTTAACTCTAATAAGTCAGAAAAAAATGCAAGGACCTTTTTTCTTTTTACAGATGAATTTAAATGTATGAAATTAAGTACAACTTTAAAAACAAATTATTTTAAAACGCTTACTTAAGATTACATTTATTTTCTTAAAGAACATTGAAAGTTAAGTGAGTCTAAAATAAATAAATTCATCATCTTATAGATTTGTAATTAAATGTATCGAGTACCTAGCTGTCTTGATTAATATTAAACATTTCATCAATTCGTCCTTACGGTACAAAATATTAATTTAAATTAAAAGCCATTTCCACAAAAGATGAGTCAAAAAATATACAACATAACGATGTAGAACGCATTTCAAACTTTTATTTTAGTCACATAGCGTAACACCATTTCCTTTTAATTATCAGTTAATTTAGAACCTTGCAGGAAGGACGAATTTCAAATTAACCTGCGGAAAATAATATTTTATCATTCAAACTTTGATTTTAAAAATGTCACATGCAGAAAAAGAACGCCCACATTAATATTATCATAAACGGGGAGTGAGGACTAGGGGCCCGGCAGTTAAACAAAATTCATGGTAGGTAAATAATTTTTGATAGATCTTTAATGCGCCAACATTTATTAGGATACGTAAACTTTTAACGCACAGGCATTCGTAATTTATTGATTAATAAAAAATTAAATTATTATTTGAAAATATTTCCTTCATAAAAGAGCTGATAAATTGCTGTACTTATTATTTGCAACATTTTTTTTCTCCCAGTTTCCTTTTGATGTAAATAAAAACTACAGTGCAAAGAATTTGTACCCCCATTGGGAGTGTTGCTTGAGATTAAATTATCCGGAAAATATTTATAATTAAGCAATTTATCTTGTTAAGCCGCTTTTAATATGTAAGTACATTTTCGTCCTTGATGTAACATCAAAGCCGGCTAGTACATCATAATGTTTGCGGATTATTCAATGCCTGCACAGTGCACACTTTAAAATTTAAATAATTATAAAATGCATTAAGTAAGGCTGTTGTCATTGCATCTGATTTTAATGAGTCCTTGCAGCTAAATAATTAATACAGTTATTTACATTCAGGATTAATGTGAAGGTATAATTTAATGAATCATTGAAAAGAAAATGCATAGTTCAATTATTTAACGAGTATTAGGATAAGCTTAAATTGATTCAGTCGCGTACGAGGTTGGTACGATTGAACCGTTAGAATAGCTGTGTTCGCCGGCCATCAGGTAATCTTTCACATTTAATAAACGGCTATCAACTTATCAATTTTATTGCTATAAACAAATAACTCAACATGGCATGGTTGTCATGTTTATTTTTATTTTTACCTTGCTTTTCTATTGATGTTTTTCTTGTGAATACAGTTTCCATTCAAAAATATGTATTTTGATTAAATGTCAATTAAATGATTTTTATTTGCATTAAAAACAAACCAAATAATGATTACATGACATCAACATGATTTATGATCCTTCAACAAATAATTAAATCGATTTCTCATCACAATATTGCAATTTAAAAACTTTACAAACTATTTATTGCCACTACGATCGATTTATATATAAGTAAAATAAAAACGTAAACTTATTACATATTTAATTTTTAATTTCAAAACTTTTCTCACAATCCTTGATATCCAATAAAATCTCAACAAGGAAACCATTTCAAACCAACTTTGCAATTCCACTTCCTGCAATCAATGCAAGGCAGGCGAGGGCAGCGTCGTCAATGCGGCTAAGGTGGGTATAAGTCAAGATGAGAAATAAGATAAGTGCCGACACTTATGTATAAAGGATACCGCATATAATAAGTATAGCCATGGCCAGGACTCGCAATCTGAAGCCGTCGTACTCGCCATTGCAAATATTATGTATATGACGCTGTATACAGAAACCAATAAATCGAATGGGTTGGCCCAAACTGTCATCAACACAGTTTAGTGCGGATGTGTGCACATACTTAAACTTGTTGATGATCCGCATCATTTGGTAAACCTTGGTAGGGATGTGTGTGTGTGCGCTTGAATGTTTGTGTGTGTGTGTGTGCGTGTGTGTGCTTGTGCTACATGTTTCATTAAATTGACTGCTGATGAACCGGACGAATCATGCAGCCGCATATCCTTTTTTATTTTTTATTTTTCCTCCCCAATTTTTTTTTTCTCCACATTTTTTTTCTTTTTTTTAGATATCCGAAAAGGAATTGGATTTTTACCAAAAAAAAAAAAAAACATTGAATCGCCATCACCGCCATTGCTATGTGCAGCACTAAAGATTTTGCAGCGATAGGTTCCTGATTCGATGATTTTTTTCGCCCATCGTTTGTGAACACTGTGAGCGTGCATGTACTCCAAATAATGTGGTGATGGAAGGAAGCTGGAGCTTCTTTTTTCTCTCATTTTTCTTGCTGCAAATAAGAAAACGTTGCGGTTGAATTTAACATTATACGTGAATGAATATTATTATTAGCAACATTGAGATTATATCGTTGTGTGCGGACTGTGTGGACACACAGCAATGCTTTTCCTTTACATCCTGTCGATGTGCTACATCATGATGCTCATCTAGATTATTATTTTTTGGCATTACTCCAGAAAAGCACTGTAAATTGAGCTTTTGCTAAACCTTAAATCAACAGATTAAATTATTATGCAACAGAATTATGATAGCTGCATGCTTATTTACAAACGACTCGTTGAAATACTAAATAAAAAATCCTCCTTTTTTGTTGATGAAACTCAGCAAAAGCATACTCAATTTGGTGCATTAGTCAGTAATGCTTTTGCTGAGCTTTATACTCTGTTCTGTTCGGGTTAACATTTTCGACATCATGAAAAAGCAATGCATTTTGTACGGAGTATTCATTTGGTAAATGACTAAAAAGTAAAAAGAGTGACTGAGAAGGGTTGTAATATTGATCAATTGCCTTGTGTGTCCATAGTGATGGTGGCTCGCCGTTATTTACAGAAATGCCAAATGGAATAACAAACTGGTACTAGCAAAACTGAAATACGTGATTGCTTAACTTGATTAAAAGACACGATAAAACGATAAAATATATGTATGGACGCGATTGTATTCATGGCAAAAGATTGCATGCCAACTTGCACTCTTTGGCTTCAAAAACAGGGTGGTTTTATTTTTTTGCTGCTACTTTTTTATGTTTTAAATAATTATGCGGACATTAAGCGGGAAAAATTACAACATTAAAATTAGAACGCTCAAAATCGTGTTGCCTTAATGCTTATTTGTCATAAATGCATTTTAAGGTAAATTGATTTTTATTTGACATGTCTTGATTAATAAAAATGTAACTTCAATAAAAAAAAAAAATTTTAAATGTTTTTTTTGTTTGAAAGAAATTATTTTTAAAATTACTAGTACTGAAATCCGAATTTTCGACTTTGTATGCAGAACAAGTATTATTTTTAAAATATTTTTAGCCACTTTGGAATTTTTTAAAGTCTTGTAGTTTAATTCTTAAAATGTAATTCATTAAAATTTGATCAGAAATAAATATTAGGGAAACTTAACAACCAATTTGTTGAACCAAAAATTAAATTTTATTACGATTCACTTTAATTTTATTAATTCTTTTTATTTTGTGGACATTCATGTATAAACAACGCGTGTACAATCATTGAACCGCAAAAATAACTATATTGAACATTTAGGTGATCTGTCAGATCTGATAAATTGATATCAACGGCCCTTCAATTTAATTGTCATTTACAAATAACTCTAAATGGTATGGTTGTCATATTTACCTTTGGTTATTTACTTTATGATTCTTTTCATATTGACATTTCTCTTGTATTTACATAAATTCGGTAATTGTTTTTTCAAGTTTCTTCCAAAGACTGAATGAATGAGCTATGAGAATCGAGCAAGAAAAGAAATTGAATAATTTTCATAATTTACAGCCATTATTTTAACATGATTTATGTTTGCAATTTAAAAATATTACAATCTTAAATTTTACTTCGACAAATTGTGAATTTCCAATAAGAAGTTTAATTTAGCTGTTTTCTGCAACTTTCAATGTTGAAGCTGTCATTTTTGAAACTGTCATCTTTTGACATTTGACAAGTCAAAATTACGCCATTACTGAAAATGGAAAGATACAATCGTACTTTTGAGATCTTGTGATTACCTGTAGACTTTTTTCTTTGGAATCCCCCACAATCGATTCAAGACCTTTAAGATATAATTCGTGAAGTTATCGAGGACAACAAATGTGCTAATTGGCTGTGGAAAATTTCATGAAACGAATATGGTTCTGTAAGCGTTACCATAGCGGCTATTTGGCTAATATGGTTTTCAAATGTTAATGGAACACCTTTTTTTACAACGAAATAAACATTCATTGATTTCTCTTAAAAATACTCTTTTTTTTAAATAACATAATAAAATCGTTTATTCGAAAACACATTTTTTAATAATAAAAACCATTTTTTTAAAACATCAAATACATATTTCTAAAAGCCATAAAACTGCATTTACGACAAATAAGAAGTAACCCGACGAAACATCAAAATATGATTTCCTGATGTATAACATTCTCGTTTTCATTCTAGTTAACCCTCAAATAAAATCACATACATAAACAAAGGGAATAAAGATCAGTTGATTAAACACAATGATACTTCAATAATTTAAGAAAAATATAAAATCCACTCCAAAAATAAGGACCACTTCAATAAATCGCATAAATAAATGTGAGACGCCCATCGCACTTAACCACCCTGTACGACAAGAAGTCACCATTTGATGAAAGCACAAATATGGCTGCAGATTTGAATACATATCGAGATTGAGATTATTGTTTGTGCCCCTTTTTTCTTTGTACCCCAAACAAAATAAACCCACCCTTCAGTGTTTTTAATGCATTTATCATATCTGATTCTAGTATACATGACAAACTCAAGCCTTTTAGCCGGCTACACACCGCACACACCACAAAATATTATGACGACAAAAAAAGGCAGCACTGGATGTCGACGAACTAAATATATAAAAGCACACATGTAACCCACCCCCACCCCACCCCACCCACACATGTCATAATACGTAGATTGCGCGTCTATGAGTGAGGCGCAGCGTGTGGACATGCTTGTACGGCATTATCAGGGTTTGACATCAATACTTCGTGCCTATGCCCCAATAATCATTTGCGTTCTTTTTTTGTTCTTATATCTTTGTGTGTATTATCCATATTACGGTTCGTTCTTTGTTTTTGTTTGAATGTTTTTTTGGTTTTTCCTTTTTTGCTGCAAGGATATTTTTTATTTTTTTGATTTGTCTCATTGTGTTTTATGCCCAAACATGCGACATATTTAATAAGACCCACTCGGCATTTGTTTTATTATTATATTTGTGTCCCAATCCCACCAACACCACCACCACCCCACCCCCAATGCAGTGTGGCAGGAGGACGATATAACTTTATATTGACTTTGATTTGATATTCATGCAAGTATACTTATGTAGGTAATAATATGTATTATGTAATATTGAAATTTCACATTTGGCTGCATTGCACGAATTTGTGGGATCTGCGTTATGAATTCAGCTGAAATAAATTGACGGATTCATATTTGTGGTGAAAGGCGCAACCAACAACAAAACGACAGCAATGTGATGTAACTCAAAAAAGAAAAAAAAAATGGGATGTATCGGAAGAATGTTTCAATGAAAATGTGCACAAGCACACAAGTATCTATATTCGGCATGGATGGATAATATTTCGTTGAGCCCAATATCGAAATATGTATTTTTATACATTTTTATTTTTGATAAATTTTATGCGGCACAATAAAAAAAACTGAATAATTCCTTTATCATTTATAACGGCTTTTTGGAGTTGAGCTTGTGAGTCGAATTACTAAATATAATCCTTTAATTTATTGGCTTAACATTTACTGCGATGTTATTTGTGGAGCTTTTTACTGCTCAACAATATTTAAGAGCTTTGTGTTTATCGTTTTATTTATTTCGAGATTATATTGACGATTAATTCATATGCTTCAAATTGTAAAGGAGCAATAAATAGATTTTAAATATTATTTTAAAATTGTAAATCAAAATGGTGGTGTAAGAAAATATCAATAAGGCTTTAGTCTTTAATATTTTAGAACATTAAATTTGGCAGCATTTGTTACACTTAAGCATTGTCCTTTTTACTGTACGAAATTGGTATATTTTTATACATAAAGTTTAAACCGCGAAATCTGCGAAAAAATTCGTTTAATATATTCAAATCTAAACGACCGTATATGTAATTACGCTAAAACTGTAAATGGCAGTCCTTCGATGATTTGCACACGTGTTTTAAACATTCCGAAAGTAACTAAGGCACATTCAACGCGAAATTGAACCGCGAAATCCGCGAAATCCGGGTTCGTGCAAAATTTTACCAAGCACGGGTTTTCAGCTAGTTTAAAATATAAATTAGCGTTAAAACACGTTAGTAACGACAATGGAACAACGACAGAAAATTACCGGCAAAAAATACCGGTTAACACGTATTTCTGCATCATTATCCATTTTCCGATCCGATATTTTTTGTTAAAAACGTTTAAAGTTATTCTTTTTATCAACATGAAATTGAATTTGAATGAATATATGAATATTTGAAAGCTTCCCGCTTTAAACTTTATATATCAACCTGCAAATATAACACAACGGAATCCATGTAAAATAATAACAATTTTAACGAGTAGACATAGGTCACGGGTTCCGCCCCATTATAATTATTATTTCAATTATTTGGGTCCAACATTTCATTACAAAATATCCAGTTATTAAATTAGACCCATAAAAGCAAACAGTAATAATACTAAAATCCACGCTTAATCCGGTTAATAAAATGCTGTGTCGCAAATAAAATCTCCCACTGCAATGTGTCGCCCCATTCCCGTAGTGCTTTACATACAATAATACTCGTGTCTCGTACGAAATATTCGCCCAGCCCTCGGTTTTACCGTAATGTACGTCTCGAACGCACTTTACATGCGGCTATTGTGCTTCATTTAACAAACATCAACCGTTGCGTTGCGTTGGTACAGCATTCATGATGATGGGAAATATTTTAAGCAGCATAATATGTTATGAAACTCAACAAAATATGCACAAGGCGATTAAGCTGGGATTACATAAACTTCCGCACCAAATAGCCGTTACCTTGGCCACAAAAGCCCGACAGATATAATCAACAATGTACGTGCTTAAGCTGCTGTTTCATGTACTCACTGTATACATGCGAATGTTGTGCTGAAAGAATACACCACTTGGACCTTGATGAGATCACACCAATCACTGGAATTAGAACATGAAAACCTTTTTTGTTTTCTTTGCATTGTGTTTTTTTTTTCATTTTCATTTCCCCACAATCGGTTTACTACAATGGTATGTAAGCTTGAAGACTATTTGTAAATGGGTTTGTTCAAGAGTGGGTGTATTCATGGTAATGCATTCTTTCTTACAAGAGTGCAATTATTGTAATATATATATATATAACAAAAGAAAAGCTTGAAAAGCTTTAAAAAGTCACTGCTTAAAAGTGAATCATATAATATGAAATTTTTTTAAATTAAATTAGAGAATAAAAAGAAAATAAAAAGTAATGCAGCACTAAGTGACTCCATTTTAAAATCGATGTGTGACACAAAATGGTGGATTTTTCAGCTTTATAGAAGAATTGAGTAGTTTTTGAGTGGTATTTCAGCTTTGATTAAGAAAAGTGTAAAATCAATATAAAAAATTATTTTAAATATCCTTTTTTATTCAGAAAATCCTTTCAAAACTTCAAAGAGTAATCCCTTGAAAAAAAATAAAAAAATTTTAAAACTAATTATGTTGTAAATATGATTTTTTGAAAATCGCAATATTATCTAATTCGAGATGAGTCATTTCAAAATAATAAAAAAGACTAAGGGCAACATTCCCTAGTCATAACATTGTAGATAAACTTGACGAAAAATAGGACTATTGGAATCAATCGGTGGAGTCCTATTCTTCCTCAAAAAATCATTTATGGGAAATTTGATAGAAGTAAGTTCTTAAATCTGAATGTCTCAAAACGGGAATTTTAATTATCAAAAAAGAAACCAATTTTTGACCGATTAATAGTCATTCTTTAATTTAAGAAAAACAAAAAGTTCGTGATATTCAAAAAAATCTTATTTGCCGGAACCCCTATTTCATTACTTAAAATTAATCTAAATTCCACACTTGCTTGGTCACTAAACTTGGTATAGTGTTCAAAAGTACAAAATTTTAAGTATAAAACATAAAATAACATAACGAAACGCAACGCAGCAAACAATAAAATTCATGGAAATACATGAAAACGAAAACAATAGAAAACGCAAACGCAATCCTTACGGAGAACCGAAAAAAATGACCATCTTTCTTTTACAAGCTGACGCAATAAATATAAAAATTTAAAACACAGTTGTATACAACATAGCAATTGTTAGCGGACTAGTTTGATTTAAAAAAAACATAATTGCAAAAACAATAAAACAGCCACTAAATAATTTAAAAACAAAATGTCACGCAAACGCAGAAAATTTGTTTTGATTGTGTACGGTTCCTGTGCATGTTGCGTTTTTGAATCCTGCGTTCTGTTATGTTATGTTGATTCTACTCGAGGCGTAACTGAAATAAAGCCAACAAAACAACTGTTATTATGTACCCTAGCTCGTACTTTTGACTACAAAACCCAGCCTTATAATGAAATGAATTATTTTCAAGTATTTTTATGTACTTTTAAAATGATCTTAAGTCAAATTTGACAACATTTAAAATACCACAACAGCAAAAATGTTTACTTCAAACAATTTTGTGTTAATTGGAAGCGCAATGGTCACGTATGCACACATCATTGAGTTTGGGACTTGGGGAGATTAAATGACGCATTCAACCAAAATAACTAGGAAGCGCTAATTGGCGCAATGCGATGCCGCATTAAAACTTACAAATTTTAATCTTTTTTTTACGAAAGAAGAAGCATATCAGATTTTAAGTGTCCTTGTAAAAGTGCACGTTACAATTTCCGTTACAATATAGTGTAATATTGGAATGGGAATTTCCATGTTGTACAACTGCGTCATTATCATTCATTCCCGGCAGCAATTATGAAATAAAAACATTTGCTCAATGTTACAACATTTGTACTTGCACTGATAACTTAATCATTGTTATTTCATCAAAAAAAATCGTAAAGTAAAACATAACAAAATATGTTGGCCGCAATAAAGTAACTGAACAAATAAAGGAAACTATAAAACAATATTATGTCAATATTTGCTGATAAACAATCCATTAAAATTATTGGTGTAGCCACAGAGCTTTGTGAGTCTAGGTACTGTGGAATGGTCAATGGTCATTGGTCACTGTGGAATGTGGTCACAATGTATTTCGCCCTCAATAAAAATACCTACCATTTTTCTTTTTATTCATTACATTTGTTCTCATTATTAAAAATATAAAGTTACACATAAATTTGCTGTTAAATAATGTCTAGTAGATAGATTTTTATTCTCTCCATCTCTCATTCTAAACTATGTTAGTATTGCTTCAAGCTATCCACCCAATCACGCACCGCCGACACGCGCGTATACACACCCGGAAAATTGGGCCGTGCACAACCATAACCCCACGAGACGACACCGACCAATGTATCCCCAATAACAAGCGGACCACCCGAATCACCTTGGCATGTGTCACGACCACCCGCCAACCAACCCGCACACACCATATTACCGGTAACCACATTATGCAGTTTGTACGTCTCCTTGCATTTCCCACTGTCAATAATGGGCACAAGAGTGTACAGCAAATTATTGGACGATGCGTCACCCTCCGCCGTGGAGCCCCAGCCGCTAACAATGGCTAATGCCCCATCATTGATGGCATCGTCACGTGCGCTCATACGGATGGGTTGAATTGTTTCGGCGTAGTCAAGCTTCATTATGAGTATTATAACGGACACATCGTTATCCAGTGTGATTGCGTCGAAATGCGGATGCGTGTAGTAATCCTCCGCATTGATGCGTACGCCAACACCATTGAGGGCGGTGGTGCCAGCCAAAATGCCCAACATAAAATGGGGTGCCGCATAGGTGCAGTGGGCCGCCGTGAGAACGGATTTACGTGAGATTATGGAGCCGCCACAGCGGTGGTG
The DNA here is from genome assembly GCA_963854165.1 of Sylvicola cinctus. Lineage (NCBI taxonomy): Eukaryota > Metazoa > Arthropoda > Insecta > Diptera > Anisopodidae > Sylvicola > Sylvicola cinctus. The sequence goes on along the minus strand of OY974083.1, from coordinate 26,120,048 downwards.
TCCGTTGTATGTGACCGATACTTGGTAGGGGAAATTCTTGATGTCGGCTTGGTAGCCGTCGATAATGCGTTGTTGTTGTTGTTTGCCGAAATGGTAGTTTGGTAGTCGGGGCACAGCACCTTTTAGTTAATTTTTAATATTTTTAAAAATATTTAATTATTAAATTTTATTCATTTTTTTTTGGGAAAATCTTTTAAATTTGTTTTTTTTTTCTGTAATTTCACAAATCATCAAATGATTGATTTGGTTTTAATGTATGTGGTTCCACTAATTGAATTTTGAACATACCGCACGCACTGCCCACCAGGATTGCACTGCACACCATAAACACTAGACGGGTCATTTTTTCCACACGGCTTACAACTCGTTGTGGCTGCATCCGGACATTGGCTGCTTTTATATAGGCAACATCGCTTGCTAAATTTGCCGCACTTATTTAATTTTTATCAGCCGTTTTTCCTTCCCTGCTTGTTTTCTTTTTTTTCGCCACTTTTTGTTTATTGAAATGTAAACATGTTCATTTTATCAGTGTCAGTGTGAGTTCTCCAAAATTTTAACTGATGTAACATGCTTTAATTGATTAATTACCATCAATTCCACTGATTGGGTGTGCAAACAAAATTCATGGTGTAACTGTAAATAAACGTATAATATAAAATCAAAACAATGTTTAACATCAAACGGAACATTACTAAATTGCAACCGCATATTGTTGTTGCTTTACTTCCTGGAATGCGTGTACACATTTTTATAGACAAAGGTGCTCATTAATTATCAATGGGCCCCCGTATCATTTTTATTTTCATATTGATTGTGCTGCCAATTTAAGGGGGAAGGACCAAAACAAAAAAGGGACGCTTTTGATGCGCTTAATTAATGTTAGAAAGAAATTTTGGCAACAGGGTACAACGTTTCTTTTGACTATAATTATTAATTATCATTAGTTACCGGATGCAAAGCACAGTACCTGTGATTGACCTTGACACAGCGACGACCCCGGGCTTCAATTTACATGAACAAACATCTCCGCTAGTTACTTACATTTATACACAACGACAATCCGTGTGCACACACACACACACACACACACCCCACTGACAGGACGAGCCTGCACCACTGCTTAATTCGCCCACCACCATTTCGGCTGGATGTCGTACATTGCTTTGTTGCGACGACTTTTTGAGAGAACGGAGACGAGGGTGAAAGGCAAAGGCACGCAGACGATAAACTTGTCTTCCACAAACACCAAAGCTCAAGCAAAACTTCCTTTTAATACACTTTGTTGGTGAATGCATAGGACATGACGAGAAATTTGCATTAAATATTTGGTCTACTACAGCAGTGTGCTCGTACATCCTTGTTACATAACTGTATAACACACGTCTGCATGTACAGTTATATATATGTACGTACTCAAAAGCTCTCTCATTGTGGTGGATACAAGAACGTTTGCAATGGCATTTACTTGTGTAGTTATTTAAATGAATTTGCTGTGCCGCGCCGCACCGGTTGGCCTACATTTTATTGCTTTCATTTTTGGGTGGAAACCATACAACAAGAGTTGGCCACTTATAATGGTTCAAGTTTTAACTTCAAAATGGTAATTCAGACTTTAAATGGTGAACCTTTTACCTGAAATCGCTGCTTTGCTTGCAACAACAACAAAAAATTGTGTTTTAAAAGTTCACCGCCGCAAACAAATTAAATGCAGAGAATACAAAAACTTGATAAAATGCATATTGCGTGTTTTTGCTGGACCAACATCCTGATGGTATTTCGTTATTCTTCCTTTTTTTCGCCCAAAAACTTATATCAACACATTTCTTTTGCTGTGCGCAAATTTCTTTGTAGAGTTTTTTTTTGTGCTTACAGTCTCCTTTTGGGAAACTTATTAAAGGCTTGATAAATCGGAAATTTGCAATTTTCTTGTATTCACTGCATGCTATTTACGAAAAAAAAATTCAAAGTTTTTCCACGCAAAAGAAATAACGATAATACATAAAACTTGTGAAATTATTTTAAAACTCCTGTTTGTATAAAAGCGACAAAAAAAGGAAGCATTTAATTAATTCTGAAAACATTATTTTTTTACAAGCTAAAATTATTAAAACGGAACAAGGACTTCAGGACACGATGGAAAATTAAATACTTTTGAAATTACTATTTTAACTTTTAAATAATTATCGAAATTAAGCTGGTGATGGTTGTCATAATATGTCAACGAAATTAAAACGTTCCAGCTATTTTTAATCAAGGTTTGATTGAATAGACACAAGTAATTATTTATTTCTCAGATTTCATCCCTTGTTTTCTACTTTCCTGTAGGTAGGCTAAAAACTGTGGTTTAAAATATAATTAATTTATATAATTTGACTTGGCTCAATTACGAAATAAGTGTAATTTAACCAAGGAAATAAATGTTTCCATGGTTATTTCTTGAATTAAATCGTTAATTCAGTTAAATGAAATTAAATATTTATTATCATTTATGTCCCGGAAAACCTCCGGAAATTTTTAATTAAAAAATAGTAGTAAGTGCATAAATGTAGGCAAAAAATGTTCGTCCAAGTTCACTTACAATACGATTTATACACTCAATAACATTGTTGTTAAAAAAAACCTCAGATATATTTATTTCCCTGGTTGAATTTTTTTTTTGTATTGTTATTATTTTTAAATAAATATTTCCATGGTTATTTTCAGGACTTTACTAAACTTATAAATCTAAAACTCAGTTGTGATCACTGTTCTCACGTATTTGTAAATACAAATATGTACATATTTGGAAATAACCACTCAAACATTTGTTTCCATAGTCTAAAATTTTTTGCTCATATTTATGCATTGTTATTATTTTTAAAGCTTTATACGAGTGAAATTATATTTTAATTAATCAAAAATAAAATCAACAACCTAACCAACCACTTACAAATAAGGGTGCATTATTTTCTAAAGCTTTGTCAATTTATTTTAGTAACTAAACAAGTTATGGTATTCACAATACAAACGCAATAATTATTTTATGATTTGCTTTCCAACAACTAAGCACTTAATGTACTTAACTTTGTCTATTTTTTATGCCTCTTCCATTTCGCTTCGACTTACATATTTGAAATAATAACTCAGCACACGTCACACATTCTAATTACCAAAATTTTAATGATGATAATCACATAAATAAATGTGTAATGGAGGGTAGGGGGTGCTCGCACACAAAGTAACAAAAACATTTTGTGTCCCCATACGAATTCATCAGCGAGCAAGCAAAATGATAAAAGTGAAACTTTGTAATTCCCAAAATTGACTGCATAAGCATTTCTCTACTGCGTGTCATTTCACTGACAACACTCCACTGAATGCTTTGACTGCTGAGTTCAATTAAAGTCTAAAAGCTTTTTCATTATATCAGTAAATAGCAGCAGCAGTCCCTCGAATAGAAAAAAAAGAAAAAGATGTCTCAATTGCTCAAAATTGCCAACCCCATACATCATCATACGAGCAGATATGAGATTCATATACCTCAAGCATCATAATGCTAAACAAACCACAGAGTGGAATTGTCATGTTCATTACTCGACGTAGCTATAGCCTATATGTGCAGATTGTGGAGTGGATGTGTGCTAGAGAATGTGGTGCAGGAACAATTTCGGTTGTGGCGCGGATGGTTACCAATTAATTGCGTTTCTAATTATTATTGTAATGTTTTTAGGTCGCTCCATTCAGCGCACTACAAGTCACATTACGTGCAATGTGGTCGAATGTGAATTTTTATCAAGTTGTAGAGAAATTAATTTTGTATTTTATGTTGTTTGGATTTGATTCAATTGGAAAAGCATAATAATATAAAATATACTCGTGCTGTAACTTTGTGTAATTGCTACAATTTACTTCGATAAAGTTTTATTTTCACAGTCGGTCGTTATGATTTGTTTCGTACACGGCATTCCGCATTTAGTTTTCATTATGTTCAAGGTTTTTTATGTAAACGAATAACTTCTTAACAACTGTAATGTCTGTTATAAGTTATAACATCATTTTGTAATTAAGTTTCTTCGTAGAAACAAAATTGTGATAGAGGTACTAAGGAACTAATGTTTGATCGAACATGATTCGTGGAAAAGAGCAACAGGCTTTGTGTGAGCTCTTTTCTTAAGAATTTATCCTTTGTTATTATTTTTAATGTGATTTAGTAAATATATTTAGCTTTAATATTTACAAAACGGTTTCATAAAACGCATGAATAATTTATTTAAAGGGAATTTAAAATTCAAAATAAATACTTAACTAAAGTTTAATGAGTTTCATAACAATTTTGTTGAGTTGTTTTTCCAGAGAATGTCTTTACATATTAAGGAAGTAATTTTTTATTTCAGTTATTATTGTCACAATATTGTTAGTAAAAAATAAAAAATAAAAATAAAAATGAGATTATTTACAATTTTTTTTTAAAACTACAAATTTTCATTTATTGCCTTTCTGTTTTATATATATAATAAACCAGATTAAACCTTCAAAATTATTTTCTAAAAACATCACTATTGACTTTGTGAACTTAACCCTCACTAAAGCTTGATATTTTTAGGCAACTTTTTCGGTTGAACTCTTACTAATACGTGAAGTCTGTGAGGAAATACTTTAAATTTGAATGTTTTATAATTTGAATGACATTTTATTTAAAATGTTTAGTGACACAATTTTTAGCTTTCTCAAATATTCAAAAACATTTCCAAAAGTAAAAGGAAAATTTCACAACGTTTTGGTAAGTCGATCTCAGAAGAATTTCATTCTTTCAAATTTGTTCTACTGAAAATATTAAGATCTTATGAAACAAATTAACTACTCAATATTAATTTAGATAATTTAAAGAAGAGTGAGGTTACTTAAAAGTTTATTTAGTTTTTATTGGGTGAGCTTAATTCAGTTAAAATCTGACCTTGACTATTATAGGATTAAAGTGATTGATGTTGAACGGTCAACAATAATTAAACACAATATTTAAAAAAAATTAAAAATAATAATTGGGGTTTATAAAATAATGTAAAATCACAATATAATAACATAATCATAATATGACCTTGAAATGTAATTTATGTGACCTTGAATACGTCTAAAAAAAATAATAAGTAGGGCAATTCAACTCAAAATATAAGGATTTAGGACGTTCTAAAATTAATTACAAATTAACATAATTTTGAGGTTTAATTTAAAAATATATTTTCATTGAATTTTAATTACTGAATTAAGCAATAATCAAAATAATAATCGGTTTTAATTTTTGAATATACGTTTTTGAAAAATTGTTGTAAAAAAAAAATCAATAAAAAAGGCTTTAAAATAAGGGTTTCGCCGTTTCTGCATTAAACATTTGGAAATGTACTATTTTGCGTCGCAATTATTTTTATTCGATCTCCTTTAGGGAATCAGTAATCAATACACATCACTTAAAAATCAGTACTTCTAAAATGTCATTCCACATAAAAGCATTCACATAAGTTCCCTGAAATACTTGCAGCAATAAAAATACAAATCCGTAAACACTGCTATCAATAATATAACTGTCAAACGAATTAAGCTTTTCACCCCTTTTAAACTCCCTATTCCGGATTTTCATTCCCACACGCAATTTCGTGAAAATTCCTTATCCAAAATTGTTGTTGGTACTCATGCAATGTATGTCAGCAGTAAAAGTCATCGGATGTCATACACATAACATGCCAGACAACAATACAAGCGATACTATATAGTGTAGCTTTATTGAACGTCAAGCAAAAGAGCACAAAAGAAAATTAAGTATAAGTGACTTGCACAAACTATTACACTACACAATGGTAAAGTATTCAATGCATGATCCTTGGATGTGTGCGTGTTTGTGTGTACACATAAAACCCAAACACACACACACACACACTCACACATTTCAATCCCCATGTAAAAGTTCGTACGTATAACGGGGCGTATTAGAAAAGCTCCGGTTAACAAGGGAAAACTCCTTCTTTTTTTGTTGTTGTGTATTTAATCTTGTGTGTGGATCCAAACACGTATACAAGAACCAATGTACCTACCGTAGAACACACACAGTGTGGGTTTTATTGTTACAAGATCAAAGTCGACGAGCTTCTGCATTTCAAAATCCTGATGGGAAAATATTAATGGATTTAATTTAAGCATTACATAATATTTCAGGCGATGCGGTACAGCATTGAGCTCTTCAAGTTTGTGTATTGGCCGTGATGATGATGCAATTTTAACGCTCAACGCCTGAATGTTCAATGTTCATTTTGATGGAAACAAAAACCGATTTCCCCCGAAGCAACAAAAGGTTCTTTCGCCATATACGGAGCAAAACAGAAAAAAGTTTCCTTCGCAATTATTAAAAGGCAAAAGGGCGAAAAACTGGCTATCATAAGAGAATGAGAAATTGTGTGTATCAAAGAAATGTGATGTTATGCTTGGCCGGAAAAGTGAAATCATCGCTGCATGCAAGACTATTTGCATATTTAGTGTGGTGTATTATTGCACATATGCTCACTGCTCAGCCACAAGCTGAACTTTTCTTCTTCTTTTTTTTTGCGAGACTTTTTTAAATAAATACACATGTTGTAGCTTTTGTGCTCCATAAAACCGTGTAATTAGTGTACTTATGAATACGAGAAGCTTTAAGCATTATGAGACGTATACAATTTCGTTCTTCAATTGCGCATCCCATTCTTTTTAAAACTTGGAGGCGCCTTCACAGAGGGATGTATTATCGTAAAGTTGCATCAAGGATGAGGAAACAAATATTTAAGTGCATTTCGTATTTCTTTATTCCTGAAATCAAATAGCGTGTTCTAATGTGCCTTTTAGCACTAAATTTTATGAGTTAAAATTTTTACATCATTTTCAGTTAGTTTAAATTTGATTCATCGTATGCAAGTAATTAAATTTTTGCAATCACACCTTTTTTAAAAATTGTGGTAATTACGCAATAAGTTTTATTTCTTCATGTGTTGTAAGCGTTTCTTGTTAAATTGTCTTTATTTTTGAGGTTCATATTTTCTTCAAGGTTAGATTAAGTTTTCAATTTTTTTTTTTGATTGTAAAAAAATTAAAAATTAATTTAAACTTGACAAATATGTAGTTCAAAATATACTGTATCTTTTAAATCAAAATCTGACGGATTGATACATAACCTCAAACTAAAAATAAATCGAGATTAAAAAGCACAACTCTCGAAATTTCTAAAAGTGCTCTCTGAATTTTGTCAGTAATTATGATCATCCACATTTTTGACGAGGTTTCTCTAAGACATTAATTTTATATTTTAAATTCAAGGTCAACATTTAATTTTTTTAAAGTAATTATTGAATTGCCTGATGCATCAACCGTACAACAAATTTCAAACTTTTTGTTAAACATTAAGTAACAGATTCTTTTATTATTAATTGCTGAGTTAAGAACTCAAGGTGAAAATATAAAAAAAAATTTAGAAATTGGTACATATTAGTATTTTACAAGACATTAATTTTTGCAAAAAAAGTTTGAGGTTGTCAAAATTATATTTTAAGGTCAAAACTAATTTTTATCTGTGAAAATTGAAACAGCCTTTGTTTTCGCTACCTTGACAAAAACCAATGAAGGTCACGTTCAGGATGAGACCATTTAAAGAATTTCACCGAGTTTATAAATTAATATTTCAAGGTCAAAAATTTGTTTGTAATAAAATTTACTAATTTTTTAGTAAATTTCTGCTGAAAATCTATTTTTAATTGACTATTAATAATTGTTAAATTAACAGTAAAGGTTTTATATTAGAAATTAGCTGCACAAACTCTTGCGTGGATCTCCATTCCTCACCACTTTTTGTGCCACACACAGTGAATGGAATATCATGATGGACTATTGAATATTCTTATAGTACCATTCATTCATTCATTCAAATTGCAAGTGTGTGTGTGTGTGTGTTTTGTGTGCTTTTACTATTCATGTTTTATGTAATTGATGAACAATAAAATTTCACTCGCATTCAACTGGGCCGGTTCTTTGTGCATCCATCCCCAAGCATATACAAAAGTTAGTTTCAAATAATTCGCAACATGGATTGTGTGTGAATGCCGGTTTTATGGGACATTTACTACACACTATGCCATATATACCAATGTTGAATGCAGACGGAAAATTGAAGAATATATAGTGGAAGTGGAAAATGGTCGGATGGTATGAGGGGATGCTTTTTTGCATGACTAGTCATGACGATTTAGTGCATATCGTTTTGTCGCAGTTTGTTGATTTTCTTTTTTTTTATTTTGCCATTTTGTTGGAAGCTTTTGCGGTACCACAGAAGATGCACACGCTTTCGCATACAATACACACAACAAACCAAAAACACAAATAAAATAGATCGGTTTCAATTTAATAGCCTCAACACGCAAGAAATAGCCAATAAAATTGGTTTTACTATCGCAACGTTTATTATTTCTCTACGCTTCTTCACTCCACACAAGCATTGTGCGTTGCGTAGTAGTTTTTCGCCCCATCTTTCAAATCCCCATCCCCATTGTGACGGTTGGGGAATACACTTTTCAGACCATTTAACATTTATCACTGTTTGACAGCGTGTATGTGTACAATGGGTACACACCAGACCGTGTCTTTATAGTGCTTCAGGAGGCTGCGGAGGCCTCTTTTCCACCAATGCACGACTATATTATATGACATGACGTGCAGATGCGTCAAGATGCGATTGTTGATAATTGGTGTTGGGATTTACTTCCAACAGTTAACTCCCTACATTATAAGACTTGAATATTCTACAGCAGTTACAAGTGGCGAGTATATATAAGACCACAAAATAACGCTTTAAGCTTTGCTTAATGTTGTGGTGTGTTGTTTTGGTGCACACAGCATTCGAGAGCATCTCTCCTTAGAGTCTAGACCATGTTAAGCTGTGTCTTTCGCCGTAGTACTTACAAAAAGGATACGCGCTCCTTAAAAAATGATGCAGGGCGTAGATTTACAAGCACACTAAATCCTGACGCCATAAATAATATCACATAAACCGCACTGTTAATGAATGTGATTTATCACAAGAGATTCGTTGCCTGCGAATTCGTCTTAAATTACGCATTACGTCCAGTTTTATTTTTAATGAATATGCTTTGATATTATTAGGCAGGGAGGGTGGTTTAAGAAGGATATTAATGTTGTCTTAAATTTGCTTGGGTAAAATTGTTGTTAAAGTATTTTGTTATTTAGAAGTGTGCGATTTAAAATAAGTTTAAGTTAAGTATTTTTAGCTATTTAAAAATTATTATTTTAATATTCTTTAATGTGTTTTCGTTGAATGAACAAAGTAAATTTTTTACTGTTACAATAAGAATTCATTTATTAAATACCTTTATTTATTTTCCAATCCTATGAAATACATTTTAAAGACATTGTGCTTCATTTATTTTGATAAAATACGCAACAAAATTGCCAGTAAAGGCATTAAATTAATTTTACTATTTAAAAACATTTCAATTTTCAATGGAGCTCAATATGAAAGCTGTTACTGCTATTTAATATTTCCAATGAAGCTATTTCGTAATATTTTTTTTTATAAGTAGAAGACCGTTTGTGGGAAAAGTCGTCTGTAATATTTCTTATAACATTACAATTCCTCAGAAACACTACTTTCAATGCATATAATGTTAATAAGACGTCCCACCAAACATCAGTTTTAGATTCTTACGATTGCATTTGTTAAAAAAAATAGAAGTAGATATATAGTATTAAGTACTAGGAATGGATTCAAATTGATTTTTTTTAAACGAAAATGTAATTTCCTTGTGAAATTTTCTGTCATGAATAAGGAAATTTTTAAGTTTTAATTCAAAGACGTAGTTTTACATTTGTAATTAAAATTTATTATTGTAGAATATTTTTTTGTTTTGTTTAACATGTTTTTACAGAGTGTGTGTTTTAAAATTTAACGAAATTAAAATAATAAGGCATTAGCTGAATACCAAATTATGTACATTATTTATAAAAATTATGAAATTAATAAACTTTAACCCATTCGAATAGCCTCCAACATATTTTTATCAAACAGGCCGCCACAAGGAAGTAACAATTTTGTAAGAAATTTGGAGCTTCGAACCATTGAAACCACATCATGATCAATGGGCTCAAAGTCAGGCAACTCCAATGAAAACAGCTCACAGTTCATCATCTCCATGAAGTGCTCATCAGTAATATCTGAATTACCATTTAAGCAAAGATGCTCAAGATTGCCTGTCTTGACGATAGTCCGAAGAGTCTTCACCGTTACACTTGTACCCAAAGTCAACGAGACTAAGTAACTCGGATGGTTCATCATGTGTACCAAGTAGATGTCGACGCAAAGATCACTCTTCAAACATAGGCACTTTAAGCTTCGGAAGTTCTTTAGGAAGCGCATCATCGTCACATCGTTGGTGGATAAATCAAACTTCTCAATTCCCTTCACATATTTCGGATTGTGGATGCTATTCCCCAACAGCTCGGTGTCCTGAATGTCAAGTTCACCAATTTTGGGCGAATTCTGCAGCAACCCTTCCAAATCCGATATGGAGCAGGAGCTCAACTTGAGGTGCGTGAGACTTGGCAATTTCACGTCATCGAAATCCAAGCAGCAATCGTAGATTTCCAGGTGGGTCAGCGCCTTAAGATCTTGCAGTTACTCACACATCGGCATATTTGGCGAGCAATTGACCATCTGTAGCCTCTTCAGTCTTACGGAAGTCGGGAATACCTCACTGCCGAAGTCAATAAAGTTGTGTAATCTCTGCTTGTGATATCCAGTGCTGGGAGATGATGGGTATTGCAGATTGTTTCCCATTAAATTGTTGTTGTCGAAATTGAAACGAGAAGCCATTCTGATTATTTTTAGGAAAAACTTTAAAATCTAGTAAATTGGGATCGAAATTTAAAACTTGTACTTTGTAATTTAATTGAAGTGATCAGTCTAACTTTCAAAAGACAATTGTTGATTTTTTTGAAAATAGTGCGCTTTTATTGAAAAATATTCGGGTGAGCTCCTCCTTATCCAAACTTAAGGTATCCTGCAGGTAATTTAAAATTGAGTTACCAACGACCAATCACTTAACTGGATTCATTATTTATTACTTTATCCTTAAGGAAGCTCTAATTATTAATAGGTCATTCGATTTAAGGTAATAAAAAATTTGATTCAGGTAATAATTTGATAATTTTTGCTAATTGGGTGATGAATTGGGGTTTTATCACTTTCAAAAATGCGTCTGGAATAATAAATTGATAATTTAAACATTTACAACAACGAAAAAGAAATTCAATTGTTTTAATTACTGGATTAATTAAATGCATTCAGGTCTGAAACCGGAAAAAACGTGCATTCAAAATAATTCCTTTTTGAAATAGCCCTCAAAATGATCATAAAAATTGAAGCTCAATTATTTTGGGTGGATTAAATTAACGACAGATCTTGGAAGATACCGGTTTTTGCCACAGAAAACGCATTTCGCATGTGCATTTGTTTTTTCGATTTTGTCTCAGGCCTTGTTACGTTTATTGTAATCGTTTTCATTTATTCCCAATAATATTTTGCTGTTACGCATAGCAAGACTGAATTTTTTTTTAATTTATATACCACCCCAAGGGCATATAGAAATATTTGTAATCCGACTTTTTTCGGAAAAAAAGTTGATGATGCAGAAACTCGTTTTGACACCCCCTGAGTCCAAAAAAGTGGTCTAGAAAAAATGTGCAAAAGTACGTCCGTACGCCGTACGCCGTACGCTGTACGCCGTGTGCCGTACTATAGAAAAATGGTCGAAAAAAAAAACTTCTAAACTACTGGACCGATTTGTATGAAATTTTTTTGTAAACTATTAAACAAAAATATAAGAATAGGATCTTCGATTTTTCGAGGTCAGATCCTTCAAGGTCAAGTTATTGACAAAAGAATTTTTTTTCGTATAGGGGCTCAAAAATGGGTCCTACGATTTTTTTCATTTCCACAACAATTAATCTTCAAGGTATCTTAAACAAAACTGCATATATCCTATATCCCGCTAGATGCTCCTTCTGGCGAAAAAGGGGGTGGACAAGGACAAACCCCACTTTTCTATCTCAGCCACCTTGCACAATATCAAAAAAATTCTTTCAGATTATTGTAGGATAAAATCAGATAAGAAAATTTGCGAAACATTTCAAGGTCAAATTTTTTATATCTCAGCAACCTTTAATATTTTTTTAAAAAAATTTCACATTATTGTAGGCTTAAATGAGACAAAAAAACTTGCCGAACATTTCAAGGTTCGACGTACGGCGTACGGCGCACGTATCTCAGAAACCCTAAATATTTTTGAAATTTTTTTTTCACATTATTGTAGGAATAAATAAAATAAGTAAACTTGCTGAACATTTCAAGGTCAAATTTTGAAAACTCAAGGTCATATTTTTATAATGAAAATGTTTAATTCAAATACTATGTGTTTTAGGGTACTATGATGTTCTACATTATTGATAATCTCAATAAAAGTACCAATTTTGGACAAAAACTAATGTCAAAATTAAGAAATTTCAAGGTCAAATTTTTCATATCTCCGAAAAGCTTTATTAAAATGTAGTTAAGCAACAGTCTTATATAAATTCACACCTCGCTCTCTCTGCAATGTAGTTTTTTAAAATAAATTTTTAAATTCAGTTTTAAAGAATGTTAGAACCTTACGTTTTCGTAAATGGCTACAAAATTAAGAGACTTGCTTTGTGAGACATGATCTTCCCAATCTCAATTGGATCGACCTCATTGAACCCTTTCTCCTTACACCTCAATAATTGGCCTTCTCAGCAACTGTCTGCGCTTTAATCGAGACGTATATTCTATTGTCTTTGTCTACAATGTGCTTTGTAATTAAATTGATGCACCTGATTTATGCAATCACCTTATTATTTAGAGTAATAATTAAGGTATCCTATTTCGGAAGTTATTATTTATCCCCAATAAATAAGTAATTGCAATAAAGTCCTTAAAAATATGAATTAAAATTAATATTCGTTTATTGGGAAAATGTGCATGCAGTTACCATTAAAAGTCAATTAGGGGTTGTAAAATATTGACGACAATAAAGTTAATATTATTATAAAACTATACTTAATACTTAAATTCAATTAAGTAGTGAGTTCCCAAGTTTATTGAAAAGATTTAAATTTTATTTAAGCTGCATTTCATTACACAACTTTTACCTCCAATAAAAACAAACCGTTTATTTATTAAAAGTGCGTGAATGAAATATCTTTTATCAAAAGTACGAGGGACTCTGAAATATGATTTAAAATCGGAAAACCCCAACGTTATGGACTCACTGCAAATATCTCAATTATTAATACACAATAGTTATAAGCCGTAACATGTATGTGACTTTATCAGATGCGCAACAATGCTGTAAATTGTAATTGTAGTTGTCATAAATTATGTACTCGCATGAATATGTGCACAAAATATAATCCCTGTTGTTATTTATCATAATATGCATTGTTTTTATGCAGCCAGCAGAATGCGAGTTGGCACAACCTCTCAATGATGCAGCCTTGCTGTTTAATATGGCTGGATATTATGTGTAACTACCAGCCGAACGGAACGTTAATATATTAAAAAACATCGAAGTCTGGCATTGATGTGCAATAAAGCCTGTGGCATTTTAATTCGTGCTTACCACACGCGCTGCAAAATAAATTCAACTCGATGGTACAATATTTTTTGGGGGGTGAATTTTGTGCCGCGGAAATTAAATTTATATTTTGATGAAAGAGCTTAACTAGCGAGCTTCCAGAGCTTTGTTATTTCAACGCCTTTTTTATGCAAATGAAGCGGTAACATAACAAAGGTTCAGTGCATTGTTTCGTGCACTTCAATTCACATTATTCCTATATAAAGAGATGTAAACACATTGTGCAGTGTGCAGTGTGTGCATGCAGAGGGTGCTGCATAAAATATTTAGACGTTGCACGGGCCACATCATGCAAACATTGCACATTATAAACAACAAGAAGTGGCGCTGCATGCAAGAAAAGAATCGTCTTGTGTGTAATAATAATATAGGAATTCCTTTTAGAAAACAAGTGAGATGTTCAACATTTACACGCTGTCATAAGGGTTGTGGAGTTTTTCTTCTGGCATTTGAACACACAGCGCAAAAATTTAAGAAACAAAAAAAACACACACACTCCCAAACAACAACAACAAAAAAGAACGTGATGATATCGCAGATCCCCAATGTGTGTTCCCCATCACTGTACGTTGAGTTCGTCAAATTGCAAGTGTCGCTTGTTAGCTCTGTTGTTGTCCAGAGAATAAAACATCATGTTAGGCACGTGGAAGTGTTAAGTGGCATGGTGCTACAATGGATAATACAATATGGAGCACACACCAGAGCCAGGCGCCATCCAGCTAAAGCAAACACGTACACATTACATTGACGCACACACGGGGTGAGAGGAGAAGCGCGCGCGTTTTAATGAAAAGAAAAGCTCAAGCGCTACTAAACAATGCACACTGCAAATACATATCTATATTGCACTCAGTTGGGTATATTATAGAGCATGAAAACAATTGCAATTGCATTGGGCATTGTTGTGTTGACACATTCAGCAGCGTACGTCAACCATTTGTTTAAAAGGTGTGCACAGGGGGATGGTGTGCATAACAACGCGTCCATCAAACGGCCTCATTAATTAACTACCTACTACTCACAATTTAAATGCACTGATCCGGAACCATATTATTGTTACAAATGGACTCACAATGTCAGTCTATTACACTTTTAATTGCCACATTTGTTTTAAGTTAAATTCACTCAATTTTGATGGCGCTTTGCAAACCTTTATGTGGGTGTAGTAGGTGTAAATGACACTGTTTTAAATTTATTTTTCTCTTGTTAAATACATTTATGTGTTTATTGAATCGTGTTGAAAACATTTACTGCATGACATATTTTATGAATCATTGAATTAAAAATATAACAATTAATATTATTCAGAAACGGTGCTTTATTTCATGACATTGTTCAAAATCCTTTTTAAACCAATTTTCATAAAAAGCAGATTTAAACCAGAAAACGTAATTTTTAATGACCTTGAAACATTTTCAAAGTTGATTTTCCTTTTTAGGCAAAATCCACAATATTTTTAATATTTTTTTAAAAATACGTTCAAAAGATTATTAGATTTAAATCATTTGACCTTGAATTTAGGACTTAACCTTGAATTATTTTACAAAGCCTTGTATTGAGTCGGTCAGCATAATTGCAACCGAAAATGTAATTACTTCATTCCAATTTTAGGTAAGGGTTGTTGGCTCACATTCCTTAAAATTGAACACAAAAGTTTCCTCCACACCGGGCGATTATACGCAACGGGTTACCAGTTTGCTGATCTTGCATCTTGACCCACGTACACCTCCAATCTGAGGTGAGGTCGTCCTTGTCTCCTTGATTCTATAAGTCAGCTTGCAAGCCCAACACACGCGCTGGGTAATCTTCACTCTTTCGGAATGACGGAATTTCAAATTTTTATTTTAAACTAGCGGAGGAACCCGTGCGCTGCTCGGACACAACATGTTGTTTTCTAAAAGCGTTTTTAGTAATCACTTATATACTTTAATATCATAAATATAAATATAAATCCGAAATTGTGGAAAACCAAAGAATTATGGTCGAATTTTTTGGCGAGGTGTTTTTAAAAGGATCATATTAATTTTTATGTATTAGACGAACTTCATTGACAGCTTTCCTAGTGATGTATTTTTTTACTCTATTTATTTTCGCGTTTCCAAAATACTGCAGGAATGTTGAAAAATACGTGTGAACATATTCGGAGCGATCCCATTTACAGTTTCAGCAAAGTTTTTCGGAAGGTGGGTTTTCTTGTTTCATTTCGCTGTAAAAAAAGGCCTTTGTTGCTTTCCGAATGCTGACAAATACGTTTGTAAAATCTCCGATTCCGTTTATAGTTTTACCGTTGTTTGAATTTTTATATTGGATTATAAAACATAACCGCAGAAAATCGCGGAGTATATCACTTTAAAAATTAAGCAATTTTTTGGCGAATCACTATTGTTTTCGCGGTTTTCGCGGTTTATTTTAATTTTTTAAATATGCTATGTTACTTCTAGAGTGTTGTGATATACTTGTGTAAAATTTCGTATTGAATGTTCGTTTTAGCCTTGTTGATTCCTATACCCAAACGGCCGTTTATATTTTTATATTTTAGATAGTTGCGCGGAAAATCGCGGAATTATTTGCTGATTTTTTCGTGATGTGAATTTAACTAAATGAATACTGACTAATCCATTCCCCCATTAATTTTTAGGAAAAGTAAACTATTTCGCGAACCACGCTTTTTTTCGCGATTTGGTGGCGATCCCATTTACGGTTTTATCCTGGTTGATTCCTACTACATGTCTTCTGTTAATTGAACACTGACAAATCGATAAGTGCAATCATTTTTGGTAAAAGTCATCTTTTGCGCGAACCGCGATTTTTTTCGCAGTTTTCGCGGTTTATTTTCGCTTTGAAAATACGCCTCTATTACTTCTACAATGTTGGCAAATATATGTGTCAAATTTCTTAGCGATCATGATGTCCGTTTTAGCGTGATTGAAATGTCTATCCACACGGTCGTTTAGGAATGTACTTATATTGTATAATAGATAGTTCCGCAGAAAATCGCAGATTTTTTCGCGACATGGCTTTTATTAATTGAATGCTCACAAATCGATTCCCGCAATCATTTTAGGTAAAAGTAATTTTTTTCGCGAACCGGCGTTTTTTTCGAGGTTTTCGCGGTTTATTTTTGCGTTGTAAAAATGCCTATGTTACTTCTTGGATGTTGGCAAACACGTGTGCAAAATTTCGTGGCGATCCCATTTTAAGTTTTGGCGTAATTGAAAGGTAAACCCACACGGTCGTTTAGGAATATATAAAAATAGATAGTTCCACGGAAAATCGCGGAAAATTTCGTGGATTTTTTCGCGACATGTTTTTTATTAACTGACTACTGACAAACCGATTACAGCAATCATTTTTGGTAAAAGTAAATTTTTTCGCGTAACGACAATTTTTTCGCGGTTTTCGCGGTTTATTTTCGCTGTAAAAATACCCCTATATTACTTGTGCAATGTTGACAAACACGTGTGCAAAATGTTGTGGCGATTCCATTGTCGGTTTTGGCGTAATTGAAAGGTATACCACACTTTCGTTTAGGAATATTTAAAATTGATAGTCCCGCGGAAAATCGCGGAAAATTTCAAGGATTTTTTCGCGACATGTTTTTTATTAACTGACTACTGACAAACCGATAACAGCAATCATTTTTGGTAAAAGTAAATTTTTTCGCGAAACGCGATTTTTTTCGCGGTTTTCGCGGTTTATTTTCGCGGTACAAATACCCCTATATTACTTCTACAATGTTGACAAACACGTGTGCAAAATATTGTGGCGATCCCATTGTCGGTTTTGTAGTAATACCCACACGGTCGTTTAGGAATATATGAAATAGATAGCCCCGCGGAAAATCGCGGAAAATTTCGTGGATTTTTTCGCGTCATGTTTTTTTATTAACTGACTACTGACAAACCGACTACAGTAATCATTTTTGGTAAAAGACCATTTTTTCGCGAATCGCGATTTTTTTCGCGGTTTTCGCGGTTTATATTCGCGTTGAAAATATGCCTATTTTACTTTCAAAAAGTTGGCAAATACGTGTGTAAAATTTCGTGGCGATCCCATTTTCAGTTTTGGCGTGATTGCGTGACATACATACATACATACATACATACATACATACATACATGGTCGTTTAGAAATTTATATATTAGATCGTAGTAATTCAAAGCACATTGCAGAATATTTTTTTTAAAGAAGATATATCGTTTGTTTCGTGATTTTATCGTAGTAAAATAATTTATATTTAATTTTTATGATTTTCTTGAGGTCTGACGGTTGTCAAAAAAGAATGATTTAATTAAGCAATTAAATTATTTAAGAAGTAATAGATTTTTCTTATTGTCCAAACAAGTAATTAAATCGATCAAAGAATTTCCAATTTTAATTATTAATTATTGCCTTGTCTCAAATTTTTTATTACCTGAAATCGAATGACCTATTAATGAGGTTGATTATTACAGCTTCCTTAATGATAAAGTAATAAATAATGAATCCAGTTAAGTGATTGGCCGTTGGTAACTCAATTTTAAATTTCCTGCAGGATTCCTTAAGTTTATATTAAAGTTAAGTGTTAAGTTATTATTATATGGAGGAGCTCACCCGAATAGTTTTCAATAAAAGCGCATTATTTCCAAAAAAAAACAACAATTGTCTTTTGAAAGTTAGACTGATCAGTTCTATTTACAAAGTACAAGTTTTTCATCTTGCTTCTAATTTACTAGTCCTGTTTTTCCTCAAATTAATCAGAATGGCTTCTCGTTTCAATTTCGACAACAACAATTTGATGGGAAACAATCTACAATACCCATCATCTCCCAGCACTGGATATCACAAGCAGAGATTACACAACTTTATTGACTTCGGCAGTGAGGTATTCCCGACTTCCGTAACACTGAAGACGCTACAGATGGTCAATTGCTCGCCAAATGTGCCGATGTGTGAGTTACTGCAAGATCTTAAGGCGCTGACCCACCTGGAAATCTACGATTGCTGCTTGGATTTCGATGACGTGAAATTGCCAAGTCTCACGCACCTCAAGTTGAGCTCCTGCTCCATATCGGATTTGGAAGGGTTGATGCAGAATTCGCCCAATATTGTGGAGCTTGACATTCAGGACACCGAGCTGTTGGGGAATAGCATCCACAATCCGAAATATGTGAAGGGAATTGAGAAGTTTGTTTTATCCACCAACGATGTGACGATGATGTGCTTCCTAAAGAACTTCCGAAGCTTAAAGTGCCTATGTTTGAAGAGTGATCTTTGCGTCGACATCTACTTGGTACACATGATGAACCATCTGAGTAACTTAGTCTCGTTGACTTTGGGTACAAGTGTAACGGTGAAGACTCTTCAGACTATCGTCAAGACAGGCAATCTTGAGTATCTTTGCTTAAATGGTAATTCAGATATTACTGATGAGCACTTCATGGAGATGATGAACTGTGAGCTGTTTTCATTGGAGTTGCCTGACTTTGAGCCCATTGATCATGATGTGGTTTCAATGGTTCGAAGCTCCAAATTTCTTACAAAATTGTTACTTCCTTGTGGCGGCCTGTTTGATAAAAATATGTTGGACGCCATTCGAATGGGTTAAAGTTTGTTAATTTTATAATTTTTATAAATAATGTACATGATTTGGTAGCTTATGCCTTATTATTTTAATTTCGTTAAATTTTAAAACACACACTCTGTAAAAATATATTAAAGCAAAGCAAAAAAATATTCTAAAATAATAAATTTTAATTACAACTGTGGAAATACGTCTTTATTTTTAATTAAAACTTTAAAATTTCAGTCCTTATTCTTATTTAGAATTTATAAGAATTTATTTTTATTGCGATTATATTAGAGAATTATTGTATGTTAAATAGGTTGGAGTAAAAGACGCGATGGAAAGAATTAAATATTATGAATGTACGAAAGTTAATGGCCCAACTTGAGACTGGCAAATTAGTCAAGAAATTGATGAGGGAAGGGGTCATTAACATCCACAGAACAAGATGAGAGTCTACGGAGGGATGCATTCACTAAAACCTAGCAGTGAAAAACCCGAGTTAACTACTGCTGTCCGCCATTTCGGTTAAGAGTAAAATGGTTTGTGTAATAAAGTACGAGCCACGGAACACTGGGAGTGCATCTCAAGTGATTGAAACTTCAAAAAGCCATATATTAAGTGCGACTGTCCGGGACTAGAATAACCGAAACCTAATTCCACAAAACTGTGAGTTTAGAGGATGTGAGAAGGAATACAAAAAAAATACTAAATTTTGCTTAATGTCCAAGTGAAATCCAGTGAAACAATAAGCCGCATTGTGTCTGATTTCCACGTCAAAAGTGGTGGCATCAAATAGTTTCGTCATCTAACTGTGGAATCGGGATTAGTCAGAAAGAATTTCACAAGCAAGGACCTTCTTAAATATATCCAAAGTAAAGTTTAATCATCACCACATTTGGCGCTACAAAACCTGTCCGTGTCTTGGCCTGACACAAAAGTTTGCACCAAACCAGGCAGTTGTTCTCTTGTGTCTTGGCCCTCGCATTCCTTCCCTCTGAGATAAGGTCTTCCTTGACTCCTTGTTTCTACACGTTTACCAGTAAAGAAAGCAATCCTTCGGTCATCGTCATTCAATGAAGATCCTTTACCAAAAAAAACCTCACACAAAAATGAAGAAATGAAAAACATTGAAACTAATTGCACATTCATCATAATTCATGCAACACCATAAAAAGCCCCCAAGAAAATCTGCACAATTGAAAATATAACGAAACAATAATCGAGGCTTTTTATCAAATAGGAAATATTGAATAGCGAATCAGGCAATTTAAGGCAGTTCAATAAATTCCTGCAAACGCGCATAGAATATGTACACTTTCCATCGGAGTGTAACATTTATGCACGCGCGTTGTACATTTTATTATGATCCATGGGTAAAATAAAAATTACCTATTCAAAAAAATTGTTGCGGCAAAGAGGGAATTTCAAATGCGAGCATATTCAAAAACACATTTCAAAATGGAAAGCGCACAAGCATTCGTTATATTGGCCAATACCGAGCATCAGACACAAATATATAAATATAATTCTTTTTGATATTCTTTTTGACATTTCACATTTGCATATATGTGCACTGACGATATATTGTGGTGGTGGCTGCACTTTCATGTTATAATATTATGAGGCAAAAGGTTGCAAAAAAAAAAAAAGAGGAAAAAAAAATAGGAAGGGAACCATAACCACGTATGCACATTTATTTTGCATTGTGCTTGCATAATATGAAGCAATTTTTTTCATTTCACCCCAACTCTGCTGCCACACACAGACACAAAAACACAAACAGACGTGGGGGGGGGGGGGAAATCGGGGGAAAAACCCACCCCATAGGGCAAGGTGCATTGCAATTCGCATTCCGAGGTGTGCACTGTCTGCATTTAGGTTCTAAATTTGCTAAAAATGTGTTCCGTATACAAAATTTTTGCCCCGTTGAAAAAAAAAAACAAAAAAAGTGAAAAAATAAAATAAAAAGGAAGGAGGACCTAATGTAACTTTCATTGTCTGATGGAATGGTGTTTCATATCATTGTGTGTATATTTTTGGCGCGCTGTATCTTAGTGGAAGTGTTCATCAAGTCGAGTGCACACTTTTGCGAAAATCTTTTTGTTTATAAATTATTATAATATTTGTACATACAGCAGATATTACGGCAAAAGAGAAACGAATAAATTATTAAAACTGAAACAGCATAAAGTGAGAGGAGTTAGTCATCCTGTTTCATGTATTATAGAGTGTTTCTTTTTTGCCATTCTTTATATTACGGCAAAAGCTTGCCTTGCTTTCCTTCTCGTCTGCTGGGACTGCTTTCATATTGTATGATCCTTTCCATTTCAAGTATACGTCCTCGTACACTGCTGGTAACACCCCACACATCTACACAATAATATAGGAACGTGCAAAATGTACATGCATGATACGATATAATACTTTATGCATAAGTATACATGGTAAATTTGTTGGCATTAGACTTGTGTTATGTGAATAATGTTAACAATATTTAAATAAAATGGTTTCGTTGAGACAGAAATCTTTGAAAAATCAACAAATGTTTGGTGTTTGTTTCGCAGGCGTACATATAATATACGAAACGTACATTTTGTACACTCGACTCATACACCGATGATGTGTATAGTTCGTGCAAAAGTGCTTAAGCACAGAGACTGCAATCATGGAAATTTGACTTCTGGAAAATTGCTGTCTTGTTATTTACTGTTGTGCTTTTGATGACATGAAACGCCTCCCTGTTTTAAGTTAACAGCACAACGTATAATGTACCAAAATGAGTTGGTGCGTCAAGGTCGGGGAATGTTGACCTAAATTTAATAATACCTTAGTGAATTGTGTTGCTTTAAAATGGTCTACAAAAATCATCTTACTCATCCTTAAATGTTTTCTTGGTTGTCGATGAATGAGTACGATATAGAGTACTTTAAGAATTCTCAAATTATTGATGATTAATTATTTGTCTAAGTATGACTACGACTTAATTGGCCATTTAAGGACAATCATTTTTCTTTTGAGAGTTAAGGAACTAACTTAATTTTTCCATATTTTTATTTAATTGGATTATAGTCAACAACTCCATATTTGGTTCAAATGTTATATAAGCAATCTTTTATTAATTTTTTAAAAATTTAATAATTAACAATTCCTATACAAAGGAAATACTATCCTTGATTAATTACATTTAAAATTTAAAACTCATCGAAAATGGAAGAAAATATGGCTCTTAAATCCCTCAAATTTATTACACAGACATCTTTAAAAAAAATTTTAGTTTTCATTTAATGAATGTGGTGTACTTCAGAAATATTCTTTCAAAATTTTTCAGAAAAAACGGAAATTTTATTGTGTGTTTGACTTTTGAATAAAGTCGCTTTTTCCCATACAAAATATTTAAGATTCCTCTAAGTAGGCCAATATTTTACGATTTAAATGTTATTTTTTATTGGATATTAATTAGGATAAAAAATAAGCTATTAGAAATTCGTCCTTAAAAATGAATTTAGAAAATTAAAAATTGGTTTTCTAAGCTCCATATTTATTACACAAACTTATTTACAAAATGTTTATTTTCATTTAAAAAAATATGAATGATACAAGTACCTCAAAAAATTCCTTTAACCGGAAAAAAGGATCAGATAAGTGGTGTGATAGTTTTCCATTTTTAAATAAAGTTGTTTTTTTCATACAAAATAATTTAAAAGACCGTAAGTAGGCCAATATTTAATAATTAGCCCATTATCTGTTATTGGATTTAAATTTTAAAATAAGAAAGGGATTCGTCCTTAATTAAAATAATTATTTATGAAAATTAAAATAAGCTTTAAATAATATTTTTTTAAAGTAGGACGTTAAAAATATGTATCTAAATAATCAAATTTATTTACAAAAATGTTTATAAGGACGAAAGATATTGAATTTATTTGAAACATTGAATAAATAATTTAAAACACATTGGAATGATAACAAAAATGAATTTCCGAAATGTACATTATGTTATGAGCAATCAAATAAATAATAATTCATCTTTGAATTAAATAAAAAGGAATTGAATCATCGCAATAATTGTGCAACTTCATTTAAAAAAATAAATCAAAACCAAACTCCCACACAAAAGCAAATTTGCGATGCTACATAAACAAACTTTACAAAAAAAAAAAAATTAAAAAAAAAATGTTTATTCGTTTCCTAAATAATATTAAAAAGGTATACAAAAGAAAAACATATCTGAAAAGTAAGCAAAAGAAGCATATTCAGTTGTCAGAAACATTTAGTTGAATGTGGGGGTGCGCATTTTCCACACACAACGCGTTGTGCCGTATACATTTTTCAATGGGTGGCGGAAAAAAATAAAAAAGCCTTTACAATGAAAAGACCCTTGTTTTCCAAGAAGGGTATTCATTTCGTTCACAGACAAATGGTGATTTATCGTCTATACTTTGCACCCCACACCCCCCACATACTACATTGTGTGTCGGTATGATGTTGCACACGTCGAAGATGCGGGATGCATTTACTTTTTATTATGTTTCATCGCATCACTGCACTTTTTTTTCAAAAATAGGTCTCCCTTAGCACACTTCTTGCGCATTGGGGGTGGGGGATGCATGCTCAGCGTATAATTAGGTAGCTATTTTAAAATTAATGGTGTAATTTTAAAGCTTTCAGCGATGCAGAATTTTCGACACGTTTATTTAACCTTTTAATATGTGGGGAGAAAAGTTTTCACCACGTACATACGTGTGTGGGTTGGATATGGTGGTCATGCTTTAGTTACAGGGTGTTTGGGGAATTAATGTAATTTTATGTATTTGTTTTGTAATTATGTATTTTAATCTTTAATAAGGGTTGCATTTTAAGGGGGAGGAAATTAATTTACAAAAAGTAAATAAAATCGAAGTAAGATTTAAATTAAATTATATAAATAGATTTTTAGTTTCAAAAATTAATTTTCTGAAAATCTCCCCAATAAAACAAATTGAAAGCGAGAAGATGTTAAAGAGTGTAGAGTGTCATGACGAATGATTTAAGTAAAATGTTCACCGTTGTGTGTTTAATTCTCTTTCATGTACCGATTCTCTGTCGTTACTCTTCACTCGTGCTTGCGTTCTCCCTCTCTTACGCACCAACTTTCAATTCTCTTTTCCTTTGAACGACATATTTTCACTTTCTCTTTCGCTCCAATGAAACGGATCGCTATTTCCTCTCTCTTCAAAAGCGTTAAATCTAACGCGTTAAATGACCTATATGAAGTGGCAATTAAACGAAAAAGCCTTTAATAAATTGTCCAGTCACTTAGCAAAATAGAAAAATGGGTGGGAAGTAGTTTAAAATCATCAACCTAATCAAAACTTCAGTAAATTTTATTTTAAATTTAAGAAAATTTTTTTAAAACTATTTTATTAAACATCAAAACGTTAAGTTTATAAATATTTTAAGTGCTTTAAATACAAAAACACAACCCCCAGTCATTACACACATAAATATGTGAATTTGTGGATGTTGATAAAATGCCAGAAGAGATTGCTCTCCCTTTTTTCTGCAGAAACTCCAAATGAAACAAAAAAAAATTGTGTAAAAGTTGCGTCAACAATTTCAAAAATTCTACAAATACCTGGAGCTACAAAGCGAATATATGTAATTTAAAATTAGTAACACAACTTCATTCAGCACAAACGGAAAATGAATTAAAGCCAAGGGGGATGGGGGTGCAGCAGGCACACAAACATCGTGCATATGCGGATGACAAAAAGTCTCTGTCGGCATGCTCACTGCTGCGTGAGTATAAAATACACAAAATCCTCGCAAGAGTAAAATATATTATATCGCATGTTGAGATAAACTTTAACAAAATTTGGCAGCTATTAATTAGCTATTCAGAGGGAACTCGAGTTGAATTTGGTCAATTTGCGGCTTTGAAAGATGTTAGTTTCAACAACACAATTAGCTGGAAAGTCAAGCTCTGTAGGGAACCGAAAATTCCATTCGGCCTGACCCATGTGAAAACAAAACCGGTAACAAAATCATAATTATACACATGTGTGTGTTGGAACTTATATAAGGAAACAAACACATACACAGGACGAAATATTTTTGGGGGAGGATAAATGCTGTAGCCATAATATCTACACTTTCTGTATTCATGCAATAGAATGTGCGATGGTCAGTAATAAAACTTTATCGTATATATTCAGTATTCACTTAAAAAGTTTCCTATGTTTCCTTCTTTTTGCTATTAGCAGAACATCTTTGTTTTACTCAGGCATGTTCTTCCTTCTTACCATCCTATATGAATCGGAAATCACACATATACTTGCATTTATATTTTACTATACGTTCGGTTATATATTCTAAATGTAAGTGACTTCCATCACACTATAAAGTTTATGTACGATGCCACGCTACCACCCTCATTTAGCTTCCACACCCGCTAGCAGTACGCTTGGAAGCTCGCAACAATACATACTAATAGAAAATGTACACGTACATTGCGGGATGTGTTGGTAGGTACAAGTTGTGCACCACCACCCCAAAAACCCACTCCTCCCCTTCATCCCCTCCCAATCCATCCGCATCCGCATGAAAGTGAACAAACCGTATTCTTTTCATCTTTCCACTAAAAAGGATCGTGACTTCTTTAGAAAAGCGCTCATACTTTGAGCAATGAACGTGCAGGTCTCTAAAAAAAAAAAAAAGGGGGAATGAAAAAAACTTCAAGATGCATCGCAACCATACATAAGTTTAGGCTATGCCATTGTGCCGTGGATAGTTATATAGGATTGTCCTGATTGTACGGGGATACATTTGCACCCCCTCAACCAATTTGAGGGTTTTTTTTTTGCCATCCTCATGTACTCGCAGTGTGGCAACTAAATTCTATAAACCAATGACAGCACAAACAAAATAAAAATACCATCAAAAGTACACTCCATCTAGTAGAAACAGGAGTGTGCACACTGCACACACACACGAAAAAAAGGGGTGAGGGAATTGTTTTGTGGAAAGTTCTCAAGATTGAAGTTGAAGTATGCACACAGATTGTATGAATTTAGAGAAAATTGAGGTGATAAAAGACACTTAAATCGAAAACTCTGTCCGTATGGCATCTTGATAGCGTTATACAAAGTACAAAATACAACAATGGGTGTAATGTGAAAGGAGATATATCGGTATGGAATCATGTATGCAGATGGAATGTGTGTGCCAGACTGAAGCACATCGCGTTGTACTATGCATACCAACATCTTCAGCAATGGTTCGCATCTTTTATACAGTATATTGTACTTTTGTAATATATTAAACACATTATATTGTGTGTTTGTATTAAATAAAGGAGTAAATGACGAGGAAGTCTATGCATAAAAAAAAACTGCATCGCAGGGAGGGCGATGTGTGAATTTATGTTCGCTTAACTACATTCCAATAAATTTTTTCTGAGGTATGAAAAATGTGACCTTGAAATTATTGAGTTCTGACCATGATTTATGTCCAAAATTGGTACTTTTATTGAGCATAGCAATAATGTAAGACATCATCGTACCTTAAAACACACAGTTTTTGAATTACATATTTTCATCATTAAAAAAATATCCTTGAGTTTTAATATTTTGACCTTGAAATGTTTCGCAAGTTTTCTTATCCTACAAAAATCTGAAAGAACTTTTTGACATTGTGTAACGTGTCTGAGATAGAAAAGTGGGGTTTGTCTTTGTGTACCCCCTTTTTTGACAGAAGGATCATCTAGCAGGATATAAGATAAATGCAGTTTTGTTTAGAATATCCTTACGAATAATTGTTGTGAAAATGAAAAAAATCGTAGTGCCCGTTTTTTTACCAACATACAAGAAAAATTGGTTCTCGCAATAACTTGACCTTGAATTATGTGACCTTGAAAAAACTATGTTGCATCCTTATTTTTTTCAGTAATACTTTATAAAAAAAATTCCATACAAATTGGTCCTGCAGTTTTTAAAATGTTTTTTTTGTCAAAACGAGTCAACTTTTTATCCGCAAAAAAACCGGAATGCAAAAATCTGTATATGTCCTTGAGTAGCATATAAATTAAAAATGTGAATGGGAAAATTTGCCTCCTCCATCCAAAAACACAAATGGTTGAAAATTGCAGCATGTCTTTGAAATAAATAAGGATTTTGACTTCTTTTGATTTTTAAGTACATCATATTTCTGTCTCCTCTGTTCTCCGCTCCAGCAGGCTGCAGCTTCCATACTTATAATATTATAAAGCTCCTACACCCAAAACACCCTCATCCCCATCCTGCATATTATTATACAAGCAGATGTATATTCATTTCTCATTTTAAAGCGTCTAATATTGATGGGTTTTGTGCAAATATTTTTTTTTTTTTCGTCACAAAAAATTTCAACATTTTACCGTTCCATTTTTATTTTTTTTGTTTGGCCGCAACCATTATCGGTGGTGGTTTTGCCCCCTGAAAAGATGACAAACTATATTCTCGGCGAGGAAAATATCCTGTTTTGTGGGAAATACAATATGGGTGCGAGTGCTTTTCTAAATGGTGTTACAATTCGATGCTCTTTTGGTCTTCCTGCGGCTGCCGTATTATCATTGTGCACATAGCAGTACGTTAAGCTATAATATACAGGACGAATATACACACAGAAGCTGTGATAAAGCTTTGTGTTTATGTGTGGTGGAGTTGTATCAATGTGTGCAGACATGACGCGTTTTATTATGTAGCGCTATCGCGTGGTGCTGCACAATGCTCGATGTTCACAGATTTAAAGTTTTCCTTTTGTTGGTGAGAGAGAGAACTGAGTTACATATATTCACAATTTTTGAGAGCCCCCGCATTGAATAAAAGCACAACTTTTAGACGCGAGCTTTTGGGTGTTGCGATGGTGTGATGTTATGTTGGCGTAACCCCTTTTGCCGTGTGTACACAATATGCGTTTTGAGATTTTGAGCGTGAGTGGTATTTTTGCTCTTCCATGCTGCATTTACTTTGTGGAGAGTTGAGCTCCCAATGTTTACGGAATTTCCGTACTTTTAATTCTTATATTGGATTTTTTTTTGTTGTTTGCAGAAATGTTTTTATTTAACGGATTAAAAGTTTACTGTTTGTTTATTGTGATTACATTTTACAACAGCGAAATTTTGATGGCAATTTAAGCTATCAAATATGTGCTCTTGATGTTGAATAATTTTTTTTTTAACAGCAGACTGCAGTTTTTAGTTAATTAAAATAGTTTTTATAAAGATGTTTAAAATTACTTAAGCAGCAAAAACTATTTTTAGGTACTTTTAAAAGTATTTTCAATGGAACAAAATAGTTTGAAAACAAAAAAAAAAAATACGTAAACTTAGTAATAAATTCAGCATCTTCCATTTAAATTATTTTTAAATATGTATTTTAATTTTAGTTCAAAATTTTAGTATAAAGGAAACTTAACGCTTAAAACATTTTTAAAATGAAAACGTTTATCATTAGATAAAATCTAGGCCTTAAAAATTGTGTATTATTCCTTGTGAATTGATTAAAAAAAAAATTAAAAATAAGGATGCTACCTAAAATAAATAAAAATAATTACAAAAAATTTTAAAAATAAATAGTTCATTGCAATAATTTAGTTTTAAAAAACTTTAAAATTTTTATTTCTTCTAAAAATTGCACACCAAACTATTCACAAACATTTTATCTGCAAAATGTATGCAATAAGGATAGACGCATTTTAATGAACTCCTCATACCTTCCACCAAAAAAAAAAAACACCGTCGCCCCAAACAGACCATAATACATTTCCAACAGAGAATTTCCACGCGTTTAAATATCCCCCAAAAAAAATAGGAAGAGAATCCGTCTCATCGTGCCGATTTCCGCTTTCATACTCACCATATTAAAATCAATGCAACCCCGCCGTATATACACCGACGTTGCGACACCCACCACACACACACAAAAAACAATACACGAGCACACACACACACACACACTTAACCAAACACTTGTGTATATGCGCACAAACTGCAAAAGCACCGTTAAGTGTACCACCATTCCAGCAGCAAAAAAAAGAGGCAAAAAACAACTTCTAAAGAGACGAAACAAAATAATATTAAAGCACTCACACACAAACGGGTAGACATCCCGCATGTATACAATTCTTGTTCCTGTATCCTATATAGTACAAAGTTCTGTGCAGCCAGCAGCATAGGCAGCCAAAAAGAGGACACTCTCGGCAAATCTCGTATTTACCCCAATTAGCGAAATCGAGCGAATGCAAATACAATCGCTTTGTACGTGGTGCACATCGTACAGTATTTTGTGCGGGGATGGATGCGCGCATGCGCGAAAGCACATCCGGAAAGCTTTTTGGCTGCTATTGCGGGAATGTCGGATGTGTTTCACAATTGTGCACCCTTGATAGATTCGCCTCAGTCAATAACCAGTTCAGGCAAAAAACGACACGGAAGTTGTAACACGCGCTTAGTTTTCCCATGGTCCACACAAATTGTGGCGAGTGCTCTTAGTTATTATTATCGGTACGGGCTGTCGAGTGTGTTGTCTAACTGTGCATGATAGTGCTCCTCGAGTTTTGGTATCGCAAAATTGGTTGGGTGTTTTTTTTTCCAACATCGGTAAAACACAAATCCATCATCCCCTAAAAAAAATTGCAGAAAATTAATTAAATGCAAATAAATAAAAATGCGAGTGTTGGTAATACAACAAAGTTTTAAAAAAAGGAATAAAAATGGAAATTACTATTGATGTTAAATAGACCGAGTGAAATAAAATAAATAAATAAATAAAATAAAGTGTGTTGAAGAAGGAAGTGCTTGAAATTGAAGCTTCTATGTACAAGGCAAGTGCATTTAGTAGATCGTTTTAAATAAGTGATTGGGGCTGCGTTTTACTGTTTTGTTTGTTGTACACATTTAAAATGCATTTAGAGAATTTAAAAAAAAATAAAAAATTAGCATTTCTGCAACCCGGAAGTGAATTGGTATTTCAACAAAAATATATTTAAAATTAAAAACACGCCAAAACAGGGAATTTTTTTTGTTGAATTCACAATTAGCAATTGAAATTAAAACACCTCGTGCATGTTTACACATAAAAGCAGTCTACATTACAAGGTGCTGTTTGTTTCCTTATTCCTTTATATACAGTAAAATATCCTTCTCCCTTTTTCATTCAATTGCCATATTTCCGTAAGAAGTCTAGTCACGACTGAAATAAAAATTGAGTGCACGTTTCAAGGTGTGTTTTTGCACTGAATAGCAATACTTTTAATATTAATGATGGCAATGATTACTTTACGTGAGTTCAGTGTGTGGTGTATGTGTGTGTGTGAGTGTGTGTGTGAGTGTGTTTGTGTGTTAGCTGAAAATGCAGTCAAGTGCACGTCCCCACGGTGTGGGTGTATTTACTACATGTGTTATCCAATATTTACCGCACATTGCCACATATTTAGTATTGTCCTTTATATTTATTTACACAAAACATGGAACGGTTTACGGTATTGGGTACACATATATGATGAACACTTGAATGAATTATAAAAACAGAAACACCGCGCGTTACACGACGACGCGCGATGCTCTTCAACGCAATTTATATTTTATCCTATTTGCCACAACAAGCCGCATGAAGGAGCTTTCATACAGCAATTATTTATGCCACAATTGTTTATTTATTTCACACAAAACCCGTTATTGCATATTCATAACATCTTTCTGTGTGACTACGTTAAGCGGAATTTACATAAATTTAATTTCACAATGTTTATTAATCTGTATACAGCGAATTGGCTGAAATGCCGCACGCACATCTGTACGCCACAATAGATCACAATATAATGAACACCAACCGCATTGATGTGTGTTATTTTAATTTGTGTATGTGTGTTTTTGGGGGGAGGGAATTCCATTTCGACAACAACTGATGTCTCGTTCTAATTGCCACAGCAATTGTGGTAAATGCAAACTATTGTTTATAATTAGATTAAAACATGAACACAGCAATATAGCGGCACAATGTAATGTATAGTAAAACTATGCGCCTATACAGAATGTAATATAATTAATAAAAAAAACCCAGTAACGGTAAAATAAAAAAAGCAGAGGCTCACTCTCTGCCGTGAGTGGCACAACCCGAAAATCACTTTATACCGTATAAATTGTGTTTTGACGTGTTTACACAAACCGCATGAATAAAGTTCCCGTACACTTAGGTAGCTATAGCAAATTCCCCAAAATAATACGACTCCCCACCATAATGCCATATATGCATATTGCATGTACGTACTTTACAACTATAATATGTACGGCATAGTAAAACTAGTTAGTTGTGGCACACATTGTGTGGGTGGCATTATTGCCTTTATTTACTTTCTTCTATTATTCCGCGTGATTTAATTTGCCCGAAATAATTCAACAATTACAGCTGTACCCGTTATATAATGTAATATTGCTCTACAATACAATGAATGGTGCTGAGGGGAAAAGGCGAAATCAATTAACTTTTGTTGTGGAGCCTGTGTGTGTGCTCCATGATTCCACAGCTATAATGTATAAAATGTACCGTAAAGGATGTGGATATAACTACATATAGCAATGTAGTATGTGCCAACTCTATGTGTGTGCTGTTGACATTTATTTTTAATATTTATTCCCTTGGCATAGTTGTACAGTTATGTGAGGACTCCCAACCATGTAGACGGATGAATGGGTTTATGCCAACAAATAGTTTTGTATTTTCACACCCAAAAGTCCCACTGCGTTGTGTTAAATCGTTGTTTATATTATATTTATAAAAGCAGGACTTCAAATTTATTTAATACACACACAAACACAAAATAATTTAACTGTGTATTTTTGTTATTAAATATAAATATGAGCGAACTGATGAAGCAAACATTGATTGCGGTTTATTCAAAATTATTTGCATGCGTTTTACAAATATAACGGTATGAAGTTTGTACAGGAATTTTAAATAGATAACGGTAGGTTTACATTATGGAATAATAATTTATCAGTTTCATCCCCCACCCCCTTACATATTACCGTTCGTTAAAAAAAAAATGTAATAGCAAAAAAAAAAAACAGAATATTGAGGAGAATGTAAAAACATTTTTGCTCAACTTATTTTAATTACCAACCCCTAATACAATGAAGTGAAGCACGCAGTCAACTTGCATTATAATGTACTTAATTATAAGTAATAGCTCCGCTACATTACGGGACGGGTACTATGGTACGGCATGCGGAGTCGACCCTGGAGTGGCATAAAAATGAGTTAAACACATTTATTCGCACATCTCGGGGTAATAGAGTTTTGAGCAAGCACATGATTCAATATAGACATTATAAAGGCATACACTGAATATTAATGCACGTGCGAAAAAAAAACACCCCCCCCCCCACTCACCGTTACTTTAACCATCACAACGAGCGTTGCCGTTGCGTCGAGTTGTCTATATTATATTATATAATATTGTGTACACGTCCTAATTGAGTCCGTTGCCTTAACTTTTTTTTTATTCACAATATAATGTGTAAAAAATTGGGTATCGTTTCAATTTGCATCTACTTACAGAAATTGTTTTCATTCATTGTTTATTGGCGTGTATTACAACACAGACACACATGTAAATATAAATTTGTACCGTTATATTATGTATAGATGTGTGTGCGTGCATTTCCCATCTGTTCCGATCAATTGCCGACTTGTTTACTTCTCGCAACACAAATCACACATAAATGGAAAGGATGAAGACCAAATTTAGTTCCCTCGGCTTCTGTTCCTCATCCCTTTACCCCGCTTTCATTTTGTTTGGCTTTAATACTTAAATGGGGGATGGAGGGGGGAGGGAATCATGTACATAATATATTTTATATTGAATCAGCCGTTTGAAAAGTGTCTGAACCCGGCACACACAACACACGACCGATGTTTTGTCGATCCCAAACTTTTCACTTTTTACATACAACAAATGTAATACCAGTTATATAGGTACCATCCCCGCACATAAACGGGGGGGGGGTTGATATTAGTGTTAACGCGTCCAAAAAGTTGTGTTTTGTATCCCTTTTGCATGCCCCAATGCTGATAACAGGAATTTCAGGAATTGCTGTGCAGGATGTGTGCACATTAATTCATTCAATTTAAATGTGGGTGGGGAGGGGTGGAAGAAGGGGTGCAATGAGTGGGGTGGGGGATGAAAATCAATATAGTGAAATTTATATTTGTTGGCGTTTTCAAAGCTTTTCATTTTGGTGTAGATTTAGTCAACGTGGGTTTTGGGGGGTGGGTGGGGGTTGTTTGTGTATTCATTGGAATTTACGATAATTTTGAAACGGGGTTTTAATCGATTTACTTATTTAGAATGAAATAAATGAATTAAATAATTTGGTTCCAAATTTCGAAATACTAATTCAACATAACTTCACTTCGTTGAAATAGTTTTGGCTTTTAATATTATTTTGTGTAATAAAATTGAATGCAGTGCTGATTACTTAACTGCATTTTTTTTTTGAGTCAGTGTGTTTGCAATTGCTTAGGCTATTGTTCTTATGCTTAAGCTGCTGTTTTATCGCTTAAGCTCTTCTTTTCGGCTTAAGCTCTTGTTGAATTAATGAAATAAAGGTTTATTTTAATTTAATATTAAATACTGAAACAAAAAATTCAGTTTTAAAATATAATATTTAAAAACAATTTAAAATTATTATCGATAACATGATCTTGTTGATGCTTTATGTTCTTCAAGCAATAATGTAAAATTTAAATAATAAAGTACATTTAATAAATGTGGATTTTAATAAAAATAAGTTATTTTAAAACAAAAAATAAATAAATCAATCTGTCATCCTTCTCTTGGTTTAGCACAATTATTAACTACTTACTTAGTGAAATCCCATGCCTTTTAATTCAGATTTAAAAGAAATTACAAAAGGAAAAAAGAATAAAATAAAGATTTGGCACTCGCAATGCAGTTTTAAAAATTAACAGAAAAATTCTAAAAATCTTGAAATTAATCTAACCCACCCCATTTATTTTATTTTTAAGAGTGTTTGTGTAATGATCATAAGGCTTCAAAAAGTTAAGTTAAAATTACTACCAAATTAAAACCAATTCACCACTTTGAAAATTTTTAAGCCATAAACTTAAGTGCAATTTTAAGCCACAACGCCAAAACAATTTTAAATACACGACAATTTTAAATTTATTTTACCTTGTGGGGAATTTTAAAAATTGTTTTAACTATTTCACAAATGCCCTTAATTATTAATTTAAGTACCTTTAATTAAATTGTTCACTCCACTTTTTATTAATAATAACAAGGGCCTATTAATAAAAAAGGATTAAACAATAATGGACGTAATATTATAAATATAATGAGTAAATTAACGAAATAAGTAGCTCAAAAACACGATATTTAAAAGCCAATAATGGATTTCATTTATGTAATTTTTCAATTAAATATTTAATTATATAATTAGGTTGAGCAGAATAAATTTAATAAACTTCAATTTTTTTACAGTTACTCGAAAATGTGATAAATAGAAAAGTGCGTTTCATAATCATAATAGGGAAAATTATTATGACTATAAATCAAAAGCTTCAAAATAGAATTGAGTGCTTTTTTATATTGTTTCCATATTACTGTTTTTTTTTTCATCATAAAATAATTAATAATTTAACGGCTTGCATTGTTGTGTTGTTCAAAATTATAGTTTTCCAATTCAATTTAAATATGTGAAAATTTTATTTAGTTTTTAAATCATTTTCTAAACATAAATTAATTGCAAATTAAATTTTATTGTTTTACCCAATTAATTATTAGATATTCGAGGGTACAATAAAAATACTAATAAACAATTTAAAAATGTTTGCATTGTGCTGGCAAAATTTCAACAACAAAAGCAATATTTACAATCATAATTAAACAAATATTATGATTTGAATATTTTACTTTTTTAATTCAAACATAAAGCTCTATTGTCCAATACAGTTAAAACAAACATTGTTAAACTATTTATTAGTTCAATAAAAATATACAAGCGATAATGTGATAATCTCTAAATAACAAAACAATATATTACATTACACAATAAATATAGAAAACACATTTTATATTATGCCCCCATTGATAGTTGATACGCTATATTCACATTTTCATCGAAAATAAAGGAATTTATTTACCTATATTGGAACAAATAGTCAATGTTATATTACCACCGTTCCTTTATTTCTCTATGCAACAACAACAGAATATAATAAATGATAGGATCAATTTTATATTGCACCTTTACCTTTAACATAAAAAAAAAAAAAAAACAACAAACATTCCACACACAAAGGCATAAAAAACACACGGCCCCACAATGCCTACATAATACACATGCCTACACTTTTGGGCTTTGTAACATGACCATGTACTAGCACATAAATAAAAATTAATAACACATCGTCCAATATTCATCCATCCAATCACCCCCATCTCGCCTATTGCATCTCGTCTGTTCTAGTCATCCCCCCATCAATGATGTATTGATGTTGCCATAAAATCGGCTGTCATATACGATCTACTGCTAGAAAGCGAAACATAAAATGGATGTATAAAAAGGATGCGACGTAGCGCGCTACACATTTTTACAATTGATGCTCCTTTTACTTGTCATATTATTCTGATATTTTACTTCAGCGATGTACACAAAAAATGTCTCAGCATTCAGTCAGTAAGCCCCACCGAGATATTTACAATTTGAAATCATAACATATTGTGTGCAAGCGATTCAGTGCGATAATCCTGACTGAAGATCCTTCTTTATGATACCTAATTAGCTGTTGATGCGGAAGATTTAACTCCAAACGGGTGGAATTAGAAGGAAGGGCGATGCGGAATTTACAAGAAAACAGATGAATTTGACATCAAAGCGTTTCCTATTATGTTGTGCAATGTGTAATATCCTTGTGTGTTTGTATCATCGTCATCACAGTACTACTATGTGAAGGAGTGAAAAGCTTATCGACTTTCTCTCTTGATTTCTCCTTCATGGATTAGATTTTTATTCAGCAAAATTTCATTAGGGAATGCAATCCTTTATTTTGTACTGTTGCACGACACATTGCTTAAATAATGCTTAAAAGTTGAAAGTGACCAAAAAGGATCAAACCAATTAAAATAACTGCAATTGAAATTGGTGCAAAAAATTTCATTAAAGTTCTTGTCATATATTATTTCTAAAATTTAGAGTTCGAGCAACTTTTGTAAATTAAGTTATTAACTTCAAATTAAGGACATTTTTAATTTATATACGACCCCAAGGGCATATATAGATTTTGGCAATCCGACTTTTTTCGGTTAAAAAATTGACCACGCAGAAACTTGTTTTAACATCCCCTGAGCCCAAATAAGTGGTCTAGAAAAATTGTGCAAATGTCCGTCCGTACGATGTACTCCTTCTTCAAATCTCTGAAACTACTGAACCGATTTGTGTGAAATAATATTAGAGAAAAATATAAAAATGTTTTTATCGTTTTTTCAAGGTCAGATCCTTCAATTTGAAGTGAGTGCCTTGTATGGTGGCTTAGAAACGAGATCCACGATTTTCTTTTTTTCTACAACAATTAACTGCATCTATCTTATATCCCGCAAGATGCTCCTTCTGGCGAAAAAGGGGGTGGACAAAGGTAAACCTCACTTTTCTATCTCCGACACCTCACACAATATCAAAAGAATTCTTTCAGATTATTGTAGGATTTAATAAGATAAGAATACTTGCAGAACATTTCAAGGTCAAAATCGAAAAATTCAAGATCAAATTTTTCATATCTCCGAAAAGCTTTATTAAAATTTAGTTAAGCAACAATCGTATATAAATTCACACCCCGCGCTCCCAGCAATGTAGTTTTAAAAAACTGATTTCCCAAAAATGATTGCCACATTTAAGCAAATTTGTTTATGTTCTATAAACATTTAAGGATATAAAGGAAATGATCGACAACTGCTTACAACGCCCATTGCAATCACACAATTTTACATTTTCAGTTTAAAAATGTGTCAAAGTTTTTTGAATTCTTTTATAGAACAGAACAAAAATGGTGCAGCAGAAAAAAAAAATGTTTCGAAATGAAGCACAAACCCCATTTTCACAATTTTAGATTTAGAAGAATGTGTTCATTTTAGACGAAGCGGAATTGTTTGTCGTTTTTCACCCAAAACAACAAGCACATTCGCTGCTGCCTTCCACTGCAAAAAAAAAGAGCATGCATAGAGAAAAAAGGGTGGCGTGTTCCCGTTTAATAAATATTTTTCCGTTGCATCAATATCAATTTTTTTTTCTTCCTTCCCTATCCTTTCTCTTTCTCTTCCATTTTTTGTTCTTCTTTTTTTGAATTCATTTTCAATAAGCTCAAATTCGTTTATGTTTGTTTTGCTTGGCACTTCCCAGATGTGATCCAATATCTTCGTTTTCGCTTCCAAATGTGCGCCTCCACTTCTGAATATGCCATTTTCTAAAAGGCATACAGAGTGGGTTTACAAAAAAACTTCCCGAATGTATGCGCTTATTGCTGTTTCAAAATTCGCTTAAACTCTAAAAGGTCGCACCATCCATAGTGAACTATAAATCATATGTGTTTTTATGTTTTCATTACTCTAGCGCGTTGTATAGGGTTTTCTGGGCAGCCAACCAACCCAGACAAAAACTTATACATTTATAGTGTGCTTCCTAGTAAAGTTATAAAGCATGCAACGACATTCAAAACAGTCTTGCGCATTTAACTTTATAATCGTTATGGCACTTTTTCCCTCCCGTTTGTTTGGTTTTGAATTTTATGAGAAATTGCGTTTGTTGCAAACAACTGCGAAGACCGTCTGCTTTGAAGTGTTTATTTATTTAATGTACGTTGTGTGTGTAGCTTTATATTTTCGCCGTACAGTTAATTGCATGAAGATCTGCAATTAGGGACTATCACAAAAAAAAAGCAACACACAATATGCGCTTGTTAAATATTACGTCTTATGGGGTCACTCCTGCAGCTCATTAAGATGAAGATATCCTAATGAGATGTATTCGCGAATGCTGCTGTTGTAGTCAAACATAATGACGAATATTTCAGCGGGCTTTATTATGCAAAAATACATAAAACATAAAGCTTTTAACGGCAATATGGTGGCAATTGTTGGCAAAGGATGCAAAAAAATTAAGAGCTTTTGAATGCTAAAAAAAAAACGAAACAATATAATAATTTGCCGTTCAAAGAGATGCTCTTTTTGTGAGCGTTTGCTTTGAAACTGTTGTAGTGCGTATGGATGGTTTAATTTATAATTTGGCAAAATAATGGAATGGAATTAAGATAGGGGTGGGAAAATTAAATGGATTTAATTTGAGGAAAGAAGTGTTTGTTTAAAATTGAGCTTCAAAAGGTTGGTAGACGCACGCAGAGTTCTTATATTTAAATTTTTTTTAATTACGTGGTGGAGACAGCCATCGAACTACTGAGAATTTTTTATTTAAGTATTTTCAAGAATTTTACAAAAGAAAAGGAATTTTAAGTTAAATTAATGGTAAAACAGTTGTACAATCAATTTGAGGGAAGATTCGTATTAAGTCACATAATATTTTAAGGACTAAATCGAAGAAACAGATGTTTTTTCCTCAAAATGAAAATTTGTTTGAAAGCACTTCATTGAAAAATGCTATTCTTTCGTATGAAAATATCCTGAGATTATTAAATCCGACATTCCCGGAATTTAAAAAAAGTCGTTTTCATAGTTGGATGTGCTCACATATTGCCTTATATTGAAATTAGTAAATAGCCCCCAACTGGCATCGCTTTAAAAGGGCATTGGCTTAACCGAACTTTTTATTTGGGAACAATTTCTAAGCAAAATAAATCACTATTGAAAATGTAAAGAAGACTGAAAGCTCATTGAAGAAGATATAAATGAATCAGTTATTGCTAATCAGTGGTGTTGACTTTTAGAATGAATTCATAAATGATCTTAACTGTTGTAAGCAAATACCGCCGGCACACGACGTTGAGGAAGTTAACTCTCGATTTTACAAGAATTGTCATAACCCGGAAATGATCCAGTCCGATTAAAAGAAAGTCTACAACTTCTTTGAATTGCTAGGAGTAAATTGACCTTGATATAACTTCTTTTTAAGTCTAGTAAGCCTTATTAAGTACTCCAAAAATAGGTAAAAAAATCTTGATTTGATCGTGAAATTAAAATAAATTTAATTTAAGTAAATTTTCCACACAAAAAAAATTTCTGTAATGAAAAAAACTTGATTTAAGCTTAATTTCGTCTAAAAAATAATCAAACAATTTAATATCCAAATTTGGGAATTGGAGGAGTAGATTAAATGATTGAAAATTAAATTGTTGTTATAGCAAATCGATGATTTGGGTCAAAAAATTCATAAATTCTTGAAGGAAAAATTGCGGTTTAAAATTAAACGTCAATTTCCAACCAACCTTTGTTACTGCAGAAATTCTTCGTCGCATATTTAATGCATTTTTTTTAAAACATTCAACAAATTCCACAAAAGTTACAGCTTTTTGTTTGGTTTTGTCTTTTTTCCAATCTTAAAGTGCCTCGCATTGTAAAGGCAAGCAAACAAAATGCTCATTGTTACCCTCGTTATAAGTTTCATCACAACTTGACACACAAAAACGGAATGTACTTCTTCGACAATAATATATAAATACTCGTCTAGCATTTCCATAAGATAAATAATAATAAGTAAGTTGTATAATATTGGAAAAGGAGATTTGCGTCAGTCATAGGCTCAATTTGTGTAAGTGCTGTGGGACTTAACAAATACACACATTTAAATACTGAATAACAAGTTAATAAAACTTCATCAGAAGCTGCCCAGCACACATCATGAGTATTATATTATAAGTTATAATAAATAATGCGACTATTTATGCATGTTTACAAGCAAAATAGACAGGCTTAGGTATTCCACTTCTAACGTTCCGTTTAATGTAAATCGTATAATGTATGCAGTTGATGTGGCATGCATATTTGTATCGAAGGATAACACACATCTACATAGATTTCCCTTTTCTCGTTGCATATACAAATTACCATACGAGGAAAACAAACACACATGGATGCAACCAATCTGCATAACATGCAATAGAAATTTGCGTTAACTATTCCGTTATAGTTTTCGCAAATGATTTCAAAGTACACATAGAGCAAACCCTTAGGTGTGTATTATGCATCTTTGGACAGCCATTCACTTTCACTTGAACATAGTTATATTACGGGGAGCGGAAACACATCCATTTTCAGCTCCTTTGCATATTATCTGGGTGCATATATGAAGAGGAAACACATGCAGACGTACACTCTGTACAGCTATGCGTCTTCCACTGCATTTACCTTGTATAATCAAACTTAAATTTTTGCGCAATCGTTTGCATATATCAACCTCTTCACCCTTGAGTTGCTCGGCATTCACCAACCCCCCACCCCCTCAAACAAATTTGCGTATTTATTTAAATATACTTACCTCCCCCCCCCCCCCCCCCTTCACATCCATGCATGAACGCGAATTGCTCAAAGACAAAGACACACGGTGGTGTGAGTTTACTCAGTAAACATTATGTATCAAAGCGCACATTTTTCAAGCGAATTCCCACATTCAGAGAATCAAGCCTTCATCTTCACATTAATTTATATACGACCCCAAAGGGCATATATAGATTCTTGCATTCACAATTTTGAAAGTGATGCAGGAACAAGCCCCCAAGTCCAAAAAAGTGGTCCAGAAAAAATGTGCAAATGTGCGCCGTGCGACGTACTCCTTCTTCATATCTCAGAAACTGCTTTACCGATTTCTATGAGATTTTAACACAAAATAGTAATTAAAATTGTAAAAAGGTTATTTTTATTTCTTCAAGGTCAGATCCCTCACGGTCAACTTTTTTTTATCTAAAAATTGTCTATAGGAACTCAAAAACGGACTCTACGATTTTTTTCATTTTAACAAGGCTAAAGATATTCTGAACAAAAATCACTAACCTTATATCAATAACTGGGATTCTTTTGGCAAAAAACGGAGTGGACCCAAACAAACCTAACATTTTTTATCTCAACAACCCTACACAATATGTACTAAATTCTTTTACATGTTTATAGTGTCTGATAATTGAAAAATTTATGCCAAATATTTCAAGGTCAAAATTTAAAAATTCAAGTTCAAACTATTTGTACATCAAAAACGTTAAAAGCATTAGAAAATTTTTTTACACCTTATAGTCGCCTCTGATTAGATAAATCGGATTCCTGAAAATTTCAAGGTCAACCATTTATAATTAAAAGTCATACATTACGTTAAACATTTTGCTATCTTTTTTTCACATTATAGTCGATGAATTTGATTAAATTAAAAAGATTGCTGAATATTTCAAGGTCAAAAATTTAAAATTCAAAAAAAATTTATATATTAGAAACCTTGAATATTTTTGAAAATTTATTTTTGCATTCTTATAGGTTTTGTCACGACAAGATAACATGTTGAATTTTGACTTTAAAGTCAAAGCTTTTAAATTCAACGTCATATTTTCATAGTTATAAATCAAAAGCTGTTTTTTTAGGGTAACTACTACTATGTTATACAATCAACATCATTGTTACCAATCACAATATGTTAAAAGGAAAAATTGTAATTAAAAATTAAAGGTCAAAATTTAAAAACTTCACATTTTCCATACCCCAGAAAAACGTTATTAAACTGCAGTCGTTAAGTAACAGTCGTATATAAATTCACACCTCGCTTTCCCTACGATGTATTTTTTTTTCATATTATAAATATGTGAAGGCTGGGTAGCTTTATTTTGGGCTACTGTATTTTACACCCCCTTCATTTCATCCCTGCACATATAAATCTCACATACATACATTGAGATTGTGCGACTGTGCATGATAAATTGACGAATTTTATCATGATGATATACAAACAAAATCATAAAGTAATTTGCGAGAACAGCTTTTGTAATAAGATTCGTCTAATAAGTGTGTGTACACATTTTGGGGGTGGGGGGCGGTGCAAGGGATGGGGATGGCGGGTTGGCTTCTTTGGCTACACACTAAATGTATATTTCTTGAGAATTTTCATGTACCGGCTTGCGCCCATGCAGCATACATACCTAATAGGGTTACACCATTATCTCTGTCTATAATCTATGTCGATTAGGCGGTATTTGCTTTACACGTGATACTTAATATTTAATTACGGTATAAATATTATATGACTATACACATTCTCCGTTATACAAAGTGTACTCCTACATAGTTATATATGTATCTTTCGATAAAACCAGCAAAAGACAAACTTAACTGAATGTATACGCTGCGCGGGAGGCAGTTACAAGGGAGGAAGGGGGTTGGAATGTGTGTGTGAAAAGTGGAAAAGGAACCCCCCCCCCTCCAATGTTAAAGAAGAAGAAGGGGGTTCGTGTGTGTGTAAAAAGTGTTTCCACATTGGGGTCGGTTATTTTGTGCGGAGGGTGGGGGGAGTTAATCGATTTTTCTCAATTGTTTCCGGAAGCAAATAGCCTAATAAACATATTTGGTTTAGATAAAGAGCTGGATATATGCATATAGGTCGTAAGTTGGTACTCGTAAATAGTGAATTGATTTTTGACTGCGACCTTGATGTGGGTGGAGTGTAGTTAAATGAATATACGACAATAGTTTGGTTGAAGCGCGAATGTTATTATATTAAGGGTAGTTTAACGGTGGGTTTTTTGGTGGATACAATTTGAATGCCACTTTGCACAGCCCAATGGGGCGGTTTGAAAACAATTTTGTGTTTAATTGTGGGGTTTGGTGAATGGCAATAACTGTTTGGTGATTAAATAGGAAATGAAAGTGTTATTGATTTTTTATTGGCTTTATATGGTTTTAAATGTTGCATTAATACCAGAAACAAAAGAAGATTTAGTTTGTTAAAGAAAATGTAATTAATGGTGATGACTGATGAGTTTGATGACGCTTTTTCTCTAAACTAAAACTACCCTTAATTTTTCGAACGTTTTTGATAATAACTTTTAAAATAGGGGTTCAAGAAAAAATAGTTACAAGTAAAAGATGT
This sequence comes from Sylvicola cinctus, assembly GCA_963854165.1. NCBI lineage: Eukaryota > Metazoa > Arthropoda > Insecta > Diptera > Anisopodidae > Sylvicola > Sylvicola cinctus. The sequence continues at coordinate 26,076,685 of OY974083.1, read as the reverse complement.
TCATCTTGGTGTTTGCAACAATAATTGTCTTCACATTGTTTACATAGTGTGAATATTGTCCGAGGTATGATAGAAAGAATATTACCACGGGCATGACCTTTCTAATCAAAATTTGGAATCCTCTCCAAAAATGCACAAATTTCTCCTCGTTTCCTTAACTGTAAATGATGATAAAAGCTCGATAGCTGCACTGGAATTGACTAAATCGTTTATCGAACAGCAGAAAGTGTTAATTGCATCGGTTTAACCTGAATTTAATTTATTTATTCGGAATAAATCCAGTACCGTATGTAAAGATAAAGTCTACTTAGTTTCAAGTATTTAAAAACACTGTCTAATTTAAATGAAAAACGTTTTATCTTTTACATTACGTTTTTATATTGTTTTGCATTAAATTAAAAAAAAAGCTAAATAATAAAGCACATACTCGAAGGCAATGTTTTAATTTAATAAACAAATTAACGCTGCAATTTTTAAAAGCACATAATCTATTACAATTGCTCGTCTTGCTAAGCAAGTTTACTTATTAATTAATTGTTTTCTTCATATCAAAACAATTTTTTGAAGTCTGTAATTTAGAAATTAAAACTAAATGGTTACATATATTTTCTACACTTATTGTAGTACGAAAATACTTAATATTTATTACCCTGGTAGTAATTTTTAAGACTACATCTAGCTATGTATTTTGGCCTTAATAAAATATGCATGTAATGATTAATAAAACTTTCATTAAGTAGTTAATTTAATAGCAACAATACAAATTACTCATTTAATAAAATTTAAGGACTAATGCTCAATATTTTTGTGACATTTCGTCGTTGATTTACACAAACGAAATAGGTAAAGAGAGGAGGTATTGTTAATTGAAAAATATGAATAATATTTCATTCAAAAAACAATTTCAAACAATTAATTGCTTTATGAATTTTAATATATGAATATTGATATTGCAATTACGTTTATTAAAATCGAAAAATCGTCTATTATTTTCAATGTTTACCGTCAACACATTACACAAATTGTAATTAATATTAGATGAGTACGACGCTTGTGAAAAAATGTTATGTCAAATTATTGTAACAAGTTAATTAACTTTATGTTTATGACAAAAAAATTAACAAAAAATCATCCAGATAAAAAAAAGCAACTGACAACCCAAATGTGAAACGCATTGTATTTATAAACACTTTAAATTCGCTTATAAAGGATATTGTGTGAAAATTGAAATATCGTTATTCGTTTATGATTCAATTTCTGGGAGTTAAATTTTTGTACACAATTTTTAAGCGAGCATAAATATACATTTCATGTAATATGTGTCATCAATCAGTTTGACGCTGCAACGTTGTGACAGAAATATTTGTTGTTTATCATAATAATACTACAACAAAGCTCGTTGGGAAACCAAGTCAATCAATCACGATTTCTTGAACGCCGGCAAAGCATTCTTCATTCATGTTGAGTGACTATTGCCAAAATGAGAGGCGGCAAAGCATTTAGGATGAGAATTTCTTTCATTTTTTTGCTGTTCCAGTGCGAGTGTGTGTGTGTCCGTTGTTGTCTATGCGATATCCTATTTGGGTTAAACAATATCCAATTATATTCTGTATTCTCACAAATAAAGCCTTGATGTTCTTTTATTTCGCCTCAATTTCTTGCCGCATTACACACCCATCCTTTTTCTGTGGAGTCGGTCTTATTAAATCGATCATTTCGTTTATTACAACTTTAATGGATTCAACATATTTTAATGCTGTTAAAATGAATTCATTATTTAAGGCACCCTTTTACCATTTTGGCCAAGTCACAAGTTTTGCCAACAGCGTTTCAAAAATATTTGCTGACCCGATATGATTTGATTAAATATTTAGACATTCAAATTTGTGACTCTCCATACGTTAGATGGGCGCAAGCTTAAAAATAAATGAAATGAAGTTGAACAAGCTTCATGCATGGCGCACATAGAAAATATTTATCTTCAATCGAAATGTTGCCGTTGAACTTCCCATCCAACCACATCTCACATATAACTATAAAACAGATTATGTCCTTGGCCACAGTGATCTTTAATTAAATCTTATAAGCATATAGTGTTCCGGCAGGTACCTGAGTGAGTGTAGATTCGAAATCGAATACCCACAATTATTATTCTGCATTTACGTTAAAGTTGGTGCAGACTTGTGTGTATCGTTCAAAGATTGGTCAAGTATAATTATAGCACTCTGATAGACGATAACTCGGCATGTGTTTGTGTTTGTGTGTGCTTACAAGAAACGTTACTCTCAAAACAGATTAGACGAGTTGGTACATATTTGGAATTGATGATTGCAGACTCAAGTCACAAGGTACCTTGCTCGTGCAACGATATACTAAATTCACTTTTGTTTTTGAATCGGACGTTGAATGCAGTTAATGCAGTAGAGTGGAGTGGTTTATTCATTGCAGCATTTGATTTAATCTGATATTGCATGGTTTTAACGAGATTTAAAGTTTACTTTTTGTTTTTGAAATATTCCGTTTTCAAATGAAGTTTTTAATTACAAAATAACTACTCATATTTCAATTCGTTTTCTAAACTCAATAGTATATTTAATTTCAATTTTGTTTGTTTGCTTATTTTAAAATGCTGTTTGTTGTACAAATGATTTAATTTATTTTATTTATTAAAAATCCCAACTTATTTAATTTTTTGCGTGTGTTTTATTTACAACTTTATAAATTCAAATAAATTATTTTTTATGTAGAAATGTGCTGAGAATTATTTATTACGTTCTCATATATAAAAAGTTCAAGCTTTAAAAATATTTCATTTGTTTTCCTGTGAGCATAATTTGATTGCAATTAATTCAGTTATTAGATGCAATCAACTTATATGCGATAATTAACTAGATTTACAACAAAATAATTTCGAAAACAATTAAAAAGTGTTGCAGGGAAAGGCACTTATGATTTTACTGCGACTTGACATTCAAAATTGCAAAATATTAAGCTTTGATTGAATTGTGTAATGAAAATTTATTTTTTGACCTTAAAAAATTAAAATGTTACATTGGAATATAAAATACAGTTTTAATTTATTTAATGAAGCAGTAAAATGTTTAAAAAAAAAAAATTAAAACGTAAAAAGCTTTGGAAATGAAAAATACTTCACCTTTAACTTTTTGTATTTGACCTTGAATGCCAAAAATGCAAAATATTGCCACTTCCTAAATATCAAGGATAGCATCCTGGTTTCGTTATAAAATTGATTTTAAAGTTACAAAAATTATTAAGCTTATTATCAAAAGGATGTAAAACTGCCGAGATTTAAATTATTTATTTTTTCTAGCTTAAGGCTTGTTAAAAAATGTTCCTGCATTACTGGATCTCTTCCTAAAATATTTGCGATTTAATGAATTTACAACTGCAATGTGGTGGGTTATGAAATTAGATGAAATGCAGATATGTTTTAATTTTCTTTTGCCATTTATAGAATAATCTGTAGAAAGTTAGAAAAATATTAATGAAAAAGGATTAAAAAGAAAACTGTAAATTTTCCAAAATTCAGTTGTACCAGTTTTCATCAAACATTTTGTATAAAAAAATAACAAATCACATTATTTCTAAACAATAATTCTATCTCAAAAATTCAATTGCTTTTTATTATGAATTTTAAAATTAAATTTAAAATGCAAAATCCTTGAAAAATATCAACACAACAACGCACATTCAATTTTTCAATTCACGGATATAAATAATACGAAATTCTCCTTTTAATTCAATAAAGCCCAATTCCTAATTGAACTGACAAACCAGCATGATCAAATTTTTGCGCATGCAAAACAATAAAAATAAAAATAAATGAATAAATCGCACATGAGTCCCGTCCACATCCTTTATTTGACTCTCGCACGTACACTCACGTCGGTGGTGTTCCGCAAAATTTTGTACGGCATTGTGCAGCTGATACATAAATGCACAAATAAATGGTCGATATTGTCAATCAAATTACTGGCTCACAGTTGACTGCATGTTGGGGATGCAATTGATGCAATGTCCAACAGCCCATGTGTGTCCGTGACTATGCAATATAGATAGCATTCATATGGGAAATGGCGAATGCCTTAAAATGCCAACCATTCTCCGACTGCGGAGCGGAATAACCATATACAACTATATTTATGAAAATGTGTGGGTTGTACGTGAATAGGCGGGCGGCTTCGTCAATTAATGGGTGTCGTGGCGGAAAAAGGGCTGTCGCGTGTGGTTGCATTTGACCCCGCACAAAGGGGGACGGCAAAAAAAAAGAAGAAAAACCTTTTTTACTCTTTGGCTTATGGGTTTTTTGTTTTTTTTTTGTTTTCGTGTGGATTTTATTTTCCTTTTTATTTGGCTTTTGGGTTATACATTTTACCTTCACAAGATTTACTATAGTTACATGAAATTGTTGTTATTTAAGATTTATTCCATAGACAATTTTTGGGGCACAAAGTTATTTTGAAGTTCGCGTGGCCTTGTTTCATTCAGTCAAACAGCTAAATAAAATAATTACTAAGGAAATGACTATATAATACAACAAAATGTGCATATAGACATTGTTCTATTATGTAAAGGATATAAAAAGGATTTAGTGGTTTTATGTAGAACAGCCAAACATTGATTTTGTTATGTAAAGTCCTTTGACTTGAGAGTTTTGTATGAAAAGGCGCCGGCATTAAATTAAAACTATTAAAACTTGAGCTTGCTTTGGATAAATGGGGTTATTGCTGCTTTAAGGATATTATATAGACACAGGCTCAAGGAGATTACATCTCAATGCTCGTGCATATTCGCTTGGCACAAAATGATTGTAAATAAATTAATACAAAAAGAAAAAAGTCCTCTGTACTTAATGCTGCCTAATGCTTTTGTGTGTACTTAAGAAAATACACATTCTTTTCATTTATATTTGACAGACACAAGGTATAATATCATGAGTCTCTTTAGTCCTTTGTACTTGACCGTGATTTCTATTCACAATTCCACGTTCATAAATATTTGCAGTCCTTTTTCCCTCCACATTCATGCTTGTTGTTTGCTCGCCAATGTGTACACGTTGATCTTGATTTTAGCTTAGCAGCAACTGAATGCTGAATTTATACAAATAAAAGTCACTAAAAGCTCCTGCCGTTTTCTATGCAGCACACCAAGACGAGACGCACATCCAGCGAGGAGATGCGGCATGGTTTATTAACAAAGATTTGAATTAATGGTCTTTGTATTCATTCAGAAATAGATATAATCCCAACAGCATGTTAAATGCGAATGTTTTGTGGAAAGCATTTATGATTGTTTACCATTAAACAATCACAACATTGTGCTCGCAGATAATATGAAATATTATTAGATGTACCCTATACCTAACCACCCAACCGGGTTGGCGTATTTCTGCTCGAACTGTCGCATCGGGATATTGTGCAAAATGGAAGTTGCCGCTTATTGTATTCAAGTCGCATTTAAATTCAAACGTTTGCTTCATTTTCGCACTCACCCAGCCACGTTGTATCTAACTATAAATTCGTTCATGCTCGTGCTGAATAACAAAGCGAAATGAATATTTTCTTTTGATTTTAAACTATAAATTTTGTTCCCCTTTCAACCACATTGGATATTTAATTTCACTTTAAGCACGAACTTGTGTTGATTCGTTGTGAAAGCGTAAGAGAAATCCTTTTTTTTTTGCATAATTTTTTGCGTTGATGAAAAAAATCCGTTTATTTTAAAAGGAAGCAAATTTTAATCATATCTTTGCAGTATTAATTTAATTGCAATTAAAAAGCTTCTTAGTTTAAGTTAAATAAATTTAAACAGTCTGAAATGCTTTTTTTAATCGCATTAATGCGTCTGGTATTTAACCATTTTAATTCACAATTTAATTAAATTTAATTCATTTTTCGAAAATATTATATTATATTCTGTTAACTTATAGCCAAGACTGAAACAATTTTATACTTATAAAGACGAAATAAATATTGCAATAGTTTTTTCAAATCTGTTTTACATTAATTGTGGTAATTTTTTATTGCTGCTGATTTTTAAATTAAACTATATTGGCTGTGATTGTTGCTACAAAGTAAAATTCGATGCCTTTATGTGCAACATTGATGCATTTCAAATTTACCACGGTAAAAATTTTGACATCAACCAATGCAATATTGAAAATTGATCTCAAATTTACTTTTCCAACGACGATTATAATTAATTATCCGCAATAAAAATTGTTTTGACTGAATATTTCCTTAGACAAATATAATAAGTTTTGTCAGCTTAATTAAAAAAATCGAGATAATCCACTCAACATTGGTTGGTTGAAGTGACGAGGATCGCAAACCTTAGCAATAATTAAATTAGCGCCGTTTTATTGTCACTTATCCCTGTTGTCACTAAGCTTAACTATGTGATTTATACATTGAATCTGTAGCATCTATGAACTGTGTCAAGATGGTTCTACGCCTGTCTGATAGATCGTTGAGGTCTTTGAGGAAGTAGCTACCGGGCGTGGTGTATCTGATCCTAGCAAGAGCTGGATATTTGCACACAAAGTGAACTACATTTTCATCCTCACTTTAGGCTTTCTAGCTGTGTTGCAAATTGTTAGTACCTTTCATTTTTCAAATTACATGAAGTAAACAATTTTTAATCGGTATTTTTAACCTACTGGACGGTTACTAATTGTGGTAATAAAACTTTTCTTTCTTACAAATTGTTTAATGGACTTAAAACTATAAGTCAAAATTGGTAAAAATTTAAGCAATTTAAATTTTATAAAAAAAAAATTTAAAGCAAAAAAGGAGCAACAGGACTTTAAGGTTGTTTTAAAAAAGAATTACAAATGTGAAAGGATTAACTTTTATTATAGCAAACATTTAGGAGGCTAAGAATCATTTTACTTAATAATTGCTATATTTAAATTATTTTTTTAAATGTAAAAGCAACTTTTATTAAATTAAAAAATTAGTCTTAAAAAAGTTACTCTAAAATGTATTACACTTCATCCCCTAAAATGCAAATTTCTATTTGTAAATAAAAATTAGCGACAGCACAAATTTAAACACATTTCAGCTTAATCGTAAAACGTTTCAGTAATTTCCCTTTTACCTTAATGTAAAATACCACCCAAAAAAAAAGGGGGGAAAAAAATCATAATTACGTATACAGAGTAAACTACCCTAATTTTGCATAGAAGGAAGCAATTGAAAATTACAATCACGTACCCAATATGATGGTGGGCATACAGTCGGGTATTTGCAGGCTCCCAGCGTGATTATTATGATTGGAATATGATTGTGTTTCCTCTAATCCAGCCACTCACCCTTTCAAGTCCTCGCTTACAACACAACAGCAACAACAACATCAACCACGCATAAACTACAATACAAATTCATGGTACATGTCGGCATGCATACATGTACGCCGAAAAGGTAGTCAAACACAATATGCACAATTGGCAAAAGCTCCTTTTGAAGTATGAAACATCAATAATAATCGATGAGCGAGATTTCAAACGTTTTTTGGGTTTTTTTTTTTTTTTTGTGTGTGTGAAATGTGGATCGGTTTTTCTCATACTCACAGCTAGCACAGTGACGTGAATATTTTCCGACAACATAATGACTTTTTGTTTGTTGTGTGCACACTACGGCTGTACGTTTCCTAATATATTGTGTTTGATTAATACCAATTCTAAACAAAACGACGCCAAAAGCAACTGTACATACACACACTGAGTGACGAAATTAGCTTTCAGTCGAGATTCCGCCCGTCAGTTTGTGTATATGTGAAAATACGCAATCCGAACGCGACTGCGATTGCATGCTCATATATCATTTGTAAATTCAAACCCCCTTCTTCAACAACCCCCTCCTCCCTCACAATACACCGCTACCACCCCCGCAATATTCCAACCCTTGTGAAAACACACAACCATTGTGAAAACAAGAGGCAGAGAAAAATATGAAAAAAAATCGTGCCAAGCTTTAAGTTTATTAACGATCAGTAAAATTTCCAAACTCCACCCCTACCCCCACCGTTCACATTATTATTATTTTCACATATGATTTTGTGGGTGTGCATAAAATACGCGTCACAATACGGTCGCTTCAGCACAGGCAACTGCGGTGAACTAAATAAACTCACAAAACATTGCATGAAAATTTATGTGGAACAAAAAAAAAATTGATCGGCCGCAATTAAATTGAATAACAGTTATAATGTGTACGCATACAATTACAACAAAATAATAAACTTTATACACATAATATAGCGGGGAGGTGGTCAAACCCCTGCTGTTAACCACCCACTGCAATTAAATGCGGCTGTACACATAATTTTGTACACACTCAAATATTCTATGCATAATACCGTAATTCGTGAATGGCTATAGTGTGGTGAGTTACCCATTGTACATTATTAATATACGTATAATATGTGTGTGTCTATAGTTGGGGATGTAATGCACAGGAATTGGGGGATGCATGAATGTTATGTGCGTCATAAATTCATGGGAAATTTATGTACCAATACGGGAATGTGTAAAAGCATAGCCAGCATGGTGTGTAATGTCACAATGTGTATGTGGGTCGATGCGAATGAATTGAGAATAACGATAACTGTATACTGTAAATCGGAACCAATTGCACGAAATTGGTTCCGTTTCTTTAATTGACTAAACTGTATTACAATAAGCAACAACGATTAGCTATTTTAAACCATTTGTGGAACTAATTTGTATAAAGAAAAGAGGGGTTGAAAGAATTTTGTTCAGTCATATTTTTACTTTAATTGTCTGCACGGAATTCAATGTCTGGTTTGTGTGCTTAAGATTTTTATCGGGAAATAAGTATTTTTATATTTTTTCTAAAAGTTTTTTTTTTTTTGTTATTATTATTGTGGTGTGGGAAACTGTAACAAATTGGGTCAAATTGAAAAGTTTTAGGTTAAAGTACGGTTCTCATCCCTTAAGTAAGCAATTTTTTTTTTTGGAAATTTTATAGTTAACGGTTGAATGAATCTGCAACAACTTTCAATCACTGACAATTCGACTCCCACAATTATTTTTGGAATTTGTAATTTTTTTCACGAACTTCAATTTTTTTGGCGGTTTTCATTTTTGTGTTCAAAATACTCCATTGTTACTTTCAGACAAATACATTTGCAAAATTTCGTAGCAATGATGATAAATATAGGGTTTTCCAATAAAAGGCTTCATTTTAATATAATATTAATGAATTTAAATTTAATTGTAAAGAGAAAAGTGTGCTCTTCATGAAATTTTCCATAACCATATTTCGCACATTTGCAGCTGTATGTTTTCGATAACTTCACGAATTCCATCATTAAGGTCTTGAATCGATTGTGAAGCATTGGTATGGACCTAATCTATCACGTGGCCCCAAAGAAAAAAGACTAAAGGTGTTAAATCACAAGATCTCGGTGGCCAATTGTGATCATTTCTAGCAAAATTGAGATTGTATCGTACTACTTTTAGTAATGGCGTTGTTTTAACTTGTCAAATGTCAAAAGATGACATCTTCAAAATTGACAGCTGCCTAAATAGCACTCAATTCAAAATTAAACATCCTTTTGGAAAACCCTATACAAAAGACTACTTAACGGATTTCGCTTCAATGTGTCTTAAGTAACGGTTTCATCGACAAAATTTGTGGTGATCAAAAACGGTTTTATGGTTTAACGTATTTTATTTTTGTCCACAATTTTATCATTCTTAAGAAATTTTTCTTAATTTACTTTAAAAATAAGTTTATACAAACATTTTTGTTAGGCTTTGGACAAAAAATATTTGACAAGGGAAATAATTTCATCCGTATTTGTCAAAATATATAAAAACTAAATATTTATCTGCTCTCCTCAACTGAGGAACGTTAAAAACAGCGGCCTATAAATGTTTCCATGGCAAGAATATTTAGTTTCTAAATTTTAATGTTTAAAAACCGGACAAACTTAAATCTTAAAAATTTTTGACTGCAAAGTATTTTAGTGTCATTCCACAATTAAATTATAGTTTAGAATTAAATTCGCATCGCCGTTTTTGTATTATCTTTTCCAGGAATCTTTCAAGATTTCTTTTCACTAATTACCAACAGAAATAATTAACAAATTTAACCTTGGAATGTTATAAGTTATAAGTAAATGTAATAAACTTTTGTAATTAAATTAGGCTTTCACAGATTTAAATTTTGATTACTCAAAAATATTTAAATATACAACAGTTAAATTGCTTTACATTCAGTAAAAAGTAATTTCAAAGAAAATTAGTTTGTTTGAATAAAACAAAGTTGCCGTCACAAATAGCGCAACCTTTAATGCATACGCGGAAATATCAAAGGCATACACAACATGTCTGCAGGAGCATACGGCATACGGGCATACGGCATACCCCACCGCACACGGTGTGTGGCACTCGAAGTCGCGGGAACTGGAAAGCAGTATAGTGAATTATTAAAATTTTAGACTCCCTTATACATAACGAATTATTTACAAAAGGCTGGCAGACATAATGTACAGACGAATTCAAGAGTAAAAGCGCTATATAATTTTGTGTGCGGCGTTAACGGCACACCGTATATGGCACATTGCGTTGCTTCATTATTCCACCCTTCGTGGGCCATCTAATTTTCACTCTCAATTCATGAAATATGTATAGATGTTGGGGTACAGTCGGTATATGTGCACCCTTGCCATTATATTGTATTTTAACGTACACTTGCACTCGTATATTATGTAGGTTGCGTTTACAGTTGTCCCTCATTTAACGAATGTAAAAGGATTATAGAACTAAAATAATATGGCATAATTCTAGTCCAAAGTAAATAAAAAAATATAAAAATATATATAAAACTTCCACAATATTATTATTCTTTTAATAATGTTTCACTCTATAACTAAATACAGTATTTTTGAATCTTAAATGAACGCATTACAGAATTTCTCTGTGTATATAAACAAATCTATATTCCTAAATAATGAATTTTCATCCTCCAAGACTTGTTATCATTCCCTAATTGGTCCGTAATTCAATATTATAAAATTCAAAAAAGCAATAGTAGGTTCGTTAAGCAAGGGACCACTGTACCCACATTAGCTTTATATGCCCTTTTATATACATTAATTATATAAGTTAAAATTTACACAAGCATACCTAACTGTGTTTGAATAAACCGCGCACATAATAAATGCCTGTATTGGAGATTTATGTACATACTTTGTTTAATTACAGTAATTCCCAATTGGAGCGTAATTGTGGCCAAAAGTGTATACCCACTGTTTCCATCGTTTTCTTCTTCTTTTTTGCACGATATACTTAAAAAGCTTTGCATTAACAAAAAGTTAAGACAAGCAAGAGTTCGTCGAGGGTGCATTGTTTCTTTATGGTAATTTCAAGATTTTTTTTACAACATTTGCCCTTTGTGTGAACACACACACACACACACACACACACAGACAAAGTACTTGTGTAAATGTTGTGTACTTTATGTCTTCACTCGTGTGTGTGAATGAATTTGTAGATGTCCATCCACGTATTACTGCATGGGTCTGTGAAATGCCGCAATCTGCAGATATAAACCACACCAAAAATGATTTCCTCCTCCTCCCCTAATAAGCTTATGTGTATTTTATGAAGCCAACACAAATAATGAAAGCTTTTACATGCATATACAGTAATCCCTCGAACTGCGTGGTTGTACGTAGTGAGAAGACTTCGCAGAAGTTGGAATCGCGTGAGTAGTGAGTATGACGTTTTCACTCTATAACTAAATAATAAATACTAATTATGGGATAAGGTTCCCAAATGCAAAAACTAATAAAAACGTACAATATACACTGACTTAAAAATAAATTTTACATAGTAGATATGAAATTTTCGGTACAATTTCTTTAAAAATTCAACTCACCAAACATAAATCACTTTGTAAAAACTTTACAAAAAATTATTTGAAAACACCGCGGAGCTACGAAACGTTAAAGCTAAATTCACCGCTTCTGCAAAAATGTGTCGAACAATTTTAGGTCGAACTAGTTTCCGTGTTGAACGTTCACCGCTGCGGCAGAAATATGCAACACAAAATATACAGAATATAGAAGTCAACTTTTTGAGAGTGTGATGATTTTTTGTCGGCACTCAACACAAAAATTGAGAATTTGAAATTTTCATATAAAAACTGTGCGCGCGCACGCTAAAAATATGCTGAAGCAGTGAATTCAGCTTAAACGCGCAATTCGACATTGTCGAAACCGCACTATCAGCAACCGCCCACTTCGAGGGATTACTGTATTCGCAGCTGCAAGCGCTGCAAAGCTTATTTCACATATATTCGGCGTATGTGTACGTGTTCCTATTAAACACACATATTATCCTCTATGCGGATTTGGGGGAAATGATTGACTGGATGTTCCTGCATGCTCAATATAATGTTTATTTTAAGTCGCTAACCGCAACGCTGATATACATACGTCATATTGTATGCGGAGATTTCCGAGTAATACTGTATAATAAAGTATGCATGCGGTGTACTTAACTATATATTCCATTTAATCCGCACTGCTATACATATTAGTGGCACATACATAACCTTAAATAATTGAGCACAATTGATTTGGTTGCCGTAATAGGAATCAACTCCGTTCCCAAAATATCGTTTAAGTATGACATGACCGGATGTGAGTACGTCAATTTACAGCAACCACAATCTACACTCCACATACAGCACGTAATCTACATTGAATATGGCGCTGCAACAATATCTCCTATCCGGATCCCCACACCCAATTCCCCAAACATATTACCTTCAACATTCAGTAACAATTTCAACAAATTTAAGTACGAAAATACAACCGCACTCATATATGGCAGCATTGTTTGTGAACATTAAGGCACACAAGTCTAACGTAAGTTGTGTGCACATCAAACAATCTTCATCAACAACTGCAGTGGGTTAGATACTAGTTACTACTCTTTGTTTGCTTTAGCATCCACAGAGCCAGTGTGATTTCTCTAACGTGCATGTTGCACCCCTCTTCTTCTTGTATAATGTTTATCAAATCTACTTGGGAAGTTTAAATATCATTTTCTTGACGCACAACACACAATTCTCAGTTCGTAGTTATAGTTTGATAGTTGGAGCTTTGATCATATTTATGGCTACATTATGGGGCAAAATATGGTGTAATAACAGGGTGGTTCCAAAAAAATTGGGTTTTTCATTTTTGGGACTTAATAAATATAATTTTAAAAGTATGTTTACGACGTTTTTAATATTATTCAAGGAACGTTTTATTTAAGTTATAAAATTAAGCGGCTTAATTGTGATGGATTAATTAATAACTATACAATATTTAAAAGTAACTTTTTTCTTAAATACATTTAAAATTATATTTACTTTAAAGTTTTTGATGCATGATTCTTTTCAACTCAGTTTTTAAATTTGGATAGAATTTTCTCCCATTCCACTTTCCAGGGATTGTGCTTCTTTAGACAGTTTTTTTGTACCATTTATCTTATATTTCGTTTCATGAAATAAGAAGAAACTGTCAGATTGAAAATACAATTTTTTTTAACCCTTTATTGAGGAAGTAAATTTACCATTTATGGTTCAATAAAATCTCATAAATTTATCGTTTCAGTGAAAGTTTTGAAATAATGTGTAAATAAAACTTTACACTTTGTAATTCAACTTTAAAACTTTACTTTTCATTTAATGTAATAGAGCGGTTCACGATGTTAATTCTTTTTTCATATTATAAAAATATATAATCATTTTATTTTAATAAGTATTAATTTTAAATATAAAAAAATGTAAAAGACAATTTATTAATATATATAGCGGCTGTCAAAATATAATTGAAATTTCAAATTAATAACATCGTGAGCGACCCCGATGTGATTTTTAGAAAGAACTTATGTATTTAAAATTCAGAATGCTTTCGAGTTCCCAGTATGGAACACCAATTTTCAATTTTATGGAACGAATAACCGGCTTATGTATTAAATGTTATTTCTACGTTTATTAAATTGTATTTGAACATATTTTGTTTCCTGTTAATAAAATCTTTATTTAATTTCAATAAACTAAATATTTGTTAATGATAAAAAGGCTTCTTGCTGAAATGATATGACAAAATAAATTTGTTTATTAGCTGTTATTGTCGGAACGAAATTCATTTATCTTAAATAATCTTTACTCTCAGCTAAGTACTTAACACTAGCAAGTACTAGTACAGAAAAACCACATCGCGCCAATTTTAAATGCTGAAATAAAATATCAAAAAATAATACCAATTTGAAAAATTGTAAATAAGTCGAGTCCTTGAAATTAATTTTTTCCCATGTTTTTTTATTGGAGAGGAGCATGAACAAAAATTATCTAAGATTAAATTATTGATCACAACAATTTAAAAAATAAATCCCACAAAATAAAGGAAACTTTACAATGTTTCCAATTATTTAAAACACTTCAAGTGCAAAATGTTTCACCCTGTGCTCAAATGTTAACAACCAAACGATGTGAATAAATGAAGCAAAAAAATAAAGATGTAATTAATATTCGAGTGATATTATGAGCGCCCTCGGGGCAGCAATATTACCGCTGGAAACGGAAAACATTTCACATCCTGTTATCTTCCGCCATATACTCTGTACGTTGATGTATACATTTAACTTAAATGTGAATCGCGAGACCGCCTATAGAAAGCTTATGCTCCTTTGGCTTTTATAACGAATGTATGTTTGAATTGCGTTTGAATTGCGACGAACGAATATACGTATTGCAGCCATTATAAGCCTACTTATTCATAGTTTTCCCAACATATTTCCACAACAATAGCCGCTGTCTTGTCTGTGATGGCAGTTATATGAGCAATGTGGCAGTTAATTAAATTCATTATATTATCCGTTAAATGAAGATATATCACATATATAAAGGAGTACGTATTCGTGTGTGTTTTGTGTGTGTGTGTGAGTGTGAGTGTGGGTTTGTGCAGTACATCTGCTGGCAACAAGAATGTTTGTAAACGAGCAACACGGTTCTGAAGTATGGTGATTACAAGATAACATCAAGCGCTGAAAATTGTTTGAGCTTTTTCACCCCTCTTGTGTGTATAAAGTTAACTCGCATGCATGAGTGTGTATGCGGGTGTTCAGTTAAATTATGTGTGTGGGATCACAGTTTAAATGGTTTATTTGATTTTGCCTTTTGTGTATTTTAACACAATTTTTTTTTTTTTTGCGTTGCTTTCACATAATTGTTGATAATTCAATTTCCATTAAATTAACACAATCTGATTGTGTTTCATAATTGCTTCTTAAATTTATGAACATGTGTGATTTTTTTGTTGCGACATCCTTCAAGGATGCTTCGACATTGAAAGCTTTTTATTTCATTACATATTATAATTTTATTGAAGCTTAAAGATTTTCAATTTATTAAATTAAATTTGTAATCACTTTTTGTTTGGTGAATTCTTAAATAATCCAATTTATTGATTTCCTTTGATATCGCAGGTAAATATTCCAAAAGAAAATTTGTTTTTCCTTTTTTAAATATCAAAAAAAAAAAAACTCCCTAAAATTCCTATAATAAAACAAGGTACACCAAAACATCGACCTAAACCACAATACATTATTCACTTTATCATGACTTTGCGGGGTAAAATGAGCATCCCTTATAAATATCATGGGCGTCTCGCTTCAATGCTTTTAATCTGCTGTTTGATCTCAACTCGTATCTAAGGCATCCTCTCCCATCTATTGATGGAATAAACGTACACAGGATGTGTAGCCTGCCAGCACACACATTTTGTTGTTGGGCACACCTTTCAAATACATTTGTTTTCTGTTGTTAAACCCATATGTTATAATAGCCTTAAAGAAGGGGCCCATCCATCCATCCATCCATCCATTCTTCAACCGAGGCTTGATCCATCTCACAACAATACGCACAGCGGAAAGAGATTGCCCAAAAGTGGTACGCACATATACGCACGCAATGCGCACACACACGCCATGGCAATGGAAGAGAAGGCAGGGATTAGCACAATCGTCCAGATGGGGCCAAGCGGACCACATGGTTCAATGTTTACATTTGGTTTTTGTTTTGTTTTACGAAATAAATATCCACAATGTATTATGTAATGATCTGTTGTAGGTCTATATATGTATAAAGAAATGGTTTTAATGGAACATACATCAGGGATTATCGGTCTGACGGTCTCTCAATGAAACGCACTTAAAGTAAATATTTTTAATACACGAGTACAATCTGGATTGGAATCATGAGTGATGGGGAAATCCAATTGTGTTTGTTGATTGTTATACAAGAGAATTGACAATGAACTTTGTCCGTGATGTGATGATTAAAAAACAGAACAGATTACTCAGTGTTAATAAATAGAAATTAAATTGTGACAGCTTAATTAATATTTAAAGGACGTTTTTTTTATTTACTTAATCCGTGTACACCCTGCTGTGAAGACCTTGTAGTCCATTGTACTCCGCAAGATATTGCTCTTAACATGGTATAAATAATATCAAAGTCAGAGCACCACTTCCACTTCAAGCTTCTTAATGAATAATCGGTTCAGCGATTTCATAGAGAATCATCAGTACTTTCTTCTAATTCAGATTAATGCTCTGTACTCTTGAAGGAAGATGTGTTGGAGTCTCTGCAGCAGATTCACAAAATCCAGTGACCAGTTCAGAAACATGACACATAATGTAAGCTTGTCCCTAGTCTGCAATACACAGATCTTGATGGTCTGCTCTGGTTTATGCTTCCCAATATTGTCTTTGATTGTTTTAACCCAGGTTTGCAATGCACTTTAGGCCCGAGTTTAGGTTGTTTCAATTCTAATTTGAACTCGGATTGTATTCAAACTTATGCCACAGAATGGAATGAATGGCATGACAGCTCCCAAGCGAAGAAGTCATCTACTTTATTTCCAACATTACCTAAGTGATTAAATTAAAAGAACTTAAACCAAGTTTCAGTTTTTTATTTTTATAAAACGTTTCAAAAGCTCTGCCAATTTAAAATTCATAAAATTGTGCACTCTCACTGCAGATTTCGGTTAACAAACTATGTACTTTGAAGAATTAATCCCCACAAGTAAAATTAATTTTCTAAACCACATCTTAAGGGCTTAACTTGAAGGATGCAGAATTTAGTAAATTTTATCTAAAGCTTATCAAAATCGGGAACATAACAAGGAAAACTGCAATCGTTAATTAAAAATGCAATCCGACTTAAAATACCTTACAAAAGATGAGCCAAATGAACCACAACAAACTTAGATTTACTTTTGTGCTTTCAGAAAGTAATCAGAAAACGACGTTATCTGTTTAAATCAAAAATTATCATAATTACAAAACACTGCATACTGTAACTAAATCAAACCAGTGCACTGATTAAGCTTATGTTGTCAAAATGCACAAATTCCCAGCTTTGCAGTATTAAGTCATACCCAGCAGAATATAAATTAAATTAAATACACTATAGGATGAGATGTTCTCTTATATAGTTTAATAAAGCACCTCCAGAGCTTCCCCAAATTGCCAACAGCATTCAAATTGTGACCTCCTTTTGCTAACACACACACACACACACACCGACAAAATCCTTACAGTATATCAGAAAAAAGATGCACACACGCACACACACACTGTCATAACTCTCCTGCCGGTTAATTTATGATTTGTGCTACCACTAAGAATGTTTTATTCGCCAACATAACACATGTTTTAATTTTGTGAATTTATGTAGGAGTACACTGGCACTCCACCACCACCATCACCACTCCCTCCGCTCCCTCACGCTTCCAAGAATTGTACCCTTTATCATGTTGCACCCTTACACACCTTCCCACCTCACCCTCAAGCGTCATCCCCATGTTACACATATATTTATTGTCGTTACATAATTCAGTGAATGTTTAACCGTGCCGCACACAGTGATCGTCTGTATGCATGTGTGTGTTCTCTCATGTGAGTTCTTGTCAAATTCTTGTGCAACCTTTTGCTTGTGCAAAGACTTAATTTGCATTTAAAAATAAAACTGCCTGCGCCTCGGAAGTTGTACGCAAATATTCCTTCTTCCAGCGTGTTTTATGTGTGTTAAAATGGAAATGTGTGTAAAGTGGGGGTAGGTGGGGTTTTTCTGTGCTGCGGTGTACAATTAAACGATAGAAGTACCAAGCTCGGTGTGGAAGTGGAGGTACTTTTGTTTTCAAAATATCCTGCAGTGTAGTTACTTTAATCCCCATCGTGCAAACGCATATGCACTGCTTCTCACAGAATTTTGTGCTCGCAAAAATGATGATTCCCAACCACACGGCACACACACACACCACTCGTCAGTAGTTTTGCACACACAACAACAGTATTATTTTATTGCAAGGACGAGCATTGAGAATTGAGATATTCTCGGGGAATGGGAACTCGGGAACGAACGAACTGTATTGTGTATAAGTAAAATATAGATAGGATCATGTTTAAGCTCACTTCACATGTATGAGTGTATAAATTATAATCTACACGAGCTACGGACAATCAAAGCGCATTGACAGAAACGCCTTTGTGTCCGTTACACTGTTGGAAAAACATTTTATATTATATTTATACGTGTAAGGGACTGTAGGAGGTTAGGACGAGCGGAGTGTGTAACATGGTGCATAAGTCATATGATAAACTCAAACAAGTTTTCTCGACAACTTAAGCTCTGTTCTGGAAAGCGATAGGAAACGCTTTGGAATTATGTGCAGGGCATTGAATTCACAATGCTTTTACAATGTACATTGTGTGCCATATTATTATGTGCACACACATTGGGGAATCACGATGCATTATATCATCACACATAACATTCCACCCTTGACATCGCATGTTACATAACACACATAATATAGTTTTTATACACAACTACTGTGTGTTATGCGAAACATTCTAATTACAATGCAATACAATTGATGCGGCCATGTGTAAACACATAACTACTGGCAAGTGATTTTAATTTAAGCCCATTACACTATTAAGTTACATTTGTATGTGTGTTGGTAAAACTTTCAATGCAGTAACGTTAAATGGGTGAGAAAATTATGGGAAGTATTTTAATTTTTACGTTTTGACATTGCTTTACGGCAAAATTAGATTACATAAGTTTTGTAATCGTTAATAAAATTTCAATTTAAAAAATAATAATCTGGAAATGTACCCCTTTGCTGTTTTTCGGCCCAAAATATATTTTCTTCAATTCTGTGTCTACAATGCTGATTTCTTAAATGTAATTTTGAATGGTGATTGTAACACTTTCTGCATACTTAGATTTGACTGCATACTAAGATTATTTTGGATTCTCGTTTTTTTTTTTTAAATATGTTAAAAAAAGGGATTAAAAAAGTAAATTAATAAGAATAAACTTTAAACTAAATAGTTTTAGGTGCTAAAATCTTAAGCTACTTTCCAGAATATTTGAAGTACATTTAAATGTATTCATTAAGTCAATAAACGATAGCAAATAAATCTAAATTAGTATCATTAACTTTAATTTGGTTTGTATGACGGATACGAATTTTAAAAAACATTGATTACAAAGTATCACGTCGCTTTCCCTGTCATGAATTGTAAAAAGAAATTGTTTAACTTTTAATTAACGAAAAGTTTTTCAGCACACCAGCAATTTCTACCATTACCTTTTGCTTTCATCCCCACGATTCATTTCAACATTTTATTGCAGCGCGTGTATACAGTTGAAATACCATTTCCTTAGCACCACCCACTATCGTAATAATACCTTAAACATAATATAAGCATTGTGCACAACAAAACACGACTAATCCACATGTGCCGCATTTGCATTGTGCGCTCAGCAATGCAACAGTAAACACAATTACTAATTATACACATTTTGCATTCGTTACAGGTTACAGCATTCGCCATCATCCCCCACCACCCCATCATCCCTTGTGCAAACAAACAGCAGCAGCAGCAGCAGCAAGGTGAAAGCGCAATGGAAACTTGAATAAACATTAAATTACACATTAATTTGGAACTGTATAATTATAATAATAATAATAATAACAATAATTACAAATGAAAACAAAATAAAGTGATGAAAACCAGAAAAGTGCAAATACGGTGTTACTGTTAAATAAAAATAATAGTAAAACAAAACACAAAAAAAAAATTAATAAATTGGAAATTAAAAAAACATGAAACGTCGCGCATTGAATGCATCACCTCAGCAATATCCAGCTGCAGGTGGTGGCACCAATAACAATACAGCCACGTCATGCCTGGCAAATCGTTTGCATGCCATAGCGACTGGCGATCGACGAGACTCACCAGGATGTTGTGTTGTGGAGCAGCAGCAGCAGCAGCACTATCACCAGCAGCATCATCAATACACTGCAGCTGCCACCAACACAACTCACACCACCACAAGTCACACCCACACCCAAACACACACGCACACCACGCCAACCGCCAACAGTAGCAGTGGTCACAACAGTGGCGCCACAAGTACAACAAATGCCCACGACATTGATTGGAAATCGTACACGCTGGTGACACTGGTCGCCATCGTGTGCTACTTGAATGGGTTGTCCGGTGATTTCGTGCACGACGATATTCCAGCAATCACCAAGAACAAAGACGTATTGGGCACCAGCCCCATATTGCATGTGTTTAAGAACGACTTTTGGGGCACTCCAATGTCGGATATTAACAGTCATAAATCTTATCGGCCATTGACTGTACTTTCGTTCCGGTAAGTTTAATCTTTGCTTTATTGTATTTAATCGCACATAGTTATGTAAGTAAAAAAAAGGCAAAAGAGAAAGAGGGGGAGACATAGAACGCCCCAAAAAAAACATTACATAATAATACTGTAATATATAATTTCATTTTGTTTAACCGTTAAGATTTTGGCCATTGTGTGTTTGCAAGAGTCAAGAGCAACACGCGAAATGCTTCGGCTTTTGCTGTAATAATATGTGGGTGGTTTTAGCTGCTATGGAAATGGGGAGGATTTGTGGGGGGAGTAGGGTTAGGAACGAGAGTGCTATGGGCAATAGATTGCAGTGACCAAGTTTTATATCTTCTTATTTCGCAATAAAATTGAAGTACAATACTTTGGAAGAAATATTTTATTTCCCTTGCAGAGAAAGACATAAATCGAGTGTGTAATGTAAATTACGTCCAACCTTTGGTGTAATAGCTTTTAAGAAAATGGGTTTCCTCGATGATACCATGAAGATGAACAGCCCCAGCCAGACCCACCACCACCCCCACAACATTCATTGTGCATTCGCCTATTCACATTTTTGTATACCATTTCAATATAATAATGAGAACTAATTTTTATAGATTTGTTTCCTTGTTGTTGGGAATGGGTGTTTGTGGGGATGGTTAACTTATACATTAGTAGGCACTATGCAGTCCAACGAATTCCTTCTTCTGCACATAAAACATAATAAATGTGTTTCATTAAAACACGTTGATGCTATTTCCGCATATTCCACGATATATCTATTTTAAAACCAACCCTCTCAATTTGAAGTAGCATTATTCATGAATCCAGTGCCTTCCGCCTACAATTTATAAAGCTCAAAGTTTTTCCTTTCTCCCCTTTTTTAGTGTTATTGTTGTTGTTTTTGTTTCCATCACCATCATACGTGGGGGGCTTCCCGTTCACTTTATACAGTGGGTGAAATTCAATTAGTTTCACTCTGTTTTTTATTTTTTCCGTAATAATACGGAAACTGTTAAATGTTTTAAAGGCAATTAGTTATGAAAGTTGGGATTTTCAAATTTTTTAGAAAAGATGGCGATAAGAATGACTTTGATTTTTATTGGCCTCAATTTTTAATTTTTCCACGATAAAAGTCTCAATTTTTTCAAGTCCAAGTTAAAGACCAACCGAATCTGTAATTTTTTGTTTCAAGCAGTAGATACTATCCAGTTTTTTGAAACATTGATAACGAATGAAATAAAGTCTCTTAAAACTAAACTCTGGTATTCTAATATTTAACAATCTAAACGACTTTGTATGTATGTGGGGGATGCAATCCCGCTCAAACTGTAAATAGGATCGCTACGTAAAAATAAATTGGTTTACTTCAAACGCGAAAGTACACCGCGAAAACTGCGAAAATAATCAGGGTTCATGAAAAAAATAAGAAATTTCTAAATCTATTGCGGAAAATGATTTGTCAGTATTCTATTAATAAAAAATTGCCTCTCTAAAAATTCCACGATTTTCCGTGGCAATGTTTATTAATAAATATGTTTGATGATTTTTTTATATAATTTTCCAAAGTGAAACTCTGATAAATACCAAAACGCGACAATAAACCGAGAAAAACGCAGGAAAAATAACATCTGAAAATTTTTTTGGATTTAAATATTGTAACCACTTTGCTTTTAGTTTTCATACCAAAAACAGTTCAACTCCCTTCATAAATAATATTTCTAGAACTACTTTCATTTAAACTTTCAAGATTTGTTAAGATATTACATAAAAAATATGTACTTAGTACAGTTCGAAAAGTGATTTAAATTTTGCGAAATATGGAATGGTTTAATGTCTAAAGTTTGACAGTCATAATTTAATTCTGGATTTATTTTAATTTAATGAAATAGAAATTAGATAATATTTTATTAAAAAAATAACCAAAATGTTTGATAGTTTTCGTATAGCTCAATCTTATTATCGATTAATAATAAATAGATTATTGGGACAAGAAAACAATGCGATTAAACGATTGTTGCAAAATCCCAATTATTGCAATCCCTAGTCCAACTCATAAAACAGCTAACGGTTTCCATGTTATTATCGAAAACACAATGAAATTAATTGAATTTCATCCACTGTAGTAATCTATTCGTTGTATTTACACACACTCACAAAATTGCATGAAATTTTTTGGACTGCCTCACCCTGTGAGACTCGTGTTATTTTTTATTTGGGTTGCACATATTTTCCCAATTTATAACATGCAATTGCATGCAGCGCCTGTGTTATGTAGGCATGACGTGTGTGCTTGGACATGTGAAGTCGCATTTATTTGATCACACACAAATAGTGCAAAAAAAAAGCGCACACACACACACCCGCCATGCTGCAAGTCAATGGCACAAAATCCATTTTAGGTATGTGACACCATCAAATCTGGGTGCGGGAATGTGTGTGATATGCAAGTATCGTTGCGAAAATCCGCAATCAATAGAGTTATAAAGCAAATGGGCATGTCCATTCCCTTGCGAGTGGCGGTTAAATTGAATTCCCATATTTTGGTTACGTGATAAAAATTTCGATTAAACGTATTTAAGCTGGATCAACTCCCTTCACTGCATTAGGGTTAAGAACCCCCCAACTTTTTCACCCTTAAATCTTTTTCACACAAATACACACCGTGTATTTTTTCTCGTCCTTCCCCATTTTTATTTATTTTTTTTGATCAACTTCCGTGTGTGTGTCCTTTCGATTTTGGGTGGCACATGCCATAAATAACAGAAATGTGTCATAAAAAAAAATCGTGTGCCTGTTTTTTTCCTCATTTCTGATGTTGCCAAAAAAAATGAAGAAAAAATCTCAATAATTTTCACATTTTTTATTTAACATCGTTAACACTGCGTACGAAACGCCACTGTAGTGTTTGATAAAATAAATAAATATGAGTGTGCGTTGTTCGTAGCACACAATAATATGTGTATGCTTATATATTGATGTTTAAAAGACATTTCGTAAAACGGTAGCAGCTTGTATCATCCCTTATGCTGCGCACAATATTATATATGAAAGTGGATGTTTTAAATGTGCTGTACATCGAATGTTAATAGTGTTGTTCATGCCATGCTGGGGGTGGGGTGGTTTTCACTGGCACTGTGTTTTGGTACGGGAATGAAGATTGAAGAATAAAACTTTAGCGTACACGTGTGCTTCACGGGTCATCACACGTACACCATATACACATTTTGCAGTTTCACTGCATATCGAACGTTTATTTTTTGCCACCATATGTTTTATCTAAAGTGCATATATTCCAATATGGAGCGTGTGTGTGTACGTCGACGTGCGAGTACGATGGCGAAAGAGTGCCAACGGCTTTGGCCATGCCATGCTTTTCATATATTGAAAATTTAATCAAATTCAATGAACGTCTGAAACGTAAACCGCACTGTTTAACCGTTGTTTTACGTAAACTAAACAAGAGGCGAACCCCGGGTTGGATGCTGTGGGTTGTTCGGGAGTGGTGTTTTAAAGACAATAGTGATAATCAGACAAATTGGGTAAATTGTGTTAAATGAATTTAAGTTTTGGCACGAACTTTTTTTGTTTTTTAATAATCACTAACTTAATTAAATTTATTTGTGGAAAAAGTTTGTGTTATAAATGGTAATCCGTTTTGACACCAATGTCATGTCCCGTTATTTGACTTAATTGCATTTCATTTAAGTTTTCAATCGTTTAATTGTGTGGACAATTTTGAAAATTTGGCTTTAAATTCCTTTTTTGGGAACGGCTTAGGTTTCCTTTATAGTTTAAACAAAAACCCGTCCTTTTAGTTGGGACATTGGTCTCTTTAATTTTGGGCTTTGCAACCCTTTCACAATCCAATCCAGACGGATAGTTATTTAAGACTTTTAATAAAAAAATTTAACAACACAATGTCATTTCCCGACCACACCTTTTCCAATTGTAATTCAGATTTTTCAATTGTTTATAGTTTTATATCGACTGTAAAAAACATCACATATCTCACATGATTTCCATTTTCTCTTTCTCTCCTACGCACAAGGTCCCTCATCTTCGCCCAAACTTAAAAAGCGTTAAATCTAACGCGTTAAATGACCAAACTCTTATCACAAGATTCACTCCAAATATTATAAAAGTCGCAAATTAAAGATGTAATTTCATGTGTAATTATAAGTATCTAAAAACACTCGACAAAATATTTTCTTGGTATTACATTTCATCTCAAAATCTTTGAAACACCTCCTTCAAATTTATCACTCCCATTAACAATCCTTTTTCTCAAATTTTGCGTTAATAATAATAACCGCCGCAAAATACGCACACACACACACCGCGAGCACATACAGTGTCAGCTTTCTTATCAACAATACAAACCACAACGTCATGTAAATAAATCAACCCCTTTCATAACATCCCCAATCAAATACCCAACAATGAACAAACACAAACAAGATTGTATTATTTTCTTTCAATTCCACAAAATTTAAATATAGATCTGCCCGTTAGCAATTCTTGTTGCTGTAATCATTTCCGTCGTTAATTTATACCTGGTGGGTACATCTTTAAAGTTGTCGGTACACACAGGTACGTGTGCGCTCGTGAACAAGCAATGTTTTGATTACATTATGCACACAAAATATGGATATTAATAACAAAGTGATGTAGTGGGAGTTTTTGGGTGATATTTTTGTTGTTGAAAATGTGGATTCGGTTGTTGAAACGGTACACTTTATACTCTTGTTTAACGTGATTTGAGAAGTTCTATTTTAAATTATAATACATTTTGTTTGAAATAGTTTTTGGTGGAAATATCGAATTGCTCAAAATTATTGTACCTTTAAAGACTTTAAAAAATTTCATTATAAAAAATTTAATAAGTAAATTTTAATTCATTTTTGCCAACGCATTAAATTTTCTATGTTTTGCAAATTTAAATACATGGTAGGGAGAACTATATGTGAATTTATTAAAATAAGGATATACATAAGTAAATTTAAAATAAAATTCAACAATATTTAGGATTTTATATTTATAAGAATTATTAAAATTGAAAACTTAATTTATTTGTAACTAATTTTTTGACTTTGTATGACCTTGAAATGAAAACGATTTTAATAACACTTTTAGACAACACTTAATTCAATAAGAATTGTTTCCGAGATATTTTAACAAAAAAAAAATTAATCAGACCAACGTCTTTTACACATTTTTTAGGATCACGTTTTTTGATTTTAAGGATTATGTCAATTATTGGCAAAACACTTTATTAAAGTATTAAATGTTGTTTTCAAAAAATAAATAAAAAATATGTTTGCAAGAATTGTGTCTACAGGGCAATTTTAAACTTTTGACCAATTTCATTTAAAAAATTTATCAAAAAATTTTTAAATAAATATTTTTTAAATTACACAATTGGAGATTGTAAATTTTTTTTTTTTAAATAATTAAAACGCATTCCTTTTTCACAAAAAAACAAACATTATATAAGCAGCTTTAACCCAACTTTTAAAAGACAATAAACTGCAAGCAAGAGCTTTCAGGACTACATCTACAGCTAACTACACACATTATGCAAAATACATCATCTTAAATAGTTGGGAGCGTCTATATTGAAACATCTTGTGGAACTAACTATCTTTTGAGAATTTAAACAACTGGCATTTACTTAACAAGAGTGTGTGCGTATGTTTTGCACTGTGTTCCCTGTTCAGTGTTCATGCTTCCAAGCTGTAATTACAAGAACATTTCATTTACAAGTCACTCGACAATCTACAACTATTATTATTATTACACAAGAACCTGACGTAAAATCCAACTAAATGTTATTTGTGTTGACATTGCATTTTGTGTGCAACTTTGCATTTCCTCGCTCTCTCTTTCTCACCCTTGCTACATTATATATCCGAGAGTGCCACACACAAGAATCTTCAATTATATTTATTTAGCTACGTATTCCATCCAGGAGACTGATAATTAATTTTCTACTTGCAGTGCTAATTACTTACTCTTTGGCTTACGACCAATGTGGTTCCATGCCACGAATGTGCTGTTGCACGCGATTGCATGCATTTTGTTTACCCGCGTGTGCAGCAAGATAGCTGGAATGAAGAACAATTTCTCGATTGTGGCTGGCCTCCTGTTCGCTGTTCATCCGATTCACACTGAGGCGGTAAGTAAAATAAATATACAAACCCGAAATCAACCCCCTAACCCTCCTCTTCCACAGAAATTAATTTTGTCTTGCCTCATTTTAACTAAATAACATTAGTTTGAGTTGTACAGGGTGATTATGTGGTGAGGAATAATGTCAAGGGACTTTCTTTTCGAAATTGACCATTTATAAAATGTGGGGTTTTATTTATTATAAATTAGAAAGGCTTCAAGGCTTCTTTTGAGTCTCCGTATTTTTACTTGACTTAAAATGATTGAAAGTCTAGATATTATATTTTTATGAAAACAATTATTTTGACTGTGGACAATTATTTTCACTTTAAGAGAATTACAAAATTATAATAATCTACTGCTACATTTAAATAGTCATTCAAATTTTTTTTTTCAAGATTTAAAAATAAAATTTAATACCATTTTTATTAATTAATGTGTTATAAGTTTAAAATGCGATTTTTAAATCACAGTATTTACTTTAAGTACAATATTGAGAAGGTGAAACCTTGAATCTTCGTTAGATTTAAAAATAATAGCCCAAGATTTTTTTTAAGTCAAGGTCTTCCTTTAAAACAAATCAAAAGTGTTTTCTACAATAAAAAAAAAAAATAAATAAAAAAATTATTTTGTCTCAAAATCAATTTACAATTTTAAAAGGTCACTCAGGGTTTCCTCCAACATTTTTTTCAAATTCAATTATGAAGCTCATTTTCCTGGCTCTTAACTTATAGTTGAAATAAAAGTTCTTGTCGTAAACCACAAAATCACCCTGTACATAACATTCTCATGAACACAACAAATAAGTCCCGCAATATTGTGATAGAGCGCTGTATCGCATTCGTGCCACATGGACATTTGTACAGTTGAAAATATAAAAAAAAAAATGTCGAAAATGTGTTTATCAACGTTGCAGCAGCAGCAGCAACAGCAACAAACTAAATATAAAAACACAATCAAAAATGTTAGCAAAACAAAAGCAATTTACCGTTCCGTATAAATCAAATCAATTTTTTATTGAATTTAAAATGTTTGCGTATAATTTTGACACACAGGTAACTGGCATTGTTGGACGAGCTGATATACTGGCGTGCATATTCTTCTTGGTATCATTGCTGCTGTATCATGGGTAAGTACAAATTGTGCAACTATATTATATTCACCATTTCTTTAAACAGCCGCGAGTTAGTTTAAATATCCATCGATATAATATGTAACGTGCTAACAAACACATCATAATGTCTACTTATTGGAATGTGATGTGCTTCGGAGTGACATCGCACACTGCTTGATTATTTACTTAATGCAAATGTAAAACGAATGTCTCAGCCATAACTTTTTTGCCAATTCGATTTGCATGTAATTTAAGTTAAATTGAAATGGATTGACATGTTTTTCTATTAACCGTGGTACACGAATGACTTTGTTTGTGTGTGTGTTCGCACCACTTCAAAAGTTGTGTGTTGACGCAAAGGCGACACGTCTCCCATCTTCAAGAAAATCAAGTTCGCTCTCTGCGATATACAGCGAAAGGTACTCAAGACTCGTGAACTTCTGGCCCCGAGCGTTTCAAAGTGCAAATCTATAAAAAACTTATTTCACTCCCTGCTCTATTCATATCAAAATAATACATGTAGACGAACACATGCACGTGTGGTTACGTATATTGCAACCAAAACCATTAAGATCGCATCGTGAAAGGTCTTAGCACGTGCGCTTCCTTTCCCCCAAAGGACTGCACGGTGATGAAAAATTTAATTTCAATCACCTCCAAAATATTCATTTCAATGCAACTTTAAATCAATTATAATTATTGTTATTTCAAAACTGACTATTAAATCAAAATGTTATAAATTATTGTCCTTGTTATAAAGGACTCAAATCTATTTATAATTAATATTGTATCCTCATAGAAGTTGGAAGCAATTAATTACAAATCATTTTGTACACTCACCCAAAATGCAAACACCTTCGAAATTTGTTTAATTGGCGGCTGAAAAATCAATTCATCATCTGATTAAACCACCTGCAACCAATTAACTATGATGGTGTCATTTGTGCTCAACAAAATATGCTTTTCAGGCACCTTTTTGAGGTGAACCGCAGTTCCTCGTACGTACAATTCAATGACAAACTCTCATCTTAATGATTCACACATCGTTATTCGTTTGGGTGATTGTGATGCATGAAAAGCTTTAACTTTTAGACATTTCATATTATTAAATAGTTCTTGAAGTTTGATTGATGTGGAAATTTGTTATACAAGGAATTTAAAAGGATGTTCATGGACTTTAATTTTAATTTTGAATTGGCATATATTTTTTGCTTTCAAAGTGTTAAATAAACATTAATTAAATGTGAGAAATATAATTTATTGGCTTTCAATTTATTTTTAAATCTCTCGGTCCTCAAGACCAATATCATTTTGATCCTGTCAGGAATTGGGAAAAACCTGGTTCTACAAGTCCCAGATTTAGTAAATAACAGTAATTTTGACAACAATAATTTTGACGGCACATCAATTTTTGATCCATTTTTTAGTTTGCTCTCAAAAACGGCTCGAACGATTAAAATTTTCAGGCAGTTTTTAAACAAAGGATTTCTTTAAGCTTAATGTGAATTTATTTATTTTTTTAATTTTATGCGCAAAAATTTTATTTCAAAACATTTTCATAAAATTGTTTATTTTAGTTTTGTAACGGTTAAAAAAGGATTCATTTTAGGTTAATTATAAAATAACAGTACAATCATCTATTATAAAAAAGGAATACATTTATCTAATGGATCAATTGTATTAACTCTTTATCCTAAACCCTTTGGATTTACAAATCAACAATAAAAAAAAAACAAGTTAAATAAAATTTTCAAATAATTCAAACTTTGTATCCGTTAAAAGAAACAACATGTCAAACAAATCCTTACGGAAGAGCACATGTTCTTTGTTCATTTTCGACTGTTAACCAAAACCTTTCCCATGAGAAATAAAATATCCAGACTTTATTGTTGACTTCGACGCTGTAGTACCAATTACCTAACTGTAAAACATGAAAGTATATGGAACACCGTTATATTTTAGAAACGTAAAATGTAGCTTATGTTGGCCCAATATTTTACGATAAAAGGATGCGAATTGTATTTTATATAAACTTATTTTATTTCGAATGGAATAGCTCTAGTATTTAACAGTTTGACAAAGAAAAACTCTAAACTACAGCTAAGTTGGAAGTATATTAAATAAAGGCTTAGTTCAGATTTAAATTAATTTAAAAAGCAAATTAATTAGTGAAATGTCATATTTAAAATATTTCAAAATAAAAATAAAACTATTTTTGTTCATGAAATTTTTTTTTAATTTTATTTAACTCGTACTTTTCATTATTAATTTTGAAATAACATTTTAAAGCATTAAAGTAACTTTTAAAAAATATCGTTTCAATAAAAATGATTTTCCTTACATTTTTTTTCCAAACTAAAGTTCATTTAAATTTTAAAATCAAATAATAAATTATTCCAAGCCTATTAAATGATTTATTGAACCATGTTGAAAATTTTCCAATCCATGGAATTGCACCACTGCACAATAATAATCAATGAAAAATATTTTTCCTGATGTTAAATACAAAATGTGTTGGGTAAAAGTCAAATTCCACATTTACACTGTTTTCTTTTATTTTTTAAATATCCAACAATTGATGTGGAAAAATTCCATCGCTCACTACAAATAAATACCATCATAATATTATAACGAGTCGTTTTCAATGTAAATTGAAAATCATCACCAATATTTTGTCGGTCGCACTTTGTACAACTCATGGATGGTATTGCCACCTCAACCCGCCACAGCAGGTGAATAATTCAAAGTCGTCAAGAAAATTGTTCATAGTGTAAAATAATCAAATAAAAATCAATCTTGGTGCCCGCTGCTGACTGTCGTCGTATTACGTACAACCAAAATGAAACGATATCGCACACAATGTGTGCGCGTTGTGTACGTTTGTGTGTGTGTGTGTGTGTTTGAGAGGGAGTGTGACAAAAGGAAATGTCGGACAAGAAAAGGTTTTAAATTCAATGTGTCCAAAATGCGACGACAACCACATTGTGTGTTCATGGTGAAATTGAGTTGAAATACTTGCAATTCCTTTGAATGCATTTGTTTTTATAGCAAAAGTGTTTGAATTGTGAAAGGTGGGTGGAACACGCTGAAACAGTCACAACTTACAACTGCATGTCCATTAAATGCATCAAACAATTCAATTGCATACCTTTTATTGTTCCTGTTTTTCTTTTATTACTTAAATTGGAGCGACATTTTTGAACGTCATGACGTAATCAATGTGTGCGTTGTTTTCTAATCAATTTTGTTCTGAGAACAGTTATATTTTTTTGACGAGTGCTGTGGATTCAATAAACGTTTTAAAAGACTCAAAATTAAATTATTAACAAACATACTCGTAGGCACAAATAAAATGCTACTTGCTCTGTTCATTTCTTAAATCGTTACATAACTTAAGGCGCTTTTAAATTTAATAACGCCCAAAGCTATGCAACGATTTAAAAGGTCTTTAAAATATATTTATTTTACCAAACATTCTTAAAGACTTTCCAACAGTTAGCAATCATTTTTTTGAAATTTTGAACACAGTTTTAGTGACTTAAGTTTATCATCAAAATACCTCATAAACTTCTCGACGGATTTAAATTAAATTTGAATTTTTTTTTGGAATAAATTTAAATTAATTTTCTTCTAATATACAATTAAGCTTTGTAAGAAGTTGTTTAAAAACGGATGTAGGATTTCTAGTCATATTCCAATGATTACCATAATTCCAAACCAAAACCCAATTTCATAACCATAAAATAAAATAAAATAACCTAAAAAAAACTGAAAACCGTTAAATGTTGGAAGCGATTATCCGGCTCGACAAGAAGGAAACTGTTAAAAATCATTACAATGTCAATTTAATTAAATAATTTTACGACCACTCAATTTACAATGAAATTTTTTAATTATTTCTCGTTACCTAAAATTTAAGGTCAAACAATTAGTTATGTCAAGGTCCAAATTACTAGATTTCATCAAAAATTAGCTTAAATTAAATGCAGATTACAATTTTGAACGATTCTAACGACGTAATAAATTCTCACGTGGTTTTCCCTGCCATGTATTTCATTATAGGAAATATTAACGTTTCAAATCAAGGCGTAATAGTAATTTAAAACTTAACAACAACAAAAATTAAACCATCTTACTTAAATAATTATAAAATAATCGAATTATTTCCACTCCTTTGCAGCCATTCAAGTCCCCACACCACCAACACAACGCTATGGCTGAGCATCGCATTGGGCGGCCTCAGTATGCTGGCCAAGGAGACGGGCATCACCGTGTTCCTGCTCAATTTAACCTATGACATTTACCGTTGCTGGCCGGCAGTGAAACAAAGTATCTTAGATGTGCGATGGACAAAAGAGACTCAATTGCTATGGCAGCGCATATCAAAAGTGCTGATTTCGATGGGTGTGTTGCTCGCCTTTCGTTTGGCACTGCTACAAGGCTCATTCCCGAAATTCTCCCAACAAGATAATCCGGCTGCATTCCATCCAAACATCTATGTCAGGTAATAAGAGGCACGGCACACAAACACACACAATATGATTAACTACCCTTGTGCACACACAAAGCTTCATGCGGTTGGTGCTAAATGTGGTCCAATCGATCCCATTCCCACATCCTCCTCCCCCACCCCCTTCTTGCACTACACGTGTATTAAGTGTGGGCAACAATTCTCACATCAATAACTCATAAATTTCAAGTTACAATCACCCAAAATGATTTATGTATTGTTGTGAGAATGGCGTTCAATATATAATACAATGAACGTATAATGTATTTTGCAGGATATTGACATTTTGCTACTTGGCCGCTTTTAATTCGTGGTTGGTGTTGTGTCCATCAAGCCTAAGTCACGATTGGCAAATGGGATCAATACCATTGTTTACATCCATCAGTGATGTGAGAAATTTGATGACACTTGCTGCTGTCATGATTGCCACATTTTTGGTGTATCGCGGACTTCTTGATTTCGAGGTAAGTGATGTAAATACTAATTTAAAAAGGATCCTTAAAAATTTATATGTGCAATGCATACTGTATGTTTGTTGCATTATTAATGATCATGATTCACGTCAACTGTGTTAGTGTGACGCAAAGTAAAACGGTATTACAGGGAATTCAATTAAAATTTAAATAAAGGCACAAAACCACATAAGGATACAAACAACACAGAATTGTGGGTGGGGGATGTGTGAGTGAATAACGACAAGGCAGTCCCCAAAATGTCAGCAAACATTTTGCTGTCGCATTGAGAATTAGGCAGATTTTTGTGTACCAATATACATTGTGAAAATACACACAAAAGTATAAAGCTGGGGGAGGGATGCAAAATAGGGCGGCGGGAGGGTTGAATCCTTTGGCTTGTGGTGCGGGAAGAAATACCATATTGTGTTGTATTGCATAGAGTTCATACATTGCCTGCACTGAAAACACTGCACAACATTGCTGCTGCTGTATAAAATTGTGCTGCGCCATGTTTGTTTATCCAGACTCCGCAGAGTCCTGCAGATGAGGATTGAGTCTATATATATGTGGTGACATTAATATTTCATTGGTTAGAGAGTCCAGAAGCTCCAGTCTCCGTCTGAGCAAAGAGGATTACTCGTAGACAGCTAGTGTGCATGTTTTTTGCCACCCCAAAAAAAAAAGGAAAAAAAAAGGAAAATTTGGAAATGGGGGAGAAAAAAAAGGATGTTGAACCAAAATCCAGGAACTATAACCCAATACATATATTATACGAGTAAATTTCATGGTGGTGTACAATGTATCAAGATAAGAGAGAGAGAGTATAGAGAGAGAGGGTGCAAACCATGCAAAGTGTGTATCTAGGCTCCCTCCTGATTAGATGTGACATTCAGTTTTTGATTATTTTTGGTGCGGCTGGGGTTTTTCATATTCTCCAAAGCATATTAATTATTCACATTGACTGCTTTATATGTATAATAAAGCCAAAACCGGTTGGCTGCAATATACAACACACGACGACGATGTGGCTGCTCTTGCTTTTCGGGAATGAATGATTCGGTGGGGAATAAATACTTCAACACAAGGTGTATTTTGGGGGTTGGTTTTTCGCCAAAAATTGCCCAAAAAAAAAAAAGTTATCACAACACGGAAGTTGTTGGTGTTGAATGTGGGGTCATATTTTAAATGGAACTGTTTCATTATTCTGTGCTGTTGCATTTTTAAGTGAGACGCTTTTTGTGTTGTACGCCATTTTGCGCTGAATTTTTTTTTTTTGGAGAAGAACCGAACAATTGTGGGCCGTCATATACGATTGCGTGTGGGTTTACTTCTGTAATATTATAAAAATGGTTTAAAGCTTTCAAGAGACAAGTGCACATTAAATATAATGTGTGCAATTTATTTAAAACTCCACCAACAACAAAAAAAAGGGATACATCCGCATTGTCATTATCTGCAGCTTCGCACAGCAATACACACAATAAAATAATACTTTTTGGTGTATTTACTTTGCCACATCACTTGAATGGGAAAATGTTTATACCCTTTTGCAGATTTTGTCTCCCCAACCAAAAAATAAAAAAAGGAGAGAAATGACAATTCGTGTGGAAGCATTTTAAAAAAAAAATACCACCACAGTGTAACAACAAAATGGTTCAAAGCATTCGGCAGCATTGTTCGTCGGCTTAGCTTTTTGAATTATTCGGTCAATAAGATTTTAAGAAATGTATTTATTGAATCCATAAAATCCCAATGTCTGTAGTTATAAAAGCTTTATAGATACAATTATATAACTACATACAAGGCACATGCAGAGACATTTCTCGGAATACCCTTATATTGCATAAGTATTTGTTGTTTTTTTCCCTCGGCAGCACCGTTTTTGTTTTCCTCTGTTGCGTCGTCCTGCGAATTCCTTGTGGCTGCCTGTAGGGCTTTCGTGGCAAGTCCTCATCACCCTCTACACACACACTTACCGCCCCCCCCCCCCCAATCCCAATTTTGCACCCAGCTTTCAGCTTAACGCCACCCTCCCTTAATTCCCTACACTTTTTCTTGGCTTCCACATTTATGTCTTTTGTCAATGCGCTGCTGTACATCAGCCCACTTCATTGTCCTTGTTGTGTTTCTATCACGTTAAGAGTCTTCCATTTCTGCACACAACGCCTATACACATTCAACGATAAAATAAACGAATCTACATTTGAAAGTACAAATGTGTGAAAATGTTTAGATAAATTGAGCTATATCAACGGGATTTAGGATTTCAATTCTATTACAGAAAGTTTTCATTATATGCAGTGCCTTTTCCCGCTTCGTATAATACATTATGTTACGTTGCACTAAATTTCCATTGTGCCAGT
The DNA here is from genome assembly GCA_963854165.1 of Sylvicola cinctus. Classification (NCBI taxonomy): domain Eukaryota; kingdom Metazoa; phylum Arthropoda; class Insecta; order Diptera; family Anisopodidae; genus Sylvicola; species Sylvicola cinctus. Next base: position 26,041,298 of record OY974083.1, on the reverse strand, counting down.
ATCCATGGGATTGAGATCACATAGTCCAATTTAGAAATGGTGGCTGGCTATCAAAATATAAACAACACACGAGAACACACTCGGAACAGCAACTACAACAAAAAAAAAACAACAACAAATGCTCGAAAAGTTTCATTTGCACAATGCGCCGCGCCACACCGCGGTGCACAGCAAGCTAGCAACTAGCAAGCACCAAACCAACAAAAACCGACGCAAAAAAAGCACCAAAACTGGAAGTTATACGCGAGAAGAGGAAGATGTCTATTATTTCTTGGTGTTTATGTACATATTACGTATTTTGTGCAGCAATATTTTGTTTAAATTAATGTGGGATTTGCGAGACATGTTATAAGCGCAACCATGGCGCCGCTCCTATACGTTTGGCTGCACTACATTAACGTGTAGTGCGCTAAATTGCACATTATAGAATGCACTCGTTACATGATTTTTATAAGGTGTTATACGTTGAAAAGGGTTTTATTTTTTAATGCATTAATTTAAAATTTAATTAATTTTTTAATTTTTTTTTTTTTGTACGTGTCCCTTTACACTATATTTTTTTATTAACTCAGAAGGGTATAAAGCTTTTATAATAATAAGCTCTTCGTTGCACATGTTTATGTATGAAGATATTTTTTACATGTTAGGGATAAAGGTTTCAACATTAATTTAAATTAAAAAGAAGGTAATACGAATTTGTTTCTAATTAATTATAATTAAATAAAATAAGTTTAATAAGTAATTATAACTATAAGTTATGACTTAAGCATTGACTTAACTAATTCCGGAAAAAAAAAATTTAAGTGGCGAGGAGTCGAACTTATCTTCTAGGGTGATGAATGATGATGAACACAAATATACATTTTTAGTTTTAATTTTTAAAGATAAAAGGTTGTTAGATAAAAATCTATTAAATATTAGAGATATATTAAACTTTTTTATTAAAACAGTAAAGCATTGAAATTTTTGACAGCAAAATTAAGGGATGCTTTTTAATTTAAATTTTGTTCAATATCATAATATTTTTTAATTTAATTATTTTTTATCTAAAAGTTTTATTATCTTATAAATCCTAAATTTAAATTGCATTTCTGAGAATGAACGGAAGCGATATAATTCCATGGAAATTTATGGTTTCCAGCTTTCAAGGGCACTAGTTTGAATAGCCAATCAAAAAAGAGCTGTAAAATTTTTGTTATAATAAACGTAAAAGCTTCTTTAAAGTGTAATGAAAAACAAAACTGTATAATAATATGTTTTCAAACTTTTTCAATATTTTTTATCTTTAACAGTTTGTTCGTTCTGATATCAATGAAAAATACAATAGCTTTGAAACAAATTACATTATGTTGTAGGGTTTTAAAGACTTTCACAAGCCGTATGAATTTCCATTAAACTTTTCTTTAAAGGACCTTAAAATGTTGACCATTTTACAGTTCTAAATACAGTTCTCTTCTTACCAGTAGGCTAATCCCCAACCTATCGAAAATAAACTGTTACCGAATCCGATTCAAACGGTTCGATGATCCCTTATGTTAAAATTTAAAAACGAAAAAAAAAATTTAATTGATAAACAAAATAAAATTTAAAAAAAAACAGTAAAATCTGTTGCAGAATTTTTCGAAATTCAAATTTTTTTAAGATAATTTTGAGCAGAAAATTCAATTTAAAATAAATTACTCAGCAAAATTGTCAAGATTTCGTTCCTTCATTCCTTAACATAGTAAAATTAAAACAAAATAAAAAAACTATATATTTTAAGTCGAACATACAAGTTAAATTTTACTAAGTTATATTAAAACGGGTTAATTTGAAAAAACGACTTAAAAAGGATTAAAGTTAGGCTGAAAGTAAGATATTTAAAAAAAGTTCATCTTATTAATATAAATAAAACCTATTTTTATTAAGAAAATGTTTAATAAGTCAAAGGATTAAGTATTCTTAAGCTGACATTAACTAACTTACGTGAATTAGTTTAAAATGTCAACACATTTTAACAAATGAAGCCATTTTAAATAAATAACTTCAGTCAACAAAGCACTTAAATGTCTAATAAATTTTGTATAAATTGCAAATTAAATATTAATATCAATTATTTAATTGAATAAATTAACATCACACTTAAGTGGAACCCTCAAACAGTGATATTTGATGAACCACTAATTTCCATTACTCTCCAGTAAACTAATATCGTTTCAAAACATTGTGTAACTCCACAAAACAGTGTTAGAACATACAATATGGTCGTGTAAGTGCACCACAAGTAACATAATAATATTGCAACTATAAATTGCACATAATTTCCCAAACCACTTTTCACATTCTGTCTAGACAAAGCTTCCAAATTTCTATGTGGTGACAGAGTGTAAATTATTGTAACTGTAAATGTCGCAGTATTTCAATGACTTACATTTATTCCAAGCCCACAAACGATTAGTTTTCCTTTGTAGGTTTTTGTAAAATGCATAAATATCACTGAATTTTTGGTTAATAATTAAGGTATATGCATTTCTGCACTCAAATTTATTGGCGTTGTGCAAGTTGGAAAATTACCAAATTTTTTTTATTTTCGTCTTACCAACTACTCGTTTAGATCCGATTTGCGAAAAGGGGCCCTGCACCAATTACTGGCAATTCGCTTGTTTCAAAGTCGCTTTCAAGTGCTGCAGTTTTACAACAAGCACTTTGTGTGTACAATTAAAAATTAAAAGTTGGTGCAGTTTTTTATCTTACCCATTTTGAACAACAATACTTTCTTTGAAACCATTAGCACGGAACTGAAATATTTATTGCGAAAATTCTTCAAACGTGCAAGTATTTTGTTCTACCTTAATGTTTTTATGGCCTCAAGTTGCAAAACCCATTAGACTTTGAAATCTCTTGGTCTAATTACAGTATGCGGAAAGAATCTCGCGCTCTCTTCAAATAAACGAGAAAAAAAAACGGAAAAAAACATTGAAGTGAAGTGCCTTCCTTTGGGTTGATTTCAATAACCATCTGTTGGATGTTGTAATATGATGGCCCACTTGAAAGCATAATGCTGGGTGTATGGCCGTGCGCCCCCAAAACATTATACTATAGATACGACCCGTTTCCGTGTACAACGTTACACCAGATGGTCTATATAATATTGTTATATCCTGTGAGTGCGTAGTGCGTACACAAGGATCTTATAAATACATGAATATATACGCACAGTTTATGGAAAAGCTCTCGATTGGAATTTTGGTACACCCCGAAGGCCTATTTCTACGCAAATGTTGATCGAATTCTCAGGAAGAAATACAAGTCGATTTTGTGTTTGTGTTCCTGATTTTACAAAAGCCATCAATATATTATGTTACCGTAGGTATAAAACCTATCATATTTGATATTATATATTTTACATACCCTGGAAAGATGTTTTTTTTATCTAAATTTTAGAATTTATTATTATTAAAATGAATGTAAAATTTCGTAACATGTTTATGTGGCAATGTTCTGGTTTTTAAAAGAGTTTTTTTAAAAGAGAATTTTGAAACATGTTTTAACTTTACATTAAATATCCAAAACATAGTTTTTCAAGGTCACATAATTTGAAATCAAGAAATAAAAAGAAAATACCGTCAGTTCAATTAATTTGACAAATGATTTACCCATTTTGATCATTTCTACTGCCGAAAGAAACGGTATATTTAGTGTAAGTCAAAACAAAATGGGCGTTCAAATTTCATAACCTCAAAACTGTTTAATAATGAAAACAGCAAAAAAAAAATTAGAATATTTCAAGGTCAAAATCAAAACATTTAAAGTTCAGATGTTTTAAATCTCACGATATTTTCTTAAAAGTTACTTAAGTCGTTTTAAGTTTAATTTGAGGATTTTTAATGGCTCAAACTTTGTTTTGATAATAAGTAAATTTATTTGGTTATATTCTTTCACACTTCAAATATTGAAATAAGTTTTCATGATCCTTTTAATGCAAAAATAATTTAAATCAAATTTTGTAGTTAATTGCTTATATTCTTGCGAGTACTCATTTTTCTAAATCGCCTAAATGTAGACTTTTGGAAAATTATAAATATGAAACATTGGTTGCATAAATTTAGGTGATTTAAAAAGTGAATGTGGAAAATGAACCTTAGTTTATTTATCCTAAATTTAAAAGGAAACTTAAAATTAAATGGCATTATAATTACATTCATTATTGTTATTTTTAAACTGGATAAAAGTAATGAATTTAATTAATTCAAATATTTAAAATGATTTCACTTTCAGTCACAAAAACATTTGATTAAAAATAAAGTATGTTAAATTCCAATATAAAGCTCGAGGAAATCCTTAAATTTTAACAATTTCAACTAAGTTTTGATTATTTTTTCAAATGTTTGTAATATACTTTAAGTCAAAAACATTTCCTAAAGTATTTAGGTCAGGCAATTAAGTTTTCAAGGTCATAACTTTAAATTTTCTGAGTCAAGTTAATTTTTCCTTTCAAATCTACCCAAATTTTGAAAAGCTTATGAATTTTACAAATATATTCTGTCAAAATTCCTCCAAAAAATGGTATTTCCCATTTAAACAGTTACTTTTTAAACATCAAACGAATAAGCGGAACCATCAAACAACTTAAAACCCATTCCAACTATTTTCTTGCAACACATTTACACGCTCAAGCCCAACAAAAATGTGTTGAAGAAAATTAATGGAAATGTTGACACGCAAAATACGTCTGCCCTAGTGAAAAACCAAAAAAAAAACAAACATAGTTTAACTCACCATTCAACACAATTCCTCGAACATGTGTATCTTGTATCATGCGTAGGCGGGCATAGAGGTGTAAAGCGATTTAGCTTGACTACGAAATGTGCAACTTAAATACAAAATAGACAGCTGTAGATTATGCTGTTTCAGCCCCACCTTGTCATCAACATAAATCATTTTTACCCACTTTATTTATTTTTTGGTGTTCCTGTATGTTTTGTGCTCACTTTCCGTCACAATTTTTTTTTTTTATAGTGACATGAAAGTTTGATCTATCATCTACCTGCCTGTCATGTCGTCAATTTTTTCCCTCCACAATATGTAAACACCATCTCAAGAGGTGCGGTTTTCAATATACAGTTTACCGTGTGCGTTTACAAAATAACGCTGATGACAAATAATAGTAAAAAGATCAAAATTATGGCTGCATTGAGCTTTTCGTTGTAACAAAGAACACGTTTCCTTCAAAGACATTGTTCCCTCGTATGACTTTCCAAATAGAGAGGTAAAAACAGTAAAATAATAAGCGACACAATGTAATATGTTGTGCATTTATTTTTCGCCACATCGAGCTATAGCTCACGCTGAGAATAAAGCCATTGGACAAGTTCAGTCCCTGGCCAATTCGTGCATCAGTGCGGTGAAAATATACTGATGGGGGTGGTGTTTAAGGATGTGGAGACGACAAAACGCACAACACAAAATTCATATGCAGCACAAACTTCGTCATATCGAACACGAATTGCTAAACTATTTTAAGATTATGGCACGTCTTCCGCGTCTTGATCAAACTAAACGTTCAGGGCGGATGTTGTCGTTTCTTTTTTTTCTCTCGCCTTCCTCTTTAATATGGTGCCTGCACATCTCGTTGTGTTGTAAATCGATTAAAAATATACTCCAACATGTACCGCATGTATAGCATTGTCATCTTGTGCACAAACCACCCCCCCCCCCCACCCAACTCTCTCTATAGTGTTGCCGCCCTTCTAGTGTTGCCATAATAAAATATATTATATTATATAAAAATTATTTGTCATTGACGCGTACATTTTTCAAATTTTTTCTCACAAATTCCCTATCCTTCCTTTATATGAACGCGTGAGGACGTGTGCTTGTGCTATACATTGCTGTGTCTGTGTGTGTGCACGCTGCTGGTGTGTGTCAGCTCGAATTCGGTGTAAGCTTTGAAGCGAAGCTTTAATAACGTGTGTATAAATCCAGGGTGGTGCCAGGAAATTGCAAGCATTCTCCTCCAGCTAAATCATATTCCCGAGTGTCAATCAAAAACGCCTCCTTCTCATAATCCTGAATTCCGTTTAATGTGTGTGTTGTATTTTTCCCTCTCCTCCTTTTCGCCACTGTTTTTTCAATTTTTTTTCCCTGTTCCCCATTTATTCGTAATTAAATTTTATATTTCGCTTGAAGCGCTACTTACCGAGTGCCACCAACTCCAATTGTTCCGCGCGCACAATTGTGTAAAGTTTAAACTTTCAACGGTTTATGGTTCAATGTTCAAAACAAAGAGTAAAAGTAGTCTGTTCAACATACAAGTAAACCGACATCCCTTTTTTGTAGTTATGTAGTTGGAATAAAAAATTTAACAAAGTTGGCAATAGCTTTTTCACCTTACGTACAAAGGATTTTCTATAATATGAATAAAAATTACCTTGTCGTGAAATGTAGAGAGAAAGGAGATAAAATAAAAATCCTTTTCCACCACAAAATTATCAGAAGATAAAGTTACAGTAATCATACACACATATATGAAAAGATTAACCCATTATTGTGCCATTCTCGCAGAGCCGCACATTGTTTGAATTTTCATAAATCTTTTGCTTTATATCCTTTTGCATTATGGGGAGGGGAATTTCCGGTTAAAAAATTTACCCTTTTCATCATCCATATAAGTTTGTCGGTGTACGTTCTAAGCGGGTAAACACACAAAAGTTTTATTATGTTAAATCTGTGTAAGGATTTTTGATGGCTCAAAGTAATACGTGCATTTTATTTCAATAACTTTTCATTGATTTGTTTATGAATAAGTTTGGTTTATTTGGTTATTTGATTTTGCAGTGCAAATAATGAAATTGTTTTTTTGAAATTTTAAATTTCATTTCATTTTTCGTGATCCTTTTTTAATGCAAAATTAATTTAAATCAAAGTAATCAATTCGTTCTATCAGCTCTAATGAGTATTCTTTTTTTTTAAATCGCCTAAATGTAGACTATTGGAAGATTTTAATTATGAAACATTGGTTGCATAATTTTAGGTGGATTTTAAAGTCGATTAGGAAAATGATTCTTAATTTATTTATCTTAAATTGAAAAGGAAACTTAAATTAAATTGCAATTTTAGTTAAGTTCATTGTTCTGTTTTATTTTTTTATTTTATACAGAATAAAAACAATGAATTTAATTATTGCAAATATTTTAGATAAATTTTCCTAAAACACATTTAAATAAAATTGAAGGAAGTAAAATTCCCACATAAAATTCGAGGAAATCCTTAAATCCCAACTATATTAAATAAGTCCTTGATCTTGATTAACTTCTTATCTGGAAATCTCAATTTACTGGAGTGCACTTTGCTGTATTCGTATTGTAGTCTGTCGCGTTGCAAAGCTATTTCTATGACTTCTTTATTTCTTTAGTGCAGAAAAATTTTAAAATAAAATACTTACATGAATTTAAAGTATTTTCCGAAACTACAACTACTACTATTAAAGTTTATATGAGCAGATTAAATTCCTTCAACAAAAGGCGAACTTAAAAAAAAAAACTAGCCATTTTTTTCCCCCGTTTCGCTCTTTACAGCGATTTTTTTCCTTAAAAGAAAAATCACCCAAAACATTCCGCCATTGTGCAATTTTCCGCCAATTTTCCATAACAGACAAAAATAACCAACCCTCAACACACAGCGCGCACAGATATTCGAGATGTACACTATCTTAACGGGTTTCTTCCACAATAAACTACCACACGCGTAAATAAATCAAGCTCTCAAGGAATTCCTTCCGAATCGTATTTGTTTACATCAGCTAAAATCTCCACTTTCACTTGGATTTATTGCATCTTCTCCTCGCCATTTTCAATTCCAACACACTCTCTGTATTTGTGAGGTGATTCTCTTCTTCTTCTTCTTCTTCTTCCTTTTTCTACAATTTTTTATTTATTTTTGCCAAAGCTCATAAAGACTTTAAACTATTGTCGTTACATGCGCTTTGTTCAGGAGGCGAAAAGCATTTAATCTTTAATGCGCGCTTGTGGCTGGAAGGTGTACACAAAGTACACGCGCTGCTATAATATGTGTGCAGGTACGACTTAAGTACATAAAGTGTGTCTTCCATCGTTAACTCAATGGTAAAGAATTTGTTTGGTTTCGTTTTGTATAAGTAAGCCACACTCGCACGTAATTTTGCACTCAAATTTATACTGACACCGCATGAGCATCGCATGGTGGTTGGTTTGGTTGTATGGGAGTGCGGAGCCAAAGTAATTGCACTCACGTTTTTTGGAAGTCAAGTGCAAATGTATTTTGGATGGTATTTCGTTTAAAGCACTAACGTTAATTTATTAGTGATTGAATTTTTCGGTACCACTGCCAGATTAATTCGTGCACGAGCTGAAACATGATGGCGATATTTTAAATGTAAATTTTGGTTTAAATTTATGCAATTACTTGAATTAGTAACCGTGATAAATTGGACCAATATCCAGAAAGCTTTTAATCTTTTTATTTCGAGCAAACTTTTTATAATACGACAATGATTTAATTTTGAATTGATCGGGTTTGTTGCATTGGTATTAAAAATCATTATCATTATTTTATTTCAAAGCGTGATTAATTCGCTCGGTACTTTAAACTTCAATTATTCAAAAATTAAGTTAAATTAAAAAAAAAGGAGTAAAATTGTGAAACAATCCACCCAGAAAAAATAAAAGTTCAACATTAAATTAAGCTACTGGACTGACAATTAATTGCCGACTGTGAAAGACTTTCGCCAAAAATTTGGCCTCACGCCATAAAACCTCGCGTTTATGTCAATTACAAATGTTGTACAACAAGCCGTTGCGTTAATACACGTCTTTTATTACGAAACTTCGTTGCGCCGTTTCTCCCAATTCATTTTGCCATTTTGTTTAAATATTTGCCTGTTAATTGAATTTCAAACAACCTGCAAAGGCGACGATGGCATTTCACAAAGCGCGTTTCTCAACAACAACAATTAAAAAAAAAACAACAACAAACAAATACACGCCAAACAAAAAAGGCGCAAAAATGAAAGGGATAAAGTGAAATATACGCGAATTTTCCTTGTAAACATTACGTAGATTAACTTAATCTCAGACGACATTACCAAGCATTTGAAATTACTCAGTTGCTTTCGATTACAAACAATGTACAATGTACAATTGTACGAATTTCTGCGAATATCTCGTATGTATGTTTAACTATTTGTGTACCGGCTATTTAATTAACAATATAAACAAATGTTTTCGCCGGAAGGTATTTGTGAAATGCTAATCCACATAAATACATTTGAATTTACAATGCACTCACACACACACACACACACTCACAAGCACTGTGGGTATTTGCAGCAAAACAACCCAAGTTTGAATTGAAAGTCCCAATGGATGTGCTTATTAATTTGCATAACATAAAATGTATTTTAAATGTTTACGGGATATGTGAGAAAATTGCAATTCAAGTATTACTAAGCCAATGTTCGTTATATAACTATGTAGTTGTTATTGTACCCGAAGGGGTGGGGTGATTGTCTTCATCCCTTATCCTCATGTTTAAGAGATTTAGAATTTTTTTAAATGTAGTTATGAATAAATTAAACATTCATCATTGGCGTAATTAATTCGTTTTGTTTGAGTAGTAGTTTTTTCTAACCCAATAAAGATTAGAAGTACGTTGTATTGAAAATATTCAACAATTTCAACGAAAACTAGAGTTTTTTATATTGATTTAATTTAGTTTAAAATGAAAACATTTTTCCATGTAAAATATTCAGACATTTTGGAATCAAAATAATGCGCCAAAACAAAAGGTAACTTCTGCTCGATTTATTTTGTAGCGAAGTGTATACATAACTTCACATCGTTTCTGCAATATTAATTTACTTACTTGGCTCCTTTTTATTAGGAAATTACAAATTCGATTTACGATTTTGTTCATTTAAACAACGCCTAACTATAAAGGTTTTCTAAACAAATCTGCATTCACATTATATCCCCTAATGTGATAATTCTATTCATGATTGTAATGTTGAAAAACATTAATTCACATGTGTATATTATTTTATAATAGATAAAAAATTGTAGAACATTTCAAAGTCAAACTTGGCACATTCAAGGTCAATTTTTTTATATCTCATAAACAATTACTATTTTATAAAATTTTTTGCAGATCGTATTCGTTTTTAACTAAATATAAGAGTTTGCTGAATATTTCAAGTCAAACTATATCTGTTTTCGAAACGTTAAATATTTTAGAAAATTGTCTTTCACATTATTGTAGCTTTTAATAAGTTAAAAAGTTGGATAAATATTTCAAGGTCAAAAATTTTAAATTCAAGGTCGTATTTTTATATTTCAAAAACCTTGAATTTCTTTTGAGTTTTTGTTTTCACATATTGTATGTAGATTGTAGATCTTGATAAAATAAAAATAAATCTAAAATTAACATCGTTTTTCCCTGAGGATTTTTCTGATTTAATTTACATTGTTTTTTGCTAAGTGGCTTTAAAAATTGAAGAACAATCTTTATTCTGCATCGCTTAAAAAATGGATTTTCTCAAGTATAGAAAATTCTTACTCATAAAAACTGTAATTTATTTATTACAGCAGGAATGGAAAATATATTCCTTATAGAATGACATAACTTGGATGAAGTATTATAAATTTTTTATTTTATTTGTAAACCAACATAAAATTTAAACATTTAGCTTAAAATCAACAAACTTTATTAATTCAAATTTTCTTGATACGTCGCGTTTATTATCAAAATGATTTGTTTTTAAAAATGTAGTGATGAAATAAAATATCTGAACAATATTTTAAATAAAATTTTAACACCTTAACAAAAATGTTACAAAAAATTAGGCACGCAATAAAACATTTTAAAAAAATGTATTGAAAAAAAAACAAAAAATTCAAACAACAATAAATTGCTTCCCCATTTAAATTTCCATAAAACATTGCATGAAGTTGCACGATTAAACCCATAACAAGGAAGTATTCATTTCTACGTCTAATGAATTATGAATTGATAAAGGTAACGCTTAAATTAAGGACACAGTCGAATGAATCGTGACCGTGTGTATTCATTGCGAGAGGGAGGATGTATTGTATTGGAATTAGAAACTCATTCAGCAATCCAGCTACATCCCCACAATGTTTATATGCATGGCGGAAGGCAACTAATACCTTCCACAACACACACAAACAAACATACAGTATAAATTGCGATACAAATTTTATAAATTTAACAGCAACTTCGTGTACAAATCGCCTTCATTTATAATGCGGTTTTAATTGTTTTTCAGCAACATAAACATGTGCCGCTGGTACTTGGATTTCTGTTGGTCGTGCTACCCTTTATGCCAGCAACTAACCTTCTTGTTACGGTCGGTTTCGTTGTTGCTGAACGGGTACTTTACATACCGAGGTAACACAAATTTTTCCTTTTTCTTTTTTCTTTAACTCCTCTTATTTTCCTCCCCACTGAACATATTATGCATATATTATTTATATAATAATAAAATACAATGACTTAGTGCAAAATGTTGCCCCCATACCGGGTTCACTAACCCCTCTCATCCTTGTTTTGCATTGTGTGCTTTAAGCTTGGGCTGTATACTGTTGGTGGTGTACGGGGCTCAGCTACTGTGGTATGCAAAGCCGAAATATCAGCGAATAATTTGTATATTTGGAGCTGTATTATTTGCAGCTGGGACCAGCAAAACAATATCCCGAAATTACGACTGGTTTTCCAGGGAAAGTTTACTGAGGTATGGAAGCGGATTATTAAATTTCTTTATCATTTTTTTTTTTTGCAATAAAATAATGAAGTTAATTTTCAAGTCATCATTTTTTGTTCGTCCTTTTATAAACAAACTAATTTAACAAACATTATTATTTTATTGCTGCCGCTGTCAAGGTCGGGTTTATCGGTGTTGCCACACAATGCCAAAATGCATTACAATTTTGGTAATTACTTACGTGATGAGTCTCAACCGGATTTAGCAATCCGCCATTACCAGGAAGCAATAAGGTGAGCCCATTAACTTTTATGTGTGCGCTCATATTGTTGGGCTGACCGTGTCAGCGGCTTTGTGGCATGTTTTATTAAACATTGTGGCGTCCGTTGTCTTTAATTGCATCAAAAACCAACACATGCTGTGCTAATTCTTCTTTCAGACTATGGCCAACATATGCAAGCGCCCATAACAATTTGGGCACATTAATGAAGGGTCCTAGTGCAGCCGAACATCATTTTTTGGAAGCACTGCGACACTCCGCTGATCACGTAAATGCCCACTACAATCTGGGAAAGTTGTACAGGTACAAAATGCAACAAATTTAATTTAACTATAACTTAAAATTCCTTAATGCTTATAATTGACCCCACAAATAATTTAATTTAGGACACTAAATAAAACACAAGAGGCGGTTAGAATGTTGGAGAAGTGTGTCCTGCTGGAGCCGACGTTCGCCCCCGCTTACATGGAGCTGACAAAAATTAAGCACGGCATTCAAACGGGTCGTCTGTTACTTAAAACAAGTCGACTCAATACGGGTGACCCGGAAATTTTGGCACGATTTGGAATATGGCTGCAAGAAAACCGTATGTATCACCCACCCCCTCAACACAGCGCTTAAATGACAAAGGACAAATTCCATTGACTTCATTTTGCCACACAAATATTCTCTCCATTATTACTGCTGGATTATATTGTCCTTTATCGTGTGTTTTTCTATTTTCTTTTAACATAATATAGGCTTCCTGACGGCGTCAATAAGACAATTTCATACGGCGCTCTCCATTGACAGCACACACCGTGTCTCATTTACAGGAATTTGTCGTACACTGCGAAAACTCGGTCAAATGGCACGACTGCATCAATTCATATCACGGTATAAAAATGTTCTATTGCAATTGTGAATGACCCAGTTTGTTGGCATTCAGCCCAATTTCAATTTGAAACCATGCTCCTTATCCTTGCCGCCCTCCCCCCATCCTGATTCCAAATGTTATCCAACGTTTATCACACCACCAAAACCCACCCACACATTTTTTTTCCCCCCCAGCAGTTAAGCTGAAGCACTAAAAATTTGAAATTAAATTTAACGTATGTCCGTTTTGTGTATGGATATCCTTTTTCATTTCTCGTAACACACAAATACTCACACATCCCCTTTTTCTCTCTCTTTCTCGCTCTCTCCCCACACTTTTATGATGCAGGTGGCAACTTATATTACGAATTTCCAATGACGACGGCATGATTCGGCAAGCAGAAATCTACTTACGTGACTGGAGCATTAAAAATGAGTTAAGAAATCGTGCCATGGCGTATGATGCAGGACTCATAATGAGCAGCTATGTAAGCCATCACATATATTAGCGATTAGCATTTATACAGTTTAAGAGTACCGTTTTATTTGCATTTTTTTTTTTTGCTTTTTCATTATCCCGTTCCACTTTTAATTTTTTTTTTTGCGCTTCCTTTTTTTTGCATTTTAAAAGCAGCATCACTCCTCACACCATCATTCCACGCAACTACATAATACACACTGAGTGTGTATTTGTATGTCACGAGTGTATTTTTTGAATGAGAGGTGGTGCTGGTGATGGTGGGGGTGATGTGACTTGCCACCCAAACACACTCACACACACACATTTATGCGCAAAACTACTTTAATATTCCATTTGCAAAATTTGATTTCAATGTGCATCCAGGACACTGCATCAGAGCCACCAATGCTCGACGATGAACGTCACCACCAACATAAATCATCGCAGCACACGTCCAGCAGCAATATGGCCGACAAAATATTCTCGGATCGCAATTGCAACGGATCGGAGAATTTTCCATTGTTCCCCAAAACAATACTGTCGCCCGCGCTCGAGGCCGAAACGGAATCGGGTAATAGCTATCGCAGGGAGTTTCGCTCCAAGCGATGGACGAACAAAGTTAAGATCAAATTCAAAGAGACATCGCACTCCCATATACGTGTGGTATCCGCTACGGATGATGTAGTTCCGTTGCTGCTGCCCAACATTATGGATAAGCTGTAGTCATTCAAAATTGCGAGCACACATGGTATTTCTGGCAGAATGCGAGTGCAACACAACTATTACACACAAAATATGGTAACAACGTAAATTTATATGGAAGTTGAAGGGAAAACATAACATTGATGTAAGACATTGAAGTACCTTTGCATACTAAATACAAGAAAAACATATTCTAACTTAATACAAATATTATAACGTACAATTGCAATGCATAAAATGTGTAGGTATTTCATCACTTTGCTGCTCCATTCATGTTATTACTAATGCAACTGATTGCTTTGTGCACAGTTTTTTTTTGGAAATCCGGAAGTGAATCAGACTGGTTTGTTGTGGATTGAGAAAAAGAGTGAACGCATACAAAAAAAAAAAAAATTATTGAGTACAGCAGAATTCGATTAAACGGAACGAAATTATTGGGGATTTGATATTTAAATATGTATGATGAAAAATTGATGAAATTGCTTAATTTAAACAAAAACGGTTTATTTCAAGTTTACATAACATAAAGGAACGCAGCAAGCAATAATATAGAAATACATGAAAACAAAAATAATAGAAACTTTAAACGCAGTCATCACGCAGAACCGAAAAAAACTTGACCAATCTTCAACTTTTTACGCAAGTTTATACAACAAATATCAAAATTAAAAGCACAGTTGAATATAACATAGCAATATTTAGCGGACTAGTTTGATTTTACAATACATAATTGAAAAACAAAAAAAAGGGCAAATAAACAATTGTTTTAAAAACATGTCACGCAAACGCAGAAATTATATTTTGATTGTGTTCAGTTTCTGCATCTGTTGCCTTTATGAATCCTGCGTTCCGTTATGTTATGCTGATTGTGCTCGAGGCTTGAATCTGCTGAACAATTACGGAAATTGCTTAATAAAAAAACTGTTTATTTCAAGTTTAATCCCATTTTTGACAGCAGAATTACGTAATATTATATTATATTTTACGTTCCAAATTTCTGCTGATATAAAAATTACAATATTTTTTAAGTTTCATGACCGCTGTTGCAATTTTTAATTAAAATATTGATGGTTTTTAACAAATGGTGTCAAATGAAACGGTATTTCGTTGAATTTAAATAGAAACCCGAATTGTGAAATAATCCGACGGTTCGATTAACCAAAATCTACTGTACTCCATTTCATTTGAATTTTCCACTTCATGAACGTTATTGCGAATTGTATTTTTATATTATGATGAAGTTTCTTCATTGGGGAAAAAAAAACATTCACAATTGATTTCATCGCCTTGTCTCAACTTTTCTAACACCCCCCACACAATTTTATTGCTTTCACTCCCAATTGAAAATACACTCGGTGGGTATACTTTTCAATTCCTAGAACAATAATTATATACGCAATATAAAATAGTGTGAATGAAAATGGAAAACAATCATCATCATGATTTTACAACACAAAGCAGTGTACACTTTTGTGTGTGTGCCATTTCCATTGATGTCAAAAACTGAGGAGTCAGACTGTATAAGAGAAACTTCAACTAACACTTCGCAACTTGCTTCACGTTCGAAAAAGGCAAGTCGAATTCAATAATTGATTCTGTCAATTCCGTTTTCGCTACTCATCCCCCGCCCCAATTTTCCCCACCCAATGTACACCTCTTTAGCGCCGACAGTTGAAGCGTTCTATATACATATATATTTATAACAATTGAATGCACGAATTGTCTGTGTAGTTTTTAATCTATTGCAAAATGTACACTGACTACTGCACTCGGTATACGTTGTATGTGATTATTTATCCAACCACCCTCGGCCGACACCCCATACTGTTCAATTCATGATTACAATTGGCATGCTATGCAATATGTAAAATATTTAATCGCTTCGAAACGTGTCAACCCGGTCTCCTCGATGTACATTGTTCAATACGTATTGTACATAATCGGCGAGATCTCTTAGTATTGAGTTACATATTTTATGGGATTTAAATAACTAACTTAATAGTTCACCCACTTTATGTGCACTAAGAATAGGGGTGGGTGTTTGACGTTTGTAAATGTTTAATTCCTTTTAGGATTGCACAATCAATTAGTGTGCGCTTTATTTAGCTTAATGAACTCGAATTAAGGAGGCTGTGGGATGTGTGAGAAAAAATCGCGGAATTGAAAAATTTAATTAATTTGACTTTGAACCATTATTTCGATTTAAAAAAGTTTAAGTTGAGTTTAAATTTTAAGTAATTTGTCATTATTTATAGACTCTCTTAAGTAATCAAAAATAACATGACTTAATTAAGTGTTGAGTTCTGTTTTTATTAAAATAGGAAGCTAAACATTGGGCATTGATCGGTATTTATCTGGGTTATTATTATTAGGGTTTTCCAATAATATGTTTCATTTTAAATGGCCTGCTATTTTGGCAGCTGTCAATTTCGAAGCTGTCATCTTTTGACATTTGACAAGTAAAAACTACGCACCATCACTAAAAATGGTGCGATAAAATGTTTTCCCTAAAGTAGACTGCAAAATAAGTAAATACTAATTTATTATTAAAAACGTGTTTATTAAAAATTTGCTGAGTGGTTTTTTAAATAACTCTCTTCTAAATATATTTTTAAATGTCTATTTGAGTGACAAAATGTGCACTCTATTCAATTTCCCTGCTCCTTGCGTGGTAAAAAAATTAATTTAAAAAAGGAACGAGTTTGACGCTAATGTTCCACAAAGAAAGTAGTCCAACACAGACTCTTTGTAATCCACCAACTTGTCTAAAGGGATTTTAAAATGCTACAAACATAAAACAGACAAAAGGAATTGCAAATAAACTAGAAACATTACAGTAAAACACTCAGCAATTTTGTTTTTCATTTTCATAAGCAATAGCTACTTATTTTAAAATAAGTGTTTAAGTTAAGTGCAACTTTAATTTGAGTAATTTTCACATTTTGCATCCACGAACATAAAATGTTTGATTGCAATTATTTAAATATTTTCCATTCAAGTTTTGATCAAACAACCAAAAATAAATTTCCCTAATTTATGAAAACGCAATCCTCTCAAAAAAAAAAGACAAAAATAATATAATTCAACTGCCAAAAGCAACACAATTACCGGCAAAAAAAAGAAAAAAAAAGTGTTTTTGTTAAAAAATTTAAAATTTCTCCGAAAATTTGAGTTTACATAATTTATTTTGTGAATGTACACAAGGCTCATCGTCCAAAATACAATACAACCTGTATGAATATTCGATTCACCTATCTTTTTGTAAGTTCGCCCAAAGGCAACACCCCCCCCCCCCCCCCCCACACATAATATTCAACCCAACAACAACCATAATATTGTACTAACAACAAACGGATGAGAAACCCAAATGCAAAAAAGTTGCATTAGTAATGAAGCTATCAAAAAAACATGCGCCATCATGCCAGAACAAAAATAATAAAAAAAACGCAAATGAAAACTGTGTAGAAAATCATGAGACTATGCGAACATTAACAAAAAAAATAATAAGCAATACAATAAAAAGGAATGGAGTTTTAGAATACTCAAGTGAATTTAAGGCTGCTTTATTTAATATGATAGGAAGGACGTTTTTCTTTCATAATATATAGTTATCTCTCTCTTAGGTATTATTATTACTTTTACGATTGAAACAAAATATGTACATAAACTTATAAATATGCAGTTATATGTAAGCAAATTATGCATTAAATTGTAATGTAAATTATTATTATTATTATTATTATGAGTTTGTAGAAAAAAAAAACAACATTTAAATGCATTTATAAATAATACTTAATCGATCAATGGTAAATAGTAGCCTGTAGCTGCTGTATAAACTAAACTGTATAAATATATACCGTAAACTGTGTAAAATATTGGCAGAGCTTTCACAAGATACTGCCAATAAGATAAATGTTGCAAAATTTCTTGTCAATTTTGCAAAATTATTCACAAAGTTCTTCAAATGTTAAGTGAAGCGAGTGAGATGCAAGAATTGAGATGCATTGCATTGTAACTTCCCTGTGACAATGTCATGTCAAATATTTCATACACATTTTTGATTATTTTGTTATACTGTACAGTAAACTCTCGATCTCACAAACTTACACACACCGCACCGACACACACCCCCATGACACAAACACTCAAACTTTAATTGACAAATGACTATACACATTTCTGAATAGTACTGCAAAACTGTGCTGACGTATTAAATTGTGTTGCATTTATTATCGTTAAACTTTATCATTATTAAAATGTATCAACAGCAATATAATGTTTTAATAACTGTCTTACTATATTCATATTACATCTATTTTAACTGTAACTATTTTCTATACGAATATATTTATTAAATTAGTTTTAGGGGCAAGTTTTAATCAAACTTTTAAATTGTTTCATAACTGTAAGGTGTTTGTGTTAAAATGCATGTGGAATAACTGCACACTTATAATATTTAGAGTGGTAAAGCTGTACAGTGGGCACACCCCCCTCCTCCACTTTAAAGTTAATTTATTCAACGTGGACTGTAAATTATGGTTTAAAGCACTCTCCTAACTCTTAAGTCTCAAGTATATAAGTGAAGGAAGTGCATATGGAGGCGATGCAGTGGCTCATTACTACATTAGACATAAATTGGATTAATGAAAAGTGATTTATTTACTATGAGTTTATAAACTATGTGTATGTATTCCATAATTTAATTTCAGATTAAGCAAGTACAGTAGAATCTGTTGGAAACGAATTTGTGATTGATGTTGTGGCTCAATAATTTAAATTTTTTACTAACATTTAATTTGTTTCAATTTAATGGAGTTTCAAATTGTGCCGAACCAATTAATATTTAATTAATTACTTCATTTTGTAACGGGTTTTTGGTAATTAAAATTGTGTTATATTATTTTTTTTATATTATTTAGTTTGATGTCATCCCAATCCAGCAATTTCGAATGCATTCCGTTAACTTTCGGTTTATTTTAAAATGAGAAGTTAACATGTTATTTCAGCAACGGAAAATATTTCTTTGTTTTATTGTATGTTAAGTGGCTTTTTTTTAATAAATGCTGGTGTTAAATACTTTTTGTTGCTTAAAGTATTTCTCATATTAAATTTATTTAAAATTAAAATTATTTTGTCAAATTTTTTAATAACATAATTATATTTGGAAATCATTTTTTTCTACAAAGTAAAAATTAGTTAAAAATATTATAATAGCATAATATAAAAAAATAGCAATTATTTTCACATCATTTTAATTGTAATTCAGTTTTGTTTCAATTTAAATCCAATTAAAAATATGCCTTTAATTATTTAACCACAAAAATAATTAAAATCTTCCGTCTCCATTTGTCCAAACATAATACGACACAACAAAGGCAACAAAGCATGTTACGGCATCAAAATTAATTACAATTAGCAAATTGATACAACCGAGATAAACGAAAAAAAAAATATTTTAAAAAAATGCGAAATTTTTAACTTTCATTACATTGATCCAATCAATCAATTTAAAAATGTTCCTGAACCGATATGTACATAAAATCAATTAAATCCCGAATTTAATTATGCATTATACTCCCAAAAAAAAAAGTCCTCTTTCCCACTGGACGTTTTTTTTTTTGGGAATGTCCATCCTTTTTTTCACTCTGATAGACAAACACGTTGGCCACAAGTGTGACGTATACAGGCAAAACTATAATATAGGTTCCGTTATGTATCTAGATAACATATAAAATATATTATAGATTTCCGTTGGGGTACAGTTTGGCATGAATTGGTGGGGATCGCTGAAGTGCAGAAATTTATTTAAAAACATGCAGTCTATATTGCGATTATACTTATGCTTATATAAACGGGATCACAATGTTGATTTGAATTTGTTCAAAATTGCTGATGGTCCCATTGGAGCAATTTTTCAACAGCACCTGAGCGTTCATGCGGGAACTGAGCAATTATGTGTACTGGCGAAATTGCATGCAAATTCATCCGCCAGACACAATTCCCCATTAATCTCCAACAACAACAAACAAATAAAAAAAATACAGCGGGGAAAAAAAATAACGCACTTACAAAAAAAAAAGGTTAAAACAATTCCGCATAAATATGATAAGAATTACGGCGATTTGTCATAATTAGTATGATTTCACATTTAATTTCAATTACTCGACGTTAATAATAATTGCACACTACTGTTATATTACTGTGCGCTGAGTTGTGTTGTGTTGTGCGAGTTGTGAGTGCGATAACGACACTCACTGTTATATTAACTGTGCCAGCCGGGTGGTGGACTCGGTACCACTCGTAAACATAAAACAGCTGCGGTGCGAGTTGCGACTTGATGGCTAATTCTTATGCACGAACGCAACAAAACTAATTGCTTCCGTTTTCATACAATTCAAGGCAAATCATGTCCTGGTGGTGATTTTTTGTGTGCTGCGATTTTTATGCCTTGATAAAGACTAAATTTGTAAATTTTTTTATTCACCAGTTCTTCTGTTTGATTTTTTTTTTGTGCGTACCGTTTTTTATTGTTGTAATTTTTATTATTGTTGTTTTGGGCAAAACAATAAAACACGTTTTCTATTGAATTCTTTTGATCTATTGTTGTTCGTGTGGATTTGTTTATTTGTGTTCAGTTTCCTATGTGCAAACAAATTTTTTTTACACTTTTTGAATTACTCTTTTATTTGATTAACTGTTATTCAATTGTTATATGCAGTAGTGATCTGGTCAGCATATTTTTTCAAGCTACATTTTTTTATAAACAATTGTGTTCTTCATTGTAACTGTTACTAACAACAAAACAATTGACGCGTTTATAAAATGTTTGTTTTTACAAATAATTTATTGTAAATATTTTTTTTTTATGTAAATACAATTAAATAACAAATAAATAGCAGCATTCAGTTATGGAAAATAGCTGCACATTTTTAATGAAATTAAATTGGACAACATAAAGAACTGAACCATTAAAAATTCCATTAAATCTTTGAACCGCACTAAAATAACATTAAAAAAGCTAATTTACAATTGAAACACCATTAAATTGCAAAATACAATGTAAATAAACCGCAGTTAATTTAAATTTTCAATTCAAATAAAATGTGGATAATAATAATTTGAAAGCACACAAATGAAACACAATTAATAAATTCCCAAAAAACAAAACCACAGCAATATTTACTTCATTGATAAGTAATTGTGTCAGCACTTAAAATTTAAATGATTTGCCGTTGACAATTACTGCAGTTCGGGGAATTTCCATAAAATCAACCAAAAATGATGAGAAATTTGCTCTCAAGGAAGTTTCAAGTCAATCAAAAGTTCGCAACTGTACATATTAATTAAATCAACAATAATGAATTCAATATCAACATAAATTTACATAAAGTTGCAGTGTGGCTGCTGGCTGCCGTCGCTCTCACTCGTTTGCCGCATAATATAATATATACAAGTGACGCGTCGTTGCCATATGTTAGCTGACACTACGTCAACTCGCCAAGATTAACGCTTTATTGAACGACTGTAGTGGGGGCGGTGTGAACTTTAGGCAATTACTGTCGGAAACAAAATGTCGTTATCCCAAAAATGGGTAGTGAGTGCTTGCCGCTTGGTAGTTTGAGTGGGGGATAGGGGAGGGGGAGGGGGCGTAAAACATACATGTGAAAGTTTTGGAAAACTCTAAATTCTGTAGGTTTTATAGTTTCTGTGTGCAATAAATAGTAACATGAATTAATGTGTTTTAATTGTGAACTCTTTTATGACCCAATTTAATTTTAAATTAATTGGTTCAAAGAGTATTTTGTTGTTTTAATTTAATGAATTATTGCTTTACGGGATTTAAAAGTGCAATGGTGTCTTATTTAAATAAATAGATAAATAAAACAACATTTACCAACTACAGTGCACCGTAAATTAAGCGGACCTTTAAAATACTCAAGGTTCGTCAGTACTAATAATTATTCAAAAGCCTGATTACAATGGAATGTGCAAATAATAGTTTTAGCTTCAGTTGTGTCTTAACAGTTATTTTCTTCCTCCCATGCAAATTACAGCACCCATTATTATCGACTTGGTTGAGGAGAAACAATCAAATTAATGGCAGTTATACAACGCACTAATAGTTTGTTACATTGGCACACAATGTCATGTCGCACTTGATTGCATTCGACACTGCCACAGACCATGGTTTGTCAAATCAAATGCCATTGATTATGTTAATTGATTACGCATATTGCAAATGCTTTCATAATACATTGTGTTGAATCAATAATGTGCCGCATAGTGTGCGGTACCCAAAAAAAATTTATAATTGTTAGTTGCATATTTTTATTAGGAATAATACCGCTTTGTTTATAATATATAGGGTTCCTGTAAAATTAAGTATATTAAGTACAGTTACGTTTAATTGTAACAAATTCGTTTAATGGTTTCAACAACAACAACAAAAATTACACACAAAAACAATTGCTATTTTTATGTGAATACAATTTAGATTAAAAAAGGGAATTGTTTGAAATTGTGAATAATTGTGGATAAAATAAATTTACAGTGGTTTTGTCGTTTCAATATAACAATGCAAATGTATGTAAATATAGAATTGTAAGCGCATTAATTATATAATTACTGATTATTTTTATTATTATTGTAAATTAAGAGAATGTAGAAAGTTGTGCTCAATATTTGAATAAGTTTATACCATTGTTCTTGGTGTGTATTAAAAATAAGTCCAAGAATGAAAAGAACACTAATATTTAAATCATATCCTTGTATTTTAAGTAATATTATTGCAGTTGTGCTGAAAGCAAAAAAATCTGGAAGCTTATAACCATAATAATTGACAAATAATAAACTGAATGTATTTAAAATAAAAAATTTAAATACTAAAGACAAATAAAATAAAATTACTCAATTCCAAGATCTAATAATTTTTTTTCAGTTATTTAATCAAATAAAGGATCAAATCTTGGTCTTCTTTTTTTTTATTCAAAATAAAATATTAAATGTAAATTAATTCAGACGCAATAAAACAAACAGGGAGTTTACAATTCTCCTCAATGAAGTGATGAATTTTTATAACCGTCCGTTTGTCTGTCCGTTTGTTTATTGCTTTTGTATCCGCATATTTTATGAACCGTTTTTTTTTCTCGATAACAAATTGTTTATATCAAAAAATTTTTACGATGATGCAAATGTTTGATAAATTGAAAATGGTATTGCAATGTGTGTGCATAAAATGTTAATGTCTTTGAATAACATTTATTTATAAAAACAGTTTTGCGCTTTTGAGGATGCACTTTTTTATACGGAAAACCAATTTTATTTTATTCCCTCTAAAATAAAAACAAAACAGTTCAATGTTATTTAAATAAGTCGGATTTCTTGTGAAAAATAAATAAATTTATTTGTTTTATGGCAATTTTTTTAAATAAGCAAATACAGTAACATTAATTTCAATTTTAATAAACAAAACTGCATCAAATTAAAATATGCCACAAAATACAATTAAAATTAATTTTTTATTTACTTCATAATTATTTAAAAATGTGTTAATATTTGTATTTGATAAAGCGCACTCAAAATGCGGCAAAGGTCAATGATTTTGTTCAAGTAAACATGCAAAATGCAATTGTTTCCGGTGGTATGAAGCCAAATAAAATTTATTAGAGCGTTCATGCAACCGCTGCGCTGCGGCTGGCTGCTGCACTTGGCCCGCAAACTGTTGTACTCGCACGTGAAAGCGTTGCATTTGTGCACTGCATTGCCGCCATGGTGCAGCAAATTTTTGTTATTTTATTATATTTACCTGCGAGTGAATGTGGAGTGCATCCAGCAGCAACATTTCAAATGTTTGTTTACCATTGTGTTTTTATTTCTTGGACAAATGGACACACGGTTAACCGTTTCAAGTTGCTGTGGACATTCTCGCATAAAGTATCTACTGTGCAGTTTTAAGTGATGGATGCTGTGAAAATTATGTTGTTTGTGTAGAGTAGTTTCTATACATTATATTGCATCCTTTGGTTATTGTTGTGAAAAAATTGTTTGCTAAATGTTTTAAAGCATAAAAAGTGGGGCAAAAATGATGTGGGTCACAGAAAATGTGTGCATAATGTTGGACTTAATTAATTTAACAATTTGAACTGGAGGAAAGTGCACAAAATTTTCCACAGATTGCGTAATATACGTTAGCGTTTCAGGACAAAGTTTAAACATTGTTTTAAAATTAATTGAATTTGTTAAAAGTCAAAACTGTAATTAAGCCGAATATACCAAATTATTTTAAATAATTTAATTAATACAACTTTAAATCAATTTACCAATACATTAAGTATTTAATATTGTTGCAACTTGAATAATTAATCTAATTTTATATTTGGCTGCAATTTTGGTCCTTGAATTTATTACTAAAAATTATGCTCAAAATATAGTTGAATTTTTTCGATTTAAAATAAACAAATTATGCTTTAAATATTTAATTTACTTAAAATGGGAATTATGAACTACTTAATTATTTAAAAACATTGATAAAAATGTTTCACAAAATTTTAAACAACCATCATTCAGAAATAATTTAAGTAACAAATTTTACCAACAAATAATTTGACTTAGTTTGTTTTTAAGTCATTATATAAAGCAAACGTCTTAAGTAAACAACTCAAAGAAGATTTTAATCTTCAATAAAACAAGCAACCTTGACCAATAACCAGACTTAAAACGTTTCCCTTGTTTAATGAGCCTAAAATGTGTTTCCAATTACATTTAATTGTAGTCGTAAAGGCTGTAATTGTCCCCATAACCTACAATCACTATTGATAAGCTCTAATCCACATTAAGCAACAATAAACGCCCTAATATGTGGCCACACAGTGAAAGGCGTGTATAAAGATTACCATAATACCAACCAATTGATTTATTAAGTTACAATCAACTTGAACCACGTAAACTTAGTCCGGAAACATTTTCCAAAGCATTGCAAGAGATTATTAACTTATCACTTGAAGTTAAGCAACTTAACTGAGAGAATCAATAATGAAGAGGCACACTCTAACTGAAAGCTTAACTTAATAGAACAATGGATGCATAATTCCGCATTGACATAATTAGTAGTTGCTAACTGCTTCCATAGAAGAGATATTTTAAATAATAGTTAGTTACAAATTATGTAGGATTTTTGTTTATAAATATATTATTGCAAAATATGCACAAATAATTACTAAAACAAGGAGTAGAACATATTTTTATGACATTGTAATTCGTTATTGTTATGATCATGTATAAAATTTTCTTCAAATTATAAATAAAACGACCAACTTAATAATTTAAAAATAATTACATCAATTGAACAAAATCCATTTAAATATTAAAATGAAGAAAATTACGAATTTACTCAATAAAGCAACAATCTATATTAGTTTAAATTTTTAGCGACAAATTTAATTTTAAATATCACACAAAATCAATTAAGTTATTAACAATAAAGGACGATCAATTAAAAATGTTAAACAATTCACTTAAAATAATCATTTCGTCATTAATATAATTATTAGACTTAAGTTGTTTACACACACAAGACACTTCGGAACAGTATTAAATTGCACAAAAAATAAAAAAACTTTAAATTAAATTAATAAATAATATTTAACACAATGTGTATTGTTTTATAGGTTAATTGGGGCCATTATTTGATTTGTTTTTCAATACCAAACTCTAATATAATATATTTACTATTTATGTATTGAGATAATTAATTATAAAATTAAATTTCTATTGCATTAAATAATTACGCATTAAGTGCGATAAATGAGTTTGCAACATATTTGCACAATGCACACATCGGTGCACTATACGAATATTTATTATTATGCATTAGTTGATTTAAAACACAAATACGAATTAATGTAAATAACAAACAAAACCACAAATTAAAAAATGATATCCTATCAATCTCGTTCACATAACTCAATAGGTACATAATTTAATTTGTATTGTATAATATGACGCAAAACATCGAAACGAAATATTTGCATAGTAGCTACATCATTTAACACAATTTTAGTTTGAATTTTTATTGCAAATAATAACAACAGTAACAGTAACAGCAACAAAGCATCCCTACTAACTGCATTTCTTTTATGTTACACCAAATATGTTGTACAATATTAAATCGAAGAAGAGGATTTAAAAATAATGTTTAAAAAACAGTTCACAGAGAACAGGTTGATAAAAAACGGTTGGAAAAAAAAACTGTTGAAAAAAAAACGTTTAAAAAAAGCAGTTGAAAAAGACTTTTTAAACGATTAAATAGTCGGTTGAAAAAAAAACATTTAAAACTATATTGTAATTTATTGTGTAAACTGCAAACTAGTCTAAGAACAATGAGCAATTTAAAGCAATTGATAATTTATTTTTCTACGATTGTAGTGATTAATCCTATTTAAAGTATAAAACAAAAACTATAAAAGCAACAAAAATAAAATAACATACAATGAATATAAATATATTTAGCCAAAAAAAAAACAAAGGAAAAAAAAAATAACGTAAATAAAACAAATGAAACGAATAAAGTGTAAAACAACTTCATGAAATGAAGCAAATTCAAAAAAACAATTTATAAAACTTAACAAAATATATATTAGCTATATAAATAAACATAATGGGATTAGCTTAGATCAGTTCATCTAATCGTTCTCGAATTGTAATTTGGTATTAATTGAATTAGCGTTTAATCAGATTAATGCATAACAATGATGAAAAATTACATTAAATTGCTTAATTAAAAAATAAACTATATATAAATTATATACAGAAATAACCACTTATTCAACTAACTGCAGCACACTATGCAATTCTTTCAGCTAGTGATTAGTCAAGCAAAAAAACTCAACCATAAACACGCAACATATGTATAATAACTAAAACTATTTTTATATTATGTAAAAGCTCTCCTCCTTCTCAACCATCCAATCTTTAACCCATTTGTGTAACTTGTTAGCAACAAATGGTAACGAGTCAACAATTATTATTACTATTGGGAGCAGTTGCTTTTATGTAAACATCACACACAAATCTATAAAATAACAACTTATATTCTATCAACCTACCATACATTAATACATAATATTTATAACATGAGATAAGTGTAATATTATTATTTTAAATATCGCCAACAACAAAATGTATCAAATAATATTGCAAAAAAAAAGTATTAACGCAAAAAAAACGTAACATTAACATTATATATTTAATGAAATATTTTAAAAACAAGAAGATTGAAATTATATTAAATTATAGTGAAACTGATGATTTTTTGCTTGAGATAAAAAAACACTAATTATTAATCCATTTTGTATATTATATACTTAAAAGCAAGTACATAATACGTAACATACTTTTATGCCTAAAGGCGTACCAATAAAATAATATTTAATGGACACAAAAACCAATGCATTGTAAGGAAAAGTAAAAAAAATCATTTAAATTAAAAACAAAGCAACCAAAAAAAGAATCATAGAGGTAGAATGGAATTAACACTTTAAAATTAAATGGCGCTTTAAAAGCCCCAACATAAATCAAGCCAATAGGAAGGACTTTTTCTAAATAATAATATAAAGCAACAGGATCGAAAGTGTAATACAAAAACATATTATAATTATTATTATTATTATAGCGATTAAATATATTATTATTTAATTTAAAACATGTAAAATTCAGAAAATGGAACAAAATACAATAAACAACAAGTTTTTGCAATTAATTGAATAACCGTTTTTTTTTTATTCGTTATTTTCACTCGCTTTGCAAACGAGTCCCATGGTGGCCGTTTTTCTTGCAGCCCATTTTACAAGCATATTCAAAATGTGACTTTAATGAATGGCCGCATTAATATGGAAACGACTATCCCGTATTCGTGGATGAAAGAACCATTGGACTTTATTTAGGCATGCAGTTATATTGTGTGTACGACCCGCGGGTCGTGAACAAAAAACGGGATCATATTCAATTTCCGTGTATGTTTTTTTTTGCTGTTGTGTACAACCCCTTCAACATTGATGAATTTTTTAACGCATAATGTACTTACCAGGCTCAAAGTTATGTATGGGATTTACTTCTTTCAGCTTATAACAATAGGGATGCATGATTTTGCTGTTTTTTTTATGCGTTTAAATTGTAAGCTAACTAAAAAATGGTAACTTATGTAGGTTTCATTTGGTTGGGTTAAAGCAAAGTTGTGTTTTCTCTTTTGTGTTAAATTTTTAATTCAATACTCCTATGCTTTTTGTTACTGCTGGAAATATTAATGTTAACATTTTTTTTTCGTAGTTTTAACAGCACTTTATTGTTTATGAAGTTATTTTAGTTTCATAAATTATACCTTGATACTTTAAAAATCAATAATTTTTGTAGAAAAATAATTTAAAATATTTATTGAAGTAAAACTTTTATAGAAGCTCGATTATTTAACGCGTTAGATTTAACAATTTTGGAGAGGGGACTTGAAGATAGCGAGCCTGAGCGTTGGAGAGAAAGAGAAAGTGGATAGACTTCAAGAGAAAAGAGGATATACAGTATAAGTGTGTAAGAAAGGAAGGATAGTATGTACTACGTTAGCACTTGGGATAAAATTGAAGAGGAAGAATTAATGCTAGAAAATTATAAAATCACATAACGGTTTCACTTTGGTTGTGCGAACTACATTTCTTAAGCTCGTTTTTTGATGCAGATTTGTTATAGAAAGCTTTTCGTAGGTATTCCTTAATTTCTAGCTTTTTAAAATATTAATTAAATTTATTCAAAAAAATTAAGCTCAAAAAATGTTTTAAGAACTTTTTTTTTGACTACAATATCGGATTTAATTAAAGGTAACCAAGAAATTGTTGAAAACAATTCTATTACAAGTCCGTCAAGTCATTTAATTGAAGTAATCGTCATATTTTATATTTATTCCTAATAAATACAATTTTATTTTAATAAATCGCCTCGCTACGAATTTTTCTAAATCATAATTAACAACAAAAAAAAAGACAACAAGAAATGTAATATCATAAAACCTCATCAAATTTGATTGAAATTTGAACCGAATTTCCAACTAACCGGTGAATTTATTCGTTTTCATCTAATTTTAACAACCTAGAAAATAAATTGTGCTCCATATACCAATTAATTTTTTTTTTCAATTGTTTTTAATCAGAAAGAATTTTTTTTGGCTTTACTCCTCTATCCCTCCCCCCTCCCTCATCCAACTATGGCCGATACAATTATTCAGTAAAATGTACGAATGCAAAAATTGGGTAATAAAAGTTAAAACAGATTATCCCCCGGCTTTTATTTTAGTTTTTTTTTAGTCCGCATGAAATTTAATTTTACGACCATCACATGGGCTTTGCCTTTATATTTAAAATTTATTAGCGTTAACAAAAATTTAAATTATTACAAACGAAGCGTTTTATGCAAATGCATTTTATTTAAAATAAAAATGAATTGTACAGGAATATGCGAAATAATTACGGTGCATTGCTATTATGAGCCTTTGCAATTCTGGTTGCTGATTGAACAACTGCAGGCAATAATGTGTTCAACATCCATTTTCTTTTAATGCATTTAAATTTATAATTTTTTGTAACCTCTAGGGACCTCTGCTGTTTATTCATTTTTTATAAATTTTTTTTTTAAAACATTAAAACTTTTAGTAAAATTTTAAAGCATTTAAAGTATTATTTATAACGAACTGTTGTACACCACAGTATGTGTAAAGGACTCTTTTCACAAAAAAAAACGTTTGAAAAAAATCAGTGAAGCAGGAACATGTCTTGAAAACAAATGATTCCAAAAAAATGGTCTACAAAAAATGTCTGTGTCCATTTAATCGTTCAGAATTTCAGCTAGACGTGTTTTAAAAAGACTGTGTTCGTCTGTGATTTGAATTATATGTTGGGTAGTCCAGTTGTGTGTGCTCTTGAGTCTTGTCCCACGCATTCCTCCTATCTAAGATGAGGTTTTAATTGCCTCCTTGCAGTTTCTACAATTGTACCCTCTAAGATTATAGCTTTCGCTGGGTCATCGTCATTTAATAATAATCTAAACTCGGTCATTTCCCTCCTAAAATGTAGTAATAATCTAAATAAAATGTTATTTTATCCTACGAATTTTATAGAAATGCATCCTGACGGCAAAAAGAAACGACCCACGATGACGGGAACTGCAATAGCAACTTCAAATTGTATTTTACAATATTTTATGAGTTCTACAATTGTTTTAAAAAATAAGGTCCAGAAATTAAACACAATAAGTCTTTATTACATAACAAGATTTCAGAAAATTCATTTATACTTTAACAGCTTCAACATTATTAACTGTTCCCTTATTCAATATTTAACAAATATTAAAGCTTCCTATCTTGATTCTCCCGGAATATAGACATAACTGATAACAATGATTAATGTTTTGAAAAACAAAATACACAAGCACAAAATCTACTAAAACTTCAAGCAGCTAAATCCAGTTAAAGCCACCATCCACTTCAATGCCAAAAAGGGAGATTCACAAATAACTTACAAAATACAAGGTACAATTTAATGCTTCCGCTGAGATTATTATCGAGATTGAATCGTATCCTCGGACTGCGAAATGTTTTGTCGTTGTAAATGTCGTCGTAGAAACAAGACCACAATACTCCAACGCCATGCCAGCCAGCCAGCCAACCAGCCATGTCTGCACGAGTAGAGCCGTGCAACATTTCCCCGCATCGTATACTTAGGCACAAAAATTTTGCGATGAAATGAGATAACTTTTTCAATTTAGATGTCGCTTATATTTTGTGTGTGTTTTTTTTTTATTAAATGCAAGGCATGGAAAATTCGTTTTTCTGCCACTTTAAAGTAAAGTTTGCCTGTCACCCTATGTCGCAAGTGTTCCTTTTTTAGGATACGTTGATGAGCACGATATTATAAAGAATCATTATTACAATAATTTGAGAGTTTGCTTGTGAAAGTTTTTTATGCCATAATAGCGCTTTAATAAGCGTGTTACGGAAATTGTTAAATCTAAGGACATGTGTTTAACAAATAAGGAGCACTTGAGATTTAATAATGTCCCAAATATGTGTGTTCGTTTGATTTCCATTGTAGAATACAGCTAATTGAAAATTTCCATTTTCATATATGTTTGGGCACAAGGACACTGAGCACAAAATACAAATAAAGTGTCGCGCTGGGATAACAATTTCAATATGATATGAACATTAACGTGCCGCCCGTTGCTTGATGTAGGTGAGGCACTAAAAATGCTAAACCATGACGGTCATGGCATTAAACACGAGAAGCTCTTCATTTTCTCAAGGGATTTCAATTGCTTGAATATGTCGCACTATTTGCTGTAACAAGGATACGGCGAGTAATAAAATAAAATCCATGCAATCGTTTGTTAAATGTGGGGAGTTAATACAATATGTGCTTCGAGGTTATTATGCAAGACAGGTAAATATGGCTGTGGGTGTATGTAAAACGTAACAAAATGGAATAGTGATAGGATGTGTGTAGGCAAAAGGGTGTGATAACTGATTATATATCACAGTAACTTGTCCCCAGGGTTGAACGTGATGTGAGATATATTATACGTTTACATTTGTAAATATGTAAACAATACAGAAAAGGATATTTAATAAATTATGAGGCTGAACCTTCATTTAACAATGCGTCGTAGTGGGTGAAGAATGTTTTAGTTGCTGTTAGGGATTTATAAAACTAATTAGAAAATAAAAATGAATTTAAGGATGTCAAATTTAAAACACGTCTTCTTTGCCATGGAAAAAAAAATATATTTTCCAAAAATTTGAATTACATTTTTTTAAATGTTTTTAAATGTTTTCAAAATTTTGTTTTTATTTATTATCTTTCTACCATAATTGTCTGCTATTTAAAAAAAGAACCAACTAAATTGGTTGAAAA
Organism: Sylvicola cinctus; assembly: GCA_963854165.1. NCBI lineage: Eukaryota > Metazoa > Arthropoda > Insecta > Diptera > Anisopodidae > Sylvicola > Sylvicola cinctus. Next base: position 26,009,322 of record OY974083.1, on the reverse strand, counting down.
TGCAGCAGACGCTTTTTTTGTCACTTAATTATGAATTATATATAAATCTGTTTTTTTGTTATTACATATATAAATATAAGTGTCAGGTTTGCCAACCTCAAAAAAATATTTCGACAGTTCAGGTTTAGCAACTTTTTAAAGTTACCCGTGATTTAATAACTTTTCACAGATATTTGTTTAGAATCAATTTAACTGTGATATTGATATAAATGAAAAGAACACCACTATTGCCAACAAATTGACTTATAATACTTGTAGTTCCGTTCTATTGAGATCTTATTCAGTTTTTTTCTGTAGAACGATATTTTAAACAGAGATATTTTCGCTAGTCGTATAAAAAGGTGGCACCGCTATTAATGAATAAAGTGTGGCGAGAGTAATAAATAAACCAAATAAGTAAAAATTATTTTATAGTTGTAAATATTGCAACAAATTAGATCTCAATAGAACGCGACTAATGTACCTGTAACTTCTTACACAATGTAATTCCTATGATAATAATGGTGAGTTCCTTTCAAAATGGATATCAATAGTTTATAAAAAGGATTGCTAATAAATACAAATTCGTCTTATTAAAAGTTAAAACTTTCTTCGAAACTCATAAGATTGTTTTCTTGGAATGCTGCCCAATTTAATACAAAATCATGTACGAGAGTGAACGTACGTGCATTGACGCATGTGTGCTTCCAATATTTTGTTAATAAATATTTTTTGCACCAATATATTATTATGAACGTCAGCACGTGATCCTTATAATCTTGGCCTTCACACACATTTTTAAGACATACGAGTTGGAACGTGCTGATATTCTAAAATAAAAGATTACACATGAGAGTGGTTGAATTACGGATAAATACAACATAAATAAGATGAAATCAAGTGCAACATATCGATTAATTATGTTAATACAGATCAAAACAATGTCTTAGTTATTTTTCTTACATTAATTAAAGATGCTTCAAAATTCATTTTGTTTTTAGAAAGATGCCCATTTTTGGATGGCAAAAAAAGGAATTATAGATTTTATAAAGTAAGCAATTATTTCAAGGTCACATCTTTCAAGGTTAAGTTAAGGCCATAAACCGTAATCGATGCTTGAAAACGGCTCTAACGATTTTGATCATTTTCAAATACCTTATACATAAAGATAAACGGAATTTACCTACAAATGATTCTTCGGGATGATTTTATGGGATGTAAATGTAAAAAGACGGCATCTTCTAAGGTTTCTGAGAAACTTACGCAACATAAAAAATTGTATTTTACAAGAATGCAACCATTAATAATACAAAAAAATTCAAGGTCACACTATTCATCTCGCAGAAACCTTAACCATTTTTTAAATTTTTCTTTCACATCATCATAGCATACAAAAAGAGAAAAAACTTTGCAGAACATTTCAAGGTCAAAATATAAAAATTCAAGGTGACACATTATTTATCAGAAACCCTTATTACTTTAAAAATTTTCTTTCTCATCATTGTGGCAAACATTTCAAGGCCAAATTCTGAAAATAAAAGGCTCATATCTGAAAAACCATCCTTTTATTTAACACTTTGCTCTCCATTTCTACAATTATTATTTCCTCCATTATTAGTTTTTAATGAAATCATCACACCCATGTCTGCTTACGAGGAAAACTATTAATTTCGCCAATATAAATATTACAAAAATAAAAATATTAACATTTTCAACTAAGTAAACCAATTTATTTTAAAAACTGTATAATTTAATTTCATCTTAAGGCGCTCTACGAATTCTTAAGACATTAAATTAACAACCACCACCAAAGAGATTATAAACGAGTTACAATTTTTATTTCATCTCCCATTAACCCCTAAAGCAAAATTGCTCTTTACTTAATAATGCATAAAAGTTCGCACTCGAGTCGCCATAGCGGGACGACTTTGTATTTTAAAGCTCCTTTAATAATCCACCAAAGAATGTAAAATAGTGTGGCGAAATAGGAAAAAGCACATGCACACTTTATGCGACCTCGTTTAATTCACAAAACGACCAAGGGATCAACCGAATGCGGCACGGCGCTGAAATATGTTAATATTCAGAAATGTTGCTATAAATTTCCTGTACGCGTCCGGTGTATTGTTTCCGCCTGCTACTTTCCCCCTATTTTCCCCGCAGTTCCCTGGGATTGCATATTATTATGTATACACAATTTGATCCTTATTCCGTGCGTATACAAAATACTTTTTTATTTCGTGCACGTCATCTTCAATTTGCTTGTTGTTGTTGTTGTTTTTAAATTTGCACAGAATTTCGTTTATTTACACAACATTTTGATAAAAACTTGCACTTTATCATTTGGCGGTTCAGCAATGCAATTGGCATGCAATTGCTTGAATGGCATCTCGGATTCCAGCTGCATTCCCAGTTTCTTTGCAATCATTGCAGTATGGCAGTTGGTGCAATCAATTCGTACTAATTTAAAGTGTTCATTCCTTGCTAAATCCAACGAATTGGAAATTAGCTTGGCCCCTAATCCCTGTGAGCGAGCTGTGCTGGCCACAACTAATGTATTTATCTAACAACATTCAACATAAAAAAAAATGAAATAAAAAATACATTTAAGGAAATGAAAAGCTTATGCAGCACGCTGGGAAAATGCAAAACGGAAATACAGTGGATTAAGTGCTTAAATGTTTATACACACTCACACAAACACAAACACACACACATACCTCGAATATGCAGTCTTGGGAATATTTTTTATGTAAATCCAGTTCTTGGGAAATGCGTGACCAGCATTGAAAAGCGAGTTTTATCTGTGGCTCGTCGATCTGGTTGGCCAGCGCACTAAGCTCAGCAGCGTCGGTGCTGTAATTTCGCTTATTTAGAGCAATGCCAACCAATTGGTCCCCCAAATGGTTGCTGCATGCGGCGTGGAATGACAAATTTTCTTTCAGCGTATCACGATACGATTCATCCAGTATGTGGTTTGATTTGCATTTTGCGATGCCGAGAGACTTCATGAACGGCTCATCCTCGGCGAATGTTGTCTGCAGGATGGCCATTGCATCCTTGTAGTGGCGTTTTGATGTGCGCTCAATTGTGCAGGGGGGAAGTTTTTTGGATGATAAACAACGAAAGTGATTTTGAGTTAATTTGCAAAATGCCATATTAATTGTTTATTTTCGATTCAATTGTTTTGGGGTGCTCCTTCAATTTGATTAGCTTTTTTATGACTTTCACATTTTTAAAACTGACTAAAGTGGAGACATTTTTCCTGTTGAAATGCTTCATAAATTAATTTTAAAATTTTGTCTGAACCTGCTTTACTATCCCGCAATTATTTAAATTCCACTCCTATCAATTCAGGCAAGTCATCAATGCTCTCATGGATAATACTACATAGACTCAATTGAAATCAATTTGCCTTCAGTCTGGTGTGTGTGTACTTACTCAAAAATGCCTCTGAATTATCATGCAATGGAGATGTGATAAAATATAATAAAAACCCCAAAAAGAATTTTCTGAATTTCAATTGAATTCCAACGTGAAAACGTCTGTGCATATTTTCCTCCATTTTTTTGAGGCAATAAAAAATATTCCCCTTCGTTTATGAACGTAATCATTGCATCAAAAGAAATAGACATGCCCTTCCATCATCCCAAATGTGGGCCAACATCCAACAGATGCCAGCCAGCCGCTTTCAAATGAATTTTTAATTTAAATTATACATTAATAAAATATATCCTGCAATGCATAAACCTATACAAGACTCGTCATGTACAATATTATGTTATAGACGTATTAAGGGTACACAGGATACGTAATTGCGGACGATTTTAACTCAATATACGGTTCTATTTTCATGCATAAATTGGCTTTCCACTCATTTTCCATTCACAGTGCAGACACGAACTTTTAATAAATTTTGTTTTAATGGTTTCTCAATCATGGCCGTTTGCATTCATGCTCACATATTTTATGGACGCTTCAAATGGGGTTCCTAAGGATATTTGTGCAATCATTTTAATTTCGATTTTGTATTATTGCGAATTCTTGAAATTACATTTTGTATTTATTAATTTATCAAATAAGTAATAATTGATGTTTTAAGTTTTAAATATTGAAGAACTAGTCCTATAAATTGAATAAAATTAAACTAATTACATCAGCAGAATTACGATTTGTTGCAAAAAAATCAGTCTAAATTAATCGTCATTATAATAATTAAATTAACAAACGACTCCTGAATTCAAAATAAGTCAAGCAGGATTTTATTTTTCAGAATGTCACTTCCAAATAAAAGTGTGGCCGGAAAGGAATATTGTTGACTCATTAAAATTTACTTCAAAACAAATAGAGTCAAGTATACTGGTGTAATTAAATTTGATCCCAAAATGTTTTACAAAAAAAAAATTCTTTTGATTGAAAAGAATAATGTTGCCACAACTTTTTTAATTTTCGTTCTGTAGAAGAAAGGACTTCCAGTTTAGTGCTCAATAGGTAATCCGTAATGACAACTGGGAAACAATGTCTAAGTGATTTTTCATAAATTTATTTAAGATGTTTCAAAACTAATTTTGTTTTTAGAAAGAAGCTCATTTTTGGATGGCAAAAAAAGGAATTATTCATTTTATAAAGTAAGTAATTATTTCAAGGTCACATCTCTCACGGTCAAGTTAAGGAAACAAACCTAATAGATGCTCGAAATCGGCTCTAACGATTTTGATCATTTTCAATAATATATTTCAAACAGCCCAAAAGGCAACTTTAACTTTTGAATCTCAATTTATTAAGCAATTTTCCGATTTAGGTGAACGAAACTTTGGACGACCCATGGGATTGACGGAATTAATTGGCCATTGGGATTTTGATATTTTGGCGGGATTATATGATACCGGAATATAACTGTCGGGATTTTGCGAGTCAGTATTTTAATGGTCTCTTCAGAATTTTCGATTGGCAAGATTATAGTTGTAGGAATTTTCGATTGTTGTTTTCTGATGGGGCTAACTTAGCAAAAGTAAACTATCCTTGAAGGATTACAACACGGATATAGTACAGAGCAGCCGCAAAACAAAGTTAGCTGGGTCCAAAGTTGTGAACGAAATTTAGAATGCATGCAACAATCATAATTTACTTCACATTTAAGAATTCAAATTCGGAAATTCAATTATGTAAAAGTAGATAATTAACTTGAGGCTCTTTTGTGGTTGAAATCAGGGCAACTTGTGATGAATTAAAACTGTCCTAACGGTGCCGCCAATCAAAGATTCTTAAAATAAAATAAACCAAATTAAGAAAATAGTTCGGGACAATTTATAAAGTTAATTCTCTTTAAAAAGAAAGTCGGCCGAAGATAATTGTCGAGCAACGAGCAGACGTCTGTTCAAACCCTTTAGGAAATAAGGGAAATACTCAGGCCCAATTATATATCTTATAAGGATTGAGGATTAGCCTATTTTAATATTTTTATAAATACATTAGACCAATGGAAATAATTATTTGTAAGGCTATTAATAAAAAAAAACCCTAACATAATTATTAAAGTTTAAAGTGTATTCATTTATGGCATACAAATTATTTAAATAAGTATGTAACATATATTGGAAAATCTAAACAATCTATTAAAATTGTTTCGTGTTATAAAAGTCGGTTCGAATTCAGTGGTGGCATCATTTCAGAAAAAAATAATATCGACCAAGCCATCAGTTGTTCTGCTGAGCTTTTTCCTGAATATTAAAAGCATCAAAATGTCAATTTCTATATTTAAGCATAATTGTGCCTGTAAAGTTAAGAAGTTGAAAATGTGCTTCAAAATGGTACGGTACCAGGAATATCATCAATAGCAATATAGGAATTCTCATTTTCAATAAATCTTGGATTATTAAGCATTGTTTTAAAATAATCACTGGACGCATAAAGAATAGCTTTATGTGCTGATACTCTTTGAAAAAATAAAAAAGAACAATAGTTAATATTATTGTCATATAATATAAATAAAAGAAACATACTTCGTGCGATTTTTTGTGGCGATCAAATCGAAATCAGACCCTTCTCCATTCAGCAAGGCTTCGTGTAATCGACGTACGTGATTAAAATCGTGAGGGTAAGTAGTGTTATATCCACCATGGTGCTTTTAATTATTTCTAATATTTCCGCATTCTTTTTATAACATTTACAAATATTTTTAAAATTAAAAATCATAAAATATTAAGGCCTACAATTTTATGGAGCGCTGTGGTAATATTTATAATATTTAGTATAGGCGCGATGTGTTGTCTGAGGACCATACAAATGTCGAAAAACCTTTCAATTGTTAGACGAACGTGAATGAGCGCCCGATATTATACTAAACCTTATTTTTAGCGCGAAATTCAAATTTCTGTCACTGAAAACTACTGGAAATAGATAAATTTTATAAATTACTAAATTAATTTCTAATTTGTTTATTTAAAAAAAACTAGTACTATTCTGTAGATTAACATTAAGTGTTAATCCAAGTAAGCTTTTCCTAATTTTGTACCGAAATGCAGTTTTTTATTGCTTTTTTGGACTCAAGAGATGTCAGGACGACTTCTGTTTTATTTTAAAGAAAAAAAATTGACTTTGCAGTAACAACAGTTATTTAAAAGTAAAAACTGTAATTAAGTTATAATATTTTGAAGCTATTTCATAGGTTCCTATTATGAAAAATACGGACTATAAACATTATACACATTATTATTATTATTGAAGGTCAACTGATTTTAAATTACGCCAACTATTTGTTGTTACTAAGACACTTTGATAAATATTTTAGATAACAAAACTTTAAGAAAACAATATTTTTTTACATAAAAAAACGTCACCATTTTTACACAATCCTGTTCTTAATCATTTCACTGTTATGACGTAAGAAGGATACAATCAAAGACATCTTTATTTAGTTGGATACAATAGTAAAAAATATGATATTGAGGGAAAGTGTTTATGATGAGCACTAATTAAAATTCACAAATAATCAATTACAAGAATATGATTAATAACAACAAGAATCAAAATCGTATTATAAATTTTTAAAATAAAAATGCATTTTCAAAGTCTCACGAAAAAAATACATATTCTGAAAAAAAGAATGATTAAAAAAAGAAATCAATCATTTCATAATTATGTATTTCAATTTCGTCAAATACATAATTTTGTCATATATAATTGGTAGGAAAAAGTTGTTTTGAATGATGTTTGTCTTATTATTGTAAGGTGCTTTTTGTGTATGAATATATTTGTCTATATATTACTAATAAATTGTTGTTTTTGTTTAACATTATATTCTTAATGACTCCATTTCATGCGAGCTCCCATCATCATGCTATGCTGATGAAACGGATCATCATTATTTTATAGCAATAAAATTGGCTAAAGTTCATGTCGGTTTTTGTAAATATATATAATCTATGTAATATAATAAGAAATAAATTCCTAAGCCGCCCCATTTAGTTGCCTCTGTATGCATCTTATATCGTAACGAACTCTCGATTACAAACAATAACCCAATCTCATCAGAATAAAAACAAACTGAGAATATTTATTATCGGTTTATTAAATTTTCTCCACATTATTATACCCTTTTTCCTAAATACAAATAGGGATGGAGGATTGTTTTTTTTGTTGTTGGAAGAAAGAAGAAACAAATTCCGTAAATGTTTAAGAAGAGATATGTTCATTTTGTGATAAATACGTTTTTAAATAGATAAAATTTGTAAAAATATTTTTAACATTATAGTTCCGTTTCCGATTTTCAATATGCAATTCATTAAACATCATAATTCAATTGTGTTTTATTAAATTTATACATTTTTTGTTTTTTATGACGGCTTGTACTCTTTCAATCGTGATTGTACGTACTGTGTGTGTGTTTTATTTAATAAATGTTCCAATGTATAATTAAATGTATAATAATAATTGATCAAAATGAAAAACCTCTACTAAAAAGGGCCGACCGCACCAGACAGTGTCGTGATTTTTTTTTCTTACTTTTTTTATCGTTTTATCCACAAATAAGGCATAGGTATGAGAATTTACTTTTTCTTTTTTTTTATCGAATGAAGATTTAAAGATATACAAACGTTTACGTCTCTATGGATCTATATATTCAATGATGTTTCATGTATGTAATTTTTAATTCTAAATATATTTTATTCTTAAACACTAGTTTTTTTTTCATATAAAAAATATTAAAAGCTTAAGCCTAACAGAGAAAAAAATAATACTTTATCGTAATGGGTTAATGTAAATAAAGTAGAAGTAAATACATAAATTAGTAACTTATTATTCATTAGTTGCACATGGCATATTTTGATTACAAAAAAAGGATACGACGACGAGGTGAAATATGTAAAAAAAAAATAATAAAAAATTGAAAAAAAGGGGATTCTCTGTGCACCACACGATTGCACAAAACTGACTTAATCATTAATAAATTGATACGTTTATCAATTCTCTGTCATTTTTTTTTTAATTACACCACAAACACGTTCACATAATATTATGGAAATAATAACTTTACTTTAGTTTCCTTTCTGTTTCCTTTTAATATTTATTTAATTTAAATGTTAATCGTGAGAGTTTCGCTAGTAACGTTTTAAAATATTCAATTACATTGTAGTTTGTAACAAATACAATTTTATTCAGTCATACAAATTGATTTCATTATTATTTTTGTTGTTGTTTGATTTTCCCTAATTTCTTATTTAAACTTATTTAAATAGTATTTCAATTACAATAAACGTTTGGTTCATATTTTCCACGAAAGGCTCCTACTATTCATTAATAATTTATGGCAAGAATATATTGAAAGGAAAAAAACAAACAATTAACTATACATAATTCAGTGTTGTGTGTTTTCATTTCATTTAAATATGTTGGTATTTTTTTATTGTTGCTGACTTAACGATTGAAACAAAATGGCACTAATATGAAGCTGGAATGAATATAATTATATTGTTAAGAACGGTATAGTCATCAGTACGTCAAGTGTATGTCGCTTTACACGAATGCATTTATGCAACTGCGTCCAAAGTGCGGATGCGGTGTTACATTGTTTCATTGGTACAATACATAACATAAATTGCATTGCAGGGACATCTCATCTTGAGACGTGTATTGACTGTTAAGTCTCAAGTGTCACATGAATTGGCTATAGTGTTGTTGCCTCTCACAACAAAACAAAAAAGGTGTGGTGTAGTTTAAAGTAGTTAGTCAAGTATAGTACTTATGAACAGAACACTGCTTGAGTGTTCGGTTCTCCCTAAGTGGATCACTTTTATAATATATATAGTTAATTAGTAAATTTAGTTTAATTATTATTTTTGTTTTTAATATTCTAAAATCGGCATTTTAAGAATATTACAAAATATCCCCGTTTTTCTTTTACAGTAATTGTGTACAAAAATAGAGAGAGGGCAAGGATTTTAACGTTTTGTGTGACGCAACCCCCACATCAATGAGTGCTACGCCCCAATGCTGGGGTTTATAGTGTCTGGCAAAAATATGTATATACACGTTAAACTAGTACATACATTTACAATAATCAATTAGTAATTAGATTAAATGTTTAAAAAATTCCATTGTTAATATTTGAAATGAATAATTGGAATTTGATATTTCGATAAAACATTTTTGTTTTTGTTTTTTTTTCTTGTGTTTTTTGTAAACAGAAAAAGTCGAACCAAAACTAAAATAAAACGCTAAATATCTCTTAAACAAAAAGAAAATATAGCCAAAAAACAGTTCTTTTCTTTTCAATTTGCATAAAAGCTGCTCAATGCCTGCTGCTGCCTGCTGCTGTTGTTGTTGCACATTGCTGCCGCTGGTTAACCATTGATCAAGTGCAGACCAATGTGTCACACTAGCGTGTGATGTACTCCAGCTGCCCATTTCACACATTTGTCATTTGTTGTTGATTGAGATTGCCTCAGTGATGAGCTGGAACGCTGCGGTTCTTGCTCACACTCGGAATCCTCAATTTCGCAAAGTTGCGTCGATAAATCACTGGTTGATGGCTCTCGATTATTGCCCAGCAGTGAGTTATTTTCTCCTGTGAATATGTAATGAATATTTTAGTTAAAACTGTGCACCCACTATTCATCAATATTTGTTCGACCACACAAAACCACATATTTTGTGCGGTTAGAATTTAAAATACAAAATATAAAGTGGAGATGGAATGTAAAACTTTAAAACAGAATGTAAATTATGAACTAAAATTTGGAAGCTGATTTAATTATATGCAAAAATATGCGTATAATCAAGTTCCACTGCAAAACATAAACATAAACAATAGCCGACAAAATAATAACATTTCATAAAATTGGATTTATTACTTGTCAATCAATTGTGAAACAATTCAAAATTTGCATTTACCTTTTAAATTATTCACTGATATTTATTTTACATTTTTTTTTTTTTTTTTTTAATATTTTAAAAAGGAAGTTTAAACAATGTGTGATCCTTTTTATTATTATTTTCATTAAGTGACCTTATAAGTATAAATTAAATGTGACTTAAGATAATGGAAGAATTGCGTATTGAAAAAGTTTGAACTCCATTGATTACAAAAAGTTTCCCTTAAAAGACAGTGATGATAATTCGTTAAGAAACTAATAGTTTTAAGTTAGTTTCCGAATTGAAAAGAATGTTGTGGCTTTGACCACAACTGCATAAAAATCATGCCTTCATGTATATTTTACTAGATGAATTAATTTTAATAAAAATTCTCTTTTCGGAATAAAGTATGTAGCAAAGTTGCTGCTTCAAGGAGTTTAAATTAATTACCATAACAATTTTCAACTAAATTGCATAGTTAGGAAGATTAAAACTTATTAATGTAAAAAATTACATGGCAGGGAGAGCGAGGTGTGAATTTATATACGGATGTTGCTTAACTACATTTTAATAAAGCTTTTCGGAGATATGGAAAATGTGACCTTGAAATTTCTGTGTTTTGACCTTGATTTTTGTACAAAATTTATACTTTTAATGAGATTTGTAATAATTAAACACTAAAACACACAGTTTATGAATTACATATTTTCATTATAAAAATATTATATATATATTTTCTTATCTTATTTAATCCTAAAATAATGTGAAAAATATTTAAGGTTTCTGAGATATAAAAAATTTGACCATCTTTTTGCCAGAAGGAGCATCTAGCGGGATATAAAATATATGCCGTTTTGTTTAGAATACTTAATAATTACACATAATATGAACTTAATTTGAAATTCGTTACAAAACAATGCATTTTAAGAGACATTTAAATTATTCGCCAGTTCATTTTGGCATCGAGAAATTTATTCCCGACATTAATTTGGAAATTGGTCAATTTTTTTACGAACCGCAGTTTTTTTGCAGTTTAAAGCTTCCTAAAAACTGGACAGTCTTAAGCAAGGGGAATAAATTTGATAGTTCTGCTTTGGTCATGATGGGTGGATAAACATTCGATACAATACTTTAATTTAAAGGATACGTTAATAAGTGCAGAATTTTATCAAACAAAATATCACGAAAAGCAGTAAATTCAAGACACGATAAAAGGGACCAAACAAACGACAGTAAATTGATATTTTTTTGTTGAAGAAATGCAATGATCAAATTTATGAACATCCTTTAATGACCAGTAATACAAATATTTTATTACTAATTAGCTAGTTACAACAAAATGTATTTAAATTTAATTTTTCAGAAAAATACTAAAAATTTTCTAAAAAGGAGACTAATTCCATTAAGATTAATGTGTTTTTATTGTTTCCAATGTAATTGGAAAACTTTGTGATGATTTAAATCCAAGAAATCTGAAGTGCCTTTGTAAGAAAAAAAGAATTTAAAACAAATATAAATTTCAAGGAAACTTAATAATTATACCAGAAATACGAATATGTACTTTGAGCATTGTACATATTTACAGTGACAAAACATATGAGATTACAAGAAAATTTAAATTGAGTCAGTTTCCAGGATTATAACATTAATAGACAGTTTTGAAAATAAACACTTCGCAGAATTTCTTGGTGGTGAAATCATGTCAAATTTGTGTAACTTCCATATATTAGATTTAATCATTAATTTTTAAAATTTTTCTATTAGCATTTTGTATCGATCTGACAGCCTAAATTCTATTTTCTTTTGGCGACTTTAAGTACGTTTTTAAAAAAAATCCATTTTGCTTTTTGTCCACTTACTTTTTTTTTGTGGCCCTTAACAAAATATCTCAGACGAAAATATGTTTAACTTAAAGCAAATTTGATTGGAAATAAATTTTCAAAAAGAAAAAACTTATTGATCCCAAACAGGTAAATCATGTAAAATAAAATTACCTTCAATAATTTTGAATTGGAAAACAAACCAAATTGAAAATAGAATATTGAAGGCAAAAGAAAATGTGTTGTATGTGGAAAAAACAATTTTCACACATTTCACCATCGGTGAAAATAAAACGTTTTTTATCACAGCAAACATCAAAAGATTTCCGAAACATCAAAAAGCAGCTCAAAAACAAAATACACGCAGTAAATCGATAATCGAAATTTTTGGAAGGGGGTGAAAGAAGATTTTATCCCCATGGCTAAATGCTTCAAACAAAATGTATCAAGTAGATGCATGTCAAAACTGAATTAAGACATCAAAGTGTGTGCAGTCATCGCAAATCATTTTGTCCATGTGCAAAAGGTAGAAAGTCGACTCTTGTCTCTCAATTAAGTAAAAACACAACGTTACACAATACCTCTTCATCATCATCGTTAGCAATTGCCAACGACAAGCAAAATCCACGCAATTGAAATTCCCACACGTAACGTGTAACCATCCCAAACCCCCCGTCCCCCGTCCACACAAAGACGAGATGAGGAACCCAACGTTTATCACATTGGCAACCTCAACTCGTCTCCTGCATCTACATAAAACCTATATATTGCAACAATAACATATATGGAAATGAATGGGCAATGAAGAATGAGGCTCTTTATAACCCCCCACGTTCCACAAAATCCGGGAAGCCACCCACATTCACTCACACATTCTTTCATCCACCTCTCACCCTTCATTTCCCCTCAATTCTCAAAAGACACTTGTGAAAGCACTATAATTAATGCATTAAGCAAAAAGTAACCTAATTCTTTTCAGCTCGACACAGCTGGAAGCACACAAGGGATAAGGGTGGTGGGTGCACAATTCCACCATATAGGCAGGGCACAACACAAACAGGGTGCAAAACGTGGGTAGGGCTACTTAAACTTTTCGTAAATAAATAAATTAGAGCGTAATAAAAAAAGAATTTGCTTCAAAAAAAAAGGAAAAAGAAAAAAAAGAAATGGACGCTTAAAAATCAAGTTAAAGTAATTCACATTTTTTTAATTGAGCAATTACACTTTGTGTAATGAGATTAAATGATGCTGGAGTAAAATAAAATTGTGGCGTCCAATAAGGAAGTTTGTTGTGCTTAGGGGTAGCAAAAACCACCCCCAAATTCATAAAAATAATACAAATTCAACTGATTGGCAATATTAATTTGAACTATTTACCTTGATTGGACATGGCCAAATCGATGTCGTTCGAAATGCGTCGATTTCTTCGTTTTTGTTGCAACGGAAAGCCGTAAGCTGGAATATCCTCGTCATCCGACTCGATGATTTGTTGGGGTCCTCCACCAATATCGAGACAAATGTTGCGTTTATTTAGTGGCGTATTCTCACCATCCGTCTCACTCTGTATATTGTATCGGGGTAGATAGCTGTTCGGATGTCGTAGGTAGCTTTCAGCTAAATCAAATACAAATACTTACATTAGTTAGAATTGTTGCTGTGTGTTGTATTATAATATTATACATTGAGTTATGATTGCATTGAGATTCGAAATGTTAACATATTATGCAATAATGTGTAAACATCCAACACAATGTTGTGATTACATTGTTTGTAACGGAGATAGATACACACAATAAGACAATACGACCAGAACCGATACATAAACATGCACACACTGTAACCAATGGGGGTTAATTACAATAAGAACAATGTAACCGCTTAAATTGCAAATAAATTTTGATTTGTGAGACACGAACAACATCCCACACATTTCTATTAACACAACATTGCAACACAAAACACTAAATTATGTTTAGGGCAATAAAATGTAAACAAAATTGAAAACATTAAAAAGTAAAAAGTAAAAACATTTAAAGCGAGGTTAGACGCAGATAGCATAGAACAACACATTAAAGCTTATTCCAACCATTAAAAGATACGCTTTACTTTGCAATTTTGCTTATTTAGTAATTCTTGCACGTCCCACAAAACTAAAGTGTCTAAATATCTTTATACAATACCAACTTTTTTTGTCCGCAATTTATTGTCTAAAGTTGTAAATAAACTCTACAGAAATGCAATAAATTTTTTAAACACAATAAAAAAACAATAAGTCTCTGCACGTATTCAATTTTAGAAAGCACAAAAAAAGTCTCCTAAACTATTTATTAGCAATTAAATATCAAAATATGCTGTTAGCAAAAAAAACTACATGGCAGGGAGAGCGATGTGTGAATTTAAATACGACTATTGCTTCACTACATTTTAATAAAGTTTTTCTGAGATATAGAAATGTGACCTTGAAATTTATGAGTTTCTTGATTTTTTTTTCAAAATTTAACACTTTTATTGAGATTAGCAATCATAGTAGTACCTGACAACAAACACTTTTTGAATTATTTTCATTATAAAAATATGGCCTTGAGTTTCCAAATTTTGACCTTGAAATGTTCTGCAAGTTTTCTTATCTTATTTTATCCCACAATAATCTGAAAGAAGATTAATTGTTGTGAAAATAAAGAAAATCGAAGGTCCCATACAAGAAATATTTTATTTAGGATTTGGTAATAACTTGACCTTGAAGCATCTGACCTTGAAAAAACAAGAACTGCACTCTTATATTTTTCTCTCTACACAAAAATTCACACAAATTCGAAATGGCTTTTGTATGGCCACTTGTACATTTGCATATTTTTTCTAGACCCCTTTTTTGGACTCAGGGGGTGTCAAAACTCGAGTTTCTGCATTAATATTTTTTTCCGAAAAAAGTCGGAATGCAAATATTTCTATATGCCCTTGGGTTCGTATATAAATTAAAAAGGTTCCCACATAGTTAAGCTATTAATAAAACGTTGTTTTTTTTGGGAGGGAGGGGGGGGGGGGGGATAAAAAAACAATACACGCAATAAATACAGTAATTACTGTCAAATCTTACGCAGATAAACATTTGCTAAACACCCCTAATAGCTATTCTATTCCAGCTTTAGTTGGCATGCCTTCTTGTCTCAATTACAATTACCTAATATTTATTGCAAGTATAAAAATGAATTAGTTATGAACGACATAATCATTAATGTTCATTAATAGCACACATTGTTGTAATGGGCCGAGAGCACCACAAGAAGAAATAATACTTGTTAAACAGTCATTGTAATAATGTAAATGGCAAATGGCATTTCGCCGGTCTTGATTCAGCTATTAAATGACCGACCTTGGAAGAATAAAAAAAAAGGACAAAAATGTGAGTAAGGGAAAAAGAAATCCAAGGCGGAAAGTTTTATTCTTTTTTATGTGTTAAAGGTATACTCGTGTATACGATTCATTTTATTTATTTTTTTTTTTTTTTTGCTGGGCATATAATGTTATTGAAAAACTTTTATGAGCGCATTTTCTCTACAGTTGCAAACATCTTTGCTGAGCATCTTCAGGATTCAGGATAAAGCACTCGCATATAATATGTAGACGTTCACGAAATGGTTTGATTTGTGTTTACTTGTGTTCAAGGATTGTGCAATATACCAATCAAATAGTTTGTGCTTTAGTGAGGATAGTTTTTGAAATTTTTTTTATAAAACAAACAAATAAGTATTTGAATTTAATGCTTTTAAAATGATTTATGGCTTGAAGAAAAATTCAGAAAGAAAGTACAAAAGTAGGCCTCAATTTGACTAGATTGATATAAGTTAAAAAGTTGCACAACATCTATCATAAATAAAATTGCCAAATACTTTTCATTAAATTGAAAGGAAAATTAAAATTTAATATCAACAATTCAAACTACATGACGACAACAATTTCCGGCTAACAAATTAACTAACTTTGATATTTTATGCAACACATTAAACTTTCTTGCCACACACTCCTTACAGACCAAATTGAAGAAAAACTGAAATCTCTTTCAATTGTTGATTTGATTGACAATATTTATACAGACTGTTTATTTGTATAATTATTAAACATAAATTTCATAAATACATAAATTCAATTTACATTGCCATTAACGATGTCAGCTTAATGTTTATGAGTCCTTTACACGTTAAGTGCTAATAAAATAAGTAATAACAATTATGACTTAATCATTTAGCACTTGGAATAACAATTAATTATTAATTATTAAAAGGTGTGTAATTGAAGTCACTTACTCAACACTTAATCATTTGCTTTGAATTTAAACGCTGACTTAATGCTTAATTAAATTTCATAGAAAAGTGTGATGCACTTTTAAAAAGCAATTATTAATTCATTATAGAAGCACCATGCGGTTAAGTCTCGTGCTTTACAATTTTTGAATATGAACCACGGTGTATTTTAAGAAGAATTTTTATAATTACATTTTAATTTAATTCAATTTTAAAATTTTAAAATTTCCTCTTCTTTTTAAATTTTTATAATAAATTTGACCTCACGTAAAATGCATTCCCCGTTAATAACATAATCCTGCAAATATCCTGTAATACGTCAATTTAAACGCCTTATTATTATTTAATCTCTGGATCCCGATAAACTGAATTAAAAACAAGAGCAATCCTTAAAACCTATAGAGGGGAGGGGACACGACGTTTTGTTTAAAACATCAAAATCTAGGTTGAAATATATTTTATTTCAATATGTAATGACTGAATTAAAAACCAATTTTTTTTAAATGAAACATGTGCAAAAAAAAGTCAGTCATTACTTTTAAAACTTTTAATATTGACACCACAAACACACGAACACTGCAATAAATTTTACAGTTCCAAACAACATTCAAATATCGCCATGATATAAACAAAAAAGCACGATTTGTCAATTAAAAAGTCATCGCCGTATTGCAAAAAAAAAGTGACAATTTATTGATTCGCGTTGTAAATAACAGGTATTACATTCAGTCACCCTGTCTGATCCCAAACTGTAACACTAAAAAAGACTTTCAAAAGTTCACGATCCCCCGTTGGGGGAAAATGTTGTTTTTGTTTCCCAACCGAAACGGAAGTGTCGTTCTATTTGTTGTTAAAGCGAGTGATGAATCATAAAATTGAAAAGAATTGCAGCCAATTTAGTGAGAATCACTAAAAAAAATAATGAAAAAGTGTTGGTGAAAAAAGTGCTGAACTGTACCACAGTGCAAGCTTGCACATTTCCGGGAACCGGATACTGGTGAAACATAAATTAAGCGGCCAAGTTTGAATGTTTTTTAACTTCTTTATTATCCAGTGTTTTTAAAAATGTTTTTTGACGATGCTTTTAAACATCCGGGTAGAAAATAATCAATGTATTTTGAAGGATTTGTGATCTTTAAAAGTTAAATTTGTTTAAATTGAGTTCAATTCTATGGAACTTTGATGTATTTGTTAAGGAGTTTTTGAGCATTGTTGACTTATTCTGTTATGTAAATTCTTGTTGTTGGGTGGATTTGTTGTATTACAATCTTATACTGTTTATTCTGAATTTATTGAACAAATGATGTGCTCGTACAACTTGAAAGTTGTGGCTAAACTAAAAACAAGTAAAATAGTCAGTTGATGTTGAGGCACAAAAATGATTAAAGGTTTTTAACAAACTAAAAAGTAAAATATCTAAAATTGATAGATAAACCATTTCTCAGAATAAAACTGCCGTCAAATTAATAATGAAAAAAAATCTTAAGACAATGAAAAATGATTCCTTCCTAAAACAATGCAAGGATGTAAATTTATTGCCCACATTTTCTTGATGTTTCTTTCAAATAAATGTTTTTTTTTTCGTCCCCAAAAACCAATGGCTGATATAGTTTGTTTTTTTTTTTACTGCAAAAAAAAAAAACAAAAAAAGTTTTTCCCAGCAATAAATGAATGTTGTGCCATTGTTTCTGGCCTTTGACATTTTACGACACATATTCTCATATTGAATACATTCCAATGTGCCGCCTTCACGACATATTGCACACAACAAAACGTTACGGCCGCCATCGCAATAATGCTATTCAATGCTGAACAATTCATTACAGGATCAAATTGGTTTTTACTATTTTATATACGGTCGAATCCCAAGCTTTCCCGGGGACTCATTCTTCTTAAAGCCGCTTTTGTGTTATTTTTTCCCCGCATAATGAAATTTAAACTTTTTAACCCATTTCTCGCTTGCTCCATATTACAAATTCTATACACACCGACCGGTTTGAAATGTTACCGTTTATGTCATTCACGATTGAAATCGTTTGCACATAAATACAACTCCACTCTCTCTCTCCACTCTCAATGCACACTCACTGCAGTGCACAACCTATCCCAATGTTTTATTCCTGTCGGTCGCACCAGTCAGCCAGCCAGCCAGCCAGCCCTCAGCTGAATCAATATTTTCTCGTAATAAAGCACAAATACACCGTATACGGGGGGGGGGGGGGGAAGGATATTTACGATTATTCGTGCATGTAAAGGCAAAAAAAAAAAATAAAAACAAAAAAAAAAAGTGAAAACAAAATGAAAAATCGGAAGATGCGCAATAATAATATGTACAACAGAAACAGCGGAAAAACGAGAACACATAAAAACACGACAAGTCTCAAAAAGTGGGCCAACATTTGCCCGCGAAATACACTACACGTAGATCCACATATCGATGGCAAAAGCGTCTATTAAGCGGGGCACAGCATTCGAATGCTTAATATATCACTTCCTGAAGTTATCATTAAACGAAGGGATGTGCATGCATGTAAATCTACCCACTCGAATGTGTGTGTGTGTTTGTGTGGGAAGGCGCTGGGAAGCAGAGAGTGGGTGGGTGGGTGGTTGAGCGTAAGGTCGCGTCTCGTATCAATTTAAATAACTGAGCATGGAACTGCGGATATTCCACAATGAGTGCATGCACACTGCAATTGTGTGCAACGGAGCTACTGTAAAGGACGATTTTTTTAACATAGTATATGAGTGATGCAGCATAAACACATAAATGCAGTAGGCATTATAATATGGAGCATATGTTGGGGAATCAGTCATCATTTTCGTTCGTTTGTGCATAACACAATTACATATTACAGTGAAGATGAGAGAAGAGCACTCCTTTGAGAGGATATTTCTGGAAATATAATGTTGAACAGTTTCTTTAAGAATTCATACAAGTATGACAAGTAAAATTGTTTGTACGAACACACTTGATGTACGGAAGATGTTTTGACGTATTTGTGAAATGGAGCACAATAAAAAAAAATGCATTTAAATATTTGAACATAATAATATAAATGATTTAAATGAACACATTTTATGCTCCACACAGTGGCTTGAGTAGCTTCTTTAAATTCATTTTCATTAATTGAAAACATCCATTTTAAATAAACATCCCTTAAAGCAATTAAAAACGATCTACTCTAAAATATAAATAAATAACGAATTTACATTCAATCCCTTCCACAATTAATATTCATCAATACACTGCAGCTTTCTTGTATTTTATTTCCCATTCCACAAAAAAAATAAAATAAAATTGGCAGAGCCTGCAGCATTGCAAAAATAATTGACTGATCTAAAACGTAATCGTCATGTAAAATGCATTGATCCGAGTTTTTTCGGATTTATTGCGAACAACTATGTACAAAGAAACACACCAACTGAATGATGTACAAGCAAGGAAGAAGAAACGAAGCATTACAGCAGTTCGTGTGAGTTTTTCAAAGCTTCAATCGCAAAGTAAAGTGAATTGTGTTGAATTATGAGTGCTTTCGGTTTGGGTGCATCTGCAAGTGGGTGTGGTGTGTGGCATTATGTTGACGTGGTTGGAATGTTGAAGTTCAGTGATTTTTAAAACGCTTCTGGTGTTTTTATTTGCATCAAACACATGTTCAATGTTCTTGTCTCATTTTTATGATTTTTTCAATTCTTCTTTAATTATTTAAAAGGTGGTTTTATTTGTCACAAAAAAAATTGGTTGACCTAAAACTTTCTTTATGAAAGGAGTTCATAATCACTGCAATAAATTTTTAATATTTTTTAAAAGGATTTAGTTAATTTATTCACGAACTGCAATTTTTTTAGCCGTTTTCGCGGTTTATTTTTAAATTCGTTTAAAACGTTAATTTAAAAAGACAAATTTAAAACAGCGGAATAATTCTATACTATTTGGACATCAATAAATCGAATTCCGATAATATTTTTTAAATTTGTCATTTTTTTTTCATGAACCGGGTTTTTTTTTTTTGTAGCGATTTTTGAGTAATGATATTTTACCGTTCCAATTATGCTTAAAACCACAGTTATGACTCATTGCAATTAGTGTTAGAAATATAGAAAAAATTTTGTGTTTGGGGCTTGAAAAGAAGAAACACGCACTCACAAACCCACCCACAAAAACGTCGATTTATTTTTTTAAATATGGCGATTTACTTTTACATTAACGTATAATAACAATTTTTAAAACTCAAGAAAATGTGAAAATAAGCGATAAAAGAAAAAAGTTCAGTAAACTTAAAGATAACTGCGAAAAAAAAAGAGAAAAGCTAATTATGAAACAATTTTTCGTTCAAAGAAATACATAATTATAAAATAATTAAACATAATGTTGATGCACAAAAGTTTCACTCGGCTTGTTGATTTAAAATTGAAAACTATTCGCATGCACCTGAGGGCAATTTGTTTGCTAAGAAATTGTCATATTATAAAAGGATTTTTATAAAAAGGAGCTTAAAAGGTGCATAAATGTGTAAAGTATTGCATCCCAAAATAAAGACGAGTCCTTTCTTTTGAGCAACTTAAAATAGTTTTGCTTGTGAGCGGCGAGCTTCACTGCCTAAGGATTTATTAAAAACTTAAATTATTGATTTAGCAAATGACCTTATAGTTTTCGTCGAGCGAGTTTGAATAATAATTAAAAGCGACCGTGACCTAAATTGATTAATGATTTCCCAACTATTTCTGGAAATAAAAAATTAAAACAAGATTTTCCAATTGATTGCACGATAAGACGAATAATAAATGAAGGATTAATTTGGAAATGGAATAAAAATTTTGTGATTTGACACTAATTTAAGTTGGAACATAATTTCGATCTGGTAGTTTATTTTTTATTTATTCAATTAAATTTAAATTCTGTGGAAAGCAGAATGTGATTGTATTATAAGCTGTGAAAATCAATTAAATGGAATAGTCATTTTGTGGGGTTTGTGTTAAATAAGCCACAAAAAATTATTATAAATTACTAAAGCTGGCAAAAGTGTTTATAGCAAGTATCAAAACAGGTAGTACAATTATGCAATTTACTTTTTATTGAAGAAGAGAAGAAAAACAGGAAATACCTAACAATAACTGAAATACGTGCAGACAGTTGAAACCATCAATCAATTTATTGCAGACAAATATTGTGTAATAGGCGACAAGGGGGGAAAATAAAAATCGCATCAAAAAGGTTCGGAAAGGCTGTCCGGAAATTTTGATTCTTGGTTTAAAAAAATTCAATTTCCCCAACAATTTCGACCCGTTTGGTATTAAATGATTTCCGGCATTTTCATAGAAATGTAAAATATCGTTTCGGGAAAAGGGTCAAATATGCATAATTCAAAATAATACATACGAGTACGCAGGCAAAAAGCAACTCAGGCACAACTATAATAATAATAAGAATATGCATTAAATAACACAAAGAGCGTCTCATTAAAAAACAAACATTGTAACAATAGGAAATTTCCCAGTTATAATTCCACTTACGATTGTTATTGACTATTAAAGGCACTGCATTGGATGATAAGTTATAAAGATAGAAATTATGTTAATGTTATTCAATCTAAATACTTTAAACAATAATTATTTAAAATGCATAAATGTTTCAACTTTACCTGTGCTAAATTTATATTCTTCACTTCCACTGTCCAAAGTGTTGAGGCCAGTGAGTGAAGTGCGATGATCAAAACTGCTCGACAGAAGCTGCTCACTTCCACACTCAGAGTCAATAAACTCTGATTCTTCATTCAACGTCTCGATGTCACGTACTGGATCAATAGTACCCAAAGCTGGATGCAATTAATAACGTTTTTGCATTAGAAACAATAGCATTTAAATTTTGTGGATGAATTTCAAATACTTACAAGGTGGCAGCATACAAATCTTTGAGTTCGACTCATTACTTTCATTACTGTGAAAACTGGAGGAATCGGGAACTTCGCTTCCCGGCACCTCAGTTATATTTGGCAGTGGATTCTGGCTACGTCTCACCCAATCCGAGCAATCCCAATGGTATGCGCCATGCATTCCGGTGGTGTCATCCCCACTGTAATTATGCGCCGGACTCGGCAATGGCACATTTAGTAGACGCCCCGGCAACACACCGGTGGCCTTTAATGTTGCAACGCGATGCATATGTTGCGGTGGATGCTGCTGTTGTTGTTGCTGCTGTTGCTGCTGTTGCTGCTGCTGCACTGGACTCAATCGCTTAAAGTCCGAGTAGAATTCTGTACAAACAAATAAAAAGAAAACAATACAAAATTTGGTCAGTGCGTGACGTTTGTCGCGGAATACACAACACGCTTGATTAAAAACTAACCGGCCGCAAACAAAAATAGCCATATTTTGTTGTACTCACCATTATTGATTTTATTGTCCGTAAATGTATGCATTTGCATATCCGACCACGTTTGCTTGTGCAATGAATCTGTGTCACTCGATGTGTTTCCATTCAGATTGACCTGCTGATTCGGTCGATTTATTTTGCGATACTCGGGCGGAACATTTTCCAATTCATCCCCGGCGGAACCGTAACTGCGCAACGTATCTAGATTGTTCACAATAATTGTGTTGCATGTATAATTTGGTTCATTTGTGGCCGCATACGAAGCGGGCCTTTGATATCCCGGCTGGTATTCGCTGCGTTGCATCGCCTCCAAATTGCTCATTTTTGATTCGCGCTTAAACTCGCCATGCTCACGCGGTGTCACCGAATTCAGCACCACCTCCTTCCGTGGGTCATTGTTGATGTTGTTACTGTGTCGGCGTGTGGAGCGTCGCTTGCACATGCACACGCTGACACTCAATATGACCACAACACCAATTGCAACCAACACAGCCACACCAATAATAAGATGTGTCATCGGAATATTCTTCAATTGCGATGTTATTGAGTTGGAGTACAGTGGATCACCGCAGCTGGCACCCGTCAAATCGGGCGGACATATACAACGAAAACTGCCCGCTTCATTAATGCATGTGGCGCCATTACCGCATGGCTGCTGCTCACATTCATCCACGTCGTTCTCACATGTGACGCCCATGTAACCGCGGCACATACACAACGGCCCATCATCGCCCTCCTCGCACACCCCACCATTGCGACAGGGATTGGGCGAACAGAAGCGTCCAAAGTCACACCGTTTACCTGTCATACGGGCGGGACATTCACACGAATAGTTGCCAGTGCCATCGTTGCGACACTTGCCCCCAAACAGACATGGCGACGACGCACACGGGTCGGTGTCCTCTTTGCAGTTGGGCCCCTTGAAGCGCGTGTGGCATTGGCACTCAAATGCATCATTTCCCATGTCAATGCATGTGCCACCATTCAAGCACGGCTGTATACCGCACACACCCAGTGGCACCAACATTTTTGACACATTGCATTTGAACTCAACATTTTGCACCAACTTGAGTGCTGCCACCGAACTTATGCCCGGCGTGTGCAGTGGCAAAGGTACACGTGACATTTTTACATCGTCCAAGCATCCAACGAAACCACGTTGTATATCATCAAAGCCTAATATTGTAGGATGTTGTTTGACTTCGGCGCCCAAATAGAATCCACTGCTCTGCAAATTAAGTATTCCGTTCACGCCGGGCGCATTGCCTTGAGCCACATGACGGCCGTCCACTATTAATTTAGCACTGTTACCTTCACGCTCTAACTTAATTTCGTGCCATTGACCGTCTGACACAAATATGCTCTTAACACTGACGAATCCTTCACCGGAGCCCAAGTCAAATCGATACTGCACCACACCGTTCTCCACCTCCAATATGTTGAAGTCGATTTTTCCCGCCGCATACATAATGTTGCCCGTCAATTGTATGGTACGTATGCGAAGACTCAGCACTAGCTGGTCCTCGATAGTTTTCTTTGACAGCAGCTTATCGACGCGATAATGTGCATAGCTTTTGCCACTGAACGAGACGGGCGCTTTCGGTGTGTAACACGACACATCATCCCCACAATCCGAGATGTCTTTGTCACAAAAAATGCCGCTAAATCCTTCCGGACAACTACAATGAAATTCTTGCAGTGATTTGTCTGGCACACACTGTTTGTACGAGGGGCACGGATTTTTGGCGCACTCGTTTGTGGGATTATCGCATTTTTTGCCACCGTAACCCACTTGGCAATTGCATTTGAAATTGTGATTATATTGGGCCGAAACGAAGCTCGTCATGTCCGTAGCGATTGTATGGATTTGTGTCTCATCTATAGAATACAAATCTTCACATTTGCCATGCACACAGTAACTCTCCTGGCATTTAGACTCAACTATTTCCTCGACATTAAGGTTTGTTACCTCCTCAAGGTCATCCAATTTATTCTGCAAAGCCCTCTTAATCTCCTCCGCACTGTAATAGCTCACAGTTGCCGGATTATCCAGCGGCCTTTTCACCGTAAATAGAACATCCAAATCTGTGTTTGTTTCACGTTTGCTTTTATCACTCAACCAATCATCCAGCAGTGATGATGTTACGGCTCGTGTCGCCCTCCGACGATGGACTTTATTAATCGAATCCGATGTCGGTTGCACTGAAATAATGAGCACATCCTTTTGACGCGACCCCACAATATTGCGTATTGATCGAACAAATGTTTTCCTGTGACTGAGAATAAATTGCTCGGGGCTGATCTTACTAAAACGCACAATCACCGCATTCGTCAGCATCTCATCGGAGATGAGCTCCACGAAAACTTTCACCAGCGTCGATGTCATGTACTTGCCATCACTGACAGTCACATTAACGCGATATTCACCCACATCGAGTCGTGGCAACGCGTACAGCGTACCATCTGTGTGTGAAATATTGAAGAGATTCATTGGGGAATACGAGACGCCCGACATCGGCGCCAAGCCATAACTCAAGACATCATATTTATCCTGATCCGTTGCAAAAACCTTGCCAATTTGTCCACCGGCGAACTCATCTTGAAATGAATTTACGGCAATTTCAAGCGGCCGTATCACCGGACGATACTGCGACTCCTCAATTATTTGCACATTCACCCAGGCATCGCTGTACAGCGGCGGTGTACCATTGTCAAACACACGTATCTGCAATAAATAACTCTCGCGTATTTTATGATTAAAACGGGTGGCCGTGCTTAAGGTGCCGTCCGCCTCCAGTCGGAATGCACCACCTTCATTTCCCGCACGGAAATCAAATGTATACGGTGATGCATTGGGTGCGGCGTCCGCATCACTTATTTCGAATTTCATTAAAATATGACCCAGTTGTTTATCATCTTGCACGATGGTTGTGTAGTTGACCTGTGCAAACATCGGCGCATTGTCATTCGCATCTGATATTTCAATATTGACAAGCACAAGCGAGGACAACACCGGATTGCCATTATCACGAGCTTGCACCTCGAGCACATAGTTCGAAATGGACTCACGGTCTAGTGTTGCAGCAACAACAATGTATCCGGATTCCGGCTCAATACCAAACTGATGCAAACGATCTCCCCGCTGAATGCTGTATGTAATGCGACCGTTGTCGCCATTGTCAATGTCACTCGCTTCCACCTGCATTATTTTATCGCCCATTTGGGCATCCTCACGAATCCGTGCCGTGTACGAGTTTTGTGTGAAAAATGGTGCATTATCATTGCTGTCAACCACTGATATATTAGCCGTGGCTAAATTACTCAATGGCGGTGTTCCGCCATCCACAGCTTGTATCGTTAAAAAGTAGTCTTTTACTCTCTCATAATCCAACGGGCTGGCGATTGCGACAATGCCCGTTTTGTTGTTTATCGCGAATTTATTTTGCTCATTGCCCCCAATAATGGAGTAAAAGATTTCCGCATTAACGCCAGTATCTTTTGATGTTGCCATTACCTCCAGCACTGAAGTGTCAAGCGGGCTTATTTCAGCGACTGACGCAAAATAATGTTTGGACGTAAACTCGGGCGGATTATCATTGATGTCCTGCACGTTAACGATAAGAACCGCTGTCGATTTCATTTGCGGATGCCCTTGATCCGCCGCCTGCACAGTCAAATTGTAGAATGGCGTTTGTTCGCGGTCCAATGATTTGCCCAACGTTATAATGCCGCTGTCTTGTGCAATTTTGAAGTGTCCCCGCGCCGAATCAATGAATGTGTACTTAATTTTACGATTCTCCCCAATATCCTCATCGTTGGCGTGCACCTTTGTCACCAGCGTACCAACTTCAGCATCTTCCGGCAACGCAATCGAATACGTTGACATGGAAAATATGGGCGCATTATCATTGAGATCCGTAACCGTGATGTCAATTTGCGATGAACACTCCCAGCTGACGTGAATGCGGTCCTGTACATGCGCCACCAATTGATATCGATTTTGACGCTCCCGATCCAATAGCTGCCCAATTTTGAATTCACCCGACTCAATGTCCAGCTGAAAATCATCTGCACCATTACCGGTTAAATAAAAGCGTAACTTTGAATTTTCCGGCTCATCAGCGTCGCTGGCCAACACCGTAAACACGGCCGTACCAATTGCAACGCCCTCACTCAACTTGTGCGTGTAACGATACTTGAGGCAATAGGGGGGATTGTCATTTGCGTCAATAACAGCAATCACAATGTGTGTTGTGGCGGAAAATTTCCCATCTGTTACCAGCACCTCGAGGTCATAGTGCGCCACAGTTTCGCGATCCAACGGCTTGGCCACATAAACCTCACCAGTGGAGCGTATTTGAAATTGCGAAAACATATCGCCCGCAATGATGTAGTACTCAAAACGACTGTCGATGTCAATGTCTTTGTCCATAATCGATATCTTGAGCACCACTGTGCCGGGCAGCGAGTCCTCATTCACACTGGCATTGTATTGCGTCTCTTTGAACATGGGCGGACAATCGTTATAGTCTTTAAGCTTAATAGACACGGAGGTGCGACCGGTGTGCTTTGAATTGCCATTATCAGTGGCTTTCACTTGGAACGAATAATCGGCACGTTTCTCCTTGTCCAACTCCACCAAGGTCTTAATCCAACCGGTGTGTGCATCAATGTCAAACACATTGGCAATATCACCAATCTCACCGGACAACGCATATCGTACATCACCATTGGGAAGACTATCAATATCGCGCGCCGACACCTTCATTATCGCAGTGCCCTTTTCAATGTTCTCCGCTAGCACTAAATTATACCGGCTGCTCTCAAACACCGGACTATTATCATTTTCATCTTGCACCTTCAAGTGAATGGCACACATTGCCGTGAGGGGCGGACTGGAATCCGTTTCCGCAAGAATGCCTATAAAATGGCTGTCCTTGAGCTCACGATCCAATGTTTTCGCCAGACGCACCTCACCCTGCTGACTTACGGTGAATAATTGCGCATCCGGCGTCTCCGATACAATGCGATACTTGACTGTAGTGGTGGTAGCGGTGGAAGCGCTGACATTTGAAGTCATCAATTTGATGCGCGTAATTACTGATTCTGGTGGTGATGCCTCCGATATGTAAAGTGTGCGCTCAGTCTTTTCAAATGCTGGGATAATGTCGTTGGGCGATGCAATAAAAACGTCCACCGAAACGTCCGAGTGCTGGGATGGTGAACCTTGGTCATAAGCGCGAACAAAAAATTGAAACACTTGATTTTTCCAACGTTCGGCATTGCGTCGCAATGATAGTTCGCCCGTGAGCTCATTCAATTCGAACAACTCCTTTACGTCAGCATTTTGTGAGTCATAGATTTTGTATTTTACGACAGCGTTTTGACTCTCATCCTCGTCAATGGCTTTTATCTGTGTGATGGGAGAAGAAAGGAGAGTGAAAAAGAAAACGGCATTAGCAAAGAACAATAGAACAACAATTATTGGCAATTGTGATTTTCATTATTATCAGAGCTTAACGAAGAGCTGTATTAGCGCTATTATTAATGGGACATAATCAAATATGAAACTGAGTTGACGCTTAATTAAGCGGGGATATTTTGTTACTCCCCCCCCCCCCCCGCCGCGGATGTTAGACAATATTATACGATGATGAGAGCGAAAAACAGTTGGTGCATTATTGGTAGTTAATTTGTAATGTGATCTTGTACAAAAAGACAACGTAATGGTAAGGAGAGATGGTCGAAACTTTTTCCGATTTCCAAATTCCGAACATAAATTTTATGATTGTTGAAAGGACTTTGATAAATTACTTAAAATCAATTTATTAAAAAAAGCAAAAGAGCTTTGCAACAATAATTTTACTTTCAAATAATCGCAACAGTAACGCTGAATTTACTGCTTCTGCAAAAATGTGTCGAACAATTTTAGTTCGAACTAGTTTCCGTGTTGAACGTTTACCGCTGTGGCAGAAATATGCATTCGCGGTGTGTTCGCTTTGAAAAATATATGTTAATTTGATGTTTTCAAAATATTACAGCACTAAAAGTTGAAGTTAACTCAACTTTTTGAGAGTGATGATTTTTTGTCGGCACTCAGCACAAAAATTGATAATTTTGAATTTTCATAGAAAAATTGTGTAAAACCACACTCTTCGAGTTCAGTAAAAATATGCTGAAGCATTGAATTCAGCATAACAATCCAGTTAAGGCACCGGAAATGCTTTCTATTTCAGGAATGCTCTGCCAAACTCAGACGATAAGTCTAGAGAGGAACCTCCAAGGCACACGAAAGAAATACCACGCCAGGAATCAAGGTTACTCCCTAAATCCGCTAATTCAAAAAATTAGATAATCCAACTTAATTCATCATCCCTAATCCACCCTCTATTTTCACTACCATGTTGCAACTTTCCCGCAATAAATAGCAAAAATCAATGACGCGTAAAAAGTTTGTCGCCAACGGCTGTTAAAAGTGTATTACCGATTAACTACTTACACAAAATGCGCCAAAATTGAATAGACGCAGCATAAAATAAAAATCATAACATTTTGATACATTTGTGATATCAACTTATTGATAGGGCCGAGAGGCTTATAAATTCGAAATTGGCATTTTCTTATCAATGCGAAGTAACTTTTATTCAACTAACTTTTAACTTCCTGAAGAAGAAAAAGCATGAGGTTGTATGTTTTGCAGTTGTTCACAGTTCCTTTTTTCATCATTCTTCAATGGAGAGTGTGTCGCCGCCCCAGAGATGGAAACTTTGCAACGAGCAAACTTGTACAAAAATTTAAAGAAGACATTTCCCCACATGCACACACCCCACCCCCGGACGAATGTTCCGGAATTCAGTTCCATTATCATATAAAAGTATTTTAAGTTACTTGAAATGACAATTGACAGCCGAAATATGCTGGGCACACAATGAAAACATGTTTTCCACTAACAAACCCCGAAAATTTGAGCAAGTGTGAATGAAAGGGATGCAGCTCGGAGAGTGTGTTTTATTTTGTGGGTGGGTGGCAACATGGCATGTCATGCAGAACATTTTTTTTACCACTCTCACTGGTTAGGTAAATTAATCAAAGCTTTTAAACAAACAAATGGAAACTGGAAACAACGTTGATGAATGTGATGAGAGGAGTTATTTTCACTCGACATACTCGGCGCATTGATTTGAAGCATTCATTTCAAGATGTATTAAAAAATCATGCAATTGACGAGCGCACACAATTTTCGTGCAATATAAATTCGTGAAATGAATTTATTCGTGAAAGCTTTCAACAAAATTATATTAAGCGAGCTAAAACAGCTAGAATGAATGTTGACTTTGTTAACCCTGAAAGTTGGCAAACGTCAATTGTGCGAGAGAACAACTGGAATTGTCTTGCGGCACAATTTTGTATCACCGGAAATGCATTGCAATATTTAAACGGATTTCCTTCTAAGAAATTTACAAGTGTTGAAGGAAAGTTGGGGAATTATTTTAAAGGGGAAATTTAAATGAAAATGATTGATTAATAATTTTGATTGACGTCATAATGTTAAAATAATGATGAAAGTTTGAGAGTAAAAAAATGGGGAAACAAATTTATTTCGTATAATCAGAAATGTGTATGAAAGGATATTTTTCTGAATCAAAATGAAGCAACAAAAAAAGTTAAAAGTTGATTTTAATTATTTTAAATGCATGCAACACAATTTCCAGGTAAAATATTTGAATAATGGCAATACAGGTGAAAATTAAATTAAATTAAATATCCCAGAAAAACATATTGAACAAATTTCCTGGAATTGTTATTATTTAAAAACACGCCAACAATAACTATTTACGGTGTTTAGCCGAAAATAAAGCGATCCACCCCAACACAACACAACTAAACAATTTTTTAATCACATTCGTATAATGTTTCCAAAAAAGGACGTACATTTCCCCGAACCTATTTAAAACTACAATTTCAAAAGCAAAGTGCAAAAAACTTTAATAAAACTCCTTAATTATAATTAAAAATCCTTTTATGCATCAAACTCCATCCCTAATGAATAAACTTTATTAATTTTTCAATCAAAAAGTATAATTTGAAACAAAATTGCATTTTTTTTGTTTCGTTCAATTCAACTGCAAGAGTTTATACATATTAGCATAAATTACTTGTATGTGTTTGTTTCTAAAACACTAATTGAATGTCAACATAAATTCATTGCATGGTAAAAATAAATGTATTTAAGTTTGCTTTTAAATGAATGTAGCTGCTATTTCGGACAAGTTAAATCAGCCGCTCCTCACACACAGCATACTAATGCCTTAAATAATGTCAAGAAATCAAATATCCTGCACGATGCAAATTAGTTAGAATGTCAAGAGTTACATTCAAGCAATCTAATTGAATATAAACCGGGGAGAGGCATGAAACCCTTTGTGAATCGACCGGCTGAGTGGAAGTTGAAACTTTTGCTGACGATACTCGGCATTACAAATTCATGAAAGTTAACTGATTTTTGAAACAACAAACTGACGACTTTCATTTCCATGTTAATTGTGTAGCAATGAAAAATATTAATTTGCATAAACAATTTTCTTTTGTATTGTGTGTGTGCGTGTTTAAATGATTTTAAAATTATGTTTATAATTGATAAAATATGGCTCACATTTAGCGTTATCATTACATTGATGAAAACATTTTTTTAATGGATTGCAGTAAATAATAAATTCGTTTCAAAATAACATCTTCAAATTGTTTGATGTGTTTTAAAAGGATTTTTAACAAACTTGAATTGTTTTTGTCAGTGCTCCCAAAGTAACTTTAGTCATTATTTGGAATTTTAAAGGCGCTACAATTAATAAAAATAAAATTGAACTATGAACTCGTTGGCTGTTATTGCTATCAAATTGAGAGCCAAATATCTCGTAAGGCTCTTCCTTTCAGAATCGTGAAATTATACGATTTTTCAGCACGTAAAACGTAGGCTATAAATTATCCGATTTTGATTAAATTGGTCTTAATTTAAAGTTAAGTTCTTTTTCGAGGGCACTCAAGGGGCCTTTTTTTGATAAAACTAATAGTTTTTTAAATATGATAAGTTAAAAATAGGCAAAACTCACTTTTTGAGCAAAATTAGCCCATTTTGTGAAGCACATTTTGTAAAGCCACTTTTGAAGTCACAAATACAAATTTTTTAATTCGGTATCTTCAATAAATTATTGAGGGCGCTTAGTCGGCATTTTTTAGAATTTTGATATCATTTTTAGACTTTTCAATTGGCTTTCTAAAACATTTATTTTTTCAATGGCCCCATTTATATTAAAACTAATTTTAAAAATTTCTCAAAACCATAAATTTTTAAATCTGTAATATATCAAAAACCATATTCCAAAAAATGATTCCTCAAAAATGATTATTTGGAATGGAAAAAGCGCTACAATTAATTTTGATAAATAAAAAGGAATTTTTGAAATTTAGGCTTGCTGGCAGCGTTGTTATTGTTGTCGCAAAAAAATTATAAAGTAATTTGGCTACAAGCGCTGCATTAATTGCTTAATTAAGAGACAGCACAAACTTTTCATTACTTAAGTAATGTCCCCACACATATTTTCTATGAGAAAATTTTGCATATTTAAACACAATATCGATATTTACTTTTAACTAAAAAGGAAACGAAATAAATGAAAGAAGAAAAACAAAGAAAAGAAAACGCACAATCTTAAGAGGTGAAACTCTCCCATTTTCACATCCACACCTAACTAGGATAACGAGGTTAGGAGTGCCAAAACATAAACATAAAAAAAAACTGATAACAAAATTCCACTCCACCCAGCTCTTTTTCACGTCATATGATTTATTTATTTCCCCCCGAAAAAAAATGGATCCAAACTTATAACATCATTTGTCAAAATTTTGTTATGGTTAATTTGCCAAATCCTTATTCAACTGCATCCCACTGCAAATGCATTCCATACAACGTGCATATATGAACAGTTAAGTGCATTAATAAAATTTTATTTTTGCACAACTGCACGGAAATGTGCACCGAAAATTCGCAAGACATTTCGCCCCAAAAAGCACTTGCAAAATTATTTACACAGATAAATACACTTTGCTGCTTATACATATTGTATGCATATAGTTGTTGCAGTTATAAAATTCTATATATTATATTACGAAATATGTGTGCTGACTCGCATCTCAAAAATGCTTATCTTTTATGCTTCCAAACCATTGCAATGGGAAAGAAGTTTGACAGCAATGCTTTCAATATGTATGAAAGCTGGCAAGGAGAGTGAAAATAAAATAAAAAACAACTTTACAAGACTTTGATGCCGTTAATATAGTGGAGATTTCGTACTGCATATTGTTGAACCAAGAAGTTTTCGCCAAAAAGTTTTCCATATCTTTCGAAAATGTATTAAGTACACGGCAGGAACATCGGTGCAGCTACTTTTACTGATTGTTTCGTGTGAAAGAATGCTTCAAGGCATTTACGCTACAAATTTTTAACAGCACAACTTCAAAATTATATAAAAAAGTTAATTAATTAAGTTGTTTGAACGGAGAAGATGTTACACACATTATGATTTACTTCCATGACTTCACCATAAAGCAGGTATTAATTGTTTGTTTAAATGTTATGAGCTCTTTCAGTGATGGAATTAACGGAAAATGTGTGTTTTCAAAAAAACACAAAAATAAATGGATAGTAGTAGAACATAAATCGGGATTTTCATTTCAAAAACTTTAATCCTGCATGAAAAAGTGGGGCCCCCTGCCAGAATATGAAGATACTAATCCCACTGTCAAAACCACTTTATGTTCCAAATTCCAATATGCATGCACAAGTGTGCATACATGAAAGCAATAATCATGCCGAGCAACCCCACAGCCCCCACATAAGCTCAAAGCTGACAACAAATTAACTAAAATATATATTTTTCGGCCGAATTCTGTCACAAAGTCGACACTTTTTGACGCCTAATAAATGTTATACACCAACAAATTAGTTATTTTGACGTCAATTTTTTTCTGTTTTAGCCACACCATCTCATCAAAACTCTCTCACACACACACACACACATATGAGTTATAACATATTAGAATATGATGGGTGGTGATGGAAATATGTAAATTCATGAACGCAAAAATAAAACTTACTATTAATTTAGGCGCATACACGCTTGTTTACATTGTTTATGACATAAACATTAAACATACGAGTGCAGCACATAATACTATGTGTATGAGGAAGGACACAAATTTCCATCACTTCACCGTTGTTGTTATACATTTTTCGGTATCATACATGAGCACATTGTACAATATTCATGTATGTGAGAGGGAAAATTTCGTGATTGCTTGTTGTTACTCTTTTAAAGTGTAAACGTATCGTATAACTTTCACAACGGCTCAAAAAAATTGTGTCAACTACCCGGCGCGCTGGTTGGGTTGGGTTAGGGATGCCCAACATATTTGTGTGTGCACCCCAACATGGTAACAGCATATTTAATTTAAACCAGCCAATTTGTTATTTGAATAAAGTATACTTCATTTTCAATTTCTGCTCTCAATTAACCATATTGCACTCATATAATGTGTTGTTGTCGTTTTTTTTTTATTTCCAGCATATTGACGTCTGAATACGCGTTGCAACACATAAAGGGTTGTTTTGTTTGCAAAAGTTGCGCTACATTGCAAACAATAACACATAACAAATTACAATTATTTATTTAAATTCTTATGGTGATGGAGGATTTTTTTCAGTTGGGACTTTTAAATAAAAGTTTGTAAAATTTCGGGGATGTTTAATAAAACTGGTTTAATCCTTTTAACATTCCGTGAATAGTATTTTGGAAAGCCAATCGAAAAATGTGCGAATTTAAAATATTTTTAAATCTGATTTCATTTTGATTTCGACAAGAATTTGATTTTTTTGTTTAAATTGTGACCTAATTAAAGTCAACTTTTTGTGAAAAATGGTTTTTACAAGTGTAATCTAACAATAGTTCTAAAATAAGGGACTTTAAAATAAAATATTTTAAAGTTCTGTTTCAAAATTCTTAAAGCAAATTCTTGAAATTTAACTAAATAACTCGAACCACCATAATGCACAAAAAAAAAGTCGACTTAAGTATAGTTGAGCTTTCTGGTTAAAATTTTTTTTTACATCGGTTATGTGTTCAAGCTCTTATTATAATTTAGAACTGATTCTCCGGCGCTACCCTAGTGTCACATCTTATGAAGAAAACAGCTACATCGGTTTTAAATTTTTTTCGCGGTTTTCGCGGTTTATTTTTGCGTTTTAAAAATGTGTCTATCATACTGTGTGTAAAATGTAGTAGCGATCCTATTTACAGTTTTAATAAATAATAATCGATTCCCGCAATCATTTTTGGAAATTTTTTCACGAACCGCGATTATTTTTTGCAGATTTTACGGTTAAAAACTTGTCTGTAAAAAATGTATGTCGAAGTTTGGTGGTGGAAGCGTTGGATTTTGTTGAGAATTCATTTTTTAGGGGATGTTTATATTACAAAAAAAACATGGCTGCAGTATTTAATAATTAATTCTCGACCAGACCTTTATTTTTCGGATTAGGATTCGTACCGTTCGAGTTATAGAATATCAACTGTATATAAACTTGGTATTTTAAAACAAAAAAAAATTAAGGGAACAATTTTGCCGGATGTTATTCTGCATAACAGCACTTCAACCGGATTCCGTAATATCTCAAAATAAGCTCAATTCTCGCATTACTAAGTCAATAATAAATATGAAAATCAATTTAAAAATTAATAAAAATTAAAATAAGTAAAAAAAAGTACTCACATTCAATATAGTGCTGTTTAACGTGTGATTGCCATAAATGGTTGCCTTGTAAGTCTTCAAAAGAAATGCGGGCGCATTATCGTTGACATCCCCCACATTTACTTTAACCGTTGTAAACCCGGACCGCCCACCACCGTCCGTCGCAATTACGAAAATCTCATAAAACGGACGCACCTCTCGATCCAATTTCACTTTGGTGGTTATCTCGCCCTTAACTTTATCAATGGCAAAGACCTCCTTCATCTCATCCGAGAATATGTCATACACAATCGCGCCATACTCGCCGAAATCTTTGTCCGTGGCTGCAACAGTCACCACCAGTCTGCCAGCCATTTGATTCTCATTAACTTTAACATCATACATTAAATTCACAAATTCCGGATTGTGCATATTCGCTGGCAGTATGTTAATTTTGACACGTGTAAAACTCGTGTACACACCGTCTGTTACGGAAACATTCAAAATTTGCAGCTGCTTGTTGGAGAAATTTTGCATATTCATCAACGTTATGATGCCCGATACGGGATCAATGGAATACGTTTGGAAATCATTGCCCTCAGCTATTGTGTATATGAGATTATCGTGATCAATATAATCAGCGTCGCTGGCCGACACAACCGTAACGAATTGTCCGCGGGTCGCGTGCTCGGACAACACCGCCGTGTACGAGGGCTGCTCAAATTTGGGCGGATTGTCATTCATGTCTATCACCGATATCCAAATGTGAGCCGTCGAGCTTAACGATGGCACACCTTTGTCCGCGGCAATCACCGTAATGTGATGGGATTGCATAATCTCATGGTCGAGCGGTTTCTTCAAGTATATCACCCCCTCGACGGCGTCCATGTGAAAGTATTCGGAGGAGTTGCGTGCATCCTCGGCGATAGCGTACTGTATCATTTGGTTTATGCCGGTGTCATTGTCTTTTGCGGTGACACGCAACACTGATGTGCCGATGACGGCGTTCTCCGCCACCGTTACATTGTAGCTGTCTTTTTCCATTTCCGGCGGACAATCGTTGACATCTTGCACCAACACGGAGACGGGCACTTCAGCCGAGACGCCGGACACACTGTCGATGGCGCGCACAATTAGCTCGTAGTTTTGTGTCTGCTCAAAGTCAAGTTCGTCCACCACATTTATTGCACCTATTTTGTGTATGTGTGAGAGGGTGGGGGGAATGATAGGGTGTTGGGGGAGAAGAAAAAACAAAAAGGGAAAATACGTTAGTAAAAACAAACA
The DNA here is from genome assembly GCA_963854165.1 of Sylvicola cinctus. Classification (NCBI taxonomy): domain Eukaryota; kingdom Metazoa; phylum Arthropoda; class Insecta; order Diptera; family Anisopodidae; genus Sylvicola; species Sylvicola cinctus. The sequence continues at coordinate 25,972,438 of OY974083.1, read as the reverse complement.
TCTGTTGAAAATTTTTGGCACAATAAAAACATTGAAAACACAAACACACAATATGTGAATGACATAACAAAACAAAACACAACACAACAAAACCAAACAATCAGAAATAAATATATGAATAGAAATTATGTACAACAGCTCAAATGCATTATGTATTTATGTTGTATGACGACAAACAAAAAACGTGGGAGGGATGCAACGCAAAAAAAAAATGAATAAAACCGGAGAAGAATAATAAAAACTGTGCCAAGTTCGTGAAGGTACTATGAAATGTAAACTCAAAGTTCTTCCCCCTTTAACAAAGTGAAGAAAACCAAAAAAAAAAAGGCAAAAGGAAAATTCATGCAAATGTAGTAATTAAAAAGATGTGAATATGTGCCTCATTTCGAGAGAACGCGTGTACATAGAAGCCAGAAAAAGTTCGTTTTTAATAATAAGGACGTCCGCCCGCCTTCAAAGGTCAGTTGATGAAGCTATTATGAATAATGTGATTAAATGAAACTCACGGTCAAAACATTTTCCAAATACATAAATTAATAAACCCCAGCCGAAGAAGGGGGTTGGTTGGTTTTTCAGCGCCTGCAGAAAATGGTAAAAATAAACACACACACACACACACAAAGTACCTCCCCCGAAAATGTTTTCTAGCAGCACAATTTATTCCTTTTTAATGCCACACTGCTGCATGTGTGCGGAACGGAAATCGACGAATCATAAAATGTATAAAGGCAGGCGCTAACCTTTAGCAAATTAACTCTTCAAAATATTACCCAAGGGTCGACTGGCGACAGTACAGTTATCACCAAAGGAGTAATTTTTTATAACAACATTCGTTTTGTACGCAATAAGGATCAGGCACACACAGAAGTCACACAAAGTACCAACGAGAGGCGCAGCCCAGCCACCAACAAAATATTTATTTAAATAATGTCAAGTTGCAGACATTAATCATATTAGGATGTAGAGAGTATTTTCGTGGTGAAATATGACCCAGGCAACAGCTAGTCTACCCCCGTATTATACATTGCAGTCCTTTGGAATATTGAAGCTCTCCTGTTGTTGTTTTTGTTGCACGTGAAGCATTAAACATTTTCAAAAATTATTACTACTAAGCATATAACGAATATACTTCAGTAGCAGAGCGAGTTTTACTTCTAAATTTGTAGGAAAAAAAAATGTTTTCCCCTCCTTTCATGTGATCCTTTTTTAAAAAGGGAATTTACCGAAAATGAAGTGTGGTGAAGGAAAGCAGCCATATATATTACAAAGAAATAAATTGTATAATGCAATGAAATATGTGACAAGTACAAAATCTGTGCGCTCAAAATGTTTGGCCAACCTTTGAAACTAATTTACGAAAAACCCCTAGAAGTGTGTATAATTCCTTGAAATATAAACTCTCGCACAACGGCAAGCATGTAAAGCAAAAACAAAATGAACGCTCCATTGGTTGATACGGAAGAGATTTCAAATATACCGTTTTCATCTATTTACGGACGCTTTACCATCCCAACAATTCCCACTTCCTAAACCCCCCAAACCCCTATGATCCTTGTATGTATAAATTGTCATTGTGCGGTGTGTACTCGCACAAAAAAAAAATCCCATTGTTTAATACAGAAAGTACATAAAGTCGCATTGCTTATATATTTTTGTAGTAAAAATGGAAAGAAAATGGAGCAGAACACAGTTAAAGTGATGTAAAAAAAAAAGCACTACCGTATAAAGGACGACACAAATGTACGTAGACATGTCGAAAGTAGTAACGCCCAGGCCAAACAAACCCATCATCGCCGCCGCCACAGCAACGAAATCGGCATGGCATGACACTTAAAGAGTCAATGAGAATATTCGCATTCTGCCGGAGCAATACCTACATCCATCTAAAGGACACACTTAAGTAATAGGATTCCATTTGAAGCCATTCAGCAAATATAGTCGCATTCAAAACGCCTTACATACATATGGTAGCAATATTATGGATTGTATGTAATGCTTATAGTTACGTACAGCACAATAAAGTACAAGGATGTGCACAGATCCCAAATAAAAAGTGGGTGGGAAAGTCTAATTGCATGAGATTTCATATTGCGCTGCAGAAAATATTTTATACAACTCTGCTTTTGGTATTTTTGCAATGAATTGATTTTATTCTGAAGCATCCGACAATACTTCAACGCCAGAAGAGAGCTCACTTATCGAGTGCATAACATCTTGGTTGATTATTAAGTTGGCACACACACTTACTCGCATGTGCTATTTAAATAATGTAAAGGACACACCAAAATGTTGTCACTTGAAAATGTACAAATATGAAACATGGAACGGGGAGTCACGTAGGTACTTAAAATGATTGTTAATTATTTTAATAGGGAAAATTCAAGAAAAATGGATTCTTGACCTTGAAAGTTTTACGTTTTGACCTTGAAATGTTACAAATATTAAAAGTGGATTTGAAATGGAGAGCTATTAAGTATGATGTGGTTTAAAATTAATTTATTTTCCTTGAAAATTTGAGGTTCTGACCTTGAAATGTTTTAAAATCCGTCAATATTGTAAATGGATCTTAAGAATTAAAACCACCTGGAAAATACTAAAATTTTAAGCGTTAAAAAAGCATTTTATGACCTTGAAAACTTAATATTTTAAATATTTCTGTTTACTGTTTCTTAAAAGTGTTTAATTTTTACTAAAATTCTACATTTTAAAATAAAGTAATATTTTAAAAAATTAAACAAATGAATGTTTCAGAAATATAAAAATGTGACCTTGAATTTTTTCACTTTAAAAAAGAAAATGTAATTTTTAAAATATGTCTTTGACTTATTTTAAACAACAAAATCACAATTCAATTTTGATGAAATACACGACGTTTTGTCAGTCACATTTTTTTCTAGACCAATTTTTTGTCGGGGATGAGTGCAAGAATTAAAAAAAACTATTGAATAAGCTTATTACTCTAACCAGTGCGAGTCGTAAGAAAATAATTATTTTCTTTTATAAATTTAATTTGACATTAAAAAGGAAATGTTGCAATTAAAATTTTTACTGCAAACCCATTTCATTTCAAAACATTAATAATAATTGTATACGTTGAGTCATGATTCTGTAAATAATTATTTCTCGCACTCATAAACGACCGTCCCTCCACAACCTTGTCGTGTTTGTGTTTGTGCAAAAGGCAATTCCGTAGCAGTTCATAGGGCATTACCTCTGATTCTGTGAAGCGTTTTTTAATTACATTATTTTTGTATTTGCTTATGTACGTCAATTCCGGCCGCACAGTTATTATTTTCGGATGGGGATTTTCGAGCAAAATTTGTGATGAGTAAAAAAAAAAAACAAAAACAAACAAAACGGAAGCGACGACGCGACATTTTGATTCTTATAAAAGCTTCCCCCCAATATATAACATACTTTATTTCACTCTATGGATGTGTATGGCTGTATAACGTATAGTCGAACGTATTTCCATAAACGGTTTGTATGGAAATAACAGTACAGCATAAATCTATATTTTATAACCGTTGAACTGGAATCAATACAATGTTCAATGATTTTATGTGATTTTTTTGTAAATGCTCAGATTACCAATGGAAGCGAGGGTTTTTCGTTTTGCCAATAGTGACACAAAATTCGTTTGACATATTTATTTGAGGTATACTGTTTTGAATATAGTGCAGAAATTATGATTTAAAGGAATTCAAGACTTTACATATTTTACAAAACCGACATACTTGTACGAGTGCACGAATGGGAAACGAATTGTGATAGGAAAATGTGTTTCAGTGAAATTATTTAAATGGAAAAAGTAAAGCTTTTAGTTACGACTAACGCCTGAAGTTATGCAGTTTTTTTCTGAAAATTAATTAAAATCGAATTTGTTGATTGAGCAATTTCTGTTTTATTATAAATTCTATTTGCTGACCTTGAAATTTAAATTTTTATTATAAATAAAATTTAATACCTAAGTTATTGCAAGATTGGTTTTCAACAATACATATTTCAATAATAGAGCTTAAAGTCTCTAATTCTCATGATTTACATTTTGGTGTTTAAAAGTAAACCTTGAAACTTGCCAAATTTAAAGAAAACTTAAAGTTTGACCTTGAAATTTTCGAAAATTAACGCCAAAAAAAGCTTAAACTATTTTCTAATTTTTCCAGTGCATATTTAAACGTCAAATTAAAATATTCTGCCAATTTGTTTGATAGATTTTGCAATCAAAATAATAAATTGATTTCATTTCAACAAAAAGGACTTTAAATATTTATTTACGCCTTAAAGTCGCATCTACCATTTCATATTACGTATTTACATGAATAAGGCATACGGACGAACACCCTATTGACGAAATCTCCCGTAGAAGTGCAAAAAAAGCAGAAGCCTAATCTAGTTATTACCATACATAGTCCAAAAGTCCTTGATATATATGGCATCAGCACTTTTCCACTGAATTCTAAATCTGCAATATCAAAATCGGAATCACATAAAGATATGAGAAACGAAACGAGCTAGATGAAAGTAATATTGAGAAAATATCCCTTAAAAATGCAGATACTCGAGTCTCATCGCATTTTTCCATTTTATGCAGTTTCTGTGTGACATGCACATTTTTGATGTTCCATATTTTATGCACAAATGTGACTCGTCCTTATACATTTCCATTATTTCACAAAAAAAGAAAACAGAAATGAAAATCGCTCGCAATTAAGGAACCACCGTTGACAATCCAATGTCAATTTTCTGTCTGGCATTAAGTGTGTTGAGATGCTGACTACTTTCCGGGCAATAAAAAGAAATGACAGACACTTTAACTTTAAATCCTTACAAAACTGTTGCTGCACAACGTGTGAATGAAGGCAACACAAAATTGTGGTTGAATAACCTTTTCAGTTTAAAATGTCCTTCCGTTAAAAAATTCTCCGCGTTATACCAATTTTAATTGCAGTCTGATTTTAATTAACAATATAAATTACAGTCTGCAGGCATGATAGTCCTCAATGCTTTTGTATAAATTGTAATTGAATAAAAGCCACAACCGCAATAAAAAGGATATGAGGGGATGGAAAAAAAAAGTTGTAGCTAAAATAAAATTGACCAAGTCAAGGAGTGTATAGTCTGTCTGATTTCAATGAATTTATCCCGCTGGAGTAATTCCACATCCACACAATGATATCCTTTCATTGTGTCACGCCTTAGTAGTCCCGGCACAAGGACCAAATCAAAAAGTATAAAGTACATGTATACGGTGAGTGCGGTAAAAACGCACCTGAAAAAAAGAAAGAAGGAAAACCCTCACTCAGTTGAGGGGGTTGTGGCCCCAAAAGGTCACAAAGGAACGAAACATGTTCAATGGACATAGGGCGGTGGGTGGGGCTGGGGCTGGATCACATCAACGGCGGCAACAACAGCAACAACGACGAATAAGACGAAAAACTATGCATACTTATATAGCTGCAATATATGTGTACACCAAAAATTGAAAAGCGAATCCTGAAAAACGTCCTTTACAGTCCTTTTTCTGATTATTTCAAATTTAATTTATTCGGACCGAATATACATACACACAAGGCCGACTGGATCAACATGACAGATAAGCGTGTACCTTACGTAATGCTCTTAGGATTCATTACAAACAAAAAGGACTAAGAAAAATCGGTTTTAAGGCTTAATAGAGACGTATGATGATGCATACGAAGCACAAATAGAACACGATGACAACATTTGATAATAAATGTATGAATACAGCACAATAGTTATAATGCCATTACACATAAACACATAAAGGACAACGAATAGCGGTACACATAATATCTGCATTGCACGTATTAAACTAGTTATATTGTTTTAAAGCTGAAACGCTTGCTACATAATTGTTAATGCTTATTTTACAGTTCATACACATAACGGGTTGGATAGCAATGAAATCAATAAAACTAGAGGTCGAACAAATTTCCGAAACCCTCATTTGTTGAAATTGTAATGATGGGGTGGGAGGAGTGGATAGGAGAATGGGGTGAGGGAAATTGTTGTGGTGAATAGGACGAAGAGAACCTCAGAGAATGCACAAATAGAAATTAATTGCCCAACATTTCATGCTAATCACAAAATAATCAATGAAACTATTGGCATTTTAAATTATGGCTTTTTGTTGTTAATTGCTGCACAAAGTTTGTGATGGCAATAATTGGATTTACTGAGAATTCGTCTACGCTTTAAAATATTGTATGCTTTGTAAGTGTAGTCGAACTCTACTTTATAAGAAATACATAAATTTTGAAGTAAAAAAGAATGAGAAAAAAATTCTAGTAAAATATTAAATCGCTTTTCAAAAAAAAAAGGTCAATCAAGGTCAAGTTATTGTTAAAATTAAAAGATAATCAAAAGGAAAAACGGCCCTTAAGCTTTTGGAATAATTAAAAAAATAATCCTCAGACATTTTTGGAATATTTCAAGGTCATGCAAATCAATTTTCAAGGTCAATTTTTTGTTTTTATTAAATATTCTGCAAAAACCAAGCATTCTTTGTTAAATGATGAATTCCTCAATCAGATTAACTGGTTGCCTTAACATTTAAAGGTCATATTAACTTTAATTCAAGGTCAATTTTTTTTTTTTTTATGTAAAATGACGCCAAATTTTTTTTTAAACTAATTTTCAATGTGGCTTTTATTTGTAATGTGTTTTAAACTACATTAAGTACGCAAAGTATTAAGTCGCGTTCCTTGCCACATAATTTAAAACATTCGAAACACTTGAAAATAAAGACTATGTGTTGTGTGTGTGTGTGTTTGAGAATGCACGATTATTGTGAATAGTTCAATCAACCTTTTCCACCGACGAACACATCACGACAAGGTGCACAACAATACACAAAACGCAAGGAGACATTTTCAACAATTGAATGATGAATGAAAGAATCTGCAAGAACTATCCTACATCGTGTATTAAAGTTGGCACGTGATGCCGACGCATTCAGCGCGACTTCAATTGTGTTGTGTGTGCTTATTCAAACAAACAAGACACGTAACCGCTTTTATTCTGATCCACATTCTTTACATTTTGTGGAAAGGAACCTACTATGTACACGGATTACCAACTGTGCAGCTAACTGTGTACATGTATGTGGATGAAAGCTGTGGAGAAGGATGCACATTTTGTATGCGTCCTTGTGTAAAAATGTGTGCAAATGTGCAGCATATATTTGCGCGAGTGCTTGCTGACGAAGCATATTATAAAGACTTGTTTTATGTTGTGTGTGTGTGTGTGTTAGGAAATGGGTTTGTCGCTAAATGAGATTAACCCAAACGAAAATATTGACACAATTTCATGACAAAATTATTGTGCAATTCTTTGAAAGAATTTTTCCCCATCATTTTTATTTCGTTGCCCAGCACCTCTTGAATATTTAATATATTGTACATAAAAAGCTTTAAGTAATTTGAACTTGACTCTGAAGACAGACAATTAATCAAGGCAACGGGGCTTTGTATAGTCAAAAAGTTTCAATATTGAATTAAACTTTTACGGACGCATTTTCTCCTGTAAGTAATAGTAATAGGGTCAATTCTTTTTCATCCAAAGTTACACGAACTGTTGGCTTTTTTTTCATCATTTTTTCCCCCGTTTCGTTTGTTCTTGCGTGTATACGCGTGTAACACACATATTTCGTTTCGGTTATTTTATTTATTTTTATTGCTTTATCCTGCTGATGCGTAGGATCTATATGTGCCGTAAGGATAAATAAAATAAATGAGGGGCGACTGCTACAAACAAACACACACACAACACAAAGCACGCAGAAACAAAGTAAAAATGAAATAAAATGAAAGAGGGTTAAATGTAAAGATCTCACATCAAACAAGCCTCACACAAATATTGACAGAAAGCTCAAGCTATCACGATTTGGGATTTAAAACAAAGATTGACGTCCAAATTCTAATTACCCGCCACCATTATCTAAGCAAAAAACATTTTTTTCGTATTTTTTTATACATTTTTTTCTCTCTGCTCAATTATTATTTTTTGCTTCACAACTTTTTATATCGCCACTCTTTGAATAGCAAATTGTACAGACTTTTTATATTCATTATATTATGTTGACATTGAGCTGTCTGCATTGGCATGTGGCGGTCAGGCCACACTTCCCCATCATCCCTCCCTCCCATCATCATCGCGGCACTCTAAAAATGACTATAAAACTTTTCCTATATGTGTTTGTATTCTCGTTGCCATTTAAAAGCTAATTAAAATGTTTCACGGAAGAAAGAATGATTGCGTGCAAAATAATTTCTGGTTGCGTTATTCTCTAAACAACTTGAGAGTGAAATTTAATTTAATAATAAGAAGAACCGACGACCACGCGGATCATCCACCCAGAAAATGTCCAAAATTGAGTTCTCGCATTTAATAACGCTGGCTTTTATTAATTATTATTACCATGGATATTAAGGATTTACGACCATAATAATAAGCACATTTCATTGAGTGACTTTAAGCTTTAAAGTTTACCATAAGGAGTCGTCCTTTTTTTTTGTATAAAAAATCAAAACAAACAGAAAAAACTAAAAAACGTGAGGAAGAGAAAAGAAACGTTTTTGTGTCTGTTTTAGTTTGAAGATAAATTCAAGCGATTTCTGCAGAGTAATCACTCAAAGCTTTTGCTATATGTCTGCATCGTACATCCCTTTTTCTTTGCATGCTGTTTTGTATAAAAGTCACAAAAGCTTACACAAAAGATCAACTATTAAGCGATTGATGCTTGCCACAACAGTAAGTAACGGCATACAGTGTTGTTTCACATCCCTCCTTACACCACCCACCCAACCATCCCTCGTTCTTGCTCTCTACAACAATTGCACGAGGAGGATAAAAAAAAAGAAGCAGGCAGCTGCTGAATGAAATCAATGCTTGCTGCAGCAGAAATGAGAGTTTGCCCTAATAATTTGCAGTAATGGTCTCCACCCGGTAACAAATGTTGTACGCTTTGTATTATATAATAATACGTGAATTTATTTGTGTGATGCGGCAAAAGGAGCACACTAAGTAGCCGGCACACGCAAAAATGTGTGAAGAAAAGTCCAAGCTAAACAACAAGAAGAAAAACAAGGAACTAGGTCGTCAAAACTTTCCTTGTTATATATATTATAAACGTCATGGATGCATATAAGAGAAAGAATCAGTGACGTGAATATTTAGGGGTTGATTCACAGATTGCTCCGCACTGTCATAAAGCACAGGATGGTTAAAGATGTCATTTGTGGCAAATAAACGTAGCTGGATACATCTTTATATAATATTTTTATTTTATATGTATGAAAGCGTATTGTGACCTATCTCGTGACGGTTAAGCAGTTTTATCTGCTTCAGCAAACGTATTGTGGATGGGTGAATGAAGAATGAAAATGCCATGCTCTGCAGTAAAAGTCATAATTTCATAACTGCCAAACTAAAAGCATATTATGCTCGTTCTCTCTTTTGAGCTTTATGTTTGCTATACGGTATGTACACGAATTGTACGAAGCAGATACAGTATGCATGTTGCCGCGTATTTAAATACATATTTTTGCTGGCACAAATGCTAAATGTTCGCGTTATTGTAATGTTTGCGTTGCCAGTTTAACGCCACCCAAAATACATTAAAAAAATAGGGGAGAAAATGCGGGCAGGGATGTCGGATGGTGACTTTGTGGAAGTTATGTGCGACACAATTTTAATGCAATTAAATGGGTTAATAAATTTAAGCTTTAGGGATTAAAATAAAAATTGTAAAAGAATTTTTTTTAAATTTTATTCAATCAATATTTTGGAATAAAGGACTTTTATTAAATTATAAAAGAGTTTTGATCATGAAAAGAATTTTTAGAATTTTTTGTTGATAACAATTTATTGAAGAATATATCAATATAAATTTTGGCAGCAGAAAATTAATTCCTTTCCTAAGAATTCTTTTCATGATCAAAACTATTTTATAATTTATTAAAAGTCCTTTATTCCAAAATATTGATTGAAGTAACTTTTAAAAAAATTCTTTATTATAATTCTTTATACTTCAAACTTTAATATATTGTCAATACATTTAAACAAATTTCTATTTTACTTTCTGTCCACTAAAAGGAAAGCAATTTAAATAGACCGGTTCTTTTGAAACACTTAAAGAAGCAAATATTAAAACGATGTTCTATATTTAATATCAATAAATTAAAATATTGTCAATAAAATATGAAAATATTGATTTTCTCTAAAACTAAATTAAAACTCTACTTTTATTTTATAAATGCAATACAGAAAGGGGTTTAAATTTAAATGTTTACCAATATTTTATATCAATACTTTAAATTATTGTCAATAGAAAACATATTATTAAAAATATGATCAATTTTAACCTTTACAGTAAAAAATTACTAAAATAAAATTACCTAATTAATACTAATCAATATTTCTAATCGATATGACTTAAAATATTGTCAATAAAACCATAAATGTCTACAAATTAAATATGTACTTTTAAATTAAGTATTTTCAAACACTTCAGAAACAATTTAAAATATAAACACCAAAAGATAACTCAAATCAAGCTTTTAACCATTATAACTCCAAAAACCACATAACTTGGTACACAAGTTTCGCAAGTGCACCAACTTTGCTATTTATTTAATGGCATTAAAAGTACTATGTACAGCTATGTGTGATAATGCTATGAATATGTACATAAAAATTAGGGAAGCGCTGCATTAAATTATGATGATGGGGGTGCACATGAATGGTTGTGTTGTGGCAATTTCATAATTTCAAAAACGAAACAAAACAATTCCATGTAATGTCTAATGAGCTAATAATTTACGTAATCCATGAATGAACCGCGCGCACACACACCAAAGTGATTTCCTTTGTTTTTTCTCGACTTAAAAAAAAAAAGAAACGCAACAAAAAACGATGGCCTCTTATATTTGGAAGCGACACAATCATTTGTGAATGAAAATTGGGTGACAAATGACTTACACAGTTGATGGGAAAATGGGGCAGGGGACCCAAAAACGAATTATGCGTAACGATTTTTGATTTCCGTGACGCAAACACACTCACACACACTTACACACACACACACCTTAATTATGTAAATAAATAATATGTTCTGCATAGGTCGATTAGGTGTACAATAAAAGAAATAAATGAAGCAAGCAAACACACAAGGAGAAACGCAACAACATGAAGGAAAAAAAAAACGCAGGAAAACGCAAAATTGTCATCAAATGTTATTTGATCGACGGTAAGAGCATAGAAGCGAACTTTGAATCGATAATAAAAAAAAATGTTTGTGATAAAAAAAGTAAGAATAAAAAAAACAGAGAGTTTTTATGCATTGTATTTTAGTTAAAGGCATATTTTGGTGCGATTTCATCAAACACAAAAGACTATATTCTATTTAGTATTTATAATAAAGTGCGTGCATTATTCACATTGACATAGATATCTACTCACAAGGACCATTTGTACTGTCTGGCGCTGTGGACAATATAAATACATTTCGATTTTAAATTTGCATGAAACAATACAACACAACAATTGTTATTTATTTTTATCAATATTATTATTATTATTTTTGTACGATGATTGGTGTGACAGTAAATACAAATAGGAGGCAATTTTATTACGCTTGACTATTTAGCTATTCTCTCTCTTCATTTATGATTTGGGGAACAACCACAAATATGTCACAAATTAACACGTCTCCAGCCTTAAGGGACTTGAGTTATGTGTACGTGGTGGCACAAAGAAAAAGAACAAAACAAGTTAACGCGTGGTGAAAAATGCCTCCCGATATATTTAATCCTCACCATGAATTATATAAATTCTAGTTAACTAAGTTTATTTTTGTGTCTCAAATGTATTTCCTGCCTGACACAATCGTCACGGCTGTTACTGCTGCTCTGCTGCTGCTGCCTGCCTGCTACTGCATCAAGTCAATATCAAAATGTAATAAGTAACATGGGGCCCTACTGTTTACACCATAAAAAAAAACAGACAAGCTGCTGGTGTGGTGGCTTCAATTTTTTGACAACAACAAAATATGGGTAACACCACACACTGCACTGTGGGGAAGCGGGAAAAAAATTGAAAAACCAAAAAAAAGCAACTCACCCGTATTGAAGTCGACAGCGAATTTCTCCTCTTCATTTCCCTTCACTATCGTGTAAATAAGTTTGCGTCCCAACGGACTGTCGGCTTGAATATTTATGGAAAGCGGAGTGTGCAACTCAATGTTTTCCAGCACCGTATTGGAGTAAAACTGTTTGCTAAACACCGGCATTGACTTGTCTATCACCTGAAAGCACATTCATCAACAATTCATTCGATTAAAACCATAAAAACTTTTGAATTTCGTAATAAACCGGAAACATAAATGAACACACATTGTGATGGGTAGCAGTGGGCCATCCACAGCTCCCACTTTACCGCATAAACATCACACACATGTGTGTAGTTAGTACACACTATTTCCGGTTATCCTTGATATTAATGTTAATAATTGCAACAAATATTTAATATACGTACTTTAACATGCACGGTAACATCAATCGAACATGGTGTGATGCCACCGTCATACGCAGCAATAATTAATTTGTAGTCCCTATTATGACCCTCCAATATCTGTTTAAGTGTCACCTCACCGGATTTTCGGTCCACCTTGAATAATTCACCATGACCCCGTTTCATCTCATAGCGCACCTCCCCATTCTCGTAGCTATCCAAATCAACCGCATGCACTTTCGTTATAACCGATCCTTTGGGATCATCCACCGACACAACAGCGTAGTACGGCAAATTCACAAACATCGGACAATTATCGTTGATGTCCAATATGGTGACATTTACAACGACATGCGCCACCCGCGGCCGCTCCTGATCGGGTGGGTGGGAGCGCGCCTCAATAATCAGCTCGTAGTTGTCGCACAGCTCACGATCGAAGCGTTTGCCCATTGTCTCCACGGCGCCCGATGTCCGGCCAATACGGAACATATCCGTCGGATTCAATATGCGAAATTCCACATGCTCGTTCAGCGAGGAGCCAATCACATTAACCACCGTCACAATTGTGATTTTGGTGGAATTCTCCACAATGGCGCCATCGTACACGGACTTCTGGAATATTAAGCCGGAGTTCTCCGAATGCTCGACGGCGATGCGCACGTATGTCACTTTTGTGAATTGTCCATCCGATACGCGGACATGCAGCTTGTAATGGGCACCAATACGCTCCACATCCCTGTAATCACAAAGCAGCATTAAAATCGAAGCACAAGAATATTGTATTAATCATGATTTTGGGCTAGTATGTTGGTGTGTCAAGTATTTCAGTACGCTAATTAAGTGGAACGCCATTGCCATTCATGTTTATAGGAATTTTGTGATGAGAATTTCGATAATTACACCACCATTTCATAATGATGCTTTTTGTTGTTGCTGCGCCATACACATTTTGAAATGATTCGGTGAACGCTGCCGGGATGCGGAATAGCAATTGTATAATATGGAATTTAATACGTTGAGCTCAAGGACTCGGAGGTCGGGCATTCCTTTCATATGGAATATTCAACCGGAATGTATTAAGTGGGTTGGTTGAAAGAATTTTTTTCAGTTTTATTATCATTTCAACAAATTAATAAATCCGAAAATTCAATGGAATTTATTTTCTAATTCATTAAAATCATAATATTTATAAATAATAATTCAAATTTACTCCAAAGTGGTTCAAAATTAAAATACCACTTCAATCGTACAACGATATAAACTTAAAAAAAAAAACAAAACCCCAATTGTTAAACACATTTAAACATTACTGCTTCAATATATTGTCAATACATTTAAAAAAATTAAATTTTACTTTTATTTCCAATAAAAAGAAAACAAATTAAGTAGATCGGTTCCATTAAAACAAGAAACAAAATTCTGAAACGTTTTTCAATATTTAATATCAATTATTTAAAATGCTGTCATTAAAATAACAAAATATTGATTTCCTTTAAAACCAAATTAAAACAATACAATACAGAAAAGGGATTTAAATATAAATGTTTATCAATATTTTATATCAATACTTTAAATTATTCTCAATAAAATAAAAATATAATTTACAATAGAAAACATATTATTAAAAATACGGTTAATGTCAAACATTGCAGTAAAAAAATTATTGAAATATTAAATTTAGTGGAATTTATTTTCTAATTTATTAAAATCACAATATTAAAATTTACTTTAAATAAGTTATGGTTTAAAATTAAAATTACACCAATAATTTAAACAAATTTTTAACCAACAAACCATTACTCGTACAACGATATGAATTAAAATGACAAAATGTGGCCCACCCCAATTGTGCTTAAACACATTTAAACATTACTGCTTTCCTAATAATGCCTCAAAAGCATTTAGAGAACAATGGGAACAATGAAATGATTCAAAAACCATAGTCGGAATCAACCCGAAAACACATAAAAACTCCACTTGCACACAAAATTTAAAATGGGGCATTGCGGCCAATTGTAAAAGGACAAATTTTGTGGTCTCTGGACAATTGGAAATTTAATTGGAAAATTCTAATGATCCAATGTCTGTGGTGTTACACGACACAAAAATTTTCGTCTCAATATCGGCTGGGGCCCGCTCAATTCGCTGCTGCTTTCTCTCTTTGTGTGTGAGTCGTTTTCTTTTCGATTGTGCAAATTCATCTTCTTTCAATTCATAAAACGAATCAATGAACTGATGAAGTCAATTAAATTTACACGTGTTAATGAGTTCTATGGAAATGTTTTTGCAAGTAAGATTATTTTAAGATGAATATAAATTGTTGTAAATGTGATGCTTCGTTGTTACGAAGAGTTTTAAAAATTGTTAGGCAATTAAGTTGATTGAAACAATCAATTTATTGTTAGGTTTTTTTAAAATTAGAAACCTCAAAGAAATTTAAATAAAAGTTTTGTGAAAAGTTTTTAAAAGACTTAACAACAACAAACAATCTTAAATAAATAAAAAAAGCAATATCGAATTGAATATTTTAAGAAAAAATTTCCAAGAACAATTTAAAAAATGAATTAAACATTTATAATGGGATAAATGTTTTGGTACCGACTTAACCAAAATGCTTCTTGTTTTCTTGAATAAATTCTTAGAAAATTGAGTGACATAAAAAAGTCCTTGAAAGTAAATATTTTTAGACCTTTGTTTTTGCATTAACCAAATCCAATGAAACAAATTTGACAAAAAATGAATTTAAAAGAAAATTAATGCAAATCGATTATTAAAAACAAACAACGTTCTTATATTGGGCAATAACAATTCCGAATCCCCCAAATCGATTTATTTTCAGAACGCACGTATTCTCTTTTAGTATAGAGAAAAAACGACTACAAAGTACAAAAAAAAAACAAAAAGAAACATTTTGCGAACAAAAATTCCAACAAAACTGATAACATTTTTGTAATGGCTGGTAATCCACGCAGAGCGCCAGCCTTCCCCGCCTTTAAAATGTTAGGGCAATAATACAATAATTGTTTACAGCATTTCACAAGATAACAAAAATCGACGACGTCCGCTTAATACAAACAAGATGAACACATTTGCAATTAGTCCATCAAACGATGTTATCTCCCCATCGTGATATTGAACTAACTGACTTCATCTTCATCTTCTCCTCGCAACATCTTTACACAAAACTACAACACACAAATTGTGACGCTGCTGCTCACAAAAGTGCCACACAACGTCTCATTAACATGCAAATGCTGTGCTAATAAATTCTCCAATAAAGAAATATAATACAAATTGATTGGCACTTCATTTTATATTAAAAATAAAAATATAAAAAGATGAAGAAAAACAACAACAAAAAAAACCTCAACGCACATGATGTGTTGGTGTAGTTATTGTTTGAATGGTTTAATAAAACATTGCATAAAATTGAACTTGCCTTGTTGTTATCACACCAGTGTTAGCGTTGATTGCGAATATGCCCTCAGCGTTGCCGTCAATTATGTCGTAACGCAACGATGAATTCTCTAAACTGTCTTGATCAGTGGCATTAATTTGAATTACAACGACATTCTCGTACGTGGGTAGTAATAATGTCACATTATACTCCTTTTGCGAGAACACTGGAGCACAATCGTTAACATCTGTTACACTTATTTCCACTCGCGCAATTGTTTCCGATGACATAATCGGCTTCCCCAAATCAGAAACCTATATTCGTGTGCGGAGGGAAAAGAAAAAAAATATGGATGTTCATTGTTTTAGTCGAGATTCATAGTACAGAAAGAAAGTGTGTGTGTGGTTTAAGGAGCAATAATAAAAAGGGTGAGTGGTTGTAAGCAGGCTGTTGATTATTTTGTTATGGCCACCATATCAACTTAAGGATTAATGGAAAGGTTTATGGGGTTTTTATGCATTGTGGGAACGTATTAATCCAAAATTCTTATTATATTGTTACTACACATTCATATTTATTCAAAAATGATGACCTTGAAGTTATTTAACTTATTAGTATTTAATGAAATGATTTTAATTACTATTTTTTTAATTATTATTTTTTATTTATTATTAAAGGAAACTGAAAAGGTTACACAAATAATTAGGGATGGAACATATTAATTTATTGAGCGATATATCATTCTGGACCATTACTTTCGCCATCCTTCCGAAAAATCCTTTTAAAAGTGACTTAAGTCATCTTTGTTAACAGGCAAATATTTAAGTCAGTTCGCGAACATCATTCTTCATGTTGTCATTATATTTTTTAAATTTATAATTGTCAAAATCGTAAAAACTTAATTTTGCAACTGAAATTTTTTTTTTATACGACGTAATCCCAATTAAGAATTTAAAAATAAAAATGGTCCGGAATCAAGCAAATTGTGTAATTAAAATGTTTATCCAATAGTTTAAAATTTATATAATTTAATGAGAATTTTTCTTAATTCTATTACATTTACTAAAGTAAGTTGCAGATTTACAAAAGCATTTTTTTAAATATAAAAAAAGTGTTTTTCAATTAAATTAACACATAGTGGTATTTTCAAAAAATTAAGTAATAAAAGCTTAAGCCAGTGTTTTTGAAATCATTAATTAATTAAATACTTATCACAATAATTCTTCCTTCAAGGATCAGAGAATGTATGTGTGACTTTAAAGATGTTTAATTTTAAATTATACATTTTAAAAATGTTTTCATAATGTCGAATAAATGTTTTTAGTATAATAATATCGATAACAAAATATTGAGGAGTAAAATTAATATTATGACATTTTGCATGTCGATAATTTTTTAATATCGATAGCTCTTTTATATATCGATACAATATTCCATCCCTTATCACCATTCACTATGCATTAATAGAAAAATCTTAAAACTGTTATGTATATCCTTAAAGGACACCAACTATTCTAAATAATTAATGCAGTAAACTGATTCATCCATAAAGGACATGTGAAGCACCACATAATGAAGTTACCAAAATACCTAATTTAGTAGTTAACCAAATCCAAATCATTCTCCACACATAATATGTGTTCAACAATAATGATTAAAATGTTGTGGATTGACTCCGAATTGGAAACCCCAATCAATAATAAATGTTAACCACGACAAGTGCTCTCACACACACACACACACACACCTACTAATCGAGCCCTCATTACACGCCATCGCCCACAAATTACATTTGGAATTTAAAATGAATATATTAGTTAGTTACGAACACATAACCCAAATGAAATTAGTCAATCCATCCCTCTTGAATGCCACCTCACCTCCACACATCTAATTTAATGAAACACAGTCATGAGCACGCACACACACACACACACATACATAATAATTGGAACTAACCTTAACATGAAATGTGAACAGCGGTATTTTCTCATGATCCAACAACATAACTGTCTTCACCGCACCAGTGGTGGAGTCAATGTGAAAATATCGGCGTGCCATCATCTCAACAATGTCGTAGTGTAGCAACGCATTAATGCCGGAATCAAGATCGTTCGCCTTAATTACCAACGGTATTTGTTCGCTGGTGTTCGTCACAGCGGTAACGAGTGTCGTTATGGGCGCCGCCTCCGATATCTCACCGCGATACACATGCTGCAAGAAATGGGGTGCGTTGTCGTTGCGGTCGAGCACATGCACCACCGCCGAGCATGTGTCGTATGCGGACGCCATATTCGTGGCTTTGATTGTCAAATTGTAAATCTTTTGTGTCTCATAATCGAGGAAATTCTTCGCCGTTATCACACCGGTGGAGGGATTTATGAAAAACATATCATCATTATTGCCATCGATTATGTCGAACAGCACCGAGGACGTGCTGCGCGCTTCAATGTGCATGACAAATGTGCCAATGGGTACATTTTCAAAGATTTCCGCCGCTGGATTGGTGTGCATGAATCTATATAAAATAATAATACGAATAATGCAAAATAAATCGATGTAGTCAAATGATGATAAATCATCGCGTAAGCGTATTTCAATTTTAAATATTATGCAAAGCAGTAAAAATTGATGCGAAATGAAAATTGCGGGAAAAATGTTGCAATAGTGTAGTTACCTGGGTGATGCATTCTCCGCCATAACAACCATTATGTGAACGGGAATTTGCGAGAATAATGATGGTTTTCCGTGATCGGTTGCCTTCACCTGTAGCATGTACTCGGTGAGGGAAGATTTACTGAACTCCTTTGCCAGCGTTATAGTGCCCATAACCGCATCAATTGCAAACAAACTGTCAATATTGCCACTCACAATGGAATACGTAATGCGTGCATTGTCACCCAAATCCCGATCGATTGCATAAACCTGTAAAATATTAGAACCCACAGCTGCTGTTTCAAATATCTTCCCCTCCAGTATTTTCGATGTAAACTCTGGCGTATTGTCATTGTGATCATGCACCGTTATAATAACGGTAGCATAATTCCGCTTAGCTGGCGTTCCCTGATCTTTCACAAACACAATCAGCACATGCTCCGCAATGAGTTCACGATCAAGTTGCTGCGACAGTGTGATGCTCCCACTCATCGAATCCACACGAAACAATTTCAATGACATTGGATTTTGTGCGGCATGCAAACTGTAGAACAATTTTTTATCCTCATCCATATCGGAGGCGTGCAATTGCAACAACTCGGTGCCCTCCTCCACACTCTCCGAAATATCAACACGATACACTTTCTCCGTAAACTCTGGCCGATGATCATTAATATCCAACACACTCACATACATTTGCGTTTGAATTGTGTGCACACCATCCGTTACATTGATCGTCAGATTGTACTCCTTTTTCGTCTCCCAATCCAGTTGTTTCGCCAGCAACAGATTACCATTGTCGCGTCCAATGTAAAAATCATTCTTATCATCGCCGCCAACAATGTCGTACCACAGTGGGTCGCCATCCTCGTCCGACGCCTGTATCAGTGTGACAAGAAATCCGGGCGTATCGTTCTCCGTCACCTCAACGTGTTGATCATTACTTTTAATCTGTGGCGGATGCGGTGATGTATCACCAATTGGTACAACAATAACACTGACACGTGCAGTTTGGGCACGTTTAGGAACGCCGTTATCTTCGGCACGTACAATGAGGTCATACTCGGTGTTGGCCTCAAATGATTTGGCTGCGTATATCACGCCTGTGTCGGCATTAATGCGAAACTTTGCCTTGCCTTTGCCTGACTTAATTGTGTACGTTATGCGACCGTTTTCACCAATGTCCCGATCGAATGCCAGCACCTAAATTGTGTGTGTGTTTTTTGTTTTTGGGGTGGTGGGATGAGAAAATGCAAAGGATTAGAGTGGAAACATTAAATCACACCTGACACACAGTTATGCTAGGTTATGTCGTATGTATAGTTTAATACATAACTGTTAAATTTTGTTCAACTTTAACTAAATAAAATATAATTCATGAAATAACATTTAAATCAAAAATGTTTGATTGTTTTTGTTTTTTTTTTTGTTATAAGAAAATACATTTAGAATTTAAAACCATTAAGCTAAATAGATCTATAATGTTAAATGTAGAGAATTAAGAAAAATGTTTAAAGAAGAGAAATAAAATGAAGAAGGTAACGATAATATACTTATAAGAAATGTAATCCAAAAATCAATCGACTAAGCTTACATAAAATCGAAATAAATGATTACGTAGTACGTTGCTTACTAGTAACTAGATTTATAAATTTATTGGATAAAAAAAGCTTATCTATTGTTATATTGAGGGGGATGCATAAGCACAAGAAGTTATGATTGATTCATCTACACCGATATAATATTTTTAAGCTTCATTCTTTTCACGAGTTATTTATTTTGTTGCGGTTTATATTCTTCTCCAACTTCCCTTACTTTTTCTCACACACCTTTCTAATAATAATTTTTGTTTGTTTAAACTTACACCGCCTGTCAAAATACACCGTCATCAATCTCAATAAACAATAATTGATCGATAATACAAATAGCCGATCAATAGCGCGGTTGTAATAAATCGCGAACGAAAATTGTTTCCGCAAAAGTAAATTAACAAAAAAAAGTATTAAATAAATTAAATCAACTAAACGCCAACGGAAATGTGTTCATTAAAAATTAATAAGATGAAGAATTGAAAGGAGAAGCAGCATAAAAATAAACTTTTATAATTAAATTCATTTCACGCAGGTAAATTAAGACATAATTATAAGTCTTCCATTTTTTATTTATTTAAAAGTACTAATGCGTAAATATAAGCGCCAGCAGGAAAGTCCTTACTCCCCCCCACACTTACTTATCAACAAATTTCTTTGTGGAATTAAATTGTCATTTTTAAATTAAAAAATTAACAGCAAAAATTATATTTTCTGCATAATTTCACAAACATAATGGATACGATTACTAAGTACTTGAAATTTAATCACATAAATAGTAACCAGCAACCACACCAGCTGGCAGAAACAACAAAGAAGGAGGAGAAAAGAACAAAAACTTTTGCAGTTTATTATATTGCTCGTAAGATACGTACGAATGCAAACAAAAGTTCAGTCTTCACCATCTTTTCCCAAGTCTAGTTACACCACACCACTGCAAAACGTTAAGACTTTTTTTTCGGTTTTCCTTTATCCTCCTCAATTTTTTATATTTTATATTAAAGTTGAAAGCATTTTCATTTAGGGACACTCAAGTTTCAGGAATGTAAAAACTTTTCCTTCAATGTAATATCAATTTTACCTAGCATTTTATTCGCACTATAAATTGCAATGTTCCCTACACGCCGGCTATTTCCTGCACTTCATAATTGAATAAAATATTATTTTTGAATTGATGTCCACCCAAAAACAAATAGCATGTGAATTGAATGAAATGCATGTTAATAATGGTAAATTACAAATACTAAAAATCATCATATTTCATATTATTATTGTGCACAATGCAATGCACGCACAAAATGAGGCATCAACAAATTGAACAGGTGAGCCAGAAATACAGATTCAATTACGATCAATGCATTTTAATTACGTGCATGTTTAATGAGTACAAAATAAAAAATAAAAAAATGACTGCATTCGAATCATAATTCATTAAAATATAACGTAACATCAAATGGCTTTTGTTATTTATTCACTTTTTTAATCAAAATGATATGCATTTTATAATTTTAATTAAATCAAATTTATGAACATGTAATTAACTTGGCTTAAAATTACCGTAAACATTTTGTTTCAGCCTTATAGAAGTGGCACGGATTAAAGCAGATACCTTTATTTGATTATCTTCCGTTAATTGTTATGAAAAATAAGTAATAATGTTGCGAAAAATTACAAGAACACACATGAAAGAAGATGTATCATTAACTTATGTATGGGAAAAAGCGATAACGCTGACGCCTGACACAATGAGGATCCTTTGAAAAGGATTCATTTCGCATTGGATCAGTCTTTTATTACCCATTTTATTATAAATTACCGTTACAAGCAAATTAGGGGGGAGGGGGGGTAAGCCCTATTTCAATGGGATTAAATTATTTTAAATACCTTTGTTTCAGTATTTTCTTCTTTTTTTTGTAATAATTATTTTCTCCTCTTATGGTTTTATTTTAAATCAAATACTGAATTATACTTTAAGTTAATTTTAAATACTCGTAGCTTTGAGCTCATAAATTTAATCTCGTATTTTGGTACAGAAATTCAAAAATAAAATGCCTCTTAGGAGCAATCCTTTGAAATGTTAACGATAAAATAAATTTGCACAGGGTGTTGCATGCTTAATAATTGTATTTCAAGGCAATTTAAAATTAAATTCAATTCGCGTATAACTTTAACTATGATTATTTATTGTTGTCGAAACATTTAAAATTAAAATAAAGCTTACCAAGTTAAATTTTTTAACAATTAAAACCTTGATTTAATTGTCGATACACCAAGGACAAATTAACTAACTAAATTTTTAGAACGCAGCCAAAATCAAATACTAATACACCGTAATCGTGATATTCGTTATATTAATAATTTTAAGGTCGAAATTAATTAAGAGTTAGTTTAGCTAATATGTTCATGGTGTATCTACCCTTAAATTATTTAAATTTAAAACAAGCGCAAAAATCTATAAAAAAAACTTTTTTAAACATTAAATCCTCTTTACTCAATTAAAATAAAATGGTCAGTTTTTTAAATCTCAATATTTTTTAAAAGCTTTTTCAAATAAAGCTCAATTTTCATGTAAAGCTTTATCAAAAATTATTTTAATAAACGATAGATGGCACCACCGTTTGTAATTAATCACTTTTTAAGCTGAATTTCCATCAAAGCTCCATCAAAATTTTATTCATTATTTCACGATAGATGGCGCAACCCTTCTGGAATTAATTTCATTTCACGCCATCTACAATCAACTTTTGAACCAGCATGAGCTTTATTATCATGGTTTAAAATTATTAAAGTTATTTGCAGTAAAATTTATAAGATAAGTACAATTTTCAAAATTTAAATTCAATAGTATTGTAAAATATTGATCACACATTATAAATGGGAACCCACTCCGCTTTATCTTAAATTATTTCAAGCCCCACACACGTATTTGCACTCTTCTCTCTCCTCTCAAGTAATATTCAACTACACTGAATAAATACGTACATGTATGGTTTACATTTTGAATTACTGGGATGTTCTTACAAATGATAAAACATAATACAACGTTATTACAAAATATAGTTCAAGCAGAAGACGTGCTTTTGAACATCAATGGATAATTCGCTACAAAAACACTCGTTACATATTGTGTATTTACTTTGGTTATGTTAAAACTACCCCCTTTTTAACATATTCATAATTAATTTGAAATATCATGATGGGAATTGCTACAAAGGCCCACCCCATAGAATGCAAAAAAAAACACGTTTTCACGGAAATCGCAAAACAAAATACGATCCCACCCATTACAAACTTTGCAACTAGGTTACAATATGGTTTCACATTTACCTCCAATGCATTATAAACCGCGCACATAATCAGTATAGCTGCACTGATAATGATCAATCAACCATTTTCCATTTCAATGCTGCATTCGTACACAAAACACTGCAACTCATCCAATTTAACCCTATTGTACATTGAATTTAATCAAACGCACGCACGCACACACACACAATTCATGCGGACACACATTATCGATGACAGCCCCATATATTTATATATGTAGTTGGTTAGTTAAAGCTGTTGTGTTCAAAACAAAAACGAACTAACACCGAATCCAGGCGTGGAATTAGTAACTTATTGTGATTATTACACGCTCATATAACTCAATTATCCATTTAATTTGATGTTCCCAACAGCGGTAATTAGTTAGGCCTTTTTTTCTGCCATACACGGAATGGGACACAACACCCAACTGGCAAACCACCACCCATCCCACCCATCGCCATTTATATCCTTTAACTGTGGGAAAGGAAATATTTCTGTGGAAATATATAAGTCACAACGTGCATTATATTATTTTGCTGTAAAACTGTGTGCAAAAGAAACACCCAAAGTCTACTAATAAACTCTTTTGTACACAATTCGTGTCACAGTTCCATTTCGCCAAGGACACGAAAGTTGCTTGGCTGTATTTTTCCTTGTCGTTGGGTTTTTTTTTTTGTTTTTTTTTTTGGTAAATAACCGCCTGGAATCAACGTCTCACCAGTCCAAGCAAATGTGCTCTAAAAAATGTATGGGTGTCGTGCAGAAATGAGCAATTTGACCAACAGAATTTTTCAAAGAAATGAACAAAACTTTAAGGATATACATAAATATACATGAAATGTGTACAAAGATGTAAGCAATATATATTTCCGGATTACGTGCGGGATGGCGTGTTGAGTTATCCTGGTTTTTGTTTATGGTGTGTGTGTGTGTGTGTCGGTTTTTTTTCCTTTTCTTTTTGTGGTTTTGTTACATTCATAATAATAAGTTTGCGAGAGAGATAATGGGTTATTGTTGAGTATATTTTAATGCTCGTAATTAAGTAACATGAAAGTGGGTATCCGTTTTGTGAAGAGGATCTGTTATGTTAATGAACCATTGAAATTAACGAATATGATTTATTTAAATGGGATGAAAAAAACAATTTAAATGTAGTTGATGTGGAAACTTTAAATTTAATTTGGAAAATGCTTTAAAATGTAATTTATTTAGTGAACACAAAACAATTAAAATGTAATTGTTAATGGCGTTTAAACTTTAAATAATAAGTTTAAAATTTATTGGTTTTACTTTAATAAACTAATTGGCATAAAATTAGGAACTCTTTGACTTTAAAGTCAAATATTTCACGAATTATAAAATACATTTAATGATATGAAACAATACATATGGTTTTCCAATAAAAGGTTTCATTTTGATATTTTATAAAAATATGAATATAATATAAATAAATCATTGAATGTTTATTTCACAGTAAAGTAAAAGGATAATTTGGAAACGATATCAGCAAAATGGCCGCCATGACTACGCTTACAGCACTATATCCTTTTCATGAAATTTTCCTTGACCAATTCGCACAGTTGTGGCTGTATGTGCTCGACAACTTTACGAATTCTATTTTTAAAGTCTAAAATCGATTGTTGAGCATTGGCGTCGACCTTATCTTTTACGTGGCCCCAAATTAAAAAGTCTAACGGTGTTAAATCACAAGATGGCGGTGGCCAATTGTGATCACCGCTTCGAGAAATAACACGGTCTGAAAACGTTTCTAACAAAATTGCGATTGCATGGTACCATTTTTTGTAATGACGTATTTTTCACTTGTCAAATGTCAAAATATGACAGCTGCCCAAATAGCAGGCTATTTTCAATGAAACATCTTATTGGAAAACCCTATAGATGACGCAATTCAATTCTAACCACTTTATTATACGTGAAGAATAGAAAATAAATGTTTTATTCAGTTTAACACAATTTAGACCAATTTATCGGAAGGACCAAATTATGCATAAACATATTTATCGAAACAAATAAGCTATGGTAAACATAAATAAACAAATGATTTTCATGCACAAAAACGTTGTTCCAATAATTTTCCTAATAATTAAATTCAACCAACCCCTGCACTATTCTGCAAACTTTAATGCCACAATAATTACTACAGACATGGTACATCTGTTTAATTGTAAACACCCTTAATCAATTCATCATTCAGCTATCAATTAAACCGTTTAGCATTTAATTGTGCATAATAATTACTATAATATCTAACATCAAATTTAGCATCCTTAAATAACAACACAAATTTTCGCACCCTCACACTCTCTCTCTTTGTCTCTCTTTCCTAATACCCAACAAATTGGCAATTATTTTAATATTTTTGGGGCCATCCCCCATAATCATCCCCTGCACAATCTCAGTCAATGAATGATATTTCACAAATTGGCGAAAACCCCGCCCAACCGCATTTGTGTGTCCTTTTTCATATCTCTAACTATCATATAACTATGTAAGCAAGGATATTTATGTATATGCGACGAGCATAAGTCGCGCAACCAAAAAGCAACATAACGAGAACAAATGTACTCACCATGAGAATAAGCATTAAGGGTTATCAAACTAAAAGACAAAGTTTGTGCACGCTAATAGACCGTAGACCGACCCTCCGCAACATAAAGTATAGTTGAAAAATCGACAAACACATGTTTTATTTAAATATTTTGCATAGCGAAATGAAATACCATAACATATAGCAATTGTGATTTAATTTATGTACATTGAAATTTGTAAACGAAACACGAATTAATATTCAATTCATGATTAATGTCAACACACACAATTCAAAAAGGATTTAAAGATAAAAGCTTCATCCTCCCGACGACCGGGGGACTGACGGGATGCTTCAACATTTCGGGGTATATTCATACTTAAGGGGGCTTACAAAGTTTTTGGCAAACAACTGTCGAGGTTGTTTCGTTAACATGGGGGCTTTAGCCCACATATGCTCACACACACATTTAGTTTGCACTACAATCTATCAATCTATACAAAATCCACCCCCCTAAACATACAGTAAAGAAAATCCCATCACATCGCCATTCATTTAATGGAGTGGAGGCAAGGCGGTAGCGTGCAAATTATACTTGTATCACAAGTTGGCGTACACATTGTGCGCTGTGTGACTTTTTTAAATAGCGATAAAATAAAAATAAAAAATGTCGTACTTACAACAATAAAAAAAAACTACATCGCAGGGAGAGCGAGATGTGAAATTATATATGACTGTTGCTTAACTATATTTTAATAAAGCTTTTCTGAGATATGGAAAATGTGACCTTGAAATTTCTGAATTTAGACCTTGATTTTTGTTCTAAATTTGAACTTTTATTGAGATTAGCAATAAAGTAGAAGATCATAGTACCCTAAAACACGTATTATGAAAATATGGCCTTGAGTTTTAAAATTTTGACCTTGAAATATTCTGCAAAATTAGTTTGATTAATAAAAACTATTTAAATATATATAAAAGAATTGTTTTCATATTGTAAAATAGAAAGGTGGCTTTTGCCATTGCCAACCCCGTTCTTGCCAGAAGGATCACCTAGCAGGATATAAGATAAATGCAAATTTCATACAAATCGATCCGGTTGTTTCTGAAATAGCTTTTCTTACAACACGAATTTCCGCATCGTCCGGAATGCAAAAATCTATGCATGCCCTTGGGGTCGTTTACAAATTTAAAAAAGGAATAAACTACACATAATGTTAAAAGGAAAAGAAACCTTTTCCGCTTGGTCAATTATAACGCACTCGTACGTACATATAACAAACGCCAAGTACTGTGTGTTTCCGCATGTGAAAAAGTTTTAAATCTCCTACATCCTGCACAACATCTAAGCAAAATAAAATTATTATTACAGCGTTCACATTTGTATCCATCCGCCTATGCATTGTGTGTGGAGAAAACGAAGCGATTTCAACGGCACACATGTTGCGCGGATTTTCGGATGGTTATTTTCCGTCTTTTTATCAATTTCCCTACATTTTTTATTACGTGAATTTGGTTCTTTGACACACAAAAAACATAAAAGCCGAGCTTATTATGTATACAGGGAAAATCTAATTTAAAATATTGAAAATCAGAAATTGATTAGTTTAAAATGTGTTGCCTGGCATTTACATTCGCATTTACACACACTCTGACACACGTTGCGATTGTGAATGTGGTTTAATTTAATTTATAGATGTGAGCCGTGAGGCGCAGTGGTGTAATGCAGTGAGAGGTAATATTCCCTACGGTCTGAAATTTTCTATTTCATTAGAGTGGGTTCAATAATATTTTTCTAATATAGAACAGTGCTTTTTAAAATATTGCTTTCTCAAATATCATTTCGAGAAATAACAATTAAAGAGACATATAAAAATCAGCTAATTTTTTTGGAAGACATGACGGATCTTATGAGAGCAAATTGGTACATAATTAAAAAATGCAAAAAATTATCACAATGTGTGATGTCTGTACTGTAGGGATAAAGAGTTCATTTTTAAAATTTAGTCACTTTAAAACTTAAGTCTTAAAAGCGTTTATTTTACTAAATTTTAAAATATCTCGAATCAAAAAAACAAAAAAAAAAACTTAAATAAGTTTTTGTACTTGCATAAATTACCCTAAATAAAAAATGGATGTTTAAGACATTTTATGCAACTTAAGTTTATTCAAGTCAATTCTATTTATTAAAGTAAAAAATATATTAAAAAAGTATGGTTAAAACTGTAAACAGTATTATTATTTCCATTTTTTGAATATTTAAATCTGCTTTCCTAAATTGTAGAAAGGAAGAGCTTTTTTTTAATTTAACTAAAATTTCCCACATTACAGCAAAAGTTTCCCAGGTTACATAAGTTTTTTCCCCTTTTGTTAAATCTTGAAAAATATATTAAATGAACCAAAAATATTCACAATATATTTGTTAACTTTACTTTTTGTGCCAAACACAAACAACAAAACTTAAATACCCTTCGTTACAATTATAATCCTCCCATTTAAACAATAATACTCCCTAAATATCCCACAACATGGGAAATTTTCTACATCACATGCCATCACTGAAATGTGTGGCGACATGTTCAGCCGCCTGTTATTCACGTTATTCATAAATGTATAATAACCCGTTAAATATTGCACGACAATAGACTCGCAAAATTTAATATTACAAACGTTGTTACTTATATGCGTATTAGGTATAATACCTTTTGTAACACACACAGTGCAAAAGGTTCTAAATTATTGCACAATTTGCATGCACACTGCACATACTGCATAAACATAATTTATGCACACTTCTTCTTCATTTTCGCCATTATACACCATTAATATTGATCATAATTAGAGAACAACGACACAATAATACGGTAACACGAGAATACGCGCTATAATATGAGAGAGAGAGTTGAGTACCCCCAAAAAGCACATGCAAATTAATAAATACATGTAAAGCACGTACAATTTTGTTAAATAGTACACTT
The DNA here is from genome assembly GCA_963854165.1 of Sylvicola cinctus. NCBI lineage: Eukaryota > Metazoa > Arthropoda > Insecta > Diptera > Anisopodidae > Sylvicola > Sylvicola cinctus. The sequence goes on along the minus strand of OY974083.1, from coordinate 25,943,428 downwards.
TCGACGACGCAACATGCAATGTTTTTTAAATGAGTAGCGATTAGGTTGAGAGAGAAAATATAGTGTAGTGTGTCGATTTGATGTTTGTTTGCACGAAAGCCGTGTATTAAGCATATTAAATTCTACTTATATTGTGCAATGCACCCCCACAAAACGGTGATCATATATCACAGTTAAGTAATTGAATTGCGGCAATATGTGTGTGTGTGTGTGTGTGTGTGTGTGTGTGTAATGTGTGTATGAGTGTAAGCAATATTAATGCAGCATAATGAGCGTGGAGACGATGATGAAATTAAATTTAGTGTGTGTACCATTCAGATAAACGATGCACCCAGCTAAACGGAGTACATAAAGTTATGTGAACACTAAGTACAGTTAAACACACACACACACAATTTACACAAACAAGAAAATATTCAATATAACGGTGCAGTCAAAAGATATCATTATTAAATTCTAGTACAATGCACAGACAAATTTATGGGGTGTAAAGCATACACAAAAAAATAAAAAAGGCAAAAATAAAATAAAAATTATGAAAATTGTGTGTAAAGCGCTGATTGGATAATTTCCCTGCAACGTTATATTTAATAAACCATTTAATATTAAATATAAAAGCTGTTAAATTCACATAAATTTGCAACTGTGTGTGCAATATGCATTTATGTTGCAATTTAGTTATACAACTACATTGCATTCTAGTACATAAATCACAGTTATTAAATAATAATATAAAACTGTTGTTCAATTATGTTATTATATTATGTTTACGGCGCGCACTCAACCCCATAACTATTACAAAAGCGCATAAACAATTTAACAATATTATTATAAAAGCGGTTAACAATTAACTATAGTTATATTATGATCTACATAGCATTTTCAATGCATGACGCATATAAATTAATTATTTTTGTACATTATCAATTTAATAATTAACATAAATGTGCAACCGAAAAAAAAGCGCTCTACAATTAACAATGTAAGTATTTTAATAATAACATGTTTATAATAATGGACGTGTTAACTGTAAAATAAATAGTGTTTTAAAATGTACAATTAATACTGCATAGGGATGAGAAAGTCCTGTTGATGTCGCGTATTTAAAAGGTGGAACATTTTTGAGATTATGTCAATATTTAAATTTTTGGCGATTATTTTTTTTGATTAAACAAATAAAATACTGTGTAACTCTTTCTATTTTGATGACTTTAACATTTATTTGATTTTTCTTAAAGAATAATTAGTTGAAAAATGTTACTGCACTTTTAATTTTTAATTTTTTTTTAATTACGTATTTCTAAAACGTCATTTGTTATGAAAAACTGAAATGTAAAAAATCGCCTTAAAACATAGCTTAAGTTTAAGAATAATACAGATTACACATTCATGTTCGACTTTTTTCCTTTTTTTCTAACGTCACGCGATACTAAGTAATGTAAACAAACTGTGTGAAGCAAAAAGTATCGCGTGACGTACATGCGCAGCAAAAACCAGTTTGAAACTTCGGATCATCACTTTTTGCATCACTCTTTCAATTACAGTTATCACGCCATTTTAAATAGCAATTAATAAACTAAATATCGCTTCTAACGGTAAGAATAAAAATGTAATTAAATTTAGGGAAAAATAACAACTTGAACTCTTTACAAATAATTTTTTTTTTTTTTGAAAAAAAAATTTTTTTTGTTTTTTTACCCGAATTATCGGCTCTAGACCAATGAGATCAGTTTCAGTAAATAATTCCCACGACGCGGTGTGATCAGACCCTAAATCAATATCTGGTGGTACAGAATGCATGCTCATTGCAAATGTTCCAGCCGAATCTTGCTGCATATCGTATCGTTTATATGTAATATGAAGAGAATAATAATATTTTGTGGCAGTTGCAGGATTTTTAATTCCTTAGTATTATTTTTATAATAAGAAAAAGAAAAAAAAGGAATCACATTCAAACATTCAAAATAATATTTAAACATTGAAACATAATACATTACAAAGTTTTTCCGTTTTACCGTCATGATGTACAACGGAGTACAACAAAAGACACTTTGGCTATACGATTTTATAATGACTTTAATTGTAAATAATTTTACACTTCAAAGCATTGCAACGATTTCCAACAGTCGCACAATTTTAATGAGGGGTGAATTTACAATGCCTGGTGATTGGTATCGCTTTTAAAGCACTTCAAATTCGACATAGCATTAATTTTAAAGAGAACTTTATGTTGCGCTTTGTTTAAAAGCAACATAACACACTCTAATGTTAACAATTTTCTGCAAAATAAAAAAAAATTTAAAAGAAGAAAACGACCGTGAGGCATTATGAAAAGTGTTCGCATTATTGCAATAAATGCAAAAACTATTATTTTAAAATGTGTTTTGTTATTTAAATACAAATCCGACGACATTGTTTAGTGCAATTGCAACTTGATATGCACAATATACTGAAAAGTTGTTTAGCACTTTATACAAATTATAAATGAAAGGAATCATTCATTTTTATGCAACTTGCATTTGAAAAATTTAATGCAAAAATATAAACATATCAAAAACGATCACAAACATATCAACAACCATATTCAGTTTATCCACTTAGTCACCTACTTACTTATACGAGTACAACAGGAAAAAAAGGATTTTAAAATTTAACGCCTTTTAAAAAAAATTACATTACAGGGAGAGCGAGGTGTGAATTTATATACGGCTGTTGCTTCACTACATTTTATTAATTTTTTTTTGAGATATGAAAAATGTGACCTTGAAATTTCTGTATTTTGACCTTGATGTTTGCTCAAAATTTATACTTTTATTGAGATTAGCAACATCAACTTTTGTTTCCGAAAAAAAGTCGGAATGCAAAAATCTATATATGCCCTTGGGGTCGTACATAAATTTAGGCAAACAAGAAAGGGGGAAAAAAATTCAGTCCGAAGTGGCTCCCATTAATACTAATTATGGTGGAAAAAAAAAACACCCTTTTTTAAATGAAGTTAATTTTACCCCAAACGCATGCAGAATTTTTAGGGGATGGGCTTTTTCTTTTCGATTTTTTTTTTGACTAGGATGTAGTGGAATGAAGTGCGATGCAAAGAAGGCACGTCACAATTTTTTTAGGCGTATAAGATGCTGTGGTAAAGCACCCAGGTAATTGTAATTCAGAACAGTTCTTCCAGGTGATGTTTTACTTTAATTTTATTCTCCCCCCCCCCCCCGCCTGCAAGCATAAATGTGTGATGCCTTTTAGATGAGCCTAAGGGATCCAAAAAAATGTGTGGGTGATAGACGGGTTCATTTTTTAATGTATGTTTACGAGTATGTGGGGGCGGGGGTGATGGCTAAAATGTAGAGATTAAAGAATGTTCATATATATAAATACCCCAAGAGAATGCGGTGGAAATTACAAGAGTTGAAGGGTTTTTTTTTATGACATTTGATGGGGAGGGTTGGGAAAAAAAAGTGTAACTCGATAAGTGTGAGTGTAATGCATTGCGGCAGTTTAACCCCACACTGGAGTGCATAGGGATGTGTGTGTGAGTTTTTGCAAAACTACAACAAAAAAATGCATATTTTGCAACTATATAAAATATAATTACCCCGGAGACACAATTAGTGATATGAATAGAAAACGGTAATGCTAATAGGTGGATAGAATTTATTGCGACATTTCACACCGTTTTAAGTGCTGCATCGTTGTTTTATAAAATTGCAATTAATAATTATGCATCACATCAACATGCAAGTGATATTATGAATTATGTGCTTTTAATTTTTATATTTATGAATTTTTTAGTTAATGCACTTTTCAATTTGAATTAAACATTTATAATTTATTTATGAGGTGTTTTATTTTAAATATGCATATCCTTACGGAATTGATTAATTTTGCCACATTAAAGTATTATTTGCAGTAAAAAAAATATTAATATGTATTTATTTAATTACTAAAAAAAACCTTTGCATGTTCACACATATAATTTATATTCAGGCTGATCATTTTAACGTACGTGTATTCTTTAAAAAGCGTGATCCATTTGGAGGTAATTTCTTAGATATTTTGATAGTTATTTTGATAGCGTTTTGGTTTAATTTACAAAATGGGTGACTTATGGTTTTAACAGGTTTTATTGATTGAAACGTTCAATTAAAACAACATCTCATGAAGAGGTCCTGTTAATTGACCACCGAGATCTTGTGATTTTACAATATTCGAATACTTTAGATGAAGATATGTCAAATCTGTTGTTCGATAAACCCGAAATAGGTGAAGCATTGGAAGCAAACAAAACCAGTGATTGAAAACGGAATCCAGCAGATATGCTTGAAGTAAATGACATGAACTAAACTATTAATTCAAATAAAAATTTTTCTCAATACATTGATTATTATGTGTTTTATTTTTTTTTTAAACTTCAAGAAGCTGTTATTGGATCACCCTTTACTAGTCTTTATAATTAACAAATACCGTTAATATAATAACAATTAAATTGCAGCACATCGTAAGCAAATTCGTTACCAACTCAAACAATTTCCACGAAATTTTGGAAACATTGCAATTGCATTTTTTTAAACAAAGCATATAAAAATAACGGTTTCAATTACCTAGTTGGGAAATTTAACTGTTTCCAAATAATGCCAAATTCTTCGTAATAATTCACCTCATTATACATTACATAAAAAATAATAATTGAATAAAAAATTAATTATCAACCGATTCAAATTTTAAATGGCACACAAAGTATTAAAAATTTTATCCAAATAATTTTATTACTCTTATATTTTAGATAAGAGATTAATTTAATGAATTAAAATATCAACTTTACTGTAAGCTATAAATTCCGCAATGAATAAACACCAGTTCACCATACAGTTTCGATTATTTGGCACATAGTGTTTAAAGACGTCATAAACTTTTGTGCACAAATAAAACGAAATCGTGAAAACGACCGCATTTCAGAGTAAATTTTGTGGTGTAAATCACAATCATGACAGACAAATTGTTGTAGTTGTTATAGCACCTTGGTAACACGTATAAAAAAAAACATAAAAAATGTTGTATTGTCCAAAAAAAAACTATTAATAATAAACTTGTTGGATAAATAAATTTCAAAAAATGCGCAAATAACTCGATTCATAGTCAAACATAAAAAATGTCCATTCAAATTTCAAATTTTACCGTACAACAAGCGGTAGTCATCAAACATCAATAATTAAACTATAATAATAAAACATGGAACTCGAAAAAAAATTGTGCCAAATTCAAAAAATAAAAAAAATTGTGTAACACTTGAATACAGCTGTGTGTGTATTTTTATTTGAACAATATAACACGGGTGGGCCAGGCCTGGCATGTCTGAACGTACAGTAAACCAACAGTAAACTATACGGAATCAATTAATTCATAGCGAACAACATCTGGTTAGGTATAAACGTTTTATCCAGAATATGGATTAATCGGCGTCTAGTGCGTTTGACAAGCGTTAACAAATTGAAATCCGTTGTTTAAGTAATATTATATTACACAAACATGTGCAAACTGTAGACACTAAATTTATGCACATTAAAGTTTTTAATACAACAAAAATTTGAATATTTAATAAAAATGACATCACTTATTTTTTGTAATGGATTTTAACTTTGCATAAAAATCAGTATTTGGCAAATTTTAAATGGTTGAAGTTAAAACTTGATTATGCATTACTTTAAAAAAAAAAAATTTAAGTTGGTCAATTGTGGCTAAAAAAAAATCATCACGCATCATGATTCATGACTCGTGGACAGTCGCCTGAGGATGTTTGTTGTATAAATATAGATAACGTTACAAAACCATTATCAAGTGTGAACAATTCTATTGGAACATTTACACATGAAAATCATTCTCCGGACAAGTTTTTGGGGGATGCATGTGAATCGCACACGGCCACACATCTGTGCAAAACGAAACGGAATCGAATAAAAGAGAGTGGGTACACTTTTTTCGGTCGTGCGGAAATGATGTAATTAAATATGAACAAAATAAAAATAAATACGACAGGGAGGACGACACAACAAATGTACACAAAGCATTAATCATAAAATTGATACATTGTGTGGTGTACGGCGACAAAAAATAGCATTTAAATTGAATAAATAAAAGGGGCCAAAAAAATACATGTTATTCCATTTCATCCCTTCGATCCACCCACCCCCTCCCCCCTTTGGGGTTGTTTTTGTTTAACAGCTTTTTATTTTGAATGGCTTAATTGACCTTCATTTTATTATTGACTTTAAATTTGCAAATGGGATTTGTTTGTTTGGACTTTTCTTTTTGTGTGTAATTGTTTAAATTCCAATCGATTAGGGAAATGACGCAGGATGCTTTAAACATGATAATATAAATACTAGAAATTAAACAACAGTTGTGATGATTGTTAAATGGTTAGAAAACAATTGTACTGGCATTTAAAACAAAAGTATGCTTGAGTTAATAATAACGACTTAAACTCAATTAAAAAGTGAACCACACAAAGGTCAAAGTGTTACACTCATATTACCGCAATATGTTAACTTTGACATGGGTTTCTAGGAATTATTACATTGCCATTTCCCATGCAGACATTATTGTCAAAGTCAAAGGGATAATAACTAACCATTGCATTGGTATGCAGATATTGTGCAACAAAGATTCAGATTAACAATTAAGCTGCGAAGCTGGTTAATTGCTACCCCAACATGAATAATTTTACGTAATTAAATTGTTGAAGGTAATAAGCTGCATTTGCAACAAATTGGTACTGGCCAAATTATCCCAAAATCATTTTGAATTAATACCATTTTAATTGAAATGCATTAAAATACAATTATTAACTTATTAACGTTTACTGAAATTTTGTGCAAATAAATAAATTATTTAATGACTTCTGTGTAGAAAATGTTGTGCAAAAATATAAAAATTGGACACAAAAAAAAATATGAACGTTTATTATAAACTGTTTTTTTTCGGTTATTTTCCCGAAACACATTTTAATTAACGGAGTTATTAATAAAATCAATTTATTGTATTTTTAATCCACATAACTATTTATTTTAGTCTGAAATGTAGTCAAAAATAATTACCACTGTTTTGTCCCTTGTTTGTATGCATTAACGTTGACAAACTAAATATTCTGGCAATGGAAATATTTATTACCACGGTTTTATACCCTTCCGTGGAAAGGTTGGAAACAATGGTAAAAAATTATATATGTATTGTATTGTAATTAAATTAAAATTCGTCCAGATGGGGGTAAAATAAAAAAAATACTTAGTACATTTTGCGTAAATTTATGAAGTGCGTGAAGTTAGGGAGGAAATTATAAAAAACTGACTTAAGTGCTACATTTTTGGTTTAAAATATGCTTAAGTATAAAGAGAAGGATTCACCGAGCCAAATTAAGTTTATCGCGATATTTCGATATTCTCGATGTTTAGAAAGCTGTCAAACAATTTTACGTTTTTTACATTTTTTTCCACGTTTATAAATATTCCAAATACCGATTTTATCTAGTCGATATTCAGTTGAAATCACGAAAACATTTTTTTTGCCTGGTCAAAAATTGTTTGTCTACATTTATGACTTAAAGTATTTTTTATTCAACACATTCAGAATTTAATTGTTTTTTTATCATTAAACTCACGTTTCACATGCCCTCCCACAAATTCCACTCACCCCACACACTCCTTGTACTAACGGATGACTACAATATCCCCACATGTACAACAACCCCTTTTGAGACACACAAATTATCAAGTAAGTCAGTCGTTAACTTTACATTCATACATCCTTTCTTAAAGACAAAATTAACTTAATTTAATACAATAGAATTGCTACAGTAATTGTACACTATTTATCCTTCACCTTTATAATGACGCTGAACGCACTAGACACTATGTACAGTTAAGTATATGCGTGTTAACTGTATAATAAATACTTGAATGCAATTAAAAGGAGATAACGTGCCAGCAATGGAAATAATCTAATTAAAAAATTGCGACAATTCTGTAATGCACTGAAAATGTTGTTTGTGTGCTAATTGTACATATTAAAATACATTGTATAAATAAGTAATTTAAAATGTAATAGAATTATTTATGTACTGTTAGTTATATTGTAATTGGAATGTATGTACGATAATACGATATATTTGATTCGATATGCATAATACATTAATATTTAGGGTATTGTAGGGCAAAATGATACGAGTGTGACTTTAAAAGAAAAAATGTTAAAAGTTAACTAACTAATTAACTTGTTAATTTCAAAATGGTAAATATAAATAGCAACAAGCTTCATGTTAAAATTTGTTTATCAATTAATGTGTAAAATTAACTTTAATCTTGTTCCCTAACTTGAATCCTTATTGAATTTACATTTTATTATTCATTATTATAATAATTAATAATTATTAATATTTTGAAATTACATTAAAATTAATAATTATTAATATTTTGAAATTACATTTTATTATTCATTATTATAATAATTAATAATTATTAATATTTTCAAAATTATTGAAATGTAAAAAGTATGACCTTTAATTTTGATCTTTTTAATCAACATTACTAGCTAAAGCTTTTCCTCCATTTAGAAGCTACAATAACGTTGAAGTTTCTGAGATGTGAAAAGTATGACATGTAATCTTTATGAATTTTTTTTGGAAGCTAAAATAATGTGAAAGAAAATTTTCAAAAATGTTTAAGGTTTCCGAAATATAAATAAAGTGACCCTGAATTTTTATATTTTGACCTTGAAATGTTTCGCCCTTTTTTTTAGTAATGTAAAAGACAATATTCAAGATTATTATTATAAGAATCTATCACAACCTTATTGACTGAGTCGTAAAATTTTAAAACCCTAAGGCTGAAAATAAGGTGCTTATTCAGGGAAATTATTTATTTAAAGCATGAATAACAGAACTAGCCTATTGTTTAAAATGTCAATAAATCAGATACATCCAACCAAAAACTATTTTTTTAGTACACCATTTTGCCCCACGCTACTCTAAAACGTACTTCAACTATAATAGATTGCACTATTCTATTTTTTGAATGAATCAGGAGCACATAACGCATTAAATGCAAACAATTTAATTCAATTTAATTCAATTTAATTTAATTCAAATCTTCATCGTTAAATTCAATAAAGACTGTATGCTATTTAATGAGATTATATGCTACAAACGAATATCACAAATGATTAATTAATTAAATAAATAATTTAATGAATGGGAAGAAGTATAAAAACAGGAAGAACACAGGAATATTGACAAACGTTTTTAATTATGCAGTGGATTTTAGTGTGTATGAACAAGCAAATTTTTAATTATACCACAATTTGTTTACATTATTTTGTTGACGCAAAAACAACAACACAAAATAAGAGTACCCATGACGAGTGAAATAAAAATGATAATTTGTGTGAATTGATGCACAATGCACAAATTGCACATTGACACAACAGTACAATGTGCACGACTCCAATCAATCCCAGTGCATTTAACATTAAACGTAAATACTAAATACTCATAAAATGAATCAATTGGTAAATGATGTGTGTACGATAATACATTTTGTATTTACTCCGAAATGTAACTACAATGCGAATATTCCAATTGCACACACCATCGTCGTGGTGGTGGCGACCTCCACCCACCGGCCACCACCACACCACATTAGGTATTTTAGCCCAATGTGTGAATAATATGCGGTGGTAATTATGTTTACCAATTTAACGTTATTTAATTTAACACGATGCGAGAACTGCAACACAATACGCAACAATGCGGTATTTACCTGAAAAATGGGCTGGTCCACAAGGGCATTAACTGGTATTTGAACTTTGTAGAACTTTTGGTCAAACTCTGGACTGTGATCGTTAACATCCTCGACGGTAACCACCACTCTGGTGGTGGATGACAACTGGGGAATGCCATTGTCGGCAATCAGTATTTCAAAAATGTGCTCCGATTGATTTTCCCGATCCAGTTTACGTGCTGTTGTTGTTATAAGGCCTGCAATGAATGATAAAAGGCATGTTTAGTTTGGTAATACACACAATTTGTCTTAATTTAGGTGCAAAATACAACAAAACCCCAACACCTCCCTCTACTTCCTCTCCTCCTTCTCACCCCACCAATCCCATGATAAACATAAACGGAATACTTAATACCATACTGTTTCATCGTGAATTCTTAAAGACAAACACACACACACACACATCTTTTATATTGTATTGTTAGTGGCTTACAGTCTACAGACAATCGACAAGAGGCTTGTAAAATGTTTGATTGCTATTTTGATTAATTAATGACGCAATTTTTATGGCTATATAAGTAAAATATTTACTCGGCGCACTCGCATACACGTGTAATGGAGGAATGCGTCAGCTTGCTGTGCCACATGTGCAATAATAAATTTAATTATGCCGCCATTTATAATGCTCTACAGGTGACAAAATAATGAAATTAATTTCATTAATAAATTTGATACACACGCTTTAATGTCGTTTCAGATAAGAGCCGACGCCTAAATTCTTTTTCCCCTTTGTGTTTATTTCTCTCAATAACTCGCATAATAAAGTTCACACACAAACACACACACACACCGTACAGAAGGAGCGTTATGTCGCCTTTGAACTAGATATCAATAGTCAGTCAATATACTTAGGTTCAATAGAATGTTTAATGCATAATAGAATAGATATTTATTGGAGGGTGTGTCACATCAAAGTCTGTAATATGCAAAAAGGGAGCACTTGTAGTATGGGGATTCAACGATGACAGCAATTTTAGAAAAATCATATTCAAGAGAAAATGTCTTTACAAAATAGATTAGAATTATGGGAATAAACAAAAAATTTAAATAAAATATTAAAATGAAAAGAATTCAACCATATAATATTATGGACATATTTATATTCACTATAACTTTGTGTGTGGCAAAGAATTTTGCGGAATATTTTATTAATACGAAAATAATGCGCGAGGATAATACAAGGAGTTTGGATTAAGTGTATCCATAGCGAAATAAAATAGTAAAATCGTGAAATATTTCTAAACCAATTGAATCGAATATAATTTTACGTTTTTCACAAAAGTATTGTCAATATTTTTAAATATTGACGGGACACAATCCCGACTAGCAAAATCCCGATTATCTAAAATAGCAACGGAATACAATCTTTTCGTATTACCGTTTGAAAAACAAAAAAGGTTCTTTTAATCAAAATTTAATGACATTTAATAATAGTCTTTACACAATTTTAGAACCGCATTGTCATTTGTCACGTGAAAGTTCTTCTAAAGCAAAAAAAATGTTGTGCAATAAATCATCAAATTATTTTAATATTTAAACAACGAGAAATTAATTCCCTATCTAGTATATTTGATAACAACCCATTTTCAGAATTATAATACAGTCGACTCTCGTTAATTCAAAACTCGATGAACTTTTAAAATATGTACATTTCGGGCTACAGAGCAAGTGCATAAATTCAAATAGAATGTGACGTTAAGGGAATAATAAAGGAGCTGTAAAAAACGATTAATTATCCGATGCAGTTGCATTTTACTATTTGGATATCCAGAAATCGATTCCTGCAATTAATTTTGCAAATTTTTTAACGAACCACGATTTTTTTCGCAGTTTTCAGTTTTTTTTTTATTTGAACTTTGAATGCGTATTCTTAAAACCTAACTACAATCATCACAAATAAACATTTGGTAATAATCCCTTTTGTTATTTCAACTTTAAAATATTAAAAGAAGATTATCGAAAAGGGACGAAAACTAAAACCGAATTAAATTTTTGAGAAAACTTGAAAACGAATCATAACATCTATATTATCTCACTATGTGTAAGCTCATCATTCCATCATTATACCGCATTTCTCACACCGATTAATATTTAATGTATTCATAATTAAAAATAATAATCCTTATAATACCCTGTATACTGCAAAGGATTTACAATACACAATAAACAGTTTAAAGAAGCTGAACACATAAATTTCTGAGTAAAAATAATTCGCCGTTCAAGATTGTTTCACAGTGATGAAAATAATGCAGCAGAAAAACAAAATGAAAAAAATAAATTCTGACCGCAGCTTTAAAGCTTCGTAAAATGTTTCTCCGTATAATATCCTGCATATATAATAAAAGCGGTATTTTCAGTTCGTGCTTACAGCGAATAACTCTGCTGCACCGTACATAATGTCCTTCATTTCCATGCATTGTCAGCATATTGTGTTTTAACCCCCCTCACCCCCACTCACCCTTTTCATCCTTTCTCATCATTAAATTGCTTACAGTTTTTCGTTTTTTTTTTGTTTTTTTTTTAATTGCAAGGAATACATTATTCACATTACATTATAGTTGAGTTTCCATGCAACAAGAGAGAGTCAGCACAACAATTTATATTGTGTGCAAACTAACTACAGTTACCTCTCGTACACATACAGGCTTCTGGAGATTTGAAAACAACAACCAACAATGAACAACGAATGAACGGGATGCACGGCCATATAAATATATCTAGAACACTGGCATAGCCATAACGGTAGTGAAATAGTTATAGCCTATGCCCCAACTGAATATCAGAGGACACAATTTATGCATCACACCGTCGCTCGTCGTGCGACACACATAGTTAGTGTACAGCTACTTTAGAAAGTGTACATGTGTACACATTCTCAACATCCATTTCGAAGGACTGTTGGGTATATTAGATAAGTTTCAGCTTGTTTGGTTCAATTTAAACTTTAAAATTTAACATAAAAGCCAAACTGAGGTGACGCGAGTTAACCAATTGGGAAACAGTGAGTTTCGAGATACCAGCTACCACACTACACAATTCAAAATAGTCACTCCTCCCTCTGTCTCCCGCCTTATTGCAATTTAACGAGAAGATACATGTATAATAGAAATCAACAAAGCTTGGTATAATAAACATACCAAGTATAATAGATTGGGGTGGGGGATGGTTGGTTTCAATGTGTGGGCTGATGCAAAGAAAATGCGCTTACCATTCGTTGTGTTGATGGCAAAGAAGCCTTCCGGATTGCCAGACACAATTCGATAACTTATCTGCTGCAATGGATCTTTGTCATTGTCATGTGCAACTAACTGTAGCACTTTTACTCCAGGCGGGCTGCTCTCCGGTACTGATGGATAATAAACGGGATGTTCTGTCAGCGGAACATTATCGTTCTCGTTATCCACACTCACGTACACCTACAATGAATTGAGAACACGTTTTTGTGTGTGAGTGAGTTTGTACAGTTACACAAACATAATATAGATTGCATATTTATGTGATCATAATTTAACACAAATGTCATATATAACGTACCTGAACACATGAATGTAGCGGAACAACCGCCTGATCCTTTGCACATACGGTGAGCCAATAAAATTCTTTTGATTCTAAGTCGAGCACAGCGAGCGTTTTTATTGCACCTATCAAGAAAAAAAAAAAAGGAAGAGAAATATAACAATTTAATTTACTGTTTAATCGGGTGAAATTTTTGTTTGTCATTGTTTTGTGAAATTTATGACAATTGCATTGAGAGCTGCTGCTGCTGCTGCTGTGTGGATTGTGTTCTGCCTTCGACATTTTCTGCTAGATGTGCATTTAAAATCATTTTCATCTTTTCGCTTTTCTTTCCACAAATACAGTTGTGTTCAGTGTTGTAACTTGTAACTTGTATATAGTTAGTTACGATGCGGATTGGCATTCATGACGCGATTCGCAACTTGGTACAAATTTCTGCAAAATTGCAGCTCAAGCACATAAATTAGATAAAAGAGAAAAACTGTACATGTGTGTGTACATGTATGAGTCGGTTGAAACGTTTCTTCTTCTTTTTTTATTGTTGAAAGTGAATTTTCACACAGTTGACTCTTTATAGTAAGTTTGGAAGAAATTAATCGTCCAGCACTGGCAAATGCTTTTATGGGCAAATATTTAAAAGGACAACTGTATTATACACCACCCAGTTGTTCAAGTACGTGCAGCAGCAACTGACACAATTTTCTAAACTTCTGTGAAAGTGAGATAAAACATTTTTGTTTTTTTTTATTTGGGGAAAACAACTCACAAATCTAAGTAAGTGTAATTTCAACGCGATGCCAGAAGATAAAAGGACATGGACACAATACGGAGCGAGATAAGCTGTGTGGGAGGGGGCGTGGGTGGATAAATTCACACCCTACTTGAAGCGTGTTGAGAGATTCACATTCAAATTTCAAAGGTTGTGACGTTTATTTTCATTTCATGTTTTTGATGTTTTATAAAAAACGGTATAATGAAGAATTCATTATTATCGAATATTAGGTAGGTCCTTAGTATTTGTAAAAATGAGTAAGTTTCTTAAATCAGTCAATATTGATTGAAATGTTTAACCTAAATCTTTGGAAATAGCGGATATTGCAATTTAAATTTTTGCAGAATTGTTTAATCCTGAATATCCTGTATTTAAAGCCTCAAATAAACTTAAGTAAGTTTCGTATAGTTATTTTCGCCGGAGGTAAGTTTCAATTCTAAATATTATAAGGTCCTTAAAAATCGGTCAACGTAACTATGTTTCATTCCGCAGTTCGTCCGGTAAGACAACAAAATTGGCTAAAATATGTTTATATTTGAGGCAATGTTAAATAGTTAAAGGATGAAATACTTTCAAGAGTTCAAAGGCCAAAAATGTGAGGCACAATATCCTTGACACAAGATGCTCATTAAACTTTTACCAGCGCATACACACACGTACAACTGCCGCATTGACATCGCATAAAAACTCTTAAACAACAACAACAGCAGCTCAACAACTCATGTGCATTTTAAAAATTAATAAAATTCGAATAGCTTGTAAACTTATGCATGCAATAAATAACTCACCCTCATCATCAATCGAGAACACCCCCAAACCATCACCCCCAATAATGGAATAAGTGATGCGCGAATCGGGACCAGGTGCATCCATATCGTGTGCCACCACACTCATCACATGCACACCGGGCGCTTGATTTTCCGCCACACTACCGCTGAATACAAAATCTGCAAACTGTGGTGCATATCGATTCTCGTTGACATCCATCACCTCAATGGTGACAGACGTCTCCGATGACAATGAGGGCGTACCCCGATCGATAGCACGCACAATCAGACTGTGAACTTGTCGCTCCTCAAAATCAAGTGGTCGCGTTGTTCTTATTGTGCCCGAGTGCTTATCGATTTTGAATGCACTCTCCAGCTCCCCATTGCCGCCATCACTCAACACGTATTGCACTTCGCCACCGGGTCCCGTATCCAAGTCAATGGCCGTCACCACAACGATGACGGTGCCCTTTGGAACATCTTCCCGTATCCGCACCGTGTACGAGTCCGTCACACTGAACACGGGCGCACAATCATTAATGTCATCCACAATAATGCGCACAATTGCCTCCGTGTAGAGTGCCTGGGGACTGCCACCATCTGTGGCGCGTATTTTCAATTCATAAATCTCTTCGTGCTCGCGATCGAGTGCAGCATTCACCGTCAGCACACCGGTATGTGGATCAACGTGAAACGCTTTTGTGTCCGTTAATAGGCTGTACGTTATTTCAGCATTTTTCCCCAGATCCAAATCGGTGGCATTCAAACGGAACACAATAGTGCCATTGAGTGCGTTCTCCGTCACACGAAAGCTGGCGAGTGATTTCTCAAACTTGGGAGCATTATCGTTTTCGTCCAGTATTGTGACGGGCAACACTTTTGATGAGGACTTTTGAGGTTTTCCCAAATCATAAACTGTAATATTCAGCACGTACTCATCTTCGCGCTCCCTGTCAAGATAGCCAATTATTTTGAGCTCCCCATTATCGGGATCCAAGCGAAATACGGAATCATGATCGCCGCCTGATATGCCAAACACCAATTTGCCATTGTAGCCAAGGTCACGGTCGCGCGCCTTTATCCACGCAATGGTTGTGCCCAACTCGGCCGTCTCATTGATATGTAATTCAAGTGGAAAATTAACAAACTCTGGTGCATGCACATTATCACCGTACCGTGATGGCATCATTGCAAAATCATCAGTCTTGGACATTTCATGGCTGCTGCTGCTGCCGCCGCCGCCACCCGGTTGATTGTTACGCTCGGCTGCCGACATTATCTCAGCACGTCGACGTGCCACGCCAGTTTCTCGACATTCGAACGCCCCCACATCACCGATGCGACTGTTGGTACTAGTGCGGCCATATAATCCCATCGATTTATGGGGATTAACGAGCATAATCTTGATATTCGTTGTATCCGAGAAATGTGTGCCATCTGTTGCGGTCACATTGATCTCTCGCTCGTCCACACGCATATCATTCAAATCACAGCCTATCGATATTATGCCAGATGTGGAATCTAAATTAAAGCAACTGTCATCATTACCCGACACAAGGCGATAGCTAATGTAATTATCCGCATCAAAATCAATCGCAGATAGCGTAAAAATGTCGCTGCCAATGGCCGTGAGTCGCGATATCTGACCAATGCAGGAAACTTTTTCGAATTGTGGTCGATTATCGTTGACATCGCGAATTTTAATTACGAGTTGAATTTCCGTCTGTCGACGATAGGGTAAACCCCAATCGGACGCGCGCACTCGCATTGTGTACTCACGCCGCATACTTTCATAGTCAATTAATTTCGATGTTTTTATCACGCCGGAAAAGTGATCAATGTCGAATGGCACCTCATTCAGATTGGCTATGCTGTACGATATGTAGGCGTTTTCCCCGGAATCTCTGTCGCGTGCGCTCACTTTCGTCACAATAGTGCCGGGTGGCTCATTCTCATCCATCCAAATGGTGGTATTTGATGGCTCAAAAATCGGATCATTATCGTTAGCGTCTTGTACATTAATCTTCACTTTTGCTGACGATTGTTTGCGCATTCCTGTATTGCCTTGATCCACTGCCGACACAGTCAGCGTATAAAATGCCTTCTCCTCGGCATCCAAACTTACGGCAGTGTACAGCATTCCAGTGTAGGCGTTGATGTGAAATTCCCCACCCTCGTTGCCGCCGACAATCTCCAAAACAACTTGTGCATTTTTGCCCTCATCTCTGTCCGTCACTTTCAGCCGTATGACGGCTGTGTTGATGGGCGATGTCTCCGGCACCGACACTTCGTACAGCTCGCGATTAAACACCGGCGCATTGTCATTGATGTCAGACAATTTTACAGGCACCGTTTTGTATGTCTGACGTGGCGGTATTCCATTATCAATAGCACGTAATGTTAAATTGTAGCCATTAGGCACAGCCTCTCTATCCAACAAACGATGCACCTCAATATTGTATTCACCCGCTGTGGCAGATGGTTTGATACGAAAATGTCCATCCGGATCACCGTCAACAATCTCAAGGGTTTTTATTTGGCCGTGAACACCCTGGTCACGGTCCTCCACACGAACAATGCCAAAAACGTTTGCACTTGAACCCTCCGTCACATCGGGCATTGCCCGCACAAATATGGTGGGCGCAAACAAATTGACTTGTTTCACTTTCACCCGCACCTTCGCCTTGCTCGCCTGACTCAAACGTGGCACATTGCCAACACCTCTATCAGTCGCCGTCACCGTCAGATCGTACTGTGATCTATCGATAAATGTCAGCGGTCGTGTGAGTGTTATAACGCCACTTGTCGGATGCACCGCAAACACATCGGTGTCATCTAAAAAACTGTAATAAATTTCACCATTAATACCGAGGTCGGCATCTTCAGCTGTCACGCGCACCACACTCCTGTGCAGTTGGGTGTCCTCCGGTATTGTCACCGAATACGCAGTCGGATAGAATAATGGACTCAAATCGTTGCGATCAAGCACTTGCACCATCACAACTGTATCACATTCGAGGGTGGGGCCGTGCTGTTGTTGTTGTTGTTGTTGTGTGCTGTCTGCAGCCTCCCCACTGCTGCTGCCACCATTATTATCACTATATCTACTGTTAACCCCCGCTGCACCCGCACCACCACCATGTAATCGGGGAGTGCCTGTTGCTCGCACAACCAACCGATACAAATCGATTTTCTCCCGATTTAGGATGACATTGCTGGTGCGAGTGCGAATGGCCAGAAATGCAAAATCACCAATAATCCGCTCCTCAGCCTTAAATAGTTTCTCCTTATCACCCCCCGTTATTCTATATTTAACATCGATTTCATGTGCTCTTATGTGTATGCCAATTCTATCCTCATTCGGTGGTTGCTGCACATATGTTTTGCCAACACTGTTCTCCGGTATGGTAACATTATATACGGAATGACTGAAGCGAAATGTGTTGTATAATGAATTGGTTGTTGGTGAATCGGCAGCCGCTGAATGGATGTTACTGCTGCTGCCGCTGTTGCTACTGCTGCTTCTGCTACTACTACTATCGCCATGCAATGGACTGAGGTCATCAAGGCCGCCAACCAACACCACTAACGTACTTATGCTGAGCAGAATAAGTAGTGTGGTGGTGTCGAGTCGCCCTCGAGGAACACTGCCCCATGATAACCACATGCTTGTCATGCTATCTCATCGTATTGTACCATCATCATCTGCAACACAAAAATTTTTGAAACATAAATTAGTAAAACAGCATGAAACATGAAGCGCAAAAATGATAAATAAATATATGTTAATCTACGGATTATGGGAACAGTGACATAATTTAACTGTAAAACTATTCCGAAATTTTTGGGGCACACCATCATATAACGGCACCGGATAAAATAAAATATGCCAGGATGTTTTTGGTAAATGAGTCGACGACCCAATACACACAATGTTGTTCGCCCTCCAGGCTTATAATACACAAACGTTATGTTAGGATTCTCGCATGGAATTTAATGTCATGCCACTGCTGTATATGACAACTTAACAAATAATATAACAGAAAATACACAAATATACAAAATTATAGCCAATTGACCCCGGTGGCATTGAGAAAATTAGCGCATTGTACACCCATAGATGCGGTACCAATCATCGTCGTAACTCGTAGCCATCGTCGACGTTGTTGTCGTCGTCATCGTCGTGCAGCCGTACGCTTGCTCCCCAGCAGACTGATGAACGGTATTATTCACATTGATGTCGTATGGTATACGAATTGTTTAATTAAATTAATTAGTTTGGTTTTAATTGCATTATGTTGCTGCTGTTGCTCCGAGAACAATATAATACCGTTCGATGGCAATACATAACAAACACACACAATAGGCAGCCACACACAGCACCACAATTGGAAGAGATTGAAAACTGTGAATGTGATGTACAGTATAGCGTACAGGACATTTTGGTTCGGCAGCTGCTGTATAGTGTTGGGAAACTAAAGCAATATACCGTGTTCAACTTTATGTTCATTTTAAAACGAATCCTCCTGCTGCATTGTCGAGAGTTTTACCATATTGTACATTTATTATTTAGAAACGTTTAAATAGATGAGGCCATCGATCATGCATAAAAGTCTTTTCATCACATCAGCTCGACACTATATATACTTATAGAACTTTAACACAATGTAAATTGTTGATACCCAGGCTGTCTACACCTCCACCAGAAAGCTTTGCGTTAAAGAATATTTTGCATAATAGCATGATTAGATCCCAAATGCAAATATGTACATTATTCTGGTGGTGGGACTTTAATGTTATTTAATATAAGTTTGTGTGTTTGTGTGTGAGTGGGTGTGTGTGTGTGAGTGGGAAGGAAGGATAGAAAGGCATACAGCCCTAGGGTTGCCGAACATTTCTCTTCACTATTTGATGTTTGTTCCGGTTATTTGTACACACATTATCTATGCACGCATATGGCTATGCTTTCTGGATGTATAGAAGACGTTGAATAGATAGATGTAGGTTTATTATGTAGCCAAACGTCTGCACGAGTTTAATCCTTTATAATAGTTTAGTGTCAGGTGTTGACAACATATACAATAGAAGCACTGCATGTTATACACAGTTGGAGTAGGAGGCTGGTGGGGGTTATTTGATAAGGTACTTAAAGTAAAACCAAACCACTATAAGCACAATTGCATTTATACACAAAATAAATCGCATTAAAGCAATTGTTATTCAAATGCATAAGGCTTTAAAGCTCATCGTCCGCGTTATTTTGTATTTCATTTATTCAAAATAGTACAGCACACAAGCCCATAAAATGTGTCATCTATAATAATTTTTTGTGTCACAAGACATGACGACTCTACCCGCATGTTATGCATGTTTATGAAAGGGCGGTTCTCCAGCAGAAACGAGTTGATATGAGCACCGTTCCATACTGGTTAGCATATTGTGCTCAGCGCACACACACACTCACACATCCAAAAAGCTAAAAGCTTCGCATATGCGGTTTATATCCCTCGAGATATTCTCTGGTTACATTTTGAGAGAACATCACTTTTGTAATGAAAATGTACATTTCAAGTGCAAAATAAACGCCCAAATGTAGTCTTATTGCCATGCTGTTTCGCCTCAAAAGAACAATACCAATAAAACACACATGCTAATTGGATTTGTAGGAGTTTTCCGCTAAGCCATAAGTACCCACTCATTTATTTATTTATTTATTTCGCGTTTATATCTTCTAAGAAGATTTCGACTTCATACGAGTTGAGTTTTCTTTGTTTGCCCTCGCCAAAAAACAAAAAATTAATAATAACTGCGGTGATGTGCCTTCTCTATATACAGGGGTTGTTAGGTTTTACAATCTATACGTATGTTTTTCGCCTAAAAATAGGCACCAATTTCCACTTTTTGTTGTGGTACATTTACTCGTTCCACCTTAAATTTTGATATTTGAGAGGCAATGATTATTACAGAACATTAGGCGCACATGCGTTTGCTGATAACAATAATGTGTATCGTGTGTAGAAATAATATCTACAGCAATTTCATTAAGATGCGAGTTTAGTTTAGCATAACAGTGTTTGGTTTAAGCATCTTGTAATATTGTTAAGATATTTTTGGTGAAAGTAAACATCACCGAATTGAATAAAGTAAACGATTTAATTATTAACAATTTCCTTAGGCAAATGGTGGGTAATGAAATGTCTTTTTCCTTGTGGTGGAAACCGTTATTTTTATTATTCATAATTTGCTCATTTTAATAACGAAAGTTAACAAAAAGTTTCTTAAGCATTGCCAACGAGGAGAAAACACTTAAAATTCGTACCTAATTAAAATTAAAGATTCAATTAACTAATAATCATTTATTTAATGGAAATTTTGCAAATGGTTAATGTTGGTAAAAAATTGTATGCGCGTAGGAGTTTATTTTATATTCGTTAATAATGTATCAAAAAGGAAAAATTGAATTCCAACACAATTTTGAGCATTTTTAAAATTAATTTAAACTTTTCATTTTGCTTGAAAGTATTCTTTACAATTTTTATAATAATTTAAAATTTTTAAATCCTTTTCAAAGTTTTAATTATTATATTAAAATTTCACAATATGAAACTAGTCCTATAAATTAAAATAAAATCTGTTGTTGTAGTAACTAAAGGAATCTTCCTGTTTTTGTTTTCAATAATAACTTTCAAAAACTGAATTTAGGCTGATTTGTAAAAGTCAAGGATTTAAAAGCCTCATAAATATTGCGTAATCTAATTAAATTAAATGTTACTTTTTATTTGGTAAACTTAAAACGCTTCATAAATAAAAAATTTATCTAAAAAACAATTTTTTTTTATTATATATTATTATTTTAAACATTTCAATTAAAAAAGTTTTCCCCACACAAAATAAGTATGTACTCAAAAAGCACTCAATGTCGCTTATAAATAGCCTGTAAGTATGCAGCATGTAAGTGAAATACCAAAATTTTGTAATTCAATAATTGCAGCAATGTAGGCGTAGATTATTTGATTGAAAACTTTTGCCGCATTATATTTTTGAACCATCTTGACAAATCGTATTACCAAAAAAAAAATAATTTTTTTCGTAGGAAGATGATCCACAAATTAATTTAAATCGAAATGTCAACTTTTAATCATGAGAATTCTTAATAGTCCATCAAAATAGCAATTAACGAAAGAGACTTTGAGCCCCCAAAAACTTCATACAACATTTTAAATTACTACTCAAGGTCACTGGTAAAGATCAACACAACACAAATCCATCTAAATTCATTAGAACAATTCAGCACGAGTTAAAACAACAAATAAATAAGATTATTCATACACACAATGTGTGATATGTCTCTCTTAACATCTGACATTTAAAAGAATAATATAACGAACTTGCTGTGTTAACAGAACAAAGTTCATAAATGGAGACGTGTACATTCAAGAAAGTTGTGTAACTTGTAAGTACATATATTGAATTAAATATTATGTTGTCACAATTCTTACAACTCACAAGTCATCGCACTACCTACACTTCGTAATTCTATTCAAATTATTTTTTACTGGAGAATAGTGTAAAAGTATTTTTAGCTAATAAAGGGTGATTTTTTAAGAGCTTTCGGATTTAATTTTCAAAAAAAAAAAACAGAAAATTCAAAAAAATGGAAAATAAAAAAAGGGAAATTAATGGTTCGGATGCAGCTGCGATATTTTTCTTTGTCCACACTAGTAAGCGTATCAGTACTTTAATGTCCAATAACGTAAATTTGGTGCGAAATTTAGTCACAAGATTCCGCCTCAAAAAGTCGACCAAACTAACTTTCTTAGCCGAGCATGATTTTTGGGAATAAAATTCAACAATTTGCAAGCATTGTTCGTTTGTAATTCGATTCATGATTAAATTATAGACCAAACTAAACATGTTTGACAGTGACACAAGACACGAAACCCGCGTGACCTGTCAAAAAAAAACAGTGTTGCCAAAAAGAAAGTTACCCTTTACTTGCTAATATCCATTAAATGTTTAAAAAAAAAAATGTTTGCTGCAAAAAAGCAAGGGATACACCCGATTCAATAATAAGGTATAAAAATCATTTCTCGTGTGTGTCACAAAAATCCTCCATTGTCAACGCACAAAGGATTCACTTTTGGCATCTCTCTCCCCTTTTTTCCCATTATTTGGCTTGCAAAAAAACACACACACACAGCATGGAAATAGGTTCGGTTCACTCACTGGCAATCGTATTTCCTCCTTTGCTTATTGTTTTCAAGTTTTACATATATGTACCGTTACTTTTGTGCTTTCAGGAATTCTATTCACAAATACATGCACTCGAGGTACACATTACATATTTACACGTTTATGCAAACACTTTGCGAAATTCTCGTGCTGTGGCCCTCGACTTTCATGTATCAACGTTACAATCATCCAACACGATACGATTTTATTCGGGATGAGACAAATTTGCTGTGCACAACACCAAGGATGTGTATTGTAATCTCGTGTGTACAACCGTATACAAAAACAGGATGCGAATTGATATGCTGCCGTATGCCATTTATGTTAAATTTGGCATATCAGCAGAAATACTGTCAAAAATTTTATGATGTGTCAATTCTTTGTAGCTACTACACGCAGAAATCGCGCGATGTGTGCGAAGGAAATTGAATAGAAAATATTGTCTGTATCAAAATACCTGTACCTACTATCCTTTTAAGGATAACAAATCGCAGTGACTGATGCAAGCAGAAAAAATAAAAAGCGAGTAGGGGTGGTGAAAAAAAAAATGCTAAATACAATGTTCATATAAATATAATAATGGCAAATGTATAAAAAATCCATAAAACACGCCCGGGTAACACAAAACACCACCTGACGTTTGAATAGACATCACGAAGTTGAAAATTCTAAATATTTTACATACATAAGCATTAAATCCGTGCGCTCGCTCTCTTCTTTTTTTAAAACTCCTGCCGACTGCGTGAAAAATTTCGCAACGAAACGAGTGAAACGGGGGAAGGTCACACCGTCTATCATCATTTCCATGCAGGATATCATGAATACACACTTGCACAAGAAGAGTGTGTACGCGCGGTGCTATCTTATATTATGCTTATATTCCAAAAAAAAATAAAATAAACTTTTCTCTAAAGCATAAAATTTCACCATGCAAACATTTTGTCGCATGACATGCGGCGAGACGTCTTATGTCGCGTTGTACCTAAATAATGGTGAAAAAGTTTAAATCAGCGATTCTTTGAAGGAAGTGAAATTGGATCGGGCCGCATAACAAATCAGAAGGGGGAGAGGACCCCCGTCAATCCTCATCCCACACAAATTATGTGCAGCATTATATATCAAGGACTTCATATTAAATATACATAATACAGTTATGGGATCTACTAACTAAATAGACCTAACTACGTGGATTTGTATAATACACAAATCGCGTGGTTTGTGTAAAAAAAAAACAAGCAAGTGTGTGTGCGTGTGCACAAATGAAATGCGGTAAATCACAGTGGTCACACAGAAAGAGGCCAACTAAATTAAATGTATAAGGCGAAATGAGCAATCGTTGTCGTCGTCGAAGAAGAAGAAGAAGAAGCCAATCGACGACGACAACGACAACGACACCAAAATCAAGGAGTTGCGGTGAAACTTATTTTTTCCCATCGATATACCCTTTGTGTTCAGTCTTTGTTCTCAAAATAAACGGACGTAAATAATGATGATGAGATGTGCAATGCATAAAAAGAAGAATGGGGAAAAAAAAGAACTCCCCAAAATGAATCTGAGAGAAAAACTGAAAAGAAAAATCAGTTAAATGGTTTCCTTTATATAAGCGCCGCGTAAGAAGAACGGTAATGATTCTGGTGGGCCACAAATCACACGTTCTTCACAAGAGGAGACACACAGTGCTGCCAAATATAACAGGAATCCATGTTGATCCATTGCCAGTACCTAATGCCAGAATGGTTTATTTCTTCTGGAACATCGACTTCCCCAGAAAAAGATAAGTGGGCACCAATTGTGTGAGGTATTGTCTTTTCATGCAAGCCAAGCTGATTTCTTCTAATTTTCATTGTGTTTTCATTGATGGAACACTTTAAATGTGTGTACGAGTCGTCGGGTGTTGTTATCGAGAGGTGGGTGCCTCTCTTCTGTTCACAATGCAGAAAAGGGAACACAAAAAAATCAATAAGGAAAACACTTGTGTTGTATATCTCTCGTCAAGAATAATATATATCTACATAGGTATGTACCTGCTCAATGTGCTGTAACTAACTACTTAAGTGAAGAACAATCATGAAAAGCGCACAAAACCATTTCTGTTTTCACTGTATTTTTAATTTTCCATCGACCAAAGAATTGTACAAGTGCGCCTTAATGGCATTTTGGGATGTGTACAAGAGCAACGATGAATCTAAACTGTCGACGCTATAAATAAATTCAATAGTATCCGCACCCTATATTATAGTTAAATTGTATATCAATACACCGCATGTAATGAAGAAAGAGACCTTGGATCAGGGATGAGCTTCAAACAAAAAAAAACGCAAAACACAAAAAAAGAACCTCTAATGTAGCGGCACAAAATGACGATCAACGGGTGTATTGTGTTTCAGCTGTGGACTGTGTGGATGATTTTATTGTACACAAATATACATAACTGTATATTGTAGTCTCACTGGAGGGACACACCGATATTATATTGTATATATTGAAAAACGGCACAATATCCCGAAATAGAAACACAGATGACGCTATTTCATCTAAAATATTCCT
This sequence comes from Sylvicola cinctus, assembly GCA_963854165.1. Classification (NCBI taxonomy): domain Eukaryota; kingdom Metazoa; phylum Arthropoda; class Insecta; order Diptera; family Anisopodidae; genus Sylvicola; species Sylvicola cinctus. Next base: position 25,917,761 of record OY974083.1, on the reverse strand, counting down.
CGGAGGATAAAAACCAAGGAAATGATGATGATGCTTTCTTGTGCTGTGTGTGTGTTGGTGTACATTTTGTATACACACACAAAATATACATAGTTGGGAGTAATAACTAATAAGCTTCAGTGGATAACCAAATTGGTTTTCAGCTTCGTGAATGGGGAATTCGTATAAACTAGAAAATACGATTATATAATGCTGTTGGAATGTTTTAAATAATTTTGTGGTCACATTATCGGAGTATTAATTTTTCAGTCACTGCAAAGGATGAATGGACAAGGTTGAATCCTTTAGTCTCATTGCACTGAAATAATCCAAAATCAATACATTACAAATATTTTAAGAAAAAAAATGGTTGAGTGAATGTCACCACAACACATTTTGTCAAGAAAAATGCTTTCTTTTCACGTTTAGTGAGTAAATTTTGAATAAGTATTAAAGTTTCGAAAAAAATCGGTAAAATTTGAAAAAGTATCTAAAAAAAATCGTTAAAATTCGAATAAGTATCAATATTGAAAAAAAAAACGTTAAAATCCTTTCGTATGCATTTTTTCGATCACTGTATTTTAAAGAACATCACAACATTTTAAAAACACGAAAAAAAAATGTGAATCGTTACCAACATAATAGAAACGTAGAATTTTATCCAAAGATAGAGTTTTAAATTTCAACTAAAACTTTAAAACATTAACCGTGTTTACGAAAGAAATAATTTTGATAATTTTGACAAGCGCTCTGATTGGTCAATGAAATAAATATTTCAATTTCAATAGTGAGCGACCATAATAATTTTGATAAATCAATTTTTTTCGACTATTTAAAGCGCTTGTCAAAAATTATAAAAATTATTTGCTACGTGAGTAGTTCTAATATTTAAAAATTATTTTATTTATTATTATTATGAGTTTCCTTGCAAAGTTTATCAAAAGAAAATACAAATTACCATAAAAAAATATTATTGCAATCTTAAGTAAAACCCCTTGAGGTTATGCACAATTTCTGAATATTATGCAAAATTCATATTTCATGCAACAATTTGCCTAAGTCGATTCTAAATACATACAATGTGAGACTAACAACATCGAATAAATCCTAAACTAATAAAGTTACGAGCTAGATTAAACTATAATGCTATCACTGATTGGTTTGGTTTATAAAATGGCTTTACCCCGAACAATCCCTTACAATTACGAGCATTTGCACTCCCTTTCTTGGAAACAATTACATGGATTGACGAGAAAAAAACGGATCCTCGACGCAAATAGTCAAGATAAAAATGTAACAGAGTTCAACCTCAAAAAAAAAAAACTAGAAAAATAATGGAGAAACATATTTCCGCATTTATTCGAAAGTGGGTCGAGCAATTCGAACAATAATTGCACAGTTTTTTTTACATAAAAACGGTATGTGCGCATAAAAATAAAAATCCCATACGGTTGTTTTTTTTAGTATCATTTTAAAAAGCAAGTCCTATTATTACAACAAATTTTAATTAATTCCAGTTTCACCATTGAAAAAGGCAAAAAATTGACGTTGAGTAACCTCCGGAAAAACCGATAAAAAAAATTAAACTCTTGCTGAAATAAACGACAAAATATTTCCTACAAAATTGACCCACTTAATCACACAATTTACATTTGACCATTGACATGTCGTCGCGCGTTATTCAAGACTGCTGCTTGGGGGGGCTTGTGAAAAGAATGCGGAATGTATGTATTGATAAGGAAAATCGAATTACTCTATAAAATTACTTGCGCATATAAACGAATGACGTGAAGCAGCAGTGTGCGAGAGAATGAATGTAAGACATACTGCCTGGCAAATGAATGGCTTGGAAAAGCAAATAATTCGAATATGGTTCAATTGGTTCATTTGACTTTGTTGCCACTTCATTGATTTATTACCTTTATCAAATAATACCTGGATACTATGTCAGAACTCAAACTCCATAAGTGTATTAAAGAGAAATTGTTGATCTTCTAATTGAAATGAAATTAGTCGATTACATTTTCAACTTTAACGCAGATTCATTTGACGGTTTTGTTTGCATTTCTTTTCAGCAAAAAGAATTCAACAAGCTATTTTAATTGTTCAATATTGCAAAAGCAATAAAAAAAATGTAATTGTGGACTCATCATTATGATGCTCAATTCACTACACCCATTAATAATAATGTCGTTATTATTTTTGCATTTAATTAGACACACTATGTGCATTTTGATGTGAAAATGTCAAGAAAATGGAAAGTTAAACAAACAGACAATTTGTGATAAAACAATTTGAATGAAGACTTTTAAATTATTTAAATGATTCGCCCTTCTCACTTTTCATTCAATTCTTTAGATTATTAAAAAAATAATAATAGCATTTTAATGAAAGAAATGCCTAAAGTTATGTACTTTTTAGAATTTTTTGTTTTCCCATATTAAATTCGATAAATTTTACTCGCTCATATAGGAGCATTTATTGTTTGTTTGTTTTTATGTAAAAAAGGACGCCTAAAGTTATAAAAAAATATTCCTACAGAGCATTTACGACTATTAGAATTTTTCAAGTCTATATTTAGGCGTTTATGTCAAATATATGACGTGCACTAAATTCATGTTTAATACTTATGTGGTTGTATAATCCGGCCATATTTTATCAAATCGCAAATAAAATACGACACACCCTTTTTGATCCCTTAGTACTGTTAGGTTTACTATTTTTTATATTAAATAATCGCAGCCCAGTGGATTAATTTCTCGGGTTTGTGAAGATTATAAAGCACTATGCGTAATATTTTGAGATTATGTTGAATAATGGTTTTCCCCTAACTATGTTTCAGCAATAAATATTAAATAATAAAAATGAAACAAAATTAAAGGTATAGGAGTAATATGACTTTATGAGAAATAAATAATGAAAAAATTAATTAAAAGTTTAAAATGTTATGTCTTCGTGATTATGGGTTTCAAATTAATCAGTAATTATATTTTCTTGGTGTGGTTATAAATTTACGTCAAAAACAGGAGAATATTATAATTTTAAGCGTGTAATAATAGTACAGTTTACACCGTCCAAGAATAGACAATCTTTGAATTATTAATTCTCCTGTATAATTCCAGAAACAAAATAAGTTTTAAAATAATAAAAAATTTAATATGAACCGGTAAAATACTGAGAAAGGAGATACAGCCATTATGTGCACGTGAATTTATATGACAGTAACAAATAACTCGACGAGGAAATACCGGGAAACTCGTTGTATTGATTTATTTAACTCCCTGAGGACTTTTCTCTTGTTGTATAGCTTAAGTAAATATAACAGTTTACGTAATTCTGGGATTTTATTCAGATCAAAAAATAGATACGAAAAAAGACTTAAAATCAAGGAAAAGGATTTTTTTTAGAGAATGAAAATTCGAAATAAATCTGTGTTAATAGTAACAACATTTGTTTAAAGGGTGCGGTATTATTTTAAAATATTCTGGAAATAGTTGAGTAATCCCCAACTTATTGAAATATATATGTATATAAGTTATTAATTACTAGAGAAAAAAAACGTGTTCGCTACAGTATAATTGAGCTTCCTGACTAAAGAATTTTTGAAATCGGTTCTGTGTTTGAACACTGCTTATAATTTATAGCTGATTTACAAATCGATTCCCCCAATCATTTTTGTAATTGGTCAATTTTTTCAATTTTTTTTCGAGGATTTCACGGTTTTGTTTCACGTTTAAAATACGTCTATAATACTGTGTGTACAATTTCGTAGCGATCCCGTTTATACTTTTAGTGTGTTTAAGTTTTACACATTCAATCATTCAATTTTATATATGAGTTTATCGAAATCGAAAAAAGTAAATAAGGCTATGTACAAAAACGTATGTTTTTTTTTTGAAATAAAACCTTAGAAAAATATTGTTGCAATGTTCCGCCATTTTAATTCTCCACAGGATTCAATTAAAAATAACAAAAATTCACAAACTTTTCTCTTACATAACAAAAATAAAAACGGATGCCTGGTGCATTATTGTGCAACTCCCATTTAAATCAAAAAGGATTCGTTTTACACCGTCGTATGGAAATACTGTAATTATAAAATCCTGTTCTATGAATATAAAAATATATATCGCATTAAAAAAAACATCTTCACAAATTCCTCAGGTACTAATTAAAATTATACAAATTAATCAGAAAGTTAACAACGTACGTACATTCAAATCAAAGTGAATTCCCGCTACGAAACAGAAGGTAAATAAACAGTTGCTAATTGCTAAATACACAACAAAATCATCAACCAAAAAAAAAAACACAGTAATCTGTTTGCACACGACTGAACGAGTGACTAAACAGAAATGCGAAAAACGGATAAAAATTAACGCACCTGAATATAACCGCTCAACCCCTCACATTTAATTCCTATATTATTTTCCCAATAACCCCACGCTTAAAAGAATCCATTAAGCTTCAAACGTTAAGTATACACAATCAACAAACATCCGGGGAATATTCCCCACTACCACTTCCAATCACTTCGCCACCTAAAAACCCACTCCACCCAAAGACTGAATATGCGAATACATAATCGTGTAATCTACACCCAGGATAAACATGAAGCAATCTGACCTGATGTACTCCTTAGTCCTTAACATCTCTGTCATCGAGTTAAAACCACCCATTCAATGCACGTTCTCTGGTTTCATATACCACCATTAAAATAACACCACAAAACAGCATGGTGGATAAAGTGTCCGCCTCCGGAGATAATAATAATTTCTGTTGAAAATTTTGTCCACCCCACCACTCTTTTGGGTGGGGGTAGTGCAGTGAGTGTACACACAAAATGTACTTTCAATCCTTGCAGCGTAGAGGTACACGTTAACTATATTTAAATCTATAGAGCACCATAAAGGATGAGATGCGATTTTAATTTACTTTGTTTGAAAATTCATTTTAGATTGTGTACTAGGCGCATTAAATGTAGGCAGTTTCACTATATATAAAGTCGAATATCCTTTTTCGGTTGAGGTTATGCGACGGGCTCAATATTTAATAATAATCTACAAGGATTGTTGTAGGTACAACGGGGTTATTGTCGTTGTGTGTAACTACTATACAAAATTATAGAACGGAATATAGACCACACCAGTTTCACAGAGGCGGCGGCAGCGCTGCTGCAGAGCGCCACACCGTTATCCTGTTTCAGTATTTTACTGTTGCTATAACTGTATATGAATTAGATCGTATCGCACTTTTTACGATAAAAGTTACTTGTTAAATGTGTGTGCGCGGCAAACACATAAAAACATAATGTTATTAAATAGATAGCGACACAACTGTTTATGTTACAAACCATAAATATTTCATTTGAGAGCGGTGGAGTGCAAAAAAAAAGAGTGGGGGGAAAACAAAAAATAAAAATAAAAAGCACAACGAATGTGCGGGTGTCAGAGAGGTTAAGAACTGACCCTACACTACATAACGATGTGCCACAGGTCTGTCTGATTATGCGCCTCCTCATAAATAAAGGGGACGCTGCAAATAAATAGAAATGAAAAGGGATATAAATTCACACGTATGTATACATTTGACCGCATGTTAGTTATTTTTGGCATCCTAAAACATCCCCCCATAACCTCCGTCAATATGAAATAATAATAATAATAAAAAAATGTTTGCGCACTACCAAATTAATGTATGCAAATTGTCGTTTGACTTTTTTTCGATTGACTTGTTCGCATGTCATCGCCAAGTTCATATGGAAATTAACGACTCCGACAAGTCCTTGTTACGTACGGGTACGAGTGGTGCTGTACTGAACATTGTGTAAATTGTTTGAAATATCTTTTGTCAAGTGAAATAACGATGTAATGCAATCAAATAAAATAATTGCTGCAGTTAAATGGGCAATTTGATGGGCCCCCTAATCAGATACAATTAAACGCCATAATACGCAGTTACATTAAATTACGAACAATTATAAATTACGGTTTTTTCTTGTTCTGGTGGAATTCCTTTTGGTGTGTGTAAGCGAAGGAGGGAGGTGTTGTGCAGGAATTTTGTGCCACCTATTAAACATATTCTGTACTAAAATAGAATGTGCTTGTGTGTAATAATTTGTTGAATTATATTCACGTGTGATCCATATACAGCTAACTAACTATAACTGCAGCAACACACACACACACGCACACACATGTGGTTAAAGCTCACTGTGAGAGCTACGATGGCGGGCGCATTGAGGCGGTTAATAAAGATCAGTTGTAACCGTAAATCATGTAATAAAGTTTATGTTTTGCTTGTTTTCTTAAATCACCCAGTTTTGCTTACATTTTATGATATTGCATAAGACGCGCAGCATGTTACTTGCGACTTGGCGGTGCTATGTACATTATTCTGCATTGCATGGTTTGGGCAAAATTCGGCTTCACCTTTAAAATAGTAGGTTAATTTGTATAATCAAGACTCGAAGACTTTTCACCGCATATCATTATATTGTATTGTGACACGCAGGGTGACTGGTGCGAATTTTGTGACTGACTTCGTCGCAAAGGTGGTGTGTGCTCATTTTATTTTACTCTGTAATAAATATGTGAGTTATGATCCAATACATAAGTATACAGTAAAATAAATGGTATCAACTCAATAAATTGAAGTGGGGGTAAGGAGGTTATGAGGTCCTATAATTTAATTTTTTTTTCCACAATAATTAATTTTAGTACTCGTACGTATATACTTTATGTTTATGTCATTGCTATGTTTATGTCCTATACATTGCTATGTTTATGCCCACATTTATAATTATTAACTGAAATAAGTAATAACGATCGGTTTTAATTAAAATGTGTACTGTTTTTTATTTCAATTTTATTTTAGTACGCTTTGCGTTTTAGTTCTAATTTAAATGTCTTTTTTTAGTACGTTTAAGAATATTTCCTTGGGTATTGATTGACCCACAAAAACTATTAAATTTCAGTAAATCACTGTCTTTTAATTCATATTTTCACGTCTTAAACTATTAAACGATTTTTTTTTATGTAGTTAAATAAAAATGTTAAGTTTAAATGTTTTTAGCAAAGAATATTAAGTCAGTTTTCATCAATAAATTGTAGTTAAAAAATCATTTATTTCAAAAACTTAATTTATTGACAATATTATTATTGAATTCGTTAATTATTGTCAATAAATATTAGGTTACGTCAATAATAATTTAAAAAAATTGTAATTAATGAATTTATTGCTATATTGTGTGGGAATTTTCACAATACATTAATTTGAAAAATAATGAAAACAAATTCCACTTTATACTTTAAAGCACAAAAACTGAATCGCAGGTCAACAGTATCATCAAAGACGATGACATTGCTTTGTCGTGTTAAGTCGCCTTAAAGCTAAATTTGGAAAATACATAATACGAGTTTTACGACTCAAAAATGCGCTTAATTTCAAGTTAAACCACTTTGTCAATATTTTTCAATGTCAATTTAAGTTAATTAGTGGTAGGTATTTGTGCACAAAAAAACAAGATAATAAAAATTGGTTGTATTGATAGAATAGAGGGATTTATCACCAAAAACTTTCAAGGATTTTTTTTTTTTTGTTTTTAAACACTTTTAAATTTTTTAGTTATTTTTAAATACATTTAAGGGTCGGTTAAATTCGCCAATTCAATAAAAAACAAAATATTTAAATTTAAATGTAAAATAATTTTTTTAATAAATATTAAAACATTTAACCAACAAACATTTGCCATTCCCTTTTGACTTTTTCTTCAAATGAATACACAAATTATTGTACGTGATAATGCGCCATATAAAAATCAAAACTATTGGCCATAAGTTGGCTGTTAAAGATATACGTAGCCACAAATATACTATTAAGGATCATCAGCTCCACATAAGTGGCAGTATCGTGTGTTGCACGAGGGAGCGGCGCGACGATGGTAGCACCTTCTTCAACCCCTCTGTGCAAAACAAATTGTAATACCACAAAAAAAAAATGAAACGCCACCCTTACTCGAAGTTACACACCCCAGTCACATTCCACGAACCATTTGTATATTACCCAAGTCCCACATCTGTATTTATATGTATTATTATGGCACAGAAACTATACTATGCACCTATAAACCTTATAACGCGCCAAAGAGAAACCGCACAGAATTGTGAAATGCGGTTACGAGACGAGAGAAGCGCCCTTATAAAAGCGCCTATACTTTGAACGTGTACAATTTATAGTCGGTACCTACTGTTATATGCATATTATAACTGTATCGTACGAGTAGGTACTGTAAATGTAAACAGGATTCAGCGCACCCGAACAAGGCGCTTGATATAATTCGCCTAGCGCGCGTATAACGGTATACCCCCAAAATCAAGTGTCTAAATAACAAAAGGGATTCACCACGATAGACGCGGTGTTATATTATAGGTGTGTAGGCTGTTTGTGGGGTGGGGTGAGGTGGGGGTGGGATGAGGTGTGGGATAACACTAAAAATTATATTCTTGCAATAGAAGGGATGAGACCCCATACACTTCTTCACACTCCACATGACCGGGATTCGTGGCGATACATGTACGAGGACTGAGGAGTCGAATAAATAATCGCATTTCTGGAATATTTTAGCGCCCCATACACTCAAATATTGGGTAGGACGTAGGTGGTTTGTAGGACGTAGGTGGTTTGTAGAGCTTTTGGTACTTACTATAATGAGCATTGGCATATATTATGATACGGCACCTAACTTACTGCGTTATATTGTGACCTATATGAGGCATAACATTCGCTTATCGCATCACCTGTCTAGATACCTAATTACTTACATGTACTTTTGTATTTATACGAAGGATATTCCACCACAATCCTTATATGTACGCCACCCTCAATCTCATTTTTGCTTTATGTTTTATGGCTGTGTTGTATTGTGGGTTAGCTGTATACTTGTATTTATGTGTATTGTGAAAAGGAAGCTAGTTTCACTAACTAGCAAAACTATTCATTCATTTCAAGGAACAACCCACCCAGCCACCACACTTTTCGCTGAATTTCAATGAATATGTGTTGCGAGGGTTTACGCGAATATTTTTGCGAATAATAACAGGGGTTGGTGAATATATAGATAACGGTAAAAAAAATAATATTCGAGTTTTGCGGTCGACGTTGTATAATAGGCTTCGGTTTTCTTTTGATGCGAAAAAAAAATGATAATAACAAAAAAAAACGCAAAATGGGTGAAAAGGTAAATCTTAAAAAGAATCAACAAACAAAACAAAAAAAAACAAATCCTTTTAACTGGAATGGATGAGAGTTTGATGCATTTCCCACCCACAATACTAACCACCCTGTTTTGCTCTTAATGCTTGAGAACTTTAACTATGTCTCTATAGTAGTATAATATGGCATTGCACCACATCATACGGATATATCATTCATTTGAATCTAAATATATTTTGCAACACGGAATTGCCCTCTTGTCCACTGAAAAGCACTTGCAATTCGCATTCGACTTGCTATAGCATGCACTTCTAGCCTGTCTGTCTTTATACTCTTGTTTTGTGTGCTTCATATTCGTTTCTGGTTGGATATATCATGATTCTCAATTCCCAAATACAAACGCACACACTCACACACACACACACACACACACACACACACCAACGAACACACAATGTAGTACAATTTTTGAATTGTGATACTGTATTGCAATATGAAATCACAGTCTGTATGCATGCAATTCAAATTGTAACTTATAAATGTGTGCTGGAGGACCGTGGGGACTGTTCTGCAGCACTTTTCTATACCGTCCATAGCTGTACATTATAACTCGCTATGAAATAAATATTGGAATAAATATCATTTCGGGTGTACCACACACACACGAATAAAATGCATATGGATGTGTGTGGATTTAATATTAAGTATAATACATCCAACCATAAAGAAATTATAAATTTTAATGTACGTATGGCATGGCATATATTTTGTGGGGCTTCTGGATTCTAAAATGCACATGCACATGCTGTGTTTCGTAAAATCAAAATAAAAAAATTCTCTGGTGTACTGATTTCTCAACGCAAATGGCGATCAATCAAAATGTACCGTGCATTCATGTGTAATGTGTTTACATATTATGTTATATGAGAAATTTAAGCGTACACGTACGTTTGTGGAGTAGAGTGCAGCACATAGCACGAGGCGCTATGTTTACTACACCCAACGTATGGGATATGGGTCTTCCTCAAATATGTAGTACAAGCTGAACGCCACATTAAATGCACCTTAAAGGCATAATATTGATGAACGATTAGCCCATAACGATTTACACGTATGCCTAATGCAATTTCACATATTGTCTTTTAGGAAAATGGGCATTGGGCATATATATTATATTACACAATACACTGCATAATATATTGCATGCGAGTATAAAGTGCCAAGTGCCAGGCTGCTGCAATCTCAAGTAAATCAAGTTTCCTGGCCATTTTGTTGTATGGCCCAACAACATATTATATGTATAGGCATAAATTCTTATTGTAATTTTATACATTGCATTGCCCATCCATTTATATGTGTTACGGTTCCAGTTTACATGGGCGTGCGTGTGTGTGTGTGTGTTTGGAAGTTTACAATTTTACAGCAGCGAGTTTACAGTATATGTATAAAGTGTGAAGGTATAGAGACGTGCGGAGGGACGGATTCATATCATTGCGACTTGCGAGATGCAATTACTACGTGTGTTTGAACTTTACAGGGTGATGAATCTTTTTTATCATTTTTTAAATGGTGAATATTGTTTAAAAACATACACAAAAAAAAGGAAAGTGTTTAAAAGTGCATATTAAAAGAAGGCTTAGATTTAAAAAAAAATTCAAAACCACTGAATTTAATTATTTAATTAATAAAATGGGTTTTATTTTAGAAAATATAAATTATTTTAGGTCCTTTATATGTATAATAATTTTTATGGATTACCAGATTAAAGGGGACCTGGCTTAAGTTTAATTTTTTAATGAACTTCTTTATTTTAATTTAAACCAAATTAAAGTAACTAAATTCAAATGCAACTTTAAGTCTTTATATAACACAGTAAAATCGAATTATTTGCAATAAATTAAATTCCTTCTTTAATCTACTTAAATGTATCAAACAATCATAAACCAATGAGATCAATGGTTTTGTCTTAAACTACAATTGAATGCGAAAATTTTGTAATAAAAAACAAATTTATTCAAAACAAAAAAATATAAAAAACCTTAATTTATTCAACCAACTCCAGAATGAACTCCCCTTTACTGACATTTTTTTTTTGAAGCCTATACACCATTATTAAATCCGAAAAGGGTACAGCTCTTTTATTCTCCCAAAAGGAATCATTTGTACATCCCACTGGAATACGCCGAAAGGAGTTGAATCGTAACGACATAGACATTTTACAACCAACAATGATATTCACTTAAAAATTGTTGAATCTGTGACTTTAAAACATATTAAGTTAATGGATTTTTTTGTTGTTTTGCAAAATGTTCGGTCATTGACACAATATGTGCCAAATTGCTAATTCAAAATGCTACATTTTAGGCATGAAAAATTTCAAAATAAGGCTAGTTAACCTTATTTGTTTGTATATATTAAGTAAGTTACTACTACAACAAAATACACCACCCATAACATGAATTATTACATGAAAATGTACATGTGGAATTCGCAGGCGGGTGAAATTGAGGTTTCCGGCATTTTATTTTGGGGATGTATACTTGTAGAAGATGCCTATAGCAGTTAAAGTGACGGTAAATTACAAATGGGGGTCGCATTAGCATTAAATCATGACAGATGTGACCTCATTCGATGAGTCATTTTAATGAGAATTGTGTTTGTCTGTTCTATTTCGGTATACACCTTTCATTTCAAAATATTATGTGAAACAAATTACATGGTAATTGGGTATTTAAAAGGAGCAAATTGAACATTTGCCCACCAAGGATGGCTTATGGGATCATTGTAAACAAATTAAATTTTACGAATTAACACGAAAACACTCAATAAATGACATTATGTACATACTTATTAAGAATTAACTGTTGATCAACATAAAACAATAAATTAAAACAAAATTGTATTAAGAATAATTACATTTCAAATGACATTTTAATTACAAAATATGTATAATGCAATAATGTTGATTACAAGTGGGGGTTTTTGGCGCAAAGTTAAACGAACTTTAGCACACAATCGCATTGCACGATAAAATTCACCCTGTTCACTTAATCCTACCATAGTAACACTGCATGGTGGTAGTAAATTGCGAAGAATTTGCATCGCGAGAACTTAATCTTGTGTTAAATTGTACCCAGAAATTGTGGAGTATTGCTGAGGGCATACGAAACTAAAATTAAACAAGAAATGAATATTTTGTTGTTGTTGCTGGGTGAACACTACTATTTGGTATACTAACTGTTTGGCATGTCACCACACTCATTTTCTGCACCAAGTGCCAAAAAGTTTAAGTTCTAATTTGTTTTATGCAACTTCCAGCGAGTTTCAGTAAATTTAATTAACTTTTGGCAAAGTTTTGTTGTGCCAACTAACAATATGCAAGAGCACACAAGCAGTGATCATCATTGCAGAGCTCTTTGCATTCACCCTGTGTCCAGTAGTTTACTACACATGCAAGCATTAATATAAAACCGTATGCAGCTGGTGGCTATGTGAATGTATGGGATTTATTTTTTTTTTTAAAACCTTTATATTGCAGCAAAATAACCACAAACACACACACACACTCATACAAAAAAAAAACACTTAACCAACACATGCTTATTTTTAACACAATTTCGAAATATCTTGTACTTCAGTGGATTTTTTAATTACTTTGTTGCACACCTCTGACCTCACCTAGCCCTTTTTTATTAATGTACCGGAGAGAGCATTGAGGTTCATGTGTACACTTTGGTATTTGCCAACACCACCACTCCACCCTCTCCCCACACACCGCCCAGCAGAAAGCAGAATGTGTTATCTGTAGGTACTCTTTGATTTATAATTATAAGCCGCCCTTTGAATGCGAGCGCAACCACAGTACGCTTATATTCATTGATTATTAATACTTTATGAATTATGATTCGGCAGGTACACACATACCCCCCATTTTGTATGCTCCACACAGTTCCCTTCCTCGCACGAGAAATATTATTATGTTTAATCACCTTTTAATTCCAGGCCATTGCATTTACTGTGGGGGCCGCTGTTGTGTGCACAATCCAAGATGACACCTCTCTCTCGCCTGTAATTTCTTGCACCGCTGTTGAAAATTATTACTCACTCGCACACTTTTGAATTGAATTTCTTTTTTATCTATTTTTTTTTTTGTGATATCAAAAAAATAATAAATTAATACACTGTTGATTATTTTCACACATGAATATAATTAAATTGCTATTTGTGAATTAACCATTCATGAAATCACTTCACATTTATATGATCATAATTATTTTGGTATTTGATATTCAACACAACACCAACATATACTCACAAATTTAATATTTACACAACACTCGCACTCACCAGTCACCACACGGCTCAACTTGTCTTCACAGGAAAAATTAAACTAACACACTTTTTTATGGTAAATTTTGTGAGCAGCCTTTGATGTTTAAAAGCCCACACACACAATATGCATCTTTTACCAATTTAACAAATGCGTGAACTCAATTTCGTGTGTTCTAAACTGCAGTAATTATTTATTTAAGAATATTCTTTTTGTTGCAGTGCGATGGTGAATACGCGGACTAAATTATATGCATGCAACGACGGAACCGAAACGCACTGGAGAACTGACTGAGGATTTTTTGGACTTTTGTGATTTTGCACAAGAAATTCTCAACAATTTTGCGTTACAGGCTGATGGCAGATGGACTGATGACTTTTTGGAATGGGTGAGGAATGTGTGAGTGTGTGTGTGAATTTACCTTCAATTTATATGTGGTGTGAGTGACAGTTGACGTTTCAGATATATGTATTTTGAACCCTTTTATGTTCCACAAAATGGTTGTGTACTAAAATGTTAAAAATAAAAAATATTTAAGTTTTTTTTTAAATCTTAAAATTTGCAATACCTTTTATTTTCCATTATTTTCCATATTAAACCATTAATGGTCAATAAATTTTATAGATTTTTATATAATTAGTGAATAATTTAATTTATTTATTTTTAATAATTATTGCATGAGAAAATTGCTAGCTTTAACATAGTTTTGAGGAATAATGAATTAAAATTTCATAAATTCGGAATTGCGAATGCCAACACTATATTCTAATTTGTAGAAAAATCGGTAAATAATCGAAGGCCAATATAAATGAGTAATTAATATTTAACTTATTCGTGGGAATTTTGTGGTTGAAATTCTATTAAAGTTTTCCACGTTGACTTAAATGATCAAATACTGTTTTCTGCGGCGTTTATTTTTCTAAATATTTACTCTATACTATGACAAAAGCAGATGCTATTCAGAAGAGAATTCATTTTGAAGTCATTAACATTTCGTTTTTAATAACAATTTTTGATCTTTTAAGTTAACAGATAATTTAATAGAAATTAATTAGTTAAATATCAAAAAAAATGTTTAAGTTTTCAAAAAAAATTATTGTGGATCCCATTTAAATAATAATATAAAAGTATAAATAGCGGCAACGCTGTATATTCATTTTAGTACAGATATAAGCTGAATTAAATATCATAATAGAAATATATAAAATATATAAGTCATCTTCAAAAAAAAAACAAAGAGAAACGTCAGTTAATCAATTAAATCCACAAAAGTCATAACACAACAACGTGCTTCAAAGTATTTCTCAATATTTTCTCAATAAAAATTACTGTTAATTAAACAACACGTCCCAAGGTGAATTGGACCAATAAAACTGTGATTTAAACAAGAAACACGCAACATTACAAAATGACACAAAAATCAACCGGTTTATCCAAATCCATACTTCAAATGAAGTTTATGAAGCGCACCAAAGAGAAGGTGGACAAGGAAAAGGACGAGGCGGAAGGACGTGCCATGTACTCCAGCCAGATCACCGAGAAAATGCTGCAAGGTGATTTGAATTTCATATTCGAATCCAGCTATGTACCGTGTGAAGATTTAATCGACGGCAGGATGAGTTTTCGTGGCATTAATCCAGAAATTGAGCGGCTGATGGAATTGGAGCATGCCGCCAAACCAGTGAAGCGTGAAATGGTTGCAGATGTGTCGGACGCTGAAATGGCTTCTCAATATTACGGCAATGTTGCGGAGACAATAAACAAGAAGTTTAGACCGCCACAAAAAAGGAAAAAGTTTATGAAACCGTCAGATGATTAGTTTAGGGGCGTATAAGTTCAAACATTTTTTGTCATGTAAGTTGAGAAGGATTGAAAAAATCATGTAATTCTTTTAACGACTTTATTTACATTAAATTGTAAATATTACTTTAATAAATAATTAATTTGCTTTTAAATGCACACAATATTGACTCAACTTGACAATTTCAATTAAAACACATCCCTAAAATTAATATCACCGACACAAAGGCAATTAATGTGAAACACAAATAATTCCACTGTATGGGCATCTTAAAAAGTTTGGCATTCAATTGCAATGTGGACGCATACATCAAAATGGATTTCAACTCATCGGCGGAGGTGTTGTTGTGCACAAATGGTCGTATTATAATTTGATGTCCGACAGATTTTCCCTCTTGGCAGGCTGCCGTCAATGTTGATGCCATCACAAATGGCACCAACGTTGGTATGCTCCAAATCACAATGTTGCCAATGTAAAACAAAAGGAAATTGGTGGGGAAGTTGTTTAAATTAAATTCGGTAAACAGAAAGTAGAAGGCGGACATTGCGTAGGATAGACTGAGCACCATGTGGAAGCACACTGGGGTGGTTACTTTTGTATTGAAGTAATCCAACAGCTTTTGGAACTCACACATTTCCTGCAAACATACAAAATTTACTTTAACTGCATTATCGCATCAATTTACAGGATTTCCTTCAAACTTTTTAAGTCATATTGTTTTATAGTTATTATCAAATTTCTGTCTGAACTCAAAATCCTTAACTTTAATATTAGTTGCCTTTTAAATAACTAATTGCTCATGCAATTATTATTGGCAAAAACTTGAGGATGAACTTTTTGAAGTTTTGATTGTGCCAAAAACAAACTTCCTACACAAACTTCTTACCCTCATCCATTCCAATGGTGGGATTGTGTGCTGCACCAGCTTCTCACTCAAGCACAAAATGTACGCCTTCAGCATAAAACATTGAACACAGAAACTTGAGAGAATGATGACCTGCACCAAATCTCGAATAAAAATTGTAGCGACCAGCACTGCTTTAATCATGTCGTGGATGTCATCCGTGTTCCACTGGATCCACGGAATTGAGTAGGAATGCAATCGCACCATGACAATGCAATAGCATGTTACTGTCACCAACAGGATGAGGCACGCTGCGACATACACCCAAAGGGACCAAAAAATTTGCTTCGGTGTATCAGTTAAAATGAAGACGCGCTCTGATAAACTTTGAAGCTGCTCATTTTCATGTATCCGATAGACAAATAGGGCAACAATGTATCCAAGAAAATGGATTACAGCTGGTATCGCAAAGTTAAACAAAATGTCACCAAAGGTCCTAATGTGTTCAGCCCGTAATGGAGGATGTACGTAGTGACTTGTGGTATTGCGACTTTCTTCACCAATTCGATGATTTCTTCTGTCAAGTTTATTTAATTTAAAGTTGTTTTAAAAATCATTAAAAAATAATTTACCTAAAATCAACACAAAACTGCAAGTAGTAACCAAAGACGATGGCGCAAACAATAAAAAGTGTATGCAAATAGCTAATCAATGTCTTCCAGCAAGCGTGATCCGCCGACACAGGACGTAGACCGATGACTGTTAGCAGCTGCGTGTATGGACGAATAAACTGTGGGCCGCAAAATGCACTAATTAATCTTAGTTTCAATTAACTAACACGTCCTCCCATCGCCTCTCCTCCCACCCCTCCCATTTCAATCCCACCCACAAAAACCTCCACATCAGGCACATCCATTTATATCAGTCGCAACACATGAAATGAAACCCAACTAAAGTACCCACCTTCTTCTTGCAAAACAGCAAAGATGCTGAAGTTGGTTGACTGTTGGTATTCTCATCGATCTATAGATATAAAACATGATATAGGAAGTTCATTAGAAGCTATATTATGGGAGCTAAATTATATTTTCTTAAAGATAAATTTAAACGCGATGATATTTATAACGGCAATTAATCAACCACGTGCCACAACGTCGGCTAAACTCTCCGCATCCGGATGAATATGGACGCCACGTAAATTCACTGAGTTTATTTGATCAATGTCCGTGTGGTTGTTAGTGCTATCCGTGCTGTGAATGGATGACATTTTAAAACAATTAAAAACTAATGTGGTGAAGTGAAACGAAACAAAAAAATATATTTATAACACACACACGCGATGCAACAGTGCGCGCCCTTTCAACTAAATTGCATCAATTGCACATTATTTCGAATGCGAGTATTTTAATATAATTATGAATTGAATTTTAATATGCATTTTGCAATCACTCGCATTCACCAGATAACTACAGCGTGTATGCACTGGCAGGCAATTAAAAGCTACAGCGATGTGCGTTTGGATGTTAATGTTTTGCATATGCTCCAGTGCTTCCGTATCCTAATTATATTTTGTTGAATTCGGACATTTTGTTAATGTTTTGTCGATAATTTGCAAAATAACGTTGTATTCTAAATTGATGAAATATATTCTGCTACCTTGTTTTAAAATAACTGCAAGAAATAACATAATTGTCCATTCCTGGTTTCAGTTAATAGAAAGCCGTTGTGATTTCAAAAAAATTAAGTGGAGTTAAACTAATAATTTTAAAACAATAAATCACTTTTATTTTGTTTTTATTATTGTTTTTTAATGAAATAGTATTTTTTCATTCATTTTGCTACACAATGGATAAAACCAGAATGATTTTCCATATAAAAAAAATTTGTTCGGAGACTAGAAATAAATTGTTCGACAAAACTAAATTTTCGTGTTCGAGAACTAGAAAAAAAACACATTTTTCCGTAATTTTAAATAAAAAAATTAAACAAACACTATAATTGAAAAACTAACTATATAATAAGCAGAAGAAATAAATTATTAACCGGTTTGTTTTGATTCTTACGAATATTAAAGTTAATTGAATTTGAAGTCAGAAAAAAATTTAACCGTCCAACTACTGGCATATTTAGCCTATGACCTTGAAATGTTTCGCAAAGTTGTTCAATTCGTTAGAAACTACAGTACATTTATCAGGTTCTTTATTTTTGCAATTGGGCTGAACGAGGGAAATGTCATTAATTAATTAAGTTATACTCACTATAAAATCTATATTTTTCGTCTTTAAACCCAGAAAACACTTTGCGTCCTAGAACAATAAACCTTATTTGAGATACGTAATTAAATAACAATTCAATTATAATTAATTAAAGTTAATACAAATTCTGCTAGTCCAATTCAATTTAATTTGCAGTTAAAGAGGTCTCACAAAATAATTATATATATTTAATTTAAATCTAAACGTCACTGTACGAAATGTGCCTGCAACTAACAACTAACACGCGTTAATGGGGATAGGGAAGTAAAGTTATTTCATTTGAATTGATTACACTTGAAAATTTGAATTAATTAAAGAGAGATTGTTTTGGTTTTGTGGCATAATCATTTTGGACAACCGCTAGCGATTAATTACTCTATGCGGCTTCTATGACCTAAACCGTTATTCAATGATGTAAATATCTCCCATTTTATTATATCATTCGAGTTTTTGATGTTCATATTGAAATAATATGTTGACGCAATTTTTCAGGCATAAAATTTGTTATTGATTTTTGATTTTGTTTTTTTTTCAGTTTTGAAACAATACGAATAATGATGGGCATTTGATGACAACAAAAATACCGTTGTGTTTACGGGATTTAATGGAGGAAAATATATGTAAACATTTTGCAGCAACATTTTAAATGCTGCATTGTACCGCAATATTTTAGGGAGATCAAAACAGCTAACAATGATAATAATAATAAGTAAAAATCAGTGTTTAAAATATTACTAAAAAATAGGAAAAGGAAACATAAATTAAAGGACTCCTTAAAATAACAGCTGAAAATAAATTTAGAAAAACGACGAATCGGTAAGGAAGCATGAAATAAAAAATTTTGTCATTAAATAGATTGTCCTTTAAACATAATCCTTTATATTGTTATTATCTAAAGTATTATTGTTATCACCAAATTTATCCGCTCCAAACTGTTACTTAATATTTCATCTTCCTTCATTTGATGGCGAATACAAAAAAAAAACACAAGCATCAAGTCTGAAGTCCTGTTGCCATCGTCTCCTTCGTTTTGAATCAATCCCAAATTGCGTTTACTGCCGCAAAGGGGATAATAAAAGATAACATTATCGCCTAAATACGTGTAAAGGACTATACTGTATACATCCACGTGCGTGTACAGTTACAAGTTACACTGCGTACAATGTACGTATTGTGCAAATGTATGTATCCCCTTGAGCCTTCGTCCTGAAATGGTCGTATTTTCTTAAATTATTATTTCTTGTCACATTGAGCCGCACATTTTCTCATGTATTTTGCACACAAGATTGATGATAACAAAATACACGAAATTTTCTTTTCACAGTTTTTTTTTCTCCTTGCTGTTGTTGTTGTTGTATGTGTTGCGTTTTAACCCCAAACCACCCACTTTATTGATTGTCCTATGAATTACGGGAATATTTGTATTACACTGCCATCCATTTATACTAAACCCGCCACCACCATCATCAACCACTCTTTTTTTTTGGGCCTCGTCTCGTCCTTGTGAGCTGATCTAAACCTCATTTTATTTTCTCGACAGCCTTTTATACGTGCACCATATAACTTGCGTCGTGTCTTCTTTGGGGGTTGGGGCGAAATCTTCCGCGTTTCATACAATAACATATTTCAGCTGGAATATGAGGGGCGGCTTATTATGTCTGCAAATAAATCACACAAACACATATTTTACACACACGAATGCACACACAAAGTAAAGACGCCTTTTTATACATATCATGTTTTTCTTTATTTTGATCTCAATTATGTACAGAAATATCAATACTTTCACTGTAATTCTTTCTCATATTATTATTTATATCGCATTACTCCAAAACAAAAACGGAAAAAGTACATCATTCGCCTGAAAATTCATCCCCAATTGCGCTTCTTTTTTAATCAAATTTGTCAAAATATTTTTACACATTCAGTCAGAATGTGATTTACAACAAAGTTCATCATTATTTACTTAATTGTCGATTCTCCATTCCCCAAAAATCGGTAGCACCCCCGCTTAATTGTTTTGCTCAATTCACTCCCCCCTTCATTTTGAATGCGTTACACCTCTTTTAATTAGTGTTGTTTTAAATGTATTGTATTTTGGGGGAGGCACAACCACCCTAATTTTATCATCATCATTCTATCTGGACAACTACACGTCCAATTCCAACATTTATGTGGATCCAAATATTCTACATATTGTTGTTATTTATTTCTTATGTTTGTTTGTATTTTTTTTTTGTATTTTATTTAATAATATAGCTATTTATGTTTTTTGTATTTTTTTTTAGCGAATAAATATTTAATTTAATTCAATAATTGTTTGTTTTGTTTAATAGAATATTTTTTTGTTTGTCAATTATGCAATATAATTAGTTTAACCAGCAAACACAAACAGCTTTTGTTTGATTCATTTTTAAATTACACAGAAACAGTAAAAACATGAATCACGTGACATGACGTTGAAAAATATAAACTTTAAGTGCTAAACAGTCATGGTCAATTGATTGCATAGTAAAGGTGTGTTGGGGGTAGTTTAAATGTTATGCTTTTAATTAAATTTAAATCGTTTACATAAATTATAAATTCGGTTTAATTTTAATTGTTAAAATCATAGGAATTTAATTCGTTTATAATTTTTTTAATCAGGAACACTGCAAAAAAATTTAATTCAGGAACACAATTCAAAAATTATAATTAAATTTATGAATTAAATACATTTAAACGTTGAAGGGCAGAATTTAAATAACAATTGACCAAAATGACATGAAAATAATGAATTTAAAAAACAGCATTAAATTCTACACAAGCGTTTTTCATTTTTTTCATTTTTAATAATTTCTAAACCAACAATAAGCACGAACATCATTTGTTGTTTTTTAATTTTACAATAATGTCGCTTTTATAATTCACAAAACTACAACCGAATTTAATGTATTTGTATTTGTAATTATACAATAAAGAACACGATTAATTAAGTATAGTGTATTTATGTATTCAAATTGTGGTTATCGAAATATTATGTTTCATTTATGTAATGTATGTACTTTGTTTATTTATATAATATATGCTATATCATGTTTTTTATAAAATGTATTGTTGGAAAAATATTATGATTAAGTATTTCATTTAAAAAAATTAATCATAATTTTGAATGACAGTTGAGCTTCATTTTAAAAACAACGCAATTTAATTTTAAACCATTTTAATTTAAATGTTAATTAAATTGAACGTAGTGTAAGCATAATAGAAAAGACGTTGATTGTTTTTGTGTTAATTAAAATGAAAATGAGCAAATGATCGCAACAAAATTGTTATTTTTATACTTTTAAATGTATAATGTGGAACAAAGTAAAAAAACTGAATATTTTAAAAAGAACCTTAACAAGCAATTAAAGTCTCAAAAATATGAGGAATAAATTTAATTTTTTTTTTAAATTAAAATACTTTTTTAATAACAGAAAAATTATTTCTGTCAATATTAAATGTTTTATTCAATTTAATTTAAATGTTTGATGTGTTTAGGAAACCGGGTGTTAATAATTTAATTTTTATTTTATTATTTTTGCATATTTACATGAAATTTTGAGTAATTTTAAAAGTCACAAAACTCTCAACCTTCATGGAGGCTGTAATAGACAACATTTAGGCACTTTTTAAAATCAATTCTGTAGGTATTTTAAAGCGCCCAAATGCATTAATTCCTTTATTATTAAAACCACTTGAAAATCTACACAATTATGAATTGAACTCAATTAAAATACTTTAAAACCAATAAAAAAAATATTAAAGCGGCATTTAAACGGCGACAGCGAATATAATATATATTACAAAATAAAGTCTCGCAAAGAAAATCTGAAAAATGGACGCATATTGTGTAGTTAAAAAAATAAATTAAAGACGAATTAGCGGGAGATTTATTTAATTTACTGCGTGTACTAAATATAATCTGTGGGATTGCACAATATCAATTAAATGTGTGTGTGTCATTGACAATAATTATTATTACAGCACTTTTTTAACAGTGCCACATACAAAATGTGTAATAATCATATTAAGTAGTAATTAAAAGTGTGACGAATACAAAAAGAAGAAAACACCATCCAAAAGAAAGAGCAAATTACAAATCAAATGCACTGCATTCAAAACTGAATTGCCTTATTATTTCTTTCCAAATTTTAATCCTTATCATTATTAACTACGTAATTATATAGTAAAATATATGTCATATGTTTTTTTTATGTAATCGCACTGTACTTATTCAATTATAATAATTAATTAATAAATAAATAATATTAAATTTGCAAAAATGTAAAAAAATACCATTTAAAATTCTTTGAATTCACCGAACTTTAAATTTTTAAGAAAAAAATGTACATCATGTTGTGATAGAGCAGAGCTGCTTGCTTTTGATTCTATCAATAAAACACATTAATTTGGGTCAAAGTTCATTTTTACAGACATTGAAATTGTCCTTTGTTTTTTTTTTAAAGAAAAATCCTTCTGCTCTTTTATTTTAAATCGCATTTTAAATAATACAAAAGAACAATAAAATACATATACATTAAACCAACGTAAAGTCTTAAATCTTGAATTTTTGACCTTGACATATTCTATTTTCAGAATTAATAAAAAAGGAAAACTGCTATCAAAACAGTAAATAATTACTGCTTCATTTTAATCCATAAAAATTAAGTTCATTTTTTCAATGTAGTTGTATTGTTAAATCTAAGAACAATAAACATATCAGAATCGTTCTTGTTTGTAAAAGTGTCATCCTTTATCATCGCTATAGTGACATATAAACATTTAATAGGGATTTTGAATGGTGGCAAGCTACTTGTTGTTGTTCTAATTACGTATTATTATTTTTTAAAGATTTATTCATGTTTTATTTTTATTTTGTATCCTTATTTACTTATTACTTCTGACTCAATAAATATATTCAAATGTAATTAATTATAATATATAATCATATGTTGTTGTTGTTGTTGTTTTTTATGTATAGGCATATAAAGTAGGTATAGTTTTCATTTATGCGGACAATATTTGTTGGTTACTGTAATTCAGCAATACATATTTAACACTTTTAAATTATTATGTGCAATTCTGTTTTCCAAAAGCAGATAAATGCACAATAATTTTGAATCAACAACAAAAAAAATTCATAAGTTAGCACATAATTTCTTATGTCAAACAAGGATCAAGGGGGCAGGAAGAATGAGGAATATATTATGTAAAGAAATGAATGAGATAGGAGAGAGAGAAGGATGATTTATTAAATTTAAAAAAATATATTTTTACGCTTAACGACATTCCCAAACTTTCACTGTTTGATCTACACTGCCTGAGATCACGTAGGGATGTTTTTTATGGAAATCTGAAATTAAGGAAAAAAGATTTATTAACTTATTCATTTTATAAAAACGCCAAAATGTATACAACCAAATAAATTTAAAAAAAAGTGCTCAAAACTTTGTATAACTTTAAGAGAAAGCTTAATTCATTTTAACTTTAATAATTACATTAAAATAGATAATTTTCAATAAATTAACCAAAATTCAACTCACCAACTGAAGTGCAAAAATGTTGATGTGCATAAACTGTCTTCATGCATCGCTTGTTGCGCAAATCCCATACCCGAATTGTCTTATCGTCACTCGCTGAAATCATGTACTTGCCACCCGGATGGAATACAATGCCACGCACCCAATTGTCATGGCCAGCCAATGTGAATAAACATAAGCCAGTGCTTACATCCCAAATCTGAAAAAAAAAACAAATCACAATAAGTCTCCACAAGTTCATAATCAAATTCTAAATTGCATACCTTAATTGTTTTATCCCGTGAACCAGATGCCAAAAATGGTCCTTGATGTGCACCACGCTTATTATCCACTCCAGCTGCCTCATTGATGGCAGAGTTAGCTGCCTCTGGTGCCCAGGCAATGCACTCCACAGTGTGTTCATGTTCTCGCAACTCATTTCGGCACTCTTTTGAATCTGTCTGCCAAATGCGAACGGTGTGATCATTCGAGCAGGATGCAAAGAAGGAGCCTTCAACATTTACGCGCACCATGCGCACCCATTCTCGGTGGCCAGTGAATGTTTTGACGCAATAACTGTATTACAAATAAAAATGAAGATTAACAATTTGATAACTAAATAATTACTTCAAATTTATTAAACAACTCACCCAGTAGCAACCTCCCACATTTTGATAGATTTATCTCTCGATGCAGTCAATAAGAAATCACCAGCCGGCACAAATGCCACCGACGAAACATTGTGATCGTGTCCTTGCATTGTCTTAATGCACTCGTACGTCTGTTGGAAATCCCACAACTTTATGGACAAATCGGCACTGCATGAGGCCAATGTTTTGCCCTGCATATCAAACGCTATATCCTGCACAGAGTCTGTGTGCCCTTTCAGTGTGCGCTCGTACTCGCCCGTTTCAAAGTCCCACACCTTGATGGTGGCATCTTCGGATGCTGACACCATTAAACTGAATACTGGATGAAAGATGGCACGCGTAATTGTCGCCCGATGGCCGGATAGGGAGAATTTTTCGGGGGGCCGTGGAATCCAATCGCTTGGACTTCGTTTTGCCTTTGTTGGTGCACCCTCAATTGCCTCTTTCTCCACTTCGGAGAGCTTCGCCTCCAGTTCCATTACTTTCTTTTGCAATCGGATGACGGATGTCCATTTTTTCTCCAACAATCCACCGTATTTCTTTTCAATCTCATTTGAAATGTCGGCCTCTTTGCGAAACGCCTCCAGGGAGTCTGTGTAACCGCTGCTGGTCAAGTAATCGGCAATCGCTTGGTTACTGTGGATGTAATTAAAGTGGGTATTTAAAATAAAACAGTCGTTATGACAAAAAGGAAGGAATTTTCTTTTTTTTTTGATGTTAGTTAAAACAATTCAACTTACAGCTCCTCGCGCTGCCGCTGCGACAAAACCATTTTCATTTTTTGTTAAACGCTACGATTAATAGTTGAATGCAGTTTGCCTGCGTTTTGTTGTTGTTTGTTGGAATGTATAATGTTTGTCGTTGGTTTGTCTGTATCTTTGTTGTTTTCTTACTGCAAATCTTCAATCAATTTCAATCTGCAAGGAAGAGGAAAAAATTGAAATGAAATGAAATAAAATAAAATCACAAAATAATGTTTCAATTAAAAATTGCACTTGTTATTTAAATGTCACCAATAAAATAAAAGGTTATCACGTTTTTATTTCACTTTTAGGACGCCTCAAAATATTTATTTCAATACGGTTTTCTTTAAATCTTAAATCTACGAGAACACAGAGCAGAAAATAACAATTTAAAATGGAAACAATTTCCCCCAAAGCACTCCAGTTCTTCAAATTCGTGCACCAACCAAATGCATGGCGAGTCTTGTGAAGTAATAAATTACAACTGCAACAACAGTCTGCAACATGTGCAACACCAATCTCATGATTTTATTTTTTTCACCAAGACGTTATACTATTGCGCGGTGGAACAAGGTACAAGAATGTGAGAATAAAATCGAAAGCACGTCGCTATGGCGTCGTCATTTGTTAAGTAAAAGGTTAAGGAGGGATTGTGCTGAATGTTTTTCTTATGAAAATTGTGTTAAAACCATAATATCGTAGTTCTAGTTGGAAAGGCAATAAATTTAAGTCCCGTGCACCAGAAGACCACTTTCTTCTCCAGTCACAAAACAATAAAAAAATACACATAATCATCTTATGCATGTTTTTCCTGCTGAACTGCGTTGGAGAGCCCATGCCATGCTTATTTCAATCGTATTCAATTTTATTGCTTGTACCTTTCACCATATTTAATACTGCACCAATCCATGTTACCTTTGATTTATGTGCCCCCACCAATCTGCTTTTGACTTGGCCATGCTGACAACGTCATAGTCACAAGTGACTCGTTATTATTGAAAATTGAGTACAGAAAATGATTCCCAATGTTGTGGTTTACAATCGATCAGAATAAAAAGGCAAATGCGAGTATTATTATTTGAGTGCCTGTGGTAACCAGAGATTTTATGATGCGCAAATCGATTTGGTTAGGTGCACACCGTATATGTACATCGACTTCACACAATCAGGAAGTCGGGAATTTGTTGTCTTGCAAGAGAGGCAGGCACGCGACAACAATCATTTCGCTGTGGTGGCAGATTTTTATGCAAGAGAAATTTGGTTTTGAATAAAATTTTATTTTTCTATCATTTCTGCTCAATTGTGAAACTGCGAAAGAAATTGCAGAGTTGCATTTAATTTTCTTTAACAACTTGACAATTCATGTTTTGTAAATTTTGTTT
Source organism: Sylvicola cinctus (assembly GCA_963854165.1). Taxonomy (NCBI): domain Eukaryota; kingdom Metazoa; phylum Arthropoda; class Insecta; order Diptera; family Anisopodidae; genus Sylvicola; species Sylvicola cinctus. Next base: position 25,891,021 of record OY974083.1, on the reverse strand, counting down.
AGAAATTATAAATTAATAAACATGATGTTAAGCTTAATATGCAAAACATTGCAACTTGTGCCCGGGAAGTTTGAAGTGTTGAGGATGTGATTATTTATTCCAATATCTAACTGTGCAGTGTAATTAATGATAATTTTCTATTTTCTAAAAAAAAAAATGTTGATGCTCAATTAAAGTAACAAAACGAGCAGATTTTAAAGTTGCTTTTAAAAAAATGCAGGCAAAATACAAAAGAAAAAAGATTAAAACGCCAATTACTGTGCAATTGCAGCAATGTAGGCGCTTATCACTTTTAAAATAAAATTGAATGAAATTAACAATTATTTTTCTATATTTTAGTTGCTTAAATAAAAAATTCATGTGATACTCGTAAGGAAATAAATTCAAACGCCAATTTATATGCAATTGCAGCTATTTAGGCGCTCATAATCTTAAAACCAAATTAAAACCAAATTTACGTACAATTTCGATTTAATAAAATGTCTTCCAAATTGAAATCTTGTTATTTTTTTACACGTCTTTAATTTTATCTGCTGTAATTTTCAAATCTTTCATTGCATCCTGTGCTTCGGTGCGTCATAAAACGAAACATTTCAAATTAATTCCAGGACAATCCGCTTATAGTAGAACACAATGCGACAGGAAACATATTTCACCAGCATATTATTATGGATGAGGGATCAAATATCACAAAATTGCACAATTTTCAAAAGTGCTTAATATGATGTCATGTGAAAGAGACCATAATGTACTCGCACGGAACACACAATGGATGCATGTTCTGGACAATAAAAGTTGTTCGCTGGGAGAATCCTTAATGGTTGGATTTTTGTCGCAACCTACCAACTACTGTGGCTTCCCATTGTGAGAGTGCACTTGATGGATTCATTTTTAGACAGGCACACATAACTTCTTTTATTTTTCAAATTTCCCTTGCTTACTTAAATTTTATGTACATTGTGCAAATGAGCATAACGCTTATGTTGATATTAGTTATTGTACTTCGATGGTGGTTCCTTTTGAGTGGTATGGTGTCTTAAAACTGGTTCAATAAACTTTGCGGTGTTGTTGTTTTGTTTGTGTGTGAACATATTTTAACGATTGCTGCCACGTTGGGTTGTGTAATTTTTATGCTTTCAAGTGTGATGTTTTATTTATTTTTAATGTTGTGGATCATCGACCGACAACTTTTTTCGACAACAAATTTAATAATCATTGGAAGCACTCGAATGGGCTTTTTTTCCTTGAGTGAAAAGTGACTTAATCCAAATATGGAGACGTAATTAAGAGCGCTCAGTGTTTTATGTTGTGTACAAATCATTTCAATTGATGAGACCCAATCGTTTCAAGACGTTGCACAGACTCAACAAGAAGATAAACACACACGCTGCCAGCCAAGCCAGCCTCTTTCGTCTATGATCGTCATCAATTTTTTTACAATTAGATGGCGAGAAAAAAAAGCACATGATCACTCTTTGTGCGAGCACATTCTTGAACTTGTTGAGCATAAAACGATTAATCAACTTTAGCGCAGTTGTGAGTTGTTCCTCGATCTTTTCTTTTATTTTCTTCAAATTTGGCCGTTCCCTTCTTTGCTACAATTCATTTTATTTTTATTATTTTTTGCTTTTCATGCAATGCGGTTTTTTGTAGTTGTTGTTGCTATTCTTGAGTTTGACTTTGAATGCTTTTCTTCAAGTTAAACTTTAACAATTCCGCAACACACATCCAACTGCCAACATAATTTGCTTTACGAGAAAGGGTATTTTCTGCTTGAGTCATAGCGATCTTTGATCTCTCATATAACTACATATTTTACACCATTACATTTTTTTTCTTTCAAAGAAATACGCGAATACGGTTTTATTTCTTCCCATTTCATTTGTGTGTGTCTGCCAGTACATACTTTCAACAACAATTATATTTGTCGGTTGTTTCGCAATACACCAGCCATTGCACAGCGCAAATACATAAAGTGGATATAAATGTGTGCAACCTTTTGGCGTAATGACTTTTGTGTGATTCAAATGGTTGCAATTTAGAAGACGATTTTTTTCTTAATGATTCATTGCGACACAACATCTCATCCATTAACGTTTTCTTCAATTGTTGGTGAGGTTTAATATTTTCTATTTATGATTGGGACACGAATTTCATGCTGTAGTGCAAATTAAAATCAATTTCCATTAATATTTCAGGCATTATTATGTAATTTTGACAACTTAACAGCTTCATAATAATTTTAAGTTAATTGGTGTTGGGGCAATTTATAACTCCAATGAATTAAGTATTGCTTTTTGGGTATTAATAAGTCGCATTTCTTTTACAAAGTCATAAATATTAATGATTTGTGAATGGTTTAATTTTAAAAACTACAAACAAGTTGATTTATTTCATATTTTGAAACAATTAAACGCCAAAAAGTATGCAATTGCAGCAATGTTGGCGTTTAAAGTCTATTGCTTTAATGGGCATAGTTTTAAAACAAATAAGAGCACTTCAAAGATTACTAAAGATTACTTTTCTATTTTAAAAAAAGTCGCTGAGAACAATTAAACAATTCAAGTTGACAATTGTTATGCATTATTTCAAGATAACTCCTTTACACATTGTTATTTATAAATCAAAACCGCATTACGTACACGTTTCATATGAAGAAAAAAAAAACACAAGAAACACAAAAACTGGGGGCCGTCTCAATGTCTAGTACAATCAAGCCGTTACGAATCTTGGCAACCAAAGGAGCCACCTGATGAGCTAACTAACTATGCCACACATTCCGTTATAAGTACACATACACATTTCCTTCACGCGATCAATGCGAAAACGTTGAATGTGTTCCCACAACACACCAAAATAAACAAGAACGAAAAAAAAAAACTAAATAAACTTATTCCGCTTGGTTCTTAAATTCAAACGACCATTTGATGTGATTTTAAACGTATGTGCGAATTTTGGCATTAACTTAAGCTTCACTTAACAGATAAATGGATTTTTTTTTGTTATTGAGTAAGTAACAACAGAAGGGGGAACAATTTTGTTAGAAAAGCAAAATGCGTGCCGATTATCTGACAGAATTGTGTTTGGTGCGGATTTGTAAGCTTAGCACTTTTTGCTGAGATTTGGTGTGATGATTCCTTTTCATTCTCATGTAAATAAAGGAAAAGTTCAATTCAAGAATATAAATCGGATAAAGTGGATTTTCTTCAGCATTAAACAACAGATTGAGATCAACACTTGTTACAAAATGTGAACACAAATGATGTGATCGATGTGGTTTATTTTGCAGTCAGATAAATAAGGTGTTATTCAATAGCTTTATTGTTTATTGAATTTCAATTTATTGAAGCGTTATTTTAAATTTTCCTTCGTTCATTGCAACGTATTCATTGCGTTTTATGTTCCTGAGTGACACACTAATGTATGGAGTAAACTTAGCATACTTTCAGGCGACTTAAATAGATTTTGAACAAAAATTATGATTTATTATTTAAAACGCCTGAATGGAACGTATTTTGGCTTTCGTTAAGGCTATGAATTACATATTTTGTTCCACTTTGAAATAAATAATTCATAAAATAAATTAATGAAATAATTAAAAATCATAATTTAAATTAAATTATGTTAATTAAACAAAAAATACATGTTGTGAACATCTTTTTTTTTCTGATAAAAACATGGAAAATGCTATCAAATTTTTCATTATCAATGAATACACGGAAAAAAAACAATGAATAAATTTCAACAATCAATTACCTAATTCCTACATTAATTTCTTTTATCGCATGTTTTAATAATGTACCTCTACTTTATTATCGATGACCGCACAATTCAAAATTATAAATAAACATTTTCTTCAATCAATAAAAGCATTCATGCGGAGAGTCCGAATACCCGTTGCATTAGAAAAATGTGTGGAACCATTTAAAGGGCAAGGTGAAGAAGAGGTTTGTTATGAAACAAAAAGTCACAGCTTTCAAGCTGCACGAGTTGCCGCGGTTGTGTGAACAATAAACATGAATTTTAAATATCAGAATTTTACAGCCTTTTTGAAAATATATTCTCTATTCGATTTTCATTTTAAACTTGCTACTGATTTACAGCAAATAGTTTTTATAGTTTTAACTAATGAGTCATATAAATAATGGACATTCATCTCTTATTGGTAAACAAATACAAACGACAAATACGTGAGTTCATAAAAATTCAGTTAGTGGATGCGAACATGTGTAAGCGTTATAACCTTGAGCCATCGAAAGTAAATATTTGAAGATTTTCAATGAAACAAACAAATTTGTGTATAAGATTTTAATTTGCATTATTACGTCATTGTGGGTTACTAATTTAGTGATGCCTTATACCTTTGTTTTTGTTTTAAATTATATTTTTTAGACCCTTATGATTTATGCGTCTGTGATCATAAATAGTGTTAAAACTAAAAGGACTTTAAAATGCATCCAGATTAAAATTCTTGAAAAACAAAAGTTTAAAGAAGCGAAAACTCAGTTCAAAGTGTAAAAAAAAGAATCGTCATTACATAACTTCAGGCGTTTTTAAAACCACAATGAAAGCATTTCATTATTTGAAATTTATAATTTTTATTTTAATAAATATGTTTAGAAAAATGCAATTTCAATATTAAAATACATCACGGGGAAAGCAACATGATATTTTGTACACGAGGGTAATTACAAATGTAACCAAGACTTTTTGGAGTTTAATAAAATATTTTATTATAATACCTTTAAAAGCTTTTTTCAAGTAACAAAATAAAATTGGAAAGATTATGCTGCATTCAACATGAAATTGAATTTGAAATCAAAAATGAACTAAATGAAATGATTTATCATTTAGGTGTATGGCCTCTGTGGGTTACAATGTTATCAATTTGCAATGGCCTTGTCGTCTACGTAGTCATTGATAAACCGTAATATAATGCGACCATGATAAAAAGCTTAACAATTTGTAATTGAAAGCTTAATGTATTGGCATAATATAGGAAGAACAAAAAAAAAACAAAAACGATGACGAGGACTTTGTGTAAAATTGCTTTAAATATTAATTAAACACGAGCAGTAGCAGACATACAAATAAACCGAGCATATACGCAGCATAATATTTAATTTAGTGGGCAAAAACTGCGTGTGAAATAATAACGTTTGTTATAAATATAGAAAAATATAATTTATTTCATTCAACATGAGACAAGAGAATGGAAGAAAATATGCTATAGACATACAGGTGTGCATAATAAACACGTGGGAAATATTTATTTAAATAGCCGATTATATTGTTGCAAATTTTATAATAGGCAATAATTTGGAAGGAAGTACGAGCACATTGTAATAAATATGAAGAGAAAGGCTATTACATGGTGGAAATAGATACACCAGAAAGAAAGCAGCGGCTGTGGTATTAATCAATTTCAAAATTTTCGCTTTTTCAATGTAACGGTTTTGCGCGAGTATTTTTTTAAAATTGCACTACACCAATTTTATGCGTCATTTTCATTGAAATGAATTGCAAAATGTAATGTGTTATTAAATTTGCATGCTCCTCGTGGTAATAGACCTTGACGGGGGATGATTATGAGTGCATGCACTGCAAGTCATGGAACTGCAGCGACCTTTGGCGCGTGCGATTGCGCAATGAATGCATCGAACTGCATTTTGCGTATGTAATCATCAATGCGGCTTTATTAAATTTAACACTTGCACACAAACGCACACACACACACACGCACGCACGATATAGTTGAGCATGTTTGAGTTATTAAGCAACACAAAAGGTACTTCAAAAATGAATCATCACTTCGCAAAATATACAGGTGACGCCACACGCAATTTACGTGTGCATAATGCACACAAAGAAAACACAACACATATAAAAACAATGAATAATTCAAATTATTTCAAACAACCAAATAGCGAGAACAGTTTCGCTTTGATTGTTACAGCTTGGTTGCAAAAATCAATTCCATGGCAGCGTTTTTTTTACCGTTTATCGCACAAATCCTAAAAAGTGGAGCTGCTTTTATTTTTGTCACGAATTTCACAGCGGACAAAATCGATAAAGTGAAAAATTTTGGTGCAACCATAACAAACCGAATTCAAGTGCTTCAACTGTATTTAAAGCGTTAGTTTTGAAATTATTTTAAATTAATGTTAATAGAAATAAATTTTAATTTCCACACAAAATGATAAACTCAAAATCTTTAAAGATACAAAAATATATTGTCAGTAAAACCGACGCCACGGAAGTGTATTGTTGTCTACAAATGGAAGGTGATTTTAATTACCTATATACTCGTACGTTGTAATGTTTTTTCATTCCTTAAAATGCCCTAAAGCCATTAAAAAGAAAGTAACGAAAAAACATTATTGCTTTCATTTTAATGATGACACGTGCGTATGCTTGTTTTGACATAACGAATCGTATTAATATGCCCACTGCAAATTAAAACACTATAGTCTTTACCGTACGCGTAACAGCATCAAATGAATGGGGAATGGGGGGAGGAGAAGTCACATATTGAATTCATAATAATAAATGTCTATTTTGGTTTTCCCTTATAAACAAAAACAAAAAATTAACGTAATTAGGAAGCCGAAACAGACAGCAATTTGCATTGACGGACAAATTCATGGTTCCGTGTGGTCAGAGAGCAGACAAACACAGTTTTTATTGCTATAGGTGATGCGGTTGAGTGTGGGCGTTTAAGTTGAAATGCCAAAAATTATGAAAATAGTAAACATTAAGTGGGTTTATACTTTATATTTGAAAGAATGAGTGCTCCTGCAATGATGAGTGATCGTCTTTGCCAGTGGTGTTGTTAAATAATGCAGTTTATGTTATCTTAAAGTGGTTTGAAAACAATTTCGTTTAAATCTCTAAAATTTTAAATACTTTTTAACTAGTTGGTGAAAAAAATGTAATCAAAAATATATTCATAATAGAAACTTTTTTCAATTACATATTTAAAATAACCCCCAAATCACTGGGTAAAACAAAAATAACAAGAAAACGTTTTATTGATTACTGCACTTAGGTTTTTTTAGGGACTTAATTGTTTTAAAAACTAACACTAAACCAAAAATAGTATTTGGGGACTTCAAAATGAAATTTATCTTGGAAGTTTGCCATTTTAAAATGCAATCTATAAACTTTTCGCCTCAAATGTTCACAGTACAGGTTAGGAATTAGGATAGTCCTCATTAAGAAAATTCACAAGATAACCTTGAAGCAATAATTCTTCATTCCATGAAGTTTGCAAAAAGGCTAGGAGAATCCGGTTGGCTGCATACTTATAGCCAACCAAAAACAAAACAGTACAAATAAAGCAAAACCCAACACCACCACTGCCATTTAACGTTTCGTACAGTTACCATAAATGCCACAAACATTTTCCATAAATAAAACTGTCACACTGTCATGGATTTATGTGGCAGTGCCCTCTCACAAAAAAAACAACACTGCGATGTAATGTGACGAATCGTGTACGCCACATACGCGTGTACAACCAAATCTCTGCAGTACGCCATAACTAATATTAAACCACAAAGAATTTTTCTTCACATCGCATAAACAAAACATAAACAAACAATATAACTAAACCTGTGCGCCATAACTATTGAGTAATCATAAAATGGCATGGAACAACTCTTCCCATCTCAATCCACAATACAATGAGTGTTGTACACATTGCGCACGCCACACGACAGATGAAGCACATCCCAAGAGAAGTCGTTGTGGCCGTCGTCGTCGTCGCACTCTTCCCAGATTATATAACTGCAAAATCCAGTGTTCTTATTGGCATGCGCTCCAAAACGGTACATAAGTTGCGGCTGCATTGTTAGTACGCATACATTCACATATAACATAACACGGAATACATGATACGGATCTTAGCGGCATGCACTTAAGTTAAACAAGTTGGCGATGGAAGTTGGAGACTTGGGATACAGCTTGTTGCGGCCCGAATACAACATGATCAATAGTACTTCTATTACGAAGATAGCTGATGCCACGGGAGGATGCCAATTATTGATATTAAATGCAATGACCTGAATACTTTATGACTATGCAGGAATTTGTACGTGCTGTGGATTATGAGGCTATTAGTTGCATATGCATAATAGCGTTACAAGATGGGTCAAAAGGTGTGGTAAATCTTGAATGAAGCAATTAAACATCGAATGAATGGGAATTGTTGTATAAGATAAGTTTGATGGGAAATTTTGAACTGTGTTGACCTTGAAGACAATTTTTACTGTACTTTTTTATTACTTTTATGAGAACATTGCAATTGTTTCATCTTAAAGAGGTTTTAAAGCTTATATTACCCATCAATAATGCATTATTTGTTTAGTTAGACAATATATTACAAATATTGACCTTGAAATGTTCTAGAAGACTTTTAATAAATGTTCTTAAATGTATTTAAATTAACACTGTTGTGAATTTGCAGAATGCAACCACATTTAAAAAACAAGTATGTATAATGTTCTTGAATAGGCTTTGAAAATTATTCGCTTCAACACAACCTTACCAACAAACTCGTTGGAACTTTAGCATAACTTCAGGTGGTTTCCTTGATACTAGAAAATTGTGAGTATCAAAATTAATTTTACAAAAGTTTAAGTACAATAAAAACACTCCTTAAAACTAATTACATGAATTAATTTAAAATCGTAAAAAAGTGTACAAGCAAATTTAAATTTCATTGTTTAATCAACGTTAACGATTCCTGGAGTGGATTTTTAAGTCATAACATTTTTAATTATGAGAATTACGAGCCACACACGCAATAAACACAAACCTCAAACAATTCCACGTACAATTAATTTCTTCGCCTCGCTCAGCATATGTTGTGTCAAAGATCAAACACAATATTATGATGGAGTGCTACGTATTCTTTCATCAGAAGGAAAGTAACTACGAAAATAATTTCAAACCAAATAAGTAAAAACCGGAACTTCTACAAAAGAAATAGTTTAACGAGGTGTGCGGTTATTTAACTGGAACCACAGAATAGAACAAAGCAAACCTCAACGTGGACTCTACTACATGCTATTATAGTTTAACATCAACTGAGCTGGTGTGATGAATACTAATTTGAAGAATTCTTATATGAGAATGCACAAACATTGTGAAATTTAACATTTAATTTGTAAACAAAGAAATAATTATAAAGTCAAATAACATAAAATTATTGAACATATAATCATTGCTTCATGCTTGCACCTTAGACCTTGAATGAACCCTCCTACGATGAGGGTGTGAGGTCAATAATTTACATTCGGAAAAAAAACGGTACTTTTATGGTAAACAATTCACACAAGTGTAATCACAGTGACAGCTGAAAATGTGTGCACTGTTACGTTTGCTGTAATTTCGGAACGTCACACATTGTTGTCGTTATTGCCGTTTATTGTTAAATAAACATAAAATAAATACAATAACAAAAGCTCATATTGTGTCGACTGAAGATATAAACAGTAGTAGCGCCAAATTATGTCCGCATAGAGCTCGCGGCCATGTAATTCCTGTCACGATGTGGCGTTATCTTTGGATTACAGCTGATTCAACTGAAGCGCCTTGTTTGGATGGGTTTTTGTTTGTTTCCTTTGTATTAGTGACACAGTTTCATGCATATCATTTCAATTTAATATAAGGGGAGCGTTATCTAAATGTTATGTATCAAAAGAATTTACCGTGTTTACTGAAGTAAGCAAAAAAACTGTAAAATTTAGTTACAACAGAACAGGTAGGTGATTAAAAGCCGATAACTGAATTGTTTACTTTAATGACTCATTTCATTTTGTTATCATTCTAAACATGTTATTCGTCAAAATATAATATACATGTAATAAATAAGCTATAATATGTCTGAATCCTGAATTCAAGGCCTGATTGAAATTGAAGCGTAATAGTGTGTAGTATCGGAAATAGTAAAAAAAAACTACAATTCCAGTCCAATAAATTTAAGGTTATGATGATTGTTTTCAAGAATTATTGCAAGTAAAAAAACATTTAAATTCTTTATAAAAAACCGAGACATAAAAGGAATTTTAACTACACTTTGAAACTATTGAGATTTCTTAAGTCACTCTCCGTGTTTCTCTATTGTCTAATTAACTACACAAAAATCGCACCATTGACATTGAATATAATTTAAAAAAAACTGGGTCAGTTCATGTCAAATTCCGCTCATAAACTGCACAAAAGACCAACACCACCACAATAGAATTCATGCAATACAGCGATTGTTCCAAAAAATCCGTTCATAAAACGTTAGTAAACGTTAAATAGCAAATTAGCTGTTATCTGTCCTTGTGACAAGCATTTACAAATCATAACATTGAACGCAGCATTATGTCGCCGTAATTTGGTTAATTGGAGTGTTAAGAGGCATTGGAATTAAATTTGTAATTTCTATAAATTCAAATTAACGGCTTTTTCATTTTTAGAAATTGAAACATAAATTCTAATGCGCCTCAATGATTGTTTTGGTTGATAAAACCTCCTTGAATGCACGAAATATGACATTGTATTTCACCTCACTTATATTCCCCGAATATTTTGCGTTTATTCTCCAATCCTATTTTGATTTCTCCTGAACAGATTGTGTCTAAATACTGATGTCGTCATCAGCCAACACACTAGTCGTCGTCGTTGTCTTTATTGAATTTTGTGTAGGCGGTATCGACACCGTCATTGAGTCTTACAGGAATTCAATTTTAAAATAAAACTCACACACACACCCCAAGTTATTATCTTTTACACAAAGTTTCACTGTCATTTAATTTTTTTTTTTCAACTTAATTAACTAGACACTAACTATTGATGTAAAATGACGATCACAAATTGATGTCATATTGTGTCGTATGTAATGACCTCACAACAGATTCTTGGTATTTAATTATTTTCTTGAGGGGACGTTTAACGATAATATTTATCGACGAATTAAGACATTACCGTGAGACAACAACGAAGAAACTGACCGTGTTACGGCGGTCCGCGTACGCAATCGCGTCGATGTTGTGGCAACTGAAAACAGCCAACAATAAGCAGTATTTCAATGTGTGTAGACTGTAGAGTCAAGAGTGTAGACTGTAGACGTTGTGTTGTGAATTGTGGGTATCAAAAAGAAAGAATTAAGGTGGAAACACAATATGGACGATCTAATTGTGTTGACTTCAAAGCAATGGTTCACTTTATTTTTAAATAAGACAGATGAACAATACATTTTTTTTTCTTTAAAAATATGAAAATTTAATTCTCAGGTGATCTTTTAACGGATTTTGTAATTCTGGTAACATAAAGGAGCACATTCTCGATAACACCGCCAGCAAGCAAGAAGTGCGAGCTAGAAAGTATAAAATATTCTTTATTAAAAAATTTAATACCCTAAATATTCGTACCATCGAAGAATGAGGATGTGCAATTATTTTCTTAAGTCAAGTTGGACCGTAGTAATAATAGTCATCACAAAATTATTCACATTTATTAGCATTACAATTTGTGGGAGCATTCAAATGCAATTAAAAACTCGTTGAACAAGCCGACTAATCCACAAGGAAAATGTCAATTTTTAATAAATTTAAGAAAATAACAATTTTAACAGAGTTTACAGATTTAATACAATATGAAGCAGTTCCACATAAACGGAGAGTTTTACTAATTAAAGGAATGTTGAAATTAATCCTAACAAAACTATTGTGTTTTATCCTTAATTTCAAGTATTTAATATAACAACAATATTTTATGTACTGACTTCAACCAACCGTTTTACCGCAAATAGTGTGTGTGGTGTACATTCAACATACTGGAAATGAACACTTTGTGGGTAAATGCCGGAATTTGATATTTAGAATGTGCTTCAATGACTATTGAGTCCATATACTGCGCAGGTGATGTAGCCAAGATGATGAACAGCAATACGTCGTATTTTCGTATTTTGCATCATAGCTTCGTTTGGAATTTTTCTTTTCTCATTTTGTGGATAAAATATACGCGCAGACGCAAACCAACGTCATATTATGTGATAGGGAAGGGCAAACATTGTCACCCTCTAGAACTTGTATTGAATACTGGTTGGTGTGCTAGAGATGGATAACAAATATCAATGTGTGCATATATTTAGGCCCACGAATTAAATAATACTGGAAAAATCAATGATTTGCGTTACAAAAAAATGCAGACAACAGTGAGGTGGATTTGTTGTAGTGTTGCCACCAGCCAGACGGTTCAATATGGAAAGAAAAATAAGAAACCCCATATTACATGTACAAAGAAGAAACACCCATAGCGGTGTGTCATCAACGCGACTGCATCATTTTATAAATTGACCGTTTAAGAATTGCTATATTTTGCAATCTGCTGACACTGATATTCATAAATTACAAACCATCTGATCGACGCATTTAAACTTGAAAATGTGTGACATGCTTTCGTCATTTTAATAACTTGAACTTGTGACTCGTTCTTTTTCCACACAGATGCTTACATTGCAATTTAAATTGTTAACGGTCAAAACTATGGGGATACTCGTTTTATATTATATTTATGTTTTAATTATATTTCATATTACCTCACCACAGTTGTGTATTTTATTGATTATAATAACAACGTTGCACAACATTCGTCGCGAGTATGATAGCGCAAAATGATCCCGTGCCTCCGCGAATATCAATTATCTCCCAGACAAAACAATACTCAAAATGCGACTTAATGTCCCCCACAATAATTTCTCGAAAAATAAACAAATTAACTCAATAATCAAATAGGAAAATAACTCTTAAAAAACCACGGCCATTTTGAAACAGTACACTCACACAACAGCTCACAATTTTTTCACACCACAATATTCGCTCCTGGCAAGAGATTTTCGCTATAATATGCACAGCTCAAACTGTGCCCAAAATGCAATGCAAAATACCCGACAGCCAGCTGCCAGAACGGGATGCAGCAACACTCCCAATTCGATCCCAATATATATTTTCTTCTTTCTTTCTTTTTTTTTTGCTCTCGTTTTCTTTCTTTTCAGTATTTTTCTTTTTTCTTTTTCGTTTCTTTTTAATTTCTTTCTTAAAGTGTTTTAAACGTCCTTAATTTTGACAAAATAACAAGTAATTTAGCATTTTACTTACAATTAATCGAAATTGATTCAAATTCACTTCACAAAACAAGACACAGTTATCGATTTTTTTGTTGAAATTGTATGCAATTGCGACGTTTCTATGCGATTGACTTTACAACTCGATCGCACTAACACGCACGAATACAACTTTTTGACTGATGCCAAATGCCACTTTACCAATTACCATATTGCCAGTGCTTTTTTTTGACGGTTGCTCTTTGAAAAAATGACCAATTTTCAGTTGTACTAGAATTAAATTATACATTGCAGGAAAAGTAAAACTCTGCTTTGCGATTGTGGCGCCAATTGACATCTAAGTAATTTTATATTTTGTTTTCCATTTTTTCCATTCTATTTAATGAAACAAGTATAAATATACTTATAACTTATAAGTTTCATGAATTATATTAATTTAAGACAATTAAAACACGATGTAAACAACGAACTGGTTTTAACAGCTTTAAACCCATAACAAACGTAATTACTATTTCACAGGCATAAATACTTTAAAAATGGGATGAAGTCTTTTTACAAATTTTTCGAGAATTATTATTTTTTATTTAAATTTAGGATTTACCTTCAATCTAATTTTGTTTATAAATTCGGAAGATTGCTTTTAGAACGGCAGATTAACAGATCTTTGGCAAATGTTTATTGGAAAAAGGAAATTCTTTTTCTGAATTGTCACTTTGAATGCATTGACAAATAGCTTTTTAAATCTATTATTTAATATAAAAAGCCTTAAATTTTATGTTAAGTGTTAAAAAAAGGTATATGTTTTAACATACACAAAAGAAAATGACAGATTAACTCTGGCGTGGGAAATCATAGAACCAAATATTCATAATGTCGGATCTGTATTGTCGGAATATAAAAAATAAAATAAAATCAATTATAAAATGTTATTAAATGTTTGAAAATAGATTTTTTCAAAACAATTTAAGAATGAATAATATTTTCAGATATAATTTCCCAAATAATTATAATTATAACAACATTTCCCTGTCAAAGTCATTTTTGCTTTGCTGGGATTAATTTACAAATCATATTTTGATTAAATTGTTTTTACCCCGCTTAAATGTATGCAGGAGCCGGCTCAGTTAGGTCATTTATATCTGCGAACAAGACGTAGGTAGGTTTCTTTATTTATTCAATACATTTATTGAAATTGACATAAAACAAAAAATTAGTTCAACCATTTGGAAATTGGAAGAAATCAATATATTATGTTTATGCAGGACAATCCACGCCAGTTATGGAAATGCGGGAATTTGAATGACTAGCTTGAAGAATGCGAAATGTTTGAAAGACTTTCTGTTAATTATGGTAAGTAAAAGTCACAAGTGCTTTTTACTTTAGTTATTATATCGTATGCACATTTCAGAAACAATTATACTGCAATATATTGAGTCGACTCTACTTCCAAAAGAAGAACAACAATATTGGCATTTGAAATTACAACAACGTCGCTGGAATATTATGAGCTGAAGGACAAAATGATGGAAGGCGTGATACAAAGTATTAGAACGTTTTGGGAAGAAATGATTAACTTCTACGCGAGTGTCTTTGAAACTTCTTACATATAAAAGATGTAAACGAAAATTGTAAATGTCTGTGAAAGTAGAAGCTCCAGCCGACGCTGAGCTGACGCCTGGAATCTCTGTACTTAATGTCATGAGTACTCTTTGAACGCTTTATAGTTCTACACGGCCCATAATAAATAAATTTTATTAAAATAAAAAGATATTTTCTTGCATTAATTGTACTTGAGATAAACAATCAACACTTCCGTATATTTTTAAGAATTAGCTGTCTTGCCCTTTGAAGCATCCTGGACATGTTGACTTACATTTTAAAAGTTATTACGATTATGCTTCTTAATGCCGATGTTTGACAGTGTAACTGAAATATTTTTTTTCTTCCATCTAAGTTACTTAATCGCTATTATAAAGGCCTAAAAGTGTTTCAAAGTTGTCTCAGCCATTTAAAAAGCAAACTTTGTGGTAGGGAGGGCCGCTCTAACATTAATATCCGAGTTCAAACAAAACTAAATTAAATTTAATTGATTAGGTTATAATGGTTTATTGTGCTCCAAATCTTTTTAAACGCTCTCCTGCACAAGACGCTATGTCTGACGGCGACGCTCTTTTGCCGCCTTCTTTGCCCCATGCTCAACTTGCTTCTGTTTTAAGTCCTATGAACTATGGGGGAAACGCGTCCACTGGACTTCATATTTTTAATCACTTTTCATTCAAGAATATTTGAGGCGCTTATTGCTGGCTAACGCACCCATACACTAAAGCTTATGAAAATCAGTTTAAACTCATAGTTTTTTTGTTTTTTTTTTTAAATTTAAGTGTATTGTTTTTTTATTTAAACAATTTTTTTTCATTGCAGATGGCTTTGCATTTAATAATGATTAATAACGTTCAGTTGAATTATATATATTGTATAATAGGTCAAAATCGTTGAAGCCGTTTTTGAGTTTTCACTCAGTTTTTTTCGTTACACAAAATAGGGTTTTCTCTCAAAACAGTCTTTTTGGCCTTGAATGTGATCTTTGAAATCTTTTATCCTCCTCCACAATATTATCCCAATATCAGCAGAACTTGCTAGAAAAAAGGGTCAGGATCCAGGATGCTCGATAGACAGATTTTAATTCTTTTTAGAACACAATTTTTTTCAAACCACTAAAATTTGTGTACGTCAAAACGAGTTAATTCTTGATGAGCAGAATTCTCTTTTATTATACTTAAAGTAGACACTAATCTTAAATCATCTTTTAAAAATTATAAGTTGACAAAATAACACAGACGTGAAATAAGAAGTTGCAAGAACCACCCTGTATTGCATACCTGTATGCGTGTTATATATAATTAATTTATGTGCAGCAATTCTTAATTTGTGGAGACTTTTCATAACAGGTAAATTTTATTTTATTTTTAATTAATATGAAATTTAAATAATTATTTTAATAGAAACGTGTGCACTCAAAGGAGTTTAAAATTTGTTCAAAGCAATAGGACAGCTGCACTATAGTTTAAAGATATTGTTGTTTGAAAATTATTTTAATAAATATATTTAAGTTTCTGTATTTTAAATATTATTAAATGTGACTAAATAATTAAATGTTGCTAAATAAACAATTATTGAAGATGTTAGATCAGCAGAAAATATCGCATTAATTAATTTCAATGACTTTAATTTGTCGATTTAAATTTACAAACACATTTTTTAATAATAACAGTTGCTATAAAAATAAAGTTTAAATAAATATTGTACAGCTATAATAAGGCTAAAAAAAATTTAAACAATTATTAATAAATTATTCTTTAATTTAATATTATCTGCCCTATTAAATTAACTGTAATTTAATCCAATTAGTTAATTTAACTTAATTAAAACGGTATTGCAATATTTTATTTTAAATTTGAAAGTACATTGAATAAAATTTTTTTTAAATAATTTTCAATGTTTCTGCATTATATTAAAGTAAAATTTTTATTTATTAAAAAAATAATTAAAATAATAAATTAGAATAGATTACAGGACACGACAATAAATGTTACTTAAAAACTTTCATGTAGTGATTTAAACACGCGACTCTTAATTAAATGACTTACTTAAGTCAATTTTTTAATTAAAATTTGTTTGCTATAAAAAAAAAATTGAGAACACATGAAAGAGAAAATATATTTTATTATTTTTTCTGTATTTTGAGGTTATTTGCCTTTAAAATTATAATTAACAATTAACGTTAATTAATATTTTGAAAATATAAAATAACGTAACGCCCATTTAAATTAGTGAAATTAATAATAACTTACAAATTTAAATAAGTTCATCACAATTTTTAAATTTATTTTGTATTAATTTCCACAAAACTTTAATATATTTTAGATCTCTATTAAATATTTTATTCAATGAATTAAAAATGGATATTTTTTTAATTAACATTATACATTGGAAAAACATTTATTTTCAAGTAAAAATTCAGTACTTTTTAAAAGTAATTTTTGTTTTTTTAATTTTCAAATTATTGTTCTTAATCATTAAATAATTATTGTGTATATAATCCCCACCCAGTTTATTAATATAATATTCCTCAACCTACCGATCATTTTATAGCAACCACAGTTACGTTACGGTTACAACAACTACTAACTGCCCTTTCAAAAAAATTATATAATTGCACATATTGTAATTATAAAATCAATAAAAAATATATTAGGGGATATTTTAGTAGCTCAATCAGGGTTCCCATTTCCCACTTCGCACAACATTTGTATTCTGCAAACTGTTTGATAATTCATTAAAATATATTTCAGTTTTTGGCAGATATTTTATTTAATTTTTTTTTAAATTCATCCTTCATCAACAACAATTAAAATCATAAAGTGCATGAATTTGTTTCAAATAATTATTGTAGCTTTAACGAAAAAAATTTGGTTCAAATTAACTACATATTATAGTTATAATTCTATGTTATAGAAATTGAGTTTGCTTTTATTAATTTTAAATTAAAATAGTCTGAACACTAAATAAATACGGTAAGTTTGGCCGTTGCAATAAAATTATAATAAAATGGACGATTTTTTAAAATATAGTATTGTGTCTGTAATTTTTGATTTAAATTAATCGATGCAATATGATTTATGATTTTTGGTGTAAAATAGTTAAAGAATTATCCTAAAAACATTTTGAACAATTCTATAAAATATTTAGTTTTTTTTTGTGAATCAAGTTTTATAAATTTGTTTATAAATAAATTTAAAAAAAATCTTAATCCCCAATAATTAATAATTATATATGTAAATATCCATTCCAGAAATATTTCTTTTATATAAAAAGACTTACCCTTTTATATACAATATTTTTCATTATCTTTGATTATTTAAAAAATATTTCCTGGTGTTCTTCTTAATAAAGATTCTCGTGAGTAGAATATATTTAATTAACTTAAACTCCACTTACCTACTTCTTGGAATTCAATTCGTAACATTTTAATTAATTTGCAAATGAAATGAAAGCATTTTTAACTGCTTCTTTTTCTTAGACATAATAGTGACTAAAAACCAAGAATACGAATCTATTTAATGTTTCAGTAGAACTTAAAATAGTTTTTTTTTTTAAATTCAACGCAAATTATAGCACGCATTTTATGAACAAAAGTCAGGGTTGCAACACAAAAAAATGTAGAAAATAGCTGTAAAGTCACAAAAAAACAAAATATCCCAAATTGAGCTACAATTAAAAATGAAATTAAAAAGGGGGGTTTTGAATTTTTGCACAATATTTATTGATATTAAAGGATTATATATAATTATATTATAAAGTAGCTTTCCAATAAACTAATCACCTCAACAGAAAACATGAAGGTGCATAATATGTTGTTGACATTTTACACCTAACTATCCGGTCGTTAAGTTAAAAAGTATAACTGTAATATATAAAAAAAAAGAAGATTGGACTTTATAGTATTTAACAGTTAACCCTTCTCATGTTTCTAATTTAACGTAACGGACATTTAACTGTTGGCGCTATTTTGAAATATTATTTTCTAATTAAAATGTAATATGTTTTGTTATGTAGTTGAGAACAGCAAATATTATTAAACGATAATATTGAGGTTGTGCCCAAATTTTAAATAATTAAAAAACCGGTAAATTTGAAGACGTTAAAAGGTGCAAAAAAAGGGGAAACAAAATAATGAAGTAGCTGTATGATTGATCATCTTGCCCTTCAATTCACCCGCTCTCTCAAGTCACTCAAAATTTGACATCAAAACATTATTGCCCGGGTGTACATTATAACTGAAAATAAAAGGCTGTATCATTTTTACATTGCCGCAATTACTTGCTTCTAGTTGTCATAAGGCTCGAGACACGTGTTACTCGCTGCAATATCATCAACAATTTGCAGCAGTGTCTCAACATTTTCCATTGTATCCATGTTGGGTGCACCACACAGTTGCACACTTTTGCCATCAATGCTCACGCAAAATGTACGATTTCTGAACTCCACAGTGCGATCAAATTTCACCACAAATTTATCGTCGCCACTCTCCACGGGATTGAAGTCCAACGATTGCCGCTGAAACGTGATCACCAATGGGTGATAGTTCTTTTTGTCCTCCACGAGTATTGCGTCATCCTGAATATCACCGGTGTACTCCTCCGCGGACGATGTCGTCGATTTTGTGTCCTTTGTTGTTGTGTCAACATTCTCCGCATTCGCCTGATGATCGTCAGTGGGTTTCTTTTGCAATGTCACCTTGTATGTCCAATCGGACGAAGGTAATTCCAAATTTTTCAAATGATTACCTAACTTCACCAGACTAAAGTCAAATGTGGGCTTTAGCGGTGGATTCAATCGCTCAAATTCCGCCATATTGATGACGTACCACGTCTCATAACAGGTGACTTTTTTCATGCGTCTCGCCTGTGTCACTGGCATCTTGCGTGATATAATGAATTTGGGCTGTTGTTGTATTGTCGGTTTAGCTGCCATGGGTTTGGTAGCAACTGGTTGTGCTCTTTGCAGTGGCTTTAATGGTTGTGGTAGTTTTTGTTGTAGTGGCAACTTAATTGGTTGTTTGGATTGTAGCGTTTGCTGAAGCTGACGCTGTGCCTGATGTTGTTGCTGCAATTTTTGTAGTGCCGCCAATTGTGTTCGTTGTGTTGCACCGGCATCTTGTTGTGGTTGCTGTTGTTGTTGGGAACTGGTTGTTAATGGTCTCTTCAATGGTAAAATGGGTGATTTCTTTGTTAAAAATGTGGTGCTTTGTTGTTTTGGATACATTTTAATCGGGGACTCCTTTTTCACCACCAACGGAGCAGTATTTGCTCTACGGATTGGTTGTATTTGTGGTTTAGTTTGCACCAACCGTCTAACTGGTTCCTCCTTAATGGAGGAGTCGACAATTTTCGCAATAACAGATGCTGTCGGTTTTACAGTGCTCCGTCCCATGAGTGTTGAGTTCAACAAACGTGGCTTACCCAATTTCAAATCTTGCAAATTTTTGACAGGACCTGTGCCAACCACAGAAAACCCAGCACCACCACCCATAGCATTTTCTTGTCGTGCTTTAAGTTTATCCTTTAAATCTTGCTCCTTTTTCTCATCTTCTACCTTTTGCTGTTTTATTAACTCCAAGCGTCTGGCGCTCAATGACTTATTGAGGATGGTCGGCACCGGACGCGTTACTGATTGTTTTGGCGTTGACATTGACTTCAATGTCGGCAAACTGTTGGACGCCGATAACGCTGGTCGCAATGGTAGACTTGGACTTCCTTTCACCAATGATTTCATTGGGAATCCCATTGCATTGGGAACTGTCTTGCGACGATTGTACTTTTGATTTGGATCCAATGCAGATGTTTTCCTAATGGCGGCCTCCTCATTTTCTTTGCGTATAATATCATTAATGTTAACGATGGTGAATGACTCCAATTTGCTTTCAGCATCTTCCTCATTATCCTTGGACAACTTTCGTCGCTTAAAAGCGATTTCTTTGACAATCGGTTTTCGGATATCTTTTTGCTGTTGCAATTTTTGCTTTGATTGTAATGATGCAACTACAGGCGTGACAGGTACCTTTTTGATTACAACTTTGCTGTCCCTCTTACCACCATCATCATCATCTTCATCATCATCATCCTCCTCCTCCTCGTCATCATCAAAATCGTCATCATCTTCGTTGTTGTGGTCTTCCGAAATTTTTCTTTTCCGCCCGACTTTGTTCTGCACTGGCACTGGAGTGCTGAACGATTGTTTTCGGCGCGAATTTATTTTCGATGAAGAGCTTTCAGACAGCGACGGTGATTTGCGTTTCAGAACTGCAGTTGACTGCGACACCTTTTTCGTCTGAACTTCAAACTCATCGTCTGACGAGCCCATTTTGAAGTCACTGTTTTCCTCATCATCACTGCCTTTATCCCCATCACTTGAATCGGATGAGGTTTTTTTCACTACCGAAACTACATCGTCGTTGATGTAACGTGGATTCGGTTTGGGCGTTCGTTTGGTTCGTCCACTTATTGACAAAGAGGCCGGTGTTGAGGCGGTGTCTTTTTTGGCCGAAACTGAGATCGGTGTTTTGGATTTCACCTCCACCATTGATTTCTGTGCCGTTTTGTTGCCACTACCAACAATAGGAGTTTTTGGTGGACGACCACGACGCTTCACAACCACACCGTCATCAGATTGTGGTGATATTGGTGGTGATTTTGAAGCAGCTACTTTTTTCGATTGCGTATCTGTTGGTGTTGCATCAATTTGTCCTTTCTTCGGCCTACCTGGTCCCGGTGTCGACTGTCGAACTTCATTTGACCGTTCCAGTCGTATAATGGCTTTTTTACCAAATGAAGGCGCCTTTGTGATTGATTTCTTTTCGTTTTGTGAAATTTCATCCTCGGAAATGCGACGTGACCGCATTATACGGCCTGCAACATTTCCTCCACGACCTCTTGTACTTGCTTTCATCTTGTTGTAATTTCAATAAACATAGACGACACGACAAATTCTTAAACTTACTGAAATTGTTAGCACTCCTCTGAAATGGTATGAAAAATGTTGCTGTTAAATTTTTTTTTTCTTCTTCTTAAAGGCTAACAAAAAGGACGCTACGTCTTTAAATTTCATTTATACCTGTGGATAATTTCAAATTAAACCAATACGAAATTCCAACTGGTTGTCTGGTTTCTTGTCTTCTTAGATTCAACTTTGTTTTTCTTCTTTTTATGAACTGCGTAATTTTAAGCGCCAAAATATTGGTAAACAAAATTTGCTTGCAAATGGGGGAAAAAAAAAATTAAAATTGATCACACGCAAGCGTAGGCAAAATCGCAGGAAGAAGGGCAAAATAAACGCCTAAAAATAATGCCCACAAACGCGCAACTTCAAATTGCAGTGTCGCGCGCGCTGATTACTGGCGCTCATATACAGAAAAATTATGGCAAGCGTCAGTGAAAATTTTAATTTTCGTTTTAACCCAAAAGTTGAAATCCTTTGCAGCACAAACAAAACTTGATTTCTAGTGGTGGGGACGCCAAATTTTTAAGGTAACTTGAAGAACTCTTTAAGAATTTATTGCAATTGTTGCAAAATTTTTAAAATCACAAAATCCAAGAGAATTTTTTCCGAACAACGCTGGGCTGACACTTTCTCAAATGTTAGTTCCTTAAATATATGTAATTAATCATAAAATGGCCGTAAATTCTCCACAAATTGGTGTTAATGTTTGTCGGCGGACGCAGCCAAATGCAGTGTGACAACACCAAATTGTTGTGATTTTATCTATAAAAGTGACGTTTGGAGCAAAAATATATAAAAAAAATAGTAATGCCAGTGCGAAAGTGACGTTTTGGAGACTTTTTGTTCACATTTTACATATGCCAGTGACAGTTGGAGTGTTATATATGATGAAGTGAGAGATGAAGATATCGAAAATATATCTGTAATTTTGACTTTATAACATATATATAGCACTATATTGTTTTTTTGCTCTATGAATGAGATTAAACTTTATTGCTAAAATATGTCAGAGATCAGAGCCTGAGGATAAAAATTAAAAACATTTTGAAATATTCGATTCGAGTTGGAAATTGATTTAGATTTTGTGCTTTTCGTTCCTCGCTTAACACTTTATGCATTTCTATTATAAAACAAATCAGTATACTAAACTTGGAACGCACACGTTTCCAGTACTTCAAATATTTTTGTTCATTACTCATCGAACTTAAAGGAATATACTCCTGCTGGGAACGAAGCAAGTTTCGAAGTCCAAACTTACGACATGTCTGGACCTCTAAAACCTTGCATCATTGCTGGCTGAGGGTTTTGAATGTTTCTGCCATCTATTAAGTATCAACGAAGTCAATGTAAAATTAAGGAAGCACATATTTAGATCGTTTTACCAGAGTGGACGCTAAAAGAGTTGGAAAAAACTTCAATGACAAAAACCAAAAAAAACACTTTACTTAAAAAAAACAATTTGGATATTTTTATTTAATTATAAAACGACTTACAGCTAAAAAATACATTTAAAATCCCCTACGACTTACATCATTCTCTTTCTGTTAACCAAAGTCGGCTTATCAAATGCTTGCTTCATTCCACCAGCCTTCTCATTGTGGAACTTAACATTATGCACCGTCTCACTGTACCACGGCGAATCAAACTGTGTCGTATCCTGATCCACCAAATGTGTGTACTTAGTCCTACCACAACGTCCAAAGTTTTTCACCTGCATCACCTTCGGCAGAATAGTCTTATCGAAATGATCTTCAAGCGTAGCCTGGGCAAAGTCACGCTTAAATACATCCTGCTCCTCATCCAAATAAAAAGCACCACGATGATAGTACTTTTGCAAGAATTTGTACTTCCCCTTGGCCGCTTTGTTGGTCACTGTCTTCGGATTCAAACGCATCTCCTGTCGCCGCTCATCCTCCGTCATGTTACGCACACGATCCAATTCCACCCTTTCACGCTCCACCGTCTCCTTCTCCTCACGATCCCGTTTAATGCGCTTCAGCTCACGCAGCTTCCATTCCTCATACTCCACCTCATCGTTTTCATCCTCTGTGCACACATCCTCAATGTTGGGCTCCGCGGTCTCTGGCTTATTGCGCTCCAAATCTTTTTTAACGCTCTCCTCCACAAGACGCAATGTCTGACGGCGACGCTCTTTTGCCGCCTTCTTTGCCTCATGCTCAACTTGCTTCTGTTTCAAGTCCTCCTTTTCCTTTTCAATAACGGTTGTGCGATCGCGTTTACGAACAAACAGTGGTTTCAAGCGTGGTTCATTTTCTTCCTCACTTTCAGTTTCTTCCTCATACTCTGAACTTTCCGAATCGGATGGTTCCGATTGTTTTTCTTCCTCCACTTGCATTATTTCCGCTTCTTCGCGTTTTCTCTGTTGTAATGTCTTCTGACGACGACGATCACGCCTTCGCTCCAATTCAGTGTCACTTAAATCAGAATCCGTTTCATTGTCCGACCCCAGCTGAATGCGACGCGAACGATCAACATGGCGTGGTGGCGACTCCACAATGTCAAATCGTACTGGACGCACGTCACCGTCCAACATTGATTCGTTATCATTATCGTCTGCAGCCGCCTCGTCCATGTCTTCATCTTCATCACGTTCAAGGATTTCTGGCTCATGTATGTGGCGATGGCGTTCAAGTCGATCTGCCATTGGTTCATTCATGCGACGAGTGAGGCGACGCAATCGGGCGTCATCAATCTCGCCTGATGTGCCACCCTCGTGGCGACTTTGTGTTTCAGCTTCACGCTGGCGGCGCTCCTCAATGCGAATGGCATGCTTTTGGCTTTTTCGATGGTCAATAAAGTCTTCCTGGTCACTTTCGTCATCTGTGCTTTGGTACTGTGCGTATTCGGGACGCTTGCCTGAGATGTACCGCTGTACTTTCACTTTTTGCATGGAGATTTCACCTGGAGGAAAGAAGTTGGCATCATGATGATATTTAAAAAGAAAAATGTGAAGAGCAATTACCTTTTTCATTTCGGACAGGAACAGCGCCTGCTGTACTTTGAATCCCAGCCAGGGACGCTTGTTGATTACTCATTTCGAGTAATTTAAAATGGTTCACTGTTTCTTAAAAAAAATTTAAAGATAATTTTAAGCAAGGAGATTAGAATGCAGCACTGAATTAAATAAAATTCTAATCCCAAGTGTTGACACTCGACTTACTGACTTTTAAATAATTTTTTTTATTCCTTTTCCAATAATTTTCTTTTACAGCCATTTTAAATTCTTTATACATATATATATTATACTATGTCAAATAAGTTTATAGAAATATATATATTTTGTATTCTGAACAGTTTACTATACAAAAGTTACTGTGGAGAATTTTACAGACATATTTTCTAACTCTGTACGCCAGAGAAATCTCCTCCATGAATTGTTACAACTTCCGGACGCAGCCAAAACTTTACCAAACAAATTTTAAAATATTCATTGTGTGGCTGTCAAAGTGATGTCAAAATTATCCAAGTCATTCCTAATAAAGTTTTCAACAAAATCAAGTTTTGTAAAACAGTTTTCGTTGCATTAGTTTTCACCCAATTTTCTTTAAATTGATTGGTAAATTTGAATAAAAAAGAAATGTCTGAACTGGATGTAATTATGAGTGAGAAGGTAATTAATTTGAAGAAATTTCTATTGTTTTTTTGTGAACCAATAAATAACAAAGGATGGATGTTGTTGTTTTTAGGAGGAAGCCTCTGATTTGAAAACAATCAAGGATACGGTCCATTGTACGTTGGAAGAGTTGGAAACTGAAGATCTTTATGTTAAATTGAAGGTAATTTTATTAAATTTGTAAATTGTATTTTGGATGATTTGTCAAAATATTCAACATAACCAAACTTTTGCAAAAAAGAATTCATTTACTTTCGGTTTTATTATTTAATTTCTAATTACCCAGAAACTGCAAAAAACTCTTGAATTTCTCGAAGTGCAAGAAGAATACATCAAAGATGAACAACGTAACTTAAAAAAAGAATACCTGCACGCGCAAGAGGAAGTAAAACGCATCCAATCCGTTCCTCTAGTAATTGGCCAATTCCTGGAAGCTGTCGACCAAAACACTGGCATTGTTGGCTCCACCACTGGCTCCAACTACTATGTGCGCATTCTCTCCACCATCGACCGTGAGCTGTTAAAGCCCTCCGCTAGTGTCGCCTTGCACAAGCACAGCAACGCCCTGGTCGATGTGTTGCCCCCAGAGGCAGACAGCTCCATTGCCATGTTGCAACCGGACGAAAAACCCGACGTCTCGTACGCCGATATCGGTGGCATGGATTTGCAGAAGCAAGAAATTCGCGAGGCCGTAGAATTGCCACTGACACACTTCGAGCTGTACAAACAAATTGGTATTGACCCACCGCGCGGTGTGCTCATGTACGGCCCACCCGGTTGCGGCAAAACAATGCTGGCGAAGGCAGTGGCACATCACACAACGGCCGCTTTCATTCGCGTGGTGGGTTCAGAGTTTGTACAAAAGTACCTGGGCGAAGGTCCACGCATGGTGCGTGATGTGTTCCGTTTGGCGAAGGAGAACTCGCCGGCCATCATTTTTATTGACGAAATTGATGCGATTGCGACGAAACGTTTTGACGCACAAACTGGTGCCGATCGTGAGGTGCAGCGCATTTTGTTGGAATTGTTGAATCAAATGGATGGTTTTGATCAGACCACCAATGTTAAGGTGATTATGGCGACCAATCGTGCAGACACTTTGGATCCGGCTTTGTTGCGTCCCGGGCGTTTGGACAGGAAAATTGAATTCCCATTGCCGGATAGGCGTCAGAAGCGTTTGATTTTTACTACAATTACGGCCAAAATGAATTTGTCTGACGATGTGGATTTGGAGGATTATGTGGCGCGACCGGACAAGATTTCTGGTGCTGATGTGAATGCTATCTGCCAGGAGGCTGGTATGCATGCTGTGCGTGAGAATCGTTATATTGTGTTGGCCAAGGACTTTGAGAAAGGTTACAAAAATAATATTAAAAAGGATGAACAGGAACATGAGTTCTATAAATAGATTTTTATCGCGTTTAGTAATTATCAATTAATATTCACTTCATCTTAATTTTTTTTAAACTGTATTTTCAATTGAATAAAAAACAAGTCGTAATTGAAAAGAAATTCGTCCTTAATTTGGTTTTAGCTTAAATATAAATTATAATTAAAGAAATCCTTCTTAAATCAATGCATGTATTTCAACATTAATTCCTGCTTTGAATGAAATTGGTAATATCCTTGCATATTTTAAACCCAAGTTTTCCTTTTAAGTCATCTAAAACACCAAAAAGTATGTAAAATATTCAATCATTTTTAAAATAAAAGGAGTTTAATTTGTAGGCCAATAAGAATGCCTACAACGAAGACAAAAAACAAGACTACAATGAATTATTGCTTAAGGATGATTTATTCTTTTCATATTAAACGTAACTGTTACAGAAGAGGCATATTATTTTTTAAAATACAATAAAAATGAATAAAAAAAAATTAACTAGAGGTACACTAAAACGGGCTAACAATAATAACATTTGTACGCCATATCCACTGAAGGATACAAACCAACAACCCACTCACCCACACAGTGCCAATTAACTACACGCAACAATAACTACATCTGCTTTAAGAGAAAATTATTCCTGTTTGAGAAACTTCCACCAAAATTGATTTTTTAATATTTCCAAAGGATTATGAAGGACTAAAAATTAGGAATGTCTACGTGTGTTTGTGTCTAAATAAGAAACAAGTATTACGTGCAATTCGTGCCAAAAATTCTAATTAATGATGAAACACCTGGAAGATCCTGGGATATGAGGGATTTGATTGGCCAAAGAGAGAAAGTAAAGATCTTGCCTATAAAAGAATTAAGTAATAACGAGCAAGAATCCATATTTGAAGAAGGCAGCTAAAGGTATGGTGCATATTGAATAATTTATGGCCACTGCAGATGAGGTGGAAGACCCTCTGTTGAAGGGTCACACTATTTTGTTTGCTCAACTTAAACTAACATGCTGCATTATCAGCGGCACTGGATCGATTGTCAGCGATTTCCTGGTGACGTTGCAACAATCCCAGACATTGGAAGAGACAGTGTGTTGTGGCGGCGGACAACGCTTTCAGCAGCAACAAATCGGGATCGGTGTGGGTGAGCGGTCCTTGGTTTGTCTCAATTGCGCGTGCAAGGGATGCATTGCTTAAAAAAATTGATTTCATTTAAATTTTTTTAAATGCATTTTTTAATTATTTTGCAATTTACCACAACTCAGTTTGTTGCAGCTGCTGTCGTGCATCACCCAACGCATCGTGGGCTGCCAAGTGATCCCGAGGCGGTAGTGGTGCTGAATTGATGCCGATTGCCTGCAACAAATTGCATTCAATTGCACACAATTTCTTGATTGAATGATTAATTCATCATTTGGGATCTCATAATTGTACATCTTGCAGAATGTTATAGAATCCTCGTCCAGGCTTCTTGAGACGCAGCGCTTTTGCAAAGCGGTGTCCTTGTGATCGTTTTGGCATATTTTTTTTGGTTTTATTTTTAAATAATGCGCGTTATATTTGAAAAAAAGCAATTTCCGCGAATTTTTTCGTTAACTTTTTTGCACCAAACTTTAATGCACTTTCTTTTAAAATTTCCACGATCCGATCTTTAAATGAACAACTCACCTGCGTGTGACTTTCAGCGATTGCACGCAAACCGTCGACCCACTCTTGACGCGCTCGTGCATCGGTTGCACGCAATTTAAGGGTGTCGCCTTTAAAATGAGAGTAAATACTTTCAATTAATAATGGAAAAATTAAACTGTAAATATAAATACAAATCGACCATCGCATATAAAATCGATTTTCTCTCGCTCTCATAATGCGACACTCACCTGATGCACAACTGATCGTGAATGTCCGTGAGTCCTCATCGCTGGGGCAAACGGCGGCAGCCGCCAGATGCACCTAAATTTAGCCACACACACAACACAATTAAATCGACGTTATTTAAATTCATTCTTCTTTTCCTCCACACCACATAAATATCATATTATGAAACACACCATTAAATAATTTTTTATGTATATTTAAATTATAATGTTGGTAGGATATTTTTGGTTGCGCCATAATTACCTGACCTCTGGGGCTGTTGCCAATTATGCTCGGTTGGTGTGCTCCACCCTCATCGCTGCCACTTTGTTGATCACACAAATAGTAGCTGATTGTGCCAGCTTGGGCGTCCACAGTGAACCATCGGTATTGCCAACCTGTGTTGAACAACAACAATTATTTGATGTAACCATGAATTGGGATTGTAACTTGATGTTTAATTGAATACTATGAATTAATTTGGATGGTACCTTTAACAACATTTGTGTATTTGTACAGTTGTCCGCTCAGTTGGTGACGATTTTGTGGCTGATGGCCAACCACTAGTGAGGTCCGTGACAAATTCACAACATCCATTTGGGCAGCTGCTGGATGTGGTGGGTGTTTTGTGGTTTTCACGGATTTCTTGCGAAATAATTTGCGTAGAATTTTTGCGACAATTTTCGGTGACCCTTTTTGTTGTTGTTGGCATCCATAAAATGTTGATATTGGAGATTTTGTTTGCAATTTTGTTTCGTCTTTTTGAAGTTGCAGGTAAATAATTGGAGTGGATTTGACTGTATTGTGCGTGAGGTTGTTAAGTTTTGCTTCTTTTTTTTGTATAAATTAAAAACACATCTAAATTGTAACGAAATGAAACGAAAATGCTTTAATTTACTTTAACATTAATTACTTTCTAAACATTAAAGAAATTATATTTTACTTTTAAGTGTGAAACGTCATTTTTTTAATGTTGCAGTTTTGTGTGACGTATTTGAAAGTGAAAATTTCGATAAGGCTCGTCACGATGTAAAAAGCTTTTAATTATTTTTGACAGCTCATAAATGTCGTCTTAAACTACTATTAGACGAACGTTTTTTTCGTTAGTTTTTGCTAACGTTTTAGTTTTACTGTGAAAATGTACCATTTTCAACACTCTTCTTCTACATTTATATTCGGTTTTTGGCAAAAATATTGCTGGCAAATTTTTTTTCAAAAGCAGATCTAAATTACGTATACTTTTAAACGAATTGGTAGTAAATTATAAATTTAATTACAAAGAATAGAATTCATGGATGAACGCAGATAATAAAAGTAGTTCTGTCCTCTGCTGGCTTTGGTATATTTTTTATTTGTTTTTATAACCAAAGGATTAAGAAGTATGGACTTTTACTAGATCTGCAGATTCTATCATACAAATAAAAAACGATGTTGACTGTTTGTGACATGATAAACCGAATTCCAAGAATGTAAAAAATTCTTGGAATAAAATATTCGAGACCAAAAAAAACATTAATGTGAAAATTTTATTGTTGTACCTTTCACGCACCGATTGTCTGTCTTTACACTAAACTGTCTAGACTCTAGCGTAGTACCGTTCACCCTCTCTTACGCACATATCTCTGTGGTGGATCCTTTTTTCTTTCTTCATTCTTTTTTTCAAATATCGGATGAGTGACTTTAGGGGTAGAGATAATAACATGAACCTGTCGCTAAACTCATGCTAATATCGCTAATTTCGATACAGAATGATCATATTATTAGTAACTACAACTACGTAATTCTAAGTACTATGCTACGTACTAAAATTACTGAACATAAAATTAAAACAAATAAAAATCGGTAAAAGTTGCTTACGGACCTCAACCCCAGCGTCCAGATTAACACAATATTTTCAAAATGGTTCGTGGCGGTTCTCTGATGGCCAATTATAAAAAAAGTAAAAAAAAAGTTATAGTCTTGATTAGATAACGGTAAAACATCCGTTCATATCATTTTCACAGTAATGAAGTTCAAAAGGATAACATCGATCGAGCTCCCATAAATGAACTATCCAACGCAAGACACACCTTGGGGTACTTTAAAGTTAAGAATAACGAATATAGTTTTAAAAAATTTGTTTCTTGCGGTTTAATTTGGATACCTCAGTTTTCCAACTCTAGCCTTTTGGCAGCTGCCCTATAAATCTATTTTGTGTATTTATTCCAAAGGAACTTGCTATTTATTTTGATATTTAGTCTCCACGGCGATGATTTGCATTCTCATAATAATACTTTAACATTTTTTCATTATTCTTCAAATTTTCAACCGCCATTTGTGGAGAAATTTCGAATTAATCCTAAACCACCATGTAAAAACCACAAAATGCGACTGAATTGACGCTTCAGACATATGTATAATATATGCATTGCAAAATTTTGTCACTAACTGCCCAGCTGACATTGACATTTGAGTTTTTTTTTGCAAATGCTCTTATTTGTTGTTATTCCCAGTTTTTTTTTGCAAAATATTTCAACTAGACGTATAAGTAGACAAAAAACTGTAAATTAAGCCAATGAAAAGTCTCAGATTTGTTTATCATAACGGCATAAACTACAAACACAAGTGTACGTAACGTAGCAAAAATTGCAGAAAAATTAAACTGAAGGCACAAGTTTCAAAGACAGATTCATACAGCACGAGATAAGACAAACAAAATTGCCACACGACACCGTGCCGCTGACAATTGTGACAAAAAAAAGTTAAATATAAATAAATTAACAAAAAGAATTCATTAAACAATATCGCTTATATACGTGAGACAATCATTAGTGGGCGCAGTGGATAAAGACCACAGAGACGCTGAGTGCAATCAGTGAATTTGCACAATATTCACAAATTTTTTTTTTTACATTGCAAACAAATGACGCAGAGTCGTTGTCGTCTTCGAGTTTTCATATCGCCAAGATTAGGCAGCTGCTGGCAGATCCCGTATTAACTTCCGTTGTGTAAGTGCAGTGTGTGTTATTATTAAGCAATACATTGCGTGGTTTATCAACAACGAAGTGCCGCCCTCCCCGTCAATTATTTCTAAAATAAATTATCATTTTTTTTGTTTTTTTTTCTTTATTTTTGGCAATATTCTCTATTTGAATATATCGCATCTTAAGTTCGTCGAGCGCATCCGCCCAATGTCACGGTGCAACTGATTGGCGACGGTCGCGTTTTTGTGATTTCATTTTTCGGCAGAGAAGTGGTGGCCTCTGCTAGAAACCAAATACATTTTGACGACTGTTCCAGATTCGGAAGCACCACGCATGTAGGGTGGGTGCTAAGTTCTTTGATTTGTAGTGTGTGACGTGCACGTGTTGGGAACGATTGCAGCCTTCGCTGGCTGAGTGTGAATGCGCTCGACGGTGCTGAAGTGTTTTGCCGCATGTGAAGAAGGAAAATAAAAAAAAAAATTAAAATTCGTAAAAAGGGTGAACAACGGGGTTACAGTGAGACCAAGAATATATAAAATTCTACAGGTGATTCAACAAGATGGATAATAACGATAATGCTGACACCTTTAACACCACAATGGGACAATCGTCTGCATTGTACGCTAACAATGCAATTCTCAGCTACTTGGGTGAGTGTTTGTTTTAATTTGCATTTAATTAAGGAGCGCACAGTTACTCAGCGAATTTTTTCAGTAATTATTAGGAAATAGAACGAACAAACAACAAATCTTCATTATTGCGTGGTTTTAATAATTTTGATTGTTAAGTTTAAAAATTAATTTAACGTCGTGGTGTAATTATGTTCTTCAAAATAATTATTTTGTTGTTACATTAATTAACAAATATTGGTAGAGAATTATTTTCAAAGAAAAAATTGTAATCATAGAGACTAGAGCTCATTGTTGCAGATTAATGACACCCCCAGGACTGAAAAATCTATAACGGAATTATTTAACTGAGACAAAAAAAAAAGAATTTGTTTAGTGTCTGGCAAAATGCACACAATGTAAGGCCACATGTTGAATCTATTTTGATATTTTCACGTACATAAGTATGTAATGTTGCTTTCCTTTTTCTTGCAATTTTGACTTATTGTGTTTTTTTTACTGTTTTATCATAATCAAAATGTTTTGAAAAAATTACAGGATCTTAGTTAGAAGCCATAACTGATAAGATGAGAGTTTTAAAGTATTTATTTCTCTACAAATATTGGAGATTAAAAGCAAGGAAAGATTTATGGTCAAAATTTTGAAATAATACATTGCATGGAAAGCCACATAATATTTTGCAATCGAGTTTTTTTTTAAGTTGGAGACCTTGAAATTTTGAGCAAAGTTGTTCATTTCGTTAAATCCTACGACTTTATGGTACATACTTTGTTTTTCCGAAAAATTAAACGGTTATTTTAGATATTTAACCTTGAATGTTAACTTCTACGACGCTTGAAATGTTTTACAACATTTTAGATCCCTTCAAAATCTGCAATCAGGGGTTGCCAAATTTTTCCACGTTGTCAAAATTCAAGGCCATGCTTCGGTTTAAACATTCTTC
Source organism: Sylvicola cinctus (assembly GCA_963854165.1). NCBI lineage: Eukaryota > Metazoa > Arthropoda > Insecta > Diptera > Anisopodidae > Sylvicola > Sylvicola cinctus. The sequence continues at coordinate 25,857,936 of OY974083.1, read as the reverse complement.
AATCACATTAAAATTTAAGTCAATTTCAGTATTGTATCTATTTAATTATAAAAGATTAATAACCAAAATAAAAATAACGAAAAAAAAATTATTTACAGCCTCATACATTGACTTGGACTACTCGTTGTGGCTGTACCGCTTGTTGACACCTCTCATCATCACATTCCTGCTGCCATTTGTGTTCGTGCTGCTCATCTACCTGTCGGTGGTATTTTTGTACATCTACAAATTGCATCGTCGCGTCCTGTTGCAGGCGGCCACCAGCGATCGTGATTTCTGGGATTTGGCACGCAAAATGGTCGCCGCCGTGTGGGACGCCCACGCCTGGATTTATCACGGCTACGAGGTGCACGGCATTGAGCATGTGCCCGCCACTGGGGCTGCACTCATTGTTTACTATCACGGTGCCATACCCATTGATATGTATTACTTTGTGGCACGTGTGTGCCTGCAAATGGATCGACTGATATACACTGTGGGTGATCGATTTTTGTTCATGTTGCCAGGTGGGTTCCGATGGAATTTCGATGATGCGTACAACAAAATTAATATGCATTTCATCATTGCATTTGCAGGTTGGGGCATAATAAGTGACGCATTCAAAGTGTCACCGGGCACCATACAGTCGTGCGCTAATATTTTGAAGGAGGGCAATCTGTTGTCCATATCACCGGGAGGGGTGTATGAGGCACAATTCGGCAATAGTTACTATGAATTGCTGTGGAAAAATCGAATTGGTTTTGCCAAGGTTGCTTTGGAAGCGAAAGCGGTATGTAAACAAAAATTGTTCATTTGCTTAATTGTGCGTTTGGAATCTTGAAGCACCACGTGATGTTGGTAGCGTGTATCGGATTGCAGAGGTATTTCATCATTACATGTACGAATATTGTAGACAGCGTAAACACTTGAGTTAAACTAGTTTTGGATATGTGAAGGACGTGGTTGTCTATTACCCAAACCGTTTTTTGTTTTACAGACGCCCAATTAACAACTCTAGTTGTTATCAGCTTCAAATGTACACACAAAACGTTATAGGAATTATAATCTTTTATTATTAATTAATAATTACTGATAACACGATGTGATTGGGGGATTGTCTGATAATGTTTTTTTTTTCAATTTTCAATTGCCACAGCCAATAATTCCCATGTTCACCGAGAACATACGCGAGGCATTCCGTTCTGTTGGCCTATTCCGACGTTCCTTCATCAAGCTCTACAATTGGACACGATTTCCAATGCGTCCCATTTATGGTGGATTTCCCGTCAAATTTCGCACGTATTTGGGCCCACCCATACCATATGATCCCAATGTTACACCGGAACAATTGCAAGTGAAAGTGAAGGCGGCCATCGAGGAGCTTATCAGTAAGCATCAACGCATACCCGGCAGCATTTTGCATTCACTGGGTGAACGATTTGTGGCGCAGAAGAAAAGAGATTAAGGACGATTTAAGGATAATTGCCTATAAATAAAATACATAGAATATAATGTTTAACAAAGGTTGTCTTCAGCCAAAGTAAATCCCACTTAAAAACAAAACAAACGAAAAACAGAATATTAAATTACTGGAGAGAAATCATATTTTTGAAAGGATTTACTCTTCACGAAATAATTTATGTATAGGACTGTAAGAAAGCATAATAATTATGTGGAACATAATTAATTTTTCTTAATGTGACTTAGTGATTTTAATTTGATATAGCAATTAAGTGTAACTATTTAATCCTTCATCATTTATTGTAATGAGGTGATTTTTAAAAAATTGTTTCCTTTTTTCCTCCTTTTTTTAAGTACATAAATAACTTAATTTAAATAGCTTCAAGCACTTTGATAAACCAATTAATGTGCATACGTGAAGGACTCATTTTATTTCTTTTTTATTGAAATACAGTACTAACAACAATTGTTCACATTTTAAGGATAATCTCCTGTTTTTTTTATTTTTGTAGACATTTGTGTAATAATTTTGAAAAGACATATCATGACATTTAGTAAATAAATATATTTTATAATAATTAAAATTACAAAACAAAAAAAAAACTGGATGACCACATGTGTTCTACTCGTCGATTTAAAGTTAAATAACATATTTAATGATAAGGATGCGTGCGTGCCGGTGTGATAGCGCATTTATAATTGATGTTAAATGAATTGCAGTTGCGCCAACATCCATGACCTTTTTGTGCTGATACGTTTGGATGGTGATAGTACGTGATGAAAAGTGAGCAGGAAAAATATTTAATTTTGTTATCATTTTTGTCATTAACGGTGTTCTCTAAATAGAATTAATTTTGTTTTTTTTCCCAATTTCTACACACTTTTAAGGGTCTTTGAATTGTTGTTTGTTTTGAGGTGGTTTTGCCAGTTTTTAGTGAATTTTACGAAGGCGTTTTAATATATTGCGGATTTGTGTTGAAAGATTTTTGTTTATTTCTGTTTAAACATTAACACATTTCCCAAACCATTCCATTTTTTTTTACGACTTCCGTTATTGAATCATCTTCATAGTATGTGGCGCTACAACCCGGCTCAGGTCTTGGCTTGACACAGAAGTTTGTTCTAGACCGGGTGGTTTTGCGCCGGTTGTCCATCAGTCAGTGTGGTATTTCCAGTATGGTATTTTAGAGCGATATTCCACGAATAACTTGTTGTACATAAAAAGGACTAAATGTTTGAAAAAAACTCAAGCTCCTCTCTTACTTCATGGTCGTTCCGCGAATATAATAAAACGCTCTTGTAATTTGAATTAAATATTGGTTTTGTGAAACATCCTTCTCTTAAACGTTTAAGTTATGAATAGTAACCAACCCACCGGTGATCTCAATAATTTACAGTTCCAGGAATATTTGCCAGAAACGGAATAAAATAACTGATAATTTACAAATTTGTGGAATATTTTTTTGAAATCTTAAATTACAATACGTGGTTACCAGAAAATGTTTTAAATTTATTACAAAATAACAGAAAAGCATAAGTTAGGAAATTCATACAACAATTGACAAAAACAAACTTATTTAGATTGAACAAACCAAAAAGACAGCTTTCTATCAGATCCAACAGCCACGTAGGGAAAACGAGAATACCAACAGAGACCCCCAAACAATACATTGGGTGATTCAATTAAAGGAAAATCCGATTTTGTGTGAGAAACTTTCAGAATATTGTCTGGACGTCCAACTGATGCCGTTATTAAGTCTGAATGGGGAGCAAACTTAATCGCCCATCCACGATCTTCATGCAATTGCTTGCATTCAACAAGTCGACTAAAATAATTGCAACATTAAAATCAATTCGAAAAACTGAAACACAAAAACAAATCATTACCTTGGCTTTCTCAAATCCCACAAAAACGTCTCACCACCCGCAATAGCAGTGACCATTGCCTTGTTATGCAGCGACCAATCCGCACTCATCAATGGCACCGAATTTGGCGTAATGGTTAACATCACAATTTGATTTTTCACATTGTACAAACGAATACTTTTCATATCGGCCACCAACAATTTGCCACACTCATTGGGATGCCACTTGCAGCTCATACCAGGCGCAGACAAACGAAATTTGCACGCCTCTTCACCCTCAAAGTTCCGCGAACGATCCCACACAATGCATGTGTTGTCATCGCCGACAGATGCTAAGTACTCACCAGATGGATCCCATGCTGTGTCGTTGATGTAACTGGTGTGGCCCTGCAAACACTGGATGGTTTCAGAGTTTTGGAGGTCCGAGCGAAACACACGCAATTGAAAGTCGGCGCCAGCTGTGCAAAATATTAACACTTTTGGGATGACTAGTAATGAGGATTCTGGCGCAATGCTGATGGAGTGGCAACGCACTTTGTGGGCAATTTCTTTAATTTCTTTCCACACAAATCCGCATTCGGTTTCTTGCTGTTTAATTTTAAAAAAAGTATGTTAATTTAAATCTTTTATGGTTTTTCAAAGTATTATTTAACTGGAAATTGTATGATCCCGATGATGATTTTTTTGGACACAGCAATGCACGCCACATTGCGGCACATCTCAGCGGGGCCAAAATCAAAACAGTTAATTTTGTCTGATAATTGAATTTGGTGATTTGGTGGTGTTGCTATGAATTTGCTCATCTTTTTGTTATTCATTTTTACTTATTTTTAGACGTTTTAAAATTGTTAAAATATAATTACACAAATCTTTAAAAAAAGAACACAAACAAAATTTTTTTTTTTTGGTTATGTCAAACGTCAGTTTGCCGCTATTAAACACTCTAAGCTGTCATATTTACGGTTACAAAATTTGTTTGCATTTAGAACCGGAAATTTTAATTGCTTATAAATATTATTTCAACAGTTGGCTGCATTGCTTGTTGGAATACCCCCACTTTTTTTAAGGTTAGGAGAACTCAAAATGTTGTGAATCGTTCGGCAAGAAAGTACAATGAAAATAGGATTGTGAAAAAGTCCTGTTTTTTTTAGAAACTTGCTTTTCCTAAATGATTTTTATTCAAAAAAAGGCAACACAACGTCGATAGGATATTTAAATTTGCGGAATAGCGGTGAAAAAAAGGTAAATTCTGTAAATTTTTGAGTGATGAAATTTTCGCAAGTGCATACGTCAAATTTTTGCATAAAATGGGCTGTGAATTCCACACGTAGGAAACGCATGGCATTAAAGTGCATTGAAAATTCGTAAATTGTTAAACACTTTGCTTTTAAGGTTCCCTAATTGTTTTGTGATTTCTAAGCATTCCAAGTTTTATTGGGAATTTCCTTAATATTCAGAAAAAAAATTAATTCTTAAGTTCCAGAATCCGATGCTTGCTCGTCGCTGTGAATTCATCCAATTTGGATACTTAATCAACATTCTTAAGTCTAAAGATTAATTCATTGACTGATGTTAGCGCACTAATATTGCAGTTTATATAAGAATTGGGATAGTGTGACACATACACAGGGGAGACGGATTTCCACCGCCTGACCAATATGGAGGGAAATGGAGAGGTTGTTGCGTTGGCCGGAGAGCTTGCTCGTGCTGTTGAGGTTATTATGAATCCACATACATCTCAACAGGAGCGAATGGAGGCATACATGGCGTGTGAGAAGTAAGTATTGATAACAAAATAATTTTTTTCTTTTAGTCATTAATTAGAAAGTCATTAATAACACAAATACCATTTTTCTCAGATTCAAGGAACATTCTCCACTATGTGCTCCAGCAGGTCTCTTTCTCGCCAGTGGATGTTTCTCTCCAGAAGCACGTCATTTTGGCCTTCAATTAATGGAACACACCGTCAAATACAACTGGAATAGCATTCAGCAACAAGAAAAACTCTTCATCAAGGAAAATTCCATGAATTTACTGTGCAAGGGTGTCGGACCCGCCGAAGATTCAACAATAACCCCCATCAAAAATGCCCTCTCTCGGGTCATCGTCGAAATGGTGAAACGTGAATGGCCACAACAATGGACCACCCTACTATCCGAACTATCAGATGCTTGTGCAAAAGGTGAAGCCCAAACGGAACTAGTTCTCTTTATATTCCTACGACTAGTGGAAGATGTTGCACTGCTACAAACCATTGAGTCCAATCAGCGCCGCAAAGACATCTATCAAGCGCTCACCGTCAACATGACTGAAATATTTGACTTCTTCTTGAGACTGATTGAGTTGCATGTGAGTGGATTCCGTAGTGCCAGCCAACAAGCTCATCACGGTCAACAGCATCAACAGCAAAAAGCGTTGGCGCATAGTCGGGTGGTGCAGACTGTGTTGCTCACACTCACCGGATTTGTTGAGTGGATTTCAATTGTGCACATAATGGCGGGCGAGGGACGTCTCTTGCACATTCTTTGCATTTTGCTAACGGATGTTTCATTTCAAATTCCGGCCGCTGAGTGTTTGCTGCAAATTGTCAATCGAAAGGGACAGCTGAAAGATCGTAAGCCACTGCTGCTGTTGTTTAGCGAGGAAGCGATCAACTTTATTTATAGATCGGCAACACAGTCACAGAATGTGGATCCGGCCCATAATTATGCGTTCCTTAAGAAGTTAGTGCAAGTTGTCAATGGGTTAGCTGTTCAGATTACTGCCGTATGGGGGAAGGAGGAAGGTATAATGCAACGTCCTGCACATTTTACTACCTTCCTTGAGACGGTGTTCGTTTTTACACAACATCAGAGTTTGACAATTGGACACTACGCCAGTATTATCTGGACCATACTGCTGAAGCACGAGCTGTGTTCCAAGGATGCTGTATTTTTGGAATATATTGCAAAAGTTATTGAGATTGTGGGGCCAAAGGTTATCAAGGTAATTACTGTCTTTACTAAATTGAAGCATTAAATCAAATTATTCTTACACATTGAATGCTTCCACTTATAGATTGGATATCCAGTATCACGTTCCACTGAAATTCGAATGACACCCCAAACATTCGCCAGCATAGACTATGACTGTGAAGAAGAATTCATCATATTCTTTCAGCGTTGTCGCACTGATTTTCTTGAAATATTCCGTCAAGCCACTCTTGTTGCTCCACGCATAACATTTCGGTACTGTGAACAATGGTTGTCCATGCGACTGCAAAAAGCTGTTGCCGAAGTCAACACAACATGCAGTGTCCATGATCCCGTGTACCAGGAATGGGAAGCCCTAGTCCAAGTGTTAGAAGGTGTGTTAAGTCGTATACTGCTAGTCAGTGATCGTCCCGCCGTTGCAAATGGATTACGCCTTCTAGAAGATTGTCTCAAAATTGAGACCCGTGATCCACTAATATTCTCCATCCTACTGTCAAGCATTTCTGCCCTCTTTGTATTTCTTAGTATGTCATCGTGTCAAATAACGGCCGGCAATTGTGTCGCAATGTCGGGCGTCTCTTTATTGCCACGAGTACTGGATAAGATTTTCTCCGGCCTAGTGTTTACTGACAATAATATGGCTCCAGTCCATCAAACACATGTGCGAACAACCAGATCAATTGCAGTGAAAAGTCTTCGACGGCATGCCGCCGCTTTGATGGTTAAGTTAGGCATTAAATATCCACTTCTGCTGCTGCCCGTGTTTGATCAAATCAATAACACAGTGCAAGGATTAATAAAACAACCGAATCAATTGGCCAAAATGGAGCAGATTGTACTGCAGGAAGCGTTGCTGGTCATTTCGAATCATTTCTGCGATTTTGAGCGTCAATCCAATTTCATTGCGGAAGTTATACGTGAGGGACAATCGCAATGGGCAGCGCTGGGTAGTGTGCTCAAAACAGCACCGGATTTTGTGCGGTTTGTTGGTCTGGATAAGGCGCCAGTTATGGCAATTGAAGCTGATCCCTGTGGTTTACATCGCGTGCAGTTAATTCATGCATTGAATATTGTTCTGGGTGTGGTGCGACGTTGCTCGTGGCCGGATGATCCTGATCGGGCGTCACGTGGTGGTTTTGTTGTTGCTTTCACAGAGTCGGGCAACCCGATTTGTCGAAATCCTGCAGCTTCACATGTGTTGCCGTTGTTGCCGCAAATACTGGTGTTGTTGCGCATCCTTAACGAACTGTTTGATAGGCCGGCCATGTCAATGCTGTCGGATGGTTACAAAAATGCGTACGGGATGCTGGAAGTTGAGGTGAAAAGTCTGATGGGAATTCCGCCAGTGTTTGTTGATCCAATGGACCCGACCATTAAAAAACCACCTACACCACTAGATAAGATGCAGCAATACATTAATACTTTGTTTGATAATTGTTACCACATGATGGGATCGGCAGGTCAGTTCATCCAGAAATGTGATGAGTTTTATATTTCTAATTTATTTAATTTGTTAATTTTAGGACCCACACTCGGTAGACATTTATACCAAATGCCGGGCATAGCGGACGCCCTTATCAACAGTGCATTTGCGTGCCTAGAAAATGTGCCAGACTACAGACTGCGGCCAATTATTCGTGTATTCCTGAAGCCGTTTGTTTACTCATGCCCACCAGCCTTTTACGACAGTGTTATTGTGCCCATATTCGCCCACATTGCACCATTTAGTGAGTACTCCCTTAAATTATAAAACCAAAAATGGTTACTAAATCCACTATTCCTTCCATCAGTGCATCATCGCCTCAACAACCGTTGGCAGTACATCACCTCACTGTACGAGTCCGGTGATTTAGGCCAAGACGTCAATGACACTGAAGAAGTCCTCAAGGATATGCTTAATCGAACATTTACACGAGAATATTTGGAAGTGTTGAAAGTCGCCCTTGTCGGCGGTACCATCACAACAGCTGACACCACAACCAACACTGATGCCGCCATGGATCATGATGATCTCTCCATGGATGGCTCACCACATGCATTGACACGTGCCGCCCAAACTGCCATGGCCGCTGAGGTGATCAGTGAGTTGGGTGCAAAATTGTTACGCAATGAGCACACCTGCACACCCATTGTGCTGACCATACTCAGTTCGCAGTCGTGGAATGACAGCACGTCGGCGTTGAAAGGTGTCTTTCTTACTGTGCCCATTTTGCGGTTCCTTGCCGCCGAGCAATTGCTCACACCGGCATTGGCATCGAATGTGTTGATTGCAGCGTTGCAGGGATTGCAGGTGCACGGACAACATGACACCAATCAGTCAGCGTTGATAACGTTGGGCGTGCAGGTGTATGAAATTTTGAGGCCCAAATTTCCACACATCTTGGAGATAATGCAACAAATACCGAACATTAATGGTGCTGACATTCAGAAGTTGGATGAGAAAATTCAGGCGGGCGCCTCCACCAAGGGGAACAAAATCGACAAAGCTAAGAAGGATCTGTTTAAGAAAATTACTGCACAGGTTTGGCAACATCCCATTTAATTTGTTTTATCTCATTTAATTGCTTTTTTTTTTATACTATGTTAATGCAAGTTGTGGCTTAAAATGACTAATTGAAGTGTGGGCAGAACTCCCACAGATTTCATGCCACAGCTTTTAAATTTTTGGTCTGTTCTTGACCAATTTTTAAGTTGTTTAAATAAGTCTTCCCATAGAATTTTTGTCTCCATCCTTTCGTCCCTTTTATTTGTGTTGTTGCCTCTTGTTGTGACGTTTGTTTTTGTTGATTTGTAGCTTATCGGACGTAGCATTGGTCAATTGTTTCGCAATGAAATTCAAATTGCCAATTTGCCACCCATTCTGCGACACAATGGCAGCTCAAGGGGCGGCGCCCCACATCACACCACTGACAATAATTTGGTGGACACCAATCAGGAAATTGGCATTTCAAGGCTATTCTCAGCTAACAGCTAGGAGCATGTTTTTTCTTAATTAATTATTAAATTACATTACGGTTATTTAATTTAAAATCACAAAAAAAAATTAAATAACGCAAAATTCGTTTAAATGCTTTTTAATTCATTTAATTCATCATTGTTATCGATCATAAAATGGATTTGTTTAATTTAGGCTTATTTTGGTTATTTCTTTAATTTTAATTAATTAATTATTATTAACTATTGCGCGTTGTTTATTGAAATTAATTATAATTTAATTGATAAATCCTCTAAATGATGAATGCACATTTAATTTAATTATTAATGCTCATTTTTTAAGAAATTATTGTAATTATTGAATTTTAGTCTCCTTTCTTAATTTTATAGGAATTGTGAATAATAATTATTGTCTTTGTTTTTAATTACTTTTGTATAATTTTCGCCATAGCTGTTTTTAAGTTGAAAAAATATTGTCGCTTATTCAAGAATATTTTTTATAATTATTTATAAATCCTAAAATATTAAAAACAATTTATTTCAATGCAGTTGTCCACCTGCTTTGACCTGTTTTGTTTAGAAAAAAAATCTTTTTATACCTCTTTTTTTGTGGTAATTTACATTCCACCAGGATAAACAAACGCAAAAGTCTTACAAAAAAGGGGGACTTCTTTATTGTAATTAAATAATATTTTATTGTGCATTTTACGATTTTTTTTGTTAACCGTTCGGTCTATTGTTGTCATCGATGTTTAGTATTGTGTCCTATTTTTATGTTTATATAAAAAAAATTCCTTATAAATTGATTCATGCAATATTTTAAGGAGCGTTTCCAATTATTGATGTGTGTTTCACCAACAATAGTTTTAAAATAAAGTGTAAAAAGTTTTTTTATTTATAATTATATTTAAGAACAAAAATACATAATAATTTTTTGAAAGAAAATATTGTTTTATTGTTAAGTTTAATACTTATTTACATTTGAAGGTTACTTTTTTTCTAATTTAGGGAATTGAAAGAATTATTTACTTGTTGGCTTAACTTGAAAATTTCGAATTTTAAAGTGTATTATTTAAATTATATCGTTCAAGAATTTAATTTAAAAAATCTCACTCGATTATTCTTTTCAGTGAAATCCGGTGACCGGTAACAATTTAATTTGATACAAATTTAAATTCTTAACGAACCCAAACGCTTATTCCTCTTTCATTATATTAAGAAAATTTAATTGTTCTAAAAGTAATCTTCTTAAAATAATAGCTAAGACAATTTGGGAAAGGAAATACCCACATTTAGAATCAACGAAATTCAATGGCAACTATGATACATATAAGAATTAACAAGAGATAAAAAACAACGTATTTTTGTCTATTATTTACAGTTTTGTCATCTTCCAAAAATAAATGTTTTAAAATTAAAATTTTGGAGAAAAAGTGTCAAGCCGTTTTTGAGTTACAAAGAAACGGAAAACGGACTGTCAAAATACTCACCTTTTTTTTGGCTTTTATGACATCAGGGATTGTGTCAAATCTAATTTGGTTCATTTAATTGTTTTACAATTTGTGGACTTAGGAGTTAAAAAGTAAACATTTTAATACTCTGTCACAATATCATTGTCACAGAAAACTGCCATAAACTCAATATTTTTTGAATGATGCACTTACAGTACGTTTTATGTACTCTGTTAAAATTTAATTTAAATCGGCCCAGTACTTTCGGAGAAATCTTCCGGACATCATCCGAACGACCGATCGGACCATACTGTGTCGTAATAAATTAAAAAATTGCAATTTTTACAACCCGAAAAGTTAAACAAAATCATGATTAAGAAAATAATTTCCAAAACAAAACTCCTATATTTATAAAGCTCTCGCATTAAAATTATTTATTAGCATAATATTTATGTAATCATTCACAATATGTTTGCATTACAAGTTAACCGCACATTTGAACATTTTGTTGTTGTTTTTATTCATTCAGTTACAATAATAAAATATATTTATATTTATATATATATGTGTGTATATTATGTAATATTAATAATATTTAAGTCAAGAGACGACACAATAATAAACGATATAGAAATTAAAAAATATTAACAGATTAAAAATTGTGCCACATGAAAATTTCTCTCAATTGTGGATGCGGGTGTCTCTTGAGATACGTGTTTTAAGACATCGAGAATTAATTTTGCTTTGCTGGAGAATTCTTTCGTAGGAAGAATAAAAAAAGAGCATAATTCAAATTTTTTAAAATTGTTTTCTCGCAATCTTTTTGACAATTTAAATTAAAAACTTGTTAACATAAAATTTTCAGGTAAACAAACATGCAATCAATGATATCAGTCAATCCAGAGTTTTAAAATTTGATCCCTTAAAATTCTTGCGTAGAAACAAACATTTATCGAACAAGAATTCTAAGAAAATAAATAAAAAAAATTGCAAAGAAATTCTCGAAAACAATCGCTCCTTCGAGCCACACACACATAATATAATTTGAGGGAATTGATTAAAGGTACAAAGTAGACGACAAGTCAAGCTCATTGCTAAATATATATAATAGTAATTCTAAAACCTTGTTCTTAAAGGTGCTGAGAGAATCCTTGATTATTATTATTATCATATTTTACCATTACACAAATTTCTATCATTCTCTCGAGTCTCGCTGCTGTAAATATTGAACTTTAAGGTGTTACACGATATTTGTAAATTGTTTGTTTGGTTTTAATCCTAAACTGACGCCCTCCCACCCCTCTCATGGCATGCAATTTAAAGGTCAAAAACTTAAGTGAACAAAATACATAGTTAATCTCCTTTTTAATATGCAAAAAGAAAAAAAATTTGCAGCGATTTCTTCTTCGCCATTTAATTTTCTTACACAATAACTTGATTTTCTTACAAAGTATATTTAATATTATAATATATATATATTTTAGATGCCACTCATCAATTGCGATTACAAAACGAAAATAAAATCGTCTCTTAGATTGGTTGTAGTTTGTAAAAATGGTACAAAAAAACTATTTAGTTAAAAATCAAAATACGGGGGGACATTTAATTGAAAGAAATTTAAAAAAAAACAAAAAAATGCAATTGTTTGTATCACCACCCTCTTTTTTTTTGTTGGCATACGCCACCCCATTCTCCCACCCTCATCTACCCACTATCACACGTGTGCATACGATTGATCACTGGGCCGCATACAAGTTTATATGATGTGAATGTATATGGAGAGTTAGAGAAGGAGATGCTGCTGCTGCTGCTGCTGCTTTGTTGAATTGAAAGGCTCAATTGGCACTCAATTGCATTCCGGCATCCATCCCATCCCATCCATTTGACGACCATTTTCACACACACCGAATTGCGGCGCACACACACTAATTGTCGCCCTTAAATTAGTGTGCTCAAACGTGGCCGCGGCAAGTCCCCAAAGACAGCGTCACCATGCACACTTTTGGCCAACGCTTGAATGTTGGCCGCAATGTCGACGTTGTCGTCACAGTCCTCGTCATCCTGGTCGGCGGTGAATTCACGACTCACCAGTGTCGGCATTGAGATGGGCAAACTTTTGGCAATGCTGACGCTGGGTTGGCGTCGAATGGCGCGAATCGGAACGGCAACGTCGTCATATTTGTCGTCATCGGTGGGATCTAAAAAAAAATTTATTTCAAATTAGAATTTAAATTTTTGGGTTTAATTTCAAATAAGGACATGGACTTATTGTTTTTAAAAACGTTGTAGGACCTTACAAAATAATTTAGACAAAATCCCGTCTTTTCTTTTAAACCAAAGGTCGTTAAAAATTATTTTAAACTAATCCATTTTTTGTTTTTGATAAGTCAATTTAATTTACCTTCATAATCCGACTCGTCAACATCTGAAATAATAAAACCGCCATCATCTCGGTCCCCATTATCCATGCCTTCGATATCAAACATAAAATCCGGATAGGATTGACTAGAGCGACGTCCCCCACTAGACGGGGATCGGATGATACTCGGACGTTTCGGTGGCAACTAAACAATTACAAATTAATAAAAACCCCAAAACACTTTAATCACATTTTAATTGCACATACATTTTTGTCCTCCCTAATTGGAATATTGGTGCGTGATACAGCACCAGTGGTTGCCCCAACCCCAGCAATGCCTTGCTGTTGTGCAAATGACGCCTCGACACTGGTCTGTTGCTTAAATGTCGGACTATTGCCAACGCTCATGGGTTGGCTCTCGGGCGTTGCCGGTGGTGTATCGAGTTGATATTTGGAGCCGGCTGGCAAAAAATTGTACATGCCACTCTCCAGTGTGTGCTTAGCATCAGGTACATTGCTGATCAGACTGACAAATTCGTGGTACTCCTGTTCGGCCTTTTCGCGGAACATCTTCAGTAGGGCGAACTGTTGTTCGGTGTAGCGGGCGATACGATCATCAGCGGCGGTGGTTTCACGCTTAAGGGCGTCGTGCAGACATTGGGTAATGTTTTTAATGCGTTGGGACTTGACTATTAAAGTAAAATTTAAAATGTTGTTAAGTGCACATTCAAGAGAAGTGAATTTGTTGATGATTTTACCTTCATTTCGGTTGACCTCATTCATGTCATGCAACTTCGAGAATTTTGGAGGCTTCGGGTCCAACAGAATTTTAAATGTCACTGAGAAGTTGTTACTGGCCTTAAGTCTGTTGATTTCTTCGTAATTGGTCTGTGAATATTAAAGAGTTGTATTTTGTTATTTTGTGGCCTTATTAATGCATTCATTTTTTTAGGGGTCTGTGTTGAAAATGATTGACTTACCAACAACACTGGATTTATAATAAATTGATAATGTCGCTGGTTGATAGCACTTGCATAAGTATCACAATTAATGCATTTGTATATACACCATGACTCTGCTCCGGAGATTACAGTGAGATCAGGCTGCTCCGAATTCAGCTTGAATTCGCCGACAAAAGGTCCGATTGACTGAAAATATTGAAAAAGAATTATTATGATATTGTCGCAAAAACATTAAAATGTTTAAAGTCTGAGAACTTTAGATTTGTATTACGCCGTGGTCGTATATAAATTAAACAAATAACACATTCAGCAGTTGTTACTAAAGAATGTAATACAATCCGTTAATTAATGTAAAGGTCAATATCACAATGGTTTTGCAACTGTGTAAATTAAAACTTGTGTTGTTTACGTTCCTTCTATAGACTTAATCATCTAAATAATTAATTAATAATTATTTACACAACAACCAACGTGAAATAAACAAAATGAAGTCGATTCTAAATGTTGCTACTCACATTTAATTGGTGATTTATTGCAACTCAACAAAATTCAACAGCTAACTATACTGTAAAATTGTAGACAATAAAAGTTAAAACACTGCAACAAATTTATCACACAAACTCACACTCGCACATTTAACGGCCAATATGTTTTATTGTTGCAAGTGTTGATTGAGCTTCGACATTGGGGCCACAATTTGAGTTTAAATTTTGGAAAATTCAAGGTCAATCATAGTTACACACATTCTGCCCAAATATCTGACCATAATGTGTAAACGCGTGTAAAACGGCACCAAGTTGTTTAGTTATATTACCTAACTTGTTTTCTTCATTTTTTTAAATGAATTAATTAGTTGTTGGGACTGCATAATTTAATTTAAAACTAAAAAAAAAATCGATGCATTCGACACGGTAAACAACGAAAATAAAAAATAGGAATTTTCTCGCGCCTTTGTTTTTTTTTACTCCCAACAATTCAAGTTAATATTCAATTTGCATTCAATTTATATCGGAGTGCCGCATGATTAGCATGTACATGAGATAGCTGAGTTATTCACGTTGCTGCATGCGTGCGCATGCTTAACTCAAATTGGCACTAATTTTTAATTTTTTTTTGTAGTAAATTCTCATTTTGGGCAGTATGTAGTAAATTTAATTAAAAATTAATTTATCAGCGATTTAATGGTATAATAATGTTGTGTGGAATTATGATGATGGTGCATCTTTGAAATGCCCCCAAATGAACAAAAATGTGGTTTAAAAAAAAATTCGAGTGGCAAAAGAATGCTTTTTTATATTTTTCTAATGGACAGAATTTAAAGCTAATATTTCCATCTATTTTAAGTTGCAATAAGTTGTTGGTTTTTTACATTACAATAGCTTAAAAACAATCCTGTATTTCGCCTTAATATGTTTTTATTTAACGAAAACATTTTTACTGACAAAAATTTAAATATTTTCAAGGTCAAGTTCAACAAATTAAACTTTTTAGTAACGAAAAAACTAAACTTTATGATGAACAGCATAATTTGAGGCCTTAACGAGACGATTAACAACTTGCCGTTATAATTATTAAAGGTCTTTTTAATTTAAATACGTCAGGCGATATAAAGATTCTTTCATTTCTTGCAACTTTTCCGGAA
This sequence comes from Sylvicola cinctus, assembly GCA_963854165.1. Taxonomy (NCBI): domain Eukaryota; kingdom Metazoa; phylum Arthropoda; class Insecta; order Diptera; family Anisopodidae; genus Sylvicola; species Sylvicola cinctus. The sequence goes on along the minus strand of OY974083.1, from coordinate 25,842,311 downwards.
ACAAAGTTAGTGAGCAGAAACCCGTTTCCGACACACTCTGAGTCCAAAACGGATCCGCCGATTTTGAAAAAAAAAAAATTCTAGGGTATTTTATCAAAAATGAAAAAATTTAAGGTCATATTTTCTATATCTTAAGAAAACTGTATGAAGTTGCAGTTTATTTTTTATTTTTTTGTAAAATGACGAAATATTAAAAAATAGTATTTTAATTGTGGTTTGGATGAAATAAGTATTGTGTGGCTTCCCCGACCGCCACATAATTTGTATGTGCATTTAAAAAAATGACAAGCCTTCAAAATTGATTTTGAATACATTTTTGAAATCTTATATATCTCAAAAAAAAATCCTAAATTAACGGTATCTTTCATATTGTATTGAGAATTGTTATTAACTAATTAAATTCAAGGATAAAAAACAATCTTGAGTGTTTACCTTACATTAAATAAAACGCTAAAATTGCATTTTTTTTCACCATCACGATTAAAACCGTATAAATTTTAACTGCGACATTCTACAATAACATCAACAACATTCGTTGATATCACACTCGTGCGAGGAAGTCTACCACTGTTATGATTCATTTGATAAGGTTGTCCAAATTTAAAGTAGGAGTTAAAAGCACTTAATTACCCAACTTCACCTTGAAATTTAAAAAGCGCATCTTATTTTCGAAATATTATCGAAAAGTATAATAAGTTCAAAAATAGTTATTATTGGCAGCAACCACTACAGCAAAATATTTTTAATCTTCAAAAAAAAATACAAATAAACGGCACACCAACCCAGTCAGTAAATAAGCGGCGATCGACGATAACAATAATAATTGTTTACACTTTAACAGTGTGGAAGCGCGAAAAATTTGTGTTGTACTACGTCCAAACTTGGAACAACAACAACAATAACTCAGTAAAGCCCGACACACAAACATCCCACATTGCGAAGTCCGTGCGATTTGACACACGCAAGTCGCAAAGCGTCTCCTCAGTCCTCTCGCGGGTCTCGCCTATGCATAATATTCCCCAGAGTGCCGTGATATTTCTGTTGTTATTCATTTCTAATGGAATTTTTTTTTGGCGGAGCTGCCTGCTCCACAAGCTCGTCATTGTTGATGAAAGTTTATGCGATCTGAATTAACATCAACCGCTAACGCTAACGCATTCGAATTGAATGAATATTATATTTTATTGTATTTACCGGCGCGTTGTGCTTCTGTATGCAAGCGCGCGCGGCTGGTCAGACCTTGAATATCTTTTGTTTTTCTTTTAACCAAAATACAAAAAGTGCGGAATTAAAAGATAAAATGCGCTAAACTTCTGTGTTGACTTGTAAGCATTAATCGACGGCCACATTGTAAATAATGAGGCGAGGATAAATAGAACGTGGAGCATGGCGAGGTAAATGAAGTTGAATTGAAGGGGGCAGTCACCATAGTGGTAGAGAAGAAGCGGCTGATTGATGCCCTATTCCGTTTTTGACTCAAAATTTGAATGCCCGCGCGCGCCGCTATGAATAAAAGCTGTTGTTTTCGAACTTCACTAATTTTGGAATTTTTTCACACTTCCAAATTTCAATATGTATTATGTACTCGTTCTGCGTACATGCACTTGGTGTTATCTTCAGCCAATTTTATTGAGGATTAGGAAGGTATATTTTAAGCGACTTTTTGTTTTAAATAAGTAGGAAGGCATCAAAATATCAAAACAATTATTAATTATGTTATCTAAAGTCGGACCCATAAACAATCAGATTATATTTTATTTGTTGTTAATAATTTTTTACCGTTTTCCGTTCCTTTTCTTTCTTTTTTTGGCAATTAATGACTAATGCATTTTTTCTGTTTTCGTGTGGAAAACTACGCGAAAACTAAGCGCAAAAAAAGTTGACGATAATAAACAAATTGAAATTATGAACCGGTTTTTTAGTGTTGTGTTTAACGTTTTGTGTTCCCACTCTTAAAAGTAGGGAACAGCAGTTTTTTTTTTGTGTAGGAAATGTTAATTCCTTAAACTTTTAAATTATCTCGATCTTCAATTACTTTTAAAGGTCTATTAATTGTTATGCAACTAAAATTATCAGAGTTTAGGGATGGAATGAAAATAAATACATAGGGTTAATATGTCAGTATTCGAAGAGTTCAATTTTTTCTTGACTTCAACTTGAATTAGCTTTATTATTCGTAGGAATTTAAACATATCGGTTTAAAATTTATTTAAGAAAATTTAATTCTTTTTCTTATTATAAAATTACTTTTTCAGTTTTATTGTTTACTAAGTCATATAACTAGAATCACCTAGGTATATGACTTACGTTTTAAAAAAACGTACATTTCGCTAAAAACTTCAAGGTCACTCAAGGATAAGGATGTTTTTTTACAAAAAGTGATCAATGGCATTGTAAAAAATAAAAAAAATAGATAAGAGGTTCTAAAAAAAAGAAAAATAAAGGAAAAAATCTGACCCAATTAAGAATTTCAAAAAAATAAATGTAATTAAAATAAATTTTTGAAAAATCTTTGCACAAGAAAGCGCGTTAATTTGATTTCGCAATGTGATCATCACGCCAAACTAGCGTGTCAAAACGCTTTGCTTGTGGCGATATATGTACAACAAACATTCAAAATATTTCTATAATTAGTTTAGTTTTAAAAATATATCTACGGAAATTAATTACGGAATAAAACGTGTCGTCAATTTAGAAGAAATCATGAAATAAAAAATTCAAATTAAAAGGACAATGCCCAGATAGAAAATTGTGCGTGTACTCGCGACAGTATGGAAATGTGGTGCGTTGTATTGCGGTGTTCGGAGGGAAGGAGGGAGGGAGGGGGCATCGCATGGGCCCCATCAATATGCCCATCCCACACATCAGCGACAGCGGCAGCAAATCAAAACGCATGTGCCGAAACGCACAGCAACTTGGTTGATTTTTTCAGAGTCGCAATAACCAAGAATATTATCGTACATCCATTTGTGATTTCTTGAATAAATGGAAATTGTTACTTCGTTTTTTTTGCGCTTAGTTTTTTATGTTTTGTGCGCGTATAACTTTTTGACTTCGTATTTTATTGTTCGAAGCAATGTTCATATCTAAGCGAGAGAATTTTAATATAACACATATTTGTTATAAAAACGCCAAACAAAAATGAAGTCAGTCGCGGCGAGTATATCCACAAACTTAAATATTATAATATAAATGGACGGGGCATATTCTGATGGGGCTTTTATTTACTTGTTATATTGCAAGGGAAAGGCGCAGCGCAGCGGCAGGCGGCACTTACATTTGTTCAGCAAGAATATAGAAAGAAAAGAGTACCGGCAATTAAAAGAAGAAAAAAAACATATGTACGAGCGGCTTGGCATGGCGTACGTAATTTTAATGGCTATGTATTATATGTGTTGTGGAATGAAAGCCACACATCACATATGTTTGTTCTATATGTGTATTCTTGTTTTTTTAGAAATGTATAAGAAAAGAAAGATATAAATACAAATGCAATCCATTCCACAGAGTGGTGAAAAACAAATTCTGTTTTTTTTTTAAATAAGTAAAAATCAAAAATCTACAAGACATTTATTTAACAAAACAGTTGAATATTAAACTGCAGAGTAAAATCAACATATGTGATCTTTCAATTGCAGATAAACTTAAACAACTTCAATAAACGTTTCTGAAGATAACCTTGAGGAACACACAACTTTAAGACCTACAGCAATTTCTATGATCATCCTTACCGCGATTAAGCTCAAATCAAAATTTGGAAGTCGTTTTTCGAAAATTTATAGAATTATCTCACATCTTCTACATTAACTGTTTTGACATTTTTAATTTGAAATTAAATTGGAAGTAACTCCCTTAAATCGAGTAACCCACAATATAGCTCCTTTAACCACAAGCTTTTATATTACGGCCATGCTTGACTTATATTTATTATTTCTTGTTTTGATAGCTTTACAATACACAAACGCGTCCTTAACTTTTCATAAATTCTAAAAAGTGGCCTAATTTCCTATGCTTCTACTTTTTTGTGGGTGTATGTATTTTAAAAAAAAATCCTCCATCAAATTTAGACTGATGTGATAGAGTTGCCAAATTTAAAAATAATAAAATTTGACTAAAAGGTTTACGAAGATCTATTAATTATCATTACACACGAGTCCAATCAACTTAAAAATTTCATTTCATTGCGAGAATTGAGCATTTAATTTCACTGAGTGAATTTCATTGTAGAAAAAACTTATTAAGTTGAAGTTTGAAAAGGGAACTGAAACCACCAAAATGGGGTTGGTTTTACATGGTTTTTATATGCATTGGGAAAAAATCAAAAATATGATTTATTAAATTTACTGCCAAAATATGAAGTCCGATGTAAGAAGTTGTCTTAAATTTTACTTGAATGTTACAAGTCAATGTTAAATAAATCGTGTTCACGAACAACGTATTGGAGGGGAGTGAATTTTGGAATTTGTTTTTTTATTTCGAATTGAAATTCAAACAAAAATTATATTTAATTAATCACATATATTCATCACAACTCAACAAATTCATAAATATATAAAACAAATGATATGTCAAAAAAAGTATTTTCAATATTTGTTTATTATGCAGACGTTATGGTCGATCTACTACGATCCTTTCCTTAGTGAACATTCATACGAATGAATTTGCAAATCCAATTGACTCCAATATGCAATATAAGTAAATTTTTTTCCGACATAATAGGATCAATTCTTGGATTTTTTTCTTCCTTTTATTCCACCGTTAAGCGTTCCAAAGTTCTTACACCATCGACAAAAACAACATCTTGAATAACAACACGGACATTTTTTAATTTTAAATGATCCTTTGTTTTTGAAGAAAAATTAAAATGCACTTACATTTCAACGAAAGTGACGCAAGTTTTTGCTTCGATGAAGCGAGATCTTTTTATAGAAAATTTTGGAAGGAAGGCGAAAAAATTGAACTCGACTTAATTATTGGTGAAGCAATTCTTTTATTTACAACAAAATTGAAACACATTATTGGTTGTTTGAGGACAGAAACATTTATCATTACTTTAATTTAAATAAAATTCAGTGTTTATACAATTCAGATATATAAGATAGAAATGTTTGCCATGTAATGAGGCCACCCTGTGTCGTAAATAGTGTGTATGAAACTCGAATTAAATATGTACATAATCCTAATTATGTACGCAAACGTTTATGTACAAAACCCGCTTTTCTATAATTCTATGTAACCAACGATTCCTTTATGTACAATTTTTTCCGAATTATAATATATGTTAAGACTTATTAAAACATATATATGCATACTTTAAGTAACTTCTTATTAAAAAAATAACTGAAAGTGAAGATTTTAACAAATAAAAATAGGAAAACGATAAAAAAGCAATTAAGCAAAAAAAAAACGCAACGCCAACCCTGTTGTTTTTATTTTCGGATTCGGCACTTATCAGCTGGTACATGTACGTCTGTTTGTTTTTTTTTTATAATTATAAATGCGATGTATTTATGTTGATAGCCGCATTTTTATTTAATTTTAACAATATTTACGACAAATGCGCGAGTTTTAATTAAAAAAGCGCTATTGGTTTCTGAATTTTGATGAGTGATTAAAATAAGTCCTTGAACGCGATAGGGATTACATTAATTAATAAAGTGGGTTGTAATTTACCTCTCTAAAGAACTCCACCAGATCCGGATTGATTTTATTAACATTTTGGTCAAAGTTGTAACCAATTAACTCATACGTGGAGCGACCGTACTTCTCTGGATGATTGGTGTCCTGATTGCCAGCCGTTTCCAGTGTTATATTGAGACATTTGCAAGCAAATAGCATCTTCACGTTTCACAATATTTTATGCGTTCCCTACAAAATATTTTCCTTTTATTTATTTTATCGACGCTGCGCGTTTAATCTATAGGCTTTATTAATATTGAGTGTATTTTTTTTCGTTTTCTTACGACCTTTTTTCACAATCACTCTTCACCGGGTAGACGACTCTCGGTTATTAATACGAAAAAAAAAAAATTGTGTTATCTGTCGCAATCACTCGAAACTTGTTCAATTGCACAATTCAAATGAATATTTTGAATTTTCAAAATTCAACTTCTATATGGCAAATTTCAATCACACAATTTTTTATGGTCACACGAATTAAAGTTTTTATTTTATGTTCTGAATTTTTTTCCTTGTTAAAAAACTCAATTTCACCGATGTTATTGAAGGATGTTTTTAAGCTGCAAGCTGCACCACTCACTTTTCAGTTTATTTTGTACAATTATTATTCATGGGTTAATTCCTTGTTTTGTTGGCTACTTATTTTTGGTACTCCTATTTTTGTCCACAAATTAAGTTCTATTTATTATCATTTTATACACAACCAAACTTTTGTACAGGCATTTGGGAAATGATTTTACAGTATATCAAACTCTGCTGCACGTACGTGAGTATATGTTTAGTGTAAAATTAAAATGTAAATATAATATGCGCGGTGTTCAGCTTCGGACTGCGAACAATGAAATTGCCTGCGGAATGCGGATTGGTTGAAAAATGATCACGGGCCACGGCCTGCTGCGCTCGCTCTCAAGTGTAAATTGTAAAAAATGACAAATGTCATATCAGCTGTCATTGAGTGTGTCAAATTTAACGTGGGAATTTAAATTTATTGCATATATAATCGATAAAAATTGCAAATTGGGATATTTGTTTGATTTTACGCCGTCACAAGATGGCGTTTGATTTTGATGTATTTTTAAATCATTGAACGCCTAAGTAATGACTAATGAGTTATACTTTATAATTGCTATATGTCCACCATTTGAGGTATTATTAAATTCTTTCGATATTCTCCAAGTTCAACATGAAAAGAGAGATCTATGGTATATATATAAAGTAATAATAATAGAAATCTTTCTCAAAATTTGTTAAACACTTTATTTCAATATTTTGCTATTTTAGAAAAAAAAGGCATTTAATAAATAATAATTAAAATTTTAATTTAAAATTTCAAATTAATAATTAAATTTCTTTAATAAATAAATTTAAATTTAAATAAAACTGTCAAAAAATCCCACTATTTCATTATTTAACGTTTTAAAAATGAAAAGTTGGTACTTCTGCAAAAAGTGACATTTGACTTTTTTTTTTGGTTAGTCATTTTTTAATCAGTCAAAACGTAATTGCAATTTGCAAAAGAAGTTTAACATTTTCTCAATCCTCATTTCTCAGTAATAAATTCAAGTTAATTTCAAATGACACGATTATAAAAACAAAGGAAGTTATCGAAAATAAATCAATTCTAATCAACAGCAGTTACAAGCAACATATCAAATTCTCCGTTTTTAAAAAAAGCATTCAAAAATTAATAAAAATGGAATTACCACATTTAGGAAAACAGTGTTCAATGAAGTCATGCAAACGCCTTGGTAAGTATTCAAGGAAATTGTACAAAACATAATTCACAGCGCTTATTTGTGTAATGTCATCTAATTAATAATTATTAACGTTAACTTTTCTTTTAAACAGACTTTCTTCCAATAAAGTGCGACGCATGTCATGAAACATTTTGGTAGGTGAACAGTAAATATCAGCATAATTTGCTATTTTTCATCTTAATACTAACTAATTCTTTGTTGTTTTTATGCAGTTCTGAGCATTACAGTTACCTGCGACACAACTGCCAGAAATGTCAATCAAAGAATGTCCAAGTGCCTGTTTGCCCCATGTGTCAGGAGCCGATTCCAACAGCTCCAGGCGTTTCGCCAGATGTTACAGTGGGCAATCACATCGATGGAAATTGCAAGTCACAAAAAACTAAGGTGAGTGTGTGACTGATTGTTGTGTATGTGGTACCCGGAGCCTTCTTTTACATTGATGAAACATTCGGGGTGAATTTCATCATCAATATTTGGAAGTTTTACAGCTTTCGATATTTTTCTAGAATTTTTTTTTAGGAATTTAAATTTATTCGGTTAAATTTTTAAAAGTTGTGAATTTTTTTTTTTGTGTTTACAATTTAAAAAAAAATAGAAGAACCTAGAGTTACCAAATGAACTTAAAAATGAAAATTTTTTTTCCAGATATTCAATTACAAATGTTCCTTCAAGAGCTGCAAAAAGAAAGAACTGATTCCAGTCCAATGCGACAAATGCAAACAAAATTACTGCCTAACGCATCGCCACTTTAAGGATCATGAATGCCAGGGACCACCAGCTTCTACAGCATCATCGCAATCGTAAGCATTACATTCCACATTAAAATTTTTTATCAAATTTTCATCTTTGTTGTTTTTAATTCCGCAGTCGCATCCATCGCAGCACATCAACTGCAATAAACTCTGTACAGGGAACAATGAGTGAAGATGAAGCGTTAGCGCGTGCAATGGCGCTGTCCATTCAGGAGTACGATGACCAACAGTCGAGAGCGTTGAATCGTCCCACTGTCACCAGTGGAGGTCGCTCAAAGGATGGATGCCGATTGGCGTAGCCAAGCAGTTCGACAGTTTTGATTAATCAAATTCCACAAAACATTTCCTTAACGATTGATTAAACTTTTAATTTACATTCGCTTTCAATCTTGTTCAGCTAATCAAAATAATGTGTAAAATGTTGTATTTTTAAATGAATTTATTTATTATTCACTTTTAAATGTTAAATCTCGTTTTTTATTTCCAAAATTTAAGGTTTTGTGCTTTTGAATAGTTTTAAGAAAAAGTTAAAATTTATGTATTTTTATTTGGTTTTAATAAATGTGTTTCTTCACATTTTGGTTGAAAAACGTTTTGACGCAGAAAATAAATATATTTCAAGGTCAAAACTAAAAAGAACTTGAGAAATTCACTATTTAACAAATTTCGACATGTTCTTGTTAAAAAAAAATTTCTAGTAATTTAGGTTTCGTAAAGATTAAGAGTCCTTGAGCCACTATACATTAATTTAAGGGTCTTTCCGTTATAATTAGAAAATAAAACTTATCAATATGCATTATTATTTGGCGGGAAACTGTTTAACTGCAATTGCAAAACATAAAATCGAGATAACCTCTAATGATGCAATGCTTCCAGAAATATATATATTGTATACTTTGATCTGTCAAAAAAAAATGCAAGCTGTCAAATCGTAATTTTTTTTTGTATTTCTAAATCTGGACAAAAAGAACTCGTACAAAAATAAACAAATAAATATTTAAAATTACAACAAATTAAGTGCAATTAATTGAAATTCATTGTGTCTATTCTATGCACAAATATAATCAGTGCAGCCTGGCGGTGATACACATAAAATGAACGCGACCAGTCTGTATGTGTCGGCGTCCCGCATCGTCTTCCAAACCGAGGGCAACCAACTCAATTGGGGAGATTTCTATCGATTGGTGCCGTACTTGCGACAATCACTGTCATGCAGCGTATGCGGCAATTTGCTTGTTAACCCATACACCCCGTCAAGCATCCAGTGTCAACATCATGTGTGCCTGATGTGTATGGGCGGTCGCAAGAATCTCAAACCCACATGCACTTGGTGCAAAGACTACAAACAGTACGAGCCTAACACACAATTGCGCATATTGTTGCAATGTTACAAAAAGTTGTGCGAACATATTCTGCTGACGCCGCCGTACCAACGGATGCGACAACAATCGCAAACGCTTCGCAATGGGAATAATGTGACAACGAATGGGGGTGGCAACAACAATTCGCCGCCAAACAGTTTGATCAGTTTTATTGAGGAGGGCGCCCAGTTTCATGATGACTACAAAAGTAATTCAGGTCTTACCAAATCGGAGTATTCCATATTGCCGTGTTTGTATACGACGCCGTTGTCAGTGACGGCGTCGTCAAATCAGCGTGTGGCCAATGTGTCGACAGTGCAGTCCAATAAGATGAGTGTCAGCAGTAGTGGTGGTGGTGGTAATGCCGGTAATAATGTGACTAATCATCCCATCATTGTGAGTAAATCAATGAATAATGAACAATATTCAGTGATGTACACGGGAAGTGGAAATAAATTGACAATTAAACGAAAAACAGCAGCTACGCCGATTTATGCAACGTACCAGACCAAAACACAACATCATGTGCAGCAGTCCCCGCAACAAATGAACCAATTGAAGCAACATGTCCAAACCCAACTGCCCCATTCACAAGCGCCTTTAATGCAATCAACGCCGTCACAGATTTTTTATTCATCAAATCCGCGTGTTGTACTTAACACTGCTGCAATCGCGACGCCCAATGCATCAGCAATTATGGTTTCAAGTAATCAACATTCGATCCCCCACCAACAGCATCGGCCACAGTATCAGCAAGTGCAGACACACAAACAATTTCAAACAGTGGCTGGTTTTAAGCGGCCACAAATTATGACTGTGGTACATCCGGTGAGGGTGCAAACCAAACGAAAAGGATGCCGGTGTGGAAATGCGACGCCGAGCCCCGGAAAATTGACATGTTGCGGACAGCGATGTCCGTGTTATGCCGATTCCAAAAGTTGTGTCGATTGCAAGTGTCGTGGCTGTAGGAATCCGCATACTTTTGATGGAGTTAAGGTATTTTAGTTGAAGGGAATTTACCATTCAGAAATTTTTTGACAATAAAAATTTGTTGAATCCTTAGATGCGTCCGAATGTCCGCACTCTTACGAAGGACATTGACTACAATGACGAGATCATTGATCTGGAGACAGCTTCACCGGATCGAACGACATCATCATCAATACAAACAATACCCACATCAATGCCAATGTCATTAGTACCACCACCACCACAACAACAACACCAGCAGCAGCAGCAACAGTATCAATTGAATCTTCAAAACACCACAGCGGCCTTGACATCACTGCGTCAAAGTGATCCAACACCCACCTTCATGCATCATTTACCCAAGCAGATGCATTTTCCGCTTCAGCAATCTGGCTCATGTCAGCCACTGGATGGCTCCAATATACAAGGTGAATTCATAATTTAATAAATCATTTTTGTTGTTTATTTGATTTAAAAAAAAATCATTTGAGAAGTCGTGTTGCCTTTCGTGAAGGTAATTTAGGTGATATTCTAAATTCCAATTTTACCCCTTCAATTTAAAAGTGGTTGAGGTTTACACGTGCATGCCCCAAATCAGCACTACATTGCCAAGCATTTTAATTGAGGGCGAAAAGGCGGATGACCATGCCAACACAATAACCATATCGGGATCAATGAAGCTGTTTGGTGGCAATGAACCGGGACAGTACTTCAGTACGTGCAATTCGGTGTCGGAGGATGGTAACTCATCGGATGCGGACGATGAAAGTTTGCCTGGTATCGATATTTAGAAACAATTAATTATTTTGCGATCAATTGATGTAATTGTATCGCATATAAGTCATGTAACTTTTACACAAAGTTGTATAGTTTTAAGTTAAACAAGGACCGCCTCCCCATATACTTTTATGTTTAAATTAAGACTAAAATAACTGCACTAATCTACCTTAATTTCACTTTCAAATACGTTTCATATAATTAGTTATTATTAATAACGGCATTGTAGTTTTGTATAAAATTAAAAATTTTGCGTTAGTTAGCTCAATTATAGTTTCCATTCCAATTCTTTGTATCAAAAAGTATCGTGTTTGCAAAATTGTTTTAAGCACCGTTAAACCGCATGGTTGAAGCACCAGTGCAGCCGCAGTAAAGTGTGTGTAACGATTTCATACTAATTAAGGATAAACGTTTTTAAATACATAATTAAATTTAACGAACACATGTACGTTTACCGTTTTTTGTCAATGTATATAAATATAAAAATGCTTTTATGTAATATTTTTGTACGAGATATAACAATGTGAAACGTTAGATGATACGACGAAGAAATAACTGTATTTAGAAAATGAAATGTTTAAATAAAATTTTGGATGAAAAAAAACAACCCCATTTATTAATTAATATCGAAGATACCGAACAATAATTATTGAACAATTTTCGGCCCAATGTCGAATAAAACTGATTAAAAGAAAAACAAATTCACATTTTGGTGACAACTTCGTTTCAAACTCATACCTTCTAAAATTTCGTAAAAAATAATATTATATTGAACAAAAACCGTTATTCGAAATAAATAATAACAATTTCAATTGCATTAAAAATCACACCTTATTAAAACTGCGTTTGCTAAATACTTTAAGCTAACAAATGGATTTCAGGAGAATAATTACTGAAAATCAACAATATATCACATTTCCATGTTAATTTTTAATATTTATTACAGAACGTTAATTTAAAATAAATTAAAGATGTCGAGAAGAAATTTCGAAATATTTCTCCGCGTGTGGGGGCTGATTTAATTTAACATGACGTACAACAATCAAAACTGACAACACTAAAATGATGGACGCCATTTTCGAAAATTGGCATCACCAAAAAAAAAAGCTTTTCACTTCTCAAATCTTAATCGGCATTCGCGCAGTTGAAATAATTTAAGTCAAGAAGAGTTGTGGCGGCGTTAAAGTTCAAACTTGATGCCAAGAATTGTGTCCTGAAAAACAAATATAAATATTTCATTTAATAAGAAAACGTTGCTTGCAATCCAAATAAGGTAAACTAATAATTAATTCAACTCAAAAATATAAATTTAAATAAGAAAAATGGTTTCCAAAACAAGTGCCGGAATTTTCCCGATACATCAAAAGTGATGACATATCAGTAAAATTGAGTTTCATGTGTGACCTATTTTCCTAACATCAATTCGTCTTAAAAATACTTCACCTGTGTTACATTGAATCAAAAAATACATTGCGGCAGATAAAAGCCAAGTGGTGATTTGAGATAAAAACAATTTTTTAAATTTGCATCGAATCTAACCTAAAATGTTGATTGATTTTATAATTTTCACTTCTTTCCTCTAATTAGACAATGGCGGACTCAGATGACGAATACGATCGGAAGCGTCGCGATAAATTCCGTGGTGAGCGTAGCTCAGGCGGCGGTGGAGGCGGTGAAAACTATCGATCAGAACGACGTGACGATAGATCAAGGGGACGCGATGATTGGCCAGACAGGTAAAAAAAAAATAAAAATAAACGAAAATTTTGCATTTTTAAAATAATACAAATTAATTTACTAACTGCGTTTATGGGGGTGGCCGCAATTAAAATGGATTTCAAAAAAAAAAAAAAACACAATAAAGAGGAAACAATTCATTGAATAGGGGACGTGGTGGAGCGCGTGGAGACTATCGGGACTATAGGTCACCAAGAGATCGTTATTCTCCAAATAGGGAAATGCCACCGGCAAAACGAATGCGACCTGAATGGGGAGACGAAGGTGGCGGACGACGTCCCTATGGTGGTAAGTTAAATATTCTTATACTAGGTAAAGATACATTTATTAAATTACTTAATTTCATATTCAGGCCCTGACATGTATGGCTCTTATGGTTGGCCCCACCACGAATACTCGATGCATGGCGCACATGGTGGAGGTGCTGGTGGTGGTGGCGGATTTGGGCATGGCCCAATGCATGGAAGGTAAGTTGATTTTGTTTGCATTGCATGGAATTGTCAGTAATTACTTTTACTCACTGAAGTCGTGGTGGTCTCGGCGGTGGCGGTGGCATCGATCGTGGTGGTATGCGTGATGGTGGTGGTGGAGTTGGTGGTGACTTGCAGAATTCTGGTGACATGCAAACGCAACCAGCCATGATGACGTTGAAACAATTCCTTGCGACGCAAGATGATTCCATTTCGGATTCGGACGCCATTCAAAAGTACAATGAGTATAAGTTGGAGTTTAAGCGGCAGCAGTTGAATGAGTTCTTTATCGCCCACAAGGACGAGGAGTGGTAAGTTGATGCTGCATTTTTAAAGTTTTACTTTACATTTAATTTCTTTGGGATCAATCGGAGTTGCTTGTATTTGTTAAATAGTATCAAGGTTGAGTGTATTTTTTAATATTGACGATGACACACACACACACATCAGAGATGATCAAGGATGTTTTTAATGCCAGTTTACAGCATCACTGCTTATTGTGGTGTTCCTTTAATAACTTTTATCTTTATAGTTGGATGTTCATAGATTATAAGAAACATTTCTTAACTGCATAATATATAATAATATTTCTTTCTACAGCATTGTTTATCGTCACATGGCTTGTTGTTCTTCTACACAGTCTTTCATTACATTTTACTACTAACGTAAAACAATGAATGGTTGAAAAATTCTCCCAAAAAAAAAATCAAACCTTCTTCTACCCACACAGAGAACAAGCCACGATAGTTCAATTTTTGTTTAAAAATTCAAATTTTACGCGAATATTTACTCCGAAAAATGTGTTAAAATGATTTTAATTTTAAATAATGAAAATCACATGGCGAGCAATGCCATTGTGTTGTCAATCCTGTTGCAAAAACCACCCCAATTTTCTGTACAAAACAAAACAAGCTCTTCATTTCGGTTAAAATATTTATCGAACATGAAGAGAGGTAAGGATTTTTTAAATGACATTAATTGCCTACATATTAAAAATAAATAAAAGCATTCCCCCCCCCCCCCCCCCCCCCCATCAATTGTTGGGTGTTTGAAAGGAAGCTAGAAATTGGTTGCAATTCCCTGAACAGAGCGCGATTATGCAGATGTTAAAACATTTAAATGATTCATCTGCAAAATCACACTTTCAAGGGGTTAGCACCATTTCCAAGAAGATGGGCATTCCTATTACAAGTCAATTTTATAATATTTCTATCATTCAATCGACTTTAATTTGAATTGTTCCACAGTGTCCTTTTCTGTATTAAGTAAAATTGGATGCATTTTTTGTTTGAATTCATTTTAATTCTTTGTAATTTGTTTGGTTTTAAATAGGTTCAAGATTAAGTATCATCCAGAGGAGTCCCAAAAACGGAAAGATGAGCAGAATGGTTATTTAAAGGTGTGCACATATTAAACATCTTCGATTATTTTACTAATTCCATAATTTAATTTATGCAGCGTCGTGTTGAGGTCTTCACTGAGCTCCTGGATAACGGTCAAATCTCATCTGTTACCGTAGACACAAATCAATCCTCAAAATTGCTTCGTCTTCTCGACACGGTGGTCATTAAACTGGAAGGAGGCACTGATGAAGATTTAAAAGTTCTTGATGAAAAACCAATCGAAATAAAGGAACCGTCGATCTCAGTTCCGGCGCCCAAGACTATTGAATCTGGTGCATCATCTGGGTTTTTGTTAAAACCGCATGCTTCAAATTTGGAAAAAATTGAGGGTGAAAATTGGGACGATGATGATGATGTTGTTATAATGAATGACAATAAATCGGAGCCAAATCAGGATGGTGAGGTGGAGAAATCGTCATCTGTGATTGGCGAGCCTAAGGAGGTGCCCGAAAATGAAAAGGCTAAACCCGATAAAAAACGCAAGCGCAGTGATTCAAATTCAGATTCATCGTCCAGTTCCAGCGATGACGACGATGATGACGATGAGACGCCAACAAAAGTGTCCTCCCCAAAAGCAGTGGAAGTGGATGAGGAATCAACAAACGCAATGGATGTTGAGGTTGTGAAAAAACCGGATGATGAAAATGGTGCAAAAATGAATGAGGATGATAATGATGATGATGACGATGTCGACAAAAAATCGGACGTTGATGAAAATAGCGGTGGGGCAAGCAATCTGAACAAGACAGATGAAAAGGAAGATGAGGATAAGCTGCAAAAAGCAGAAGGTGAAGGCAACATTGAGGAGGGTGAGGATGTCGTCTCGGCCAAAGAGCCGGAGACAATTGATTTGGACAAGGAGAAAGATCCCAAAGATGAGGAGGATCTGAATAAGCCACGCGCTATGCATCGCACCAGTTCAATTTTCTTGCGCAACCTTGCGCCCACAATCACCAAGGCTGAGGTGGAGGCCATTTGCAAACGGTATCCAGATTTTTTGCGTGTCGCCATTGCCGATCCGTTGGTGGATAGACGTTGGTTCCGTCGCGGTTGGGTCACATTTAAGCGTGACGTCAACATAAAGGAAATATGTTGGGCTTTGAATAATATTCGATTGCGTGACTGTGAGTTGGGCGCAATTGTAAATCGCGATTTGAGTCGACGTGTGCGTCCCATTAACGGTTTGACGGCACACAAAACAATGCTGCGCAGCGATATTAAAATGTGTGCCAAAATAACACATAATTTGGATACAAAAGTTGGCTTGTGGATGGAAGATAATCGTCAGAATTCCAATGGACGTAATCAGTGCACGTTTGGGCTGGAGTCCAGTAATCCGGTGTTGCAAAATATCACTGATTATTTGATTGAGGAGGCATCGGCTGAGGAGGAAGAACTTTTGGGACTTACCACAAGCGGTGAAAAGGATGGTGAGGGCGAACTGGTCGATCGTGATCCGCAACTGATAGCCGTTTTGGATAAACTTATTTTGTACTTGAGAATTGTGCACTCTGTTGATTACTACAATCATTGTGAGTATCCGTATGAGGATGAGATGCCCAATCGGTGTGGCATAATTCATGCACGTGGACCAATTTCACAGGCCAAAATCACAAACAATGAGATACAAGATTACACACGTAGTTTTGAGACTAAGATTTCGTCATTTTTGGCAAAAAATCAAAGTATCGAACCGGAGGAGCTGAAAAATTTGGGTTGCAAAGACCCCGAGGCTGAGGTGGAGAAATTTGTAGCCGCAAACACTCAAGAGTTGGCCAAGGACAAGTGGTTGTGTCCTTTGTCCGGCAAAAAATTCAAGGGTGCTGATTTTATACGCAAGCATATTTTCAATAAGCACGCCGAAAAGGTGGATGAAGTTCGTAAGGAGGTGGAATATTTTAATAACTATTTGCGTGACACCAAGCGACCCCAATTGCCAGAACATCCGGGCAATAATCGTAGACCACGTGAGGCCCCAATGCATCAAGGGTGAGTTTCAATTTTTTATTTATTAAATAAAAAGCAATTGTATTAATATATTCTGGTTTAGATTCCGGCCTGGTGGCTTTGGGGGTGGAGGTGGTCCTGGTGGTTTTGGACAAGGATATCCTGGTGGGTATCCTGGTAACATGGGTGGGCCAAGAGCGCGTGGATTTGGTATGGGAGGTGGTGGAGCTCGCAGGTATGTTTAATTTTTGTATTTTTAATTGAACTCGCTTTACATTTTCTAACTGTATGTAGTCCTGTAAATATAATTAGTTGTTAAGTTGACCATCGCAAGTTATATCGAGCAAGAACAAACAAAAAAACCAAAAAGTCGAAACACAAAACACAACAAACAATATTTCGTTTTTACAGAGAAGAAATGCCAAGGGAGCAGCCGCAGCGTCGCATTATTGCATATCATGATTTGGATGCGCCCGGAAATGATCCATTCGATTAACTTTCTTCCTTCTGCATCCTATCATTAATTGTTAATGGTTTATTTCTGAGGCGTCAACTTCTTATTACACACAAAAATACAAAGCAACTGTTTGTATAACGACTTTCACGTACAACATTGTATTATGTACAATTAAATAGTAGACGACAATTAGTTGATCCTTTTTAAGTACACTCATCACTCTATAATATTTCTTATAACGCTTAATATATTCATAGAAATAAATCGAGTTAAAGTCGATCTTGTATTTGTTTCAATTTTAATTCAATTGCAGAGGCGGTATGTCTGACAACCGCACATTGATCCACTACAGAGACTTGGATGCACCACGTGAGCCAGACGAATTCTCGTAGATTCGTTAAGATATGATTGCAAATGCACTGGCATCCCTATTCCTCTACAAATATTGCATTGTGACTTTTAATTTCCCTTGTAATTCACACACGTACATCGCCATGCAATTTTTGGGGGGCCCTAACTCCCTTTATTGCTTCCAAATTGCATGCAGAACATTTTGTAAATGGAATTATTATAATTATAAATTACATGTACATCAACTTTAGTTGGTGACTAGAATTGGTTATTAATAAAGGTTTTAATTAAATAATCAATCTTGTGTTTTAATAGAATTATTTTATTTATATTCAATAAAAGACGTCATTGATGATGGGTTTTAAGAGTAAGACTAATATCGCGATCACGTGCAGTGTATCGGAGCTTGTGAATTTGCTAAACCACCGCAAGTGCACACTCCTGAGGATCCAGCCATGTAAAATAATTGGGAACGCACTTGTAAGAAGTACCTCTTATGTAGAGTGGAAAGCATCTAATAATTTGTCATTTGAATAAAATTCAATTTAGTTAAGTTATTATAAGGAATAATATTGAGATTGCGGATAACCGTTAATTTTTTATTTGAATTTTGAATAGTTTAACCGGCATATGTAAAAACCACTGCTGAATTAACTATTATGTATATTGGAGCTGCTGACACATGACATACATATATTTTTTATATTTCGCAATACTTAAGCGGAATTATCTAAGATGATGCCTTCATATTATTCTTTCCTGGGAACCACAGATGGCCAATCGAAAATATTAAAATTTTGGATTATGTATTAATAAATTCTCCAGTGGAGCAATTTTTTAGTTTTTTTTTGTTTGACCTCGTTTAGGAGCAATGAATTAAAAACTGCCTTAAGTACGACTTTTTTGGACTTAAATATACTTAGGAAGCCAACTTCACGATTGTATAGCCAAACAATATTTGTTTTTTGCATTGCGCATAGCAGCCTACTTTTTGTTGTAGATAGACGTCACAAAATATTAAAAAAAAATCGCGTGCGAAATAAATTGTTTTTTTTGTATTTTATCAAATTTAAATTAATCAATTAAAAATGTGGTGCTCAGTGTGTAATTGTAATATTCACAGTGGTTCCATTGATCATAAATCGGATCAGATAAGTTTCCATTCTTTTCCAAAAGACAATAAATTAATGAAAAAGTGGATTTTATTTTGCAAAAGAAAGGACAAAATTAATCCAAAAAACGCTAAAATATGTAGCAAACATTTTCAAGATGAAGATTTTGAGAACATTGTACAATTTAAAATGGGTAAGCAATGCTGGCAGTGTTCTCGATTGGTGGTTTGATTTACTAAACCCATTGTATATTTAGGACTATCAGCCAAACGATTATTGAAGCCAAATATTGTGCCAACTATTTTCGCTGTGAAACGCGAAAAAGGCACTGATGTTGATCGCGCCAATAGAGCAGCAGTTAGAGAAAGGAAATCCGTGGTTGATAAAGTACTGGAAGATAGCAGACTCGAAGACATTGATATAAAACTCGAAGAGATTCCACTAAAAATCAGTGATGTTGAGGAAATTGTTAAAATAGAAGTGCCGGAAATGAGTGAACACATATGTAATTCAGCTATACAAATTGATGCACTAAACCGGGAAATGTATTTATTTTGAATTTATAAAAATCATTAATAATTCACGTTTTATACTTTTGTTTTTAGCACAAATTTAAAACAACAAAATTTAAGGTTAGAAAAAGCTGGAGAGCAGTTAAAAATTAAAAATGAGTGCCTTAAAATAAATTTACTGAAATGCAAATTCCAAAAAAATAACCTTGAAAAACGTTTGGAGGAAATTTTCACCCCAGGGCAAGTGAGAAAACTGAAATATGGATCAAAACGCTTACAATGGACAGAAGCTGATATTGCATGGTCCCTAAGTTTGTATTCGGCAAGTCCAAAAGCATACAAACTGCTGAGGACGAAACAATTTCCGTTGCCTGCTCCGAGAACACTTAACACATGGATACCCAGTCATCCGGTCAAAAGACGGTCGGAAATTTTTTAATTGTGATATAAAAATTTAAAAATTATTCTTAAGATCTAGGAAGTAATTTAGAATAAGGAATCTCAATTAAAGGAAAAATTTGGTCATACAACAAACTCATACCGGGGAGAAGCCTTTCAAGTATGAAGAATGCAAAACGAGTTTTATACAGAAGGCTCACAAACATATACAATGAAATAATTTGATTGTCCTTCAATATATATTTTCAAAATAAAAGCTTTAAATATTTTCTGCAATCAAATAACTGCGGGTCTTACATTACTTTAAATAAGAATAGATTTAAGATGAAAATTGATAAAAAAGTTCTTATACATTAAATTTATTTAAAAAGATTATTCAAAATCAACAGTGTGGTAAAAATGTTCACTTAAAATCACAAAATTGTGTTTAAAATGATATTGCCGCTATGCCGTTTATTTATTTATGTCGGAAGGTGATTGGACTACATTGAACTTTCGATGTCATCTGGCACATAACTGTAAACCTGAGATACATTATTTTGGTCTTTGATAACAGCGTCACAATCGTCAGTGTTATCTTCAATTGTTTTACCTGCAACAGTATAAGAGATGAGAATTTTAAATTGTCAAAGCAAACCAAAACACTTCTTTCAAAGCGCAAGAAAAAAAATAACAATTTTTTACCAAAACAAAATTCGATTGCATGCATTTTGAACGAATTTTATTTCTATTTAAATAAAATACCTAATTTGTATTTATTTTTGATCAACTGAAGTGTACACTTGTATAGCAAATTGTACTGCGGATAAGTCTGCACCATTTTAAGCCGCTGATGCCGCAACTCCTTGACAATCTCAAAGATGTTGATTTTTTTCTCGTGCTTAATCTTTTGAATTATGATGTCGAGTGCAATGAATGTGCCAGTGCGACCAACTCCGGCGCTGTGAATGAAACAGTGTTGATTAAAATGTTTTCTTTTTAACAATTTTATAATTGTTTTAAATTACCTGCAGTGCACGACTAGTGGTAATGGCTTGTTGTTTTTGTGGTCATACCGCACCAATTTAACAAAGTCTATCAAATCGTTTGGATTTTTGGGGCAGTCATGATCTGGCCATTTGTTGAAGTGAAACTGAACAACTTGCGAACAAGTTTCATTCTAAATTTTGTAATGTTTATTTTATTATCGACATTAAGGATTTAATTGCTTAATTTTGATTTACCCTCATGACATCAAATTCCCGCCTTTCACAGCAATCGTGTTTCGTTTCTTTAACACATTTAATGTTAATATCATTAAATTGCAGCTGTTCGTCAAGAAGTGGATAATATCTGTGGCATTTCACCTAAAATTTAAATCCATTAAATTAAGTGTTTTTTGTCATAAAAAATTGAAAAGGGCTGTTTTCAGATGAAATTGTTTAAATAACTGACTTTCAACCGTTACGTCCACAGTTTAAGCTGAAAGAATTTCATTCAAATCGTTGCAACGAAGTCATTAAAATGAATTAAATAATTATTAACCTTATCACCCTCCTTTAAAGGTGTCAGCATTACAATTATTGACACCTTACACTGCAGAATCATGCGCCAAAAGTCACTACACGTTTCCGGCTTAGGGCCTTGTGTCGCAATGTATTCCCGTTGCCTCTTGTAACCCTTTTTAAAATTAAATTTAATAACAATGAAACATAACAATGATTTAAAACAGTTACATTTATGTAGGAGGCATTTATGTAGTCATCGTCACCTCTCCGGAAATTAAGTATCACTCGATTTCTATCATCTGAAATTTGACCATATAATTATAATTTAAATTTTAAAAATGTTGACTTCAATTTACTTACAAGGATAAATGTTATTGTAACGATTTTTGGTGTCATTTGTCTTGGCCTCAATGCTTGAATAATTAATATCTTTCGTCATCTCAGTTAATTCCTTAAACTCTTTGGACAGTTTTTGATTTTTCAACAAGTCACTGTAGTAAGTGGGAAAATTTTTAATGGCAATATCTCCTGTTATTTCATCGGTTGTTGGAATAAAGTCATTTGCTTTCCAGGATATCATTTTGGAGCGCCACAAAATGAATATTCCAATGACGACGGCAGCAAACAAAATTGACACGATGATTGTCATTATAAAGTAAATGCGAATTACATCGTCTGAAAAATAAAACCGTTTTTAAAATATAATTAAAAAAATAAGAATTTCAAGACACAATTCAAGACAAATTCCTTGTGATGTGGAACAATAATTTGAAAGTCTTAAATTATTATAAAATTAATTCCCACTCACCCGTCTTAAAGATAAGCAGCTGAGAATCGCTGTAACCACTTGATGTAAAACTCCTAACAACCATCGCGTATGAGGTTCCCGGCCTCAACGGTCCGTTACAAAAAAGACTGTGCGTTTGGCACTTTTCCTGACCAATTACATACTCAATTTGGTCACTCTCTAAATGCTGAACCTGCGTTCCAGGATTCCATCGCAATGGTGTCGTCTGATATTGCCGAATACAGTCCTGATCGGACACATCGTTCCAGTTGGGAATTATTGGCCAATTGTAGGAGCTGTTGAAAAGGCGATACTCTGGAATGGGATCTTTTTGGCAGTCCTAAAAAATTAAATAGTATTTCTCCAATTTCTCCAAATAAAAAAAAAACAAAAAAATAATTACTCTTTGTGACAAAAGAATGGCAACATAAGCGATATCGCCCATGTCAGATCTCAACATGTCTCTTGATATCACCACTTTAGCAGTGGTGGTTGGATCCTGTGAGGAAAAAGCATCCACTGAACCAACGTCGGACACATTGGCAATTGCTGGAACTGTGAAAGGGAAAGGATTAAACAAAAAAATAAATCACAATTTTAAAGCATAACTCAACTGCCTGCGGGTGACTGAAAAGACAACACTGTGGCAACACTGGATGTGGGCACACCATTGACAACAGCTGCTATTGTAAAATTGTAGTTGAATTGTGGTCGCAACTCAGCAATCTCCTTTGTGAATGTCACCAAGTCGGGATCGGTAACCAACAGGTTCCACTGGAATATGTGGTCATCGTAAAATTCTCGAGTTCCCACGAACTTTCCAAAAAATTCTTTCACAAGACCATTGGAACGACATGGCAATGACCATTCAAATGTGATTGACGAATTGTAGACACCAGCAATGGCCGGTCCCCCAATACCTTTGATTTTGAAGTCCGCAACAGTTTCAGGGACTTTGAATTAAATTTAAATTTGGAATAAAAATCTCTTAACTTTAATTAAGTTAAGTCAATGATTATTGAATCATACCTGTGGGTTTAGTTGTAAAAATGACCGGTGCTGAATACCCACTTATTCCAGCGCCATTTTGTGCCGCCACTTGCAATGTGTATTCAACAAAGGGCTTCAACTCCAACAGGACATAACCCAGTGTATCAACAATAATTGATGAATTGCCATAATTGAATCCTGTGCAGGTCTTTGGAATGCCGTACATTGGTCGACTTGTCATTAAAAACAATTTGTAAAAACTAATCTGTCCATTGGGAAACAATGGTCGCTCCCAATCAATGGACACCGAGTCAGGACCCAAAACAGTGAATGTAAGATTTTTGGGCTCTGAAGGAACTGCACGAAACAATCAATTTGCAATTAAAACAAATGGGCAAAATCATTTCTGTCGCTCCTTTAAATGGAAAAATACCTACAGTCTTCAGCAGTTTGGAATAGGCCACTGATCTCTTGTGACCAGCCTGCAGTGTTTTGGATTCTAATCGAACAAACGTAGGAGCCAAACACCAGCCTGTCCATTAATACTGAAAAGGAAACCTCTTGCTCCTTGACACCCAGGAACATTGAAATCATCTGCGGTAAAAGGAAAAATTTGAATAAAAGTGCAAAAAGTTGAGTTAAAGCAGACAAACCTCTCCAGGGTCCGTGGAATTCAGTTGACAGGAGAATGCCGCATATCTCAATGGGCATGCGTTCAGACTCTCATTGTACATTGAGCGTAACACAAAACTATTGTGGGTGATGTCACTAGAACGGATGTATGAAGGAGTGTCAGGAACTGTGGGAATAATAACACAAATAATTATAGTATTTCATCATAAATAAAAGAATTGGTTGAAAGAAAAGGTTGTTCTGTGTGATTATAAAACGAATCAATCCAAAAAGTATCGCGTGACGTCAATTCGCAGTAAAAGTTTGAAACTTCGGAGTGCATAACTTTTATTTCTATCGTTCTTGGTATGTCATAGCACAGCTTTAATAATCAATGTAATAAGCTTCCACTTGCTGCCAGATAAGATAACAATTAAGCAAAAAAAGTAATTCCTAACCTTTACTCGGCATTTCCGCATCAAACATCACCGATTGTCCATCATTACTTCCATACGTCACCGGAATGACTTGCGTTGTGTATGTGACACAATTTTTCAGCCCCCTCAAATTGACGTACGTATTATTTGTGGTGGTGTCATTGACGTGCACATCGGGTATTCCATTGATCCACACCACAATGCGATAGTGTTTCACGCACAGTGAGCTATTCTCCGGTTTACTCCACGCAACATACAGATCATTGCCACTCGGTTCGGTTGTGTATTTGGTCACACCCGTTGGGATGCTCTCCAATGTTTGCACTTCGATTTCTTCGCACTCCTCGCTGAGGGTGTCGTTCATATCGACCACGTACACACGCACTGTGTACTCGCCGCATGGTTCGAGGTGCTCCAAGAGGATGCTGGTGTTGGTTGCATCGTACTGGAATTGTCCGTTCACATGGATTTGGTATTTTTTGACGCACAATGCATTTGATAGTGGGGCGTCCCATGTGATTTCCACTTCGGTTGCGCTGATAATTTCAGCGGCAAGGTTTGTTATGGGGCCGGGAACTAAATGGGGTATTTAAATTGGTAATTTTAATTGTAAAAAAAACTTGGAAATGACCTTTAATGATATTTTTAATAAGACTGTAGTTTACCTCATTTCATTGGAAAGAATATATGTATTCAGTCAACTTAAGCTAAGGAGATCCTCGCTTAATTATTATTTTTTCAAGGTCAACATTTTTTTTTTATTCAAGATTTCAAGAATTTCTGTAAAAACTCACCGGCAAAATTCCCACTAAACTCGTCGGACGACCTTTTCGCCCATTCATCCACATTATTTGTATACACGAGCGCCACATAAGTCTCACATGCCTCCAACTCCTCCAACATCACATGCGTCTCATTCGGCATCTGCATAAAATACTGCGTGGGACAATTGGCACAATCCTTCGGTGTCACCTCCACTAAATACTTATTGACGCATGTCGGTGCATACACCGGTTGATTCCACGTTATTTCAGCAATGGATTCATTAAAACTTATAAGCACATGATCCACAGCATTGGGATCTATTTAACAAAAAAATTTAAATCAACAAAAATTGCTTAAACAGTTAATGTAACTGTACACCGATTTGAATGAGTTTACCTACTTCAGCTGTCTGTATGTCATTGACAATGAGGCTCACCACCATTCCGTTAATGTCTATTGTCTGCAGTGTCAGCGTGTAATTGTTACACGGTATTAAATCCTCGACCGTTACATCTGTTTCCAAATGGGTAACATTTGTTTGAAATAAATATTGTGGCGCAGTCAGCTCCAGGTTGTATCGTGCAATGCACGCTGTATTGTTGCTACTCCAGAAGAGGGCAATTGAGTCATTGAATGGTATCACTGAGATTAATTCAGTCATTGGTTCTGTAAGCAGTTGTTATTGTTTGTTTAAAATGTGCGTGTATGGGGAGAGGTGGAATTTGATTGCAAGTACCTTGATAATCCATTTTGATGATAATCGAATAATTAAACGCCGTTCCAATGGGGGACTCGGTTGCGTCGCCCTTTTCAAGCACTTCGGCCTCAATCAAGTAACGAGCGCATGGCTCGAGACTTGAAATCGATAAGCTTCTGTGTAAATAGAAATTTAATAATTTGTGATGAGCGCATTTTGAAATATACATTTTTTTAATCACTAAATTTAAAGAACGCTGTAATTTGCTTTTTGCTTTTGACAATTTTGGACAAATTCGAGGTCATGACATTAATTATCACGAATGAATAATTGCGCATACAGTCAGTGGAGCATAAAAGATCAGTTCATTTACAAACTAACTGTACATTGCAGTGAGTGTAATCGTTTTTATTAATTGCCACGATATGCTCAAAAGTCATAACTTTATGATGACGCTTTGCATATTAGTCGGGCGCTATCTTTTTGTGTACAATATTATGAGCTTGGCTAAATGATTTAATGCCATGGCATGTGTTGTCATTATTTTTATAATCTTCAGAAGAGAAGTCCCGTCCCTTTGAAGCGTTCCATTTTCACATGTGGAAATTCTTTGGCCCAATAAAGTGAAATCTTCATGTCGGAAGAAAGATACGTGTGACAGTTTTCTTTGGTCTAGCTGGGCCGCTGTACGACACACGTCACATACGCCGCGATCTTGTCAAAGCATTGCCGGCACTTAAATTCTAAAAATGTGATCCCAAGCACAATCTCTTCAACAATAAAATGTTCTAAAATTAAATCCCTACAATAAATCGATGGGTTTGTTTCACAATTCGTAATATCGCGATGTTTTTCTTAAATTAGGCCAACAAAGTAGTTATGTGTGTTAAGAAAATATTTTACAGAATAAATATTAAATATTTAGGTATTTGGAATTAAAACAAGAGAACCACATCTGGGCTGCATTAAACTGATGGGTCATGGGACGCATTTCTTCGCTGATTAGAAACACAAAAACATATGGTTCGTTATAATGTAGGAGGATCCAAAAAATTCATTTTAAACGCACATTTTTTAATGTCTCTTTAGTTTTGTACAATAATGCAATTCCTTTTTTTTTATAAATGATATTATTCAACTGTAATAACTGTCTGTTCTTATCGTTGTGAGATGGTAAAAATGTTTAAATTGGTTTTATATCAATGATTAGTAAAAACTTATATTTCTATTTCACTAATTTCGTAACATTTTTAATTTAGCCGGACATTTTCATTATAAAACAATATGAAATTAATGAATTTAAAATTACGGTGGTTTTGGTAATAGCGATGAATATCTATCTTGGATATCGATATATCGAATAATTATCGGTAAACAAAATGTTAACTAAATTATCATTTCAAAAAATATAGGTCACAAAATAACGGTATTTAACGGATTTTAATGGTCCCAATTTGAAGATATTTGATATTGATATTCCTAAAAAAAATACTACTTTAAAATAAATACCGTTTTATGTAAATTAAAGTCGTTAGTGATATTTTTGAAAACTAAATTCGTAATTGTTTTTAAAAGTCTTACTTTCTCTTTCAGCAATATGCGTTAGAGAAATAATAATTCTGATAAGAACTTTGAATCCATTTTAGTTTTGTTTGGTTTTCATTATTCTGTGAAATATTAATATGTATTAATTTCATCCAACATTTTAAATAAAACTTTTCTGAAGTTTTTAAATATATTTTCTACACAATAATAAATAAGCCAAAGAAATTGCAATAGAAATTACATCAATTTCAAGCTACATATTTCCGATCCTACAAAATATCAACCAGAAAATTTCGATATTGAAAATATATGTCCCAACGTCCATCCCTATAGTTTTGAATCATTATTTAAAAAAAACATTAAATTAACTTGAATATGCGAATTTATAAAATCATAATTTCTTTTGATGGAAAATATAAAAATCTCAAATATAATTAAATTAAAGTTTAGCTACATCGACTTTTGCACTGTTATTATGGAGAAAATAAAAACAAGAACTTCACCTCATTTTTTCAATTTTTGATAAAGAACAATTAATATTGAAAAATAATAAAACATTCCTCAAATGTATTTTTAAACTTGTGTGTTGAAATCGTCCCATCCATCTAAAAGTAAGATACCAATAACCACAAAATTCGGGGAAATGAGATAGTTATCAGCATGAACAAAACAACACAGAACGAAAAATGAACAGCCTTTTAAAGTTGCAATTATCGCAAATGACAATAATGTCCAATCGCATAATTACCAGCTCCCATAAAGATAGGATAAGTAACTCTCAGGTGGAGTGCTTCAGTTATTATTCATTAATGAAAAATAAAAGCTGCAAACAATAGAGGGGGATCGCGATATTTGTATATCGTCGTGATAAGAGTACATACATCAATATTTGCCATGACTAATTAAAAAGTAAATGTAAATGTTTGTAATTTTACAATTTATAAATAAAATTTAAAAGGTTGGTTTTTACTTTTTAATAAATTTAATTTAATTTTTAAAAGCTTCATATTTTAATTTAGAGTTTTTTCAGCTTTTTAAATAATCTTGGAACGAAAATTTGATTAAAATCAAATCAAATTAAATCGTTTTACCGTATGAATATGTATGTTAAGCCGCATGAAAATTAAAATTAAAAATAATTTTGTTTTTAAAGCACAAGATTGGTATCGTCTTGCACTTACTCCATTGATTGCATTATTCGATTTTTTTTGGAATTATCTCTATATCTTAATAACTGATAAGATAGTTTTTGTTTTTTTAAACTACATTATGTCCACTTTTATTTATTTTTTCTAATTTTTGTTTTCTTTTTATTGAATAAGGAACATCAACATTGTTTCAAACTCAGCAAAGCATTAAATAATTTAAAAAAAGCACTTAAACAAACAAAAACTTACTCATTTGAGTAGCGAGACCACAAAGTATCATCCGTCTCATTAATCAGGCTGTACTTAAGCCTCGCCACCTCATGCATGTCATCGATTGCAAAGTCAATTTGTCTACCAGTAATTGTGTATTTGAGCTTAAATTCTGCAAATGGAGGACAAGCCAAAAAAAAAACGCACATTAATCGCGATGACTTAAGCTGCACTTGATTGTTTAAAAAAAAAAATGGAAGACACCAACCTTCACCGGCAATTGCGTTGCCATCCGGCGACTCTGTAACTGTAGACGCTGTCGGCGCTCCAGTTTCGGCTGCATCGACGACATTGCAGGCTATTGGCTTAATTAGCAAAATAGCAATGCTGTAAATGAGTGTGGCACTAATTGAGAACATTGTTCGATTGGTGCGCGCGTCAATTTATTGTCACTCTTTTTAATTCTTTCATTTTTTTGTGTTAAAGATGCTTTTTTTGTTGCTTAGTAGTTTAAGTAGTTTTTGTTTTGTTTGTTGTTTGAAAATTCATCACTAAATCTAGTTTTTTTTGGCATGAAAAGAAATTTAAAATTTTACTTAATTGGGAGTTTTAAGTTTAAAAACATTTTATTTGATTAAATGCGTTTAATTAAAAATTTTTGGGAAATAAAAACTGATTTTGAACTTTTACAAACACTTGATATTTATTTTAAATTAAACATTTTGTCACTGTTTTACAAACAAAAAATACAAAAACAAAAAAAGATGAAAACAATTTCTTTTAAATTTTAAATTATCATTTTCTTTTTTTAATTCATTTTTTAAATGACACTTAAACAATTAACTATGATACTTGTTTGTCAATTTTTTTTTAATAATAATAAATCCGTTTTTAGGGTTATTTTTTAACTTCAACTATAAACTTTAATTTTTTCTTTTCAATTATTGAATTCATTTTATTTATTTAATAAGCACTATTTTTAATTAAATTTATTACGGAATAAATGATTTTTGGGTAACTTATTATATTAGCAATGACTTTGGCGTCTTAACTTCCAATGAGCTTAACTTAAATCACTCAACATCACTTAAAACATATTTAATACACAAAAAAGTATTTTTTTTTACACATTAAGTAAATCCAATTTCTATCTTAATTTTATTTTAAATTAAAAATTATTTTAAGTCAATTTTTAAGAAAAAACATTTCCAATTTTATTATCACAAATTCACCAAACACGATCCCTCTTTCACCTGCCACAATTTAAATTTAATAACCGCGTTTACACTCAAATTTCAATTTAAAATGATCAACCTTCACATTTTTGCGTTGTCTCCATGTTGTTGCCGCTTGTATTTTCTTATCACTTCCGATAATCACAAAATTGCTTTATTAATCGTCTCAAGCACCAAACGAACAGCAAAGCACACACTAAATTCGTACAATAAGGGGTTACGCCTGGCATCAAGTTCACGCAGCTTAATTAACACGTTGAAAGTGCTTTTTCGCGGGCACATTTAACCGCACTTTCGGCACTTTTCAATAATATTTAAATGTTGTGTACTTAAATAAGGCAGCAAAAAACAAACACACAAAATGTATTTAAATTACACAAACGGACTAAACACTTGATTAAATAAAGTCGATTTTATTAAAATTCATTGTGTATTTTCTTTAAATTGGCGCATTTTCTAATTGTTTTAATTAAATTGGCGAAGAGTGTAATGAAATTTGAAACTGAACGCCGCAACAGTCAGTGATGAAATATGACGAATGTAAAGTCCAACCCGTTGCCAAAAGTGGCAATAAGTAAAAAGCGAATAAAAATGACAATAATTGAGTATTATATCGACTGATATTAGCACTTAATTATCTTATCTTCCACCAATACGACACGTCGTGACTGCGAAAATGGTTCAAAAAACATGTAGGTGGTTTGTGTTTTTTTGGAAGCTTCCACACACATTTAATTTTTGGTGAATTTTGCGGCAACAACTGCGATGACGACCAACAGCTATTATATAGACACTACTGTTTGGGGGACACAATCAATATTTGGGGAGCACACAAACTGCACAACACGGAAATGAACAAAACAAAAAAAAAGACACACACTCAGTTTTGAAATTTCCTTAAAGGCTTTTTTGAACTGCAACATTTGATGCCAAGCAGAAGAGTAAGACGCCGCTCGATTAGACTTTTCATTACACATAATTTGTTTAGAATTCAAATCAACGTGTAAGCTAGGTTGGGTGGCTACTTTACCTAACTAACTATCACTATTCCGATCGTTATATGCGTTTCTATTTTGGGTATTTTACGAGTACAAACACCACGGCCTAATCTAAATCTTAGCATAATTGAAAGGATAGTCCGGAGCAACGTTCTAAAATGTATCACACTCTTTAATTTGGTTAGGGAGAGAGGCTTTCTAATACGTCTGGTGTGTGTGTTTGTGTCTGGATGATCATCATACCTTTTCGTTTTATCAAAAAACATCACACGAAATGTTTGTGACTTTATTTAAAACGTGCGACTTTAAGAACGCAATCCAATTAAATGCGGGGAAAAAAAACTCACACACTAATGTGAGTCGTATCAAGTGTGTGAGTCATAATGGGCTATGACACGATATCGCGACTTTTGTTCTTTGTTCGTTTTAATTACATTTATAGTGATTAATAACGAAATTTATGAAATTCTTAAACTTCATTGTGGAGTGAAAAATGATGGATTTTGTGCAAAAACTAAACAAAGACACTTTAAATTTTGTTTTTTAACATAAAGAATTCATTTTTGATACTTTTCTTCCTAGAATATATTTTAAAATCAATAAAATAGAAAGCACGTGTGTTTACAAAAGAAACAGTTAACTCCGTTCATTCCCATATAAACATAAACATTTCAGTTAATCCATATTTTTCACACTTAAGTCGACGTATACGCTCATTCCTTAAGTCATGGCTATTTGCATGAATGCGCCCAAATTCACCTACTTAATTTAAGTAAATTGATTACACCACCTTTAAAAGCGCACACTTTAAATAAACACACAAAATACCGACTAAACCCAATAAAGTAAACTGCATTTAAAAATAGTTACCCGTTTGCACTAAGTCTAATAGTTTTAGGAATCAAACTTTAAAAAAAACCGTTGCACACTGTTTATGAACAAAAAAACACTCGATTCACTTTCATGTGTCGCAACTCCCACACCATTTTATCGGGAAGTCACTTCCAAACTGGTGTCAATTGTTCTGAAAAATCATCTACTACTTATCGTTATCGCTCGCAACTTACTGTTTTCAGTTATGTTGTAGTTTTTTTTTTTTACAGCAGAATGATAGCAATTTAAGTCGCACACATTCGGATGCATTCACCACGACTCCAAGCCGCAATGAATGACTGTTTTTTAATGTGAGAAATGAAAGATGATGTTCTAATTCATATTGTGTGCAGCATTTCAATTTTTTATTTTCGTTTGTGATATGTTGTCAGGAAGTTCAAACCAACTATCTATGTTATGGGTGTTTGGGGTGGCCGATCTGATTAGTAATTAGGAAATGGATTTTATGGATTTTTATTAGTATTAAATTGAAAACTGAGGTAATTTCTTATGAAAATATTTATTTAGTCAAAATTGTCTGATTTTTAAAGCGGTTTGACCAAATATCACTAAAAGTCACTAAATTCTAGTGTAATTTGGTTCAACACATTTAAATTGCCTGTTTAATGGTTTTAAATTGATTGAATGTGGAAAAATAGCGACTTTTAGTTAAATATTTTTATTTCTACTCCTACTAACTACACTCTTAATTTCACACTCACAAACCAAACGAATTCCCTTCCTAACCACCACCCCATAAAGTAATATTGGCAAATTCATTGTTATCGCCAAATAGACGTGCGGCATAGTTGTTGGGTGCAATCGCACAGATTACAATTTACATGTCGATAAATACCGCAACCATCACCTTTGATTGGGAAATAATTAAAAAGAAAGGAAATTACAAGAAATAACTAGCTGCCTGTTATCGAACGATAGTGCATAACTGTTAAATTCGGTTATCATGTGATTAACTGCCGCGTATTTTCGGTGAACATCAACAATCAAGTTCGCCAAATATTTGTTTTTAATGAATTGATCGAGTGTTGGTTTTTTGTGGAAAATTATCATTTTACGAAAAAACAATTCAAGGTCAAACGATTTAAATAAGTCTTTAAACAACTTACCCGATTAAACAATAGTACTTTGTGAATATTTTTCAAGATCATTTGAAAAACTAATTCAAGGTCATGGGGTTTTAAAAATGAATGAAGAAAGAACATTTTTAATACACCCATACCTCGCTTTACGGCGTATGATAAATTAAAGTCTTAAGGCAGTTTTATGTACACTGTGCTTTTAAGGGCTTAAGCTGTGTTTGTTAAAAAATAATTTTTTTTAAAAATTTAAGTCGATTTTCATTGAAGCAATAAAATTTGGTAAAAACTTTAAAAAACTTTTATTGAATGGTCAGTGGTCACGACTGTTAATTTGTTAAAACAAAATTATTTTTTCCAAAAAACGATATCCTAATTTAAAAACAATTTATGCAAAAACAAACAGTTTTGAATCAAGAAATAAAAATACCTGAACTACAAGAATATAACGGGCCCTGCTGTCGCAAAGCGGGGTATTTTTGTACTTTAATGTCATTCAATAAAACAAGTCGAAACTAAAAGTATTTAATTGAATTTAAGGTTTGGAATTTTGTTCTTAAACAAATTTCCCACTTAAATTACTTTCCTTCCCCAATTTAATCGACCAACGTTGGACGTGTTAGGTATTTTGTGTATAAAACATTTATTTGCAAATTGATTTAAGGTATTTAAAAAATAATAATAATTGCTAATCAACTGATAAGCAGTTTCAGTGGATTTACAATACATATTTCTAATGCATTCGCGGCACTATTGCAAAGCGGTTACTCATTTTCTTTCCACAATAAAAAATACCAAAACATATCGCCCGGAAGTTGTAAATGATTAGGCCAATGCATCTGTTGTGTTCGTCCAATTTTTTTTTTCATTTTTTATCGTCACCCATGAAACGTTTTTTTTATATAAAGCTATATAATTCTGTTTAGTTTGAATGCCATGTGACTTAGATGCTCACATGTGAAGAGCATCGTGGGTTTGAGTAATAAAAACCGTTTTATGCACATTTGTTGCTATTAGCTTCTATCAAATGTTTTAAAAAGAAAACAGAAAAGAAAATAGTGTACTCAAATAAAAGCGATGAAAAACCAAATTATCTTTACAAAGTGCCGATGGCTCAATTAACTTTCAATATTTAGTTGGTTTGTGGGAAAACCTTAATTTTTTTTAATAAATCAGAACGATAATTTTGACATAAAGTTTATTTTATTGTTATCCATTTTACAAATTTACTTCAAGTTCCAGCGATGCTTTTGTTCAAATTCGTTATAAAAATCAATTTCCTTTTGACTTAAAGACGGCCTCATTCGCGAAAATGCATCATTAAAGTTTTCCTCAGTAACTTCATAAGAATCCAAATTCAATGAATTGTTAGAATTGGTTAATGCATTCAAAGCAGCTTCCTTGCACAAATTAAACAAATCAGCA
The DNA here is from genome assembly GCA_963854165.1 of Sylvicola cinctus. Taxonomy (NCBI): domain Eukaryota; kingdom Metazoa; phylum Arthropoda; class Insecta; order Diptera; family Anisopodidae; genus Sylvicola; species Sylvicola cinctus. The sequence goes on along the minus strand of OY974083.1, from coordinate 25,808,322 downwards.
CCGGAATATAATTTTGTTTTCTCTGCAAGTCCTCTCAAATCCACTCCCTCATTAATTGGAATTTGTGTTGTAGCCTTTTGCAATATCTCCAATCGGGAATCCGCATCCGGCACTCGCACATGAATCAGTTTATCAAATCTACCAGGACGCATAAGCGCATCATCAATCAAATCGGGTCTATTTGTAGCCGCAATGACCAACACGTGACTATCATTGGATGCATCGGAGACAGCCGACTGCACCTTTATGCCAATGCCATCCATTTCAATGAGCAACGTAGACAACACCTGCATTGAAACGTTATTGTTGCCCATGCCAACGGAGCGGCTTCCAACAATCGAGTCAATTTCATCGAGAAATAAGACACATGGAGAACTAAGGCGAGCCTGACAAAATAAATTGGCTATAAACTTTTCGGAACTACCCAAATAGGGGGAATAAATTGCAGCTCCCGATGCTGATATAAATGACATCTTGGCTTCATGTGCTAAGCACATGGCGATTGTCGTTTTAGCACATCCCGGTGGACCGTACAGTAGAATTCCTTTGGGGCGTGGCAAATTGAAGCGACGAAAACTATCAGGATGACGCAAAGGAACGAGGACGGCGACGTCAAGAGTTTTTTTTAGGGATTCTAGTCCAGCAAGTTTTGAGAGGCTGGGTAAATCTAAGTAGTTCACTACTTCCAAGCCACGTTGAGTACTAGCGTGTACCTAAATGTTTAACTTTTTAGATTCTCGTAATTTAAATTTGGTAGAAATTTCAAACTTACATTCTTAAGTGCTTCCATAAAAGCTTCCAGCATAATGTCTTCATCATAATATTCTTGTTTGGGATGATTTTTGGACACAAATTTCCAAGCATATTGCGTTAAACTTTTTAAATCCGCCCCAACGTAACCAGGAGTACATTCAGCGATTCTTAAAAGTGCACTGCTTCCAAAATTGCAGTTTCTAAATTGGTCTTTGCAAATAGTTTCTAAAATTTGTAATCGTTGTGTTTCTCCAGAAATACCCACGAGGATCTGTAAATAATTTTTTTGGTTTATTTTAAAATGAAATAAAAATAATTTAAATTAAAAAACCTCACGCTCCATTCGTCCAGGACGTCTCATTCGTAAATCAAGTATTTCAATGTTGCTGGTAGTTGCCAAGACAACAACTGGTGCTTTTCGTCTATGCAGCTCATCGAGTAGTATCATAATTTGGTTGGATATTCTTGTAAGATGTGCTTCATGTTCGGGTTTTACTTTCGGGCATAAAACATCAACATCTTCAATAAGAATAACTGGAGTGCATTTCCCAAAAAAATTAATTCCAAATTGATTAGCATTTGCAAAAATTTCTCTTAAAACCATTTCAGTTTCTCCAGGATAAGGTCTTAGGATATCAGCCGATCGAATTTCAAAAAGGCTGCACTTGTTATTTATAATTTGATTGTGAATTAAAGCAGTCTTTCCAACTCCATTGAAACCATAAATTAAGGCATGTAAACATGGTTGTATTGGTTTCAATACTTCACAATCTACTGAGATTTTCTGACAATGCTGGATAATATTGTTTATTTCATCCTCACTCGATGAAAGACCACCAATTGGGGTGTATTTAATTGCAGAATTTCCCAAATAAAATATACGTCTTATTGTCACTTCAGTCAATTCATTCGTAGTCCCAAATCCATCATCACAGGAGTGTACAAATATATTTTTAATTCCGAAATTGTAACTTCCAAGAGACTTTACATTAATAACACAATTTGTCGTGAATGTAAACATCGGAAGCATTTCACGCAATGTGTCCGTTAGATCCACCTCATCGCAATACACTCGTTCCAGGTAGACATCCAATGATACTTTGCAAAATATCATGGATTCAGGAAGATGGGTGATTTCTTTTAGATGTGATGAATACTCGGTTGTTGATAAGTTGGCAAAAATGGACTTGTGTATCTCAATTTCAGGTGTATTTGGATGATATTGCACGCTTGTGTTCAGATAGCAGTTGTTGGGAAGCGTTTTTGCAAAAATCATTGAGAACTGGTAGCAAATATACAAATTTTGGGATGCTGTTTTACAGAGTACCAAGGAGCATGGCTTTTTGAACGGATATTTTAAAGGATCGTAGGGTAATTCTAACTTTTGAACGAATTCATCATCAAAATGCTTTGGAACTACTTTCAAGTCCACTTTTAAAGTCTCAGACATTTTATTTTAATTTAAAAATATAAATAAGTTTATTTTTATAAAAACTGGACGGGCTTTATTTATTAATTTGTATACTTTGACGTTTCTTAAAGTCGCAGCCGGCATAATATCGTATTGTACAAATTCGTACTAGATTCGAGTGCTCACCAATTTTTCAATCCACAATATGTATATATAATGCTTATTTCGAAAATATGTTTAGGCGCGATTTTTAAATTAAGTAACAATTAAACAGACAATTTAAAAAAAGCTAAATTAATTTCTCAAAAGTCATTGAATTTTACATCAATTTATTATCGTTTAATAAATTTTCACCATTAAAAAGATATAATGGAAACACAATTTAAAAAAAATTAAAAATCTTTACAATCAGCCCAATCAACATTCCGCGGAAAGCTGGATTGTGTTCCCTCCTGCTGCACAGATAACGAAGCCACCTTTGAAGCGTACCTAATTCTCTCCTTCATACTACAATTACGATTATTGACTAGAATATGAGCTAATGCACCAATAAATGCATCTCCAGCCCCAGTTGTATCCACAACTTTTTCCACCTTAGGACACGCTACATGAACCACCTCAACACCATTAGCTGATGAATAAACAGCCCCATCTTTGCCCATTGTTATGATGACATCATTAGCACCGATTTTTTGTAACAACTTAGCAGCTGATGCGGCATCTTCCCGGGAGTTTATTGAATTTAATCCCGCCATTATGGCGGCTTCAGTCTCATTGACACAAAGGATTGTGGCATGCTTCAATAGATCAGATGGTGTGTCTGACATTGCTGGTGCTGCATTAAGGATTGAAATGCCATTGAAACTTTTCAGGGCTTCAATTACTCCAGCAACGGGTGTTTCCAGTTGACAAATGAGGACCTAACGTAAGACAATAATTTTAAAAGGTGTTTTTACATTAAAGCATTTCAATTTACCTGACAGTTTTCCAGCAATTTTTTGGCTTTTTTTACTTCATTTCCTAATAATGAATTATTTGCACCAACAACGATGACAATTTGATTCTCACCAGCATTGTCGACAATAATTTGAGCCATTCCAGTGGTTTCACCACTTACATCCTGGACGTAATTTGTGTTGATGCCTTCCTTAATTAACTGCTGGCGAAATGTTTTTCCCCAAATATCGGTTCCAAGCTTTTTTAAATTTAAAACAAAATACATTAAGTAAATAAAACTAAATATTTAAAAATGGGAAAAAAAATTCGTAATTCTTACCATAGCAACCATTGCAGTTTTGGAACCCAACCTAGCAGCAGCCACACACTGATTAGCACCCTTACCTCCAAATCCATTGCAAAATCTTGTTCCGTGAATAGTTTCACCAGGTTTGGGAAGACTTGGTGCGTAACTTTAATTTATAAAATGTTTATTAGAGAGAAAAAATAAGTCATTCTAACATTTACCTTATAAGGTCAATATTGCAAGAGCCCACCACTAGAATGTCTATTGATTTGTCTGCCATTTCAAAGCTTTCACCTGCGACTAATCTTTGTTTGTGAACATAATAGTCAATGTTAAGTACAAGGCCGAAGCTGTTATCAATATTTTATAACATTATCACTTTAACTTTATTTGTTTATGAAAGATTTAAAACAAATGATAACAAATGTTAATTACCGCAATGTTGCGATTTTTCTTCTTTTTGTCACAAGTTTCGAAATTCTATTTGACAGTTAAAAAATTATTTCAAACATATATATATTAGACGTCAAAGTGTATATCAGTCAGCTGTTTGGAAATTAGTATTTATATATAGTTAATTTTGCATCGCAAAAAATCCAAAAAGTACGTAAAAATAAAATAGTTTTATGTCTTTTATAATCATAATAAGCTAAATTTATTGTCGCAATATTTTATTTCACAGACCTATTAAAATGGCATTGAGAATTCAACAATTAAGGAAATTGTGTCTGGCATCCATGACCCGTGCATACTCGCAATCGCCAGCATCGGGATCATCAGGACAAGGTTCAATGAATAAGCCAATTAGACCAGCATCACAACCCACAGCACCCGCGCCACCAAAACCAAAAGGTGTAAATGCGGACGTTCCCGGATTAAGTGCACGCTGTGTGGAAAAGGCGCAAGGCCCAGTTGGTCCCGGTGCATCTACGACTGGTGAATACAAGGTTCCGGAATATTTCCTGTACAGCAAAATCAGTTATGCTGAAGCTGAGATTGAAATGGCCAACTACCGTTGCCCACAACCATCTTCAGTGAAACACTAATTATAATTAATATGATGTAGAGCATTAATAAAATGTTGTTAAATAATAAAAGAAGAATTATAGTTTTTTTCCTCATTAATTGTTTGGTTATGTTTATGTAATCATTTTAATGATTCTAGGGAAAAGCTAAAAAGTCTTGATGGTAATGCAGATATCGAAAAATCAAGAGTTTATATATATTGCGATGCATAAATGTCAAAAATATAGAACATATATGACACATAACTGCCAAGCCGGCCATTTTGGCATTTAAAAATTTTTTATTGAAAAGAAAATAATTTTACGGCTAAAAGCGCTAAAGGGAGGCATCATTTTGAGAATTTTTGACAAATATTTGATGAATTTGTGCTTTTAAATTCATTTAAATACATCAATTTAAGAGCAAATTTACTAATTGTGGTATTGAAAGTGATTATAGCCAGAAGTTTAAAGTGCATCTTCAATTAATCTCCCAAAGAAAGTTAACCAACCGAAATGGGCGCAGAAGGTAATTATAATAAACTACATTAAACGTGTTTTCACTGAATCCACACTTATTTGTAATGTATTTACCCGTTTCTAGTAGATCGCGACCGCAATCGCCGCCATAGATCGCGTTCTCGTGAACGCCCAGCGAGGCGTTCATCACGCTCAAGGTCACCGCGCGCCGACCAACAACAACAACAGCAGCAGCAACAACAACAAGCCCGACCCCGTCGCTCCAGTCGTTCACGTTCCCCACGAAAACAACAACGCTCCCGCCGTCGCAAGCCCTCTCTGTACTGGGATGTGCCGCCACCCGGCTTCGAGCATATCACCCCACTCCAATACAAGGCGATGCAAGCGGCCGGTCAAATTCCGGCAAACATTGTCGCCGACACCCCGCAGGCTGCCGTACCAGTAGTGGGGTCAACAATAACACGACAAGCGCGTCGTTTGTATGTGGGCAATATTCCGTTTGGTGTCACCGAGGAGGAAATGATGGAATTCTTCAATCAACAAATGCATTTGTCGGGTTTGGCACAAGCCGCCGGCAATCCAGTGTTGGCGTGCCAAATTAATTTGGATAAGAATTTTGCGTTCTTAGAGTTTCGCTCCATTGACGAGACCACACAGGCGATGGCATTTGACGGCATCAATTTTAAGGGGCAAAGTTTGAAGATACGCCGCCCACATGATTATCAGCCAATGCCGGGTATGACGGACACGGCTGCACTCAATGTGCCCGGTGTCATAAGCACCGTGGTGCCGGACTCACCGCACAAAATTTTCATCGGTGGATTGCCCAATTATTTGAATGAAGATCAGGTGAGTTCATTTGGATGGGTTTTTGTAATTTGTCGTAATTTATTTGTAGTACTTAATTCTTCTTCATTGACCCTTTTGGGGCAATCAACAATCACGGGTATTATGTGATTACAGTTCATTTAGCCCGTACGAGACTAATTTTTGTTCTGACAGGGGATGTTTTGTTTAAAGAAAAGTAACACAGCTAACCACAAAGGTGTACATAAAAAGATCTATTCTAGCTCAATTTAGATGGAGCATTTGATGATCTTCAGGTTAATTTTTTATCGCAAATTTTTAATTTCTTCATTCCAAAAAAAAAAAAAATAGCAAAAAAATATTTCCAGTGCTAGAGTCTTCTCGCTAATTGCATTTAAATTAAGCAGTGTGTGCCCGTAATTCTGCGGATTGGATGCACAAAATATGCACCATCTACAGATAATTGCGATGAACCCGGCTTAATGATAATTTTCCAGGAACCACCAATATTTTGTACGTTGTGGAAGAGAAGTGAGAGCATTTTGCATTTTCAAACAGAGAAAAACAACAAATTAATCATTCCGTTTTTAATAGGGGCCAACGACATTTTCCTAATTCACACTATATCTTTTACAGCCTTTCACAGGTTGGCATAAGACGTTGGTTGCATATTTTTGGGGGCGAACAATTTCTTGCAGCGCTTTGGCCATCGCTCTTGAATGTTTTGTTGTGTTGTGTTTTCTCTTCTCTATTTGCAGGCTCACACAAAATGAAAAAAAAAATGGTTTTCAGGTTTTTCAAGAAACAAGAAACAAAAAAAATTATAAAAATGAATTACATTTTTATTTTTATTTTTTTAAAGGGCTGCTCCTTCATAATTCCACGCGCGGAATTTCCAGCACCGCACAATGACACGAATACGTTCTCTTCTCACACGTTTAAATTCAAATTGTGTTCGTTGATTTTTTTCCTTCCCCCAATTTTCTAGCGTTTTCTAGCTTTTATTAAAAAAAAACTCGTGCTCATTTTTCAGAGATGGTTTTTCCAGATTAATGTTTTTCCCAAAAAAAAAAGTTTGTTTTAGATAAAAATGAAAATGATATGCATCCGTCATCCAAAAAAACATTTTCAGGTTTTTATTGTGTTCTTTTTAAAAGGTTAGGTAATGAATGTGATCAATGATGATGATATCGGTTCTTTGAAACAGTCCTAACATGCCGTTTATTGTATTTAAATCCTGCGGGAAAACAAAGCATCGCAAGGCAAGTTGATTTCATTGAAAATATGCAAATTGTAAAAAAAAACAACAAAATTAAATAGTCTTTACTCTAGGGGTTTGTTTTTTTAGCAAAAAAAAAAGTTTTTTTTTTTGTAGGGACACTCATTTTTTGTAAATTGTGTTTAACAATTTTTATGCATTTGCGGATATAAATTAAATTTAATAATTGTGGGTGGTAAGTAAATGGCAAATTTGTAGAAGCAATGCCATCATGTGTTTAGTTGTTTGCACATTCCGATTTAATCATCATCATCAATTTTGAATTAATTGTTTAAAATAACCGCCGAAATTTATGCAAAGTTTTTTCTTTCAAAATATTAAATATCTTCCAGAATGCATTCGGGCGTAATTTCTCATCATTTCATTATCTATTCAAGTCTAAGATTCAAACGATTTTCAACATACTTCCAATATGTTACCCAATGCATGTAAAGTTCTTCGTTCAACAATTCTAAGCCACGTACAATTTCTTTGTTTCTGCATTCCAATTTCATACGACACTCCACAAAAGACACCCACAAATTGTTGTGACACATGATGACACCACAAACTCGCTGAGACGAATTTTCTGCTCCAATATTTTTCGCTTTCACAAAATCTTTTTGAAGAATGCTTTAACCTCATTGTTGAAAAATCAAATGACAAAGCAACAAATGCGGTTTTAAAAAAAAAAGATAAATATTTTCTGCTTTTGTGCCCTTTCCAATCGCATTCTCATAAAATAGATAAAACAAACAGAAGATGCGATGCAATGCAAAAAATACAAATAATCATGGATACAACATGAAAATGAACAACTTCCTGATGACAAAAATACTCCACCCCCTGCGTCGACCTTCTTATAGTTAATTTAATTTCTACTTTATGTCCTTTTGTGACTAGAAAAGTTTTATTGTATTCGGTCCGACTCTCTGTGGGGAAGACGAAACCCTTTTAAAAGCTTATCCCACACAATTGGCAGCTCACCCTCCACTTAGTTGTACTAGCATCCTTATTTTCGATACACAAATCATGAGTGTGTGCAGTTGTATGTTAACGTGTGAGTTTTCTGCTTCAAGGATCTTAGTTAGACATGTCCTAAATGAGGGCACCCTGCCCAAGCCACAAGTGAGTGAAATACGACAAATAAAGGCACAGGAAATTTCCTTTAATGACGGGTTGCTTTAATTAAGACCACACCGTTTCTGTAGTAGCAATCAAGTATACTGATTAACCGAAGTGTGAAACAATGAGCTCCGAGTATAAATGTTTCTTTTGTTTGTTGTGATAGTTAAGATTGATTTCGGATTACTTTTTATTATTTAGAAAGTTTAATCTCTCTTTTATTTCATTATCCTTTTTAAATGCTTTTCTAATTGTTTAATTTTTTTTAAAAGTTGTCTTAACGCCTTAATGATTGCAATTACATAATATTTGGCGTTTAAAAAAGTTAATTTTTTAATCTATCATATCAGTTTTTGCACACAAACTGCTTTTAAAATCTATTTTTGGAACTTCAATTGATTGATTGTCACGAGAAATGGTAACACAAAAGCATTTTGTAAAAAAAACAAAATGAAAGTCACCACCTGCGGCACTTCAAAAGGGATTGTGTGTTATTCGTCGCATTTCCCTGATCCTTTCATGTATCTTTGTGTAACTTGTTATGTCCTTGTGCATAAAGTCAAGTCAATATCATTCGACTGGGGACTAATCGACATAAAGGATACAAAGGAAAATTGGAAAGATAATATGTGTCTGGCTCAGATGTCAATTTAAAAAAGTTTTGGAATTTATTTCAATCCTGTCATATTTTAACGAACTTTCGTTTGAATCAAAAGTTGCGTGATGGGTTTAATGTTGCTGAAAGATATTCATTTTTTATTTAATGTTGATGGCATTGCTTTCTATTAAATTATAAAAATATGTTTAAAAACGATTGCTTTTGCATTGGTCCGTGTGGCTTCTTCCTCCGTGTCCTTTGTAAAATCATTGTTTTTTGTAATTTGTAACAAAAAAAAATAAAAAAAAATAGTGAAAAATAAAAAATCACAAACAATTTGTAACCAACCACCGACACACACAATTTAGGCAAATCTAATGTTCGCTTTTCTCTCTGCGCCACAATCGCGCGGCATCCAACCACATTGTTGTTGGGCATCATCCGCAATTTTGGTATGGACGCGCCGCACTATTATGTTTTAGGTGAAAGAATTGCTGCTGTCATTTGGACAATTGCGTGCTTTTAATTTGGTTAAAGACGCTGCCACCGGTCTTAGCAAAGGATACGCATTCGCCGAATATGTTGATTACAACATCACCGATCAGGCAATCGCCGGCCTCAATGGCATGCAGCTGGGCGACAAAAAGTTAATTGTACAGCGCGCCAGTGTTGGGGCGAAGAACACCACGGTCGGGCAAATAGCGCCGGTGCAAATTCAAGTGCCGGGTCTCTCGTTGGTGGGCACTTCGGGACCACCCACTGAGGTGTTGTGCTTGCTCAATATGGTGACAACGGATGAGTTGCGGGACGAGGAGGAGTACGAGGATATTTTGGAGGACATCAAAGAGGAGTGCAACAAGTATGGTGTCGTTAGGAGTGTTGAAATTCCACGTCCCATTGAGGGTGTCGATGTGCCAGGATGTGGAAAGGTTAGTACTTATTTTGTCGTTTTGCTAAATTTAATTTTTTTAAATTTGTTTTTTTGCATTTTCAGGTATTTGTTGAATTTAATTCAGTGGTTGATTGCCAGAAAGCACAACAGGCACTCACTGGACGTAAATTCAGCGATCGTGTTGTGGTCACTTCATACTTTGATCCTGACAAGTATCATCGCAGAGAATTTTAAATTATTCTGTGAGGTAGCCCCAGCATCAGCCACTTTGAAAACAAAATTTCCAAATTCCTTTGATTTTCTTTATAGTTTAAATTTACCATATAGATTTGACAAGGATTTTTCCTGCTTACAATTATTCTCCCTCCACCCCATAAAATATTTTGTTACAGCATTCTGTAGTAGCATCGAAATCAGCATCTTTCCCAATTTAAGAAAACCTTTTTTTTGGTTGTATGTAACTAACAGTTTTTTATGTTCATTCAATTTCTTGAATAATAAATATACGCAGTTTAGTTTTTAATGGAATTAAAGGATTTTTTTGTTTATTGTTTATTTCAGAACAAATTACCAAGGATCAGTTGTTTACATCTACATATTTATTTTCAGGATTTAAATTTTTTTTTAATTAAAATTTCAGGGCAATAATACGAAAATGGATGTTAATTAAAATGCCTAATAAGGACAATAATTGGTTAGAAAAAACAGCTTAATAATATTTAGGACTTTTGCGATTTTGTTTTGCAGACTTCTTTACAGATGAAAACTATAATATATTAAATCATGAAAGCTTTAAGCTCCATCACTCGACGACCAAAATAGCTATTATGAGAAATAAGTAAATCACAACTGTTCACAGCTCAGAGGAATAAATCCTGACGGTTTTGCTCTCCGGTGCTAAGAACATTGTAGGGCAAAGCAAAGAATGAATAATAATAGAAAATGAAGTGTTGAATGGAGATGTAAACATTGCAAGCGTGCGATTGTCCTTTTTCAGTGGTTCATTTGTTGTTTCATTCAGTCAGGCTTTCTGTTAATTTTCGTATTCCATTCAGTAGCAAAATATATTTGACAATAAGAAGACAAATAGGAGTTCGTCACGTTTCAAAATAAATCTAGGAACAATGAAAATAATACGTAATCATAAGGAAACAACAGCTTTAAATGCAATTGAATTTTTTTCCTTTATAAGTTCATTTATTAAATTTATGTTTCATTTCTAATTTGAAGCACAAAAAAATTAGTGAAATTAAACGTTTATAAAATACCTCAATTTATTTAAGTTATACTTTCAAAAATTTTCCTTGTTTAAATATTTTGTATTGAAAAAAATTACTATTACGACGATGAATTACAGAAAATTGATACCTTCCTCCAAATTGAAGAATAAATAATTGATGATAAACAATTGTTTATTTATCGACTTTCGTCATTGTCACCATTCTGTTCAAAGAATGAGCACAATTTAATAAAACAAATTCTTAAAATCGTTCCTAATCAGGGGTGTTCTGTGTGAATTAATTCTTTCCAAAACTATCAGAAATAAGAAGATGGGTTCTGTATGAAATTAGAGGACATTAGGACTTAGAACCAAGGCGACCATAATTCTAATTAACAACAATTTATAATAAAAATGAACTCAAAGTTGACTGAAACTTTTATCTTTAAAAACGATTACAAAATAAATATAATTTCAATTTATAACTGCCACCATCATTCACTTATTCAATTAAACTATTGAAATTTGAAAGCGGTCGTTTGCAGCGTTAAGGACATTTCGTTTTAAAAATTAATTGACAGCTTCAGAAGCCCGCATGGTGCATCTTGCATGATTTAAGAAAATGATAAGGCGCCTTTGTTGAACTTTTGGTCTTTTAAGTTGAAAATTGCAGTTTGCATTTATTAAAATTGTTTAACTTCTTTGCTCTAATTTTTAATAGCATTTTCTAATAACTTAATTGTTTAATGTGAATAAATTTAATGTGCAGTAAGTTTTGTTAATTTTATTTTGGGTTATAAAATCGGTGACAAAAATTATAATTAGTTTGGATATTTGTTAAAAGACTTTTTACACACTTTAAAATTATGTGGTTTAAAGGTTTTTATTGCGATTAATACGAAGAAATAGACAATTGTAAAAGGATATTTATAAAGTCTACAAGAACAGAAGAAATAATACACAAAATAATTTTTATTCAACCTCAAATTGTGCAAACTGTGGAAAAATCCGTCTGAATAAATAATTAATTGAATGCGGTGTTAAATTGGATGAATAATTTCTCGGCGATTACCATTATTAAGCCCCTAAAATAATCGCATAAAATTCCTAAAATTGATCTTTATACCAATCTCTCACGTCGAATACACCGACCAACAAATTTCAATTAAACACCCGACCCCAAGAAAACGCCACCGCCCACATTTTAGTTACGCACGCACGCATGCCACAGGACGTGTATCGCATGCAGCATTTTTTAAGTGCAAACATCAGCCAGTGTCGGCATAGAAATGGTCTGTTAATTTAAGAAATTAATTTCCAAGGATTGCGGCAAATGTTTCCAAGTTAACAGGGTAAAACAAGCACGCAGATAAAATTAAAATGCATATATACGTTTTTACGAGCACTTTGTTTCACAATCTCATTTAAAAACATAACATTTCCGAGTATGTAAAAATTGCACATATCCTTTATCCTTTTAATATTAATGCACGGAAATTAAAAACCATCAGACCTAACAGTTTTTTCCTCCACATTTTAATAAACCGTTAAAAAAAATTAATTCATCCAAACCAGCATGAATATAAAAAGGGATGAAAATAACCGGAAATTGAAATGTTCTTAAGTACGAGCAGTAGACACAAAGGAATTTTATGCAAAATGCATGCATGACATTAACACACACACACACACACACACACACACTTTATAAATCCAATTCAACTATGTACTGCATTTCTCACTGCAGGAGGAACTGCACGCTGTCCTTTAATTAAAAACCATTGTGTAATGAGACGATGGACGCATTTTTTTTTAGCACACGTCGCTGATTCATGTGGACACACTGCAACGAAATTCAGGAAACTCAGCATGGCATAGAGTTTATTTTAATTACAGGGACTAGCTTGTCTTCTGGGAAATAGTTTTTTGATTGTGAGCAGTTAAGTGTGGGTCATGGGTGGTGTGTGACTTTCGTGATGCGACAAAATGTTTAATTAGTTCCAGATAAGTAGTTATAAGGTAATCCTTAATTATAATTAACCTCGTTTAATTTTTGATAATTGGCAATTTTACTTTGGGAATTTATCCTTCCTTTCAATCTCATGGTGAAATCGAAATTATCCTTGCTCCTTCATTAATATAATCGGTTTTTAATTTTATGTATTTCCAAGGACTAAAATAATTGTTTGCCTGATTTATTTGTTGCATTTTTCAGTGACATTAAAAATGTTTAAAGAGATTAAAAGGATTCACGACCCAGCACTACAGCGATGTTATTTTTTCTCACTCCCTTCTGAAATTATTCATATTATACGTTCATGTTCCTAGCTGCACTAAATTCATAACACAGAATCGCTACGGGGTTGGTTTATTTAGCAAAGCGTGGGATTAAAAGAGCTTGCGCTATCATTTTAATTTCAAACGTTTTCGGAATGGTGTGAGGAAGTCTAATTAATTGAAAATTGCAAAGGATATGTAAATTTACTTAACGATGCGGCAAACCATTAGTGTTTTATTATTTTTAAATAACAATAATAAAAACAAATCCCACCAATTACTAATGTATACAATTTGAATTGTTTTAACGTATTTTACTGCATCAAAAAGCATAAAAGTTGCCGCATTAAATGAATGAACATTAAGTGTGAGTGTATTGCGCTTGCTTTTTACCGCGGAAACCCCCGTCTATATTTATAATAAAGCGCGATGCCCGACACGCTATAATTGAATGATTGAAAGCTAATTAAATGAATACAATTTAAAGGGGAGAAAGTGAAATGATCGGTAAAACTGAAATGCAGAAAAATTGTTAAAACAAATAAAGCAAAAATCCACTCATAATTAATTTTGTTTTAGCGTATCATCGTATATAAAGTATTTAATTAACTTAAAGCGACATGTATTGCGGTTTTGTTTGCAGATTTTAAAATTCAATGAATTTTACATTCATTCGATTTTACGAGTAGTTTGTTTTTAAATCGTTATGGGTTTTACAGTTGGTGATTAAATCTAATGTCATTGTCGCCATTTTGTGCCGTAATTATTTCTAAACAATTTAATTCAGCTTTTAAAATGATTGCCATTAAGAAATTTTTCCTCGAAAAAAACGTTTGAATTTATTACCGTTCTTAAATGCCAAATAATTACAATAAGAACAAAATAATTTTAAGCTTAAATTATTGACCTTAAAAAAATATTATTTAAATATTTTGAAAATATTTAAAATATTTTGAAATTATTATATGTAATTATTTAGGGCACAATGTGGTAGATACACCAGTGTCTACTAGTTAAATTAACTTATCAAAAACTAAACGCCATTTTTAATTCCTCATACGGCATACTCAATGGTACTAAAAACTAAATACTAAATCGAAACGTAGCGCATTTAAAAAAAATTGAAAGCTTAGTTAAAAATTTACTTACTGGTAGTACCTGTGCTCAATGAACTTATCATAATCTTTTCAAAAGTGGGGTTATGTTCAATACTAAATATTTAATATTTTATCGTGCAACGAGATTATCGTTATTTTAATCAATATGTTCCTGACAAGGCGAGAAAAGAAGTATTCAGGGTTTAATAAATTAAAAAAAGTGACCTTGAATTAATATTTATATTTTAGTTTTGGATTAAACCTTTATTTTATAAAAAATTGTGTCAATAAGATCTAGAGATATTGTGTGTTCAATATTTAAGTGAATTAAAATTAAATTATTAAAAACTTTTCCAAAATATTTCATTTAAATAAATTTAAAATTTTCATAAAGTCACCCTGTTTGATCATCTTCTTCATCCAAGGCACGAACCAATATAACTAAAACAATGGTATAAAATATTTTACCGTGTTATAAAACGCGACGCGCTGCTGCTTCTCACGCATAATTTAATACTTAAGACATTGTTATGTCTCGAATGGTAAAGTTATACTTGATCACGAGCTCCTCAGACCTCACCGCATTAAATGTGAACGCAACTCAACCCGCATACAATCCAAGACGTGAGATCTTAGTCGCTCAGTTTCATGCCGATCGCAGTCCGCCAAACACGTATTTGTACAAATATTTACCTTTCACGCGATAGATTCAAAAGTTGACTTATTTTATTGTAAAGTGCACTTCATTCGAGTACATTCTTTTTTGGACGCTGTTTTTTTTATAATATAGTTGGTGGCAAATTGCGTATTTAAATCAAACGAGGTGTTAAAACAGCTTGAATAAAGTCTGTGAATATCTGCATTTAAGTGTTTTTGTAAGAGTGAAAAGTTGTGAAAAACAATTTCAATTCCAAGAAAGGTGTGAGAAAGTTTAAAGCTTCATTCAAGGGAATCTTATCAAGAAGGATCTAACTGTATTACAAATATACGGAGTGTATTGTTGCAATGAAGACGCTGATACTGGCTGTAGTTTTTCTTAGTGCTGGTAAGTGCATGTTAACATTTGTGTGGCGATATATTTTATCGTTATAAACTTTTTTTCTAATTGTCTGCAGCAAATAAAAGTGAATTAAAAGTCGAATTTATAGAAAATTCAATGTGAATTCAGTCAAGAGTAATTAATTTAAAAGAAATTAATTTAAATTGCTTTACATTTTCCTTTTGGAATATTTTGTTTCGTTTTGAATTTTCTAAAATGAAGATGGTTAATTGCATTTAAAGGAAACCACTACACAACATTACATATTTTGTATTTAAATTCATTATAATTGTTATTTTCTTTTGAAAGTTTCAAAGTATTTCCCAAGGATTTTCCTTTGATAAAGTTAAATACCTAACAAAATGCATTTCTTATTTAAGAAATACCCACACACAATTAAAATAGTGAAGAACGTCGCCTTTTAATCGCATTGCACAGTTTGAAGATTGTAAATAAAAATAAAAATCACTTTTGCAAATGCACTTTTGTCGCAATCTACCGTTAAGCTGCGTTTTCTGTCTGTTTGCATGGAAATGTAACTGCGTAATGATATAAAATAAAATTGGTGGTTGGGTTTGGGGTGGTACATCCTGTGATATTCTCTTCTCTCATTTTAATTCAATTTACCCACTTTTTTGCACAAGCTATTTGAAATACAGCTCGGTGCATCCGTGACAGATTTCTTGGAAGCACATCCAAACAACTTTTTGCCGTAATACACCTTCATCCCCAAGTCTCCATGCTGCATCCTTTACATTAAGTTAAATAATTGAAGAAATTTTTATATAATGCAAAGTGTTTCCTGTCGTTTTCTTGTGGGCGGGTGGCATTGCGACTTTTATTATTACGGCGCTTGCAGACAATCACCGTTTTTACTTTTTATTTTTCTCAAATGGAAATTAATAATAAAATGCAATTTTTACTGTTGTTATAAAATCGTGGCTACCGCACTTTAAACTGTAAGCTTTACAACGTTCAAAAGCTTTTACGTCAATAAAAACCAGTATTATATTACATTGACTTAAAAAATTGTGGTAAAAATCACGACGTTGTAAATGAACTGCTGCACCATGCGATGCCAGTTTGTTTAATTCTCTCACTCTCTCTCCATTATATTAAATTTAAGCTCGCGCGTATTGCGCGCGTGTACTTTCTTATAATTTCTTTTTTTTTCTTACTCGGCATATAAATTTATTGTACATTTGATGAGGAGACCCCACTTAAAAATGCTTCGTCTTCCACATGGATTTTTTTTTACATTTTTTGTTTTTGCACAAATGCAAACTAACTGTACACAATGTCTTTGTGAATTGTGTGTCTACGATTTTATGGCATTATTATGCCCGTATATATTAGCGGACAGACTATAATAATAATCGTGAAAAGCGTTTTCGTTTTCCTGATGTTACATCGAGGAGTGGCGAGTGGCTTTTGCAAATAACTAGTATTTCTGTTTGGAATTAGTTACATACTTAAGTTGGGTACTTCTGAAACAACTTGTTTCACTTAATTTTTCTGTCTTTTCATCAAGAAGAAGTCATTTTTTGTTGAACCGGTTTTTTTTTGCATAAATTATCATTCCACAATGAAATCCTTTAAATATTACTGTTTTGAAAGATAGAAAAGGTCAATCAAGGTCGGAAAATAAGTCTTTTAATTAATTGCTTAAAATAAGTATTTAATAGCGACATGTGTTAATGAAGAAGAAGAAAAACGAGCATTTCCTTAAGAGGCAGCTTGCCATTTAAAAAATTTGGATGTTGTGTAAAAACGGAATGTAACTGTGTGCACATCACGACCATAATATAAACTGAACCATATTTGTCTATTTGCTGGAGATTGAATTCGACCATTTAGTTTTTAATACTTACTTTTTTTTTTAATTCACTTGCTAAAAGATGGTTGTGTTGAGACACAAAACTAAAGGAAGAATCGTGCATTTTCTATGAGGATTTAAAATTTTCGAAAATTTCGTTTCGGTCTGATTTCAAGGTCGAAATCAATGGAGCAATTTTTTACCTCAAAATGAAGATCCAATACCAATAGAACAAATAACAGTTAAATAGTACTCCCTTAATCAGGAAGGTTATGATGTGAAATTTTTTAAAACGGCAAGAAGACTCTTAAGTCTTAAACTACAATCTTCAATAAAAACTAATTACCGTTGAAAATTTGAAAATTAAAATAGCATAAAATATTGTATCGATTAATTTTAAATGAAGATTTACAAAGTTAATCCATGAAACATTTAAAATACGGCAGAACGAAAGTAAATCATGAAACTGTAAACAATAAACAGAAACAAAGTCTTAAGAAAAAAACCGCAAAACAGCAAAATTCATTGCACCATAACACTATCATATGTAAATATAACAAAATAATTACCGGTACAAAATAATACAAAACTGCGCAACAAAGCTTAAAACAATATAAACACAAAATCTCGTAGATTGTTGAATAAACTTGAATAAGTAAAGTTTACTTGAAAGTAAATTGCTTGGAAACTGAAGGTTATTTTCATTTTCTATCCATCTGCAGTTAATTAAATGCATTCACTAATTAATTGATTAATAGCTGGTCGCTCTTTACTACAATTTAATAACTAATTATGCATTATTAAAACGTACGCGTACAAAAAGTTTATTTATAAAGTTGTACCCGTTCTGTGCAACAATAAAAGCTTATGCTCCAGTGATTGACCAAAATTTATTATTCACTTAATTTAATTGCAAACATAATTACATAAATCTTCGTTGTGCTTGAGTTGTACACGGATGAGTAAGTCTCTCGCCGTAACCACATTACAATATGGTTATTAAAATATTATTTACCTTCGCAACAAAGAAATTACTTTCGATTAAAACCACATGCAGCTTAAAGACGGGTGATGTGAATCGATCAAGAAAACCGGCTTACCATAATGTAGGTACTTATATAAACGAGTGTGGATAGTTGCTGCAGTGCATGTTTATCTTTGCTGTTGAGGAGCTTTTTGCATTCATGTCGATGAGTGAAGTTTGTTCGATGTATTTAAAAGACCCTTCGTTGCCAGTTGGAAAACCAGTTGGAAATTCCATTGCGTAAAGTTTGAAAAAGTTGTTTTAAAAAATATTTTTTTGTAATGTCGTACAAGGAGTTTTATCATCAATAAGTTATTTTTGTCTCAATTGACTTTAGCAGAATTTTGTGTCATCTTTTGTCAATCTTCATTAAGATTATTTTAAGATTTTAATTAAATTAAATTTTCATTTGTTTGTGAGACGATTAAAAGAGCTGAGTGAACGTTAAATATTCGACAAATAATGTTGCTTTTAGAAATTATCCTGAAAATAATTAATTTGCTTTTATTTCTACATATTACATAATTAATATTTAATTATTTAACGCTTGCATTAATGTGCCATTTTAAATTCAAATAACATTGATGGTCTGTCGACATTAAAGTCTACGTTTTTATAATAAATCAAAATTAGTTTTAAATTAATATCCTAAATTTAAAAAAATGCACATAAATTTAGGCGTTTTAAAAATTTAAACAATTTAAATTTGATTTAACAAAATTAGCGTTTAAATTCAATTTTTTTCGATTTTCATTTCCAATTTTATAAATTCTAGATAAAAATTATTGTCCTTAAATTTTCCTACAGTTATTTAAATTAAATTAAATATGAAAACAAAAAAGAAATCTGAATTTTTCTATCTAAAATTGACCTCTCCCTTTCATTGTTACCCCACATAAGGTCCTACATAACGGTATTAAATATCAAGAAAAGGTCACAAATGTGATATGTCTTATTGTCTAACCTTTTTCCCCCCATTCGGTTCAATTTACAGTTTTCAGTGAAAGCCTTAATCGCATTTGTATCTCAAAATGTTCGCTTTGTTCTTTTAGAAATTGAAACTTCGATTGGGATTTATTGATTCCAAGAATACAGTGATTAAACTTTGAGATTTTTACGTGTCAAGCTGCTGGTGTGTTGTTTTTAAAATTAAATGTCAACGGCTTCGTACAAAACGTGAATTGTATAAAATCGGTATAGTCGAGTAACCAACATAATATGAACTAAGCACAATGTTTTATTATCACGGAGAGTCTTTGCATTTTCCAATATTTCAATAGCAATGTTACAGTAATACGAAGAAAAACCAATAAGAGACGAGAACACATGTGACAAAATATGACGCGACGTGACATTTTTATTAATTAACCACCAACTGGTTACTTTATGGACAGAAAAATGATGTGAAGAAAATCACACAAGCACGATTGTAGAGCTCTAACTATTTAAGGAAATGGTATTTTTATTAAAATGTGAGGATGGAAACAGTTAGAAGCTATTAAGAGTTTCTTGCCCTACGGTAGCATTTATGTTGATTCAAAAACATTAATTTTGCAATTTTAAATGAAAAAAAAAATTATGCGCCTAAAGTTATGAACGTTTTTAAGTAACTTGTAAAATTTAGTCTTTCTTCCGGCCTACATTTAGGCGCTTTTCCCAATGCAATGTTAAATTAAAGCTATAAGTTTTATTTGTAGATTTGTTTGTACACAGAACTTTTTCCTATTTCACCTGGAGCTTCAATTCTTCTGAAACATTTCAATCCTCGCAAGTCCTCGGCAAAATACATATTCGATTTTTCTCTGCCATGATTTGCGAATTGAAGCACATACTGCTCGTTCATACAATATGTGTTTGATTTGCGGATCTGATTTTGGGTGTTTTTTTTTCCCGCATTCACGAATTGTACGAGTAGTAGTATTGATTGTAGACGCCTTAGCTTATATTCAAAGCACATCTAACAAGATGCTTTTAGTTATTCTGCATTTTTGCTCGATGTGTGCGCACACATTCCGTGTGTGTGTGCTATGAATCGAATTATGTAAGACGAGTTGTAATATTCTGTGTAAATTTGTGTTTTCTCTTGCATAAGCGAGGTGGCTCCATTCTTCCATACATTGGCGCATTAAATATTCCCTGGCGCAGATTAAACTCCAACGCCCCGTGTAGTTTATTCCGTACTCAAACAACTCTGCAACATTTAATATTATGCCTGGAATAATAATATGAATATGTGCTGGATCCATTTTATGTGTTATGCAATTCCATCACGCTGAGACAATGATTTCGGCGTCTTTTGTGTACACTCAGGCAAGAAGAAGAAGAAGCATGATATGAAAGCAGTTAATTTATGCAGCCGTTCTTGTGGATCATTTATTGATTCTCCTTATTGTCACACATAAACTCGATTGAAGCGATGATGGTGGCTGTGTCTATTTGTTTTATTTTAAGTAAAACGGTGACGTATTTATTTAAATAGTGCGACTTTTTCTTATTTCAAGTTTGTGGATTTTATTTGCACCTCGCATGGCGTTAATTTTTTTTGGCAAACGCCAGAAATGAAAGGGAAACGGTTTTGAAATGAATTAGTCATTGGAATCGTCTTGATTAGATAACGCTTTTTGTATCATATTATGGTGCTACTAAATCTATAGTTTTAATTTGCACTTTTAAAATGATATGATGACAAGAATTTTTCTAATTTTATACCCAACAATTCAAAATAAGAAATTTAAATTTACACAAGATCGTAAATTGTAGATAAAAATGCAGGGTTCAATGTGATAATGTTTTGTTGGCACTTAAAGAGTCTTACAATTGTTTTTCTTTGATTTTCTTTCGGACGCGATGTTGCCAATATGACTTGAAATTAAAATTAAAGATAGATCCTCAATGTTTTTAAACGCTGTTTTTTTTTTAAGCAAATTCAGTTGTTAATATTTTTTACTTTAATTTGAGACCTAACTAATATGTTCACGAATTTCTGTTGATAGATTAAAGACGTCTAAAATTCAATAGCAATCTTACCATAAATATTATTTTAGAAGTTAGTTTTCTGAAACACGACGTTCCCTTCAGTTTGTTTTTCAAAAAAATAACTTTGTTTTGTTTCAAATATGAGTTTTCAAAGCTTTAGACCAACAAAATAAACTAAATTAAAAAAAAATCATTTAATAAACGTTTAATGCTTCAATAATATTTTGACAAAAAATTGGATCTGATAATTAATTATTTATAGATTTCTTTTTACATTTTTAATTAAAAATGTTTTTCACCATATAAAATAATGAAAACCATTAAAAAATTGCCTCTAAGTAGGCGAATATAGTGATACCTTAATATAACCTATTAAATAACCAAATAATTGCGTAACCAGTAAGATAAAAACGCATTGTTAACTTGCAGTTTATATCTTCTGTGGTTAAATTACATTCACGAGCGCTTAAAAATTTAACCTCGGCCTTAAGTATATCAATTTAATGCGATTGATTTCTTTTTATTATGGTTTACATTACTAAGATACTTGTCCTTGCGGTTGTGTTCTGACACACTGACTGCATGGTTTTCGACACCGCATAAATTGATAAAGTTGATTGCAGATGATTGGATTCATATTAAACAATGTTAAACAATGAAATTATTGTTAAATTAAA
This sequence comes from Sylvicola cinctus, assembly GCA_963854165.1. Classification (NCBI taxonomy): domain Eukaryota; kingdom Metazoa; phylum Arthropoda; class Insecta; order Diptera; family Anisopodidae; genus Sylvicola; species Sylvicola cinctus. Next base: position 25,786,626 of record OY974083.1, on the reverse strand, counting down.
ACACTTTGTGGGGTTCTTTAAGTCAACATTGAATAGTTTTTGATCCCTTATTTAATATTAAGTAACTACAAAAATTAGAATAAGACGAACACATTCTTACTAAGTCTAAGTCCAATTATTTCAACAATAAAATGCAAGCACCAACTCCACATTCAAAAACACACAAAAGAAAATTACCAGAAACATGCAAAAGACTTAATGAAAACCGATGATAAGAAAATTTTAATCTTGATTGCATAATACAGTGAATCCCCTTTTACCAGGAAGAGAAGCAAAAAAAAAAAAAAAAATCCAATGAGGATAAAACAATGACTAAATGAAAAATTAAAATCGTGTTCTGTAATTTGCTTGTAATGTAACACACCCTGGTAAAAAAAAGGAAACAACCCGCACATGCCATTCGCATGCGATCCTGCAGGCTTTCTTCATTATCTTAGCTCCACGCTGCGTTGCATTGCTGAATATTTGAATGAAATTATCATTTTATGCTTTTATTTCTCCATTATGCGCACTCCCACTGAAATTCCGTTGATTACCAACGGTTTTTGTGTGTCCTTTTTTTCTTTTTTTCGTATAAAATCACTGTCATTCCATCTTTTACACATTTCTCTTCCAAAAACCCCGTCGTGTTTCTTGCCGAGATCCTGAATCTATCGTGTTTGCTGGTTCTGAATTTTAATAATGAATTGGAGTATCTGATTATCCTTTAGCTAGTATTATGTGGGATTGTGGGTGGTTGGTAATCCGTATAATAGAGATGTAGAATGAAGCTACACATCAGGAAAATCAAGTCCTGTAATGCTAAATTTAATGAAATAGACAATAAACAGTTAAAAAGTAATGTTTTGGAATGATTTAAGTTTTATTGCCAAAGTTTCAGTTTGAAAAATTTATTAACAACATTTTTAAAAAAATTTTACATTGGTTTAAATAATTAATGTTAAATTGGGTTCTCCCAACGGGTTTAGCCCTTATTTATATAGTGTTAATACAATTATTAAAAAAAATTAGGATTATATCATAATTTTACATTTTACAGAATCGTTAACTTTTGCATATAAGTTTTAGAACAATTTACATAAAAAAAGAAAGAAAAACAATAGTATTAATTTATTATTATTGTTATTGCCAAAATGTGGTCTAAAAAAAGTGCGAGTTTATAAATTGCATAACTTTAGGCTATTTTTTTGCAAAAACTATGAAAATAAACTATGTTTTTTATTTATTTTAATAAATTGTTTTCCTCTTTTATTTAAACCTCCCAAAACCTGCAATAAAATAAAAACGTTTCCGCTCCCGATGTTGTCACAACGCAAACATTAACATGCATCCAAACCGTTATAAAAATTCCACTTTCTGCAGTTGATTTACTTCCTACCTGTGTCGTGTACACACTTGTAAAAGCATTTCAAAACAGGTTGCTCTTTCACATGTGTATTATTTGCATATCACTTTAAATCGCGCATTGCAATGAACACTCGCGATGTTCGTGTACACACAAATAAATCACGAATTCACCGAACATTGAACAATCAATACAACATGCGATATTAAAATATATTGCACATAATACATTTGTGCAGCTCTTATTACATTTTTGCACTTGCCTGCAAAAAAGTGAAATGGCATTGAGCGGGTGTTACGCGGGAATGTTGTCACTTTCTCTTGCATATTGTTTAAATTACGTATTTTAAAAATGAAAAGATGATCACACTATATTGTAAAGAACTTGATTGCGTTGCGAAAATTTTCAAAAAAAAAAAAAAAAACTGACAACGGGACACGCGCGTTCTGATTTCGTTGGCAAAGTGCTCGTGATGACTTTTAATTTGTTCATTAAAGACAAAACAATGTGTTAATATTTGAACTATAAAATGTGTATTGACAAAGATGTCTGCAAGTAATGTCAACTGAGTTGTTTGACACCAAGAGCGAAAGTTGAAAATAGTGACACTTAATGGAGTGTGGTAATTTGTTTTTTTTTTCTGGGAAAACTTTCCGTTTAAATTTAAAATATTCCGTTTTTCAACTTCAATTATGGCTAATGTCCGATTATGGCGGCTATTGGTAGAGCTTTTATAGTTGCTCGCACTTTCATACCGAGTGCTTGAGTGCTTTTTATTATATGATTTGTTTAAATTGGATTTAATTGCATTTTCATTTTGCCAGCACAAAAATGATGACTATTTGAACTATCTGGAAGGAGTCGCATCAAATTTATCAGAAAATGAATTGTAAATCATTTATTTTAATGGAATAATTAAATCAGAAACATTTTCATAATTGCTTCAAGATAAAAGAGGGTTAAATATTTTATTTTACTTCTTCGATAATTGACTTTAAGAAAATTTAAGGAATGCTTCATACTTTTTTTTACAAATTCAATCAAAGTAAAATCAATTTTCAAAGTATTTAAAAATATTGACAATATGTTTTCGATATTGACAATATGTAGACTGATATCGTTACAATATTGACAGTATTTCGAGGATTGCTCATTTTCTCGTTTATATTTTTAGTTTTATTAAAGTACTTAAGGATTATTACTCCATTTTGTAATATTTACTTGAAGTTAAATAATGAAACTGTATTTTACCAGACAAAAATATTGTCAATATTTTTCTATTATCATAATATCCAGCTGAATCAATAATTACGTTTAAAATAAAATGAATACGCAATTTTAAATAATTAATGAAACCTTATTTCCAACTAATCATTAATAAATAATTACAAAATCAAAAACAGAATAACAATTTAATTAAATACAACAAAAATAAAATTTAATTTGGTAACAAAATTCCAATTACTAATTAATACAGGTGTATTCTACATACCGTTATTGTGAATATGGTCAATAAAGGAACACGCTGTGCACTGTATCGAATGCATTTAGTTACGATATTGGATGCACGCTCAAATTGCATGCATGCAAAATTAATTAAAATCCAGTGTGTCCTTTTATTTCACGAGTGGTGCAGCGCGAATTTTCCTCCCAGCTGGAGAGTACACACTGTGTAGTTTCACCTGCGTGCACGTGTTATGTACTAAACATAATATTTAATGAATATTCGTAAATAAAGCATAATACATTATGCATGTTTAGTGAGGCATTGAGTTTGGTGCGTTGCCGAGTTTAGGCGACATTTATGCATGGCGGAACATTTTAAAGCACTCACATATGTCATTTTCATGCTCGCATGTTTATAATAATAATAAAAGCTGCGTCGCGGCGTCGCGTACACACAATGTTGCGAATTGCAAGCGCCCGCCCAAACAAACAGGGCGCAATGAATTATGCATATTTATTTTTGGGGTGTCGCTGCTTTTCGCCAGGTGAAATAGCGCACATATTTCAATCAATGTTAATTAGCATTGTTAATGGAAATTTACTATTTTCCATTCATGTTGCAAAATTGTGTAGCACACATTAATGAGCAGAGAATGTGCGGGGAGAGGAGGGTAGCGTACGGCTGCAATCTTTTTCATTTAATTTTGGGAAATTTCAATGGTGCCAAAGGGAATCAATGCCGATTGCTAATTTTGGAAATTTGTTATGCAAATTGATTGGCTTTATGAATCATGAATGTATAAAAATTAAATGCAACATTTTGTGTTTCCAAATCAATTACAATTTAATTTTGTTTCGATGTAAAAATTACATATGTTGTTTAATTTAATGAGGTTCAATAATTTTTTCAAACTTTTAATTAATTGATTTGCATTTTTGGCTTCTGTAAAATTGATGGGAGGCGTTTATAAAAGCGAACTCATATACCATAAATGCTTGTTACAAGAATTTCAAGCGAATTCTAGAAGCATTTTACACTAAAATTACTGCTCTTTTTTATATACGACTCAAAGGTTATAAACAGATTATTTCATTACGATTTTTTTCAAGGTCTAAATCAGAAAATTCAAGGTCAAACTATTTATACATATCTCCGAAGCGCTAAAAAGTTTAGTAAAATTTCTTTCAGATTATTGTAGCTTTTGACAATATGGAAAATTTTAATGAACATTTCAAGGTCAAAAGTTGAAAATTCAAGGTCATGCTTTATGTATCTCAGAAACCTTAAATATTTTTGATTTTTTTCCATATTATTGTAGAGTTTAATAAGATAAGAAAACTTTCTCAACATTTCAAGGTCAAAATTTTAAAACTCAAGGCCATATTTTTAAAATGAAAATGTGTAATTCAAATACCATGTGTTTTAGGGTACTATGATGTTTTACATTATTGATAATCTCAATAAAAGTACCAATTGTGAACAAACATTCAAGGTACTAAGAAATTTCAAGGTCACATTTTCCATATCTCCGAAAAGCTTTATTTAAATGTAGTTAAGCAACAGTCGTATTTAAATTCACACCTCGCTCTCCCTGCGATGTAATTTATTTTACGTGAATTTAATTTATTTTGAGGTTATGTTAAACTTTTTTATTCACTAGGAGTTAGATTTTGGATAGAATATGCTACAATTAACCGCCATATAATGCTTTCCTTTGTGAATTTAAAACAATGAAAATTATTGCGTCTAAGAAATAATATTTTCAAATATTTTACAACGTCTCAAAGAAGCTTCAAAATTAACTTCATAAAATTATGACATGTTGTCTGTTCACACACAAAAAAATGAAACGGGCCCATCTTAAGAGAGTAAAAGACAAGAAAATTAACATAAAACACAATTTGATGGAAATATTCTCATTCTTAAAAGAAGAGACCCAAACCAAGAAGCCTTGCAAATAAAGCGCATGAAAATAAAAAGTAAAAGGAATAACAATTTTGCGTCGTTTTATTTCCAATTTGTTGTATGTTTCCCTTCATTTTCATCCGTCTTATAACTGTACAAGTACATGTAAGAGAGTATAGATGGTTGCTTGTTTTAATACTCAGTCTGCTTAAAATTTGAACAAAACGTGGTGGTTTCTGAGAACACCTCCCAACCCAAGGACGCGTTGTAGCAAGGAGTATAAGGACTTATAGCTTAAATTTCATTGTGCAAGAGGCAGAAAATGTGTGTCATTCGACTGCAAGGAACGCTGATGGGCATTCGGCAAAGCAGTATTGTGAGAAGATGGGAAAGGGGGACGGAGACTTGGCATAATAACATATATCGTTTATAAAAGGATGTAGTCTCAGACACAAACAAACACCAACATAGAAACTTCATTGAGATGAAAATAACTGACTTAACTGATCTCAGCCAACACTGAGGGGAAATGAAAATTGAGTGTATTGTGACCCCAAAATCCACCCGCAGCTCACAGTGGTGTGCACACAAAATGGTGGGTGGAGTGAAAAACTGTTTAATAATATGACAAGAGAAACTAAGATGAATATCTTTAATCAAGCAAAAATTTAAAGTTTAACATTCGTTTACGTGATTCGGTTACATTTTTCATCTGTTCCGTTGCGCAAAATATTTACTTATCTCCCCAAACATTTATTTTGTATTCTCTGTTTCGGTTGAGTTATGCGCGTTGCAAAGGACACGTGGCGGAGTTTGTCGTCCTGCAAATTATGCGAAACGCTTCCACAGGACAATATTTCATTTAAATATGGAAATTGGCGACAACATTGTGTAACAGTTGAATAGGGAAATTAGGCGAAAAACAGTGTGAATTTTTAGAAATCACATTTTCATTCAGTTTATTCCGCATGCTAGTGGCAGATGCAGATGAAGCCAAAAGTGTGGGAGCTGTTTGTCAATCGCGGGCAAGGTGTGTGTGTGTGTGTGCTGGTGGAAATAGCGCGCAGAAAGCATCTAATAATAAAACGAGACTTGATATTTCCAGCCGACAAACAATAAAAACCATGGGGGCATTAGGGATGGGGGTGGGATTCTTTTTTGTTGTGTACTTTCGTCGTGTCAATTCATCATATTTTGCGAAAGGTTCCATGGGAGGGAGTCGTTAGGGTTTGGTTATATTTGTTACTGCGTTGTCAGTCGAGTGGTGCAGTGGGAGTTGGGTTGATAATAATTGTATGGCGTGCGGAAGCAAAAGTTCTTCAAATAAGTGTGTTGCGTACAACGTCGAGCAATGAACAAGTTGCTTAAATTTTGTATTGCTGGTGAACTATGCAGGTATTTTGAAGTCTTGCAACGCAGCAAGTACATTATCGCGTAATTTCCCTTCTTATTGACTTGTAAACTCAAACCTGTAAATATTTTCAGCAATTCAAATTAAATCCTACTTTTCCGTGAAAATTTCAGCAGCATTTTTGAAATTTCTGCCCTTTTTATTGCGCTTAAATTTATGCTGTTAATTATTAAATAAATTGGCTGCGCGGAACCACATTGTGAAGGAATTATAGAAGCCAATTTGTGCGCTGGCTCCACATTGCACATCCGTCATTGCCGCACGGCTGAAATGAGTTCATGATTCATGGCGGGCACAAACACTCGCACTTGCTATAAACGTTAAATATCCATCGATCACGTCGATGTCAGATGCGAGTGATGTGTATGCTCTTGTGCGATATTTAATTTGTTTTTGATTTTTACAGCATCCTCTTGGAATATGTGTGGAAAATGAACTAGTCCTTTGAAAGGTGCGCACACACCAAGCGAACGAATGCGTTAGCTAGCGTTCGTTCGCATTATTTATTCGGCATATCTCAGAAACTGCTTTATCGATTTTTATGTAAAATATTAAAGAAGAAAAAGAAACCGTTTTTAATTTTTCAATGTTAAATTATTTAAAAAACGGTTCCCGTATGTGAGATCAAAAACGGCTCATATTTAATTAAATATTATTTAAAATTTTACATTGTTGTTGATTTTTACAAGTTAAAAAAGTTTGCTAAATATTTAAAGTCCAAAATTGAAAATTCAAGGTCACCATTTTACAATGAAAATAATTCAAAAACTGATTTTTCTAGGTTATTGTGATGTTTCACATTATTTCTAATCTCAATAAAAGGAACAATTTTGGAACCAAAAAATTCAAGGTTAAAATTTATAAATTTCAAGGTCACATTTTCCATATCTTAGGAAAAAACTAATAAATTGTAGTTTAGCTGCAGTCGTATAATAATTGTACACTAGGCTCGTAGTTTTTATTTTAACTCCAAGGGCAACATTTTAGAAAATACCATTTTTTACCATTGAAAAATGTACAAAACATAGAACAAAGTAACTCTCCCTGCCACGTAATGTTTCCTTTCTTAACACACACTTCTTACAGCAATCATCACATCCTTTGCAACCCCCAAACATTTTTGCACATTTCACCCACCCCCACAAGAATATAATATTAATCTGAAGAAGATTGAATAGAACGGCGTGAAATTATATTTATTATTTTCTCAGGACTCACACTCGCTTGGAGTTCATATTTTCACCAAACACACACTATCCATATGTAATGAGACGTGAGCAATGTCGACCACCGCGTACCGCATTCGGTCAACTCGGCGAAGTTATGACACTGCTGGTGACAATGACTGATAACAACATTTGCCATAAATAATGCAATTTGTGTTTTTTCCATCATTTGTTATATTGTGGTCCTTCAACAGTGTATACAAATTTTATTTACGGCTTCTTGTGTGAAGAATCCTGACTTTCATGAATCATATTATTCGCAATAATTCTGACAGTTTGGCCGCACACGCATTGCGTATACGGTATTTTTACTACAATGCTTGATGAAAACCATAGCTGCGCGTTTGAATGTTGGTCAGAATAATTTACTGTGTGAAACAAAATTAGCTGTATGTTTAACTGCGAAATTATGTTATGCAATTCACAAATCCCCCAATTACCCATTTTGCGTGTATAACTTTGTACAGTTGGTTTGTGCATTTTGGTAAACGTAATGAAAACTACCAGCTGGATGGAAGTGTTATGCGCTGGGCCGTTGCGTATTTGCGTATGTTGTGCAATTTAAATTCACACGACCACATCATTTTTGGATGGTTCAATTGTTTAGCCGGTAAATACGAAGCCATGGCGCTTTTGTTTTGGTTAGCTGTTTATCCAAAAATCCAATTTAATCGTGGAGCAATATTTAAAAAGGTGATTACGTTTCTTTTGTTTTGGTTTTCCGAATTTATAAAAGTTACCTTAATTGCTTGTTATTATTTCGTTATAATAAATTTTGTAGTGAGGCAATGTTTATAAATAGTATATTTAAAATATAAAAAATATTTTTTGATGTAGGCATTTAATTTAATTGCAATGTGACAGCAAACATTACAACAAAAATTATTAAAAAATCAAAATCCACAATAACACATTGTGTGTTATTTCCACACCAAACATGCTAAATTATGGTGGCTAATTACTTTAAATCAATTCGACATTGCCCAACACACTATTCCCATTAATTATGTTTGAATTAATTAACATTGTGGTAAACGATATTTTACTAATTAGTGGTCAATGGAATTTGTGATTTCTGTTTATCACTGTGATAGGTTTAAAATATTTAATTTATTTTATTAATTGTGGTAAATGCTTTCACATTTTAAGCGGGCAAATTTTTTATTTTTAAATTCAATTTATTTTTCATGACATCGATGTTTTATGTGGAAATAAATAAAAAAAACTCCAATATTTTCTAGATCCTCGAAAAAGCTTTATTTAAAAAAAAACTACATCGGAAGAGGAGTAAGGTGTGAATTTATTACGCAATGGTACATCTTAGGCAGACCGAAGTGTGAATAATTTACAGATTTGGACCTTGAAATGTTAAAAAAAAATTTTCCTCTTTTTTAAACTATTATACAATGAAGTGAAATACAAATAAATTTTTTTTAAGGTTTCTGAGATATAAATAATGTGACCTTGAATTTATATATTTTGACCTTGAAATGTTGTGACATTTTTTTTCTCCCTTTATAAGCTACCATAATTTGAAAGAAAAATGTTAAGAAAATTGAAGGTTTCTGATTTACAAATATTCTGACCTTGAACTTTTTGATTTCGACATTGAAATATTCTGCAAATTTTTTTTGCAATGATTAAGACTCATTCGAACGAATATTTTTCATGTTGCGACTTGCTTAAGGTTAAGCCTTTGCCTTTTTTTATGGTCAAAGAACGTTTTTGTTTCTTAGTTTGACTTTGATAGATGTGACCCTGAAATAAAAAAATTACATAATTGTCATAAATTTTTTTTACTAACGATGTCAAAATTTTATGCAAATCCGTCCGCAGTTCCCGAGAAATCTTGACTCCGGTTTTTATGAATAAACTTTACAAACTGAATATTTGAGCCATGGAAATAATTATAACCACTGTTTTTGTGTAAATTTATTAGGATAATTTGAAAATCTTGAAGTTTTAAAATAAGCTTTTAATTAAATTTCTTAAATACAAGTATATTTAAAATATAAATTTTTATATAAATCTAATGTTTAGATTATTTAAAAATTTAATTGCTAAAAATCGAATTAATTAATGTTGAAAAACGTTGCACTGTGATTGCAAGAGTTCAAACCATACCTAATGGCTAATAGTGGGTGGAAAAATCGTAAGTTAACCAAAAACAAAGAAGTCCGCATATCTGAAAACGATCAAGTCCAACAAACATAAATGAACTGTAAAGAAACCGAAATCAAATTAAATTTCTAGAAAGTAAAATTTTACCAGCTCGCTGCACAACTGAAAAATGTTAAATGCTCAATGGTGAAAAAGAAGACAACAAAGCAATAAATAGGCTTAAATACACACATTTGAACTGAACCATCACAATATGTGAACATGAAGCAGTTTCAAATCACCAACACATTACTGTTGTTAGCTGAATCATTCCAATCCTCTAAAATCTAAATGTACATTTTAAGTGAAAGTAAACAAACAGAGATTGGTAATAACGTTGTGAACATAAAACGATGTGAATTAGCAAATATGGTTGAGAGTTTGAGTACATACTCCAAATAAATACAAGCGCCGCTTCGTGTCAAGCATTTAGGCAGTTAGTTTGTGGTATTGGCCATCAGGTACTCGGTACACCGTAGAATGGGCCTAATGCCTATGAGCGCTTTATTGTGTATTGTGTGAGCTTTGAGTTGATAAAGCCAATTGCCAATTGGATTTATTAACCTAGTTTTAGCTGCTAATTATTTACGGTTTTAATTTCAATTCATTGTTGTGATGTATTTATAATGTAGAATGTTTATCCAGAACTTTAATGTTTTAATGATCGATCGTTTATTCATAATTTTTATGTTTTCAGTTTTATGTATTCAGTTTATTGAAGTACGTATAAAATAAAGCAATGAAGTTCACAATGAAAGGATATTTATGCAGTCCTTTAATTTTAAATATATTATAAACAATCATCTACTAAAGTCACCGAATTTTTTTGTGATCACAAATGGATTTAGAAATAAAAACACTTAAAACGCCTGAAGTTATGTAGAATTTAAGGCTGACATAAAGTACTTTCCACCCGAATTGAATAATGAGGATTACTCAGTGATGAAAAAGGAATTATTGAAAATTGACTTAAACAGTTTAAAGTGTGGCGCAAAAATCAAGCTACTTAGCTTAATCAGGCTTCTTGTGTTTTCAACAAGTAATCCAGGAAAAATGGGCATTTCTAGACTTTCCCCAGTATTTCTGATATTATTGTAAATTAATCGTTTAATCTGCATTTTTTAAGTAAAACACTAAACAGTTATATTTTTTATCTTGACATTAAGATTCAACATTATTTACAAATTTGCATAATATTTAAAAACCGAAAATTTATCGAGTAAACAAATCGGACTTAAATGCCAATACTATAATAGATGCAATCAAATTTGTGCAATATTTGTTTTAATTTGTGGCTTTTCAATTTAAATACAATTAAAAATTTACTGGCATTTAGAGTTATTGACCCAATTAATTGCATTTTATTAAATAATAAATAAATCAAACATGATACGTTGCAATATTATGATTTATTGTGCAAGAATAAATGCTAATAGAATTTCCTGATTGCGTTTATTGATAAATAAATAATGCTATCACATCGCGGATTGGGTCAAACAGCAGGTCATGTTGAAAATGCACATATGCACCCCCGGCGTGAATGCATTCGGCTGGATAAAATGTTTTCATTTTAATTTATAATTTGCTGTGCATTCGATTGGGTTTTTGGAAAAGAGTTATTGTTTATCAAAAAGCTTCGATTTAATTATAATGAAACAAAGCCCGGTGTCATGTTCATAAATTTAATTTTGTAATTGATTATGCATGTCGCTGGGTGGGAGAGGCTTTAACTAAACTCACCTACCGCCGGCAAAAGTGGCCGTGTGACAGCAGAGTATTTATTTGTGTGTTTGGTGAATTATCCGAAAAATCGTATAATATTATATTTTATTGACATAGAATTTTGTGCGTGGTTTGTGGTCAGTGGTTGGATTTACGTCACATGAAGGCGAATGAAATTTAATAATAATTTATTATATTGGTTCAGGGGAATTTTTGGTGATGAAGCGTTGTTAAGCTTGCAATTGGCGTGCAATTATTATTTAGGGGGACATCACTAGTGTGGTTTTATATATTGTGGAGCTATTTATTGCATTGCTCCATGTTTGTAGAATATTAAATTTTGTATAGAGAATTCATTTTGAATAAAAAAAAGTCATTATCAACTTTAGTTCATTAAAGCTTTTGACAAAAACAAACAAAAAAAAAAGAGAAGTTAAGGTTTTTGAAAATCATTTTCCTTATTTATTAATGCTTTTCAATAAATTTCAGAAATTAGCAATAAAAAGAAATTGAAGAGAGGTAAAATAATTTTTGTAGAATTAAATGTTTTTTAAAATTTTTTTGTTTTTTCCTTTAAATAAAATTAATAAGGCCTAATAATACTGGCTACAGCGTATTTCAGCATGAAGGATTCACTTGAGTGATAAAGTACTCCCAAAGGATTTAAAGGAGTAAGAGGCTTGAGTAAGTGCTGAAGCTCGCTGCACAATGATGACTCATAAGTCAAATTTTAAATTCTATGAAATATTTCAATTTTATTTACGTCAAGAGACTAATAAAAATTTCAATTACCTTCTTGAGTTGGATCTCCGCATTCTGAAATGAATTGAATATTTCAATTTCAAATCTATTTATCCAATTATTTTAATAAATAATAAATGTGTTCTCCGAAAAATCGTTGTTGAATTTTTTGTGAAGGGTTTTTAAAAATTAAACAGTTGAGTTTCTAGTGGGATGCCATTTATAGAACAATAACTGACACGATAATATCCATATCAGTTGCCTTAAAAAGATTTTAAAAACGTACAAAATGCACTTTACAAAATTAAAAATTGCATTTAAACCACAAGAAAAAACAGAAATTTTAACATTTTTCGTCGAATTTATTATTTATTATTATTAAAAAACTCTGTCGAGCGAAACTTAAAACCATTCACACTTTTCTGATATTAAATATCAATGAATAATCATAATTACACTTGCCATTATAATGTTATTAAATTACATTTAATAAAAAAAAAAACGCGTCCACTGCATTATCATATCAATATAATGGCAATAATTTTAACAGCATTAAATTGAGTGTATCATAAAATTTTTACATTTTTAATCCTTTGTAATTGGTGTTTAAAATTTCAGAATTCATTGTGCAATGCGAGTGCTTTTATTTAAATTCCTACGTATATTGTTTGTTGAAAATCTCATGCTGGGGGTAAAATTATAATTTATTTCACTTACATATTTAATGGAATTTAATGTAAAATGTAATTGCGAAATAAAAGAGACCACTGCGGGGAGGGAATGTGAAGAAGGGATGTGCATAAATTTAATTTAACAGGACTGGGAGTTTTGGTTTTAAGTTTTTTAACAGCAGATGCATTAATAAAAGTCTTTCAAAACCAATTTGATGTTAAAATATTTTTATTTAAATTAAATTGTACGTAATTAAAATCTTTTAATCTAAAATGGCAAATTTCCATGAATAAGGTTCATATTATTTGATTTAATGAACGCTTTTTAATTTTTTTTTTAAAGTAACATGCATTTTAAATTAAAAATTTAACCCGAAAACAAATTTCAATTTTCCAGCTACCATCCTGTATCCGTTTTTATTAAATTTCATATTTTCATATTTTTTGATGAAAAAAATTAACACTGCAATGCAAATTTAATGCATGAGAAAATGCATGGGTGCATCGAAATGAGCAAAAATAAAACCAGCAGCTAATTCTGAGATTACGTTTTGTGGCCAAATTGCTCAAATACATGCAGCATGCATTTACATAATGCGAGGAATATGTGCATAATTTTTGTTTGTGATAATTTGGTTAATTTGGTTAATCAGTGCATATTTCGGATACGGAATTTGAGCTTTTGATCACCATGGCAATTGACATTCATTTAAAATGCATATTCAATTGATAACCATTTTGTTTTAAATTAAAATGGGCCTCGAATTTTTTGTTTTAAAATTCAATATTTTATTAATGAAAGACGTAGTTAACCCGGAAAACCAAATCTAATTTAAAATGCGTATTAAATAAATAATTTTAATTCAATTTAATTTAAATTGCATTGGATGTCATACTGTTTTCGTCTGCCCTTAGAAATCAAAGTGAGACATGTAAAGTAAAACATCTCTCATTAAAGTAGGCTAATCCCAAACTTATCGAAAGCTTCAAATTTACCTCGAATGAAATCAATAGGATTAAAAAATATTAAAATATATTTTCAAAGAGCATTAAAAAATAATTTTTTTGTTCAAAAACGAATAAACGGATTTTACCAATAATTTATAATTTAATAATAAAAAATATACTCCTGAAACAATGCCTGATGGCCACAGATAAATTAAATGAGTGCAATGAATGACGTTGTTTAATTCCTGTCGAATTTTACATCACGATAATCTGTACAATTCGGCTTCAATAATCATTAAGTATAATAGTTCGAATTTATGTCCAGATGCCAGGCAATGTGCAATGAACTGCACAGCTCATCGGATGCACCATAGCTGTTAAATAATTTAAATGTGCTGTTAAATAGGATTAATTATTTAATATGATTATTTGAATGCAAACTAAAGCTTATTCATATTATATTAACAGTTTTTAGAGGCTTTCATAATGTAACATTTAAAACGATCGAAAAAAATTATTTAAAATACTTAAAAATAATTCTCGAAAATCTCTTTAAATGTTAATTGTAAATAAAAACAAATTGAGTAATTAAGTGTAAAGAATTAAAGTCATTATTTGCGTTGTTCTTTTTTTCCTGACATCACGTGATACCAAGAATAATTGGTGTGATTGTAAAACAAATGATGATACATTTAAAAAAGAAAAGAAAAAGTATCGCGTGACGTACATACGCAGCAAAAACCAGTTTGAAACTTCGGAGTGCGTAATCTTTATTTCTATCATGCTAAATTATTATAGGCAAAATAATGTTCCAATAATACCAACCTTAGAAAAGTTATGGTTAATGCCTTGACTTAATGATGAGCGCCCTTTGCGGCTAATAGAGTAATAAATAAATCGAATGACTTAACCTTAGTAAGTATCCTGTTTTTTTTGTTGTTGCATAAACTTTTAAAAATAGACTAAATTCAGTCTCAATAGAACGCAACTATTAACACATAAAATACATAATTGTCTTAAAATAAACAACAACTGTTCATTATTATGCATTGCAAATGTTGTTGAACACATTGATTTGTGCTCAACATATTATATACTTCGTTTTCATTACAACTTCGCTCAACTTTTTTACTTACATTTGTTGTACCTACTAAAATAAACTTATTAAAGTTACTTCAAGCCCAATTTTATGTTTCATAAACAATTTTGTTGTCTCATTTTATTAAGTTGTTTCATTTCGAGACGCATAAAGTTTGCAACGTCGGAGACGTAATGAAGGCAAACGCAATAGGGGTACGCGACTCTATGCACACTGAAATGTACCCGAGTAAAAATCTCATTTAGGGTCTGTCTAAACTTTTACTTATTTCCCATCCCACACAGACATTGCTGCCTGGGCAAATCTTTTATGTACAATGAATTTTTCTTTTACCATGATTATTAAATCTTCAGTGTGAGCTGATACATTTTTGTTTTTGCACCATTTTTTTTCGTTCAACGTTTTATGCATTTGCACATGATGTTAATATTCATCGCCATACCCGCTATTAAGCTTTTATTATTTGGATTCAACTCTTTTTTTGGCGTGTTGATATATTTTTCATTCATGGTGTGAAAATTCACATAAAATGAGTAGTCTGTTGCTGTCTTTGAAATGATTTTGTTGTGCGATT
Source organism: Sylvicola cinctus (assembly GCA_963854165.1). Lineage (NCBI taxonomy): Eukaryota > Metazoa > Arthropoda > Insecta > Diptera > Anisopodidae > Sylvicola > Sylvicola cinctus. The sequence continues at coordinate 25,771,377 of OY974083.1, read as the reverse complement.
AAGTGTTATTCAATTAAAAGCAAACATTAATGCCGGAGCAAACGCACGTGTAATTAAAGTCAGACCGAAATAGCAATGCAAAAAGTGAGCCTTCACAGCATTCGCATAAATAATCCGACTGTGTGTGTCTGTGTGTGCGCGTGCAAATTGTGTGTAGCCACTTTAATCTCAAGAACATCAGCTGAAACTCATTAAGCAGAAACCAAAGATTGATTAAGAGTCTGGGATTTATATACGTTCGGGGGATTATATTGTGGTGTCTTGGTTAAAGACGCTCTCAAGCTTCTTCCATTATAGTTTTGTGCGAAAATGAATTTATACACAGCGATCTATTTTTATTGTTATAATAACTATTAAAGCAACGCTCAACACAATGGCTGTGGTGGTGCATGCGCCACCACCTTATGGGACCATTGTCTGTGAGAAGAGTCTTAAGATTGTAAACACTTAAGTGTTGTACCAAACTATTTCAAAGACAATAATTTAATTCAATTATCCAAAAATGTGCAAGTCTTAATGGCGCCTTTCTTATAACACATTTATATTTCACCACAACAATAAAGATTGTACAATTTAGCATTCACGCGGTAAAAGGCAATCACACGCGCAGCATAATACAATTACTATTTTTTCGCGATCGCGTGCAACGTGTGATGAGATGCTGTGGTACATAAAAGCACAACATTTCGTAGGCAGCAGACATAATAATAACAGCTCCATACAATAATATTATATATGGAAAATGTGGGTCAAAATCGTGAGAACCGCACTGATGGTGTATAAAATCTATTTTAAAATAAATGATAATGCAACTAAAACTACACAAGATGTGACTTCGCAGTTTTTGTTTGTAATCCCTTTTTTTTTGTTGACCTGGATGAGTCAGTCCATTGTTGATGTTCTTTGCCTTAAATGCACATCCATTATAATTTGTACAACCAAATTAAATTAATAGACGCGCACATAGTTCACGTGACTATTTGCGTTGCGAAATGTAAGTGCGTTTTCAATTCAATGCGATGGAAATTTTGTGCTGCGCCTTTTCAGTCACGGTCAATCTCTGTGGAGGAATTGCGTAATGATTCATTAGACATAATAATTCATTGTTTTACCACGAACTTTTGACGTCTTTGTTGAGATTTTGCAGACATTGCAGATCAAAAGATATGCGAGTTCATTTAAGTTGGATGATTTGAATTTAATTAACTTTTTTTTCTCATTATTATTGTTTTATTTAATTTTGTGACCTTATTTAAGGAAATAGAGTACTTAACTTAATTGGTTTCGGTCAGACTTTTGGTGGTGCTTAAAACAAAACATAAAACTGAAAAGTTGTGGAATTTGCAGTCTTCAAAACGATCACTAATGTGGAAGTAATAAATTCACCCATTCGCAATTATGCTTTATTATCAAAGACATTATTAGGCTATTGGTCGTGGTTTGTTATCAAATATTATTGAAAAAACATTGAAAAACATGAATTCTACAGTTACTCTAATTTAAAGAAATTTTTTAATTATTAAAATTTTTTTTAAAGTTTAAAAAATTTCAAGAAAATTTTGGTTTTCTTTTTTTTTTGGGAAGGCTTTGAAAAAACATCTCTAAATGTTCATTACTTAACTGTTGCATATTTTATGATGTGTTTAATTACTTTTCAAGAATTTTTCCCAATTAAAGTTCGAGTTCAAGTAATTGTCAAAAAAAGGAACGAGCATCATTTCTATCCCCAAGATTATTTTTTAATTGAAATTCAAAATCGGTTTTAAAAAAAATAATTTTCAAATTAAATGTTTATCCATTTCTAGATATATTATTCTCACATTTTTCCTTAGAGAAGTGACATTAAAAAACAACCGCATTTCCCCAAACCGAAAGAGCATTTTAACCTCAAAATTTCAAAATAATTATATCGAAAATACCGTTAAAACTTTGGATTTCACGAAATGGTGACATATTTTAATTAACCACAACAACATTCGCAACGAGACACTAATTTCATTAAACATTTCAAGGTCGAAACAATTTTTTTCCAAGGCTACGTATTATTTCTATATCAAAAACTAATTTAATGAGTTTAAAAAAAAATTATTTCACATAATTAAAGTATCTTAAGTAACATAAAAAACTGTGATAAAGATTTTAAGAACAAACCTTTCAATTTTCAAGGTCAAAAATCAAATTTTTAATGATTTTCTTCAACAATTTCATAGTTTTAAATATTTCAATCTCGACGCGTCGTAATAAATTTTCACATGGCCCTTCCACTTATTTTTGTGTGTCATCTGTCAATATATCTGTCGTTTTTTCATTCTGTAGAATTTTTTAATAAAAGCAACAAAAATGGTCATTTTATCGAAATTAAATTGAAAGCAAATATATTACCAGATTTTAATTATTTGTGCATCAATTTAATTGCACAAAACCACATATTTTTAAAAATATTTTAAGTACTATAATAACACCGCTACTTTATCGAAATAATTTTTGTCATAAAATGAGAAAACATAAAACATCTATAATCTAGTAAAAACATACAATTAAAATATGTACAAATTAAATATGAATATGTTATTAATGAAATTATCAGATTTTAAGGACAACCGAATTATCTGCAATATATGGTGCGAGCTTTAATTTGATGCCATTCATTATGTTTTCGGCTTTATCATAATTATATCGTTTAACATATAAAGTTATGCATTTCAGAATGATAATGCTCCCATACTTGACGTGTATATTATGTGGAATTGTATGGAGAATTGTATCATATTGTGCTGACTCAGCGTCTTCACATATATTCGTTTTTACCCCAACCCTCTTTTGTCTGTTATCTTTATACACGAGTCGTAACATACTCCAACGGTTATATGCTTTATTTATTGGCCCCCTATGGTGTACAATTTTCTGTTAAATAGATTGCTGTATAATTTTGAGTCTTGCTTCTTTAAGAAAAATAAATTCGGAAGAAAAGGATTTGAGGAAATTTTTGTGATTAAATAGTTTATTCCAATTTTAATTTTTGTTGCATTTTAAAGCATGGATTTAAGAAATTATTTACCAGTACGTATTTCTCTGTACTGTGTCTGTGTTGTTTTCAATTATAATATTTAAAAAAATATATATATTCTGCACTTTCAGATAACAAAAACCCAACCAGACTTTTCTGGATTTTAATGTTAAAAAGTCATTTGTTATTCCAGGTAATTTCTTTTGTAGCTTCACGAATTTATCTGATGTGCATTACACCTGTTCTTCGAAGAGAGAGAATATTTAAACTTCTTCTAAAGAAGCCCGCATTTTTATCACAAACAAAAAACATAAAATATTAAAATTCTCATGGAATTAAAGACAATTCCCAAATATGAAAAATATGGAGATGGCATAAAGAAGTGATATTGCGCTCTGCTGCACATTATAAAGATAATGCCTTTTGTAATTTACGCGACGACCATGGTTTTGATGGTATTTGTCTGTAAATAACAGCTCTTTCTTCTGCTCACAGTTTTTTAAATCTTATAACAATCGTTGATCTTATTAAAACATAACAAACAAATATTTCCATAAAGAAATTCACTTTAAATTGGAATTTAAGATTTAATAAACGTGCATATTAATGCTTTTTATTGTCTTAAATACTTTCATGCTACGGAAACTATTATGAAGCGCATATTTGCGATGAAGATCTTATCGTAATTTTGTCTTACATGGATGTTGGGATATATTTTACATAAATTAAAACAACTAGTGCATGAACAGATTTTGCCAAATAATACAAATAACGTTACAGCAAAGTTCTTGTACTAAACTTACAACTATAAGGATCCAGAATGTAAATAAAGTCAGGATTAAAAGTTTCATACTTGCTTGTTCAATTTTGTTATATTAAGTTAAGCAATTTAAATATTGCTGATTATTTTCCTGGAATAACGGTATTCGTATATTGAATTTCCGGATTCTAGAAATTTAGTTTATTATACGGGAAATAAGGATTTGAAAGACATTCTTCAAAAAATTGTACAATTTATAAATTAAATAAAAAGAAAAGGGAAGCAACTTTATAATACTTTGTACTTGATCGAAATTTGAGACGCATCTAATATGTGAAAATTAGAAAATGTACCGTGAAAACCGCGAAAAAAAATCGCGGTTCGTGAAAAAATTTAATAATTCAAAAAATGATTGCCGAAATAGATTTCGCTCAGTTCAATTAGTAAAAAAACAAAAAATTGTTTAATAATACAATTCCGCTTTTTGAAAAAATATCTGTGTCCGAGCAACGCGGATTTTTTTCCGCTACTTTAAAATATAAAACGTAAACGTAAAAGAAAATTTGCCATAAAAAAATTTTTATTAAAAAGGAAAGGTTTGGCCTTGAAAAATTATTAAAATTACCTTGGAATGTTCATCTCGTTAACAAAGTTTAAGAAGTATGAGTAAAACAAATTTCAACCATGGATATAAAAATTTCCGTGGTTTCTGCAAAATGTTACTTAGACAAAATTCAAAATGAGCACCGTAATTTAGTTATATCAAATAATTAAAACAAAATAAATACTTTTTACCACTCTTTTTGTCCTTCCTACTAAAAAAGTGCCATTCAAATTTCCATGGTCGGAAAATTAAATTTGTAAACGTTTAATCATACCAAGAAGGGACAAAAACCGCGGTATAAAAATGTGTCTCCATCTATTTCAGTCTTACAAAACTTTAAAATTAAAATCCCGCATATTCAAAATGCGAATATTAATTAGTAACATGAATATTTAACTAATTAAATTCACACCCTATTTCATCAGAATAATTTCAGGATGACATAATTTTCACCTCCACAGTTGTGCACCCCTGGCACGTCACCCCTCTCATCATGGCCTTAACTTGCATCAAATTTAGTTCTGCAAAATTGTTTGAATTATAAATTTGTGTTTTGTGCGAGCATTACAACACGCGTATAGAAATTTCCATCAAACAAAGTACATATTCCAACAAACGACTAATAAATTAAAGGGTTGTTGTTAAGTTAAATCAAAAATATGGCACAGCAATTTAATATGGCCGCCAAAGGGTGTTTTCTTTTCAGCCAAATTAGCTCTCAACATTTTGAATAACAACCATTTTATAATGTACGTGCGTGTGTACATTTTTATTTTTATTTGCTGTGTACCAGTTTTCATGATGTAAATACATATTTATTTCGTCAATGTTATGCTGCATAATAAATTAATACGCAAATTGAGCAAGTCTAATTTTATTTATGTTTGTGCCGATGTTTGTGTTTTGCAAGCTGAAATTTTTTTTTCACAAATAAGTAAATAAAATTTTTTTTTCACTTAATTAGGTTTTTGTTGTTGATTTGATTTACTTTATTAATTTTAATTGATTGGCATTTTAAATTAAGTCAAAATACCAAGAATTTCCTGAATGTAGACTCGCCAAATTTATGTTTAAAAAATAAGAGAAAGACATTGAGCATAACTTTAGGCGTTTTATTGAATTTTCCCTTATTCGTTGAAGAACATTTGTTTTTTATTTAGGTCCTTAAAACATTTCTAACAAATTCAAATTATTTTCATTATTGTAAAAGGTTGCTACGCCCAAAAAAGTGGAACCGACCAAGATGACCCATGCAAGGCCAAATCAAAAGTGGTCAGCGATGCAACATACTGTGATCGATACTGGGAGTGTGTTAACAACCAACCAGAGCTGTACGATTGCCCCAATGGATTAGTATTTGCTGGAAAGCATCGCGGTGTCACCGAGGGATGCGATTACCCATGGAGATCAAACTATTGCGAAAGCAAACAATTGGCGAGTAAGTAAAATGCGTCTCATGAATAGGACTCGTTTGAAATTATTGCAATTTTTTCATAACTGTTTAAATAAATAAAGATGGACCAATTTCAACTGAGCACTGCGACTGGTTGTATGGTATTTTCGGGCATGAAACATCGTGCACTCGCTATTGGACTTGCTGGAATGGAACAGCCACTGAGCAATTGTGCATTGGTGGTTTGTTGTACAATGAGAATGCTCACAGTTGTGACTGGCCTGAAAATGTTGAGGGTTGCCAAAAACATCGTTAGTTTCAATTTTAATGTTTTTTCTTTACATGAAAATATTTTAAAATTATTATTATTTTCAAAAAAGCACTCTGCAACGAAGACGCCAACGGTAATGTTCCACTAGGAAAATCCTGCAACCGTTACTGGCAATGTCAAGGTGGATATCCACGTCTTCAAAGATGCCCAGCAATGTTGGTATTTGATCGTCAATCATTGCGTTGTGTTGTTCCCCCCACTGAGGATTGTGACATTCCAACTACCCCGCAGCCACTTGAGAATGAATATTCTAACAATGGACAATTACAGCAATCTGATGATGATGTCAGTATTAATTAAATTTTCTATTTTTTAAAACATTACACTAGTTATTAAAACAAACATTTTTAAAATTTTTAATACCAGGCTGCCCAGGTAGTGCCTCCCGTTCCGCTCCAAGGAAAAAATTTAGCACGCAAAAATCAAAACAATGGAAATTAAATTATTCTTCCAAACTTAAATTTTACTCATAATTAATTTAGACTTAGATTTTTAACTAACTCCATATTTTGATCATTTTCAGAAATTAGTTTTTAAGTCCCCACTTTTATTGTTTGATGTATTTTTAGTTTATAAATAAATTCAATAAAAACAGGAACTGAATAATATGTCGTTTCTCAAATAATATTGGTTTCGTTTTTTTTCATGATATTAAGAACTTTTTTTTTAAAACATTTCAGGGATTTTCAGATGCTTTCCGGTGTAATACACAAAATAGGTTTATTTGAAAAATTTCATTTCAATGGAGTTGTCCTTCAATTGAAAATGAAAAACATTTCTCAGTTACAGTGATTGAATTCAGGACGAATGTCTTACCAATTGCAAATATGACAAATATTGAATATTCAATATTGAGAATTGTGTTATTGAAGGAGTTGCGGTTGAGTTTCCAACCGACGACAACGCTTGTAATGTTCGTCCATAGAGCAGATATGTTATAAATTTCATCGGAATGGTCGATTTCTTTATGGAAAGAAGCGTATGAATAGAATAATCGAATCAACGGGACATGGGAATTTACGATTCTATTTGTAAAAGGATTTATTTCGTGGAGTTGGTGCAGCAGCTTTTTTGAAAATAACTTTAATATTTTTCTTTAAAGAGGGAATTTCATTTCAAACATTTAAATACCAGGAACAATGTTGTGTGAATCTAAATACATAAAGACGTTGGAGCACTTGATAGTAACGAAAGATCTCCGGAACCACAATTGATAACAGATTTTTAACCCTTTTAGATTTTACTTTGTTAGGATTCTGGCAGTCGGGATAGGCAGTCGGGAATCGGAATTGCAAAAGTCGATAAAATCGATGGTATCGAAATGATCAAAACTAAAACTAGATGCACTAAACAATTAAAAAACATTTATTTAATTTAAATTTAGGCACCCCAAGTAGAAAGCTATTTAAAAAATTTAAAAACACAATTATAAACATTAAAATTAATAAATAAATTCAGGTATTAACTATTAAAACATTACCCACAAGACATTTAAGGTGGTTAACAAATATAAATCTTAACAATAACTTAACATTTTAATGACTTTACACCGCAAAACAACGTGACAACTTAAAGACTTTTATCGTTACAATTATTTGTAGTCCCAATAAAACAGGAGAAAAACACGGCATAACGGTAAAGGAGAATATTACGCACACCGTAACAGAGCAATTATAAAAATGAAAAGTGACGACGATGATAATTTTTCGACTCATTTCACATTGTTTATTTGACACACATTTTTCCGTTTTATGGCGCACAGCCCATTGCCAGATTCGCACGCATGCACGTATAATAAATGAAATAAATGAAATTAGTGCTGCATTAAATTTTACACTTCTATACGGTCTTAATCATTTGCGACAATCAAAAGTTATGGTCCATTTCGGATGCGGAAAATATCTGCCCCGTATCTGCGAATGCCTCCCCCATTCCGTGTCGTTTATATTCTCACTTTAATTTTTTCTGGTGTGCCATGCTGCCATCCAGTGACACCATCATCCAGTGTGTGAGTTATTTTGATATAATCCATACAATGGGCCGCCAAGGAAAATTTGGCATTGGTAGCGTAATTAAAATTGAAACAAAGGAAGGACACATTCCAGTTAAGAGTTCATCAAATGATTGCAATTTTTAATTAAATTTGTTCGCTGGGGTTATGAGCGTGGAGGGTGGGTGAATCGCGGACACTTTGTCGCGGCATTCTGAAACAATAATGACATTATTCGTGAATTTAGTTAAGGGATAATAAGGATTATAGTGCTGTAGATGTAAATATTTTGAGTCTTTATGTTATTATGGAAAGTATTGAAATAAGAAATGAAATTTGGAGCGATAAACTCTGGAAAATGGAAAAATGGTATTTATGAATTGATGTGACAGAAGTTGTGATGAAATATTGTGGACTTGTGTGTCTCTGGGACAATGCAGTTTAAAGGAAACTCCACAGGAGTCTTAACTTTCAATCCATATTTATTATGTAAAGGGATTACGCCTTGGAATTCAACAAAGGTCATACACAGGATTAACTATCAGGATTCTACATAAAGAAAAGTTTTCATAAATTCGAACAAAGGACATCCTAAATTTATGGAATTTCATCACTTTATTAAATATTCCTCATACTTATAAAGATTAATTAAATTTGATTAATAATTTTAAAATGCAACTCCAATGTAATTTTAAATTAAATTAAACACATTTTAAACAATCCCCTCTATTCCCATGTTATATTAAAATTTAATTTTATCGAACATTAAATGCAATCCCTAAAATCATAAAGTTTATCGTGCAGACGCTGCAGTATTTTGTCTCACACCATTTTAATAAACCCCTTTAAAGTTGTAGTGCCTTAAAGTGAAACTAATTTCGAAAGAATTTATTCACACCAAATATTTCAGACAGGAGAATTGCGGTAATCTTTACATCCCCATATTATATAGTCAGGACATTCAAAGTTTGTATTATGATGTTTATATGAAGCAGTTATCTTTTACTGGATTTGTTTAGAAGTGGATAATATTAAATTATATGGCAGGTGAAATATCCGTGCACTTTGGTATCATGAAGTAAGTTCATACAGTGCATTCATTGAAAGGGAGTTACTTAAAGATAGTTGATGCATTTTAAATGCTTGTTTTAATTTGTTTATTTCGCAAATCCAAAAAACTGTAGTTAAGATAGTTTTTAAATTATTTATTAAAATTATTTTGAGACACCTTAGAATTGAATTTAATCTTTACCATTTAGGACTGGGAAGATTTAGAATAAAGAAAAATCATAATTGTACTTCAAGTAGCCACTTCCTTTTTTTAAGCGTGCTTTTTCCACTCAACAATGCCTGAAATCAGAGAGGAGAGGTAGAAGTAGTGTTAGATTTGAGTCTAAAATATAATTTAGGACGATTTTGAGCAAAACGTTTTGTTGTTGAACATCCTGGTCTTGAACGTCAAGTTTACTAAAAAGAATTGTACAACTGATTTTAATTTACACAACAATAATTTGGTGCAAATCGTGCAAGAGGGTTTTGAATTAAAAGTGTGGAAAAAGGTATCGTGTATTTATTGAAGAATTCCCAGCACAAGCTTTCAATTAAATTGACCCTGACAATATAACGAAAATTTGCTTCAAATTACTTATAGTCCTCCAGAAAACATATTTAATAATTGGATAATAAATTACAATGATTCGACTCACTCAGTAGAAACTGTAAATATATTTTCCACCCCTAATTGCAATTTGTATTCATCACAGCAACGGCAACGTAACACGTCATATCGGATTAATCAAACAGTCATTGACATTTTATAACTACACGTGAGTATTGTGGGTGACTGGAATACCAATAGAACATGTTGTTGGAAATGCATTTTAATATACACACAAGGAGAGACGTTGTAATCAATAATTTTAATTTAAAATCTACTTCACAGAAGGGGCTCGTTTTTAAAAATTCCTTTGTAACACTTTACAAATAAAGCAACTTAAAAAGCAGAAAAATAATGTTAACAAATATTAAAAAAAGAAAAAAACCGCATAATAATAATTTAATTGAACACAATACGTGATCGATATATCCGATAAATAAGAATATCGATAAAATTGCGCATGAAATAAAGTGGAAAGCTTTAAAATGATTAGAGGATGGGGTGGGGTGGGGGAGGGGGGCTGAAATGAACAAACATTAAGGCGCAACGGCCTGTGATACAACATGTCACTGCGAATTGGAGTAGTGTGCTCTTGTGCTGCATGCAAATGACGTGACAGCAGCAATTGTTGTGCCAACTGGAAGGTTTGTTTGCGCTTGTTACTGTAAATTGTAAAATATTTTTCATGCAGTACAATGTTGTATTTTCTGTATGTAACGAATACGTGTGTTTGTGAAATTTTCTGATTGACAATAAATGGAATCTCGCGACAAGCTTAATGTGATTGCAACTCCATTGTATGGGTGACGTATGGAGCCAGTTGCAGAAAAAGCACAGTTCCAGTTGCCGTTAAATTGGTTTAAAGTTGAGCTGTTAATCAACTATTTGGTAGGGAAGGCAACATGCTACTTTTTAAACTTAAATTTTATTTTTTAAACATTTTGACTTAATCAAAAATAAGGAAATTGGTAGGAAGAGTCCCGTTAGAATGTGAAAAAACAATATGTTAATTATGTAAATACTAAAAAAAAATTGAAGAATGAAAAGCGAGGTTTTACAATATCAGATTTAAAAGAAATGATTGACCTTGAAAAAAAGCCACTTAAATTATATCTTTAAGTTTGCTGTGTCGATCTTGAAATGTTTTGGAATCGTTAGGGTCGTTTTTGAGGATGATCCCATTAAAAAAATGTTGTTTTTTCTGTTGGGAAACATAAAAAGTTAATAAAACTGTTTCACAATGTCATTTCAAGGTCAAATTTTAAAATTAACTAAAGTAAATCTTTCATTAAATTTGAAAAATTATTGAAAAAAAAACATTTCTTGAAAATTATTTGATTCTGATATATGGTCAGCATAAATATAAATATAACATAAATATAATTTAAAATACAACAAATTAAAATTAAATTAGATAACCTATAATTATTTCATATTTGACCTTGAAGTTGTTTTCATAATGTAATTTTTGTTGTTGAGAATTGATATCTGTAAGACTGAGCGGTTCATTTTTAGTTGCGGGATTATGTTTATATAAGTTATGCCGTTATGTGGTTTCTCTGACACGCCGCGTATACAATTATTTTTATTACAAACGATGAACTGTAGGCTCGAAATTTGTTATAGTGTTTTCCACTGCTAATTAGAGCTGAATATTACCACTTTAAAACTGTAATGTATTCGAATACAAACTTGTACAATTGTGTAAGTTTTTGCAATGTGTGTATTGTGTATAATATGAATAACTGAACAAAGCATATAAAAATTTGTTTATTACAACAAATTCATTATCAGCTAAAAAACATGTAATTGGTTAAAGCGCAATGGCAACAAAGTTTTTATACAAAAGAATGAGACAACCATATAAAAGTAGTAATTTACATCTGACTTGTTTTGCTGATAACAGTACAACTGACGCGGCTGTCATTGATAACATTAACAACACAATTTTTAAGCCAGATCATATTTTTTTAAATGTAAAAAGGTTAGGAGCAATATTTCAATTTGGTGTAAATATGTGCACGATAAGGCGTAATCTCGAGTGCAGTCAAGTGTTTTAATTACAAATTATACAAGATGATCACTTTCATGTGTCATTCAGGCAGATATTCATCGGAACGTGCCCAAATGTGGATTACCATTTCACTTGCATAGTGTGTTCTGAGCATTGTGGAGTGTCTTGAAGTACCCACTTTGATTAACATCGTTATTATTGTGATTTAGTCCTGAATTTTGTGGAGTATAGTATCGTGACTTGTTGCTGTTGTGGTTTAGGAAGAACAATTCTACAAAATTACAGAATAATTCAAGTAAGTTTCAAGTGTTATTTAAGTCGGATATTCGTGTTTAGGGATAACGGGTTTGACACGGATTTACCCAAGATGGGAAAGGCACAAAATGATGTTGCAGTGTTTGAAACTCGAGCCATATTAATGCTTGTTCAGTATTGTCCAGGGGTACAGTGTGTTTTGTTCTTACGTAATATTGTCTTGCGAAAGTACACGGAGTTTAGAAATAAAATACAAAAATGAACTAGTGATTTGTGATTAAGTTTGTTTTATTTGAACCCCATTTTAAATTAATTCATAATTATCATTATCCTTTTATTTAAATGCAAAATTTTCATTTTAGAAAAATGCACTTTATGCACCTATATTAATTATTTAAAAATAAAAACACTATTTTCTAAAACAAATTTAACGAAAAAAACGCCCTGTTACCTTTAACACAAAACACAACAAAAAAAAAACAATGAATAAGGTGACATCTAAAGTTTGCACAAGAAAACAGAGCTTACACAGTGTGCTTAACCCAACTGACGTGCACTTAACTATTTTGGCTGAATAATTAAGGGATAAGTACACGCTGGCAAATTATTTTGTGTTGCGGTTGCGGTCCATGCGCCAATGTAATGTCACATTTTATATCCCTTACACTTCCGGCTCCGTTTTTTTTCCAGGTGTAATAAATGCACCCTTTGGCTGTAATGTAAAGCTCCAGCTTTTCTCTATTATATAAAGGATGTACAGCTGAAAGTAAAGAAAAATGTAACGTCCGTAACATGACTTGCATTGGGGGATGTTTCAATTTTAAGGCATACAGTGTATTATAGTTTCTAATGTCTCTCGCTTGTAACAGATGTAAAGGATTTTTTGTGGCTTTGATGTTGCACTAATGTCCCTTTGGGCCATTTAACTGGAACATGAATGGCAAAAGCTTTTAGGGGCGTAATGGGAATTATGGTGGATTGATTTTTGTTGCAGTGATGAGGTTGTGTGAATTAGTTTCCCTTTAAAAAATGCAGACCTCAAATGAAAGTATTTATGACATTTTCAATTTTTCTGTAATTAAAAATAAAAAAAAATTATTTAGCTTCGAGTCAAGTTCCAGCTAATCCTGTACAACTTAAAATTTTAATTTCAAACTTAAATAAAAGGAATCATTTGTAAAAGTTCAAAATTAATTCAATAAATTGTTTTATCTCAGTAATTCCACTGAATTTCACCGTTATTTTTAAAATATGGCGTTCCAGAGCATGACATTTCAGTCCCGCAAATTAAGTTTTAACTTTTAAGTTAGTTTAGATGTGCTCCACGATCCCCAAACAAATTTTAAGTAACTTTTCAAAAATGCACAGATTTTCCTTAATTACTGAAGCCTTAAGTTTTTATTTTAGTTTTAAACAAATAAGCCTTTAACTTTAAATGATAAAGTGGTTTGCAAAATATATTTTGAACATCAATTGGACATTTGGCAATAAAACCGCGTTCCAAATATTTAAATAAAATGAAGCAAAAATCATTTTAAAATTGCAATTTCGACGCAATGTAGAACATCTAATTTAAATAACCACAAAAAAAGGGCAACACTTTGAAATGAGTTCCAATAAAAATGCGAGTGAACCTCACAATAAAATAATGTTTGATCTGTCAATTTTTTATTTTTGGCATGCAAAAAAAGGCGACCAATAAAATGTTGCAATAAACTCTTTGAGAATGAATTGGATTGTAATGAACATGCAAAATAAAATGCGAAAACATGCTGCATTTGTGCTTTTGACTTGTACTTCATTCTACAACAATGCACATATTTTACAATTTACATTTCATTGTTAATCTGTTTTAAATCTGTTCATTTAATCCACGGATGTACGTGTCCAACCGATCTACCTACGTTGGAATAACTGAATTCATCCCTTCAAAGTTTTGTCAAGTTAACAGTACTTCGTTAGTGAAAATTTAACAATTTAAATTTCAGGAAAATTGTGTACTTTTGCTGTGTTTTACATATAAAGGTTTTAATCCACAAAAAGGGATGATGTGTGTTAGAGAAAAGGTGTGTTCGATACAAAAAAGGATCAAAGCTGTTTCAATTTAATTAGGATATTAAGGGACACACTGTTTAAATTGATAAATTATGTTTTGTGTATAAGACGTTAGTTGAAATTGACAAAAAATGATTTTTAATCATAAAATGTTAACGTTTTGAATGGAAGAAAAAATCCGAAAAGAAGCATAAGAAGTTAATAGGCTTCCAAGTTTGGAAATTACGAAACACACGCAACGCTACAACCTTAACAATTTGACATTCCCTGCTTGTCTTACTGTCCAACTTTTGAGCTTCTGATCTCCGAATGGGTTTGCTTAAGAAATTTTCGAATAATGTCTGAAGAAAAAGTCAAAACGCAATCATAACAACGTTGCGTTGTTACCGCCTTTACTCTCTGCAACAAGAATGTGTTTGTATAAATAAACATTTAAAGGGTATGCGGGTTGTCATTCATGTCATTATTATTATGTTTCGTGTATTCACATAATAATGCATGAATGCCGCTTCGTCGAGGAATAAGGATGCTCGTCGCTCATACATGGCGGCGCTGATGGAATATATACGAATGTTATATAATCTATATCAAAGGGGGGATAAATGTTAATGTAACAGACACAACATTAACGTCATGTGTCATATATGTGGGGGAGTGAATTGAGAAAACATATTATCATGCTTTTTGGCAAAAATGTGGGTGGATGAAAATTCATAATGTGTATTCATATATAAAACTGACAGTTTTGTAACATACCGTTTAACACTTTAAGAGGGTGTGATGTGAGAGGGTTTTTTTTACAATATATCTTTTGAAGAGGATAAAAACAATTTTAAAATCCTTTTTGCGTTTATTGTAAAGTAATTCCTATTCACTTTATGTTAAAAGGATCGAAATTATTCAAATTAGAAATAGATTCTTCAATTTCATCTCTTATTGTAAGGACACTTTATCGGCCTGAATGGTTTTCATGTGATACAAAGTTTCGTGGAAAATTTCATGGTCAAAATACATATTTCAATTCCAAATTAGAAAAAGTCGAAGGACAAATTTTTTAACTTTTGTATTTTGACCTGAAAATTTTTTATATTTTGACCTTGAAAGTTTTGTATTTTGACCTTTAAATTTTTACAAAATGTTGCGTTACTCTAAGGTTGTTATTATTGCTTAAAATTTATATAATAAAGGTCAACATTTAAAAGTTATTGGCATTTTAGTTCTTATTTTGAGGTTATAAAATCCGAACGAGTTTTTTTAAGGATATACGGTAAATTCCATTATTCCCAGAATGCTAATGAAAATATTTAAAAGGGATCGAAAATGATAAAAGAATTCCAATTCTCTTTTCTTGACCTTGAATTCTCCTGACCAACAATTTTAAATTTACAAATTTCCCACACACCCGTCAAGCAGTTTCCGAGATTTGACTTCAGAACCACAGTTTTTTAGACCCAAAAAAAGTCCGTAATATAATTGATTTAAAGTGAAATTGACCGCAGTAAAGTGTTGCCTTATAAATCCAAATTATTAAACAACAACTCTCCAATTCCAGAAACAAAACAATTAAATCATCCCTTAAAATGACAACAACAGTGCTTCAACCATTCGACGACCTATTGGCCAATGCCCACAAAACGTATGCTGACCGATTCGGTGTCACAGCGGACATTGCTGTATGTGCCCCGGGCCGTGTTAACTTAATCGGCGAGCATGTGGACTACAATGATGGCTTTGTGCTACCAATAGTGAGTAACAGTTGTTTGTCAAGAATTTATCAATGCAGTGAATTTTGTTTGTGTAGGCTCTTCCGATGGTCACTGTCATCGTTGGGAGCCGCAATACGACAGATTCGATTGCAGATGTGGTGACAACGTGTGCCGGTGCCGATAAGCCGCATGAAGTAGATTTTGATTTGACTGCATTGGATAAGGAGATTAAACCAAGGTAAGTGGTTATTGTGATTAATGTCATTGTTTATTTGATATCTTTACCAGTTTTTGTTTTGTTATTTGGGTTCTTTGTTGCATTTTCCTTTGAAAGCCCCCAGAAATTATATACAATTTAAATTGTTAATTAAAAACCCCTAAAGTTATGTAAAATTCAAAATCTTGCAGCTGATTGTAATTTTTATTAAAAACACCTGAATTTATGTAAAATTTAAAATTCGTTTAAAATTTTGTCTGCACACGAAAACAAAAAATTTAAAACATTCAAATAATTTGTACCTTGCATATTACATTAATTGTCATTCGATTAAGCTGCATTTATTATTTCAATTAAAATTCCTCGCCGATACTTGCTAACAAGGTATTAAATGTTTGTTTGCAATGCGCTACAAAATATGCATGAGCAACTTGCATACGAGTATTTTACGAATTCTAAATGCTCAATACATATAATTGCAAACATATGCATATCACGCAATTGAATGCACAATTTTGCATTTTGTGAGTTTGTGGCTTTTTCAATTTCACATCATTTTAAGTAAACACAATGTGCAATCAATTCAATATGTGAATATTTAGTGTGGATGTGTGAATGCGTATCATGCGAGAGCTGATATGTTTATGTGCATTTTTTTGGAAAAAATTGATTTATCACGTTGCAAATTTTATAGGCATATCAGCCCTTGTGTGAATTGCGTTTGGAATTAATTTTAAACGCTGAAAAATGCGGATTAGAAATGAATGAACGAATACGTTGCATTGTTTATATTTTTGTTTTAAAGTGCTTAGTTTTATTTTTTTTACCGTAACAAAAAAGGACACAAGCTGAACTTTTGCAAAACACTTTAACTTTAAGCGTGTAAATTTCGAAGTCAAATTATTTACTTTATTATAAAACCGTCTTTTGTTCGAAAAAAGTTTACTTACGATGAGCTTAATGCAATTATAAACTTTTCTCAATATTTCAAGGCCGTATTAAATTTATTTCAAGGTTAAAAAGTGAGTTCTGATGATAAAATCATCCTTATTGTATTTTCTAATCCCAAAAGACACATTTTCTGCAATATTTGTAAATTCCTGCATAATTTTAGGCGTTTTTTAAAAATAAATTTTCAACTTCTGCAATTTTTAATTGTTGCTTTGAAAAACCATCGAAAAACTAACTCAATTTCTAACAATTACTGAGAAATTAATTAAACCACACATCAACATACAAAATGAAAATGATTAATTTGTTTTATATTTAAGTTATAACGAAAGTTGAATCCGTATCGGGACATCTAGTTTTCCAACCATTTACATTTACACACCCACAAAAACAATGTGGAAAAAGCTTACACAGTTCTATAGCAAACAAAACCCTGCTGCACACAAGCACAAACTCCAACACAAAACAACAGGCATGTCCTTGTGAATTTCAATAAAGGAATTGTGTGAGAGCTTGGTCAACGGTTCAGCTTCAATGCATGCGACGTTGTGTTTCAGCCATTTGTCAAACCCAGCACTACATGGCGATTCCTCCACAAACATTTTGTGTTGTTCACTCTGTCGTATAATATGTGTCTAGAAGAAGAAAAATGGTTGAGCGACCCACATACAGCTCGAGTGTGTACATCGGATGACACTGAGAACCGCAAAACAAACACAAACAAATTTTTGTTAATTAACTTCTCGACATTTCACATGTTTTGTTTGGTCAACACAAAATTTATTACATTGCAATTTAACACACACGACCAGCTATCATCCCCCCCCCCATTTTATTAATACAAAAAATAATAACAATGCATTATTTTGTGATAATTAAGCTTTAACGTTTTTTCATTGTTTTATATTTTTTAATTCAAACTATTTTATTGCAGCTGGATCCAATACGTCAAAGGAGTTGCAGCTCATTTCGGTCACAAAATTCCAGGATTCAATGCTGTCGTAACATCCAACGTTCCTATGGGTGGCGGCTTGTCCAGTAGTGCTGCCCTTGAAGTGGCCACACTAACATTCCTGGAAGCACTCACTGGCCATCAAATTGAAAGGTTGTGTAAAACAAAAAACACGGTGTCCTTAATAAATCTAATTATCCTTTTATGTGTTGTTTATAGTAAAAAGCGAAAGGCACTCATTTGCCAGAAGGCTGAGCACACATTTGCTGGGGTACCGTGTGGAATAATGGACCAACTAATTTCTGTAATGGGTGAGAAGGATAATGCCTTACTGATTGATTGTCGGTAAGTGAATTAATTGTGTTGGTATTGGATTAACATGTTACATGCATGTTCCATTCGGACTTTTGTGTGTGCGCCTAAAGGGGTTATTACTTTTGTTTGTGATTATTTCGGGTAAAGGCATTAACAGAATACACATTCGATGTAAATATTTGTTTTATTTATTTTTATTTCCAATAAATCCAGCTTAATATTATTTGTGAGAAAAAAAGGGGATTAAAATACAAATTTCATCATTTTCATTTTATTAATATTTTGCCATATTGATCTTAATGCAGGAATTCATTTTTATTAAACTTTCCATATATATTTTTCCATTTTGAATATTTATATATTACAAAAACCGTTACTGACTCATGGTAATAACAAAAATTATTTTCTTTTTAATTTATATACCACCTCAAGGGCATATATAGAGGGCTCCGAAACGGGAACTACGATTTTCTTCACTTTCACAAAAATTATTCTTCAAAGTATTTTAAACAGAACTACATATATCCTGTATCCCTTCTGGAAAAAAAGAGGGTGTACAAAGACAAACCCCACTTTTGTATCTCAGGCACCTTAACAAAAAATTCTTTAGGATTATTGTAGGGCTTAATAATCTAAGAAAACTTGCAGAATATTTCAAGGTCAAAATTTTAAAACTCAAGGCCATATTTTTATAATGAAAATTCGTAATTCAAAAACTGTGTGTTTTAGAGAACTATGATGTTCATGATTATTGCAAATCTCAATACGCATACCAATTTTGTACAAAAATCAAGGTCAAAAATCCGATATTTCAAGGCCACATTTTCCATAAGTCAGAAAAGCTTTATTAAAATGTAGTTAAGCAAGAGTTTTTATTTCGTATATAAATTCACACCTCGCTTTCGTATTAATTTTATAATAAAAATATCAATCATTTAAGTTTAGTTTTATCAGCTTAAAGATAGCCTTAAATTGCATTGTACAGGGTAATCTACTTGCCAGTTTCTTTTTTAATGTCGTTCTATGGCAGCTGAGCTACAGACTCAATATTTGTACAGATAATTAGTCATACCGCCTGTAGCACTAAAGAAACATGCTTAAAATTGAAGAACGTTTTGAAATATTGAAGATTAATATTCACTTCATTTCAAAGTCAGTGTTGATGATGTACACTGTACAGGATGGTTCAATTAAAAGTTTATTCACAAAAATGCGATAAAATGATTATACATCCATATTTTTACACGATAGATACGTTCAGAAAAAACAGAAAAAACTATGTAAAAAAACCGAGCGAAACACTCGTGAAATAAAACAATTTTTACTTAAAATTTCCATGAATTACCTTTTATTACTCGGGCTAAATCGAATGAAATCAAAACCATGCAAAATCAGAATTGGATTATTTTTAGGGATACAGTAACTGTATTAGGGTTGGTATTATGAATGAAAAAAAAATTCACTCAAGTGGCTCCCTCTGCTGGTCTTTGAGTGTTTTACTCTGTTCCCTCAATTCTTGGGCTAATTTTTTGGAATTGTCTCAGTATTATCTGCAAAGCATCGGTATTTTCCGGCACCCCACGAAAAAAATCCAACATTGTCAAATCGCAGCTGTTTATTTAAAAAAATTGTTTTTAACTAAATCACCCTGTATTATTGCTTGGTAAGACAATGACGCCATAAACATGACACTCCAATAAAGAAAATCTAATAAACCAGTATAAATAATAATACAAAATTGGAAAAGCATAAAATACCTTGAATTGCCATTCAATTTTATCACATTGATAAGCACACATAAACATTTAAAATTGAGAAACAAACAGTTAGATAAATAATAATTCCCAAAACAAAAAGCACATTGATAAAGCTCCAAATGTGTCTCAAAAGCATGCAGCAATTTTTCATGTCACATATGGTGAATCACGTATTTATGGGGGGTGGGGGTGTCTACCCGACGCCTAACTATGTACGAGTGCTCGCTCGGCGCGTATAAGAAACCCGTCACCCATCATCTGAGTTAATAAAGCAATTACAATAAATCTTGGGTGCACGATGTGAGAGTTTTCACATTCTTGAGGGGAGATACACCAACTCAATAACGGAGCAAAATTATATTTTCCACAGTGCCATTCTTCATTTTTTTTCTAACACGCAGAGTTTTTTTTTATTATTCCAAACATGGTACAGTTCATTTTAATTGGAAAGTTACCAATTTAACGTCAAAAAAAAAACTTTGTAGGATAAAAAAAATGAATTTTACACTTTTAATTAAATAAAAATATGATTTTGTTTTTGATTAAAGTCGGAATATGTTATAGCAATCATGATATTACTAAATTTCTAAAATGCAAATTCATATTATTGTTATTCCTGTACAATATTTAGGTCACTGGACACATTTCAGATTAAGTTCAACGCCAACGATTTGACAGTGCTGATTTGCAATTCAAATGTACGTCACAAGCTGGGTGATGGCGAATACGCAAAGAGACGTGCAGAATGTTCGCGAGCGCTACGACTCATGGGTTTGACAAGTTATCGTGATGCCACAATTAAACATCTTGATGGTAATGTTTATTTATTTCATTAATGCATTCGGAATATTTAAAACAAGCAATTAAAAAAAAGGTCAAACCACAAAGAATTTCGTTTAAATTTCTGATAAAGCGCCTAAAGTTATGTATTTTCCTAAAAGCTACTCACTTAAATAGACTAAGTTAGCTGGACTATTTGCGGGCGATTGTTAATCTTTTGAATATGCTTGAAAGTTACACACAAAATAATTTCCTAACACAAGATCCTTCTCAATTATGTTAAATAGGATTAAATGTTAGTTAGAGAGCACGTACCTTAATTCCTCTATCAATAAATTGCACATAACAATTTATAATCCTTAAGGATTACACGTCATCATACTCGTGCAACTATCAAGTATTGTTGAATTACATTTTCAAAATTCTGCCACAAAAAAAAGCGCAGCGCTTGTTTTAAAATCACGTACAAGCAACTAACAATTTTAACTATAGTTGGAATAAAACGAAGGATTATGAAATGAATACACACCCTCCAACTTTATTACCTTCCTCAACAATTCAGTAAACCAAAACTATAACTACATAATTTCAGTCAGTCAGTGCTAATTGAATTGGCATGTTCTAATCCTGTATGACAGTGCCTTTCATTAAGTCTTCACCGCACATAAAAAAGTCGTCCTTGTGACAAATATATCCCGCAGTGAATGCGGTTTAACTACATTACGATATGTGAGTGTGTGTGTGTGTGTGTGCGTCAGAAAAGTTACATCAAAATGACGACGACATCTTGTTGTTGAACCTCAACATGACGCCTTTATTTATGCCACAAAATGCCCGCAACTCATGGATGTAATTGTTTTAAAACCAGCAACCTTTTCCATGCTGACTGCGTGTAGTTTGGAGTGTGGAAGTCCTGCAAACCATGAAACTTGTGTGCATACACAATTGTGATACATCCGTAAGCTTTTATGTGCGGTTTTAAATTCACATACGTCGCTGTGTTTATTTGTTTACAACTATTACACATATTGCCTGTAATAGAGAGATAATCCGGGCCACTCCAAATTATTTAAAATATACTAACTCGTGTGCATCGTTTATTTGCGAATTTTCGTCTGGCATGGAGATAAGCTTATTAAATTTCACGCTGCAATTCGTACCAATTTATTATTTAAAAAGGATTTTCAGATAATTTGGTTTTTGCATTCAGCGTTTATGTGGATTAATGCATTTGTCGGTGTGAGTGGTATTTATTATTTTGGACAGCATTTTTTTGGTATGCGCATTTTGTGTACGTTTTGTAGTTCAGAAATTGTGAATTAAATTTATCGCACCAATGGCATTTCGGTTGGATGGGAATTCTAAGCATGTTCATCACACGACGATGTAAATTCAATAAATTTATATTGAAACGTGTTGACCTGAATTTGTGGCGGCATAAACAACTTGCAAGCTGAGGGACTTTTGGCTTAACGAATTGAGTGTCATGGGAAGGACTTTTTTATTTGCTGCGTGGTTGTTGTTGCGTTATTAAAATTAAATCCAATATTTTCAATTTGCTTTAGATATATTAGAATATTTGTAATGTAATAAAAACCTTTGTTGTAAGTTATGGGCTCTAGACTTTAAAAGATTTAACTGACCTTGAAATTAGAGATGAAAACATCGTAAAATGTTTTTTGGAGAATTTGGATTTTAACTCCGCTAAGAATTTGTTTTTTTGTTGTGCGATTAAATTTAGTGGCCCCAAGATAATTTTTTAAAAAGAATTGTTGTGAAAATTGTGATTTTAAAATTGATTGTGTGACCTTGAGTTTTAATATTTTAGCTTTTAAATTTTTCGGTAACTTTTTTCAAGGTCAAAATTTAATAATTTAAGGTCACAGAATTTTATTTTACGGTTATTATGAATTTATTTTAAAAACGAAACTCAAGGCTCCCAAATTAAGGTTAGCCAAATATTTCAAGGTCAAAATTTAAATACATTTTCGTTCTAATTTTGATCAGTAATTTTTTACATTCATTTTAAAATGTGTGTAAAATTCAAGGTCATCAAATTAAGTTTTTTTATGCTGTTGTTCGGGTTAATATGCAAATAAACTGGAAATTCATTGATGGTTTAAGTTAATGTGATGTATGTAAGTCGTTAAGGAGCATTTTCTGATGGAAAATTTGTTGTTTCAAGGCCAATTAAATTTTAAATGTCTAGTTTGAAAGTAACATATTTTTTAATGATTTAATAACAATACTAAAAGTACATTTAATTAAAAATTGATTAAAAATATATTTAAAAATCTATTCTGAAAAAAGAAAACAATGAAATTTTCTATTTTTAGGATTAAAAAATGTCACTTTAAGGAGCAAGAACAAATCTAAATTAAAATTGCCATCTCATTATTAAAATTAAGCAAATAATTATTACACACCAACCTAAAACAAAAAAAAAAATCTTATTTTCCAGCATTAAAATCCGAAAATGCGACATTGACGAAGCGTGCACGACATGTTATCACAGAAATACAGCGCACCACCGATGCAGCTGAGGCACTAAAGCGTGGCGACTTTGATAAGGTAATTCCAATTTGCATTGTCTCAGCAGTATTTATTTAAAGCTTTTTTGTTATAAACTTTATGACTTTAAAAATGTTGTATTACATTTAATACAATTTGCACACAGATGGGACAGCTCATGGTGGCCTCCCACGAATCACTACGTGACGACTTTCAGGTGTCCTGCAGTGAGCTTGATATTTTGGTGGATGCAGCGATGCAATGCGGTGACAGTGTGTTGGGTGCCCGGATGACGGGCGGCGGTTTCGGTGGGTGTGCTGTGATGTTGGTGAAAACGGATGCCGTGTGTGACGTTGTAAAGCACATTAATGACATTTATCAGTCAGCTAAAAGGAATGCCAGCTTTTATACGGCTGTGCCGAGTGATGGGGCAAGGGTTTTAACACTTTAAGTTAATTAAGTTTACAGATTTTGTGAATGAGATTAAAGCTTTGTCGTTTTTACATAAATAAAATAAATGAGAGTAGTGTTGAGGTGAAAGCATTTTCTTTTAAATTAGTCATTATAAAAGGATTTTTAAGAGGACCTTTAGATTGTAAGTAATTTTTAAATGTTGGTTTAAAATTTAATTTAAAAGCCAATTTGTTTGAAGAGACAAATTTTCTCACACATTTTAATCATTTCATCCCTTAATCATATCGAAGTTATCAAAATCCTTACCTCATTCATGTCCTTAAATCAACCTCAACTATAGCCTAACTTTTAATGACACACTCAAGTCTGAAACCAAATTCAAATACGGAAAGTTCAAATCCAATTGACACGCCTGCCTTGGCGAATACTCAACTCTATTTATTGTGCAGTTACACATCATAACGCACATTCGATTACCACCCCATTCCATTTATTTCCCCCATCAACTCCTTATCAACGCTTGAACTCATGGGGAATGTTATCTAACAGCATTCTATAGGTGCAGACGCTACGGCATCCCCATCACTATTTAACTATGCTGCGTTGAGTACAACTGCATCATCATTCAACCCTTTGTGGCTGCCGTTTCTTTTTTATCTTTATCAAATAGAATTCACATGCAATTGAATCACGTTCTACGGAAATTGAATTTTTTCTCTATGTACCCACTGAGTGCAATAATAATGATAGAGTTCGTTTATATTCGCATCCAGACACACCAAATGTGTCAGAAACATACTCACCATTGAATGGTTTTTTTATTCGGGATGTGAATGGTCTGGTCAACAACTCCAACTGACCGAAAACTTTATACATGAAAAGGAAAATTCACATAAAATTTTAGGGCAAACAAATTATGCTCTTCAAATGATGTTTGCCCTTGATATTTGATTCATTACACATAAGGGATGGACCAATTTTATTTGGGGAGAACACATTTTGCAATTTAAAGTGTGCAAATTTGTCATATTCTTAAATAGACGTCCCGAATTTAAGTCAATTGGGAATTAAAGTTTAAGGGAAACTCATTTTCACAATGACTACAATAATTATTGACTTATCTAGATTTGCTGTGGGCTGTAAATTTGAGCCTGTTTCGCATGAGACAGATCCTGATTAAAATGGCTGTGTTATCCTTGTTGAAGAACTATGTTTCACAATGAAATGGAATTTGCTTTGGGTTTAGCTGTGGGTTGTAAATAGTGTGAAGTGTGGACGTCAGGGAATCACACATTATAGGATTCCGAAGTTCGTGTTGTTAGCTGTGGCTTTTACACGATAAGAGACTATAATTACATCGATTCAAAGAACTGTGAAGCTGTGCGTTGTATTTTAACAGGACTGCTTTAAGGATGAATGCATTTACAAATAGTGTTTGCTTGCAATTCACTCCGATTGGGGGAAGCACAATCACACTTCTGATGAAATTATTGTATCAAAAATCACGTTTTCACCTAGGATCACTTAAAATTTTGCACACATTTTTGCCAGGACATATTGAAATTGCAAAAAGTGAGTGAAAATGGCGAAAACCGTAAAAAATTTCGCGGGGCGTGAAAAAAAAAACAACGCAATATTTACTGTAATCGACCTTTTCGATGTTGAAATCACTTAATGAAACATTACCTTCGAATTTTTAGGAAATAAAATATGTACCTCGAAAAAAAACGCGGTTCGTGAAAAATTTATACGAATGCCATAACCACTTGTATAAGAATTCAATTCATAATGTCTGAATAATAAAGAACGTCGCGGAAAGTTCCGCTGAGTAAAAACAAAGGCATGACCGCTCATCAGACTCAAAACAGAAGTCTCATTGTAATCATTTAATAAATAAACCAAAATATTCGTGCTGCATTGAACATTTCGAGCAATGCCGGAGTTTCCGCTAGAGTAACTAATCATTTTTCATTTGATAAAATTTCCCATTTCCTTAACAAGCGCTAAAAGGAGTATCAAAGTTATTAGTGAAGTCAAAAACTGTAAAGCAAACAATCCAAAGAAAAAATCAATTATTGGAAATAATTAATTTTCAAAGAAATTGGCAACGCAACAAAATTGCATCGTACTGCAATGTGAAGCTGTTTAATTTCGTTCATAATGGATATACGAATCCTAACTGTTTGCCATTAGAGCAAATAACCAATGGAAAATCGAATGAGATTCATTACAGAATTTTGTTTACCATATTGCAAATTTTGGTTAGATTATAAGAGATTGCTCAAAGATTTTTGTAATGTTACACGCATTTCACTGGATGAATGGATTTTCATTATTTATTTTGCTTTAAGAATTTTAACTAAAATTGGATTGCATTTCTTAACATTTATTCTGTTTAAGAAAACCATTGATGTTCGTATTAATATTAAGAACCATCCCTCTTTTAATCAAATCCGCAACAAATCAATTAACCCAACCACCATACAAACTGGAATTAACGTCTTTACCTTGCCGTATGACTAAGCAAATTCATTTATAAATATAAACAGCTGATGTCAGATGGCACTATCAAAAAAAGAGAGGTCCGTACATAGTGCGGATAGAAGAATTATTGTAGTAAAGCAATTTACGGATCAAACAAGATGGATTAACAAGAGCAGCAACAAGAAAATCTAATTCACTAGTGTCCCCATATGCGTGTGATTGATGGATTGATTGTTTCTGAATCCATTTACACACACACTCACACCCGATTGTTTCATTGCACTCCTCGACATTTCCCATGAAGAAAACCTTCCCCCGGATCTCCGTTAACACTCTTACTTTTCCAATTTCATGCTTTTCATACCACCCCCCATTACAGATACTCGTACATGAGCTTGTTTCCTTTTGCGTTTACGCCCCCAAGTCAACCCTTCATTTCCTTTCACTCTTGCTAAGCTGTATTGAAGTCTTCTGTAACGTGAAAAAGTAATAACGCTGAAAAAGTGTGAAGGAAAAAAAGTCATCCGAGTGAATTCTCGGGATATTCTGTAAATTAAATTGAAATTGCAATAATATTGTAATCGATCAATCGCAATAAATACAATCATGAAAACTGCATGAATTATATTGCATTTTAAAATAAAATGGATGAAAGAAACACGGATTTTTTTGTTGTTCTTTATTTTTAATGAAAATTGATTAAACACATTTTCGTTTCTTTATTATTTGTTTGTATGTTTTTTTTATTTATTTCTTAACTAATAAGGCATCACAATTAATCGTGTTGCAATTTCCATTTAAGACGTCCGAATTTGTACAGTTACAACTATAGCGAACGACAATTGAATTAAATAAATTGCAAAATTGCTTAAATAAGTTTGGTAACTTTAAATTAATCTATTAATTGAAAATAAAAAGAAGAGAACTAAAATCACAATAAAATATTGGGTTGTATGTTTGTTTTTGTTTTTTTTGTTTTGTTTTGTTTATACCTATTTTTATATATCTTCGTAATTTTTTTTTTAGATTTTTTTCTAACATTTTTAACAGATACATAAAATGTACATCGCACTCATTTTCATTTATACAATAATTGTTTTTTTTAACTTTGGAAAATCCATTTGATTTATTTTTATATATTTTTTTATAATTTTTTCTTTTTTATAAAATTCAATCGCAAATATAAAAAATATATTTACACGTTTATTTTCAAATTTCGTTTATTTTAAACTAAATTTACTCCGGTCATTATATTATAATTATTTCAATTCATTTAACTTCTTTGTCAATTAATTAAAAGAACAAAATAAGAAAAACATTTGTAGAAAAAGTTTTGATCGAGACAAAAAAAAAAATTCTAAACAACAGTACAATTGGGAGCCCAAGGAGCATTGGGTAGTTTAAATGTGAATACAATAACTTAACATAAAGTAGATATCAGGTAAAAGATATAACATATAATTAATCTAACTATAATATTGAACAAAACAAATAATAAGCAATTCAACTTCATTCATCATCATAAAATCAATTTGAATCCTTTTTAATTACAGCACAAATTATATATTCAAGAAAATGATGATTGATAAATAAAAATTATAGTTTTATTGAATTATTTAACCCTTGAATATATTTACACACCCCACACAAAACAGTCACACCCAGCAGTGACCATTAAAAAGACCACTCAAAATTTGCAAAAAAAAAAAAAAAATTGTAGTTTGATACTTCTGTAGTGTTTATAATTTTTAACATTGTTGTAATGATAATATTCACCTAAGCAAAATTAAAAAAATTAATGCATTGCGGCATTTTCTCATGTAAACAATGTTATATTGACACTTTCGTCATTTTCCTTTGCACTGGAACGTTTTGTGCGTCGCCCACCCTTTTGACTTTTGGTGGCATGATGCTTGACGTCCGCAGTTTTAACGTCCCCATCACTGTCATTATCACTGTCAGTGCCGTCCGAGTAGCGGGAATTTAATAGGTCAACCTCATCATCATCAAGGTCATTAACGCCGTCAACGGCTGTCACTTTAAGGGTTGTTTTGCCAGATCGGCGACGAAGGCTTGCAAGTTTGTTGTACTTTATGCGGCCGTGACTGTTTGTGGTGGATGATCTCTGTAAATTGTAATTAAAAAATGTTTGTTACTTTAATTTGTTTAAAACATAATTTAATTTAAATATTTAATTCTTTAAAAATGTATTTATTTTAATTTAATTTAAAAACAATCACAAAACAACCATCTCACCTGTAACACAGCAAAAATGATGACAAATATCGTGACCACCAACAAACAAGCTGCCACAGCAATAGCTGTAATCGCCGTCAACGGTGAACCAACATGTGACAAAACACCCCCACCACTCAATCGATCTTCAGCCGAACCACCAAATTCATCGCTACCAATTTGTTGGTCAGCACCGGCTGCAATGCGTCGCTTACCCGCTGGTGAGGCGTTAATGCAGCCACCCTCCTTGTCACAGCGACAACATGACTGATCCTCGGGTTGTACCTCACTGGTGCAACAAGGTACACACTGATTATTGAGACGATCCACTTGCAATGGATAGGTGCAGGTGGCGCATGAATATTGACCAGGACCGTTGCACGTGCGACACGACTCGTGACATGTTTTACATGTTTGCGTGGGAGAATCGTAGAACTGGGAGCTGAGGCATTCCATGCAGAGGCCACCATCCAGCATGAAGTGGGATGGGCATGAGGTGCAGGATAGTGGACCAGCTCCTGTAAAAATTATTGGGAAAAAATAATTAAAACTTTTTAATAAGTTTAAGATTGAATTTTAAGGATTAAATTTATTTGCAGAAAAATGATAATCGATTTAACGTCAGTCTTATTTTCAAGAATTTGAAAGATAAATTTAATTACAATCCGATGAAAGTTGATAATTTCAAATATTGCATTGTTCATTGAGCTGAATAAAGAAAGTTATTGATTAAGATAAGTAAAGACGTGAAACTGTTCAGAATAATTTTAATAACTTTCAAATCAAATAAGTGCAAGAACTTTTACTCAGATGAATCTAAGAAGTATGAAATATTTCAATTTTGATAAAGGACGAGTTTTTATTTCACGTAAAATTCCTTCATTAAAAAAATACCACCACATTTTACCTTGAAAATAAAGGCAAGCACTAAAAACCCTCCACACTAATTTATCCACTCTCACCTTTATTAAAAAGCCTGCCCATTTAAATCCAATTAAAACCGATATTGGGCTAATATTGCTTTTTCCCAATCCCTGCTGTTGAGATTAAATACGCACACCACACACTAGTTAACTGACCTGCTCCCACAGTGGTGGTCGTTATACGTTATACGCTATCCGGCCACAATTGACCTGCACCACAATTGGCAATATTCTGCAAAATTGAAATTTCATATCGGTTTTGCAAGTGAAATTTTAAATGAAATGCGAATCGCCTGACCCGGGGGTGGGGGCGGGGGAACTTTTTACGAGCACAAATTTTGATTTTATTAATCACCCCGCTATCATCCCATTTTTGTGGTGGCAACAGAACACTGCACTTCAATTTGCGAGAGAGCACCTGGCTTATTGAAGGGGGCAAAGTGGAAAATTTCATGAACTCCAATGTTGTTGGGAATTAATGCGATCAGAACAACGAATGGTTGAGGCAGGGGGTGGGGATTGAATAAAGCGTGTGCTTATTTAAAATTGAGAGCACATGTGTCCGCCCTATCGTCGACCGATGAATCGGGGAAGGAAATTGATCTGACAATTAGGTGATTACTTTAGTTGCAATGGGATTGAATTAAGTGGTTAAAAGCAATTTCTTTTAATAATGTTTTATCTTCTTTTTTTTGTGTTTTTAAAATCGCTGTTTTTTCAGACGTCTCATCGAGGTCACGAAGACTGGGGAGGAAATGAAAACTGTTAACCGCCATGCACTCAAATTATTTTGGTTTGCATTTAATGCAATATTCAATATCAAATACATTTAAAGTGTGAAGCGGAACAATGCATCTGCAGATCCCTTTGTTATAAAATAGATTAAAAAAACACGACATCGTTTCGAATAAAAATAGGACGACACTATATATATATTTGACTACAACATGTGTACTTGAATACTTTTCCGCAGAGAGACTTTTCTAGCTGAAAATATTCTTGAGACTTGATAAAAGTTTGTTGAGGGGAATAGGATTTAAGGATATCAAAAATGTATTCAATTTGGTACGAGTGTGTATCATTGGAAAGTTTTCAATAAACGAATTCAATTGAAATTCAACACAATATGGGGTACGCTTATAAAAGATAAATTTATCGAATGTAGTTACACGAAAAACCAACAGCACAAAATACAAAAATACATTTTCCCAAACTGCATGCACGAGTTCGTGTGTATTAATAATTGAATTGAATGGATGTAAAAGTTTTGCGGCAATTTCCACTCAGGTTAAACCACATTTTCGGAACTTACCCGAACAAGTTTTACAGTAATGATGACATTTCTGGCATCCAAATGTTGATTTAAAGAATCCTTCCGGACACTCTGGATGACATTCGCCGCCAGCCAATTGCCATCCGCTGGGACATTCAACGCATTGATCACGACGTGGTCCACTGCAGGTGTGGCAACTTAAATAGCATTTGGCACACGTCCCACGATCGCTGTAGTAACTATAATTAAAATAAATTTAAAAAAAACAATTACTTTAAAACCCCATCAAAAAATGTATTTAAAATCAACTCACCCTTCAGCACACGTCGTTCTGCACTCGCCACTCTGAAGCTGCAACCCTCTAGCGCACGCTGTGCAATTCATTCGCGACACACATTGGGTGCAGGTGTGCAAACACTTAGCACAAACGCCAGCCTCCATGTAGTACCCGTCATCGCAAGCGTTGACACACTTGTTAACCTGCAGCAGCAACGATGAGGAGCATGTAAGGCAATCCGAATCGGTTGATCCAGTGCATGTTTCACACGTTGAGTGGCATGTGTGGCAATGGCCGTTTTCGTAATATTCGGCTATGTGGAAGGGGAAAAGGACGATAAGTTTAAAATTTGGTAAATTTATAAAACTCAAAAAAAAAACGAAAAAAGAAGTTTAATAAATTGAGTCAGGAGATGAAACAAAAAACAAAACATTAAAATATGTAAAACGTGTTTGCTGACAAAGCAGGATGTCAATTCAAAATTCTCCTTGAACGTGGACTAATTTGACAGTCGTCTATATTGAAATAAATGTGTTTTAAGGAAGCGAACCGTAACGGAAATAAAATCAAAACGAAACCAAATGAAAATAACAAGATGATGATGGCATTTTTCTCTTTTAGTCAACACACTTCCATTCCCGCGGTAGATCTCATTACACAGTAATCCTTGAGCGATTTGTTTCTTTCACAAAAAGAATGGAAATGCTTATCGTCTTCACTTAGTCTATGTTCATTGTACACATAAAAACGCAAATCTTGAGTTTTCTTTTCCCCATTACACGTTTTTCTCTTCATCCCGTCGCTTCACGTTTATCTTTATTCATTTTTTTTTTTTTAAGGATAAAACATTTCATGGAACTGCTTCCAACACAGTTTTTTGCTAATTTTACGCGTCGTTAGATAATAATCTCTTTAACATTTAAATTGAAATGAAGGTAAATAAATTCCGGTGTCGATGCAAAAATAACACAGAACATCCTTAAAAGATGCCATTAAGTAATATACTCAAAACGACTCCATAACAACATGATTACTTAATTCCCGATTGACTTAAAACCATTAAACAAATCATCCCCATACATAAAGGAGGAGATAAGCCGAAGTGAAATGAATACAATCTCCAAAAATCTAAAGACAAATAAACTCAAACATCGATTATGGTGCAGTAAAAAGTTCAGCAAAGTGTTTAATTAAATTTTTTTCTCATTAAAAAATGTGGATGGATGCAAAAAAAAAAGGCAACAAAAAATTCAATAAAAGCAATTACATTCATCACAGTTGTCACCGCCAACTAAACTGCACCGATTCTTCTTGTTTTTAATCCAATTGGGTTGGCACGTCAAGCAAATTCCATTGGAGACACATGTGGCACAACCAGTAGGACATCCAACGCACTCCTGCCGCTTCTTGTCGTCATAGAAACCATCTGGACAATGATTCAAGCATTTGCCATCCAATGCGAAGCGTCCCGTACGACATGTTATGCATTGCGACTCCGAGGAGCCGTTGCACGTGAGACATGACGAGTGGCATGAAGCGCAACTGGAACAAAAAAAAAAAAAGTGGAAAGTTAAAACCAATTTAATATTTAGATTTTAGAAAAGTTTTATGTCTGCTGTGACATGTGTGTGTGATGAGAAGTTGAAATGGGGCAACGATTTTATTGATGCACTTTGCTAATACCCCGTAATTGACCAACATTCTCGCTCGCTGGAGAATCCGAATATACATTTTTTGGGGTCACATTCATATTGACGAAAAACTTTTAACCGCAATGAAATTAGTTTGGGTGTGTTGGGGAGAGAAAAGTTTGTCCACAACTCTCTCGAATCTCGAGTAATTAAATTAAAGCATTTTCGAGTGTTGGGAATATTTAAGAGGACGAATTTGAAGTGTATTGGTATTTTCAGAACTTGAGAGTGATTAATTAGATTTCGTCAAAATTTCAGTTAAAAGATTAAGTTCCATAACTCACCAATATTAAATTAATTTTTTTTTTAAAACGCCGTGAATTATGCAAATATTCTTGAGCTTTGTATTTTTAGTTGAAATCATATTATATAACTTCAGGCGTGAAAAAGAAAAATTTAAAGTTTGTTGATAAATTTAAAATAAAAATAGAACTAGCATTAAAAAAAATAATAATATTTTTAATCTAAATACAATATTGTTGAACTTAAAATGAGTATTTTATTACCTCAAAAATTTGAAAAACAATATTTTAGGACTAAAAAGTATATTTTTGGATTAAAAGGAAATTTTTCATAATATGTCTGAATCCAAAAATAAACTTATTAAATCCAAAAATAAAGTTTATCAATCTAAATAAAAACTTTTGGAAAATTAAAATAAACTTAATTGAAGATTCAATAAAAAAAAGTATAAATCTTAAAGACTTTAGCTTCAGTAATTTTCTGGATAATAGTTTTCCTTCCTTGAATTATCCTTGAAATCGACTACAAAAAGCAGTAATTAAAGTCTTTTAATAAAAAACAACTAAAAGAAGTTCTCAAGTTTCTCCATTTTTATATTACTCCCTTAACAATTCAAATGAGTTTAATTTGAACAAAGTAAAAGTAACAAAAATGCGTTGACGTCATAGCTCTAACAACTACACACTGCACAAGCTACCGGAAACACGTAGAACAAAAGTTCCTGAAAATGTAGAAAACTTAAGATTCAACAACGTGCAATTCTTTCTGTTATAAAACAATGGCTATAATCATGTTTGTTTTTGACTCGCATTACACACACACACACACACACATGTGTCCCACAAAGCTAAGTTTTCTTTTGAAGCACAAAAATGTTTGAAAAGATGCAGTAAAAAGTTTGTATCCTTGAACACATAAAAGACGCAGACTTTAACAATGTGCACTAGCTGGAAAAGGAATTACTTTACTCAAAAATAACAAGCAAAATATTAAATTTTAAGAGGGACGTTTTTATAAAATTTAAAAATATATTCTGAAGCACAACTTAAGTCACTTTTAAAAAGCATTTCTGTACGAAAATAAAGTAAAAGAAAATGTGAGGGTTTGCCAAAAGTGTACGTAGTGTGACTGAAAGAAGGATTTCCACTGAGAAGGGATTTAAAAATAGCACACCAAGTAGCGTAAAAGGAAATGAAAATTAAAGCATCCCTTAAAAGGTAAAGATGTTGAAAAATCCACCTATAAAAAGTAAAATGAAATGAACTTTCTTTAAACTATATTTGAATAATGCGACGCTTTTACTATTTTCACAACTGAATTATTGACATAAATTGGACATCCTGTCAGACCAATCGATTAGAAATATAATGGCAATTAAAGCAACGACTTAAATGCAGTTTAAGTGCATTTATCAGAAAATGGGGAAAATCCATAAAATTTGAACCACTCTTTTTTTTTAACGAATGCACATTTTAGATTAGAAACAATTGCAAGTCCATTTCTTTATGGCAAGTGATGGCTAAACCAATATCGAAGCTTTCTTCGATTGCATATGTAACTGCAGCAAAAAACGATTCCAACCACACACATGCAAATGTGCTGAGAGCTGATTCAGTTTTCAACAAAAGAATGAAAAGTAGTTCCCAACTATTCGAACATACGGCATTTTAAACGTTAAATGGTGGTGTAATTTAGTTATTCATTTTTGTTATCTGAAGTGAATCGAATGGTGCATTTCAGTTGTGGCAAAATTGATTGCACTTTCCTTCGCTGCGCTGTTTTAAATGCATTTCTAAATAGTCTTGCACTGATATATGGACTGCAGTGATGGGATGCATCTCATTGATGTTGTTCAGTTCTTTTCAGCGTTGTGAGAAATTGCGTTTTAAATTAAAAGTACTGAAAATTGTTTCAGATACTTCGTTTTTAATGATTGAACATGGACAGAGTCAAAAAGATCTGAAATTAATTACAGCGTGGAAATGTATTTTTCATTTCTCTTTCCGTGAACATTGTAACTTTTAAGAAATGGCATTTTATTACTTTTATTTAAATAAAAAATCAATACTCCCAGGCACAAGGATTTAACGCGTCCAGGTGAGCTACTAAGCCTTATAAAATATTTAAATGACCAACAAAAGTTATGAGCTTAATTTTAAAGAAAAGGATTCTTTATAAATTAAATCCTTTGCCATCTACATACTTAACAAAATAAAAACATTACAACAAACTGTAAAGCAAAGTATCACCAAAACCACTCCATCAAAAATGCAAGAAATTTAATATCTCCTCTTTACATAATTCGAGATGAAAATACTCCACTTCAAGCACATGCAATGTCCTCCAATTAATAATAAATGAGACAAACATTTAGACAGGAAATATTCCCCAAAGCCACCTTAAGGCTGGCACTTTCAACTCGCTCCCTTTTACAACACATTCGTTGGCAACGCTTGACACAATGCACGCGATGATGATAACGTCTTCTCCAACATATTAATAATAATTATAGTTTCTGGCAGTGTTCATGTGAGTTGAACTGCACTACAACTCATTAGCGAAATGTGCTTGCATACACAGCAGTAATTAATACCGAGTGTCACCCCCCAGAAAGTTCTTATTACACAACGAGAATGTAAATCCCCGTTTTATCGCAAACACACTAATGATAAACTACAGTCAACACAACATAACTAACTTTATATAAAATGCATATTATGACGATAAACTCGATGCTCTGGCGAAATGAATTGCAGAAAACCATGAAAATTTGTTTTAAACAGACGTCACACAGTGTAGTATGATTATGTTAAAAATGGGGTGGATTAAAACGGGTGTATGGGAAAAAAAAGTCATCGGAGTTGGAAAAATCAGCGAGGCAAAAAGGAACACCTTCTCTAATTACCGGACTCATTAGCGTGATGACGTTAGATATTTTTTAATATGTAATAACTACCCTTAGTATATTCAATTGTGTTATTCTTGGTTATTGTTGTAACCATACTTCATTTCAATTAAAATTGGGGGTGAAAGTGGAAAGTGGGTGGGAGTTTCTTTCATAAAATGGATGGGACTACAATACCTATTGTGTATAATTGCTCAATTTACAGAGCATTTCAATTAGAAGAGCAGTAAAATTGTTTTTTTCGGCAATGCCAGTCTTTTGGGAGCTAAAAATACGAAACATTGATACCCATATTTAGAAATGGCAATTTTTTTCATGAATCGAATTTTTTTTCACGGTTTACGTGAAATTTCGATGATTTCGAGTATTTTGACATCGAGGAATATCTTAATTCGTACAAGATACAAATTATAGGAAAGGTAAATTTATTCGACATCCTTTTCTTTCGGTATTAGCGGATTATTCACGATATTTTAAACTTACTAACACCCAGACGGGCTTATGTCAAGTAATTTAATGCCACATTTGATCATTACCGGAGCTTTAAGCGTGAAAAAGTACTTCATAACAAAACGGTATGTTTTAAATAAACATTAAGCCAATTCCAACAATTAACAATTGTATTTTTTTTAAAATAAACTGCGTTTTTTTCGTGGAAATCATGATTTATACAGTATTCCATTTCTAATTACATTTTTCAATAAAAATTTGTCGGGGTTTTAAGATATTAAGTCAGTAAATTTAATTATATATTGTGACACATTATGTTATAGATTAAAATGTTTTTTTCTAAATTAAAATACAAAATTAATTTAAAAACTCATAAAATGTTTTACATGAAAATAAAAAACAAACAAATTAATTAATTGGAGCAATTCATTCTTATATTTTTCATAAATTGAAAAAGAATATAAAAAATGATATTCTTTTCCCCTTTCCAAAGAAACACACATGAAAAAACATTACGTATGACTTTAAAATCTCAATTAAATTTAATCGCCTTCGCATAAACATTGCGCGTTCATTATTTGAGCTAGAAACGGCGTGTGTGTTTGTACTTTGTTGCGTCATGCAAATTTGGTCAAAGCAAAATGTATAATGAAGATACAGGCAGTGCAAAAGCAGACAAAAAGAGAAGGTTAATTAAAATCTTTGTGAGTAGAACCCATCAGCGCAACGACAATTGGCCAGTTTCCATTAAAGGCTGCCGCCCCCCGCCACATGTGTGCGCTCAAACAAGCAGAAACTTTAACTTTAAGTTCATTCTGCAAATTTGAAAACTATATTTGCAAAATTATCTTTTAGGGGGCTGCACAAACAATTGACAACGAAACAGACTTTAAATGTTTATTCTGTGGTGTTTGCTGTGGGCCATCAAACTTTTAGGATGGATTACGTCGAAATAAAGATAAACTTCTTGTGATGGGTGGATGCGGTGAATGCAATTAGATTTAAGGACATTATGGCGATGGGCGTTAAACTCAACAACCAACTGTATTGTACCACAATAATATTGTACATAATTAAGCTTGACTTCACAAAAAACATCAAGCACACTGAGAAATAATGATTACAAAATGAATTCAGCAAATAAATTAAATAAAGGATGGTTGCAAAAACATAAAATAATTAACTCACTTATAATCTTCAGTCTCAAATGTGTGCACTGGACATGCTGAATAGCATTTGTGCTCATGCATAACTAAGTGGTGGTCACAGCTGGTGCAGTAATCGGCTCGCTCTTGGCATGAGGCGCAATTTGCCTCGCATGGGACACATGTATTGTTGTCATAGTCTGAAAAATTATGAAATTTATTATAAGGTTGAGTTATTTTTCATCATATTTCAAAAGGACATTTGAAGTATGCACGTTAAAGAGTCCTGAAAATGTTAAAAATGGCGCAAATTTTGATGCAAAAGGAGATTTCACATCAAAGCAACTTAAAAGCTGTAAAAACAACAAAAAGGGCACAGCAATTTTACTAAAAAACATTTTATAATTTGCATTATCATGAGTTTAACTCAATTTAAAAGTCCAGCAATTTTGTTATGTCCTTAGTTACTTAAATTCGCATAATTTAAATTAACAAAAAACCTTTTATGTAATTATTTTAACTAAAAATGTTGCACTCACTCTCGTAATAACCCTCAGGACACATTTGCAAGCAAACCGCCAAATCTGTAACGTGCAGGTGAGCTGGAGCACATGTTAAACAACTATCCTGTCCAGCACCAGCGCATGTTTCACAAGACTCATGACACGGCCAACAAACACCCCCTTGATTAGGGAAGCTACGTGGTGGACAACGACTAACGCAAGTGCTGTAACAAAAAGAAATACACACAAAAAAGTTATTGACGGTGCCAGTTTAGACAAGCGTGTAACAAGATGGAGACTGTCACATAAAAGACAATTCAATTACTCACTTGTCCAATCTGTAGTGTTTGCAGGCGACACACTGCGTTGGGCCACGTCCATAGCACCCCTGCTGGTCACACTCGGGGTCGCATTCATGCAGCACAATTTTATTGTTCGAATCTGCCATTACAGTTTCACCCTGTGTCGTCGGTATATTATGTCCATCTAGTGTGGACACAGATTGCTCCGGCTGGCTACCCGCGCCAGCATATAAATTCTGGTAGTTATTAAATCCACTGTACAAATCGGGATTGTAATAACTTGCACCGCCGGTGGCTGATTGATCAGTTTCGGTTGGGAACACGTACGGATTGCCGACACGACCACTTCCGCCCCCATTTCGCGATTGGTCATTTTTGAAACGCAACGGATATGTTTGGGTGCCGTAAAAAATGAGCTGCCATTTGGACAAAACTCCCTGTTGATTGACCTTGCGATGACCGCCATTGATAACTTGCAATGTCCAGCGGCCCTCAGCTTTTTCACCCCAGAAGTGGACACTTAGGAATGGCCAATCATCGAAATTTGATTTCACCAAATCACGTGGTCGCTCAAACAACAATGTACTCGTTGTTCCCATGGGTGAGGTTAACAGAATTCTCAGATTACCACGAGGGAAGAATCTCAGCGTAATTTTGCATTGCACATGCTCCAGGAAGCGCACCTCATTGATAGTCCCCGCACATCCATTCACATCCATGTGCGTGGTCAGTGTGTAGCCAAGTGTGCTATCAATTTGTCGCTCCTCGTTATTTTCACGAGACTTACAAATGTGTTGTGGCGGCACTGCAATCCAATTCTCAGCCAAACTTACCATGCCACCGGCATCCATCAGACCATAGCCAAATTTGTGGCTCACCTTACGCTTGACACCGTTCAATATCCAACCGGTCTCGCGTTCCAATGGTTCAGCACGTGAAGACAACACCACAAGGTATTGCATGTCACGCCATGTCAGTTGGGGATTGGCTTCGAGTGCAAGTGCACAAATGCCAGCAGCAAGAGGAGCTGACGCTGATGTTCCGGTGTGTTCGGCCGTGCAAATGTGATCGGGACGAAGACGGCCATCCATGTCGACGGTTGCCACACTTTTATCGTGTCCCGGTGTGCCGGAGCTGTATGTGGTTGCCAGTGTTGATGAACATTCCTCCAAATACCATGGCTTAAATCTGTAAAATTCGGTTAAAATGAAAATGTTAAAAATGTCAAAAATGTAACGAAAATTAATCACACTTGTGACATTATGTAGACGTATTGTGGATGACTTACCCTCCTTGTGTGGCACTGGAGATGGAGAGGGTGAAAATTGAGTTGGTGTAACCATCACAATTGCACGAGTCGGTGTAACGGCCGCCGTTACCTGAAGCCCAGACAAAAATTGATCCCTTGCCATGGCGACCGCTTGTCACGCCGTAAATAAAGGCGCGTCTTGCTAATGGACCGGGTCCATCAACTGTCGAGCCGTCATCTTCAGGGCCCCATGAGGCGCTGTAGATGTCAATATGATTGGGATTGAGGCCGAGAGCTTTTGCCTCAACGGCGTCGTTAACGCTGCCATCCAACATGCGGACACCTACGTGTAAATAAGGACGATAAATATAAGGATTACCTATTTATATACAATGAGCTTATAAAGGCGACCCACACGGAAATGGGCCCGTTCAAGATGGTTCATCGCATAGAATGAGAGGCAACAATTGGACTTAAA
The DNA here is from genome assembly GCA_963854165.1 of Sylvicola cinctus. Lineage (NCBI taxonomy): Eukaryota > Metazoa > Arthropoda > Insecta > Diptera > Anisopodidae > Sylvicola > Sylvicola cinctus. Next base: position 25,731,550 of record OY974083.1, on the reverse strand, counting down.
TTGATATAACGAAATATAGAAAGCTGGAGGGTGACTGCTGACATATTTCCTTGATGTATAGAATTACGGTTATTGCAAAAAACATTCTCTTTATTGGCATTCGATGATGAAAAGCCCATGGAGACAAAAAAACGTGAAAAGATTGACCCAACAAAAACTAACTTTTTCATTGTTTCTTTAGTTCGCTATCATCCAGCTCCACTCTTCTCATAATCAAGTATAGTTACAAAGCAAAGTTGCAAAGGAAAAAAACTACACTTCCCATCAAATATTGATCATGGGATGTATGTCCTTTTTGTTGTGCCAATACTGGCACTCGATTGAATTGCTACAAGAGTATGTGTGTGTGTGACTTCTGCCGAAACTCTCGTATACAGCAACGACAACTGATTGACCCGTAAATTGGTTTGAATTGAAGATTTTTTTTGCAATGAAATTGATTGCCAATGGGGTTGATAAAATTTAAAACGAGGATATTGCTATTTGAAAATTTGCAAAGTTGTTTGTTGTCAACTTTAAGCGCAAACAAATAGAAAGTTCAATTATTTTGTTTAACTTTAAGTACTTGAAATTGTATTTATTTAGTCGAATCAATAAGAAGCGCTTCATTATTGTGGAGAAAACAATTGCAAATCCCAAATTTAATACCAATTGTGCTTTTTTTTTATAACAAACCAAAACCATGATTTTTCGACAACAAAAACATTGTGAAATTCAATTGAATTCATATTTAAAATTTGGAAGTGTGCCTAAAATTCAATGAAAGACATACATACCGCCAATGCTGGCATTGTACGCCACACCAACTCCGCAGTAGCTATTGAAAGCAACTGCAGCCACCTCACCAGCACATCTAGTACCATGCTTGTTGTCACCATTGTCCTGTGGCGTTGGATCTGAGTCGTTTCCATTAATGTCATACGAAGCGGCGGGATCCTAAAATGCAAACGGTGTTGATAAATTAATTAATTTTTGTTTTTTTATTTTTGGTGTTGTTATGAAGGAGAGGAATTATAATAAATTATTAGAAATGAGTACAAATATTTTCTCAGAATGTTTTTTTAAAGCAACTGGTGAAAACTTGTGCATATTTGTCGCTGTTATTTTTTTCCATGAAACATATTTGCTTATTAACAAAGAGGAAGATTTTATTCTGACACATTATTTGAGAAAAACAACATATAAGTTGGAAGAAGCACGCGAAGCTAAAGAAAACCACCCCGAAGCACAACCCCCATTTTAACAGAAGAAACATAATAAAAAAGATAAAAATCTAAAAAAAATCTTGGAAAATTTAACAAGAACCATAGTCACTTTTTCAGGCTCTTTTGATGAATACTTTGAGCTACATTTTACCTCTGTGTTTTTCACCCTTAAATCTCTAACAAGTAGACATCGTGCGTGGGTTTTCCTGTCATGTTTTGTGTTCAATTTCAGTAAGCATTCGCTTAAATGGTTTTTGTTAAATTCGTATAATTCAGGTGTGCCTTTTTATAAAGCTTAAAGTTATTGAAAAACATTGCAACAATTTTTTAAAGGGTTTATTTAACAAAAAAGTATTAAAGTACTTTGTAATAAAAAAAAGTACTGAAAAGTAATACAGTTGTACCAATTTGTCACACAAAAAATTAATACTTAAGTACTAAGTATGTAAACAATACAAAGACAATTCTAATTTTACCACCACTGACTTATTTTCCGCACAACAATTAATGAAGTGTATTTAATAAATTTCCAGCAAAAAATAAAATAAATAAAATATTTAAAAAATTGTCTGCACAATGCACATTAGTGAATATAAAATACGTAAATACTTCACCATGTTACCAGCAAATAAGGGTTATCAACTTCAAAGCATTTTCCAACTTTTTAAAGCTTTTGCTTTCCACACACACCATCATCATTATTTGCATATATACATTTTGCATTCAGCGTTTCCCACCCAAAACACTTTTATCCTTGTTTTACTTTTTTTTCCTCCCATTTCAAAAAGCTTTCATTTCAATCAGATTTAATGCAACTTAGTAAATGTTTTCCACAATGTTACAAGGATACACAATGTTTGTGAAAGGGGGGGGGGGAGGAATAAATTGAATGCCCTCTCTTTATCTCATGTAATAAAAATATAAAGTCCTTTAGCTCTGATGGAGCAAGTTTAAATGAATGCATTTCAAAAGAAAGAAAAAAGTACAGTAATAATGTGTTTGCTGACTGGATCAGAATACCATCAACGTTGAAGGGAATTTATAATTTTTTTAATGCGTTTAAAAGATAATTTTTAACAGCTTAACAAGAGTCTAGACGACAAATTGTAACACCAACGTAGTTTCGTAAAATCACCTGAAATTCTGAAGCTTGGTTAAAAACCCAGCACCGTTGTGACTTTCATATATTTTTAGCAACGTCCAACATAGCAATCAGGTCATGTGTAGTTTCATATTGTGCAGGGAATATCAGCCAAAACATTTCTGCGGGAGTTTCGTAATTTAGAATTTTCACAGCATATTGACCTACATGGACGATGGAACACAAACGCCATTTCATGAACACATGAGAATGTTTCTGTATGAGCTTATTTTACGTAGTAAAGCGTACTGTTTTATTATCCACTTTTGTATCATGTTGGAAATATGCAAAGATGGAGAGGAACTGACGTACAAAATATGCTGCATAAAAACATAGAGAGATGCAAAAAAAATGCAGCAGGAGTGGCAGATTGTTTGCCTTAAATTCCATATGCAGAATTTACAACCTTCTATAAGTAGGTTAGTTTTAAAAAGAGGTGTGACCATCATGTGGGTCATTTTCTGATTTATTGTAGTCCTTATTATGGGATGTATTGGCTTAAATTTTAAAGAAAACAAACTTTGATCTATAACCTGGATTAAAATGATTGAATTTATAAAACGCCTAAAGTTATGCACATTTTTAGGAAACCATTTATTTTAATTCAAGCGGAAGGATTCCAATTTAATTTATTAAAATTTCGAAAAGGACCACATTTAAAATTAAAAGTTAAGTAAATAATTTTTTTTATCAAACTAATTAAAAATACGCCAAACATTATGCAATTACAAAAATCGTTCAATTTTTCCCCATAAAATATAATCAACAAGCTAAATAGTAAAATGCCAAGTAATCCTGCCATAACTTTCCACACAATAAATAGCGTTAACACATTAATTTAGCTCTTAAGCTCTTTCCCAAATTATGTTAAATTAATGGTTAAACATAAAAAAATTGATAATGTTTCCAAACGAAACATATAAACCATTTTAGTTAGAATCAACATGTTAAAGTTTCCATAACAATTATAAAAGTTGTTGTTGGTCGCAACGTAATGTGTGACTGTTTTAATTAATGTCATCGCAACACATAAAGATGATAATCGCAATGGAAAACACAAACGCGATCAATTTCCAAGAGAAAACGTGCAACATGAGACGCAAGAGGCGAAACATAACTTTTGCTGTTGTTGTTGCTTTTTATTTTATTTTTTTAACCACATTAACATGACATAAATATAATTAATCGCAAGTGTGCATGAAAAATATGTTTTTTCTCTTTAATGTGTGTTATTTTCTTGAAGACCATAAATTAGAAACGCACGACAATATAATGTGATATTTAATCGTTATGGTTTTATGAAGCGACTCCTTTTACTCTTTTTTGCATCGCTTCATGATATGGTTATTCTTATAATTTATTTTAATTTTTATTAAAGAGGCACTCCGCAAAAAAGTTTCTGCTTTTTTATGGCGAAGATAGTGACACAAACACAATTAAACGAAAATGAAATCATTGTTAAATTACAAACAATTTTAAAAAACTTTGCTGTTGCTAATTAGGTTTTAGTTCATTAATAACTTAAAATATTCACTTTGTTTTTTTTTTATTGGATGTTTAAGAAACACAGGATGCTTAAACAAGAATTATTCTTTATGAAACTCTAAAACGGCTTAAACAATTATGTACTTTTTATAGAATTTACTGTACTTTCATTAAAAACGAATGTCAAAACTTGAAAATCGATTTCCGCAATAATTTTTAAAATCAGTCAATTTTTTCACGAACCGCGATTTTAACGCGGTTTTCGCGGTTCATTTTTTCGTTCCCATTGCCAGTTTAAGGTACATACACGGTCGATTAGATTTTAATATATAATAAGTACTTAAAGTGATTTTTAACATCGAACAAAATAAAGAAAACATAAGTTTTGTGATCGTAGCTCAAATAAAAAAAGGTTTTTGTAATTCTTTAGCGAAAAGAATCAAAATATTTAAAATATTTTGCAATAGTTAATTTAATTTAATGTTCGACTGAACACGTTATTTCTTCAAATAACATGATGTCGATGAAACCAAAAAAAAACCAAAAACATGCGCGATGATGAAATTTTCAAAAAAAAAAAACGGAATGCGCAGAACGCATTTTGCAGCAGTTATTTGTCATCACAGGCAATCTTGTTTAAATTAATGAAATTATGTAATGGGGGTGTTGATGCTTTTTGTGCACACAGCGCAAAAAATATCTGCAAATCGTATTTCAATTAATAAATGCATGGCGCATTGTTAACTCTCTGCGGTAGAATTGTGTATGACGTCAAACATTTGTTCAACTTTTATGTTGCCGAATGCACAGACTCGCGGTTCTCTGCCCCGTTATTATTATGTATAAATGTGTAAAAATTTATGTACTTTGTAATGTTGAACGTTTTTATTGTCTGTTGCTTTACAGTTGTACAATATTGTACGTTTTATGACGCGATACGGGCGTTTTATTTTTATACAACAACGTTGCTAGGGGGTGTAAAATATTTTTGTAGTAAAGTGCGTGTGAATATTTGAGCAACTTTAAAAATGCAATTATGGGTGACAAAAAAAAGTTGGTTGTTTGTTGTGGGACAAACACACAAACAGAGTAAGTATCAGTACTCCCGCCATTTTCAGGCCACATTAATTTAATATTTAGCTTTACAGTTTTTGAATGAAATTTGAATAAACAAAAAAAAACGCCTAAAGGTATGTACTTTTTATTTAACTTTTGTTTGCAGAAAAATAAGCATTTGGCGAAACTATTTTACACAATTTTCAATGCAAGTAGGAATAGAATGAATAAAACTAAAGTAATTTAAAAACTGAACATTATACTCGTAGTTAAAAGGAAAATAACAAACATTTTCAAGAACTTTTGATTGAGTACAAAAACATGCATTCATTATAATGAATAATTCCGTCGTAAACACAATACTTTACATTTAAATTATAAAAACAGTCAAGCGAAAACAATATTTTCTCACAAAGCCATCTTCTGAGAAAAAAAAAGGCATGATAACACAACAAAAATATAACTTAAGTGCAATTTTATGTCATTAAAACAAAGCGCAATAAATTTAAAACGTCTAAACAATTGCTGCATTAAATTCTGAAACTTGTGCCAATTTAAAATACAAGAAAATAAAACAAATATGAATTAATGTTGGCGCCTCAAACTTATAAAATTTGTAATAATTTCAAAATTAATTATCATAAAGGCATCAAAAAATATAATATTGTAAAAAGTCACAAAATCAACATTCAAATTGGTAAATAAAAAAACACTTATAAACAATTTAGTCAAGGTGACACAATATTGCAATGCGTGTGAATTGAATGTTTTGAAACGCAAAAAGAAAGCGAAAAACGCACGCTCAAGAATAAGATTAGGGTCACACTAATTGGTGATGGCATTTTTAATTCATTTGCGGCATTAATTATTCAAAATGGAGATGTAAATATTGCGTGACATTTACACTCCGCGGTCACAACATAATAATAATTGGGAATGTGACTGATGGACAATTAAATTGAAAAAGGGGCGGGGGGCAAAATTGATATGGCCCATATTTTTTTTGAATAATTGACAATCTGCATTTGGTGATGTCGTGCCTCGCTGGTACCAATCTGGATAATACACACATTTTCGTTGTTGTGTGAGCTTTTAACAGCAATACTACACAATTATTGAAATGGCAATTATAGTCATAGGTAGCACGCAAAGTACACAATTGTGTCGGATTTCTTTGGGGCGATTAGGTAATAGCGGTTGTTGTAACGTTATGACATTGCTATTACTTTTTGTAGTCACTGACAAGTATAATTACGTCGCCATTTGTGTTATTTAATCCACTAGTTATTATAATACAATACGTTTACTGTTTGTGTTAATATTATACACATAATATGGTTTCATATTTCAATTACACTGACTGTGCATTTTGAAGCATTTACTCGTAATGTTTAATTGCATTAAAATGAATGAAAGCAAAAGTGAATGATGGGGAAAGCTTCTTTAGTTGTTTTATGAATCATGTTTTCATATTATGACGGTCACAATAATGGGAGTAGTCTGTTTTTTCATCAAGATCACATCTACTATAATTTTAGGCGCCAAAAAGTATGCAATTGCAGCAATTTTGGTGAATTTTTAAATCAAAGAACATTAAAAAACTAGACGTTTGAATTTTTCAAGACAAAGAGTTGTTTGAACAAGTCTAATCATTTTACTATAAAATTTAAACTCCAAAAAGTATGCAATTGCAGACATTTAGGTGTTTTTTTTTAAATTTCTAATTAAACGAACTAAAAAATTAAGGACTTGGCGTTTAACTTTATATTTTGAAGCGTGTGTTTTTTTAACAAGGTTACTTAATAATAACACCTAAAAGTATGCAATTGCAGTAATTTTGGTGGTTTTTTATATTTAAAAACGTAAAATTTGTTTAATTTATGAATTATTATGTCACGAACGATCAGGCTTATTAACGAGGCCAAAATGAAATAAAAACATTTGCACGATTACAAACTATAATACCGGAACAACCAAACATTTTCACCACAATAAAATTTATTTATTATTAATAAATTAAACCGCATTTCCGCCAATTACATAATAATTTGCCAAATGTGCTTTAAAATGTTATATGCATTCGCATTGTTTGTAAACAATACACTATTTTGATATCACTTAATTGCATTAATTGCTTATACGCCGCGGCAGTGCATTTTATGCATTATGTGCACCAACTGCAGTAATTAGAGTGAGACTATCAACATGATAACGTAATGACAAACACGAGCTTGAATGAAAAAAACAAATGTTAAATCATATTACACAAAATGCTTGTATGACTGCACTCAAAATACGTCGACGTATTTGTAAATTCACAAATTCAATTAGCATATTTATGCAAATTGGCGCGAACACACAAATGCTGCACATTATGACGATGGGTGAATATCACTTTACATCTATTGTGTTACATAATTGCGATCAGTTTTCGATAATCTTTGATTTGAACACTTTTTTAAGTCATTCGTTGAAAATACAATTCGTATTTTAATAGGCGAACGAAATTCGCACGAAAAAAGCTTTGCTAAACCTTTGCTAAACCTTGATCGGACACAATCTTGTGCCAAAAAATGTGTTGCTTTTAATGCTCAACTTGATTGGATGTAATTTATGGCATAAATGACCATCTTAACAAATTTCGTGATAAGATAAACCATATTAACAGCGCGACCCGCGCGTTGTTAACTACTTGTCACTTGACGTGTTTTTTTATCAAACAAAGTATAGCCACTGTTTTTGTTGTTCAAATTAAATTTTGTTGTTTTGCAGTGACACTGAAATGTCTTCAATGAAATATTTAGAAGACTGGATGGCAGGGAGAGTACACTCAAAATTTTAAAACGTCAAAATTTAAATTTGTTCCCTATAAAATGAAATTAAATGGATTAAGGGAAATTGATTTTGATCTTGAAATATTAATTGAGCAACCTTGAATTAATGTTTAGTAATAAATAATTTAATTTAAGTAAGAGGCAAATTGTAATTACAATTTTTGTTGAAGAAAGCATTTTTCTTGAGATTAATTTTAAAAGCAACACGACGTGTCATATTAATTCAATTAACGGATTTTTCTGCATCCACATTTTTTAACAACTGTTCTGCCATAAAAATGTTTTCCTTTTTCACAAAAAATTAAACAAAGTTAAATAAAAGAATTGATTTAAAACTCCATACACTGCAGCATGTCGGGTTTAACATAAGCCTACAAAAGCAGCTAAATAAGCCTTAAGTTATGCTGCGCTTTTGCGTCACGGTCTGAAGCATTAAGGCAAATGCAATCAATTGGACGCAAGATTGTTTTCATGTCTTTACATTGTGACGCGCATCAACCGTCTTGACATGTCGAGTCTTGACGTGTACGCAAATTTAACATGCATATTTGATTGGGATAAAAAAAAACAACAACATACATTTAAACCAAAGCAAGCGTTCATCATGCCGCGTACATTAATTAAGCCGATTTGGTTTGAAATTAAATATTAATGATTGGCCAAATTTGCAGCTGACTGCCGCAATTCATTTTGATACGAGTAGCTGACATTTGTCAAGGTTAAATTTGCTTAAAGTTCTTCGACGTGTTTTTTTTTTAAATTTGTTTTCTTGCCACTCACAAAGTTATATTTTCTCTTTTAGTTGTTGTTGTTGGCATTTGGTTACTTTACAGATTTATTTGAGGTTTTTCTTTATTGTTAAAAGCTTGTTTTATTCATGAAGGAGAAGACGTGATCAACTCAATGTTTTAGCAGACAGTTCAACCGAGTAAATAACTGGAACTCACGATTGTGTTTATGAAAAAAGCACGCGTAAATCGTGCACTGATTTACTCTGCACTCTCTGTATTGTGTATTGAACAAAGGACTTTCAAATATATTATTATAATGCCGTTTGGAAAACAATTCATCTGCACGATATCGCATAGAAATTTAGCATACAATTTTCTTACACCACCGGCAGCATCACTTTTGAATTGAATTGAATTTCCATTTCATTTCATTTCGAAGAAGACAAATTGTGTAACATTGAAAGGGTACAAATTACTTTAAATGAAATTTGATTTCAAGATGATGAACAAAGAAGAAGAAGACGCAACAAAACGTACTTTAAATTTCGCATAAATAAATGGACATGTATTTAAATGAAGAATTCACAGATTTGCTGGAAAATTTATACAAAGCAAATTGATTGTGAACAGAAATTTAACAATTGAGCACAAAAAAAAAATTGTAAAATAAAAGTAATTTACTGAAATGCCTTTAATGTCCAAAACAACATACAATTGCATCAAAGCGAACATATTAAAATACTGAAAAATGCGTTCACGGTCAATCAAAATCAGACATTTCAAAAGCCAATTTCATTTCCGGTTATTGCACAAACACAGAACAGTTAATACAATTTCCGCCACAATATTTCAACTCATGTGTGCAAAATTAAATACATGAAGGCTAAATACTCTCGTACACACAAACATTTCATTTATTATTTAAGTTGCAAACTAAACTGTCGGTGTGCACATTGAACCGAAAACTTAATTCCAATTAGTGGTACACACGTAGTTGAGCACTCGTCAAGTGGCTTACACACATTACACAGTCAGTGCAGAATATGCTTTACAGTGTAACAGTATACGCAAATGTTACACAAGTTACAACCGCAAAGATAACGTACACATTAATTAGCAATAAAAGTGCGAATAATGACGCAATTCGATTTACCCTCTCTCGTCGCACGCCAGCAGTTAATCCTTTCTGCACGCAGTGGCGGCGTCAACACGTGGGTGGTATTGCGTGACTTGAAATGCGTGCATTTATTAATAATTAATCAAAAGGAGGCCCGTGGGCGCTGATTATAACTGCAATTAACAAAAATAAATGAAAAATACAAAATTGATGAAAGACTCTCGTTTTGTTGTAAAAATTGCGTATGGAAAATGGTGCAGGTGTGGGGGTGAAATGAGTTGGATAAAATAATTGTGTATTAAATATTAAAACAGTATTTTTTTTGGTTACAGAAAAATGGCAGGGGAGAGCCACGATCAAATTTATTTTGATAAAAAGTTATAAAAAAGTTAAAATTAAAGTTTTTGAGTAATATATTTATAAAAAACGCTTTTTTGACCTTGAAATGTTCAGTACGGACAGAGACAAGTTAAAATTCATTTTTTAAATACACAAGGTATGCATTTGTGAAAGAATTTCTAATAAAACATTTAAACCCTTTTAGATAAACCTTGACATTTTTAAATTTTCACTTTAAAAGTGCAATTATTAATTTTTTCACAAATACATTTCCTTTGTAGCACAACTTTATAGTTGCAAGGAAAAAACCTTCAATGAACTTTATTTTTCACAACATAATTATGTACCGAAGTTTGCTTTAAATTCGCCTTGTAGTTTCCGTGATAAGAAAGGACAAACAAGCGTTTTTTTCTAAACCACTTTATCGGAATTAAAACGTATAAAAACGTTACAGCGTGGATTTAACTATTTACCAAAAAAAAACTTGCAATTGCACGAATTCATTACCTCCCCGAATACTTAAGGGAAATAAAAGTTATTTTATCCACCGGCTACGTAATATTGTTTAAACGAATGGAAATGTGTGCCACCCAAAATACAATAACATTTAAAATGGCTTCCTTTATCATCCCTTAACCAACTAACACTGAACATTCATCCATTGTGCCTACAAAATCCTTTAACGATTCAAAACAAAACAAAAATCCCAGGATTTTTCTTTTCAACATTACACCGGATTTTTATTTGCGCCATTTCTATTTTGTGCGGTCGTCTCTCGCCGCACACAATACATACTCTGTCACTGCGGTTTTAGTACTATACGTTAAAATCGGAAATAAAATGATGGGACACACACACAAGAGAGCCGAAATAGAAAAATGGCTGCAGTTACAGCCATAATACATAAACGATTGAAAAGAAATGCGAAAAAAATTTAAACGGAAGGGAAGTGCTTGCCCATAAAGGAGCGACGGAAATTGGTGAAATGGTAAAAACATTAAATCGAACTTACATAATTTTGCGCTAAATCGGGATGATTTGTTTGGATGCCATCGTCCAATATTGAGACGACCACCCCTTTTCCGGTGTATCCTTTTTGCCATGCGGGCGCAACGTTCATGTCGAGACCATCCTTGGCGCCGCCATTCTGCAAATTATACAAGCATAAACATAACAGTAAAATATCAATGTGTACAATTTTATAGTTGCGAGAGAGGGAAAAATAAACGGAGAAATTTTTCCAAAAAAAATTATTACAACGGTGTTATAGATGTAACAAGCTTTTTTGCATGCAAGTGGGTGGAAATTTGTTATGGGGGAAATTGATCACTTTATTTTATGTGGGGGTTAGTTGGGGTTAGTATGAAAAGGGAAGTGGAAATAAAAGTTGAAAACGATTTAAAATAAGTTTTTATGAGAAAAACGGTAAATATTTACGTAAAAACTGAATTTGAAAACAATTTTTGTTTTATTTTATTAAAATAGCTTTCATAAAGTTAATTTTTGTCGAATGTCTGGAATAAACCTCTCTCTACCCAATTAGATTGGAAAGTGAGTGTAAAGAGTGATAATAAAAGAAAAAAAAAATTATTTTTTACCCTAAATCCTTAACCCAGAGAGTTAAGCGTTTTTTCAACAATAAAAAAAAAACGGTTTCTGTTATTTTTAGAACATACGGTTATACTCGTCGTGGATTAAGGAATAGAAATGGAAGGTCCCAATTCCTTAATCCAGAAGTTAATTGTAAACTCCAATTTTAAAATTCTTCTTTTTTTTTATTGAGTACAACGAACTTTAAAACGCGATTGATTAATTTAAGGTAAACAAAAAACAACACCGTTCATTTCATGCCACAAACTTAAGGTCATTAAAAAATAATTACGGTCAGCAGAAACTAAAAAAAAAACTAAAACAACCCCGTATATTACCGAAACGGAATAAGCCAATCAAATCGTAATAAGTTGCATTGTTCAACAGCGTAAATGCATTGATAACAACCTGCATTTTGCTCGCATAAATATCATAAATTACACACAAGCAACAACAACACAGCATAACCACACCATAAATCGTGCAGCAACAAAGTATGATGTGTGTATAAATTTGCGGCATAAATTTTGCTCCCCCACACAACAAAGCTGTAATAATATGGTAATTGAAATGCACAATTCAACCTGCAACTATGTCTGAATTCACGTATTTAATAAGTATTAAGAGCACTACTGCGTTAGGTAACTGTTTCTAGTTAGTAGCTGCTGCAGCCAGCAAAAACGGTGTGTATTAAGTAAAAGCAACTTCACGTGCTTTAAAGCTCTCTTCGCCAGACACTCACATGAACATTATACTTCATAAGTGGGTACGTACACAAAAAAAAAAAAAAAAATTGCTGAAAAAAATATGGAGAAGGGAGGAATTTATTACCTACGCGGTGCAATAAATAAAAGTGCCAAGGAGAGCAGAAACATAAAGTACCGTATACACGAGAGCGAGCATAATATGAACCATTTTTTCATGTTTTTTTTTTCTTTTTGTTTTTCTATGTAAGTCTGGGGTAATTTGTTTTCGTGTTCAATATATTTATTGTGAAAGGATCTTACAATAATAATTTCTCTTGTGAAAGCTTCTAAAAGATTTGGCAATTTTGTAAAGAACATCATAAATACTGGGTCAAGATTGTCGTTTTACACAACAGTACAAGACACGTACAATACGTATGAACAACATGCAATGGGACAACAAAACCAAATAGATTATGTTGCAACTTATTACAGCCAACAACAAAAAGAAATGGTAACAAGATTAATGTGCATTGTGCAACCACATGCAACCACTTGCCATATTATTTTAAAGCGTATTATTATAAACCAGAAAACAATAAAGAAATAAATAATAATATTTTATAAGTGCACAAAAAAATCTTCATAAAAAAGCAATAACCAGCATGCACACAATTACCATAATATACTGTAAAAAAAAAGGATAAAATAAAACTATAACTACATACAGTGCCTCATAAATCCTCCCCCATAAACCAACGGTGCAAGATAGTTAATAATAAAAAAGTTAACGTCAACATTTCAAGCTAAGCATACGAGTGTTTTACATACTCTACTCACCAGGTACCACTGTTCCTTGAATAGTGGATCAGGAAAGATATTGTGCGAACCCGTCTCACGATATTGCAAGCGTGTTTGCGGCGCAACACCACGCAACAGACTACCAGCCAATTGACTGAAAACTGGTGGCAACGATGGTGACCCGTTGTCGTAGTCGCGCTTTTTGCGCACCTTCTCGTGTTGCTGTTGCATCCATCGCACTTCCGGTTCAGAGTTGAGGGCATCGTGATGCGGTTCGCTGATGGTTGCCGATCGTTTTGTCACGTGACGATGGTGAAACAGGTAGTAGCCCTTTAGGCTGGCAATCTGGAAAAATAAATAAAAATTTAAGTTAAAAATTTAATTTATTTTAATGCAATGGATACTTCAAAGTGTTTAAAATGTTCTGCATTTAAGCAGGGCAGAAGGGGATGAAAATGGTGCCCCAAATGCGGAGGCTGAAACAGACATAGAGATTCATTATGCACGTTTATAATTAATTCGATTTTATCCTCATGCTGCATTTATCGTAAAATGCGCAATATGCGGCTGCTACTGTAATTTAATAGAAGTGGAAAAGACTGCAGACACTGATGAAGCTCTCTTTTTACGAGTAGTTATACAAATGGCAAAGTGGCAAATTGACTGCATATACATACGCTTGCAGTTATATAAAATTGCATACTTTGCCATCTCCTCATGTATAAATGCTTTTTAAACCATGCGCGGAAAATGGAAAAGAATGCAAAATCGTTTGTGGCTTTAATCACATTCATTTCTCAATTTTTCTTTTATCGAAAAAAATGTTCTTTGAAATGAATGCTTTATAGCATTCAATTCAATAACGACTAATTGTCAGTACATAAAAGAAATTACTATGCTTGTGAATGCATGGGAAAATTTTTCCGTTACAAAGGATTTTAGTTTCAAGAGCTTTCTCTTTGTTTCAATTGGAAAGGGATGAAATTTAAAAAAGAATCTCAATAGGGAAACTGAAATTTTTCTTTGACATATTTTGTAGTATTCTAAGCATTACTCCTTTGAGTTTAAAAAAATTAATTAGGTTTAAAAACGTAATAAATAAAAAAAAGAAAACAAAAAAAAATTGTTTGTCCTTTTTTTTAAATAAACTTCTAATAGGAGTTCGGTCATTTAACGCGTTAAATTTAACGCTTTTGGAGAGATGGCGATCGCTAGAGCGTAGGAGAAAAAGAGAAAATTGAAGCTTTCAAGAGAAAAGAGGATCGATATTAGATTCGTAAGAGAGAATAAAATGTTCATTTCAGTTGTGCGTTGTGATTGAGGTTTTCCTTTTTAAAAGTTTAAGGGAAAATTATTTTTTTTGGAAATTAAAATGACTTTGGTCTTAATATTAAAAAGATTATATTTTTAAACAAGTTTTGTACAATAATTAAATGAAACTTTAATCAAAACGTTTGCTCTTAAACATCCACTTAAAACACATTTTTCAAACAGAAGTTTCACTTGAAAAAAAAAATTTATTTTATTAAAATTTAATTCAAAATCCTTAAAATCCATAATTCATATCACTTTGTGACTTAAGTGTCATTAAAACTGAAACGATTATAATTAAGGACCTTATTAGAAAATTTATAAATTTTAGAAATTAAAGTAAATTTTTTTATATTAATAAAATTAGGCCGACACCAAATATTGACACTCATTACAACTTCATCTTGGCTTAAAAAAGGAAAGGCAAAAATCAATTTAAAAAAGTGTCTTAAATTTATACTATATTCAAGAAATAATAATTTGCAACTAGTTTAGGGAAAGGACGTCAAATTGTGATTTGTTTTTTCGAGGTAAACGTTTTTTTTTAGGGTTATTCAGACCCTTTTTCCTTTAAATCTATTATTTGAAAAACGGTTTAAACCACATGCTTAAGAACAAGAAAATGATTTTCACAAAAGATTTCCAACACTTCTTCTAGACGTGTTTCAACTTTTAATAGCAAGAAAATTCAATTATCAAACAATAAACTTTTTTTTTTATAGAACATAATAGTAGTGCAAAAAGGACTCAAAAAAGAAAATATTACATTCTAAACTGGATTAAATAAGCAATATGGATTAAAAATGAAGAACAAAGAAAACTAAAATTATCTTCAAGGATTTAATATAGAACTTAATACAAACATGTCCTTGTATATAATTTTATATTACAAACAAAAATAGGAGAGTCAAACACTTCAGTGCATCTTTCAATACTTAACAGTATATTACGAAGGTGCAAAATAACGGTAGAGTTTTAATGGGTTTCGTAAAAAACGAACGAAAACTTTTCCATTCAAGATCCTTTCCATCAGTATTTTATTACGTAACGACGACAGTAATGATTCCCTTTCGTCTTTCCATATATAATGCATTTACCATCTCATCTCAGTTATATAAATATAGTTAAAAAGAATGCCATCAGGAAAATTCTCAGCTCCATAAAATTCAATGTACATTGTACATCAACACACAAAAGTGTAAACAAGGATATTGAAAATCGAATTACACACAATGGATGTCTTGACGCTTTAAGTGCTGTTGAAATAAGGACACCAAGAATCGATCGACGAAAAGTCGGATGTTTAGCCGTTGTAATGGTAGAAGGAGAAGGAAATACTTGCAGCAAGCTGGAGAATATATTTACAGCAGCAAATATTGTTATATGTGTATTGGAACGTCTTGAATATAATACAACGATGCATGGCAGGAAATTTTCCAGGCATGTCAGACGCACAATGCTTGTGTAGTGAACCGAGTAAATACACACATTAAAGCGTCTCCATAGACGATATCTTTCAAAACCATTTTCTTAAGTATGGTCAGTTATGTATGGGGAGCTTATTGAGCTTTTTTTTATTGTGCACAAAGCTAACAATTGTGTCCGAATAAAGCGTATAATGGATGGATGTTATCCAAAGTCGACCAAGCGCGTTGCTGAATGCATACTATCGTAATATAGTTACACATTTGCATGTTTTGTCCGTTCTCTTGTAAGCATTTTTGACTTTCACTTTTGATGGTGGCGCAACAAGAAATGTGTCAGTGTACAGATTTGGTTTTGGTGTCTGTCTGCATGTTATTTTGCTGAATACAGATTCATGTAAAAAAAAAAATTAAAAAGCACAAAACTAAAATTTAGCTAATAAATAAAACAACATTGAGTCTTCGACCTCTTTGTCTTGAATCATTATCCATAAATAACAGTAAAGTGCATCAAATTGTGGATTAATCGGAAATGATCGCGCAATTAATTTTAATTGCTACTGCGCTTTATACTCAGCAAGTTGCTGAATATAACAATTTACATCGACAAAAGCTTGAATTTTCGCGCCTTGCGTGTTATGTACAATTTATTTTTAACCCACTCGTATTTCCTCTTCACTCGCATTGACGTTGGTATTTACCGCGAACTTTTCGATTCTTGTTTGAGATTAAGACAACCATGCAGTTGTGTTAATGTAAACAGGAAAAACACTTTCCATTTCAATTCGATGTTGAGTTGGGCTTGCGGGCTATCAATCGACGGACTTTTGTGTAAACGCGCATAAACATTATTGGCTTTTTTGTATGGGAATGAATGGATATTGGCGCCGCGTGCATGTTTTACAACCACATAAATATCATTATGCAATAGACTTTAATATATTGAAATGATGTAAATGCGGTGATCTCGTGGTTTAATGGCAAGATGTTAAAGAGGTGGCACTTTTGGGATGAATTTTTTAACCGCCTTTTAAGATTTAAAGCTTTTTTTTTAATTTTTAACCTTGAGTTACATTTTTTTTTGTCAAAAAAAAAATTTAAATAAATTTACAATTAATTATTACCCATCTTTCTTTTGATTGAAATTTTGACTCCATCACGATAAGAAGGTAAAGCTAATTTCAAAAAGTGTATTGAAGGTAGTTCACGACAACAACAATTTCTTCCATAAAAATATAATATTTTTTGACATTCAAAGCTGATTGAAAAAAAAAGTTTCAACCATCTTAAAATATTTGCAATTAAATAAAGTAAATAATAATTTTCTAACGCCATCTGCCGCCAAAGTTTTAATACAAATACTTTTTTTCTTGACAGTTTGCGCGACCGCTGTCATGATCTGACAAGTCCGACGTTACCTATATTGTCAAAAAATATTTTTTTAAATATTTAAATCAAGATGTGACATATGTACATTTTAGGGAAACTAAATTTGGGCGTTTATCAAAAAATATTATATTTCGATAAAAAAAAAATTTACATCGTGAATACCAATATAAGTTTAATTTCAATTTCTTTTAAAATAATTATTTATTTTATCTGAAATTTAAAACAAAAAACAATCACTCGTTAATCTGACGCATTTCTGGATTTAATAAAAATAATAATTATGTTAACGTTAACTTGACACAATCGATGGCGCAAAATGCATTTCTATCAAGATCTTTGGTTAAAGCTCAAACTTTTAAAATGACTTGAAAAAAATTTACAAAAACTTTTCTCTCTAAAGATATTTGAATAACAAGTCGCAAGTCTTATTATTAACGTCAACAAAGTGGCATGCAGCCAATATCCGTGACTTGTCAGAACTAAAATCGACTTAAGAAATCGTATTGGCGTCAACATCAATTTAAAATAAAATAACAGTCACCTCTCCATGCGACCTGTTTGAACCCTGAAAATGCAGCAGCAGCACCGTAATGCGGAAAATGTATCAAGACATATTTCAAACTGTATAAGCGTGATTGAATTGAGTTGATTCAGTTGTGCAGTTGCATGCGGCGCGAACCAGCACACAACTACTCGCATTTATGCAAAATAGAGGCGGATCAACAAAGTGCGACCCAAATCTGATTAAATCTTTCCAAATACATTCTACTCGTATTGTATTCAAAAAGGGAACGGAAATGGCATCGCACGGATTGGTTTCGTTGCAACATTTGCGTGACAAAACAATTGTACGTTATAAATGTGAGCCCAGTAATTGAAATTGCTTATTACCAAAATGATAGCATTTATAGCATATTCTCTTTGAAATAACATTTTGGGAATTAAAGCATATCTGCATCACAAAGACAACAATATTCATCAGTCTAATTAACATGTGGAGCAATTAGGTGCTAATTATTATTGAATGCATGACAATTAAGTAACTACAAGTCATTCCATGTTGTGGTTAATGCCTCGTCAGTTTATCACTAGTAATGTTTGACACAATATCATGAATCATAAAGTACACAGCATAATGTTATACGACAGTTTAATTACAGGATAATGTGCGTGTCGAATAGCTAATAACCCAATGATTGGGTTTATGCAGTCACATAATCGTAATATACTCGGGGTGTTATCATTTGGACACCTTTCAATTAACTACACACTAACTAAATAAATAAAGCACTTACAATAGGATTGTTGATACATTCTTATTCAATTCAAGGATACGCACGCTCCACAAAGCACTCATTAAAGGATTAAATTGTTGTGACAAGGCACGTTTTGTGAAGCTTTTGCATTCCTTTATTGAACGAAAACTTAAAAAAAATGCTTTTAAGAAAATGGGAAATGTAATTAAAATGGAAAGGTATAAATTTAAAAAAGGAATTAACAGGCAAGCTAAATAGATTTTGAACAGTTTAAAGTTAAAAAAGTTTAATTATGACAACTTTTTGCACAACAAAGATTTCCAGTTTCTCAATTTTCCTAAATAACCATTTAAATCCATTTAAAATAGTCGTATGTTAAAAATAATTGTAAGTTCGTCGACTACAATTAGTTGTGCCCCAAAACATGGTGACGTGCGTACAAATAATAATTTGCTAGCGTCATCTGGCGACAAATTTTAAACACAAATTAACTAATCCCCAATTTATCAAAAAGCAATGATTACAGAAAGTGGTTTGAAAGTTTCGATAAGGACCTGTGAACCAAGAACGGCCGAAGAATGACAACAACAAAAAAAATAAAAACAATGGAAATGCAAGTTTTAAGTGGAAACAAAATAAAATACAATAAAGTTTAAATAATTAAGTTCACCAATTTTCAAAGCCTCACGTAACTTGAAATTCGTTAATTGCCTAAAGCGATGTAATGAGTTAACTGTTATTCCTTATGATACTTTTAAAATAAAGGTAATTGCATTGTCTATAGTCTAGACTTACTTGATGAGTTTTTGTTTTGAACAAATTGTCTGGATTTAACGATTTTGCTCTTGAAAAAGGGAAACGATTTTTTAAAATAAGTGCTTGATTGATTTTGATGATAATAATATTATTAAAAAAAATCTCTGATCTATTATGAAATTATTTTCAAATTAAAGTAAATATATAATAAAAAAAAAATTAATTACATTCAAATCTATGAATTTAGAAAATAACCCATTTTTCAAAGTCTCAAAGTAGAAAAGCTTTTTTTTAAAACGTTAGATTTTATTTGGTTAAATTTATGATGCTCTTAAAAAAAGTGCCCCAAGAATTTTGAGAGGGATGAAAACATGCATTTTCATATATTGATTATTCAGTTATGAATAAAACAGCTTTTCCAATACAAAATTTTCAAATAAGTCATAGCCAACAAAAGTCGCCTGCAAATATGCAAATATGCAAATACGATTTGATTTATTGCACCGAGATATCTATGATTTATATAATAGCATAGGGATTAACACACATAAATACTGTTCTAACACCGCGAGATTAAAATGTTTGAAACATCACTATTTGTCTTAATCGCCTAAATTTAGTCTTGAAAATTTTCATTACAATAAAAAGCCCATTAAGTTTTACATAACAAAAGGCGAATTTATTTTAAAATCATAAAAACATAGTTTGCACAATTTTTAAATTGATTTTAAAATAATTTAAAATGAAATTAAAAGTTGTGAAAAAACAAACAACAAGAGACGCTTGTAAAAATATAAAATTTGCTAACAACAATAAATAAACAATATAAAAAAAAATAAAAACTGAGCTTAAAAATTTGAAATGCAAAAAAAAAAAAATAATAGGACAAAATAAATAATTCAAAAGCAACATGAACTTTAGCACAATTATTCCGATTCTCAAAATATGCAAAACGTAATAATAACTAGTTAGAATCAACACGTCATGTGTTGTGAGCAGCTTTTATTTATGCAAAACATTCCTGCCCAAAAATTCCAAGAAATCGAGTGTATATAATCACAGACAGACATATTACGAATACAAAATTTACAAGTGAATTTCAATTCTCAAGTATTTTGGTGGTTTAATATAACGCACAAAAAACACACTCAAAATGAAGACAAAAACAGTAACGAATGTTATTATAAAAAAAATGAAGACGCATTTTACTCGTAGTTTGTTTAATTAAACACAAATGTAAATGAGGGGCAGACAGAATATTTATTTGAAGAAGTTGAGGTCCATTGCTCCTCAAGGGCAATCATGTCAATGACTTTGTTGAGTACAAAAAATAATAATAAAAACAACCGAAATGTTGTTGAACTTTTTATTTTTTAGTTGACTGCGTCTTTGAAGATTTCACAGCACCACTTCGCGCTGACATTGTTGTTGATCAACATTGAGTTTTGGGTTCACGCAGCTCCCAACTGAGTCTGAATTGTCGTAGATAGTGGGAATTATTGTGGAATTAATTGTGAACCAGTTTTATGGCAGCTCATTTGAATAATTATATTATTTTTTAGGTACAGAGCAGATACTTAACGCATAAACCAGCGGATCCCGCATGCATACAGCGATATTGTGGCGGCATTTTGGGGTAAATGGGATTAATTCGCATGCGGCCAACACAAACAAAATGGCACAAACACACAAACAGTACACACAACAGGCAACTTTTTCAACCATTATGCAGCTTATACTGGGGATCTGGGCATAAGCGAATTGCTGGCATGGTAATGACGAGAACGACGACAACGACGACACGATGGGGAATATGATTAAGTGAACATTGTTCGTGGGGGTGAGCATGAAGGTTTGTTTAATCTTACCATGAATTAAGAAGAAGGATTCAAAATTGCTGCCAAACTAAGCCATGCAGCTTCCACATAATATTGCTTTATATAAATAGAATTTTAAAGGGGATTAGTGAGATATTCTCAGTCTTGTCTATCACAGGCGATTAATTTCCATTGGTAAATTGAACATTACATTTAGTATTGAACAACGATTCTGTATGATGTGTAGACAATGTGCATAATTCACCATAAAATATGTATTACATTATGTATGTTGTTAGCAATCTTAAGTACCTTTGTGTAGATAAGATGCATTAAACTGTACATTCCTAATTAAGCAATGAATTTCTATATTGGCTTAATCGGAGTGCTGTCATACAGATTAAATACATCCAAAAGTAAATAACCCCACACATCTCTTGTTGTTATCTTAAATCGGTAAATCGATAATACAATTTCGATGACGGAGCGACAACATCAACGAGGTGTCGTTGCCAGATGTGGCAGGAAACTTGTTCTATACATTTTCATTACGACTTCCCCCACTTTAGACGAATTTTCCCCCATCTTGGGAATAAGTGATGAAATATTTTAATTCCATTTAAAGCTTCATATCTTTTCTTCCCGTCCCCTAAAAATTGTGTAAATGTGGTACGTTTAACTGTCAAAAAGAAAAGCAGGGAAAGCGGGGTGTGAATTTATCACGTCGCGCCGGTACAAAATACAACGTAGGAATACCGAATTGTAAATAATTTTAAAATTTTGACCTTGAAATGTTCTGCTAAGCTTTTTATCTTTGTGGAAATTAAAACAATGTGAGACAGTATTTTCGAAAAAATTCATGGTTTCTGAGATGTGGAAAGTATGTCCTTGAATTTTCATATTTTGACCTTGAAACCTTGAAATCTTGAAATTTTACGTAAAGTTTTTTCTTTTTCTCTAAGCTACAATAATATGAAAAAAAAAATTAAAATTTGAAAAAATATAAAGGTTTCTCAAAAATAAATATTCGAATTTTTAAATTTTGACCTTGAAATGTTCAAAAAGGTTTTTATCTTTTTCTTATCTTAAGCTACAATAATATGAAGGCAAAGTTCAAAAAAGTTTGTGGTTTCTGAGATATAATTAGTGTGACCTGAAATTTTTGTATTTCGACCTTGAAATCCTGCAGGTTTCCTGATTTGTTGTTTTTTGGCCTTAACTTGACCTTGAAATACAAATAAATAAATTATACATAAATAATTTTATTAACTAGGTCAAAATTTCCGTGTTTCAGCATTTGAATTTTTTTCCGAAAAAATTTGCGAATGTAAGAATCTATTAAAACCGTACAGGGTCGTAATAAATTGAAAATTTAATAGAAAGGGTGGAGGGAAATGAAAAGCTTAAATCGTAAGTTTCCCTCGCTTAAAATTTTGCAATGCACATTCAAATCTTTAATTGTTTCGTGCATTACCATAGGGATTTAAAGGACACAATTTGGTCGATTGACAAAAACCACACACAAGAGCATAAACGACAAACGTATAAAACCCCGAATCAAACAAGCCGAAAACCCCCTTATACTGTAATTCAATTCTTGACATTTCTATTTACATGCGCTTTTGCTTGTTCAACGAGTGGTGCATGTTGAACATGTGAACACACATGCTCGGCAATTGGTTTTGCGGTATGCAGGAGAATATGTGCATTGAGCTTTTATATATATGCTGATCGTACTTAATGCATGCAGGGAATGAATGCAATGTAGGTACATCGTCCCTTTGGGCACATGGGGGAGAAGAATGCCATGTTCCAGAATACATGAATATGCAATGTCTTGATATGCTCGTGTATTATGTGGAAAACAACATTATTTACTATGGTATAACTTCAAATTGCATTACTCCAGCATTAAGATAAATAAAGAGTTAACACTAATATTACGTGACGTTTAAAGTGAATGATTAAAGGATGTGCTTTGGCATAAAATCATTCATTTTAATTATTTTAATTTATTGAATTAAAAAAAGGATTTTAAGTATATAAGTCCTTTTTTATATTTTTCAGAAAATTCATGCATTCTTGCAAAACATAAGAAATTAATTTGTATTAAACTCCTAAATTTAGTCCACAATTTTGGAAAAAATTTAAAAGTTACAGAAAATTGAGCATAAATCTAGGAGTTTTTTTTTTAAGAAATAAAATTTTAATTAAAACATATTACAAAATGTGTTCCGGTAAGATTATAATGGAAATTTGTTGAATATTTTAAATTTTACTGTATTAAATATTAAGTCCGTTAAATATTTACAATTCTATGAATTTAACATGATGCTAGAAAACATGCACACTTTGCATGTTAATACATCAATGTGACATCATGTCATGACCTTTTCTGGTAATTCTTAACTATCTATTCAATAGTTCATAAATAAAAAAGTAATTTGTTGATAGTTGTCGCATAATAAAATTTAAACGTGTTTAAAATACTGAAGTAATAGAAAATTCTCATTAATCTTAAAATAATTAAATTCAGCAAAGAATAACAATAAATTGTTGAGTACTCGTCAATTAAATGCAATCAATGCCAGTTTAGGAACATAAAATTTGCAATTGTAATAAGACGTTTATGAGAAATTAATCTTAAATGATTTCGTTACGTAATTCAGGAATAAAAAAAAAATTGTTCAATTTGTGCGACGTAATAACACTATAAAATGGGATTTAATTGTTTTTTTTGTGAAATATTAAAAATGTATCAAAATTAATTGATTTTGACCTTGAAATTTTGTACAAAAAAAGGAATGTCAACAATAAAATTATTTATGAGATAAAAACTGATGCACAATTATTATGATGGAATATTAAATTGAGTGAATTAAAATTGCACAAAAAAAATGCTGGTTTCATTTTGTATTTTTCTTGTCACAGCTTCTTAAATAATGTTGGTTGTGGTTGAGTAATGGTGAGCAACGTTCTGCGTAAATCCATAAAAAAATCATTCAAAATCCTAAGAAAACTGAATCATTTTACTTTTCTAATTTTGAAACTACATTTTTTTTAAAATGATTCTCCACTTTCTAAAAATGAAACAATATTTGAATCGACGACATGAAGCTGGTCAACTCATTATCAAGGAATTTTTAAAATTCAATGGTCTAATATAAGTAACAAAAATAAGAACCTCAATATGGCAGGCAGGTACAAATAAATAATTCCGCACAAATAAAAAACAAAACAAAAAGGAATATATTGTAATAAATCCCTGAATACGCTACCCAAAACGGGGAATTACCCACAAGCAAGCAAACACGACAGAGCGAGATGACACAACCAGATTTTGCTGTCACTTTGATTGATATTCACCCGTCACCGTATACATATTGCATCATTAAATTTGCAGTGCGGCCATTTCTCTATTCACAAATAATTTAAATGCTGGAATATGTGTTGTTTGTGTGACACAAAAAAATGTGGACCGCAAATAATTCTGAACATAACATATCGGTATTTATATTAGTTATTCCTCTGGCAAACCAATACCTTTTAGTTGGTGTGAAGACTAACGAACGTATACGTACACAATTCTATGCGTGAAATAACATTAGTGATGTCAATAAATTGTGTGTAAGTTCGTGCCCTTACATAAAGCTGGCCAATTTCATCTCCCTGTGGCCCCATTAGAATCTTTTGTACCATCGCATATTGTACACGACGAGTATATCAAAATGCCGCATGTATGATAAATTGATAAAGGACTCATCGCCCAAAGGGAAGAAAGCATACATTACACGCAGCAAATGTTTACTGTCATTTCAACGATCGTATACTTATCCTTATATACGTATAATAATATTATAATAACGAAAACCTCACGTATCTCAATACATATTATATTGATTAGGCAGTCCCCAACGTTTTATCAACCAATTTCGATATATTTACTAGTTCTACGCTGTATTTATTATATTCCTTGCATGAGTTTTCTTAACTTCATGAGTATCCCTTCACCCCCCCCACCCCCCACAACAACATGGCATTCCATTCGATTGAGCTTTAAAGCATCCTTGCATCGATTTTCTACGTACACACGCACGAGATGACATTGGCCGCCATTTTACGCCATTTCATCTCTTTATCTTCGTTACCGTTTTATCGATATAGTTATTCGATTTTATTACTTCATTTATTGAAATTACGTCGCCTATTCCATATCCTTGTGTCCTTAGATGCCATTTTATCATTCTGAGTGTTTACTATTTTGCCACATCGACTATCTGCAATGTTGTTTCGTTATTGTATTACAATATTGTGTGGGTGTTAACGATGAAGAGGGTGAAATTTAATTGCTCATAGGTCCTTGCAACAATATTCATTTCGAAAAAGGTATTTTGTTACATCCTTGCTATCTGGGAACGGAAATGACCGAAAATTGTATTTGAAAATAATGTGGGAGTTTGTTTTTACAATAATGTAATCTCAAGAGTAAGTAATTGTCAGTTAAGGGTGTCAAAAAGGCTTTGGGGAGTCTTGAAAATGCTTGAACAATTTTGCCGATTAAAGAAAATGGACAGATCTTAACTTTGACCTTTAACAAATCCCATTTTTTATTTAGAACCGGATAACATTTAAATTTTATTTTAGAAAACGGTTACGTATCTTAAAAATTTGCCTCCTTTCTATGTCTCTTTCTGACAATTACTGACAGGCGATCTTCGATAACTCGAATCACCATCATGTTCAAAAATAATAATTTGACTTATGTTGGATTTTAATTATAGAATTAGATTTCCGCTCGATTGAATTTTGAGTCATAAAACAATCGAGTTACAGATGTTCGAGTTATCGAAGTTCGACTGTACTTACATTATTAATTGTCAGAAGGAAACATAGAAAAGAAACAAAAATTTAAGGTATGTAACTAGTAGTGCGTTTCCATAACTTTTATCATCCAATTTAGGTGATAAATTGTCAAAATTGTGGAAACGCACTACAGATGAGGTAAAAAAAAAAGTAATTTAATTACATTAAATTTTTTTTAAATTATGTGGCCTTGAAAAAATAAAAGTTCAGTAAACGGAGACATTTTTAAGCAAATGCTTAAGCGCGGCAAAAATAAATTTGTGTAAAATCCGTCTAAACTTACCCTAAAAAAATAAATGTTTCTAATCATTCCCTAGAAAAAAAGAAATCACAAATCATCTCACCTGTCCGTAATTCGAGAATCCATATTTGGCCGCAATACTATCAGCCGCCGCATCCCCCGCCGGAATATAAACGGCGAATTCATTTTGATAAATGGCCGGACGACGTCCCAGCGCCGCCAACGGTTCATCTCTAACACTATTACTACTACTACTACTACTATTGTACAAATAATCCAATGAATTGTTGGCTAAATAATCGTGATAACTAAAATCCGGATAATTTGAGCTAATTGCTGCCGTTGCGTCACCACTGTATGCACTGACACAGCAACAGTACGCGAATGCGAGTAGTATGTGTACAACAACAACAATTGTTAGACAATTGCTACGTAAGATTGGCCTATATGAGGATGACGCCGATGATGATGATGATGATGTTGCGGACGACACTCCATCGTCATCAGCGGACAATTGTGTCGCATGAGTGTTGGCGTCCTCATCCTCGTCATCATCTATTCGATGATGATGATGGTAGTAGCTGCGTGCCAACAATTTTGCCACAGTGCTGTGATGTTGATGGTTACCAGAAGCACTCTTGAGCGCCATAATTCAACAAGAAAACAACAGACAAAACTCTGCGTACAACCACTTTGTAAACGCGCCAAATGGGAGGGACCGGTCTCACTTAATAATTGTGGGGTGGTTTTTTTTTTTGGAATTTGTTTTCAATTAAATTTTTTTTTTTGACACTTTTGCTCAATTAAATTTTTTTTTGTTTCACAATAATTGAAAACTACACTAAACTGAATATTGTGAGGAGAGATTTTTTTTGGCCCACACACACACGCACACACACCCACCCACAAACACACACAAAATCACTAGTATCGCGACTTCTCGATAACTCGCGTATCCATATTCCGGATCCGGCAGTGGACACACAATGCGAACGAGACGCAACAATAAATTGCACAAAAACGGACGTTTGTGGTTGCTGTTGTCCTTAACACTGTGATGCTGGTGTTGTTGTTGTCGTTATGATCATTATCGTGTTGGGAGATCTAGTTGAATTTAAATTGTGTGTTCTTTTTGTAGTTTTAGTTATTCAGTCGCGCGCACACAATTGAGCTTGTTGTTGCTATTGTAAAAATATCACAATCAAAATTTTCGTGTTGTTCGGCTGACATTGGGCGTTGATGTTGTCGGTTGGTTGCTTTTGTTCATTTTAAATTCCGTGTATGGATCTGAAACGGGAAATAGCAAAAACACATTTGTTAGATTTGATGTACAAACAAAATACGTAATATAAAAATGGATTTATAAATAGATTTGAATATTGTATTTTATGGATGAGAGAATGCAAATAAATACGATTCAACTTTGACTGAATAAATGTAAGGCAACGCGGAAAGTGTTAGCATATGGAAATGCGGGAACAACGCCTTCACCTGGGAGTTGGGGTGGGCGCAATGTAAAGGCAAACTTGTACACATTCAAACAAAACAGCATTTGAATACATTTTCGATTTATTTAAACAACAGGTTGTATTGCCGACGCAATACGGAAACAAATTGAAAAATGTTTGTTTGTTGTACTTGTGCAGATTGCTATAGATGAAAAGCTTTTACGTTCAGACCAATCCACCGTAAAAAACACATTGCGTAAGGAAGGGTGCGTTTGTGGGTTGAATTGTAGTTTAGAATTGGGACACAATTCACATGAATTTAATTTAGGAGCATTTGTATTTAACAATAATAATGCTTAATTGAAATTTCTTCAAGAGAATTTATGTATTAATTATGAACTTACACTAATAATGTTTCTTAGTAAAATATGAAACCAAATGTGTAATTAATTCTCAAAACAGCATAAACACATTTCAAAGGACTAATCACATTAAGTTTCTTCACTCTTAACTTTCAACATTTAACCAATGTAAACGTTTATTCAATTAATGATTTAAATGCAATCATGATAATTTAATCCAAAGTCACACACAATATGCCAGGATAATTTAACTTCAAAACTAATTACAGAGAAATACGTTCACAATAATTACCCTGATTTCACATATAGGCAAAATGGCAGTACTGAGCTGAAAATGGTTCGTGACTGAAATTCGGTTCAATTTCGAATTATTCTACGTTGTTCAATGTACACGTATGCTGAATTTGAATAGTTCATTTAACATGAGATACAAAAAGGTTCGCGCGTAATATGGGGAGTAGAGTAATTATCATTAATCCTCTATTGCAATCCGTTATCTATGGTGGGTGTTACAGGAAAATGCGATTTTCATGTATAAATAATTTAAATCGATTTTGAATTATTAAACTATTAAATTTGGTCACCCATCCTAAAATTTTGTGAATATTTAACTAGTTAGCGTCATGTCTCTTTCCTATTGAATTTTTGTGCGACCAACAGTTTTTTTTTATTGTAGAAAAACCCCTAAATTTACTGGATTTTTTTGGGAGTTTTTGCAAGACTATATTTAGGCGAATAAAAAATTATTGTTATTCTAAATTGTGTTGTAATGTAATACAACTTTTAAAATATTCTGGGAATACCTGATTGGAAAATGCTTTGACAAAAAAATACTATGAAATCCGCAAAAAAAAACGCAGTTCATAAAATAATGAAATATATATTGGCACTCGCGTTGATTTCTTGGCTACAAAGTAAAAACAAATATTTCATGAAAAAATGCAATACAAAAAAATTATTTTGCGGAAAAAATCCACGAAAAAAACAGCAGTTCATGCTAAAAATAATAAAAATTAAATGATGAACGAACGTTGGTCCGAATGGGAGTCTTAACCATTCAGAAGATCATAAATAAGCGAAATAATAATGACTCAATAAAAGCAATCCCTTGTTAAAGTTCCTGTAATGAATTAAATTAAAAAAATAAAGTTGATTGTCCAATAGTGTCTTACTAACTCAACACAAAACAAATTGTGTACCATATGCAACGAGTTTCAAACAGCAACACAGACTACCCGTGTATTGCAAAATGTTTATTTGAAACTTTGTTAATTTTCCATTTTCATCCCCCTTTTCTTTTCCTTCCACTCCCCCCATTTTTTAAACAACGATGAGTGTTGTAAAACATTTACGTTCTCATGTTAACAATGTTGAGAAAATTCTATTCCGTGAAAATGTGTGATTATTTCTTCTGCTAAAATAAGATCGCTTGTGTTTTATTTAAGTCGTGGTGTACATAAATGAGGCAACAGATGTACAGCTTATAATTATAGGATGCTTGTTATTAATTCACACATTTTGTGATAAGCGATATGGGTTGGTTTTGTGTCAACATTCATTCATCAAATAAATAAATTGCGTTTTAATTGTTGATTAGCTTTTTTTTATTTGAAATAAATTGCAAACATAATTAGCTAAGTGGTGATTTAAATGAAAAAAAAATTGTGATTTATTTTCATATTAATCTTGAGCAATTTCTAGTAATTTTCTTATCAAAGTAATACAATGTTTAACCTTATTGAGGTCACATTATCCATGCAATTAAAATCATAATACGCACATCATAAAGTTTAAGTTCATCGCTGTCAGTTGTATATTTATAATATTAACCAAACAACTTTCTATCATTATGGACAAAACGAGCTTTTTATGTTTTTTACATTTGAAAAGAAAAATTCCCAATTGAGTTTTTCCTCAGACGTCGTTAAATCATTACACAGTTGAGTGCATGCGAATTTGTTTTTTTTTTATTTTACACGTACATATAACCATTTTACTTCAATTTTTTTGCTCTCATTTGTTTGCGCAGCTTATTCCCAGCTCACATATAAATCATGAGTTATGCATGTGTGACCTACAACTTGCACGTAGACATACTTGGTTATAATAGGTTTTTCTCCATTTATGCAGCATCCGACGATTTACATTTCTTGCACAAAATAAATAACAAACTCACACACACACACACACACACACACCAGATGGAATTAAACGTGACCTTGGTGAGTTTTTATTCCCCTACACTTTAGCTTTTAAGTATTGGATGATGCTAAGCAAAATTTTAATTCATTTTTTGTTATTCATTTGTCTACATCTCTTCGCAATGATGTGGGAAAAAAAATGCAGCCATTTAAAATTTGAAATAAACGGAATATAAAACATCAACTTGAGGAATTATGTAAAACCGCTTTAAACTGGCTATAAGATTATGTATAAAATGTTGCGAGCTTTTATCAAAACCACAGCGTGAAGAAGTGATGCTTTTTAAGCGTGCGTTTTGTATTTTTTCTGCATCACTGCGATATCGAGCAACATGCCAGATGTGCCCATGGCATCAATACACATCTTAAAGATACGATCGATTGTTTCAAATATTATACCATTAACATTCATGAATAAAACGCATGGAAATGTCAACAACACACGCAAGAGGTGCACGATGATAATAATTGCAGCAGAAAATTCCAATTTCATTGTGCAGAAGTGTGTGTTTGTGTGTGCTTTGCAGACAAGTTGCTACAGCAATGGATTTCTGATGCAGAAATGAAAAATGTGCATGTAAATGCATAAAAATGGGAAAAACATTTATCGAGACAGAGACAGAGAGCTGGGGAAAAACTAGCAACAAACAAACAAACAAATGCGACCGCACACAATGAAGCAATCCGCATGTAACAACACACAAATCTTGAATTGGGTCACGCGAATTACGTAATTCATTTCATTTATTTTCATTAAGCTTCTTGTGGCAGTTTTTTTTTTTTTGCAGACATTGTCTGCTTTATGGTTTGTCTTTTATTTCAAGTATGTATAATGGCATTTAGTTTATAAGCGCGTAGCAGAGTGTAGAATACAAAACAATAATGCTTATGCACTAAAGACGTAAAACAAATAAAGAAAAACTATACAAATTCCAAGTATAAAATGTTATTTGAGCAGAATACATACAAGAATAGTTCGCGTAATAACTGCACAAATAGAAATGTATTGTGTTGCACTTAACGCTTATGCAGCTATATGCAAGCTTTTATTATATTTCTTCCTGTATATGGTTTCCATTGCAAACATAATAACGCTACAAATTTTCGTATTATTTATTTATACTCTAAATTATTTGAGTAAGTCACTTTACTCTTGCGTCACTGTTTATCACACACCTCCTCAAAGTTTTATACGATAATGCAATGAAATTGCCATCCACCCACAAACACCCCCAAAAGCAAAAGCACATCATGTGAAACTTTTGTGTAGACGGGAGCAGAAGTAATTTGAAAACAGAAGAAGTGAGTGATTTTGTGGTCTTAAAATTTATTATGAATTCACACATTTAAAATTACCGCACTAATTATCGTTTTAAAATTTTAATTACATTTTTTTGAATTTTAAAACATGAAGGACTAAAAATCTGACCTTCAAATGTTCAGCAAAGTTTATTGTCTTGTAATGGCCAACAATAGTGTTGTATTAAGTTTTCCAAAACAAAATACGGTTTCTGAGATAATAAAATAATTATGAAATTTAATTACAAAAAAATTCATAACAACAGTTGAAAAATTAAAATTTTAAATAGTTGCAACCCTTTTTTTTGTATTTGAGATTAAAGAACTTGTGAAAATGATACACCCACTTCGATAAGAATGCCCTACAGCTTTCATATGCTTATTAAAACAGAGCATGTAAAATCACGTCCCAACATTTCAAGTTCTAAACATCAAAGTGATTGATTTTAAATGATTAGCAAACAAGTAGCTGACTGTATACCTTATGGGAATTAAATACTCCTGGAATGTTGTTCAAAACAAAAAGAACACGACTTCTTATTCAAACTCTATAGTTAAGAAAGATCAAAGGAATTATTTTACATGTTCAAAGATCGTCCTATGTTATAACCAGAACAAGTACATTGCAAATTGTGGCATTAAGGACATTATCGACGAAGAAAAGTAAAACGTCTTTATATACAAGGAAAGAAAACACACATGCAAAGGCACTCAGAGTTAAGAAACCGGAAGTTTAAATGAATATAAGGAAATTGAACCATTCGTTCTTGCTCATTTGCTGATGTAGAAAAACCACACGCACACACGCTCACTCATACTTTCTCAAACAAGCACATAAAGGGCGCAAAAGCTCACTCATTTTCACAACCACACATAAGTTTGTTAAAAGAAACAAAAAACATAATACTATGCTTGACAGGATCACGTGGATGTGTGTGTGTGTTAAAAAAAAACGCCTTTGGTAATTTTCACACACATCAAATGAATGTAAAGGGAAATTGAAAAATAAAAAGTGATTATAAGGAAAAGAAAGAAAACACACACACAGTTTGGTGCAAAATATAAACTGCGATGTTTGCAGTCAAAGACTTGATTTCTTGTAAGATAATTTACAAGAAATGCAAAATGTGTGTCCTTCCATCTACTGCGAAGTGATTCTAAATATTAAATGTATGTCAAGGCAGGGGATGAAGCATCCAAACACATCATCTTCCGAATTCAAAGGACGCACATACATCAAAGGCATAGTCGACTGACAGAATTTTGCAGACGCACTGTACAAACACGTGAAATTTAAATGTAAAAGAATATGAAGATTGAAGCTTTTGGTTATGCTCGTATTTACATACCGAATGAAATTGTTTGTGCGTTAAGTCATGTGTTTGAAGTATTTCTGCTTTTTAACATGATTTTTTTCAGCCCTCATTATGAATAAGCGCAATTAAGAATTCGAAATGTTCTTATTTAATTAATTGAATGGTGGAAGTTGGATTAAATAATTTTAAAATAGTTCACGTGACCTTGAATATAATATTTTCACTCAATTTACACTCAATTTGCACTCATAATTTATTTGTACCAACAAAATTGTTTTAAACCTCAAAAAAATCCGTGTATTCAAATAACTGCAATGAAATAAATTGTATTTCTTGGTTTTCAGATATAAAAACTATGCGAAAAAGTTGTTCATAAGAAGAAATAATGAAAAACATTTTAAAAACAGCTTTAAAAAACACTTCTGACTTACGAAACATTTCTAAAATTAAACTTCAACGTTGATCCGAATGGTATTCCTCTTTTTTATCCAAGAACATTTACAAAGAAGCTGATGAAAACAAAAATGTGAACACATTTTTGCTGGAATTTGCTCCTCATCATTTCTTATAAATTACAGTGTCATGCAAACACATTAAATATGCGTGTGAGTGAACTCAAGAAATGGAATTTAAATGCGCAAATCTTTGCATAAAGAAAATATTCGGCGAAAACATTATAAAACAAAGTAAAGCTCTAAATGTGCAGACAAATAAAATTTAATTTAATGTCATTAATTTTCTCTTATAAACATTTCATAAAAAAGCGAAACGTTTAATAAAAAAAAGCTCCTCACAAATTGTTGTCTTAACAATTTGTGAGAACGACAACACTTAACTGGAGAGCTTTTTTAAACTATACGAATTCTTGTTTTCTGTTGTTGTTGTTGTTTCCTTCAATTATTTATATCCACCTATAATTTAAATGAGAGTTGTGAGTAGTGACCATGAAAAGAACGGCGAGACATGCAAAAAAGAAGTCAAACTTAATTTGTAGGAGGAGACGCATTGGGGGGAATATTGTGGAAAGCCTAAAAACACACAGGCTAACCAAACGACTTCTGGGCATATGGTAATTAATTTTAGCCGCTTCGAATAGCATCAAGGTCAGCGCCATCATCAATTTGAATGTCAAAATATTTCGATGTGCTTTCTGATTTTTTTTTTAAAGAAGGTTTAATTACTTGCAAAATTAATGTGCTAACGAAGAAGCGCGCTGTTGATAATGATTTAAGTCATAACAACGATTGGCAAACACTTTATTTTAATGATGAGTAATGCAATTGATATTCCGTCATTGTTTACAGGGTGATTGATTGAAGTTGTGTATCAAATTCATTGATTTAATGTATTATAGTAAAAAATGAATGGAAAAGAAAAATGATTTGGAAGGTTTTTTTTAGTAAAGCTCTTTGAAATGTTAAAAAAAGAAGCATTCAAATTAAAAATAAATAGACTGGAAATTTAAATCCATTTACAAACAAAGAAGAAACATTTATAAACATTTCTGCTAAAATAATTGCAATAAGAAAATAAAATAAAATTCAGCATAACTTTGGGCGTTTTTTTTTTACAAAACCTGTTCAAAATAAGATCTAAAAATAGCAAAATTACTGTGATTTACGTTGCAAACGAAAAGCGAAATAATCCAATTAATTATTTAGTCCAAAAACCGAATAAAAAAAAAATTTATTAAAATTCCAGGAGTTTATAAAGCTTTACAAACTGCATTCTTCAACAGACATAGGATTGTCGCGTGCGCCACCATGTCGCGTAGCAAATAATTAAGGTAAATAAACTGTGAAGAAGCGCATTAAAAGTAAAACGATATCCCAAATGCGGGGTTGGTGTCAGTTCATTCACATGAATGGTAATTATATTATGTTTGCACCATCCTCCATTCCCTTGGCCTGAACGCCTCCTCATTTCAAAAGCTTCATTCCGCCACAATAAATGTCTATATTTAAATGATATGAAGCCGAACTGCGTAAAATTAACCGGCTTCTTTAAATGCTTTTGTCGCCATTGGGATGGAGGAGGCACAAATGAAAAAGCATTATCACGATGGTGTTATTTGAGTCGGCGCCATATCCGAAACACAAAATAACACAACACCCACACATAATCGGCAGCCTAATGTGGTGAGAGGGGGAAAAAAAATGTATCCCGCATTAATCGAAAGCAATACCGAAATATCTAATTAAGAAACCATTCAACTGTATGTTGGATGTGCGATTAAGTAAATCCTTTTGCTAGTCGAGTTAACATGAATTTCATTGGTTTTAATGTTTATATTGTGTGTGAGTGCACACGTATGAAGTTGGGGCAGCTGCTACATTGTTTTCTTCATTGTCGTAGAACGTTTAATGCGCTGACATGGCTTAATATTTTATGTGACCAACTAAGTGCTGCAGCTTTGTTTTCCTATCTCAGTTCCGTGTGCTGCATAAAGTTGTTTGTTTAAAGACTATTTCATATTTTGGTTGCGGTTAAGTCTTTCTTTTGCATTTAAGCCGAACATTTAGTTCTTCAGACTTACAAACCAACAAAATCACCACTACAATAGACAGGAGAAACCCCCCCTACATGTTTTACGACACAATTTTTTATTGTTTCACTTCCAACAATGAATTTATGCTAAAATTGTGAGCTTATATGCAATGTTTTCTACCTAATACAATTACCACACATAAGGACTTATATTTAGTGTACGACAAAACGATGAAGCACACTAAATAGGGGTGGAAAGTAAAGACTTTATACATAAGGAAGCAAATAAACTGACAGAAAACAACAACAAATGCATTAATACCCTACTCACAACGAATGTGTGCACATGTAAAGTACGCAAGTACGAAATAAGGGCGAAAGAAATGTGTGTATTGTAAAATTCCCATGAATTCTGTTTAAACTTGATGACCCCTTAAAGCTCTTTATGTCAACGATGCAAATATACAATACAATGGAAAGGGGATGGGCGGGAGGAGATAGGCAACCCAATGATTACAATACAGCAACAACAATGACGACGACATGCATGCATTTGGAATAATTTCATGGCGTCGAGTCGGTCTAACGCGTTTTCTATTATACCCGGTAAGAGACACAGTAGACGTAACAATATGTGCAAAAATACACAAAATAATGTGGTGTGGCGTCAAAGACATTTAATCCATACTATGTTGTATGCTTTGTGGCATAATATAGTTTGGTGGTTTATTAATCATGCAGTTATGTCACTATATTTGTGCATAGTTGCAAAGACTAGTTGAATTGATACTTTAAGAGTTGTGGTTTCATGTAATGCCGTAAGCTATAAGTACAGACAACATGCTTCATTTCCCTTGCGACGCTTTATAACTGAATACAAGACAAGAGAGAGATTGCTTCATAATTAATGCAAGGTCACACGTACTTGTTTTAAAGCGACATCAGTTGTGATGGTATTGTTGATGAAAATGCGAATATTTTATTTGTATATTTAGTTGTGTTTATTATAAAATAAAGGAAACACATTTAAGAGCCTTCTTGCCCAATATTTATTTATTTTTTGTATTATTTGTTTCGAATATTAAGTAACCGTTTTTATTTTTATGTAATTTGTCTTGAGTCTTTAAGCGCCTCCGTCTTAAACCATGTTTCATTTTTTTTTTTTTTTGGGAAAAAAATCGTGTTTTGAAGACTATTTAAGTCCTTTTAGGGATTTGCCCTTCATTTTCCTCGATTTAATATCAGGAATATCATCTATTAGTCAATAAATTTCTGAAAATGAAACATTGATCTAGTTGTTATTTTTTTTAAATACTCAAAGCTTAACAATCAACGTCCCTTAATTTTTTTAAATATTGCAGTTTCTTAAATCTTCAAATATACAACATAAAAAGTTTAAAATAAATAAGGTTTTAATTAAATAACCGCATGAAGCTTCAAAAACATACTGAAAAATATTGGTTTAAAAAAAACATTTTTTTGTAGTGACTTCTACTTTGATATTAAAACTGTTTTTTGCCATAAAAAATACTCAAAAATTTCGAATTATCCTTAAAGCGCCTGTAAATATATGGTTTAATTTATGCACACGCACTCGTTAAAATTATTTACACACAACATTTATGCTGTTAAAAAACGGCAAGAAGTACCTTAAGACGTTATATATATTATAAATGTTACATATTTTGCAGATACAAATTGCGGCATGTTGTGCATAAAACACACTATAGGAGACACTTCATTAAACACAACATCAGCGAAGGAAACAAAACAACGACCAATTTCAGCAAAACAACCCAATGAAAATAGCATAAACTTAAGTTTACCCCATTTGTTTACCTGTCAGTGTAATATTATACCAATCCCGGTTATGAATTTATGAATTTACTGGTTGAATAACTCATAAGTTTAAGATAACGTAACACCTGTTTCGAGCTTTAATTTCAAATAAATTTTTCGTTACTTTAAACATGTTGTGCAATAATTTTGCAATTGAAGTCAATTTTCATCCCCTAAATTATTATCGTTTACAACTCATTACCTTGTACCCCACTCAGCAAATGAATTGTTCTGTAATTTGTATGTCAAAGTAAATTTTCAAGTTAATTCAACGATCCACTTGTAGCGTGACACGCTACTTAATAGCACTTTTGCATAAATTTTCCTGATTTCGTGACTATTTGTGTGTAATGAAAAATGCAAAAACAAGGAAAAATGGTAAAAATTGTATGTGCACCGAAATTTAATGGCAAACGAAATTGTTGGTCACAAAATGTATGGGTTTTGTATGAAGGGCGAATGTACACTGGCAACAGGTAATATATTAACCCCAAAGGTCGTTTGTTGTGCTGCGTGGGTACAACTTGTCAAATGTGCGTGTGGGTTTGTTTAAGCAATATGGGATTTAAAGCAGCTGCAATTTTTAAATTTTACTCCTCAATTTTTAATTAATTCTTTACATTTAAAAAAAATCCTTAACATTTATTTAATCCTTGAATGTATTTTAAAATAACGATTATAGGTTTGGAGATTTTCTTAAGGCTGAATCGTTTAATTCACAATTTAAAATTACAGAAATTCGTTACCAATAAACCCTTAGTTAAAGCCTATAATTAAAATAACCCTTTTTAAATTGGAAAATAGCATTATTTTAATAAAAAATGTAAATGCTTAATATTGTCAATACTTTAAAATATTGTCAATACTTTCCCAGATACCAATTTAATTAATTTAAATTTAGTTCTTTAATTTTACTTAACTCTTTACTTTTTTTATTAGATCCTTAACATTCATTTCGTTCTTGAACGATTTTTATTTTTGGAGATTTTTTTAAGGCTAAGGATAACGAGTCAAATTGACAATAAATTAAAACTCCAGCAATACGTTAATACCAATAAAATTCTAACGAGCCCTTAATTCAAATAACTGTTTAAAAAAATTAATTTAATTACTTGATATTGTCAATAATTTTCAGCTATTGTCAATACTTTAAAATATTGCCAATAACTTTTTTAACAATTTTCTGATTAATAATTCCATAAATCCAACCACTCACTGTAACTTCCCTTTGAAACATATTTCCGCAAATAAAAAAATGTCCTTTTACATATTACATCAAAGTTCCATTCACCCACATTTTCAATAACTGGATGAATTGCCATTTCACCCGAACCAAAACTCCCCATGAATAATGAAACGGCCACTCATATTACAGTGTGTGTGCAGCAGCCCTTTGAAAGTGGGTCAAGATTGAAATGGTTTCGCAAATTTTCATTTTATTATATTTCATTTTATATTCACGAATCCATAAGCGTATAAAGTGTGACTCTGAAATCTCTGTGTGCGACCATAAATGAATGTCGATGTCAACTATCGACCGCATATTATGGCGGAATATATACATTTTAAAACAGCAAAAGCTTTTACAAATCAGCCACATGTTAGAGTTTATTTGTAAGTGCTTAAAATACTTCACTTCGATGCGCCTTTTTGGCATTGGTGGCGTACCCCAATACGCGCGCGCGTTACACATAAATGAATAACATCAAAGAGTCGGTGTTTTACCTCGAACAATGTGTGGCGAGGACCACACAAAGTGAAAGGGATATCATTGTGGAGTTATGCCACCCCTCCCCCTCCATTTAAATTGAGCATAAAGGACGCAAAAGTGTTATTTGATTGTGCATCGCATTCGTAAACGCCTCCCACATTTTGATGGACCAAATTTTGTACAGTTATTTGATTCACTTTGAATGTATCAAAAAGGTTTCAACCCGTCTCACCACCCAAACATAATAACGTTTTTGAATGATGAATCTTATGGTTAGACGAAGTTTGGTCGAATTTGAATTTTATTGTGGGCCTAATAAAATCAAATACAAGTGATACTTTACATGTTTTTGCGCTGGGCGTTACATAATAACGGTAAAAAATTTTTTTTTGTTTTCATTTAAGTCAAAGCATCGGAACAAATCTTTGCGAAGTCGTGCTTGGAAAACTCTGCCGATAAACTGAATTCTTACACAGTTCTCTCGCCATTTTATGACCTGATCATGACATGACGTCATAATGACAATAGAATGGCGGCGCGTGCTTTTGAGCTTGCACATTTTTTTTCCCCCGTTTGGCGAAGATTAGCATTTTTTTTTTGCGCTGGCTTTTTGCTACATTGAGGCTCACACCGCACACAAAATGTGAATTACCGTGAAATAGGCGAACATGTTTATTGTTATCTAAAACGGTATAAAATAATAAAATGAGTTAACTCACGAGAAAGGTGAAAGGTGGCAGAGTTACGGGCGTGCAAAATTGTGTAGCCGCATAAATTTTGGACCAACAAAAAAGGGGTTCCCCCTAAGTGTGTGTACACCGAAATGAAATGGAACACCCGACCGGTGCACGGTTTTTTTTATATAAATGAGGGGTGATTTCAGATTTGTTTTTGATGAAGATAACAACAAATTGTGAGGATTTTTTAAAGACGAAAAGGTTGCGGTTTTGGTTGCTTTAAAATGCGTTATATTACGACATTGAATTTTATCGTCTTGATTATTGGAGAAATCTGGCGCTTGCTCGTGAACTTTGAACCTGATTAAATGGAGGAGGTGGGAATGGGAATTTCGCACAACGCAATATGGCTTGTTTAAAAGATTAAACCGTGATAATTGAAATTGATTAACTGGGAATAAAAAATATTGATCAATTTAGTTGCAATTTAACGCTTTAAAGCTAAATCTATTTATTTATTTTGTTTAAAACATTTTTAAAAGAACGAGCATTACTCTAAAACTAACAATTAAACTAAGGTAAAATATTTAACAGCACG
Source organism: Sylvicola cinctus (assembly GCA_963854165.1). Classification (NCBI taxonomy): domain Eukaryota; kingdom Metazoa; phylum Arthropoda; class Insecta; order Diptera; family Anisopodidae; genus Sylvicola; species Sylvicola cinctus. Next base: position 25,691,570 of record OY974083.1, on the reverse strand, counting down.
CAGTGATTATTAAGCTTTCATGGTGACACGTTAATCTCCGTTAAACTTGAAATAACCCCACCAAATCAACCAAACACATCAGTTTTGAAATCACTAATGGCATGGAAAACACATGACTTCATAACTGTTGAATTAATGGTGCGAAGGAAACAGATAAAAACATAAAAGTATGCTTGGAAGTAGGCAGTTTATAAGACAGTTGCATGTGCGTGAAGCAACATATTTTACTGAAGAGACCTTCGTATTTTAAATTGACATTTATCAGGTGTTTTCGGTTGAAAATCGTATTGTTTGAAGGCAAATCACGTTTTGAAGGTCAGGGAACCCAAACACACATTGTTAATGCATGCCACAATGCACAATGGTCATTGCGGTCATGTGACTGCCGTTTAAAGTTGATCGTTTTATGTCAATCATCAAATTTACATTTATTATTCAATTTAAAATTGCTGCAGCGTTACGATGTTGTTTATAATATTTATTTTGTGCGAGGTATTTTTATTATAGAATGCATTTGACGGTTTACAGTTAGAATTCTATTAAATGTATTTTTCTATTCGTTTAAAGTGCAGTTCTAAAAACTGATTAATATTTAAAAAATAAAATTCTAGTAAAAACATTATTTGATATTTAATTTTTAACGATCAGCACTTTTGCTTCCTGAAAATAAAAATTAGTGCAAATATACTTAATTAATAGTTCATTATTATAATGGCAATAAAAGGTGAAGATTTAAAAAAAACATTCACGACTATTTCACTGTAAAAATGCAGTTAATGCTGCTGTATAAAATAAATAACAACCGTTTATAATAAAACTAGTTTAATATTCAATAAAAAAAATGGAAAAAATAAACCTCATTATTTGCAGCTGGGAACAGGAAGAATAAACCAATCTTGTGACATTTGAAGTAGAAAGTCGTCATACCATGTGCGACATACACAAAGTTATTATATCGCGTATAGAAATTAATGGGAGTTTTGTATTTTGCTGGCAAAACGAGACAAACGAGAAATGTACAGACTATAGAGTAACAGTTTGCGAATTACACGTACGTCATACGTGCATGTATGCAAAATCTACAGCAACAAAATGTTGAAATTCACCGAAACTCATTGAAAGGGAAATTTTATTTTAAGTGCTGCCACACAAGTGGAAAAATGTTTGACTTAAAAATGTGGTTAATTATGATTAGTTTAATTTTAAACCGCGAATTGGCTTAACTTACCACAAATTTTTAAAATGGTGGGGATATATTTTTTCTATTTTTAATTACATAAGTTTTTTAATCGTGTTGCAAATTTAAAAGATTTATTTTCTTGTAACGGTGTAGAATATCGTTTAGTACCACCTTAAATAGCTGAGACGACATAGATTAATATTATATTCCTTAAAGCTCACTCAAAATCAAATTATTTTAAAAACAACAACAAATTAAAACAAAATTATGCATGAGTTTTTTTAATAATTATTTTTGTAAGTGATATGCAAAATAACTTTATAACAACATTTCTTGTATTACTTAGTAACATTTCAAGGTCAAATTATTTTTTCACACATATTAATAAACTGATAACAAACTGATGCAAACTGAATTACATCGAACTATTCTAAAATTAGGAACTATGTAAACAATTGTGGGCCTTACTGAGATAAACAACTTTGTTAAAAATTTCAAAATTATTTTGTTTATTTTTCAAGGTCAAAAAATATTGTGTTTTTTTTTGGAAACAATTTCAACTTGGACAGCTTCGACAACAAAGTATTATCGCTTTCCTTGCATTGTAGTATTTTTTTAAATTGCTTATCTCAGTGACCACACCACGAAAAGCAAATTTCGCTTATAATTGTAGCATATTTTATGTTATTTAGAATTGCAACCAATACTAAAACCGAAAAATGTATGTGAATTTTATTTAGAAAAAAAAATGACTAGACAAAGAAAATTATTTTAAATTGATAATAAAATGACAGATTGTAGCAAAAAATGAGTTTTGCAAAAATGCTATTGGCGCTGACATCATCGCATTCATTTTAACATAAAATAAAATGAATAAACAAACAGTTAAACATTTATGATAACAACAGGTCATCAGAATTATCTGAGTAATGAATTTCCGGTAAATTCATTTAAATTCATAAAACTTTTTAAAAAAAGTAGTAAAAATTGTGCACCGATAACATTTTAATAAATAAAACATGCAAAAAAATGTGTGTAATTGAGATCCTATCAAAATCTCATGAATATCAATTGCTAAAAATAATGAAAAATGCAATTAAATGCACACACCGAAGTAACAGAATGCACCATCGCACCATCAGCGGTTGTATTTTACATGTTTTTTAATTTTTTTTCAACTTGGTGCTTTCGATTGTTTACTGCGCTAACATGCCAGGGCGCGTACTCTCGCCCAACCGACACGACTGCATGGTACAGTGTTCAAATCACGATAAATAATTGAGAAAGGGGTCCATGCAACGTCATTTTGGATATATCAAAATGAAATGGACGTTGTTTTGTGGTGCACGATCTGATTAAAGAGAAATTGCGCTCGGACGCCGTTTATCCAATTCAATTTAATAAAATATAAATTAAAATCCTCACATTACCCGCATACGAATAATGGAATATCAACATTGCAGATCGAAAGGCAGTTTAATCCGGAAAGCCTTTCATTCTTTTATGTATATGACTGGGAGCACTTTTTGAATTATTTAAAGTTGTAATTGGCTTAAGTTAATACAAACTGAATGGATTCTTTGTCAATTTCTAAATAAAACGATTGATTGAATATTTTTTTAATTTACAAAATAGTTAAGAAAAAAAAATTCAACTGTTTTCAAGCGAACCAATTGATTTGTTGTTGCTTGTATGTAAACATTTTGAACACGCGATCAATTTGAATTGTCAATTGATTAACATACTGGCGCACATAAAATGCCCGTCACATTTAATTGGAGCACAAAGACGTGAAGCAGCATTGTGGCAAAAAATTCTTGGGACTCGTTACTACAATGAATATTAAACAAAATTAAGTTGTTTTTGTTTTTAATTGTCACTGTGCTTAATAATTGTATATTGCTTTGCCATGTTGTCAAACAATGCGAATCATTTTTTTAATTTCAATTCTATGCCTTTGATTGTTTGCAAATATTACACACATGAACTAGGTTTTTTGTCCATTTTGTCAGACATACGAGAACGGTAAAGTAAATATAGTGTACATTGTAAATACATACTGACAATTGTTGCAAAATAAAAAAACAAAAAAAAACAACATACCAACGCGGTGAGTGATTATTGTTGTCCGTCAAAAAAATTAGCGAATTGCTTTAAAGGTATTTATACACAATAAAACATATTGTAAATTGAATTAACACAATTAAATGTATGACACAACGCACCACGGCTGTTTCTTGCAACTTAATAAAACACAAAATATTGTGTACGCTTCTTTTATATTATGTCGGCGAGTTCTTAACATTTCGGCTTGTTGTGTGTTTTGCACCATTTTAATTATTTTCGTTTTACCATCACATTTTTATTATTCTTGCAGAAATTCCAAAAATTATATTGCATTTGTGCACACGGTTCGCGCATTCTATTGCGTTTTTCCCCCAAAAATATTCGTACATTAATTGAATGCGCGCTTTTATTTTAAAGGTAAACAAATATCGGCCGTTGTGGCGTCTGCATTCTGTCCATTATCTGATATGGTTGTTGTTTTTTTAACGCTATTAAATGCAATAATGTGTATTTTTAACATAACATGGAATTCACATGGAAATAGCGCTCCGATTTTTCGAATGGTAAATAATAATTTTTAGCTAAAGAGATGCGATATTGGGGAAATAACAAAGAACTGCGATGCACCCGGTCATCGTCACAAAAATATGTGGCGGAACCTGTTTTAAAAGCTCATTTTTTATTACCCGTCGAGAAAAAAGCTTGCAACTTTAAGAGGGGATGGTATAAAATGGAGTGTTCTAAGCATGTGAAGCCTTGTAAGTAATTTTCTGGTGATCAGGATTTTTAAATATTGTGGAGAATTTTTTTATTATTTTTTAAACACAAAAAAATTATAAATCAACGGTTAATTTAAATTTAAAACTGCAGTGAAAGTTAGTTGGATAAGGAAAATATAAAATTTTTGAGTGATAAAGTTGGCTTAAATTGATGATTGAAGATTATTTGTACGGAAAAATTTTAAGTGAGGCTTAACTATTTAAAGTGACGAAAGATGAAAGTTTCTCAATTTCCACAATTTAAAAAAAAAATTTAATTTAAATTATTTTTTAAGGCGTTACGTAATGTTTTTTATGACTTATTATTTATTCTGTCATTTAGATTGGCTTAAACTTGATATTTAATCAAAATTAAAATGCACATAATGCTTTTAATCAAGCTCAACAAAATATATAAATTGATTTAATTATTGGAGAGTTAATTAATCAAATGTCATTTCATTTAATTTCAAAACATTATTTCATTACATTATTTTTAAAAAAATTATAAAATCATTTTTAGTTAATTTAACTTATTTTATCAACAAAATTTATCGTTTAAGTAGTAATTTTTGTTGCATACTATTAATTAACACACAATTAAAAGAATCACATTTTAACTACTTAACTGCAACAAAATAAAATATCATAAATTTGGAAAAAAAAATCGTGACTTATTAACTTTTCCATTTTTTGTTTTGCACATTTATTGCAATTAACAACGAAATGATAGCTTCATAATATTTGTTAAATTATAACTTATGATCTAAACACATTGCAGCTTTAAGACGTTAAAGTGCTGTTTCCAAGAAAAATTAAAACAAAAAACTGAAATCACAAAATAAACGTGTCAGTAGAAGGATGTTGTGAGTTGTGACCTATGATTTGCGATTATGTTCTAAAAATATAGCACGACGCCCAATTTATGTATTATTAAAGATTAGAACGTGCAGCCACTGCCTTAAAAAACATTAAAAAAATTGCTGCACAAACATAATCCGTCACGCCCCACACAATACGAAACAATAACACACGAGTGTAACGAGGCATAATGCGAAGAAAAAAAAATCGATTGGAACATTTGTCCATTGTTTAATAATAAAAAAAAATTAAAATTGAATGTTGCTGAATTTTTAGCAATGAAACAGAAACATATAATAAGCAATAGAGAAAATGAAAAGCTTTCGGAATTATTGGGGTGGGGGCTGATTTGTACGCTCAAATTTATGCAACGACACCACAATGTTGGTAAGTGTGTGCGGCATATTGGAAGTAAGAAAATATATTATAAAATAAAACCATATCGTAGCGTTTGATGGTATGGCGTGGAAAAACACGAATTGCCGCAACTATTGAGATGAAGGCAACCGCAAAAAAGTTGACTTTCAGACCAAAAGCGAACGCGACTTTGGTGGAGACTTTCACAAAATTATTATTATATTGCACACCTTGACAACACACACGCACAACATATGGTAACACATACAGCATCGTTTAATGGTGTAAAAATGTTTTAAAATATAAACGAAAAAACATAACCAATTAATAAAAGATATTGAGAAAAAATGAAGGAACAAAAAAAATAATTTCTACATATTTGATTTATCACACACATCGAAAGGATCAGCTTGCAGCAAAAAAAAATGGATAAAGGGAAATAAAATAATTGTTGTAAATCAACTTTTTTATGCGAGCAACTTTTTATAATTTAAAGCACTTTAAGTTATTCTTTTTTAGCTTATTTTTTTCTTTATTTATTTAAACGGCTTTAATTACTTGGATGTGATCCTAACCTATAACTTTAAACACAAAAGCTTTAAAGCTTTTATAAGAGGGTAGGTCACAACATAGGAGTACCTCAATATTAAAGTACTCATTCATTGCATTAATTTAAAAATACATTATTCATGTATGGGTGTTTGTGACATTTTTTTTATGTTGCGTTACAACAAAACAAAATAAAAACTTGATCATGAAAATTGTTTTCCAACATTTTCTCCACATTTCCGTTGATTGATTCACGTTTCCTTTTGCAACATGAAGTAAAATACAGATTTTCCCTTTTTCAGAAACTGTTGCAACGAGACACCAATTTAATTAAAAATGTACAGCGTCTTAAAACTTGCCATCGTTTTGTGTGCGCTAAAAACTTGATTTCAACTCATTTTCCGTAAAATTAATTATGCATTCTCTTTTATTTCAAGAGAACCCAATCTTTATTGTGTACAAAATTCAGGATTGACTTTTTTTTCCCTCACAAAAAAAAACATAGGTAACGCAACCAATCAATTTTTATGTGTGTCGAAATGCGTGTAAAATATATTTAAAATAAAAATCACCTTTTTAATTTTGGCTTATGATGGGGGACTGTTTTTTATACATAATATTGTGGCAATAAAATGTAAGTAAGTATTTTTTTTTAGCTTGTAAATTTTTTTTTCTTGTCTCAACAATTTTAATTAGCCAACACTTTAAAAAAAATTAAAAATAAACCACACCACTGTAACAACAAAAACAACACTTGTACGTCAACTTTTACCGAGTTTTGATGCACTTTTGCGACGGGATAGGCCCGCGTCCAAACAGTGTCGCGTTTCGATGATAACTGCAGAGAGAGGAAAAAAACTGGTTGGGAAAAGCGATTGGGTTTGGTTTTTTGTTGTTACTTAATTGGTATAAGTATAATGTGGATTTGGGAGTGTTGGAGACTTGTATCACAGTATTAGTGTGGTACGAACTTTGCGAGTGCACATAATACATTTTGAGCTTTAAGCCGGAGAGGCACAGACAACATTTTATTGCGTATATGTGTGCCGTGTGAGAAAAAAGCGCTGGAAAACTTGCTCACAGTATAGATTCATTTTGGGTGGTTGGGAGAATTGATGACGCGCATGCGTTTGATTGCGAATTGCGATTGCGATTTTCAACTCTTTTTGGACTGAACCACACGTACTTTAAATTTGAAGGCCTCGCAATGCGGGAATTTGCAAACTCGCTCTTTTAAAATATTAATTGTATGTATCACAAATTGCAGTATAGTGTTTCAATTGAATGCATTTGCAACATAAATCATGTAAAAACTATATCCTGCCTAATGAATAAACTGATTTTTGCAATAATTTATTATAAACGTAATAAGAGAGAGATCAGAGAATTACAACCCAATTCGCCGGAGCTTTTTCCAAAGTGATTTGTGTTGCAAAGTAAAATAAGGTGGTGGTGGGGAATAGCTGCAGCTGACAGGAGAAATTTCACAAGGGGATGTTTGTTGTTGGTGATTTTTTTTTTATAAAAAAACCCGGCACGTTTTACCTAATACTTGTTGGGTTTTGGATTTTATTCTAATTCATCCGAAATAAAATTTGAGTCAACATACGTATTTACATACATAAATAGATTTAATATCATAAATTCCATGGGGATTTTCAAATAATTATGTTTGTTTTAATTATAGCATTATAATCAGTGTATGTCGTGTGTCAACATAATTAATTCATAACAGATCATGTGGGAATTCCCAATAGTCCTCCCTTTCAATTTAGCATCTGGTTTAAAGGGGACTTTTTTTAAGTAGAACAATTCCATTTATTTTAACACAAACAATTGTTCACAAATAAATAGGTTGACTTATTTTATAGTGAATCATTCCTCAAATCCCCTATTGGGGCCAATGACGAATGTGTACGCGCATTTTTGCCACTCACCTCACATCAGAAATGCAGTGCATATCTTGTTTTATTTCAATCTCGATCATTAGTCACAAATACAACAATGAAATTTTGCATAACGGAAAAGTGCACTTTAAGAACTAATATCACAATTTATTAAATTAATTAAATGCGTTGTTTTTAAATTCTATTTTTATTTGCGTATTTATTGTTATTATTATTTACTTTTATTATTATTATCGAGCACATTCAATAACTTTTTGTGTAATTTTGCACAGCTGGGGTTTGACAGCTGGCGAATGTCAAATTTGTTTTCATCGACTGCGACTGCGCCGCCAGTGTTGCCGGGTTTTAGTATTTAATCGATTGTGGGATATTTTTATTTACATGAAATTCAAATTGATAGGAAATATTTTTCTTAAATATGTAATTGAAATTTATTTTAATTAATTGAAAAGTATTTGTGTTCGATGCAATTTTTTTTTTTGGAATTTTAAATTTAACACGGATGTAAGTATTAGAGTTTTTAAATTATTGTTACTATGCAATTGTTGTAATGGGGCAAAAATGTCCTTGATTTAAAGGACATTCTGATTAAACCTTTATTTTCAGAATGAATTATATGTCGTGAATTGGAGATTTTTCTAATAAAACAATTTTTTTTTGTTTTGAAGGGAATACATTTTTAAAGTCTTTTCTTAAAGTCTCACTTTAAATTCAGAAATCCGTTATTAAGAAGGAATAAGACCCATAATACCTTATTCCTACTTAATAGAGCTTTTCCGAATTTAAAGTGACTAAGAACAGACCATCCCAAGATGTAAGTAGCTATTCCTTAAAATTATGTTCAATAACATTTATTTACGTACAAAAAATTGACTTATCGAAACTGAATTTTATTTTGTCTCTTCCTCTATAGCCTGTAAATTTTTATGACGTCATCAATCCCGTATTTGAATTTTTGAATTAAAATCCAAGGTAAAAATTGAATAAATTTTTCATTACGACCAATAATACTGAATATCAACCTTCTTGGTATCAGGGATTTGGTCATTGGTGCATAAAAATATTGACGTTAAATTCAATAAAACAGGAAATCCCCAAAGTTGACGTGATGGTCGGATAACGCAGCAATTGCAAATCAAATATTTACGAGCACTGTTTTATAAAAGTCGTAAAACTTGAAATTTAATTGCATTATTTTTGTGAGACGAAAATGCCGACATTCTGTGAATGTTTTAGATGTTTTGGGGGGTGGGATGTAAAATGATGGTAGTTATTGTTGAATAAATATTTTGTTATCGGGAACGTTAAATTTGTTTTCTTACGTTTTCATTATTCATAAATTCAAGTAATAAGTTGGCTGTGGTGAGATTTATTTAGAATTATGAATATTTTTTATCAATTTCAAGAAGAACACGTTCAAATTTTCATTAAAACTACTTCTTCATTTAAAAATTCAAATCCTACCTTTTTAAAAAAGATGAAATGAACTCAAAAAATGCACAATAAAAATGTGATATCGAAATAATAGGAAAATATTCCACAATCCCCATTGTGCCTCTTTTGGAAGAGTCATGATACGAGCACAGGTCACGTATATTTGTACAATTGTACGAGCATGAAAACATCGAGATAACCAGAAATGCAATTTCTATATTTCAACCAGCTTTCAGTTTAAAAAAAAGGAAAAACCTACAACAAAAAAGGAACGGGGACACAGCGTCCTGCTGCTGAAACTTTTGCCGTAATATACTGCAAGAAAAATGTTTTCGCAAAAGTTTCCTTGCTATCTTACATGCTTGTGGTCATGACAGAATGTTTCTTTCAACTTGATTCGAAACGGAACAATCAGGATGCTTGTGTGTTTTTGTGTCTGGTTTGTTAGACGTGCAATTCACTAATGGTAAAGTGGAAATAAGTTCAATTACCTGGGAATGGGAGACGAGAGAAAAATGTGTCATTGTTAGTCTGGCTTTATTTGACGGTCACGCGGTGTTTTAAAATGGTTGTTTAACTTTAAGGATTAATGCAATTAGTCTAATTTAAAAAATAAATATAAATGTTATTTTTAAATAATAAATATTTTCAGTTATTTTAAAAAAGTTTAAGGATTTATTAAAGTAATAATTTTAACTTCAAAGAAACTTATTAAAGAAACATATTTTTCTCAAAATTTAAATCACTTAATATGTTCATCAATATCCTTTTAATAAACGACTCCAAAGAATCTGCGATAATACCAAATTATATCCGCATTGACAAATTAATGAGCCGTTAAGACTGAGAGTGATGGTTTAATACCGATAGACGACGACGTTGCTGATTTCTTCACACATAAATAGCCCTTAATCGAATTCTACAAAATACATAAGCACTATATTGAGAAGTTAAATCTCGCAAGATAAATACAATAAGTCACCGTGCTTCGGCACTGATACATAAATGAATGTAGAAATTAAAGATTAATATGCCAACAATGAGGCGTTTTAATGGGCAATTAATGAAAGAGCGAAAATTAACCGCTGACATTTTACATGCAATCTTAAAGCCATCTGTTAGGAGTAAAATATTGCCTTGGCAGCGGTTGTGGCAGCAATTCTCTTAAATGTGTATCCGTTAACGATTTAGTGCGGTGTTTCGTTGTTTCTTGATTCATTTGTAAATACACGGGGATGGGGTTGGAACTTGTACCACGGATCGAAGAGCTTAGAGATTTCTATCTTTTTAAGGAGAACAGAAGTGATGGTTATTTATATTTGATTATATTGTGGTGAGTTTATGGACATTTACAATTTGTTCTTAATTATTTAATCTGAATTTAAGTTAAATAAGTATTTGAATTGTTTTGATTGAGTGCGGAATTTTTTAAGATACTTTCTTTTAGTTATGGATATTTTCATTTTTTTAAGGAATGAAAAACTTTGAAAGATTTACTCTGAATCTTCCTATGCAACTGCAATTGAATTTTGAAGCTATTTCTATTTAATGTACAACTAAATTTAAAAAAAAATGGTTCAAGGTCACGTTGTAATTTAAAAATACATTTCTATTTCCACCGTTAAAAACTTAAAATTGTCAAGATAGAGGGAAAAATTTTGTAGGATCAAAACGTCACGTTATTTTCAGTTTTTTCATTTTTATTCTCACTCACAAATTGCATATATTATTTCTTAACGTTACATCCTTTTTCCGAAAACATTTCTTGTCCGCCCGTCATGGCATTTTGTGCTTTTTACCCGTAATATTTTTAATTTTCTTGAAAGCGACCTGTCACAATGTTCCATTCCTGGTGACATCAGACATGTCCAGAACGTTTGCGCAACAAAACTAAAATTAATCTCATTTTATTTTTGGGGCTTGCAACATCCTCTTCATGCAATACAGAAAAAAAAAAGACAACTGAGTGACGTGCTACTTTAATCGCTCCATATTTTTGTAAAAATTGTTTTCTTTGTCAATTCCACTTTTATATTATGCAAAAAATTATGAATAATTATTAAAGTGTTAATGCTCTTACTCACAGTCTAAAAATTTCATGTTTTTTATGCTTTCAGTTAATTAATGCGTATTTAAAAGATGGTTTGTAAATTCAAGATTAAATGTTTTCTAAAAATTGTTTTTGCAACACTTATTTTTTGTAACTGAATTTTAAAATTATTTATTTCATTTATAACGAATAAGTTCTTCACTCTCTTGAGACTGTTATTCTATCATATTCTCGAAAATGGGTCAAATTGGGGCACCCACTCACAGCACTCAACTTTCATCACCACATTACAGCTTGAAGAGGGTGAATTTCTTAAAATTTCCTCTAATTATACAAAATGCCAATCATCCTGACACATTATTTGCCAACAAACTGATTTATTCAAATTGCTCACAAACCTACTCCTTGGAAACTATAAATAAAGCTTTACGGCAAACAAATTCCTTGACAAAGCGGCAAGTTTGTGTGTGTAAGACTGAGGACAATAATAAATCACTAAACTTCAAAAACATATCACTTTCTGAAACAAAAAGGGCGACCGGAAATTGTGTGGGTGAGCACAGAAAGAATGCCTTGGTGCTGAAAGTTCGTTTAAATCCGGCCCGATATATCAGCGGGGGTTTTGTTTAAGTTTGATTCGCTTTTATTCGACCTACAATGCCACCTGCTGATTGCTATGCTCAGATTTGTTTCCAGGAAGTGTGTGCGAAGTGAATTCATGGAATTTGTCCTTTGAAATTTTGAGCATTATCACAACTACTCTTTGTGGCGTATTTTGTGTGCAACTTTTTAATTAAAAGAATAAACTAAAATGTTTTTTATGAATTTTACTTTCACATAATAAACATGGCTGGTATTTATTTCATCAATAAAATAGATCTGGCAAATAACATCAAATTCCATCATGAAATCTCGACGATTTGATATCCTTTTTATTGGATTGTTAAAAAGGTGCAATACAGATATTTGCACGATTTGATAGCTTCCGGAATTTATTGCCCTGAATTATTTTACTTTGTCAGGAATATTGCTGAATTTACTGCAGAATGATGAGAAACGGGAGCAAACACAATTTGAAAAAGGAATGTAAACACTAATAAACACTTCTTCGCGTGCTTCGATGTTTGTTTGTATTTGTTTTATTGATCGCGTCTTAAATGTTTGTCATCAGTCATCACTCATCAGCACATATAATTGTCTATTAAAGTCATCAAAACAAACTTACTCACTGAACTTTTGTATTTAATTTAGATTTATCTACTTATAAGAAACATGTTTAAAATTAAATAAAAACTATTTAATGAAGTTGGGTACATTAAGAAATTATGAAGCTCTAGAATATGTTTGCAAATTAACTTTCAAATCATTTAAGTGCAATTACACATAGTTTCATGTTGAAATGGTGAAATTGTCAAATACTAAAAATGTGCACGGCAGGGAAAGCAACGTATGAATTTTGAAATACTATAAAGGCAGTTAAATACAAAATTTAAAGCAGCACATCATTTCTGCATTTTATTTTAGACCTTGACAAGTCAGTGTTTCGACCTTTAAATTTTAAGTAATAATTTTTTTGTTCCCTTTTTCGACAGAACTGAAAAAAAAAAATTTAATTAGAAAAAAAACTGACTTTAAAATTTACGGGTTTAAACTTTGAAATATCCAAAAATAAAAAGGTGAAACTATTAACACCAAAAATTTAAATAATTTTTTATCGTGAAGTTTCATGCTTTTCAAATCATTAGTTTTTTCCATTCAAAATAAAAATATTTTATGATAATTTTGACGTTAATTCGAAAATTTATGTCAAAAATTGTTAAAGCCTTCCATTTTTTTTAGCCATATTATTTATTTAACCTAATCTAAAATCAAAGCTGTCGAAAGCTGTTACAACTCGCTCCCAGAAAACAAGGTCGTGCTCTGCTGGTACCTGGAAACCAAGAGATTGTAGGAAACCTCTTGTACCATTTTCATACGTCCTGAGCCATTTGCGGGATTATAATAGTGTTTCACCAAAGACCTTATCGCCAAATGGGAATGGAATTTGTGCGTGTGAAAAAACCAAAGTGCTGAGGCAAAAAAAAAGCCATCCAACCGTTTGGAAACAAAATGAAGGACTTTTTACGAACAAATAAGAACGACATCCAACTACTAGTATTATTTCTGTCTGGACAATGTATGTTTAGCATGCATTAGCTTAAAATCTCGCATGTATCAGAATGTAGTTTCTGTCAAGGCAATACTGAAAAGCCTCTGCACATTTTGTGTTAATGCCCAGCCTTTTCAGTATCATCGAGAATGTCCTACAATATTGGAAAAAATTCTTAATACAACCAAAATAATTGAGAAATATATTTAGAACTTTTTAACAACGGGCTAATGGACATTTTTTCCTTAAACATTTTGAAAAAATTATCATGTAGGAAGAAAAATTTTTTATTCAACAAAAAAAAAATCGCGATTGGAGGATTTCATTACTCTTGTATGTTGGTTCGTAATAAAGTAAAAAACATGTGGAAAACATCAGCATGCTAACAAGTAACAATGCATTCCCTCGGAGTATAAATATAATTGAAAACTTAAAGAAATATGCTACAATATGGAAATAAAGTAGTTAAATGTGAAAAGTGCACTTGAATGGAATCCCTCTACCCTCAGCAGTGTTGTTAACTTAACATTGTCAACGATGTATTCATTTTTATTCTTTGAGCTTTTGAACCACACATGGTTTTACTTCACATGTGTGTGTGTTTGTGAGCTCTCGCATATTCAACTCCACAAATTGTATTATACTTCCACCATATAATGTGAAATCCGTTGTGTACGTTCAGACTCCAATATAAACTTAAACTCGTATAGTTGGTTATATGGCGAAAACCACCCACCCAACACTTGAGTCATAAAAATTTACGATTACAACCGTTTTTATACGAAAATAATGTTTTCCGCAGCTTCCATTTTCCATTTTAATGCACTTATATACATCGAATACGTTCTGCAACATAAAATGGCGTGGCCCGCAGTCTGCCTTGATGTCGCATGTAGTTAGCACTTTCACCCACCCGTCGACATACACACATTTTGATGGGCTCCTTGTTTATCGACATAACAACTTCCGATTTCATGCTGCTCGTATAACGCAATGGAAGATGACCCAGCGAAGCGTGTGTGGGCTTGCGACCACAATTCCTGGTCAATGACATTTCGCATTTATGTGAGTATAGAACTAAATGATGGGAATTGTTAAATATGTAGTTTATGTTGCTAAAGTTTGGAAAATACACAGAATTAATGTTGCTGGTAAATGTATTTATGTTGGAGACCATCCGTTTCTACATGGCGGATTATATTTTTGTGGAATGCCGTTGATGAAAATCGATGTTATGCGGCTTTCATGATTTTTTTTTTTTTATAAAAATCTATTTGGCGCTTGTTTCCCTCTGCTGCCCGTAATTTTCAACCAATTTATTTGTTGTTTGTAGATAATTACGAAATGAAGGTTTTATGTACTTCAAAAACATTACCTTGGGAAGTTGTGGAAATTTCTCGAGGTGTTTTTTTAATAATCAAACACTGACAGATCGATTCGACCAATTAGTAATTTTTTTTTCATGAACCGCGACTTTTTTTGCAGATCTCGCGATTATATTAATATAATAAATATATAATATAGAATATTATATATTTTGCAATAAATCTTTACTTTAAAATAACCGTAATTAAAATGTAAATTTTGTAAACTACGTAGTTTTTAATTACGATAATTTTAAAGTAAAGATTTAAAGTGTATAGTAATTAAAATAATTTGCCAAAAATATAGGAACACCAAAAATAATTAACTTAAAAGCAATTATTGCCACTGAATACATAATTTAAGTAATTTTCACCACAACGCATAAAATCCCTAAAATATTTCCACCACAAATTTCCACAACAATTCATCAAATATGTACAATTTTGCAGAAGTGGGAAATTGCCAAGGTGACAACACCACATCATGAATAAGTCACAATTTATCACAATAGGCATTCTTCCACGACAATGGCATCCGCATCGGGCGCCACATCATAAATAAATTAAACTAAAGTCGCGCGTCTCAGCTAAATAATAATTTAACACCGCATTTACGGGAAGGAGCGCACTGCAAACACACAACAATAAATAGGCTCCGCTCCGCATATAATAACTAAGCTGAATGTTGTGCGGAGCACGGTAGATTTAATACCTGAATAACGAGGCTCACTTCACAATAATTCCAAAAGGAACGATGCTCAATTCGTCATCGCATAATTCATTTGGGACGCAACAACGTACATTTAGCATTAATGCGACGAATTCGTTGGTGTTCATTGAAATGCAGATAATTTTTCGTGACACACGTCATTTGGTCGGGAGATGGATTTGTAAAAGAAAATAGACGTGCTGAAAACAAATACACTTAGGCCTTAGCTGTGGAAATTTACATTTAAAGGCAAATTAACTTTTCAGTCATCACCAGGATTGTGGGGCTTTTATTTCAATGACTCAATGACTTTAAATAAATTGTTTGTTGCATTAAAAATTATTGAATTAAAAGCAGTTAATTTTTGGCAAAATATCTTGTTTATTATGTCTTAAAAGTGCTTCAAAATAATAAATTAAGTAAAAATATAAACATCCAGATTAAATTAATGAAAGAAGGAAGGTTTCTAAAAGATCGACTTAAAATGCAAAATGTCGCGGAAGCTTTCATTTCAATTTTAATCCGGCCCATTTATAAAAAGTACTTTTAATTTATTCTTCATTTAATTTTCACAAAACTCCCTCACTTACCACTAATCCACTTACGCAATTCACATGATATGTAGATTTTTATAGGCACAATGGCGACAATTAGTGGAAAGGAAAATGCCTCAATTATTTTCATTCAGTAATTTGGCGAATTTACATCAATTTAGAAGCATTTCATCCCTTATCCGGCTCACACAAAAAGCATGTTACATCACATTACATCGCATTACATTTGCATATTATCTCTTTTACATTCTGTATATTATGCATGACTTCTCCTCAACATAGACGACAACTTTTCAGTTATTATATACATTAGGAACCACGTGTAGGTTTATTATAATTTCCTAACGAAGTAAGTACGCAGCTACCTTCCTTTTTATAAATGTCTTTGTTGAGCAAGCACAAAATTAATTCTTTTGCCGCACACTGACTATATTATGTAATACGAGCACATTCGCATACTCGAGCACTTAACTAATTGCGTTCTTAATTTATTAAAATTTAATTTTGGATACGCTTGTTTGTTCCTTGTCTGTGCTTCCTGACACACAGGTTGAACATATGTTGGACATATTGTATGCATGTCATGATAATATGAAACAATTAGTGACATCCTTTTTGACTATACCACTTGCATTTTATTAAATAACATTATATTAAGTAATTTACATAACTAAAGAAGGTGATTGTTGTTTAAATAATAAAAATGTTTGTATTGCAATAATAATTGAAATTTGCATTTTCTTTTAATTTATTAATTTAAATGAAGATTAAATGTATTACCGTTAAGTGTAATTCAAGTGTAACATTAATCTGCAGCTGCTTGCTGTAATATTTCAGATGAATACAATTTTTTTTAAAAATATTTATTCTTGAATATACGAGGGTCGTTTCAAAAGTAATTGTAACTACATAGTACATTAAAATGAAAAAATATTTTATTTTTTAAATTTATTTTCTTTTAATATTGGAGCTTTGGTAAACATCCAAAAACCTTAAGGTACGTTCAGAGTTCGGACGAAAGCGCTTATCCTTAAACTTAAAAAAAGGTTTAGAATTAATGTTATATTTGACGAATTCAAGAAGTAAGTTCTTGTTCTACGTTTTAAAAATCACCTCGTATTTTTCGTTTTAAAATTAAAATTTATAAATAAACAGCTGCTGAAAAAGCTATTGTTCTAAATATTTTTATAAATCAATCGATTAAGCTCGTCAAATTGAAATCAGTTATAAAGCTTTATCTGTGCTTTAATGTATTTTAATTGTATAAATTTATTATTTTTGTACGAACTTTCATTGAATTGAAAACAACTAAAAAATTACCCTGCTGACATCTGTTGGGGAACCAAAAAGTCCGAATTTGTATCAAAATGTAAATAAACTTCATTAAAAATATTTTCAAAAACATTTACCAGATATACTGTTGCAACTTGTGATGCCTTTAAGAGCCGAGCGGCGTGCAGTGTACACTTCATTGGTGAGACCAACATGAACAATGTTAAGTGTGCACCGTAATCCGCTGAAGATTCACGTAGAGAAGTTCCTTGCCGCTAGTATTCTTTGAAAATCCGGCAAGTGTCTATAGCACTATGCAATTCTTCTTCTTCACTTTCATCCTCAATTGGGTTAAGCGGCCCAATTGGTGGGATTGCGTCTAACTATCATTGCTATGGAGTGTGTGACCTCCAACATCTTTGGTTCACACAAAGTAGCCCTTTTTCGTATGCTGTCCTTGACCTCTGAGGTGATGTTGGGGAAGACATCATTTCTGAGGGTTTGGACATTCTTCCGGGGGATTATTGGGAACAATCATCAACTCTCAGCGTTGTTTCCTATCCCCTGCGAAGACGTATGTCTTTGGAACAAGATTGTTGAATCGAATTTGCTCTTTAATTTTTTTTTTGTTTTTTGGTTTCGCATTTTTTTTGTTTTTTGTTTGTCTATTATATTAATAAATAAGCAAAAAAAATTTAAAACATCGGGATACTTAATTTCTTTCAATACAAAATATAATAATTGTTGCTTTATGCAATAAAAGTTATGATACCGTGAATTCTGTACACAATAAAGCAAACAAGTTGACGCAAAATATATTTTATTTACATTTACTTAGATGATTATGACATAGAATCCACCCCACAATTAATTGCCCAACATAACGTTCAAGAAATAAAACAAATTAGGTCGCTTATGAAAAGATGACCAACAATATTGTCATTGTGGTCCAAATTACTTGTACCAGTGACGCAGTTAATGTGCCTTGTGTACCACTTACTTACTCGTTGTTACGAAAATACAGCAGACAACAATATTCTCGTACTTACGACTACACATAATGACTTAATAAAAGAGGGTAAATGTGGTTGGCGAATTTGATGTGGAAGAATTGTATTAAACATGACAAACAAAACATGATGCGACTCGTCAAGTAAATGGAGCAATTGACATGATTTAAAACAATATAAAATTCGAAAGGGATGGCTTACAGTAATTTCAATTAATTTTAAAATATAATTTGTCAATTAATTTATTCACTTCAAATTCACAAAACACAGCAAAAACTTTCTTCATTACTTAAATCCCTTATTATGCATCCCTTAATAAAATACATTAGCAATTTCACTTGACTTCCATTTCATCGTGCATTCATCTACAAGACAAAGTTGTGTCTGTCTTCCATTCTTAGCATCCCAATGGGGCATAAGCTAATTACTCTACATGACATTTCCGGCGTTTTCTCGTTCAACAGAGCGTTTTCAGTTCCACTTTTACTTTACATTTTCAGACACAACAAAGGCAAAATTTCCAAATGTAATTAATTGCAAATGTATTTGATTTATTCGTTTACACAGCTGCATCTCCCTTTGGTAATTATGCATCAACTGGGAAAGACAAATACTTTATACACTCAAAGTTTGCTTTTTCGTTTTCGTTTTCGTCTACAAAATTTAGATAAGTAAATACAAAATATTCAGTTTGTGCTTATTGTTTTTATAAAACGGGCACTTGTCTCGAGAAGTTTGATTTAATTTCAGATCACGTACTTGGGAACTTAGGTCACGCCTCCGACTTAAGGTACGAGTATATTGGTCCCAAGGAAAAGCGAATATTTTTTATTTTGTTTCCATTTATGCAGACACATTTTCACAGTGAATCTTTATAACAGTTGGAGAATGCAGATTGTTTATGTAATTAAGGGGGTTATGAACTTTCAAATAAGAGGAAAGTGTTCTCAAAAGGATTAGACTTCGTTTTCATTAAATAAAACAATTTAGAATAAATCACATTTAAATTGGAATAATTTCAATTAAATACCTATGTCACATTTAACTGAGAACAAACATCTGCAAAAAACTCGTTGTTTCTATTTAATAAAGAAATAAAGTACATAATTACTCACAATTTACAATATTTTCACAAATACATATTATAAAATTTTGGACTAACACCAAAAATTGAACTTTCGTTTTTCTTCAAAATTTTGATGCAGAACTGTTAAAAAAGTGATTCTAAGGTTTTTTAGAAATTATATCCGTAGTATTATAAAATTTTGAAAATTTTGTGGGTTTTCACCATTTTTGCAAACAAAAAAGATCTTTACTAACCTTTATTGTATCGGTGTTGCAGCTACGAATACGTTTCAACTCGTTCAATTCCAAATACTTACGCCCAAATATTGGCGGGACAAAATCAAAAAAAAAACACAATCACTTAAATTCCATTATTATTTTAAAAGATTTTATAAATTTACCCACATAAAAAATAATAAAAAACACAAACCAAATTTTTCACTTAAATTTTTAATATAAATATTTTTTTGTTAGATTTTGTAGAAAATTTACCCACATCGGATTTAATAATTGATAATTCCAAGCACTTTATTAAATCACTAAGTTAAACAAAAACATTTCATTCCAAATTAGTTGATCTTTAATGAATGTCTTATTTTAAAATTCAATTGAATAGCTGCACACGTATTTTGGTCACTTTCATGAACAAAGTTGTGCTCTTAAATCTTAAAATATTCGTAAAAATTAATACATTTTTAATTGTTTAATACTAATGGCAAAATTTTAATTAAAAAACACTTTTTTTCGAATTATATTCACGACGCAACAGTTAATTTTTACTGCACTGCACTACTTTTTATTTAATAAAAACCCGCTTGCGCACTGAATCCTCCGACTGTTTGACTGACAATGGTTAATGATTCACTTTTACCACAAAATAAATTAGAAGTTAGATTAGAACCCAAAAAATGATGAACGCTAGTTGGAGGAGAGGAGGGGTTTCTGACAATTTTACGATGCTCTCATAAAATGTACTGATGTGTGCGATGGGCTTATTACGCAATACTCATTACGCATACACACATTGACTTAAAATGCGTTACCTGGCTATTCTGCATGAAATTGTTAAACGATTCGAAAAAGTAATTGAGTTTTGTATTCTTTATTTTAATAAGCTTCCCAGAATTATTCAAAAAAAATAATTCACATTTAATCTTGTGAATATGGGAGTGAAGGTGATAACAATTTTGATTTCCTGATTTCACAATGTAACTACATATAATTATCATAGTGTGTATCTGAATAGTGTCGACTGTCGAGCCACCCGATAATCTCATGACCTGGTCGGACACATGCCTGTCGCATAAAAAAATCTGCAAATTTTCTGGCTATTACACAAATTGCTGAGGCTGGGAAGTGGGAACTGGGAAGAGAAGTGATGATTTATGGTGTCTATACTATAAGTACTAACATTTAATTTAAATAAAACACAGGAGTGCAGTAAGTAGCGGGTAAATGTCGATAAAATGTACACCACTATATTAATAGATGAATTGTTACTCTATATTCTAATAGTTGCATATGCATATGTAATATATGCTCCTCGATTTTGCCGCTCATTACAAAAATCGCTTTTGTTGAAAGTGTTGGTAAAAGTTAGCCTTGAAATCAAAACACGCTGTGGCAGGCGGCAGCACACATATCCTCATCTCATTTTTCTGCTTTCACTCTCTCCAGCACGTTTAAATTGTATAAAATGTTAAATAAAACAAAAGGAAGAAATGAAATGATGTAGTGGAATAAAAAGTACGGTTAATTGTGTAACACCGCGTTGAATTTTTGTGCATGAAATAATTAGCATTAGAATATGTTTATTGGAAATAGGAAAAATGATGACAATTTGAAGATCAATGAATAGTTAAAATCCACATCTTATTGTCTTTCAATAATATTTCTGGTCATCAAAGCGGAAAAATTCCGCTGTTTTTTTTTACCTAAATGTAATCAGTTTGGTGGGAGAATTGAGTTAAATGACCAACAATTTCAATACTATGTAATATAGAAATGTTTTATTTTGACCTTGGAAAATTCTGCTAACTTGTTCCTAATAAATAAAAATAAAGGCAAGGAACAAATCACAGAGAATAATTAGCAAATACCGTTTTGACCTGTGAAACTTTATTATATGACCTTGAAATATTTTGCAAAAATGTAAATTTTTTAAAGATCTACAAACTCGTAGTACATTTTTTGTTGATAAAATGTAATACAAAGGAGATATTGGATATTTCACGTTTCATCCTTTTTAGGTTATAAATCAAAAACGTGATTGAATTTTTTATGGCGATGTACAGCAATTATATGTAAAACAACACTACGAATCACATATTAAAAAATTGTTAAATTTGAATATCGTCTTAATGGGAAATTTTGAAAAACCGTCGTTTCTTGGCAATAACTTGACCTTGACTCTGATCTTGACGGTGAAACTTAATGTAACACTTTGCGTCGGAGATCGTAATATTATATTAAAATTTGGTGCAATTTGGTTAAGCCGTTTAGGAAATATCCGAAATTTTATTATTTTGTGAAATTGAAATTTTTGGTTTGAAAATGGCCAAAATATGAGGAAATATCACTTGTAACTTTTGCTTAGAATTTTAACTTTTCGTGGCAAAAAAAAAACATTTTTTCAGAAACACATACAAAATGTTTTACTGATTAAACTACATCTATTTTCAGAATTTCGGTGATTAATTTTTTTTAAGGATTTTTATTAAAAATTGCTGTTAAAAAGCAAAAAAATGATACCACCTGGTACAATACACCATCAAATCATCGCGGTAAAACAGTATTCTCTCTTTCCTGTTGCGTGTGTTTGGGTGTGGATTGTGCTTTGTGGACCACACCAATACTTAGAATTGGAATTTATTGTCCAAATGTTAAAAAGTCTTCACGCACACTATTTAGGGTTTATTTTATATTCAATTAAATACAGAGGGAGCATTGTGTAGAAATATGGCCGTGTGAAATTTTATAATGAAAATATATTTATTACTAGCGGAGGAACCCGTGCGCTGCTCGGACACAACATGTTGTTTTCTAAAAGCGTTTTTAGTAATCACTTATATACTTTAATATCATAAATATAAATATAAATCCGAAATTGTGGAAAACCAAAGAATTATGGTCGAATTTTTTGGCGAGGTGTTTTTAAAAGGATCATATTAATTTTTATGTATTAGACGAACTTCATTGACAGCTTTCCTCGTGATGTATTTTTTTACTCTATTTATTTTCGCGTTTCCAAAATACTTCAGGAATGTTGAAAAATACGTGTGAACATATTCGGAGCGATCCCATTTACAGTTTTAGCAAAGTTTTTCGCAAGGTGGGTTTTCTTGTTTCATTTCGCTGTAAAAAAAGGCCTTTGTTGCTTTCCGAATGCTGACAAATACGTTTGTAAAATCTCCGATTCCGTTTATAGTTTTACCGTTGTTTGAATTTTTATATTGGATTATACCAGGTGTATGCATAAGTCTTTTCCGGTTTTACTAAGAGAAGGCGCTACCAAACAATTCGCCACATATTCATTCGACACTACGTCAGTTTATTTGTATGACAATAACCTACAAAAACACACACAAGTTGGAACTGTCAGTTGATAGCATCTCTGTTGTATAGTCAAGTGATCATGTCGACGTTTGTGCCTGAAAAAGAACATTTGCGGCACGCTTTGCTTTTTCTATTTCATCAAAAGAAAAAAGCAGTGGAAAGTCATCGTTTGCTGGTAGAAAGTTATGGTGAAAACGCTCCATCGATTAGGACATGTGAGACATGGTTTCGACAATTTAAAAGTGGCGATTTTAATGTGAAAGACGGTGAGCGCTCTGGTAGACCCCAAAAGTGCGAAGATGAGCAATTGCAGGGGTTACTGGACGATGACCCTACTCAAACTCAACAGCAATTAGCAGAAGCATTAAATGTGACACAAGAAACAATCAGCAGACGTTTACGGGCAATGGGGAAAATCCATAAACTTGGTATTTATTTTTTTTATTATATTATTACATGACAATGCGCCATCTCACACAGCAAAATCAGTGAAAGATTCTTTAAAATCACTTGGATGGGACATGCTTTCTCATCCGCCGTACTCCCCTGACCTGGCGCCATCAGACTACTACCTCTTCGCATCAATGGGGCACGCACTCGCAGAGCAGCACTTCAGCGATTTCGAGGAAGTGAAAAAGTGGCTTGATGAATGGTTTGCCGCAAAAAACAAGCAATTTTTCTGGCAAGGTATTCATAATTTACCTCAAAGATGGGCTAAGTGTGTAGAAGCCGAAGGCCAATACTTCGAATAAAAAAAACTTTTTTTCCCTTTGAAATTTATGTGTTTATTTTACCATAAAAACCGGAAAAGACTTATGCATACACCTGGTAAAACATAACCGCAGAAAATCGCGGAGTATATCACTTTAATAATTAAGCAATTTTTTGGCGAACCACTATTGTTTTCGCGGTTTTCGCGGTTTATTTTAATTTTTTAAATATGCTATGTTACTTCTAGAGAGTTGTGATATACTTGTGTAAAATTTCGTATTGAATGTTCGTTTTAGCCTTGTTGATTCCTATACCCAAACGGCCGTTTATATTTTTATATTTTAGATAGTTGCGCGGAAAATCGCGGAATTATTTGCTGATTTTTTCGTGATGTGAATTTAACTAAATGAATACTGACTAATCCATTCCCCCCATTAATTTTTAGGAAAAGTAAACTATTTCGCGAACCACGCTTTTTTTCGCGATTTGGTGGCGATCCCATTTACGGTTTTATCCTGGTTGATTCCTACGACATGTCTTCTGTTAATTGAACACTGACAAATAAGTGCAATCATCGATAAGTGCAATCATTTTTGGTAAAAGTCATCTTTTGCGCGAACCGCGATTTTTTTCGCAGTTTTCGCGGTTTATTTTCGCTTTGAAAATACGCCTCTATTACTTCTACAATGTTGGCAAATATATGTGTCAAATTTCTTAGCGATCATGATGTCCGTTTTAGCGTGATTGAAATGTCTATCCACACGGTCGTAAAAGTAATTTTTTTCACGAACCGGCGTTTTTTTCGAGGTTTTCGCGGTTTATTTTTGCGTTGTAAAAATGCCTATGTTACTTCTTGGATGTTGGCAAACACGTGTGCAAAATTTCGTGGCGATCCCATTTTAAGTTTTGGCGTAATTGAAAGGTAAACCCACACGGTCGTTTAGGAATATATAAAAATAGATAGTCCCACGGAAAATCGCGGAAAATTTCGTGGATTTTTTCGCGACATGTTTTTTATTAACTGACTACTGGCAAACCGATTACAGCAATCATTTTTGGTAAAAGTAAATTTTTTCGCGAAACGACAATTTTTTCGCGGTTTTCGCGGTTTATTTTCGCTGTAAAAATACCCCTATATTACTTGTACAATGTTGACAAACACGTGTGCAAAATGTTGTGGCGATTCCATTGTCGGTTTTGGCGTAATTGAAAGGTATACCCACACTTTCGTTTAGGAATATTTAAAATTGATAGTCCCGCGGAAAATCGCGGAAAATTTCAAGGATTTTTTCGCGACATGGCTTTTATTAATTAAATGCTCACAAATCGATTCCCGCAATCATTTTTGGTAAAAGCCAATTTGTTCGCAAACCGCGATTTTTTTTGCGGTTTTCACGGTTTATTTTCGCGTTACAAATACCCCTATATTACTTCTACAATGTTGATAAACACGTGTGCAAAATGTTGTGGCGATCCCATTGTCGGTTTTGTAGTAATACCCACACGGTCGTTTAGGAATATATAAAATAGATAGCCCCGCGGAAAATCGCGGAAAATTTCGTGTATTTTTTCGCGTCATGTTTTTTTATAACTGACTACTGACAAACCGATTACAGTAATCATTTTTGGTAAAAGACAATTTTTTCGCGGTTTTCGCGGTTTATATTCGCGTTGAAAATATGCCTATTTTACTTTCAGAAAGTTGGCATATACGTGTGTAAAATTTCGTGGCGATCCCACTTTTAGTTTTGGCGTGATTGCGTGACATACATACATACATGGTCGTTTAGAAATTTATATATTAGATATTGTAGAAAAATGGCGTACTATGGTGGGAAAAAAAACTCCGAAACTACTGGACCGATTTGCATGAAATTTTATTTGTAAAATATAAGGGAAATAAATAAGAATGCAATTTTTCAAGGTCAGATGCTTCAAGGTCAAGTTATTGCCAAAATTAGTTTTTCTTGTTGCTCCGAAACGGGAACTACTATTTTATTCATTAACAAAAGTGCATTTATTTTATATCCCACTAGGTGATCCTTCTGGCAAAAACGAGGGTGGACAAAGGCAACCCCCACTCTTCTATCTCAGACACCTCACACAATATCAATTCTTTCAGATTATTGTAGGATTAAATAAGATAAGAAAACTTGCTGAGCATTTCAAGGTCAAAATTTTAAAACTCAGGGCCATATTTTTGTAATGAAAATATATTATATTATAATTCAAAACTGTGTGTTTTGGGGTGCAATGATTTTCTACATTATTCCTAATCTCAATAAAAGTACCAATTTTGGACTAAAATCAAGGACAAAACTCAGTAGTTTCAAGGTCACATTTTTCACATCTCCGAAAAAATTTATTAAAATGTAACTGAGCAACAGTCGTTTAAATTCACACCTAGCTCTAACTGCGATGTAGTTTTAAAAAATTTTGTTTCCATTTTTTCAGTCAGATTTTTACAGTGAATCTTTATAACAGTTGGAAAATACCAATTGTTTATTTAATTAAGGAGTTTATGAACTTTAAAATAAGTGTTAAGTATTCTCAAAAGGATTAAACTTCTGTTTCATTAAATAAAACAATTTTTTTTTAGATTAAATCACATTAAAATTGGCAAAAATTCATGTAAAAACAGTTGTCACATTTAACTGAGAACAAACGTCATCTCATCTTTTAGGAGTAAAATCAATATGAACTTAAAGAAAAAAATCGTTGTTTCTATTTCATAAACAAGTAAAGTACATAAATACTCACAATTTAGTTTTGCAAAAAAAAACCTAATTAAAGTAAATGCCTAATTTCACATAATTTTATTTAATGTGAAAATGCTTTTTATTTAATATTTTTCTGTATTCAATTTTGTTTACCATTTTAATTTCATTTATTTACCAAACCAGAAATTCTTTATTTAACATTTAACATTTAAGTACAAAAATATCGCTTATTTTAATTACAGTGAGCTTAAGTTGTTAAAGTTTAAGTACATGAATTACGGTACATTAAAAATTTCGTACAAATAATTTTAATTTTTAACTGCCACCTATTAGCAATTAAAAAAGTCTGAATTTGTTTTTAATATCGAATATACTTCCCGAAAAAAATATTACATCCCAACTTGTAGATATATCAAAGAAATACGTCCAGCTTTCGAGGTGTGACGTCTCAGTGCGATAAGTAGGTCGAGTACTTTGACATCGACAATGCCGCTTCGGGCACGCTATTAGTCCCATGCCGTTTCTTCATATTCGGTGCGTGGGCATTTAGTCCAGTTAATGAATGACGCTGATTCATTAGCAACTGGTGTTAGACCACTGGTTTACACAAACAGTGGCCAAATGTAGGTGTTGTGCCAAGATCATTCTGCTTCCGATACCTAGAGGAGTCCTGTGTCTTGGAAGCGGAATGTGACCCCACTCAAGTTGCCTTCAAGGTCTGGGAACTTGAACTGGTATCCCATCACTCGACTGACTTAATCATGGGAATGGAGTCCCCTTTTCCGGACCCTTCGTCCATCCCCTTCTCTGGTGTTGGGAGCACAACATGGTTGGATTTACCAAAGCGAAAACCTTGTTACCTGCATATGAGGCGGTCGTTACTCACATTTTTGTTTTGGGTGGTAATGGATTTGTGGTCTCACGGCGAGGAAGCATTTTTTTTATTTTGTAGCAGTATTTAAAATTTTATATTATTCTGTGATCTGAATGTATCATTAAAATCTGTAGGCCTAGTGTCACACTAGGAACATTTTTTTGATCGAGATAAAACACGGAAATGGAGTTGGATAGAATATGCATTGGACTGGAATCCAAAGCTAATTGAACAAGAGGACGCTTCAGGAATAAATAGAAACGGACCGTTCTGAAAGAAATCTATAAAAAGCAGTAATATTTGGATGCAAATAAAGCCAACAGCGGTGAATAAAGTTCGCTAGAAAGCTTTTGTTGATGCTCTTTGCTCCTCCTAGAAGTAAAATAATTTAAAAAAATTTTTTTTTTTAAAGTCACAAATTTATTGAATTTAATTACATAATTGTTTTAAAAAGCTCACAATTATTATTTGAAATGTATTTATTATTATATTTTGTGAAAAATAATAAGTTTTGAAGCTTTTTTTGATTTTGAAATATTAATCGTTTAATTTTGTATAAGCTTTTAAGCTACTTCATGAAATATTATAAATTTAAAAACTAAAATAATTTAAAATTAAAAGCTCAATTTGAAAATTAAAAAGTTCAATTTTAAAATTAAAAAACTAAAGAAACTTTAGAAAGTTTAAAGCTCAATTTTAATCATGGCCGTTGCATATATTTTATTACCCTTAATTTACGGCCATCTATTATCAATAAAAATAGTCTGAATTTATTACATAAATCAAATATACTTTCCGAAAATAGAATTTCATCCCCACTTGCAGATATATCGATTGAATACCACGCATCTTTCGAGTGTGCCGTCTCACTGCGAAAAGTAGGTCGAGTACTTTGACATCGATAGAGTCGGGATCCATCGACTTGTTTCAAGACCCATATATTTCACACACTCTCCTATATGGCAACGGAGTCATGGGCAAACAATCCAATTAATGGATGATGCTGATCCATTCACCCCTGTGTTGGGACACAAACACAGTTGGCCTTGTATATTGTGGAAAGTACCAATTCTGCCTCTGAGATCGCGTCAGGTGTCCATTGCGTGTTGTCAGGGTGCGGAATTCCATCAACGATCCATTGGGGTTTCGATTGTTGATGGTCCCTTCAGCTGACTTGGGGATGTGTTTTTCTGACCGTTTTTACGCATCCGCATCTGAGGTGAAGGGATACACAACTTGGATTGGATATTAAGCATAACCACAGTTTTGTGCAGTTGGGGCAGTTGTTACTCAAATTTTTTTTTGTTTTAAATTAATTTGAACTCTTTAAATTGAAGTCTTAAATTTGTTAAAAGCTTAGAACTTACGATATTTTTGTATGGGGCTTAATTAACCTAAAAGCATTTTGTAAAATAAATGATTTAGCAACAACCACTTTTTGAAGGCTTTCAAAGTTTTTTGGGCATTTAATGAATTAGGATATATCAAAAGGAGCATTAAAATAAAAATCCTAAAAATTTGTTTGTGTCGAAGAAGTAAGTAAAACATTTTAAAAAATCACCTTGGGTTTTTCATTAATAAATTAAAATGCTCAATTAAATAGCTGATAAAGCCAGAATTTTAAAAACCAACCAACCTTCCATAAAGCTTAACAAATTGATTGCAATAATCATTTAGTTGTGGCTCGTATTTTGTATTTTGATTGTAAATTTATTATTTTTGTATGACCTTTTATTGAATTGGAGTTATAATAATATGAGACATTAATTAGAGAACCAAAAAGTCCGAATTTGTATCAAAATGTAAATAAACTTCATTAAAAATATTTTCAAAAACATTTACCAGATATACTGATGCAACTTGCGATGCCTTCAGGAGCCGAGCGGCGTGCAGTGTACACTTCATTGGTGAGACCAACATGAACAATGTTAAGTGTGCACCGTAATTCGCTGAAGATTCACGTAGAGAAGTTCCTTGCCGCTAGTATTCTTTGAAAATCCGGCAAGTGTCTATAGCACTATACAATTCTTCTTCTTCAGTTTCATCCTTAATTGGGTTTAGTAGCGGCCCAATTGGTGGGGTTGCGCCTAACTATCATTGCTATGGAGTGTGTGACCTCCAACATCTTTGGTTCACACAAAGTAGCCCTTTTTCGTATGCTGTCCTTGACCTCTGAGGTGATGTTGGGGAAGACATCATTTCTGAGGGTTTGGACATTCTTCCGGGGGATTATTGGGAACAATCATCAACTCTCTGCGTTGTTTCCTTTTTCCCTGTGAAGACTAGTATATCTTTGGAACAAAATCGTTGAATCGGTCTTGCCCCTCAATATATATTTTTGTGGTTAAATGAATAAAAATTAATTTTATTTTATTTTATTTATATGTTCTTCTTCTTAACAAAACAAATATTTTAACGTCAACCTAAAATGTAATTGTGCTTTGTGCATTAATTGTTTTTGATGCCGATCGAATTCTGAACACAATAAAGCAAACAAATTGGTCTAAACTAAATTTTATTTTCATTTACTTAAATATGCTTCACATAGAATCCAAAACACAATGAATGCTTAACGTTATAGTAATGTAGAAGAAATAAAACAAAATAGATCACGAATTAGATTAAATACTTTGAGATTTTTGAAATTAAATCTTAAATTTAATATTGCAAACAACTATTTTATAATCCCAAAAATTTAAAAACCACAAAAAATCTTATTTAAAAAACATTATTCTTTCATTTTCCTTTCATTTCTGCTGTCACTTTCCAATTCCAATTCAAGTATTCAAATTGAATGTATAAGATTTCTATCATTTACAAATCAAATGATTGAACATAGCACTCGATTATAGTTAGTTACCTAAACCATCCATTTCTCAAATGTTCGCAATGGATTTCAATAGCACATCCTTCAACAACACTCATTTAAATGATTGATCACATCCCCAACCCCAAATGCATTCCAACATTTACCAATATCCCGATTTACACATCATGTCAAGATACGAGAATTAATAGTTTTCAAATAATTCCCATCACCGACTGCCGACTGCAATGACCGCATTCGCACAAATTGATACCATATACCATTATCAGATTCACGTGTTGTTGTTATGTGTCACTTCCACTTTGCATATAGAACGACCCATCGCCCGCAAAACGCAACACACTCATGGCAAAGATAACGCACGAAACACCCTCAAGTGGAAACGGAAGACAATAATAACAGCTTTCCAGCCCTTGCCATCCCGCATGCAGCATTGCTCTTTTGTGTACGGTCGCCTTATCTGATTTTAACTACAGCAACAGCCATTAATATCATTGTTGCACCCTCCCTCCCCCCTTCCGCATCCTTGAAATGTTGCTTTGACTCACACACTCGTCACAATGTTTTAATGCCACACATAGAAAGTGCTGCTTCTTTGTACTGTGTAGGAGACCAACTCATTTCTTATCCACACACCCAACCACCCAGTCGTCCTTCATGATGTCCAAGTGAGCTATATTGCAGCTATGATGCTTAAATGTACGTTGTGCTATAAAGTATTTGTGTTTCCGGAGCTTTCCGGAGCTCAATTATCCGATGAACTTGATAGCACCGAGGGCTTTATTGCAGCAACGTGGATTTTTGGGGGTGGGAATGGGCGGGTGTGCATTTTGTGTACAATTTAAATAGTTTTCGTGTTAATTTTGTTTTGATAATTATCAGTTTATCAAGTATTTTCTGTTATTATAGTTTGAAATTTGACCTAAAAGGTGAAAAACAGTAATTTTGAAGAAAATTAATTTTTAATTTAAAAGGAAAAAATCCATTTTTTTTTTAAATTGTGATGGAAAATATCCTGAATGCTTTAAGTTTGTTATGATTTTAATTTGATACGAACAATTTTCAAATACAGCCCCAAAACCTTATCGTTTTAACTTCCTTCAGACAATCTTAATTTGTAATTTATTAACCCGGCATGACATTAGAAATTGCCCTATCATTAAATATGCGTCTTTATACAAACTTTTCAAGAATTTCCGATTCGTTTTACCGATTACATTTAACTTGTTTCCTCATGCTGCGTGCTGATTGAAACTGGCATCCTGTTTTTTCAAAAGTTGAAATCGGAAAACCTCTGCCTACAAACAAAGTCGAAAAGAAAAACCAATTAAAAGGAAATCGAGTAAACATGAAAATGAAAAATGACTCAATTAATCAAAATTTGAAAGATAAACAATAACAAATGTATTTAATCTCATACGTATACTTAAATGCTTACAAGTCATAGGAAATTTATTCCCTTCTTCACTCACTGCCTGCCTGCCAGCGCCCATTCCCAAAAAAGATCTCCGTGCTTTTCACCCATTCCACTGAAAGCTAAAATTAAAATTAATGAAATGAAGCGATGTTCCTGCTTGTTAAAATTTATGTTAAATTCATTTACCTACGTTATCCATATTGTAAACAAAAAATAAATAAAAAAACCGGCACATGAAAGACGTACTCTCGCAAACGATGAAATTAAATTGGCGTTGCTGTAATTTATTACATCGCCTTTCCACATAATATTATTATATTGACTGGATTGTTGCCTCTTCGTGTCCTTAATGTACACAAACATTTTTCCGTGTGGCTTAATAATTGTGTGTGGGAGAATATGAAGCTTTTGACGGGCTTCATAATTTTGATTTAAGCTTATTTATTGGCCGTTTGAAATCATCTACACAACTCAGTTTGACGTCAACACCCAAAATGAAACACCTAAATTGTGAAATGCGTTCTAATAAATTTTCATTTGATTCTTGTTACACAATGATCGGTTGGAGCGGCCTCAAAGCAGCATGACGTGCGTTCGTGCTGAGTAAACGAGATTAACATTTGATCGTCCAAAAATGTTGGGAAGGCGAATTGATTGGGGGAAATGTTGTGTTATCATGAGGAAAAAGCTTGCATTCCTGTTAAATCGGTTCCATGGTGTGTATTTGCTTTCGGTTTCTAGAGTTAAGTAGAAAAGGATATGTGATAAGAAGGATTGTATTATAATTTATTAGGATTTATTCGTTTTTATACAGAAAATAAGTTTTCTAAATTATCTTTAGAAAACATTTGGTTTGTTTTTCCTATTTTTTTCTATAAAAGACAGAAAGTTATGAAGTTCTTAACTTGGTTTATTTCCCGTACTTACCGTTTTTGGATAGTTTGTGGTTTTTACTTTACTATTTTTCCAATTGAATTAATTGTTATAAAAACACTGTTGTGTTTTTAAATTAAAATTTAGTAAATAAATTAACACAAAAACATTAATATTTTTTGTCCACTTTTTTTCAATTTTAATGCGATTAGTTAATTAATTATGACAACTGTCATTCTGTGACTTTCGTCTGTCATTACTTAATCATCACAAAGAGAAAACGTATTCTCTCATTAAAAATTTATTACTTCAAATTAATTATTCACAATGAAAAAAACACACAACACCGCTGCCATCTGTTGATAAATAAAAAAGTCCGAATTCGACACATTACCTCAATATACTTCCCGAAAAATGAAAACCCCCACCGTTTGCGGATATACAAAATTAATATCGTGTAGCATTCGACGAGAGACAGAATCCTCACAGCCAAAAAGTCTCAGCTCCGAGTACTTTGTTATTCATTCAGCCGAATTTTGAGATCTGGCAAAATTGAATTAAAATAAGTCCCACTCCCTCCTTACACTTACACTTTCGAGTGGGTACCCTTTGTCCCCGCCAATCAATGAGAATGATTAGCTGAAAATTTTCATTGCTTCTGCGTGAGCCTTTGCACGGCGAGCGTAAGACGCCAAGTGCTGATTGTGGGCTAGTTCCGTTTGCTGATAATGATCACGCAAACCAAATAATCATTATCAGCAGTGGGGTGCCGTCTACTTCTCAGAAGTTTTCATCTCTCCTGTACTAATCGCTGCCATTTCCTGTTCTCAGGAGCAGATGGCGAGGCCTCTTTCAGCCGACTTTGCGGTTGAGGGTCGGGTTGGAGGTGCTCTCAACCACAACCCACGTCTGATAGAGGGACACAGTTGGTGCGAATTGGATTGGTTTAATAATTTGGGTGGATAACACTTAGCAAGGCAGAATGTTGAGGCGAGATTGGTCTCCCGGTATTTTTTTTTATTAATTTGCATTTTCTATCATTTTTATTTTATTTGTTTATTTTTAGTCTCCATTTTCAATAAAGAACTAAAATATTTCCGTTAAAAGGAATTAAATAATGATCATTAAACTGCTATGCTTATTGTCTCGGAATCACTTTGTTGTGTGAAATGTTGGAAATGTACGAGGGGTGTTTCAAAAGTAATTATAATGTAGTTAATGAATCAAAATTAAAAAACATTTAATTAATTTAAATCAATATTGTTTTTATATTTCTATAAAGTTTGTATTTTTTTTTTGTTAACATACAAGAACATTACCATACCTTCAGACGAAAGCGCTTTTAAGGCTTGTGATTCGTGGCTCAAAAGAAAATTTTCAAAAACTTTTTTGTGCATTTCCTGAATAAGGAGATGTCAGAAGAAGGTTCAAAATAAATTTTAAAAATTTGTTTCAATGCATTTTCGTCTTCTATTGATAAGGAAAAATTAATGTTTTCCTACATTTTAAAGTTACCTCGTATTTTTCGTTCAGTAAATTCAATGTATTATTTATCGGTATTATTAAATAGCAGCTGCTGTTCAAAATATTTTCGTAAAATTAAACGATTAAGCTCATTAAATTGAATTCAATTATTAAGCTTTATCTGTACTTTAATGTTTTTTGATTGTATAAATTTATAATTGAATTGAAAACAACTAAAAGCTTACCAAAAAATTACTCTGCTGACATCTGTTAGAGAAACAAAAAGTCCGAATTTGTATCAAAGTGCAAATAAACTTCATGAAAAATATTTCCAAGAACACCTACCAGATATACTGCAGAAACTTGTGATGCTTTTAGGAGCGGCGTGCAATGTACGCCAGCACAAAAGGTGCAGTGTGCGCAGTGTTATGTTGCACCAGATTTATTCACGGCAAAACATACCGGTTTGAACAATGAGAAACCGGGATGTGACAAAACAGAATGTGTTCCAAAGAACAATAAGGCAACGAAAGACCCGACCCTGCTTCCAAACACCCTTTGGTTGGGCATTACGACAATAAATGATGGAATTGCTAATCCATTGCCACGGAGTTTGTGTCCATCCTACCATCTACGGTACACGCAAAGTGGACCCCAGAGCGTATGTGGTTCCATTCCTCTAAGTTTGATGCATAATGTCAAGGCTTAGAGTTGGCGGCACCCTTTCGGGGGGATGAAACAAGGTCCCGCGTCCACTCCCAGACGTTGCACCTTTCGCCTTTTGGGGTCATATAGGTTGTGGAACTATTCAGCATGTTGAATCGGATTTGCTCCTACAATTTTTTTTTTAATTTTTTTATTTTTGATTTTTTTTTTAGATAATAGTAAGCAATTTTTCGTCATTTTTTCAATGACTGTATTTAAGTTGATAAACGAGGGTTATTGCAAAAGTAGTTTTAAATTAGTATTTAATCAAAATAAAAAGTGTTAACTGAATTAAATTTTTTTTTCAGTTTTCCTAATAAATATGACATTTTGTGGTAAAATAATATTTAAAGATTATTAAATTCATTTTTGCGGTTGTACTTATAAAAAATGCATCAAAACGAATTTTTAAGATTTTTGAATAGGCTTTTATGGACGCATCAGATGGACGACCGCTCTATTTTCCATTTTCCATTTTCCACGACTAAGAATTAACGAGAACAATTTTTCCAATAACTTTCAAAACACACCTCTTTTGTTGAATTCCTTTCCCGTAAAAACAATTGACTAAACTCAACAAATTGAATGCAATACAATTGTTTAAGCTGTTCTTTTGATTTTAAATTTACAGTTTCCTATTCATGATTTGTACATTTTTTTAATTGAAAACAAAGCTTACCAAAAAAGTAATGCAATTCTCTGCTGACATTTATTAAAGAAAAAAGTCTGAATTTGTATCAAAATGTAAATAAACTTCATGAAAAATAATTTCAAAAACACAGGGATAAAAAAAGTTCCGTGTCATTATACTTAAAAACCGGCATGTTCTCGTAACAATTAGGCAACAACGACCCGACCAGTGATGGAATTGCCAATCCATTTCTTCTGAGTATGTGTCCATTTTAGATCTTCGGTGCACACACAGTGGATCCGTTCGTATGTGGTCCTTTTCCTCTGAGACGTGCTGCGATTGGGGCCGCTATCATATCTCAGATTTAGCGGCACCCTTCCGGAAGATTGAGAACAAGGTCATATTCCGTGCCATTATTGGCGTTGTTCCCGTTCGCCTGCTGAGGACACATATATGCCACGGAACAAATAAATATGAACGTTGAATCGGATTTCTCCGCAATTTTTTTTTGTGATTAAATAATTATCTTAAGTTTATTTATTTTCCAAACTAAAAAATCAAATCTTCTGAATTCTTTGTGAAACCATCACAGTGCACACCACTGTCTAGACTGTGGTTTGATTGAAAAATAAACACTGTTTGCTAAGAGTTTGTTAAAACACAATAATTACTTTGGTAATTGAAATCAGAAACACATTCTCCGCAGCTTTGGGTTGCTGTTTACTTCTCTGAAGGTTAAACCGAATGAATAAAATTCTCAGAAGTCAGCACCAATTGAATAAAGTCTAACCAAGTTAAACATAAACGAGCCATTTACTTGACTGTATGAACTGAACTCGAGTGCACTCTTTCAATCGAGCAAGCTCGCAGACTGGAAACACTTTGGCTTTGAAAAGTAAAACACTCTGCAAAAACACACAGTTCAAAGGGAATCAAAAATGTACGTGCAGTGCAGGGTTTCAAAAAATTGTGAATACGTGCAATTCGTGTCCTTATAGTACTAACAGGAAAAGCTTAAACTGATAAAAGCTTGGACAAATTCATCTCCGTTTGAATGGTCTTGTGGTGATTTAAGATCAAGGACAATTCATTTTTGAATATAATTTTATAAGAACTCCACAGGACTTGCTGCTTAAATAAAGTAAATTTTTAAATTCAAGCATTATTGTTTGTTGTAATTTTAAAGAAATATATTTCTAAATTCATTAAAGAATAATGAACAAAACTAGAACACTTTTTAAAAGGAAATGAATCTCGCTTTTAATTGCGAACAGAATGAGTGAAACGGTTGGAAGTTTAGAATTCAATACACGGTGAATAATTTTTAATTCCCACAAATTTTTCAAAACTTCCTCAACATATTTTAAATGCATCTTTGGATAGGGGAAGAGAAATAAATTGTTGTAATGCAAATCATAATCTCTTGCAGGATGCTGCTTTCTTCCGGAATTGTAACGAATCAATGCGTTCCAAGAGAGAATAAGTAGAAAAAAAACTACATCGCAGGGAGAGCGAGGTGTGAATTTATATACGACTGTTGCTTAACTACATTTTAATAAAGCTTTTCGGAGATATGAAAA
Source organism: Sylvicola cinctus (assembly GCA_963854165.1). Taxonomy (NCBI): domain Eukaryota; kingdom Metazoa; phylum Arthropoda; class Insecta; order Diptera; family Anisopodidae; genus Sylvicola; species Sylvicola cinctus. The sequence continues at coordinate 25,654,927 of OY974083.1, read as the reverse complement.
ATTTGACCTTGAAATTTCTTAATTTTGAACCTTGAAATTTCCGATTTCGACCTTGAAATGTTCAGCAAGTTTTTTTGTCTCATTTAAGCCTGCAATAATGTGAAAAAAAAATTTAAAAAATATTAAAGGTTGCTGAGATATAAAAAATTTGACCTTGAATTTTTCGATTTTGACCTTCAAATGTTTCGCAAATTTTCTTATCTGATTTTATGCTACAATAATCTGCAAGAATTTTTTAGATATTGTGCAAGGTGGCTGAGATAGAAAAGTGGGGTTTGTCCTTGTCCACCCCCTTTTTCGCCAGAAGGAGCATCTAGCTGGATATAGGATATATGCAGTTTTGTTTAAGATACCTTGAAGATTAATTGTTGTGGAAATGAAAAAAATCGTATGACCCATTTTTGAGCCCCTATACGAAAAAAATTTCTTTTGTCAATAACTTGACCTTGAAGGATCTGACCTCGAAAAATCGAAGATCCTATTCTTATATTTTTGTTTAATAGTTTACAAAAAAATTTCATACAAATCGGTCCAGTAGTTTAGAAGTTTTTTTTTTTCGACCATTTTTCTATAGTACGGCGTACGGCGTACGGCGTACGGACGTACTTTTGCACATTTTTTCTAGACCACTTTTTTGGACTCAGGGGGTGTCAAAACGAGTTTCTGCATCATCAACTTTTTTTCCGAAAAAAGTCGGATTACAAATATTTCTATATGCCCTTGGGGTCGTATATAAATTAAAAAGTGGTGAGGAACTTCGATGTCGTCGCCAACCAAACTTAAATTAATTGATGATTGGTTGGTAATCTCTTGCAAATTCCTCGATTAAGATTTACGCAATATCCTTTGATGCTCGTGGAAAATGTCCACTGACTTATATGTACAGTCTTGAGCCAATTCCACAATAAAAGCAGCAACTGGTAAAAATATAGGCCAATTTGCAATCAAAATCGTTTTGATTGGATTTTATTCTTAAAATCTCAAACAGAAAATGAGTAACAACGATCTGTTTCTATAACAAAAATGAATCCACAAAATAAAACTTTTAATCGATTTCATTAAAATGCCTTTAAATAATTGTATTTTTACACAAATAATTGCTTAATTTCATAATAACTTTAAATTGAATGCCACGAGGACTTAAAAGATGAAATAAAAGCAATGATAATAAATTCATATTATTTCCAAGGTTAAAATAAAGTTTTAGGTCTGCGATAATTTTATTTAAGAATTAAAATTTAATAAAAAATGTGTTTTGAATTGTTTTTTCTACTATTTGCGATTTTTTTTATAAAAACGGCTGAATATAATTTCAGTAATAAAAACTATACAAGCCAAACTAATTCCCGATGCGAAAAATTTAAAAATAAACTGCAAGTTTTCAAAAGAGAGTGGCCTTGATATTCCATTGTCTTCGGCTGGATCAATGATTGGCGAGGAATAGTTATTATAGTATTGCGCATACAAAATGGATGACATCAACTGGAAATGTTGTTCGATTCCAGCTTCAACTAATGCCGTCTTTATAAATTGTATTTCATTTTTTAAATGCATTACTTGTTTTATACTAAATGCCAAGTAAATAGAACCTAAAACAAATAGTTTTAAAACTTAACGCTATTTTATTTCGTATTTTCTAAAACTCACATAAATTTTCAGGAATAATGTGAAACCGATATTTGGAGGCAGCATTCCTTGAGTTACTAAAAAAAAACTTCGCAGCTGATGTTTCCATAATGAATGCGTATTTATTAGTGGATGTATGAAAGAGAGTCATAATTTCAATGTAGTCGATGCCTTTTAATCGATTTATAATTTTTGCACTGTAATAAAACCAAAATTGCAATGAAATATGTCAAATTGTGTTAAATTAAATACTCCAATTGCTGATTGCGTTTGAAATAATCCAAATTGTATTTAGGTGAAGTGAGAATTGGTTTATCATCATTCACTAAATCCGCCAAAGAATTAATTTCCTCAACTTTCGGTGCCACGAAAATTCCAAACATTAAAGCAGACAGCAGCACCGTCATCACCATTGCACAAAAGACGAAGCTGATGTTGAATATTTTTTCTGGTTTATTCTTGCTGATTGCCATATTCGTTCCGAAAAATATTCCAATTGTGTTGAGAACGGCATCCCCGCTTTGCTTTTGATTTGTGATTGCAAATTTCAGGAGCACTTTTCTCACCACAATGGAAATTACAACTAAAATTAAAATAACCCACGGCACAACTGAATGAAGAAGGCGGGATGCAAGATCGGTGTAGGTTTCATTGGGATACACGACTACTAAATTAATGAAATTATCGATGTACAAATAGTCTACGACTTTGGTGTTCTCCAAAACGAGTCGCGGGAACATTGTGAGATCAAAATTTTCCAAAACGTTGTTTCTGAAATGGTCGCAATTATTAGAAAAATTAATAAATACATAATAATAATTAATGTTGTACCCTATACTGATATTTGTATAAATTTTTTGACGTAATGACTCGCTAAGATGTACGATCATACTCTTCTTTTTAATTATAACATCAGGAATCGCTGTATCTTGAAATAACATCACAGAGCGGTACGCGAAAATAATACGAAATGCATTTAACCTTGATATTAAAATGTCATTGAAAAATGCATAATCTCCTGCCATGCTGTTTTCCTTAGTTGGATCTAAATAAAAAGGCGTGGGAAATGATTTAGGTAAATACGTAACTGTGTAAACAGTGAGTGGCGTCTGATTAAGATCCATAATTTTAGGGAAAACAGTCTCACAGCAGCGATTACACTCTGTTGTAACGTTCAACAGTTTTCCAAAATCCTTCAAAAATGGTTGGTAGTTCAGAACTTGTACGCCATTTTCAGAATTCAACACAATAGCACCGTGAATTATTTTTAATTTCCACAAATTTTTAAAAGCTTCTTCAACAGATTTTAAATTCATCTTTGGATGGTGGAAGAAAAATAAATTGTTGTGATGCAAATTCCAGCCCTTGCACGATGCTGCTTGTTTCCGAAATGGTAATGAATCAATACTGTCTAAGATGAATAAGTGGAAAATGAAGTCGTGAGGAACTTCAATATCGTCGCCAACACAATTCAAATTAACCAAATTTAAATTAATTACGACGTAAGGTTGGTAAGCCTTTGCAAGTCCCTCAACGATGAACGGCACAATATCCTTTGACGATGCTTCGTAGAAAATTTCCACTAATTGGGGTTTGCAGTTTTGAACTATTTCCACAATTAGAGCAGCGACTGGTAGAAATCTAGTCAAGTTTATAAACAAATGCATTTTAATTATTCTTGTGTGTTAATTCTTCTAATACCAAGTTGTAACTGAAATTAATTTTATAGTTTCAATATAATAACGAAATCAATATCAAAATGTATGGATTGAACTGGATTTATAATCAGATATCTTTTAACAATTTATTTTAAGTCAATAATTATCTATTTATTCATAATTAATGGAATCACTTTAGGCCTTCAATTATCGAATATATTCAAGTTTATCATTGTCTGACAATAAGTCATTATAATAATCTAAAGTTTAACGTTTGTACAAATCAAATGTTTGTAGGGAAAAAATTGTTTTTTTTTCAATGCTCAAAATTAGGGGTTTAGACGCTTAAAAGGCTTTCGTTTAATAGAATAACTTGCAATGTCTCTTCACGGCGCGACGATAAATTACTGTTTTGTATTTTATTAAAATTTAGCTCGGTACGAGAACATGAAAAACAATTTTTGTTAGTAGTTTAAAATAAACTGATATTTTTAATATTTAAATTTAAATTGAAAAATTCATTTTTAACTTTTTTATTAATTGTTTGTTTTTATTATAGTTTATTTAAAATAAGTGTGGTGACAAGTTCTTATTAATTAATGTTTTTTTTGTAGTATTTATTATTTTTATCATAAGTTGAATAAGTGAAACTTAGAAATTAGCTTAACCTTATTTTGTTTATTAAATATTTAATTTAAAACACTTTTTGTTAAAAAAATTAACCAACAAAAGTGTATATTTGTAAAACGGCTTAAAACCAATCCTAATTCTATAATGATCTAAAATACCAACTTCTTTGGTGGTCTGGAAGACCAAATCAATTCAGCAGGATACGAAAAATCCCCATGTTATTTGATGATCATTAAAACACTGTCTCCTAATCATCGTTAAATCAAAATTATCTAAAATTTCAATACTAAAAGAATCAAACATTTTATTTAAGCAAGACATTTATTTTAAGTAAAATATATTTATTATAGCATTTTCTACCTAAAATTTACTATAACACGTGTTGATTCATTAAGATGTACTATCTCTTATATTCTGACTCGTTCTCTAAATTCTTCTTTTCCTTTTAAAATTTAAAATCTAATCTATTCTGAAACAAAATTTGTTGTAATTATTAAGAATATTAGTTCTAGAATTGTTCTAGCTGTTTCCCCAATCACAGCTTTTTCTCAGTTTAAAATAATAAAATACATGCAACAGAATATGTTGGCAGCTGTCTAACTTCGGAATTGTATATTGAATAAAATGTCCTTGTAATATAATAATAAAATGATTGGATACAATGACATTTGCATGTACTGCGCCTATTGTAATAGTAATGTCAATACTGCTTACCCCTGTCCCACTTTCAACGATTTTTAATTTAGACAAGGCAGTACGTATTTAAAAAAAAATCTATAATTCGTTTGAAAATATTTTTGTTGCCGTGGACTTTTTTACAAATTTAAATTACGGTCTAAGTATTCATAAAAAAACATTTAAACAGTTAAAAATTAATAAATTAACATATTTTAAAACATTTTAAATAAAATTTAAAGCCATTAAAAAAGTTGTTAAAATTTGAAATATTAATAATTTTTTTATTTTATACATGCATTTCTGTTTTACATTTATCCTAGTAAACTGTACATTAATGGAAAGAGGATCAAAAATATATTTCATGGGGACAATGTGGCTACTTTCGTACAACACAAAACCCTCAATCCCTAAAAGGTCTTCGTAATCTCATTAAAATAACATTGTTGCTCAGCAGCATACGCAAATAATGTATTTTATTTAAGTTAACTTATAGCTATATAATATGTCAAGACCAAATTGGGGTGTTTAAGGCAAATAAACAATGTTCCCAATAAAAGATCAAAGTGATGTGTAGCTTTGGGTGTACATTTTCCAATATACCTTTGTGACTTACGTTTGTTTTCACATTTCCTTCATTTGTTATTAGGAGATGCTATTTTGTAAACAGGTGACTTAAAGAAATGGAAAATAAACATTTTTAAATAATTCTTAAATAACTGTTTGTTTTTAAATATTTTTATTTTAAATTATATTTTCAGTATTATTGTAGAATCAAGTGATGCGTTTCAGGAGTCAGATTACTTCAAAAATAAAACACTCGCGGTAGGGAGGGCCTCGCAACAATTTATATATGACTGCAACTAAACCTCGTTATGAAATTAAATATATTATTTAAATTTGCTTTGAAAGTGTATTTGTAGGAAAAATTTAATTTTTTAAAATAAGAACAAATTTTTGTCCTTTACCCATATTTAATTGACTTAGAAATGGTTTTTGTTCGCTTTTATTTACAATCAAAATATTTAATTGTCATCTTAAATAATATATTTAATTTATTATTTGTTGGAATTAATAGTCCCATTATAATTTCACAAACTTTAGGATTAAACGTTGTTGACTTATTTTAATAATAAAAAACTTAAAAAAATATATTTCTTTATTCTTAAGGTTTTAAAATGAGATTTGTTAAAAGGAATCAGTTTTTTTTTTAGCTTGGATCATCTGATCTTGAAGTAGAAAAGTAAAAAAAAGACTTAGGTAGCTTAGGTAGCTGTTTCTAGATTATTTTACAGGAATGAATGTTATCTCATATTGCGATTAGTGCAGAATCCTTGATTATTTCTAGCGACATTTTAACAATTTATTTTGATTTGAGTCCATTTCAATGACTTAAATAATTATAATCACTCTCCCAATTATTAATCTATTGATAACCAGTTGGAATTCATGTTTACAAGTTTTAAACGCGGCACAAATCTGATTCCCCACATTCAAATATTCGCTGTAATATGAATTGCTACAACATGATAACTGCGGTTGCATTGCATCCAACCATATTTCGTTTTGTATGCTCATAACTTTTTTGTAAATTCCTATTGTAACATGGAATTTATTATATTGAAAATATAATTAATCGAATTTTACAAAAATTAAAATGTTATTCAATTCAAAATTTCTAATTTTCCAACAAATTCCACAAAACATGAAATAGTTTTGGTCAAATTGATTCTAAAATATGCGATGTTTTACATCACCAAACGCAGCGGCCAGCATCCTGTAACACATCACGGTCACACATTAAGGCACATGACAAGGCAAAGCATAAATTTATATCAAAAATGCGCCTGAAACACGCACACACCAAACAATGTGTATGACCAAAACAAGGAAATGGAAAATGTTCATAGGAGGAATTAATTCTCGTTGTGTTTTCAATTTTACTAAAAGCACTGTCGCAGTACACTCCAATTAGGCAAAATGTAAAATTTGTGTTGTAAGTGAACAGTGTAGAAATGCATGGCAGCAAGTGCTGTATCAATAAATGGGGAGGATGTTTATGTTGCCTGCATAAAAGATGAATGATGATTGAAAGAACATGAGTATATTTGGGTTCATTTACTTTGTTTTGAATGCAACTTTAGCTGTTGTAAATTTTTAAATCCGACGCGAATTGCCCAAAATGTAGAGGATGACAGCTGGATCGCGTGACGTCATCTGATTGAGTGAATTTTGACAGTTTCACTTTTTTCGGGTGAATTCTTTACATGAAAAATAATTAAAATGGCGACAGCATTTATTTCAATCATATTAGAGAAAATTAGAACTATACATTTACCAATTCCCCATGAATTAAGTCCCAACAATAAACTGGAACTAATAAAAACTAGAATGAGGAATAAGTTTGAATCTTGAAATAAACTAAGAGAGGGACCATTAAAGGGACTTGACTCTTATTATAGAACTTAGTTTCATTGATGGGAATAAAGTCACATGAGCTTTATACGATGGGAGTAAAAAGATCGCATTGTTGCGTTATATTAATCAGCTAATTTCCATAAATTGTAAGTTCGTTCTTTGATTATTGAAGTTTTTTAATAATAGTTTTATTGTAATTAAAATCATTGAACCGAGAATATTGAGTCCTGCTGTCATAAAATTAAATTACTTCAGTCAAGTTTGCACTGAATTAATCCCTAATCTCTGTTGCTTTCTAATAATCGCACGAGTTTCCTAATAAGTCATTCAGAACTTTCTTCAATCAATCAAATTCGAAATTCCAATATTAAAGGGTTGTGGTCTTCAAATTATGAAATTTAAATAAGTATTTTAATAAGGATTTTAAAATGTGTCCACAATTTAAAAGCATAACAGTTTGTCAGCACTAGGGGTCTTAAATTAATTTAAACTTTAGCGTCAATGCGAAAAAACGCTGTTTTACCGTAAAACGAATAACGAGAAATGTGAATACAGTGCAGCAGTGCATAAAAACAAACTTTGCACAGAGACGCCAAGTGAGCCACTGAGCAATTAAACCGAGCTCGGTTGCAAATAAACACAAAAATATGAACTATACCAGAATTATGCTGTGGCAGTTGTGTTTCTCTTTGCAATTTTAATTCAGCATACACGATACTCCCAATGTGGCAGTTGTGAGTTATTATTTAAAGTATACACATGATGCAAACTTCATCCCATTTCCCATTTTTTTATTCTTGTTTTTTTTTTTTTTTGCAATGCACAACACCATTGCTGTGAATATTTATGCGCGCTTGAGCGGAACTTGTCAACTCGGCGACTCTTAAACTTCTCCATCGACATTTCGCCATTTAAAATACACATGCTTGAATACTTTTGCAAACGAAAATTGTGCATGAAACATATAAAAGGAGCGATAAGTGAATGGGGCTGCATACATAAGTTATATGTGCGATGTTATTTAACGTTTCATTAATATTTCAGCAAAAACAAATTGAATTTCGGTTGATTTCGATAAAATAAACATGCGTGAGAATGTGAAAGCAATTGATCCCCAAGGAAACAGGTTTGTTACACACACACACACACACTTGAATAGGAGTCTCGCATGTTTTAAGGGTTGGTTTTGGGGTGTGAAAATGTGACCGGTAATGTGTAATACCCTTTTCAAAACAATGTTTAGCTTAACAAGCAATTCAATGGAACACACTTTATGCGACTTTATAAATGTGAGTGGAGAATGTCCTTAGCAAGGTGCTCTTATAGAATGGGACGCATATAAAATAGTGGTCACATTTTACAAACACTTTCCAGACAGGTGGAAAATGAAAGCGATAGAATTTAATGGACATAAAATGTTTATGTTCCGTTAGACATGGGTGTCGATATAAAAGTCTGAAATGCGAAAGTTTGGGCAACAACAAAATGATGCCGTTTTTAGTGCGGATGAAAACTTTTCGTTTTACAATTCCCTGTAAGCGAATTTTTATTGAAACGAACTTATACATACAATATAGATTGTGAAATGCAACATGGGAAATTTTAAAAGTTTGTATTTTGTTGACGGGAAATGTGTAGTTAACTATCGCAGTTGGACTTATATAGGTACAAGTTAAATTGACTTTGTAAATACAGGACGAACCCAATAAAATAGTTTGCTTGAAATTTTATGTGAAATAAATGCCACTTTTACGTGTCATGTTTTTCATGTGATAATCATGGTAATTTCATTTAAATTTTAAATGTAAGAGCAAGGAAAGAGACTTAAAAATTTGTACTCTTTTAAATATAAATTTCAATATTGAATAAAACAGCGATTTGTGAAAAACAAAAATTCAAATTCAAAACATTCTTTTCTCTTGAATTTATCATTGACAAATTTTATTTTTATGTTTTATACAAAGGTAATAAAATAAATGTAATTATTTTTTGAAATACACTCTAAAATTAGAGACACTGTTGCCAAAAAATAACCTTATTTGCAATTATTACATAAACTCGAACGTGACTAATTAATTAGTTAACTAATTAAAGATATAAAATGATATTTTTGAGCAAAATCGCTTAAATTTTCGGAATCAATCACGCTAATTTTATATGCAGAAATGAACCGCAAAAACTGCTCTAAAAATTGAATAATTCCAAAAATTTATAAGGAAATTTATCATTATTATTTGATTACTCCCGAAATAATTCCGCGGTTACGTTAAATAATAAAAGTTTGACCTATAAACACACCCGAACCGGAAATCTGATGATCTTTAATTTTATACGTATTTGTTATGAAATATTGGCATATTTTAAGCGCCAAAATGATCCGCGAAAAGTGTAAAAAAAAATAATTGCTGGAACGAATTTGTCAAAACAGTTTGCGAAAATTCCGCGGTGCACCATATCTCTTTGAAAATGATTAACGTTATCAATTTCCACTTTGATTTAAATACACATTTGATAAACAGGTATTTTTTCATCGGTTTTTGTGAAATTAAATTTTATTTAAACATACAATTGCGCTTTTTAAAACAATTCACGTTGTTTCTGAGCAACGCTTGGGTTCCTCCGCTAGTTGTAAATAAAAATATAAAAGTTACATTTACATTAATAATAAATGAAAAACCAAGCACACTTCATCATAATAATAGTTTTCCTGCATTTTAATAAATATTTACTTTCACCGCGCTTTAAAACTATTTTTATTAACACAAATATTTTGCACATCATAATGAAAGCAGCTAAATATCAGTTCAGTGTTCACCATTGCAGACATACAGAGCCATAACAATAAACCAGAAATTTCCGTATTCAAAGTTTTGCAGTCAAGTTTATGACCAGGGGGCAGTCGTTAATTTAGCAAAAAGGTAATACGGAAAATCAAATCCTCCGGCAAAGTAATATGCTTTACGAGACTTCACAATCGTCCGCATTGAAACTATGTATTGTACATCGCCCGGCACTGCCACAACAACACACCGAGCAAATACGCCAAACTTTTGCAATCTCCCCGAAAGCATAATATAGCAACTCATAAAAAACGATTTATGTGTCGGTGATAAAGTTGACCACTCCAGAGTCCGGAAGAAAAATAATTGTTCAACTTTATTGGCAACAAAGGAAAGGCAAACGAATTCCTGCACATAATACCAATTTAGTTTTCAAGTAGTTGTACGGTTATGTACGAGCGCATAGTCTTACCGTTATATAGCCCATTAAGTCTTAACACACTTCCTTGGATCCTGTACGTTACTATATAAAGCAACTGATTATTGTGTAATGATTACATTTTATTGCAGCCATAAGTTTTAAAGAAAGCTCATTTTACAATGAATTTACACTTGGGTTACGTGCTTGTTGGTCCTTGCACAATGCACTTTTTAGCAGGAGGGATTTCATTGCATTTTAGCACTTATATTTTCTATAACTGTGTCAAAGGGGATTCATAAATTGTCGCTTTAAATTGGTGGAACAGAAAAAAATAACAATGTAAAAGGATGCTCTTTTTAAAATTATAATTTATTGGTTTATTAATAATTTATTTAATAAGGTATGAAATTATTTTCGATTGCTTTGATATTTCTTAGTAAAATGTTGGGCGTAAATTTTTTGATCTAAACCATAATTTTAACTTCAATAAATCAACTGTAACAGCAATAATTAAAAAAAACCTTAAAAACATCATCAGATGCTATGAACAAAAGCTATAAATCAGTTTTATTGCAAACGTTGTTCACAATAGCACAAAAATGAGTAGTGGAACAATTATTAAAAAATTGGTCTCAACTACAAATGCTGCGAAACCAGTGGCTCCGTACAAGTAAGTAATTAAGAATTATTACACATAAAAGAAAAACATATTTCTTGAACAATTATATCATTCCAATAATTATTTTAAACAAACCCCTAATGAATTTTTACTATCAATCATTCTTTTAAAATTCTCTACCTAATTTTGAGAAATCAAATCTAATTATTGTTTTGAAAAACATCATGGTATCGCTTTATTTTCAAACAGCCAAGCTGTCATCGCTGATAGAACAGTGTATGTTTCTGGATGTTTGGGATTAGACAGTTCAACCAACGCAATGGTTCCAGGGGGAGTGGATTCGCAAATGATTCAAGCCCTTAATAATCTAAAAGCCATATTGGAGGCAGCTGGTTCAAGCATACAGAACGTGGTGAAAACCTCAATTTATGTTCAGGACTTAAATGATTTTGCCAAAGTAAATGAGGAGTACGCCAAGTGTGAATAAAACCAATATTTTAATTCATTAAATTAAGGTTAAATAATCTGTAATCCCTTTCACAGTTTTTGGGGACAATTTTCCAGCAAGATGTTGCATCCAAGCGGCAAAGCTTCCATGCAATGGACTTGTGGAGATCGAGGTAATCGCCCTTACTGGTGATGTTAAAATAGTCGGTCCAGAATAAGAGAATATGATGTCTTAATTTAAGGGAAGCACGTCTATCCTTCGAATTAACTTAATTTCTAAATTACAATAATTTAAAAAAATATGAATTGAATTAAAACTAACACTACTATTTAAAAAAATATTGTTTTTGCCTTTTAGAAAACTCACATTACAATGACATTACATTTTAAGGATACGTGCTCATTGCACATTGCACATTTTATAACAAAAGACATCGAGTTGCATTTCAGTTTTTACTACACCGCATTTTTAACAGTGATGTCAAAAATCATGCAATCACCTTTAACCGAGAAGTTCATAAATTGCAGCGTGAAAATTGGTGATTTGCCAAAACCATAACGATTTCCGTAAGCTATTGTCCCAGAAAATAAAAATCCAGTTACTTACTTAATCTTATTTATTACTGCAGACTGCATTAGAATTTGCTCAATATATGTTTAATTCAGTTTGCATTGCCACTCGTTTCGTATTTACATTTTGCATGCTGTAAGAAAATGTGCATGTGGATAATGCAATCACGTTGTGAAACTGCATTATGTGCACTTACTGTCATACTAAAGCATGTTGCTGCTACCATAGTTGCCGACATAAATCTGGGATAATAAATGATCTTAATCCAATTTGGGGTTCTCCGTCTGGCTGAAATTGTTATGAGTTTGTTTGAGCCTCTGCTGTTATTGTTCTAGTATCAAATTGTCAGAGAAACATTGTCATTGTGGAATTTAGAATGGAATATTGAATGCAATTGCGAATTATCATGGAATGTACGAGAATTGTGGTTGCCATTTCATAAAATTGAAGGAAAAATAATGTTAGAGAATTTTAACTTGGTTTTAATTGCATTTTTTAAGACTTTCTTTGTTTTTGAAATAAAATAAACTCAACTACTTGCATTTTTACTCAATGATCATTTATTTGATGCACTTATTGAAATTTGTGTGCAAACAATTTATTTTCAATAATAGTTAATATTCTTTTGGTAGAATTATGGCTTTTAAAAATGGTATTAAACTATTTTATGTAGTGAAGGATTAATAACAAAAAAGTAATAATCAACTAAAAATAAATTATTACCGCATTCCCCAATATTTTAAAAGTATTGCATCGCATAAAACGCATCAATGCACTTTCAATGAAAACTGCAGCAGTCATAAAATCATTCAATTTGATGTAAAAATTCTGGTGATGCAATTATTAATGGAAATTGATACCACGATCAAACTATTTTTATTGAAACGAATCGATTTCACAATCAACCTTTAACATCAGCGCATAAATTGAATAAAACTAATCAAATTAAATTTATTATAATTTACATTTTTCACATGAAAAATGATGGTGAATAAAATTAAACGATGCAAAGCTTTGTTACAAAACCGTAAACAAAATTAAGCGCCCTGTTGCAAGCGCATCAAGCTCATAAGAAAGGAAAAAACACAGGAAATCAAATTAAACGTACCCTTAGCTGACATAAATTTTAATGAGGTTTACTGGCAACTGCCCAGAATGGTGTAAAGCGTCACTGGCATGCCTAGTAAAATTAAGTACACACAAACATTGCAGGATTAAGTTTATCACAGCGTGTGGTAAATTTTGAAAATGCATTTTAATTTTCTTCGTGTTTATTTAAGTCCTTCATAAACCTCTTTCCTTTTTAAAACTATTCATTTGTCACGCAATTTAAAATTTATCGTTTTGTGCAAATTGGACTGCATGAAAAATTTATCACATGAAAAAAACGATGCAGTTTTGGAAATGCTGTGCAAATTGCAATTTAATTTTCCCCGAGGCGAAATTCCGTCTGAATGATTAGAGGAGATTATTTTATATTAGAGACGGGATTTCCACAAAAAAATCAATATTTCCAAAATAAAATTAATGTTGCCCTAGACAGACTTGTTTTATATTTTCAAGCAGGACTATTTGAATTTTTATTTCCTTAATTCAATAAATAATTTAAGTTTAATAAAAATGCCAATGCAGTTAATCCTTGTCGGCAATTTAAAAATATTTTACCGTATACGACAGAGTGCAAATCCCTTTACAGCATTGAATAGAAAAACTTGAAATATTTAAATACTTACATCCTTGAGAACGCATTTATATTCATAGCCAAAACTTTACAGAATATGCAAATTTTATATCTAACATTTCGATTGAATAAATACAATTTTTGAAGATAAATTTCGTCCTTTCCTTTAATTCTTCCAAGTACGTTATTGATGGAAGCTGTAAAGATTCAGAAGGAATAAAAGCTAAGGATTTTAAACGGATTTAAACGGAGGAAAGGTCTATAACCGAAATAAATAATTTTAATGTTATAGAATAGTTTTAAAGAGGTTTGAAAATACTTTTTTACTTTCAATATTTTACGTATTTGACTGACAAATCTCCAACTTGAACAACAATTGAAACAGTGATTACAGAAACCGTAATTCGTGTATTCCTGATTGTGAAATGAAACCTCAGGGAAACTTTGATAATTCTCTTATTCCTTGTGCGGAATGAACAGGACTACAATCAAATATTATTCATTAGATGCTTTTATTTATTAATTATTAAAATTAATTTATTTTAAAAAAAAACGCATTTATCTTCAAGGATAATTCTATAACACTTCGAGAATAAAGAAAATTCACACATCAATAAACAAACACCCCTCAATTTTTATCAACACCATAACAAAATATTGTGACACATCCACCCGTTTAATAAATTACCATTAATTGAATAGCTTCCCATTCAGATTTAAATAAACCACACACACCATGCGGGTGCAAACGGCCCCATATGTTCACATTATGTACACTAATGCTTAGAATCATGGCACGCAATTATTGGGGACGGGCTGAAGCAGGAATGTGGGCATAAGTGGACTTAATAACATGGCTGAAAATCAAACAAAGGGAGTGTGAGTCGTTAAAGTTTACTATAATAGCGTGTCATAATGTGTGTTTACGCTATTTTGGTGGTTGGAAAGAGCTTTCAGCAATTTTTGTGCGCTAACTAGGTACACGCTTTAATTTGAGAATGTCGACGATGAAGTTTTGCGTGCAATGTGGGACTTCCTGTTTGTTGCCTTTAATAAGTTTTAATGTAAATAATTGTGATTTAAGGAGTTCGTGTGAAGCGGAATAGTTGCATTTGTTTAAATTTAATTATCATGCACCAAGATCCTTTCATGTTATGAAAGAGAAATGGATTTTAAAAGAAGAATAGTGTTTTATGATGTTTTAAACTCTAATTTTATAAAAAATATTTAAATTAAAAACACTATGAAATTATTTAAAAGCATAAAATCAATTGAAAAGATTGCACATTTTTCTGTTTATTTATTTGAAAGTTGCTAAACATTTTGACTAAAGGATGTAGTTTGTGTATTTCTTCTTCACTGCTTTATTTCTTAGTCTCCATTGCTTCATGTTTCTTCTCGGTTAACGTCTTATAGAAATACATACAATTTAAACTCACTTTAATATTGTATCTCCTTTGGCTACATTTTTCGACAATCTTGATGCTATTCTGTGATTTATAGCTGTGCTTATCATACAACGGAATACACTCTGAATTCACTTCACAGTTCCGCCACATCCACTTATTCTACAATACTTAAATTTTTTTATGGATTGTCATATTACGATCTAACCGAACTCTGTATTTACATTCAGCAATGAGCCACTCATAATATAAGGATTGAAGTTCTAATGTGGGCGGATGCAAAATAAAATGGATATTTCCACTTCGTTATATTCGTTCGTGTAGAAATTGCTGTATTTACGTACCGTTATGTTATTGAGCAAAAAATCCTTTTCCAAATTCCAAGATACGAGTATCATCCATTTCGAAAAATTGATCCAGTAATAAAATACTGTTATCTGTTTGCACAAATATTTTAATATCAAATTATTTTTAGCGTGCAATAATTGTTTTTTTGATATCTATGAATATTATAAATTATCTCTCGATTTTAATATTCAATAAAATAAGTAAGTACCTTGAATTTTAATCCTACAATAATGTGAAAAAAGAATTTAAAAAATATTTAAGGTTTCTGAGATATAAAATGTATGAACTTTAATTTTCAACTTCCAACCTTGAAATGTTCAGTAAATTATTTAATTTAATGAGAAGCGATTATAATGAGGAGAAAACTGTTCTAAAATATATCACTTTGGAGACATAAAAAAAGTTTAACCTTGAATTTTCCGATTTGCGGCGCACGGACGTACATTTGCCAATTTTTTTTATACTTTTTTCCGAAAAAAAATCGGAATGCAGAAATGTATGCTTTTGGGAAAGATCTGGAAATTCATTTGCATCATCTAGATATTCAATTATTATTATTATACTTAGGGTCTGTCCATTAATTGCGTAAAACTTTAGGGCAAGGCTTACAAATTTGTGGGAGGGAAAGAATTTCTCACCCTTTGGTGCCCACAAAGTGCGCACATTTTTTTTTGAGTCCGTATTCAAATAATGGTTCTGTTATTTATTTTTTGTGAATTCAACTGGTTCAATGTTCATCACATTTATATTAAAGAAAATAAATAACCAGAAAACCCGATTTACCACAGTCCTCCAGGTCGAGAAATGACTAAAAGTCATTACAATATAAAATGTGTCAAAAAAATAAAAAAATCGTATTACATAATTTATGAACAGCCCCATGTCAAAAGACACAAACACAGTAACTTAAATTAAAATGTTGCAAATAAATTCAGCTTATTTAAATAAAACTAAAAACGTTATGAAATTGTTGCAGTGAAATATTGTCATCCCCTTAACTTTTTCAACATTCCAACTTCCTGTGGATTTTAGGATGTACTCAAAGTGTATTTATAAATTGCAACAAATTGTACAGTTTTTGTTACTTAAGTACGTACAATGAAAACACATAATATCAAGTAAAAAACTTGTCCTGAAAGTCGACACAGACAAAATATACCTTGCGTTGATACTCTCCCGTATACACAATAGTGCACTGCCACGGGCCACCAAAATTACACAATAAAATGGCTTATGAAATATTCATTTGAAACATGAATGGAATACATTTGCTTCTTTATTTCATAACCATAATTTGTCTTGTGTTTTTCGCCCCATCCTTGTGTACTTACGTGCATACATTTATGCATGCGAGCTCCACCATGCGCGTACAACTTCATATAGTACTGTAAAACAACTGGCATTCCCTATCTATTCATATGCAGTCGTTTATGCTTTCAAAATATGTTTATCTATGCAGGCTAGGCTGTACGTAGATATGGCCGTAACATGCAGTAAGGGCTGGAGGCGACACACGTGCATGTGTGTTTTTCTTGGCTTATTGTGCTTTATTATAAATGAGGGCAATTTTCATGTGATGTGCGATAAGTAATGTCCTATTATTATTATTATTTGCCTGTGCTTGTTGTATTTATGTAGTTTGACTACATTATTTTGGAGAATGTCTGGGATTTAGGTAATATGCTCATTATTCTTATGTTTGGGTGGGTGATTGAGGAGCTTTAATCAATATTAAAATTAATTTTGTAATAAATTCGAGTAGGTGCTATTAAAAGTTATATTAATGCGTGTCCTTTTTGAGTTTAAATTACATTTTAATTGCCTCTAGTAATATTTTTAAGTATAAGTCGATGTTTAATTAAGAAAAATCAAAAATTTTCACGAACCGCGTTTTTTTTTCAAGCGCATTTTATAAATAACGCGAACTAATAAAATTAATTTAAATTTTAATTAACTGTACGTCTCAATGTGATGAAATTAATGATCTAACAACAACACCCAACACAGATTTCATCGCATAAATCAGCCAACTATGGTACAATTTCATATGCTGCAGACACTTCTTCTCCTTCGATATGTCAAAAAGAAACATTGCTACATATGCATGAAACTAAAAAGGAACAAGATTGTCGATGGCAAACATTTCGTAACATTTTCATGACATAAAGACGAGCAAAAGGACGAATCTCCTAACTACGTGCTTGGCATTTTATATGAGACGATAAGCGTATATATTGCATGTGAAATCGAGTAACAATGGCAGATGAAATGACGACGTTGGCAGGTGGAATGATGATGAAGTGTTTGCAGCGAAGAGTTTTCTGGTCCATTTGGTAAAAGTGATTGAGGACTTGAACTGTGCTTATGTATGCATGTAAATATCAGTGAATCGTGAAAGATGACGTCTGCGATATTAACACATTGTAATTTAATAAGAATGTGGGAATATAATGTTGAAGTAGTTTTCTTAAATTCAGTTTTATCAATTGAATGTTTTTTTAAATAAATTTGGGAATTTATCATCAAAGGTAATTCAAGTATAAAATGTTGGATTTTGAAAATATTTTGCTGAAAATTGTCCTTTTTATTTTATCAACGTTTTTTATCCCGTAGTTTTGTTTAATTTTTTCAATCGTGTTAACAATACAAAACAAATTTAATGGAACTTAATTTCATTACAAATAAAATTCTTTCTGCTTTTGTTGCATTGATAGAGTAAAGGTGGGTTTAGATGACTATAAACAAGTGCTTGGCTTGAAATCAAGGGCCTGAGTAAAAGAGAAAGTACGTAAAACGTAGTATGATAGTAAGAGAGGTCCGATCGTTAGCATTACCCCACATTTGCTATCAACTCACTCTTAAAGATAAATTGTATAGGCTTTATTTTTTACTTGTTTAAAGTCATCTAAACCCACCTTAAACTGTGAGGTTCTTAGCTATAGTTGAACTCTGTAGGTGGCGCTGTTGTTGAGATTAAATGTTTTTTAATATTTCCGACCAAATTTGCTTTTTTATTTTTAATTAAATTTTTTTTTTTAAAGTTTGGTGTGTAAGTATTATGGATCATCACGACTGCACCTCTGAAGCTATCCTCCTTATATTCATTATTTAAGTTCAATTAATGGTAATCCCTAGTTATGGAAGAAAGAAGCACAAATTAGTAAGTAGGAAAAAAAATTAGCCTACTACGGCAATTTATGTGTTGTTGGATTTTGGCCCATAGGAATGTTAATTAGAAAGAATTTCAGCTCACGGTAATTATGAGCCGGGCTTATGACTGACGGGATTTCGACGACCTATCACGATTTGGATTTTGCCAGTCATAATTATAACTTTTGGCGAAACGAAGTCCGCCACATTCACTGTAAATTACTTATTTTAGCCTTAAAAATTAAACTTCCTTTAAATTTAAAGTCCTCATTATATCACACCGGTGTTAATAAAATGTGTACCTTGAAGCATTTGTCATTTCCATAGAAGTTCCTTATTAAGTTTGTTATGCAAATCATCTCCCACATCAGAAATACTCATATTATAGTTGAAGAAAAACAAAAGAGCCGACAACAGAATAATTTCCATAACCAAACAATACTCCCCAGGGAAGAGAATGGTAAATATTTATGTTGTTCCATTTGGATACTTAAACAAATATGCATGCAACTACTCACTATTTATACGTCTATATGTCCGCCTGAATCTTGATACATTATATACAACCCCATATTTTTCAATTTTCCGCTCGATATCTCATAAACTTTAAGTCTCCTGTGATTGCAATATTTTTAGCCTAAAGCACATTTCGTGGGGCAAATATTCCCAGAAATGTGCCATTTGTGTACATTAAAATGTAGCATTCATCATTTTGGAAATGTTGACATTGCTAGGGAAAAGGATCTTGAAAGGATCTAAAGTACTTTCAAGTTGGGGTACCTTAAAGACACAATCACGTCATAGTGAAACAAACATAAGAATTTTAGGTTTCCACAAAATGGCGATTTCAAATAGCAATAAAAATGTGCTTGGATAATGTTCTGGATTAATGGGTTTTGTTGGCGTCACATCAAATACAAAAATCTTTAAATAAAATAAAGTGGCAAAAAGCTTGTGTTTCCCTCTGCTGCCCCTAATTTTCAATCAATTTAGTTGGTTTTCATTTTTAAAGGGTAAAAGGCAAAAATATAATTTAAAAAACATTCAAAAACATTTTTTAAAAATTCGATTAAAATGTTGGGAAACATATTTTTGTATGGCAGAGCGGAGCCTTTATATATTTACTCCACGTTTAATACAATAAAAATCAACAAGGACATTTTCTTGGAATAGAAATTACTTAATTGTTTTCAGAATTATACGACACAAAATAAAATTACAAAAACTATATGATGTGGAAAACAATAATTGGACTACGTCGATTGTTAATAAACTTATTCTCAATACAATTTATATTTAATAACTTACCTTTATTGATACAAATGAACATTGCACAAAAAAAAGAAAATAAACTGCAGAAATGAATTCAATGAATCAGTATTTTCATCAAAGCTAATCGTCACGTTTGTTTCTAATTGGCTTACACACTTTATTTTATATCCATTCGTTTATTGGAATTCCCTGGAGGTCGCTATAGTAACTATACCCGCTATTGCAGGCTATTCCTCTTTTACAAATTACTCACATTGACGTATTGATAATTGGGGCGGCCACCATACGCTGCGGGAGTCTGAGGCATGGAAGTAAAGACGTAAAGGTGTATTATGTTATTGGATTGCAATTATTTTTATAGACTAACATTTCCAATCATCGAGTTTTCTTTGCTGAACGCAATTTTCTTCTCGATTGAACAATCGAAATTGGTTTTAATTAAACATAAATTTGCTTTGTTAAATGTTCATATGCTGCTATTCATCCATATATGAACAATTTTGGAACACCTCAATAGCCTTATTTGATTAGTTTTATTGAATACAATTTGTTATGGGTTTGTGAAAGAAATTTTGTGTACGTTTTTCATCATTTTTAGTTATACATTAGGAAAATTAATATTTTTTATTTTATTTTCTACTTGAAATTCTTGATATTTTACTTAATCATTTATGGTAACGTCATTCAAGGTCAAATTATGTTTGAAAATAGAGTGGAACGATTGAATGGGAGATTAAAAAGGGCTCTAGGAGCCTTAATCTTGAATGAGATTTTTATAAACGAGCGTCGAAAACTCGCGACACGTGTGTAGCTCATAACGAAAACATGTTTTTGAGCGTAAATTTTTGTACAACCGTTAATTAAGTAACAAGAATAATAAAATTAAACATAATACGCATATTCGACAGTTTTATTTTTTTCTGACGTCACGCGATACTTTTAGTTAAGTAAACAAACTGTGTGATTAAAAAACAAACGATACACACAACAAAGCAAAAAATATCGCGTGACGTCAATGCGCAGCAAAAAACTGTTTGAAATTTCGGAGCGCAATCTTTATTTCTATCATTCTTAATTGAGCAACTATTAATCGTCACTGCATACTAGCAAACAAAAACTTAATCGTACTTTATTAGTAACACGATAATTATCTGCAACTATAAATATTTACTTAATATGGTTGTGGTTTATCGTAATTCTATTATGTACATTGTAAAATTATCTTGAACGCGACAGCGACCCCACACATTTTTTGTTTGCTGTCGGTGTGATGATTGTCGATTCCGAGAAACCCATAAAATAAACACAAACACTAATATGTACTGTAATACATACTGATTATTTATAATCCAAAAATTCATGGTTATTTATTAAAATACTCGTGTGTGAAATTTATTTGTTTATGACGCAAATGACAGAACAACTTACGTTTTACAATTAATTTTAAAATGAAAAACTGATGCGCATTTAAGCCTTTTGAATTGGTTTTGCATTAAGCCAAATTCCTCCCTCAGCACACAAAATTGCATTCTTTGGCTCAAACGTGAGCGGAACTTTGGTTTTCTCATTCAGCGTCAAATTAAGTGTCGTTACAATAACCGCCAAACCAATTTTAGCCTGCATCAACCCGAATCGCATTCCAATGCAATTTCGTGGTCCCTCACCGAAGGGAATAAAAGCACAAGAGTGGCGATTGAGAACATTCTCTGCAGAAAATCTTTCCGGGTCAAATTTCTGCGGTTCCGGATAAAGTTCGGGATCATGATGTAGAGCATAAATTGGTACGAAAATCATTGTCTTTTTGGGGAAGTACATATTGGTTCCTTCGATTGGGTAATCTTCGTTTGATTGTCTCATCGTTTCCGTTAATGGTGGATATTTCCGCAAGGATTCTAGAAGTAAATAAAAGTTTTAACAAAATATGTGCAACAACAATTTAAATACAAAATTACCATTTAAAACTTGATCCATATATTTCATATCCATAACAGCTTCGTACGATAATTTTCCATCGTGTCGTGCCATAACATCAGCCACTTCTTGTCGCACCTTCTCCTGTATATCTTGATTAATACTCAACTCATATAAGCAAAATGTTAACAATGTGGAAGAAGTCTCAAATCCAGCCAAAAAGAACACAAACGCTTGAGCCGCAATCTCTTCAAACGTAAAATGCGACTCATCCTTAGGTTCCCCATCTTTTGGCATCATATTGATCAGCATGTCCATGAAATCATTGCGTTTGACATCATTCTGCAGACGATAGTCAATAGTATCACGCACCACTTTAAGGAAAAACTCCGACACATCGTCGTACAGCAATTTCATCCCGATCTTTTTAGCAATATTCGGGAACGACATCATAAGAATTTGTCCCAATGGTTTTTGACGTTGTTCCTTAAACATTTTAATGCCCATACGACGAAACAAATTGTCTTCATTGTCCAAGCTGTTGCTTTCAATACCAAACGCACACGATCCAATAACATCAGTGGTGAAGCGGCCCAAAATATTGTTCACGTCAATGGCTGCATCACTCTTCTCGCACACTTCCAAAAGCTTTGCACGAAATTTCTCACCCACCTCTACTACAGTGCCGAACATATTCTTCATTTTGCCCGACGTAAATGTTGGGCTCAGCTTGTGACGCAGTGTTTTCCATTTCGCACCATCCAGTGAGAATAAATGGGCAGTGAGTGGCTCGTCTTCTTCATTGTAATAGATTCCCTTGTTTTGGAAGTTTCCAAAGTCCTTAATGCAGACCATTTTAATAAAATCCAAGTCCATTGTGATTGCACCCGGCATTAGAAAGAAAAAGAATCCACCGTAGGGGCCTTGACCCTTCATTTCGTCGTAGGCACGCTTCATTATTTGAGAGATGTGCAATTTGCCATTGTCACTAAATGATCCCATCCAGGATGACGCTTTAATATAGGGTGCACCAGCATTTTTAAAAATGGCTAGTTTTCGTTGCATATAATAATATCCAGCAACACCAACAAATACTAAAAATAGCACTGAATTCCAACACACTGTAAAAGATAACATTTTTTAAATTTGACTTGTTTCGCCGCGAACAGCTTTAAACTAACTAACTTCAAGCTTGACTTGCATACAATTTTTGGTAAATTTATGTGCCAGTGTGCTTCTTGTGTTCGGCTATTTTAAATCGATGGAACATACACAACAAACAATATTGTGTCTGTATTCGGTTGTTTGGAAGCCGCGGCCCGCGAATACCGCGACACACCTCCATGGTGGGCACTAGTGTTGCCAAGTATGGTGATTTGTCACCAATTTGGTGATGATTTTTGAAGTCCAGTGGTGACAAAAAATTTCGTTTTGTCACCAAATTTTTAATGGGTCTTCAAATTAATTTCCTCATTTTGGTAATTGCACAAAAACGTTCAAGTTACCAAACAATTTTTTTTTCAGTGTACCGAAAATTGTGTTCAATTAGTCTATGTATATGTAAGCTAGTATTATATTTATTTATATTAAAATAGATAATTCTTAAATTCTTTCAAACGGCTGTTCCCACGATAAATTTTAGACTGTGAATTAATTCATGAGAACATAACACCGATTCGTATTTAATGACTAATGGATTAATCGAGTGAACTCACTTCACTAATTAGATAATTTTGCTTGAATTAATTGGAAATATAAGTAAATAGTAATAAGCTTTAAATTTAAAAAAAAAAAAATCATTCTGTGCGAGTTTCTCTCCATATCTATCAAATGCATCGGTACAACCCAAAGAGATTGACATCATCAATAAAGTTAATGACTTTTAGTCATTTTAAAGTAAAAATTTTTTTTTTTTTTTTTGGTGACAAAATTGGTGATTCTTGAAACGAATTTGGTGACAAATTGTAATTTTCAGAATGATTTGGTGACAATCTCTCAAATCGAGTTGGCAACACTGGTGGGCACGCACATTTTTATAAATAGCGAAGTCGCATCACGATTCACGATGTATGCGTTACAGAATGTTGTGGAACTCATGGAAGCGAGTAAAATAAACAATCACAACGACAATGAATGCAAGACGCAAGCAGAATTTAGTTTTAAGCCTGTGTTGTTGCCTCACATATTATGACAATGATGAATTTATCATGACTTAATGTATGGTTTAAAATTCCAGCAAAATCAATTTTCTGTACTTTGAAATTAGAAAATTTTTATGTAATGTTTTGTTACTGATTATTTTTGTAATCACCCTGTTTTGTTTTTAATTGGAATTACGTAATGCAACAGGACTTCATTTGACTTTAAAAGGAATGAAATCAAACTTAATAGCTTAAATTTACTACGAGTACAACACGAACGAAATTATTGCTTCAAAAATAAACCAGCGATACTCTACAGCTGTTTCTGTTGATGAAATTCATTCATTCAAACTTTAAAAAAAAGGCATTTCGAAAAATCAATTTTTAAATTATCATTTTGAAATTTCTTTAATTTATAACAATAATTTAAAAATTTAATAAAATTTATAATATGAAAATTAAGGAAGAAATTTCAATAAACATTTTTGTATTTATTTATAACTTTTTAATTTTATTTTATAAATTTTGTTAGAAATTTTTTTGTAGATAAATTAAGATGATTTTTAATAACTGAAAACACGCGTCAGTTTAAGATAGTCATATTATTTGTTTTCACACATCATATACAACACGTTAAGTAAATTTACCAAAAAAAAAACATTAAAAATTAAGCATTCTATACTCGATGTTATTTTAAGTTTGCGTAAGGCACCGTTAAATTAACATTCATGCGTTATAATTTTGGAAATATCTATAATTATTGACGTTTTAATTTTTCAGTGCCTCATAAAAGCTTTAAAGCTTTTTTTTAAATATAGAAATAATAGAAAAGGTAGGCATCTTCACTAACTGATAAAATGTTGATTACATTTATTTAATGCTCGCGAAAATAAAAAGTAAAAAAGTCAGCGTTTTTTATATTATAGACTAGCTGCCCCGCGAATTCCGAAACTCCCAAAATTCGGACGTTATTTTGCACTTGATCAGGAAAAACGTCTTATTATCTCATTTTTGGCTTTTCAGAAGATTTTCTAGAATTTTTCTACATTATGAATTATAAACCTTGCACAAAACAAATGTAAAATGATGAAAATCGTTGTAGCCGCCCTCCAGTTATAACATTTCGGACAAATACTATTTCGTTCATATATTTGCATTAAGTCCTAAAAGCTGTTTTAGTTGAATTTACATCACTGAAAATATTTTTTAAAATTTTTAAAGACCTTGTTCACTAAATTTCTGAAAATTCAAATCAAAATCATTGCTTAATTATTTTATAATATTATTATTATTTATTATATTATTTTAAACACCAATAATTTTAATCAAAGGAAAAATATTTCTAAGTTGTCGAGATCCAAGAATATTTAAACAACCAATGTCAAAATGATCGTTTACATATTTCCTAAATAATTATCCTTTTTGAGAAAATAAAGGAATGAAAGTCTATCAAAATAAAGTAATATGTTTTCATCCATTCCAAAGAACAATTATAATTGTGCTTAATACTTTTTCAATTTAAGTAACAATAAACGCTTTATTTGAGGCAAACAATTAAGGAATCAATCAAAACTTAAGGATTTCAAAAGAAATACTTTTCCTCATTCTTAACGCGTAGTTTAGTACTCTGAATTTTAATTATGAAATTGCTTTTGAAGTAAAGACCCAATTCTGTTTTAATATCAGTAAAAACCGAACAAGAAAAACTTAAATTTGCTCAGTTTTTTATTACATTAAATTAAAGCTTCCGTTTAAATTTGAGAAAAAGTTGTTAATTCTAGAAGCTTCACCTATCGATTAAAAAAATCATTACCCTCACTATAATTCAAAGGAAATCATCGTATTTGCCTGACTTACTTAATTCGAATATTCTAGAAAACAATTGATTAATATTTATTTAAAATCGTAATCAATTTGTCATAATCTTCTTAAATTTAATATTGATATGCTATTTTTAATCATGACAACATACATTTTTTCACGTGGTTATTAATAATTTATTGGTCATTACAGTCATAACATTTAAGATGAGAAACAATTATTAAACATAAAATTTAATTTCCAAGCCTATTGCGTGGCATAATTTAGTTGTTGGTTTCATGGTTTCAAAATTGAAAACGATAATTCAGCTAATTGTAAATTGAATGAAATTTATGTTAAAATCCGAGAACGTAAAACTGAAAAAAATTAAACTTATAACATAAATTCCTTGAAGCAAAGCTGAAGATGAGAATGAAGTGACAACGAAATTAATTTTCATTTTTTAATTTAATCAATTCCCGAATTTCCAGACGTTTCCTGCTAAATCCATTAACTTATGCTATTTCAAACAAACCGCAATGCTTTTACACAGCTACACGCCTGATTCTCACATATCAATCCATCGATAAATATTAATTGAGCTAACGCCATCGCCCATACTTGCTCGAATTTGACCAAAAAAACGTTGCATGTGTTGAAATGTTTATACGCGTTGCCAGAACGCCGCGTGGAAAGGTAAAATCAGCTGAATTCTTGTGTTACATTGCCAGTTGAAGACAAACCGTGGCGCCGTGCAGTGAGTGGTGATTGTGCAGAAAAAAAATTGATTGTTAAAAAAAAAAGGGAAAAAAAAATTTAATACAAAATGTCAGCTCTGCTAACAGCGTTGCTGCTGTTGCTTCCTTTGTTGGTGGCATTATATTATTGGGTTAAAAAACGATACGCATTGTTTCACAATCTGGGAGCACCATACATAAAGCCCCGCTTTCCACTGGGATCATTCCGAGAAATTGGCAAAAAGCATTCATCTCTTGGCATGAAGCGCGTGTATGACGAACTCAAAGGACAAGGCCCATACGGTGGGGTGTTCATTTTCACAATGCCTGCGGCAATTGCAATTGACGTGGAGTTCATTAAGCTGATGTGCATCAAAGATTTTAGCAAATTCCAAGACAAGGGAATGTATTACAATGAAAAAGACGAACCACTGACAGCCCATTTGTTTTCTATTGATGGTCCAAAATGGAAGTCATTGCGTCACAAATTGAGTCCAACATTTACCTCCGGCAAAATGAAGATGATGTTCGGCACTGTGGTGGAGGTGGGTGACAAATTTCGTGGAAAACTCATTGAGTTGTGTGAGGAGGGGAAACCGATTGATGTGAATGATATTTTGGCACGCTTCACAACGGATGTGATTGGTTCGTGTGCGTTTGGCATTGAGAGCAACAGTCTAGACGACGAGAATTCAGTGTTTCGCAAGATGGGCAATCGGGTATTTAAGGAGCCAAAGCAACGAGTTATGGGTCAATTGTTTATGACAGCGTTTCCAAATTTTTGCAAATTTTTCGGCATGAAATTTATGTCACCAGATGTGTCGGAATTTTTCTTGAAAGTAGTTCGTGATACCATCGAATTGAGGAAGACCAATAAAATTAAGCGTAATGACTTCATGGACTTGCTGATAAATATGATGCAGAAGGATGGTGAAAAATACGATGAAAATTTATTTTCATTTGAGGAAATTGCTGCACAAGCGTTTGTCTTTTTCCTTGCTGGTTTTGAGACGTCCTCAAATTTACTAACATTTTGTTTGTATGAAATAAGTTTGAACACTGAAATTCAGGAAAGGGCACGCAAGGAAGTGCAAAATGTTGTCGCCAATTATCATGGCAAAATTACGTACGAGGCAATTATGGAAATGAAGTTCATGGATCAAATTATTAATGGTAAAACTAATTTAAATTGCTCTTTCCAAAATTTCTAAAATTTAATTTGAATTACAGAAACCTTACGAAAGCATCCACCAGTTACTCAAAACCTCCGAAAACCAAATCAGGATTACCTGATTCCCGGAACAAGTGTTATCCTACCAAAGGACACACTTATTTTCATTCCAATATATGCAATTCATCACGATCCTGAATTCTATCCCGATCCAGACAAATTTGACCCAAGTCGATTTACATCTGAGAACATTCTGAAACGACCACCATGCACTTTTATGCCATTCGGAGAAGGTCCACGCAATTGCATTGGCCTACGATTTGGATTGATGCAAGCTAAAATAGGATTGGCTGTGGCATTGTTGACAATGCGAATCTCGTTGAGCAGTAAAACTAAGCAGCCATTGCAAATTGATCCGCACGGTGGCATGAGAATGGCTGTGGGCGGAATTTGGTTGGATGTTGAGAGGGTTTAAAAAAGGGTCCTCATTTTGAGTGAATTGTCTGTGGTGGAATTGTCGTCGTCTTGTGATTAATTTTAGATTTATTTGTGGAAAAGTAAATAAATAATCAGTAATATTACGAATTTTGATAATAAATGTTTATCTTGTAATAAAAAAAAAAATTTAAATATTTATTTTTGTGGACGTAAACATTGTCAATAACAAGTATGTATTTATCTATATTTAATAATTATCGTATGTAGCGATAGCGTAAGTACAGTGGAGCTCAAAAAAGTTCATTTAAGAAATGTGGATATTTTTGAAAAAAATTGGAAAAGCTTTTAAAATCGTTTTTCTTAAGAAATAACAGAAAAATTTAAAATCAGTTTCAAAAATGACAGGTTTTCAATATATGTATCAATATTTATTGACAATAATTATGCATGTGACTTCAATTATTGTCAATAAAGCTTGCAAAATGAATTTAATCATCTTTCACCTCCATTGCGTCATTCCTACGATTATATTTAATGTGCTTTTTTCTGTTGTGTTTTCGCAGATAAATTTTACATTCCTTTAAGCTTGTGTTTGTCCAGTCAGGTTCAAATTAAAGCGTTAAAAGATTGAATACAAACAAACAAAGATAAAGCTCGCGCATTGCAAACATACAAACCGCTAAAGTCTCTTCCCAATACAATAACAAAGACCATATGTTCACTAAACTGAAGGTCAATAAAATTCTAAGCGTATTATATAGACGCGTAAAAAACACAGCAATTACTTATTCACTCTCGCTTCGCGCTTGAGCAAACAATAAAACTGTGGTAGTTACTGTTGGAGCTTCAGCTCCATCGCGTGTATCGTTTCTTTCATTCAAAAATTGAGCATAAAAAAAATTCGAAATGAGTCTGTTAATAAACATTGTGATAATTGTGCTGACATTGGCCGTGGCAATTAGATTTTGGATAATCAAGAAATGTGCCTACTTCAAAAATGCTGGTGCGCCATACGCGAAGCCCAGCTTTCCCATGGGTTCCTTCTCCGAAATGGGTCGCAAACATTTTTCACTACTCGTCAAAGAAAAGTACGAGGAATTTAAAGGTAAAGGCCCATACTTTGGTGTGTTCATCTTTTTGAAGCCAACCGCTGTTGCAACTGACCTGGAATTCATAAAAGCATTATGCATCAAAGACTTCAGTAAATTCCAAGACAAGGGATTGTACTACAACGAAGACGAGGATCCGCTATCGGCGCACTTGTTCTCATTGGATGGTCCAAAATGGAGGCAGTTGCGACACAAATTGAGTCCAACATTCACTACCGGCAAAATAAAGATGATGTACAGCATTGTGGTGGATGTGGCCGAGAAGTTTCGCAGCAAGTTGATTGAAATGGACACGGAAAAGAAGCCAATTGATATTCAGCAAATATTGACACGATTCACCACTGATGTTATTGGATCATGTGCTTTTGGGATTGACAGTAACAGCTTAGCAGATGAGAATTCGATCTTTTTCAAGAAGGGATCTCGAATTTTTAGAGAACAACGGCATGGATTGTTGGTGCAATTGTTGCAACTGGTGTTTCCAAGCATTTGCAAGTTTCTTAAGGTTAAAGTGTTGTTTGATGATGTTTCTGAGTTTTTCACAAATGTTGTGAGAGACACAATTGCGCAGCGCAAAGAGAGTAAAGTAACGCGTAACGATTTCTTGGATCTATTGATGAATATGATGCATAAAGAGGGCGAAAAACCAGATGAAAATTCGTTTACATTCAATGAAATTGCTGCACAAGCGTTTGTCTTCTTTTTGGCTGGATTTGAGACGTCTTCCACTTTGCTAACATTTTGTCTGTACGAGGTGTCAAAGAACGCAGAAATACAACAAAAATTGCGTGATGAAATAAACAAGGCAGTTGCACAGCATGATGGGGAAATGACTTATGATGCCATTTCTGACATGAAGTACATGGATTTTGTATTAAACGGTGAGTTCAATTAGTCATCCTTTAAGTATTTTGGATAAAATAACTAAATTGTATTTTATATTTTAGAATCCCTGCGAAAGTATCCTCCAATCGGTGAAAATATTCGTCTACCCAGTGAGGATTATACAATACAGGACACTAATGTTGTAATACCAAAAGACACAATGATATTTATTCCCGTTTATTCCATCCATCACGATCCCGAATATTACCCAAATCCCGAGAAATTCGATCCGGAACGCTTCACCCCTGAGAACGTTCGAAGCCGACCCCAATGCACTTTCATGCCATTTGGCGAAGGACCACGCAATTGCATTGGAATGCGCTTTGGTTTGATGCAGGCTAAAATTGGGTTGGCCGTTTTGTTGCAAACATTCAAAGTGACTCTCAATGAAAAGACAGTAGAACCCATTGTCTTGGATCATAATAGTCCCACATTAATGCCTGTTGACAAAATTTATGTGAATATTGACAGAATTTAAATTACACCCGCCTTGAATGTGATGTTTAATTATTTTGGTAATTTTAAATAATACCACATCATCATTTCGTAAATAATAAAAAGAACGATGTTAAAACACATGAGGCAATTTGGGATTTAAGTCAACAATTGCGATTATTATTAAACGAGGAATGGTATTTGTACTCACTCTTGCGTGAAAATGATGTAATCGCATTGAATAAAATGTAAAAAAAAATTATGTTTTTCCAAATACATATAACAGCATTTTTAAAATCAAAAAGTGTAATTGTACTCTAATATAATATTTAGAATTATTAGACAATAATTGTTATGGACACTCTTTTCTTGATGCATTTTAAATTAATTAAAAAGATTTACTTTGTGAAATATTGTTTTAATAACTGATGCAATTTCTATTCATTTTCAATTATTTCTTGAGGACATTTAAAATATGACATTGAATAGTTTTTCCATGCCAATCTTATCTTTTTTGAAATTTTAGATTGTGGTTAATCTCCCACAGTTTAAATCCATAGATATTGTCACATTGTTTTAAAGACATTCACAATTGTTTATTATTTTTCTTGATTTATGTTTATTTATAAGGTAGCTGAGTCATTTTAAATTTAATGAATAGACAACAAGTAAGTCAAACAATTTAAATTCTTATTATTTGTAATATATATACAAGGGCATATATAGATTTATGCATTCCGACTTTTTTCGGAAAAAAAGTTGACGATGCAGAAACTCGTGTTGACACCCCCTGAGTCCAAAAAAGTGGTTTAGAAAAAATGTGCAAATGTACGTTCGTACGCCGTACTATGGTGACCACTGGCCATACAAATGCCATTTTGGAAACTATTGGACCGATTTGTGGGAAATATTATATAAATATTTTTGTAAAATATTAGAAAAAAATATAAGAATGTGATTTTTGAATTTTCAAGTTCAAATGCTTCAAGGTCAAAACTCAGAAATTTCAAGATCACATTTTCCATATCTCCGAAAAGCTTTATTAAAATGTAGTAAAGCAACAGTCGTATATAAATTCACATCTCGCTCTCCCTGCGATGTAGTTTTATTTTGTAGTTACAATTTTTTTTATCCAGATTTAGGGCTTTTATTGAAATTTAAGAGCTTTAATTAAGTAAAACATAAAAATGAATAATATTCGAAGAATGAAGAATTATTATTTTATTTCCCATTAATTGTGTTCCCTAAATATTTCCAAAATCCATTAACATAGAATTTTTTTCGCGGTTTATTTTCGTTTTTAAAATAAATCTGATTTCTTTCTGTAGACTCAACTGCACTAAATACACTAACTCATTCAATAACAATAAATTAATTAGATTTAATTTAAAATAGAAATTGTTTAAAAGTTTTAAATTTTACAAAATATCTAACGTTGATATTATGCTTGTTGAGATTTGTTGAGGGTTTATTTAATTTCTAACACAACACAATTTTGCTATTTATTGAATTCACTTTATTTAAAAATTTAACTTTCACCCAACAAACAATAATCTAAAATTAATTGACATGAATTTCATAAAACACTAAACTAAACTTGTTCCTCGCAAGGAATTACAAAACAAAAAAAAAAATACATAAAATAACTAAAAACTACATCGCAGGGAGAGCGAGGTGTGAATTTATATACGACTGTTGCTTAACTACATTTTAATAAAGCTTTTCGGAGATATGAAAAATTTGACCTTGAAATTTCTTAATTTTGACATTAGTTTTTGTCCAAAATTGGTACTTTTATTGAGATTATCAATAATCTAGAACATCATAGTACCCTAAAACATATAGTATTTGAATTAAAAATGTTCATTGTAAAAATATGACCTTGAGTTTTCAAAATTTGACCTTGAAATGTTCAGCAAGTTTTCTTATTTTATTTATTCCTACAATAATGTGAAAAAAAAATTTCAAAAATAGTTAGGGTTTCTGAGATACGTGCGCCGTACGCCGTAAGTCGAACCTTGAAATTTCTGATTTC
This sequence comes from Sylvicola cinctus, assembly GCA_963854165.1. Taxonomy (NCBI): domain Eukaryota; kingdom Metazoa; phylum Arthropoda; class Insecta; order Diptera; family Anisopodidae; genus Sylvicola; species Sylvicola cinctus. The sequence continues at coordinate 25,622,563 of OY974083.1, read as the reverse complement.
GACCTTGAAATGTTCAGCAAGTTTCTTTTTCTCATTTAAGCCTGCAATAATGTGAAAAAAAAATTTAAAAAATATTAAAGGTTGCTGAGATATAAAAAATTTGACCTTGAATTTTTCGATTTTGGCCTTCAAATGTTTCGCAAATTTTCTTATCTGATTTTATCCTACAATAATCTGCAAGAATTTTTTAGATATTGTGCAAGGTGGCTGAGATAGAAAAGTGGGGTTTGTCCTTGTCCACCCCCTTTTTCGCCAGAAGGAGCATCTAGTGGGATATAGGATATATGCAGTTTTGTTTAAGATACCTTGAAGATTAATTGTTGTGGAAATGAAAAAAATCGTAGAACCCATTTTTGAGCCCCTATACGAAAAAAAATTCTTTTGTCAATAACTTGACCTTGAAGGATCTGACCTCGAAAAATCGAAGATCCTATTCTTATATTTTTGTTTAATAGTTTACAAAAAAATTTCATACAAATCGGTCCAGTAGTTCAGAAGTTTTTTTTTTCGACCATTTTTCTATAGTACGGCGTACGGCGTACGGACGTACTTTTGCACATTTTTTCTAGACCACTTTTTTGGACTCAGGGGGTGTCAAAACGAGTTTCTGCATCATCAACTTTTTTTCCGAAAAAAGTCGGATTACAAATATTTCTATATGCCCTTGGGGTCGTATATAAATTAAAAATAGATTACACTACACAATGATGCACTCCGCAGGGTGATCACTTTAAACCTTTTCCTCGCAAGGAATTACAAAACACAAAAAGAGACCGAATCACCTCGTGATCCTGGTTTTATATTCTTCAGTATGAGGGGGAATATCCCAAACTGATCATCGACCAGTTTTCGGGATATTCCCTTCAAGGCGATGGCATACCTCTGGTTTAACATGCCGCTATGTTGCATCATTCTTAGCCGACCTTAATAAACCCATAATTAAACCGTATCCTCAACAACCGGCATGCATTTTCGGACAACATACAATTTAGTTGCAAATGCATCCGTCGCCAATGGTCCTAATATAAAAAATAAATATAAACATATTATATTATTTAAACTATTATTATTTCTTACAAACTACTATGTTGAGCCCGAGCCACAACAGATTTTATAAAATGTTATTTAATTAATGCCAAACAAAAGTATTTAAATTTCACAATAAAAAATTATTTGGATTCATCTTAATGTATTCCCTTTAATATAATTTAAAAGGATTAAAAGTATTTATGTACATAGTGTTACACTACTGACAGCACATTAAAATGTCTTTTGTTATTTCTGTTGCAAACGCCCGTAGTTAGAGAAAAATCATAACAAATATTTAAAATATAAAAAATTGCATACTTAAAGGCGATTCATTTAGAGGTCATTTAAATACTCTGACGGACTAAATGATTTACTAAATGTAGCTATCAAAACAATCCATCAAACTATCAACTGATAAACATCAGAGTATTATCATTTATCAATTAATGGTTTAATGATAAAATGAGGAAACATCAAAGTGTCCGTTACACATACTTGTTATTTGATAAGTTGATTTGAATCAACCTTTCGACAAATACTACGTAAGGAATGTTATTAATGTTATCACACGATGACTAACACTTGTGTCTGTCTTATAAGTTTTTCCTTATTGTTTATTTAATTTGAGTTAAGACTTAAGACGTACGATGTAGGCACACCGGTCTTACGTCTTCAGCAATTTACACACATACTTTTAAGATCTCAAAGTACTGCGCACCTAATGATCTAACTCGCAGCCGGTCGGGTCGTGTGTTCCACGAGCCATAATAACCAGTCGTCATTGAATAACAATACGAAAATGCTGCATCATGTAGTAAAACATTTCAGGTAATCTCCATTCACGGTTTAATTTTAAAATACAGGTAAACACAAAAGTCATCTTATCACGGCAAAAATGTGAATAACATAATACTTATAAGCGAAACAGCGTCGCCTTAATACTCAGTTACTCCGCAGCCATGGAGCTTTCAAGTGTGGTTTTGTTTGTTGCCACAATAGTGGCAATTGGTTACTATTTCCTAAAGCGTCATTTGAACATTTTTCGCTACAACAACGTGGAATTCATTAAGCCAACGTTTCCTTTCGGCAGTTTGGACGGTGACATTGGTAAAAAAAATCTATTACATGTCTACAACAAAAGATTTTACGATCAGCACAAGGGCAAACCTTTTATTGGATACTTCATGACAATAATGCCATTCGTATTGTGCACCAATTTGGATTTCATTAAACGGGTTCTTGTGAAAGACTTTTCTGCATTCGCTGATCGAGGCATGTATGTGAACGAAAAAAGTGATCCGCTATCGGCGCATATGTTTTCTGTGAACGGTGACAAGTGGAAGAAATTGCGATCAAAACTGTCGCCCACATTCTCGTCAGGAAAAATGAAGTTGATGTTCTCGTTGGTACTTGAAAAATCTAACAATTTGAAGAAGAAGTTCTTAGAATGCGCTAAAACCAATCAGTACATCGACAGCCAGGAGTTTTTTGCTCGCTACACCACCGATGTGATTGCATCCTGTGCCTTTGGAATTGAATGTGATAGCATTGTTGATGAAAAATCATTATTCCGCACAATGGGCAAAAAAGTATTCAACGAACCGAGATACAGTGGACTTTCCCAACTCTTGATTATGTGCTTTAGAAGCATAGCTTTGAAATTAAATATTTCCGTAACTGGGGAAGAGGTTACTCATTTCTTTATGAAAGTCGTGCGGGATACAATTGACTACAGAAACAAGAGTAAAGTAGAGCGTCCAGACTTTATGAGTTTGTTAATGAAAATCATGCAAAAAGATGGTGAAACAAAACCTGATCCTGAATTGTTCAGTTTCGATGAAGTGGCGGCACAGGCTTTCGTGTTTTATTTGGCTGGTTTTGAAACATCATCGACGTTGCTTACTTTTTGCACATACGAGTTGGCTAAAAATCCCGAACTCCAGCAAAAAGCGAGGGACCATGTGATGGAAGTGCTGGAGCGCCACAATGGTGAATTTACTTACGAGGCCATGATGGACATGAAGTATCTGGAACAAGTTTTAAATGGTTATTATTTTTTGTGAAGACGCATTGATGTTGTAATTTTTTTAATTATTTTTTTTGTTTCAGAATCATTGCGAAAATATCCACCAGTAGCTGAACTTCTCCGCTACACCACCAGAGATTATACAGCCCCAGACACAAATATGACAATTCCAAATGACATGAACGTTGTCATTCCGGTGTACGCAATTCAGCACGATCCAGAAATTTACCCAGAACCAGAAGTGTTTGATCCTGATCGATTTACTGAGGAAGAGGTACAGAAACGGCACCCAATGGCCTTTTTGCCATTCGGAGAGGGACCACGAAACTGTGTTGGTTTGAGATTTGGTTTGATGCAGGCTCGCATAGCTCTAGTTATGTTGCTGACAAACTTCTCCTTCTCATTCAACAAGAAAACTGTGTTGCCAATGACATTTGATCCCCAGGGCTTAGTTTTAAAACCAAACGACACGATTTATTTCGATTTAAAAACTGTGGAAAAATAAATAAAAGAACAATTTGTCGTGATGGTAAACAGAATTTATTATCTGCATTAACTTTTTGCTCATGAGTTAAGCAATTTAGATGCATTGCCAATGAAATTTGCTTCGATTTAATGTCAATTAATTTTAGAGCACACCACTTTAAGGCATTCCGAAGATTACACAATACACTGTCTGTGCTCTCGGGCTGTGCATTAAAACATATTATTCAAATCAATGAATGCGAGTCAAATTGGTATTTTTTCCATTTTATTTGTAATTTCTAATTTATATTAATAAATATTTCAATGGCATAAAAATGTTATTACAATTATACATACTTGTTATTTTTTATTTGATTGGCAGAAAATTTCAACAAACATCTTGATAAATAATACGTATTTTAAGCTCTCACAAAGGAAAAATATATTTTATCTTATCACACGACGACTAACACCTATGTCTTATATAATATATATTATAAATTATTGTTTATTAAGCTCGAGTTAATACTTAAGACGTACGTTGCTTGGACGCCGATCTGATGTCTCCAGCAATTTACACGCATACTTTTAAGACCTCAATGCTACATCATCCATGCAAAAAAACTACATCGCAGGGAGAGCGAGGTGTGAATTTATGTACGACTATTGTTTAATTGCAGTTTAATTTAGTTTTCTGTGATGTGGAAAATGTGACTTTGAAATTTATCAATTTTGGCCTTGATTTTCGTTCAAAACTGGTACTTTTATTGAGGTTAGCAATAATATATGTAGATTGTAGAATATCATGGTACCTTAAAATACACAGTTTTTGAATTACACATTTTCATTATAAAAATATGACCTTGAGTTTTCAAAATTTGACCTTGAAATGTTCCGCAAGTTTTCTTATTTTATTTAATCCTACAATCGTGTGAAAAAACAATTTTCAGTAATATTTAAGGTTTCTGAGATAAAAAAATGTTGAACTTGATTTTTCCGATTTTGACCTTGAAATATTCTGAAATTTTTTTAAAAATTTATATGAAGGAATTTTTTTGATCTTGTGATGGTGTCTCTGATATAAAAAGTGGGATTTGCCTATGTCCACCCACCCACTTTTTTGACAGAAAAACCACCCAGCGGGATATAAGAAAATGCAGTTTTGATCAAAATACCTTCATGGATAATTGTTCTGAAAATAAACAAAATTGGAAATTCTGTTTTTGAGCCCCATACAAGAAAAATTAGTTTCTTTAGTTTTTCTTTAGTAATGCAATAATTTGACCTTGAAAAAACTATTATTATATTCTTATTTCTCTAATTATTAAAAATAAAATTTCATACAAATCGGTAGTTTCTGAGATGGCGATTTGTTACCATAGTACGTTATTTTAACATAGCACGGCGTACAGACATACATTTGCTCATTTTTTCTAGACCACTTTTTTGGACCCCTTTGGGGAGTGTAAGAACAATTTTCTGCATGATAAATTTTTTCCAAAAAAGTCGGAATGCAAAAATCAATATAACACGACCTTGGGGTCGTATGTAAATTAAAAATTCTGGTTATCTCCCTCCATTCACAGTTTAATTTTAAAATAAAGGGTGATCCAAATTTATCGCCGATTTTGAAATTGCTGTATCAAAAACAATTTGACAAGTTGATAGCTGATTGTTTCGGATTATTTTGCTCGAAAAATCAGCATCCACTTGACCTTCAATAATTCATTTGATGAACTCTCTTCGCTGTACATTGTTATTAAGCTTCAGTTCTTCTGTCAATTGATCTTCATTAACATGGAAACACAGGTCATTTGTTAAAGAATGAACTTTGTGTCAACGTTACTAAGTATTTTCTGCCCAAATGGCAGCAATTTTAAATTAGGCGTAAATTTTGGATCACCCTTTACAAGTAAACACAAACATTATCACATCGGAGTTATAACTTTGTCCAAGTCACATTTACACGCCAGTTACTCCGCAGCCATGGAGCTTTCAAGTGCGGCTTTGATCGTTGCTACAGTTGTCGCAATTGGTTACTATTTCCTAAAGCGTCAATTGAACATTTTTCGCTACAACAATGTGGATTTTATTCAGCCAAAGTTTCCACTCGGCAGTTTCGACAAAGATTTTGGTAAAAAAAATCAATTACACGTCTACACCAAAAGATTTTACGAGCAGCATAAGGGCAAACCTTTTATTGGTTACTTCGTGACAATCGTGCCCTTCGTTTTGTGCACCAATTTTGATTTCATTAAACGGGTTCTCGTGAAAGACTTTTCTGCATTCGCTGATCGAGGCATGTATGTGAACGAAAAAAGTGATCCGCTATCGGCGCATATGTTTTCTGTGAACGGTGACAAGTGGAAGAAATTGCGATCAAAGCTGTCGCCCACATTCTCGTCAGGAAAAATGAAGTTGATGTTCTCGTTGGTGCTTGAGAAATCTGACAATTTGAAAAAGAAGTTCTTAGAATGCGCCAAATCTAATCAGTACATCGACAGCCAGGAGTTTTTTGCTCGCTACACCACCGATGTGATTGCATCCTGTGCCTTTGGAATTGAGTGTGATAGCATTGTTGATGAAAAATCATTATTCCGCACAATGGGCAAAAAAGTATTCAGCGAACCGAAATACAGTGGGTTTGTTCAATTTTTAATTCTGTGCTTTAGAAACGTCGCTTTAAAATTAAATGTTTCCGTAACTGGGGAAGATTTAACTAAATTCTTTCTGAAAGTCGTGCGTGATACAATCGACTACAGAACCAAGAATAAAGTGGAGCGTCCAGACTTTATGAGTTTGTTAATGAAAATCATGCAAAAGGATGGTGAAACAAAACCTGATCCTGAATTGTTCAGTTTCGATGAAGTGGCGGCTCAGGCTTTCGTGTTTTATTTGGCTGGTTTTGAAACATCATCGACGTTGCTTACTTTTTGCACATACGAGTTGGCTAAAAATCCCGAACTCCAGCAAAAAGCGAGGGAACATGTGATGGAAGTGTTGGAGCGCCACAATGGGGAATTTACCTACGAAGCCATGATGGATATGAAGTACCTGGAACAAGTTTTAAATGGTTATTATTTTTGAGAAAAATCATTTTAGTTAAAATAATTTAAAAAAAAAAAAAATCATCATTTCAGAATCTTTACGAAAATATCCACCAGTAACTGAACTTTTCCGCTACACCACCAGAGATTATACAGCACCAGACACCAATATGACAATTCCAAATGACATGAACGTGATTGTTCCAGTGTACGCAATTCAGCACGATCCAGATATTTACCCAGAACCAGAAGTGTTTGATCCTGATCGATTTACTGAGGAAGAGGTACAGAAACGGCACCCAATGGCCTTTTTGCCATTCGGAGAGGGACCACGAAACTGTGTTGGTTTGAGATTTGGTTTGATGCAGGCTCGCATAGCTCTAGTTATGTTGCTGACAAACTTCTCCTTCTCATTCAACAAGAAAACTGTATTGCCATTGACATTTGATCCCAAAAGCTTTATCTTGAAACCAATGGACACGATTTATTTCGATTTAAAAACTGTTGAGAAATAAATGAAAGGGCAATATATCGTGGTGGTAAACAGAATTTTCAAAGTGCATTACGTATTATGCAATTTAGATGCATTGCCTATTAACTTTAGAGCACACTGCTTGAAGGAATTGTGAAGCTACAGGGAGATAGATAATTAACAGAACTTTTGCTCTTGCTATGCCTTGAAACATAAAGAAATAAATGTCTATCAAAATGTGTAATTCCATTTTTTTTTTGTAATTTGAATATTGTCGCCTGTAAAAATGTAAACAAAATTATTGAATGATAGAGACATTATCTGAATGAGAAATAACATTTATTTTCAAGCGTCCAGCGTTAACGGCTGACACAGCAAACCCACACATCGAGAGACGCAGCCAATTAATGGAGCCGTAATTGCTACCCACATCAAGGTTGTACTCACTTTAAGGTCTCTAACTTTTATGATTGTAGACATAATTAAATACAATTTGATGATTCATATCAGTTTAATGGAGTTACAGTATTTATTTCAAACACGTTTTGAAATGTTTGGAATTTCAGAAAACTATGTAATTTAGTTGATATAATCGTAATTCTTTTTCAATGTCGTTCTATATTTTGGCCGCCTATAATACTCACACAATTTTGTTACAATTAAATGAAAATATGATATTTTTACAATGATTTTTGGTTGGAAAATAATTTTTTCGTTAATTCGTTGATAATAATACATTTTAAGCATTGTATTGTTGAACTAAATGTTGATAATTTCCCTTCCATCATCATCATATTATGTGGCGCCACAGTCCGGTCCGAGCTTTTTCCTGACACAATTTTCTCCAGACCAAGCGGTTTTAAACATTGGTCCACCAGGTTGATATTTCAAGTGATCTTGCGTCTTGTCCTACGAATTCCTCTCATCTGAGACGACGTCTCCCTTGTCTCCTTGTTTTTAGAAGTCTACCCGCAAAGGCAACTTTCGTTCGGTCACCGTCAGTCATTCTGCCTAAATCCCCAACTCATTGGAGTCTACTGAGCTGTATGATTTTATCAACATCGATGTTATTGTATCGCTTATACAGCTCTTTATTGAAAACACTCCGATAATGTCCTTCTTTACAATAAGAGCCTCCGCATGATTTCAAACGCAGTAAGAAAGGAAAGTTCTATCCTATTCAGTGTCCAGTGTCCACGGCTTGGATTTGGGAACTGGCGGGATCAGAGTCCTGTACAGTCGTAGCTTCGAACTTTTACTTAAAACTTTGAAGTAGGATCGATTGGCTAACAGCATGAGCTCGAGTAGTTCGTCCATGATTAACTCCATCGATGTTATAGTCCCAAACCTGGCTGTGGGATTAAACGCAATTCGTTGGGAAGAACGAAAATCCCTTTCTTATTTTTTTCTCAAGGAACTTTTAACGTCAAATCAAAATGAAAACACTTTGAGCTTAGTAATTGTTATTGACGAGTTAAGACTTCTGACAAATGCGGCCAGGCGCACGAGGAGACCCCAACTCCAGCCGGCAGGCAATTTCACAATGGTCTGAAATAGTTATAATTATTGACAGCTGTTTAATACATCAACACAAAAATTCCATACATGATATACGTTTCAACGAAATCGTAATTCGCGTTTGTTATTATGAAAAGATAAATAATCACAAAAACACAAAACCGGTTAAATATCAGTAAAACCGCCTCAGTTACGTTCAGTCACTCCACGAACTCGCAGACACCACAATGGAGCTCTTAAGTATAGTTTTGTTTGTTGCCACAATAGTGGCAATTTGTTACTATTTTATAAAGCGTCAATTCAACATCTTTCGCTACCACAATGTGGATTTCATTCAGCCAAAATTTCCACTCGGCAGTTTCGACAAAGATTTTGGTAAAAAAAATCAATTAAACGTCTACACCAAAAGATTTTACGATCAGCATAAGGGAAAACCCTTTATTGGTTACTTCATGACACTCGTGCCCTTCGTTTTGTGCACCAATTTGGATTTCATCAAGCGGGTTCTCGTGAAAGACTTTTCTGCATTCGCGGATCGAGGAATGTACGTGAACGAAAAAAGTGATCCGCTATCGGCGCATTTGTTTGCAGTGAATGGTGACAAGTGGAAGAAATTGCGATCAAAGCTGTCGCCCACATTCTCGTCAGGAAAAATGAAGTTGATGTTCTCGTTGGTGCTTGAGAAATCTGACAATTTGAAGAAGAAGTTTTTAGAATGCGCTAAATCGAATCAGTGCATCGACAGCCAGGATATGTTCGCTCGCTACACCACGGATGTGATTGCAACCTGTGCCTTTGGATTTGAATGTGATAGCATTGTCGATGAAAACTCATTATTTCGCAAAATGGGCAAAAAAATATTTGGTGAACCGAAATACAATGCATTCGTGTCATTCTTGATTATATGCTTTAAAAATATTGCATTGAAATTGAATGTCGTAATAGTTGCAGAAGATTTAACTCAATTCTTTCTGAAAGTCGTGCGTGATACAATCGACTACAGAACCAAGAATAAAGTGGAGCGTCCAGACTTTATGAGTTTGTTAATGAAAATTATGCAAAAGGATGGTGAAACAAAACCTGATCCTGAATTGTTCAGTTTCGATGAAGTGGCGGCTCAGGCTTTCGTGTTTTATTTGGCTGGTTTTGAAACATCATCGACGTTGCTGACTTTTTGCACATACGAGTTGGCTAAAAATCCGGAACTCCAGCAAAAAGCGAGGGACCATGTGATGGAAGTGCTGGAGCGCCACAATGGTGAATTTACTTACGAGGCCATGATGGACATGAAGTATCTGGAACAAGTTTTAAGTGGTAATTAGTTTTGTGGAAACTCATTCAGGTTGGCATTTTTTAAATCATATTTTCTTTATTTCAGAATCTTTACGAAAATATCCACCAGTAACTGAACTCTTCCGCTACACCACCAGAGATTATACAGCACCAGACACCAATATGACAATTCCACATGACATGAACGTGATTGTTCCGGTGTATGGAATTCATCATGATCCAGAAATTTACCCAAAACCAGAAGTGTTTGATCCTGATCGATTTACTGAGGAGGAAGTACAGAAACGTCACCCAATGGCCTTTTTGCCGTTTGGAGAGGGACCACGAAACTGTGTCGGTTTGAGATTTGGATTGATGCAGTCCCGCATTGCTCTTGTTATGTTGCTGACAAACTTCTCCTTCTCATTTAACAAGAAAACTGTATTGCCAATGACATTTGATCCCGAGGCCTTAGTTTTGAAACCTAAGAATGCAATTTACTTTAATTTGGAACCTATTGGAAAATGAGTTCTAAACAAATGAGGCAATCTTTAAAAAAGGGTTTTTGTAAGCTTTGGTTTGTTGTCAATGGGAAAGTGGGGATTGTATTAATTAAGTATTATAATAAAAATTAAAATAAAACAATGTGTCAAAACATTTTCATTATATAATTGTACCTATTTTGTATATTTCACTCAAAGAAAAAGTGATAATATTCAGATAACGATTGCATAATAGACATTTTATCAACATTACTTAAGTGACTTAGTTATAGCATTAATAATTATCTACGTGCCTGTGCTTTGAATTAAGCCGAATTAAGTAGAACAGACACATCGAGACACTCAGCACATAAATAGAGTTTTAATTGTTAACAACGTCAAGGTTGCACACTTGTCTTTGAGCTTGGAAAATCGAAACTTGTTATTAATTTATTTGCAAAAAACAACGTTGAAATTGTTTGCAATTTACACAGTTTATTTAAAAAATTGTCCGTCGCAATGAATGTTGGTCAATCACTCAAATTTAGCAAACAAAACTTTGCATTCATGCGTTAAATATAACAAATTGAATTTAATAACAACATGTTGTGAAATACTTTTTGTGTTGAATTTTATCAATTCAAACACTCGCATGTAGTTGTATTTTATAATTTATGTGTCTTGAATGAAAATTTAAAATTTCGGTTTGTTGTTATTATAAAATTATTCTTTTTTGCAATGTCATTCTAAATTCTGAACCCACACTCACGTTCTCGAAACCATAATATTTACGATTGGGATTTGGGAGTTTTGTGTGCTTACTTTAAATTATGTTTGTTTATGTCTGATAATATGGACGCTGTGTGTTCCACAAACTAATACACGTGCAAGTTAATCAAACTCAACACATCTTTAAGTTAAATTTAGCTGGAAATAAGATCCAATCGACGAGAATATGTTCAGTGTTTTTGAAACAACGCCCCACGATGGAGCTCACAAGTGTAATTCTTTTTATTACAACAATATTCGCCATCGGTTTCTACTACTTTAAGCGCCAATTGAATTTTTGGAAGCATCGCAATGTCGATTTTATTAAGCCAACATTTCCCCTTGGCAGTTTTGATACCGACTTTGGTACAAAATATCCAATGTATCACTATTTCACAAAGTTCTACAATCAGCATAAAGGCAAACCATTTATTGGATACTTTTTTACCCTAATCCCATTCGCAATGTGCACGGATTTGGATTTTGTCAAAAAAGTGCTCGTAAAAGAATTCAATGTATTCGCTGATCGTGGCATGTACGTGAACGAAAAAAGTGATCCGCTATCGGCGCACATGTTTTCTGTGAACGGTGACAAGTGGAAGAAACTGCGATCAAAATTATCGCCCACATTCTCGTCTGGCAAAATGAAGATGATGTTCTCGTTGGTGACGGAGAAGTGTGACAACTTAAGGGTGAAGTTTGTGCAAAATGCAAAATCAAATGAATGCATCGACAGTCAGGAAATGTTTGCACGATACACAACTGATGTGATTGCGTCGTGTGCCTTTGGGATTGAGTGTGACAGCATAAATGATGATAAGGCGCAATTTCGTGTGATTGGAAGAAAAGTGTTTAGTGAAACGAGACATCCGCCAATATTGGCTTTTCTCATAATGAGTTTTCAACGGATTTCTTTGTTTTTTAACATCTCAACAACGTTGGAGGAGGTTTCAAGTTTTGTTTTAAAATTGGTTAAAGACACAATTGATTACAGACGCAAGAACAATGTTGAGCGCCCGGATTTCATGAGTTTGTTAATGAAAATGATGCACAAGGAGGATGAAAAAACTCCCGATCCAGAATTGTTTAGTTTTAATGATGTTGCTGCGCAGGCATTCATCTTTTATGTGGCTGGATTTGAAACATCATCAACGTTGCTGACATTTTGCACATTTGAATTGGCTAAAAATCCGGAACTGCAAGAAAAACTGAGGGAACATGTGATGGAAGTGCTGGAGCGCCACAATGGGGAATTTACCTACGAGGCCATGATGGATATGAAGTATCTGGAACAAGTTCTAAATGGTAAATATTTTTGTGGAAACTCTTTTTAGTTGTCATTGTTTAAATTGCATTTCCTTTATTTCAGAAACTTTGCGAAAATATCCACCAGTGACTGAAATATCACGATACACCACAAGAGACTACACATTGCCTGAAACGAACATGACAATTCCAATTGAGACGAACGTTATTATTCCCGTGTATGGAATTCAGCACGATCCAGAAATTTACCCAGATCCAGATCTATTCGATCCTGAACGATTCACTGATGAAGAAGTACAAAATCGTCACCCAATGGCGTTCCTTCCTTTCGGCAGTGGACCACGAAACTGTGTTGGTTTAAGATTTGGATTGATGCAGGCCCGCGTAGCGCTTGTTATGTTGCTGCAAAATTTTTCCTTTTCATTTAATGAGAAAACCACATTGCCAATGACTTATGATCCCAAGAGCTTTATTTTGAAACCAAAAGACATCATTTATTTAAACCTAAAAGCCCTTAAATTGAAATAATTACTAAATGCATCTTTCAACTAAATTGATTTAACTCACTTACCAAATATGGTGATAACCTTTAATTCAAACCATGGTAATACGAGCAAGTTCGATTTAAAATTTGGACCATATTTATCATGCAATCAATAATAATTATTGAAGCAATGTTGTGGCAGTAAAACATCGCACATAACTATCACGCAGTGCCCATTATGTCGAACACACACTATATGACATCGTGCAAACGCATAAAGCACAAATTACATTCAATGCGTTATTATGTAACTCTTGCAGTTTGAACATTACTACACACATACTACGAGCATGTTACATAGAAATGCAACTGCTTCTGAAGTCAATTTATGAGTAATGAGTAATGACAAACTGTGGAAGACAGCATGGGGTGGTTTGAATGATATTTATGTGCAATTTATATATATCGATATGGCTGGCTACATATTAAACTTCCCACATTAAATTGATATGGCAAATAATGCCGGCGCCATGAAATATTATCCCTATCAGTTTCACATGAAATTTAATATCAACAATTAAGATCAAAATGTAGTTGAATTTAATTGTCAATTTTCTTAGATTTATTATGAGAAATGTAAATTTTTTATATTTTGTTAAATTCAGTTAATAAATTATCAATTTTAATAAAACGCAAAAAAAATCAATTTTACACTGAACGGGATCAATTGAATAGAATGCAACCAATATAAAAAAAAAATCTGTAAAGGGTTAAACCACAAATGGAACTTCTTTCAGGAATTTTTACATCCAATTAAAACGTTTTTGTTTGTATTTGATTAATGTTGTTATAAATAATAAAGCATTCCCAAAACAAATGCATTAAACTAAGTGAGTATTAGCAAAGAAACTTATTTAAATGTTGCCTTCTGCCCTTGTTGCTGAAAATTACATTTGAATATTTAAATTGCATCAAGATGCAAGCGTCTCCAGTCTCCATCGCTGCACAAAGTTTCTCGCATTTGCCATTTGAATAAACCATTTAACAGAATTTATCTTCCAAACACTGCAGGTCCTATTGCAGTTATGAAAAACTTTAGAATTTGCATTTAAAGTTGTAATTTTGCAAGATATCGCTTAAATTGTTAATATGAGTGAAATTGTGTTGAAAATTAAGTTTTAATGGCACATTCTCGATAGCACAATTAGCTTAAGCAATTTTTTTCAGATACAAAGTTAATGCTCAATTTTTATTTTTACGAAAATTTTTTCGTAAGCTTATTTAAAAAAAAAAATTATTAACTAAGGAAATTTGTACCTTGAAATTTGATTTGAATATTTAGCGATGCCATCGACAAATACATTTTAATGATTTTTAAAATGTATTCTGCAATCCTCGAATCCTATGCACAAATTGGTTTCACCATCTTTAAGACGCATATTATATTTAAAAGACGCGAAAATAAATCAAACATCCCTCACGATTGCTGCATAACTTAAATTTATTTACAATCAAAGTGATCATTCCAAACCCGAATTCAAACATCAAAAAAGGCAGTCTTATATTACACTCGTACAAAGCAGGCTTCATCCTCTCTCTCATTTGGGTTAAATGATTGTCAGTTTAATCGCGTGTCAGCATAGCGAGAATAAATCTCCGTGCATGGTGAAAACCGAACACGTACACCCAAGGCATATGCTGAAAGATATTGCAGAACGTTGACTATGATGAAGTGGAGTGAAGTTACACTCATAAATCATGTGGAAAAGGAAGGTGGATCCGAAGCCACCCACACAAATCGCAACACCAGCGCATAAAAAAAAATGTTTCCCACAGCATAGTGATGATGGGGATGAGGGTAGGAGGTGCGAATACATGTGAAGTACAGCCGCGGAACAATTGAGTGATTGACTGTTATTTCAGGGAAGCGATTTCATTTAACACCCATCCCTTGTTAAGTCTATCCAAAATATATGTTCAGTGCACGTGAGGTTTAACGGACATGGCGGGAGATCAAACTATTTTAAAGTGTTTACATTTTTTTATGAAATGGATGTGGAATCGGTAAGTTGGTATTTTAGTCCTTAAAGGTTATTTTACTGCAAATTTTAAATCTTTCATAATGAAACCTGAGAAGATGAAGAAATTAAATAATTATTTATTAATAAGATTTCATTCAAGTGATTCTCAAAGCATTTAATTTAACAGTAGGGTTTTAACACAAATTAACAAACAAAAGGATTTAATTGTGTGGTTCGTAAAATTCATTGAAATAATCTCATAAAGACTTTCCAATTATTTAAGCATGTCCTTCACGAAGTTTATTTATTTCAAATTCATGATTACAACAAAATGTGTGTGTGTCAGAATTAGCTGGAGCCTGCAGGATATTAAACATTTAACACATTTTCAATTGTTTCCGCCCTTGCACACATGAAAGGAAAGTGCGTGTATTCATTATTAATTTGTTTTCAACATTTTACATCATTATGACAAAGACAGGCTGAAGATGTGCAAGCAATATATAATTAAAAGTTAATTTACCTTAATAAGTTGATTCACAAAATTGTTTGGAAAATTGCCTGTGATATGCCTATGTGACATGAGAACTGAGAAGTTAATTACACACTGCTTTCAATTTTAGCTGGAGGGTACTTGAGACTGAGGAATTTTTCGGAAAAGTGAACTTCCATCGATATCGTAACTTTACACATAACGTTTAATTGTTGCTAAACAATAATAATTGTATTTTGTGAATATGAGGCGGAAAATGTTTGGAAGTTGTTTTTAGACATGTTTGTGAAAGGATGCAGAAGTTTAAAGCATTTGCCATCAAAAATTTATGAAGGGTGATCCAATAAGAGAGTTCTTATGTTTTTTTTTCAAATCACATCAGGAGAAATGCCAATGAATACTGAACGCTAACGTCGTATTGACAGTTGACAGTTGACACTTGAGAACTGTCAAAATAATTCTATTGTATTAATTACCTGCAATCGGATCACCCTTTATTTTGCAGTTTGAAAAGTTATTTCGTTTTTAAAGAGACGAAATGAATTTTAGATGAAATTAATATTTTAAATTATTTTTAAGTATTTTGTTTAAGAATTTCAAAATTATTTTTTAACGGTATTTAACATTATGATAAAATTAATACTTTGACCTTGAAAACTGCAGCAGTTTGGTTCCTTCAACTTGACATATAACTTGACCTTGAAAGTAAACTTTGTGACATTAAAAAAAATCGAAAACAGTTTAATTTATTTTCAGGGGCCGTCCATAAATTACGAAACACATTAAAAAAAGGCAGGGATGGGTGTCAATTTATTAGAAATAAAGTTGCAGGACGAGGGAATTTTACAACCAAGAAATAGTGCATCTTAAATTATGGACAGACCCTTAAACGTAAAGGACCAAGTTAAAAAAAAAATGAATTTGCAAATACAGATTTTTGAAATTATTAATGTAAGCATTTCTATTTTATGTTTAACATCGCTCCATTTACAAAAAAAACTTTCTCGCTTCTCCTTATCACGTACATATAGTTTTTATTGCACATTCAAAAAGCTACATATTTGATACTCGTAAATTCCAATAAACAACAATATTCAATGCGGAATCTGAAAACTTTTCCCCATATTATGGACATAAATAACAATTCTCCCAGCAAGTTACATACATATCAATTTGAGTTTTTATTTTCTACATGTTAGGCCGCTGTGAAAAATAAATAAAATTTCGTTACAAATTGACATTTATTGGTCTGTACTTTGTGTATCGCATTGAGGACTGTCTGGAAGTGCACATGAGTACATTACATACACTTTGGATAAAAAGGATTACTTATTATTATGAGAGGAAAATTGCAATGCTGTCAAAAGTATCAAAAAAATGTTTGTCCTTTATTTGGATCGAATCTGAATAATGTGTGCAAATTTTTTTTGTATTAAGGATTGAAATATAATTTTTGATTTATGACAATTAACGCAACCATTTAGTTGACAGCACTTCAAAAATAAACTGTTATGATAATAAAGGACCAAACCATTAGAATAAAAAATAAAAAATGATCAATCACAAAAGAAAGTTCAAATAAACCATCGTTATGTTTGTGTCACGGCCAGCGTCGCATCACAATTTTGCAATTATTCATCAGCTTCTTTACAGCGACTATACATTTTAATAATCCATACAAATGCATTCGCATTGCAACTCACTTGCATGCATGTCACAATATGTACATAAAAGAGCAAACTCTCATTCGACAAATGTATACGAGCAGTAAAGTGCACGCTTTCTTTGTACACAATGTGACACCGTCAATTTTCCTCAAAACTCAATTTCGTTATCCAAAGTTTATGCACTTGCGTATACCGTTATAATATGCATGTGCTGCATTGTGCAATATGCATTTATAACAATTCAATCCTGAAGTTTAGCGGAGTGCGCTCATTCCTCCACGACAAATTGCAGCACATTGTGGGTGGGAGGGGGATAAAAGTGGAATGTAAACAAACAGACAATGCGAGAATTGGAATTTATATGATGCTCATTTTACGTGCCCTCTCATCTCGTTTTGATATATTTATCTTTGTTTTTGTAAATATGATGTGATTTTGATAAATGCAAAACACGCACAGGACTCGTCAGTCGTGTAACAATGTATATTTTGAAACCTGGAATTTGTATTTCCTTGACGTGTGTTAATAATGTGCTGTGCATTTTATGTTTTGCTGACTTTTAGAATATGAAATCAACAGAGTTTTGAAATTTCAGATTCTGTGGTTGAGTTGTTATTGAGTTGGAAATAATTTATGTAAATATTCGTGATATAAGATATTAAATAAATTATGAGTGTAGCTTAACAATTACAATTGTATTTCGAGTTCTCAGTCCTGGAAGGTCGTTGGTACTGGATATTTTATAATTTTACTTTTAATTTTCGTTTACAAATTGTTTTCATGCTTCCGTATTATTAGAAAAATCCTTTTAGTTTTAAAGAACTATTTATTATTCCAGCAGAGAGACTCGATCATTGCTCCTGCACAATTTGTTGTTTCAAAAAGAGGAATTATAATGTTTAATAATTAATCAAACCTAATTTCACAAAGGCACTTGGAACAATAAATATTTCAAGTGTGTAGTTAATCAAAGAAAACATTGACAGCGTTGACAATCAAACACTGACAAATCGAATACCGAATTTTTTGGAATAAGAAAATAATTTCACGAACCGCGTTTTTTTTTTGCGGTTTTTACGGCTTATTTTCAAACTTTTAATATGGCCTTATTTCACTTGTAATACGTTTACACAATTTTTTATTTATCAGATTTGGGTGTGATTATAGGTCAAAGTGTTATGGTAGACTCTAACCGTATTCGCAGAATTTATGGCAGCGTTTTTTTTTACAAATCTAGTCAAGTTGATTCCCGCGATCATTTCTAAAA
This sequence comes from Sylvicola cinctus, assembly GCA_963854165.1. NCBI lineage: Eukaryota > Metazoa > Arthropoda > Insecta > Diptera > Anisopodidae > Sylvicola > Sylvicola cinctus. The sequence goes on along the minus strand of OY974083.1, from coordinate 25,604,286 downwards.
TAAGACAATTTTTTCATGAACCACGTTTATTTGCGGTTTTCGCGGCACGCTTTACTAAGGCATTTTACCTTCGAAATGTTGGCAAAATTGTCTGTAAAATTTCGTAACGATCTCGAAAATAAGTTATCAAGATTGGTTCCCATACATACATTCACGTTCAATTTTATATATTAGATTTTATCTTTGACGTTCCGTAATTTACTTAGAAATTTTTAGAAAATTGTCAAAGATTTGCGGTTTTTTTCGGTTTAAAAATGTGCTCTATCAAATAACTACCGTGAAAAACTCGTGGAACATTACTGAAGTGATAAAACAATTAAGGAGCCTGAATTAAAGGATCTGTACAATTTATTAAACCGATAAACCCCTAAAAGGGTCAAAAGGGCTGTAAGTGCTAAAACTACACAAACACACAAAACAATTTTCCAAATTATGTATTAAAGTTCGCCTGAAATATTGTTGACTGATGAGTCCACAATTAGACCCTTTAATCTTTTTGCACCAAACACATAAATACCTCTTCAATAAATGTCAGTTTTATGTTTATTTAGGACTAACAGAAAATGACAGCAAAGTGCCCCTCTCCCCCCAAACGCACCCTACCCTGATCCTTTCCGGATTGTGTGCGTAATTTGATACAGAATCGTATATACATTTCATAAGGACGAATAATAAATTGAATTTGTGAAATTGTATACACGATTGTATGACACAAGGATGAGCACTAAATTAAATTTAGTTGTTGCCATGAAATTGATCTACTTTGCGATACACTGAATACAAATTCATTCAATATGAAATCATGACCTGCAGGCATTCAATAAAAAACAAATGCGGCCGTTTCTTTGCGATTTCGGCTTTCAACCGCTCCAATAGAGCAATGTAATAGTCGCTGTTGATTGTCTGTCCCTTTTGGAGATAGTCGATGAATATTATTCCATGCGCATCCCAAAAAACAGACGCCATAACCTTTCCAGCCGACTGTTGCGTTTTTCCACGCTTCGGTTTGGGTTCATCGCTTGCTGTCCATTCAGATGATTGCCGATTGGACTCTGGAGTATAGTGATGGAGCCATGTTTCATCCATTGTCACATATCGACGGAAAAATTCGGCTTTATTGCGCTTAAACAGCTTCAAACACTGCTCCGAATCATCAACTCGTTGTTGTTTTTGATCGCTTGTGAGCTCGCGCGGCACCCACTTTGCACAGAGCTTTCGCATGCCCAAATATTCGCGAATGATATGATGTATACGTTCCTTTGATATCTTTACAATGTCTGCTATCTCGCTCAACTTCATTTTACGATCATTCAAAATTATTTTATGGATTTTTTTGATGTTTTCGTCGGTAACAGCCTCTTTTGGGCGTCCACTGCGTTCACCGTCTTCAGTGCTCATTTCACCACGTTTAAACTTAGCATACCAATCAATGATGGTGGATTTTCCCGGTGCAGACCCCGGAAACTCTTCATCAAGCCATGCTTTCGCTTCAACTGTATTTTTTCCCTTCAAGAAGCAATACTTTATTAACACACGAAATTCTTTTTTTTCCATCTTTTCAACAATAACAAAAGTAGCTTCACTCAAATCGCTATAACTCACGAACTAATTGTCCGATTGCTGTCAAATTTTTACACGTATCGTTTGAAGGTTGGTACTAAATGAAAATCATATGGAAAAAATTCTGGTAACGCCATCTATGGGTCAGACCGGGGACTTTTCATCCAGCCTAATACATCTATAATGAACTTTAAAAGGTTCAGGCTTTAAATTTTAATGAATTTTGAAATAGGTTTCCCAAATCCATGTTAACTGATTTAATATTCACATATTGCTGTCCAAATCAACTGTGAATTATGTTCAGTACCTACTCCATAAGAGGGCATTAATAAATAAACAAGACATTTCCAAATCAATATTCACTTGATCCGTACTCAATCCATGCAACGTCGGCCATTTCAAGGCTTCATTTAAATTCATCAAGCTTCCCAATTGACACGGCACATTATTTGTTACCGATTTTTCCGCCCAATTTATTGCATTACCATAAATTTTCTATTTCCATCTGCGTTACAATTGCCACCAATGTCATAAGGTTTGCCATCGCGTGATGTTTGTTGTAATACTTCAAACATGATTTTGATTGTTATCTTTATGCTGCATGAAATTGGCAATATTTTGGTTCAGTTTGTGATTCAAAGGTGTTGAAGATGGAAATGCTAATTTTGTTATACTCATGTGTCATTGTGGGATGAATTTGGAATGACTGCGATGATTTGTAATTAAATTGGAAAAGGAATTTGTCAATCCTAGAAGCGAATTACTTTTAATTTACTCTTTTTCGTGAGAAAAAAATGTTCTAAATTATTTTACATTTTCAGTTTTATTATATTTATGGCGTAAAAGGAAGAAATAAGCAACTTAAGTCATTCATACATTTTATTTAAGTCAAATTCGCACAATTTTACATTCAAGAAGCAACAAATAAAAAAATTGTGTAATCTTTGCACTTTAACTTTGAAACAAATTAAATCCATAAACATTTTCGCAAGACTAACTAATGAATTTATCCCCGTAGTGCTGTTAAATTTCCAAACCATTTCAATCCATTGCGTTGCGGCTGACTCTCATTTACTCAACATCTTATGGCCAATTAGTAAATTCATGAAATTAAATTCCACAACAGACAGACGCACCCTTAAAACACGACAATTCGCATTTTGCCTCAATTTCCGAGCTTAATATATATTTTTCAACATGAAAAGGGCGGTGGGATTGACCCTTATTGTAAATGTCCTACATCCCAAATGAAAACAATGATAAGATCTTAGAGACTTCCTTTATTATGGCAACGAGTGTGTATGTGCACGAAGGGCTGCAACTTTTTGAAGACAAATGAGATTATCTCGTCCTTGGGTGTGAATGAAAATTATGTGACGGGAAAATTCGACGCACCATGCCCCATCTTTTGTGTCTTATCCCAGATTTGTTGTGGCGTCCAGCACACATACACGAACTTACTATTTCAGCAATAAATAGCTGGAAACTGTCATGAAAATGCTGTGCGTATTATCTAACAACACCCTGGTTTTATTGTATTGCATGGTGAAAGTTAGACACATATAAATCAAATAAAAAGGAGTGATAATTATTTGGTGAAAAGGAATGTTGCTAAAAATTGCAGAAAAAAAAAAGTTGTAAAGGTGTAAAATGAGTCGAATTTCAGTAAAATATTTTTATTCCAAGGACCAAGGTACATCAGCTTTAAAAAGTTTTACATTTAACCTTCGGTAACCTCGGCTACAAGTTACATGAGGTTTCAAGGACGCACAAGTTTTAAATTAAACAGAAGAATCCTTAAAGAATCAACAATAACCAATACCAATTTAAAGAAATTTTGTAAATAAACTAAATAGGATTTTGGAAATTTGGTGTGCCTCCCACAGCAATCCTCACATTAATTTCCAATACAATATATTTATTTTGACTTACCATCCAGTGTATTTCCATGAAAATTCAATTCACCCCATGGTGAGTGAATAAAAATCAATGAAACCTTAAAAAATCAGATTAAAACAGCCATTCCAAGTTTCCCCACAGCTTTTTTTTGACAAATTCCACGAAATATATTCAATTTCACGATAATGCCGTCATCGAATAATTTGTATTATGAAAATTGTATTGGTTGCTCATAATATTTTTGATTAAAAAAGGGATCAGAGGGATTATTATTGTGTTATTCATTTTCAATAAATTTATCCCTCAAAAAAGAGCACGCACGTTTCTTATTATGTATTTTTATTTTGTATAAATTAAATTGTATTTTTTCTGCAGAAATCCGCAAAACTGATTTTATGAAATGTTTGTTGAATTATGATCCTTTGAATTGGAATAAGGTGACCTTAAAGATGTTTGTAGGGATCTAATAAAATGCTTTTATTAAGGTATTGCACTTAAATGTCATCACTTAAGTGACGGTGGCGTAAATTCAGTCTAGTTATACGTAACAACGTGCTTTTTGGGGGGAGGTAACTACTATGTTCCGGTCAGTCATCTGGGCTTAACGTCTGCCACCCCCTAACACGACCCTTTTAAGAAAACCTTTTCAAATTATGAATAATGGATTAAATATTAATATAAAAGCTTTTAATGACAAATTAATTTATTTGTGTCATAAGCCAGGACCACTGAGGTGTTCATTTATTTGTTTTAGAGAAAAAAGGATTCCCTAACACTATGACAATGATTCTTCAATTCTACAGTATCCAATTAATGACAATTATTTGAAAGCAGCAATAAAGACAAAGGAAGAACGCATAATTCCACAATCGCAGACAAATAAAAATGGTGGCAAAAAGATCTTTAAACTATAATATGTGACAATTCATTCAAACAAATGATATGAGAGTTTTTCACATGACATGCATTTTATGTTTCTTTCCTTTATGTTGTGCTCCTTGTAGTTTGTGCAAAAATGTTCGCATGTTCCCAACCCTTTTGTATTCTATGGTATTCCTTCCAATTGAGATAAGTTGAATTCAATGTTAGGCATTTCGCAAATAATACGCAGAGACATTGTGATAAAATTGTAGAATTTTTGCGCTTCACAACACTATTTCGTTATAAAACTTTGAAAAATTGTTTCACATTTCAATTTTCATCCGACTGACAGTGGTGAGCCAATTTGAGCTGCACAAAGATGAAACTCAACGCAAAAATGTATGCCAACAAATGTTCCCATCTGCCAGCCATAATTCAGCAATGCGCTCGTAAAGTATTTGGCCATTAAGAAATTAAAATTGTGCAACATGCCGCATGCTGTTTAGAAGCCAGCTCCGCTCCGTGGCATTTCACTTAAATGCGACATGGGGGAATTATTTGCAAAAATTTGAACGACGTCGTCGTCGCAATTTACTATTTATTGTTTTAGAATGCGGTCAAGTGCAGTGGGAGTTCATATAAAAATATTTTGATGCTCATTTATTGCGAGAAATTTTGAGAACACTTTTACGGAAGAAGTTTGATGGCTCGTTTATAAAGTAATAACTGAGAATGAGTAGTTGAAGTCTTAGTTAACTTATTTGATGGCGGATTTTATTATTATAAAGTCATATTGTAGTTTACTAACACCCAAAATAGAATTAAATCATTTTAAGATTTATTCTATTTCACAAAATTCCCATTAACGAATTTGTAACACAGAAAACTTAATTTTAAAAAGCAAACTTGTGACATCCACTAAATTAACTTTTTACAACTTCACGTAAATTGTTTGATGTTTCAAAAGTTTAACAAATGGAAACGAAGCGAAATCCGAAAACTTTTTTTGACAAATTAATTGCTCGGATCCGATACAATGCATTAAAAGGACCCACAAAGTACTACAAAGTAATTGACACAAATTCGGGAATTCTAATTTACAGTACATCAATAAAACAATTTGTTTGTGTCGTCGGTGCTGTCGAGTGTTGCTCAAACATCTTGACGTCTTTTCAACAGTCAAACTTTTTTAATGATAAAGTAAAATAAGCATTGTGTATAGATTTAAGTGCGGCATGAAGTAGTGAGAGTCATTCAAGTCTTATAAATATTTGGTTGACGTAAATGGACATATTAAAGCCAAAAATTTAATTTGTTTCAAAAGTAAAGACTGTGATCGTTGGTGAAAGGAAATCTCTTGAAGTGTAATAGTTGTATCAACTTAAGTTTTCAAGGAAGAAGAATTAAAGTGTACTGCTGTATAAGATGAATCGAATTGTGGACGTTGTTTTATACTTAGTTATTTTCGTATTTATAATTATGTTTTATTTTCAACAGAGAAATCATGATTTTATTTTAATTATTTTATTCATTTGTAAATGTTAATCATTATTTGACAAATTGAGGTGAGTCCTTAATTGTGATTATCTAGTTAAAATTGTCCTTGGAAGTCGTAGCTTTAAGGAGGGGAAGGTCTCGTGTTAAACGAAAAATTAAAATCTTCTTTTATTGCGAGCCATTTATGTTCATTACTCTGTAGCTATTCATTATTTAAAAAATAGGTAATAAATTACAATGTGTTAAGTGTTAAGTAAATGTATGGTTGTCCCAGAGGAGGTAATAATCAATACACCTAAGTGCTTGATGATAATCACACTTATTGGGAGCGATAAACGGAATGTTGTAAATTCGAATCAATAGTTGGTTGTAACTATTTTAGAAATTGCTTCGCAGGATTTATTTACAACAAGGAATAACATGTTTTTTTGGTTTTAATAATTTCTTTAAATGCTTTAGTAATTGCTTTGTTTTATAAAACATTTTTTAGCGTAAGAGAAGACTCCAAGTATTAGGCTGGATGAAAAGTCCCCGGTCTGACCCATAGATGGCGTTACCAGAATTTTTTCCATATGATTTTCATTTAGTACCAACCTTCAAACGATACGTGTAAAAATTTGACAGCAATCGGACAATTAGTTCGTGAGTTATAGCGATTTGAGTGAAGCTACTTTTGTTATTGTTGAAAAGATGGAAAAAAAAGAATTTCGTGTGTTAATAAAGTATTGCTTCTTGAAGGGAAAAAATACAGTTGAAGCGAAAGCATGGCTTGATGAAGAGTTTCCGGGGTCTGCACCGGGAAAATCCACCATCATTGATTGGTATGCTAAGTTTAAACGAATATTTGGGCATGCGAAAGCTCTGTGCAAAGTGGGTGCCGCGCGAGCTCACAAGCGATCAAAAACAACAACGAGTTGATGATTCGGAGCAGTGTTTGAAGCTGTTTAAGCGCAATAAAGCCGAATTTTTCCGTCGATATGTGACAATGGATGAAACATGGCTCCATCACTATACTCCAGAGTCCAATCGGCAATCATCTGAATGGACAGCAAGCGATGAACCCAAACCGAAGCGTGGAAAAACGCAACAGTCGGCTGGAAAGGTTATGGCGTCTGTTTTTTGGGATGCGCATGGAATAATATTCATCGACTATCTCCAAAAGGGACAGACAATCAACAGCGACTATTACATTGCTCTATTGGAGCGGTTGAAAGCCGAAATCGCAAAGAAACGGCCGCATTTGAAGAAGAAAAAAGTGCTGTTCCACCAAGACAATGCACCGTGTCACAAGTCTGGAAAAACGATGGCTAAAATTTATGAATTGGGCTACGAATTGCTTCCTCATCCACCGTATTCTCCAGATCTGGCCCCCAGCGACTATTTCCTGTTTGCGGACCTTAAAAGAATGCTCGCTGGCAAGAAATTTAAGACCGATGATGAAGTGATTGCTGAAACTGAGGCCTATTTTGAGGATAAACCGAAAGAGTACTACAGAAGTGGCATCGAAAAGTTGGAAAATCGCTATAATCGCTGTATCGCCTTCGAAGGCAACTATGTTGAATAATAAAATTGAATTTTGCAAAAAAAATGTTTTTTACCATGGTAGACCGGGGACTTTTCATCCGGCCTGTTATAAAAACAATTATAATAATTTAATTTAAAGTGAAATCAAAAAAGAAACATTTTAATATACTTAAATGAAATTTGAGCTACAATTCTTTACAATTGCTCAACAATAAAAATAGGGGTGAGTATGAAAAATTAAATTGGGGATTAAGTTGAGAAATTATAAGCATAACATTTTCCTTTTAATTTCTCAACCTTAAAAAGCTTAAGGTTTGCGGTTAAAACTATTCAACCAAGTATTTAAAAATGCAATTAAAGTTGAGTTTTCTAAATTGACTTAAGTTCCTTATATTTCATCCTTAAATATTTTTCCATCATTTCAAGATTTAAAACATTTTCACTAATAAAATTTCAAGAAAAACCGAGTCTTTGAATTTCAAAAAAATCACAAACGATAAAGTATTATGTAGCTTTACCTGCATCCTTTACATAATATTTTCTTTGCTGACATTGAAAACTTCAAACATTCACCTCACTCGGGTGCAACAGTTCGCATTTAAATCAGTCTATTAAAAGGTTAAGCCACAATCGGAATGAAATTCAATACTAAATCATCTAATGTGCAAGTGGTGACGACGAAAAAGGATTTTTGTGACAATAATTCAATATTTACAGTGCTAAGGCCATTTCACTGCGTATCAAAGTGCTTTGCATTGGAGCATTTTTCCATTAATTGCAGCCCTGGCTATGTCAATAATAGGGATGTCCTGTACTCCATCTTATTAACCATAATAGCAGGTTTCGCGTTTCTTGAGGATCTCCTTACCAGATCATCTGTTTCCGTTTTAAAAACCAACGTCATTTTTTACATGATGAAAGTAATTTTTCTAATGTCTCTTACATTGTTGATAATTCTATTTATTTTTAAAATTTTCAATCGCGCACGTTCTGTGAAATTATTGTGCGATATAAAAACGGTGGATGCTGCAATACAACGAGTCGGTGGTGTAATTGATTTTTGCAAGCAAAGAAAGTACGTGGTAATATTCGTGATAGTAAATTTAGCGGCTCAGTTTGTTACAGCGGCTCTTTACGCGACTGTGTTCTTTGTTGTACGAGATCGTCATGATACGTCTGCCATTCTTGCACTTTGTTCGCACGCGTTAATGCACACTTTCGGGACAATCATTATGCCACAATACTATCTTTTATTAATAATTATTTCGCAGAGATTTAAAGCAGTTACAGAATGTTTTTTGTAAGTTTATTTGGATAATTAGTCTTTACAAAAGTGCGAAATTAAATTGTTTGTTTTCTAGATTACGAACTCGATTGGTTCAACAGGAATCTCAAGCAGAAAATATTTTAGATTTCTTTCCAATACACCAAAAGCTTTCGAATATTTCCGAAGAATTTAACAAATGCTATGCTTTGCAAGGGGCAATCTCCTGTTTTTATGTTTTCGGTTATTCAATTGTATTTCCGCTGTATTTGTGCAGTTGTTATCATTCCTCATCAATGACTATCAATCACTACGTTTTAATATTGATCGCATACGGCACTCGATTGTTGATAACAATTACGCATTTTGTAATACTAATTGTAGCTAGTTCTTCAATGTCGTATCAAGTGAGTCAATTTACTCCCACTTAGCACATCACTCCGTCCATATTTTTAATTTCTTTCTTCAAATTTTAATAGGGAAAACAACTTAGAAAAGAAGTTCACAAAATTCTTCATTCCCCTAACTCACCGGATTTAAATAAACAGGTGACTGTGGTAAAATCAAATTCTTTTGGTGAAATGATAGGATTTGTAAATAACTTCATAGTGACTTTTAAATATTAAAAAAACTTTATTTCATAGTTGAAATTGTTATCCGACAGCATCAAATTTAATAAACCACAGGCTTCGTGTGGTGTTTTTCAATTTAATTGGACTTTATTACCATCGGTAAGAATTTTAAAATCTAAAACAAATTTAATTTTAACAGCCAATTTGTATTTTGCAGATGTCAGCTGCAGTTTTAACTTATGTAATTATTTTATTTCAATACGCTTAATATAAAAATGTCTTTGGGCAAAAACAGAAGTTAAAATTTAAACTAACAAAGTTGCGAAAGAATTTTAGTGCACAATTTTTAAAATAAGAATACAAATTTTCCCACACTCATTACATAATTACAATGTTAAATTTTGTTAACCTTGCACTCATTCTTATTGTTAATAATTGAAATTCAAATTGTAATTCACGTTTAATATTGATTTTATAAAATGGATTGGAAATTGGTTTTTATTAATTGTTACCATTCCGATTTCCATGAAACATAATATGCAATGTCAGCTTTATTAATCAATTTGAAAACCAATTAATTAAAGTTTTCAATGCAACTAATATAATAAGGACCTAAATTACATAACGTGTGGATGCAGTTAACTTTAATAAGGTTCGTGTAAACTATTGAAAGTTTGTTTAATAAACTTAAATTTATGAACGAATTGTTTTCAAAGTTTATTAAGAACATATTGCCTAAAATCGCAGTCTGAAATCCATCAAGGTAATTATTTTATTGAGTAAAATAGTTATTTTAGAAACTACTTAGGGAGTAGTCTAAAATTTAATCAAATTTAATTGAAATCCTATTTTTCTCAGACCTTCTAAATTCAGTTCTTTTAAGTTCAATAAGTTAATTTTAGATAGGAATGTATTCTCAAGGGTTTTACCTAATAATATGTTGATTTATTTATTTACATTGACAAATAAATCTGTAGAGTTTTATGCAGACTTTCAATGCAGACTTAAAAGCGTTTTTGCGCTCTTTTATTTTTTTTTCTCATGAACGGTAAGGGAATTCTGATGCACACTCGAGGGTTGGTAGAAAAAGGAAACACTCTAAAGATGAAACGAAGCGCCATTAGAGATTTCGTAGACATAATGTTGACATGCTCTATGATTTATGAACGATAAACTGCAACAATGCCGAGTTTTTTAAACTTAAACTAATTCGTTTAATCTTTGAAATAGCAATAAAAAATAATTTCAGTTTTTCAAATTCCCTTTATAATGCTGGCTGACATTTCGTCTAAATTTTTTTAATCACAACTTGATCCCTACCAAAATTCCATTGTTGTCTTTCAATATCCTCGCTAACCTATTTCTTTTCATTGTTTTATCCGTAATTAAATGAATTATACTGCAATGAATGAAAGCAAATCCATTTTGACTCGGACCCAGGAATATTACCAAACATGGACTTATTATCCCACAGGAGTTCTGCCCTTTCTTTTTCCTTAATTTAGTTGTTTGATTAATTGAGTTGCAAGTTCATTTCTTTGGCAGAATCACCATTAGTGCAATAAAAGACGGCATAATTAATTACATCAAGATGGTGGGATTGCGTTTTAAAAGAACTGAATAAACAGATGGAACACAAATGGGTTGTTTCAGTACGCTAATGACAATAAAGCGCAATAAATTAAGTGAAATGTGTTGGAGGGTTTATTGCTGCCGAAATTAAATGAAATTATGTCATAATTTATTGTGTTAATAAAACAAATTAAAAATCTGTGTGGAAATCTGTGTAGATCCTTAATCCTTAATTTCTTAATACGCAAAATTTAAACGCTTGTCGTTTAAAAACCTCATCCAAATTTGCAAACATTTATCAATGTTATAAATTGTGGCCATAGTTCATCCTTTTTAAAGCCTTGAAGCTTTTTTTGTGACACCCATTCTAAGTATTTAAAACTTTAATTTGCTCAAATATTCATTACACTTTAAAAATTTGCCACATGCCCTCTGTAAAAAATCGTTTATTTCCATTACAGCACCACACATTTCGCGACTACACAAATTAACCAACTCCATCATTCTTTTCGTAATGATAATATAAATAAAAAACACATTTTTACACACACAACAAGCGTATCTCGAAGTTTTCCATACATTTTCATTCAGTTGGCCAATTTTCGCAGTTTCGCTCTTAAAAATTTCATATTTATTACCGTTGTTGTTGATAAATGGCTACTTTCTGGATGACACCAAATAAAACACGACTCTTTTTCTGTTGAAAGCAAAAAAAAAAAGGGAGAAAAATTGAAAGCACTGAAAGTATATTCATTCTCTCTCTAGCAGAATATCAACAGCAAATAATTTTTTGGCAGTGAAAGCCACGCAACACTTTTTATGTATTTATTGTAAAAACATTTTCGCTCAAAATAAAAAAGCTTTTTAGGTGAGTAACACAAAATTAGCTTCTCAGCTTACAAAATGTTGAAATCAAATAATATGAATAGCGTTTTTTTAGCCAGGACATGCAGGACTTGAAATCGATTTGTTTCGAACAAGGAAAATTCTTTATAGAAAAAGTTTCTTAGAAAATTATTTAAAATCTCCACAATTCAGACAACAAAAATGAAATGTAATAGTTGTGTGAGTTTTTGCATCGTAAATGAGACGGTGCCGTGACGTGCAAATATAGACAATAGAACAATAAAAAACTGTAAAATGATATGGCTAGAGATGGGTTAACAATAAAAGATAAAAAACAAGGTCCCATCTGCATCGGTGTAGTCATAATTCATGGAATGCGATTTTTTTGTGGGTGCAGAGCTGTGAGCTGGATTGTTTGCAGACATTACGAAATACACACGGAACAGTGAGAGAGGATAAAGGATTACGTCGTGAATCCAAAACAAATATAAATGGTGTAAAAATAAGCAAACATGAGGTCGGGAGAAAAATTGCATAAATTTTGAATAAATAAAAACACACAACACAACCAGCCAGGGCAAGGGGCGAGGGCACACATCGTGGATGACCTCGTGTAAAACATAGAGGATGGATTCTCTTCGTGGTGCATTGTTTGCAATTTGCATGCAGTGAATTGACAGATGAACAGTAAATTTATGATTAATCTGGTGTTGATGCTTTTTGCTGGTATTCAGATTTGTAGTGGCGCTATGTCGGAGTTTGATGGATAATTCCATTGAATTGAAGGACAATTTATTGTTCATATTTGTTGTTTAATGTAAATTGTACAAGCAGCATAATCTATATTTTTGTCAATACACGTAGTTTATGGGGAACACAAATATATTAGAAAGCATAGAGGGAGGACCAAAATTCCTTTAATTTGGATTAGGATGGTTTTGGAAGTTTTACAATCAAAACTGTTTTAAATTTAGTTTCTGCGTTTCTTAATTAAAATGATATTAAAATTTAATTTCTTCTTCTCGTTTCATCCTTCTCTTCCTTCTCTTCCTTCTCTTCCTTCTCTTCCTTCTCTTCCTTCTCTTCCTTCTCTTCCTTCTCTTCCTTCTCTTCCTTCTCTTCCTTCTCTTCCTTCTCTTCCTTCTCTTCCTTCTCTTCCTTCTCTTCCTTCTCTTCCTTCTCTTCCTTCTCTTCCTTCTCTTCCTTCTCTTCCTTCTCTTCCTTCTCTTCCTTCTCTTCCTTCTCTTCCTTCTCTTCCTTCTCTTCCTTCTCTTCCTTCTCTTCCTTCTCTTCCTTCTCTTCCTTCTCTTCCTTCTCTTCCTTCTCTTCCTTCTCTTCCTTCTCTTCCTTCTCTTCCTTCTCTTCCTTCTCTTACTTCTCTTCCTTCTCTTCCTTCTCTTCCTTCTCTTCCTTCTCTTCCTTCTCTTCTCGTCTCTTTCTCATCAACCTTGTCTTCCCAATTTTGCTTTTCTTCTGTCCCTTTCTTCCCTTATCATCCCTACAATCAACACATTTCGAGAATTCAGCTGATTTATGATAAAACATTAATTAAATATTTCGCTGCAATTTTAAAATTCAATTCCCTTTGCAGCGGTACTTCAATTATTATCCCTTTAATGTGAGTTTGTTTTATGATGTCAAAATACATTTTACAATACAATTTAGTTTAAATGAACTGCTGAAAGCCTGGTAATTACTGTAATTATGCAAATGAGAATTTTGCTTTTATATACTACATAACTTCAGAGAAATATAAATTAAATTTAATTCACTCTTTAATCTGCACTGCAAGTTACGAAAAAAGTTTATAACCCAGTTAAAAAAAAAGAAGTAGTAAAAAGAATTCTCCATGTTATTTATTGGAGATTTCATCTTCCTTTGGTCAAGGGTCATTTACCACCAGATTAACAAAACAACGGCAAAAGGTATCGAAGTTATGTACCCGCACCAAAACTCAATGTTATCTAGATGCTATTATCAAACTAAACGACAGGTATTAATATTGGATTACAAAATTCAAGTATACCAAAGGACATGTTCATTATACCTTTGGGACAAAGCACTTTATATTCTATAATCCTTAAAATGGTCCTTGTACAATGTCTATTTTAGTTTGCATGCGCATAAATTTGCATTATACTTGTAGTATATAAGATAGGACATGTAAGGTGACGTAATTGTTTAGTTTCTCAGGACATGAAATGAGCTGCTTTACTGCAATAATCCAATTTAAATTTGAAAATAATTAAATTCGCTTTGATTAAATGTTTATTAGACTGGAACACTATTTTCTGAATATTTTCATTAATTCAGGACATTTTTTAAAAGTATCTTCAATGTTCTGTTATCCTTAATTTTTTCCCCAAACATAAGAATTAATGAAGTGGATAATTGCATCGATTGTTGCCAGAAAAAAACAAGGACATTGGAAACAAATCCATTCATATTTTGACAGTTGTCTTCCTGATTGTGTTTGACTTTTGCCCACATTCATTTTCAAGAATATATCAGTTTAGTCACGCGCTTCCTAAACCTTTTTACAGACACAAACTCCTTGTATTAAATGTGCACGCATATAAATTCTCATTTAATGCGGCAAACGCACACAAATCAAAAACAAATGGCTTACAATGACAGGAAAAGCTCACGCAAATATTCCGAACTAAATACGGTACCAACAACAACATGAATAAATACAATAAAATTAGCATCGCTCGGAAATTCCAGTCAGACAATAAACCCACACACACGCCGAAAACAACGGAAAAAAAACAACATCAAAAGCCACATGCGGGATGCGTATAGGATCCACAAAATGCGTACAGAGCTTTTGCAATAAATATTTCGTCCGCCGAATACGGGAAGAATCAACACACACCCGACATCATTTGGCGTGTAAAAATAAACGCGCCGCACAGTTTTTCCTTGTTTTTATTTCGGTTGTCAGTTACTACACACGTGTGTGAGCGAGTATTTGCAAGTCAATAAATATCCTTTTCAGGAAAAAAAACAACAAACGGAAGCATCACAACCTCCAATGTAAAGCGCTTAATATCCTGTACATGTGTTTGTACACAGTCAGTTGAATAAGGTTATGTACAAAGGGGATGACAAACATCCAGCAACGCAACGCCCCGCCACAATATATTGACACAAGGTACACGCAGGCACGCGTGTTCGAATACACATGAGAGGAGTTTTGGGAAATGGGGGAGGGGGTCGCATCGCTAGTCCCCGATGAACATGCTAAAGTTTGGCAGCAACACCTTGACTTAATGCCACCCACAAGGATTCTTCATTCCGCTACACAGAGTCAATATATTGTGATGATGATGCCGAAAGTCAGGGCTTAAGCGGTTATGACTTATGAATGAAATGATATATGGACCGAAATAAAGGCGGTTGCGAATTTTATTCTATGCATTGCGTATTTCCGGTTGAACTCACAACGCGTGTCGGTTTGAAATGTGGGCGCAATTGGGATTATGTGAGCGGTTTTGTTATCCAAAACAATGCGGCTTATTGATGCGGCGAGAATATTATGATATTCAATTATTCGATAAATTAAGCAATTAACAAATATTGATCCTTGCGAAGCCCAATGAGCGGATATAGGAATTTTGTTGACATGAAACTTTGGTTTGTATATCGATTCGGTTGCTGTTATGACTTAAATTGGGTTTTGCAATGTCCTTTTATTCCCTTTTTAATGCAATTTTTAAATGCGGATTCTTTTTGGGGAATCATTTGACATTTAACTTCACAATTTGGTTTTAATTGTTCTTTTTAATATTGAAATATAATTTTTAAAGGACTCTAAGGGAAGGGGAAAAATATGGAGATGTCGTAGTCATAAAAGCCATTTTGGAAACTATTGAACCGATTTGAGTATTAATTTATATACGACCCCAAGGGCATATAGAAATATTTGTAATCCGACTTTTTTCGGAAAAAAAGTTGATGATGCAGAAACTCGTTTTGACACCCCCTGAGTCCAAAAAAGTGGTCTAGAAAAAATGTGCAAAAGTGCGTCCGTACGCCGTGTGCCGTGTGCCGTGTGCCGTACGCCGTGTGCCGTACTATGGAAAAATGGTCGAAAAAAAAATAAATTCTAAACTACTGGACCGATTTGTATGAAAATTTTTTCTAAACTATTAAACAAAAATATAAGAATAGGATCTTCGATTTTTCGAGGTCAGATCCTTCAAGGTCAAGTTATTGACAAAAGAATTTTTTTTCGTATAGGGGCTCTAAAATGGGTCCTACGATTTTTTTCATTTCCACAACAATTAATCTTCAAGGTATCTTAAACAAAACTGCATATATCCTATATCCCGCTAGATGCTCCTTCTGGCGAAAAAGGGGGTGGACAAGGACAAACCCCACTTTTCTATCTCAGCCACCTTGCACAATATCAAAAAAATTCTTGCAGATTATTGTAGGATAAAATCAGATAAGAAAATTTGCGAAACATTTCAAGGTCAAAATCGAAAAATTCAAGGTCAAATTTTTTATATCTCAGAAACCTTTAATATTTTTTAAATTTTTTTTTCACATTGTTGTAGGCTTAAATGAGACAAAAAAACTTGCTGAACATTTCTAGGTCGAAATCGGAAATTTCAAGGTTCGACTTACGGCGTACGGCGCACGTATCCCAGAAACCCTAACTATTTTTGAAATTTTTTTTCACACTATTGTAGGAATAAATAAAATAAGAAAACTTGCTGAACATTTCAAGGTCAAATTTTGAAAACTCAAGGTCATATTTTTACAATGAAAATTTTTAATTCAAATACTATGTGTTTTAGGGTACTATGATGCTCTACATTATTGCTAATGTCAATAAAAGTACCAATTTTGGACAAAAATCATGGTCAAAATTAAGAAATTTCAAGGTCAAATTTTTCATATCTCCGAAAAGCTTTATTAAAATGTAGTAAAGCAACAGTCGTATATAAATTCACACCTCGCTCTCCCTGCGATGTAGTTTTTTTTTTTGGAAAATCAAAAACATTTTTTTTTTATTTCTAAACTAAACATCCTTTATGTTAAATCCCGCTGGATGCTCCTTCTGCCGAAAAAGGGGGTATACAAAGACAAACCCACTTTTCTATCGCAGACACCTTACACAATATCAAAAAAATTCTTTCAGATTATTGTAGAATAAAATCAGATAAGAAAATTTGCGAAACATTTCAAGGTCAAAATCGAAAAATTCAAGGTCAAATTTTTTATATCTCATAAACCTTAAATATTTTTGAAAATATTTTTTCACATTATTGTAGATTTAAATAGGATAAAAAAACTTTTTCAAGGTAAAATAATTCAAAACTTAATGCCATATTTTTATAATGAAAATATGTAATTCACAAATTGTTTGTTTTAGGAAAAATAGAGTTCATTTATGTACTACATTTTAATAAGGGTTGTCTGAGAGTATTTTTAAGAGGTTTTTAATACGGAAAATGTAACCTTGAAATTTCTGAACTTTGACCTTGATTTTTGTCCGTTTCCACTTTCTCTTTCTGTCATACGCATTAATTGTTATCTCCCTCTCCAAAAGCGTTAAATCTTACGCGTTAAATGATCGAATTTCTATAACAAGCTTTAATTCAAAACAACTCCCACTCTCAAAGTTGTGTACAAGAATTTACTGTCATAATTTCGTTAAACTGTATCCACGCATGTGACGCAATCCCCATCATTTCCTATTAAATACGTAGTTATATTTAACTACTTATCTATCATCATGCGTAGAACGGATATTCATCTTTCATAACCCTCCAGCTGTGTGTGTATTTTCGAGACAATTTCAGCTTCGCATTAGTGGGATAAATATCTTATTTGTGGGTTAATGTTATGAGCTACATCCACGCGAATGTTGTTCACTCTTACCACATTCATCCTTCAATTTATGATTATCTAATCTTCTTTTTCAGGCTCGCACTTTTACGGGCTCAACATTGCTCTACACATGCACACCCACATGTGCACACATCCGCTCACATCCACTTATGATTTAACCTAAATTTGATATAATTTGTCATTTGCCACTTGTGACATTCACACATACGAATTTCCGCGTTCGCGTTTTGCGCTCACAAGCGGATGCTGCGAAAACTCCCATCCTGCCATGGTGTGTGCTCTTACACTTCCATTGCTGCATGTAACTTTAAGGGTGCTTCTGGCATTTTGTGTCTTTCTATGAGAGATAATGTTGCTTCAAAATGTTGAACGGATGAAATGTTTTTCATATTAACTTTGGTTGGTTTTAAAGAAAGGCAAAGACGAATCACGAAGCGACTTTAAAAATTGTTCGTAAAATGAGACTTTTGGTTTGTCATCACCGCTCCAAACTGAGGAGGATGTGCTTTTGTGTTATTTACAATTTTGAACGCGTTGTGCTTTCTAATGTTTCAACATTCATGCTGATCCGCAGAATTTAACATGGTTGGGTGTCTGTGTGTGGCCTGAATTGGATTCAAATTGAACAACAAATGATGGCTATTGGGTTTGCATATTATACATAAAATGTATGGTTCAAAAGGATGCTGTTGCTGGGCAGAATAAGTTTAGAAAGCTTACAGACAATCGCAGCATAAATCAGCGTTTAGAGTTCAATAAAACTACAATTCACATGCAATGGTCGTATTTCTGAATTTTATACTCCCACCACATTCGATGGCCGTTTGAGAGGAAAACTCAGTCACGTTGTTATGTGGCGATGTTTCCTCGCGATTTTACGAGCGTAACATGCTTTGGGAGAAAATTTATGAAATTTTTTTGTTTGTTATTTTATGTGGGAAAAGTCTCGTTAAAAAAGTTTAAATTGAAATCTCCTTTTTCAATATGGAAATCATTAAAATCATTTTGACAACATCCTCTAAATTATTACAAAATAATTTTATTTGAAAATATAAATAAAAATATTTAAAAAAAAAGTTTTTTTCAATTTAATTAAATGCTTCCCAAGGACTTTTGTAGAAACCTTATCATTTAATTGCGAATAAATGTTGCAATAAATAAACTTTACAAAATCTCGATGGGGAATGCATGGAGCTGAAACTTTCAACACAACATATTTCTCACAACATATTTTCGTCTGTATCCGTATCCCCATATGAATAAGCGTACATTCCTTGTTTTGATATCGAACGTGATTTGAAATTGTAATTCGTTGGTCCTTTTCCAAATTCGGGCTCGATGTATGTGTTCGTCGCTCGCCATTTTTGCGTTCAGCCGTGGCTACCAAAAATGCTTTATTTGATTTAAATTCTCTGATGGGTATAAAAAATTCAGAGACAATTTATAGGAACTCCCTATAAATATTTGTAACAGTTATATGCTGATGGTCATGTGTTCATCGTTGTGGTTGCTGAAGTACTGAAGGGAGATTTTAAATTGTATTTAATCAATGACGTTCTTTTCATAACCTTTAAACTTTATGAAGTATTCCGTTAAATTAAAGAAATGAGAAGAATCAGAACCACTTCCAGAAACGGAACCAGAACCAAAATCAGAACCAGAGAGAGAGCTAATAACAGAAACAGAACAAGAGCCAGAAACGGGAACAGAAACAGAAAAAAACAGAAACAAAAACCGAACCAGAAACAGAACCAGAACCAAAATGAGAACCAGAGAAAGAGCTAACAGAAACAGAAACAGAACCACTGCAAGTGCTAGAGCCAGGAAAGGCAACAGAAAGAGAAAAAGAAACAAAAATAAAAGCAGAACCAGAAACAGAAACAGAAAATATTATTCTCTGTAGTAAATTCCGTTTCTGTTTCCTGTGCTCGTGCATCAAAACAAACCAGAAACAGAATGCGCGAGAAACGGAGAATCATTTTTTTTTGCTTATGCCGAAATTAAATGAAGAAGACCAGCGGTGTTCCCTAAAACAATTCATGAAATTCAAAATTGAATTAAATCAGAAATTCAGAACCGGAACAAGACACTCTAAAACAACAACACGTCCATATCAATGAACAATCCACTTTGTAAAACGCCCATAGCAATATAATAATTCTACATGAGATTGCAAACTGCAAAGCAGCAGCAATTGACCATCTAGGATGCAACATAAAATCTGCATTTCACATCACTTATTATCAACCATGAAGTTTGGAAATTGAAATTGAAAACTTATGCCCAAACTAAAATAAATGTACCCACTCTGTCTGTTTTTCAATATGTACCATCAAGATTTCTGCCAAACCCAAATCCGCATACATTTACATTACACGTTGCTATCTATTTCTGAGAATATCTTAAATTAGAAGTGAATAAATTGGCAATCAAGCCATTACCCATTGAGCTCGGACATCAGAGCCAGCAACACAATTTCAACAAAATAATGGTATCATTATATTGTGTTGTTAGAAGCAATACCCAGCTCTCGCACTCCTGAAATGCCCAATCACCCGCCTTCACCATTGTCCGTATCATATTGTGCGATGTGTGGGAGTGAATATCTTAACGCTGGGAGTATGAAGCTTTAGATTTTGGAACGCATTTTCATGTGTGTCTGTGAATTAACTCGATTGCTATCTAAGAATTTCAAGTAGACGATCACTTGAACTAATGAAAATCAAGTGTTGTTGCAACTTGCTGTGGAACTTGTGGCATCGACAGCAATGAGTGCATTGTTAAGGAATGGGAATGTGTCTGTGTGTGATTCAATTTAGGGTCTAGACATTTTATGTAGATGTCGTGTATTGGAAGTAGATGTCTGTTATTTAAATTGACTTATGTGTATTTGCAATTAAATGTGGCGATTGTTGCACACTTGCGAATTATATTTGATAAATGACAATTCGTCTATTAAAAACGATTCTTAAATTTAATTTTTAGGAAATGTTAACATAATTTTTTGTAGATTTAAATGTTCCGATTAATCACAAAATTGATCACATTGAACTTTATATTAAATTTCACCTTTTTAAGTAAAAAAGTTTTCCCCCAAAACCCTTCAGCAATTCAACACCATTTCCTTTACAACTCAACCCTCCAAATCCACCCGCAACATCAAATTGCCAAAGTAAAAGACTTCCCGCAACAATCTCACTTTACACTCTTGGGAAATGATTTTTATATTTCGTCAAAAGCATCCCCCAAACTCATTTTGCACACAATGATTGTGACGCAACATCCAACACAACTCGAAACGCTATTGGTTACCAAACACAGCAATTCAATTCGGTGGTGATGGAATACGTAATCATATTTACATCGAAAATGCTGTATATACGATGTGCGAATCAATCGTCGTGAAAATCACGAGAAAAACGAGAAACGATGCACACTCTGTAGCTGGTGGAAGAAGATTTCCCAGGATATCCGGCGATTTGTCTGGTTCATTTATACGTTTTATGTGGGTCTTCTCGTTTTTATGCTCTTTAAGGGTTGGAAATGTCGGTGTGGATGAAAAAGCAACTGTAGGACAAAAAAAACGTTGAAAAGTCCCAAATAGTTATTTAAGTTGCGTGTGAATTTCGAATTTATTGTTTTTGGAATTTTTCCAAAGCGGTTGTGGAAAACCCCAGATAAAAAAGTGAACGTTGTTATATTTAAACTGCATGTGGGAGAGGGTGGATTCGGTAAACTGAGCTTCGTATTTTATGCAAATATTCACATTGCACACAAGTTTAATTTGTTATTTTGGGAAGTGTGTTTACATTCGTATTTTTTTGATGTATTGGAAGCGATTTGCAGTGATCCTTATAATAGTAATCCTAATAAGTCATAGCAAATAAAATGTGATAGGGAAAGCCACTTGGTTAGTTATTATGAGTTTGCCTTAATTTTTATTTAAAAATTTCTAAATTTTAAAGAACGTTTTAATTTTTTTTAAAACTTTGACCTTGGAAAATTAATGTTTAGTCCTTGAAATGTTTAGAAAAATCTTTTGTTTCTTTTATGACATATTACCTGTTACAATATTTGACAAAATAAATTTTTCCGAGGTTTCTAAAATACAAACCGTGAGACCTAGAAGCAGTTTCGTTCCGTTTTGACCTTGAAATTATTATTTATGTTTTAGAGATGTACGTTGAATAGACGTTTTAAATTCAATGGCAATTAAACAATTATTGTTTAGTCCAATAAGGTTATTACTCGCAGCGAGTACTTCATAACTCAGTAGAAAAAATTTAAGAAAATCGAAGTTAAACAAATTAAAACGCACCAATTTGGTGTGAAAACACCCCTTGATTGTAAATTATTTTGCTGAACTTGAAATAACCAAAATTCTCCTTAAATAATTTTTCAAAATTTGAGTTCATAATGTTGCTCCCATCTCTTGAAAAGTTTCCCCTTTCTCTCTGGGCGAATTCAAATTAAGCTTCATAGGGTGAAAGCTGCAATGTGATTAACGATAAGCTTTTTGAGCAATAAGCATGCGCATTTTCCATTACTGAACGCATACACTCAGACAACAATAAAATGGAGAGATTCTCATTCAGTGCCGAATATCTGTGACATAGACAACAACAGTCTATTGGAATTCATTGGAATTAAAGTTTCCTACTCCTAGCAAGCTACATTGTTTTTATTGTGAAAGTTTGACTGAGTTTAATTCTGAGCTCCAAAGGATATGGTCAATTTCAGCAGCTGATCTCATATTTGTATCAGTAGGACGTGGTACAATAAGAGTGCAGATGATGTCATGACCTATTTACATTTATTTGACCAAAATTGTTTTGAATTTTTTTAAATTAAAAAAAAAAGGTTTTTGTGTGGTGAATTTAAGAAGTAAAAACAATTAAATGATTTTTTGTTTAATAATGACTTCACTTTCATTTTATATTTATTATTTACATAAATAATTTAGAGATTTTTAAAGTGAGTTGTTAAATTTTTTGTGAGTTCCAATATTGATAAATAACAATAATTCCTTAACTTAAATATTGAGATAATTTCAGAACATTTTTAAATTGTTTTAAATACAAAAATTTATATTCTTAAAATGATAAAATTGAATCAATTGTTAAATAATTCGTTCCTTTGTTTCATTCAAATGGAAGATGTCTTTATTGTTCGTTTTAAAGCCCATTTAACGCATAAAAATATAAAAAGCATGTATTCAAACTGAATGTGAAAACATCACGATTCAAATGCGACCTCCTAAACATATTGTTACCATTTTGTTAAGCAACAAAAGCAATGTCTCAATGTCAAGTGCAACTCAACAATGACAGTAACACATTTTATACTTTGTTCACATTGATATTTAGAGAGACATCTTTGTAGTTTAAATTTGCAGTACAATGTCATAGTATTTTTAATTATTTAATATTTTATCTTTAGCGATTTAAGGACTCATGGGATGTAGATAATTCTTCAAACTGCTGACGTTCTTTTATAATAGGAATTATACTTACATCCTCATGAAAAAAGAAATAAATTTTGCAAAAGTTTTTTTTAAATTTAAACAATATTAGATTAAACGATATTGATTCCATATAAATATTAATAATTAAGGATTGTAAGAATAGTAAGAATTTTTAAAAAAGAGTAGCCAAAAATAAATAAAAAATTATTCCGAGATATATTTCATTTTATTTTACAGACTTGAACTACATAGTTAAGCTTGTTAAAATGTTTAAAGTGAAACATTTTATAAGAGTTCGGTCATTTAACACGTTATATTTAACGCTTTTAGGGAGAAAGCGAAGATAGTGAGTCAGTGCGTATGAGAGAAAGGGACAGTGGAAATATAGCTTTCAAGACTAAAAAGAATAGACAGAGAGAGCGTAAAAGAGGGAGAAGAGTATTACGCTAGCACGGGTGTAGAATAAAGACTGAGAATCGGTGCGTGAAAGGGTTAAAGAATCACACAACACTAAAATTTTTAAGTAGGATAATGTTTTTACAGGAATTACTTAAAATCAAGATTAAATCGAGACACTCAATTTCACATAATAAACAATGCAACCACAAGTTCAAAACGCCTTGGCCCCCTTAGACCGTCCTCCAGCTATAACTTTTGATTCATATTATTCAGTAGAACAAAAATCTTCTTAAATTACTCATATAATATACGAGTACACCCTTTTATCTATAATTTTTAAGTGGAGATACAAAATATAATACTTAAAATACAAAAGCTTCATCCCTGAACAAATGTGTCAATTCCCCATGTGAAACAAGATAAAGTAAATGCAACATGAAACTGAATCAAATTCACATTGTTACAACCACAAAGACTCAGTTACTCCACATAAATGTGAGTCAAAAGGAAAAGCATTTCCCGCGACAGCATCCTTTTCCAAACCAAAGAGACGCAACGCAACGCCTTTGAATTCAAACATTTTCAATGCGCCAGTAACAGACACCCTATTTTGCATAATATCATATTGACAAGCAATTGATGGAATAATAATTATTGTGTTGTGCAAAATTTCAATCGAATCGATATTGCTGATGTCATTTGAAACCGCAAAAACACTCAAGGGTGTATAAGGATGAAAAAGAAAAATTCGTAAAAAATAATATGTATATATAGCCGAACGATATTTCTTTTTAAGTGGTAATACAATGCCTGATATTTCCATTTATTTACTCATTGGCGTACTTTTTTTAAATTTAATACGACCCAATGTAGTTGTAATGAATTCTTGCATTCGCAAATTTTTTGGAAAAAAGTTAATGATGCAGCAACTCGTTCAAAAAAGTGGTCTAGAAAAAAGGTGTGTGTACGTCTGTACGTCCGTGTTGAACGTCCGGATATCCAGAAGACTTCTCGGAAAAAACTGAACCGATTTGGATAACATTTCGATATAAAATAATTTATGACTAATATCCAAATTTTTAAGTTATATTAAAAACACTTTTTCAAATCCCTTATACTTAAAAGCATTATAAGCAAAACTGCATTTACCGTATGTCCCTAAATGTGATCCTTCGGGATTAAAAGGAATGTAAGTATTACGGTATTACGACATCTTCTATCTTAGGAATTTAAAGCATCATTAAAAAAATTCTTTCACGCAAGTATACGAAATTGTTTCAATATTTCAAGGTCAAAATATAAAATCTCAAGGTCACAATAACTATAATCCTTCAACATTTAAAAAAAAAAAATCGCATTATTGTAGCTTAGAAAATTAGAAAAATCTTTTCACAATATTTCAAGGTCACAAAAATAAATCAAGGTTACATTATTTATATCTTAAAAACTTTAAATATTTCTTAAATTTGTGTTTCACTAGATTGTAGTAGTTTAAAAAAGAAGAAGAATATTTTTCAAGGTCCAAATCAGTAAATTATTCACACTTCGGTCTACCAACGATGTATATTGTACCAGGGCGTAATAAATTACCACCTCGCTTTCCCTGCAAAGTCGTTTTTGTTCGCATTTACCCCATTAGAAAATAGAATTGTGTAACGCTGTGCGTCCCCCTCTTTTATATGTACAGAAATAATTTTCAGCAATATTTTGTATTCAAGAGAAAATCAATTATAAATCAGAATATTAGCTTCCACAGCAATGACAACATGTTGTTACTAACGGAGCATAACATGATATAGCATTAAACTATACACCACACAATATTATTATGGACATAAAGTTGAAGGAAAGTTGAGGTCTATGCAGCACTCACCATATGTCAACATATCATGGGGGGGGGGGAGAGGGATGATGTCTGTCAGATGCGCTCACCAGTCACCGCACAATCTACAGTATCACAATTCGGAGCCAAATGGACATGTTTTGATGACTTGGTCCTTTATCTCACGTAATTCATTTTGGGTTAATTTTCTTGCCGAAATATAAACTGATCCGTATATGCTGCACAAAATGAGGATGTTTTGGGTGATAAAATTCGACTGACCACAACCTCTTACATTTTGTGTGTATGTGTGTGTGTGTGGGAGGGGGGAGGTTGTGGGCGTTTGTGCAAAAGGATTGGGAGATGAGGACGTGCAAGTATG
Organism: Sylvicola cinctus; assembly: GCA_963854165.1. Lineage (NCBI taxonomy): Eukaryota > Metazoa > Arthropoda > Insecta > Diptera > Anisopodidae > Sylvicola > Sylvicola cinctus. Next base: position 25,578,759 of record OY974083.1, on the reverse strand, counting down.
AAACTATTTTGTGGCATGAGGTGCCGAATGGTGCAGAGATGTTATTCCTATGGAAGTGTATGGCATTTTGTGAAGCAGTGTTGTAAATCCTGTAATTTCAACTGCTCTGAACTGTTTCGGTCAAGGATTAGATTTGATATTCTAGGACGTGAATTGGGCAATGATATACTTGATAGTTGATACCACATTGATTGAAATTATCATGACGTGCATTAAGTTCGGATTATTTTTACGGTTTTAGGGATTTTTTTTACAAACTCAATAAAATTTTCATTTTATTAATAAGGTGTAAAAAAATTATTTCAAGACCAATTAATCTTAAATTATAATTATTGTATTACTAATTTGTTATCAAGGCAATGATTAATTTAAAAAGTCCTTTAACTTTATTTTTTGAGTAAACTGCTTTTAAATTTAATGTTTATTTTTACAACATATTTTTATTTCAATCACTAAACTTAATATAACTTTAGAAATACAACAGGATACGCATAAATTTCTTCCTAATTTTGCTCATACAAATTACATTGCAGAAACAGAAAAGTTTCTAATAAACAAAACACAACGCTGAATGCACAGATGATGCCTTTAAGGGCTTTTTAGAATTATATTCATTTGTTATCATGTACATTTATTATCACGCTTCCGGAGTTGAAGGCAATTTATGCTGATGTTAGAAGAGACTTGCGAAATTTATATTTTAGAGATTAATCCATGATTTAAGGCATTGTAAATATAATTTAGAAAATTTGAGGTTAAGTCAACTTTTTCGTATTTAATTTGACATGTTTACGAGCCCGACTGCGTTTATAAATTTATTTTTAAAAAGTGCCGCAATTCGCAAACAAATATTTTCAGGATTGTTTTAAAATATTGTTTTAATTGCACAATGAGTAATTGAAAAATGTCTTACTTTGTGTTGAATCTCAAGAAGGCGGCCTTACTGAGACACTTGTCTCTTGACGGAGGAATTTTCCAATATTTTACGTATTTTTGGGTTTCCAAGAAATGTTGAAGCAATTTTTAAGGTAAATCGCTTGAACGCTTTCTGATTAATCGTTCGGTGCCCCGCGGAAGCATATATTTTGATATTTTTCTCCCAGACACCTTTTTTTGCAGAAAATAGAAACAATAACACGAGTTGTAAGTATAGGGCAGCCCATTCAAAAGTATCCTTAAAAAAATGCAAAGTGATCAGATAATCAAGGGATAAATCCATATTTAAAACAGAATATTGCGAATGTTATTGGCTAGATACTAAGTCTGTTTGTTGTTATTTGTTAAATAGGTTTAAATTTTTTTTAAATGCTCAAGAATTAGGGGGACAGAATAAAATACTGCAAGGCCAGCAGAGGGAGCCACTTTAACAAAATCGTTCTTCATTCCTAGCGCGAATACTGTAACCTTCGAAAGAAAATTTAATTTTTTTTTAACTATTTAGCTATCAGAATTTTTAATCTGTAGCTCGTTCGGTGTTTCGACAGTACGAGATTTAAATGGAAACCCGAAAATGGGCCACCCTGTTTATTTACCAAACACAAACTTTACAATTCGAGCTTAAATTATAAAAAATTGACTTAACGGAAACATAAATAAATTTTATTAAATTCCTTCCCCATTTTAAATAGAGCGTTTATTAAATTGCTCCAATTTAGTACCGACCAAAAAATTCACCTTCAAAGCACGACACCTATAGCTCTTTTATGACGTTACTTTTAATAAAAGCATAGCATCATAATACCGAGCACACATTTTAATCAATTCAGCTTTTAAACTGACGATTATTCACTGATAGCCATCCTTTGTTTACCCAGTACAGCTTTTGTCTTGCAGCACAAAGCCGCATTGTTACACTTTGTGAAGCATCGAACACACCATCCCTTGCAGGACCAGGACACTGATTTATAATTGAACAAAGCGATTATTTGCTATTCGGTATTTAAGTTTGATTAAAGGCGAATCGGCATTTTTGAACGGGACTGATTTCCCTCATGCATTCAAAGAAAATTCAAGTCTTACGAAATTAATGTGAACAACGTTGAAAATCCTTTTGTATTCAATTCCATTTTACGAAATTAGATATTTTAACACGTCCTACGAACTTTAACACTTAAGTGGCACGTACACCTTAGGAAATTTAAACATTTTTGGGCATTTTGGGATTGCAAAACAATCCCAAAAGTCGTATAATGCATTCAAAATATAACGTCTTTATCACCTGTGCTGATTGGTCAGAGGTGACCATTTAACTCTAAAAGCTCTCCCAGTGGCTTTAGGGCAATTTGCCTTCTTCCAAAGTTTAACACCTTGAGGACAATATTTGTTGTGAATTTTAATTAAGTGGGTTATCAATTCATGAATGCCGTTGCTTGTACACTGCGTACAGATAAATTACCCAATTACCAACACGGTCAATAATTTAAATTGGGGATTGCATTGACCTTTCACATTGCATAGTGTCTTGTGACAACATTAATTGATTAATTGGTTGTGCTGCGCTTCATAAAATATGTCCTCTTGCAATGTCAATTGCCATTTTGAATTGTAAAGAATGCAAATAACAAAATAAAAAAACCGTTGAAACGCGACGCTCTTTGATCACAACACAAATTTGATTACATTGTGGTATTGTAATGATTTATTGTTTGATGTATTTGAAACCGCAAACATGTGGGTGAATAACGGTTAGATATCAAGCCATTGTTGTTACCACTTTGTCAGACTTTACTGAACTGGTGGGGTTACGCGTTACACGTGTACTGAAGTTGATTGACATGCGATCACAAACATGAGTCTATTGAAATAAGTCACAAATCATCAGGTGTATCTATGACACGTATTCGTTGAAATCACAAGCTCCCTCATCGCTTACACCAACATGATTTCTTGCAATAATAAAAATGATTTCATCTCAACAATGCAAATTTTATTATATTTCGCTGTCCTGTTTGTGGCTTCATGTGCATTTATCTGGGATAAAAGATAGCCATCATTTCGCTTGATATGCTGCAAGTTAGTTGCATTGCACCCCCCTCTTTGATTACATATTCATTATTCAATTATTCATTGAAATTTGCATTGCATGCCTGGAGAAATCTTGATAAAACTGACATTATAATTGGTCTGGCTTAATGAATGGACATTTATCATGTACCGTATGTATTTTGCCACAAGTCCAGGATAGCCTGGATCACCTTCCATTTCCCGCACACATTTTCCCTCTGTATTTTGTGGAGACAGTTGCATTGGATTGGGAGGTGGCTGCTAGTTGCAGTCTGCAGGAAGCTACAATCATATTTGCTTAATTGTGTCGCTTATATTCAAATGCATTAATTTCAAAAGCATTATAGTTTCATGAAATTGTTTATTATGGTATTAGGATACAAGACTTATGAACCTTTTTCGAATATGACATATTGCATTTTGAATTGCTGTTGTGGATCTATTTCACGATTTTCATTTTTTAATTATAAACAAACCATATTCTAGATGGGAAACCATAACAATTTTCTAGTCTGTATCTGAGTAACTTAATTTTTTTAATTCGGTGAAGATCATGTTTTCAACAGCGAACAATTCATTGTTGGAATTTTGTTTAGCACGTTGTATCGGTACATTCTTTTTCACATTCTCTTTTTTTTGGGATGATTTCCTCCTTAACCTCAATTTAATACAGATTTTTTTAAATTTATAATAATATGTGACCTTGAAATTCGTTAATTTGACCATGAATATTTTTACAAAATCCTTTCATTGAGATTGGTTATAATGCAGAAGATCAAAACTACAACAATCAGTTTTAGAATAATTTCCACTACGAAAGTATGACTTTGAATCTTCCAATTTTGACCATTAAAAGTTCAGCAAGATTCCTTAACTAAAAGATTAATTATTTATACATAATTTGGAGCTTTAAAAGTGGTTTACCTTCGAGATTTCACCATTTTGAAAATTGAAGGTCGAAATCTCGTTTTTTGAGGTTGTCAGGACAATCACCAAAGGATACTTTCCGCATCATTAGAATTTTCGAAAAAAAATTACCAAGGCTTTAAACACTCACTAAAAGTTAAAGATTTCCAAAAGTTTTAGAAAAGATTTTTCCTCAAGAGACTTGGAATCAGTTTTTTAACAGTTCTGCATCCAAATTTTCAAGAAAATCAAAAGTTGAAAAAAAATCAAGGGGTACTTTGCTGCCATTTGCTGTTTTTCGGCCCAAAATCTATTTTCTTTAATTCTGTGTCTACAATGCTGATTTCTTAAATGTAATTTTGAATGGTGATTGTAACACTTTCTGCATATGTATTTATCTGAAAAAAAAAACAATTCAAGATTACTGATATGTAAAAAGCATGACCTTGAATTTTAAGTTTTGACCTTCTTCAATCTGATAGAATTTTTTTTTAAATATCCAATGTTTCGGGGATGTAAATAGCTTGACCTTCAATTTTTCGATTTTGACCTTGAAGTATTTGAAAAATTATTATTTTTAATTAGAAACCAATTTATATTAGCAAAAAAATTTCCATGATTTATTAAAAATTGCACAGTTTTGATAGAAAACATCGTGTACAAAGTAATATTCTGTTTTTTTCACCTAATAAAATCATACGTGTGATTTACGGGCAACTCAGAGCTCAATGACACCTCCTCGTACAAGACGTTTTCTAAAGTTTCTGCATGCTGCTGTACATTTTCCATTGATAATTCAAACATATGTTGACTCGTTAGTTTACTCCTAATTTTAGAAATAAATATCATGCAATAAAGTACAATAACAACAATACTAAGAAATATTACTCCCGGCAGCATCCACACCTTGGGATTATAAGCAACAATTAGTTTTTCATTTGTGATCCAACGTCTAATATCCATGTTTCCAAATGTAAATGTCACTTTTGTATTGATTGTGTGATTTTGCATTTTAATAAACTGTTCCTTGTCGATGTCCCCCAACTGGTTAAGCGAATAATCTAGCTCCAGCAGTTTTGAGCACTCCATGAATGTTAAAATGCTCGTTAATGAATTCGATTGGATCCAGACTTTTTCCAAGTTGCACAAATTGTTTTCAAAGTAAAGTTTTTTAATGTTGCAGTCATTGGCTTTGAGAATTTCTGTCATTGCGTTAATCCGCAATACCGTCAGATTTGCATTGTTATTTATGGCAAGCTTTTTAACTGCCAAAGGCGTTTTAATTTCATAAATTTCATTGTAGGACAAATCCAAATCAACGACAATCAAATGAACGGGAAATGATTTTATTTTGTTATTTTTAAGACTTACTTTTAGAAGATTCGTGCAATCAATAAAAGCATCTTGTGCAACATAACCAATTTGATTGTCATTCAAATTTAAGTTCTGCAATCCTCGTGCGTCACGAAATTCATTCGTTATTGAAGTTAGCTTGTTGTTTTCAATGTGTAAAGTTGATAAGTATCTGAGTGCAAACGCTTTTTGTCCAATGGTTGTTATTAAATTTTTTGTTAAAATAATTTCCCTTAAATTTGTTGGGCAACAAAACGTTGTTGTATTAATTACAGTGAGTGCATTTCCTGTTAAATTAACCGTGTCGATGGAAGCCCAAATGCGATCATTAAACATATTCTCTTCTAAATATTCCATTTTAGTGTCAGCAGACCCATACCATTCAATAAAGACATTTTCAGACAGATTAAAAGCAGCGTTTGTCAATGTCTTAGGACCTGCACAATCGTAAAAAAGCATCCTCAACTTTTTGGTTACACTTGTATCACTTTGGTAGTAAGTAAACACTGTGTCCAAAATATTTTGGTTTTTGTAACGGCACGTTTGAAGTTCTGCAGGCCAATCGGAATTGCTAAAACGTGGTTCGGCAACAAAAGTGTATGGACAATGTTCCATGTCAACGATAATGCAATTGCTTAACCCAATTGGCGTTGCCAAAATAATCCACAATATAATATGTCTGTAAAAGGTATGACGACATTATTAAAATGATTCACAAAGTAAAAATAGAAGATTTAAAATACTAACAACATTTTAAAAGTAAATTTTGAGCGTAAATTTAGAAATGGTAACAACTTTTTAATTTTTAATGTGCTCACGATCTTGCTTTAATAAATTTCAAAATTGAACTGAATTTGTTTCAAATTTTACTGTACATAATTAATGCGTTTTTCAAAAAAATTATGGCAGGGAAACCCATTTAGGAATTATTTAAGTTATTATTTTGAAGCCAAACAGTGTGGCGTTCTCAGAAGTTTAATGATCGTAGCTCAAATAAAAAAAAACAAATTTTTTAACAATACAGCAAGTCAAGTTCAAGGTCTAAAAATTATTCTTATGAAATGAAGTTGTCACTTTTAATTTATTATGACTCATATACTCATTGTAATAGATTTTTAGAAAAATTTGGAAAATATTTAAAGGTCAAAAGGGGAAAATTCAAGGTCATACTTTTAACATCTCAGAATCCTTAAATACATTTTTTTTTTATTTATTATTGTAGCTTTCAAAAAATATAAAAAATTTTACAGATTACTTCAAGGTCAGAATATAAAAATTCAAGGTCACATTATTTATACCTCAGACACATTTTATTATTTTTTTGAAATTTTTGTTTCACTTCATTGAAATTTAAAAAGAGGAAGAATTTTTCTGAATATTTCAAGGTCACAATCTGAAAATTATTCGACGATGTATTTTGTATCGGGGCGTAATAAATTCTCACGTCGCCATCATTGCGTTGTAGTTTTTTCTTGTGTTTTGGAAACGTCTTCAATTGAAAGGAAATATTTATATTTATTATACAGTAACACATATTACCACAATTAAAAAAAAAAAAAAAGCAATTGGAAGATTTTATTACTCCTTCTTATGTAAGGTTGTCAGAAAATTATAACCTCCACGCATTTTTGATTTACTCCAATTTTAACAATGTAATATATGATATAAGAGGAAGTCACGTAGATTAAAATTATTTCAATGCAGATTATTTTCACATTATTCATTGCTTTTTTTATATAAAACTATTTCTTATCAGTTGTGAGTTATTTACATTACAATAATAAACACATATTTCTTAATTTAAAGAATGCAATTTTAATTTTTATATTAATTGTTGTCATTTTTGTATAATAGATTTTTTTTGTTTTTGATACAAACTTTTGTGCAGTTTTTGAATGTCCTTGATTATAGCTAATTATTATATAGCCTTCAAATAGTTGAAAAAATATTCCCAATCTTTATTTCGTTCCAGATTTTAATGTCATAAGTTATTTCAATTTGTATGTAAAAATTGTTGGTGCAGAGTGAATTTAAAGGGTTTAAAGAGGAGGTTATTCACTTTTTTTTAATAGCTTTTCTTTTATAAATTTCTTTTTCCTTCTCTAAATTGCATTATGACTCAAGTCTGAACATAATAAACAGGTTCTAAGTCCAATCTGATAAAAGCTGTGATGAATAAAATTTAAAATCATCAGATGAGTCACTCATTAATGAACCCAAATAAACAACAAAATTAATGACCCTAGAGCGGTTTTAAAAGCCGATCCCAAATCGTTTTTCAACAAAAAATTGTTGTCGTCATTTTATTGGTAAATTTAAGTTAAAGGTCAACTGGTTTTCAATTCACAAAACAATGAAACAGCCAAATATATTTACCAGACTGTTCTACAAAGTTTGTGATGTTTCAATTTATTTCCAAGAACGAAAAGTCTTCAATTCCATTAAGACCATCATTATTATTATGCTCACGTGTTGTTTGTCTGCAAATTGAAATTTTAAGTAAAAATAATAAATTATCAATCAATGAAATGGGTGAATTTTGAAAGGATTAGTTTCTTTAACATATTAAGAATTCAGCAATGTTCTAAGAAGATGATTCAAGTTTTATAACGAAGTTTATGAATCTCTTAAAGTTTCTGTAGCTGAAAAAAAAAGTTTGAATGCAAGCGCGGCGTGGAATGACGCGTGCAAGTTTTGCAAATGAAAAAAACCTTTCTCTTTTCAGTCAATTCGTCTTGAAGATATATCGATAACACATCAAGCAACAACTAAACTTATTGACGTTATAGTGTAAAAATGAAAACATTTTTGTTGGTGTTGGAGTCTTCATTAGAGTTTATGTGCAGTATACCTGTTTACTGTTTAAGCGAGCCAAGGTTTTGACTATATATTCCACAATCTTAAGCTGCTATGGTACAAAACGCTTAGTTCGTAACAACCGCTCAACACGATCAGTTCAAAATTTAACCACGTGAAAGAAATTTTATATTTTTAAATCCAAAAAAAAAAATTGTGTGTGAAAATGAAAGTGTTTGCATTAGTGGTTAGTACTTTTATTCAAGTTAAAATAATTAAAGTAGGAAAATATTATCAATTAAGTAAATAAAACAGTTCAAAGAAAACCTCTTAAGATTCATTAAAGCAAAACAAAATGCATTCCACAAAGCAAAATGAATTCAAAAAAAAAATTAACAACGCGATGATGTAATCAGTGTTTGTTTTTTCTCACCTTCTGGATGGTTCTTCTTCTTCTCTGTGCTGCGTGTTAAATGTTAAAGTGCGCCATTCCATTTATTAATACCCAATAAATCACATTCCAGACGCTATTAGTTGCATCCGCCTGCGCTGATGTTTCTCACATTCTTGCTGGCGAGCAGTTGCCACCGCAATACCACGATGAGTACAGCACGACGACAACCACCACACCACAACCGCCACCACATCCGTACGTGTTCAGCTATTCAGCGGGACGTGCACCGGGCCACATTGATCGCACCCACAGCGAGGTGAGCGATGGAAGCGGCACAGTACGTGGAGTCTTCTCGTACGTTGATCCATCGCAACGGATCCGCACCGTAGAGTATGAGGCTGATGAGAATGGCTTCCGTCCCAGCCTGAACTGGGATGCGGCTGCAGTGCCCAAAGACTCTGAAGCCGTGCAACTGGCAAAGGAGCGTCACACAGCGTTGTTCAATCGAATTGCGGCTGCCAATCTTACCCCAAGGCCGGATGCTGTAAGTATTTTTTTTAAATGTTTGTGATTACGTTTAATTAAATTGATTTATTTGAAATAATTTTTAGATTGAAAGCCAACCCCGCGAAAGCGCCGCTGTGATTCGTGCCACACAAAAACATCTTACATTGTTCGATCAGATCGCTGCCGAGCATGCCCGCATTGGCGCCGAACAGGAAGCTTTGCGCATCGCATTCGAGGCTACTTCCGTGCCCAATGACATTGATGAGCATTCCCACTGATTTGCCGGCAATTTTTTTTTAATGTATTTTTTTTATAAGTCACAAATTAATAAAGAAATGTAAATTTCAATTAATTGAAGAAATATTTAGTTTAAAATAATTACGCAAAACTTAAAGCACGAGCTAAAGTGCTTGAAGTGAATAAGTTTTTCGCTTAGCGTACCATTTTGCATCGCCTGAGTGAGCATGTGATTTTCTTTCAGGAAATTAGCAGACATTTCCATCGCTTTTATAATGTAATAGGAAAATTTGTTACAGTAAAAGGACTGGTATGGCGATACACCTGCGTTTCAGTGGAAACGGGGAGCAAGTAGTCAAGTATAAATACAGGTGAACTTTTCACCGCTCGCTGAAACTTTTGCTGTAAGTACGCACAGATGAAAAAACGGAAAAATTTGAATACCAAAAAGTTAAAATAATAAATGTTGAAGAAAAAGTGTTGAACATATATTTTATGGGTAATGAACAAGTTGTAGCTGTAAGGTGTTAATTTAAAGAGAAACTGAGGATGCATAAACTTCAATTGAGAGTCTTTAAATTCGCTTGTTGATAGATCCAACGCCGGTTGTCCGGTGTTCATGGAGGGCCAGTAAAATTTTGTTGACTTCATTTTTCAATCAGTAAAAAAGCAAAGCTTTTCTAAATTGCCAAAAAAATTTCTTTAATGTTTTTGTTTGAATTTAAACAGTTTAAAATCGATTATGGCCGAAAATACTTTACATGAAGAAATGGGATGAGTAACGGGTAGGGAAGAAAAGGAGAAAGGAAGGGTAACGGGAAGCGAAGGTGAACGAGAAATTAGATGGAGCCTAAAAGGGAAAAGAGGCGAGAATGTAATGGGGATGGGAAAACAATGTGGACGTTAAGGAAATGCGAACGGGATGGGAAGTTAAAGGGAAGGGGAATGGGAAAGGAGTGGAGACGCGAAGGGAATATGAACGGAAAGGGAATGAGGAAGTGAATTGGATGGAGACGGAAACTAAATGGAGACGGGAAAGGAATGAAGATGGGAACTGAAGAGTAACGGAGAGGGAATGGGGGACGGAGAGGGAATGAAGGACGGTCAGGAAAAGGGGACGGGAACGAAAGAGGGACGGCAAAGGAATGGAGACGTTAAGGGAATGAGTGACGAGATGTGAATGAGTGACGAGAAGGGAAGAGAGCGAACAGGAAATAGGGACGGAAAGAAAAGTTGGACGGGAAGGGAAGGCTCGGGAAGGAAAGAAACGAGAAGGGAAGAATCGAGAAGGGAGAATCTGGAAAAAAAGGACCGGTAAAGGAATGTTCGGGAAGAAAATTGGAAGATTAAGCAATAATTATTATTTATCCAAATACTTTTTTAAAAAGTTTATAGTTATTTTTCTCGTTACACCATTTCAAATAAATTTACCACCTAAATATATGCAATTTAAAAAACAGAGCTTTAAGCTCGACATCAAATGAGATCATTAAATGGTAAAATAAAACCGTTTAATGACACCCTCTTCAATTTGTAATGCTTGCAAATGAACAATATCCAATATGTTCCTTAGTCGCCATTTATGTGACCTAATCGCAATTCCACACACAATGCGTGTGACAACATGTCTTTTGGTCTTAACTTAAACATTCTCCCCCACCACAAAATCACGTACAATCTCCCAAGCACCATCTCTTTGTGTACGTCTTTATTCCTCATGTGTTCTCTTTATACAAAAAAAAAGCCAAACACATTTCCTAAAGCAATAAACTTTGGGCCGTTTTTCAATATTTATTTGCCGACGAGGAATGTTTTCTTATATACGTATGGATTCCGCCCTTTCTTTTGACCCCCCCCCCCCATTTATGGCATCATAAAAGCAACCCGCAGACTTTGTAATACACAAAATGGGAAGCTTAAAGACAAAGAAAAGTGTATTAAAGGGAAAATAAATTCAGTAATTTTAATACAAAATTATGTAGTTGTATAAAAATGATGGAAAAAGGATACTTAAATTATAATTAACAAATACCATGCTAAGTAGCAACTGTAGATGAAAGAAAATGTTTAAAGTTTTTAAATATTCTTCTGTACTTCAAGTATTAAGAAATCCAGACTGAAGTGGAAAATGCATAAATATGAGACATTGTTGGTCATTTATATTCATTTTATGGAAACAACTAAATATTTTTCATAAACCACCCCCTCATAAATATCTCTCCAACAACATCCCGTTGCATTGAAGTATTTGTCTACATTTTGTGGGGTGTCTTTTAGGGGCGAAAACACACACACACCCCAAAATCATGATTTTCAATTATGTTTTTTTTTTTATGTTCCCAATAATTTATTTACATTTCTTTCCCATTATTTTATCGCCAAATTTGTATTCATTTGCCAGAATGATGGCGCCAAGTGGTGAAAGCAGCGCCATGCACGACTAACTTATACCTACACAATTCGTATTGTGTGGCTGTGCTCCTCGAAAGGGTTGAACGAATTCCTATGGCCGATGTGGATGGTCGTGCCTGAGTGGCCATTTCGTATAAATAGTGCGTAATAAGTATACTGAGTTAAAACGTGCGTATATTTATTTATATATTTAGTTAAGCAGTGTGTGTAGTATAAATATGGGAACACCCATTTCGTAAATGGACGCATTTACGATGAATAATGTAGATCGAAAATTGTCGGTGCTGCATTATATTGCAGAAGAGGGGGGTCAGGGTGTTGGAATAGAGGAAAAAAAGGTTCAATCATCGGTTACACACATTGTTATTGTTTCGCTCTAAGTCACTAAACAGCACTTGATCTCAAATCAATGCGTGTGGGAGGGCAACGGGGCCTTATGGATGATGATTATGAGGTCGGTATAAATCTTGGGAAATATTATTTATTATTATTGAAGGGGGTATTGAAAGAATCAATATATAGTTGGGTGAATTTGGTTGAGGGGTGAATATATATTGGTGAATGAATATTTAATGCAAGGACACTTTTTGGAAAAATGAATATTTAATCTTTTGAAATTTAAGGAAATTCTATAAAATTGGGATTGGCTATTAAATCGATTGTTTGACTTTAGTGTAAATGGTAAATTTAAATGAAACAGATCATGTGTGCCAACGAGTTCTGGGGACTTCGATCTTAGGTCCTTTTATGCCACCTCCTCCTGAATGCATAATTAGTTTAAACTGGATATCACCACCATTTTGTTTTCCACTCACCGTTTCTCATAAATTTGGCAACCATGCCGAGGTTAAGTGACTGGAAGTCTTTGCTATCCTGCAACTAATTCCCAAGAATTGTTCGAAGTCAGATTAGAATTAATGCCGGACTTTCGCAAATGTTCAGCTGACTCATTTTCTACACAACAGCTATCACACGTTGGTGATGCTACGTTCCCTATTCTGAAGAGATGTTCGCTCAGTTTTTTAGTCCTCTTAGGGTCAAAACCCGCCACAATAATTTTGTTTTGATTTTTGCCAATTGCGCTCAGCCTTCTTCCAGTATTTTGAGTAGTACTGCATTCTCGTTCTTTGTTAATTTAGATTTTAAGTCCCTCATATGAGATCCCTGGGCACACTTCTGGTCCACAGAAGTGGTACTTGACCCTTTTCTTGTCAGCTATGTCATTCCTCAAGATGATTCTGTGGTTCGCCACCCAGAAGACTGCTTTATTGCAACTACCTAACTTGTTTAATCTCATGACCAACCAGAAAGTAACTGTGCTGGATTTCATCGCTCTGATAGCGGCCTGACTATCCAAATAGATGAAGATTGTCTGACCCTTCCATCTATTCTGCTAAACTTTGAAACACTTCAGCTTAAAAAACAGTCGCCCAAGTGATTGCCCAAGGAAAAACTACCCTTAATTTGATGGCTACCATCGATGTGACACATTCTCTAACTCTGCCGTCTAACTAGATTCAGCAGCGTATCATAGAAAGTGGACCACCTTAACTTTTCTGCTTTTTGGTAAACTTCAGTTTTACTTTTAACCGAAATTCTTTGATTTAATTGAAGTTTATTATTTGGAAGCAAATTGTAAATTGAAATATTGCCTTACAAAATTATAGAATTCATTCGAATTATTGAGGAATTTGAAGTAAATTATTTGACATTATTCCCTAAAGTGACATTTTAATATTATTTCCATTACGAACATGGCATTTCTTTGATACCTATTTACCTGCATTATAAAGGAAAATACCCATTCAACGTAATTACCAAAGTTGCAAATACTTAAATCCATCTACGGAGGATAATATATGAATAATTATGCAGTTGCTGTCAATTCCCAATGCGCAGCTTTAGTCGGCAATTTATATTATGGTAATAACTGTACACAATCTCATTAAAAATGCGCTTTCCCCGTGTTGTCCTTTAAATTCCCATCGGGTGGACGTAATCCATCATTAAAAAACTGATATGCTGTAAAAAGATTTATTATGGCAGTGAGTGATGAAACACACTCGACGATGTGTGTGAAAACGCTTGAAAGTCGTGCTCCCTGAAGCAACGTTTTACGCGTCTACATCTCGAGCAGATTAATCAAAATGACGATGTCTTTGTGCATGTGAAAAAAGGTTACTTCATAAAATGGTAAACCGTTTTTAATTTATATACGACCCAAAGGGCATATACAGATTTACGGATTCCGGATTTTTTTGGAAGAAAGTGGACGTTGCAGAAACTCGTTTTCACACCCCCTGAGTCCAAAAAAGTGGTCTCGAAAAAATGTGCAAATGTAAGCCGTACGCCGTACTATAGAAAAATGGTGTCCTATGGTGGGAAAAAAAGCCCTAAACTATTGTACCGATTTGTATGAATTTATTTTGTAAACTATAATAATAGAGAAAAATATAACGAGGCTATTTTTGATTTTTCAAGGTCAGATGCTTCAAGTTCAAGTTGTTGAGAAAAAACAATTTTTCCCCTATGGGGAATCAGAAAATACTATTTTCTTAATTTTCACAAAAATTAATCTTCAAGGCATTCAAAACAAAACTGCATTTATTTTATATCCCGTTACATGCTCCTTCTGGCGAAAAACGGGGTGGACAAAGGCAAACCCAGCCTTTCTATCTGAACCACCTTACAAAATATCAAAAAAATTCTTGCAAATTATTGTAGGATAAAATCAGATAAGAAAATTTACGAAACATTTCAAGGTCAAAATCGAAAAATTTAATGTCAAATTTTTTATATCTCAGAAACCTTTAATATTTTTTAAATTTTTTTTTCACATTGTTGTAGGCTTAAATGAGACAAAAAAACTTGCTGAACATTTCTAGGTCGAAATTTTAAAATTCAAGGTCATATTGTTATAATGAAAATATGTTATTCAAAAACTGTGTGTTTTAAGGTACTATGACATTCTACATTACTGCTAATTTCAATAAAAGTACCAATTTCGGGCTAAAATCAAGGTCAAAATTTAGAAATTTCAGGGTCACATTTACTATATCACAGAAAAGCTTTATTAAAATGTAGTTAAGTAACAGTCGTATATAAATTCACACCTCGCTCTCCCTGCGATGTAGTTTTAATTTCTTAAAATTTCTCCAAATATAGTATTATATATTTTAAAAAATTATTGCAAATTTAAATTTACTAAGTCAAGGAGTATATTTAAAACCAATACTTTTCACACCGAAATACACTTCACAATACAATACACAAAAGCAAAAAACGTCGAGGAACTCAACTAAAATAAATCACTGCACTAATTTACAATTTTTAAAATTTTTGTTGTAAATAAATATTTTTTAACAAATGCCAATTTTTTAATTTCTTTAACACGTTCTTAATTGTCTTAAAATATATCTCTATTAATAATACAACCACAGCCAATCCGCATCCAATTAACAAAAATTCAAAGATAAAAGCCATTTGCTCCAAATGAAGAGGCTTTGCAGAATTGCTTTCTGCTTTAGCTGCGTTATAAGAATTGTCCCAAATTTGTGCGTATTCAATTGACGCCACCAGCTCACAATACTGTCGAATGCCGGACTCGAATACGCGTGTCAGAACAGACTGCACTTCATTTTTTAATGGCAACTCTCTATTGTGAATGTATGTAACCATCATTGAACCTGAAAAATTGTATTTCAATAAATTTGATTTAATACCCTTTGCAAATTCGAGCTACCTAATTTTTCTTTAATAATGTAAAATGAAGATGATTTCTTTCGCAACATATAATTAGCTTGAGATTCTTCGACGATGTACGCATACAAGTGGTTAATAGACGCATTTGCAAAAATGTCAATAAAGTCAGGTCTGTGCGTGGTTTTTATACGATTCCTTATTCTTGAGCTGAAGATAAAAAATTTGTAATAAAAAATTATTTTAATATCAGAAAATTAAAAGCTTACTCAATTAAATTATTACTTTCAATGAAGTTCGCTTCGACTAAATTCAATATTGGCTTATCATCATTTGCCAACTCTGCCAAAGACTCGATTTTGTCTGCCCTCGGTGCAACAAGGATGCTAAAAATGAGCGCTGACCACAAAACTGTCATGATCATCGCACAGAAAATGAAGGTCATGTTGAAAACTCGCTCCGGTTTGTTGGATCTACGCGAAAAACTTGTTGCGAAAAATATGCCAATTGTTTCAATTATAACATTGCTTTTTTGATAGCGTCCAGTGATGGCTAAGGATCGTAAACTTTTTTTTATAACAACGGAAATTCCAATTAAAATAATAACCACTTTTGTGATAGTTGAATGAAGCAGCTGTTGCAAAACGTCAATACTTTCGTGGCTAGGATAAACAACAACATAATATAGAATGTCGTTAATATTAAAGTGATCAAACTGGTGAGGAATCCATTTCAAAGGCATCGGCCTCATAGTGAACATAAATTCTGAGAAGAAATTTTTAATACTGAAATTAGGAAATGAAAACGTATTTTAAAATATTGTTATGAAAACAATATAATATGTTTTGTAAACGCACCGTTCGTCGTATGTTGCGTCAATAGTCCTCCTCAAACGAGAATCATTAAGATGCGTAATAGAACTCTTTTTTTTCATTATAACAACGGGCATACTTTGTATTTCTTTCAATAATGGCATCGATGATCGGAATGTATAAATATCTTTAAATGCATTCATCTTTATCATGAGAATATCATAAATGAGTGCATCACTTCCTGCCAGACTGTACTCATTTGTCTCGTCAGCATAATAAGGAGTAGGAAATATTTTTCGGTAAAAAGAAGTTGCATAGACCGTCACTTTCGTTTGATTTAAATCAGTTACTGCGGGAAATAAGACGTCGCATGAATTCGTCGACGTAATATTCAGAAGAACGCCAAAGTTGTTAAAATACGGATGATAATTAAACACTTCAAAGATCCTTTTCGAAAGCACCACAATTGCAGAATGGACAATTTTAAATTTCCACAAACGTTTGAAGGCTCGCCCCACATCAAATAAACCTTGTGATTGTTGAAACAAGAAAATGTTTTTGTGGTCGTAATTCCAGCCTTCACATCCTTTGAGCTGAGGTTGAAAAGGCAGATCATCGAGAGATTCCAAAATAAAGAGATGCAGAATATGATTGTGGGAATGATCCCGAGCGTCCTGAACACAATTTAAATCCAGTGAGTTGATATTTGTAATGATGAAGGGTTGGTTGGCCTGGGACAGGCTTTTTAATACAGATGTGAGCACATCTTTCGACAAGGTGTCGTGAAAAATCTCAGTTACTGTCGGCTCACAGTTTTCAATGATTTTTGCAATAAAATTAGCCACTAATACAAAAGAGACAGTTAAATTTGTGTTTATGATCATTTTGAAATTTGAATCCTTTTGTTAAATTTTCACTGAACTTTCAATTCCAACTGTCCTGATTATCTGAAAATGGGATTGATTGAATTGAAAATATTCAAAACGTAGATATGAGTAAACTGAAAATATAATTGCAATGTGTTTGATGAACCTAAAACTATAATTTGAATATATTTTGAAAAAAACTGCAAGAACATGCAATTAAACATGCTCGACGCTCGTATTGATTATATTGCGATTAAAATCTCTAGCTAACTCGAGCAATTACAATATATTTAGTACCAAAGTTTTATATTGATACAATTCGTGATTAGTAAAGTTTAAAAAAAAATTTATTTTTATCTACCTTAAATAAAACGTGATTCGATTGGTTGTATTTTTCTGTAATGTGGCAGATTTTTTTTAACTCTGCTCACACTGATCTTTAATTATCCGCTGTCACCACTTGGTTTAATACGTAACCAAAACCGTTTTTCTTTTTAAACTCACCACTTATTTTATTATCATAAATAAAATAAAAACACTATACTTTATATAGTTTTTATTGAGCTCTTGCTCTTTTTTATTAAAATTTAAATTTAAAAGAAACAACTGTCTAGTTATAAAATATATTTAATACAAAAATCACTAACTTAAACAATTTGTTGGGAACAATAATGAACTAACAGGTCCCACTGATTATATTTAATATAAAAATCACTAACTTAAACCATTTATTGTGAACAATAATGAAATAGCAACTCCCACTGCTTCATCAATAACTTTCACTGATAAATCATAAGTGAAAGAAAAATAACACTAAATGATCAATAACAAAAATCAAAAATAACGACTCAAGGTAAAATAACAACTGAATAAAAATTACATCTGAATGAAAAATTACAACTCAATAATAACAACTTGTTAATCACAACTGAATAAAAAATAACAACTGACTCAAATCCATTGATTTGAGTCTTTTATTAACTTAAAAGGGTGTCCTGTCAGCAGAAAAATGGGCAATTTTAATCTATAGCAAATCAATAATTATTAGATGGTCAAAAATCCCATATTGATTATGACCTTGCTACATATATGTAATGCATTTCCATATTCATTACATGCATTTCGCATTTTTGCAGCGTTTCTGTTTCAACGGAAATGCGCATGAAAATTATTGTTTGCTTATGTTGGAGAATAAGATGCGTTCAGCACTTATGTATTTGAGCGGTTTAATGCAGCGTTTCTCATTGTTCGATTATTGACCTTTTTATCAATAAACGTGTGTGAGCAATTTGTTATGCATGCATTTGTCTTCGCAATTTTATTATTACTTATATGGTATAAGTAATTACTCCAAGAGCATATCTAGATTGCATGTTCTGCAATTTTGCCTGACAATGACCCTGCTTGACTTGTGGACGTAATGCACCAAGTGCATTTTGAGTGTGTATAATTTGCACACACAACATTTCCAATAGGCTTATTTTGACAGTTCTCATGTGTCAACTGTCTTGCCTATAAGACATTTGTGTTCAGTATTCATTGCTATTTCATCATGAACAGTCTGACAAAATTGTTATCGAGCTCTTTATCCACATCTCTTATGGGACGTTGTTACTTGTGGCTTGTTTAAAACCTTCATATTGGCTTAAAATCATATAAAATATGATTTGATCATGAATTGAAGCTTTACTTGTTTTCTTCCTGCCTTGTAAAATCTTCAAGTTGATCCTTTTTTTATCAAAAAAAATTTATTAGCGATGAAGCTCAAAAATTTAAGATATTGGTGTAGCTGACTTTAGTCGATCGTCATCTCAAGAAGACGTACTGTTAATTGGCCACTGTGATCTTTTACAACCTTGAATTACTTGTTAATAGAGCCGGATTTAACCCTCAGTAGGCCTTAGGCAAAAAAAAATCAGTAGTGAAAAAAAATTTTAGTTACAAAAACTTTTATATGTACTACATACACTAATTTATTTAAAATTACTTAAAAAATATTTATTAAATTTTTTTCGAGCCTTTTCTAATGAATGTTCCTTTAAAATATCTTCAAAATCATTTTTTTTTTAATTTTTCTCCTTCGATACACATGATCGCTACAGCACTCAATCGACCCTGAGCAGTTGAGCTTCTGAGATGATTCTTCACTATAACAAGAACAGAGAAAGATCTCTCTCCTTCGCAGTTTGCAACAGGGATTGTGTAAAAAATCCTTAATGCAATTTTAACGTTTCGGAAGGCACCAACTATTATGTTGTCATTATCAAATACTTTTAACATGGCATGTACAGATGTTGGTTTCTCAGCACTTAAAGAGTATTTGAATTGGAGGAACTCCTCTATAAAATTGTTTTCCAAATCATTTGGATATTTGTTTACTAAGTTTTCACATTTCTGTCTTAATTCAGAATCGGTAAGAGTTTCGTAATCGGAAAAGAAACCAAATTGCTCTTTAAGGTTTTCATACGAAAGTAGCCTTTTACACAATTCTGTTAATAAACAATCAATAATGAGATTATGATAAAAATTGCAAAAAACTCTGTATAGAGAATTTTTTCCCACGATCATTTATATTTAACCTATTTAACATAATTTGTATTCCTTTAAATTCTAAAAAGAAATGTTGAAGCATTCGGAATAATATGTTTATGGATGGCCTCTAAATCATTTTACAAACATCCATATTTGAACTTTTAATCAAGATGAATTTCTTTTCCCACGACTCAAAATTACACATTTCATATATATTCAAATGCATACAATGTTTATGAATTATGCAGGCAAAATGGGCGCATGATACGTTTCGTAGATGAGTCATAAAAATACAGTTGAAATGTAATACAATTAGAGTATGCCAAGTCTTCTGACCGCGCGTGGGCCCCACAATTATTGTTTCTTTTTTGGAAATGCATTTTTTAATTTCCAAAAAAAAAAAATTTAATTTTGATTTTTTAAAGGGGCCCCTGAAATTGGTGGGCCCCAGACAATTGCCTTTTTGCCTATAGGTAAAATCCGGCTCTGAGTTGTTATGGGAATATGTGAAATATTTTCTTTATGTCGATAAATCCTTTCTATTCGAGGAATACCGGCCGATGTGCTTGAAAGAGTGGTCGAAAATTGGACCCACAGAATGAACAGTTGTGTGCAACATTTCAAGGAAAATATCATGAACCAAATTATCAATTCAAATAAAGATTCCTCAATACATTGATTATTTTGTTTTATTAAAAAAATCATTGAAAAGCTTATGTTGGATCACCCTTCATAATTTGTTTTAATCTAATCTATAAATTTCTAAACGACCGTGTATGTATGTATGTTTGTATGTATGCATGTATCTGTGTATATTTATTTAGTACTCAATCACGCTAAAACTCACAGCAGGATCGCTACGAAATTTTACACACGTATTTGCAAACGTTCGGAAAGCAATAAAGGCTTTTTTTAAAGCGAAATGAAACACGAAAACCATGAAAATCCACCACGCGAAAAACCTAGCTGAAACTGTAAATGGGATCGCTCCGAAAATTTTCACACGTATTATTCAACATTCCAGAAGTATTTTGGAAACGCAAAAATAAATCGAGAAAATCGCGAAAAAAATCGCGTGCCACGAGAAAATGATCGCGGGAATCGATTTTACAGTTTTTAATTAGTAAAAAACACCGCACGAAGAAATCTGCCAATAACTCCGCGATTAGTGAAGTTCGTCAAATATATAAAAATTGATACGATCCTGTAAAAAACACCTCGCCAAAAAATTCAAACATAATTCTTGGTTTTTCACGATTACGGTTTTATAGTAAAGATTTTTTTTTATAATCACATCCAAGACGGAAATTTCATTAACTAGGGAAAAACTAAATAAAGTGGCTAAATTTTTGTTGTGTTTCCTTTTATAAAGTTGAAAGATATATTTCGGAAGAAAGAGAAAAAATGCTACGAAATCGAAACCATTATGAACAAGCAGCACCATGAAAACAAATTTCTGTCATCATTTTCTATTTTAACTTTGATTACAATACACAAAACTTGAAAAATAGACATTCTTTTATCAAATATTTATGTCTTATGATATTTAAGAATATAAGTGATTAATAAAAACGCTTTTAGAAAACAACATGTTGTGTCCGAGCAGCGCACGGGTTCCTCCGCTAGTATTCGATACAATTAAAAAAAAAATGACTACACTTTTGTAAAAGCAAGAACTACTTGAAAGTAATAAAAACTCCTAAGCTATTATCATAACTTATCTCTGGTATAACTAAACATAGTTAGTGCTGCCTTCAGTTATTTTAGTTTCTCCAAAAGTTTCATAATTGTTTTGAAGGATATTTCTGTTAAAAATACAACCGCAGCCAAACTGCATCCAATTAAAAAATATTTAAATATAAAAGCCATTTGCTCCAAACGTAGGGGTTTAACGAAATTGTTTTTTTCTCTCGCTGCATTATACGAAAAAGAATTATCCCAAAATTGTGCGTAATCAATTGACGCCATCAGCTCGCAATACTCTAGAATGCCCGATTCGAAAATACGTGTCAGCACAGACTGCACTTCTGTTTTTAATGCCAACCGTCTATTATGAACGTATGAAACCCACATTGAGCCTGAAAAATATTAACTATTTTAATTAATTGGCCTTTATGCTATTTGTAAATAAAAAATTGCCTAATTCTTCTTTGATTATGTAAAATGGAGCTCCGACGTCAGAGGATTTCTGGCGTAACATAAAATTAGCTTGAGACTTTTCAACGATATAAGCATACAAGTGGTTTATAGACGAATTCTCAAAAGTATGAATAAATTCATTTAGAGCGATGTTTTTGATACGCTTCCTTATTCTGGAGCTGAAGAAAAAAAAATTACTTTTAAAAAATTATTATTGTAATGTGAATAAATGTTAAACTTACTCAATTCTTCCATACTTTCCAACAAAGGTTGCTCCGAGTATATTCAAAATTGTCTTATCATCATTTGCCAACTCAGCTAAAGAATTAATTTTTTCTGCTTTAGGTGCTACAAGGACTCCAAATACCAAAGCCGACCACAAAACTGTCATGATCATGGCACAGAAAATGAAGGTCATGTTGAAAACTCGCTCCGGTTTGTTGGATCTACGCGAAAAACTTGTTGCGAAAAATATGCCAATTGTTTCAATTATAACATTGCTTCTTTGATTTTGTCCTGTGATGGCTAAGGATCGTAAACTTTTTTTTATAACAATGGAAATTCCAATTAAAATAATAACCACTTTCGTAACAGTGGAATGAAGAAGCTGTTGCAAAACGTCAATATTTCTTCGGCTGGGATAAACAACAACAAAACATTCATTTGTGTTGGGATAAAAGTAATTAAACCAATCAGGAATCCACGTCATTGACATCGGAAAAACAATAAACATAAATTGTGAGAAAAATTGAATTGACCTGAAATAAATAAATACGGGAAAGAATGTATTTTAAGCATTTTATATGATTTTATGGACGAACCTTTCGCTATTTATATCTTTTTGAATTTCATCAGCGCGGAATTCATCCAGATGCGTTATGGAACTCCTATTTTTCACTATTACGTTTGGTATATTACCTTTTAATAACGGAATCATTGATTGGAATGCATAAATATCTTTAAATGCGTTCATCTTTGACATCACAATATCATAAATACAAACATTAATACCCGCCACACTTCGCTCATTTGATTTGTCAGCATAATAAGGAGTTGGAAAAATTTTCTGGTAAAGAAACGTGATGAATGAGGACATTGGTGCTTGATTGAAATCATTGACAACAGGGAAAATGGTGACACAAAAATTCCTTGACTTTAATGTAATATTTAAGAGATTGACAAAATTGTTAAAAAATGGTTGATAATTAAACACTTCAAAACTCCTTTTCGAAAGCACCACAATTGCACAATGGACTATTTTGAATTCCCACAAACGTTTAAAGGCTCGCTCCACATCAAATACTTCACTTCTTTGTTGAAACATGAAAATATTTTTGTGGTTGTAATTCCAGCCTTTACATGCCGTAGTCTGTGGTCTAAAAGGCAGATTCTCGAGAGACTCCAAAATGAATAAATGCAGAATATAATCGTGGGATCGATCCATGACATCTTGCACACAATTTAAATCCAGTGAGTTGATGTTTGTAATGATGAAGGGTTGGTTCGCCTGTGACAGGCTTTTCATCACAGATTTGACCACATCTTTAGAAAAGGAATCATGGAAAACCTCAGTAACTGTTGGTTCACAGTTTTCAATGATTTTTGCAATAAAATTGGCCACTAATGCAAAAGAGACAGTTAAATTTGTGTTTATGATCATTTTGGAATTTGAAATCCTTTGGTTAAATTTTCACTGAATTTTCAATTCCAACTGTCCTGATTATCTGAAAATGGGATTGATTGAAATGGAACTGTTCAAAACGCAGATGACAGATATGACATAATGGGTTAATTGAAAATTTAATTGCGAAGTGTTTGACGAACTTTAAATTTAAGTGTATTTAGAAAAAAAAAATGCATTAACATGCAACTAAATTGATAGTTCGTTTTTTTTACATTGCGGACAACATCTTTAGCTTACTTATGTAATATGTACAATCAATATTCAATATTTATGTGACGTTTTTAATTTAATAACACACATAATTATAAATGTATTGAGGAAAGTCTTTATTGATATTAATAGTTGCGTTCATAATATAATATTTACATTTAAAAGCACCACAATTGCACAATGGACAATTTTGAATTACCACAACAAATAAGTCTTGTGATTGTTGAAACAAGAATATGTTTTTGTGGTCGTAATTCCATCCTTTACATCCTTTGAGCTGAGGTTGATCATCGACAGATTCCATAATATGTAGATGCAGAATATGATTCAAGAATTGAAGCCGCGTGACCGTGGTTAGTTTTTATTTCGGTTTAAGCGCCTTGCAACAGCTTCAAGTGTGACCATATTAATTTAAGCTCAAGTTATTGTCAAAATCAGTTTTTCTTGTATGGGGGCTCCAAAACGGGCCCTACGATTTTCTTCATTTTCACAACAATTAATCTTCAAGGTATTCTTAGCAAAACTGCATTTATCTTATATACCGCTATGTGATCCTTCTGGCAAAAAAAAAGGGGTGGACAAAGACAAACCCCACTTTTCAATCGCAGACACTTCAGTTGTAGGATTAAATAATATAAGAAAACTTGTTAAACATTTCAAGGTCAAAGTTTTAAAAATATTTTTATATTGAAAATATGTAATTCAAAAACTGCGTGTTTTACGGTACTATGATGTTCAACATTATTGCTTATCTCAATAAAAGTAACAATTTTGGACAAAAATCGAGGTAAATCTCAGAACTTTCAAGGTCAAATTTTACACATCACAGAAAAACGTTATTAAACTGCAGTTAAGCAACAGTCCTATATAAATTCACACCTCGCTCTCCCTGAGATGTATTTTTTTTCTTAAAATGTCGGCAAATATATTATTTAATTTTTAGTTTTTACAATACGAAAATAAGGATTTGCTTTTAATACTTTCTTCATTGCAAATTAAAGTTTTCTAAGTCAGGACTATATATTTAAACCCAATACTTTTCACACCGAAATACACTTCACAATACAATACACAAAAGCAAAAAACGTCGAGGAAGTCAACTAAAATAAATCACTGCACTAATTTACAATTTTTAAAATTTTTGTTGTAAATAAATATTTTTTAACAAATGCCAATTTTTTAATTTCTTTAACACGTTCTTAATTGTCTTAAAATATATCTCTATTAATAATGCAACCACAGCCAATCCGCATCCAATTAACAAAAATTCAAAGATAAAAGCCATTTGCTCCAAATGAAGAGGCTTTGCAGAATTGCTTTCTGATTTAGCTGCGTTATAAGAATTGTCCCAAATTTGTGCGTATTCAATTGACGCCACCAGCTCACAATACTGTTGAATGCCGGACTCGAATACGCGTGTCAGAACAGACTGCACTTCATTTTTTAATGGCAACTCTCTATTGTGAATGTATGTAACCATCATTGAACCTGAAAAATTGTATTTCAATAAATTAGTTTTAATGCCTTTTGCAAATTCGAGCTACCTAATTTTTCTTTAATAATGTAAAATGAAGATGATTTCTTTCGCAACATATAATTAGCTTGAGATTCTTCGACGATGTACGCATACAAGTGGTTAATAGACGCATTTGCAAAAATGTCAATAAAGTCAGGTCTGTGCGTGGTTTTTATACGATTCCTTATTCTTGAGCTGAAGATAAAAAATTTGTAATAAAAAATTATTTTAATATCAGAAAATTAAAAGCTTACTCAATTAAATTATTACTTTCAATGAAGTTCGCTTCGACTAAATTCAATATTGGCTTATCATCATTTGCCAACTCTGCCAAAGACTCGATTTTGTCTGCCCTCGGTGCAACAAGGATGCTAAAAATGAGCGCTGACCACAAAACTGTCATGATCATCGCACAGAAAATGAAGGTCATGTTGAAAACTCGCTCCGGTTTGTTGGATCTACGCGAAAAACTTGTTGCGAAAAATATGCCAATTGTTTCAATTATAACATTGCTTCTTGGATTTCGTCCTGTGATGGCTAAGGATCGTAAACTTTTTTTTATAACAACGGAAATTCCAATTAAAATAATAACCACTTTTGTAATAGTTGAATGAAGCAGCTGTTGCAAAACGTCAATACTTTCTTGGCTAGGATAAACAACAACATAATATAGAATGTCGTTAATATTAAAGTGATCAAACTGGTGAGGAATCCATTTCAAAGGCATCGGCCTCATAGTGAACATAAATTCTGAGAAGAAATTTTTAATACTGAAATTAGGAAATGAAAACGTATTTTAAAATACTGTTATGAAAACAATATAATATGTTTTGTAAACGCACCGTTCGTCGTATGTTGCGTCAAGAGTCCTCCTCAAATGGGACTCATTAAGATGCGTAATAGAACTCTTTTTTTTCATTATAACAACGGGCATACTTTGTATTTCTTTCAATAATGGCATCGATGATCGGAATGCATAAATATCTTTAAATGCATTCATCTTTGACATGAGAATATCATAAATAAGTGCATCCCTCCCAGCCAGACTGTACTCATTTGATTCGTCAGCATAGTAAGGAGTAGGAAATATTTTTCGGTAAAAAGAAGTTGCATAGACCGTCACTTTCGTTTGATTTAAATCAGTTACTGCGGGAAATAAGACGTCGCATGAATTCGTTGACGTAATATTCAGAAGAACGCCAAAGTTGTTAAAATACGGATGATAATTAAACACTTCAAAGATCCTTTTCGAAAGCACCACAATTGCACAATGGACAATTTTAAATTTCCACAAACGTTTGAAGGCTCGCTCCACATCAAATAAACCTTGTGATTGTTGAAACAAGAAAATGTTTTTGTGGTCGTAATTCCAGCCTTCACATCCTTTGAGCTGAGGTTGAAAAGGCAGATCATCGAGAGATTCCAAAATAAAGAGATGCATAATATGATTGTGGGAATGATCCCGAGCGTCTTGCACACAATTTAAATCCAGTGAGTTGATGTTTGTAATGATGAAGGGTTGGTTGGCCTGGGACAGGCTTTTTAATACAGATGTGAGCACATCTTTCGACAAGGTGTCGTGAAAAATCTCAGTTACTGTCGGCTCACAGTTTTCAATGATTTTTGCAATAAAATTAGCCACTAATACAAAAGAGACAGTTAAATTTGTGTTTATGATCATTTTGAAATTTGAATCCTTTTGTTAAATTTTCACTGAACTTTCAATTCCAACTGTCCTGATTATCTGAAAATGGGATTGATTGAATTGAAAATATTCAAAACGTAGATATGAGTAAATTGAAAATATAATTGCAATGTGTTTGATGAACCTAAAACTATAATTTGAATATATTTTGAAAAAAACTGCAAGAACATGCAATTAAACATGCTCGACGCTCGTATTGATTATATTGCGGTTAAAATCTCTAGCTAACTCGAGCAATTACAATATATTTAGTACCAGAGGCAATTTTATATTGATACAATTCGTGATTAGTAAAGTTTAAAAAAAAAATTATTTTTATCTACCTTAAATAAAGGGTGATTCGATTGGTTGTATTTTTCTGTAATGTGGCAGATTTTTTTTAACTCTGCTCACACTGATCTTTAATTATCCGCTGTCACCACTTGGTTAAATACGTAACCAAAACCGTTTTTCTTTTTAAACTCACCACTTATTTTATTATCATAAATAAAATAAAAACACTATACTTTATATAGTTTTTATTGAGCTCTTGCTCTTTTTTATTAAAATTTAAATTTAAAAGAAACAACTGTCTAGTTATAAAATATATTTAATTCAAAAATCACTAACTTAAACAATTTGTTGGGAACAATAATGAACTAACAGTTCCCACTGATTATATTTAATATAAAAATCACTAACTTAAACCATTTATTGTGAACAATAATGAAATAGCAACTCCCACTGCTTCATCAATAACTTTCACTGATAAATCATAAGTGAAAGAAAAATAACACTAAATGATCAATAACAAAAATCAAAAATAACGACTCAAGGTAAAATAACAACTGAATAAAAATTACATCTGAATGAAAAATTACAACTCAATAATAACAACTTGTTAATCACAACTGAATAAAAAATAACAACTGACTCAAATCCATTGATTTGAGTCTTTTATTAACTTAAAAGGGTGTCCTGTCAGCAGAAAAATGGGCAATTTTAATCTATAGCAAATCAATAATTATTAGATG
Organism: Sylvicola cinctus; assembly: GCA_963854165.1. Classification (NCBI taxonomy): domain Eukaryota; kingdom Metazoa; phylum Arthropoda; class Insecta; order Diptera; family Anisopodidae; genus Sylvicola; species Sylvicola cinctus. The sequence continues at coordinate 25,550,975 of OY974083.1, read as the reverse complement.
GTCAAAAATCCCATATTGATTATGACCTTGCTACATATATGTAATGCATTTGCATATTCATTACATGCATTCCGCATTTTTGCAGCGTTTCTGTTTACGACCGTGTGGGTATACCTTTCAATTACTCCAAAACCGACAATAGGATCGCCAAAACATTTTGCACACGTGTTTGCCAACATTGTAGAAGTAATAGAGGAGTATTTTCAAAGCGAAAATAAACCGCAAAAACCGCGAAAAAAAATGTCGGTTCGCGAAAAAATTTACTTTTACCAAAAATGATTGCGGGAATCGAATGTGTGAATTTAATTAATAAAAGCCATGTCGCGAAAAAATCTACGATTTTCCGGAACTATCTATTATATAAGTACATTCCTAAACGACACATATATTTGACAACATTGTAGAAGTAATAGAAGCGTATTTTCAAAGCGAAAACTGCAAAAATAATCATGTTGCATTAAAATCCTAGAAATTTTCCGCGAAACTACATATATTATATATATACGGCGAGGAATCAATCAGGCTAAAACCGTAAATGGGATCGCCACCAAATCGCGAAAAAATGCGCGGTTCGCGAAATAGTTTACTTTTCCTAAAAAATAATGGGAGGAATCGATTAGTCAGTATTCATTTAGTAAAATTAACATCACGAAAAAATCAGCAAATAATTCCGCGATTTTCCGCGCAACTGTCTAAAATATAAAAATATAAACGGCCGTTTGGAATCAACCAGGCTAAAATGAACATTCAATACGAAATTTACAAGTATATCACAATACTCAAGAAGTAACATAGGCATATTTAAATAATGAAAATAAACCGCGAAAACCGCGAAAACAATAGTGGTTCGCCAAAAAATTGCTTAATTATTAAAGTGATAAACTCCGCGATTTTCTGCGGTTATGTTTTATAATCCAATATAAAAATTCAAACAACTGTAAAACTATAAACGGAATCGGAGATTTTACACACATATTTGTCCTGTACATAAAACTTGAAAAATAGACATTCTATTATCAAATATTTATGATATTGAAGACTAAAAGTGATTTTATAAAACAACATGTTGTGTGACGTTTTTTTTTAAATAACACACATAACTATAAATGTATTGAGGAAAGTCTTTATTGATATTAATAGTTGCTTTCATAATATAATATTTACATTTAAAAGCACCACAATTGCACAATGTACAATTTTGAATTACCACAACAAATAAGTCTTGTGATTGTTGATACAAGAAAATGTTTTTGTGGTCGTAATTCCATCCTTTACATCCTTTGAGCTGAGGTTGATCATCGACAGATTCCATAATATGTAGATGCAGAATATGATTCAAGAATTGAAGCCGTGAGACCTTGGTTTAGTTTTTATTTCGGTTTAAGCGCCTTGCATTAACAGCATCAAGTGTGACCTTTTTAATTTATATACGACCCCAAGGGCATAATATATATATAGATTTTGGTATTCCGACTTTTTTCGGAAAAAAAGTTGACGATGCAGAAACTCGTTTTGACCCCCCTGAGCCCAAAAAAGTGGTCTAGAAAAAATGTACAAAATGTCCGTTTGTACTCCGTACGCCGTACTATGGCGGAAAACACAAAACTCTAAAGTACCGTACCGATTTGTGTGAAAATTTTTTGTAAGATATTAGAAAAAAATATAATAATGTCGTTCCTGTTTTTTCAAGGTCAGATGCCTCAAGGTCAAGTTATTGCCAAGGGCAGTTTTTCTTGTATGGAGTCTCCAAAACGTATAAAATACGTTTTTCTTTATTTTCACAATTATTAATCTTCAAGGTATACTAAACAAAACTGCATATATCCTATATCCCGCGAAAAATGGGGTGGACCAGGACAAACCCCACTTTTCTATCTCAGACACCTTACACAATATCAAAAAAATTCTTTCAGATTATTGTCGGATTAAATAAGATAAGATTGCAGAACACTTCAAGGTCAAAATCTAAAAATTCAAGGTCAATTTTATTATATCTCAGAAACTTTAAATATTTTTGAATTTTTTTTTCACAATATTGTAGGATTTAATATGAAAAGGAAACTTACTAAACATTTCAAGGTCAAAATTTTAAAACTCAAGGTCCTATTTTTATAATTAAAATATGTAATTCAAAGCTGTGTGTTTTAAGGTACTATGACATTCTACTTTACTGCTAATTTCAATAAAAGTACCAATTTCGGGCTAAAATCAAGGCCAAAATTTAGATATTTCTAGGGTCACATTTTCCATATCAAAGAAAAGCTTTATTAAAATACAGTTAAGCAACAGTCGTATATAAATTCACACCTCGCTCTCCCTAAGATGTAGTTTTTTCTTTCTTAAAATGTCTCCAAATATAGTATTATATATTTTAAAAAATTATTGCAAATTTAAATTTACTAAGTCAAGGAGTATATTTAAAACCAACACTTTTCACACCGAAATACACTTCACAATACAATACACAAAAGCAAAAAACGTCGAGGAACTCAACTAAAATAAATCACTGCACTAATTTACAATTTTTAAAATTTTTGTTGTAAATAAATATTTTTTAACCAATGCCAATTTTTTAATTTCTTTAACACGTTCTTAATTGTCTTAAAATATATCTCTATTAATAATACAACCACAGCCAATCCGCATCCAATTAACAAAAATTCAAAGATAAAAGCCATTTGCTCCAAATGAAGAGGCTTTGCAGAATTGCTTTCTGCTTTAGCTGCGTTATAAGAATTGTCCCAAATTTGTGCGTATTCAATTGACGCCACCAGCTCACAATACTGTCGAATGCCGGACTCGAATACGCGTGTCAGAACAGACTGCACTTCATTTTTTAATGGCAACTCTCTATTGTGAATGTATGTAACCATCATTGAACCTGAAAAATTGTATTTCAATAAATTTGACTTAATGCCATTTGCAAATTCGAGCTACCTAATTTTTCTTTAATAATGTAAAATGAAGAACTCTCCTCGGATGATTTCTTTCGTAACATATAATTAGCTTGAGATTCTTCGACGATGTACGCATACAAGTGGTTAATAGACGCATTTGCAAAAATGTCAATAAAGTCAGTTCTATGCGTGCTTTTTATACGATTCCTTATTCTTGAGCTGAAGATAAAAAATTTGTAATAAAAAATTATTTTAATGTCAGAAAATTAAAAGCTTACTCAATTAAATTATTACTTTCAATGAAGTTCGCTTCGACTAAATTCAATATTGGCTTATCATCATTTGCCAACTCTGCCAAAGACTCGATTTTGTCTGCCCTCGGTGCAACAAGGATGCTAAAAATGAGCGCTGACCACAAAACTGTCATGATCATCGCACAGAAAATGAAGGTCATGTTGAAAACTCGCTCCGGTTTGTTGGATCTACGCGAAAAACTTGTTGCGAAAAATATGCCAATTGTTTCAATTATAACATTGCTTCTTTGATTTCGTCCTGTGATGGCTAAGGATCGTAAACTTTTTTTTATAACAACGGAAATTCCAATTAAAATAATAACCACTTTTGTAACAGTGGAATGAAGCAGCTGTTGCAAAACGTCAATACTTTCTTGGCTAGGATAAACAACAACATAATATAGAATGTCGTTAATATTAAAGTGATCAAACTGGTGAGGAATCCATTTCAAAGGCAACGGCATCATATTGAACATAAATTCTGAGAAGAAATTTTTAATACTGAAATTAGGAAATGAAAACTTATTTTAAAATATTGTTATGAAAACAATATAATAGGTTTGTAAACGCACCGTTCGTCGTATGTTGCGTCAAGAGTCCTCCTCAAACGGGACTCATTAAGATGCGTAATAGAACTCTTTTTTTTCATTATAACAACGGGCATTCTTCGTATTTCTTTTAGTAACACCATCGATGTTCGGAATGCATAAATATCTTTAAATGCATTCATCTTTGACATGAGAATATCATAAATAAGTGCATCCCTCCCAGCCAGACTGTACTCATTTGATTCGTCAGCATAGTAAGGAGTAGGAAATATTTTTCGGTAAAAAGAAGTTGCATAGACCGTCACTTTCGTTTGATTTAAATCAGTTACTGCGGGAAATAAGACGTCGCATGAATTCGTCGACGTAATATTCAGAAGAACGCCAAAGTTGTTAAAATACGGATGATAATTAAACACTTCAAAGATCCTTTTCGAAAGCACCACAATTGCACAATGGACAATTTTAAATTTCCACAAACGTTTGAAGGCTCGCTCCACATCAAATAAACCTTGTGATTGTTGAAACAAGAAAATGTTTTTGTGGTCGTAATTCCAGCCTTCACATCCTTTGAGCTGAGGTTGAAAAGGCAGATCATCGAGAGATTCCAAAATAAAGAGATGCAGAATATGATTGTGGGAATGATCCCGAGCGTCTTGCACACAATTTAAATCCAGTGAGTTGATGTTTGTAATGATGAAGGGTTGGTTGGCCTGGGACAGGCTTTTTAATACAGATGTGAGCACATCTTTCGACAAGGTGTCGTGAAAAATCTCAGTTATTGTCGGCTCACAGTTTTCAATGATTTTTGCAATAAAATTAGCCACTAATACAAAAGAGACAGTTAAATTTGTGTTTATGATCATTTTGAAATTTGAATCCTTTTGTTAAATTTTCACTGAACTTTCAATTCCAACTGTCCTGATTATCTGAAAATGGGATTGATTGAATTGAAAATATTCAAAACGTAGATGAGAGATATGAAATAATGAGTAAATTGAAAATATAATTGCAATGTGTTTGATGAACCTAAAACTATAATTTGAATATATTTTGAAAAAAACTGCAAGAACATGCAATTAAACATGCTCGACGCTCGTATTGATTATATTGCGGTTAAAATCTCTAGCTAACTCGAGCAATTACAATATATTTAGTACCAGAGGCAATTTTATATTGATACAATTCGTGATTTTAAAGTTTAAAATATAATTTATTTTTATCTACCTTAAATAAAGGGTGATTCAATTGGTTGTAATTTTCCAATTGGCTTATTTTGACAGTTCTCATGTGTCAACTGTCTTGCCTATAAGACATTTGTGTTCAGTATTCATTGCTATTTCATCATGAACAGTCTGACAAAATTGTTATCGAGCTCTTTATCCACATCTCTTATGGGACGTTGTTACTTGTGGCTTGTTTAAAACCTTCATATTGGCTTAAAATCATATAAAATATGATTTGATCATGAATTGAAGCTTTACTTGTTTTCTTCCTGGTTGCAAAATCTTCAAGTAGATCCTTTTTTTATCAAAAAAAATTTATTAGCGATGAAGCTCAAAAATTTAAGATATTGGTGTAGCTGACTTTAGTCGATCGTCATCTCAAGAAGACGTACTGTTAATTGGCCACTGTGATCTTTTACAACCTTGAATTACTTGTTAATAGAGCCGGATTTAACCCTCAGTAGGCCTTAGGCAAAAAAAAATCAGTAGTGAAAAAAAATTTTAGTTACAAAAACTTTTATATGTACTACATACACTAATTTATTTAAAATTACTTAAAAAATATTTATTAAATTTTTTTCGAGCCTTTTCTAATGAATGTTCCTTTAAAATATCTTCAAAATCATTTTTTTTTTAATTTTTCTCCTTCGATACACATGATCGCTACAGCACTCAATCGACCCTGAGCAGTTGAGCTTCTGAGATGATTCTTCACTATAACAAGAACAGAGAAAGATCTCTCTCCTTCGCAGTTTGCAACAGGGATTGTGTAAAAAATCCTTAATGCAATTTTAACGTTTCGGAAGGCACCAACTATTATGTTGTCATTATCAAATACTTTTCACATGGCATGTACAGATGTTGGTTTCTCAGCACTTAAAGAGTATTTGAATTGGAGGAACTCCTCTATAAAATTGTTTTCCAAATCATTTGGATATTTGTTTACTAAGTTTTCACATTTCTGTCTTAATTCAGAATCGGTAAGAGTTTCGTAATCGGAAAAGAAACCAAATTGCTCTTTAAGGTTTTCATACGAAAGTAGCCTTTTACACAATTCTGTTAATAAACAATCAATAATGAGATTATGATAAAAATTGCAAAAAACTCTGTATAGAGAATTTTTTCCCACGATCATTTATATTTAACCTATTTAACATAATTTGTATTCCTTTAAATTCTAAAAAGAAATGTTGAAGCATTCGGAATAATATGTTTATGGATGGCCTCTAAATCATTTTACAAACATCCATATTTGAACTTTTAATCAAGATGAATTTCTTTTCCCACGACTCAAAATTACACATTTCATATATATTCAAATGCATACAATGTTTATGAATTATGCAGGCAAAATGGGCGCATGATACGTTTCGTAGATGAGTCATAAAAATACAGTTGAAATGTAATACAATTAGAGTATGCCAAGTCTTCTGACCGCGCGTGGGCCCCACAATTATTGTTTCTTTTTTGGAAATGCATTTTTTAATTTCCAAAAAAAAAATTTAATTTTGATTTTTTAAAGGGGGCCCCTGAAATTGGTGGGCCCCAGACAATTGCCTTTTTGCCTATAGGTAAAATCCGGCTCTGAGTTGTTATGGGAATATGTGAAATATTTTCTTTATGTCGATAAATCCTTTCTATTCGAGGAATACCGGCCGATGTGCTTGAAAGAGTGGTCGAAAATTGGACCCACAGAATGAACAGTTGTGTGCAACATTTCAAGGAAAATATCATGAACCAAATTATCAATTCAAATAAAGATTCCTCAATACATTGATTATTTTGTTTTATTAAAAAAATCATTGAAAAGCTTATGTTGGATCACCCTTCATAATTTGTTTTAATCTAATCTATAAATTTCTAAACGACCGTGTATGTATGTATGTTTGTATGTATGCATGTATCTGTGTATATTTATTTAGTACTCAATCACGCTAAAACTCACAGCAGGATCGCTACGAAATTTTACACACGTATTTGCAAACGTTCGGAAAGCAATAAAGGCTTTTTTTAAAGCGAAATGAAACACGAAAACCATGAAAATCCACCACGCGAAAAACCTAGCTGAAACTGTAAATGGGATCGCTCCGAAAATTTTCACACGTATTATTCAACATTCCAGAAGTATTTTGGAAACGCAAAAATAAATCGAGAAAATCGCGAAAAAAATCGCGTGCCACGAGAAAATGATCGCGGGAATCGATTTTACAGTTTTTAATTAGTAAAAAACACCGCACGAAGAAATCTGCCAATAACTCCGCGATTAGTGAAGTTCGTCAAATATATAAAAATTGATACGATCCTGTAAAAAACACCTCGCCAAAAAATTCAAACATAATTCTTGGTTTTTCACGATTACGGTTTTATAGTAAAGATTTTTATTTATAATCACATCCAAGACGGAAATTTCATTAACTAGGGAAAAACTAAATAAAGTGGCTACATTTTTGTTGTGTTTCCTTTTATAAAGTTGAAAGATATATTTCGGAAGAAAGAGAAAAAATGCTACGAAATCGAAACCATTATGAACAAGCAGCACCATGAAAACAAATTTCTGCATAACAACTGTCATCATTTTCTATTTTAACTTTGATTACAATACACAAAACTTGAAAAATAGACATTCTTTTATCAAATATTTATGTCTTATGATATTTAAGAATATAAGTGATTAATAAAAACGCTTTTAGAAAACAACATGTTGTGTCCGAGCAGCGCACGGGTTCCTCCGCTAGTATTCGATACAATTAAAAAAAAAATGACTACACTTTTGTAAAAGCAAGAACTACTTGAAAGTAATAAAAACTCCTAAGCTATTATCATAACTTATCTCTGGTATAACTAAACATAGTTAGTGCTGCCTTCAGTTATTTTAGTTTCTCCAAAAGTTTCATAATTGTTTTGAAGGATATTTCTGTTAAAAATACAACCGCAGCCAAACTGCATCCAATTAAAAAATATTTAAATATAAAAGCCATTTGCTCCAAACGTAGGGGTTTAACGAAATTGTTTTTTTCTCTCGCTGCATTATACGAAAAAGAATTATCCCAAAATTGTGCGTAATCAATTGACGCCATCAGCTCGCAATACTCTAGAATGCCCGATTCGAAAATACGTGTCAGCACAGACTGCACTTCTGTTTTTAATGCCAACCGTCTATTATGAACGTATGAAACCCACATTGAGCCTGAAAAATATTAACTATTTTAATTAATTGGCCTTTATGCTATTTGTAAATAAAAAATTGCCTAATTCTTCTTTGATTATGTAAAATGGAGCTCCGACGTCAGAGGATTTCTGGCGTAACATAAAATTAGCTTGAGACTTTTCAACGATATAAGCATACAAGTAGTTAATAGACGAATTCTCAAAAGTATGAATAAATTCATTTAGAGCGATGTTTTTGATACGCTTCCTTATTCTGGAGCTGAAGAAAAAAAAATTACTTTTAAAAAATTATTATTGTAATGTGAATAAATGTTAAACTTACTCAATTCTTCCATACTTTCCAACAAAGGTTGCTCCGAGTATATTCAAAATTGTCTTATCATCATTTGCCAACTCAGCTAAAGAATTAATTTTTTCTGCTTTAGGTGCTACAAGGACTCCAAATACCAAAGCCGACCACAAAACTGTCATGATCATGGCACAGAAAATGAAGGTCATGTTGAAAACTCGCTCCGGTTTGTTGGATCTACGCGAAAAACTTGTTGCGAAAAATATGCCAATTGTTTCAATTATAACATTGCTTCTTTGATTTTGTCCTGTGATGGCTAAGGATCGTAAACTTTTTTTTATAACAATGGAAATTCCAATTAAAATAATAACCACTTTCGTAACAGTGGAATGAAGAAGCTGTTGCAAAACGTCAATATTTCTTCGGCTGGGATAAACAACAACAAAACATTCATTTGTGTTGGGATAAAAGTAATTAAACCAATCAGGAATCCACGTCATTGACATCGGAAAAACAATAAACATAAATTGTGAGAAAAATTGAATTGACCTGAAATAAATAAATACGGGAAAGAATGTATTTTAAGCATTTTATATGATTTTATGGACGAACCTTTCGCTATTTATATCTTTTTGAATTTCATCAGCGCGGAATTCATCCAGATGCGTTATGGAACTCCTATTTTTCACTATTACGTTTGGTATATTACCTTTTAATAACGGAATCATTGATTGGAATGCATAAATATCTTTAAATGCGTTCATCTTTGACATCACAATATCATAAATACAAACATTAATACCCGCCACACTTCGCTCATTTGATTTGTCAGCATAATAAGGAGTTGGAAAAATTTTCTGGTAAAGAAACGTGATGAATGAGGACATTGGTGCTTGATTGAAATCATTGACAACAGGGAAAATGGTGACACAAAAATTCCTTGACTTTAATGTAATATTTAAGAGATTGCCAAAATTGTTAAAAAATGGTTGATAATTAAACACTTCAAAACTCCTTTTCGAAAGCACCACAATTGCACAATGGACTATTTTGAATTCCCACAAACGTTTAAAGGCTCGCTCCACATCAAATACTTCACTTCTTTGTTGAAACATGAAAATATTTTTGTGGTTGTAATTCCAGCCTTTACATGCCGTAGTCTGTGGTCTAAAAGGCAGATTCTCGAGAGACTCCAAAATGAATAAATGCAGAATATAATCGTGGGATCGATCCATGACATCTTGCACACAATTTAAATCCAGTGAGTTGATGTTTGTAATGATGAAGGGTTGGTTCGCCTGTGACAGGCTTTTCATCACAGATTTGACCACATCTTTAGAAAAGGAATCATGGAAAACCTCAGTAACTGTTGGTTCACAGTTTTCAATGATTTTTGCAATAAAATTGGCCACTAATGCAAAAGAGACAGTTAAATTTGTGTTTATGATCATTTTGGAATTTGAAATCCTTTGGTTAAATTTTCACTGAATTTTCAATTCCAACTGTCCTGATTATCTGAAAATGGGATTGATTGAAATGGAACTGTTCAAAACGCAGATGACAGATATGACATAATGGGTTAATTGAAAATTTAATTGCGAAGTGTTTGACGAACTTTAAATTTAAGTGTATTTAGAAAAAAAAAATGCATTAACATGCAACTAAATTGATAGTTCGTTTTTTTTACATTGCGGACAACATCTTTAGCTTACTTATGTAATATGTACAATCAATATTCAATATTTATGTGACGTTTTTAATTTAATAACACACATAATTATAAATGTATTGAGGAAAGTCTTTATTGATATTAATAGTTGCGTTCATAATATAATATTTACATTTAAAAGCACCACAATTGCACAATGGACAATTTTGAATTACCACAACAAATAAGTCTTGTGATTGTTGAAACAAGAATATGTTTTTGTGGTCGTAATTCCATCCTTTACATCCTTTGAGCTGAGGTTGATCATCGACAGATTCCATAATATGTAGATGCAGAATATGATTCAAGAATTGAAGCCGCGTGACCGTGGTTAGTTTTTATTTCGGTTTAAGCGCCTTGCAACAGCTTCAAGTGTGACCATATTAATTTAAGCTCAAGTTATTGTCAAAATCAGTTTTTCTTGTATGGGGGCTCCAAAACGGGCCCTACGATTTTCTTCATTTTCACAACAATTAATCTTCAAGGTATTCTTAGCAAAACTGCATTTATCTTATATACCGCTATGTGATCCTTCTGGCAAAAAAAAAGGGGTGGACAAAGACAAACCCCACTTTTCAATCGCAGACACTTCAGTTGTAGGATTAAATAATATAAGAAAACTTGTTAAACATTTCAAGGTCAAAGTTTTAAAAATATTTTTATATTGAAAATATGTAATTCAAAAACTGCGTGTTTTACGGTACTATGATGTTCAACATTATTGCTTATCTCAATAAAAGTAACAATTTTGGACAAAAATCGAGGTAAATCTCAGAACTTTCAAGGTCAAATTTTACACATCACAGAAAAACGTTATTAAACTGCAGTTAAGCAACAGTCCTATATAAATTCACACCTCGCTCTCCCTGAGATGTATTTTTTTTCTTAAAATGTCGGCAAATATATTATTTAATTTTTAGTTTTTACAATACGAAAATAAGGATTTGCTTTTAATACTTTCTTCATTGCAAATTAAAATTTTCTAAGTCAGGACTATATATTTAAACCCAATACTTTTCACACCGAAATACACTTCACAATACAATACACAAAAGCAAAAAACGTCGAGGAAGTCAACTAAAATAAATCACTGCACTAATTTACAATTTTTAAAATTTTTGTTGTAAATAAATATTTTTTAACAAATGCCAATTTTTTAATTTCTTTAACACGTTCTTAATTGTCTTAAAATATATCTCTATTAATAATGCAACCACAGCCAATCCGCATCCAATTAACAAAAATTCAAAGATAAAAGCCATTTGCTCCAAATGAAGAGGCTTTGCAGAATTGCTTTCTGATTTAGCTGCGTTATAAGAATTGTCCCAAATTTGTGCGTATTCAATTGACGCCACCAGCTCACAATACTGTTGAATGCCGGACTCGAATACGCGTGTCAGAACAGACTGCACTTCATTTTTTAATGGCAACTCTCTATTGTGAATGTATGTAACCATCATTGAACCTGAAAAATTGTATTTCAATAAATTAGATTTAATGCCTTTTGCAAATTCGAGCTACCTAATTTTTCTTTAATAATGTAAAATGAAGATGATTTCTTTCGCAACATATAATTAGCTTGAGATTCTTCGACGATGTACGCATACAAGTGGTTAATAGACGCATTTGCAAAAATGTCAATAAAGTCAGGTCTGTGCGTGGTTTTTATACGATTCCTTATTCTTGAGCTGAAGATAAAAAATTTGTAATAAAAAATTATTTTAATATCAGAAAATTAAAAGCTTACTCAATTAAATTATTACTTTCAATGAAGTTCGCTTCGACTAAATTCAATATTGGCTTATCATCATTTGCCAACTCTGCCAAAGACTCGATTTTGTCTGCCCTCGGTGCAACAAGGATGCTAAAAATGAGCGCTGACCACAAAACTGTCATGATCATCGCACAGAAAATGAAGGTCATGTTGAAAACTCGCTCCGGTTTGTTGGATCTACGCGAAAAACTTGTTGCGAAAAATATGCCAATTGTTTCAATTATAACATTGCTTCTTGGATTTCGTCCTGTGATGGCTAAGGATCGTAAACTTTTTTTTATAACAACGGAAATTCCAATTAAAATAATAACCACTTTTGTAATAGTTGAATGAAGCAGCTGTTGCAAAACGTCAATACTTTCTTGGCTAGGATAAACAACAACATAATATAGAATGTCGTTAATATTAAAGTGATCAAACTGGTGAGGAATCCATTTCAAAGGCATCGGCCTCATAGTGAACATAAATTCTGAGAAGAAATTTTTAATACTGAAATTAGGAAATGAAAACGTATTTTAAAATACTGTTATGAAAACAATATAATATGTTTTGTAAACGCACCGTTCGTCGTATGTTGCGTCAAGAGTCCTCCTCAAATGGGACTCATTAAGATGCGTAATAGAACTCTTTTTTTTCATTATAACAACGGGCATACTTTGTATTTCTTTCAATAATGGCATCGATGATCGGAATGCATAAATATCTTTAAATGCATTCATCTTTGACATGAGAATATCATAAATAAGTGCATCCCTCCCAGCCAGACTGTACTCATTTGATTCGTCAGCATAGTAAGGAGTAGGAAATATTTTTCGGTAAAAAGAAGTTGCATAGACCGTCACTTTCGTTTGATTTAAATCAGTTACTGCGGGAAATAAGACGTCGCATGAATTCGTTGACGTAATATTCAGAAGAACGCCAAAGTTGTTAAAATACGGATGATAATTAAACACTTCAAAGATCCTTTTCGAAAGCACCACAATTGCACAATGGACAATTTTAAATTTCCACAAACGTTTGAAGGCTCGCTCCACATCAAATAAACCTTGTGATTGTTGAAACAAGAAAATGTTTTTGTGGTCGTAATTCCAGCCTTCACATCCTTTGAGCTGAGGTTGAAAAGGCAGATCATCGAGAGATTCCAAAATAAAGAGATGCAGAATATGATTGTGGGAATGATCCCGAGCGTCTTGCACACAATTTAAATCCAGTGAGTTGATGTTTGTAATGATGAAGGGTTGGTTGGCCTGGGACAGGCTTTTTAATACAGATGTGAGCACATCTTTCGACAAGGTGTCGTGAAAAATCTCAGTTACTGTCGGCTCACAGTTTTCAATGATTTTTGCAATAAAATTAGCCACTAATACAAAAGAGACAGTTAAATTTGTGTTTATGATCATTTTGAAATTTGAATCCTTTTGTTAAATTTTCACTGAACTTTCAATTCCAACTGTCCTGATTATCTGAAAATGGGATTGATTGAATTGAAAATATTCAAAACGTAGATATGAGTAAATTGAAAATATAATTGCAATGTGTTTGATGAACCTAAAACTATAATTTGAATATATTTTGAAAAAAACTGCAAGAACATGCAATTAAACATGCTCGACGCTCGTATTGATTATATTGCGGTTAAAATCTCTAGCTAACTCGAGCAATTACAATATATTTAGTACCAGAGGCAATTTTATATTGATACAATTCGTGATTAGTAAAGTTTAAAAAAAAATTTATTTTTATCTACCTTAAATAAAGGGTGATTCGATTGGTTGTATTTTTCTGTAATGTGGCAGATTTTTTTTAACTCTGCTCACACTGATCTTTAATTATCCGCTGTCACCACTTGGTTAAATACGTAACCAAAACCGTTTTTCTTTTTAAACTCACCACTTATTTTATTATCATAAATAAAATAAAAACACTATACTTTATATAGTTTTTATTGAGCTCTTGCTCTTTTTTATTAAAATTTAAATTTAAAAGAAACAACTGTCTAGTTATAAAATATATTTAATACAAAAATCACTAACTTAAACAATTTGTTGGGAACAATAATGAACTAACAGTTCCCACTGATTATATTTAATATAAAAATCACTAACTTAAACCATTTATTGTGAACAATAATGAAATAGCAACTCCCACTGCTTCATCAATAACTTTCACTGATAAATCATAAGTGAAAGAAAAATAACACTAAATGATCAATAACAAAAATCAAAAATAACGACTCAAGGTAAAATAACAACTGAATAAAAATTACATCTGAATGAAAAATTACAACTCAATAATAACAACTTGTTAATCACAACTGAATAAAAAATAACAACTGACTCAAATCCATTGATTTGAGTCTTTTATTAACTTAAAAGGGTGTCCTGTCAGCAGAAAAATGGGCAATTTTAATCTATAGCAAATCAATAATTATTAGATGGTCAAAAATCCCATATTGATTATGACCTTGCTACATATATGTAATGCATTTGCATATTCATTACATGCATTCCGCATTTTTGCAGCGTTTCTGTTTACGACCGTGTGGGTATACCTTTCAATTACTCCAAAACCGACAATAGGATCGCCAAAACATTTTGCACACGTGTTTGCCAACATTGTAGAAGTAATAGAGGAGTATTTTCAAAGCGAAAATAAACCGCAAAAACCGCGAAAAAAAATGTCGGTTCGCGAAAAAATTTACTTTTACCAAAAATGATTGCGGGAATCGAATGTGTGAATTTAATTAATAAAAGCCATGTCGCGAAAAAATCTACGATTTTCCGGAACTATCTATTATATAAGTACATTCCTAAACGACACATATATTTGACAACATTGTAGAAGTAATAGAAGCGTATTTTCAAAGCGAAAACTGCAAAAATAATCATGTTGCATTAAAATCCTAGAAATTTTCCGCGAAACTACATATATTATATATATACGGCGAGGAATCAATCAGGCTAAAACCGTAAATGGGATCGCCACCAAATCGCGAAAAAATGCGCGGTTCGCGAAATAGTTTACTTTTCCTAAAAAATAATGGGAGGAATCGATTAGTCAGTATTCATTTAGTAAAATTAACATCACGAAAAAATCAGCAAATAATTCCGCGATTTTCCGCGCAACTGTCTAAAATATAAAAATATAAACGGCCGTTTGGAATCAACCAGGCTAAAATGAACATTCAATACGAAATTTACAAGTATATCACAATACTCAAGAAGTAACATAGGCATATTTAAATAATGAAAATAAACCGCGAAAACCGCGAAAACAATAGTGGTTCGCCAAAAAATTGCTTAATTATTAAAGTGATAAACTCCGCGATTTTCTGCGGTTATGTTTTATAATCCAATATAAAAATTCAAACAACTGTAAAACTATAAACGGAATCGGAGATTTTACACACATATTTGTCCTGTACATAAAACTTGAAAAATAGACATTCTATTATCAAATATTTATGATATTGAAGACTAAAAGTGATTTTATAAAACAACATGTTGTGTGACGTTTTTTTTTAAATAACACACATAACTATAAATGTATTGAGGAAAGTCTTTATTGATATTAATAGTTGCTTTCATAATATAATATTTACATTTAAAAGCACCACAATTGCACAATGTACAATTTTGAATTACCACAACAAATAAGTCTTGTGATTGTTGAAACAAGAATATGTTTTTGTGGTCGTAATTCCATCCTTCACATTCTTTGAGCTGAGGTTGATCATCGACAGATTCCATAATATGTAGATGCAGAATATGATTCAAGAATTGAAGCCGTGAGACCTTGGTTTAGTTTTTATTTCGGTTTAAGCGCCTTGCATTAACAGCATCAAGTGTGACCTTTTTAATTTATATACGACCCCAAGGGCATAATATATATATAGATTTTGGTATTCCGACTTTTTTCGGAAAAAAAGTTGACGATGCAGAAACTCGTTTTGACCCCCCTGAGCCCAAAAAAGTGGTCTAGAAAAAATGTACAAAATGTCCGTTTGTACTCCGTACGCCGTACTATGGCGGAAAACACAAAACTCTAAAGTACCGTACCGATTTGTGTGAAAATTTTTTGTAAGATATTAGAAAAAAATATAATAATGTCGTTCCTGTTTTTTCAAGGTCAGATGCCTCAAGGTCAAGTTATTGCCAAGGGCAGTTTTTCTTGTATGGAGTCTCCAAAACGTATAAAATACGTTTTTCTTTATTTTCACAATTATTAATCTTCAAGGTATACTAAACAAAACTGCATATATCCTATATCCCGCGAAAAATGGGGTGGACCAGGACAAACCCCACTTTTCTATCTCAGACACCTTACACAATATCAAAAAAATTCTTTCAGATTATTGTCGGATTAAATAAGATAAGATTGCAGAACACTTCAAGGTCAAAATCTAAAAATTCAAGGTCAATTTTATTATATCTCAGAAACTTTAAATATTTTTGAATTTTTTTTTCACAATATTGTAGGATTTAATATGAAAAGGAAACTTACTAAACATTTCAAGGTCAAAATTTTAAAACTCAAGGTCCTATTTTTATAATTAAAATATGTAATTCAAAGCTGTGTGTTTTAAGGTACTATGACATTCTACTTTACTGCTAATTTCAATAAAAGTACCAATTTCGGGCTAAAATCAAGGCCAAAATTTAGATATTTCTAGGGTCACATTTTCCATATCAAAGAAAAGCTTTATTAAAATACAGTTAAGCAACAGTCGTATATAAATTCACACCTCGCTCTCCCTAAGATGTAGTTTTTTCTTTCTTAAAATGTCTCCAAATATAGTATTATATATTTTAAAAAATTATTGCAAATTTAAATTTACTAAGTCAAGGAGTATATTTAAAACCAACACTTTTCACACCGAAATACACTTCACAATACAATACACAAAAGCAAAAAACGTCGAGGAACTCAACTAAAATAAATCACTGCACTAATTTACAATTTTTAAAATTTTTGTTGTAAATAAATATTTTTTAACCAATGCCAATTTTTTAATTTCTTTAACACGTTCTTAATTGTCTTAAAATATATCTCTATTAATAATACAACCACAGCCAATCCGCATCCAATTAACAAAAATTCAAAGATAAAAGCCATTTGCTCCAAATGAAGAGGCTTTGCAGAATTGCTTTCTGCTTTAGCTGCGTTATAAGAATTGTCCCAAATTTGTGCGTATTCAATTGACGCCACCAGCTCACAATACTGTCGAATGCCGGACTCGAATACGCGTGTCAGAACAGACTGCACTTCATTTTTTAATGGCAACTCTCTATTGTGAATGTATGTAACCATCATTGAACCTGAAAAATTGTATTTCAATAAATTTGACTTAATGCCATTTGCAAATTCGAGCTACCTAATTTTTCTTTAATAATGTAAAATGAAGAACTCTCCTCGGATGATTTCTTTCGTAACATATAATTAGCTTGAGATTCTTCGACGATGTACGCATACAAGTGGTTAATAGACGCATTTGCAAAAATGTCAATAAAGTCAGTTCTATGCGTGCTTTTTATACGATTCCTTATTCTTGAGCTGAAGATAAAAAATTTGTAATAAAAAATTATTTTAATGTCAGAAAATTAAAAGCTTACTCAATTAAATTATTACTTTCAATGAAGTTCGCTTCGACTAAATTCAATATTGGCTTATCATCATTTGCCAACTCTGCCAAAGACTCGATTTTGTCTGCCCTCGGTGCAACAAGGATGCTAAAAATGAGCGCTGACCACAAAACTGTCATGATCATCGCACAGAAAATGAAGGTCATGTTGAAAACTCGCTCCGGTTTGTTGGATCTACGCGAAAAACTTGTTGCGAAAAATATGCCAATTGTTTCAATTATAACATTGCTTCTTTGATTTCGTCCTGTGATGGCTAAGGATCGTAAACTTTTTTTTATAACAACGGAAATTCCAATTAAAATAATAACCACTTTTGTAACAGTGGAATGAAGCAGCTGTTGCAAAACGTCAATACTTTCTTGGCTAGGATAAACAACAACATAATATAGAATGTCGTTAATATTAAAGTGATCAAACTGGTGAGGAATCCATTTCAAAGGCAACGGCATCATATTGAACATAAATTCTGAGAAGAAATTTTTAATACTGAAATTAGGAAATGAAAACTTATTTTAAAATATTGTTATGAAAACAATATAATAGGTTTGTAAACGCACCGTTCGTCGTATGTTGCGTCAAGAGTCCTCCTCAAACGGGACTCATTAAGATGCGTAATAGAACTCTTTTTTTTCATTATAACAACGGGCATTCTTCGTATTTCTTTTAGTAACACCATCGATGTTCGGAATGCATAAATATCTTTAAATGCATTCATCTTTGACATGAGAATATCATAAATAAGTGCATCCCTCCCAGCCAGACTGTACTCATTTGATTCGTCAGCATAGTAAGGAGTAGGAAATATTTTTCGGTAAAAAGAAGTTGCATAGACCGTCACTTTCGTTTGATTTAAATCAGTTACTGCGGGAAATAAGACGTCGCATGAATTCGTCGACGTAATATTCAGAAGAACGCCAAAGTTGTTAAAATACGGATGATAATTAAACACTTCAAAGATCCTTTTCGAAAGCACCACAATTGCACAATGGACAATTTTAAATTTCCACAAACGTTTGAAGGCTCGCTCCACATCAAATAAACCTTGTGATTGTTGAAACAAGAAAATGTTTTTGTGGTCGTAATTCCAGCCTTCACATCCTTTGAGCTGAGGTTGAAAAGGCAGATCATCGAGAGATTCCAAAATAAAGAGATGCAGAATATGATTGTGGGAATGATCCCGAGCGTCTTGCACACAATTTAAATCCAGTGAGTTGATGTTTGTAATGATGAAGGGTTGGTTGGCCTGGGACAGGCTTTTTAATACAGATGTGAGCACATCTTTCGACAAGGTGTCGTGAAAAATCTCAGTTATTGTCGGCTCACAGTTTTCAATGATTTTTGCAATAAAATTAGCCACTAATACAAAAGAGACAGTTAAATTTGTGTTTATGATCATTTTGAAATTTGAATCCTTTTGTTAAATTTTCACTGAACTTTCAATTCCAACTGTCCTGATTATCTGAAAATGGGATTGATTGAATTGAAAATATTCAAAACGTAGATGAGAGATATGAAATAATGAGTAAATTGAAAATATAATTGCAATGTGTTTGATGAACCTAAAACTATAATTTGAATATATTTTGAAAAAAACTGCAAGAACATGCAATTAAACATGCTCGACGCTCGTATTGATTATATTGCGGTTAAAATCTCTAGCTAACTCGAGCAATTACAATATATTTAGTACCAGAGGCAATTTTATATTGATACAATTCGTGATTTTAAAGTTTAAAATATAATTTATTTTTATCTACCTTAAATAAAGGGTGATTCAATTGGTTGTAATTTTCCAATTGGCTTATTTTGACAGTTCTCATGTGTCAACTGTCTTGCCTATAAGACATTTGTGTTCAGTATTCATTGCTATTTCATCATGAACAGTCTGACAAAATTGTTATCGAGCTCTTTATCCACATCTCTTATGGGACGTTGTTACTTGTGGCTTGTTTAAAACCTTCATATTGGCTTAAAATCATATAAAATATGATTTGATCATGAATTGAAGCTTTACTTGTTTTCTTCCTGGTTGCAAAATCTTCAAGTAGATCCTTTTTTTATCAAAAAAAATTTATTAGCGATGAAGCTCAAAAATTTAAGATATTGGTGTAGCTGACTTTAGTCGATCGTCATCTCAAGAAGACGTACTGTTAATTGGCCACTGTGATCTTTTACAACCTTGAATTACTTGTTAATAGAGCCGGATTTAACCCTCAGTAGGCCTTAGGCAAAAAAAAATCAGTAGTGAAAAAAAATTTTAGTTACAAAAACTTTTATATGTACTACATACACTAATTTATTTAAAATTACTTAAAAAATATTTATTAAATTTTTTTCGAGCCTTTTCTAATGAATGTTCCTTTAAAATATCTTCAAAATCATTTTTTTTTTAATTTTTCTCCTTCGATACACATGATCGCTACAGCACTCAATCGACCCTGAGCAGTTGAGCTTCTGAGATGATTCTTCACTATAACAAGAACAGAGAAAGATCTCTCTCCTTCGCAGTTTGCAACAGGGATTGTGTAAAAAATCCTTAATGCAATTTTAACGTTTCGGAAGGCACCAACTATTATGTTGTCATTATCAAATACTTTTAACATGGCATGTACAGATGTTGGTTTCTCAGCACTTAAAGAGTATTTGAATTGGAGGAACTCCTCTATAAAATTGTTTTCCAAATCATTTGGATATTTGTTTACTAAGTTTTCACATTTCTGTCTTAATTCAGAATCGGTAAGAGTTTCGTAATCGGAAAAGAAACCAAATTGCTCTTTAAGGTTTTCATACGAAAGTAGCCTTTTACACAATTCTGTTAATAAACAATCAATAATGAGATTATGATAAAAATTGCAAAAAACTCTGTATAGAGAATTTTTTCCCACGATCATTTATATTTAACCTATTTAACATAATTTGTATTCCTTTAAATTCTAAAAAGAAATGTTGAAGCATTCGGAATAATATGTTTATGGATGGCCTCTAAATCATTTTACAAACATCCATATTTGAACTTTTAATCAAGATGAATTTCTTTTCCCACGACTCAAAATTACACATTTCATATATATTCAAATGCATACAATGTTTATGAATTATGCAGGCAAAATGGGCGCATGATACGTTTCGTAGATGAGTCATAAAAATACAGTTGAAATGTAATACAATTAGAGTATGCCAAGTCTTCTGACCGCGCGTGGGCCCCACAATTATTGTTTCTTTTTTGGAAATGCATTTTTTAATTTCCAAAAAAAAAAAATTTAATTTTGATTTTTTAAAGGGGGCCCCTGAAATTGGTGGGCCCCAGACAATTGCCTTTTTGCCTATAGGTAAAATCCGGCTCTGAGTGTTGTTATGGGAATATGTGAAATCTTTTCTTTACGTCGATAAATCCTTTCTATTCGAGGAATACCGGCCGATGTGCTTGAAAGAGTGGTCGAAAATTGGACCCACAGAATGAACAGTTGTGTGCAACATTTCAAGGAAAATATCATGAACCAAATTATCAATTCAAATAAAGATTCCTCAATACATTGATTATTTTGTTTTATTAAAAAAATCATTGAAAAGCTTATGTTGGATCACCCTTCATAATTTGTTTTAATCTAATCTATAAATTTCTAAACGACCGTGTATGTATGTATGTTTGTATGTATGCATGTATCTGTGTATATTTATTTAGTACTCAATCACGCTAAAACTCACAGCAGGATCGCTACGAAATTTTACACACGTATTTGCAAACGTTCGGAAAGCAATAAAGGCTTTTTTTAAAGCGAAATGAAACACGAAAACCATGAAAATCCACCACGCGAAAAACCTAGCTGAAACTGTAAATGGGATCGCTCCGAAAATTTTCACACGTATTATTCAACATTCCAGAAGTATTTTGGAAACGCAAAAATAAATCGAGAAAATCGCGAAAAAAATCGCGTGCCACGAGAAAATGATCGCGGGAATCGATTTTACAGTTTTTAATTAGTAAAAAACACCGCACGAAGAAATCTGCCAATAACTCCGCGATTAGTGAAGTTCGTCAAATATATAAAAATTGATACGATCCTGTAAAAAACACCTCGCCAAAAAATTCAAACATAATTCTTGGTTTTTCACGATTACGGTTTTATAGTAAAGATTTTTTTTTATAATCACATACAAGACGGAAATTTCATTAACTAGGGAAAAACTAAATAAAGTGGCTAAATTTTTGTTGTGTTTCCTTTTATAAAGTTGAAAGATATATTTCGGAAGAAAGAGAAAAAATGCTACGAAATCGAAACCATTATGAACAAGCAGCACCATGAAAACAAATTTCTGTCATCATTTTCTATTTTAACTTTGATTACAATACACAAAACTTGAAAAATAGACATTCTTTTATCAAATATTTATGTCTTATGATATTTAAGAATATAAGTGATTAATAAAAACGCTTTTAGAAAACAACATGTTGTGTCCGAGCAGCGCACGGGTTCCTCCGCTAGTATTCGATACAATTAAAAAAAAAATGACTACACTTTTGTAAAAGCAAGAACTACTTGAAAGTAATAAAAACTCCTAAGCTATTATCATAACTTATCTCTGGTATAACTAAACATAGTTAGTGCTGCCTTCAGTTATTTTAGTTTCTCCAAAAGTTTCATAATTGTTTTGAAGGATATTTCTGTTAAAAATACAACCGCAGCCAAACTGCATCCAATTAAAAAATATTTAAATATAAAAGCCATTTGCTCCAAACGTAGGGGTTTAACGAAATTGTTTTTTTCTCTCGCTGCATTATACGAAAAAGAATTATCCCAAAATTGTGCGTAATCAATTGACGCCATCAGCTCGCAATACTCTAGAATGCCCGATTCGAAAATACGTGTCAGCACAGACTGCACTTCTGTTTTTAATGCCAACCGTCTATTATGAACGTATGAAACCCACATTGAGCCTGAAAAATATTAACTATTTTAATTAATTGGCCTTTATGCTATTTGTAAATAAAAAATTGCCTAATTCTTCTTTGATTATGTAAAATGGAGCTCCGACGTCAGAGGATTTCTGGCGTAACATAAAATTAGCTTGAGACTTTTCAACGATATAAGCATACAAGTAGTTAATAGACGAATTCTCAAAAGTATGAATAAATTCATTTAGAGCGATGTTTTTGATACGCTTCCTTATTCTGGAGCTGAAGAAAAAAAAATTACTTTTAAAAAATTATTATTGTAATGTGAATAAATGTTAAACTTACTCAATTCTTCCATACTTTCCAACAAAGGTTGCTCCGAGTATATTCAAAATTGTCTTATCATCATTTGCCAACTCAGCTAAAGAATTAATTTTTTCTGCTTTAGGTGCTACAAGGACTCCAAATACCAAAGCCGACCACAAAACTGTCATGATCATGGCACAGAAAATGAAGGTCATGTTGAAAACTCGCTCCGGTTTGTTGGATCTACGCGAAAAACTTGTTGCGAAAAATATGCCAATTGTTTCAATTATAACATTGCTTCTTTGATTTTGTCCTGTGATGGCTAAGGATCGTAAACTTTTTTTTATAACAATGGAAATTCCAATTAAAATAATAACCACTTTCGTAACAGTGGAATGAAGAAACTGTTGCAAAACGTCAATATTTCTTCGGCTGGGATAAACAACAACAAAACATTCATTTGTGTTGGGATAAAAGTAATTAAACCAATCAGGAATCCACGTCATTGACATCGGAAAAACAATAAACATAAATTGTGAGAAAAATTGAATTGACCTGAAATAAATAAATACGGGAAAGAATGTATTTTAAGCATTTTATATGATTTTATGGACGAACCTTTCGCTATTTATATCTTTTTGAATTTCATCAGCGCGGAATTCATCCAGATGCGTTATGGAACTCCTATTTTTCACTATTACGTTTGGTATATTACCTTTTAATAACGGAATCATTGATTGGAATGCATAAATATCTTTAAATGCGTTCATCTTTGACATCACAATATCATAAATACAAACATTAATACCCGCCACACTTCGCTCATTTGATTTGTCAGCATAATAAGGAGTTGGAAAAATTTTCTGGTAAAGAAACGTGATGAATGAGGACATTGGTGCTTGATTGAAATCATTGACAACAGGGAAAATGGTGACACAAAAATTCCTTGACTTTAATGTAATATTTAAGAGATTGCCAAAATTGTTAAAAAATGGTTGATAATTAAACACTTCAAAACTCCTTTTCGAAAGCACCACAATTGCACAATGGACTATTTTGAATTCCCACAAACGTTTAAAGGCTCGCTCCACATCAAATACTTCACTTCTTTGTTGAAACATGAAAATATTTTTGTGGTTGTAATTCCAGCCTTTACATGCCGTAGTCTGTGGTCTAAAAGGCAGATTCTCGAGAGACTCCAAAATGAATAAATGCAGAATATAATCGTGGGATCGATCCATGACATCTTGCACACAATTTAAATCCAGTGAGTTGATGTTTGTAATGATGAAGGGTTGGTTCGCCTGTGACAGGCTTTTCATCACAGATTTGACCACATCTTTAGAAAAGGAATCATGGAAAACCTCAGTAACTGTTGGTTCACAGTTTTCAATGATTTTTGCAATAAAATTGGCCACTAATGCAAAAGAGACAGTTAAATTTGTGTTTATGATCATTTTGGAATTTGAAATCCTTTGGTTAAATTTTCACTGAATTTTCAATTCCAACTGTCCTGATTATCTGAAAATGGGATTGATTGAAATGGAACTGTTCAAAACGCAGATGACAGATATGACATAATGGGTTAATTGAAAATTTAATTGCGAAGTGTTTGACGAACTTTAAATTTAAGTGTATTTAGAAAAAAAAAATGCATTAACATGCAACTAAATTGATAGTTCGTTTTTTTTACATTGCGGACAACATCTTTAGCTTACTTATGTAATATGTACAATCAATATTCAATATTTATGTGACGTTTTTAATTTAATAACACACATAATTATAAATGTATTGAGGAAAGTCTTTATTGATATTAATAGTTGCGTTCATAATATAATATTTACATTTAAAAGCACCACAATTGCACAATGGACAATTTTGAATTACCACAACAAATAAGTCTTGTGATTGTTGAAACAAGAATATGTTTTTGTGGTCGTAATTCCATCCTTTACATCCTTTGAGCTGAGGTTGATCATCGACAGATTCCATAATATGTAGATGCAGAATATGATTCAAGAATTGAAGCCGCGTGACCGTGGTTAGTTTTTATTTCGGTTTAAGCGCCTTGCAACAGCTTCAAGTGTGACCATATTAATTTAAGCTCAAGTTATTGTCAAAATCAGTTTTTCTTGTATGGGGGCTCCAAAACGGGCCCTACGATTTTCTTCATTTTCACAACAATTAATCTTCAAGGTATTCTTAGCAAAACTGCATTTATCTTATATACCGCTATGTGATCCTTCTGGCAAAAAAAAAGGGGTGGACAAAGACAAACCCCACTTTTCAATCGCAGACACTTCAGTTGTAGGATTAAATAATATAAGAAAACTTGTTAAACATTTCAAGGTCAAAGTTTTAAAAATATTTTTATATTGAAAATATGTAATTCAAAAACTGCGTGTTTTACGGTACTATGATGTTCAACATTATTGCTTATCTCAATAAAAGTAACAATTTTGGACAAAAATCGAGGTAAATCTCAGAACTTTCAAGGTCAAATTTTACACATCACAGAAAAACGTTATTAAACTGCAGTTAAGCAACAGTCCTATATAAATTCACACCTCGCTCTCCCTGAGATGTATTTTTTTTCTTAAAATGTCGGCAAATATATTATTTAATTTTTAGTTTTTACAATACGAAAATAAGGATTTGCTTTTAATACTTTCTTCATTGCAAATTAAAATTTTCTAAGTCAGGACTATATATTTAAACCCAATACTTTTCACACCGAAATACACTTCACAATACAATACACAAAAGCAAAAAACGTCGAGGAAGTCAACTAAAATAAATCACTGCACTAATTTACAATTTTTAAAATTTTTGTTGTAAATAAATATTTTTTAACAAATGCCAATTTTTTAATTTCTTTAACACGTTCTTAATTGTCTTAAAATATATCTCTATTAATAATGCAACCACAGCCAATCCGCATCCAATTAACAAAAATTCAAAGATAAAAGCCATTTGCTCCAAATGAAGAGGCTTTGCAGAATTGCTTTCTGATTTAGCTGCGTTATAAGAATTGTCCCAAATTTGTGCGTATTCAATTGACGCCACCAGCTCACAATACTGTTGAATGCCGGACTCGAATACGCGTGTCAGAACAGACTGCACTTCATTTTTTAATGGCAACTCTCTATTGTGAATGTATGTAACCATCATTGAACCTGAAAAATTGTATTTCAATAAATTAGATTTAATGCCTTTTGCAAATTCGAGCTACCTAATTTTTCTTTAATAATGTAAAATGAAGATGATTTCTTTCGCAACATATAATTAGCTTGAGATTCTTCGACGATGTACGCATACAAGTGGTTAATAGACGCATTTGCAAAAATGTCAATAAAGTCAGGTCTGTGCGTGGTTTTTATACGATTCCTTATTCTTGAGCTGAAGATAAAAAATTTGTAATAAAAAATTATTTTAATATCAGAAAATTAAAAGCTTACTCAATTAAATTATTACTTTCAATGAAGTTCGCTTCGACTAAATTCAATATTGGCTTATCATCATTTGCCAACTCTGCCAAAGACTCGATTTTGTCTGCCCTCGGTGCAACAAGGATGCTAAAAATGAGCGCTGACCACAAAACTGTCATGATCATCGCACAGAAAATGAAGGTCATGTTGAAAACTCGCTCCGGTTTGTTGGATCTACGCGAAAAACTTGTTGCGAAAAATATGCCAATTGTTTCAATTATAACATTGCTTCTTGGATTTCGTCCTGTGATGGCTAAGGATCGTAAACTTTTTTTTATAACAACGGAAATTCCAATTAAAATAATAACCACTTTTGTAATAGTTGAATGAAGCAGCTGTTGCAAAACGTCAATACTTTCTTGGCTAGGATAAACAACAACATAATATAGAATGTCGTTAATATTAAAGTGATCAAACTGGTGAGGAATCCATTTCAAAGGCAACGGCATCATATTGAACATAAATTCTGAGAAGAAATTTTTAATACTGAAATTTGGAAATGAAAACTTATTTTAAAATATTGTTATGAAAACAATATAATATGTTTTGTAAACGCACCGTTCGTCGTATGTTGCGTCAAGAGTCCTCCTCAAACGGGACTCATTAAGATGCGTAATAGAACTCTTTTTTTTCATTATAACAACGGGCATTCTTCGTATTTCTTTTAGTAACACCATCGATGTTCGGAATGCATAAATATCTTTAAATGCATTCATCTTTGACATGAGAATGTCATAAACAAGTGCATCCCTCCCAGCCAGACTGTACTCATTTGATTCGTCAGCATAATAAGGAGTAGGAAATATTTTTCGGTAAAAAGAAGTTGCATAGACCGTCACTTTCGTTTGATTTAAATCAGTTACTGCGGGAAATAAGACGTCGCATGAATTCGTCGACGTAATATTCAGAAGAACGCCAAAGTTATTAAAATACGGATGATAATTAAACACTTCAAAGATCCTTTTCGAAAGCACCACAATTGCAGAATGGACAATTTTAAATTTCCACAAACGTTTGAAGGCTCGCTCCACATCAAATAAACCTTGTGATTGTTGAAACAAGAAAATGTTTTTGTGGTCGTAATTCCAGCCTTCACATCCTTTGAGCTGAGGTTGAAAAGGCAGATCATCGAGAGATTCCAAAATAAAGAGATGCATAATATGATTGTGGGAATGATCCCGAGCGTCTTGCACACAATTTAAATCCAGTGAGTTGATGTTTGTAATGATGAAGGGTTGGTTGGCCTGGGACAGGCTTTTTAATACAGATGTGAGCACATCTTTCGACAAGGTGTCGTGAAAAATCTCAGTTACTGTCGGCTCACAGTTTTCAATGATTTTTGCAATAAAATTAGCCACTAATACAAAAGAGACAGTTAAATTTGTGTTTATGATCATTTTGAAATTTGAATCCTTTTGTTAAATTTTCACTGAACTTTCAATTCCAACTGTCCTGATTATCTGAAAATGGGATTGATTGAATTGAAAATATTCAAAACGTAGATGAGAGATATGAAATAATGAGTAAATTGAAAATATAATTGCAATGTGTTTGATGAACCTAAAACTATAATTTGAATATATTTTGAAAAAAACTGCAAGAACATGCAATTAAACATGCTCGACGCTCGTATTGATTATATTGCGGTTAAAATCTCTAGCTAACTCGAGCAATTACAATATATTTAGTACCAGAGGCAATTTTATATTGATACAATTCGTGATTAGTAAAGTTTAAAAAAAAATTTATTTTTATCTACCTTAAATAAAGGGTGATTCGATTGGTTGTATTTTTCCAATTGGCTTATTTTGACAGTTCTCATGTGTCAACTGTCTTGCCTATAAGACATTTGTGTTCAGTATTCATTGCTATTTCATCATGAACAGTCTGACAAAATTGTTATCGAGCTCTTTATCCACATCTCTTATGGGACGTTGTTATTTGTGGCTTGTTTAAAACCTTCATATTGGCTTAAAATCATATAAACTATGATTTGATCATGAATTGAAGCTTTACTTGTTTTCTTCCTGCCTTGCAAAATCTTCAAGTTGATCCTTTTTTTATCAAAAAAAATTGATCAGCGATGAAGCTCAAAAATTCAAGATATCGGTGTAGTTGACTTTAGTTGCAACAAGATGGCGCTAGATTCCATAAAGCTAACGACACAATCACTATTTTGAGGAAAAGCTCGATCATCATCTCAAGAAGACGTACTGTTAATTGGCCACTGAGATCTTTTACAACCTTGGATTACTTGTTATAGAGGAATATGTCAAATCTCTTCATTATGTCGATAAATCCTTTCTGTGTGTTACAAAAGTTTTTACCAACATTCGGAAAGCAATAAAGGCTATTTTAATCGCTCTGAAAATTTTCACACGTATTATTCAACATTCCAGAAGTATTTTGGAAACGCAAAAATAAATCGAGAAAATCGCGAAAAAAATCGCGTGCCAAAAATGATCGCGGGAATCGATTTTCCAGTTAAGTAACACCTCACGAAGAAATCTGCCAATAACTCCGCGATTTTCCGCGATAGTGAAGTTCGTCAAATATATAAAAATTGAAACGATCTTTTTAAAAACACCTCGCCAAAAAATTCAAACATAATTCTGTGGTTTTTCACGATTACGGTTTTATAGTAAAGATTTTTTTTTATAATCACATCCAAGACGGAAATTTCATTAACTAGGGAAAAACTAAATAAAGTGGCTAAATTTTTGTTGTGTTTCATTTTATAAAGTGCGCACGGGTTCCTCCTCTAGTATTCGATATAATTTTTAAAAAAATGACTACACTTTTGTAAAAGCAAGGAACTACTTATAAGTAATAAAAACTCTTTAGCTTTATCATTACTTATCTCTGGTATAACTAAACATAGTTAGTGCTGCCTTCAATTATTTAAATTTCTTCAAAAGTCCCATAATTGTTTTGAAGGATATTTCTGTTAAAAATACAACCGCAGCCAAACTGCATCCAATTAAAAAGTATTTAAATATAAAAGCAATTTGCTCCAAACGTAGGGGTTTAACGAAATTGTTTTTTCCTCTCGCTGCATTATACGAAAAAGAATTATCCCAAAATTGTGCGTAATCAATTGACGCCATCAGCTCGCAATACTCTAGAATGCCCGATTCGAAAATACGTGTCAGCACAGACTGCACTTCTGTTTTTAATGCCAACCGTCTATTATGAACGTATGAAACCCACATTGAGCCTGAAAAATATTAACTATTTTAATTAATTTGCCTTTATGCTATTTGTAAATAAAAAATTGCCTAATTCTTCTTTGATTATGTAAAATGGAGCTCCGACGTCAGAGGATTTCTGGCGTAACATAAAATTAGCTTGAGACTTTTCAACGATATAAGCATACAAGTGGTTTATAGACGAATTCTCAAAAGTATGAACAAATTCATTTAGAGCGATGTTTTTGATACGCTTCCTTATTCTGGAGCTGAAGAAAAAAAAATTACTTTTAAAAAATTATTATTGTAATGTGAATAAATGTTAAACTTACTCAATTCTTCCATACTTTCCAACAAAGGTTGCACCGAGTATATTCAAAATTGTCTTATCATCATTTGCCAACTCAGCTAAAGAATTAATTTTTTCTGCTTTAGGTGCTACAAGGACTCCAAATACCAAAGCCGACCACAAAACTGTCATGATCATGGCACAGAAAATGAAGGTCATGTTGAAAACTCGCTCCGGTTTGTTGGATCTACGCGAAAAACTTGTTGCGAAAAATATGCCAATTGTTTCAATTATAACATTGCTTCTTTGATTTTGTCCTGTGATGGCTAAGGATCGAAAACTTTTTTTTATAACAATGGAAATTCCAATTAAAATAATAACCACTTTCGTAACAGTGGAATGAAGAACCTGTTGAAAACCATATGCTTTTTTTATAGGAATAAACAACAACAAGATATAACAGTTCATTAGAATAATAATAATGAAACTGGCGATGAAACATTTCCAAAGGCATCGCTATCATAGTAAACGCAAATTGTGAAATGAATTCTGTAATACTGAAATTAAGTAATGAAAACGTATTAAGAATTTATTTGATTAATCGAATACTTGTTTACCGTTCGATAAAATAATCGCCAATAATCCATTCTAAAAGAGTCTCATTGAGATGAGTAATGGAACTCTTTTTTTTCATTATAACATCGGGAACGCTTTCTATTTCGTCATTAAATGCATTGATCTTGGACAGCAGAATATCATAAATAAGTGCATCTCTCCCTGCCAGACTGTACTCATTTGTCTCGTCAGCATAATAAGGAGTGGGAAATATTTTGTCGAAAATAGAAGCTGTATGGACCGTCACTTTTGTTTGATTTAAATCAGTTACTGCGGGAAATAAGACGTCGCATGAATTCGTTGACGTAATATTCAGAAGAACGCCAAAGTTGTTAAAATACGGATGATAATTAAACACTTCAAAGATCCTTTTCGAAAGCACCACAATTGCACAATGGACAATTTTTAATTTCCACAAACGTTTGAAGGCATCAAATAAACCTTGTGATTGTTGAAACAAGAAAATGTTTTTGTGGTCGTAATTCCAGCCTTCACATCCTTTGAGCTGAGGTTGAAAAGGCAGATCATCGAGAGATTCCAAAATAAAGAGATGCAGAATATGATTGTGGGAATGATCCCGAGCGTCCTGAACACAATTTAAATCCAGTGAGTTGATGTTTGTAATGATGAAGGGTTGGTTGGCCTGGGACAGGCTTTTTAATACAGATGTGAGCACATCTTTCGACAAGGTGTCGTGAAAAATCTCAGCTACTGTCGGCTCACAGTTTTCAATGATTTTTGCAATAAAATTAGTCACCAATACAAAAGAAACAGTCAAATTTGGGTTTATGATCATTTTGAAATTTGAATCCTTTGGCTAAATTTTCACTGAACTTCCAATTCCAAGTGACCTGATTGTCTGAAAATGCGATTGATTGAATTGAAAATATTCAAAATGTAGATGAGAGATATGAAATAATGGGTTGATTGAAAATTTAATAGCAAAGTGTTTGAAGAACTTAAAATTTAATTGTATTTTGGAATAAAAATGCATCAAGGTGAAACAAAATATTAAAATGATACCATATCAGCTAAATTCATGGCTATAAAGTTAAATCAATTTATGACCACCAATGGCGTAATGTTGGGTGCTTAATACTTAATTACACATTTTAAAAAAATCATAATTTACCTCGTCAATTAATCCACATTTACCCCATCCTGTTTGAAAGTTAACTTTTAAGTTCCCATTGAATTGCGTGCTTTGAATTATATTCGCGATAGTTTCTATAGGTAAATTACAACGCCTTAACTTACTGACTAAAATACTCCTGCTACAACATAATATTCACATGCTATTTTGTGGCGTCAATTTAAAAAAGTTTTCTTGATGACTCTTTTTATGCGAAAACTTGGCCAATTTAGCAGGTCGTCTTCCTCAATAAATTCTGATTTTTGTCTAACACAGTTTTTATCGGCAGATTTATACCCGCAGTTGCTGTACGTCATGTGTGCTGGGGTTTTTGCAATGTCGCTGTTCCACAAAACATTTCCGTCGTTCAAATTATTGCCATGCATGTGGCACATAATGAGCAAAGTTCTTTAACATAATGCCCGAATGCAATATGCAAAAAATACACAATTTGGAAGTTTGCAAATTGAAGATAGTGTAAAAATTTAACAAACGATACATAAATTAACATATTTTTTACAGAAAAAGGATTCAAAAAGGGAAATAAAAATTATGAACAAACCAAAAAAACTCTTGCGATTACGTTTTATTGAAAATTAAATCTGTTATCATTAATTCCAAATTCATTGAATCAACTTAAAAATGCTTTTTAAAAACCGAAGCTTGTTTATTCTGACCCCACTTTAAAGCAATTACTATTTGCTAAAATAAATGCAATCTATTAAAATAGCTGAGAAAATTATACCTTCTGGCTAACTGGAGGGAATGATAGCTGCTTCAAAAACTGACAAAATCATTCAAATACACAAAGATTATATTGTGAAAAAAAAACACGACCGAACATATTGTATAAAAAAATGAGAAAGTTTATCCTTTAAAAGAAAAGTCAAAAAAGGAATCCCCGAAAAGCGAAGGGATTACAGCGTGCTTGTGGCTGTCTTGTTGGCGTTTTTATCCTTTTATTTCCACGGGCTTAAACAAAGTGTTAAGGATTTCTTGTCGACGAAATTGATAGCCATCTCTTTTTCTGTTACCTTTTTTTTTCTACCACCGACACTGGCTTACATTTGATTGTACCTTAAGGATACGAGTATGCGGATTGTGGTCGCTTGGGAAACTATTCCGCTTGTATAGGCGCATCATTTTTGAAATTCAGCAACCTGTGGAAAAAGTAATAAAGTTTTAATGCAGAATAATGAATTTAAAGATGTTTTGTGAATAAATAGTTTGGTAGTTTACTTTGACAAATTTAAATAGTCATGTATTTACTTTTGAGAGAATAGTGGAAATTTTTTGAGAAATGTGCCTAATTGTCTATGATGACCCGATTTCCCTTATTTTGAAATAAAACTGAATAAAAAAGAAGTTGCACACTTAAAACGCTTCATCTAAAGTTAACATCTTTAAAATATTAAACTCACTTCTTATTTTTATGAAGCTCAACTCTATAAATAAACTTAAACCCCAAAGTATTTACACACCCACCCACAATACTTTGTGTAGTTTGAGCTTTTTTACGACATGTTTGTAAATACTTGTATTGTGTGTGGAGTCTTTTATCCCCCCTCCCCCAAAACACGTACGATACTAAGAATGTTTGCAATATGCTTCCTTATTGGTTTTTTCCTCATTTTCACTCTGTACACTCTGAGTCTTTCCTGTTAGCCCTCTCTTGAGAATGGTGCGCCCTGACAAATTAAATAAGTTGTGTATTTGTTGTGTAACATCAGAGGATGGGGTTGCAGTTAATGACCAACCCTCGTCACATTGATTAATGTGGAATGCAATCTGTGCGGTCAATTTACCAGCTTATGCGCATCTTACAATCTGATAAAGTTCCAATAATAGACATTGTGTGATGTACTTGAAGTGTAATATTCGTCGTCTTATTTATATTATATTTTGTGTACATAATCGGGAAGTATTGTAAGAAGTAAATATTATATTAAAGAGTGCAGTTGATTTTGATGACGACGCTTTTTTGGTGGTCTGCTTTTTTGTGTAGTAGGACGTGATAAGTGGGGAGCTGTTTTCTATCCTTTTGTGGGTTTAAAGGGTTTTTTTCAGCATATTTATTCGTAATGAAGATGGCAATAAAATAATGAACGGCGTCGCCGTCTTGTCTGACCCAGAAAATGAAAATGGGAGCAATTCTTGCAAAAGTAAATAAACAGAAGATGTTTATTATGTTTAAAGTACATGCCAAAGTAACAACATACACTCAAGTTTGCAATAACAATGGACTTCCGTTAAATTTCGAGGGTTGCACTTAATGTAAATTGAGTAACGAGAGAATTTATGGCGATCATTAAGCAAACATCTTTCAATTCTATAAAATTCATTTTTATTGTTTATAATAATGATTCATTTACTGAAATAATTTAAATTAAAGGTTTTTATGAAATTTTTAAGTCACTTAACATCACCCAGTTGGTTTAAAGCTATTTAAAAAACATAAATTTTAATTGCTGTAAATTTTTGCAAATAAAGTTGTGATTCAATTATTAAACATCAAAGTTAATGCAAAAACTCTTGAACTCACACAACTATTAACCTAACAAATATTAATTCGACAACTTACCTTCACATCCTTGCAGTGGGAAATAAAGAAATATTTACATACTTACTAAAGCAATGTGTTGAAAGTCTTAAAAGATGTGTTGGAATATTATTGTTCTCAATACAAGAAATGCAATTTAATCAATTCTCCATCACACTCTTCCTCACTCTAATCTCATTATGAGATCAAAATAAATTCATTCCTTTTAATAAAAATCATTTTTTGTGACGGAAAATTGAAGGTCAACGTTTAATCAACGTGAAATACTTACTCAGCGCTAATTTAATTAAACTTTGACAATATTTCAATAAATTCATGTGAAATGTTTACTATTTCCTTGGAGAGGTCAAACTTTTTTGATCCCTAACAATCAACATAAACATGAGATGAATAAAAATGTTTCAACAAATGAACAGATTTTGATTACACGTTGTAACGTTACTATGCAATCGTTTCATTAAACATTTTTAAATGTTTTATATTCTTTATTATGTACGACTATAATGTATTAAAAAGAAAATGATAAATCGAATTGGATGGTCCTCCTTTCATCTCACTATTCATTTTTATTTTATGTCCTGCCACATACATTCACGAGACTTCATCCCTTCCACCCTTGCTAGGTAACGCGCTGAAATAGTCGCGAAATAAATGGCGTGGGGGTGATTTCATTATTTTATATTTTCCTGATATTTTATTTCGTTCTGTTTTATTGCATTCATGCTTGTGGGTGACTTTTATGACTATTTAAGGGGTTGTAAATTTTATTTCGTGAGATATGGCACAAGATGACATCTCTGTATGCGCGCACATAACTTTTTATGTCATGTCGATGCTGTAATGTGGATGCACGATTTTAGATTTAGGCATCTAGTATCAACTTATACTGTCTTTAAACATTTACAATAACATTTTGGTAAATCCCTTTCGGGTTTTATTGAGAGCTTTAAAATTACAAAGGGCATACATTTTTCCAAAGATTTTAAATTTTTTAAGAAATAAAATATATTTTATTGCAGCCTCTTTAGTATTAACATAGATTACCTGCTGACACAAATCACAACAATTATTTTCAAGATATTCTAAACAACCGCATTTATCGTATAAAGTGCTAGATGCTCCTTCTGGCGAAAAGTGTGTGAACATTTGAAAAAGATCAAAATCATTATTATTTTTGACTTCCCACAATTTTTTTTTTAGCGAAAAATTGTTTTTGATCATAACTTGACCTTGAAATAAAAAATTAATTGGCATAAATTATTTTAATCGTGGCTTTAAATTTCAAGCGAATCACTATATAGTTTCCGAGAAATCGTATTGACATTCGAACATTTTTTCTAGACCACTTTTTTGGTTATCAAAACGTGTTTCTGCATCATCTACTTTTTTTTTTTAAGTTTGCGATATTTTTTACAACTGTGTCGAAATAAATTTAAAAATCCTTGTTGATCATAAATAAAAAGTACAAAATACAAAATCAGAAAATATTATTGTTTTATAAGTTCAATAACAATAATTTATTGTCTAAGAAATAACTTCAAGGTCAAAGGCCTAAGATTAGAAATATGATTATTTTTGTAGTCTACATATTATATTATTGAGGTCAAACCACTCACTATGTGGACTAGTCACTGAGTATATTAAATCACATTGTGATACCGCTCCGGAAATCACATTTGTCTTTCCTTTAAGAAAGTTATTTTGTTTGTTCATTAATTATCAAACGAAAATTGCATAATGTGGAAAACGAAAATTCTATTTTTAAAACAAGTCGAATGACTCAATTCATACGACGCAATTTATAATGAATAAATTTATTGCATTTAAAAAAATAAGTAACATTATATAAAACATGTGTTTGTATTATATTACAATAATTTTCCCACACAAAAGACATACGAGTCAATAACGTTTGACAACGAGCTATAATATGTTTTACTCTTAAGTGCAATTACCATATTTAAATTGTTTGCTAAAAATTTTGAAAATGTCAGCATTAAATTTTGTACAGCCGTGAAAATTCAAATAAATTCACTCTGTTGAAATTTTGTTGTTGCTTGCGTTTATTGCAATGCTGTCTTTGGTTTATGGATCATAACTTAAAATAGTAAATGATGAATATAAGCGGCTAATGTTCTTTTTTCTAATTTAAATAACGGCTAAAATAGAAAATATATTTATACACGGCGTACAAAAAATGCGGTCATTTTTAACAAATGTTCTAAAAAATTCTTAATTTTTGCCGTTAGATATGAGTAAGTTAATGCATAAAATCTCCACCTTTTTATAACCCAACGCATATGTTACGGACAACTTAAACTTACTGTACTACACTTAATCAGAATCAACGTAACATAACGAGACTAAATATTAACTAAATAATTTAAAACAAAAAGTTGGGGTTTTTCAGTAAGAAGCGTTAAAAAAAATGATAATAAGATGCGTTAGGCAAGTGAATTATCAGGATTCAGAGTTTAATTTAATATATAATAAATTAAAAAAATTAAAAATTAATAATAATAATAAATAATGAAAACTGTGTGAACGCAATTGAATTTTCGTCACTGTACATTTTGATTTAATTATTCCAGTATTCGAAAACGCAAATTTTTTATACAAAAAAATATAATACCACGCTTTAAGTGCGAGTGCACTAAAGCACAATTTTCCATTTGTAAAAAATAAATTTGTAATACACATTTACCACAAAATAAAATCTTAATCTTGAAAATTGAACTATGTACGTGACTTTAGAGCCGAATATATGTACTTAATTGTAAATGATTTAACTAATTGCTTTGAATTGAAACACGACTAAACAATCTGTTGAATTCCTGGCATTTGAAATTGTTTGAACTGTAATCCGAGTAGTTATAGCAAATATGATAATCGTGCAACTTAAATCTCACAACAAAGTGACTGCGTTTAATTGCCTTAAAACAATTTCCCTGCGTATATAAAGTTGACTTATTTAGTTATTTACATACGCGATTCTACGTAATTGAAATTTGCAATTTGATCAAATCATGCAATGTATTTAGTTGTGTGTATTTTAGTTTAAGCATTCCGAGTGGGTAACCCACGGGAAGGCGTGAGTCTGAACCATAATGCCGTATAGGCAGTTACTGTGGTTATTGGACAAATGTTTTGGTTCTCTCAGCAAATTGTTTGTGCATGGGATTTACGAATTATGCGAGAATGCAAATACGAGAATCGCTCTGTTGTAGTAAATAAATGATGATATGTGGGTCAAACTCGAGTCCAAAATATAAGTTATATATTTTGCTTGAATAATAAGAAAGGCTTCCGATTAAAAAACGTAAACAAAAATAAAGATAGGACGCGAGATGTTATGCTGTTTTGTTTTATTCACGCATTCACAATATAATATTGCCTCAATGTGAATCACTGTAAAAATGATGCTTTAAAAGACTTTAAATCAATTTTTCAGTTGGTGTCTGTTTTTCTCTTCGGAGTGCATCAAAAAGTGCAATTTAATCGCTGAGTTGCATGCAATTGACATTAATACAATTTGGTGCAATATTCTCTAATAGGGTTTTTCGTTCAATGCCACATAATGCATTATCAATACGCGATGTCCCCTTTTGTGGCAGTCAGTATTAAATAACAACGCAAAATGTGTGTGCACCAGCTTTAGGTGTCCGATTGTAAAATGACGCGCATTGTGCTTCAAACCGCAACATCGCTGTTTTGTTTGTGTACTGAATTTTGACGCTTCTCACCTCAACAATTGAACCCAAACAGACGCAAACTATAAATACGAAAGAGACACACAACCTCCTTCACCGTACAATTTGTGTAAAAGCGCGATCTCCACACACAAAAGAACAAGACTCGCACTCCAACAAACGTACACAACAAAATTAAAAAGAAGAAGCAAATTCACACAAGTGCCTTTTAAATTAAATGTACTTTAACTATAATATGGAATCTCGCGGTTTTGCAATAAAGCTCGACGCTCTGCTTGCGTAACACTTGAAAATGTAAATAAAACAAAATTACAGAGTGCATTGGACGCGTGTGGGTTAAATTCGCGTGTGAGATAATCGACACATATTTATCAATCGATGACTTTTCGCGCGCGATTTTTCACGTTTTATTATTATTGTGGTGCTCTCGCCGCAGATGTTTGCGCGGCGGTCATTGACCCGCATTACACGGAAATCAACAAACACTCGCGCAATTCAAGGATGAATGGGTGAACGGGCTGGAAAACTGCACGCACTGACACAGTGAGAACAAACGTACAAAGAGATAATTGGGTTAATACTGTACAATTTTATTAAAATACTATAAAAAGTATAATTACAATCTTTCAAGATTAAGATAAATTGGATGCTTTGACTGAAGTCGCGAGTTCTTTGGATCAAACTCAATGGCTTTAGTTTGTGGGCTTAAAGTAAACTTAAAATTCAATACAATTGTCGCCAAACCAATGCGCGCCTGCATTAAACCGAATCGCAGCCCAATGCAATTGCGTGGTCCCTCTCCAAAAGGCAGAAATGCCATGGGGTGCCTCTTTTGGATTTCGCACTCGGCAAAACGATCCGGATCGAATACTTGCGGATGAGGGTAAATATCGGGATCGTGATGAATTGCATAATTGGAAATGATGACACGCATTCCTTTTGGAATGACAACGTCAGTATTTGGAACCTTGTAAGTCTGGTTAGCAACACGGAATATATCGGTCAACGGTGGATACATGCGAAGTGTTTCTGCAAAAACAATTTGCAAAAAAAACATTCAGTATTTTTGATTCACTTAAAATGTAACAACCAAACTCACCATTTAAAATTTGCTCCAAATACTTCATCTCCATCATAGACTCATAAGTAAATTTGCCATCATATTGCTCCAAAACATCTCGAATGTGCGTCCTCAACTTCTCCTGAATATTCAAATTTTTCGCCAGCTCATAAGTACAAAATGTCAACAATGTGGACGAGGTCTCAAAACCCGCCATATAAAACACAAATGCTTGCGCCGCAATTTCATTAAACGACAACGTTGTCATGCTCGCCTCCTCGCCATCGCGACGCTTCATGTTAATCAACAAATTCATAAAATCATTGCGCTGCTGCCCCTCCGCCTCGCGTATCACAATCGCATCCCGCACAAGTTGTCTGAAAAACGCATCCACATCATCACGTGTATTACGCAAATTCAACCAAACACCAATTTTGCGAAAATTCACCAATAAAAACATACAAAAATTGTTGAAGCGCGGCTCCTCAATCTCCCGCCGCCCCATTTCGCGAAACATCGACTCCGGATTGCGAATGCTGTCGCTGTCCATCCCAAACGCGCACGACGCAATCACATCGGTGGTGTAACGCGCCAGAATGTCCTGACTGCGTATCTCATTGTCATCGTCCACCATCATGCGATGCAGCTGCTGCAGCAGCCGATCGGCCACCTCCATCACCAGCGGAAACATCAGCTTCATTTTGCCCGATGTAAATGTGGGGGACAATTTGCTGCGCAGGGCACGCCACTTCTCACCCTCGATGGAGAACAGGTGGGCCGACAGTGGGTCAGCGCGCTCATTGAAAAACATTCCGCGATCTTGAAACACATGAAAGTCTTTCACCAATATTTGCTTAATGAAGTCCAGGTCAATGGCCAGACACACGGGTGACATCATCAAGTAAAAGCCAACCAACGGTTGGTCACGATGTGCGTCGTAGAACTCTTTCATCAGTTGATTCATGCGTTTCTTGTCGCCCAGCTCGCCGGTGTTGCCCAGCGGAAAGGTGGGCTTCACAAACGCCGCACCCACATCCTTCCACAAGGAGTACTGCCGGCGCACATAGTAAATTGCACACACAATTGTTGTCACTACAATGAGCACTACACTAATTAGATCCATATTCCATCTGCATGAACGGGTTTAACATAGGGTTATTGTTTTTAAAAGTTAATTGCTTATTATGAATTTTTAATATTATGTTTTAATGAGAGCTTAATAAGACACGACACGATCACCAGTGACAAGCGTTTGGAATGGCCTGATGCGACTGACCAGCTTTTATACAACGATGAACATAATAAGTAGTATTTACTACTTCGCTTACAATACAAACCAACGCCGCATTGGGTCGAGTACATTTATTTCACTCGCAGCTTGTGCGAGAGCTTTTCAATTTTTACGTCGTGAATAATTTACTCAAGTTTAAGTGAATTAATATGTGAGAGATAGAGAGCTGTGTGTAGTGTGTACGGCGTACGCGTCTATTACGTCACATATTTGCAATGTGCATTATGTGCATGCCGAGTGCAGTCGCGATATAATTTTAAAGTGTTTTAAACATGTGGGATTTTAGCGCCCATGTTGTCTACGTTGCGGCAGTAACAGTGGAATGAAGATATTTTTAGTGGCGTAATTACAAATACTACGGATCGTTGAATCGGAATTGTCGCGTACTCTCTTATAATGCCTCTCAGCTATAATGAATAAAATAGTTTGTTATAAATTCTAACTATTAAACTATACGACAATGTTACCGCAAATCGATGGTAAATCGCTTCAAAACATTCAGGCATTTTCTGTGGAAGGGGTTTTTAGTTTTTACGTTCACCGGCGCACTTTTTATGTTGCTCTTTCACTTGATTGAGCATGTTTTGGTCCAAATTGAGTGTGGAAATAGTTTCGTGCTCGCACTCGGCAGTCATTGCACTATAGCATTGAACTTAATTTGATATTTTCCTATGTAAACGCGCTGGTTTTTCACATACTACTCGATTTTATGTTATTTATTTTGTTACTACTCGTATAATTGTCGTCATTGCATTTAACGACTATTAGGCGTATACGAGCAACGATGTGTGTAATTTGTGTAGGAATTGAGCTAATAATATAATGAATTAAAATTTGTTTGATTTTTTAATTGTAAAATAAATTTTTTCAAAAAAAAATTTGAACGATTGACAAAACCGTGGAACTCAATTAAGCAATTCTGTTAATTTTTCGAGGTCAAAAAGCGCTTTTAAAATGGGCTTTACAGCTGTAGAATTTACATTTGGCGACGTTTTTAATTACTAATCTTTATAAATTAAATTAACCAAAGCTTAAGACGCATCCAAGACACAAACCAAATTAAAGTTGGAATAATTTTGTTTTAACTTGGAAGACTGTTAATCAATTGTTTAATTTGTTAAGCAGTTCTTGACTTCTGAAAAAGACTTACGATTAATAATTAATTAATTACAAACAACTTAATTCATCTCCAGAAGATTAAGAGCGCACTCTTTTTTCTTTATTATCATTCTCTAGAGTTTAGGTGAAAAAGGAGCTTCCGCATCAACTTTTTTTTTTGTTAAACTGTGACAATATTTTAAAATTGATGTTTATCCTATTAAAGGCAAAGTGCAAAATAAAAGTAACCCTTTCCAGCATCATCAAAACATTTTCATGGGAAAATACATTCATTGAATTGATCTTGATTTACAATTTTTCTACGTTTAAATAAATTGTGTCCTTTGATTTCGTAAGAATGCGATCAGTTTGTATTACGAGAGGAAGTACAGTCCGTTCACTCAATTTAAATTTAAAGTTGGTCAAAAGCGCAGCCAATCCAACTCGTGCTTGCATCATTCCAAAACGTAAGCCCACACAATTCCGTGGTCCCTCGCCAAATGGAAGGAATGCCATTGGATGACGTTTTTGAATTTCTTCTTCTGTAAATCGTTCTGGATTAAAGACTGTTGGTTCCGGATAAATGTCTTCGTCATAATGAACAGCATAGGATGGAATAAAAATGCTGGTTCCCTTTGGAACTGTGCAGTTAGAACCGGGAATAAAGTAATCACGACTTGCTTTGCGGATAAGATCAGTTACAGGTGAATACATTCTTAGGGACTCTGTAGAGCAATATAATAGGGCAATTTATTAATAAAAATGTCAAAAAATAAAGGTTTTTAAAGCACTATATACTGACTACTAACTACTGACCTTTAAGAACCTGATCCAAATACTTCATGTCCATCATTGCCTCATACGAAAACTCTCCATTATGTTTTTCTAGAACTTCTGCAACGTGCTGCCTAGCTCTCTCTTGTACATCGGGATTTCGACCCAATTCAAAAGAACAAAACGTTAGCAACGTCGAAGACGTCTCAAAGCCAGCTAAAAAGAATACAAACGCCTGTGCAGCCACTTCGTTAAACGAAAACTTATCATCATCGATTTTCTGTCCCTCTTTTTGCATCATGTTTATAAGAATGTTCATGAAATCGTTACGCTGTACATCATTTGTTTGTCTATATTTGACCGTATCGCCAACGACCTTCATGAAAAACTCTGTCACATCATCACGCACAACTTTGAGGTTAATTTTTTTTGCCCAGTCACGAAAAGATACCAACAAAAATGATTGCAAACTGTTTTGTCGCGGTTCTTCAATCTCTCGACGTCCCATCTCACGAAATAGTGAATCCGGTGTGTTGATGCTATCACTTTCAATGCCAAAAGCGCAAGATCCAATGACATCGGTGGTGTAGCGTGCCAAAATATCTTGTATGTCAATTTCAGGGTTATCACCCACCATGGATGCTAGCTTCTTCTCAAAACTAAGTGCCTTCTCCAGCACCAAAGGAAACATAAGCTTCATTTTGCCCGACGTAAATGTTGGTGATAATTTGTTCCGTAATATTTTCCATTTTTCACCATCAATGGCGAACAGATGGGCAGAGAGGGGATCATGTTCTTCGTTCCAATACAGTCCACGCTCTTGGAATACAGAGAAATCTTTAACCAGGACGTTTTGGATGAAATTCAAGTCGCAAGCTATTGCTACTGGCTGCAGCATTATGTGTATTCCCACAAATGGCTCTTTTTTATGAGCATCGTAAAATTTCTTTGTGATCTGGCTCATGTGTGACTTGGTGCCGAGTCCTTTGACGGATCCATATGGGAAGGTGGCCTTTATGTACTTCGCTCCATATCGTTGCCACAACGAATAACGGTGATGAATAAAATACACTGCAGCTGTTACTAGTGCTAGTAGAAATAGCAAAACACTACTCGCGAAACTCATTTTGAGTGGCTTTAAAATTAAAACAAACAATTCGTGCGTTCTTGTCTGAAGAACCGCGGTTGACTGAATTAAAATGTTGATTGTTGAGCGTTTATCAGCGAACGGAGGCGTATAATAATTAATGAACGGAGTACTGAGTACTGAGTACTGACCATGCCAAAATTCCGGTTTATGTTATATATTACGAAACAGAAACTGCGTCATCGTATTAACGCCTTCTATTCATGTATGCGTAAACAAAAATTGTTTGTATTTGGAGGTTTTGGACTTGAAAGCGGCTGACTAAAATAACATTACTTTTACGAAATATAAATACTATCAGTAATTCATTGTTTGTTACTTTTTTATTGAATTTTGGATAATTACAGCGCTTTTTGTTTAAAAATCACCACGCAAAACGAAAAGTCTGTCTGAATTATGCAATGTCTTCTGTTTTATAAAAGGCAATTCTGATCTAAGTATAGCATCACTTTTAAAATATTTTATTTTGGTATAATTAAGAGAACTATAATTTTGTAAAACATTTGAAGGTCATAGAAGTAACTTTTCAAGGTCAATTTTCTTTTTCATATATCACACAAACTTTTTTTTGCTAAATGTCCAACTTATTGCACGCTTTAAATAATTAAACAACTTTGATAAACAGTTCAAG
This sequence comes from Sylvicola cinctus, assembly GCA_963854165.1. Lineage (NCBI taxonomy): Eukaryota > Metazoa > Arthropoda > Insecta > Diptera > Anisopodidae > Sylvicola > Sylvicola cinctus. The sequence goes on along the minus strand of OY974083.1, from coordinate 25,507,247 downwards.
GTTATATTTTAGATTTTTAATCCCTAAAGGCTTATCATGCCATATTAGGTCTTTGTGATTAAAAATATGCTTCCAATAAAAAACAATTTGTTATGTTTTGGAAATGCAAGTTGCTATGACACTTTTAATATTTAAATATATGTTATCTTGGAGATATCAAAATTCCTTGGGAGCGATAAGACTAAAATAGCACAATCTCAACTCGAATATCTAAAAAAGAAAAATTTGTCGATTAATGCACCACTCCAATTTTTTTTTAAACTTTTTTTTATTATAAGTCCGTATGAAAAAAAAAAACACAAAAATTAATAATTTTCGGTTTATTCAATAAAATTTGACAAATTTGGTTTTTACACTTAACATAAGCAAAAAAACAACTTATATTAGGAAAGCTGCTTAGCAGCATAATGCTTTTTGTACTCGAATTTAACAAATCTGAAAATGCTTCCAAGACCCAATCCAAAGTTGTTCTGTTTTTAAAATTATTAAAAGCAGCTCTTAAGATGTTCTCGAGTTCTGAACAAAACATAAAAGTATAAATAACTAAACCAGAAGATTAAATACACATCTTTTATCGTCTTTATGGTATTTTTCAACATCTTCATTTTGGGTAAATACATTCATTCCATCGATCCTGATTTACAATTTCTCTACGTTTAAATAAATTGTGTCCTTAGATTTCGTAAGAATGCGATCAGTTTGTATTACGGGAGGAACTACTGTCCGTTCACTCAATGTAAACTTAAAGTTGGTCAAAAGCGCAGCCAATCCAACTCGTGCTTGCATCATTCCGAAACGTAAGCCCACACAATTCCTTGGTCCCTCGCCAAATGCAAGGAATGCCATTGGATGACGTTTTTGAATTTCTTCTTCTGTAAATCGTTCTGGATTAAAGACTGTTGGTTCCGGATAAATGTCTTCGTCATAATGAATAGCATAGGAGGGAATAAAAACGCTAGTTCCCTTTGGAATTGTAGAGTTAAAGATGGGAATATTATAATCACGACTTGCTTGGCGGAAAAGGTCAGTTACGGGCGAATACATTCTCAAGGTCTCTGTAGAAGAAAATAATAGGTTAATTGATTATTAATTAAAATGATAAAAAAACAAGGGACTTTAAAATACTACTGACCTTTAAGAACCTGTTCCAAATACTTCATGTCCACCATTGCCTCATAAGTAAATTCTCCATTGTGTTGTTTTAATACGTCTGCAACATGTTGCCTAGCTCTTTCTTGAACCTCGGGATTTCGACCCAATTCAAACGAACAAAACGTTAACAACGTCGAAGACGTTTCAAAGCCAGCTAAAAAGAATATAAACGCCTGTGCAGCCACTTCATTAAACGTAAACTTGTCATCATCGATTTTCTGTCCCTCTTTTTGCATCATATTGATAAGAATGTTCATGAAATCGTTACGCTGTACATCATTTGTTTGTCGATATTTGACCGTATCTCCAACGACCTTCATAAAGAACTGCGTCACATCATCACGCACAAGTTTGAGGTTAAACTTTTTAGCCCACTCACGAAATGATACCAGCAAAAATACTTGAAAACTGCTTTGTCGTGGTTCTTCAATCTCTCGACGTCCCATCTCACGAAATAGTGAATCCGGTGTGTTGATGCTATCACTTTCAATGCCAAAAGCGCAAGATCCAATGACATCGGTGGTGTAGCGTGCCAAAATATCTTGTATGTCAATTTCAGGGTTATCACCCACCATGGATGCTAGCTTCTTCTCAAAACTAAGTGCCTTCTCCAGCACCAAAGGAAACATAAGCTTCATTTTGCCCGACGTAAATGTTGGTGATAATTTGTTGCGTAATATTTTCCATCTTTCACCATCAATGGAGAACAGATGAGCGGACAAGGGATCATTTTCTTCGTTATAATACAGCCCACGATCTTGGAACACGGAAAAATCTTTAACCAAAACGGTTTGGATGAAATTCAAGTCGCAAGCTATTGCTACTGGCTGCAGCATTATGTGTATTCCAACAAATGGTTCTCCCTTGTGGGCATCGTAAAATTTCTTTGTGATCTGGCTCATGTGTGACTTGGTGCCGAGTCCTTTGACGGATCCATATGGGAAGGTGGCCTTTATGTACTTCGCTCCATATCGTTGCCACAACGAATAACGGTGATGAATAAAATACACTGCAGCTGTTACTAGTGCTAGTAGAAATAGCAAAACACTACTCGCGAAACTCATTTTGAGTGGCTTTAAAATTAAAACAAACAATTCGTGCGTTCTTGTCTGAAGAACCGCGGTTGACTGAATTAAAATGTTGATGTATTTGACAACGAACCGGTCTACTGGAACGTACACCGGTACATCGAAATATTAATGACCATTGGCCATGGCCAATGACAAAGTTTCGGTTTATTACGCAGCAGAAAGCACGTCATCGTATAACGTATTAACGCATGCTATTGTTGTATGGGTTAATCAAAATTATATAAAAATATAATTTGTAACCTACAAAATGTCTAAACAAAATACGAGTAGTTCTTTTGCAAAATTTATTGCGTCACTCTCATCAACAATAATAATTGAATACATAGTATGTGGGAATTTTATGTTCAGAGAAAATTAATTTAAACATTCCATAACAATATTATACACGATACATTATTTGTTATTAAAATTAATTAAATGCTTCATTCAAAGTTTTTGTAAACGAGATTGTGAAATTGTGTTTTACGCTCGCAGTTAATAAAGGATTTGGTACATTAAATTGCGTTTAATTTATTTGAGCTAATGTTTTATTTATGCCAGACATTGTTTTATTATTTGGGTTAATAAATGCAACCCCCTCATTAGTTTTGTTTACATATAGACGATAAATTTATGTAAACCACACTAAAATAAACAGCAGTGTTTAGTTGGTTTTCTGTAAAACAATATTTGCATATTTTAATTAATTACCAGACGAGAAACTGCATAGCATGTAGAACGGAAGTATTAACTAATTAATGTGCTTACAAACTTGCTAATAACCTTTGTTGTTTGACTCTTTTAATGATTCATTTGTAATTAATACCTTTTTCTGCAATTTTTGTATTTAATTAAAATTGCAGTAATGAAGTTTCATTTAATTAATTTTACACTGCACTGAGATAACTTTTAAGCGGATAATTCAATGTGGATTTACTTTGATAATTTAACTGCAAATATTTTTGAAATTGTTGAATTTTTTCGCCCTTTTTAAATGTTTTTATTACTAATCGAACACCTACAAATCGGTTTCAGCCATGATTTTAGGAATAAGTAAATATTTTTTCTCGAACTGCGATTTTTTTCGCGATTTTTGCGTTAAAAATATGCTTATGTTACTTTCGGAATGTTTTAATTTTACTTTATCATTTCTTTTTATACCACCGTGGCCAGAATGGAAGTGGAGGGAGGGATTTAATCCGTGACTATTTTTACTCGTGTGTATTGTTACGTCTACACCTTTTCCAGTTGTAATTTAGATATTATCAAGTGCAATTCAGATTTTTCAATTGTAATTCAGATTCGGAATAATTGCAAAATCTGAATTACACTTGATAATGTCGGAATTACAATTGAAAAAGGTGTAGAATCGTTTGTCTAACCGTTTCAACACCGCGTGTGTTCCTGATTAATTGAAATCGATATTCAAACCTTTTGACCACTTTCTTGAGTAAGAGGAAGTAGAAAAACATGGCGTAGTTCTCATAAAATTAGTTTTCCGTTTTTATTTCGACTTTTAAGTTGAAGTTTTTAATGGGCTCGTATGCGTACACGACAAATTTTATCCAACATACTTATACGCACGCACTTTCATTATGTCAATTAATTATTTCTAAATAGTTATAGACGAGCACACCGCAGTGGACACTGAATAAATTAAATGTATTATATAAATGATTTTTTGGTCAGTCAATCAAATTCGGTGGTTAAATATCATTTTATGTGATTCCACATTATAATGATATTTAAATACATTGATTTATTTGGGCTTGATTTCTCTCAGTGTACGAGTTGTGGCAAACACTGGAAAATGTGCAATTAGGGAAGAACAATAATGTGCATTTGTAGGAGTACAGCAAATGAAAATGATAATTAAGGGAAATTTGAAACTAAATATCGAAGCAATTACAAGGAAAACAGTAAAATGTGTGTTTTAAAAATATGCATTTCCTTTATTAAATTTAGTTTGTAATAAGTATAACCGTTTAAAAACTGCAAAAAAATTAATTTATAAAAATGATTACGCTCATTAAAATGTCCCCAACAAATGAAAACAATGTATCACATCCGCACACCATTGTCGGTATTGTTTCGGTAACCCACCCACATTTTAAGCAATAAAGACATTAGACAAGAAAATGGGGTTCCCAACAGCAAATACACGCAAGATTATCCACAAGTTTTAATTGGAATTTTCTTAATTAACCTTTATGGATGTCATCTGTGCGGTCGATTGCCGTGTGTCTCCTTGGATTGCAGCTTGTTTTGTGTTGACATCACTTCAGTCGTCGTTATCGTTACCGTAGCACACTCCAGAGTCTGAAAATAGTCGGGTATATAGTTCGTTTCTCTTTGCAAATGCGGTTTCATGACAATGTTGTGAAAGTTATACAACTCACTTTAACTCACCTCAAAAATATATAAACACAACAATAAAGTGTATGAGAAAGTTTGTGGTTGGGGTGCAGTATCATCGTTGAGTTTTGGGATGAATTAGCAATCATGGTTAGGATTTTATAGGACAGAAGTTGGGCTGTTTTTATGTAACATATTTTGTGGCATTTCTGGCAATTTGAAGTGATGCTTTAAATTCTGGAGTTTGTGTCCTTTCTTTTGATATTTGAGGGTAATCATTTTATTAACCATTTTAGTAAGAAAAATAAAAATATTTAAAAAAGTAATGAGTGTCCATTAAATTAATAATAAAGTTCAGTATTATGGCATCTGTGCCAAAAAAATATTAATTCTAAGCTTTAGGGTAAACAAATTAAAAGCATATTTTTTTTAGAATTCACGCCCCAAAATGCCAATCAGTAAAATTTTTAAGACAATTCCCCATTCCCCATTCTTAAAGCACGAACGCCCAACCTCAACCCTCGACAATGATAATTGTTGTTTTCCCGCTTAAATTTTTTAATAGTTCATTAAAACAAAACTTAAACCCCACTTTATGTGCAACGGCATTAGCCCCAAACCGTTATTATTGTTAATAACAATATTGCTCCATTGTATTCATATTTTATGGTTTCATTGTACAACCCTTAACCCCCCTCCCCCTCCTCCTCCCTGCAATTGCCACATGATGCACGCCTTTGGTGTAATGTTGCTTCTGACAATAACATTTAATATACCCCGGCGAAGAAAACACTCAACGAATCCGCCACATAAAATCGCAATTTTCACGAACCGTTTCATTTGCAATTAAACGATATTACAACGCGACATTAGCATTTAAAGATTGTGCCAAGGCAATTAGAATTATGTAACTGTAAATTCTTTTATCATCATAATATGTGAAGTCGTGTAATGTGGCTGTGAGCCGTGGGGGTGCATGTGGAGTTCGCGCATGAAAGCTGCAATATGTCAGTGTCAGCTTTTGTGTAGCTTCAGTGATTTTTATTGGGAGATTATGTTTCATTTTAATAAATGAGGGTAGAGTTTTAATTTTTGTAAATTCGATTATGATAATATTTGTAATATGTGGCAACTTTTTATGAGGAACATAACTTTTTAATTTATTTGTTCTGTTCTTGAAAGAAGTTCAATAAAAAATTTATTTTAAATATAAAATTTTATTGCATTTAAAAACTAAAATTGCTAAACAAAAATCTGAATATCTAAAGTTAATGCTTCGAGTAGAATCAACATAACATAACGGAACACAGGATTAAAAAAACAGACACAGGAACACAATCAAAACAAAATGTATAATATAAAAACAAAAAAAAAGCAACTACGTAAATAATTTAAAAACAAAATGTCACGCAAACTTGTTTTTAAATTATTTACGTAGTTGCTTTTTTTTGTTTTTTTTAATTAAGTTTTGTAAAATCAGACAAGTCTGCTAACGATTGCTATATGTAATATACAACTGTGTTTTAAATTTTGATATTTATTGCGTCGGCTTGCGCATAAAGTTTAAAGGTGGTCTACTTTTTTTCGGTTCTGCGTAGGACTGTTTTTTTCTTGATTTCATATATTTCCATACTTTTTAAAGTTTGCGCTGCGTTCTGTTATGTTATGTTGATTCTGCTCGAGAGGTTGCAGTCACTTGAGCGATATTGTTTTTCATTCCTAACTGTCACCTTCAAAATAAAAATATAATAAATCAGAAATAACAATGCCTACTCATTTTATCGCATTTTTTAAAATAAACTTTTAAATGGACCACCCTTTACATCACACAGTAATGACCTTAAATATTAGTTTATAATGTTCTTCAATTGTGAACATTACGGTTTAGTGTCACAGACAATTTGACTTATTAGCTATCAAAATGTTAAGTCTGCAGCTCGTTCCATTTTGCCATAGTACGATATTCAAAAAGGCAGATGGGCCACCCTGTACTTGCCAGAGTTACCATCGAGTATCTTCCCGTTAAACTATGACTTTTACTTTAATTAAATACTAAGCGCCTAAATGGTTGCAATGTCAACGAACGCTTTATGGTTGTGAATGCTACGGCGTTAAAGTTGATATACTTAATTATACTTATGCAAAGCTTTTAACCGGTCGTATAAATTTTTATCCATTATAAGTTAGGAATTTTACGACACCGTATTTTGCACACACGTATTTTATGAAATTATGTTCACCTCATCAACACTACATAATCCCATAAAAATAAAAAACCTAGCAGCCATCTACGTCGTTTATAGAACACTGTAATCTTTAATGAAATACGCCATGATTAGATAAAATTCATCGCTGGATAGAGCCATCCCCCGTTTATTATGCAACGCCCGTCTTAACTTCTAAAGCCAACAACTTGCTATGCTGTATAAATAGCCCACCCTTTACAGCAATCCGCGTCGCCATTTTTATCCGGTTATCGAGACGCAACAAAGTACCAATCTGTTTACAACGCTGGTCGTTACGGGGATGTGTCAAATAAAAGTCTTGACAGTAAATTCTAGCCATCAAATCAAAGGTGAAATTGTGGAAGCAGCTTGAAAAATATGGGATTAGGTGTGCAGAACACAACAATGTTTACACGCCAATAAACAGCTTATCATAAAGTCTGCGAGCGAAATGGAAGCAACATATTATGAAGGAAATTGCATGGAAATGTTCTTCATGTTGGAAACGTTTACAAGCAAAGCAGTGTTACGTAATTCCTATGTGCACAATTTATGGCTCACGACTCACGTGCAGTATAAAATCAGAGGGAATTAGAATAAAATGTAGAATCGTCATACGCTCGGGCATGATCAAATCCTCTGGAGTTATAAAAACTGAATGATATTATATCAAATTAAATTGCAAAATAAGATAATTGGAAATGTAAATTCCAATTATTATTAATCATTTCGGAAAAAAAATATAATCCGTCTTGTCACAATCTTCTTTTATTCCAAACCCTAATAACAATTTTGATTTCGTTTACGATAATCTGTCCGCATAAGGTAAATTGGCAAAAGCAAGGTTGGGCACCCGGGAAAGCTGTTAATCTGAAATCTCACCAGTCCACAAAGGGATTATGTATTTACTTTGGTGTAGCGAGGCTAATGGCTTCATCGCATCCCTCGTGCTACTATAAAACGAAAATTCATTTTCACTGAACACGAAATAAGAAAATTCTCAAGTGGAAATAAATGGATGCTTCCGGTTTTAATATTTTAATGCAGTTTTAATGGTTTTTTTTTCGTTACGAATTTTGAGTAAAATTATGAAATCCTAATTGGGAATGGATGCAATAAACAATTTCACGTGAATTCCACATGAATTTCGTTCTTTTATTTCGTGAGAAATACTTTGGGAACATTTCTCAAATATCTTGGTTTATTTGCATTCACAATTCTGATGGGATGAGTGTTTTTTTCGCGTGAATTTCTTACGAAATTTTTATGAATTATGCGTAAATAAGGTTGCTGCTATATTTTCCCTTTATAAAAGATTTTAAATGTTCCTTTAGGTTGATCTGAAATTATTACTGGAAGGCCTATAAAAGCTTTGCTGATTAGTAAATAACCTTTTTGTTTTTTATCATCAAATCTTTATTTTTCCAATTAAAATTATTGCACGCTGCAGCAGTTGACACTTTTACCTTGATAAAGTCAAAACAGTATTTTGTACATATTTAAATGGCAATATTTAAAGTTCAACGATGATAAGCTCTAATTTAAAGGCACCATTTTCCTGCGAAATTCATGTGGAAAATATGAAGCACATGATATAATTAGCGTTCGTCTAGAAATTTAAAATAGAAATTCCAAACGAAATGCATGTGAAATGCTAGCGAAATTTATGACAATTAATATTTTCAAATGCATATGTTGTGGCTCGGGCTCAATATAGTAATTTGTAAGAAATAATAATAGTTTAAATAATATAATATGTTTATATTTATATAGGACCATTGGCGACGGATGCATTTGCAACTAAATCGTATGTTGTCCGAAAATGCATGCCGGTCGTTAAGGATATGGTTTTATTATGGGTTTATTAAGGTCGGCTAAGAATGATGCAACATAGCGGCATATTAAACCAGAGGTATGCCATCGCCTTGAAGGGAATATCCCGAAAACTGGTCGATGATCAGTTTGGGATATTCCCCCTCATACTGAAGAATATAAAACCAGGATCACGAGGTGATTCGGTCTCTTTTTGTGTTTTGTAAATCCTTGCGAGGAAAAAGTTTAAAGTGATCACCCTGCGGAGTGCATCATTGTGGAATCTATTTTATGTATATTCTTTTGTGTTTTGTAATTCCCTGCGAGGAACAAGTTTAGTTTAGTGTTTTATGACATTTATGTCAATTAATTTTAGATTTTTGTTTGTTGTGTGAAAATTTAATAAAGTGAATTCATTAAATAGCAAAATTGTGTTGTGTTAGAAATTTTTTATTTAAACCCTCAACACATAATCATGTGCTTCAATTTGTTATTTTTATAATGATCACTAAACTCAAACGTCAAACATGAACTATTGTTCCCTCATTCCCCACAAATCATTTTGAAAGAAAATTGCATTTGTAATTCAGCTCTAAATTTTCATCAAGCAATAAAACTCCGGACTGCAATAGTGCACATTCGTTATTGTGATTACAGCACATTCAACAACACTCATCGCCCAAAAAAATAAACCAATTTTCCAGCAACCAAATCAAACAGTCTGGAAGTGATCCAAGAAACCCAAACCGGCCATTAATTTCCATTAAATTCCTGGCCATGTTTTCTTACATGGAAAAAAAATACTCTTTCTAATTATTATCCAATTTCAACTCCCATATCGGTCGGCCAGACAAATTGACTGTGTAGACATTTATGTACACGCGGCTATGAAAGTCTGTTGGTGTGGCAATAAATTGCGCGCAAAAATATACTGCCGCAACACCATAATATCATCCGCCAACAAATTCACTTTGGAGAAGACGTTTGCATTTACTGCGCGGAATTAATTGCACCAAAGTTGCAAGGTGATTAGACTGGGATGGTGCAACTGTGGGGTTAATTGCCACCCCCTTAGTTGTAATGCTTTTTTTTTGTTTTTGAAATGAGATTGTAATGATGATTGCAAGAAATTTTACCTACGTACAATGTTGCTTCCGTTTTGGCCGCAATCGCGATTTTTCTTTCATGCGGATTTTCTGCGGGCTCTCTATGTACAATTATAGGTCTTTGGAATGCTGTAGTCGGGAACTGTGTACTGTGTAGTTTGTAATCAGTTGTGGCGGAAAACAAAACCACGCGTGACGGGTTGGCGTCGAATGAAATAGGAAGCAATTTTCCATTACAATTTCTTGGTAAGGGTAATTTGGTTCTGATGCAATTGGTCATAACTAACTTTCTATACCGCAGCGGGATCGTTCATCCAGCCATTCATTACCTCAACGTATTTAATTAAAAATGTTTCATTCCTGCAGTGGTTAAAAGGTGGAATGGAAATAGATTTTATACTGGAACACTTTTTATGGGATTCCAAGTTATGCAAATTCAACTTTACTTCTTCAAACTATCACTATTCAAATATTATCCACTCAATTGTGAATCATGTACTATGGCGGAACTCCTGCTTAACTTCTCGTAAACTATATTTATTTGAGAAGTGGCCAACATTTAGAAGTTTTAGAACAAACTGAATAAATATTACGTTTCCCCCCTTTGAGAACAATAATAAAATTCAACACCCTTTTAGTTGAATACAAACTTTTAAATCATTTTTTCCGTATTGAACATAAACTTTATTTACTTTTACTAACTGCGAGTAAAAAGGATCTATCAAGGAAAAGTGGAGAAAGATGTATGAGACCTCAAATTCAAAAAGTTGAGCATCCCACTTTGCCCAAAGCATGAACAATAAACGTGCTGGTCTGGTAAATCAAATCACTTTTAGTTGAGTCAAACTTTTTGCACGCTGTGCTCGTCCTGTTGAACTAGTTTTCTTTCCGGAAATGTACCCAATATGAAATCACAATGTGGTTCCTGTAAGTAATAACATTTCATAGGTTCGGAATTTATTTATTTTATAACTTTGAAATATGATTTTCTATCTAAAAGATTAACATTCGCAAATTTTTATCGAAAAATAGTTAATGATGCAGAAACGCGTTTTGACACTTCCTGAACCCCAAAAAATTGGTCTACAAAAAATGTGCAAATGTGCGTCCTTACAGCCTTCGTTCGGATAAAAGTCTATCTCAGAAACCCTAAGCATCATGAACAAAATTCTAGCCCTTATGCTAAATAATTTTCTGAACGTTTCAAGGTCCAAATATAAAATTTCAAGGTCACACAATCTATATCTCGGAAAGCTTAAATATGTTTTAAATTTTTCTTTCTCATTATTGTAGCTTAGAAATAAAATAAAAAACTTTTACAACATTTCAAGGTCCAAATATAAAAATTCAAGGTCACATTATTTATAACCAAGAAACTTTAAATAATTTTTAAAATTATGTTTCACTTCATTGTTGTTTAAATAAAAGGAAGAATTTTTGGTGAACATTTCAAAGTCCAAACATGTAAATTATTCACACTTCGGTCTGCCTATGTATTTTGTACCACAGCGTAATAAATTCACAACTCGTTCCCCACTGCAATGTAGTCTTATTTTGATTTGTGGCTTTATGGGATATAATTATTTATTTTGCGATTTATTGAAAACATTAAAAAAAATATTGATAATTATTAGATACGACACTTTATCTAGAATTTACTGGTTTTTTTTTCTGTTGCACGGAGAGAAAGCCCCAACTAATAATTTATTAATTGCTTGCACTTAGATGCACTTAAACTATAACCCAGATAAAATCAATCAATTTAATATTTTATTCCCTCCTTCATTTCCTAAAAGACAGACGCTAACATTGGCTGTTGCGTTTAGTGTCCAGTCACTCTTTATTAGAAAGTGTTGGAAAGTGATTCTCTTACTTCAGCCCAAATATTACAAAACTAATTTTGCAAAATCCTAATGGCGTCTATAAATGTTATTCCAAAGAATGAAGTTGTGAAGCCGCAAGAATGCATTCATTCCATTTATTCTGTCGTTTTGCCATTTTACTACGTTGGTAAATTATGGATTAGTGCCTTTCTCCATTGATGGTAGAAATTGTGTTTTCCACTACAAAGATGCTCTGTTCCCTGCAATTAGCGTTGCAGTTTTAAGTTCATTTATTTTCTATGAAACGGTTCACCGCCATCCATTTGAATGTTCTAACACATTTAAAAATGCAACACAAGCTTTACTCATTACTTCTTATACATCCATGATTTTCATTGTGATTTTCAATTTTTGTATTCGATCGCGAGCTAAGCAGCTTTTGCCCACTTTGAATGAGATTGACATGATCATACAAAACATGGGCGGTAAAATGGATTTTATTAGTCAACGTAGAAACTTAATAATATTTCTAATAGTGCAAATCTTCTTGCAACTTCCTGCGCCGATATTTTTCATAAGTATTGAAGTTATGGACTTAGGACGATACTCAAAGTTTCCCCTTTCTTCAGTACTCACTCACAATTTTTTTACGATTCTAATAGTTATTTCCATGGCGCAATATTATCTGCTTCTTTATGCAATTTCTCTGAAACTGAAAAAGGTGACCAGCATTTTGAGGTAAGTCAATTTTTGAATGTATTATGAACCTAATTATGAGCTTTTTCTCAAAATTTTAGAGAACAAGGCATTCTTCTAAACAAACAAAGATTCAATCTTGCTAAAAACTTAGTCGAGATTCATCGAAAGCTTTCGAGCCTTTCCGAAGAAGCTAACAAATTCTATGGGCTGCAGGCCTGTTTGTCTTTTTTCTACGTGTTTGTGTGCGCCCTATTATTTCCTATTAACTCCTCATTACTTCTTTCGAATGCTACAAATGATTTAGACTACTTAAACTTTTTATTCTATTTTATTGCTGTAATTTACATTTCAAGTCATTTCATTCTTACGATCTGTGCAAGCACTGCAATGACTCGGGAGGTGATTAGAAAAATTACATTTTAGTTTTATGGAATGGCATTTTAATTCCTTTCTATGTTTAAAAGGGAAAGCAATTTCGAAAGGAAATACATGATGCACTCTGTTTGACAGACTCACCTGATTTTGCCAGACAGGTAAATGATTTTTTTTTTCTTGTCCAGTTTTAATCATTTTCGAAATTACCTCTTAATTTATTACAGTTGCTTTTGTTATCTGAAAGTGTTAAGTTTAATGCGCCCGTAGCTTCTTGTGGATTATTCGATTTTAATTGGAAGTTAGTAAGTTCAGTGAGTATTTAGGACTTTTCATAAAATATTGAGGAAGCTGATTGAACACACTTCTTACAGATGGTTGCAACAGTGGTCACTTACATAATAATTCTTGTTCAATATATTCCTACTTAAATTATATTTGTAAACAAAATATTAATCCATTGTGTGAGTTTTAATAAAAATAATCAAATGTAGTCGGTTATGAACAGAAATACAGAAATATTTAGCACATAAAAAAAGTGTTTGAAATGTTATATTCATTAAAGATTAAAAATATCATTTCGGTCTTCTTTACCGTTGTAAATGTGGAAACCCCCAATCTTTATACCACCGGAAATGATGAAGAAACAGTTTTTCGTTAGAGATATCGGAAACTCCGAGTATGTTGGACACTCAATTTTTTAGAGAATTTCTGACAAGGTCGCTCTAAAAATTGTATTTAAAAAATAATAAAAAATAAACAAATAAAAATTCTTCTTTCTCATTATTGTAGCATTATTGTGTTTCAAAAATATGAAACAAGTTCTGTACATTTGAAGGTCCAAATCTGTAAATTATTCACACTTCGGTCTGCCTACGATGTATTTTGTATCAGGACGTAATCAAATCCCACCTCGCTCTGACTGCGATGTAGTTTTTAATTGTGATGATTTCTTTTAGTCAAGTAATTCAGCTAATGATTATTTTAATTGTGATCAATTTTAAATTCTAATTTTAATAATGAAGATTAATACAATTTTTAAAGTATCAAAAATTTTAAATTTGACTTACAATTGTCACAAATAATACTTTCTTTCTTATTGAATTTAATTCATTCAGGATTAAAATCCGTTCTTTAAAAATAAAAGATGGATTGCGGCTCACAAATTTTTTAGATTCTTTTTAAACGGAGTCTTTTCGGTTGTACTTTCAATCCAGTTAACTCATTTAAATATTGAAGAATATGTTTTAAATTAATTAAGTTTGGAATTATGTTTCCATTAATAAATAAATATTTAAAACCTTTTTTAACCGATATTCTGAAAATCCTTTTTAAAACACAATATGTAAGTCTCAAAAACAAAATATTGATTTTTTGCTGATTCTCCGATTTTTGTTACAATTGTTACCCAAAAAGATTATATTGACAGAAAGATACAAAAAGGATTGATCCCATTGATATATTTAAGTAATAGCACAACCATATTCAATGCATTCATGTCTAAACACCCGCACATACTGCAGTAAAACAATAGGGGACCTGTCATGGGAGCCGGTAAAGAATCAGATTGAAATCATTAATTTATGGAAATCCTTCCCTTCTTTTTAAGCAATTTCATTCTACCCTACTCCTTGTGAGTATAGACTGACTACTGACAATAGGATAGAAAAAAAGCTTTTCATCCTGCATCTTGTTTCATTTTGTTTCAATTTTCCACATTGTCACTTTCAATGATTTTCTGATACTCCGTCCATTTTCCTTTTACATGTTCTTCAATTTTTTTGATATCGAGATTGATAAAAAATATTGTGATAAAAATAAAAGGAGAAGTTTTATGGAAATAAAACATTTTTCTAAATCAATAGGATTATAGAAAAATCAAAATAATTTACGAAATAGGTATGTGTAAGCTTCTATCAACTTGAATGCATTTTTTATTAAATTTTAATGGTCCAAAATCCCCTGAATATAGTCTAAAAGTTCTCTGAACATTTGAAGCTACCTAAAAAATTGTGTATAACTTCAGGCGATTTTTATTTCAACATAAAAAATATGAAATTGCTAAAAACATTGCGATTTGCGATCACGTTGTGTCAACACTGTAGTTGATGAGCCTTTATACGCGTGAGCATCCTGTAAATGTATCCTAACATGTTAATGAATGTGGCAGGCATTTTTTGGCAAGGTTTTTGTCTGTTTCGAGCTCAAACACATGACGCGATGCGCTGCTAAATTTGCCATTCTATTTAAACCTACACAATCCCCAGAAATATGTACAGAATTTGTTATTTGCGATATTAAATCATTGTTTGCGCTATGCACAATTCCAATTTGAATACACACCATCATAAATTTGTAGAAAGCATACTCCAGCAATCAAATGTATAATTTATAAAAATAGACTGTAACACAAAGCACAAATTCAAATTTGCAGAAACAAATAGCGTACGGTAATTGCCTCAATTTGATTAAAGATAGGTGCATGAACGACTGCTTTTTTTTTTGCTATGTACTTCAACTCATAATTTTAAGCTTCTATTATACAAAATATTCTTCATATGCAAAGCATTTTTCCACTACATTTAGGTGCTGTGCATTTCTCACAGCCAATTCCTCATGCCCGCATTGAAAAAATCAGTGTGAAACATGTGAAAATTCCAAAGCACGAAATTTATTTATCTTTCCATTTTATCGCGCGAATCTTAAACGCGCAAGCCATTTCTCCCGCCAGCATTGTTGGCACAGGCAAATTTTGCTAATACTATCAACTACATAAATCACCAGTCCCTTGCAGGCGGATGGATGTGTATTTCTGCACAACCTCGACTGAATAGCATACTTTGCTGTGAAGGCGCTTGAAAACAAATCGTTCAGTGTGTAGCAGGAAATAGGAATGTAAAAGATGAAAGAAGGAATGAAATGTTTGTGTAAAGATGTGGTGGAAAATAGAAATTCCACTCAACGCGCGACACTGTTTAATGAATGAAAGGATTCTGTCACGTTCTTTTGTTTGCCTTCATTTGAAAACAAATGAGAGAGCATTTTTAAATTATGTTCGACCAATCTTGCGTCATGCGGCGAGGCGCAACAATAATGCCGTGATGTAATAATCTACAGTGGATAACCAGAGTGTGGGTTTTTAAGGATAAGCTTCTAAAAGTGAGTTATCTCCTTTAATAAACACAAGCAGCAAAAGCATTTATTGTGTTTAATCCTTTTCAATTTAAGATGACCAAAAGATTATATCATGCAAAATGATTAATTGCTGAATAATTATCAATTTGGGTAGACATTACGCCCTTTAATTAAAGGGCACCATCTGCATCATTTAAAACACGATTTTTGATGTGAAAAAAAAACAATTTGGAATATAAAATTGTTGTTACAATCTCTGTGTTTGGTCAAAAAACAAGTTGTCTTTTAATTTCTTCCGCGTTTTCATGGAAATTCCTAACCATATTTACGACACAGGAAACAACAATTATTAATGTTTAACTTTTAAAAACTTTCACAATAAATACTTTCTCATAAAAATGAGGGAACGAAAAACTCTTCCGCTGTGATGATGAAATGTGAAAACTGAAATGGTGCGTTGCGTCGTCGTCGTAATTCCAAATGCAGCGAAGAAAAGTCTGGTTATAGCGGTAGAAGTTTTCCGAAAATTAGTGAAGTTAGTTTTAATTGCTCTTATCTACCCGCGTTCACATTCAAACAAATTATGCATATTTGCAGAGAAATCGCACCAGCGAAAGAATTTTTTTATTTCTTTTAAAGCGTTGCCTAAAAAGCGGCTCTTGTGCAGTCATAATGACTTGTAGTGGTTTCCTTTAAGCACAAAACTTTACAAATTTCCTTTTCAACATTTATCATGCGTTCATGCGCTAAAATGTTTTGTTTGTTTTACTTTAATGAATATTTAAATTAATTAATGTTATTTAAGCAGGAGCAGTAGAATACATTTCAAAATTAAGCTTTTATTATATTTTTGCGACAGAAATAAATAACATGTTGAAGGGTTCTTACGCATTTGGCTGTTTTTAAATGCAATAATTACTGTCCCCACAAATATTTTAGGGGTATTTGGCATTTTAATTAAATAATTGTAGTAAAATGATTTTTGTCTCTAATTGAAAAAGGAATTACTACATAATTGTAGGCCAAGAATTAAACGTCACGCGATACTTTTTGCTTTATTGAAGTGTATCGTTTGTTTAATATTACAGTTTGTTTACTTTATTCAGTATCGCGTGACGTCAGAAAAAAAACTAACATACGCAATGATTGTAGGCGGTACGTTTAAAAATAAATAAAACCTAAACTATTTGTTCAACATTTCAAGGTTTTGTTAATTTTTCTTAAGGTCAAAATATAATTTTTTTCAAACAAAAAATTAATATCAATTTTTTTTTTGGTGGGTGTGTTAGATAAATATAACGAGCTCGAAAACGGCTCGTCGCATTTTGACAGATTTTGTCGTTCTTTTTATGGTCCTTTTTTAAACTCATTGTCCATTTTGAATTTACCAATGATCTTTTACTAATTTTAACTAATACTTGACCTTAGAGTATGAGAGCTCAGGATAAAACATAGACTTGTGATTTGTGACTTATCGTTATTAATTTATTTCGCATCAAATATTCGGATGTTATAAACACTGATGAATACAAATTTTGTGCCTTTATCCGTTTGGTTTCATCAAGAATGTCGCACTATTTCTTACACAGCGTCTTCGCTTTCCATTGAGATTGACAATGTAAGTAAGTAATTAAGTATTCAATTAATCCATCCCGAAAGTAACTTTTTTTCCAAATCAATTCTGAATTCAGTATGGTTTCGTGAAAATGATTTCATCATGCCAAACTAAATCAATATCATAAGTTGCCAAATGCCATAACTTTGTAAACACAATCAAATCCGATCCTATTAAGGACGACATAATTAGGTGGTAAACTTTTCTACTCAGTGAATAGAAAAACTTTCGCCTCATATTCCCCTTCACTTTATTACACACTAAAAGCTTTTCTGATTATTTGGCATCAAATTATGTCTTCAGCGTACAGCTTTTTTTCCATTTGAAGATTTGGAAGTATCTACGTTTGTTAAGGATGGTTTCACAGAGCTGTGGGCAAAATTACTCTCAAAACCACAACGGAATTACCTGTTCAGTTCAATTAAATCTTCAATATGGCGCCACTATAATTACATCGACATTTGAATACAGGATATGAGTATCATAGTATTTGCAAAATTTATATTTGTTACAATGAAATAAGGGAGAATATGTTCAAGTGTAACAGCGTGACATTAAAATAGGCTTAAATGAAAATGCCAATTAAATGAACAAAAACTTGTTTTCTGTCAATCAGGAAATTGTGTCGCAATCTGCTCCGGATAGATGAGATACACAAGCTTTTTCACAACACAATTTTTAACTAAAGGATGAACCATGCTGTTTCAATTGTGTGTATCAATGTATTGTTGTGAAATTTTTTTTACAGTCTAGAGAATTTAATTGAATTTAATAAAAAATCATATTTTAGTTTTAGAATTTTGCTATTATTCATTTAAAGCTTAAAAATCGTAACAATCAGCCTGAAAACTAATTATAACCGATTTCTTTTTGCGAAAACCCTATTTTTATTTAAATTTCATAAAAGGATATGGTGCTGGCGGCCACTTGGCTGATCTCGTTTTCAAATGTTAATGACATAGAATTTCTCTCTAAACTAAAAATAATGTTTTTTTTAATATCAAAATGTTGCCTTTTATTGGAAAACCCTACATAAAGTCAAAACATTTAGAACAGTCTGATCTCTTGCACATTCCTGTCATTGTCCCATGTCTCTTCAAAATGCAAATCATCCCCCCTTCACATACACAGCACACAGCCACCTAAATAGTTAGCTTCCAAAATTGGCTGATTTCCAGCGCCAACGCTTATCGCCCTCTTCTTCCGTTTTCCATGTTTCAACATTCCACTCGAGCACACACAGGAACATTTATGCAGATACAGCGCACATATAAATTGAACACAACACCCAAACACACACACAAACACTCACCAGCTCACACGCGTGTCTAACTCTATAATGCATATTTTGGAATTTCCATAAAATTGGCTAGACCACGTGCACGACCCCAAAACACAGTATTTCTTATCAATTTATTTATTTTTGGCACTTTATCAAAATAATAACTTAACATTGCGTTTGTTTTTTAAAAGCAAAAAGGATACGAGCACCTATATACGGTTAGGTTTGGTTGTCCATCCGGAAGGGACCACTCCCACAATCTCCTCCCTCCTAAATCGTTTAGATGATTAATGACTTTGTTTCGTAGTACATTTTGTTTTTTGATACAAAGCCAAATGCATTTTTAGATTTTACGTATTGTGGGCTATTATTTAACCAGCAGACGATTATTATTCTCAAAATCCTTTCTTGATAAAAATGTTTGATTAAATTTAAGGAAGCTTTTAAATTTATTGAAAATGGAAGCTTTAAATGATAGCTGAATTACGCAGGAGTTTTATTGACCAAAAAAGGATTATTTAGAATTTTTTTAGACACATCCTTTGAGTTGTATTTACCAACAGGATACTATAAGAAAGCTAAGGCTGCAAGCTTTTAAGATTCAAAGCTCAAATGAAATAAATAACAAGACTTTACTAAATATCGAAATCAACATTTTAAACGCATCATTTATCATTAATGGGATCGTGTCATGGAAGATTTACACTTTAATGCGTATCAATTCTGTCGGCAACAAGTCTGATGGTGAATCAATCTTCGTTATTTGATTGCACAGACCATCAATGTAAATTATTCTCACAAGGATAATAATTGGTATTCCATTTCTTAATTGAATTTCAGATATAAATTGGCATTCATAGAAATTGGCTTCAACAAATTAACTGATTTATCATGAACACTTTACCCTGGTCATACTGCAGTTAGAATGCATCAATACTCACTACGTTCACATCAATCAATTCAATCAAAAAGGACTGATGAAAAATTATGGTTCACAAACTCGGTCTGCTCGACAATTAAATTCGGCCGCCATTTTCATTTTATTTCATATAAAAAATTCACCTCGATAACGTCAAACTGTCAAAATACATGGTATTTATACTAAGTTCTTTCAAATGACGTCACAACGCTGAGCTGTCAAGCAGACATTTACTTTTTGGATCATTTTAATAAATTTGACTGCAGTATTTAATTCAAAAACTAAAATTCCTTTAAATGCTTTATTTAATTGAACTTGCATTATTTAAATGTGTCTAAACAAAAAACTCTATAAAAGCGTGACATTTACTAAATTTATTCGAACCATACCATTTCCATCAATATTAAATTCAAACAAAGGGATTACGTGATGCGTGAAAAAAGTTATCTTTCCGCATCCGCCATATGACAAATGAATCCGCATTTGAATAAAACACCAATTTTTTTTCCTTTTTTTTTGCACAAACCGTTTTTATGTGATTACAAAAAATTCTTCCTGAATATGATAAATGGCAACGCTGAAACCCACCCCACCACCCCCCATGGATTACAGCAGATTATCACGAACTGTGCGCCATCCCCCACCTTCACACATACTCTTGCATATAATTTTATCGATTTGCCTTTGACAGATTTATCTTCATGTATATTTTGCCCTATTCATACACCGTTTAATTTTGAGCTTTAAATTTGAGCAATCAGCTTTAAGTTCAATACCAATATGGATATAATTTATCCTGTAAAAAACACAATAATCTGTAATCTAATACAGTAATAATTGCCAAGTATGTACAAAGAACAGGAAAATGTCAGAAAAAGTTTCTCGGATAATGGAGAGATTTCGGTAAGTGGTGTTTAATTAAAATGGAAAAGTAAATATCTATTTGTGTTAGCATTTGCACATAGTTGGTGAGTGCTTTTACACCACCCCCCTCCCAAGCTCCACCCACTTAACATCAAAAATGACACCTCGCTTCAATTGAACAGTTCGTGCGCCACTCACCCTTTCATTCCGTTGCTGTATATTTAGTTCAATCGTTTGGATGCCAACATGTTATCTCTTTATCATTGTTGATTTCTATTGATGTTAGGGGCACGCAACACACGTTTTAATGGAAATGCATTGTGTGTGCTTGTGTGTGGCGTTGAATTCTGGTTGAATGGAAGTTGTCGTTTTTTAAATGTGGTAAGATGAAAGCTGCTGTTTTCGATCTACTGCACTTTAATTACGAAAAGACATTTAGAATTTAATGCAGCAATTAAGATTCCTTTGGAAAAATTGAAAATCAATGTCCTGGAAAATAAATAACAATTAACTAATTTGCCGTACTATAGAAAAAATGGTGTTTTATATGGGGGAAACTACTGGACCGATTTGACTGAAAATTTTCACACTTACATAGCGTTTATTATACGAAAAAAGTTTGTAGAACATTTCAAGGTCGAAATCGGAAATTTCAAGGTTCGATGTACGGCGTACGCCGCCGGTATCTCAGAAACCCTAAATAGTTTTTAATTTTTTTTTCACATTATTGTAGGATTAAATAAAATAAGAAAACTTGCCGAACATTTCAAGGTAAATTTTTGAAACTATTAAGTATTAGTGTACTATGATGTTCTACATCATTGATAATCTCAATAAAAGTACAAATTTTGGACAAAAATCCAAGGTCAAAGTTTAGAAATTTCAAGGTCATAATTTTCCATATCTCCGAAAAGCCTTATGAAAATGTAGTTAAGCAACAGTCTTATATAAATTCACACCTCGCTCTCCCTGCGATGTAGTTTTTTTTTATTAAATAAAATTTTAGAAATACAAATGTTTTGCTCTTAAAAAATACATTTATTATTTAAGTCAAATAAAATTTGTTTCCTGGTATTAAAATGTAAATTTTTAAAACTAATTTCAAGACACTTATTTATATCACGAAACCTGTTAATTCAATCGTTGTTCCATTAAATACAAATTTAATAAATTACTTCGCTTAGAATAAAGTTTATTACATGGAAATAAAATTGGTTATTGTCAAAATAAAAAAGTTTATTTTTTAATAGCAAAAAATGTGAATGACATTTTTTCTTCAATCTTTTTAAACGAACTGTACTTTTTAATGTCATTTAAAAAAGCCACCAAACTTCAAATTTATTAATCCTTAAATTTAAAATTAAGTAATTAAAGATCAATGCCAACGAGAGCAATTATCACAATTAAGCTCAAGCGAAACAATAGACGTCCTTAATACAAAAAACACAAAAAAGGTCGAATGAATTTTGTGTTAAAGTGTTCGAATTTTTTTTGTCCTGAAACACAAACGTGAACATTTTTGATGTAAACATATTCGAAAGAAGCTGAAGTATGATTGAATGGGGACACGTTGAACTAATTAACCTTGGGGGGTCCTGTCCAAGTTAATTAGACACGTAAACCTAAAAGCTAGAAAAGCAAAAAACAACGACGAGCCAAAGATTACTAAATTAGACAGCTTCCCTTCAATGTGGCTGTGCCATTCTCAACATCAACCCTCGGGCCGTAGGTACTCCCGTTACGCATACAGTGCACCCTCTTTATGTTTTTTTATGGACACATTAAAGATTCCGGTCAGGTCGGCTATATTATACGAGATGGTGTTTGGGTTTTTATGAACTCGTGTACCTACACCCAGGAAGAACAATGATAAATAAAATGATGATATCCGTTTCGTCATTTTTGTTAGTTATATAAAACGGCTGAAAGGATAATTCATCCTTCATTTGGGCTTCTTGTGCAAAAAATTAATTTCACTTAACCGACCTTCATTGCGGACATTCTATTTAGTTCGACTCCCAGTGGCATACATTTATTAAGTACAGGGGTTGAATGGCTTTAGTTTTGTGTATCCGTTATCCTTAATGGATTTAAGGCGAAATATTCATTCATTTTGTACACGCATGTGTTTTAAATATTATCCTTTTATGATCATATTTCGGTTCAAAATTTTTAAATATAAAAGATTCCGAAACAAGATAAAATTCTAAAATTTAGGCTCAAGGAAATTAAAAATAATTTTAAGTCAAGGATTCACTCACTGTCCTTAAAACAATCCATTAATTACTAAATTGGTTTGAAGTCAAATAAATAAAGTCAATTCCTATTTCCTCGCAAAATATGCTAGAAAGGGTTTGTAAAACAATCCCCTTAAGCATTTAAGTGGCGGAAACTGAGAAACGATATTACTTTGCATATCATAATCAATCTACAAGCGGTAATAATCATAATCAGACATTGCTACGAGAAACTATACGAGTTGAAAGCTGTATTATTGAAGTGCTCATCGCTTCAAACTTTACAAGTTTTCAACATTTTGTGCTTCAACGTAATTTGCTATGCAATTTTCCATTTTCTTTTCTAAGTGTTTCTCCTGTTCTCTGCAAATATCTGGTTTTATATTCCAGTCAGCCATTGTCCAATGTACATACACTTAATAAAAGCTTTTGTGCACTTCCATTACAATAACCAAATTAATTAAATTTTTAATTTATTATTATCTGTGTCCTGGAAGTGAAATTTCATTCAAATATTGGCTTTTATTTTAAATTTAAATTACAGGAAATGAGTTGATTACATTTTCCGCTTTAGAATTAATTTTCATAAAAGCAAAATAGTTGGATTTAATTTTTTTTTAAATCATTTTATGATAAATAAAAATTATATTTTTAATTGCAAGGATTACCATTACATTAGCTATCTAAATTTAATCTTTTTTTCTCCAACTACTGGCAATCACCATTCCTAATCACGAATTCACGACCTTTGCACAACTACACAATTTTAATAAACATGCAATTCGTTAATTCACACCGCGTACAAAAATATTTGCCACCAACTAATTAAAGTTTCGACGAGATAACATTTACATAAAAGTTATCGCCCCCCCCCTGCCCTTTAAGTGAAAATATATTAAATAATTTTGCATTGTCTCACCCTTAATACACAGAATTTCACTTTCCCTTCGTCGTTTTTTCATTCCTTTGTTTTTTTAGTTGTTGCCTGTTCGTACGTCCTCCAGCAATTAGTATGTGCGCGCGCTCGCTTAACCAGCAACTTGATAATTGCCAACTTCATTTGCATAAATGGAGATTAGAAATTAGCAAAAGGGAATCTAAACGGAGATCTGATGAAAGAAATACAAGTTTGGATGTGTTGGTTCAATTTTAACATTTTTTTTACACTGAAAGCGATTCTTTTTTTTTTGGTAGGTTTTGTTTTATACCGAGAAGGACTCGCCTAATTGAGACAGACCCATTTCAATTAATTGCACAACAATATGTACTCGACTTGAGTAAAAGCAAAAAAATTTTAAATAAAAAAAAATTTGTTATTAGCCCTTGTGTTGGGCTATTCTGAGAAATGTGTAAAAAATGATGGTGGGCGAGTTTTTAATTAGAAGTAAATGTTTATCTTCAAAAAGGACATGTAATGAAGAAAGTATCGACTTTAATGTACATTGTATAAGATGGCTTTAAATTGAGTAAAAAGTTATAATTAAAAATCCTCAAAAGCAATGAAATCCTTTTTTGAAATAAATTTTTAAAGTTTCATTATTTCGGCCTTAAACAATTCAAATAATTTAATAAAATTAATCAATATTACTACCGTGATTGAATAAACACAAATTCGCCAAAATTAAATAAAAATCCAGCTTCCATCCTTTTTAAATGCATTTTTGGTTTATCTGAAAACTGAATACTGACAAACTTTGTTATTCTCGCTTGCAAAACGACACTTAAAGTTTGTTTTTCAACTCTTATATGCTTTTTCCCCCATTGCTCCTCTTCTGCCAAGCAAAACTTTCATACACAAACTTTATATTATAAATATATTAGTGCATTTCTATGTACGCTGCAGTGTAGGATAAAATTTTGCACGAATTTCTGCAATTTCATTTTCGTTTTGCAAAAATGCTCTTTAGCAATATCCCGAGAGTCAAGCATTGCAAATACGTGCACCTACAAAACATGGCGACATTTTATACCACTGCGTGCATTTTGCAAGAAGTCATTTGAAAACTGTGAAAGTATGAATGAGAAAATAGCGTGAAAAGGAAAAACCAAAAGTTTGTTAATCTAATTTGTTTTACGAAAATTGCTCCAAACCAAATAAATATAAACTTTGTGCAACGACTTACGGAAATTCTAAAGAATCGGGAAAATGTCGTATTTATGCTCGTAAAACGGTATATTATGGAGGTGTTTTCTATTCAGTACAGTGCACAAACTAACGGCTAAATGGTTATTGCCACATAATGATAGTTTTCTGCATGCATATATTTCGTCATTTCGCTTGTGTCGTCTGGTTTGTAGCATGTAAAATTATTTTGGGCAAATGTCCAAGTGGATTAAAGCACTTCCTGTAACAATTTAATCCCCTCTGTTTAAATTTGCTTAGGGTTGAGACAAATGAAAATTGTATTTAGGGGCGGTCGTTGGTGTAAATTCAACAAGGTTTAAAATCAACAATCATTCAAAGTCTTTAAATTCTATTTTCAATTTGGACAGAGTCTGAAAAGGAATTAAGATTAAAATGTTTTTTGCTTAAAAATTATTTGATGACAATTTTTTAATTATTCGTTGACAATTCACCGTTGTTTTTTCTTTTAAAAAATTTATCACAAATCTTAAAATTCATGGAATAAATTTTAAAGCGTGCGGAAATGTTAAAAATACTGAAGATTGTTTTAAGCATCGTTTAGTTGGCCTTTAAATGCCTGCTGAAAACAATTTTTTAAAACCTAATTGTGAGGGGAATAAATCCTTCTTTTTTGTAAGCGAAAATAATATTTCAAATTTTTAGAAATGTAAATAAAATCGTAGACAATTTCAATAATTCAAAATAGATTAACATTTTGATTTTCAAAGCAATTGTTCAATTACTATTATTGCCAATCATTGCAATTAGCAATTTTCCAATTTTCCTACCGTTTAATGATAAGAAAAATGTATTTCCAAATTGCAAAATCAACCCTCACTGCTGCAGACACAATAATAATTAGGAGGAATGTCTCACTAACGACCCAGCAATAACGTCGATTTCAATTTTTGAAGCAATTTTACAAAATTGACATTATTAAAATGCATAAATTGGTCATACAAGTGTAAAATTTATGACACCTTTAAATTCATCAGTTTGTTAAACATTTGATTGCACGGAATGTTCAATTTACAAATTGCAATCGATGAAATTACACATTTCAATTATTTGATTGAAGGAAATTGGGGTAGTTTTTTTGTCACGTAAAAATTCAAGATGATATTTTTCAATAAATAACGTTTTAAAAACTATTCTTTACAAAGTAAAATTTGCTATTATAACTAATTTCCTAAAAATACAATACATAATTATTTCCAAATTATTTTTTATTTAGGGTCGAGCAAATATTAATCAAAACAATGCTTGATTGAGTACAATAAATTATTCACGAAAAACTTTTTAATTAAAAATCACTGAGTGGAAACTAATGCAATAATTTATCGCCTCTCCCTTTTCAAAACATTTTTTAATTAACTGTTGTAATGTTTAAAAGGGAATGTAATTCACGATTATTTGGAATTTGCCTTTTTTGACTTTTCAACCGTTAGATCATAAATTAAGGAGTTTAATATAATTATTTCTATTACAATTTAACACAAAACCTCACGTTTAATGAAACATCGGGTGGAAAATATTAACACATATATAAAAAGCATTAAAGTAACGTTGCTGTTATCTTTATTCCGATGTTTTGTTCTTTTGTGTTTTATTGTCAAAGAAATGTTGGGGGAAATATTATAAACATTAAACATACATCTTCATCCAACTCCTTGCACCCACACACAATATTATTCGCGTGTGAGCAAAACTTTGATATAATCATTGTTTATTTGAAAACTTTTACACATACACTGCATGTTTCATTTATCGGAACCAACAGCAGCAGCAGCAGCAGCAGCAACACACAGAAGACCAACATAATTCATGTCTCGCGGCAAGACAATTTTTTGAATTATTGTCACGATGAAATAAATATTGCCTATAATAAATTTTCAATAAGATATGTGGCATAAATGTCGTCGCAATTCATTTCAATTTTTTGTGCACAATTTTAAAACTTTTAAATTTATACAAAATTTTGAACAACCTTTTTTTCTGTGTCCCTTTTTCCACAGAGCTTAACTTTTTATTGATTTATTTTATCCATAAACATTGACCACATAATTAAAATTCTTTCCTCACCGAAATAGAACACATCCAACCAAAATATGCGTGGTCACATTAAATTACTGTCCGTAATTACAAACCTATCCGTATAATTGTGCAAACCTCAAACCCTTTGTTGGCTAAATTAATGGGTGCCATAGTGAAACAGCGTGCCGCTGTAATAAAGCAAATTTAAATTCATAGCTGCATTTTATGGTGCAAATAGTACTTAAAACCCGCACCAACATTAACACGAATATCAAAGGAAATAAATCAATTTAATGCTAATCGAATATTAATTTACTTCCAGTAAATACTACCGAGAAATTCAGTTGCATGAACGAGTTGTAGCATATTTGTTATGTTTTATGATTAACGTTACTAACTGCACGCAATTTAATTTGATTTCAGAAAGGAAAATATGAACCCAAATACTAAATTTAATTGGATTTCCTGGAAAATATTGCAACTTGAGTTCATACTGTGGAATCAATCACGCTAAAAGTGTAAGTGGGATCGTTGCGAAATTTTACACGTATTTTTCAATATACTGGAAGTAATGCAGGCATATTCGAACCGCGAAAAAATCGAGGTTCACAAAAATAGTTGCGTTAATCGATTTGCCAATGTTTTAATTAGACAAAAAATCACCTCGCAATAAATTCCGCGATTGTAAGCTGTAATGTTTTTGATATAATGTATAAAAGTCTAAACGATTGTGTGTGTGGGATTTTATCACGATTAAACTATAAATGGAACCGCTACGAAATGTAATTTGAGAATATTCGGGAAGTAACCCACGCATTTTTTTAACGCGACAAAAAACCGCAAAAAAACGAATTCTCTATAGAAGATAGAAGATATAATTCAGCTTTTTAAAACAACATGTTGTGTCCAAGCAACGCAATGGTTTATCCGGTAAATAACTCCATTCAACTTCTTAAAAAGGATTAACGCCAATGATTATTATTTAATCCCTCATTGATTCGTCATTAATAATTCCCCTTCTTTATGTGTTGTACTTAAAAGTTGTTTACCTTCGAGATCTCACCATTTTGAAAATTGAAAGTCGAATGATCTTGGTTTTTGAGGGTGTCAGGAAAATCACCAAAGGATACTTTCCGCATCATTAAAATTTTCAAAAAAAAATTACGAAGGCTTTAAATACTCACTAAAATTTAAAGATTTACAAAAGTTTTATAAAAGATTTTTGTGAAATACTATGTTGAATTTAACCCTGAAGATTGGAATTTTTCTCCAACTTTATATGGATATTTTTCCGAAAGAGACTTGGAATCAGATTTTTAACAGTTTTGCATCAAAATTTTCAAGAAAAACGAAAGTTGAATTTTTGGTCCCAAAATGAAAAAAACCCTTTGCTGTTTTTCGGCCCAAAATCTATTTTCTTCAATTCTGTGTCTACAATGCTGATTTAAAATTTATTTTTGATTCTTGTCTTTTCAATTTTTGATTAGGTTTGAGCTTTAACAATTACAACATTGATTATTAATTCACTTCACTTTGACTATTTGATTGATTATTCCCTATACTCAGTTTATATAAATAATTGAAACAATAAATGTTAAAGGGAAGCGATAATTTCTGAAACAATTATTTATTAAATGACAATCATCAGTCTGATTAATTTTACAAATGAAGTCAAACATTTGTTATAATGGTTCCATTACGATACTCATCAGCCCACATGTAAAACAAATCGCGAATCCTCTCCTTTGATGCAGTCATTTCGGGACTGTCATAAGGGCTCATGGAACCCAAGTCAGCACAATGTGATGCTCCTTCAAATTAAGTATAGTTTATAATACTTACATTCAATTGAAAATAAAAAATCCTTCCAAATTACCTGGAATAACAAAAGCTGGCGAGCGATCATTGAGGTCTTCCTGAATTCCCATGGGACGCCATGGATCCAGTTGTCCTTGAGTAAAGTAAACATTGCGTACCGCTGGATTGAATCCACCGAATTTAGCATTTGTGTGGGCAACATTTTCTTCCAAAAATTGCTCGTTGAAACTGTGGGGAAATAAATTTTTAATATTTACTCTAAAACAGTTGTTTTGATTTTTAAGTCAAATATTAAGGGATTGCAGAATTATTAAGTTCAATTAGTCTTATACCAACTAATTGTAAAGCTCTTACGCATTATCAAAAACATCAGCACACAATTGGTAGTAAAATTCTACTGGGAAGCTCGATCCAAATGGCTGTTCTATTGACCCAGAAGTCTGATACCATCCAAATTGTGCACATGTTTGGTAAAACCATTGTCTTGAAGCTTCCGTTGCAGAGTGACCCAATTCAGTTTCCCTGTACCACTCCACAGTTTCATTGTAATTTGTGTTGAGGCACCAGTTGCCATTAATGAACTGCAAGTATCCTTCTAAATCATCTTCATGGTCCATGATTTCATCACACACTCCCTCAATGTCACCAGTTCTTTAAAATTAATGAAATTCACATTTTTTATTGAAACCATTTTTTGTTTTTGTCGGAATTTATGAAAGTCAAACTCACTGATGATACTGAACAACTCCGGCAAAATAATTTGAAAGACCACCAAATAAACTCCAAACATCCAATTGATTATCTGTCTCCAATGGATAGCACAAATTCAAAAGCTGCGTCACTCGTTCCCCTTCTCCATTCGCCACCATTTCCTCCAATTGACTAACTGCCGATTGAATTCGATTGTAGCAAGCCGTGCCTCCCACCAAATCAATGGCGAATCCAACAACTTCCTTGTATTCAACGAAATCCAACTTTCCAAATAATGGACCACTGGACGCCCATGCACCTTGCACTAAATGCGGATACATTTGACGCATCCACGTTGCCATTGTGGCGGAGTATGACGCACCAACGAGGAACACTGGTGAATTCTCAGTGCCGTTGACTGTGGCCTTTACTGTGTTGATGAATTCAGCCAAATCGTTGAGGGCTTGTTGCAACATGCAGAAGCGGAGATTCCATGTTGTCAGGTCTCTGTTGGATTTTTATTAACTCTTAATTACATTGTGAAAAAATAATAATTTAATTTGCTTACGGTACTGGAAAACTTTCTCCATAATACCGATGCTCCGTGTAATACATAATTCCATTCATGTCACGAGCAATGTCATGCATGTGTCCGCCAGCCAACCAGCCAGGTGTAATTGTCCACTCACCACCAATGTAAATGAAAATTGGTCCACCCTCTTGGAAGTACTCGGTGTTTTCCATGTAACGCTGAAAATGGATTACAAAAAAATGCCTTTTTTTTGTGTTTTAATGAAAATATTATCAGTTTTACCATTTCCCATGTCGTTGTACTTTGAAGATTGTGATATGCAGTTTGCATTGTCATTGTTTTCGTGACAACCGCTCGAGTGCTGACGCCCTGAGGTGGTGGCGGCTCCTTGAATATACGTGAAAAGCCTCTCTCATCAAAGCCATGAAAAAAGGCGCCTGTTGCTGCAAACAGACATGTCAGCGCCGCGAGCGGCAACAAGAAGCGAGCCATTATTGTAACTGTGTAAGTAAATAAGTGTTATTACAGGAAGAGATTAGTTTCCACTTTAACGAGCATATCTTAATTGGTTTCAGATTACTTATTATTATTTCTAACACATTATTATTCTTGCAATTTTTAATATGGTTTGTTATTTTATTTTAAATTAATTTAAAACGTTGTAAAAAGTTCAAAAAAAATTAATTCAATTATTATTTTTACAACTTGAACTTATCTTTGAAGACAATTTTTTTTTTTTTTTTAATCACAAAATGGTTTATTATTTCATGGAAATTCCAATTTTTTGTTCATTGTCAAAAAATCTAATCGCATTTATTTTCTTTTAAACCACAAACAAAAATTTAAATTTAGTTTTTTAATTATGTAGTTCCTTCATAACGATAACAAAATCGCACGTGCTTAATTTCAATCCAGTCGCACTTACACTTAAATTTAACAAAACCCACTTTTAATCACCTAATAATTAGGTTCGTTCTCGAAAGACACTTTCGATTCGAATAAGACAGTAAAGTGATTGCAACTGTAATAAATACCAAACGTAAAAAATGGCTACAGAGACGCCATGAGATATAATTGAACATTTTATTGATCCGACTATTAAGAATCGGAAAGATAAGATAAAGGCTTTTGGCTTAATAAATGTTATTAGGACATAATTGTCGACAACAATTAACAAAAAGTGATTATAACTAATTTATAGCTTAAACTGTTTCTGGGGGGACTTAAAACTATTGTTGAAAGATGGAAAAAGTGTGGGAGAGCGCAACTGGTTTAGTAATAAATAATGATTTTTAAATAGATGAGAGTTTGGAATACGATATGGTATGGAAAGCTACTTAAAACCGAGTAAAATGTAACATATTATTTACATTTTCAAAAAAAGTGAGGTTATGTTAATATTTTTTAGGATACTCTCTAACTTGTGACCTTGACGCTATTTAAAACAGACCTTGGTATTTATTTTGAACAAAGTTTAAGCGTAATGGGCTAAATTAAACAAGAACGATGATTTTAAAAATAAAGTTCACATGTCAAAACAGGACCTTGAAACACAATTTGTAATGACCACACCATGTGCAACCAAAAACTATTTTTGACACACACACAATTTAACAGATTATATATTACTCGCAGTTTAAGAATTAAAAGAAGAAATTTCACATTTTAAAACTAGAAATTTTCCTAGAAATGTTTAAAATATGTTTATGTAACTGCAGGCGTTTTTAGGTTCATTCCAAACATTTCCTGTGATTTGTCGCTTCATTTCCCGAAGCATAAAGAACGCATGTTTTAGTTTGTTCCTTTCTTCTTCCTACCCATGAAACTAAATCACAAACCATTGTAAATACTCATAAAAAAAACCCAACAGTCAACATATTATGCCATGAAACACTAAATGGTCAGGACATGTGGCACAGAAAGTCAAACAATGCCGACTCATCAGATAATGAGCACACATAGTGCACAAGTAAAATGGTTAAAATGAAATTTTGCAAGTCCCAATGCAACAACCCCTTTGAATAACACAAATTAAATGGCCTTGTCCCGGCCTATAGCATAAAACGCATGTCCCGCGCAATTTTACTTTAAGGATAATTGAATTCGCTCCCATCCTTTGTCGGTATGGCATAGAAAATACAAATACCGTCATCCCCCACATGTAAAACATATTGTGGAGAAAGTAAATGTATGTAGGTGCTCGTGGATAGATGAATGATTAAGAAGAGTGATGTTGGGTCGTTGCGGATGAGAAGAACATGAAGAGGATAAAGCACATTTAATATGCAAAGTGCTTGTTGAAGTAGCGCCCTGTAATGTTTTGCAATTTGCATATACAGCAAGTGAATGTTTTTTTCTTTTCCCTCTTTTTTCTTTTTTGAAAAGCCTTCGTGTGAAATAAGTCTGTTGGACAACTTCTTTTATGTGTGTTAAATTTGTAAATTCACTGTAAGGGATGAATGTATCTGAAATTGAAAATTATTCTCTTCATAGGACGTTTACAATTGCAAAATTGTAACACGATAATTTGTGGATTATTTATTATAGACTTTTGTTATATTAGGACGAAAGGAGCACTTCGCCCCATGTAATAAATATGAAATTTCGTAGATAGGCTTCTGTTAAAAGCGCCTACCAAGCAATGATATGAGTGAAGCGAAGTGAATTATATTAACATAACATACTCACATCCAATGTGCGCAAAAAGGATGAAATAAAATGCATGGACACGTTTCAAGGAGTCGATTTAAAAGTTAAAAAAAACGTGAAATAAAAGCAATAGAAAACAATTTAATTTATTGAGAATTAACGTTGAAGTGGATTAGCTTTTAAATAAAAGGATGTACAGGACGAAATTAACTTCTTACATGTAGCATTGTAAGTGGTAATTAATTAAACCATAATTCGTTCTAATTGTTAAATAAATCAATAATTTTTAATGAAAGTGCATCAGAAATTCCCCCTTTTTCTCTTCCTCCCTAAAATGTCCTTATTAAAAACACTTCATTCTAAATTCTAAATAATCCACTCCAACTTATAATAAGTTCACTTCTTTCGTATAAATTTCGCATAATAATAATTTATATCAGACAAATAATCTTGTTGAAGTACAAGTATCCTTGTGAAGTGAATAATTTCTCAAGTGTTAAAATTTAATATTCGCAGCAGATCATTCCTCCACCGTCTCCACATTCAAATTAAAATCTCAAGGATCACCTTTTTACGGTTGAATTGGGAAATTGATTTTTCTACATGAATAAAAAAAAAACTCTCATATCCTCGTAAAGGTGACGGCTTTTCAATTCGCTTAATGGCGCACGCTTCCAAATTTATTTACCAAATTTTTCACGAAGTGTGTTAAAATAAATCACACTTTTGTGTCCATGATTAATTAATATACACAAGGATTCTCATTTCATTTATTTCGCCGTAATCTTTACGACGTTTACAACATTTTTCTTATTGATATTAATTTAGCATTTGACTTGACTGGAGATTTCGGTTTATTAAAGAAGCGAGCTAGACATCACATTTTCCTGGCCATTTATGTTGTTAATTACATTTGTCTGCAGTGATAAATGTGGATAAGTTTAGTTATAAATGAAAGAGACTTAAATGACACATCTTATTACCGTATTTATCGTGGAATTTGTGAAAATGTTGAAAAATGCGTGTTGGTAAAAATTGTGTTTATTTATTCAAAATTATTAATAGTCCAAATTTTTTTTTGTTAAAGTTCTAAGCCTAATATTAAATTTACGCCTATATGGATGCAATATCGAACATTTAGGGATTTTAATTACTAAAAAAAAGTGTTCGAATTAAAGTTAAAAGTCGGAAGTAGATTAAATTAAAAAATTTAAACCTAAATTATTATAAATGCCTAAAGGAATGCAATTGCATACTTGTAGGAGTTAAATGAACATACATTTAGGCGTTTATAAAAATAATAATAATTAACTGTTTTATTTTTAAAACTAGCATTACAGTGTAGAGCAATTAACTAATCTAGAGCAACTGTTTTGATCGTTATGTCATTTATTCTTCTATAACGGTACACTTAAATATTTGCTTTCAAAACACATACAAGCATAATAAATTGTCATAAATTGAAAGCAACTCAACGCTTATAGTGAAATGCAAAATATTTTCTTTAAGCTTTTGAATCACAAATAAGCTTTTATCTCGCATGCACACAACATAAACTAAAAATAAACACAAAATCCCGTTACACACATCATTGCAACATAAACGACGAAATGTGTAACAATGTGGTTAAAGCAAATATGTGCACACCATCGCATATGGACTGAATTGCAGATAATAACCCAAATCCCTTTTATCAATCTTTTCCTCTGAATGTATTCTCGTTTAGTGCACATACGGGTCCTTTTTGCAACTATACTTTTTTTTTCCAAGTTATTTATTGGTACGATATGTGCGTGCGTGTTTGCCCTTTTTTCTCACTGCAATGTCCCACAACTTCCCTTCACTTTGTACAGCTTTTTTTAAGTACATTTTATTTTTTTTAACACCAAACCCACCCCATCCTTTGATTCCAACCCTCACTTTTTTGTGATAATGTAGCAGAACGAGCTCATCAGGACGCATTTGTATTTGTATTTACATCGAATGTGTGTTCAAAGCACTCAGCAAAAACACATTGGTACAAAGCGAGAACTTTTGGTGGGTTTAATATATAGAAACAAACGGTGTATGGAAAAGCTTGGTTGTAAACGCTTTTCAAGGGAGGGGGTTAAACAAAAATCTGCGATGAAAAATAGGGGTTAAGCACAGAGAAAAATTGAACAGTGAAAATCTGTGGAATTTGCATAAATTTGTAGATTTTTTTTTAGCGTTTGTGGAATTCTCACACTTTTTTTCGTTGCTTTTTTTATTTTTTGTTTTTGTTCTTTATTATTCCCTATCTTTATAAATATGTACATCAATTTGGCGACTCTGTTCTGAACGTGTGTACCAACCAACATATTCCGTTTCCACGCGCTGAATTCAACAACATTATTTTCTCATGCAATTTGCTCGAATTTGCATAAAGCTCTGCTTTATGTGCCCATTCCCGGAATGTTTCATTCATTAACCGAAAGCGGTATAAACGCGAAGAAAAAAATATAAAATTTGTTTGCAGATTTCATTATGTAACGCATGTGGAGTTTCCGGGGATTTTCTTTTTTTTTTTTTGTCAACGAAATGGAGATGTTTTATTAAAGATTGCGAATATTTAATCTGAATAATTGAAGGATTTGGCGCCACATTAGTGCAATAAAGAATATTTTTGATGATGAAACTGATGACGCACTTAGTTTTTATCGTTATATTTTGTTTTATTCACAAAATTGTTAAGCTTCCTTTTTAATTTGGGGTTTTACAGGCATTATTTATTAAGAAAAAATAAAAGTTGATTAATTATTAATAAAAGAAGGATTGTTATAATTCAATGATTATTTGTTTATTGAATTAAAAATAAAGAACAAAAATGAAAGAGAACATTACTAATTAATTTGAGTTCTGTTTCTAAATTGCAAGTCCCATTCAAAGAACGTCTCCCTAATTTGTTCCTTTGCAGCCAACACACCAGGCAAATCATCATCCTGAATAGAGTACACGTCCGAAATGTGGCCAACATCTATAAAAATATTATTTTTTAAAAAGCTCCTAAAGCTAATGTTAAAAATTAATATTTACCTGGAATAATAATAACTGGTGACCATTCATTTAAATCTTCTTTTGGTCCCATTGCCCTGTAAGGATCGAATTCACCATACGTCAACAAAACGTTACTAACAACTGGTGTGAATCCTCCATAAACCCGGTTGTGTCGTACATTATTTGTCAATGCTAATTCTGGAGTGAAGCTTTCAAAATTGATAGAAATTAAGTATTATATTTAAAGAGTGTGTAAAAAGAAGAATATATATCTTACAATTGACCATAAACATCCTCGCAAAACTCTTCAAACCCTTCAGTTGGGAACGCTGATCCCAATGGCTGATCATTGGACGTCGAAGTCTGAAACCATCCAATTTCCATGCACATCTGATACGCCCAAATCCGAATGTTATTGTCATAATAAGTGGGCCACTCAATCACATTAAACTCCGCCATAACGCTTGCATACGAATGGTCCAAGCACATTGTCGGACTGCCCTCCAGCACCAACGAGCGCACAAAATGCGCAAATGCATCCAACGCGTCGGGAATCAAATTCAACACAAAGCACATTCCATGAATTTCCACTCGCTTGTGATGCTGCACGACCATGCCCACAATTTCCGACATTAACACCACAAACGAGTTAATGTCCATGATATTTTGGGCGTCGATGTTTTTGCACAATTGAAACTTAGCATCCAGCTGAGCCGTTTGACTCGACTCAATGAGATACACAATTCGGTTGAAAGCTTGCTCCAAGCGCTCGTAGCACAAATCGGTGCCCACTTTGCGCAGTGAGGAGCCGACAATTTCAAAGAACTCGGCAAAATCAAATTGGGCATTTAGGGGAGCGCTCGACGCCCAAACGCCTTGAGCCAAATGGGGATATTGTAGACGGAACCATGTGGCGAGGGAGCCGCCATATCCATTGCCAACGATAAACACTGGAGAATTGTGGGCACCGGGAACGGTTGCTTTGATGTTTGTAATGAATACTGATAAATCGATGAGGATTTGGTCTACATTTTGAAAGCGAAGATTGTACGTGGATGAGTCACTAATAAACGAAAAAATTAATTTACAAAATTAAGGGGAATGAGATTGATTGAATTCTTACTTTGTCGGAAAACTGCGACCGTAATAACGCTGCTCGACGTTGTACATTGTGGCGTTTAATTCCTTTGCAATGTCATACATGAGGCCACCAGCAATCCATTGCGGGTCAATGGATTCTCGTCCGGAGAGTAAGACGAAAATGGGACCACCTTCTACGTAATACTCTTTGTTTTCAACATATCTCTTAAAATTTTAAATTCAATTTTTCATAACAGATTCAAAATATTTTGATTTTTAAAAGTTTATTAATTTACCAAATCAAATCTGTCTGGATCTTGGGGATTAAAGTTGTTTTTCCTCATCTCCATCACCTTAAATTCCAACAAACGCAAATCCACATCAGCTGCAGGTGTTGGGGCATTTTTATTAAAATTATCCAGCTTTCGGTTGCCACTCAAACCAAATAGTGCTTCACTCGACACCACCCACACGCATAAAATTGTAACAATGGAAAGAAATCTTCCCATTTTTGTTTAATTCCAGTTTTTATTATTTGAATTCAATAAATACACGGATTATTTCTTTAAAATCGTTTTAATGTCGCACTCCAGTGTGATTAAACGGACTAATCATATCAAATTGTTACGGCCTGAATTAATGTTTTTAATTCGCTTTAAATTGACAGATATTTTGTAATCAGTAAATTGGGCAACAGACATGACAACTGATAAGATTACTTGGTTCCGTATCGCAGAGATCCCATCAATTCATCTAATTGTTTAATCGGTAATAATTATTGATAATTTTAATTTAATGGTTAAGTGGCAAGTGCTCATAGCAACTTAAACGGAAACAGAAAAAATATGTTGTGCATTTTAGAAAATGTTCATAAAACAAGGCTTCATTGACAATTTACTAAGATAATTTGAAATCATGTTTTTTTAAGAAATTCCTTTGTGAACAATGCTCAGATAAATAATTTTGAAGTTCGAACTTGGCAATTTCTATGAAGCCATTTTATAATTTTATGTATTTGTAATTCTTCTTCTTAGATAAAAATATTTAAAAAAATTTACAACAATAAAAAGTATAATACACGACTTTAATCATTTGTCGAATGCAACGTAAATTGGTAATGATATTTGAGAACTTAAAACAAACTGTAGAGAATTTAACATTTTAAACAGCCTTTTTTGTGCTTAATATTTCTGTATTTCTGTTCATAACCGATAACATTTGATTTTTTTTATTAAAATTCACACAATGGATTAATATGTTATTTAGTAATATAATTTAAGTACGAGTATATTGTACAAGAATTATGGTGTAAGTTATCACTGTTGCGACCATCTGTAAGAAGTGTGTTCAATCAGCTTCCTCAATATTTTATGAAAAGTCCTAAATACTCACTGAACTTACTAACTTCCAATTAAATACGAATAATCCACAAGAAGCTACGGGCACATTAAACTTAACACTTTCAGATAATAAAAGCAACTGTAATAAATTAAGATTTAATTTCAAAAAGAATTTAAAGTGGACAAGAAAAAATTGTATTTACCTGTCTGGCAAAATCAGGTGAGTCTTTCAAACGAAGTGCATCGTGTATTTCCATTCGAAATTGCTTTCCCTTTTAAACATGGAGAAGAATTAAAATATTATTCCCTAAAACTAAAATATATTTTTTCTTATCACCTCCTGAGTCATTGCAGTGCTTGCACAGATCGTAAGAATGAAATGAGTTGTTACATAAATGACACCAATAAAATAGGAAAAAATGATTAAGTAGTCGAAATCATTTGAAGCATTTGAAAACATTAATGAGACGAAAATCGGAAATAATACGACGACCACAAACACGTAGAAAAAAGACAAACATGCCTGCAACGCGTAGCATTTGTTAGCTTCTTCGGAAAGGCTTGAAAGCTTTTGATGAATCTCTACTAAGTTTTTAGCAAGATTGAATCTTTGTTTGTTTAGAAGAATGCCTTGTTCTCTGAAATTTTAAGAAACGACACATAATTATGTTCATAATACATTCAAAAACTGACTTACCTCAAAATGCTTGTCACGTTTTTCAGTCTCAGAGAAATTGCGAAGAGAAGCAGATAATATTGCGCCATAGAAAAAACTATTAGAAAAGTAAACAAATTGTGGATGAATATTGAAGAAAGGCAAAACTTTGAATATCGTCCTTTATCCATAATTTCGACAATTATGAAAAATATCGGCGCAAGAAGTTCCATGAAAACTGTCGCTGTTAGAAATATTATTAAGTTTCTACGATGCCTCATAAAATCCATTTTACCGCCCATGTTTTGAATCATCATGTCAATCTCATTTAAAGTGGGCAAAAGCTTTTTAACTCGAGATCGAATACAAAAATTTAAAATCACTACAAAGATCATGGACGCAAAAGAACTAATGAATAAAGCTTTAGATGCGTTTGTGACTGTCATTTTAAACATTTTGCGGTTAACTGATTCATAGAAAACGAATGAACTGGACACTGCAACAACAATAGCAGGCAGCAGAGCATCCCTGTAATGAAAAACACAATTTCTACCATCAATGGAGAAAGGCACTAATCCGAACAATTTAGCAATGTAGTAAAATGGCAAAACGACGGAATAAATCGAATGAATGCATTCTTGCGGTTTTGCAACTTCATTTTTTGAAATAACATTAATTATAGGCGTCATTTTGGTGTTTACAAAATACGTTTTGTAGTAGGTTTGGGTAAAGAAAGAAGTTTCCGACACTTTAAAATGCTGAGTGACTGCATACTAAACGCAACAGTCAACATCAGCACCTGTCTTCTAGGAAATAGTGGGGCACATAAAATATTAAACTCAATTGATTTTAGCAGACTTTTAGATAAAGAACATCGAAGTGCTAGCGATTAATTAAACATTAGTTAGCGCTTTCTCTGCGTGTCACAAAAAAACTGTAAATTTTAAATGAATGTCACTATTTTAAAACTATCATAACTTGTTTTAATTTTTTCCATAAATCTCACAATTATAAATTATTAGCGGAGCATTCCGTTCGTTGCTCGGAAACAATTTGCTGTTTTAAAACCCATAATTATCATTTATTTTTCCTTTTTGAATGCAATTAAAAGTTAAACTGTTTTATTTACAAACTTTCGAAAGCACCCGTGCGCTGCTCAGACTAATGGGTGGTTTTAAAAACAGAAATTCCGTTATTAAATAAAATCTAAGTTTAGATCCCCATGGAAGAATATCTATTTTTCAAGAATGTATTTTATCAAAATCAGAGTAAAAATTTATAACGCTAACAATCATTGGGAAGAAATTTGATCATAATTGTTACGATTTAGAAAATTCAAAATATTTACGAATAATTGTGTTTTGTTCCGTAGCGTAGTTTCGATAATTGACTTACGATACTTTCAGTCAAGGGAGAAATACCAAAAGAATCGTATAAGTAGGCAAATCTAAATCTAAGATTTTTAAACTATTCTATTAAGTTTAAAATTCTGCATTAAAGGTTTGAAAAATAAGCGAATTTCAGAGCTCTGCTTTTGGCTTCAATTGAAATATTCACTATTAATCTTTACATTTCAAAGAGATTGT
The DNA here is from genome assembly GCA_963854165.1 of Sylvicola cinctus. NCBI lineage: Eukaryota > Metazoa > Arthropoda > Insecta > Diptera > Anisopodidae > Sylvicola > Sylvicola cinctus. The sequence goes on along the minus strand of OY974083.1, from coordinate 25,467,057 downwards.
ACACCGCAGATATTGTTTTAACCATGCAAACAATGACAAATCTATTCCTGCAATCATTTTTGTAATTAATTAATTTTTTCAACAAATGTGATTTAATTTGGTGATATCCGGTTTTCATTAGATTTCAAACATTTTTAAAAACATTACTGCGAATATATTTTTTTACTAATCAAGCACTGACAAATTGATTCCTGAATATCTTTTAATTTGTGAATTTTTTTCACGAACCGCGATTTTTTTCGATTTCCACAACCATTCTTAGAATTACGTCAATTTTTTTTTTTCACGCTGAAAATGCATTTTTGTTACTGACAAATATGTGTGTAAAATTTGTAGCGATTCATCGAACTTCACACCGAAGAAATTTGTAATGGAAAACATTTTTTTTGATCCTGTAAACAATTTTTCTCCAAAATTGAATGTCTAACATACTCGGAGCTTTCGATTTCCCTAACGAAAAAACTGTTTCCGAAATTGTGTTTATGACCTTTAGTAAATTTAACATTTTTAACAGCCTTTTTCGTGCTACATATATCAGTTTATTAACAATGAAATTCTGTTTTACCCTCGAAGAAACCAGAAGAGGACCCGAATGAGAATTATAAATTTTAAATCTTAAAACCTTAATGACATTTTTAACAGTCTTATTTGTGCGAAATGTTTCTGTATTTCTGTTCATAACCGATTACATTTGATTTTATTAAAACTCATACAGTGGATTTATATTTTATTTAAGAATATATTCATTCATATTGAATAAGAATTATGGTGTAAGTAATCACTGTTGCAACCATCTGTAAGAAGTGTGTTCAATCAGCTTCCTCAATATTTTATGAAAAGTCCTAAATACTTACTGAACTTACTAACTTCCAATTAAATACGAATAATCCACAAGAAGCAATCGGTAAATTAAACTTAACACTCTCAGATAACAAAAGCAACTGTAATAAATTAAGAGGTAATTTCAAAAAGGATTAAAACTGGACAAGAAAAAATATTATTTACCTGTCTGGCAAATTCAGGCGAGTCTGTCAAACGGAGTGCATCGTGAATTTCTTTTCGAAATTGCATTCCCTTTTAAACATGGAAAAGAATTAAATCGTTTTTCCCTAAAACTAAAATACAATTTTTTTATTCACCTGCTGAGTCATTGCAGTGCTTGCACAAATCGTAAGAATGAAATGACTTGAAATGTAAATTAGAGCAATAAAGTAGGCAAAAATGATTAAGTAGTTGTCATTTGCAGCATTTGAGAGAAGTTTCCAAGCCAGAATCGGTAATAATACGGCGACTACAAACACGTAGAAAGAAGACAATGAGGTCTGCAACGCGTAGCATCTGTTAGCTTCTTCGGAAAGGCTTGAAAGCTTTTGATGAATCTCTACTAAGTTTTTAGCAAGATTGAATCTTTGTTTGTTTAGAAGAATGCCTTGTTCTCTGAAATTTTAAGAAACGACACATAATTATGTTCATAATACATTTAAAAACTGACTTACCTCAAAATGCTTGTCACGTTTTTCAGTCTCAGTGAAATTGCGAAGAGAAGCAGATAATATTGCGCCATGGAAATAACTATTAGCAATGTAAACAAATTGTGAATGAATAGTGAAGGAATTGAAAACTTTGAATATTGTCTTATGTCTTCGATATTGACGAAAATTATCGGCGAAAGAAATTGCAAGAAGATTTGCACTATTAGAAATATTATTAAGTTTCTACGTTGCCTAATAAAATTCATTTTACCGCCCATGTTTTGAATCATCATGTCAATTTCATTTAAAGTGGGCAACAGTTTCTTAGCTCGAGATCGAATAGAAAAGTTAAATATCACTACAAAAATTGTGGATGTAAAAGAACTAATGAATAAAGCTTGAGATGCGTTTGTGACTGTTATTTCAAATATTTTGCGTTCCGATTGATACAAACTGAATAAACTGAAAACTGCAACGCTAATCGCAGGGAGCAGAGCATCTCTGTAATGAAAAACACAATTTCTACCATCAATGGAGAAAGGCACTAATCCGAATAATTTAGCAACGTAGTAAAATGGCAAAACGACAGAATAAATAGAATGAATGCATTCTTGCGGTTTCGCAACTTCATTTTTTGGAATAACGTTTAAAGACGCCATTTGAATTTTGCAAAATTATTTTTGTAATATTTGGGCTGAATCAAGAAAATAACTTTTCAACACTTTCTAATAAAGAGTGATTGGAAATTAAACGCAACAGTCAATGTCAGCGCCTGTCGTTTGGGAAATGAAGGAGGGAATAAAATATTAAATTGATTGATTTTATCTGGGTTTTAGTTTAAGTGCATCTAAGTGCGAGCAATTAATAAAACATTAGTTAGGACTTTCTGTGCATGCAACAAAAAAGCAGTAAACTCTAGATAAATGTAACTTTTTGATAATCATCGCAATTCTTTTATGTTATCGATAAATCTCGGAATCAATAAATTTTTGTAAAAAATATTTCAATGAATCCACATTTAACTTCTCATTAAATTTAATTTAATTTAATATTCAAAAGAAAATGTTGGGGTGTATCGAAATTTATAATTGCTATAAAGTAAAATAAAATCATTGAGAGAAATACTGGCAATTAAAATTATAAATTGTAATTAATAGAAATCAATTATTTTTCCATGAATCTCAATGCTTTATTTAGGATAGTTAGCATCATCCGATTTATGTCAGATATGCGCTGTTATGTTCGACAACTTGTTCTCATTTTTAGGATATTTTCCTTATGCCTTTCTCATAGAAGCACTCGGTCCCATTGGCAGAAGCAACAAGGACAGTCGATTATCACAGGTGTTGAATTTAATACAAAAACCCTCTCCTATAAGCAAGAGCTGATCGCTTTGGACAATTGCTTCTTTCAGAGGGTCCAATTGTTGACAGTACAGTTAAGAATTAAGAGCTATGCCGTAAAGGAGCTGGCAGCTCATAGAAGATTCCCTGCCAATTCCTCCAAACGCACAGCATAACATCTCTGGCCGTCAATCCTGGCTTCACCACAGTTTGGGCCGGCTTACTGCGATTTGACCAAGATTATTTTCGCTTGACGTTGTCGTAAGTGGTAAACTTTTCACCACCCGTCACCGTCCGCTTCAGAAATGTGTCGATTTTGTTGCGACTCTACAGCAATTTGCAGATGTGAATTCGGTCCTTGAATATATTCACATTTTTTACCACCTGGCCAGCGTTTCCACCATTATCGAAGAAAACCTGTAAAATTCTGCGAATTTTCTCTTTGCTGGTATTCATCTTGGACGAGTTTAACGATAAAGTAATTGCTCTTTTATGACTAAACATTTATTTTGAAGAGGACCTTAATGGATAATGACATTTGTGAACTAAAAAATGAAAAACTGTAAAGAATATAACATTTCTAACAACCTTTTTATGTGCTAAATATTTCTGTATTTCTGTTTTTTAAAACTCACACAATGGATTAATATTTTATTTAGTAATATAATTTAAGTACGAGTATATTGTACAAGAATTATGGTGTAAGTGATCACTGTTGCGACCATCTGTAAGAAGTGTGTTCAATCAGCTTCCTCAATATTTTATGAAAAGTCCTAAATACTCACTGAACTTACTAACTTCCAATTAAAATCGAATAATCCACAAGTAGCTATGGGCACATTAAACTTAACACTTTCAGATAATAAAAGCAACTGTAATAAATTAAGAGTCAATTTGAAAAAGAATTAAAAGTGGTCAAGAAAAAATATTATTTACCTGTCTGGCAAAATCAGGTGAGTCTGTCAAACGGAGTGCATCGTGTATTTCCTTTCGAAATTGCTTTCCCTTTTAAACATGGAAAAGAATTAAATTGTTTTTCCCTAAAACTATCATATTATATTTTTTTTTTTTATTCACCTCCCGAGTCATTGAAGTGCTTGCACAGATCGTAAGAATAAAATGACTTGCAACATAAGCTAAACCAATAAAATAGAATAAAACGATTAAGAATTCTAAATAGGTTGGAGCATTTGAAAGAATTAGGGAGGCGAAAATCGGAAATAATACGGCGACTACAAACACGTAGAAAGAAGACAAACAGGCCTGCAATGCGTAGCATCTGTTAGCTTCTTCGGAAAGGCTTGAAAGCTTTTGATGAATCTCTACTAAGTTTTTAGCAAGATTGAATCTTTGTTTGTTTAGAAGAATGCCTTGTTCTCTGAAATTTTGAGAAAAAGCTCATAATTAGGTTCATAATACATTTAAAAACTGACTTACCTCAAAATGCTCGTCACACTTTTCAGTCTCAGTGAAATTGCGAAGAGAAGCAGATAATATTGCGCCATAGAAAAAACTATTAGAAAAGTAAACAAATTGTGGATGAATATTGAAGGAATTGAAAACTTTGAATATTTTCTTATGTCTCCGATATTGACGAAAATTATCGGCGCAAGAATTTCCATGAAAATTGTCGCTGTTAGAAATATTATTAAGTTTCTGCGATGCCTAATAAAATCCATTTTACCACCCATGTTTTGTATGATCATGTCAATCTCATTTAAAGTGGGCAAAAGCTTCTTAACTCGAGATCGAATCGAAAAGTTAAAAATCACTACAAAGGTCATGGATACAAAAGAACTCATGAGTAAAGCATGAGTTGCGTTTTTGAGTGCTTTATAATTTTCTAATGGGTTGTGGTAAACGTAAGCCGATTCATAGAAAATGAATAAACTTATAACTGCAACGCTAATCGCAGGAAACAGTGCATCTTTGTAGTGGAAAACACAATTGCTACCATCGATGGAGAAAGGCACTAATCCGAACAATTTAGCAACGTAGTAAAATGGAAAAACGGCGGAATAAATGCATTCTCGAGGCTTCACAACTTCATTCTTTGAAATAACATTTAAAGAAGCCATTTGAATTTTGCAAAATTAGTTTTGTAATATTTGGGCTGAAGTAAGAGAATCACTTTCCAACACTTTCTAATAATGAGTGGCTGAAAACTAAACACAACAACGTCAATGTCAGCGCCTGTCTTCTGTGAAATAGAGAATAAATAATAATAATAAAAATAAATAAAAAATATAAAATTGATTGATTTTATCTGGGTTTTAGTTTAAGTGCATCTAAGTGCAAGCAATTAATACATTATTAGGTTGGGTTTTCTCTGCATGCAACAGAAAAAACAGTAAATTCTAGATAAAGTGTCGTATCTAATCACAATTTTTTTAATGTTTTCAATAAATCGTAAATTAAATAATTGTAGAGCCACATTTTTCGAAATTTGTAATTGCTTTAAAACAAAATAGAACTATATCGCAGGGAATGTTTATGAAGAATGTTCCTCTTTTTTAAACTACAATGAAGTGAAACACAAATTTAAGAAATATTTAAAGTTTCCAAAAAATAAATAATGCGACCTCGAATTTTTATATTTTGACCTTGAAATGTTCTGAAAAATGTTTTCTCCTTTTCTAAACTACAATAATAAGGAAAAATTTCACAAATATTTAAGCTTTCTGAGATAATGTAACCTTGAAATTTTAAATTTTGACCTTTTTTTTTGTATTATAAAAAATAAATTTGTGTCAAAGAATTTTTTTCATGATTCTTAAGATTTTTGAGATAGAAGATGACATCCCTATAAATCAAGGATCACATTTAGGGACATATATATTATTTTAGAAAATGTAAATTTAAAACAACAAATCTGCTGAACATTTTTTATTCAATGAAAATAAATTTGAATTTAATTATTATGCAATTATGCATTTTCTTCAACGTATTCATTGTACCATCGGTAGATGGTATCACGGACTGTTTCCTTGGCTTCCACAAGTTCAGGCCAATCATGTTCATCAATGGAATCAAAATCACTCATATGGGATGCACCTAAAAAAATTTTTTTTTTTTCGTAATTACAATTTTGCTAAAAATAAATCAAATCCAAAAAGTATTTACGAGGAATAACAATGACAGTTGCTTCATCATTCAAGTCATCTTGAACCCCAGCCACTCTCCATGGATCCAGTTCACCGTGTGTGAAAATGACCTTACTTATAGCAGGCGTTGCTCCACCAAAAGCACCATTTAGACGCACAATGTTTGACTCGAGAATTCCATTGCTGAACCTAAATTAAATCATATTTTAAATACTTTATTAAATTTAAAACAATTAGGCGCCACCCTTACGCATTCTCAAAAACTTCATTGCAGAATGTGTGAAAAACATCTTCCGGGAATCTGTTTCCAAATGGCTGATCCGGTGAGTCTGACGTCGCAAACCATCCCAATTGTGCACAAACTTGATACGCAAATTGTCGCCTATTATTCAACACCGCAAAGTCATCATACGACACCGACCTCACAAAGTAATCGTACGTATGTTGCTGACACAGATTGCCAGCAATCATGCCAATTAAGATCGATAATCCCTGCAGTGGGCTGCTACCCATTTGCAGCGTGAAGCACATGCCTTGGATTTCCACAAACTTATGATTCTCCACCATCATGCCAATGTGATCGGTAAGGAGGATCATGAAGGCGGCCACATCCAATCGATTGTCAGCATCGAGTGGCTCACAAAGATTAAATAACCGCGCCAATTCCTCGGTCTTATTTGTCGCCAACATTTCCTCAACGTCTTCAAATGCAGCCTCAAAGTCGTTGTAGCACAAGTTGCCGCCCATCTGACGTAGAGCACTTCCGACACGTTCATAGTACTCCAAAAAATTGAGATGCACATTCATGGGGGCACTGGACGCCCAGACACCTTGCACCACGTGATTGAATTGGACGCGGAAGCGTGTGGCAATTGCGCCTGCCAATGAAGCGCCGACCAAGAAGACGGGAGCTGTGTCGCCACCGGGCAGTGCCGCTTTTGTTTGAGTGATAAAGTTGGCGAGGTCTCCAAGTGTTTGGTCGACGCTCAAAAAGCGAAGATTGCTGAGGGTTGCGTTGCTAAAGGGCAATTTAAAATGTTTTAATGTGTTTCAAATGTTTAAGTGGGATTCCTTACGGTACTGGAAAGCTGTTTCCATAATAACGATGCTCCACGTAGTACATTGTGCCGTTTAAATCTCTGGCCATGTCGTACATAAGGCCACTCTCAACGAATTTTGGTGAAATTGTCCATGGGCCACCCACCATTATGAAAATGGGGCCACCAATTTGGTAGAACTCATCGTTTTCATAGTAGCGCTTTAAATTTTAGGTTGAGGAACAAATTTTTAAATAAAGGTTTTTTATATAATTTAAAAAAAAATAAATTACCAGTTCAAATCGGGAGTGTTGCTGAACATTGAAATTGGACTCCCGAATAGTCATTGTACGTAAGACGGCTTGTCTTCCCACATTGTTAGAAGGCTTAAGTTGAGGCTCCTTGTTCAAATTTGAACCAAAGAAAGCTTCACTGGATATCCAAAGGGCCGCAAAGGCGAGAGTTAATAAAAGCCGACTCATTTTCTAGAATTTATAAAATTTAAAAATTTTAAACAATCGACTTTTTAATTGAATAAAATTCTTAATCACTTTGCACTTAAGTTAAGTCAATTTCGAAAATTTTAAAATTACACCTACCGGACTGCAGTCATTAGCTCACGACAACTGATTGTTGTTTCCCAATTAACCTAGCCAGTCGCCAGATCGCGACTTTATTGCCAATTCAATTGTAATTTTTTTTACAATTTAATAGATTAGATAAGGATTAAATTTTTTTTAAATTTTAAACTAATTATTATCTCTGTGGTTCCATAAAAGTGGAATAGCGCTGATTACAATTAATCTGGCGTGTAATTAGTTGTCACTAATGGATTGTAAACTATAGTTACTAGTTAGTAACTACCCCAGGATTTCTCAAAGTGGATTAGAAAGAGAGTGAAAATGTTTAGTAACCTTTCATCATCATGGCTCTACAGCTTATAACCCAGTACTAGTCTTGTCCTGAAACAAGAGTTTCCAGACCGGACAGTTGTGCGCCAAGGTCCACTTGTTTAATATTCCTAGTGATCTTGCGCCTTGGCCCACACATTCCTCTCATCTGAGACGGGGTCTCCCTTGTCTCCTCGTTTTAAGAAGTCTTCCCACAAAGTCATCGTCATTCATTCTGACTAAATGTTCAGCCCATCGTAGCTGAATGGTTTTTACAACATCAATGTTGTTGCATTGCTTATAAAACTCGTTGTTGTAAAGGCTCTGATAATGTCCTTCTCCACAATTTGAATCCTCTGCAGGATTTACCTTTCAAACGTGGCGATAAAGAAAAGTTTTGTCCAATTCACTTTTCACTTCTCGGAGGCGTACGTGAGTACTTTCAGGATCATAGTCCTGTACAGCAGTAGCTTAAAACATTTTCTTAAAACTCTGGCCAGCTAGTTCGTTCGCACTCCATAGGTTCTTTGGTCTCTGGGGTTTGATGACGCCATCAAGTTCTTGGTCTTATTCTCATTAATGAACTAATTTTACTTCTAAAAGTAATTACTAACCCAATTTAAAAATAATAATTTGTTCATTGTGGAGTCCTGCGAACTTTAAAAATTAATGAAATGGTCAAAGTAATTCATTTTCAAGGCCAAAGTAATTTTTCCTAAAAGAACTGATTTAATAAAACTGATTGATTTTACAATTTTGAAATTAATCTGCTCAAAAATCACAATAAATTCCTAATTGACTCAATCTTACTGCCTATTTTAGAAGCACAGGCACTTAAAAGTAATATGATGCAAGGGAGCACCTGATTTTATTATTAAGTATCATCCTCTCTTTTATGAAAGCCCTGGGAGTTGGAATCAGAACTTAGTTGGTCAACTTTTTAAGAGTCTTGAGCCTCCAAAAAAAATTTAAAATTCCAAATAAAAAGAACCTGTGAAAATATTATCTAATTGAAATAAAGGTAATTGATGTAATTTGTGAGCACTTCCAATAATTATTGCAGCCTGATTATATAGTGATTGTGGATTAATTATGTCCCAAATTGATGCAAACCAAAAGTCATAATCTTATCTTTTAATTCAATTTATGATAAATCGGTTGGTAATATTGGACAATTATAAATTTGTGTAAAAAAGTCAGTTGAGTTTTGACGACTTCTGTAAGTGGAACTTTAATTTTCTTTGCGACTTCCTGTGGTGCAGTTATTCCCAGGCTGTAACGTCATTGTCATCAAAATATTCATTTGAATGCCCAAAAGCTGATACAATGTCATTAATTTCACTACTCTTGGTGGTGGTGCTGGCAGGAGTGTGCCTGCAAGTCGATGCCTTATTTGGAATTGATAAAAGTGGCAATTCAAAAATCTTTAAGAAACCAAACTTCCACGGAAACATTGAAAATGTGAGCATTAGGGCCGTTGAGGAGAAATACATGAACATTACTGAATCCCATGGACACTTGATCAATGACATTAAATTCCCAATGGTGAGTTGTTTGTGATAAAATTCATTGTTAAATTTAATTCAGGGATTTAATTAATTACAATGCAGAGATACATGGAAAATCGTGATTTTTTCACTGCTGGTTCGCCAATGTTCATCTTCCTGGGCGGAGAGTGGACCATTTCGCCATATGACGTCGCCACCGGTCACATGTATGACATTGCACGTGAGATGAATGGAATTATGTTTGCCACGGAGCACCGATTTTATGGAAGCACATTCCCAACACCGTAAGATTTTGAAAAACAATTTTTTTTTTCCCATTAAAATATCTCGAATTTACTTAATAGTGACGTAAGTTTGGCAAGCTTCCGTTTACTTATGGTGGAGCAGGCTTTGCATGATGTTGCCGAATTTATAATAAACATTAAAGCAACCATCCCAGAAACCGCCGACTCTCCCGTATTCGTTGTTGGTGGCTCCTACTCCGCCTCAATGGCCATTTGGATGCGTCAAAAATTCCCGGGTCTCATACAAGGCGCATGGGCATCAAGTGGTCCCATCTTCGCAAAACCCGACTTTTTTGAGTACAAAGAAATTGTTGGGCAATCCATTGAACTGGTGGCCGGTCCGGCGTGTTACAATCGCATTCAAGCTGCCTACGTGGCAATGGAGGAAATGGTGGCCAACGGTGAAGGTGCCCAATTGTCGGAGACATTCAATTTGTGTTCCCCACTGAATACCAGCAATCAATTGGATGTGTGGGGCGTGTTTCATTTGGCGTCGGATGAAATTGCTGGAGCTGTGCAATATCATAATGGTCGTTACATTAACTACATGTGTGATATGATTATGGCGGAGGATACGGATTTGGAGGGATTTGCGGCATTCATTCGTAGTAATAGTGGAGGATGTTTTGAGGCGAGTTATGATGTGTACGTTGAAATGACGTCGCAAACTGAATTGGGATTGCCGATGACAGGAATGTTCCGTCAGTGGGTTTATCAGACGTGCTCCCAATTTGGTTGGTATCAGACTTCGACGTCTGATAATCAACCAATGGGTTCCAGTTTTCCGTTGGAGCTATATACAACATTTTGTGGAGATGTTTTTGAGCAGGTGTTTAATAATGCGTCAATTTTCTCAAATTCGAGACAAACGAATGCTGTTTTTGGAGGATTTGATCCGGCTGTAACTAATGTGTTTTTCACACAAGGACAATTGGATCCCTGGAGGGCAATGGGCGTTCAAGAGGATCTCAATCCACAGTCGCCGGCTGTTGTTATTCCATGTAATTTTAGTGCAAGAATGTTGTTTATTTTATTTTTATTTCTTCCCATTTCCTGTTTTAGTGGCATCTCATTGCGAGGACTTAAGCTCTGTTAATCCAAATAACAGCCCGGAAATGTTGGAAGCTAAGCAGCGTATCAAGGATCTGTTTTATTCGTGGACTTTGGATCACTGGCTGGATTTGCCTGCTGTTAATGTTTAATACAAAATTTTAAATGATTTTGAATTTAATGAATTAAATAATTTTCTTCTTAAATAAAAAAATCTATTTTATGACTAATGATAAAAGACATTTATTATCATTCTAGAAAAATAATTTTGAAAATGTTTTTATTGAAACGAAGAATGAAAATTACTATTGAAATCAAATCGGTAACTTAAATAAAAACTATATGTATAATTACATAAAACATCTTTTCCAACAAATATTGCCATCATCGGATTTCAATTTTCAATTACTTTTCCAACAACTTCATTGACCAATACTCGATTTTCTTGCGATGCTCCTGCTCCCTAAACATCAAATCCTGATTCAAAATGCTCAACTCCAGACGATGCTTTTCACGTCGCATCTCCTGAAATTCATTAAACTCCCTTAGCAGAAGATCCTTCTGCAACGCAACCAAATCTTGACTGACATCCGGGCCCCCTCTTTTCGCATCAACTCTCCTGACAATCGGCTCCCTCACCTTAAACCGCTTCTCCTCGAACAAATGCTCTTCCTCGTAACATGGCTCCTCCTCATACTTAGAGCTCAAATGGTCCACTTCACTCCCGTAGTCATTTTGTGACGCTATCGTCTCTTTACTAGCATCCGCCAAACTCAAATTGGGACCAGTACTGCCCAATGTTATAATGTAGTTCTCGACCACTTTACCGGTTTGCTGCACCATTGGGGTGCTCTTATCAGTCGCAATGAATGTGGGCACATTTTCATCGCCGCCATTACGAATTAGTGAGACACTCTCATTATCGTCGTCCTCATCGTCATCATCGGCCGTATCGTCGGGAAGTGGATTTGGAAGACTAATTGTTTCGAACTTGGGACGCTTAGATGGTGAAGTTGTGTTTGCTACGGAATGTCGACCGGAACGTGTTTTAATGTTTTTTTCGCGTTTAATAATGTGCAGCAGCTCTGGATGGCGACGCTGTGTAGAATAGAATGTATAATGTTTTGGTAAACCGGTGTGAGTTAATTTATGAAATAAAAACCAACCTGAATGTGCTTTAAAAGATTGCCATTGGAGCGAATGGATGCACGCAGTTGTGGGCCCTCGGGACCACAAGTGTTGCAACGCACTATGAGAACATCCTCTTCTCGACTCGCAACTTCAAAGTAATCGCCATCAAAAAGGGATGGCAACGGCTTTTGGGTCGGCGAAACAAACTCGGGCTTCATCACAACAATATATGGTTTGCAATCCTGTTGGCTATGTCTGCACAAGAAATGAAAAGCAACATTTTATTGATCATTGTTTGAGAAATTTTTTCACATCTTTTAGGTGATTATGGTCTAAGAGGGTTTGGTAAGTGTATAAAGTATGTTCAAACCTTTGAGTAATGGCTTTAAATCCCGATGCTCCAGAGTACATAAGAAAAATTTACTTTAATTTAATTTTTAAGTGCACCAAAGCTACGAAAAACCACTTACGCGAATTTTATTAAGACTTTGACGTTAAGTAACTAACTTAAGTTGGCTTCAATTCGTTTTATTACCGTTACAAAATGCGATCAAATTGAGTGTCTTATTTTTGGGACAAATATCGCAAAACATTTATAATTTATTAAATGGTTTTAAGGGCAAACATTTAAATATATCGGTTATTAAATCATTAAATGAATTTAAAATTTAATAATATTATGCACTGATTTCATGAATAAAAAAAGGAAATTTTGATACAATTTTTGACAGCTGTCACAACTTGAGGCCCATTAAAAGTAAACATCAAACAATCGCGCCAAATATAGCACAATGTTCGTCTTCTAAGTCCTTTGATTTGTTTTAAAACTTAAAAGACAGACAAGTTTTATGCGAAAAGAACCCTTGAGTATAGCGCTAGATTATGTTTCACTTTATATTATTGGATTTCGGGGAATCGATATTAATTTGGAAAATACAGTTACTTTGTTGTTAGCTCGAGATTTATAGCTTCGATGTTGTTTCTAATAAAAGGATAAAGCCATCCCTTCCATTTCAACAATTTCGCTCTGCCTAGTAGAACGGAAGCTCCCTTTCCTTGAGCTGACACAATCTTCAAACAGAGATCCATGGACGAAGTGCATACCTTTAGCACCTCTGTAATCGTTTGGGGCTTTTCACACCTACTGGATATTATTTCACAAATAGCTTGCACAACAGGATTCATTTTACTTTCTTGTAAATTTAAAATGCACGGTTCACACTTTACACATCAATTTTATTTATTTTTCGGTCTGAAAATTAATGAAACGGTGGTTTTCCAAATCGTAGGTACGTGAGAGATTCTAACAATTTTTTATTTACAAATAAATGTATATACACATGAGGGAACATGCAGAATATATAATATAAATTTTGGTAGCTGTCACAACTTTTTGAGCGGCCTCTTGTACTGATCAAATCAAACATTTGCGCCAAATAGCACAATAATCGTCATCTAAATCCTTTGATTTGTGTTAAAAGAAGAGCCATATTGAGCAAGCACATAGCCGGCAAGATTGGGTCGCTGGAAATCGATATTAATTTTAAAAAAAAACTATTTAGTTAACCTTGCAATTAAGCCCAGATTTATATCTTCGATGTTGCTTCTGATAAAAAGATATAGCAATCTCTTCCATTTACTCAAATTTGCTTTGCCTTGTAGAGTGGATGCTCCCTTTCCTTGTGCTGACGCAATCTTCAGACAGAGATCCATGGAGGAAGTGCATACCTTGACCGCCTCTGAAATCCTTTGGGGCGTTTCACACCTACTGGATAATATTTCGCAAAGAACTTTCACAACAGGGTTCATTTTATTTTTTTGTAAATCACATCAATTTTATTTATTTTGCGATCTGAAAATTAAAAAACGTTGGGTTTCCAACTCGTATAGGTACGTAAAAGATTCTAACAACAATTTAATTTTTCATTTACAAATAAATATACATGTGACAGCTGTCACAATCTGTGTTTATATATATATGTATATTTCATATTTGAACTGTCAAATAAATGCCAAAATATTTTTATTTTAATAAAATCAAGAATTGTTGTGGGTATTTTGATACCGACAAACGGAAAAACGTTTCAAAAATGTGGAAATATAAACAAAATAACTAACAATTAAATTCGAGCAACATTAACAAATACACACAATTAAATTGTTATTGACCTTAAGCTATATTTTTTCGATTTAGAGCATAAATACATCTTAACTATAAAACCTAACCTCGAAAGTGTCAACAACAATGGGTACGCCAAAGGATCATGTAAAAATTGATGTTGTAAGTATTAAAGATTGAATTACAATCGCCTGTAAATGTTGACGAAATTTGGGTCATTTTTAGGAATGGGGACACGAACGGTTGGTGCGGGCCCAGCAGACAGTGGAATTTCGTCCATATGACGTTGAATCTTGGTCGGTGCTCATCCGGGAGGCGCAAGGTCGCAATGTCAATGAAATGCGAACGTTGTACGAATCTCTGGTATCTGTGTTTCCAACAACTGCACGCTTCTGGAAGATCTACATTGAACAAGAGGTAAATATCTTAAATGGGGAGATTGCACAAAAAAGGACAAATTGTTTATTGTTATTGTTTTGCAGATGAAAGCTAGAAACTATGAAAACGTTGAAAAGTTGTTTCAACGGTGTTTGGTGAAAATTTTAATAGTGGATCTATGGAAATTGTATCTCAGTTATGTCAAGGAGACGAAGGCTGGACTTAGCACCTATAAGTAAGTTTTCTCAAATGTTTATGTCCTGCAAGAATTTTACCTTACAGCACAGTTTCTGAATTACATTGCTAAGAGGCAAGAAAGTTTGGAACTCTTGCAGCAGTGCCATCGTGAAGCCATTTTAATAAACCTAACAAAATGTTCCACTTTTCAGAGAAAAACTGGCACAAGCCTATGATTTTGCGCTTGAAAAAATCGGCGTTGATCTCCACGCATTTCCAATCTGGAATGACTACATTCAATTTCTTAAAAGTGTCGATGCTGTTGGAAGTTACGCTGAAAACCAAAAAATCACAGCCGTACGCCGTGTATACCAAAAAGCCGTCGCCACTCCCATCATTGGCATTGAACAACTATGGAAAGAATACATTGCGTTTGAGCACAACATCAATCCTGTCATTTCAGAGAAAATGAGTCTTGAGCGATCACGCGATTACATGAACGCGCGTCGCGTCGCCAAGGAGCTGGAAATTGTAACCAAAGGTCTGAATCGCAATTTACCCGCAATCCCGCCCACACTCACCAAGGAGGAAATTAAACAAGTCGAATTGTGGAAAAAATTCATTGCATTCGAAAAATCCAATCCACTGCGCAGCGAAGACACGGCGTTGGTTACAAGACGCGTCATGTTCGCCACGGAGCAATGTCTCCTTGTGCTCACACACCATCCAGCTGTGTGGCACCAAGCGGCACAGTACTTGGATCAAAGTGCTAAGTTGTTGATGGAAAAGGGTGATGTGCAGTCGGCTCGTGTCTTCGGTGATGAAGCCGCCAACATTTTGGAGCGCGCCATTAGTGGGGTGCTCAGCCGCAATGCGTTGCTTTATTTTGCGTACGCCGATTTTGAGGAGAGTCGCATGAAAAATGATAAAGTGCACGCGATGTACAATAAATTCCTGGAGATTCCGGATATTGATCCGACGCTCACGTATGTGCAATACATGAAATTTGCTAGACGCACTGAGGGTATTAAGTCGGCGCGCGGCATTTTTAAGAAGGCGCGTGAAGATGTCCGCTCGCGGTATCATGTGTTTGTGTCGGCCGCCCTCATGGAGTACTATTGCGGCAAGGACAAAGATGTGGCGTTTCGTATTTTTGAGTTGGGCTTGAAGCGCTTTGGTGGCAGTCCCGAGTATGTTATGTGTTACATTGAGTATCTGTCGCATTTGAATGAAGATAATAACACGAGGGTGTTGTTTGAGAGGGTTCTGTCTTCCGGTGGATTGACGCCGCAATTGTCGGTGGAGGTGTGGAATCGCTTTTTGGAGTTTGAGTCTAATATTGGCGATTTGTCCAGTATTGTGAAGGTGGAGCGTCGGAGAAGTGCTGTTTTGGAAAATGTGAGTTTTCACTTCCTTTTTTAATATCATAATTTAAATTTTATTTATTTTAGCTTAAAGAATTTGAGGGCAAAGAAACAGCACAGCTTGTGGATCGATATAAATTTCTTGATCTTTATCCTTGTACCCCAGTTGAATTGAAATCCATCGGATATTCGGATGTAAGTATTTTAATTTATTTTTAATTTGTTTGTAAATTACCATCCTTTTTTTTTATGCTCTTAGTCACGCGGCATTCTGGGACCCAAAGTACCCACACAAGAAGTGGTTGAGACAAAAAATCAACTGCCACGTCCTGATTTCACCCAAATGATTCCATACAAGCCCAAAGCTAATGCCCATCCCAGTGAGCATCCAATTCCCGGCGGTGCATTTCCTCAGCCACCAGCAGCGGCTTCAATTTGCGCCCTTATGCCACCACCAATCTGTTTTCATGGTCCATTCGTTTCTGTGGATATGCTAATTGAGATTTTTAATCGTTTTCAATTACCGGAATGTAAGTTTTTGGTTTTCATTTAAATTTTTTTAACTATATTTAATGTTTTAAATTTAATTTTAGTGCCCACACCGTGTGGCGAAAGTGGGTTGGATTCGAAATATTTCGACTTGGCCAAATCTGTGCACTGGATTGTGGATGATTCAACGTGTTCTGGTGAAGGTGGATTGAAGCGGCGTCGCCTAGTTTCGGGCGGTGAGGACAGCGACGAGGAATCCAATGGGCAAACCCCACCAGTCAATGATATTTATAGACTTCGACAACAGAAGAGATTTGTTAAGAGCAATTAAAGGTTTTATGTGTATTTAATATTTTAATAATAAAGAACAACTTTATTCTATAATTTAAATGTTTTATTATTTTTAAGTTTTAAGTTTTTTTTTATTTAAAGCAATATTTTTACACGGGAAGAATTAAACTTAAAAAGGAATTTACAAACAAATTAAGATCAAATATCAATTATTGCGAAAATTTTATTAAATAAATCTATTCTAATTATACAACTTGCAACGTTCACAATAAGGACCATCTGCTTCAACAAGATCGCTAAAAAAAATTAAAGCAATTTATTATTTTGAGTTTAAAAAGGGATTTAAGTTAGGATGCTTACCTTCCATTGATACAATTACCACAAAAAGGATAATGACAACAATTGCAACTTGTGCCACAATGTTCACAAAGCTCCAAAAAGCAGGAGCTGCACTCAGAGTGAACTCGCGATAATTTCCCGCACATCCAACAGTCTCGGTCGGCCTTTTCTGGAAGCCAATCAATCTGTAAAAAAAATGTAATTCAATTGTAATTCCAAAAATAATAATAATAATAAATAAATGCACAATTCCACTAATACTTTTATTCCTTTAGTATCCAATTGCCCATTCCCACATAACCTCAACTCCTGCAAGGCATCCCGCTTTGCCAACACCTCTCTCGCCGGCACAGACTTGCTGGCGGCCTTCATTAGTAAGCCTATCGTTTTTTCTGCAATAGAATTTTATCAATTACATAACAGCCATGATTGCACTTAAACTTACCGTGGATCTGCTTCATTTTGATCACATCTCGCTCGTCCACCATTTGTTGGTTGACAAAACACTTTGATTGTAAGGTGAATGGAGACTCCACAGAACGCAAGCGCTTCCTGCTTTTGGTCTCCATTTTTATTCGCTTAGAATATGTTTTTTAATTTAATTTAGATTGCTTTTAGAACTTTTCTAGTTGGAACATTTTAAGCGCCAAAAGTGTAATGCGATTTGTCATTTGGCGCCAGAAAAATCGACTCGTATCGTTGACGCAGTCAATATAAACATTTCAATTAACTGTGATAACTGATAATTAATTTTACAGGTGCAAGTTTTTTATATTAATTGCACAGTGATAACAATAGATATTTCATTAAATTATTATTAAATTTAAGTTTACGCAGATTTTTATTTTTTTATTTTATGATTTAAATTACTATTTAATATATTTGGATTAAAATTTATTTTTTTTAAATGAATAATTTTAAATATGTTCCAGAAATTAAGTATTATAATTTAATGAATTATCTAAATTACGAAATTAATATTTTTTTACTTAATTGCATAGTTCTTAAAAGGATTTTTAAATTTAATAAATTTTTTATTACGAATCAGGATTTTTTTCTTTGTTAAAAATAAAAATAAATAAAGATTTTTGGGAAAATTGTTGTACTTAACTAAAATGTTATTAAATCCTTTTAATTGTAAATAATTCACCAATAGGTCACCAAATTAAAGGAAGCAGTTTTTAAATGAACGTAGAATGAACCTATCAATTACTATAGGACTTAGATATGGTTAATTGTTACTTCACAATATTTTGAGTCGCAAACATACGTAGAAATGTGATGAATATTAATTCATTGTCAAACAGGTGTGTTTACTAAATTTAACGCATGCGTCTTAAAAATGTGAAAATAAAAAAAATAGGATCACAAACAATCCTTGCAGTTTTGGTAACAATTTCAAATTTAGTAGAAGTCTTTATCAAGTTGAATAACAAGGCTTTCAGAATCGGGATTTGAAGAAAAAGAATTATTTAACAGTTTTAATTTTATTTAAATTTTATTCGAAATCAAATAGTTTTTGTAACAAATTAGTTCGAATAAAAATATATTTTGAAAATAAATTACGTTACTTAAAAGTCAACAGTTATATTCAGTCAATAACGGTGAATATTCTGTTATTTTTAAAGTTTAAAACAATTCAACTATGAATTGAAAATTGTCAAGTTACTTTTAATTATTTAAAAAAAAAAGGTTAATTTTCTCCAACAAAACATGACATTTAAAACTTAAGTGAATTTATAAAAATATGTGTACATACTGCAGCATAATTTGCAAATTCAACCTAAACATTCAAATATCAAGGTAAGTACATGATATTTCAAAACTGCACAAACTTAGGCTATTTTTATCATAACAAAGAAATCGATTTGCAAAATTATTACCGTCTAAGTCTACCCACTATCTATGATAAAGAACACACCCATGTTTTTGGTCGCCCCATTGCTTTCAAAACCAACCCAATTTGGCCCATTTAGAGAAAGGTGCTATAACACTAATGAGAATTGGCAAAAACAAAAAGGATGTAATATTCTATAATATATAAAGACGTCTCACGTCACGCGATAAAAAGGTAAAGTGTGGTCATTTTGTGGTTAAAGGAAAACAGTGATTTTAAGTGCAGTTCTGTTTTAGTCATTTGTTTTGATGAGTGAATTTGAGTGTATTTGTGATGGTAAATAGTTTATGTAAAAAAATATTGGTAGGGATTTGTGGATGGTTGTAAGCTTCTTCACAATAGTTACAGGTCGTTATATTTTTCAGGTTCATTGATAAAGTTGTATTCCGTGGATTAGTAAAACCGTTGAGTAAAACGATTGAAAACAGTTATTTAAATTAAAATTAACTTAAACTTAAACAATATTTTTTGTTAAAACAAAGAAAGCGAAAAGTCTTAATATAAAAAAAAACTTTTTTTGCAACATTAAATTCGAATTAAAAATTCGCGCCAAATGATCCACCATTCAGCAATTCAGCGTCACACATTGCAACCAGGCAGCACTGAAAACCGTTAAAACGTCAAAAAATTAATAACATGACAAATTGTAAAAAAAATTAATTCTGTTTTCACAGTCTCACGGAAAAATTTGTATAAGTGCAATGAGCAATAGTGTTTATTGTTGGTGAACAGTGAAAACGCCTTAAAAGAATACACACAATTAATGTTACAAGACCACAATAAGTTACCAAATAAAGAAAATGATTTGAGCGTGTGTGGAAAACTCCATGAAAAAGTGCACTTACAATTTTTTTACATGCATGTAACTGGACGAATTCATTGCTAACGCAATACCACAAAATTGCAGATTGGAAGAAAAACAAGTAAGAAAATACTGTGTTGTAATACCATTAAGAAATTGACAAATCTGTAATCACTTATGGTTTAATCCCTACTCTACTGTTTATTTTCAAGATATGTATTTAAAATGTCGTAATTTAATGACGTCATCGCCAATAAGACTCTAATGGAAGTGAAAATGCTTGAGATCAAAATGTGCCACTATCACAAAGTGACAAAGAATGTAAAATGCACGACTTCGAGGCCTCCTCCTCAATGTTGATTTACTTTAATTTAATTGTTTTTGTGCGAAGAGCGAAACAGGCAGTGGGCGCGCTCTTGATACGCTCTTTCGCGTAACGTTAATTTGTCAAACGCATTATCAGCGTACAGTTTTATATTTATCACATATAAAGCAAACAAAATCTCCATTTAAATGAGACTGTAATAGAGATTAAACCACACAATAAGTAACACAATTTTCATTATCCATTTTTAGGACTGCCAAATAGTAAACGCTACAATAGCACACAAAGAATTAATACAAAACGACAATAAAAAATAAAATAAGCACACAAACCAAACTGAATCACAAACATGCCACGAGTGCGTGCCCTTTACGACTTCTCCGGGGAGCCCAACACATCCGAAATATCAATAACAGCCGGTGACGTCCTTACCCTAACACGTCAAGATGTTGGCGAAGGATGGTGGGAAGGCACAACAAGTCGCGGACAAACTGGCCTCTTCCCAGCCGCCTATGTCGAAGAAATTGCCGAACCAATTGCAAAAAACAATGGCATTATAGCCCCACCAATGCCACCAACACCTGCGGCTGCAGCTGTGGCGCCAGTACGCTACGACCAAACGGCTGAGGATTGGAACGATCAACAAGACGACTGGGAAGACGATTGGGATGAAGACAATGAGACCTATTCCGAAATTGGGCCTGCACGTGGTGGTGCAGCTGCACACCAACAGCAATCTGCATTGCCTCATTCCGCATCCGGACACAGTTACACGAATGTCAATCTGCCACCGACACCACACAACAATGTGCGCGATGATGACACCATTTCGATAACAAGTAGTCAGGCGCCAGTTAAAAAATCGGGCCTCTTTTCGAAATCGAGTGACTCGTACATTTTGGGAACGACAAGTGTGCAGGTGTCTGAAAATGAGCGCGTGTTTATTATTCAAACAGATGGTGGGTACTTTTGGAAGCAAATTCGAGATCCCTACACAGTGCGGGTGGCTTCTCCCAAAAAGGAGACCAAATTCAAGGGAATGAAGTCATTTATCGCCTATCAATTGACACCGTCATTCAACAATATTGCCGTATCACGACGCTACAAGCATTTCGATTGGTTGCACGAACGTTTGGTGGATAAGTTCGCCATTCTGCCAGTGCCACCGCTGCCAGATAAACAAATCAGCGGACGCTACGAGGAGCAATTTATTGAGCATCGCCGCGTACAATTGCAGGAGTTTGTCGATTGGGTGTGTCGTCATCCGGTGATAGCCACATGCGACGTGTGGATGCATTTCCTCACATGCACCGATGAAAAGCGATGGAAGTCGGGCAAAAGGGCAGCCGAAAAAGATCCCCTCACCGGTGTCACATATTGTGCAGCAATTTTTCCACCAGAAAAGCAACTGCTGCAATCGCAGGTTGATCTGCAAATTGATAATTGTAATTTGTTTGTGCACACAATGGATGGGGCGGTAAAGTCGTTGTTAGTCATTGCCAACGAGCAGATGAAACACTTTCAATTGCAGTGGAAAAAAGATTTCCAACGAATTGGTGAGGGTTTGTCGGAATTGGCACGTGCGCTGGAAATTGATGAGCGTCGTGCTATCACGCATATGTGTTTGAGTAACTCGGTGGGTCAGGCGGCTGGAGTGTACATCAATTTGGGTCAATTGTTTTGTGATCAACCAAAAATGGATTGGATTCCGTTGGCTGATCGATTGCACATATATCGTGGCGTTTTGGGTGGATTCCCAGATATTCTTTCCGTGCACAAGGGTGCAATGAACAAGAAAAAGGAATGCGAGAAACTGACGGCTGAACAGAAGATGGGCAATGCACAGTTGCAGGAAGTTAATCGACGCACCGACATTATGTCGTATGCGGTGTTGGCTGAGATGAGCCACTTCCGGCAGGAGCGGGATACACATTTCAAGGAAATGATGCGCAATTTAATTGGCGCTCAAATTGAGTTTTACAGGGACATTGTGGGACGGCTAGAAGCGGCACAGCAATTTTTTGCGTAGATGTAATGGTGGATAAGTGGATGAGGCGGAAATGGTTTTGATTGATTTGAAAAACTGAATGCATACCATGCTGAAAATACAAGTGAATTATTTGAAAAGTATTTTACGTTTGCGAATTATATTTGGTACAAATTAACGCCTGAATGACGTCTTTACACATTGCTTCGGGCGTTTAAAAGACGAACGCAATAGAAATCAAATAATTTAGCGAGTGATACGAATACCTAATCCCATGATAGTTCTTTTGGTAAAATGTACTAGTGTAATAATGCGTAACTGATTGATTCCAACACTGTTCCTTCGTGATTTTATTGTAACTATTTTTCTATCTGTAGCTTTTTATAATGGATAAAAAGTGTTGTTATCCATTTAATTGCTTTATTACGAAGAATATTTTTCTAAACGTTTAAATTGTCTTAATTATATTAAATGATATCAAATATGTTAAATTTATTAATTGTATATGTTGTTTAATAAGTTAATAATGCATTCAATGTTTATTATCTTGCCGCTTGAGCTTTTTGTCTGCAATTTTTTAATTAGCTAATTGCCAATTAATTTAAATTGCTTTGAGAAGTGATGAAAGTTGATAGATTTTAAAGTTGGGCCTTTGAATTAATAAACTCATCAAACATTAATTCCTTTTTAGCAATTGTAACTTATTGAAAATAGTTCGTTAAAATAAATCGAAAAATTAATTTTTAAATTAATGTAATGAAAAAATTGTTTAAAATATTCTCATGTTAAAGTGGGCGCAGTTTTACGATTGAAAAATTAAAATTATTGGATATAAATATTATATTATTTAATGAGAACTAATTTTTTTTCAAATTCTATTAAACTTTATATCAACGAATTTCTATCAACTTTCATCAATTTTTATTAAAATATTAATTTAAAAGAAAACTTATAACATTTGTTAGTTTATTAACTATAAAACACGTTACGTTTAAGATGAGTTCTATAAGTTTGCACACACACAACAAGCATTTTTTTGCTTTACAGACTTCAAAATAAATATAGCATAAATGAGTTGAACTTTACAGAGCATTATTTTTCCAATCCTATCATTATTGATAGATAAGTTATATACACAAAATATAAAAGTACGTACGAATTAAAACGAAACTAGCATTAAATAGTAATAAATAAAACAATACATTGCAACCACCTGCACTTTTTCACTTTTCTAGGAATTTTGCAAGAAAATCATTAAAATTAATTAAAATAAAAAAAATATTATACACACGTCATACCTTAATTATTGTTAAGAGAATTAATGTAAAACCAAATGTGCTGCAATTGTTCATCTCAAGCGTCTTATTTGTAACACGTCTTATTGACCCTTTTACGGCTTATTGTTTACACAATTAATAACTTGAATTCTAAATTCTAATTTTTATTGTATCAATTTTTTCGTTATTTCAATTTAAACCAAAATATGTTGTAATCCTATTGGCGTTGTTCGTTTTTACAACAATTATTATATTTGAGTTAAGTATCAGTCACTTTATTTATCCTTACAAAATTGTGCGTCTAAATGTAAAGACTTTTTTATGTTAAATCAATAAAATTGATTAATTAATTGTTGCAAACATTTAAAATATTTAAAATTTAGGTTTATGTTTGATTACATTTAATTTCTGCATGTCAATCATCAAACAATTATAATTTGTAACCAATTATTTAATAATAAAACAGAATATATTAATGATAAATAATATTGACCAAAATAAAATTGTATAAATAAATTATTTTTAAATGACAATTGATTGTTAATTTATTATTGACGCAAATTTATCTTTGAAACCGTTAATGATGCAGAATCGTACCAAAAGTTCGGAATTTTCTAAAATTGTCTAGAAAATCGTTTTGATAAAATGTCTGCAATACCGTCCGTCACATTAATTAGGCTCGCAAATTATCTTCTATTAAGGAAATTACAGTTTAAGATTTATTTTTAGCTTCTTTTCTGCACACCTTTTGACGAATATTGTAGTTAAACATCCATGTAATGTTTTTCTGAAGCTTGATAGTTGATATACAATTCAATTCAGCTTGCGCGTCTAATTTCGACTGCAATTTCCGTTTCTTGATTCTTCTCCCATCACCCTTTTATTTTTCAATGATTTATTTCATCATCATTTAATAATTCGTTACATAATTTGAAAGAAAAGGAACATCTTCAGAAATAATTTAAATTTTTTTCTGGCGTCAATTTAACGGCTAAATAATCATGAACAACAAAATATGAACAATTCGCTTGCCAACAAATTAAGCTAAAATTGTAAGCGTTGCTCAAAATATTGCCCGCACTGAATTAAATTGCAACCAACTTCGTTTTGTTTATGTTTTGAAAATTCAATACAGAAAAGTGGCAGTTGATGGAATTAAATAACATTTTCGACATTTTGAAATTGTTATTACACATCTAATATTAGCCAAATTCAAGCGGCTTCTAGTTCACAAATGAAAAAAGCCAAACTGGCAACGACAGTAGCAACACACAATTGCGAATATTCTGATGGAACGTGCTTATTCTTAGTAGTGCTCGAGCTATAATGATGAGGGCAGCTCTGCAAGTAGCCAGAATATGGCTAGGTAGTGGACTCGTTGAGACTATAAGTAAGTTGATCAAATATTACATCTACCATTCAAGGGACCAGACACGCAATAAAAATTTCTTTTTCCCCCAAAACATAAAACCAGCTGAAGGCAAAAGTGAGGGTTTTAATTTAGTTAATATCGTCATTGTGTATCAACCGACTAACACAATATAACTCCACAAAAACACCTTGTAGTTAAACTGACCACAATACAATAACAACTAATCAACAACAATATCATACCTTCACCACGCACCCAAAAGAGATTACAATAAAAGTGAAAATTATTTTAAAACTTAATTACTAAAAGCTAAATTCAATTATTTGATATAATAAGAAAGGTACAATTCATTTCCATCGAAATGCAATGTTTTCATTATAATTTTAAAATGAACACCACAACAAAAACCCCATTTAATTAAACGACCCAATTGAACATCACAGCCACAATCATCTCATTCATTCCGTGCAATCTATGTATCAGCCAAAGCCAGACACCAACGCACCATTGCAAAAGACGTGCATTCAAAGTGTTTGGATCGTGTGGAGCATGATTGACGCCTCATAACATGTTTGTGACTTAATACACCACACATCTTCAGACAACATTTATTAAGTTATTTATATTTCATCTTGCGATGTTAAAATGCGCATTATTGGGGCACAATTCAAAAATGGCTTGCATCATCAAAACACACAGGGGGGAGAGAAAAAAAATAAAAACGGGGCAATTAAACCGAAATGCAATTGAGATTGATCAGATTACAAGTGCGCATGAAGCACATGTGGATTGTACATACAATGAGATTGTGGGTTCCGATGAATTAACGGGATTAAGTGGGAGATTCCTTTAATATGTACAGTGTACCGTTGTCCCGCTGCAGCCATGTGTTAAGTGCGTGCAGCATGTTGTTTGTGGCATCAATTTTAAAATTGTACAATTTTAATTACTCTTCCGGTTTTCTTAAGACGTTTTTTTTATGAATGATTTCTTGTGAAAAAAAACAAAGTTTGTAAGTGTAAAGGATGTGTGTAATTGGTGCAACATAAATATGTGCTCATGTAACATAAGGCGCACGTTTCAAAAAATAACTAGAAATTGATATCAACCCATTCTTCATGTTTGATGCTTTACCCCTCGAACAGAATAAACGTAACATAACGAAACGCGGTGCATCAAGCAAGTTAAAAAATATGCAAAAATACATAAAAACGTTTGCAATAAAAAACGCAATCACGGTCCTTAAGCAGAACCGAAAAAAGGCCCAACTTTCATCTTTTTACTCAAGCAGACGCAACAAATATCAAAATTAAAAACACAGTTTAGTATAATGTACCAATCTTTAGCGGACTAGTTTGATTTTACTACAAAATAACTTAAAACCAAAATGCCACGCAAATGCAGAAAATATGTTTTGATTGTATTCGGTTTCTGCGTATGTTGCGGTTTTCAATCCTACGTTCCGTTATGTTATGTTCATTCTGTACGAGCTATTATGCAGCTGAAGCGCAATTAGGGTTAAAATAATTATGAGCACGTGCCGTTTAGCGCATAAAACATAAACACACAATAGAAATTAATATAACATACATTGCATAAACGTACTGTATCGCCTTTGTTTACCATAACTCATAATAAATATCGTCGCTTATGTGCACATTTAATTGATCTCCCTCTCTACATATTAATTGTTAAATGCAAACAAACTAATTGAAATATGTTGACAAAAACGGGTTGACATCAAATAACAGTAATTTTAAACCGGATCCAGAACACGCACAGGGAATGCAACCGGAAAACAATTTTTACTGCTGCGACGATTGATGAATTTTTAATTAATTGCAGTCCCACTGCAACGGGCTTCTTCACCTTTATCAAATTTGAATTTAAAATGCATTTTGTTGCACCCTGCGGATAAACAATCAGCCGGTCATGTTCCCTGGTTTAAATGTTTGAATGCTGTGCCCATCAATGGGGTTCCTTTAATTTGTTTTTATTTAATCTGCACAATATGCACAATGCCTTCTGTTTTGACAACACATTTTGTGCTCACGCGCGTGTTTAATTCAATGTTTACTTTCTTTGGTTTCACATGTCTTTTGTTTTACATGTGATCGTTTTTTTCGTATTTCTTTCACTTACAGTTTTTATTGTTTTGTTGGTGTTGTGTTGAACATTTATTGTTCGTGTTGTTCCCACCTTTTAAACCAATTTATAACAATCATGCATGCATACGTTTTATTGGCCCTTCCTTGAATTTAAAGTGTTCTTGGATTGCGTTTATTTGTATTTTTTTTAAAGGAACATGCGGGAATGACTTAATCAAAATTTGCGTTATTTTTTAAGTACAGGGTAATGCTTTTTAATTTCTTTAAGAATGATTGGAAATTTTAATTGTTTTTTAATTTATATTGACAATAGTTTTAGAGTATTGACAATCTTCCTTAATTATATTGACAATGCGTTTTTTAATTTATACCCCAAGGGCATATTTAATATTTGTAATCCGACTTTTTTCGAAAAAAAAGTTGATGATGCAGAAACTCGTTTTGACACCCCCTGAGTCCAAAAAAGTGGTCTAGAAAAAATGTGCAAAAGTACGTCCGTACGCCGTACGCCGTACGCCGTACTATAGAAAAATGTTCGAAAAAAAAAACTTCTAAACTACTGGACCGATTTGTATGAAAATTTTTTGTAAACTATTAAACAAAAATATAAGAATAGGATCTTCGATTTTTCGAGGTCAGATCCTTCAAGGTCAAGTTATTGATAAAAGATTTTTTTTTCGTATAGGGGCTCAAAAATGGGTTCTACGATTTTTTTCATTTCCACAACAATTAATCTTCAAGGTATCTTAAACAAAACTGCATATATCCTATATCCCACTAGATGCTCCTTCTGGCGAAAAAGGGGGTGGACAAGGACAAAAACCACTGTTCTATCTCAGCCACCTTACACAATATCAAAAAAAATTCTTGCAGACAGATTATTGTAGGATAAAATCAGATAAGAAAATTTGCGAAACATTTAAAGGTCAAAATCGAAAAATTCAAGGTCAAATTTTTTATATCTCAGAAACCTTTAATATTTTTTTAATTTTTTTTCACATTATTGTAGGCCTAAATGAGACAAAAAAACTTGCTGAACATTTCAAGGTCGAAATCGGAAATTTCAAGGTTCGACGTACGGCGTACGGCGCACGTATCTCAGAAACCCTAACTATTTTTGAAATTTTTTTTTCACATTATTGAAGGAATAAATAAAATAAGAAAACTTGCTGAATATTTCAAGGTCAAATTTTGAAAACTCAAGGTCATATTTTTACAATGAAAATTTTTAATTCAAATACTATATGTTTTAGGGTACTATGATGTTCTACATTATTGATAATCTCAATAAAAGTACCAATTTTGGACAAAAATCATGGTCAAAATTAAGAAATTTCAAGGTCAAATTTTTCATGTCTCCGAAAAGCTTTATTAAAATGTAGTAAAGCAACAGTCGTATATAAATTCACACCTCGCTCTCCCTGCGATGTAGTTTTATTAAACATGCATCGAATTAGTATTAATTTTCGGTTTTTAAGATGATACGTTTACTGTTTTTGGATTATGAATATTTAAATTGAGATTAAAGTAATTTTTGATTTATGTTGACAATAATGGGGAATTATTAAAATTTTTAAAATATTGACAATACAAATTATTTTATTTTTATTTTTTGAAAATTGATTGAATTAAAAAAGTTGAGAAAAAAAAAATTTGCAACTTATTTAAATTAAAAACATTATTTTCAGTTTTTAAATTAATTGATAAGTATTTTGTCAATATAAAAAAGTATTTCTTACACGTCTTGAAATTTAAACAGATCTTCATTGTCCGAACTAAATGATTATAAACTCCTCACTCAATTTGTTTCAAAGCTTTCTTTAGTATTTCAAGGTCAATTTAAAAATGTGTAGTGTAATTTCAAGGTCACAATTAACAACAGAATTGAGTACAACGTAACATAATCTCGTTTTATGCAACATAAAAAAAAAAGACCTTAAAAAAAAATATTTCAAGGTCAACCAAAAAATAATATGTAATTTTTTAATTAAAATATTTAAATTGTCTCTTTTTTAAAATCATTTCTAAGTTTAATTATTTACATAAATAAATAAAAATATTGTGTTTTAAGAAGTGAATAAACATTTGTTTATTTAATTTGCATTTTAAAACCACCCTGCTTCAGAAAATTAAAATAAAGATTCATCAAAATTCAAATTTCATAAAAATCATCACCAAAACAAAATGCTCCATCCCCATTTTTGGGCACACAATACCCTAGTATCATCAGCAAATTATAATCATTTAAAAGCTGCACAATAGTTGCATCGTATGTAAAAAAAAAAAATTGCAAAACATTCAAATTTTAAACGCCCACCAATTGCCACAGCAATTTTGTTGCCTGTCTTTATAATTTTCGTGTTTATTTGTGAAAAAATATTGAACAAAAGAGACACATTTTCATTGTGCAAACAAATTTTTATGTACTGCAGCAAAAAAATAACAAACAATAATTTCCACAAAGGTGGCGCAGCATGAAAATTCCACGCCACAAATATCGCTGCGGGCCACACATTGAAGCACTTCGTCAGCGAATCTGTTGAATTTAAAGAGTGCGCCAAATCACCCAACGAAGACGGACATTGCGGGATAGATATTTATTTCTTAAGTGGTTGACACGTTGAATTGCTCGAAGGCAAAGCCATTGCATCGCGCGCGCGTTCACACATTCAGCCAGCATATTATTATTATAATGTATTATGTGTGAATTGTGATCTTTGTTGGATGTAGACAAAAGGAGATGGCCGTTAAAGCGTAAAACAATATTGACACAAATTAACATAATTGATTGAGAAATGGCAGGCGCACACTTTATTTACCATCATTTTATTGAAATATATGTGGCACTGCGTTTCCACTGTGTGTGGCAGTGGCACTGATAATATGCCTGCCTATTGTCTTGGATGCAGATTGCCTGTTTTCCGCACGTACCAGGATTTGCATTGTAATTGCATTTAAACATTGAATGCGTTTTGCATTTGTTGTGCACGAATTCTCGAATTCGGGCCATCTATTTTGCAGAACCCAAAACAATGTAGTTTAGCAAGAATTGTTGCAATAAACTTTGGAATAATTGTTTGAGCTCATAATGATCAGTACATAATTTCCGAGAATAAAATATTTGGTTGCGTTTGGCGCATTTATCTGGAATGGTGTGGAAATAATGAATTCTAATTTTAACTCCGTTAATGGCCAAACAATGTTCGTATTATACGCATAAATGAATATGTTTCTTGTTTATTTAGTATTAATGCCCATCGTTCATGTCTCAAGTGCGTGTATTTGGAATTTATGGGTTCGGGAAGTCTGGTTTTTTGGTGCTTCAAATACCCCAATGATGATGCCATAAGAATATGGGGCTCGTATTTGGATCATCAAGAGTTTGACCACAATTTGAACAGCGTTTTGTTTTTAGAGTTTCTTCGGCGCCATTTATTTTTAATAATTAAATTTTAATGGGATT
The DNA here is from genome assembly GCA_963854165.1 of Sylvicola cinctus. Lineage (NCBI taxonomy): Eukaryota > Metazoa > Arthropoda > Insecta > Diptera > Anisopodidae > Sylvicola > Sylvicola cinctus. The sequence continues at coordinate 25,436,850 of OY974083.1, read as the reverse complement.
TTTATTTATGGTTTTTAAAAATTGATGAAAAATCAACTTCAATTTATTTCAATGAAGCAGCAAACAATATATTTTGGTAAAGGACAATTTTATTTAAAAACTACAGCTGTTAAAAACAATTAATAAATCAAACAATGCAGAGAGGAGAGGATTTTTTCTAAAAAAAAGTTTAGTTTATTCTTTTAAAGCAAGTTGATAAATACATTTTTGACCTTGAAAACTTCAAGTTTTGACCTTGAATTTATAGTAAAGTTTTCTGCTTGCTAGTGCACTATAATTATTTAAAAGAATTTCGTTAAAAAAGATAAAAAATGGGGCCTTGAAAATTTTAAAATTTATTTTTTCATCTCGAAATATTCTCCAAAATTACGAGAATGTGTCTCAGTTTAACTTAACGCCGATACAGTTTATAAAAACGCTATTAAGTTCTCAATTTCCAGTATGGTGAATCAACATTAAATTAAATTTTGAGATATGAAAAAACCGAAAAATATGGAAAATAATTCTGTTTGAAATTTATTATTTGTTTTATTCATATACGCGTTAATTGTTTATATTTGGCACTCATAAAGATATTGCAAAGATAACAGAGAGAATTGTTTTACGATCATAAACTTTGAAGTAACGCTCCATTCGAAATAAAAACAGTATTACATAAATAAAATAATTAATTAGTTATTATTTTTTGACCTTGAAAATAATATCATTTTTGTTTCCAATTTAATTTTTTCATTTTCGTCCTTTAAATTATGAATGAAGTACAATCGATTTTCTTGCTACAAGTTTTATTCTACACAAATTGAAGGTTTTTTTTAGATATTCCTCAATAAAAGTTAAAACCAATCAATTAATTTTTAAGAAATAATTTCAATCCTCATCAATATTCATTTCAAAATGAATCATCGATAGCACAAAATAAAATCACTGAACATCACCTTGTAAATTAAATTCACTTTTGCATTTCAAGTATGAACAAAACACTCATTTAATTCACACAAGAATTATTCTTTTGTTCACACACAAAAATCATTTCCTCTTTTAATGCGGTAAATACTTGCGGCGTTACGTAATAAATATTTCCATGCTTTAAAGGAACAAATAAGCGTGTGAAGAAGAGACGCAAAAAAACTGAAAGTAAATTCTGAGTGTATGAGAAGGCAATACTTTTATTCTGCTAACTATCTAACTTGAGTAAAAAATGGGTAAAATGATGAATCAAATTGTTATTAAACGGTGTGTTGTACCTCCCAGTTAAGTTCTCAAAAGCAGCGAATTCTTTGAGCTCTTTATGCTTCAATAGCCACGAATGTATTGGGAAAAGCAACATCTCCAGCGTCAATAGTTAGCCAAATCTTTTATGTGTATCAACTATCACTGGCCACAATGCGAATAGATGGAATGGTTCATTATAATAATTAAATTCTATTTGAAATACCGAGCTCTCTATACAGAGTTCACAATTTTATTTTGATTATCTTTTGACTTAGCGTTTCAATGAGACATCAAGCAGTGAGATGAAATGAGTCTTGTTAAGATTATTTATTGTCTAATATTTTAAAGGAATTAAGGTTTCTTTGTACGCTTTAAATTATATTTGAATTGAATGTTACAAACTGTTTTAAGACTCATTAAACGTGTAAACCTTATCAAGAAAATTATTTTATTTGGGTGTAAAATAAAATTATTATTTTTGTGAATTTTTTACTGGATTAAAATAATTTTATGAATATGAGAGCGCATTTCTAGGAATGCGTCCAAAGCACTTCCAAATTTTCTAATCGTACTAAAAATTGTCACTGTTTCGTTGTCGATTCAATAAATTTTATGAAACGTTCCGATTATTCAGCGGAAATGCAGGAAGTTCTGCTTCAGAAGCAATTAGTTTTGTGCTGGAAACAACTGCGCCATCTCCAATTTAATAACACTTCAAATATGTAACTACAGCCATTAGGACTTAAAATAAAATAACTAAATTGGAGTTTAAATACTATTAATGTTTCAGAGTCTCTGTAAAATACTTAAAGAAATTTAAATTACTTTTTTAAGCATCTTAAACACAAGCATGCCTTCCTAATATGATACCATATTATTAGTAATTGTAACATTTAATGAGGTCTCAAAGCAATTTCCCATTTTATCAACGCGTTGAAGATCACCTAAAAAGATGCATTACATCATCGCAGTGATAAAAATGTAAAACTTTGTAGTCAACAATAAGTTGAAGACGCTTCCGAAACACATTAAAAAATAAATATACTAAAATTGTGACGTCATGATGAGGATAATCAATTTATGACCTTGAAGAAAAAATCAATACGACCTTGAAATGTTCTGCAAAGACGTTTATCTCGTTAAGGGTGCTTTATTTTTATGATAAATATGTAAAAAATTGTTTGACCTTTAAGTGAACAGTTACTTTTATGACCTTGAATTTAAATAATGAAGCTAATAGACCAGTTTAGCTCAATATATGTGAAAAATTTAAATTGTTTATGTGAAGATAGTTGGTTTTTAGACCAAAACTGGTCTTTAAGGGACCTTGAATCAAAAGAAAACACTGTTTTGCGTATTAATTCGAGCACTTTCTGTGTAGACGAATGTACTTACGTCAAAAAATCGGTTTAATTTTATATTTAAGTTACGATTACTTATATTTATCCTGTTCGATTTCAAAGCAAAAAGTGACTTAAAACTAATAATTATAAATGTTATTAATACAAAGTAATGAAGGTTTTATTATTGAACTAAATTTATGGTTACTTGTGCAGTTAAAAATGTTTAATTTATTGTAAAAGCATTTAATTTTATTGCTAAAATAAAGAAGTGCAAAAAAAATCCATTTTAACGCAAAAAACATAAGTAAATCAATTTAATATTCCACACACCCACATCATGACATCACAATGCGTGCTTTACGCCGCTACGTAACTGACCATAATGGGTAATATCGATTTGCTTCATCATTCGTATAACCAATCGATTAGGCAGTCGGTCTATCGTGGATTTAGCAACACTTTATTAGTTACAAAAGCGTCAATCATTCACACAATAATTCTTCCAACAAAACTAATTTCCTTGATGATAAAATCAAATCGAGTAAGTTGTGTTGTCTGCTTACATCAAAATGTAATTGCAAAATTTATAAAACACATGTTCTTAAAATACGCAGTTGTTCAATTCAATTAATTGTAAGAGCTGAATTAGTTATGGTACTGCCTGCGTTGTGGTTGCAGCGATTTTAAGTTAGGAGTTGCGGGACGTGTGAAAAGCTCCACAATGAGAGCAACTACTATAATATAGAGAGCTCGCCGCGCTTGCGTTTGTGACTTATGGCAACTCGAATTACCAGCATTTTATACGAGATTTTAATAATATGTGTAGAAAAACGTGCGCACATCTAAGTGCGGTCTAGCTATTGAAGAATACTGAACACTATTTTGCCGCCACACACATGAATTCGTTGGGCATTCACGTACTTTGTGAAAAAGCTCAAGCCTCAACTGTTTGCCGATCGAAAAGCCCATACATTTATTTAAAACGTCTACAATAAGCTGAATGCGGGCTACCCTCTGAATGTGCGACGCTTGAGACTTTGAGAGTTGGTTGTGAGCGACCAGAATGGTTCACAACAACGCGCCGCACTTTAGTCATCATTCGTCAATCGATCGGTGTGGGCATGAATGAGCCACAACGTTTTTTTTTTGTAATGAAACGAAGAAGTGTTTTATAAAAGTGTTTGGGATTTTAAATTATTGCACCAAATGATCGTGTGTGTCTTTTAAATTTTGTTTAATAAACATTTTTGTTGTTTTAGTGTTTAAAAGATTATCCAGTATTTCTTTAAAACAAGAGTTTAAATAAATGAACATCAATTAAGTGCATTTATTTATTAAAAATGTAAAAACAAAATAATTTGAATATTTATTTAAACTGTTTTTAAACAATTGATCATTGTGTTTGTGCAATTAACTTAATAAAGTTGAAGTGAACAAAAGCATAATTGTTAAAAAAGGGTTTGGTGCTCAATGCGCTCATGAATCATTAAAAAAATTAAATTTGAATACAAAGTGATTACACGTTGTTTTAACGAACTTTGTGATTTGTGTGTTTGTTTAGTCACTATACAAAACGTGAAAAGGCAACAAAAAATAAAAAATAATACGCCAAATAGAAGGTGAGTTCACTTGTGTAATTGCTTTACACAAAATAAACTTGAGTATGTGCAAAAATAATTAAAGTTGATGAGACTTCGCGACGTGTGTGTTTATTAACTAAAAGTCCGTGTGTGTGTGGTTTTAGCCTTGAACTGTTTGTAGTATGCTAATTGTTTGGTTTGCGGTAAACTGATAAGATAAAGCAGATGTCAGTACACACATTCGCGTTTAAATATTTGCATGACGCCTTTTTTTAGCGGCCACGCTTTTTTTGGAGGAGTTTTGCACAATGCGACCTTAAAACTAGGAACGAATTTAGTTAGTTTGCTGTTTTGAAGTACTGATAATAGCTGTTGTTGTCAATGTTAAATTGCATAATTATTTTAATCTGTGTAAATTTATGGCTCTTTCTTGATTATGTTTTTATTTTTCAATGATTTTGCAATTAAAATTCTTGTGCTTTAACATAGTTTATGATTTTTATGATTCAAAAATCATGTTATTCAATTTAAATTTATTTAATGGCATTATTATGGAAACGCTTTTAATACTGCGTTAATTGGCTATTATTTAATACAATTTTTATTCAAATTGTTTTGTGCCATATAAATCAGTGACAAGTTGACAAGTCAGTTGAGTAATTAATTTACTTAAAAGATTAAATAAGTAATTATTAAAAATGTTGTTACTTATTTAAATTTTTTTTCTTAGAAAATTTAGTTTTAAACTTGTTTTAATGAGTTTATGACTAATAAGTAATATGACTTAAGACAAAAGAATGTTGTGTTAAATTGAAAAAATTATTTGTTTTTCCACAATACAAATTACGCACAAAAAATGTTTGGAATTATTACATTAAAACAGTTTTAAATTAAAATTTATTATTGCTGTTTTATGTTTCACTAAACCGTTTAAAGTCACGTTTTGTAATTCACATTAAATGAAATGCTTTATTTCAGTTGAGTGTGTGTGTTTTTTCTCCCGTTCTTCGCAATAATTGAAGTCCCTTTTATTTGTAGTTTTTGTTTTGTAGTCTCTCGTGTTGAACTAAATTTTTTAATATTTTATATTTCATTAATTTTACGAGTTTTTTATGAAGAAATGCACATGTTGTATTGTTACACATTCCTTACTTAATTCTTTGGAATATTAATGAGGTCAGTATCCATACGAGGTAAACTTTATGTGAAAAAAAAGTAGAAAAACTAAATATTTTGTACGCATTATTTCTTATTAAGTTGGATGACTTTAAAAAGTAATAATAATTAAGTTAATGCAGTTTATCAATAAAATATTAAGTACTTTAGACTATTTAAATAAGAAACAGTTCTTTAGATATTATTTAAATATTCATTTAAATATTTTCAATTCGTTAAGTGAATTAAAAAAAAAATAATACAATTTAAATTTTAAGCAAGTTTGTAAAGACCTCAAAGATCTCTCATAATTTTCAGAGAGTTAATGTAATATTTGTTGAATTTTCCATGAAAAATAAATTGAATGCATTTAAAATAATATTTTCGAAATAATTTAGAAAAAAAACAATTATTAAAATAAAATTTAAAATAGTTAAACTTTCAATTTAATTTTCAAAAATTTTGTGCAACTTAAACATTTTAAATTTATAACAAAATATGTAAAGTAAGTCCGTTAAAAGATAAACTGAGTACGTACAAAGAGGTTCAATTTAATAAAATAATTAAATGGAAGAAAAAAAAATTGTCCCCATTCTAAAAACATTATTCAATCTCTAAATCCGAACTCCTATAATTAAATAAATATTGAAATATACATTATTTTCACCATGCACACATTTTGCTTTGACTTCTCAGAAAGGCGACTACACCATTTCCAAAATACTATCAATTAATCATAAAAGCACCTACCAGTTTCACTTACAAACCATTTTTGAACTCAATCCATCATAAATAAATGTATGTAAATACATTGGGCAACAAAATTTAAATGCTGTACACGAGAGTTCAAATGAAAAGCAACGAAAATGCGTACAAAATTGTGCAAATTTACACAAAAAACACGAAAGTGTCAATGCACTCAATACACTTAAATGATTGATTAACCGACAACCAAATTAGTATTAAATAACTAAGCTTGGACGCGGTTTTTATTTACTTGTTATGTCACTGTTTCTTTATTTATGTCTTGTGGTAAAATTAACAAGAAATAAAAATGGAAAGTACAAAAATAACTGTTGCATAAAAAGTCATTTAATCATAAATCATAAATTGCATTATCAACAGCCAATTACGGTTGATCAAACACAAAAATTAGTCAATGACATAAATTATAAATCGGCGCGCGCACCATACAAATTATGGACGGTGCGAGTCTGTTATTAGTCAATACCTTCAGTTGCATTGATCATAATCGTCAATCGCAATGAATTGTGCGAGATATTGTGCGCACGATCAGACCAATCAGACAGTCAGTCTATGTGTGTCGAGAAGTTTAGGAATTTAAGTCTTGATTTAATGTAATTGCAGTTCATTTTATATGCAACAATATCGTGAATTGTAATAGATGTGTACAAAGTCGTTTATTGTGACTTTGTTGGTCATATAAATTAAAATTCTTTAAATTGACTTACTCAATTCCTCTGGGACTGGTACTGGTTGAATTTAAAATTAGAATTAATTGGCTTAAGTCGATCAAATCACAAATGTGGATTAGCAATTAAATTTATTTAAATGTTTTTGGATTAAACCCCCGTAGATATTCTAGAAAGCCTAAAAGTTTAATTTTTTTGTTTTCACTTTTTACATAACTTAAGGCGTTTTAATTAAATTCAAATGAAACAAGCGCTTTTAACAGACGACTTAAGTAATTATTATATTAAATAACAGGAATTATAAATATTTGACAATTTTTTAAAAATGTTATTGCATTTTTAAAAGAAAATTTTTTAAATTTATTTATATTTTTTTATCCTAATTAAATGTTGCATAAAATAATGACTTTAAAAAAATCACGGCCAGTTTAATGTCACATTTAAAAAGTGGTTCAAACAAAATAAGTGTGTGTCGAAAATAGTCGCACTCAATTTGAAAATATTCTCCCCACTCAGAAATAGTTTTTTTTACAAATAACATTTTACGTACTTGTCACTAATATACGCGGTTTAAAATAATATGTGGCATATTTCTTGCTCTCAATATTTCCGTGGACGGTTCTCATGATGTTAATGTATTTATATGAATTTATAATAAGGCAAATGTCCAAATATTTTTTCACAGCAAATAAAGTGATCGTCATGAAGGAAAAGAAGTTCACTCAATGAGTACTCAGTTTATAAGGTTTTCCTTTTCAGTTAGAAATTTAGTCACTTCAAGACAAGTTAAATTGCTTTATTTGGCCTAAGTTGAGTGCCTGCGTGTACTTTTATCTTCTATTTGTTTGTTCAAGTTCACATGATACGAATTTTGGGTTGAAAGAAATGTGAGAACAATGTTTATTTAGTGCAATGAGTGGCCCTTAATGTGATCAATTAAAGGGTACTTACGAATATGTGTAAATAATTACATATCACTCGTGTTATTTGTTTTAGTTTTGAGAATTAATTTTACAGTTACTTAAAATTTGAATTATTAATAAGAAAATAATTTTTTAAATTTGTACAATTTTTGATTGATGTAATTTAAATTACTTAATTAATATGGGAATCTAAATAGAAATTTTATTCATGATTAAATTTAACCTTTAATGGCCTTGAAAAATCGTGATCCAAAATGCGTTGTTAATTAAAAGTTTGCCAAAATCCATCAAGCCGGCTGTGAGATATTTTCGCAATAATTAAACATCCAATAATAATTGTACAGCTACTACTCAAGCTGTAACCTTTTTATGAATTACTCTGTACCCGCACACATGAAATACTGTTTTTTAAAGTTCGTGTAATTTAATTTCGTTCATCGGCCTTGGATTCATCCAATTTATAACGTGCCCAAACAATTTCAGTCAACACGCTTCACTGGCCCCTTCCGCTCAGTGTGTGTGCCCCAAAAAACCAAACAAACTGTCTACTTGAAAATAGCCAAACGCCACTTAAAAATACATTCACTGGGCAACGTCTCAACTCGAAAATAATAATCATAATTACGTAGCCAAATGTTTGCAAATTAGCGGCACGAACCGCGCAAGTATTTTAATTTTAATCTCTCGCACAAAATTCCCACAGCAGATGCCCACATCACGCGTTATACTAAGTTATACTATACCAAGGTGTGGGCTGCTGCGTCTTGTACGGAGTAATTCACTCTTGTTTAGATTTGAGGACGCGAAATTTAAACATACATTCAACAATTTAATTAGTGGCTTTGTAAACAGTCAGCGCCAGAGTTGTTTGCGCAATCCGCGTGTTTGTTGTTTAATGGAAAGGCGCGCGCGCACACGCTTTCAATGTGCAGCTGGGACTTATGGGAATAAGAAAACTGCATCAGGATGAAAGCGAGCGCACACGCATCTATTTTATTTATGGAAAAACGCCATATGAAATATGATCTTTTTCGAATGGATAGTGGCGACTTGCTTTTGTGAATAGTCGCGCTCAGCTGATGCGGTTCATTCAAGCTAGTTTTTAATTGTATAAACATTTGACTATATGATGCATGAGAAGGTATTTCATTATGGTGTGCAAGTTGCAATGTCTCCTCACATGAAATGATATGGAAATAATAAAGCATAATATGAAAAACAAATGTTTTTGTTGATATATTTAGACGGTATGGGGAAATCTAATTTTTTAAGGAAAATTAAAAATATTGTCAATATTCCTGAACATTTTTATAATTATGGGAAGTATTTCGAATAATAATTTCAATAATTAAATCTGTCAGATTTTATGCATATTAAATATGTAATTTAAAAAAAAAGTTGATTCAAATGTTTTAGAATTTTAATATTTAATGTTGCATAAATATTGTCAATACTATTGCTGTTCTAAAAAGAAAATATTGTCGGTTATATTGTCAACATTTTTAGACGATATGGAGAAGCTTACATTTTTTATAAAACCATTTAAATATTGTCAATATTGTACTTATTTTTGTTAATATTATTAATATTGTTTTAATTTTAATATACGTTATAAAAAATCTAGACTTTGTAAATTTTTTTGAGAATGTTTAAAATATTGATGAAAATTTTCAATAATACCGTTATTAAAAACACTTGTTATCAATAATTATCTCTTTACTGAAAACAGTTAATCATAAAATTATTTTTAAATACTTAAGTCAATATTGATGTTAATTTTTTTAATATTGTCAATAAGGTCGTAAATATTGTCAACATTTTTCGAGCAAAAAAACTCCAATTAAAAATCCACTTCATAAAAGGAAGCAATAAAACCCCTAATCTCAACCAGTAACCGTTTCAAACATCCCTTTTTCCAATGCACCACTTTAAAAAACCAAAACATGTGCCACTAACAAATGTATAACATGTCCCCAATTATGTCGAATGCCACACGCATGCGTCCACCACTTTCAAGTGCACTGCTACACTATTATGCCGCACAATTCCGTCAACACAAAAGTGAAGGTTAACGCAATTTCAATTTCTTAACGCTGCATCACTCAAGTGCTTTAATCTTGGGCACTGCTTTTACTTCCACTTGCATTGCATTAAACATTTAATACGCACACTGCACTGATTGTGTGCATTTAAGTGAACATGACGGCGCGATAAAAGTTGAAATTGAAAACCACATTGTTACAATAAATGTACACAAAAGTGTCTGAATGCGCATGCCGCCGCGCACCGCGCATGCGCTACTGGATAAGAATTATTTATAATGTGCCGACAAGGTGCACCACAACCCAAATAACTTAATTGAATTCATGCTGCATATTATGTGAATGTCTCGTGGTACTGTGAAGAACATGATGACGTGACAGACAAATGTTATTATTTATTAGTACATGAGCACATTGCGCAAAATTTCTAAGTGTGATGCCGCACATTCTCCAATAAAATAGTCTGTAAGTTTTTCTTTTCAACAAAATAAGACTTGATGCATCTTTGGATTAAAACACATTTTCTTGTGAATGAATTGCATTGTGATTTGTAAAGAACTTAGAAGTCATGCCTCATCTAAAGTATAACATTTTTATTGTAAAATAAATTGTGAAGCAACGGATTTAATTGCAAACATTTCTTTTAACTCTTGATTGCAGAAAGGCGCGTCATATTATTGAGTTGGCGCCATCCCATCCATTCATTTGGGCCCTGCGCGTGTGGATCCAGTCACCGAGAGTTGCATTTTTTTGTTGTTGCTGCTGCACTTCGAACACGCATCAAAACAAGCAAAACATTATTAAAGAAAATCAGTGCGCAAACGCGTTTCACTTAAACTCGATTGTGTGCTTCCAATAAGCATCACACATCCATCATGCTCTTGCAGATGATGTCAACTTGAAGCAAAACATCGCAGGCTTTATAGTACAAGTGATCACGGTTGGGGATCGCATCACTTAAACGAAAAAATTCCGTAACGAAGAATTGCATCAATGCAACATTCTGAGCGTGTGGAGGCAGCCAACGGAAGACGTTTTATGTAATAATTACCGCAAACTGAAGAGGATCACTATAAAAAAAGGAGGATAAATTCAAAACAATCGAGACATATTTTTGCTTTGTCTCCCTGTTTTGTATTTTTAAATAAATAAGTTTTAAAAAAAAACGCACACAAACTGCAGTGCAAGCGACACTATGGCAAACCATCAACATCATCAGCTGCAGAATAACCACCACAATGGCAACAGCAGCCACCACACCAACCAGCAACATCACAAGAAGGCAAAAACACGCGACTCCGACTGTTGCAGCGTTAACTTTGTGAAGTACGTGCTTCACATTTTTAATGTTGTGTTCTTTGTAAGTATCAAGTATAATCAATTGCAATCCCTCTCCCCCAATATCACCAATGTGCACTCGCATTCATGCAACCTTCATTTTCAAATTCACATTTTTATTTATTTTCAAAATATGCACTTTCACGCTCATGCTGCCCCAGCCTCTCCCTGCCCATCACACAATTTCCAATGCATTCGGTGCCCTCTTATGTTTTTAAGCACCTTCACTCCCCGTTGCATGCAATTATTGTTGTCGCATTGCTCGCATAAAACGATTGGTTATGTGCTCTAATTTGGTACCAGTTGTTCATCTTCTTCATAACAAATGCTCAATGTAGTGCGTATTGACATTCCACTTGAGTATTATGCGCTCAATTCAAGACGTGGCATTCATCCTGGAGATGATATCCGCACTTCGTCCAAAACAAACATCGTCAATTCTTTGTGTTTGTCTCTCAAAGTATGTTAATTCGAACTGAACGTTTTTTGAGAATGTATGGGAATATGTTGGAAGAACAATTGAATTGGGTTGATTTTATGAAATTTGTTGGACAGACGGAAATAATTGAAGGTCTGTGATTGACTGTTGCTACATGGGTGGGTTTTTTTTAAAAGGATTTTTCTTTTTAAATTGCTTTTTTTTGTGATAAATTGCACTTGATGAGGTTTTCCTTTAAATATTTTTATAACCTTTAGAAATTCAATTGAATTGATGCATCAATGAGGGAGGATTTTTCAAAATTTGGCTTTGTTTGGAATGCTGAAGCCACAGAGATTTTTTTTATTTGGTGACCATTAGGATTATTTTATGATTTAAATTAATTTCAATACTTTAATCTGTTTAGCCATCCTTTATTGATCAAATACGAAGCTTCTGGTTAAATGGTTGAAGTAACGAGGCCTAGCTTCTAATTATTAAGATCCAGATCTAAGGAGTCTGTCTTAGAAGATGGTTTCCTTGAAATGTTTTTAAAACTAACAAACTGTTTAAAAACTTCCATCCTTCCTAAAAATCCAATTTGGTAAAGCCGCAAACGTCCTTAAAATACCAATCCAATTATTCCCTTAAGTTATCAAAACAAATTAATAAACAAAATCTAGAAAATTTCACAAAATTCTCGCGTATTCATCTTCCACCTCCTACTTTGCGTTAAAAAATTCAAGATTCCTTATGCGAACATCAATTAATTAACGGCCCATCCTAAACAGATTAGGTCAGCTTCTCCAATTACAAACATTTTTCAACGCAAACGCCATCCAGCTGAAAGTCTCACAATGCGGTGTGAGTGAGAAGAGGCGTCATTCTTTGTACTTCTTTTTATTGACGGATTTAACGATCATCGCATCAAACCGCACGATCATGTTTTGTGGTAAAACTAAACGCACTTCTGTTTTTTATGATATACCAACTCCAGTTGCCCTCTTGTCCATTTATCACAAACATGGAAATATCATCGCCCATTCGTTGTCGCCGCACATTCTTGCACTATAACAATTTTCAATAACAGAGCGTGTAGAGTGTAGACCAGGCACACATTTTACTCCACAACATGTTGCACAATGTCGCGTGCTTCTTTCACTGTTATTCTTGTTCCTCTTTGTGGCATTTCACTTACCAATTTCGAATTAACTGCAAGCTTTCTTCATCCATCAATTTTGATTTGTTTAGCCTTTACATGGCCGTTAGATGAAGGTGAGATGTGAATGAATACGTGTTTTAACGGGGCATGCCCAATTAGTCGTCTAACTGTCTTAAAATTTAAATTTTTAATAACGCATATTATGAAAGTAACTTAAGCCCAAAAGGCTGACAACAGCAAGACAAAAAAAAACAGCGTAGACCGCGATCTTGAAAAGAATGAGGGCGTTTCAGTTGCGTCGCCCTTTTACACGTGAAGGAGGTCTTTTTATACACATCGTTTAATTTTCTCATGTTCACTGTTCATTTAAGTGAAGCAATAAGTTGTTTTTGAGATTTTTTAAATTTTTGACTTCAGTACAGTAGGATCTCTTCGAACCAGACATTGCGGTATTGAATACGGAAATTTTCGGTTAAACCTTTTTGCACTGCACTTATTCAATCCTTCTATTGCTCAAGGTTTGGTGCAGTCAGTTCCAACTTCCAGTGCAGAGAACCTTTTATAACAAATTTTATCTGCATTTTCCGTTTAAAAAAAAAAAATCTAAATCTTGTTTAACGTCAATATTCGTCATCGCAATTACCAATTTAAAAAAAGAGTTCTTCAATAGTTCTCTTCTTTTCTGTCTTTTCATTTCCCAAAATATTTTTGTTTTCCTTATAAAAAAATTTACTCAAAAAAGGTCGAGTTAAGCACATTCTACTGTAATAAGTGTCAGTGAATTAAAACTTCTCAGTTTCAGTTTATGGGAAAAATTATTATTATTATTCAAATGCGATTTCTTTTGGGATGTAAACAAAACCTAGCAGCAGAGGATGAATAAACGTGACACGTTTTCTTTTATGTTTTATGCATTTCAAGCAGAACCCATTGATGTTTGAGTGGTGGCCGAACATTTTCCGGTGTTGAGTTTCGGCCCTTTTCCTATTTTTTAATTTATAACGACGCGGCGCACGAAGAAATGTGCATGACTTAAATGTGGGCATATAATTGGTCCATTTCGGTTTCTTTTTGGAGATCAAAATGCGATGAATCCGAGAAGAAATTTTACCTAGCCTTTTAATTGCATAAAATAAAACTTATAATTATAAAAACGCACTTCATATTATGACGATTTCTTTTCGGTGGAATTCCACCATAAGTAAGAAATAATTTTCAAAATGATTAGAGGCATTTAAATTTAATGATCGTTATATTCGTTATATGAAGCAATCGATACCAATTTAAAGATGATGAAATAAGATAATTGGATACTAACCAGTTATAATGACTAGAGTTTATCCAATTTAAAAAAAATTAAATTACAATTTCATTCATCGCGCTTTTATTTACACGCACGTTGGTATTTGTGAGGCTGACCGCGTAAAATCGTATATTGTTTTCTTTTCGTTTCATTCGCGGTCTTTTACCATAAATTGTGTGTGTGGCTGCGTCGGAAGAAATGCGCAAAATTAACACAACGTCAAGATTACTTCTCCCTTTAATAATGTTATAATATTTATAAGTATTTCATCAATGTCATCCAGATGAGATGGGGCTGGCTGATGCGATTATAAATAACGCGATTAAATGGTTTTGCGCGCTTCCAAATTTTTTACGCACAATTAAATTGTTGTTGAAAAGGAAGATGAAATTTAATTAAAATTATTTTTATTTTTTATGTGCTTGACGGTTTTGTTTATAAACAATGATTCAAGGAATGTGTGAGGTTGACCTCTTTTAAGTTATGGTCATTTTTTGTTTATTAAAAAAGTGTTATCAATGTTTTTAAAGATTTTTTGCAAAACAAAATTGCGTTTATTTATATTATTGTTTGTTTTGCAATCTGACTTAATTTTAATGTTAAACTTAACTTAACTTAAGAGTGTGACTTAAAACTCATCTTTTCTTTTTCTCATCTTAATAACTGATCAATTGTTACTCCTAAGTCCTAGAAGCAGATCAGGGTGACAAGTCACAACCACGACAATGCTTGGATTTAAGTTTCTGAAAATGTTATTTAAACTTAAAAGGAACCTTGGATTTAGCCGAGAGTTGTATCACTTGCTTAAAACTGGCGTTTATTTATTTTTAATTTTAGTTAAATTTTGGCTCTGAAAAACATTTTTGACCTTGAAAATCAACATTGCTTAATGTAAATCGATGTTAAAATAAAATATTTAAAAACAGTTGACCTTGAAATATTTAAACGTCTTTAAAATAAAATTTTTGCTTACAATTTTAATCTTTAAATCACATTTCTAACATTAAGTCATTTCCATCTCATAAAATCATGCAATAGCACTTAAAATGTCGACTTAAATGAACAGTAAGTGTTGAGAAATATACTGCCCGTAACCGCTTGCATTAATTTATGCAAAAAACCTTGCTAAACTTCATTCATTCATTGATCCCTCGCAGACAGCCTATCGGCGAAAATCATGTCTCAAAATGACTGTTCTACATTTTCTTGACATTTGCTCCATGCGTCTATGATACTTTGCACATAAACTATTACAATCCGTTCCATTCTGAACTTCACAACATAACTTAAATCTCTAATATGAGCGGTGGCTGCAATTCACATTCACGGTTTAACTCCACTTCCATCCAGTTTCCTTTTTGTATGCAGCGTGTACTTAATAAGCACATACTTAAGTGTGAAACAAGTTTGGAAACAATTTGTTTATTTCTCCTTCATCATGCATAATATGTTTGAAATCCGTGTGGGCTACCTCGCATGCATAATTATCATGCTCATTTTATAACAGCCGCAAACAAAAACATGTCACCATAATAATAATAATAATTCCGAGCTCAAAATCGAACTCAACGATGCGGATGCTTGATTGAATTAAGCCGAATAAACGCTTGCAGTGGAAATTATTATAAAAGGAAGGGGGCAAAAGCGGCTTGCATGCGTGCATTTAAGTCAGCTCGTGCACGCGCCAACTTAGTTTTATATAAATTGAAATGCGTCGCCAAGATGTCTAATAAAAATTGTGTTTTTAATCAGCTGCAAGCACTGGGAGGGTTAAGACTTAAGACCAATTGAAATTAAAATCAGAATAATGCGGCTACTCATCTTCCGCCGTCATGATCAATTAAGACCACTCAATAATGACGATTTATGGGACATTTATTGTGAATTCGTTTTATTGTGATTGAACGGTAACAAGATTTTAGTATGAATAATCATGAGAGCCTTTTTGGGGGCTTCTTTTTACTTGTAACTTGTAAGGAAAAGCCGGCATCTAAAATTGAGTTGTTAAGATTGGAAATATTGGGATTTAAAATTATGAAAAGGTCTGAATGTTTGTTTTTAATAAGCACAATTTTGTGATAGAAAAAAATTAACAATTTAAATTATTTTAAAAAATGCGTCCCAAAAAATTATAAAAGCAATTCATCAAAATGTTTATTTATGCATTTTTTACAAGTGTGTTGCATAAAATGTGTGGCACAGTGTAGGAGGTCCTCATTTAAACGATTTACCTTCACTCTTGCAGCACGAGCTTGAGAAATATTACTAAACCAAATCGTCCCACATTAATATTAACATTATAACATTAACCCACACTGCATTTGAATTCGTAAATTTGGCCAACCTTGAATTTATTCGTTCCAATGTAAGTTTAACAAGCTTACCTCACTTAATAATGAAGCTTCCAATAACCCGTATCAATATAGTGACACGTCTTAACATTAATCGGAATTCCAAAAAACACGCCTCACAATTGAATTCAAAGCTCCCTTGTAAATCATGTTTCTCAAATTGCCGCAAGAAAATAAAATTAATTGAAAACATTCTCACACTCATCTGTGAATGGCATTTCTTATCACAACAATGCCCAATTTATTAAATCTACATACAAATTGAGCTATAATATTCCTCGCTTCTTAGCGGTGGATCTTCAGCACATATTATCGGTTATCAAAAGGCGCACTCACCTCACATTCAGTCAGCTGTGGTATCTGCCCTCGAGCGCCCATATTTAAATACGCTTTAAGTGTCAAGAATTTCCATACTGTTTGCACATCACAGTCATCAACGCTTAAACTCGTGTATGTAATTATTCGGAACTGCGCCGCCGCACCTCACATAATAAATATGCATTTTTATTTATGAACGCATGCGTCGAAGTCTGTTGCATTATGCGTCGCGTCCCAATCGCGTCGTGAGACTCGACTCGATTATAAGCACAAATTCAATGTACCTCGATATTATTTATGTGTGCGCTTCAGTCTGTCTGTTTACCTGTGCATTTATTACCTTTAATCAAATATGTATTTAAGCGTTTGAGTTACTTTAATCCAAATTTGTTGTTGCCTATGTTATAGTCATCCGGTGTGGCTGTTGCGGGCGTCGCCCTTTGGACGCTACTCTTCAAACACAATTACACTGTGCTGTTGTCCACATCCAGCTATTATGTGGGAACTGTTGCGTTGTTGGTTGCCGGAATTTTGGCAATTGTTGGTGGGATTTTGGGGTGTTGCGGTGTGTGGAAGGAGCAGCGGTGTTTAATTTTGGTGGTAAGTTTTTTAATTTATTTAATTATTGATTTTGAAAACAACAGATCACTTTTTAAAATGGCTCAACAAAACTTTAAAGGAATTAAGAATGTTAAGAGCATTGTTTAGCTTAGGGTTTTGTCTAATTATGAAAAGGCTAATTTATTTGTCGTTGACCTTGAAAAATTCAAAAGGTTGAAGTGTACTTAAGTGATTCTAGATAAAATTAACAGTATGTCATCGGCTTCAGCATCCCTGGATTGATTGAGTAAATTAAAACCTATTTTTAAAGTCTATTTATTTAAATTTATTATTTTCAGATTTGTAATTAATTTAAAATAGTCAATTCACTTCCTGAACAGCAAATTCTGACTTTGAAAGGTTTCACAAAATAATGAATTAAGCAACTAATTAAGGAAGGGTTTATAGTGTTAATTTATTGACCTTGAAAAAATTAAGTGCTGAAATGATTAAATGGAAAGCCTCTTTTAAAAGTGTCTCAATCTTTTCCCAGCAATGTTTTAAAAACCAATTACGTTTTTACTAAAAGCTGGCCTTTAATTTTTTTGAAAATAATGAACTCTTCAATGGCTTAATGTGGAAACAAAAATAGTTAAGCTATTTTTTTTAAATATACCAATTTATTAAAAATTTTCTGAAATATTTTAAAACATGACCTTGAAATTTTATAAACAATTTATATGATTACATCGGATTTGACTTTTTAAAAGAACTTGGATAACTTACAAAAAAAATTACATTATCAATTGTTTAACCTAAATCATATTTAAAATAATTCTAGCTGAAAATCCGTTGAGCTGCTTTTAAGATAATCGATTCAAACACATTTCTGAAAATCCATTTCAAATTATTTTATCCATAAAATTTGAAGGTACTCTAAGTATACAATAAAAACCAATGTTTAAAATTAAAGTACAATGTTTGATTTACATAAAGAACAACTTAAGAAACTCATGTTGGGCCATTAAAATTAAATTGTAGCTCAACTGCTGACGAAAAGTCATTTTAAAAAGGCATTCTGTTAAATGTTTAAACCGCAACTTTAACGTTTAAGGGCTTACAACATTTAATAGTTTCCTTTTAAAAACGAATCAAGCAAACCAATTAAATGCATAAATTTCGATAATAATTTACAACAATTTAATGGTTTCATTTAAAAATTTAAATGACACATTTTAGTAAATTGAAATTCAACAGGCGCATCTGTTGTATAAACAAGCCATTAAACATCATAACTATTTGGAGAATATCCGCCACCGCATTTATAATATTACTAGAAATCATGAGTTGAACATTTCCGTTGATTTTAATATTGCGGAAGAGCAAAATGTGATTTCGGTTTAGCCGTTGTGGCTTCCAAATTCAGATGTCTGACTGCGGTGGTGCAGTGTTAATAGACGACATGCTATTAAATGGCCTAAGCAGCATAAAACAGAAATTGTTCATTATAAAATGTGTTGAGGCGCCATTGGACAAACATTCAAAATTAACACACAAACCACAAAGCGGCGGGCGATCATTGGAATTTTTTTTTCAAATTTCAGCTCTGAACCACTTACAAAGTCTCTACACACATTGTACTCGTATTTACATTCAATAGTTATGATTGACTATGTCATCGAACACGAAAAATCGGCCGCTTCCACTCTGCGCCCATTGCTCAATCATTAGGGCTTCAAAATGAGACTAATAAACGCAGCAAAATAACATTAAATTGCTGCATAAAACATATATTTATAACTTTGTAATATAATCGTGAATCAATTAAAGTCTGTGTGCAGCGTGGAGAGGTCACGTTTCAATGTTTATGGCGTTGCTCTTTCTGTTAAGTGGTTTTTGTCTCGAATTGGCTATTTAATCTGATTACAATGAAATCAAATGTGGTTTTTTGTTTGCCCTTTTTTTTGTTTTTTTTTTGTTATTGTCGTGTTATGTTAAAAAGTTGCGATGGCGTGTGTGTGTGGTTTTTACTTTGCATTGAAATACAACCGCCTCAGTGATTTGGTTTAGATAAATGATGTTGATTTTTGTAAATGGAGGAGTTTCTTTATCTGAAATTGTTCATCTATTAAATATTACAATTTACAGTTACACACGCGGCACATTGATGATTGAGATGACCTTTTCAGATCAGCGTCTTTGGGGTCTGTTGTTGTTTTCTGTTTTTATTGCATTGTGAAATATATTACAATAAGTAATGAAGTTTATAAAAAAAAAACATGTTGAGTTCCAGGGAATTCAATAAATTGACCTATTTTAATTTGTGCAATTAAATTAGATGCACCAGTTAATGATTGTTAGAAAATTTTAAGTCGTTAACATGCGTAACGGAATATTCTACGCTTGTTTTATGAGGCCAGAGTTCAAAATTCAATTAATATTTAATGACTAGTACCAACTTAAGGTTTTAAAATAATTGTGAGCTCGTTTTTTTATATTTTGCATCATTTAAAATATTGCGCATTAAGTTAGGCTTAGTTTTCAATCATTTTAAGAATTTTTGTATTGTAGCAAATATAAATTTAGGCGTTTTTAATTTATTCAAACCTAAACGAATAATTGATTCATTCAATCATATTTTTGTAGCTCTCTAATAACTGGCTGAAGCATAACCGCCACTTCTTTATTCCAAAAAAAGTGGTCTACAAAAAATGCGAGAGTGTACTTCTTTTCGTCCTTTTCACTATCCGTTCGTATCGGAATAACTACCGAAACTGCTTTTTTTTAAGTCACGCCTGTAGGTTGAGTTTAAAAAACATTTTTCTAAAAAAGAAACAGAAATGTAATTCGATTAACGATCATAAATGATTCTAAAAATTTCTTTAACATAACCTCAAAATTAAAGTTAAATCAAGTCGTTATAAGCTTACAGAATTCTCTCCCTTCTAAATATTGTTTACAACATTTTTCCGTCACTTAAAAGTTGCAGTTAAAAAACAATTAAGTACCAATTAATCATCAAATTCACATGTTTTCACGCTCTATTATATGTTACATTTGTCAACAATCCAAGCAAACGCATTGCACGTACACATCGTCACACCGTACGTGATTTACGCCCTAATTGGGGGATTTCCTCGCTCCTTGTGACTAATTTATGCCTTTCATTATTGAAACTGCACAACTGCATTGTACAACATAACTGCATCTCTCATATAAATATGTTACGAAAGAAAATGCATGAACCTTCTTTGTATAAATAAAACACATTCAACATTAAGCGTATACATAAAATATTATGAATCTCCATTGAAGTCACTCGCAAAAGGGAATTGTGAAAATATTTTCTAATGAATGGCCGGCATTCGGATAAATCTTATTACTGCATTCCTCTTAACACACAAAATGCACGTACGGACATATCCTACACTATATTTGAAAGCGAGATAAAGCAAACATATGCACATTATTGTATTGCAGTGACATCAATAGCGGGCAGCGGCGCATGTTCGTACAATATAATCTGTGGTGTTTGAAATTAAATAACACACAAAAGGCATAATAGTAGCACAGTTACATGCACAAAAATGAGTGTGGAGATCGGCGCAGACAAAAATGCAACAAAAAAAAAAGAAGAAAGATGCATTTTAATTGGACATAGCCTTTTGATAAATCAAAACGGTGCGAGAAATCGTGCGCGTAAACAATTGAATAGTTTGAAATTGGTAAAAAATTGTGCGCGGCTGACTGTTTTGGGAGCCTACGGCCAGCATGGCGACAAAATAATCACACCAATTGCGCATGGAATAGAACTTTTCTCTGTGCAGCTTCGTATTGGATGCATAATCGATTGCGTGTGCGGATATTTCTCGTGAATTGGTTGAATGCCATTTTAACTTGCATTATTGCGCGGAGAATAAGAATTAGAATGCATTGATGCAATTTTCATAAAGTTAATGTTCATTTTATTGCGCTTTTATTGATTTCCTTCCTTCATTTTAAATTTTGATTTTTTTTAAGATATTTCCTTTTGAATCTCTTAAAATAAAATCAATGTTTTTGCAATTTTTCGAAAATTTCACACCTATAGTCCTTTGAAGTGTTAGGTTTCGAAAATTTCAGGAATGTGTTTCAAGGTCACTTTTTTTTAGAATTAAATCCAAACCTGGTGACTTGACTTTTTAAAGGTCAAATTTTTCTAAAATTTTCAAAATGTTTTTTTTTCTTTTAATTTTGACATGTTTTACATTAATTAGTAAAATTACAGTTTTAAAACCTTGAAAATAACTGTTTTAGATAGAAATATCTAGAGTGTTCCGACAACATAAAAGTGATCCTTGAAAGTGGTAATAACATAATTAAGTTTAATAAATAAATGTCAAAGCATGCCGTTTTCAAGGTCAATTCCCATTTTTTTCACGGTCAAACTCCATAAATTTTGTGTTTCCCTGTGTTTATTAAATACATATATGAAAATAAATTAAGTGTGACTTTAATTTTAATCGGATTACTGCCATGAAAGCCAGGACCCAAAGTCATTTGTGTTTCCTGTCTCTATTTCAAGGTCAACCTTTTTTTAATAAAATCGAATTTAAGTAGAAAAATATTAAATTAGAATTAAAAAAAAAAAATAAAAATTAGCTTTTGTTCTTTTAACCTTTACCCAGATGGGCCTCCCCACCACATACTCTACTTATGATTATTTCAATAAAAAACATAGGGCGCATGCGCTCACAACAACATTCGATATAAGTAGATGCATCATGCACACAACAAGTCAAGCGCTGCCACATTTAATCGAACTTAAGCCAACATATGCTCGCACACACTGCGCACACATCGATTCTGTTTATGGAACTAGTTCATTGTTACACATTTCCGTTTATCTGAATTTATTTGCATTTGTTTACATTGTCCCAGATGAACTATTCGAGTAGGTTTTGCGCAATTATACTCGCAAATGGGCGCTATCATTTGATTTACAGTACGCGTTTTTTATATTGACGCATTTTTCACACACAAATGTCATACGATAATGTGAACGCAGGAAGGCCCCAAAGCGGGTCTTACTATTTGCGCGTGCGCTTATTTCAAATTCCGTGAATTGTTTGGTGTGATGTGTTATGGATGGAAATATCAAAATATTATGATGAACGAGTTGCATGCTAATTTATTCTTCGCATTATAAGGCGACACCTACGCTAATGTCATAATCAGTTAAAAGTTTGCCAACAACTTTGTGTTGTTTTCGCAATTCAACCGTAATCGCCGCGACGCAGTTGCTTTATTAGGCACACATATTGTGCTTGGATGCGGGAACAAAATCAGTGTCTGAATACAAATTGGAAAATAAACTGTCTTGTAAAAACTGTAATTTGCTTGACTCGCTGCAGTAACAATGCTCTATTGAAGGTGTTTTGCCATTGGGAATGGGCCAAGCACTTTAAGCACGTTAAGCTCCGCATAATCGAATGTAAACGGTCATCAAATTAAATGGAATTCAACTTGATTGAGTGGAAAGTAATTGAACAATTTTGATATGGGGGCTACACCCTCTAATTTTAATCCGCTATTTTAAAATAATTGCAGATTTACATTTTAGGCGTTGGTTATTCACAAGTTACTGAGCTTTTTAAAGTTTTCAAAAGTCTAAATTATGGCGATTGTACATTTGTTGACTTAAGTCAACGACTAAATTAAGGCGATTATGATTGATAAGAAGTTTTAAGGTATCTAAATAAGGGGTTTTAAAATTATTTATTTACTTTTATTTTTGTCTGTTGATGAATTTAAATAGTTTTAATTAATATTTTTAAATTTTTTCGTTTACTTCCATTTATTTTAATAGCTACTTGATAAAGTTTGTCGCCCGAAGTTATGCAATTGTTTCTCTTTTTATTTCCAGTACACATTTCTCCTCCTTGTTGTGTTTTTGTTGGAGGCAACAGTTGGGGCATTCTCATATTTATATGAAACTCAAGTGGAAATGGAATTAGAGGAGACTCTAAATGCAACATTTCTTCAAAGTTATGCGGTTGATGAATCAAAGACCATTGCAATTGATGGAATGCAGCATCAGGTAATTTCTTTTTTTAAATTTTTAATTTCCTATAATTTAGAAAAGCGAATTTATTTTAAAAAAGTAGGACGTTTTATAAAAATAATTTTTGGTCTACAAGTAAGTCGATGACAGTTTTCTCAAAATAAAAACATTTAATGAGCTCTCAAAGCCAACTAAATTTAAAACTTTAAAAATCCTTTTACAAAAAAAAATTTTTTTTTAAAAGAATTACGAAGTTTTAAATACAATTAAATTTATTGAGTATTATAAATTATCCTTTAAATCCCATTAATTAATTGTCCATTCATTCCTCACACAGTACCTTTGTTGTGGCGCCATCCGCTTTGAAGATTGGCCCAGCAGTGTGTGGCTGAAATCCCCAAACGAAGCCCACCTCCGTCCCACAGATGGTCGCCGTGTGCCCGACTCCTGTTGCATTTCCTTTGTGGAGGGATGTGGACGCAGCGATCACCCCAGTAACATACCTTACACTGGGTGCATTTACAAGTTGTCAGCCGATGTGCGGGATCATCTCTTAATATTGGGCGCTGTGGGTTTGGGCGTTTGTATTGTGCAAATCTTTGGCATGGTGCTCGCCTGTTGTCTGTACATCAAACTGAAAGGTGTAGACGATTGACAAATAGCAGCGGGTCCTGATTTTCAGGATCCGCTAGTGGAAGGTGTCAGTCTCATATACGGACAGGATCAGTGTCCTGTGCATTCACGATTCCGATTCGATCACGAAACTAACGATGGCATTTATCCACTGGATGTTAATTTATAATCTTAAGTTAAGAGGCGTTGTTAATTTATATTTTTAAATGAGCGCATTTTTTTTAATCAATGAATTTATTTGTCTTGTTTAATTTTAATGAATCTTCAAGAAACTTGATAAGTACGTTTTATTTTGTAAATGACTTTACCAATTCTTAACAAAATTGTGATATTATTTTAATCGATTTCAATAATTTATTGTAATTAATACTTAATTTATATTTAATTCATGTTTGTAGTATTTCTGTAAAATAAAAAATAAATTCAGCAATAAAAAATAGTCTTACAGAGAAATTAATTGTTTTTTGTTCTTTAAAAATACTGGAAAAAGTTGAAGATTTTGTTTTTATTTAAACTTGACCTTGTATATAAAATTTTAATCATTTTTACAGCACGAAAACAATTTTTTTATATTAATCTAAGCTGAAGTGTTCAAAC
Source organism: Sylvicola cinctus (assembly GCA_963854165.1). Classification (NCBI taxonomy): domain Eukaryota; kingdom Metazoa; phylum Arthropoda; class Insecta; order Diptera; family Anisopodidae; genus Sylvicola; species Sylvicola cinctus. The sequence continues at coordinate 25,412,459 of OY974083.1, read as the reverse complement.
TACAAAATTGAAAATTCGTTCACATAAAATGTATGGACATTTTACTTAAGTAATCATCCCCTTAAGTAAGCTTTACTTTGCTATTATATTTTACGCTGGAATTATGTTCGAACTTTGAACTTCGAAATGCAGCGCTTTTTACGTACGAAAAAAAATTGTTTCAAAAATATTTGGGCTGCAATTTTAATGCAATGACACCGGCAACCAATTAAAGCGTTTTATTTAATTGTGCTCGTGCTTTTTAACAGCATACCCGCCCGAAGTCGTAGAAAAATAAAACTCCAAATTTAAGTGAATAAATATATTTAATTTCTAATTAATTTCAAGGAATTAAAACCTAAAACTAAATCACAAATACAATAAACATAGCAAACTACACTCGCAAGCACTCATCCTTTTTATCAATAGCTCCTACTTCTTAACCAAATATTAAATTACACACATAATTTGTTACCTAACTAGTATGACTTTGTTCTCCTATTATGTTGCCTATATTATGTACACTATACATAACTAATAAATTAATTGCACCCTAAATATTACTAAAAACGCCAGCAATCTATCCACCACTTAACCGAAAGTAATCATCTTCAGGCGGGGGCTGTGAAAACGCGCCCTGCACTGATTTGGCTGCACCTTGCAGCGCAGCACCCAAGAACTGCGTCACTGCACGCGTGACACCAATGGCAGCATTAATGAGGGTTCCACCACCACCAGCTGGTTCACTTGGAATGGAAAGGGGTCTCTAAAAATAGTCAAAATAATTAATTAAAAATTGAATTTAATTAAAAATATCAAAATAAACACTAACCGCAAGTGCATCAGCATCCAATCCAGCTGTCTCTTGTGAGTCAGACGCTTGTAAGCTGGCATAATCCTCCTGTGACGTTGGACTCAACGAACTGGGACGCCTCACCGTTTTTCGTGGCTTCTTCGCTGGTGCTGTTTCCTGCCATTGTTGCCACAACCATGACAAACCTTCCAGAATGGGACGAGATGCTCGCGTTGTGGGCGGACGTGGGCGTCTTGTTGTTGGTGGGGCACCTCCCAGCAAGTACTGAATTAAAATTATCCACAATTAGAATTTATAAATTAATTTGAATTAACATTAATAATTACATCAATTGGAACATTATTATTGGATGGTCCAATTCCTTGTTGCTTTAAAAGGGCAGCCAAAACGGCTTCATCTGTTTTGCCGTACGTCGTCAAATCGGTGGCGTCCAGACCGTTGCCTGGATTTTGTTGAATTAGCGATTGAATGAGTTGGACTTCTTTTGACGTTGCTGTTGCTTTTGTGGTCGCTGTAGCTGAATCTTGCAAGTGATTCTGGCTTATTTGGTCGCCCACATTTACGTGAGATGATACTGAGCGTGGGGTGGGTGATCCATTGCGTCCAGTTCGGTTGTTGATTGCCAGTTGCAGGATTTGATTTGCAAAATTGTTTGGAGGTTTTGTGGTTGATGCTTTTGTGGTGTCAACTGAAGCAATTTGACGCTTTGGGAATAACAATTAGATCAGCATTGTATTTTTAAAAGTAAAAAAAGTTTAATTACCAAACTGTTAAGGAAAGCAATGTCATCATCATTACTAAAATTACGGATCCTGGTTGTGGTTTTTGGTGTTGTAGTCAGATCCTGAAAACTACTAAGCAAATCATTGTAGTTGATTGCTGTAGTAATTATTGGCTTCGGCGTTGTTGTGGTAGTTGTAGTTGTAGTAGTTGTGGTGGTTGTTGGTCTAGGACGTGGTCTTCTTGTAGTACTTTGAGGCGTCAATAATAATTGCTGAAAAATTAAATAATTAGTTAAACACTTCCCAAAAGACAACACAAAAAAAACTCACCAATTGCTGCAAGAAATTCAAATCCGCCGCATCAGAAAATGTGCTGGGCTTTTTAGTGGTAGGACGCCTAGTCGTTGTAGTCGTCTTAACAGGAATTTGCTTCAAAAGAGTCTCCAAATCAATAAAAGTAGTTGTTTCAGGTTCCCGTGTAGTCGTTGTAGTACGTGGAGTTGTGGTCGTTGTCGTGGAAGTTGTAGTAGTTGACGAACTTGTAGTGGACGCAGTTCGTGGCTTCTTTTGCTGAACCGGTGCAATCCCTAACAATTGTTGCAACAACTGAAGGTTAATACCCAAATCGTTGTCAGGCGTCCTCGTAGTTGTGGGTCGCTTTGTTGTACTTGGCGAAAGGATTTGTTGCAAGAGTTGCAAATCGATGTCATTTGCAAGAATTGGCCTTTGGGTGGCTACAGGAATGATGGTAGTCGTTGTGGGCTTTGGAGTAGTTGTGGTTGTTGTGGTTGTAGTTGATGTAGTAGTGGTGGTTGTTGGTGTTGTTGTACGCCTGGTTGTGGTTGTTGGTTTAGCAGTTGTTTGCACTCTTGTGTTGGGATCTGGTAGCAATCCTAAATCAATCAGTTGTCTGATGAGTAGAAGTTGTGGATTCAGCGTGGTGGTGGTTCTGTGAGTGGTTCTTTGTGTTGTCGCAGGTGCAGCAGTTGTTGTTGTTTGCTTTGTAACCATAAGGGGAACATAAGTTGATGTGGGAATCGTGTTTTCAGAGGAATAAGTGGGCACATTGTAAGATGAACTGGGCTCAGTATTTACTTCAGTTGACGGGTTGGAAGCAAAATTTGCAGGACTGTTTCTAGTGAAAATTGGCTGAGTAGTTGTTGTGGGAACAGTTAGATTGGTTGGTTCTGTTGTAGTAATCCACTGAGTTGTTGTTGTTGTAGGCTGAGTGGTTGTTTTTGTAGTTGATGCTTGTGTTGTTGACGTTGTTGTAGTAGGTTTAGTAGTAAATTCAGTTGTAGTTGTCCGTTGAGTGGTTTTTGGTTGAGTTGTAGTTAACGGAGTGGTTACTCGTTGAGTGGTTGTTTTCGGAGTAGTTAACTGAGTGGTTGTTGTACTCGGTGAACTCAATTGAGTAGTACTTTGCGTTGAAGTAGATTCAGGCGCTTTAACGGTAACTGTTGAACTTTCCGGTAAAACAACAAACGGTTTTAGCGTTGATGACGCTACACGCTTATTATTTAAATCATCAGAAAGTGTTCCAGCAACTGTATTCTCATCAGCGTCGCCAAATAACTCGTAAATTGCTTTTGTGCTGGGCGTAGTGAACTCGGAACTATCAAAAAGTTCGATACTCTCGAAGCTGGTAGTTTGTCGTGGCTCAAATGATGATTGTGTCGTTCGTATTGACGGTTTATTTGATGTTGATGTCGTTGGTTCAGCTGAGACGAGTGTAAAAGAGCCTTCAGATGATGAACTTGGGTTCCAAATCTCCCCAGAACTTGCAGGTTCATTGAAATTGTTTTTCACTTGATTGGACTTTACAAATTAAATTTTTAGAAAATGATTAAAAATGTGACGAAACCTTATTCAAGACTTACCTTTGGATCCACATCCAGTGTATTTGTTTTTTTTGCAATTACCTCATTCGAATTAGAGTTCTTCACCAAACTAAAGACTGCATTTGATTTACGTCGTGCATCCGTTTGATTATACTTGGTTGTCAAAAGATGAACAATTGTTGGAGGATTCTGAGAAAATAGGATTGGTTACTGTACTTATTTGGGCAGAACTCAAATCATTCCAAATTAAATTACCAAATCACGTTATATGTACAAAAAAAAAGTATTTGATTAGCAAAACAAAAAATCTTGCAGTTAATTATTTAAAAATTATTGATCAAATTAGTCATGCAGAATAAATTTAAGAAATTATTAAAAAAGTGACATTAAAAAGCATATTATCATAATTAATTTTGTTATTCAATGGAACACGTTCTTGAATATCGACCCCTTTATGACAGAGCCGACAACACACTCCAGTCTCCAACTCTTTCACAAACAAGTCGCATTCAGTAATCAAAAACATGCCATCAAAAGTAGTAAAGTCCGAGACAAATGTATTTTATAATGTAACTAGTAAAATTAGTTCTTTAGCAAAATTAATACCATTTGTGTGCTTGATCTATGATCATCATCACTGATCCCAGTGCCAACTTGGTTATTCCCATTTTGTGTTAGTGCTGGTGATTCGCTGACACCATTATCATCTTCATTCACTTCCGTCTTCATCATTTCCTCCATTTTGCTGCGATAAAACTGACTGTTGGGATCCAGTAACTCCTTGGAATCAATGTTGGTGAGGATCACATCGTGGTTGCTGCGCCTCTCAGACACGATCGTCCCGTTTGGATACTTTCGCACAAGCGTATTGTTTGGATACAATCCGTACACAATGAGGGAGCTCTCGGTTGTCGTTGTGTCGTAGGGATAGCGCTTAACAACAGTGTTATTGGGCAGAATGGCGTAGACAACGTAATCACGACGTGAGGATCGTGTTGGGGTGGGTGAGCCAACTGGCAGAATGGGTATGCGATTAGCAAAGCGAGGAGTGTAGGTTGAAGTTGAAATGGGGGTGGTTGGTATTGAAGCGGGAGTACTGGTTGAAGTTATCAAGTTTTTAGTAGTTAATCCAATTTTTTGGGAAGCTTCTTTCAAATTTGAAGTAGTTTTGAGAACAGTGGATTCTGTTAAAATTGGTAATGATGACGAGGTGGTTGTTCCAATATTGTTCATGGTAGGAATGTCATAAGGAATAAACTTTGTGGTTTTACTCATTTTAGAAACCCTTTCAGTTGTTACAAAAGTGGTTTTACCAGTAGTTGGAACGGAAACTTTTGAATTAAGTTCACTTGAAGACATTACTTCCAGGAAATCAGAAGTTGTTGATGGAACATCATTACTTAAAGTTGTTAGAGAAACATCACTTCTAAATGTAATATTCTTATTATCCTTGGTACTTATCCCAGAACTCATATTTAAAGAAGGATCTCTTATTAAATTAACATCATTTCGACTCAATGGTGTTGAATTAATTGAAGCGTCCTCAATTGCCTTTTGAGTTGTTAAATTAAAAGCATCATTATGAATTTGTTTAGCTGGCTTATCCCAAGATGATAAAACTGAAGCAGTTTTTACATCCACTTCAGAACTCATTGTATTGTTAATTTTTTCTGTAGTACTTTCAACAACAACATGATTTTTATCTGATGATGTTTCGTTCACAATTGCTAATGGAATTTGCGTAAAATTCCCAGACACTGTGGTACTCGCCTCACGACTTGGCGCAATCGTTGTCATGTTAACCACATCATCACTCAACACAGTTGACCTTCTTGTTGTGGTGGTATTGTAGAAACCTTTCACCACAGGAGTGGTTGTTGTTCTTGACGCTCTTGAAACTGCAGCAACATCCTTTTCCGTGATCGGCACCAAGTTCAAATTACCAGCAGCCGTTTCAAGGCTATTCGGTTTAGGACGTTGTGTTGTATTTTCTGAGGGCATCACATAAACTGGTCGCAAGTCATTCAAGTTGTCTGCTTCATTAATTTTGCGTGATCGTAAATTAAGTAGATCGGCAATTGATATGGTGGCCATGGAAGGATGCGGCTTCAGCGTTGCCAGATTAATTTTTGTTGATGTTTCGAGCGAGGTTGTGGATGAAAATGAAGTTGACAATGATGACAACGATGAAGTGGAATGTGTGGGAAATGTCGTCGGTTGTGTGGTAATTTCAATTTGGGGGTTTTGTGTTTGTATGGGTGTGGTGAGGGTAATTTCTTCCTCATTGATATATGTTTCTGTCCAATTGTTGATGGTCGATGATGATGTTGATGACATAATGATATCAGATGGATTAGAAGTTGATCTAAGATCATTTTCTCGGACTACTACTTGCATTTTGGTGTCACGCAATTGATTGATGGGTATCGGAATGGATGTACTCGCCCCACTACCATCGGTTGACTTAACATTAGGTGATTGATTAGTTATTGTGGTGTGATCAAGATCATGCACTTTGGTGTCTTTAGTGATAAAAGTGTTTGGTGAAATTATGCTATTTTGCGATGCATTGGGATTGCTTGTGTAGGCCAGGGAGACAGGTGTTTCGGGTGTGTGGGTGGTGTTTGTGGTAATGAGATTAGTAATGTCACGCATGGTATTATTTACAATCGATGTGGTATGCTCGGTTTTAGCATCATCGTTATCATCATTCGTCGCATTTTTATTTGTTATCTGCACTGTCACCAGTGAGGAGGCGTTTTTTTGCGATGATGTCGCCTGTACCTGTGGCAATGCAGGTCGCTCAGTGGTGGTGGTTGTTGTGGTGGTGGTTGTCGTCGTTGTGCTTGGCGGTGTTGATGTCAAAAAGCCCAAGCTTTCAGTGGTTTGCGAGAGAATGTCGGCCAATGCGCCGAAAATCGACACCGTCACTGAGGGCGAATGATTTGAGGTCTCCACATCGATGCGACTTTGTGTTAGGCCACTGTGTACCGGTTCAATTTGGTTGTCAGCGAAGACATTATCGAGATGATCTTCATTGCTCGATTTGGTAAACATTTCCTGAGCACATAATAATAACATGGTTGGAAGGATATAAAAACAATTTTTGTGTGTGACCGCAGTGCAGTGTGTAGATAAAAACGTAGGATTTTGGAAATGTGAAGAGTGGTGGACAGGTAAAGGCAGAAATATATAGGCAGGTGTTGGCGGATAAATAAAAATTATTTAAAATTTTATATCAATAAATTAAAATAACATAAAAATAATTTTAAAAAATTTTAAAATATAAAAAGTAAAACATTTAAAAGCCAAACATTGGATTGATGTGTTAGTAAAATAATGAGAACCCATAGGTGGATGGATTAATAATTTATTTAACTGATATAAAAACAACTATCACCGTTAAAAAACATTTACATATTTAATGTAATAATGGTAAATAAAATGATCGTGTTAAAAATACATTTTTGTGTGTTATTTTTTTAATAATGAGTATTATATATTTGTAAATATTTGTTGATATAAAATGGTAATGATCTTGCTACATTAAAGTATTATAATATGGTAACACTGACAATAATTAATTAATTGTAATCACTTGGGCGTGCTTTGAACGAGCATTTTCTCCCACCACACACACATAATTTAAAATTGAATGTGCAGCTGTGCGTTATAATAACTGTAAAATTACAACATAATTGTAGAATAGAAAATAGTTTGCAAAGTATTTAACTACATGTACTAACAAAATATTAATGATTACAAATACTGAAAATTATTTTGTGCGACAATAATAACAATTAACCTGTTTGTGTTCCAACAACAGGCAATGCATTTTTAAAATATTTAAAATGATCAATTTTAAAATATGAATTGGCCTTGGTTAAATTAACATAAAATAAAATAAAGATGAGTACAAAAAAAAGAAGTGAAAATGAAACATTTATGAATATAATCCATCCCGATATCGGTTGTTGCCGTTAAATATGGTCCACTGGGGTTGAAAACCCCAATTGTGACGCCACGGTGGTGTGTCAGTGGCCGCATCATCGTCGTCGTGGGGATGGTATGGTCCGTGGGGTGGAGTTTTTATTGACCACTCAAAACCAATCGTCTTTGGGGAGGAGGAAGAATAAATGAAAGATAATATGAAGGAATTTAGACTTAAAAGTGTTAAGCAAGAGAGTGAGAAGCGGTTTTTGATTGGAACAATTATAACTGTATTTAAAATGTGTGAAATGTATTTTTTTTCTATTTCTAAGAATTTTTTAGAATGAATTTAAAATAATTTTTGTTGGCTTAAAAATCCTTAAACAACATTTAATTTTCAATTATGAATTATGTGTTTCCAAAAGTTCTATTTCACCCTTCAATGCTTCAAACAAATAAATAATTTCAATGTGAAAAAAGTTCTTTATTGATTTCAATTATTTAAACCAGAATTTTCTTGTTAAAATAATCTTAAAATTATTTTTTTCAACTTTTTCGTGTGTCATGAAAACTTTTAAATTTAAAAAAATATTCCTCAAAACTCTTTAATTTGTAAGAAAATATTTAATATTACCTACATTAATTTTAAAACCGTCCACATGTTGAAGGATTTGCTGTCCAAAAATCCAGCTAACTAAACCGACATCAATTTGTAAACAATTTTACCGTCTCCTTAGGCTCTAAGACCCCTCATAAACATTAAGGCATATTTTAACCTCAAAAATTTACAAGGAGCTTAAAGCCTAAAATGTTTCTAAATAATTTTGATAAATAAACAACCATAATTTTACTCAACTATTCTACTTTTCGTGAATTTTATGTGTGTGTGTGTGTCTGTGCCTGAAATGCCAATTAATGCTTGTTTGTGTTGTACAAAAAAAAAGTTGTATGCAGTTAAGGGTTAATGCGAAATTTATTTGAATGAGTTTTTAATGTTTGAGATGATTATGACAATCAATTACCAATGTTTGGCTTATTTGCAAATAGATTAAGTAACGGGTAAATAATATTATAGCAACAATTTTGGAAGAGGCTGAACTATTGTGGCAAAATGGATAAAAGCACTTACCGGTTGTGATGTGACTGATGGAATGGTGGGGATGTAAACTGGGGAGTCTTTGTTGCTGGATGAAGTGCGTGCACTATTTTGAGGCCTTGAATTATCACTTCGGAAGCGGGCACTGTATTTCTTTTGAGTTAACTTAAAGGAGGGGGATTTCAATTTTTATTTCACTAATAAAATAAAAACAAATAAATTTAACTCACTGCATTTGCGGCTTCTCTCCTGGGTGCATTCAATTGATTACTCCTTTGTGGTTGCACTGTATTTCCCTCCACATAATTACTGTTACTTCCTTTATTGGCAGCCACATTTCGTTTAATGCTGGTTAAATAAGGATTCCTAACAATGACATTGTCATCCACCAACTCTTCAGCAGTCGTTAAAATTTCCAGTGAATCAGGAGTTGTTGTGGATTGCAAGAAATGTGGCTTCCTTGACGGAAATGAAACTCTAGAAAAACTAACATTCTTCTTTTTGTACTCAAAAGAAGCCACAGTTGATTTTGGAGTGGTTTTAGTGCTGGTGGTTGATGGTTTTGTTGGACGCGGCCGATACGGTTCAGCACGTCTCGGTTTAAACAGTGACTTAGAAGCAGGCGCCTTTGTTACTGCACCCAATTCATTGTCACTGGAGGGTGCTGCCCTTTTCAGTGGTTCAGATTTGGCGTCCTTGGTTTGTTTAGCTTTCAACAGCATTTTAAAATGTTCAGGATAATTTTCATCTTCCAAATTTTCAATTGTCACTGGATGAGGTCTTGGTTTTGATGTGCCTCGAGTGTGATGTGGACGATTGGTTGTACTCTTTACGGTTGCAGTTAGGGTAGTCACTTCAACTGGTGGTGGTCGTGTGCGTCTTTCTCGAATTGGTCTTGGTGTAGTCACTTTTGACTGCTGAGACCTGCTCGGTGATCGATTTGCTGTGTTTTCTTGCGATAAGTTTCGGGATTCTTGTCGTCCCCGGGATCGTGGTGCGTGTGTTGTGGTTTCATCAGTTGGTGGCTGTTGATAATTACGTCCACGTTGTGGCACTTTTCTGGACGATGACACTTCAGAATCGACTGGTTCATTGCGTGAGCGAAATTCTTTTGGGCGGGAATCGCGTGGACTGAAGGCACGTGCTGTACGGACAGACGACGTTTCTCTTGAAATGGGCTGTCTACCTCGTGCTGTTCTTTTAACATCCTTTAACTCAATTTCAACAATATCATCGATAATACGACGATCAGCGCGTTGCTGTATTTCGCGTGCTCTTGCTGGTTGACGTCTTTGTGGTCTATCTTGATGCACTGATCTGTGTTGAACTTCCAGTGAGTCATTTGGTTGGTATTGCATTGGACTTCTTTGTCGAACGGGAATGTTACGCCTAATATATTCTGGGTGACGATCTTGAGGCACAGACCGAACATTGAAATTTCGTGGTGAATTGCCACTTTGTTGAAATTTGTCTGCAACATTTGTTTCATAACTGGAAACCTGATAGTCGGGACTGGGCATGTATCTGGCGGTGCCGCGTTGTTGGGTCTGGAAAGTGAAATGTTACCTTTTTAGAAATGATTGCTGATGTAATTTAATTGCATGTTTGTCATCGAAAAATGTATGTAATAAATAAGAGGGATGACCTATCAATTAGAGCAGTTGTACTTTGCATCAAATTACAAGTTTTCTGTCACAAGCATTTAGCAAACTTAATGCCATGTTATTTTATTATAGAAGAAAGTGTTTTGTTTCGGTTGAATTACGTCGTCAACTGTATTGCTGGCGGTATGTATGAAGCGACAATTATGGCAATTGACCATAACCGAAAATGCAGAACCAGCTCCCATAAGAAATAAGTGGAACTGTGTTATTTTGTGCTCAGTTTTTTTTTTGCAACATGTCACCGAGTCTGCTAAAACAATATGCTTTTTGAAAACGCACTACTTTCCACCGCATTGACTCGGTGGCATTTATATTTATTTATTGTATTTTTGTTTTAAGTTAATCTGTAACTTAACAACACTGCAACAATATAGACAGTTGCGGCAAAACTTTCCATTTCGATTTCTTGGTTTTGTTTTTGGACAAGTCGAGCAATTTGGGTTTTTTTTCTTATTCCCCAAGCTTGTCATATTTTTCTTATTGCTTTTGTACAGTTTTTTAACATGTGAATAAAATACCCGCTTACATGAGTAGGTAAAGTTAATGAGACAGTGGACACACTGCAATGTTTTTCCGGTTGGATTGAATTAAATTTATACTCTTTGGTGAGTCTGGATTAAAATTCCGACGATATTAAATAATTTGTCATTTAAACGATATTTCAATTGGGTTCAAATTGAAATAAACATTCAAAAAATAGAAATTTTGAATCACATCTGTTGCAAAAAACATTTATGTTACAAAAAAAATACTTAAAAACTTTTTACAGTTGAAAGAAAAGGATTTAAAATTTATTTATGATCCAAATTATTTTAAAATTGGTCAAAAACTTCAAAACAATAAGTATTAACTGTAAAATTGCCTTTAAAAATATCACAAAAACTGTACATAACTTAAGGCGTTTTCAACAGTTAATTGTATATTACTTAATCCACTTTTTAAAATTACACATAACATTTAATAAAGCATTAATTACCTGATTTAATAAAAAATCGCATAAACTTTACATAACTGAAGGCGCTTTCAACAGTTATTTGTAAATTATCCACATTTTTAATTTACAAAAAAACACTTAAAAAACCATTAATTACTTAATTTAATAAATACAAAAAATATATTTTAACTAAATTGAATTGATGTACAGTTAAAAAACATTAAATGCATTCAACATTTCCATCGCTATATAATTAATCACAACCAGCATCTTAAATATTTTGAGATGTGTCTGAAAGTATAACGCTCCCGGCAAGGTAAAGTAGGCAACATCGTCACTGATTGATTTAAATCAAAGCAAAACTGTAAGTTATTTGTAACTCCAAGCCAATGTCCGTGTCAATGGCTGCCAGTTTGCCGGTGGATTGTTTCGCCAATGCGTCTTAAATGCTTCTAAATTGGAGCATGTCTTTCTTATACGTGCATAAAGCTTAAAACAACATAAAAACTATACACAATATTGAATATCACTTATGACTTAAGTGTATAGTTACATATACATTATTTTATTAAACAAAAAACCAGCAATTTAAATGGCGTAAAATATAGCCTTGAACGTACAGGTATAATGATGCATTACATCGAATTTATGAGTGCAATTAGTGATTAAATTTGGTACGGTGTTTTGGATGGACAAAAAACACATTTATTTTGTTACTAGTTTGTCTGATGAAATTATTGCAGATGCCATTTTGTTAACGATGTATTGCGTAAATGTTGCAATTGTTTGAACACAAAATTAGGGTTACAATAATTTAATTAATGTTTTGATGCAATTTTAAACACACTTTTTGGGTGGAATAATTTTTTTATTGGCCACAAAATTAATAAATTGCATAATTTATGATAATTACAAATTTATTTGAACATATAATAATTTTCAAAGACGTCATGTGTGCAGTTCGGATGATTGGATTTTTATTTTTTAATAATTTTAAGTCAAAACGGTGAATGTCGGTTTGTCAACATTATCTATTACTAATTAGGGATGGGATGTCGTATCAAAATATCGATATCACTAGCAAAACAATTAAATATCGGTATGCATTAAATTTCGTGCACAAAATATCAATATTAGAGAAACAAGAGTAGTGATAAAGTCTTTTGTCCCATCCCGTTTCTTGTCTGAGACTTTAATTCTCGAGCCATTCAATGACATCGATGTATCCACAGTTTTTACATATTTCTGCGCAGTTCCACACAACAATGAGCGATTTGGGCATTATATCTTTGTCTGGCGATGTTGTGGATTGCGTTACAAAATAATTTAATGGAATACATTGTTGAAAATAATTATTCTACAATAAATCCTCCACAAAAATATTAATATTAAAATAATCGGAAGAAAGATCATACCGATATAACAACTCTCTCCGTAGTCCAATTCAAATTGATTTTTAATAAATTATTCAGGCAGTTTAGTGGTTGGATTTGTTTTGAGATTTTGATAAAAGACCAACACATTTACTCAAATTTTTGTTATGTTTTTTTCAAAACATTTTATAGAAATAAATTTAATCAAGTCATCGAATTGTATTTACACCTGCAGTTTAAAAAAAGGAACTCTAACATTTTTTTATTGATTTAAATAAACTTTAAAAGCTGTAAAAAATTCAGGAAGTTATTTTTTTAACATAAAATAGAGTGGTTAATTGACAAATTCATGCGGAACAAAAATCGCATATACCGCAGAAAAGATAGTTTGGGACGACCTTGAAAGAGTTCCCAGTGGTCGAGATGAAAGTTTGATATATGTAATTTATTCTGTCAATTTATGGTCATGCGATTTGTTTCAAGATCAAGACTTTGTTTATAGTTTTAAATCCGCATTCATTTTACTATTCACTAAATAGTAAAGCAATTGAATTTTAATGCACTCAAATTAGAGTGCATTAAAATTGTTTTTTCAAAAATCATTTAGCCAACCATAAACATTCTGATTCAATATTCGCTTAATCAATTCATTAGTTTAATTAAAAGCATTGTCGTTTATAATTAAAAGTAATGAACTAAAGGTAACATAAATATTATTTTTAAATAAATGAACAAACAACAATATAACTCAAACCAATGAAGCAACCAAGAAACATTTTTTTAGATATCAGATATTAATAGCATGATCTGGCGAAATAAGTGCTCCGGTTTTACATAAAAGCAAGGTCGTCTGAAAAGTGATTGTCGTAAGTTCTTTGTTAATGCAAAAATTAAAGGTGGTTTAAAGGTAGCTGTATTATGTGCGAACACTCTGAAGAATCTGAGCATTTAAAACGATTGACCGTGTTTTTATTTTATAAAATAAGAAGATAAAAAGAACAAATGCTTTAAAACCCGCTTTTTGCTCTTCTGCATTAAGCAAATATTGTATTTTATTTAATTCATTTAAGTAATCATGCTGAGAAAATAATTCTCGATTAACGATTAACACAACAAAAAACGATGTAGTTGGTTTAATTTATTATTTAAATGAATATAATACTTTAATTATTGAGTAGAGTCAAGGTGAAGGATTATTTTCCATCTGACCGGAGCAAGTGCAAATTGAAGGTTGAATTAAAATTAATTAGTGTGACAACTTTTAATTGCAATATTTTAATGCAGGTGAATTTTAACTACCAGTTGTTGTTTTTGCAATGTTTCATTTTCCCTTTTGTTTTTAATTGTCACTTATTCTGTTCAAGAACTTTTTAATATTTTATTGTTAAAATACTATTCATTCAGCAAATTTCATGTTGCGTTTTTTGATTAATTTAAAATGATCCTTGACCCTCCTCAATGTTTATTGTTTATTTTAAAGCGGAAAACACAAATCGTGCTTAGAGATAAACAAACGTAAGAAAATTTGAATTAATTAATTTTAATCGTTCGATGAAAGCTAAAACACTAAAGTTTCCACAAACTATTCATAAAACCAATGTAAATTTAATCATTTTCAAGTTCCCATCAAACGGCAAATATTTACAACCGCATATTATAGTTTAAAGAAATCTTTATGATGACAACAAAATACACAGCACGACCTCCATTTATTAAAATCCATTTACAAGATGCGGCTCCCAACAACCAAAATGTGCTATGCAGTCCAAACAAACAAATTTCATGCACCTTCCAGCGCGGAGTGGCGATTCACGCGTCATCATCAATCTTTTTTTCTCTTCCATTTCGTTGCGATGAACTCCAACTGGCACTTGAGTGAAAGTCTTTTATGTATGTACCCGGGGCCCCACACTGGCAAAATTCAACCATGGCATCAAGACGATTTAATTAGCAATATCGGCCACAATGTGCACCATAATGGCAATACGATCGCATGTGTGCCATTAAAAATTGCCTGTTGTGTTGCAAATCGAGAGTAAACGCATAACCAATTGCGTAATGTAACATGACGTGTGAGGGGTTCAATTAAATGTGTATTATGTTTTTCGTGTTACACATTACAGCTTCAAGCTGTACCAATCCTTAAAAGTAATAATGATAAATTTGAGACTTAAATTATTGGTATAGTTTTCAGATGCAGGTATTGAAATTGGGCAGACAGTGACGACAATATTGTTCAATGGATGATTTGTTGTTGCCTTCTGTAATTGTAAAGAGCTTTTAAAAAAACAACATTTCGTCATGCCACGCATGGGACTTTTGAACGACCTTTAAGGTTGTTTTGTTGTTTGATTTCTTGATCAGTGAATAACAAATTATTGTTGTTATTTGATCAATATAAAATGAACCTAAGTTTTTGTTGGTTTTCTGATAGAAAAAAGTTTTGATTGAGATGAATACAGGAAGTTTTGTAATGTTTAAGTGTTATTACTTATTAGATTATGAAGTGGTAATTAGTCACATTAGAAATATGTGCTTATATGTTTTGAAATAACGCAAATTCAAGACAATTTCGGTAGAGCAGGTTAACTCTGTCCGAATCAATTTTTTTATCGTTTAATTCAATCTTTATAGGTTTAAAAGAATTTTTTTTCAATTTATTGTTAAAAAAAATTAAGTGAGGATAATTATTTCATAAATTTTTTAATTTAAAAACTGTAATTAAAATATTGGCAATATTAAAATAAAAATTAAAATAATATTGATAATACTTTGGAGATATTGTCAATATTTTGTTTTTGAATTAAAAGTATTTGCCTTCAACCGTCTTCAATATTTAATTCATTTCCAATTTTAAAAAGTAAAGTTCAATACAAGATTGCATTTTAAAAGTGATGTGCAGCAACGCTAATTATTGGTTTTGTATATATTTATATATTTATTTAAACTGTTGTGGAAATATTTTGTTTTAGATTAAATTACTTTTATTTTAACTGAATTTGCAAAATATCCATAAAGTTTTAATTTATTTTAAAAATCGAAGGATTTAATAAAACAAGGAAGTGCCCTTACAAAAAGCACGTCTGTCTTTTAATTACTTATGAAAGTTAGTTTTATTGTATATAATTTGCAATTAATCCATCAATAATGTCTAAAATACAGCAAAACTAATTTAAAATCGACATTAAACCACAAGATAAGCCACATTAAGTTTCATAATCGTGCAAATTCAATTTAATCCATGTGGCTTTGGCTTTATTGCGAATCAACAACACAATTTTTATCTTAAGTCAAATGAACCATAAATAAGACAATAAACAATTATTGCGATTCAGTTGATTTAAAGGACAACCACAATGTAATTGTGCAGTAAACAATTCGATACAACAACAAAATCATTGCCAATGCATGCGTACACAGAACGTGAAGAAATAGAGATTAAATGAGGCACAACCGAAGCCTCATCAGGTTGCCCGCATTTAATTGAAATGTATTGGGACCTTGAAAGAAAAATGCTCAATCACCCGTAGCACTCTCATCTATTTAAATGAATGAATTCAAAGGCTTTCTTTAATTAAACCATTTAAAATTAAAATAATATTCGCCCATTTAAAATTTGTATCGGCAATGCATTAACTTGCACAATTACAACCGTTTTTTTCCCCCAATGTTTTTGCACAATCACAAAAACTCAGCAGACAACAAGAAACACATTTTTTGAAATCTCGAACTTCAATTTGCAAACACATTTCAAACGAATCCAATCAAAAAGTGCGATCCGTTGCAGCACAATATTATTGCTACAGTGTATAGGAAGCCCAAAAACGTACATTTTTTTCTAATTTCCATCCAAATTGATTTATAGACAAAAGCACATCAGCTTTTGCGGCACGATGAATATCGCGCCCGTCGATTGTGCGTTTGCCGCTCATATGCACAGATCGTGCACACACTAAATACATAAGTTGAATGTAAAAACAGGTAATCCAGCATGATCGTCTTATTGTCTAAGGCGCGACTTACAAATGTTTTTACAAACGGTGTATAATAAAATAATGGGCATTCACGTTTGTTGTTTTTTTCCGTGTGCATTCAATTGCCTGATCTCTTTCACATCACAACAGAGTGGCACGGTTATACTTGCATGCGGTGTTGATTTGCTTTTACTGATTGTTGTGTCAAGTATAAGTTTGATCTTGAAACTGATACAACTTGAAATAATTGATGTAAGAGTAGAAATGGTTGAGGACTTTTGAATTTATTGGCGGGTATTAATTTTATTTAGGTGTAAGATTAATTATTAAAAATATGAAATTAACTTTAAATTCAATGAATAATATTATATCTTAATAAATTTTCACAAAACGAAAATTTCGATTTCAAAAATTTCAATTCTTTAAATTAAAAAAAATATTGACAATATGTTTATAAAACGCTGTCAATATTTTACAGATATTTTTGTCTCTTAAACCATTTAATATTATTTAAACACCTTAAACATTGTCTGATTATGATCGATTAAAAAATAATAAATGTCCCAATTAAAAAAAATAAAGTTAAATTTTCATCTTTCCGAAAAAAAAGGAATTTAAAGTATTTGTTCGTTTTAATGCTTCAATATATTTATGAAATATTGTCAATAGTATTTAAAAAAATACAATTTTATTATTTTTCTCTCCAACCACTTCGTCAAACTTCTAAATTGTTTAATATTTATTTTAAAAAAAAAAATTTTAAATATAAAAAAAATGTGTTACTGACAATATAATGAAAATATTGTCA
Organism: Sylvicola cinctus; assembly: GCA_963854165.1. Taxonomy (NCBI): domain Eukaryota; kingdom Metazoa; phylum Arthropoda; class Insecta; order Diptera; family Anisopodidae; genus Sylvicola; species Sylvicola cinctus. The sequence goes on along the minus strand of OY974083.1, from coordinate 25,395,324 downwards.
ATAATTAATAACATAATTTTTCAATTAATTTAATATGTAATTATATTTAATTTGGTAACTATATAAAGGATGTAGTTTCAAATTTTGATTACATTTTGAATAATTTAATATTGTCAATACTTTTTCTGGGTTCTCAATTATTGTCAATATTTTAAAATTACATAATTTAAATATTTTCTATAAAAAAAATATTTGACTTGATTTGTTCCTTTAATGAGATTTGATCTGCATTAAAGATAATTACATAAATTTAAAAAATGCATTCAAATCTAATATGCATGAAGCATGATTAATTAATTATTGATTAAGGCCAATAAAAGCAACTTCATTAGCTGCATCTTTAAATCGAACCACAAAATAATACTGAGGATATGTTTGCTTATAAATGCAATAAAAAATGTAATAAAATAAATGAAAACCACTATCTAAAACCATTAATAATTTTATGAAAGAGAAATTATTTTAACTTTTCTCAATTTAAAATATCAAAGAAATATTCCATTAAAATTTAAATGATTCATTGATTACGCATACCGTAACAATTCATCAAATAGATCCGGCATGATAGAGTTACTCCCAATTGATCCACAAAAGCCATTAATTCCTAAAGACAATCCTTAAACGACGCACGCCCGACAGTCAGCTTCATTCACATTGCTCCAACATGTTTCCTTCTATCAACTGCATGAGTGGCAGATTTGCGATGAAATCTGATTGAAAGTGAATTGGTGCCTCAATACCATTTTGTGCAGACTTGGAATTTTCAAAAGCAAGCACCAAGACCGGTCAATGCATATTACGTGAACATTTTCAGTTCAATTTTAGACTTGCCCGCATAAAAGTTTTTATATGCATTTCACAGTTACATTTATTTGACAAAATGTGTATAAAAAGAGCAATGCGCGATTAATGACGTTGAAATGTACGGTGGCGGAAAAAGTGAAGGAGAACATGTTTTGGTGTAAAGGCGTCTGTACGTATATGAATTTATCTGTTGGCCGCAAGCACCTCAAAAAGAAAGTGAAGCGGTTCATTTGCGGCTTATGCCATTTTAATAAAAACATATTAGTTTGATATTTAATTCTTGCATATTTGTAAGCAGCCACAGCACGTTGATCTCAATTTATGCGTTTTAACTATTCAGAGCGTTTACTTTGGATGTTCATGGCTTATTCGAGTTGAGTGTAATTAAAAGAAGTGCTCGCAATTTAAGCTACTAAACTTTAAAATTTTATGGAAGCTGGTTTACAACGTGTGTGCAGACAAATTTGTTGTAGCTGTGATGGGATTAACATTTCTCCATGCACGCCCATTTTTTTTACATGACCAAAACTCTCTGCGCAACTTTTAATTGGCAATAACCTACATTGTAATGTCTCCCAATTTATGTGAGATTCACTTAACGTTGACGTTTAAATTGTGCACGTTCAAAATACCACGTCTAAAGTTCTCACGAAGCACTGGCCCATCTCCAGATGTACAACAGTCCCACCATGACGCGGTCTTAAGAGAAATTCAATTTTGACTCAGTTTTACTTTATGAAAATTTGTTCGTATGACTTATCTCAAAGTAATCGTCCAAGATCAAACAATGAAAACAATTCTGCGTGTAAATTGAAATACAGTTTACGTAAAATAACTTCGTCTGTTTTTTGTTATTTTTTTTTTGGATGGACAACTGACTTGTTGCAAATGTTGGACATGTACAGTGAAAGAAAATACACATTGTGATATGACGGTTGTTAAAGAAAGAGTCACACTTACTGTGTATTATTGCAATATATTAAGTTGTCTTAAAAAAAGAGATGCAGACATTTTTTATGAATTTCGTAATTCGCATTATTTACGCGATTCGTTCATTGTTCAGTCAAGTGGGTGGGAAATTGGGGTTTTCAATGGACTTATGGTTTTTATCAAAATATTCAAAATGTATCTTGTTTTGACTATCCAGGGGTGTCTTATTTCAGTTCACAGTTGTGGGTTTTAAATATTAATTTAAATTTTTTGGAATTGTTTTGTTAAAACGTTACATAAAAAAGATTTCTGATTATCTTTTTATTTTTTTGCAATAACTTTTTAATTAATTACAATGTTTATAAAATAAATAAGATTTATTTTTTATTACTGATATTTTAAGTTTGTGTTTAATTGTTTTGAGTTAACGGTTTAAAAGTGGCTTAACTATTTTTAAATTGTTCCACAGATTTTAAAATTGGTATAAAAGTCAATAAATTTAGAAAAAATATTTAATAGTAGAAATTCGTCGCTTAAGACTTAAGCGACGAACTTTATAATTTCTACTTATTTCCTGTATACAAGAAGGACGGTCTATGCAAATATTTATTCTTTTTTTTTTTTTTAATTATCTCTCTTAAAACAAATTTTAAGAAAATATTAATTTTCGTTTGTGTTCTTTGTGTGTAAATTTAGAGATCAAAAAATATTGGTAATTATGTATTTATTAAGAATGCATAAAAAATGTTGTAGTTCAATTAAGCTCATATTATTATTTTTGTTAATTACATAACCTTGAATTTTTCTTTTATAATATTTTTTATAACTTTTAAAATCGTTGGTTCTTAAAAATTTCTTTGATTTAAAATGGTGTCGTTGGAATCATCAAAATTATGTTAAATCATTCCACAAGTATCAAACTAATTATTTTATGCAAAATCAGAATGATTTTAAAGTGGGGAACAAAATGATTTTTTATTAAAAATTAAGATGAACCAAAAATGAAAGACTTAGACGACGAACTTCATCATTCCCATTTAATTTTTGTATATAAGAAGGATGTGCATTGAAAAATGCAAAAATACAATTTTAACCATATTAAAAAGTACTAATAACAAACAAACAAAATCAAAAAAAAAATGGTTTCCGATAAATTTAGTAAAACATTAAATTTTTTTACCGATTATGATTTTTTATTTTCTAATTTGGAGATGATATAAATATTTTTAAATCCTGTGAGAGAATGCCAAAATTATTGCAGTTGTTTATAAGCTCATATTAAAAAAATATATATTGACTGTAAATTTTTATTACTTTTAAAATAGTTAGTAATTTCTATGATTCAAAATGGTATTATTAAAATCATAAAAAAAAAAATTTTAAAAGAAGAAATAGAACAAAAATTAAAAGTAGTTCATACTCGTGTATTAAGTAATATCAATCGAAAGTATAATAAAACCCAGTGATTAAGTCAGATTCATTTCATAATAATTACAATACATCAACAAGTAGGGGAACAAAACAACGAAGTTATACTTTATGCATTCGTAGAGTTAATTAAATTGTATTCAATTAATAATTATTGATAATCCCCTCAGTTAATTGTGCCACAAACTATCACTTTGCAGCGCAGTTAATAACTTTTCTTCACATATATTGGCAAAATGGTGTATGGGCACCTGGTCTGCAGAGGTCTACACATTATGAAAAGTCAGTATTTATGCTTGTGCAATCATGCAATGTATTATAACTGTAAGCCAAATATATAAGATAGTAATTCATTTGAGCATAACGCAGCCGATTGTATGCTTACAATCACTTTTTCCTTATTACATATTCGGAGCCGGAGCTGGAGCCGGGACCAGTCTCAAAGCTTGTCGTTTTTTAAGCCTCATGATTTTATGTACATAGAGATAGTAAAGTATATAATTTGAAGTATAGTTGCATGTGGATTATGCATAGCCGAAAAATATAATAAAGCTTGAAAGTACGAGCATGCATGATTGTATCGGTCAATTATTTGGGTTACAGTTTTTAATCTTTTATTTTTGTAGCTTTTTTTCGTTGGTGAAATATGACTCAGTTTAATGTAAACAGAAAGTGCTTGAACTCTATGTGCATGAGTGTTTCAAATGAAGTCCATTTTTGCTTTTGAATAGAAGCAAATTTTATTTATTATTTTTTAAAGAGCAAATGTTGTCATGCAGAAATTTTATTTTTATTTTTATTTATAAATTTCTTTACATTAATTTGATACAGTTTAAAACACGTAATCGATCGCTAAATGCATAACAACTAACATTATCATAAAGACAAATAAATAGGACAAAAACAAATTGCCTTCATTTGAATTTACCTATTAATCGCAAATATTGCACCCACAGTGCCAAGTAACTTAAACTTTCAACAAAGTTCGTTCGTGGCAAAACCGTTTTTTATTGAAGTAAACAATTTAATTGCGTAAATTTCATGTTTTGTATAAGTCTACATGTATGCTCCAGCGAGCGTGTTATTGTTGTATAAACTACAAACTATATGAATTAATTGTTTTCCGTCTTGGCAATGCTCTGGCGGCACGTACCACAAACATGCAGCGCGTGATCCACAATACCAAAAACGTCCATACAGTAACAAGGTAAGTATCAACACACATTGTAACAAATACAACATGTTTAATGAGGTACAAAAAGGCGCAAATTCGCTCGAGAGCACTCACCACTCACCATTATATCTCGCATTACATAAAATATTAATAATTGCTGTACTAATAATAATTGTTTCCTCGACACTATGCGTGATTTGGTGGATAATTGTTTGAGATATTGTATTATGCTCCCAATTAGACAAATTGTGCTTAGCCAAATGTGACCTGGTTATCATCAAGCAGTGTGCCACCAAAGAAGTATGATTAACCTTCTCAAACGTTAAGTCTAAGATATAATTATTATTATTGTCTTGATGATTAGTGAAAAGGAAGTGGCGTAACAATGTGACTTTGTAAGATCTCTCTAAGTGATGGACATTTCATCTTTTTAACGCTTTTTGTTAAATGGAACCATGTCAAAGCTCATAAAGTACATTTGTGCGAGTATTTAAATACTTTGAAAAGGAATATTGTGTAATTTAAATTGCTTAATTGTTCTGAATACTTTGTTGAAATGTTTGCGCAATTTTTTTTAAGAAACTTTTATTTTCTTTTTTTGTAAGATAATTAAATTATTAATTGTTCATCTTTTTTTCTTATTGAATTTGATTTTTATTATTTTTGTTGTCAAAATGGCAGTTAGGTTGTTAGCTTTGTTACCAGAAAAGTTGTTCTTGGAAAACAAAATAAGTAATTGAAATTAATTGCTGCATAAAATGTTTTGAATAAAAAATAAGGCAGAAATGTTTTTTGAACAGAAAATTATATTTTTAAGCACTGGTAAATATTTAGCACTTGAAAAAAAATATTTTGTTTATTATTATTTATTACATTTTAATGAATATAATATTAATTATACAACAAATTAAAAAGCAATTCAAAAAAAGGTTGAATTCATAATTTTGTTCAATTTATTATTTTATTAAATTAAAAAATAACACAATTTTAAACGTTACATTATACACATTCCAAGACTAGAAGTTCTTAAACACTCAAATCTTTAATTAAATGTAGCCTGTTTTAGGCAAAAACAAATTCTTTTTTTTTTCTCATTTTTAAGGTCAAAATTATATTTGTCAGAATAATTCTTTTTTTTATTGTATATCGATTGAGTATTTGATTAAAAATGGGTTATACTGACTGTCTTTTAAAAAACAAATTTTTTCTACTTTTTTTTTAATTTTTTCTTTTTTTAAATGAAATTTTTCTTCTTCTATAGTAAGTTATTTTAAATTACAGCCAACTTATTACAATGACACTCTATTATTGACTGCTAATAACGTATTAAATGATCGTTAAGTAAAACCAATAACAAAAGACTTAAGCGACGAACTTTAATTATTTTAAATTTTACAAAACGTATTTAAAGAAAACAGTTTAAAACAATTAAAACAACAAGTGTACAATAAAAATATAACAACAATTAATGCCTTAGGTACTGAAACTAAACTTGGCACTTGCGTATAGCAAATAAAATTACAACCTTAACTATCGCCAGCTAGTTAAAAAGTTCAATAAGTCCGCCATTTCAATACAAATGCAAATACACAAAACAATTGCTGCCATTAATTTGCAAAACGACTGCTTAAGTAATTGATATTACCGCATTAAATCGACTAAAGTGCATTGGTGTAAATGGGTTCGTTATACGTTGCATATAACATGCAATTTGAATATTCGTTTTGTGTGACCTTCCAAAAAGGTACGAAGGCAACAGCTTTCCCTCAGCATTTATCCGGCTCCAAATGAAAGTGAATTTTAAAACATATTTTTATGTAAGCCAGAAGTATCTCATATGTGAGTGTGTTATTGAAATAAAATAAGGTTGACAATATGTGTAGATTTAAAAGCGTATTCATAATTGTACGGAAGCTTAATGCTTGCACTCAAAAAGGCAGCTTCACTCTTTTACAATAATGATAAAATAAAAATTGTAAAATAGTTTTTACTGTAATATGTTACATATATTTTTAATGCAGCATAATATATGTTTGAAAACATGTAGGTTGCAATTGAGCGCATGCACAAACTGACAGAATTATGTACAACGTTGAATTGGTCGCTTATATGCGGATGTAAAGCTTTCTGGCGGAAAGATAAAAGCGAAATTTTCTCAAAATGCAGAGCAAGGAAACTGGAGGTAGCGTGAATAATTGATGGTGACGTTAGGATTGTGATGATCATGTTAAATATTAAAATATTTGTTCATTCAAAAGCAGAAATATGGGCAATATTCAGGCGTAAAGATGATCTTTTTATTTGAAATCTAAACGTCTTTAATGATTAATCCAAAACCTTTTAATTTAAGAACAGACAAACTCCAAAAATTAAGCCATTTGTACATTAAAACAATGAAGATTTCATTCAACTGATAGTAACACCATCAAGTTAATCCAAAAACATGACGAGACACAAATAGATCTTATGGTTTTTCCACATTTTCATTTCGCTAAGGCTCTGCACATAAGCTTTAATGAACATTATCCAGTTTAAAGCCTGCAATAACCTGAATTACAAGTCTTTCATTTGCTCTGCACATATGCAGGTAAACTGCAATGTATGAAAGATCAGTGAAAAACGATTATGGACTTTCAATTCTTCGTAAGATGTTGCCTCGAGCTGTTGGGTGGCTGGCTTATACGCCAGTCACCTAGTGAATTGTTGATGTGGTCAATTATTAAAACTGCAGCGATTTCGATTATGTGCGGAATAGAAGACTCGATGCGTGCCACATTACGGGGATGACAAATTATTCTACATTTTTACTCACAACCGACTAGTTTTCTCAAGGACCTGACTTAAGTTGCGAACTGTGAAGTGGTTTTAATAACACCACGTCTTAAGAAATTGTGGCATTTAATTGCGTTGTACATTTAAATCACTTCATAGAGACCATAAAATGATTGAAATTTCAGTTTTCGCGATTTAAAATTTATGATCTCAATTAAAAAGTTTATGCACATATTTTTAAAAGTTATTAAGAAATTTGAAAGCATTGAAAATTGACATATTTTGTTGATTGTAAATTGTAATTAATAGATTTTTGCACAATTTGGATTATTTAAAAATGTAGCAGACATTTCACAACATCGTGTAGAGGTGCACCACTTATTTTTTTGATTGTTTTGACGTGTTTTTGGACAGCCAACGCCCTTTCAACGACAATAGACCACTCGAATTTAAGCAAACTAAAAATAATCGTGAGCAGTTCTTGAAAGTGTAACGGACACAAACCATTGCGTATATTATTTCGTGCAGATTGAATTCCAGCGATAAAATCAGTTTAAGATTGACATTTTGTTATTTAAATTGATTTATTCAATGGAAATTGTAAGTTGAAGTGGCTTAGAAAATGCCAAATAATTAATTTAAAGTTTATAGAAGTATTGCAAAGACAATCTACTTTTATTTTATTTTAAAAGCATCTTGTTAACTGAGTTTTGCGTTAAGTAACAATGTAATTGAGTGCAATAAAGAATTAAATTATTAATTAATTTAATTATCCCTCTTTTTAATTTTATTTAACAAAAACTTATCAAAAGAAAACTTTATTTTATTAAAAATAAATTACAATTTCTTATTTTAAATACTGTAATGACGCCAAGCCTTATAACAGCACCAAAATAACTCTGTGAGTAGCGCCATCTGGCGTCAGGCTCTAATTGCAATTGGCTTTAATCCCTAACTTGTCGAAAAATTAATTAAAGAAACTGATTCGAAAGTGTCTATTATGAATATTTAGTTAATATTCATGGAATAAAACCTCAGATAACTTTTTTAAAAGCCCTTCACGTTTCCTCGCTTGAAATGAACAGGATTTAAAATAAAAAATAAATTGTTTTTGAACTTGCAACAAATTTGTTCATTAATCAAAGTTCCAACAATTTAAATTGTGAAAACCTAACCGGGCCTATCTTTTTTCAAAATATGCCCTACAATAATTGCTTAATTTATCAAATACGAGCATAATATGCTGACTAACACATAAAAACCAAAACGACAGCCAATACATGAAAGCCAACGCCAATAATTAATAGCGTTTAAAAGCACAATAAAAGATGTAGAAAATTGAAAATAAACAAACATGCAGCGTGAAACAAAATTATAAATCAACACACACACATTTCGAGGCTCATCTTTAAGTACAATAAAATAAGACGGACGAAGACGATGATGAGCATAAATGACCAATCAATTTGAACTCACAATAGTTACAATGGATTTTGATGGCTGGTACAATACAATGAAAAGAAAGTCAAATATGTGCACAGTGTGTGAGTGAAAATTATTGAAATTATTTTTTTTCGTGGATAATAAAAATCGCAAGCAACGCAAACACTTTTTTGCTTATTTTGGGATGTAAATAATTAGCATCGTGTTAAAATCGGCTATTAAAATTTAACATTTCACTAGATGTTTGACAGTAATTGTATTATGCGCACAAACAAAATAATTTATCCTCACATAATTCCCGCTTTTATTTAATAGTTTGACATAAATCATACATAAAATGTTAATCATCATAAAAAATTGAAAATATTTGATTAGAAAATGTAAATTATGACCGTCAGGGACGTAGAATGGTAAATAATATAATAAAATTATAGATTATTTTATCATTGCGTAATCTTAATTTAATGCAACAAGACTTTCAAACGAAAGTCGATGCATTTATTTTAGAAATGTATTACAACGCATTCAAATATTTTGCAGACTTTGTAGCAATCGGAGAAAACTGGAGAGGAATATTAAACTGCAACATCATAAGTACATAATATGCATTTAACAAAGTATGTAAACACCACCCCCCGCCCATTTAACTTTGCGTAATTATGCGGCTGACTTAAGTAAGCAATAACTATTTAAGTACCTAATATTTGTTCGTCACAATGAAATGTACGATTAAATGTGACAATAATTATCGTCAACTCAAAGCAGCAAACAAATAACATGATGTTTTGAGCAAAGGTACTCATTTGTACTTAAATAAACCAATGGAAAGTGTATTTGGTCATCTCATATTGTTCATTTCATGTGAGAAAACTTTAGAAAACAAACAAAGTGTCATGCCTTATTACGTTTCACAGTTTACCACATCATAATTGAATAAAATAAGTCATTTTACATGGTGTGCATTTTTCATTTAGAAATTTAAATAATGTCTGCATATCTTATTAAGATTGTTGGGCAAAAAATGAGAGCACAAATATGCAATTATGATAAGTAACGGTTTTATATTGTTGCACAGCTTCAAATAAAGTCATTTTTATTTATGTGGAATGAATATTTAATACGTGAAGCAATAATTTTCTTGTTATTCGTTTTAATATAAATAATTTGTATTTTAATTGCGTCTAATTATATTATTGCATTACTAATAGTAAAGTAATTAAGTTAATTGAAATATGTTTTTCAAGATGAAACAAATTGTTTTGTGTATAATAGCTTTTCAATGGAAATTTATGCGTTATGTTATTTAAATCGTAAAGTAAAGGTGTATTATAAATTAATAAGCAGATTTTAAAAATTAATGTATTAAACAATTTCAAAGAAATGAAAGCAGTTGTTTGGGAAAATTTTAAAAACAACAGTTCTTACAACGAAAAGGCTGTTCGAAATGTATATATGTTAAATTGTAATCATACAACAATTGAATAAACGAAAGACTTAAGCGACGAAGTTTACTTGACCTTCAAACCGTACTATTTTAAGCTGTTTTTATGGTAAACAAATTTTTCAGGTTTCACGAATTTTCCTTTCAAGCTTAAATATAAATAAATTTCAGGCTTTTTAATAAATTGATAAGAACTAATAATTATTTTCCATTTAATTCTGGACTTACAAATTTGAAAAACAAACATTACTTGCACTTTAAAACAAAAAATCTGACATTTTAAAGTATAAGTCAAATATTAAAGAAAATATTAATAAATTTTGAATTGTAGACCTCATTAAAAAAAACATTTATAAATTTTTTAAATAATTTTTTTTTACTAACATTTTCAAAAAAAAATTAATTATTTGTATGCCTTTTAAAATAAACGCAATTTCAATAATCCACAAATTCTAATCGTATAAAAGATCAAAAAAAAAAAAATCATTTGAATTTGAAAAAAAACAAAAGACTTTATCGACGAAACGCATTCAAATTGAAGCAAGCAACTTAAGTTGCAAAATTTAAATATGATAAGTCGTTTTTGTTGTCGACCACCTGCTAAGATTAAGTTTAAATTAATTTCATGGTTATAATTCAATAGCATTTAAACTTTTTTTTTTCCTTAACACAATAAAAATCTGTCAATATTTGATCAAGCGGATTAAATTAAACAAATAAAGCACTGCTCCAATTAAACCAAATAAAACAAGTCAATTGTAACATTTTACACTTTTTTTTCAACCAGTGCGATTTAATTGCAATTTATAACAGTAAATATTATGTCTCCATCGATGCATAAAAGTGTAATAATTAATTGTGCACTTTTATGTAGAGTGTGGAATAATTTTTGAGACCAACTTAATAATTGTATAACGCGAACGTCATAAGACGAATGCAAGAATACAAAAAAAATTGCATAAGACGCATGTATGCACAAGTGCTCGTGCAGGCAACAACATTTTCGTGCACAACAAATTTAACGAATCAGAACGCACTGGTGCCAACTTCCGTTCAAACTTAAAGTGCAGCCGCATTCAATGCAACTGCGGACTGCATATATGTTATGTACAGTTACTTCGGGAAGCATGTTATTAATTGCATTTATGTAAAGTTATGTGCTACGCCTTATGACATGTGGTTCTTTTACATAGTTTTCACTTTTCACCATCATTATATATTTTGAAACAGGTTTTTTTTATGGCAGTTATAATAATTGGCAGGTCTGCAGGCCACTTTTCGCATGTGATTGAGAGCGAAATTGCTTTTTGGACTTAAGTCATGATGTAGTGGCAGAAATTTAATTTTTTCATGTTAAAAAAAATTTAAATCTGAATTTATTTAGAATTAAATTAAAAAACATTTATTAAACTATTTTTTTGAAACATTTCTTCACCTCAAACTTAAACGCAATTGAATTGCCACGGCGAATATTCAATGATTCATTTCACTTCATTTATGTAGGAAAGTATTTCGCATTGAAAATGAAAGCTCAGCATCAATAAAACCGCACAAAAATAAGCATTGTGAATTTTATGGCGCAGCAATGGGCCTGAAACCCATTTTAAAATTAAATGGGAAAATCATAGGGACATACAAATTGAACATCCACGAATTGTAAATAAAGTTAAATGTGTAAGACTACCCAAATTGAATAACCCAAAAATACTACAACGGAAATATCAATAAAATTGTTTACGTAATTTAACGTAAAATAAATTTTATTTACAAGATAAAAATTTGCATTCACTTTTTTTTGAAAACTCAATTGTTTCCATTAAATAATACTGCTAAATACACTATAAAAATGATTACGAAATATTGCGAGCGTTAAAACTTACACAACTGAGCTGTATGCATCCCAAGAGGACAGCAACGGTCACCACACTCCCAATATGGTGCATCTTCCGACTGTGAATGAATCACAGCAATTTCAAACGATTTCCTCTCTCTGTTGCACTCAATGGTATGCGGAATTCTGCAAAAAAAAAAATCAATAAACAGCCAATTTATACAAATTTAAAACATCTCAATATTTATATCAATAAAACGCGATGACAAATCCCACAAGATGTATCGCGATGAACCGAAATGACATAGAAAAATATCACACAACACGCAACATAGACATTGACATTTTACCTCCGACGACACGTGCTTTTACCATCTTAATCTCGGCGCATCTATTTATGGATTCAACTATGTGAGTCTCGTCTCACAAAGTCACGATCGATTCACGCGAGTTTGCGAATTATATGCGCGGCGTTTGTTAGGACGCTCCACCGTGTCTTACCGCACACAATTTAAAGTTATTCGCGGTAAAATGTTTTGCACAGATTGCAGACAAATTGTGATTTTATGCGATGAGAAATGTTGCTTTATGCTAAATGTGCAAACAATGGTAAACAGTTGCACTTTACGATGAGTTGTTTTTGTTCGTTTGTTTGCAATTATGGTTGGACGTCGTTAAAACACTTGCGCTTTTACATAATTAAGACAGTAAGTGGCATTCCTAAACAATAATTAATGCCGGTGTGTGGTTTGGTAATGAATTTTTGAATACATTTACGCAAATATTGAAAATAAAAGTGGAAATGACTTTGGCAGTGAAATTAAAAGTCTTTAGAAAATGTAATTATAAGTATTGGGGTTAAGTTTAGGTACTTGTAATTGCAATTATTGGCAAAGTGCACATTTAAATTAATTATACTCATGCACTTTATTGTGAAAAAGGGTTTGAAAGGAAAATTTCACTTTCACGGTAAATCAATATAATTTTATTATTTAAGCAATCAACATTTTACTGAACGATGCAACTTTTCTTATTTAATTCAATTTTAAATTTTCTCATCGAAAGTTTAATGTCTTGGAAATGAATAATAGATAATTTTATTATCCATTTTATTATTGTTTTATGATTTTTATTCAATTTTTATTCCACCTTTTTTGTTAATACCATTCTTCTAGTCACTGGTGGTATCTTGCCAACAAATTTAATTTTAGATATGTGTAGGCCGCAATTTAACAGCAATGGCATCGACAGGAAACAAGGGATTTTATGTACTTAAGCTCGTATTTTGAGCAAAATATCCACCACTTAAAAGAAAACTTGATGATGGAAAAGTGTGAGATTTTTTTTTGATTTTAAGCCACCTCAATCAATAAAGTGATCACTCAATTGACTTAGTGTACTTCCCTATAACTTAACAATCCGTCATCTTAAGATCTCATAAAGACGATAGAATAAAACTTATTTAAAATTAACTGAACTGTTTTTCCCCCAGTTTTTGATCTCAATAAAATGTTCGAAATTAATATTTAAAAGGTTAGAAGAAAGTTTGACCTTGCATTGTTTTTTTAAGAGATATTTTAATTACATAAAAATATTATTTTGAATATTCTGCTGACCTTGAATATTTATTTTTACTGTTTTTATGCTAGTGAATTCCAGCAAGCAATAACAATTTATAAATGAAAAACTATTACCTTATTAATTCTTCTCACAGTTAATGAAATTTTCCCTTTTAATGCAAAAAATTATTGTTTGAAATCAATTATTCATTCAAATAATTCATCTATTTCGTTCTTTTTGGTTAAAATAATTTTTTTTAGAAACATAAACTTAAAAAATAGTTGAAGAAAGTGAGGTTTTTCAACTTGGAATATTTTCCTTTTTAAGTCAGAAATTACAATAAATTTGATTGTCAAAAAATATATTTTTCTAAAATTTTCACATGTTTTGATTATAATAATTGCCTTTTTAAAAAATAAATTTTTAAATTGTTAGAACTGCAAACTTAAGGAAACGTATGATCTAAAGAAAAATAATTTCAAAATAAAAAGTGCTCTCTCTGATGTTAATTACATTTTACCTTTTATAAATCATAAAAAAATATAAAAAAACAGTCTTTAAAAATCATCTTTTTAGCGGGTTTATAAAATCACGGGATAAAAAAAAAACAAGAAAACAAGATCAGCCCCTTGCAAATTAAATTAAATCAAAGTAAAAGATTACACGACATTCATGACTTTGTGATCGTTAACAAATTAATTAAACAGTTGAATTATGTACTTGAATGTTTTTTTAATAAGTAACAATTAAATGAACTTCCTATCCTCTCGGTGTTTAGATCTTAATAACAAGTAGAAAGTTTCATCATTATACTAAAGCATATTTTGTATGCAGATTAAAATATCATCGCCACATACACAATTAAAGTAAAGGTCGCTTTATTACCGTCTAGACAATTTAAGTGACAAGTTTAACAAGCACCTTGTGGACTCTACAATTACGATTATAGCTTAAGCATCTCGTTATTAAGTTTGATTACTGCAGCATCAACGCATGAACGCTTCAATTTGCTGTTTTGTATCATGTCGGCCTGAGGGTGAATGCGCTTTCAAAAAGTAACACACATAATACTTTCTTATTTGCGTACATAAATACGAATCCGGCAAAATCTTAAAGCTCCAGTGAGGCACATCGGAATAACAAGAATTATGTAGGAAAAAAAATGACACAGTCTTAGATGTTGTGATTTATTTATTGATCGAAAACAACGTGGTCCATTTTTGTGTGATTTTTAGAGTTCAAAAATGCGTATTCGCTCTGCTGGAATTTAACCAAACGCACACACACTTCATCATCATGTCTAAGAAATTTTGAAAGTAATTTTTCATTAAATGAATTAAATTAATGTGCCACGACAGAGCAATTTTCATTTGACCGCCCACTCGCCATTCCAACTGAATAACATGCGGTCTTTATAAACAAACAAAAAAACGAAACAAAACAGATAAATAAGTTAACTGAATTTCACCTCAACCCCCATGAATTACACGTGTGATAAGCGTCTCAAAAACCGCACACCAAACTTTCATGCCACTGATGACTTCAACTACACACAATTTAACGATTAAGATTAAACGCTTGCTGACTACAATGAATGCATAATAGAATATGCGGTTGAATTAAATTGGGTAGCATAATATCGCATTGCTATGGCTAATTAACATAAAAATGCGGCAACAAAAATGCGCCGCTAACTTCTTATAAGCTTGTGGGAAATGAAGACGCGCGCACACCGCCACATTGCCATGTTATGTGGAACTTGGAAGTGTAACGCAAGAGTGCTTCTAACTCCACACTTTAGTGCTGTGAGATATTATTGTTACATGGAAATTAATTAGATGATTAGTGGGCAATAATTAGGCGCAGTTTGATGAGCCTAACTGATGTGCATTGTATGATCGTGATGTAACGATTAATGGACATTCAATGGTTTCCTAATGCTTCATTTTTATGGATTTAGTAATAACTTAAATGATTCATGTGAAATGGCATGAAAGCGAAATTGCGGATGATCGCAAAGTGAGTGAGTGTTTCAGTTTGATGTGGATTTTTTTTTCAGTTCCGTCAGACTAAAATGGAATATGTTTGAATTAAAGTGAATAACTATAATTTTAAGTTTTCTTGCTAAAAAAGGAATGTATGTATTTATTTTAGTTTTTATTGTAATAATAAATTAAATTCATTTCATTGAAATACCCATAATAATGATCATCGATGTTGGCACGATTGTGAGGGCACACATTTTTTTTGCTTGACATTATTTCACAAAAAAAAATGAATGTGTTTATTATTTGATGAGCCAAAATGTATTTCAAATACAAAATATTATATTTCCAATTTTTTGTCATGTGAATTAATCCAATTTATTATTCACAATTATTTTTATTTGTAGTGGCGTTTTAAGTAATATTAAGCCAAGTTTCGTTAATATATAAAAATGTAATTAAAATACAAAATCCCAAGTTTAAGCTAATATGATTTTATGAGAAATTTTTGGGTCTGCTTTGACAACACTGGGTTTTTTTACAATTAATCAAAATGGCAGTTTATTACTTTTTTTATTAATTGTGCTTAATCTTGGGGGTTGATACACTACGACCACATTATCTAAAATAAGAAGACTTAACTTCTGTAACTTTTATTTTATACAATTTTATACAAAAAAGTCTTGCATTCGGGCTACAAATTGCGCTACATTTTACATTTTAATAATTTAGCTGTTTGTGTATTTTTGTATTATTCCTCATTATTTAAAAATTAAAAATGGCGTTGAGTTTTAAGTTGCAGTGGTGTATCTACTCCTTAAATTACTTCTTTCGATAACTGTTTTTAAAACCATTGATGCGAACAACATTTCGCTTAAAGAAATTTAGATAAGATTATTTTGTTTCGATTTCTTTACGCGAAATGTTTTTTCACAAAAGATTTATTAAATTGAAGAGATGTTGATCTGGCGAATTTTAACAGTTTAGGCAAGTGCTACATAACGTTTAGTACGTCTTCATAAAATATGAGAAAATAAAGCTTTCAGATTCAACAAAACATAGTTGCTGCATTTCATTTAAAAAGAAGTTTGGTTTAAATTTTTTTAAATGAGCAAGTAAATAAATGACGTTTTGTAAAAAAAAAACATTTTTTGATTGTATATAATTTCCTTCTCAATACACATTGTGACTTTGGCCTTTACTATAAAGTCACGATTGCGAATTCCAGCTAAGAGAAAGATAAACATCAAGTGGAGTCTTCATCTTAATAATCTAGGTCAAATTGCTCGTTTTATTTGCAGTAAATATTTTTGCAATGCTTTTGGGAATTTCAATTTAATCCACCTGTTTTTTGTAATTACTTTCTTCTTGGGATGTTAAGTGTTCTTCTTTTTTTAAAAAGGCTTTGAACTTTGTGACGACAAATAAAGAATTAAGAAAATTGTTTTATTTTTAAATATTAATTAAAAATGGTTTGTAAGGTTTTAGGCCTTTGAATAAAAAAAATATATTTTTAAGTATCATTTCAAAACCTTAGATAACATTTATTCGAGACGACATTTATTTTTCATAAAGTCGTTTTCAATAATTTCAAAGTTATCAAATAAGAGAGAAAAAAAAAATAAATTAACAACAAAATTGATTACTAAATCAAAATAATTAATGAATTATTTAATACTTTAGTGGGACTTTAATTAATTTATGGTTATGTTTGCTTTGGAATGCATTAGCATTTCAGACTTCAGTACACCGGGCACATAAATGTATTCAAATACGTAAAAGTATTTTTGGATACATAAAACAATTTGATTCACATATTTCATTAAACCTTTTACGTGCGTGCAGGAAATTTATCTGCAGTGCAGACTATTTTTAAATTACGAATATTTAAACGTCCCATTCAAAAGTCTTACGTGGTTGCCTTATGGTAATCAATTTCAACTGGTATTTAAGATGTTTTATAAATCAATTATTTAGGTCGACCTTGATGTACAAAAAAATGATTGATAACCATAGCCGAGTGCTTTTAATTCAGCTTTGAAGGTGGGTACGGATTTAAGTAGGAATAACATTGAAGATAATTCAAATAAAATTAATTTTAAAGATATGAATGATGAGGGTTCCCTTTTTAAAATAAAAGTCCATAAAAGATAGTCTGAATTAAATGTAATGAAAAACAAATTTACTTTAAAGTATTTCATAATCAAATATTAAATTGTTTAAGCAAATTAACGCAATTTGTTTTGAATTTAGAAAAAAACATTATTCAGTCATTTCTCTTATTTCACATAAAAATTGTACAAAACGAGCTTATTTAATTTTTTTAATAGTCCAAATCGTTATTCAAAATAATGGACCTTCTCACCAAATTTTAAGAAATTATTTGTTTTAACATCGTTAATTCAAATTATTTTTTTATTACAACAAATTAATATTAACCAGAATGACTACACATATTTATTTTAACGAGACATAAACCGATCCTAATGGCACCTCATGACTTTGTAACAACCCACCAAATCTTCCCACCATACTCGTAGGTGCAATAAAATAGCTGTGAATCTTTTTAAAAAATATGCAAACACTCAATGTAATTTAAATCGGTGAAGCCACTGTCAATAGCGAACGCATTAAAATTAAATTTCATGAAATTTATATTAAAACAAAAAAATAATCACCGCATACAAAATAAAAATGTTAAGTCGCACACGAGAGCCCCCATAATTTGGGTAGAAAGTGCACATTTTCTTTTCATGAACTTTTTTCCGCACACATTTTGTTTTTATCTCAATTTCATTCAATCTTTTTTTCTTGATCTGTTTTTGCAATGAGTTCGGTTTTTATATTTATTCACCTTCCGTTCGTTGATATGGAAATCATTGCAAAGAAATAAAGGTAAATAATGAATACGTACTGCAGTGAGAGAAGTCACATTGCTGTTTGTGCTTTTTAACTGTACATTCACCAAAACATAATATTTTTACTGTAAAATTTAAGTTCTTTGTGTCATAACAATGGCAGGTTATTTGAAAAATATTTATTTCTTCATCAATAATAATATTATAAACTCAATTCAAAATTCTCATTGCACTTAAGCAGATCACGCCAAAACGATTAAGGCACCACCATTACATATTGCTCTCACTTTTTTCATGAAAGGAAATATTTAAGAGGGAGAGCAAAATTTTGTGGCAGGGAGAACCATATAATAATTTGTATTCGAAGTGGCAGATCCTTTGTAGAAATTAATATAAACATTTGACCTTGAGAGAAAACTTTTATTAATAAGTTTTGTAAAAAATATCATTATTTATGATTGATGATTTATTTTAAAAAAAAATGATTTAAAACATTTTATTTATTTTTTATTTTATTTTTTTTATTTTTTTTAATTAAACTTTTAAATATGTAATTTAACATAAACACTAACATATATTTTTACAGTAACGAAAGAGAAAACATAAGAAAAAAGGCAAACAATTTTTGTATTTTAGTTACTCCACAATTTAATTATAATTTTTAGGAAAACGTGTTTTATGATTTGTGACGCCTTTCAGAGCAAATCATAAAAACGCTATTATAAAATAATCTTTTTGGTAAACAAGGACTAAATGCTTTTGGAAACGAATTTAACCAACGCTTTATTAACTTTAAAGATTGTCTCATTCAAACCAAAATTCTTGTGATAAAATAATACATGTACAAGGTCTCGAAGAACAAGCAAATAAAACATTAAAATGTAAAATTTATGACCTTGAAATGTGTAAGTGTTTTAAATTACTAAACCTAATTGATTACTAAACTAGTTGTTAAATTAAAATAGTCTAATAAGTCTTAATAAACTGCTGATTTTTAATTAATAAACGTTTAAGAAAAAAAAATTTAAAGCTTTTTTGACACTAAAATAAAATTTTTAAATCCATTTCTGTATTCTGAAAAGAGTTCTATATCGTTTAGTATTATATAATATAATATTTGCACAACTTTTTTCCCACTTATTTAAAGTCACAAGATTTCAAAAGAAATTTTTAAATCATAAGCAAAAAATTATCTTACAGAATACAAAACTTATGATAACTAAGCTATGTTTTCCAAGTTAAAAAAAATAAAAATGCTTCACGGTACTGCTGAACGCTGACGACGGTGCCGGACTTTAATTTTAGTTGTTTGTTAAAACCGTATCCAATCAACAGTGCAAATTGAAAGCAATATGACCGGGAAGAAAGTGATATGAAAAAAAAACTTGATTTCGGTTCATATTTGAGACCCATGCCATGTCTCAACTCAATTTGGAATTTTGTTGTTACGTTGACGGTTTTTTTTGGCCGACATAAAATTAGCATTAATATTATTATAATTACACAGGGGGAAAAATGTTAAGTGCAAATTTTATTTAAAGTTCAAATATAATTTAATTTTATTATATTTGCCATTAAACATTTTCTCTTATTTAATTTTAAAGTTTAAACAAATAATTATGCGTATTAATAATAAATATTTGTTTGAAAATTGGTAAACAAAAAATATTCCTTGCAAAGTTATTAATTAAATGAAAATTTTAACGGAAATTGTATCCTTTTTAAATACAAAATAATAATTTCATGTATGTATTGCAAATTAACGAGCGAAAACAACAACACTAACATATTTGCAGTAATCATTACTAAAAACGTGCAATCATCAAATAACACTCAATCGTAATGAAACAGAAAGTGCAGCAATGTATAATCAACGCAAAATAATTGCACAGTTTGGTAATACGCCGCCGATTATAAAATGCAACAGCTCAGCTCACATTTTACACACTTTTGCCGCCATTAACCAACTACTTCTTGATACTTCAATTCGCTGCGTCTGTTCTTTGATCTGCACATATTAGTTATTGCTTTTTTAACGCACATTTCCATAACACTTTTTCATAATTTCAACTTTCATTTATTACAATTATTGAAAAATATAATTATCGTCGTTTTAACCATCAAAAAGATCTGCGGTTTTTTGTGCAGAAAGGTGCTACTGCGACCGTTTATTTGTAACTACGATAATTTCCACAATCCACTCACCGTTAAATGCTTTTTTGTATTGTTTAATCCTCAATTATTATTGTTGTTTGATTCACTGCACAATTAAACACTTCATTTTTTCTATTTTAAAATTTTTTTTTTTTTGCAAAATATTTGTTAAAACCAAGTTTAAGTCACTCTGTTGAAAGAAAAAAAAACATTTTTATCTTTAAGTCGATTATTTAAATGTACTTAAGTCATTTATTTTAAAGGTCCTTAAATTATATTATTTAAAGGTCTTAAAAATATTTAAATTAAAACGACTTAAAGAAAACCGCACTTTCATTGAAAATCCCTATTTTTGTTAAATTAAATTTATTTTTTACTTTGTTTTTTAAATCAGGATGCACCGCGATTAAAAATTTAAAAAAAAGTGTCACGTCTGTCTCACTGGTTAAACCCTCACTAAATGCGAACTCATTGAAATTGGACCACAACCGCAGTGACTATAGTGTGTGACTCGCGCAGCAATCGATGTCTGCAGCGCACGCGTACCGGACAAATTGTGTGCAGAAAATGAAAGACTTTGCTACGAGCAAACTGGAGGGGTACTTCAACTACTAAAATGCATATTATTAAGCTTTTAACGCAACTCACATTTGTTTAAAACACGTTCCACTGTTCCACGATGCACGCTCCGTAACAAGAGATCGCTGCCTGCTGCCAACGCAGGCATATAAAAGCGCAATTTTAACATGAAATGAATGAAAACAGAAGACGTTTTGGATACACGAATTAAATAAAACAAACAAATAAACAAACGCACACATTAAAAACAGTCATCGTGCACGCAAGTTTAGCCAACTAACTAATTCCCTCTCACTTTTATTGCGGTTGTGGTAAATGGTAAAACGTGTAGCTGTGCAGAGATTGTGTTGTGAATAATTTGAAAGAGATGGCAACTTGTGTCTGCACGTCGGTGAAGGTTTTCAAACCCTGGAGGTATTTTCTTAAGTGATGCTTATAGTTTTGTTTGTTTAAAGTGCATCTGTTTGCAGAGTTTTATTTGCTAACGGCAAGGTCAATCAAATTTAAAAATAACCGTTTACAGTTTAAAGACAATGAACTTTAATTTTTTGATACTAGCAGATGAACCTGGTGTTTAGGGCTTTTAATAAGTAACATAATTTTAGTGATCTTCACGTAATTGTAAACGGTATTCTGTCCACGTTGTTTCCATAACTTGGCGCATTTATCAAAGTTCTAATTTTGACTTAAGCTTAGAGCTAAGTTACAAATTCGCTAAATTTTTCGCGATATCATTTTAACTTTCCTAACATTATGATATCGATTTCTGTAAATATGTCACGGCACTCACAACTTTTATGCGGTATTAATGATTACTTTTTTAAGAATTGAAAACTGCCCAAAAAGTGATTGAGGTACGAGTGCATTTATTTATTTCTGTTTTAAGCGCAATGAAAGGTTAAACAAAATTAGAAAAAACATAGAAAGCTGCGGAATTTTTCGCGAGGTGACTTGTAACATCATGAAATTCCCGATTCCCGAAACAATTATTGCAGTTGGCGATTAACCCTGCGGTTTTCGAGATTTATTTTTGGGATTTGAATATGTATATCAAAAACCTCGCCGCAGTAACAACGAATGAGTATGTCGAAATTGGTAGTGATCCAACTGAGTGATAACATGACAAACATACACAGTTGCTTCAATAAATATATATTATTTATTATGTTTATTTATTTAATTCATTATCCGAGGGACGAAATTGAACAAGGATAATATTTGAATAATAGATTAAGTTCTTAAGAATAAAAAAATTAATATTTACAGTTGTGAGTATTTATATTTGGTGATGACATTTGAGTTTTATGAAAATGTGACAAAATAACTGAAGGATCAATATAATTAAAACATGGCTTGGAAAATTCCTTAAAATATTATAGTTGTAACAATAATTATAATTTAAAGTAGTTTAAACGTAACACATCATAATTTAAATAATTATTTTGACTAATAAATTAGAAGATACTATGAATTTAATAAATTTAACTAAACGATTATTTAATTGCTGTACTGAAATTGTCATTTCAGTACAAACCTAATATCATTTCCATCGATTATTGCTCGTTGACTTGTTGCCTTTATCCTTATGCACATTTTCTTCCTGCGCAGCTATTTCTTCATCCAGTAAAAGCTCAAAATTTCCAAGCATCTCAGGGTTTGGTATTTTATTCCATCGAACACTAAAATTTAAAGTCAAGTTCAGAATGAAGATGATTTAATTTAAAATGTAGCCTGAATATTGAAAAAAGTAATTACTCTGGTATCCCATCAGGAGGCATCACAACTGACAAAATGTTATCAATCAATTTATACTTCAAAATTCTATCATTGACAGTGGTGGATGTTAACGATGGGGAAGCATTAACTTCAACCAGCCACGGCTTCAATGTGTTGTCTATGATTATATCGTAACCATAGCATTCAAAGCAATGCCGATCTGATGCCATGACTGGAGCAACTGCCCGCAACGAGTGGACTATTAACCAAGAAATTGATCCGAAAAGTTTATCCGTTACTTCCTTTCCACGTGTGCCTTCTAAATACAGACGAAGATTTTGAATGCTCCATTTTCCTCCATGTAGGGTGTTGTATTCTCCCTTAATTTTAATAAAGAAAATCAGGATTTAAAAATAGGAATTTAAGATGAAATGAAAAAGTGGTTGGATTTTGACAATAAATAATAAAATTACTTACACCATGTTTCTGCACGGACACATTAGTCAGATGGACGTACATGTTGTCCAGTTCCTGAACACTTGTGTCATATTTCACTGTACAAAATCTGCAGAATCCTAATTTAAAAAGATAAGCTTTCAGAGGACGGAATGAAGTCACTAAGACGTAAAGCCGCAAATCAAACTTCTTCCCACCAATCAGCAAGGGATTGTCAATGTATCTGAAATTTATTCAAATTCTTTAAGTTGAATTATTTAAATTTAACTATAAAATGTGGTACTTTGAAATGACGTAGCTCTCCTTGCCAATTTGTGGATGAAACACACTTCGGGCCTCACGTGACCATTTCTTTAATTTAGACAATTTGTTGATTAGAAAAATTCCAGCACCTTGAGACTTCCCACATGGCTTCATAATCCAAGTGCTGGATGGATTTTTTCGATATTCCTCCACAAACATGTTGTAATCTTTAACAAAAAGAATTCAATTTAAAAACAAAATCACAAATGAAAGAATTTCCCCACCTGCTGGTAACACAAATGTCGTTGGAATGAAATCCAGATGCAAATACTTGGCCCCAATGTAAGACGAAGCCTCAGTTTTCTCTGCCAATGGATTACCATCCCTTTCCAAGTCCTTTCTGTACCGTTTTATATTTTTAACCAACAAATCCTTGCGCGACAACTCATAGTGATTGGGAAAATGATTGATTAGTTGATTGTCGTGCATTCGATAGCCACTTTCTACGCTGAAAATGTTGCGACACGTCTGCGTGCCAGCCCAATAAAAATTCCAGTCTTCTTCTGGATTCACTTGCATCCACGAGCGCTTCTCAAAGTTATTTAACAGCACTGATTTGTCCAAATCCGTGCAAAATAAAATTTTTAGACGATCGATAGCAGTTGTTGGAACAACTCTGAGGGGTTTAAATTAAATAAAATATTAAATATTACGAGTTATTATTGTTAATTTAACTTATTGCGCATTCTCGATTGCACAGCTAGTAAATTTGCACATTCAAGATGTTTGAAGTAGCCATGAACAAATTTAGCAAGCAAGTTGTGAACTTAAAACTTATCTTGTTTTATTTTTACCATCGAGAATGTGCCATAAAAATTAACAGCAATTAAAAAAACGTATTATAGTAGTTATTTCAGTAAAGTGCATTTAACACACTTGGTTTTCCCACAAAAAATCTCGTCAACCCTAATTTTCTTGACTCTTTTTACACCACGAAGGATACGATTTAAAAAAAATTACCTTCCATACATGTTGGCTAGATTAGTCGTAAAACGTTTCTGATCACCATTGGCCATTGAAAGTTTTATTTACTGCAATTTTAACAAGTTTAAAAAAAGACACAATCAAAACGAAATTGATTTGATTGCATGTATCACGATTTTGATGGGTCTCCTTTTTCCAGTAAATAAACCAAATTGCTTTGGCGGTTGCCATGGATTTTTTACTACATAATTTAAAATATAATGGCAATAAATTTTGTAAAAGGAAAAATGGAAAGCATCCAAATTATAAATCATCCATAGCAATTTGTTATTGCAAATTCATTATAAAGGATAATTCCTGTAGAATTGTTAATCAATAAAGATTGGGTACGAAAGGAATCTAGTGTCACATAAAATCCTATTAAAAATTACCTTCCTTAAAAATCAATATTTAATTTATATGATTTAATTGTAAAATATTAATTTTATTGTTTAAAATATTTAAATTTTTCGATAAAAAACGAAACCATACCCTTTTTGTTTGTCGCTCTGCTTTTTCTTGGCCTTTTTCATTTTCCTGTTAATGGGAAACAAACAATTTATCAAAATAAAATTAATTATTGTGACTTTAAAAAAAAAAAATGTAAACTACGTTGTTTATGTTCCTTTTAATTGAATTTGTTGTTGCTGAAATAGCTAAATACTACAGAGTTAAGTCAAAGGATTAAGGAGCTGCTACGTGATCTGGTACAAAAGGACACTATTTAAATTACAACAAGGATCTTACCACATATCACAATTCATCTGAAAAATAAACCCTAAACCTTTAAATAAAACCACTTTCAATTAATGATTAACTTTTTTGCTTCAAAATATTATCTACACACATTGCAAATTGCATTAATCTAAACATCGTTGGCGAATTCTGCTGGGTTTTTGCGAGAATAGTGATGATGCAACTTCTCTGTGCCATCGTACACCAACCATCCAATCACGAATGCTGTAAAATAAAATGTAAAATCAATTAATTCCAATTTGTATTTCGACTCAAATTAACATCACTTACGTGGTACAACAATGAAGATGTTGGAACGGAGTCGTCGCAAGATGTTGGGGACACCCTTGCTGATGGCACCAGCAAATGCCTTCTGCTCAAAGGAGCTGATTTTGTATGTGACGATTCCGCGCACTTTGGCTAATTCTCCGAAATGATGTCCACCCATTGTGATTGTTGTTCTAAGTAATAAAATAAGTCAATTTAAAATGAAATAACCAGATTGATCAATCAAAGTTAAAAAGGATTTGAAAACATTGAAATAATTAAAATACAATTTGAGAATATGGGGATTGTTATATAATTTGGAATTTAACCTAACATATTGATTTTTTAAAGATAATTTTTAAGCTTGTATAAAATTAATACTGACATAATTAAATTATTTTATACAAAAGCAATACATTTATTTAGTTTAGTAATAAGTAAAGATTTAAAGTTTAATCATTAAAGTTAAGAAAAACTTACAAATTTAGCAAAGTGTTCACAAAATTCACTGCAAATCTGGCAGGGTTCAAGACTGACACTTTGTCTCGATGGGAAATTCAAAATGGTGTTTTCACGTGACATTTAGGTAATTTTCGAAATTTTGTGGGATTAAATTTAATGTGGCTTAAATTTTGAGCGCAATCTTTTAAAAACAAAATGTTTTTTTTCAAAAAATTATATATTTTTTCAAAATTGGCAATTAACAATTAATTTATGTAACTTAAAACAGAACTAAATTATTTTTCAATATAAATTTTAAATCAGCAATTAACAGAACATTTAAACAATGAATTTTCGAATAAAATTATTATGTGGTATTTAATAAAATTTAAACATCATTTGCGAAATCCGCTGGATTTTTCCGACGCAATTTGTAATGTAGTTCATCGAGAAAAACAGTCATTAGTGCTCCAAAAATAAATGCTGTATTGAAGAAATTTAAAAATGAATTTAAACATTGGTATTCGTTAGTAGATATAAATTTTTTAAATATGTTAAGTAGAACTTACGTGGAGCTACACGAAACACAGATGCTTGAAATCGATTAAATATATTTGGAAGACCGTGGGACAAACAATTTGCGTATGCCTTTTGTTCGTAACTGCTGAGCTTATAAGTAATGATTCCACGCATGTAATGCAATTCACCGAAGTGCTTTACCATGATTTAATTTTTTTCTAACTATTTTGTGAAATTAAAATTAAAAAGATTCATCAATCTATTGTTGGGAATAATTGACTGGGCTTCTGTTGATTTTGTTTTTTATGTATCTCGATTTAACCTACTTTGATTTTCAAAAAATATAATTTGGTACATAACTGTCTCATCGTGCATGCTTGATTTTTGCGATATAATTCAAGAACCAACATTTTTGTCATGAACAAAAATAAGTTAAGAATTTAAAGTTAAAAAAATTTATTTTCAATAGATGTATATATATATAATTTATATTTTCGAAAAATGCTACACAGTTTTCAAAAGCGAGCTGCCTTTGTTTATGTGTCAAATTTGAAGTGCTGTCAAAAAGATTTTCTTCTGAAAACTTAATAACAATTTTAATTTTTTAAAAATATAATTGCTAATTAGGAAAGAAGTCTCAGGAACAGACTTTAAATAATAAATGGCTTCAACTCAAGAAAAGCAAGAAAAACAAGAATCTGCAGCAGTTTCGCGCCGCAGAATTCTCAACATAGCCATATCAAACATTTTGGCTGAAAAGGGATTTGAAACGGTTGAGAAGCAATGTCTTGAAACCCTAACAGAAATGTTCCAGAGCTGTAAGTTAATTTTATAATGAATTTGAAATTAAATGGTCTCAAATTTTAAAATGTCTCTTAACTACAGTAATCTGTGAAATTGGAACATCCGCTAGAAATTATGCAGAACTTGCTGGAAGAACAGAAGCTGTTTGCGGCGACATTGTCGTTGCATTGGTGAACATGGGAATAAGCGTCCAAGGACTTGAAGCATTTGCCAAACGTGAATCACGCTCAATAATACCAATCCCACAACAAGTGTCAGCAACAAAGCAGAACAATCTGCTATCAGCTGGTGTCAAGAACTCACATCCATCACATATTCCCAATCATTTACCACCACTACCTGATCCACATGCTTACATCAGGACGCCGGTAATTGATCAAGTTGTTTTATTTAAGTATTACTTAATTTTAATTTTTTCAAATATTTATTAAAGACCCACAAACAACCAGTGACGGAGTATGAAGCGATTCGTGAAAAGGCGGCCAACCAAAAGAGAGACATTGAGCGTGCGTTGACTCGCTTTCTTGCCAAAACCAGTGACACTCAAAGCCTTTTTGATGCGGAGGATAATCAAATGTTTCCACGTAATTTTTGGCATTCATTTATAAATTTAAAAAAAAGAAAAAGTAATTTAATAATATTTTAATTTTAGTAATTGCTTGCAAACCATGTCAACCATCTTATTATGCGGCTCTCAACCCCACTGACCAGGTGTTTGATTTTGAAGAGTTGGAGTACCATTATCAGGTGGCGAATCGTACTGAAGATGCACCTTCGAAAGATAGCGAAAGTGGCAATGAAGATGATGGCGATGAGAAGGATACTGAAAAGTCGGACAAAAAGTGTGATGATGATGCTGGTGGGAGCGGAGAGGCCAGTGCAGCTGTTAATGAGAATCCAAATATTGATAATCCATATTTACGGGCTGCTATAATTCCCAAAAGAGTAAAATTGGACGTTCATTCCAATAATTGACGATTATTTTGACTTAAAGCACGAAAAAAGTGTTCTTTTCTTTTATATGTATCAAACTATTTAATAAAATAAAATAAAAGAATAAAAACTATTTAATGGAAAAACGTCTTTTACCAATTTATTAATTTTAAAATAAATTTTAATAATAATTCCAAAATTAATTTTAAAGATTCAGTTTATTCAGTTACAATTGGTCCTTCGGTGGAATTTCATATAGATAATTTATTTACCCATTTTGACAGATAAATAACCTCAAAAATAAGTCGGTACTTAAAAGTTGAAGAGTATAATAAAATTAAATTTTTAATATTATAAATAAAAAACTATATAAAGCATTAAGGCTTAATTTATTAAACAAACATTACTTAAAATATCACAAAAATGGTGGAACAACAAGCACAAATCAGAAATGTAAGTTAATAAAAATCAAATCCTAAAAAGCCCAAACTAATTTGATTTCCAAAATTGCTGGACAGTTCAAAGACTTCCTTACGATGTACAATCGATTAACGGAGCTCTGTTTTAATCAATGCGTGGACAATTTGTTTACAAGGACAGCCACACCGGAAGAGGTAACTTATTTAAATACAAAAAAATAACTAAGGAAAATTCCATTTTATTTTAGGTTAACATTTTTATTACTAACCGTAAAAAAAGGATATACTAATAATTATTTGAAAAACAGGACCAATGCATGACAAACTGCGTTGGAAAATTCACCAACGTGAACCACAAAATCATGGGAGTCTACGTTGAGGTGCAAGCTGACATCAACGACAAGCGAGTCGCTGAAATGGAAGCCCTTGCAGTGAAACAGCAGGAAGCTGCATTGGAATTAGCTAAACAACAAGCCCCTGTCGAGGCGCTACAGGATTTACCCGCTACTGTTGAAGTAGATATACCAGTCGCATCCTAGTTGATCATTCTCAATTCATTCACCGACGAAATTTATTGAATAAGAATCATAATAGATCCTTGAAAATGGTGCAAAGATTTTAAATGAATGTAAATTTTGTAGAATATTATTTATAAGAAATCGTGGAATTAAGTCCTTTATGTAATTACAAAACTCCTTAATATAACAATCTTTTTTTAAACCGCTTTATTTTTGAAAATATTATAAATTGTTCTTAAGCCTAATTCAAAATTATCATGACATTTACAATGCAAGGTGCATAATATTATTGCGTCGACGAGGGCCATGCATCTTGGACAGTTAACTGCCAACATGATTGGTCCGCAATTATCTCCTTTGTGACTGTAAGTCGCAGCTGGTTGGGCACGATTCCTTGAGCCTTGTGGATTCCACACTAAGGCTTTCTTTGTAATGCCGTTCACCTTAAACCATGCATTTTTGGTAATTTTTCCCTTAGACACGTCTGTATTTCTAGTCAGTCTCTACGGCGTTTTTGTGACATGAGTACGTTTGTGAGTTGTAAGACTAAATTTGCGTGCAAACTTTTTAGGACACTCATCGCACTGGAACGGCAAATCCCCAGTATGGGTTAGCTTATGCCTTTTAAGATCAAAATTCCATAAAAATCTCTTAGGACATTCATTACACTGAAAAGAAGCCTCCCCAGAATGAGTATGCTTGTGCCTTGTAAGAACCTCCTTGCGTGAAAACTTTTTAGGGCATTCATCGCACTGATAAGGTTGCTCACCTGAATGAATTTGCATATGCTTCTTATAATTAGACTTGTCCACAAACTGCTTTTCACATTCGTCACACTGAAATAACGGTTGTTCGGAATGAATTCGTTTGTGTTTTGTAAGATCAGCATTCCATGAGAATTTTTTGGGACATTCATCGCATTGAAATGGGGTCTCTCCAGAATGGAAGCGCTTGTGTCGTGTAAAAACGTCATTCCGTGAAAATGACTTGGGACATAAATGACACTGAAATGGTTGCTCGCCTGTATGAGTTCGTTTGTGTTTGGTTAAAGTAAACTTGTCTGCAAACAGCTTCGAACACTCATCACATTGAAATGACTTTTCTCCAGTGTGCACTCGTGTGTGGCTTATAAGATGAGATCTTTGTGCAAATTTTTTAGGGCATTGCTCACACTGATATGGTGTGACTCCTGTATGGATCCGTTTGTGCCTCGTGAGATTAAAGTTCTGTGCAAACGTCTTGGGACATTCATCACACTTAAAAAGTGTTTGCTGGGTAATATTTGTCTCCGAATTCACTTCAAATTCATTTGTCTCTTCGTCCTCTTCAGTTTTGATGACTTCATAATCAAAAATAGATTCTTGTCCGGTTATTAAGCAAGACTCTTCTTTAATTTTTTGCTGGGCAATATTTGCTTTGGAATTCCATTCAAATTCATTTGACTCCTCGTCCTTTTCTGTTTCAATGACCGGATAATCAAATGTGAATTCTTCGGTTATTAAGCTGGGCTCTTCTTTAATTTCCTGAACTAAATAACTGGTTTGAAAGGTGCCTTGTTCGTCCTGCGTATTTTCCACACATTGAATTGGATCTATTTCTATTTCCGATTTTATTGCTGTAGCATTCATCATACTCAAATCCTTTAAATTAGATCAATGATTAAATGGTTACATTGTAGTCCCAATTGTTAAATAATCATCATCAACATACTCCTCCTTTTCAGGAAAAGTTAACCCTTCCCCTGCGGGAACCTTCATTTTGGAAGACTTAACCTGAGAGCCGTAAAACTTACTCTCTGAAATTCTAAAGGGATCACACGCAGTAGTCAAATAATTTTTTAACTTTTATATTGCAGAACAATTTTATTCTTTAATTTCTAAAGTGTCTCCTTCGCAGTTTTATACGGTCTATGAAATAAGTTTTGTTAATGGTTTTTGTTTTATGCTTATTAATTTTAAACTTGTCAGATCATAATTCTTATAATTTTGACAGTTTACTCTATAGTTGTCATAATCTAGGACAAATTTAAATGTCAATAGTGCAAAGCAAAAAAAAAAATTAATATAAGTTATTTTCTTTTAGAAAGACACATTTTAAAGAATTAAGATAATAAAAAAGATAATAAATAACTAATATAAAAGTGTATATTAATTAACTATAGCACCAACAATAAAGTAAGTAGTAAGTACACCTCAGTTTTTACGCATTTTTTTAGTATTAGAAGGTTGTCCAGTCAGGACAAAAAGTGCATATTTTTGTATAAAGTGTAAATTAATTGTAATTCGAGAATAAGGAAAAGGCGTCTAAAGTTTCACATAAATTACATTCTTATTTATTTCTTTAAATATAGTATGCATCGTACACCCGCATTCAAAAAAGCGGCGAAAAGGGAATATCGCCGCATTTTAAAGGATTTTCGAAAGGGTGTTGATAAGACATTAGCGGCTCAGGGTCTGCCTCCGTATTATCCCATTCCAATTTCAAAGAAAAGCGGTCTCCCCTCTCAGGTTAGCACTTCCGAAATGGAGATTCCTGCAGATGAAGAAGGATTGTTTTCCGTAATAGGGGTTCCCGCAATGGAAGAAATAATTTTACCCGACATGGAAGAGAATGTTGATGATGAATTAGCTTGCCCAGAAGGCAACAAAGCGGTATTATTTGACAACTAGGACTGTAATGTAACCATTTAATCATTGATTTAATTTAAAGGATTTTAGTATGATCTATGCTACAGCAATAAAATCGGAAATAGAAACAGATCCAATTCAATGTGTGGAAAATACGCAGGACGAAGAAGGCACCATTCAAACCAGTTATTTAGTTCACGAAGTTAAAAAAGAGCCGTGTTCAATAACCGAATCTGGGCAAGAATCCACTGTTGATTATCAGGCCATCATAACTGACCAGGACCATGAGTCAAGTGGTTTTGAAGTAGATTCGGATGCAAATATTACCCAGCAAGCACGATTTAAGTGTGATGAATGTCCCAAGACGTATGCACAGAACTTTAGTCTCACGAGACACAAACGAGTCCATACGGGAGTCACACCATATCAGTGTGAGCAATGTTCTAGAAAGTTTGCACGAAGATCTCATCTTATGAGCCACACACGAGTGCACACTGGAAGAAAATCATTTCAATGTGATGAATGTGCCAAGTTGTTTGCTGATAAGTTCTCTTTAATCAAACACAGACGAAATCATAGAGGAGAACAGCAATTCCAGTGTGAAAAAAATTTATCATCCGAAACTTGTAAGCTTAAATAATACATTAAAATATTCACATATAATTTTTAATTTATATTGTTTTTAGTGGGAAATATTTTATCTGCAATTCAGGAGAATAATAGAGTTTTGTTGAATGTGCAAACGGAGTTAAAGAGTGTACATGAACGTGTATGCGCATTGGAAGCTGCTCAAGAAATACCTTTAAAAAAGGTGGAGGAGCAAATAAAAAATGCTAACAACATTTTTGCAAGGGAGCAAGGCAAAATTAAAACTTTCATGGAGATTATTGCGAAAAATGTTGACATTCCAGATCCTCCAGACCAGCTTTTCGCTCAGACAAATGCAACCGCAAAATTGTTCCCGGTTATCACTTTAGCCGCTTTTAAAACTGTGGAAGAGAATCTTCAAGATGCGGAGTTTCGAAACAGAGTCGTGCGTAGCCCTCATTGTTTAGTGTATAACATAACACATACCTACAAAAAATTAATAATTATTGTTTTTCAGCTTCAATACGTAATAAAATTAAGAGATGCCAAAAGCGAAAATTTGGATAATTTTTTTTCGAACACAGTTATGGTCACATTAAAAGGCACAGAAAACCTTTTTAAATTGATCGCAGGCAAGCTATTATAATTTCAACCTCTTGTGTATTTTCTAAAATTAAATTTTTTTTAGAATTTTGGTTTAAAGGATGCAATGTGGAGGCCAAAAAACAATTGGATCTAAAAATTCTTGCGTCGCGAAAACGGTTGAGGCAACAAAGACTCTATTGCCAAAAAAAGCAAGTATTTTAAAAAATTTCGGGAATATAAATATAAATTTTCTCATGTATACGACTTTAGGAGAGCCCAACAACAATTATCAATATTATTGAACGCAACTGCCGACAATTCACAAATGACAAACGCACGCAATATTACCAAACTTCCAAGAGAGTGTATAACCAGTAAGCCCGGCTGCATGGATCCAGCCGCAGCCAGAAAAATTATTTAATTAATTGTAAAAATTATAAATATTTTGGGACATTTTGGTTGACGAATGCTCCTTATATAGGCAACAAGTAATGACGTCCATCTAACGATAAGCCGTCGATACCAATATCAATTTCAACGTTATTGGAATCCAGAAGAAATTGGTGTATAGTGTTGATGAGACAATATTCAATGCCAACATGGTAATAATATCCTGGTGTACAAACGGTTTTTATAATCGGATTTCGACTTGTTTTTAATAGAGAATCTGCAGTTCGGGGAACGGCAAGCTTAAAAACATTAACTGAAATGACGATCACTCAATTAAAAACGATTTGTTATCCGGTCTGTGTACGTACAATAATTTTTGAATATAATAAAAAATATTTATGCGTAATTGGGATTTGGGTCGCGTTACGGTGTCATAATTTAAAATGTCATTACAATTGATTTTGACAGCGTTTTGGAGTCGAGCTCTGAACTAAAACAACTCGAGTCAAGTTGTAAAAAAATCTGGAATTTTAAACACCATGTACGGATTTATAAGTATTGTAAAAAGAGAAAATACTTTTTAATCAGAGTTATATAAATTCACAGGTTTTATATAAATTCTACGTACATCAATAAAATTGATCAAGGAAAAAGACGCAAAATAAAATTTTGAAAGTCAAATAAAAACTTGATTCATGTTGACAAAACGAAATCAAAATAAGTTAGTTAAAATATTGTTGCAAAAATATAGTTAAAAATAATTCAAAAGTGTTTCCTTCCATGAATAAGTGCATAATAAAACCTTAAAAAAGGCTAAATCACGAAAAGCAAACAATGATTGTTGATCGTCCAAGTGAAATGGTAAGCAAAAGCAAATTTTCCAACTCCCACAAACTCTAAATTGTAGGTTATGTTCAATTGTTTTGTGCCAAAAGATTTCTCTTATTTACTCACGGGAGCCACTTTAAATTATTTAAATGTTAAAAGACCCTCAACATTTAAATTAGCATTCTTCTATTGTAGCTATTCATTTTTTTCAAATTTAAACATAGTAAGAAAAAAAAAACACTCCAAAATACTTCCCGCCATAAAACGCGCGCCATTGTCGTCGACACACAAAAATGACGCGCGCTTTTTTTGTTGTTGATATCCAAATCCATTCAATTAACTTGTGATTTTGTTTCTTTTTTTTTTAATGAATTACAGTCACTGTCACTATGCCACTACAAGGAAGCACACGAAAACACAATGTCTGTAGACGGCATAGATCAATCGCCCAAATACTGCCACCCAACTGCCAATATAATATCCACAGATGTGCTCCAAATTGTTCCCAATATTTTCCTCAGTGCAAAAAGCATTGACTACTGGTCAGTGGAGCGCATGGAGGTCAACGGTTTCACACAAATCATTGCCATTGATCAAATTGAGGTGCCAACCGACGGGCAATGCTGCGGAATCACCTCTACGCACGACTTGCAATTTAAGGGATTTTTACAACGATCGGGACACTTGTTGGATTTGCGTTTTAGCGAGGGCGGCTTCTTGACTACAGTTCTGCCCAATTGCTACAAAGCTGTGAAATTTATTGAGCGTTCAATGCGGGGAAATGCTAAAATTTTGGTATGTTTTAAAGAATCTTAATTTTTTTTGATTTTCATAATTTTTTAAAATTATTTGAAGGTCATTGATGAAAGTGGGTATCACAGATGCGTTACAATTGTGGTTGGCTACATAATGTACAAACACAAAATGAATTTTAAGTAAGTTTTAATTGTAATTAATTCCTTTAATATTTTTAAAATTCATTTTTCAATTTTCACAGTAACAGCTATTCAAAAGTGAAGGAGCTTTGTCCTTGTATCGACTTGGATCAATACTTTGCCCAACAATTGTATGAGTACGAGAAAATTCTTGAAGTCCAAAGGGTGCAAGCAAGGGGTCATAGTTGCTCTGGTGAGCTGCGAAGTGCTCAGTTGAAACGAAAGCGTACTATGGATTGATTTATAATTTATTATTTAGTTTATATGTGACTCAAATGCTATCGCCAATTACGTTTAGTTTAGTGTCCTTTTTGTTAATATTAATATTTGTTTTATTGTTATTTTTTTATTTCCCCAATGCGTGACTGATAATTGTCCTACTAATTGTAGTGTAAAACAAACAGACTTGATAATTCCGTTTATCAAAATATTTTTTATAAAACAAAAAAAAAATCCATAATGAAATATATTCTAATTAAAGATTTGTAATTTACGCTGGTGTTTTATTTTTTACGACGAAAATACCAACGACCAAAATTCCGTCCATCTAAAGACCCGACGGCTCAAAATCCCGAAAGTCAATCCCGGCGGCCCATAATCCAGGGAAGAAAAAATCTCGACAGCAAAACCCGATGGGCCACAATCCAGTAAAACAAAAATGTCGACGGTCATATAACATATATGACAACCTAAACTATTGTTGAACCAAAGCAACCTATAATCCTGATATAAACAATCCTGACATCTAAAATCCATAAATTTTCAATCGCCTACTAAGAAGCTTGAAAATTGTAGATAAAATCATTCCAAGGTGTTGTGAGACAACAATTGTTATTCTATTTTCTTAACCTGTTTTAAAGTTAAAATTTAAAATCATAAAAAACATAAAAATGTATGTAGTTATTAAATTATTTACAAAGATAAATCATAATTAATACATAATAATAAATGAAATTAAAATGATTATTCGATCTTCGCAGGAATCAGCACACAGACAATGTCCTCACCGCTAGAGCTCTGCAATACCCATTTTACTTCAACCTTGACCTGTAAAAAAAATTATGAAAAAAATATTTTTTAAATGTATGTTATTTTAATTTGTCAGAATCTACCTTGGGGTACATTTTAAGAACGGGCAACGTGGCTGAGAATGCGTAATTCCCTTTCGCTAAAGGACATGTCACACCACTTGCAACACAACCATCATCATTTGGCAGCTGGAATGGCATTTCAATGCCCATTACAATTCCATGAACAACTGACTTCAGTGTGTCAGATTCCGTATCTGAATAATTAAAAATTTTTGAAATTAAATGTGGAAGTGACCATAAAAACTTAGACTTACCCAATTCGAAATCAATTGAAATTGTGGCATTGGTGTTGCGCTTCAGGACGCATTGAGTTTTAGTGGTGTCACAGTCCGATACTCTGATTTGTGTGAATTTTCCCAGCTTAGAACCTGAAATTAAATTAAATTAAATTTAACAACAAAAAATTTTGTCTGGTCAATAACGGTTTAATCGTCACCCCATTTAGATTAAAATTTCAAAATTCTCAAGGTTTCAATTGAGTTCGCTCACACTTTTTACATATTTTACTGATATCTCAATTCTCAAATCTGAAACGTGCTTAGAGGTCCCGTTCATCGAAAAAAAGTAATAAAAGTGGACCAAAAAAAGTGCATTCGCACTCAAAATTGAAACACAAGCCAAACATACTTCGCGGTGACCCCTAACATTTTTTTTTTGCGATTATACAAACACCCCACAATAAGCACGCATGGAGTTAGTACACAATACATGAATTTAGCAAAAACAGCAGCCCAAAGGGCACTTTAAAGTTTAAACATTTTAATCTCCGGCAACAGCTGCCGCCAAATTAGCGCGTGTTTTTCAGCAAACAAGTAATTACAGTAAACATGAATTATCTCAATGTTTGGACCATGTCGACGTGACCAATCATATTATTTAATTAATCTGAAAAATTGCTATCCCAAAATACCATTCAACTATTTGCATAACATAATATGATGTGTTGCATGAAAACAAAAACGAAATTCACATAATTACGGTACATGATGGACTAAAATTATTGATGTGGCAATTTTCAAGCTGATGGGGGCGCAATTTACATTTTCAACAATTTAGTTTGGAATACATACATAAACATCGAATCTGAATGTCAATCAATTGGGAGACACAATTAACGGCAACCGGCAATTCATTTCAATTTAAATAATTATTTTTAATTTGAC
Source organism: Sylvicola cinctus (assembly GCA_963854165.1). Lineage (NCBI taxonomy): Eukaryota > Metazoa > Arthropoda > Insecta > Diptera > Anisopodidae > Sylvicola > Sylvicola cinctus. Next base: position 25,358,084 of record OY974083.1, on the reverse strand, counting down.
TGAATGAACCGCTATTTTCAAATGTATACAAGTAACTGGATGACGGGGTAAAATTAAATACTATCTGAACTTCTTGAAAGCTCATGAACTATATTAAGTTTACAGTTAATTTAAGTTCACTCCCACCAGTATTTCCCATCACGTTTATTTATAAATGACTTTAATTAAGACGGCATGAAAAATAAAGTCGTTCTGTCATTATTATTTCAAATTTAATACATTTTATGAAAATAAAAACAACTAAACTCAAAAATAAACTACATGGCAGGGAATTTAAACTATGTACATTGTATGTTACATACAATGAAGTGAAACATAAATTTAAAAATTTTTGAAACTGTGAGATATAATAGACAGTGTGACCTTGAAATTTTTATATTTTGCCTTGAAATGTTCTGAAAAGTTTTTTTCTCCTCTTCCAAGATACAATAATGTGAATCAAAAATTTCTCAAATATTCAAGGTTTGGTTTCTGAGACCTTGAAATATTTTATTCTGATCTTGACATGCTCGGCAATTTTTTTTTTGTATTTAATCACATCCTTTACATCCCTATACATCATCTCGAATGATCACATTTAAGGAAATACGGTAAATGCAGTTTTCCTTCGAATACTTTTAAGTATAAGGGATCTAAATATGAACAAAATAGTTAGAGCATCTTTTCTAGACACCTTTTTTGGGGGTGGTCGTAATAAATTAATAACGGGATCGGTTAATAAAATTTAAATTCATCAAGTAAATTTATTGAAAAAAATTTACAATTAAAAGTGTTAAAGAATCGTGCTTTTAACCTTGAATTAATTTTTGCACAATCAACAAAACATTGGTCCCATTCTTGAATTGAAAATGTTTGCCACATTTAAAGATTTTTATTTTTTATTTTAAGTCTCTCCAAAGTTCAAGTGCATTTACAGGAAATATAAATAACTCTTCAGCATAATTTCTGATTATTAATACTCGCATATATTCTTTATTTTAAACTGAATCAATATCACATACTATTTATAATTGTTGTTTTTATCTTTAATCCCTAAATAAATATATAATTATCATATGATAACTTAGACTTGGGAACAATGAAGAGTGATGAGTGATGACAAACAATATAAACAGTACATTCTTTTGTTGCGATGCATTGTGATGATTAGTGCATGTCACGCAATTACTACAACAGCAACTATAACGACTTGACAAGATATTATAAATAATGTTAATGTGAAGCACCATATTAACTGTACTAATAAATTGCAAACTTAATGCTTTTTAAATAATATAAATGATAGAATAATTATTTGTAAGCTGTAACAGTATGAAAAATTGCAGTTATTCTAGCTGTTACGTGTACGCGGCTGTCAACTATTTATAGAGTTTGCTAATGGGGTAATTTGAATCAAATACAATATAGTAGCTGTAGCGGTAGAATATTGTTTTTAATTTATTTACCATTATGTATATAATTTGTTGCATTATTTAATTCCAATAAAGTGCAGTCTAGGAAAAATAAATTTTGATAGGATAAATATGTTAGTTGCCGGACAGTTCTAGTATTCAGACTCTTATTAATGTTTTGTCGTTAATAGGCAAAATAATGTTTATTATAATATTCCAATTTACTGAAATATATTCTGCTACTCTATATAATATATAAGTTACTGCAAAAAAAAAACAACGGATAGAATTGTTGTTTGTCATTGTAAATAAATCTGTCCTTAGATTAGAAATAAATTGTTCGACAACTAAAACCAGAAAAAAACAAATTTTTCCGTAATTTTAAATAAACAAATAAAAGTTAAAATAAATTAACATTAAATCTGAAAACATAAATTTATAATCAGAAAAAAATTGAATTTTCTTAAATAAATTATTTACCGAAACGAATAATAAAGATAATTGAAGTTGAAGTCAGAAATAAAGTTAACTGTCCGACGGCTGAATTATTTACCTCATGTAATTATAAAGTAAATTTTAAAGATCACAGCACACAGCATTCAAGGCCAAGTTATTGTCTTGCATGGGAGTTTAAAAACGTCCCTAACGATTTTCAAATAATATGATATTTCCATTAATATTCCAAGTCAAATTGCAAAATCGCAAAATCTCATAACTCATATTTAAAAATAATTCATATTTTAATTATGTGTATTTTTTTTCTTCAGAAAAAACCTTTTACGAAATAATAGTTATGACTTCTCTTTCCTTGCAGTCTTATTTAAATTGTTGCGTGGCTCTCCCTACCATATAAATTTGCCATTAAAATTGTACATTTGTTTGTTTTAAAAATGGTCATTTATCCTTAACACTTTTTTATAAAATGGATTAAAGTTGACCTCGAAATATTTCAACCCATAAATAGAAACAAATTAAATACGCGCATTTAGTCACGTTATATTTATGGTGAACAATCGTATTATAGTTTATGTTTGAGAACACGAAAGAATTGCATTCTTTGTTTTATTAAAAATGTCCACAAAAATGTGTCCAAAAAAAATGTAATGGAATTGAAGTTAGGACGCGTAATTATTATAACGGACATGAATTGTACAAATCCTAAAATTGCTGCCCTCAACAGTTGAAATCGAGAAACAGTAAATATAACTGTTTAAAATATCTTGAAAAATTATAATTACAATTTAATTACCAACATTTCCATCAATTTTAGGCTTCAAACCAATTACTTAGGGGGATACGTAATTAAATTAACCGGTTAATGTGTATTTTTCCGTTACGCTTGCACTATTATCGCACTCGTGTTAATATTGCAAGCAAAGAAAGTGTAAAATTTCACCTAAATTGCATATTTGCAAAACCTTGAAACGCACGCAGTAAATTTGAGAAACATACCGCAGTCCGTGAACTCAACGCCTTGAATGTGATGAATAAAAACGGCGAATAATCCAATTAGGAGTAAGCACTTCATTGTTGTTAAATTAAATTTGTCAACACTGCCACGAATATATTAATAACTGTAGATGCCGACTTGTCGGGTTGAATTTCAAACTAAGACTAACTGGACTGAGCTGTGTAATGCAAATGTCCAGTTACACTGTGGAGTGTGGATTTTATTCAATTATCATCGGTTTGAAATGGTCTCTCAATGTACAACAGTACACAATTGAGAGATTTATAATTTCTGTACATTGTCGCCTGATGCATTTGAGTTCGTAAATTGTGCATACTTTTTAATTCCTTTTATTTTTATAACATTTTTTTCGTACTCAATAAAGTACATTTGTCAAATTCGTGACGTAAAATTACTATAGAAGTCGGTAAATGAGCTATTTCGTCAAAGGAATCAACTTTTGAAATCCGTCAACAATTATATTTAAAAAAGCACATAATCTTGAGGGACGGAATCACATTACAGACGTCTCATATTAAGCGAGTGATGTTCACAGTTCATTCAATTAAGCGATGATGAACACAAACCAAATACGCGGGTTACGTTATGTTTAATTTATTTTTATACAAATTCAACAAAGAAACGGAAATATCGGTCTACTTACGAGTACGGGTTGCTTCCTTGGATTTGTCGTCAATCGTCATGTTACATTATGCAAGTAAAGGAAATGCTAAATCAAACTTGAATTACTTTTCTCGTTAGAACGCTTCTACTCAATTCGTTGGCTACATTCGTGTGGGGAGTAAAATGAAATACAGTGCAGGGAAATTGGCACAATACTTTGTACTCGAGGTTATCAAATACTTGTTTTTTAAATCCTTGAGCTCTATATTTCAGACAGATTTGAGATTACCCCTTCGAATCTCAAATACTTCGGAATCTCGGTCGGAAAAAGTTGGTTAACAGTTGGTCAAAAACCAAGAGCTTACTAAAGACAATTTAAAATATTTGTTTGACCTTCAAAATTTATAATACTATTAAATTCTAAGAATACTTTTTTTCTTTTTTTGCATTATTATATCCAAACTTGTTTCCAAACCGTTTTCGACCCATAAAAATAAAAACACAAACACATTTTTTTAATATTTCTTTGTGACCGGATTCCAAGACTTATGTTCTCTTAAAATAAAAATTTACAACTTACATCGCAGTAGCAGCGTAATTTATGATATCAAGTATTTTATTTCTATTTTAATTTGCTTATAGTGACAGAATTGCAACTGGCATTTAACATATTTTTTTAAAGAAAATAGAGAAAAAATTATAATTGGGTGAAGGTAGATATTAAATAATAAAACGACAAAAATATTAGTTAAAATGATAAAATCGACACATTACATATCACGAAATTTAACTTTTGAAATTAATTAGCTGTGTTTTAATTAATTATCATGAATTATTTAAGGCGTTTAAATTAAATTTAAAATATTTTTTTTGAAAAACACTAAAATTGCGCCACATTTATCGATTAAATTCAGTTCAACGCATTAAAACCTGTTTTCGTTAAACCGCATAACGGCACCACCAACTAACCGAAATTGAACGAACATTTGTCAACGGCAATCCGCTTTGTTGGTGACGTAGCGGCCATACGTGGATGAGTTTTTCATGAAATTTTGACACGGCGATATAATCGTGTCGTTCTGTACCAGTTGAGAGAGTTGTGCTATTTGGTGCCAGAAATCACCCCGGACTGTATAAGTTAAAAGCCGCCTAAAAGGACTTAATTTGATTCCCCATTTTAAACAAATGTAAGTTAATTCGTTGTTATTGAAGTTGTTTTCAAGAAGTTTGTGAAATTGTGAGTTTAATACTTAAAGTTTAAATTAAAAATGAAACCGTACAAAATGAAATCCTATTGATTTTGTACACTTCCAATTAAATCTATTTTTAAATGGTTATTGTGTATGAAAAATGTTCAAGTTTAAAAAGAAATTATTCTAATATTTGGAGTTATTGTTTAAAATCATTTAAAAACAATTTTTTTTAGTCACTGCGTTAAATTTTTGGTGTAACATTGTTCATTTCTTTGCAGTACAGCTAAAAGGTTTTGCTTTCTTTTCACTTAATTGTGTAATGTACTGAGTACACTTTCTTACCTCATTTATTCTTATGTTGACGTTGCCACTTTTGTGGTTGAACCTCGATTCAATTGAGTATTTTTTTTAAGACCTAAACTCTATAACTAATAAATTATTTTTCATTTCTTTTAGACCTCCTACCACAATGGATCAAGTTGTTAAATTCTGTGAGCCAGGACGTCTGTTCGCCAAGGACTCCATCCGTTTGATTAAACGTTGCACAAAGCCCGACCGTCGAGAATTCCAGAAGATTGCAATCGCTACTGCCATCGGTTTCTGCATAATGGGATTCATTGGTTTCTTTGTGAAGCTCATCCACATCCCCATCAACAACATTATTGTTGGATCGTAGACGCGCCCTTCCATCACGTCGTATATTCCACAAAAGTTATTATTTAATCATCTTCTTTTTTTTATAACACAAAATATTTGATTGGGAATGGGTGGGATCAGTCGGGACATTAAATCTTATTAAACTCAAAAGGAGAATGTTTAATTTGAAATGGAGACTGTAAACTAATTTCTTTAAATAAAAACAGAAAAATAAATTTTTCGGTGTTTTTTTTGTAAAATCAACTAGGCAGTTGAGTACCGACCCACTCTATCAGCTGGTAAAATCAAATATGTATTCCAGAATTATAATTGTTTTTAGAATTCCAGAAACGTGGCATAAACTTCCTTGTTTTTTGAACATAAAAAGAATTTGAAATGATTTTACAGATTTTTATGTCCCAAAGATTTTATTTTAAGCATAATTGGAATCTTTAAAATAAACTGGAAACTATTTTTTTAGCTCGGCAGGGAAGTTCATCCCATATAATTAGGAAATATTAAAATAATCTGATATTTGAGATTGTCACATAATATAGTTAATTCAGTATTTAAACTTAAAACACCCAGTGGCTCAATATTTTTTATATAATTTTGACATTATAGATTTATATATTTTATTTAAATACGGAATTTGACATTTCGCACTTGGGCGGCTTTTTAATTAAATTGAACATCTATTATCAAATTTTTTATTCCGCATTCGCCATTCACGCAATTTTTGTAATTCGTCGCAATTTTTCCTCAATTATTGCAATCAGTTAAAGTACAATTTGTCAATTATATACGATCGCTGTAGGCATTGTGTTTAAAAAAGGAAGCGAATCCAGTTAAATGTAATAAAGTGCGCAATGTGCTCATAAGTTGGCTTTCTAAATATAATTTTTTAAACAAATATAATTTCAACAAAAAAAGAGGGTGAAAAACGCACCAAGCCGACAATTCAAAATGGACGACGAGCTTTTGATGGGGTCATCCAAGGACCGCAGATTGTTGGGGGATCAAGACCTACCACCGGGACCGCCCGGCGTTGAGACTGAAGAAGGTAATATTAATTTCACTTTCATTTCAATGAATTTAAAAAACATCCAACAAATATAACCCGACTTTTGCTTTTTGCATCAAATTTGCAATATAATTTTAAATTTTTTTTTCTTAAAATAAAGAAAATCTAGAACCACCCCCAGCACCCAGACTAAACGAGTCCGTTGAAAAAGTCCTCGATAAAAAACGTCGATCACGCACAAAATCTCCCCCATTACGTCGCGGTCGCAAATCGCGTAGCCGCAGCCGTGAGCGTATACGTCGCCGCAGTCGCAGTCGCAGCCATAACAACAGTGGTGGCTACAGCCCACCAAGACGTCGCCGTTTTGGTGATGAAAATCGTCGCGGTGCCGTTACAACTGGCATGAGCCGCCAACGATCTCGTTCACGTGACCGTCAACGATCACCACCCATGCGTAATCGCGGTCGTTGGAACCAATCACGATCAAGATCACGTTCCCGTGAACGATATGCCGGTGTTCGAAATCGACGCAGTCGATCACATGGACGACGACGTCGTGCCTCAAACGACTGGACTGGTGGTCCACAATCACCACCACCGGTCGGTGTTAAAAAGGGACCAATGTCCCCACCAATGCCACCACCAACAACCAAACAATCACCGCCACGCGTGCAACAACGCTTATCAGTTGGCAGTGAGAATATGTATGCAATGCAGCAGCCACCACCACCGCATCCAGCAATGTATGCCACTCAAGATGGCGGATATGGTGGATACGGTGCAACCAATTACACTGGTTACGCTGCATACGGACAACCGCAAGGGTACAATGTTGTGCAGCCACAGGTTGTGGTGGCACCTCCACCGCCTAGTGGTTTTAATCAAGGTTATGTAACGACACCGGGGATAATGAATCAGCAGATGGTTGGTAATGTACAGCAGCAGCAGCAACCGCAACAACATCGATGGGGACCTCCAATTGTTGTTCAACAGCAGCAACCACAGCAACAGCATGGTGGTATTATACAGCATATGCAGCATCCAGTAGCAGAGAGTATGGTGACATCACAAAAAGTGGAAATGGATGAGGAGAAACAGAAAAAGGATGGTAAGTTTGAGTTTATTTAATATTTTTTAATTTTCATTCAAAAAATTTAAATATTTTCACAGCCCTTATTGCATTGGAAAAGAAAAATGCCCGGGGAACACTTCGCAAGCAACGCGAAGATTACAAAAAACGCTCCAGCACCCTGAAACGTGAGTTGAAAGTTTTGCAAGAGCAACGCAGCGCTTTGGTATCTGGCAGTGCACCACCCAGCCCTACCACCAACAAATTCCTCAAAGAGAATGATCGTCTCCAGGTAACTTTTCACTTGATTTAGGCTGTTGATCATATTTTCGTGGCCTATATTGTCGTGAAGTGTTTTGGGCGTTTTTACACATGTTTTACATGGCACTTTGTATTTAATGGTTAAAACGCGATTCTGGATTGCTTGTTTTGTGTAATTTCATCATTAATTCGAGAGTACATATTTGAAAATTGTTATACAAATAAGGTAAGTGCAAATTGTGGGCGAAAATCGGTACTCAACAAAAGACGCTTGCTGTGGGATAGAAACAACACATTGTAACTGGAAGCGAAGCAGATTTCATCAAAATCAACAAGAGTTCAATTAGTTTTAATTATGTTAAACAAAATTATATTGTAAAAGATTGATGTAAGCTCGGAGGCAATCGTAAGATTATTATTTCTGTATAATGAGATTGCCATCGAGAGTCTTAAAATATGTATTTAGTTAATAAGAAATTGCGGCACCAATTCCGATGGATGTACAGTAAAAGCAGCTTCAACTTGGAGATTTGAGTCATGCCTCATCTAGTCTTCATCCAATCACCATGTGTCTCCTCCAACTTGAATCTTCTCTTTCAAATATTGCTCTCTTGCGAAGACGTTTTGATGCATCGCAGCCAAAAGGATGCGCTCCATGCTTGTTGTTCCCACTTCTATTCACTTGGGATTATTTGCATTTATAATTAACCTTCCTATTGTTTAATCTAGATTGAATTCACCCACGTACACAAGTGCACAAATGCAAGTTCTCAAAATGAATTAAGACAAAAGTGCAAAAGTTACTTTCTTTGGAAAATATTCACAATGAAAATGTATATCTATCATTGAATTCAAATTATGTAAAAACCCACATTAACTGTTTCTCTATTTTCAATCCCATTCACTTCTCTAATGTTTCTGTGCTATGTGTGGCATCACATCACAGTTGCAAATAGAAGAAAAAATAAGCACAATCAAAAATGTGATTGATATGCTGGACACAGTGATCAGCAATGAGCGGACACCATCGCCAACGCCACCAGCACCTGTACAGCAGCAGCAGCCACTGCATCATCAGCAGCAGAAGCAGACATTGTTTCCAGTTGCCAATAGTGTGGTAGTGGCACCACCACCACCGCCGACAGCAGTGATGCAAAACACAATCATGCCAGTGATGTCATCCAGTAAGTCACAGACATCGCCGCGTGTGGTAAAACCTCCTGGTGATGATGAGGGTGATAATGATTCTCCAGAGCGTTTAAAAAGTCAGTTGCTGGAGAGTTTGCGCAAAAAGGATAACAAATATAAGAAGTCGTTGTCTGAGGAAAGGAGGTTTGTTGAATGCATTTACAAGTTACCTTTATTTTAAATTATTACAAACGCCTGATCAACTCATTATCTGTGAGAATAATTTTACAACAAACCAGGTTTCATCCAATCTTACAAAAAAATAAAAAAAACCAAGTGTCCTTCAATCTTTCCTGTTGTGCCTACTCAAATTAATTTTGAGAATGACATCCTTGCAGTCCTTAAATGCAAATTCTTCAACTCGCATGTTATTCCCATCCTGCTGGAACTTGAACCTAAGAGAAGAATCATTTTAAATGTTCATATTTTTATATTCCAGAATGGATCCGGACGCACCAGTCAGTGTACCAGGAGTACCCATTAAGGACGATCGCAAAAAAGTCAATTATGTCCATTATGACCCCGAAATGCATTGGTGCCGCTATTGCAATGCTTTCCCAAAAACAGCCAAGGATTACTTGACTCACTTGCATACAAAAGAGCACACACAAAATGTTCAGCTGAAGAATCCCGAGTCACCATGGCACGATCATCCACCAAAGGATGTATGTACAATCATACTCTTTGTGACATTTTCTTATTGTAATTGAAATTTTTCTTCTTCCCAGGAAATGCCAACGTATCCTGTGGCACCCACAAAGCGTACACCAATTCGCGGTCTGCAATTTTTCGTACCATCCACAGCGTGGTACTGCAAATTGTGTGCCATATGGATGGGTGACTTGCATTGTGCATCACTGCATTTAAAGTCACTAACCCACGCCGACAAATACACAGAGTTTGTTGATCAAAATCATGACTTTGAGATTGATTGGATGGCTGATCGTCAGAAGGCGTATGAGATTGCGCGTGAGCATCCGCCGCCGGTCGCAATTCCAGTTTCCATTTCGTCGGGCATTCAATTGGATTTGCCAATAATACCTCGAGAGAAACCACAACCGCTGATTGTTCAACAACCACCTTCTGTCGTTTTGGAGAGTATTCCCTTGCAATTGAATACACAATTGTTCAAAACAAAAGAATCGACACCAGTAGTGGAAGCAATTGATGTCAAAGACGAAACCAGTTCCGTATCTAAGAAGATAAAAAAGAAAAAGAAGAAACATGACGAGAAGAAAGATCGCAAACGAAAGAAGCGCAACAAGAAGAAAAGCAAACGAGATGCATCTTCGTCCAGCTCGTCAAGCAGTTCTGACAATTCAGACAGTGATTCAGAAAAGGAAATTTTCCATGATACAGCTGACAATTCACGTCCCGATACGACAGCATCCATACGTGTGGCTATGCGCAATTTTATTCAGAAATCAGGATCTGAAAGTGATCCCAAATCAGGCACTGCAGAAATGCAACAAGCACAGAGTCAACAGCAAGCAGTTTCCACAGGCAAGTGGACAATGGTGCAAGCACCACAAGTACAATTAATACCACCACCACCAACCATCTCAGCAAACGGCGAGGAAGCAAAGCGCAAAGATGAGATAATGTTGTCCATGTGGAGTGCACCACCACCCGTCATCAGTGACAAGGAGAAGAAACTGTTGGAAGATTTGAAAGGGAAACTGATGAAAAAGAAAACGGGCAACAATAACAGTCATCCGGATAGTAAAAACGGACGATCAGGCGTAAGCTCTTCGCGGGACGATAAGGATGTTAAAAATGTACAACGTGAACACCGCGACAAATCCCGCAGTCGTAGCCGCAGTCGCAGTCGTTCACGCAGTCCCCGGCGAGATCGTCGCTTTCGCCGACGAAGTCGCTCACGCAGTCGTTCTCCTCCCCATTACAGACGTCGTCGTCACGATTCACGATCACGCTCGCGATCACGTAGCAGACGCATTGAGCGCGCTGTAGTGCATTACCCTGAGTTCAGACCACGCGTTCCCGAGAAGGATCTCATTAAGGAAAAGGATGCAAAGAAATCTGCAAATAGTCGTAAAGTCGAGAAGAAAAATTCCCCTCAATCCGCCTCGCAAAAGAAGTTACCATTCATCGGACGTATGCCCGTTTTCAAAAAACAAACCGCCGACGCAGATGGCGTGAAAAAGGATGAAACCGAAGTCACTGCTACTGTATCACCAGCACCCACAGACCCCGATGCAATTGCAGCCGCCAATCCCGCATCAGCTCAATACTACAATGAGGCAGCAGCTGCATTAATGTTCCAACAACATCACCAGAGCAGCATGGAGGAGTACGCCGATCTCATGCCCGACCCAATGCAGTACGTGCAATTGATGGGTGCCCCACCACCACCGCCAATGGTGCCACCACCTCCTCCAGCGCATGAGGAGGATAAAAATGAGCCAGTACTACCGCCGGGTATTGATGAGGCGGAAGAGCACCTAATTCCAAAGCCAATCAGTGATGCGCCGATGCCTCGTAAGGGACCATTACCAAGAGATTTCCAGGAGGCTCTTAGCATTATATTCCCAGTCGAAAATAAAGATAACCCCGATGCGCCAAAGGATGACACCGATGCCGCAATGTCGGTGTTGAAAACGGGACCACAAATTGTGATGCAAGATGAGAACATGAAAATCGAAATGGCAAATCCAATGGTTGATATGACTCATCCGGATATGGCAGAATCGTATGCGGCTGCAATGGCGGCGGCCGCTGCTGCTGCTGCTGTGTCAAATGCGTTTGTTATGGAGATGGATGAGAATGGAATGCCGGCGATGCAGATGCAAATGCAAGCCCAAACGATTCCAGACGATGAAACGCATCACATTGATGAGGAGGAGCAGCATGATATCTACAGTGATACCATGATGATGGATGAGTCGGTGGAGGCAGCTAAATTGGATGATTTGGACGATCTGGCTATGCTGGGGATTGATGCAACGGACTTGGCTGCACAATGCATTTAATTGAAATTTTAATGGACATTTTTAATGTGCCTGCATGTTTATGTTTTTAAATATTGTGGATTATTGTTTAAGTATATTTCTTTGCTCTAATAAAGATCAACATTTAGTAATTACTGATGAATTTAAATGAGGCAGGGGAGAGTCATAAGGTTCATGAAGTTATAAGAAACTTCTATGTTTTAAAACAATTGGAATTGATCTTGAATCTCAAGTATTATGAATTATGACGTTTAACGGTGTTCAGGACGATCGGTTTTATCGTTTTTTTTTCTCAGTTACACATAATTAAATAAGTTGACGTGACGTTCATTTTTGATGTTTAACCGTTATAGCTATAAAGCAATTACATTTTTAAGTTTTTAATTTCAATTCCTATTTTGTTACTCATTTTTTAATTTTTATGGAAATTTTAAATGTTAAAAGCAATTAATTGTTTTTGAATAAAATTTTAAAATATCTTAATATTATTAAAATGTTTAGTGTTAAAGTTAGTGCAATAAGATATATATTTATAATCTATATATATATTGCTTTCGTTAAATTTTATATGCCATCAATGACAGTTGCAATATATATATTTTCTACAAAATCACAATTCACATTCATGCATGAATCATTTTCCACTTTTCCACACTTCTTGCTGCACACACGATTTTTACCTCGACCATTTATTACATATTAAATTTTGTTCGCGGCAACACGGACGGGTGCTGAAGATTTTCCTCGCGATATATTTTTCAATTAAAGTACATTATTTTCGAAGTGTGTGCATACATGCAGCGAATGTTAACGGGTGTTGTACGGTTTACCTAAATTCAGTTGCAGTGCCGTAAAAAAAAGTGAATCCAAATTTTCCCACAGAGTCAAATCTTGGTGCAATTATAATTTCGAGTGTGTTTGAGTGCATTTTGACACTGCGGGTGTGAAAATTCCTTCAACCCGTACGCGAATGACCTAAAAAAGAATTTTTCCGTACACATTTTGGCTGAACAAGAAAATAAAACACACACACACAGTGAGGGGAAGCTACAACTTCTAGTGCCGGGGGAAGTTTAATAATAAAAAAAAGTAAAAATTAATATTAAATTATTAATTTTAGCTTCGCCGCGTGTGAATAAAAATAACAAGAAATTGCGCCTCGTTTAAAATTGATATTAAATTGTGTTCAAATAATTTTCACACGAAGGAAAACGTGTTTTTGGACGTGTAGCTGCCGGAAAAATACCAACAGAGGTTTTTTCTCATTCTTGCAAGTTGCAGCAAAACTTTTTTTTTTCTTCGTCATATTATATTATTGTAAAGTCGTTTCGCGATTGGAATTGAAGTTTATAAAACGGATTAGAATCAAGAACACACCATGGCTGATATGGACTTACACGTTGACAACCTTATTATGAGGCTGCTGGAGGGTAAGACACAATATTCCAATATTTAACCGCATTGTTATCATGTTTTAATAGAATTTATGTTAAAATGAGGTGGTTATTCTTCTTAATATAAAAATGGTCTCATAGTTGATAGCCATGCGTGATGCGTCTCAAAGAAAAAAAAGAAGAAAAACGGAGAAAAGAGATAACGTGTTGAAGGAAAAATAGAAAAATACAGAAGCACCACTCCACACTCATGGTGCCGGCAGCAGTCGATTCATTAAAATAACATATATAATAATATCAGTCGATTACAATCATGATTTTTCAATGGAAGAAAATCAGTGCAATCTAATTAAATTATAATTAATTGCTTCCTTGCGAACTTATCTTGATCGGAAGCTGTCTTTAATTTTTTGAATGACTTTGACAGTTCGTTTTCAACAATTGCATTTCGTTTTTAATATGGCGCTACAATAATTAATACTTAACTTGCGTGTCTTCACTTCTGCCCTTTAACTGAAATTCCTTAGAATTAGAGCACACTTTATACGACAATAACAATACATTATTATTATTATGCAGTTTTGCATCGAATTTCGCAATTGTAATGCAAATTAGCGTCAGGTTAATGGAATCACGTTTAGCGTCCATTCTTTATTTGTTAGCACCTAGAATTGAGAATGACAATAATAGAAACTGCGCGTAATTACCGGTAATTCCACTTGCAAATCGGTACTGAGAAAAAACATCTTTTAAAATAAACGGAAAATTAGTTTCTTTAAAAAGATTAAATTGCAATATGTGGGTAATTTCTAGCTCGTATTGTTGGTACATGTTAGTACCTTTTGTGAAATCTAAAATAGAATATGGGTGTGGTATATGGCATACTACTACTGATGATAACTGATCGTTGTATAGTAACTTCAATGGTTTTTCCTGTAGTACAATTTGTTTAATATTTATAATTTATTGTTTGTATCGTTTTGGATTCATTTGAAAATGCTTTATTCATTTCATGAATTCACTTCAAAGGATCTGTCTTTGATTAATTCCTTTACCTTTAAATTTCAAGGTCAAGGAGCATTCCTTTTTCGCAAAAGAGTTGTTATTCTTTTGAATTTTCGTATTCAATAATGTATTCAAAATAAATGACGCCATAAACTGCCGAAATCCACCTAAAGTGTTTATCATTCAAAATATATTGGAATTTGGAGGAAGAAGATAACAAAAAAGAATAAGGAAACCTGACTGCATATTTACATAATATTTGACAGCAGCTGTTAAAAACAATGCACGGAAGGGAGCGTCATACAATACTTTGTAACATAAATTACATTTCATGCATGTTTTAAACTACACTGTTTTATTTTGTTTAATCTGAGTATGTACTTGTATGTTAATTTAAAACCGTTACATGTTGATGAATGTTGAGTTTTTTGAGGGGAAAAGAATTAAAGTTGAGTTTAAATGAGATTTTTTAATTTTTTAATGTAATTTGTTTAAATATTAAAACACAAAAATCGTTTTTTCGACATAACTGAGTAAGATTAAAGACTTGTCCATGAATTTTAGATAAAAATTTAGAAAAAAATTTAAATTAGATTTAAATAACAACAAATTTTTAAATATTATTTTTTTTAGAAAATTAGGCAACAATACCCTTTTTTTTGTAACAATTTTTTTTTAAGTTTCTACCGATTACAATTCTTTTTCATTTCATAAATTAAGTTGTTTCCACGTTCTGAAAGAAAATACAATTTTTAGTAAATTCATAGATTCTTTAGTCTATTAAAAGATACGTTCACCAAACAAAGTGGTTTATTTGTGGTCTGAAAAAGATGCTGTGTAAAGACTACAAAAGTATTGCAGATCTCTCCCTCACATATTCTGTATTTTCCATTTCAAAAAAGCATAATTAAAACATATTGAAATCCCGCAGTGTGTACTCACTGTCCCGCTCCACTATAATGCTGAATGCAACTGGAACCGTTTTACCATATTTGGCTAGATTTTATTGTGGGTACAAGGCAAACGCCGCGGACTTGTGGCTTGTGCCACAAGACAACATGATGGATTTCTTCTTTAAAACACGAATTGCGTTGTGATGTGGTCTTGCAAAAACTATACAGCTACTTGCAGTGAAACTCTCATCGCGCTTAGGTCAACACAAAACCGCACAATGCCCAGTGCGTTGCGTTGTGCTGATCAGTTATTTACTTGCAAATCGCGTATATTATGCGCTCGCATTGGTCAACCACCATATCGCAAGTGATGTGTAGACTTTTGTTGATTTCAATCAGACAGACTCGCATGCACATATAAACAGTAATATAAATATTGCAATTCAACACAATTAATTCTGAGTGCATCGAGACGTACGCGTATGCGTTTTGTATTTACTAACAATTGCAATTGCAACTGGTAACATATTCGCATTGGAATTGCACATATTTCAGCTTTATGTGGACCTTCCAGTCGCGGTTTACTGTGTTTCAGTATTTTTTAAATTTTTTTGTTTGCTCGTCGCTCTTGTTATTTTGTGCAATATTTAATTTATAAAAGCTGGTTTGACGACATTAAGATCACTCCGCCGCAGCAGTTACACTTTTAGCTTGAACTTTCACCGCTACAGCACATTTTCCCCTACATGGTCGCTGTACGTAGAAATGACGCGTCTAATTTAACCCTGGAATGGTCCATGATCAATAACAATGTGATCACCACTTCAATATTTTGTTTGTCATTTGTGTAGTATTGTTTTCATTAAAAAAAATTGATCAGTTGAACACTTTTTTTTTGTTGCCGTTATCAATTTTGCAAAAGATTTCATTATCTGATACGCGAAAAGCACGCCTATGCACAAGTAAAATCATCGGTGTTGTCTTTATAATAAAACCTTGCTACGCTGCTGGTTGTCACCCACAGGCAACAACAACACAGGAAACTGATTCAACATCAAAATGGTGTGTAATTTGAGTGATAAGAATGCGAAATTGTAATTGCTGGAATTGATAATGAAATTGAAGTCAATGTACATTGTTCATCTATTATATGAGTGTGCCTGATAAAATTATTGAATTTGCAGCTGAGTTTTCTGTAATAAAAAAAAAACGCCGGATATTTTAGTTGTGAGAAATAAAACAAATTGGTTTACATATTATTTGCTTATTGGCGTGTTTCAATTTTATTCCTCCTTTGACAAATAACTATAAGACCATGCTCATCGATTTGAAATAAATTGCATTATTGATTTCTTACCCAACCAATAATGCTGCCGTCTATGTTCCCATGTGCACATGCGATTTCTCTTTTTTTTATTACATCGAGACTCACACTGTGTTCAGATTCTTGTGTTATCCTTTTATACAATTTACTACATAAAATTCATATACATATTAAATAAGTTAAATAAAAGACGCTCTGCAAATAACATCACAAACTTTTATGCAAATAGCTGTAAAATATTGTACTTGACATGAACATTAAGTTTTTGCACATTCAAATTGTAATAAAGCTACAATATTTAATTTTCAAGAGGCGTCAATATTAGCTTATTAACCCTTCTGTGTTTTATTGAATGTGTTCAAACCTACAGTCGCATTTATTACACATAACATTTGACGACTAAACATTTTATATTATAAGTCATAAACATATAAGGAATGAAGATAAACAATTCGTAATAATATGCTTATGATTGCTTAAAATTACACACAAGTAATAATATTTCAATTTTTGTTTTTACACTCAAATAATGTTAGAATAAGCTTAAAAATCAAGCCGAAAACAAGCGAGAAAGTATTTAAAACATGTATGATAGAACGAGAGGTTCAATCACACATGTTGTTGCCGACTAAATGTTAACCCTGACCCTTTTTTTTCTAAATAAGTTGCAATTATGAAGTTAGCTGTAATTATGAGCACATTCTGGTTTATATCCAGTTATTTTTAACAGCAACCAAAACTCCACGCGCCTGAATAATGAATGTTTGTCTATTTTTAATTATACGATACTGAAGTAACATATTGCCATTATTTGTTGTTGTTGTTGTTATTTCATCTTTTTACCTTCTGTATTTTTTTTTGCAAGGCGTTAAAATGTCATGCAAATTTTTAATAACATGATCAACCTTTTAGCATCGAAATAGCCAAATTACTGCGTCATTATATATTCTGAGAGTTTTTGTCACACCCAGCATTATATCTGACATTGTTGCGGTACGCGCGCATCCCACACACCGCCATCATATTATCATGAGCGCTGTAATCAGTTGTCACTTGATTTCATATTGTGTTAGGGTTAATCGTGTGCTTGTAATCATTTTAAATGGAAATATGCTCACGTTGATTGCACCTCATTGCGTTGCATTTTATTCACCGGTCGCGCTGCGAGTTTAACCTTTTGGATAACAAAATAAAATATATGGGGCGTGTTGTAATTAATTTACATGCGACCAACCATATGGAGTGTAATACGAAAAATATTCATTGTACTCGTATTTTGAAATAATATTTCTGGATGTCATAATTCAGGGACATTAAAGCTCTAATGTGATTTCTTTTTCTTATGGGGTTGTTAAATAAATCAATCAAATTACATACATATCATTATTTTGATGAATAAAACATTTTAAGTGGAATGGGGAAATCAATCACAGTTATTATGTTGGAATGCAATTTCAAGGTCATACTTTTTTTCTTAATTACAAGTTTGAGAACCGTTTTTTGTTTAAGTAATTTTTTAAAACGTTTTAAAATAAATAATAATCAATGTCATCAGTATTTTTTATCAAGGTCAAAATGTTTTTTTTTATAAATGGCGAACCATTTTAGTTTTTTTTAAACTGTATTTATGTACAATATTTCAAATTTTATTACCTATAATTATTGACTTTATTATCGCGATTTAATTTTTCAATTGTACAACAATTAAACCTTAAGACTTAAGAGGCCTCTTTCCGTTTTTGTTATAGTTAACGTTACTGTTTGCAGCACATTAAAGATAATATCATTTTACTGTTCTTAAATTAAGAGTTTCAATTGACTTTTTCATTGCAAAATATACTGTTTCATAGAATTTGTCCTAAACGATTTAAGGCCTTAATGATTTTAAACCAATTTTTTAAATTTTAGTGAGTGGGACTGCTCGGTTCTATTTTTGTTTGTGATGCCTTATGATTCCGTTTTTAGACAACTGGCAAGTAATTTCTAATGTTATTATAGCTCAAATTGCAAAGACATTGGAATTTGGAGGCATACTCGTTGCAAACATACATTGAATTCACTGACTCCGAATCAAAATCACAATTTTGAAAGCTATCTCATCTATGAAATAGTGACTTAAAAATTGTTTGCTTTAATTTTACAAATGAATTCAGCTTCAAATACTTTTAGCTAAAAATGATGATTAAATAATTTTTTTTTTATTTAGTTTTAATCGGCTTTAAGTAGGTCAATTTATTTCTATTTTCAGTAATGATTAGTATTGAGTACACATTCACACCATTTCTGCATGGCATTTAAAAGTGGCAGACTCCCCCATAAGTCTTTATGCACTTAAGTCCCTAATAACTGTCCAATGTAAGGTCACAACTCACAGAACGCATTCTGCAATGTTGATTGATTGTACAAAATGAACAAAATGCCGTAAATAATAACAGATTCGAAACAACAATACAATGAAATTTATATTGACATGTGCAACGTTGCCCAAC
The DNA here is from genome assembly GCA_963854165.1 of Sylvicola cinctus. Classification (NCBI taxonomy): domain Eukaryota; kingdom Metazoa; phylum Arthropoda; class Insecta; order Diptera; family Anisopodidae; genus Sylvicola; species Sylvicola cinctus. The sequence continues at coordinate 25,339,174 of OY974083.1, read as the reverse complement.
GCATTTTACGACTGTCGCAAAACACAAACATCTTTTAAAGTAGATATCGTGGGTACATTTTGTTTTCCACGTTTTAAAACTCCAAACAATGAAAATTTTACCTAATGGTTGATCCATGTCGCGTCTTTTCAGAATCACAATTCACGTTGTATATTAAAAATTATTATTGATTTTATGTGAAATCATTTCCTATTGTCCATTGGCAGTTTGATGATTTGTCTATCATTGATAATACAGGTTTATTTACAATATTTCGTAATCTTTGTTTTTACCATTTTAACTGCGATGCGTTTTAAATTCATTCTTAATGCCACCACAATTAATTTTATTTAATAATTTTAAAACAAAAGAACAGACATTTTTCAGCAAATTTGAATTGTTCACATAACTCCAGGCGTTATTTGTTTATTTAAGAATGTCACAAAAAAGCAATTTCGGATATGGCGAACATAATACTTGACAATAACAAATTATGTGAATTACGCAATAGCCTAAACACCAGACACGCAGTAATGAAGAAGTAAAATCGAAAAACACTTGCGACGACGGCTGGTTGTTGGTGATTCATACAAAGTATTTCTTGCGATTTTAAATTTCGTCCGTTTATTTGTTTTGCAACTGTATAGAAACTTTTAAGTTCAAAGCGTGTGTGAGTCCGTGCCTTTTGTTTTTCAAAAATGGTTTGACGAATTTTTTGATACTATGTGATGTTTTGAGTAACATTTAATTTAACGACAGGAAAGGGGAAAATTTTCCCCTTTTTCCTTCAAAGTTACATTCAAGGACAGGTTATTAGAAAAATCAAACGACTTTTTAAATTTAAAGATTAAAATCGGTTTTAAAAATACAGGATGGTTTTATGGAGGCGTCCACTATACTACTTTTCGGCTCACACCTTGCCATGTATACTTTTTAATCTCACCCTGACTTCGTCCAACCTTAAAACGCATTAAACTATATCATGTCTATTAACTTCCTTTTTACAAATGAAAGCGATTGCATATTATGTGGCGCGCAAGTAAATGCATTTAATTGAATCATTCAATGTATTAATAACTGCGGCGCGTCCATAAAACGTACACTTAAGTAGGTTCACTTACATTTTGTTAGGTTATTTGCTGTTTATTCTCTCTGAACTTTATTTTCCATACGTTATGTATTTGTTTTTCCTCGTCAGTCTGTCTTAATTTATCGCAAGGTTACCGCATTTAGTAATATGTGTTAATTTAAATTGATTCCACTTTGCGAATTCCGATCCACAATCTTTTCCCAATAAGTAAGTTCTAACTATACGAAGCGTCGTGAATGCTACATTAGAAGTGTACTGTGTAGCTTCAAATGATTCAAGTATAGTCACATATTTGTTTAAGCACTACTTAAAACAAGCAAAAAAACAAAACACATATGCAAAGAATCGCAAGTTCGTGATTCACACTCAGGATCTAGCATAGCGCCGCAATAAAATTAAATGATTGAGGAGATGAGGTGCCACATAATAATATGTAACACCAATTGCGGTCCATGTGAAAAATACATACGACGCACTTGACGTCTGTGGCAATTAAAATGTAAAGTTTGTTCTTAATTTTACCGTTTTGGCAAACTTATACAGTAGGGTTGTATTTGCAATATCATTTCATTACCCCATTACTTAGTGGCGAGGCTTTGCAATTGGCAATTGGTCATTATTCATTACTCATTGAATCATTATAATTAATTAGTTGGGTACTTAATTGAATTTAATGAAAACTGATAATGCAGTACTGCTTAATTTTAGTTGTAAATCACTTCACCATTACTTTCGATTACTCAGTAAAAACCATTACTAAACAATATTTTCATTGGAAATAATTACCATATTGATTTTTCTTTAAAACTTCATAAATAATTTTAAATGCAAATTCTATTATACGAGTACTTAGTAATTAAATTTTGAGAAATAATATAATGATAAAGCAGAATGCAAAAGAAACATGTTTGTTAAATTGTGATTAAAGCTTCATACTTAATACATGGCACGAGTGTTGTGTCGGTGACGGTGAAATTAATTAAATCAAGTTTCATTAATGTTATTATCAACAGCAAAGAGTTTATTGTTTTCCGTGTTGATTTTTGAAAAGCATTTAATACCAATTGGTTACGATTAAATTAAAATACTATATAGTTTCTTTAGTGACTGGTCGTTTTTCCCTTGTAATCATTTATTGAAATGCTGAATTTGTTTTTTTCCTTTTTTTGATGGTCGGCGAATAAAAACTTAAGGTGTGGTCTGCCGATTACGTTTTTAATCTTTCGGTAATTATTACATTGTAGCAATTTTAAAAGCTATTTGTTTTAATTGTATTTTTTTAAATTTGGGTTTTTTAAATTCTTAACAAACTGTAAGATTTATTTGACAAATAAGTTAGCAAGATCAAAATTTGAATTATGAATGTAAAAAGCTTTTACATAAGAATTTCATAGCACAAAGAATTCTTTTTTTAATTTTAAGTGCATTCAAAATAAAACAGTTGAGTATGAATTTTACTAAATAACGCCTTTTGCTACAAAATAACTGAAAAGAGACCCTTAAGAACCCTCAATAGACAAAAAATTATCATTTATTTTTAATTTACGACCTCTCAAAATAACAAAAGTTATGTGGTATTAGCTTATTCATGCTCAATATCAAGAAAATCATTAAAAACGGAATGAAGGCTCTTAAGTATGCAAAGGAAGGTGCAAGATTACGACTTTATCTCACATTTTTATGACAAATATCACACATTAAAAACACATGCACGTTTGCTGTGCTTGTGCCAGGTGTAATTTCATAATTAAATCATCGTTACACATAAGTCTCAAGTATAATTATAAACGCGAAATAGTTTTTACAAAAAATGCAATTTGCATGTACCGAGCACCGTGAATTGGAGTAAATTAAAATTAAAACGCTTTTTTCGCCTTCATTTTAGTTGCGGTTAAATTGTGTAAATGTGTTTTCGCGAATTAACGTTTCCACACCGTGTTGTATTGATCGACTGCTGCACGAGTTGCATACGAGTGGTGTGTTTATGAGTCACTGCAGATAGGCGTGTTATTTTACTATTTTCCTCATCTTCTCACTCCAAAACCAATAAATCGAAGCGAATTGTATGTTCACAGGGTGTTTAAATTGTAGTTACAAAATATTTGTTTTTTTAGACCTTGAATTTTTTTTAATTGCTTCGATTTTGAAAACTTTTAAAAATTAAATAGAATCAACACATTGAAAAACTGAAAATTGTTCCTCTTTCATCCCTCTAGGCTTAAGAGGGAATGATAAGAGCGTGTCTTATTTTAATATTTGTTTCGAGCGTCACACACAATTTATTTGTATAGCGGTTTTATTGTTGTGCGACTTAATTCATTAATATTTTAATCCCATTGCGTTAAAAATTCCGTGAAGAAAGACACGTTTTGAGTATGTTTGATTTCTTTTAAGTAAATTAATTTTCGTTTTATCCTATTTAATACACATAGAACTTAAAATAAATTATTATTTAATTTTACCTGGCCTTAATATATAAATTAATTAAACTTAATGGTGCAATTTGAACTAAAATGACTAATACCTATTTAAACACCCTGTATCCTGAATAAATAATTAACTCGCATTGATGAAATTGAATAACGTTTATATTACTGGCGCTAAATAAATAATCTACATAAACGCGACGCTGGCTGGTTCAAATATAACTGCATATATTTGTGTACCCATGCCTGGTTTGTTTATGTACCTAAATCTCAATGGCTATTTTATTTATCACCTCTTTTTACATATTTTATTTTCATTTTTTTTATTCTCCTTTCATGTCTCAATTATTGTGCTGCTCTTCAAAACAAAACAAAAAAACCGACGTGTTCAATTTACAAATAATCAACTAAAAACAAATTAACCATGCTGTGTGTTTTAACATCCTTCAATTATGTCCGATTGTCAACGTCCTCTATGTCTAAAATATAATATAACTTAATTAATTTTAAAAAAATGTACGTGTTTTATGTGAATGTGTTTTAATGTGTCATCTGTGTTAAAATAATGTACGGTTTTTTAATTTTTATTAATAAACTAAAAAAAAACAATCGGCAAATATTATTGGCAAAATCAAAATGAATCAAAAATGCCACTAAGTGCAGCATACAAACTGCAGCAAGCAAGTGAGGAGGCACAGGAGCAGGCAAATGAGAGCGGAAAGAAGAAAGGCAAATTTAAAGAATATTTCTCACAAGAATCCGGTTTGTGCATTAATAATCAATTAAGACCAACAATTGGTTGCTTCTATTTTTACATAATAAAAATTAATTTCACACCGTACATTGAATTGAAAAAGACACACCATCACTCTCCACTTCTGATGATGCTAACTGATGTTGTTGTTGTGTTTTTTTCCTGATCCTGTTGTGATTTGTTTTCGTTTCGTAATTAATTTTTTTCCCCTGTACAATAAACTGTTATTATTATTTTCTATTGTATTCTGTTGTGTCCGCCAATTGATGATGCACTCTCTTTGTATTTGTGTCCCACTCTCTGTTGTTATGTCTATCAGCCTATACTATGTATTTTTGTATTGATTGTTTGTGAATCTATATGGTATTGTACTTTATGCTTGTAACGTTGTAATTGTTTGTTTGTAAGCATATAATATGATGTACTGTTATATTTTTATGCATTTGGTTTACTGTTGAATAAACAATTGTGTCATTCTGTAATCATTAAACCTGTACGCTCTGTCATCATCCTTGTTATTGTGTATTTTATGTGGATCGTGGATCATTGAATTTAAGTTTTTGATTAGGGAAAAATGAAATGTGTTTGTATCCTCCTTGTAGGAATGAAGGTAATTTTGTTAATATTTGCTACGATACTTGAATTGTCGTTTTATTGTAAGGCATTGCAAAATAAATACTTACTGTATTTTAGTTTTATTTCATAGTTAAAACATTTTTTTAAATATTATTTTTTGTAATACATTTTTAAATCATTTCAAAAGCAATAAAATTCATTACAATTAATTTCAAAAATGTTCGAGGTCAAAATAATAACTTTAAACTATTATTTTTTGCTTAAAATTAAATGTCATTAATGATAATATATTATATGCGATCGTAACTAAATATTAAACTATAAAAAAGTGCACAAAACACAGTTCAAAGAATAACTAGCTATAAATATAAATTGAGTAATTCAATTAACGTTCCTTTATACCTACTAGGTATGTGTGTGTAATTGGGAAAGTTAATTTCAATTACAAAACTGCATTTCCTCTGAACTATAAATAATATAATTATGCATTTCGTTTTCAAATTCTCATTTAAATTTGTATGGCTAGTCCAGGGTAGGCGTTGCGGAATTATTTACGTACTTTTTCCTGAAACAAAAATGTATCGAATTCGTATTGAATTCTTTCTTAATATAAAAAATACATATTACATAATTATGGCACTACATATTATGTTATTTGAGGTAGCACAAGCACATGTGTCACAATTCACAACGGTACGATATATTTTGCGTCTTATTTTGTCGATCTATGCGTCGCTATGAAATTTATTTATGTGAACAAAATAACATTTTTTCAAAAAAAAATTTAGTGTAGGATGTTTAGCAAAATTTTCTGGAAAAAATTAGCGATAACAGAAACCGATACAGACATGCTGAGACAGCTCTCGTTCGGCCCTATGTTCCTTTTAAGAAAAACAGGATTTTAAAATTCTTAAACAGATATTTCATAAAAATTTTCAACGATTTTTTTTTTTTAAACATGAATATTTTTTGCCGATTTCCATACAATTAATTAATATTTTTTGATTATTTCCAAAACGTATCGTGAAGTACATTTAACTGAAAATGTCAACCCTGATGGCTGCTTACTTATACGTTTATATACATCTATACAATCCACCAATGGTTGTCGTACTTTACAAGTGCAGTTCGTGATCTATAAGAAAAAAGCAAAAATAAAACGTAATTTAATTGAAAATAACAGCAATGCATTCAACGATTCCCGTTCATGAAGCAAAAAATACCGGCGCACTGTACCATCGCATCGTGACTCATGACCTTGAACCATAAATGGCTGTGTCAGATGCGATCGCATAAATTATAAATTGCACGACAAAAGCTTCGCGTTACTGCGCTAGCTCTAACTGGCGTAACTGCAAACAATAAAATGTAACGTTTTGTTCGTGTTTGCCTGTGGCACGATATTATAAACAAATACAAGTGCAACATTACTGCCGATAAATGTTTTTATTTGTATATTCTCAATATTATTTTATTAATGCTCAGATTTGCATGCAAAGATGCCAATTAAATAGTTTTGCACTTAACGTAAAAAATAAATGTAAATGTAAGAAAAAAGAAGTATTGATGACAAATTTTATGCTGGCACTCCAATTGCATCATACACACGCATGTAAATCGTGTACTTAACATCGACTTATTTATGCTATATTTAAATCGACAGAGGTTTACATAAACCCCAAACACAGTCCCAAACATATTGTGACGTTAAAACAACACGTGTCTCATTTTTTCCACACAAATAATTTTATTTACATAAGATGTGTTAAAAGGTGCTGAAAGGCTAATTAGCTTTTTTTCGTTACCCTTTTTCCGGTCAATAGTAAACCCCAAAATTAAGCCAAATTAATATTCCCATCAAAATGTGTCCCTATATTAATTATATTATCATTCGGGAATATATTTAAAAGCTCAGCTAGATGGCGCAAACCCAATTACCCAAGGACATAATTTTATTTATTAAATATTTTCAATGCGAACACACCGCAGCCAAAGGTGTAGGCGCATCACAGTTAAATCAATTAATAGCGATTATGATGTCATTGGTGGAAAATTCAAGAGCGGAAAATTTTATTGAAATTGATTATTTTGTTTACTTTATTTAACCGGTTTTTTCTGGGAGGAGACTCGGGAAGCTTTTTTGCGGTTGAGTACATACGATTTGTTAGCAATTCATGTGCATTCATCACACGTTACATATTTTATTTCACATATTCTTGGAATTACTTACATCTTGAATATATATTAGGGTGAACTGTGCAATGTCTGGCAGCTATTTAATTGAGACATCAATTCAACAGTTAATGTTTATCTCGTTTCAAATGTTTATTACATCCTGATGCGATTTTAATTCGCAATAATTTTAATTTCTTTTTAATAATCCTGAAATTGAGAGATTTTTTTTTCGGGAAAATTTAATGATTCAGTGGTTAAGAAAAGTGTTTATCTTTTTGACGGGTGGTCACGTTTGTTATTAATTACATTCCGGGAATTACTTAATTAATTTGAATGAAATTTTAATGTTTTGTTTAAATCATAATTTAATAGGGCTTATTTTCAAGGTCACCTAATTATTTTAGGTTAAGTTTAGCCTATAATACAGTTTAAAAAATGAAACGAATTAACTTTAAAGCAACTTCATGCTAGCCTCCACATTTTTAGGTAATTAATTATTTCAAGGTCAAAGTACAAAAATTTCAAGGACACATTTGAGATTTTAAAAGTGTTTCCTTTTTTTAGTAAAAACTCTTTTACAAATTTTAATTGTTCTAAAAGAAAAACTACTTTGCTAAACATTTCAAGGTTACAGCATTAGGTATTCAAGGTCAAAATGAGTTTTTCATTAAAAAATTTTACTCAAAACCAGAAACATTTTACAATTACACTGAGTTGTTATAAAATCACACATTTTCCTTGCTGCAATGTCCAATTTTTTTGTCATGGGTATTTTCCGTGCACAATTGCATTTTATTTAAACAATTATGCATCTAAATGATTATCGCTCACGGTGCAATGAAATTAAATTTTGCGTGTTGTGCATGATAATTGATCACTGTTGAAAACTTTTAAAGGTCACTTGTGAAAAGTTATGACAATAAAAACCATACAAAAGTTAAATTAAAGTATGAGGAAAATTTACAAAAAAAATTCAGTGAAGGAGGAAGGCAGGCGCACCAAGAGAGAGGCCGATAAACAAAAACAGCTTATAAAGCGTTATAGGTTTTCTTTGGCTGCGATGTTTTGTGCCACTATACACGCGTAAGTGCGGCGACAACCGTAACCATAACATGTTGTTACTGTTTTTGTTGCCTATTTTTAAATGTGTGACTTTTTACAATGTATCCTTGATGCGCTATGTGTGTGACCATATATTGTAGTCAATTCCTGACGCAACGCACCGCGTTTGGGTGTCAGAGGGATTATGTGTCATAACTTACACCCATTTTGTTGGAACAATATGTTTTTACTTTGTGTTCTGGTAAATCTGTTCAGTTGATGACCGCATGAATATATTCAAAACCACAAGATGAAATATGTGAAGCAAAACAATTGTTGGTGCGAAATGTACACTTTTTATTGCTTTAAACTTTAAAGTAATGTACTTAAAGAAAGGATTTACAGTGATATTTTTTACATCAAAGGCTTTATGCACTTCATTGTTCCTATCATCATCTTACAATCATTTTTATCTTGTCCTTGTTCTCATACTTTGAAATGTGGGGCATCTATACTTTGACATAAAAGTCCTTTGAACAAAAGTGTGTTTTTATTCTTCTTCTTTTTTCCTTAAGTGAAGTAGAACAGTCAATTCAACTTTTAAGTTAAGCAAAACATCAATATATTCACAATGTGATTTAATTTCTGCATTAACTCCTGAATGACTTCTAAAGCATAACTTTAAGCGTTTAAAATTATGTTTTGAAATTAATATTTAAATAACTGTATTGAATTGGTCCAGTAAACAATCTGTATAGTTATTCTAAACCTTAATAATTGTTATGGTCTTTGAGGTCCTTTTTAACCGTTAAAAAATAAATAGACAATTAATTAAACGCCCGAAAGTAGCTTTAGCAAAAGATTTTAGGTTTTTTGTATAAACATTTGATTGAGGAATGGTCCTTAGATTTTAATTGGTTTTGAATGACACAAAACCTGAATTGATAGAATTTTTTGGTCCTTCTTTTATAAAATTCTACACGTTTTATCATCAAAATGTTAAATTAACGCAGACGTTTACTAATCAAAAGCAAAGAGATTCCAGCTGCTTTTCATACATATTTTCATGGCCTATACTTTATGCCTTTTAAAAGGGCAAAGGATTAAATATAGAAAACTTATAAAGGACACTACCGTTGAATGGCTAAGCCTTCCCTAATCCAAAATTGTAAGACCTTATAAAAGAAACTTTCATGTGCTCATCGAGTGGTGCAGATTTGAGGGATATCGCGACTTTCCCTTCCAAGGACTTTTTTCCTTAAATTCCCATGATCCTTTATCGTTTTTTTTTTTGCAAACATACTGGGCAATGTTATTTATTCCATTATTAAATCAACAGAAACCAACCGTTGTTTTCAACTTGAAAGCAACTTAAAGATTTGAAAACTTAGCAAGAAGCTAGAACGTCAATAAAATCCGGAAAGCGTACACATGCAATGTCTTATGTCTTCGCAGTTGACGCCGCCCGCAGCATTTGCATTTCCTAAATCATAATCATTCACACACATACACACACACACACTGACACACACACACATCCACATCAGGACGTAGTTGCACATTTCGATCCATATTCTGTCTTATTACCCTGCTTCCTGTTGCAGTTGCACTTGCGCTTTAAAATTGCCTCTCCCCACTCCCATTGGAATGCAACCGCTCCAACTGTGCATTGCTGCTGCTGCAATACACCACTCGTAAGTGCTTGTGATTATGAAGAACCTATCGTATATCGTTGTTAATGTGCACCTCTTTAAGAAAGGTTAAACTACTCCATAAGACAAGCCATCCGCACATTGTTTTGTAACCATTGGTTGAACACATCCTGTCCCCATCTGCACACACATGCAGCTAATTTTAAGTACAAGGTGTAGTTACTTAGTACAACATTTTGTAAATTGCAAAAAGCCACCCCCCGCCCTTACATCTGTATCGTGTATCTGTTGGTAATGGTTTGGCTATTGTTATAATACCACCAGCAACCCCATATTTGTAAAGTGTATTTTTAGGTTTGCATATTTGAATGGTTCAATCGCACACCAACAGTACCAACCACCCAGAACAACACACTTTTTTTCTATGGATTATGTATGTGAATTGTGTTGTCGTTGGCTTTTGTCAAATGGGAGCGCCATGCCAATTTTATCCTGTTAATGAATTTAATCCGCATGTTGCTCCTCCAGCTGTGTGTATACTTGGATGGTGTGTACTTAGAGGGTTGGCAATTGGCGTTTTGGTATATTGTGCTCGTACATTTCTTATTATGTGTGTGCCCTCCCTTTGCATTGTAATGTTGTTGCAGCACCGTTTCCCTAATTTAATTTTTTTCTTTCTGTTATTAATTATGCAATCAAGTTATTCAGCATTCGCTAATTGTTTCCATGAATTTTGTTGATTAGTACGTGGATGCCGTCCAGGAAAATCCGTGCAGATGACAGAGGCTGAGGTGCGCGGCTTGTGTATGAAATCTCGGGAGATTTTTTTGAAGCAACCCATCTTGTTGGAGTTAGAGGCGCCACTCATCATTTGTGGTAAGTAGTTTTTTTCAACTATAATTTAAGTTTACGAAGCTTAATTTTAATGGATTAAAATATCCTTTAAAATAAAGCGTATTTTAAAAAGAAACGCCTACAGTTATGCAACATTTTAACTATTTTTTATAAAAAACACAACTTTTTTTAGAATACATTCAGGCGTTTAATTTTAATTTCGATTGTTTTCCATAAATCTCTTAATTTTTAATAAATAAATTAATGATTTAATTAAATTTTACACAGGTGACATTCACGGACAGTACACAGATTTGTTGCGTCTATTTGATTATGGCGGATTCCCACCCACAGCAAATTATCTATTTTTGGGTGACTACGTGGATCGTGGCAAACAATCGTTGGAGACAATTTGTCTTCTGCTCGCCTACAAAATCAAATATCCGGAGAATTTTTTCTTGTTGCGTGGCAATCATGAATGTGCCAGTATTAACAGAATTTATGGTAATTATTTTAATTATTTATTGTTTTTCAAAACAAAAAGTTAATTTATGAAATTTTTTTTTAAATATAGGATTTTACGATGAATGCAAGCGACGTTACAACATCAAATTGTGGAAGACATTTACAGACTGCTTCAATTGTCTGCCAATTGCGGCCATTATCGATGAGAAAATTTTCTGCTGTCACGGTGGACTGAGCCCAGATTTACAAAGCATGGAGCAAATTAGACGGATACAGCGACCCACAGATGTCCCCGATACTGGGCTGTTGTGTGACCTATTGTGGTCGGATCCGGACAAAGATGTGCAGGGATGGGGTGACAATGATCGTGGTGTGAGCTTTACATTTGGGGCTGACATTGTTACCAAATTTCTTACCCGCTACAATTTGGATCTGATTTGTCGTGCACATCAGGTTAATTTGTTTAAATTTTTATTTTAAAATTAGGTTATTAATTATGGTCTTTGGTTTCAATTAATTCAGGTGGTTGAAGATGGTTATGAGTTTTTCGCTAAACGTCAATTGGTGACGTTATTTTCAGCGCCAAACTATTGTGGAGAATTCGATAATGCCGGTGGCATGATGTCGGTGGATGATATGCTGATGTGCTCATTTCAGGTGAGTGTTGTTTTTATTAATTAATTTAAAAATATTTTTTATTATTTAATTAATTTAAATAAAAATATGTTACAATTTTAAAATATATTTTTTTGTTTATAGATTTTGAAGCCATCAGAGAAAAAGGCAAAATACCAGTACAGTGGCATCAATTCTGGACGGCCGCCAACACCTCAGAAGAATACACCAGCTGCGCTGGGATCCAACAACAATAAAAAACAGAAATAATACCACAGAAGCATTATTCTACTTCCATATCCTTAAACAAACACAATAAATAAACAAACAAACGCTAGAGGTAAACAGCTAATGCAATTGATGTAAGGAAATCATAAAGAAAAACAATTAACTGTAATAATTATAATATCAAATCAACAATGTAAAAGATTTACTCTCCGTTTTTATGTAATTTATGCAAATATTCATCTTTTGTAATAAATATAGAAATATGAAAAGAAGTATTCTATAAAAAAAAATTCAAAAAAAATTACAGAAAAAAACATGGAATATGAAAACAAACAAAACACCACAATATGCAATTAAACGTATCCCTCCTTTTCTCTCTTTTAGTAGGCAAAATTTTTAATGAGGAGTACGTTGCATGTCCTTTTTTACAATTAATCAATTTTATGTATTACATAGATGATTGCTAATTATTCGATAGGAAATATAGCCTTATTTTGCCTTATAATTAATTCATTGGTCAAATGTTTGTGTGTACTTTCAAAAAGAAACCTAAAGCGGTAACAATAATTACTGATCATGCATTTCAATTCTAACAAAATGTTGCCATGCTTTTTGTTGAGTTGTTTTTATGTTTGTAAAAAGTCTAAATTTAAATTTTTGATAATTATTTGAAAGGGGGGTTTGTTTTGAAACCATTTCTGGAACAAATTATCCTCCTAAGAATTTTGTAATGCTGTCCAAAAGTTGCAAGTCTTTCGCCATTTTAATAAATGTCATTAAACGACATCAACATTTTGCCTTTAAAATATGTTTTTTAATTTTATAAGCAACATTTTAATTGGTTTTTAATTTTTTTTTAAATTAAGGTCCACGAATTTAATGTGTTTATTTTAATTTCATACAGAAATACATTATTGATTGATTGTGCACAATTGACCACAAGATTTGCAATTACAGAACATTGTTGTTACTGATATGAATTTTTAAAACATCTTTCAATTGCAATTAAAATGCTACAAAATGTTTTTTGTAAATCATTGGAAAATAAAGATGAACTCAATATAATTAAAAATAAAAACAGGAATAAAAGCTTTTAAAAGTAGACCTACAAACCAAATTTTCCATGTAAATGGAAATTTCTTAATGCATTAAGCATTTATGAGACAAATTTGTCCAAAATATGCAATATCAAAATAATAATTAAATATAAACAATTTATTATTTATTTATTTCGTTTAAATGTAATAATTAAAAATAATTTACGACGAGTATTTTCAATATCTTGCATACATTTATTTTATCTTTATCCAATTCATATTTTTGTTTGTTTATTAAATATTTATATTTTATGCATTTATAAGTTTTGTCGGTTCTTCAGACCATAATTATTGAAGTAGGTTAATAAGTGTTGCTTTATGCTTTGATTCATTAATTAAATGTCTGTGTTTAATTAATTTTTTATTACGTTTTTAACATTTTCTTATTTTTTAAATCGAATTTTTGACACCCTACAGTAATCATATTATTGTTTATTTATGAAAAAAAGCAATTTATAAATGTTACATCATTTCTTTCTGATTAAAAACAAAACAATTGCATCTTTAAAATACTTCTCCATTGTTTAAATTTAAATATTAAAAATCATACGGTTTTAAAAAATAGATGAACATTTGTATTTCATCGTCATTTCACTTAAATCAATCGAATTTTTCTTTCACCAAAATCATATGTCAACATTTAATGTAATTTCTTTTAACAAAAATTATTTAAAACCAACAAAAAAAAAACTGTTTGATATTCGAATACAATCGTTTGAAATGTATTTATTCTTGATAAAATTTTAGCAAATGCGTAGCGTTAAAATGTAAAAATTAATTTAGGTAATGACTATAAATAAAATAAAAGAAATAGTTCTTATGAACCTATCATTAATCTTTAAACGTTTTTTTATAAATTTTATTTTGATCTTAAGTACTGTAAGAGAATATTGTACTTACCAGTTCGTTTTTTTGTGAAATGTGTAAATCCCGAAAATTATGACACGAATCATTACAGCCAATATCCTGTCAACTTAAAATCCCGATGTTTCATAATATGTACAGTCGGCTACTATTCCAATAGTCAAAATTACAGCGAAGTAAAATCCCGACAATCTTCATTCAGAATCCCGACAAACACAATTCCAAAGGACGCTGTGAGAGATTTTTTTTAAACCAATTTTTTCAAAATAATTTTATTTTGCATTCTTATTAATCTGAAAACATAAAAGTCAAAGTATAAATAAAGTTAAAAAATACAAAATTCTCTCTTTTCCACTTTCATTGTATTTCCTCAAAATATGTTTCATTTATAAAATAAATAAATAATTTTACATGCATAAAAAAGGAACACATCTACGAACAATACAACAACAGTTTCAGAAAAAAAAACCCTCAATAAAGGCTGAATGACGTCGTCCAACATCTACCTCTCCTTGGTAATCAGCTGAACAATAGTGCTTATAATTTTCTTGCCCTTATCATGATTCATCAAATTCAAACACGGATCCTTAATTTTTTCCTCCAACAAATCACCCAACTCCTTACGTAGGCACTTAATCAGCTCAGCCACCTCATGAGTATCCGCCTGCACCATCAACCAACCATTATCCAGCAGAATAATGAACTCACCACCATGCAGCTCAATGGTCATATCACTGCCGGAAAACAAAACGACAGGCAACAGTGGCACCATAGTGCACTCCCTAATGAATATACGCGACGTTTTCACCTTCTCCTGATACACCAAAAAGGGTGAAGTGAATTGTCGTGTTTCGGAGTTAATCGAAGACGGATGAATTGCCACATAGCCATCATCACGCGTTTTGAAGCGCAACTCATTGGCATTAGGGAGACGTGGTACAGCCCCTCCAGCGCTTTGAGTGAACATCTTTTCGGGAGTCATCACTTTGACGATGTTGGGGAATAGAGCGGCACACAAAAGAGCGGCCAGTATTTGATTGTTTTCACCGTTCACGTTCATGTCGACGCCCGTCAATTCGGCAATGTTGTCTTGAACGAGGCGACGTTTGTTGGGGTTGCTAGCACTTGCTGGAATGAAACCAATAGAGATGAGTAATTCCAGGAATTGATGCTTGATCTCCATGAGGGTTTCCAGTGTGCGCCATGATAGGTAGTTTTCATCGGCATAACATTTCGCGCCGTATTTGCTCTTTTTTTGGACTTCAATCCATTTCTTAATTATTAGGGAGAAAAAGAATGGAATTTTGTCAATATTTAAAATTAGGGAAATAATTTTAAGGGTTCTATTACCTTGTAAGCTGTCAACACTGTCAACTGATCACTGCAACTAGTTGAAAATGATTTCTTCTTAGCATCAGCAAACTGTCGTTTACTAAATGGTGACACAAAAGGAGATTTGTAGCTGAGACATGCAGCAACCGTTAAGACACTGTCCACACATTGAAAGATGGCACCGTAAAGCATAAGCTTCCCAATCCGAACATCGACTGGCAATTCAGATAAGTGGTGACCCAGTGGGGTGAGACATTCCTCCATGTCAAAGGCACCGACATCTTGTAGACGTTTTATTGCGGACACCACACTTTCAACCGTTGGTGCCTCCAGAAGGTTTGCTACAAAAATGTAATTCCTAAGTTAGCAAAATCATTAATTTGTTGATAAATGTAAAATACTTACAAATAACATCATCAACTTGAAGACCCTTGAAATTAGGCAAGGTCTTAATGCGCAGCAACAATTGCTCCAATGGCACTCGCTGAATCTCAGGAACTGGTTGCGCCAACAATTGATACGTAAAACGATGATGGGTGAACAAGTGAATGGCAACACCTGGCATAACGCGACCAGCACGTCCCTTACGTTGATTAGCGTTCGCTCTGGACACCCACGTCAACTCCAGCGACTCCATATTTTTGTTCGGATCAAATCGTTTCTCTTTCATCTGCCCACAATCAATGACAAACACACAATCATCAATAGTCACAGAGGTTTCAGCAATGTTTGTGCTCAACACAATTTTACGCTGACCGTTTGCTGGCTTCTTAAACACCAATCCCTGCTCCTCATTTGTCAGCGTTGAATGCAATGGAACAATTAAGTATTTGTTGGTGCGAGCATTGAAAATTGTACTATCAGTTAGTGCATCATGGACGGCTTGAATTTCAGCTAAACCAGGTAAAAATACTAAAATAGCACCCTCTTGTGGCCATCCATGATCCCCTTCCACAATATACTTTAGGATCCACTCAATTAATTCAGGATTTATCCTCAAATGATCCATGAGGAAGAGACTTTTGGTAGTTGCTCTTGAATAACTTGGATAACGTCCATACATTTCAGCTAAGGTAAGGCGATCGTCACTCATCTTCAATGGGGGTTGGGCATTCGATCCCTTCACATCAGAATACTCCAACTCTTGTGCCAATTCATTTTCTTCGTTTTTACGCAATTTACGACAAAATTGGGAGTCTGGTTCCAGGACAAATCGACTACAATCAAGGATGTCTTCCAAGAAAAGTTGCTCCACTGGAAATGTACGTCCAGGAATTTCCAAAACTGGTGCACCATCAAAATAATCACCAAATAGATTTGCATTCAATGTGGCTGACATAAGAATGACCTTCAGCTCAGGACGCTTTAAAAGCAACTGCTTCAGGATAAGTAATAAAAAATCGGATTCCTCACTGCGTTCATGCACCTCATCCACAATAACGTGACTAACATTCTCCAGTTGTGGATCAGATTGCAGACGTCTCAACAGAATACCAGTTGTGCAGAATGTTAAACGCGTGGAAGTTGATATTTTGTTTTCCAAACGAATTTGGTAGCCCACAGTGTTTCCAATGCGTTCTCCCCGCTCATCAGCAACGCGTTCAGCCACACCAATAGCAGACAAACGTCTAGGTTGTGTACAAATCACTTCCACATGATCGTATTTGTTATCTAGAACACGATACAGCCAATCATCTAAAAGAAATTGTGGAACTTGGGTACTTTTTCCGCATCCAGTTTCACCACTTATAATCAGCACTTGTGTGGCTTCAAGCTTTTCCAAAATTATTGAACTCATTTGCCAGGCAGGCAGGTCTTGCCTCGATCGCAACATTTTTTTGTAATTTTGATTGGTTTGTTTCTCCTTGAATTTTATTGCAATATTTCGATCATCCCTTTTAAGTTGATCCTTATTGATGTTTATTCGATGCTCTCCACGTTTGCTGCGACCCTTTTCATAATGGGACGGCAGTTTGGCGTTTCCATTCAAACCATCTTTACCATTTTGTGTCTCATCTGTCCAAAATAGAGATTTTTTTGGATCCAACATGCGATGGATATCCTTTTCCAGAAAGGTACTGATTTCATCTTGCATTTGTAGTAACTCTGATATCGTGTAAATGCTGGGCATTCCATCTTGAGCCATGAGTCGTGCCTCCATCACCAATCGATGTGTTAGGCGTAAACACAATGAATGTGGAATATCGGGGCATGTTGTTTTTAGGAACAACAATGGAGCCTCATAGGGATAATTCGTGCCTTTCGGAAACCGAATTTCCAGGTAAAACCAATTTGGATCTAATTGACTATCTAAATAGTGTTTTATCGTTCGTTCATTGCCACGATTTTCATCTTCCGGCCGCTGATGAGTGAAACGACATTTTGGACCAAATTTACAACCACCAGTTGCCTCAAAGTTACGACAAATCAGCTTTTTGGGCCCCACCTTTTGTTCAGTGGCTCGTTGTTTTTCAGCTTCCTTTTCCTTTTTTCGTTTCTGGTAGGACGGGCTGTGCACCAGCAAATGATCAACTTTAAATTGCAACAACCAAATTTCGTTTTTTTCCTTTTCCTGAAACAGCTTATCATAAATCGATTCCAATGCCAATTTTTCATCATTACGCATTTCCATAAGCTCCTCGATGCTGTGTTCTGTTGTACTGACACGCTTCAAGTTCAATTGTGGTGGATAATATTTTTCAAACAATAAAGCCAGAGCATCATTGGCAGAACATTGGCAATGATCCAGTGCCTGAACACAATGCACCTTTGGAAAACCATAACTCTCCAATTTTGTGATGGCAAATTTTTTGAATTGATCCTCCTCATTGTTGCCCACATCAGAATAATCGCATCCACCTTGAATGATGAGTTGGCCACGATCCTGCCAATACTCCTTACGCATTTTACTGCCCTTGTCCTTGTATTGTGAGATGTCACCCAATTTAAAGTTGGGCCCATGCACATCACGCAAAGTGTCCATTGCCAAGTGACGATTCACTTCGGACATTCGCAGCACTTGCAGTTCAGCTTTCACTGGCATTTTGGGCGGTTCGATTTTGCTGAGTGGACTGCGTGGGATAATAATTGTTACAGTACGGTTATGTTTTAATTTAGATTTTTTGTACGACTTACACTGAGCGCGCCTCTGCCAAGGGCCTAAGAAAACAATCGTCAATCAATTTTTTACTTTCTTCTGACTCCATTTTATTGAGGTAAAATAAAATTAATTTGTTTTATCACTTAAGATTTAAGAAACAACTTATTTTAACAAGAAAACACTTAATATTGCGAGAATGCAAATCGTCTTCACAACTCAAAATTTGGCTTATATGTAGCTATTTCATAATTTTTGAAATGTGTACACGCGATGTACAGAATGTACTAATTGCACTTGAGTCTTGACAAATGGCAATGCAACAGAGAGATTAAGAATTTGAGTGGAATGAAGAAACTTCAAAAACACCTGATTGCAGATATTTTGTATTTGACGGTTGGTATTTCGATTTTGGTTCAACTTCGAAATTTTTAGCGCAATTTTTGAATTTTCACCGACTATTACACGAGAGTTCTTTAACAAAGTAGTTACATGATAAGTAATTTCGAAAAACATCCAACAAACAAAAAAATAACCCCAAAAAGATTAATCTTATGAGAAGCACTGAGATTCCTCTCCAACGAGTTGTTCCCAGTGGACTTTAGTACTCGTTCATGACTTAATTTCAATCCACGTAGTAGTGCGGATTTCTCGATTTCTTTAAGAACGCTCGGCATCCAAATATTCCTACGCCCTCAAATTGAGCTCTATATATTTGCTCAGAGAATGTGCTTTTTTCATTCTCAAATAAATGTCACCATTGTCGTTTCTTGTTATCCATTTTGGCCAGATTTGTTATCAAAACTCAAATACACCTCGTGCACATCTGATACTTTATTTATTTATTAGGCGTCATTTAAAAATTTAAATCAATTCTGAGGGAAATTTAAAATCAGGGTCAAATTAAGCACAAAAATTTAAATGTTTTAATCCTCATTTCTCATAATGGATTAAATCAAAATGGAATTAATTACATCCCAATCTTTCCAAAAATACTTGACTTTATTTAAAAATCTTAATTTCGAAATTATTTTCAAAGACAATTACAAATCTTAAAAATTTCTTTAAACTTTTTTGTTCATAAAAATCTAAATTGTTTTTGCGAAAATTGTTTTTACATTATTTTAGTGTCATAAAAGAGAAGTTAATTCACCCAAAATTTCGCTGTCAAGTTACTTCAAGTTTTCAAGGTCAAAAATTGGAAAAAAGAAATTGCAAAAAGAAGAAAGAATTTGGAAGATTGAGAATATTCTAGATATTAGGTGATTTTTTTTTATTTTATTGGGAGCAAAATATTAAAGTGTGGAATTAAATTTCAGTTTTTGTTTTTATGTTAAAGTTTTTAATTTTAATTACTAATCAGTAATAAGTTACAGTAATTTCCTAATGATCTGCAGGCCGATTCCCACGATCCTCCGTTAGTCCTTAGCCTAAAAACAGTGACTTAGTAACGCTGGGAAAATTGTAATTAAAAAGAAAGTGGACGAGATCCTGAAGCTCACTTAAATCTTAAGCAAAAGACTTATTTTCTGCATTTATTTATCGCTGGTATTCAATTATACAATAAATATTTACAATTAAAATGAATGCGGTGTATCAATAACACAACTATAAATAGAAAACCCCCATCCATCATCAACAAACACTGCAAGAATCGCGTTCAATTGAATTAAATCCTTCAAGCACTGTTATCGGCCATTACCATCAATCAATATGCGCGCATCTTATCAACTCACCGCATACTAATTGCGACATTCGTAAACCATCGTATTAAGTGAAGCCACGATAAATCACACTATCGCCAGTTCAATGCTATTACATCGTCCAGGCATATCAGTCGATTATGTTGGAGCTGATTAAACAATGTTAACAATAATGCTAATTGATTCCGGGAGGCTGCACCTCATCCAATTGTCCAAATCGGAAATTAAATGCAAATAGTATTGGGAAAAAAGAAGAATGCGATTAGTAGATAGAAGCCTACTCCACAAACCATGACCCAATGACTGTGAAGCGCCACAATTCAAGGCCACGGGGTGCCACCACTCGCGATTGTGTCAGCGAGTGCGACCACAAAGGCCACTTTTAATGTCTGGTGGTCATGGATTCGCGTCACAATGATTATTTGTGATTGGATTTGATGTGGTCCGCAACAGATCTGCACGAGTACAATTTTCCTTAAAAAAAAATACGCGAGGAGTATTGGTAATGCTTCACGAAACGTGCACCATTTGTTAGCGAGTGCTTGTTCGTCTTATTTGTCTGTTTTATTATTAAGATCTTACTTACGGAGGTGTCGATAAATGAGATTGAAATTTAAGTCATTTGATTTGACGCGTATTAAAGTGATGAGAAAATTTTGCAAAAAATTCCTTGTATGATTAAATTATTAGTAGTTTGTAACTAAATGTAGTGCTTACTGCCTAATTCAAGATTTTATTGGATTTAAAAAATAGCAAAAGGAAACGATTATTTTTTTGTTTAATTTTTATGCTTCTTTCACATAAATTTTATCTGACTACAAAACAATTAAAACCTTAAAAATGTTAACAACTGAATTTAAATTGATGTTAAAATTCCTTCATTGTTATTTAACCTACAACTATGCTTAGTAATTACTCGCATTAAAATGTTGGTTTACTTTTAAAGTTATCATGACTTCACAATGATCAATAAAATCAACACACAACTGAGATCGCAGACATCTCAGATTATGGCGTTCATTTAATCAATTCATAAAGATCTTATTTATTAACGTGGATAATATGAATTGAATGTGTAAAATAATTTTTTTTATTCCAGTTAACAATCAAATCTATCACATGATTTTGCACGCCATTCATCGAGTGTCACACGTTTAAACCCGCGAAATGTTGCCACATTTTTATTTGGTCATTCACTATTGCTTGAGTTCAGTGGATTGCTGGCAGGTTTCTTTAATTACTCGAAAGTGAACAATGGTCAAGGTACTTGCAGATGGACGTCAACGATAACAGATAGAAAAAAGGTTCATTCAACATAATTTAACATTGTGTTGTGTTATTTTAGGTTACTGTTAAGTTAAATTATATTTTTTATTTTATTTATTTGTGAATTTAAAATATTTTTTATAATAAAGTACAAAATAAGTTAAAGTTTGGAGTTAAAACTAAAAAAACACTTCAAATCGGAAACTATTTAAGCCACTTTCATCGAAACTTTAAGCTGAAGAAGTGCTGGAGTTAAGTACTTATTGTTGGACTTATTTTTCAATGCTTTTTCCATTAAAATCCTTTACAAACTAATTAATTTAGTTATTATTTAATTTTCATAACCACTGTTTTATAGAGTTTATGAATTCTATGAATTCTAGCGATAGCAACATTTTTTCGAGACAATTTTTATATTAATAATTGATTTTATCTCGTCCGTGCAAAAAAAATGTCTGTTGTTATAAATTATGATCTTAAAAAAAAGAAAAACGTTATTCAAAATATAAAAAAATTTGGATAAAAGCTCGAAACAGACTTAAGTATTCTGATTTGTCATTTTCGTTTAATTTGCAATGCACCGTAACTTTCTTAATATAAAAAAGAAGCAAAATCCTTGAAATTTAAAAATAGTCACCTTGAAATTTTAAATTTTGGACCTTGAATGCAAAAGCTCCTTTAGTTGCGTGGAACATTAATATATTCAAAATTGAAGGTTTACTAGAAAATTTAAAAAAAATCCTTTAAAACAACGATTTTAAGGTCAAAATGACTGATTTTCAAGGGACCGTAATCAGAGATTTGAATAAATTAATTAGATTTATGCACTGATAGTTCAATGTCAAAATATTTTGTTCTACGAATATATTTAATTAATGAGCCTGGACTCTCCTTTACACAATATTTTAGAATCATTCCTTAAAAATAAATCAAAATCGAACAATGCATTTTAAAATTAAATAACTTCATGAACATTGAAATGCATGCAAAACATTTTTATAGCAATTTGTGCTGGTTGCGCATTTATTCTTTGTGTAATCAACTGCAACTAAAATAATAAAAAGAGTAATAAATATTAATAATAATAAAAGCAAACCTCAACAAAAAATCACACAAAAAAACAATAACAAAAATAAGACGTTTGCTTTTAATGTGTCTAATCAATTAGAGCTGAATTAAATAATGCTGTTAAAAAATTTCACAAATTATATTTTTATTTTATTAGACTCTCTGCACCAGTTTAAAAAATGTGTGACTCGACCGACTATATTATGACTGTCAGCATGTGTGTGTGTCGTGTGTGTGTCTTGTGTTTGATAATTAATAAACTTATAAAATAAAAAACTGCATCCCCTTGAGTGATCGACGACTCGGAAACTCGCATTCGTGTGTTTCCTCTTGCGTCCACACTCCACACCACAATATTGAATATATTGCTCTCAATGCGATAACAGGCAAGCAAATACCGATTGTAGTTTGTTTATCGACTTAATGTGTGTACGGTGGTCTCTATTTGACACTCAATTACGTTTAGTTTCAATATATGAGCGTGCAAAGTAGCGACTGTAGCGACCCACCAATCACTGCGATCGCATATTATGTAGTTAATTGTATAACTCGCGAATCGAATCGTCAAAGACGGTCAAACGATTTGGGATTCACGCCAGGCCAGTTGACACTTAAGCCACTTAGCGTTTAGTGCGGCTTAGTGTAGCATAAGTCACAGTTTGTCGTGGGTCGCTCTCAGTGATTGAATGCGATCATAATTGCAATTACAGTGAATTTGATTGAAACTATATTTAGTTTTGTTTAATAAAAATTAAGGAATTTTTATATTTAATTTTAATAATTAAAAAAAAAATTATAATTTGTGCAACATTTTGTGACAAAGTGATTATTAAAAGAATTATAAAAAATAATTTTGTGGTCCTAAAAATATTACAATTTAATTTAAGTTTAATATGTGTTTAGTGTTTTAGTTTAAAATTAAATTAAAATTAAGTCATCATGAGTTTGCGCCAGTGGTTAGCCCTTTTTGGATTTTACATCACTTACTTGGTATTGGGGGCCAGCATTTTTTGGCACATTGAAAATCGGCTGGAAGCGGAACGTCGAATTAATCTTTTGGAGAGTCGTATTGAGATCAATGGTAAAAAAAGGTTTTGTGAATTCGATTTTTGACAATTAATGTCTAAAATATAAAATAGGGTGGTAATATATATAATAATATAATATAATAAAAAATTTATAAAATAAAAAAGTGACACACAAGAAAATGAGGCCTTAATGAGACTCAAAAATTATTGAGTTTTAAGTTTGAAAAAATTTTAAGAATGTGTAAATTAAAAAGATCAGTCTGGAAAGTAATATTTTATTAGTTTTTCAAATTGTTAATTCGATGCTATAATTAAAAGAAGAGAAAATTCGTTTGAAAAAAATACGCAAACGAATTTTAAACTTCTTGCGTTTATAAAAACAAAATCCGTAAAATTTAAAAAAATTGCCAAGGATCTCAGAATAATTAAATACCAAGGCTTTTCAATTTTGTGATTCGAAAGGAATGAGTTCAACACCATTTTATAATAAGAAATCACATTATAAAAATCCCCAAATAATTTTTTAACAATTTACCACTTTTCAGAGTTCTATTTAAACTTCGTTAATATTTGCACAAATTTAAAACACCGATTTTCAATGATTTAAGGACTAATTAATGGAAAATTAAAAAAAAAAGTAAACAAACGAAAAAAAAACATTCAGAAGGTTCAAAACTTATTTCCTTTCATTTATTATTAAACTTAAAGTTATTTGTAAATAGGTTATATTCCTTAAACTAAATATTTTAAGTAAAAAATATTTATTTTTCATTTTCATCTTTGGTGAAACGTTATTTATTTTATTTAACAAAATTTTTTGTTTTAAAAAAAATCATTTTTTAAAGTACATAAATCAATTAACGAATTAAAAGAAGGTGTGTTTTTTATCTTTATTTTGTTTAATGTTACTACTCCAGAATATTCACAAGATTAAATTATAAAAATGTTATTTCTTAATCACGATGTTGCGAATCATAAAAATCTACTTTGCTGTTTGGATTTACATAAAAATATTGACTATCTCACAAAGAAGCAATTATAAAATAAAACAATAATGAAATAAACTTAACAAAGAATGAAATAAAATAATAAACTTAAGTCAATCGTGTTAATTTCTAAAACCTCACACTTCATTAATTTTCTATTTGGTTTTCTGTTTTAAAAAATTAAATATCTAAAGTGAAAAGAAAGGTTTCTTAATTTTAATTACAAAACAATTAGTAATGAAAAATGATATATCCGCAGTTAAAACGCCAAAAACTTTATTATAAATATAAATACTGAAAATTAGAATGCCCACACTGAAAATTAAATTATTGTCGAAGCTAAATTTAAATTAGAGTAACATGTCGTCTTAAGACTTCGCGTTGCGTTGCTTCTGCAAGCTTTGGTGATAATTGACTTTGTCAATACGTCCAGTTTATTATCATCTTTGCAAATGCCACCAATATGCAAATAACATTTTATTTAAGGTCACAAAAATCATATGCCTCGCCGATGCGTCATTATGTAATGTTGTATTTACACTTTTAACTGATCCTAGTTTAATCTTGCTTCCTTAATCCATTATTTTGTAGGATTTTAGTGTTCTTAACTTAAATTTTGTGCTGAAAATGAATGACAAACATTGAAAATAAATTCTTAAAATAAAAAACCGATTCATTTATTGATTATTTGAATCATTGCAAAAACATTCAAAACCGTTCCTTAACCTTATTTTAAATAAACCATTTTTTTAAACCCACCTTCTCCTGAGTCATGCAAGCAATTTAACGTAAAAAGGGCCGCTTTGTTAATTCTAATATTTGAATACCAAATAAAATCGATAATTAGCTGCTAAACTGTTTATTTTGTGACTGCGATTTTTGCGTGGCGACTTCCCAACACAGTAACTAATCATAAGGCAGCATTGTGTTTGCCGTTGGCGAAATATGTCAATTGTCAACAGCCTACAAATGTTTTAAAACTCACTCATATCCGACGAGTCACACACTGCAGTATTTACATAATAATAAGTGCGAGTTGGTTTCAATTGCTTGTAGTTTTAAAATTAAACTCAATTTAGAAATTGTGGTGAATATTTTATGTTTAACTCAGGCTTTTGGTAATTGGATTAAAACGCCGACGTGCTTTGGCAAATATAAACTCAAGATGCAAGTGAGACGGAAAAAATTCTTTAACATTATTTAGTTATTTATTTTATATGAAATGAAATATTGTCAGGATCACTTAGTTTATTAATCATATAAATGTTAATTAATGCAATTCACTATTATATTGGTTAATAAATTAATGACGTGTGTAATGAGGGCTTTATTACGATAATAATGTTCCAGTGCGTTTTAATTAAAATTTCTACACACGTTTGTTTAAATAGTTTTATTATTATTATTTAATAAATATTATGATTTCCGCATTATTTTGTCCTTGCTAAATTTAAGTATATTATTTTTTAACTTCTCTTAAATTTTGATTTAAAGGTAACGTGCCTTGTTTCTGATAAATCCAAAACTACACTGCCGGAAAATATTTCAAAGTCATGTTAAAGCCTATGAAATAGTTATTAGAAATGTTTCAATGGGATTTTATTTTTAAATTGCTACAAACAAAATTCTTTGTAAAAAAAAGATGGCAAAATCCCCTCTTTAATATTAAAATTTACAGTTATTTACTAATTCATGTATTTCAGAAATTCTAAAAATTTAAAGAACTGCTAAGGAATGCATTAAAAGTAAAGTGCAATTATTGCCAAAGCTCAATCGTTTTTGTTGTCTTGCCGATTGGAAACGGGAACCCGTTTATGTGGTGTAATAGATTCTTGCGTTCGCATTTTTTATCGTAAAAACATATTTCAAAAATCTCATTTTAAGTCAAGTTAAAAGTTCAGAAATGTTTTTCACGAAACAGTAATTTTTTTTGAAAGTCTGCTGGGAGTAATTTATTTTTGGTTACAACTAAATTCAATGAGAATATGTAAAATTTATAAAATAAATAATTTCCTTAAAACTCTTTTCTGTTTACCAGCAGGAAGGTCGGAAACAGTGGGCAAAAATAACAAAATTGCCAGGATATTTAGTTAATCATCGTTTTTACACAAGATCAAGGATCAAATAACAGAAATTTTTAAGAAAATTAATTTCAAAACGCTTTTAGAATTATGATCTAGACATCGTAATTAATTCTCACGTTACTCTCCCTGCAATGTCTGTTGCCTGTTTTAAAACATTTCAATTTGATAATGGTGTCTAAACATAAAGTAGGCAATTATCGATAGAGATACAAATTATTGTGCAAAAATATGTCAACAACATGTAAAAATATTTACAAATATCACTCGACTATGCATATTATAGTTAAGCAGACAGTTGAGTAGACGTAATAATCTTTTACTAATTGTTTGAATTAAATGCTTGAATTGAATTAAAATCGCAACAAATTATTTTATTTAATCAACAAAATATGACACCGGTTTATGTTTTGATGTCAATGTGTGTTATTTCACACATTTTGTTACCACATTTCATGTTACCAATTAATGTTATTCATAACTAATTTGTGTATGTTTACTAAAATTGCATTTTTGCACGTTCCAACTTTCAATGAAAATGGGAACACATTAAAACGATTTATGACATAATTTCTTTCTTATTTAATTAATAAACTTGAACTATTAAAAATAAAAATAAAAGGAGAAATTATTCTCAAACATTTAAAAGTAATCAAATTCACAAATTGAGCAGTTCTTTTTTAAATTGGCAAATTGATAAATTGAATTTTGTTTACTTTTTATTTAATCGCATCATTGATTTGTGCTTCTTCTTTCAATTACAATTTACAATTATTTGTGTGAGCAGTCAGCTGAACAGATAATTGGCAAAGGCAATAAAAACTATATTTACCCGTAAATTGTTATTATAAATGTTACACTTTAACGAAATATTTGAGTTTTATTTATTATGGTGAATCAGGTGGATGCCTTTTTTCTCTACAGTCTCATTACTTTACCCATATTTTTTCAAGGACTTTTAATCCTTGCACAAATTCTACTGAAAATAACTGCCTAAAATTTTTTTTTCTATTTTAAAATCCAAGAAACACAAAAAGTCACGTTTTTTTGATCAAACAACTTCCAAGAAATTGATTCAAGTCAGCAGACATGACTTACATAACATTTTAACACAAACATTTAACCCAAAGTAAAGACATTGCACTTTACAATGGATTTTCTTATCTCAACAATAATTAATAGACACTGCATTGACGTTTTTTAATACACTACTGAACAAATATTCATTTTTACCACTGATAAAATCGTAATCATTATTGCGTTAACAATTTAGACGATTACTTATATTTGTGTACTCTGACAACAACCGAGTGAATAATTATTATTGCGGAAAATTCTAAACTAAAATTGGACATTGTTTTTGTTTCCCTTTTCTTTACATTTGAAAAGTCATGTGCGTCGCGAGGGTTCCGCCTTGTTTGTTGGAAATCCACCAAAAACACATTGGATTTTTAATCATTTTTATAGATTAAAGAATAACGGGATTATGAAGCTTTATATCCGGAAATAAGCGTGGATTTAATCTGGTTACAAGTAACATTTTGTTAATTGTCTTTCCAGGCTTTCAAATTAATTTTTAAATGGTTAGTAATCACTGCATAAACGTTCGTATAAAGAAGTTGCCTATCTTTAGTGTAAAATCGGATGGATTTTCCGTTCAATTGTGTTCTAGACTTAGATAAAACATGCACTCAATTGAAAGTTGTTTATATTTCGTGAAAATACGGACACGTTCGGTTATTGGGACCTTCTAGAGACGGAATGGAATCTTGCATTGAATTTTAAGTCAGTTATTTATTATTAGTTTTAAGCATTCCAAATTGTGGAAAACTATCCAGCGACTGATGAAAAAGTCGTTAAATTAAATTCTAAGCATTTTTTTTTTATAACAACGAGTCTACTTGCTAAGTTTCAGCAAGATTTGGTAACAGAAAGTGGGTCTAAGAGATGATTAAATAATTTAAGATTTTCACAGAAATTTTATTTTTTTGGAATGAATGAAAGATTTAAACCGCTTTGCTTTAATCCTCTTTATTTGGTGACATGGAAAACTTAAAGATTTTCACACAAATCTTTAAAAATTTTTTGGTTTAAATCAGAAGTAAGTGACGTTAAGATTTTAGCCTCCTTTTTCTAGATCTCTACACAATTTGATTATTAAATTATTGTAAAACCATTTTAAGTAGTCCTTTAAGGGTTAAGGGCATTATGCCCTAAAATTAAAACTAAATAAAAAATCGTAAGAAATTGGGATTTAAATAATAAAACAAAATAAGTATTTTAAATAATAATAATTAATCAACAATCTCAACTACTTACTCAACTTGGCTGTGTAAGCGGCGAGCATAATCCATTGCTACTAATTTGCAGGTCTTGTTATCGAATCTTTGTTATTATCGAGTGATGACCTAAATTTATATTTTCAACGATCACTTTGAAAGTACCCGACTCGTCGACGAAGTCAAAACACTTCACATAAGGTGGCTAATTCATGAATACTATTGAAAATGTTGCACGGTGATTATTTTTAGTTTAAAGAAATTTAGATAGATTTAATTAAGAAAGTCTAAAAATTGATTTTGAATCCTTTGTAAAAATATTATTTGAATTATAGCACATTAAACTAAAGTTAAAAAAAATCATTTATTAAATTCATTAACACGGTTTAGGCAATAAAAATAAATTCGATTACGATGACAATCGTTGTAAAAACTCCTAAATGTATGTAAAATAAATTGAAATGAATTTTGCCATCAATATTTTTATTGAGTCGAATAATTTTTAAACATTTTACCCAAAAAGCCTAATTTTTCAATTTTAAAATTTTCAGAACTCTTAACAAAATACACATCCCCATCAGACAAACCCCTTCAAAATTTGATACTCGAAAAACTGACAGAATACTGTGGCAAAAAAGTGACAAAACACACAAAAGACGAATTCGTCGACCCATTCCAATGGACCTTCTTCCACTCGTTCATGTTCGCTTTAACGGTGTGCACCACCGTCGGGTACGGCAACTTGGCCCCCACTACTCACTTCGGAAGGCTCTTCATGATATTCTATGCATTCATTGGCATCCCAGTCAATGGTATCATGTTTGCTTACATGGGAGACTACTTTGGGAGAGCGGTAAATACTTTTAAAATTGAATCCTTGTTATTTTATCATTTAACTCTTCTTTTTTTGAAGTTACGACGCCAATACCAACGCTACAAAGCCTACAAACTGTCCAACAATGAAAACTACGCCCCACGTCGCTTCAGCATGATCAGCCGAATCATTTTGTACTTAATTCCAGGATTGGTTGTTTTCCTCTTCTTGCCAGCCGGTGTGTTTGCCTACTTTGAGAATTGGCATTTCATTGATGGCCTCTATTACGCTTTTGTGACACTGACAACAGTGGGATTTGGCGACATGGTGGCGACATTTCAGCCAAACACACCCAACGATCATGGTGCTTGGTTCATTGTTTATCAAATTTGGTTTGTCATCTGGTTCGTGATTGGGCTGGGTTACCTCGTGATGATTATGACATTTTTGGCCAAGTA
The DNA here is from genome assembly GCA_963854165.1 of Sylvicola cinctus. Classification (NCBI taxonomy): domain Eukaryota; kingdom Metazoa; phylum Arthropoda; class Insecta; order Diptera; family Anisopodidae; genus Sylvicola; species Sylvicola cinctus. The sequence goes on along the minus strand of OY974083.1, from coordinate 25,309,266 downwards.
AATTGAGAAACATTTAGAATCATGAACTCTTGGTAGATTCTAGTAAAGATCTTGTAATTTTTCAGGGGACTGCGAAGCAAACACATTGCCAAGTTGGAGCATCAATTGTCGCAAAATATTAGAGCGACACAGAATCGAATATGGCAGGGAGTTAGTAAGGATGTTAGCTTCTTGAGGAGATTTCTCAATGAAATTTATTTGGTGAAAGTTCAGGTAAGTCTATTTGCCCTCATATAATCTTCAATTTTATTAAATTTAATTTTTCTACACAGCCAGTCTACAATGAGCCCAACATGCAGGAAGCTTTGAGCATTCCACGATCTGCATCATGTCCAGAGCTGTTTTATAATCCTCCAACTGTGACTGCACGAAAGCGTGCATTTTCTGAGAATTACGACGCTTCATGTAACTTCCTCGCCAAAACTGTTTCAGACACAGATTTGACGCGAATTAATAAGGAAAAAACATTTGAGGCAATGAACGAATTCATGCAAACTGGAGATCTTCTCGCTCGTGTAGTGACAGCATTGGGCAATATTGGAAATGACAATGAAGTACACAGTGCTTATGATGGCGCCTCCACTGGAGGTGGAATTCATGGGTTCTCTGACTCACAAATTCTGGCGAGTGAGCGCACACTCTCAGGATGGTCACTCCCCACATCTGAATACAGTAACACATTGATGGATCGCGCAAGAAATCGTTCACGTGCATTCTCCGTCTTTAATGTCCCAGCTGATCCTCCGGAGAAATCGGACGACTTGTCACACGAGTGGACATGGTCCGGTGACGATAAAAAACTGCAAAGCATTGTTGCCGAACGCATCAGAACAAAAAGTCAGCCAGACAATTTGTACAAGTCCTCATTTGGAAATAGTATTAAGAAAAATGACCGCTCTGTCACCATAAACATCCCAGATTACTCAGAAGCAGTTAACGACATATTGAAGCCGTCCAACAAAAAATCATTCCTCGGCAGACTGAATCCATTCAAAGCCAAATCCCCCCTTGCAGTAAATCCATCCAATTTGGCAAAACGGCACTCATTGGGTGGCCAAGAATTGGATGTTCAATTGTACTTACAAAAAACTGCCAAGGGACGTGAGTCCCGCATCAGTTTGCCACGTCGTTACATGCGCACCAACTCCATTGGCAGTGTAACGCAGGCGGACGAGGTGAACGCAAATCTCTTGGAGAACACAACAATCGCCGATCTCATACGTGCACTCGAAGTGGTGCACACGAAAAACCTAACCAGTGCTCCCGACGAGGAGATGCCCGCCCGCCGAAAAATGGGCACTGCAAGTCTGACGCCACCATCTGCACCGTCATTGGTGAATCTCTTTCAGCAGAGTCAAATTGCATCGGGAATGCGTCGGTCCTCTTTAAAGAACACAACAGGGAGGCGAGCGTCCACACTACCGCCACCATACGACACTGGATCACCCAAAAATTTGCGGCGACGCTTCAGTGTGCGCCCCACAAATTTGTCGATACCACCGGGACAGGCGCCACCCGTAGCGGTGGCCTCCACTGCGCTGCAACGGCGCTTGTCAATGCGGCCCAGCCCGTTGGTGCAAGATCATTTGCAACCGCAACGGGGACTTGGTAGTGCGAACACTAGTCGGGGAACGGCTGCACGGACGGTTATGTGGCGACCGACGCATTTGCATCCGAAGCCCAGCAGGCAAAGCAGTCTGACGGAGATTGGTGGCGTTAGAAAATCATTTGATGATTCGGAAGAATCCAGCAGGGTCTGATTTTTGTTGTTGTTAAATTTTTAAGTGTGACTTTAGTTTTCTGTATTTATTTAATGCGGGTTTCTTCGGATGACGAGGAGGCTTAAAACAATTGTAATGATAAGATTTTGTAAATAAATATTTGGTTGTTGATTTTATTGCGACTTTAAGGAATTATTTTTAAAATTCGAAATCTAATACTTGTTAAAAAAGAACGATGAGATATTAAACATGCAAATATAACATAAGAATGTACCAAAATTAGGAAATGGAGAATTTCTTGAAAGAGACATGAGAAAAAATCATAAAAAATTTACTAAACTATTCAAAATCTTTAGAAACATGATTCACCAAACCAATAAACTGTAAAATTGGTTACCCTTGAAGATCTTTTTAAAGCTGGAATCAAAATTACTAGTCAGATAATAGATTCCCGATGGATGCTTCATAAAAAAAGTCGAAAATCATAGAAATGAACCGAAAAATCTTTCAATTTAAGTCGGAATTCCCAAAGAGTTCAGTAAATTCAAAAAATTAAATCACCGAAACTGCGTCATTTCCTAAAAAGAGTGATAAAAAATTATTGGACAGAGCTTACTGGCTTTAGGAAAGTGAGTAGTGACTCGAATAACTTGACTGCATTGCTAGTCGGATTTAGAAAAACAAAAGAGGAGGTCTGGAAGAGGAACTACTCGAGAAGTAGAGAATGTCTCTGATGGTTATGGTTCCTATTTTTGAAAGGTGACCTGATGTAGTGGATGTCTAATTACTTCGTGTCTTAATTGTGTCACCTAGTGCCTTAGGTCAAAGGATTTAGCACCAGTTTTTGGCTTCAAACTTAGTTCTTCCGTCTTGAAACCCTTTTCTGGTACCATCAAAAGCCGTCTAGCTATCTGAATTAAATACAATTGTTTTATTTTCTAACAAAAGGAAGAGCATTGTTTTCCAATATCTCTTATCGAAGGTTGTTATCATCCTCACAGGTCATTAATCCTTCCAATGCTGGAGAGTCGTAATGATGATGTTCAGTACTCTACAGTTGTCAAAGATTTTAAAGACCCAAACTGTCGATGTGCCAATTCCTTAGAAGCATGATTGCTTAAGTAATTTCAAGAATTAATTGAAATATTTTGCTCTTATTTTTTTGTAATTTAAAATACTTTTTGGGCATTATTTACTTTAAATTCCAAATTTTGGACTCTGAATATTTTTATTTTGGGTGCAGGGTCTTAATGTCTTACATAAAATAAATAAAAAACCCACTTAATTTAAATGCTTAATATACATTTTTATTAATTTGCTCTGCAATAAAATTCATTATAATAATAATAATACAATGGCTAATAAGGCTGATGGTGCCTTTAGTATCCTTAAAACTAAATGAATCTACATAAATTAAGTGTTGTTCAAATATAATAATATTAAATTTGAAAACAAGCAGTTGTTGACTGAAAGCAAACATAATGCATTCCAACCCCCACATCGGTTCATTACAAAATATTGTATTCTTTTGCATATAAATTCATCAATCAAATACATTTTACACATACACAGTATAATGTTGATATTAAGCTTAAGGATTAACAGGAAAAAGTGTTTAAAGAAAATGTTAACAATAAAAATCAGTCTTTAAACAAACCAGAAATATGTGAAATATTTTTTGAATTGATTTGCTAAACTTGTTCTTTGCATCTATTCCCAAAACAACAAACATTGCAGTGCAATTTAATACAATTAACTGAAAAAAAAACTATTCCAATCTCACTGGAACGAGCACCATTTTATCGTTCGCCATTTTCGAATCAGCTTTACTTTGTTAAAAGAAGCTGCCTTAGCCCTCATCACACATCAAGTGGCTCATTCTTGGTTACGCTCGTGTTTGTACTATGCCCTCAGGAAAATTCAAAACATCCACATTTTCAATCTCACACAAATTGCAGGATTCCACATTTTTTTCCCCAACTCTCTCCGATGTAACAGTTTCTTTTGTTTTGTTTTGTTTTACTTAAACATATAAATTTACTATACAAGGTCACTCGGTGCCACCCGGTCCACTACAATTAATCTGCACACTCGGCATTACTTCCATCTCATTGTTATTGTTCAATATTTGTTCCTCACAATTAAGCGACAGCTTCGGTAAATTCTCCTCCAAATAGGTGTTCCTGGCTGCCGACCGCATTGCCTGCACCTCCTCAAATATGCTTATCAAATTGTTAATGCCAATGAGGTAGCCATCCTCGTGATTGCCCACACTCCACTCGCTACTGTGTGTGATTGCAGTGGCTTCCGGTAGGACCACCGTTTTGGCGAAGTCGATCAACCAAATGCTGGCTTGTGTTTTGTCGTGCACAAACAGCAGGGAACTGCCGATTACCTCGTGGCGCCGGAAGAATTCCGAGCACTCCAGTGTGGCACGAATCGCTTTCAATCGTTGGATGTATTTTGCCTGTGAAATTCAATTGATTTTAAGCAATTTTCAATGCAATTCATGTGCGAGTACTTACCACAGAATGAGATAAGGTCTCGGTGAAATCTTTAAATGCAGCTAAAATCTGATCACGAGATTTTGTTGTTTTGAAGTCCTTTGAACTTCCGTCGCCTTTTTTGATGCCCTAAAATTGTAATTAATGTTGTTATTAGCAATTGAAAATTGGCTAAACATTTTTGTTCATTTAAGTAGAATTGAGTTTAATATTTAAGGGATTTAAAATTAATTTAAATTTTAAAAGGATTACAATTTTAGCAGGACGATTTTTTTTTAGCAGGATTATTTTTCTCAAATTTTATTGATTTAAATTTAATGAAAAAGAAGAAATTGATGTTAAAGTTTTAATTTTGTAAATTGAGTGATTTCTTCACACTAAAAAATTGAGTACTATTTTGAGTGATTTTGAAAATGGAAAAAATATCTGAAATTGTGTTCAAATTTTATTTTAAACATTTTTGTTGGATGTTTAACAATTTTTAAACACGTCTTTTAATAATTGTTATATATTAAACGCTTCAAAATGTATTCATAATAAATGGTGCTCCTTTTAAACCAGGAAAACCTACTTCTATTCTGAAGCCCAATGTGGCTGTACTGGAAATGGTCTCACGCCAAATCATGTAGCGTGGCTTAGTGACGCCTTTGGCTCGATGCTCCTCGTCATTAGGGGCTTCCGGATCGATTTGTATCATCTTTTCGTACATGTCCTTTTATGAAAAAAAAAAAAAAAATATGAAAACTGTTTAAAAACGTTTGAATTTCTTAAAACACAAACCTTTCTTAACTTCGGCTTTTCTTTTGCTTTGGACAATTCCTCTTCCAAATATGTGCGAACGCCAATTTTGCAGTCCATAACGCATGGCTCATTGAAATCACCCAAAAGGTCTTGCAGTTGCAGGTACACTAAAAAAAAACAAAAATATTTAATACATTACAATACAATTACAATTAATTGGGTTTTCCAATAAAAGGTTTCATTTTAATATTTATAAACGGAAATTTTTTAAGAGAAGACAATGAATGTTTATTTGATTGTAAAGAAAAAGGTGTGCCATTAACATTTGAAAACGATATCAGCGAAATGGCGATTGCAGCACCATATCCTTATCTTGAAATTTTCCATGACCAATTCGTACATTTTCGGCTGTATGTCCTAGATAACTTCACGAAATCCATGTTAAAGGTCTTGAATTGATTGTTGAGCATTGGCATAGATCTTATCTTTCTAGTGGCTTCAAATAAAAAACTGTAAAGGTGTTAAATCACAAGATCTCGGTGACCAATTGTGATTACTTCTTCGAGAAATAGCACGATCAGGAATTTTTCTAGCAAAATTGCGATTTTATCTAACCTTTTCAAGTAATGGCGAAGTTTTTACTTCTTAAATGTCAAAATATTACAGCTTTAAAATTGACAGATGTCAAAATAGCAGGCTATTCTAAATGAAACATCTTATTGGAAAACCCTACATAATATTTTTTTTTTTTTTCAAGCAATTTTTTTTTTATTCATTGTACAATATTATTAAAATTACCTTCTCCATCTTCACTGGTCACTTGGCCTTTGTACTCGGGAACATATGGTCGAAGGACATCCTTCATAAGAACCTAAATTTGTTTTAAAAAAAATAGCGATTAATTAAAATTATCCAGAAAAGTGGATGCAATAAATTAATTTAATCACATTAAATAACAAACTATATTCTCGTTGCAAAAATATTATGAATGAGTTTGATTAATTCCGGAATTATTAAGAATTAAGTGAGACACAAGCGAATGGAATTTGAATAAATTAAGATAACTAGGCAAATATAACTTGCACAATGATGATAAATTATTATGCAGCACGTTGTTATGACATGCTTTTTCCCAACAACGTGTACCTAATCTTTAGTTACGCAATACGGCATATTAGTTCTTCAAGAAACTGGGGTAACGGTAGACCATTCATATGCTAATCAATTCTAATCATACATCGTAACTATAATAACAATTATTTACTCAGCGAGAGGTTACATGCGCGTTTTATTTTTTTGTTGTTTTGATAAGTACCTATTTGCATTATTACCTTAAAGCACAATTCCTCTTTGGGGCATAGTTTCTTGAGTACCGTGCCCTGATCCGGGCCGGCCTTAAAATTTCCCTGGTGACCGGCCAATTGCACCCACGGATAGCGTTGGCGTTTGTATGTTTGGAAGAACGGCGTCCACTGGACGATGTTGCGCAGTTTTCGCCAACCTGAGGGCTGTAAAATAAAAGGGAATAATATTTTTAAGTAAATCTTTTAAGAAGCAATAAGTATTGTTGTGTTGAATTTTTAGAAATTACGAAGGCATTGTAACTAAGAGAAATAAGAATTTATTACAACCACACTGGTTCAAAATAAATTAAAAAGCATTTGGCGACAAAATGTCAATAAGCTGGACTGTGTTGAAGCTGGTAGCGATTACGTAGGTAAATATTTAAGAATAAACATCTTATCTGTAAGTATCATCTACGAACAAGGTTAAAAACATTTGTTTGCTGAGTCAGTGCGATGTGGTTGATAAAATATTTAGTTAACTATATAAGTGGTGGGTACACTTTTTGAGTTATTGTGGAGTGAAAAAGGGGTGGGTTTTTAATTTTTTAAGTAAATTTATAAAAAATGTAAAATCCCATCTTAAGATTTTTGTTTTAATTGAAATAAATTAGTTTAATTCATTAATATTTGTCACTGATGAAAACAGAATGACACATAACTAATTAATGTGACTTAATTTAAGTACAATTTAAATCCTTTCGAAGTTGATTGCTGACTAACCAGTGTCCAACCATCTGAGACACTAAAATAATCTTCATAAATCCACACAGACTAACCTAATTAATGCAATTAAACGTAAATACATTTATATTAAAAAAAGCACCAAGGGAGTTCTAAGAATTACCGTAATTGATAACAAATCCGTGAATGCATTTCAAGAAATTTATCTGATTCATTTTCTTACATGCATTTTAAATTAATAATATTTTAAAACACTTAAGAATATCTTGTTATTTATTAATCGCCACACTTATTGGGTAGTTCCCCCCACCCCCCCTAGTACCATTGATAATTAACATTGAAAATGGATTTTTATTTATTAGGTCGTAAAAATAAAGCGGTACAAAATATAGAGATGGATTAAAATTAATCAAAAAAATAATAATTCGGGTTTTGAGTAGGTAAATTTTAAAAAGATTGGTTTCAATTAATTTTAATCGTATCTTTCATTAAAAAAAAAAAATAAATAAATAAAATATAAAAAGTAATATAATACTATAAAAAATTTTATTTCTCAATTAAATAAATTAAATAAATATTTCACTGGTTTTTAATTGTCTGAACGCTCCATTTCATCTCAAAAAAATGCACCCTGTCATCGTGATAAAAATTAACGTACATAAATATTTCAAAATATTGTGAAGCCGTGCAACATTCCATTGCAGAACAAACACATTGTGGTATACCGTATACCGTATGCAGTAAGCAGCTATAAACTTTGCAATAAAGTATAAATATAGCATTAACAATTAACAATTTTATGCAATTATAATTACTGCGTACTCGTACATGAAGTCAGAAGTGCAACACCACAATTATTGAGGTAGTTAATGCATAGCATTAAATTAATTGTTGTAGTAAAAATTTAATTATTTATTGCGAAGCACAGCAATGCGGTAAAGTGTGACTAACACCCCTAGATGTATGATATGTCTTTTTTGGCATTAATTAAAAAATGGTAGTCAAAAAACAAGTGATCAGGGAAATAAATATTTTCGTGGATTCGATAAAATATTGCCTAGGCAAAATTAGTAGGCTTAAATATAGTCAAATTCTTAAGATATTTATTTGACAGCTTACACCAAAACATGATAAATATCGAATAAATATCGAATACGGCGTAAAAACTATGGACTTTTGTCTACTTGGGTCTAAAATGTTGTCTACTACAACGTATTTCAGTCAAATTTGTATCTTGCTTAAAATTCAACCTTCTGTCTCGTTTGTCCTTGGAAACCTTATGTTCAGGTTTGAATGTTTACCATTATATAAGTTATGGCTTATAGCTCAAATGTCAGAAGCGAGGACTATATAGCGAAAAAAATGATAAAATATCGGAAAAAATCATTAAATAATCAATATCTGCAAAAATATCGGTTACATAATATCGATATTTTTAATCAATCCCATCCCTAGTCACAACATTTCAAAAGAACTTTAAACAAAAAAAAAAAAAAATCAAAACTGTTAAGATTTAAAGTCCATTGACCTTGAAATTTAAAAATGTTGACCTTGAAGTAATAAAACAAACAAATAAAATAAAAAAGAATGTTTTTATTTAAGAGTTGCAATGTAAAAGTGGTGAAACATCTTTCAACTCGTTTAAAATTTTAATGCATCTTAAGTACTTTATGCCATTGTTTACCAGGAGAACAATCCCACAAAATTAAAGTGGCAAGAATATATAATATGTACAACTTAACGACAAGGCGGAAGTGATTTGTTAAACGCGATTATTTGATTGCCACAGAACATAACTCAAAATGTTTTCGTCATAATGCATTTTTGCTGCAGCAAATGCACTCATACACGCAACACGCAAGTTGCACTCATTCCAATTACATTGGCTCATTTATGTAGGAATCGCGATTGCACAATAATTTTATAGTTCCATAACCAACTTCTCTACACGATCGCAGCTCCCATCAATCTTCTTGTGATAATTTTCCAACACATCTTGTGACACATTTCGTTTTTGTATATGCAATCATAATATGTGGTGCATTAAATTGATATTGCACCGTGTGGTCAATGACCAGTACATCCATTAGGAAGAACGCGTCAGCACAACAATCACAATGCAGTGCGCATTTTAAATGGCGTTTTGGTAAAGACGAGTGCTCTTGGGAAATGTGAGATTATGCGTTTGTGCATTGAATGCGCCTTAAAAAGAGTGTCAGGCATAACTCAAAGAAGGAGATTCAAATACAAAGATTGAGCGACTTCTATCCGCATTTGATCACTTTATGGATGATGCTCGAAACTGAAGCGTATAAGTCGCGCGTCTCAATTCTTTAGACGTATCATACATTTTAAGAATTGCCATAAAATGTGCAGACGAAAAACGTCTGTCGATTAAGTCCATCGTGTGAAACATGTGTCAATCTTGTCAAGGCAGCCGCACTTGCAAACCATATCACACGACGCGGTGGACGTGTGTGCAGTTTTCTACATATTATGCACAATATAATAATTTATAAATGGATGTTTTAAATATGTCGAGCAACTTAGTTAAGTCAGCGTAAACGGAATTCAAGACATAAATGTTGAGATGTGCAAACGTTTAATTTATACAGAAAATGTAATGCTATATAGATTGCAGCTTCAAAGCCCATAAAGCTTGTGAAGGCACATGTCAGTCAACGTGTAAGCTTTTTAAATGTGTTCAATTGTTCGCTGAATTTTTTGGTCGGCTTATTACAAAACTGTCATAATTGCACTTTTTCAGTTTTTGAGAAAATTCATTTTCAATGTTACAAAATAGTTTTCTCAATTGTTTTTAATTTTTTCATAATTTTTGATTGTAAATTTAATAATATATTACGGTTAGTAATAAATAAAAATTCATATCAAAAAAAAATTAGTTAATTTTTGCAATTCTTAAAATAACGAAGATTAAAGAAAAAACTAAAATTTTGGGACTTTTATTTACCTACGGAGAAGCTCCACTCAATTATTTTTGACAGCTTAAACAAATTTCTAACTAATATCGCATTCACGTGGAGCGGAGTGAAGTGGATTAGATTTGTAAATCTGGTCGAAGTATAACTAATCACCTGAGTGTGGATCGTAGTAGATATATAAGAACGCCTGTAGCAAAAACAATGTAAACCATTATCTTTCAACAATCCATTTCGCACTACATTTTTCAGTAATCACATGGTGGATCACACAAATCCAAATTTGGATTCACAAAAACAGAAGCTTTTATGGAATTAAATCGCCGCGTACTAACTACTAACTAAATGCCATTTTAAATTACACACCATGTAAATTGATATTAAACTGTTAATTAAAATTGTAAACCATTTTTGCAATTAATTATTTTACTCCTGTGTAAGCAGCATGCGAAACCACACAAAAGCTATCATGTATACAATTTTGAATTTAGTTACAAGAGTCAAGAACACAATATACAATAATAATAAACAATTTAGTCAGGCTTTCGTTATGCGTTTTGCGTTTTGGTTGTGGTTGCACAAGTACAGCCTTCATTTTCTTCGAGATTTGCATCACAAGAATATGTAGAGCTGAACGAGTGAGTGGTATTGGAGCACTATAGGTAAGAAAGTATGCAACTGTGGGCAAGAATGTCTGAAATAGTTTTGCTATTTGTCATTCTAATTGCAATTGTTTTGACAGAATTTACGCTGATTAATTTTAAGTTGTTCATTTGAAATGGTAATTGTTTTGATAATGTGGGATTGTTTAATGGAACTGTTTTAATTATAACATTTTCAATTTATTTTCTTTAAAGTAGAAATGCTAAAATGTCAAGAAAATAAATTGAATAAATCGTTTTCTTTTAAAAATCCGTGGAAAATAGAATTTCCATTTCAACTAACAATTTAAGTAACAGCGCCTAAATATAGTTTTGAAATACCGTTAATTTTTAAATTAAAAGTGCCTAAATTAAGGCGTTTTAAAATATTTTTTGTGAATTTACATAAAAATCTGTGACAGTAATTTAGTCGGGATAAAAAATAAAATAAATCCCGAACATGAAGTTAAATACATTTATCAATAATCCTTATCTTCAGCCACCTCATTACCTTCACCTCCTTGGCACCAAGTCTAGAATCCGATGCATCTGAATCCCATTCCGAGCTCAAATCATCACTGGATGCCTCCCCATAATCCCTTGGCATCGGCACCTCCAGCAACGACATTTGATACTGCTCATATCCCGAACTCATTGTGCTGCCCAACGAAACTGTGTGCGGTGACGGCGATCGCCGTGTCAACAAATGCTTCCGCAACCCACCAGCCGACGAACTAATCTTATTGGGATCCAAGCAATGACGATGCTGAGGGCCATTGTGTTTTCTCGATCGTGCCTCCTCAAACGCTTTGCTACATTTGTAAAACAAATTGGATGAGGATCGTTTGCGCAATATTGGCACACCGTCACTTATTTTGCGTTTACGTTGACTACAGTCGTCGCCACTTGTAGTGGTGGTGGTGTTTGTGGCGGCCTGTTCATTGCCCGACTCCGACTCATCGTCACCCGGCTCCACGCCACCATTCTCTGATGAGATGTCATTGTCGTTGTCCGCTGCTGGGGAGGAGTGCACACTGCACGGTGATAATGTGTTTAGGTTGCGCAACTTTTTTTCAGCACTCATTTTGTCGAAGTCCTCAATCAACACAATCGGTGATGCACACAAAGGCATGCCAATCATCCAGATGGACCGTACGCGCGCAGGTGTGTTTATGAGATGCACTTTTGAAACGGGTTTTATGTTTGTTGTTGATTCAATTGCACTTTAAAATGTTTTTTGTGTTTTAAATAATGTTGTTTATTGTTCTGTTTTTAACATTAATCTCTGCGAATTTGGAATATAACAATAAATTAAGGCAATCTAACGACGTGATGTTTTATCATGCATAATTAACTATTTAAATAGAAACCTATTGTGTTATTTCGATTTTAGAATACATCAAGTTGAGCAGAAATGTTAATCATCAAATAAACAAACAAACAAATAATAAAATTGGCATTAGCATTTACGAATTTAATTTAATGTCGTTTTGAATACGGTAGGTATTTTAATTATGTAATTAGTGAGGTCTATCGGAAAGTGACCAACATCAGCAACACGCTGACTGGCTTGGCTTTTGGGGGGTACACCCAAATCTGAATGCCAAATTTTAATTCAAAAAACTCGGTAATCTTGTTTTTAAAATATCGACTTTACCACTTGCCATATCATGCTTTTCAGCCAAATTGATTGACATTTAGTTATAGACGCGAACTGTTATGGTGCAGCACCACATGTGTCTCGCCATAAGAATTTAGTCAACATATAAATTCGTCTTGGGAATTAATTTTGTCATTGAGGACGCATTCGCTCGTCAATATATTGCATATTTATGATTACGAAGCACGTCACGGATGATAAATGCGTCGCGTGAAAACGATTATTTAGCACTTACGGCGAATAAATAATTAATTATGTATTTATTAATGTCTCTCTCTGTGTCTCGTCTTTGAGTGTATGCAGTTAAGTCAATTGTGCTTTGATGACTTATTCAGTTGAATGTATGGGAACCGGGTTTCATTCATTGATTTCTTTAAATTATTATTATTTATTTTGAAAATTGAGTGGTTTTTGAATTTTTTGATTAACAAAAGAAGTGGGATCACTTTGTATAAAGTTTAATGATTTCTATATTTTTTATTTTATTCCACAGAAAAAAGATTACAAAATTTAAACTGCTTGATCAAAAAATTTTTTTTTTGAAATTCCAAAATATTCCAAATTTTAAATAAAAAAAAAGTAAAAAAACAAAAATTAAAAATTTTCTTACATTTTTTTTTAAATTCATTGAGATTACGTACCAGCGAGCACTCTAAATTTATTAGAACGATTGGTTTATCAATTAAATAAATTAGATCAAAACATTAATGGACTAAGAAAAACGTAAAGAAATCTCCAGTAATTATTGTACAAAAATTTCTTTCTGGTGGCTTAAGTATTTGTATATTTTTTTGTAATTTGTATTCAAGATTCTTATTCGTAAATTATTATTTCTGATTAAATTTAATCTCTCTGGATTAGCTAACTCAAAACATGAATTAGTTATTTGTAAATTCATAAATTTGCCTATTTTTATTTTAAAAATACAGAATTAATGTTTACTCATGCAATAAAATCTTAAATACTTCAAAAATGTGAAAAAATTTTAAAAGCGATTTTGATAATATTAAGTTAAATACAAATACTTTAAAAAATTGAGTGAAACTTTTAATGAAAATTGAGTAACTATTTCCATATAAAAAAAGTCATTAAAGCATCAATTTTAATTTAGAATTTAAATATTTTTATTCCAAAGTGCCATAAATTCAAAAATCCAGTCATTTTCCCCATATCGTTAGACTTTCTACTTTTGTATTTTAAACTCAACGGACTTTAAACTCAATTATAAAATTATCTCAAAAGTAATTTGGATGATGAAATATTTAACTTATCGTTACACAACAAAGTTCACTCTGGCACACATTTAATGATGTCACAAAATTGTTAAAATTTCACAAAGTGTCACTATTTTCAAGTAGATTCAAAATTTAACACATTTTTCAGTCTGCACAAAGTGTACTACCCTGTACATATTTTTAGACTTTAAGCCGGCATCATCAATAAATTACTATAACGCGGCTGAACACACTCTCCAATATACAGTCTCAAATATATGCATTTGTCATTATACAGTTTAACGGAAAGTGAGAAGGTCAAATGGGAAGTCGCGTTATTCATTGACGTCACTGCATTTTGATACCGACACCGTTTTCCATAATATTGTACTTGTACTTAAAAAATATGTTACGGTTCCCGCACGCATTCATTTCATCCCATTCAATTCGGTTTCAATGATATCGCACATTTAAGGTCTCGAAACATTTTAATTTTAATTATTACGGGAGCATCTTGAGGTTAAAGTCTGACTAAATGTAATTCATAAAAAAATTCCAATTCAACATATTTCTATCGCATTGCACTTGATAATAAATTATAATTTACAGGGATTAAAATTCCCAATTAGCTATTATTGAACCAGTTTCTTATCAGTGATAATAAAATATACTTTGAACTGCGAAATGGGTGTGTTGGGTCGAGGTTTTTTTTTAATTGTATGCACAACCGTTAGTCGCACAAAAGAAAATGTACGCTTAAAAATTGTGCAATTTTAAAGGCAAGTTTATTTGTGTGTAGGGTTGCAATGAGTCGCTGAAGTTAAACAATTCAAGACGCAATAACATTTCATTACATCATTATTTATTCATAGAACAAGTAAGTTAAATTATTAAATTAGGTACAATACAACTTTTATTGGTTTAATGAACCGATGGAACTAATCTTTTTTTTTTTTGCGTGTGCAACGATGGGAAATTTCAGTTTTTTATTGCTGCGGGTTTTCAAGCGATTAGCTTATTATTAAATTATGTAGCTTAAGAGTTAACTTGCTAATTTAAAAATAAAAATCGTCATGAAATTAGAAAAATATTTGCCTATTTACAGGCGCTTAAACACAATTAATGAAATTATTTTGACGGAGATAAATATTTTTATTGACAACTGTAAAAAATATTTTTCAATTCAACTTTTGACATCATGTTTTGGAATCATAAATTTATTAAAATAAAACTAAACACTTTTAATTTAATAAGTATAACAATTCATAAATGCAAAAACAGATTTCAAAAAAAATAAATTAATACATTTTAAAATGTAAACATTATTTTTGTCTAATTACGCAAAAATGAAAAGAAGCCTCTTAAGGATTTTATATAATTATTTTTAAAAGGAGTTGTGTACTTAGTGAAACTTTAGAATTATAATTTTTAATAACATTTTTGAAACCATAAAAAATTTAAAAATATCCTTTACCCAATTTAATCCCGCCAAAAATACAAAAAAAAAAAACAATCAGAAAAACAATCACCCGCACACGAACACAATAAAACAATAATTTCCTGTCACTCAAAATTTGATCTTGTCAACTATTTAATGGGAGGAGAGGGACCTTAAACCTTTGAGTCGTAACTCGTAACGTTATTGAAACTGAACAATGATGGCTCACATCAAATAAAAATACATGCATTTAAATTCCAAACAATACAATAACGGGGCACTGATTCAATTGCAACCACTTATGTTTTGGATGTGGCGCAGTTCCCACTTGCATGAATGTGGCCAAAAAAAAAATCAAAGACTGCGTGTGTACGACAATTTTAATTGAACAAGAATTCTTCTACCCACATCATTCCAATTTTGGTACCGTGCACATTGACTGCAAGACACTGAGACTTAATTCTGTGTGTTCACAAAAAAAAATGTTGTGATTATAGCAAAAACGGAGAGGGAAAAACACTCGACACAGGCGGAGAAATTTATTGGCCATGACCAGAGACGTAGGGGACGTCACTGACTGAATGAAGGAATTGGCAAACCATTTTTTTTTTCCTTTGCAAAATTATATTTATGTTCATTGTCAAAATAATTTAAATTTTTAATTTAAATCAATAGAAGATGGTGGATTTTAGCATTTTAAAATGACATGAATTATGGGATGAGGAACATTAACTGCACGTGTATTTTACTGGAAAAATAATTCACATTGAGCTTTTACGTTTAACATGGATAAAACTTAATTATTGTAACTTTATTAAATTTACGAATGCCCCAAAATTTATTTGGATCATTATTTTAAACGATTACGAGCTCCTTTTAATTACTAAAAGTCACCAAAAAGAACGATGATGAAATCAAATGGTTTTAATAATCATAAAAACTGATTAAATTAACAAGTCTGAGATGTCTGATGGTTTCTATTTTACACAAAACATCTAAAATTGTACGATTGTATATAAAAACAGCGTGTCATTTATAATTAAAATAGGTTTCTAATTAATTAGCATTTCATAAGGCTGCATGTTTTAATATCGCGTTAGATTCCTTAAACACTGCAAAATGCTTGTGGAATTTTGTAAATAATCTAAAATATTAAAATTAATTTTTTTTTCACTCAAACATTTTTCGAAAAAATTAAAATTACCGAAACAATTTTTTTATCACTCACAAAATGTCACTTTTCAGTTTTCACACACACAGAAACTTGCCTATTTAACTTAACACTTGTAAAACAAACTGTAGCTGATCTCACACAATTCATGACAATTTTATAAAACAATTTTTATTGCCCTGACTGTCTCAAATGGCCATATAATTAACACTGCTACAATGTTTGAAACACAATTAAAAAAAAAACGCGTGCACAATAATTTAAAGTGTATTAATGATCGCTGCAAAAATCTGTACAGAAAAAAAGCTCGCTGTGATGATCGTCGCCAGCGTCGATCACTGAACAATTACTGAGGCACAAAATCGTCGACTAGCACGCACTTGGGTACAAGTTTCATTTAATTTCAAACGGCGCTCGGGAACTCGTTTTACTGCGAAAGCTTTTGCGATCCCGCTTTTTGTGTTCCACCACATTATATCGAAGCTATATATATTTATATAATCATCCCGCAATACATGTACGTGCATTTACCAAACCGAATGCGTCACAACTCACACATGTTAATAACATTTTGTATTATCAACAGCAGACGATCGTTAAACCAAATTGGATCGTGGTGTGTACGGCGAGCGGGTTTGTATTGACGTCACAATTGCGTTGAGCTTTTTTTGTGTTATGGAAATAGTTGTTATTGTGTGTTGGTCAAAGCAGTGGCGTAGTAAGTTTGTTGTTATTTTTTTAATTGATGCGTATAATATCAACATATGATTCATTACGTTTTTAGGAAAATTCTTGTGATGTGATATCCCAATATCTTCAACAACTGAGCTTAAATTTTGACGTCATTAATTGCTGGAGATGTGTTTCAAGTGAATTTCAATGATGCATTTAGTAATTTGGTGATTTTGTTTCAAATTTTTTTGAATGATCCTCTAATTTGCATTTAGTAAAACGTAAGTTTGACTTAAATTTTTAAAACACCTTTGTAAATATTTGCATTAAAAATGCCGACAAATTGTGTTTTCCTGTTGTTAGTTTTTTTACGTCACTAAAAAACAATAAGCAGTTTGTTTTATTGCAATGTAACAAAATGTTATCTGCCAAGAAGGTGTGAAAATTGTTACTATTGTTACTTAACATATTCTACCTGACTTAAAGTGCTTTAAAACAATGGTGCATTATATTTTTAAATGAATGTGCTTGCGAAACAAAGGCCATTTAATTTTATAAGATTTTAAACACGGTTTTTACATCTCCGCTATTAAATTTAAATTGTTGTTTATTTACAAAATTAATGTATTGTTTACTATTTTATTTGGACGGCCACTGTGCAAATGAAATGACATTCATTAGAGTGTATAATTGTGAATATCTGATAAGAGGATTGAATGTTGTGACCTGTTAAGTTGGTCAAGTAGGTATAGGTCACTCAGGCCCCAGCTAGACGCTAAAAGTTTCGTAATAGACTGTCTGCCATATTCGAGATAGTGAACTTTTAATGTTTGAATATTCATGATTTTTATGGGTTTAAATGATTGAGATTTTAAAATAAAATCTAAAATTAATTTTATTAAAATTCAGAGAAAATTCGTTTTTGAGCTCCGATATATTTTTTTTTGCGAAACATGTATTTTTCACCACAACTTGACCTTGAGAGATGTGACCTTGAAATGAAAAACTACATTGCCATAAATTATTTAATTAACTAATCGGTCTGATTTGGTGTCCAGTAGTTTCCGAGAAATCTTCCGGAAATCCGAACGTGCGTTAATTGAGATATTTGTCCTTAACATTTGACATAAAATTGTTTACAACAATTTAGCATGAAACTGTTAGAAAATACCGTTAACGAATAAACAATTTAATTCGATATTTGTGTATTGTAAATTGTAATAAAACAAATTAATTACCATGAAAAGTAAACAACACGTTTTTAACCGTTACATAACCGAACAATAAGCATGCTAAAAAAATTACTTTATTAAAAATTTAATTTTCAATAGTAATAAATTTTTAAGGGAATACAGCTTTATTTAAAAACAAAATGGCAGCACAATTAAAATAATTAAATTAAGTATCACGTCATGATTTATTTACTTAACTCACAACAAAAATATAGATTTATAAGGAAGTTTGTTGCAACATTGTGATCTCAATTAAATACCATAAATGTCACATAAATTAAATTAAGTGTCTCCTTAACACCTCTTAATTGCATCGACTAATGCATAAAGGCCTCCCATAAATGTGTACCGTGACAGGCCTGCAGACCATGCTGGATTGGAATAATGTAGCTGCATGCATTTTAATAAACAACTGTTTTAAAACGTATGTTAGATAGACCTCTTCATTTGTCAACGTGGTCGTGCTACTTTAACGCACGTGACGATTACTCTGTCTGATAAGTTTAAGCCAATTAGAATTGAACGTGACCAAATCCGGACGAATCACGAATGTAACGATGAAAAATGCAAGTTAATTCAATTCGGAATGAAATTATTAAGTCACACTCAATCGGATTTAGTTGTCCCGAACTGTACCCGTACTGCATTTGTGAAGTTGTGTGTATAAAGTTACGAACGCTGATTACATAGCACGGCTTCCAGCTATTTGGAAGCATTCTTATTACTGGCATACCGTATAATCAGTAAAATAGTTAATACCTTCACTTAAATCTGTCAATGTGTCAATTAGGTAAGCCCATAAAATTAGACAGTCTGCGCAGTAGCTGCTGCACATTTCAACTTTAATTACAGCCCAATGTGTTTACGCTACCAACCATCGGACAAACCCACCACACTATGGATTGAGACGTAGGCATTAAAAACATGATCAATTAAGAGATCTCTATAATATGCAGTCCTGCGCACTTGATCCACACACACGTTACACTACTGCGACCACATATTATACTGCGCGTAACTGCAGCATAGCTATGCAGCTTCTCTCACTGCCCGATCTCATGAATAACGCATTTCACATTAACACCCAGTTAGTAAAGTTAGATATAAAACGTACGGATGGGAAGAAGCTCAGTTGTTGGCCCAACTGCTGCGCCTAACTATAATACACAACTAACGGCATCATCTGTATTCTATAGGCTGCGGTGTAATAGCATTTTGCAGCACAGCAACATAGCGGCACAATTTATGTTTGTTTATGCAAATTAAATCCAATTTAAAACGCATGTAATTGTTAGTTCTCACCATTTTGCGTGTAATTTAATAATTGTGTGAGAGCGATCGTTCATAAACGCACACATTATAATGTTATAAATGTTGCTCTGCTAATTAACATTAATAACATAATCAAGAAGGCGTTATATATTTACCGACAGAGATTCGTTATCGCGCATTGTCGCCCATTAATAGTGCAGGTGTGTGCACGGATTACGATCAATTTAATAACATGGAGGAGCGCATCTATTATAATCTACAAATTATTACCTTTTTCTTGGCAATTGCGGCCTCATGTGGTCCGAGAATCCAAAGATCGACTATGCCAAGCAGACAGTCATCGCAACGGCATACATCGTCGCCGAGGATCAGTGAACCCAGCGATCCGATCGAGCTGACAGAGTCCAGGGAATCGGTGCGAAAAAGTTTGCCGACTGGACTCTGGGATGCGGCTTCAATTTTTTTTGCTAACAACATTTCCATGAGGGAGCGTGGTGGACGCGCCGATGTTCCCGATAAGTATGACATTTTTGTAATGTGTTTTTTTATCGTTCACCGCACTGTAATTGTTTTTTAATTTGTTTTTGTTTATTTTTCTCGATTTATATCTTTCTCCTAATTGTTGTGTAATTGTATTAGCTATTCAGCATTTTATTATTATTGTTTATTGATGTTAATCCAGATTTTTGTTTCGTATTTCACAATTGCCGCATCTATTTACTTGATTTAATAAATAACGGTAAAATGTTATATTTTAAACCCAAATAATTATGGTTTTAAAAATATTTGACCTTGAAATTTAATAAGGGGCTTATTTTATTAAATAGATTTTTATTAATTTTTAAGTTTATGACTTTGTTTGCTTTTGTCCGTTATTCACAAAACTTAAAAAGTAATCAGTTTCTGTTTATTTTTGACCTTGAATTTTCAACACAACACAATTGTAGAATTTTTCACTTTCCGTCATTAACTTATAATATGCAAACCCATTAACTTTAAAGGACCATAATAGTACAAAAGCCCACGCACATCTCACGCATGTTCTCATCAACTTGTGAAATCCCCCGCATTTATACAATAAGGATGCAAATCACACAATTTCTACCTTCTCAAAACAATTACAAGAAAACTGTGGGTAGTGAGTATCAGCATTATACGTCCGCGTATGTTAATAACAAAACCAACAACAAGTAACAACGAAGATGTAGATTCAATCTCTCACACTGCAATTCAGCAAATTGCCTCAGAAGGGGAATTGCAGACATGCTGTTGCCCTGTATAATTGCACATATATGCATGCATGCCGGTTGTATGATTTATGTTTGTACTTCTATTTGTACAACTTACGAGTCAATAAATAATGCAATTCAAAAACAATCGATTATCAACGACAACACTTTAGAGTTCAGACCAGACAGATTCAATACCATCAAAGCACAATTTTGTTGCAGTACGTGCGCATGCTCAGTAGGCTTAAATATATTTTTGCCAACAGAGAGTGCGCATTTTCAGTCGCTGAAATAAATGATATCAACGGTGTGTTTAAAAAAATAATAAACATAAAATGAAATTTAACTGCAATATTATTATATTACGCATATTCTTGTTGAATATAAAGTACAGCATAGATAAACGTCACTTCAATTATGCGGTAATTAATTACACCCAGAAGTTCGTGCAAGACTGCATGCAGGAGTTTTAAATTCTCTCTCCAATCAAATTGGCGCCTCAACACATTCAACTGGCGTGCGCGCATGCGCACAAATCAAACAATCACACGTTGGGATTAAGTGGATTCGACATCTTCGCACGCGTATAAATTATCATATTATGTAGTTTTATTTTACCACACTTTTGCTTTACACAAGCAACACACACACACGCACACACAGAACATTCAATTAACACATTTTCTCTAATTAGAGTGTACGCGCGAGTCCATTTCGTGCTAGTTAGGTTAGGCTACAAGTTTCTATTGCATTGAATAATTTTAAATTTTTTTTTCATTTCATTTGTCGTCCATTTTAAACTGGATGCAGCAGTTGTCCCTGCTTTTTACATCATGTTGCACGCTTGTCCAACAAAATTCAAACACGCATGCGTGCAAAGCCTTAATGCGACCGTACAGTATATACAACGGGACTTCATTTTTCTCATATAGGCGCGATTCTCTTTCATGTGGAGGAAAAACATATAATGCAGATTAATGGTGTGCAGAATGATGGAAGCATCGTGCAGTGTGTATGCTGCAATGAAACCCCACCGCGGAAGACGCATACTGCGTGCGTCTTCTTATGTGGGGAAGACCTCTCCGGGGACCCATCGAATGCGGGATGGCGCGCTATTCAATGGGAATGTAGGAAATGAATTGACATGATACAGGGGAATCGAATATAATTCTTGAAATCTGTTTTTATTTGTATTCGATTTTATCTGGTGCAAGATGTTATTATTTATTTGTGTTTGTGTGACTTTATTGCGTGCATTTCTTGTACGGCATATAAAATGTTACTTGTGTAGGCAATTAGGAATTTGGTTGCACTATTCTAGTTATCTATTGGACGCATCTATATGGAGTTGAGTGTTTTGTAAAGATTTCCAATCAAACAAGATTACTGAAGTCTTACAAGAATGAGGAATATCCTTTTGTGGATTAAATGCATGCAATTTTGTGTTGTTTAAAGATTAAGGAATTTTGTAAACGCATTTAAAGAGGGAAGCATGAGTCATCGATCAACATTTAAGTCTTAACATGAATGCAATTTGTTTTTGAAACATTTTAATAATTTTAGTAATGTAGAACGATTAAATTTAAAATATTTGTAACTGCACCTTGTATTATTAAAAATCTCATAAAGTTACTAAAATATCGATAGATGGCGCTGTTTTTTTTATAAGAATAATTAATTATAATTAAAGCCTTCACCTCCATGTTTCTGTTTTCACAAAAAAAAGGGAAAAGTTAGACCGAATTAAATGCTTAAAATAATGCATGTTTAAAAAGCTCACAAAGTTACTAAAGGTCGCGCTTATCTTTTGAGTTTACCAACGTAATTAAACTCATAACCACAAGTGTTTATGTTCACGAAATGGATACGGAAATCCACACAAGTAATTAGGTTTAATTGCATGTATATTTTTGTTCAAAAGCTCGTAAAGTTTCCTATGAACCAATAGATGACGCTGTTTAAAAAATATAATACATTTTTAGTAAGCTCCACAATAGCCCTAACCTTTAAGCCCTCATCCATAATAACCAAATAAATATTTAATTGAATTGACTTAAATTTCAGAGAAAATCTGCAACCCAAACTACAACCGTCCTCCTTATACTCAACAAAAGAAAACTGCTTCGAAACGATCTTACATAAATGATGATATTTATTAATCATTAACTTCATGCATTAAATTGAGACAACATGCAGTTTAACCAAATCTCCTTGGCAAATAATGCTCCGATTATTGCTTCACATTTCAGCGATGTGTTCCCATCGCGCACAATTGAGCTCTGCCTCCTCCCCCCCCCCCCCCCCCTTCCCATTCCATATTATGGCTCTCATCCTCAATTGGCTTCAAGCACGTGTAAGTCTGAGTTAATATGTTTAACGAATCCTCTTCGTCGCACACAACAACCAGTTTTAACGTAGTTTATTATTTAAGCAGCGGCCACCGACAACATAAACAACAAAACCGAAAAATGCACGCATCTTTCAACCGCCTGCGAAACGTAAATGAATATACATAAGCTACTTAAGTTCAAGTACATGTATGGACGATGCGATGCGAGCAATTCCTCAAGTTGATGTTACGTGAATGCTTTCGATTCTTTTCATTTTCGCGGGTATTCTTCAAACACAACAAGAGGGCATGCAATGAGTAGCGTGGAAAGGAATACGCGGGGGGAAAACAGAATTGGCGAAAGTGTCAATAAAAGATTTATGTGGCTTGCAAAATGAAATCAAAATTGCATTTTGTTGAAGAAGAAGCTTTCGTGTAGAAGTGCAAAAATTTATGCTGCGAAAATAGTTTTAATAACAGCATCTTCTTGTGAAATTGGGATTCAAGTATGTGAGATGTACATCACTTGAGTGATGGTAAATTGTATATTGCAAGACGAATCTTAAGGACCATAAATGTGGAGTGAAATTGGAAAATGAAGTCGGAAAATTTGGGGTAAAAGCAGTGATTTGAATAAATTGGTATTTATATTTGGAGGGTTTTATTTAACACCTTTTATAAAAAGAAATTTGCACAAGAGTTCCGTTAAATTTAAAACAAAATTTTCACCATTAAATAGTTGGCTTAACATTATATTTTCAATTGCAGCGCCATCTCTACTTGATCTCTGTAACTAAAGATTTAATTGCAATAGATGGCGCTGTACTAAAACATTTTGGATAATAATTAAACCCAACCGAATTTATTTAGCAAGCTTATCCACATTTAAAAATGTTAATTCAACTGTAAATGATATTAATTGCCGTCCGACCACTAATTACTGAGTTCCTGCGCAATTAACATTAACAGTTAACATAACATTGCCGCTATGCACTTGCCCAATAATGTGTTCGACACTTCCTGTGGTTAACCACGGCTTCATCAAATTAAACCAACCGTACATTGCAGTTAATCGGTTTATGCGTGTATACTTGTTAAAGCGACAATTATTGACCCCCTTTTGAGCACATTTTAATTTTTCGGTGGCTTTTATTTATGCCCTTAAATTTTTATGAGCTAACATTTCACATAAAATGTTTGCTTACTCTTTTACCCGCTTTGTCGTCGTCGACAACACAACGGAAAAGGAATTGCTTGGAATGCGTGGTCTTGTACTTAAGGTATCAGTTTAAAGCCCAAATGCAATATTTTGCCGCAAACAAGTTCTTCAACAAAAATTAATATAAACACGCGTACGCGGCCACAAAGTGAACATGCCAAACGGGTGGCGGAATAACATGGCTTGCATACCGCAACGAAAAGAAACCCCAAAAAAAAAATGAAACAAAAAACTGAAGCTTCAAAAATGGTCGAAAGGACATACACGTTCTGTCAAAAGCACGCGTGCAAATATGCTTTTATGATCACGAATGCGAATTTATAAAATATACAACAACGCGACTTTACGTCACTCATTTCCGTGCGTTTGCACTTTTTCAATTTAAAAGCATGCGACAACTGTGCGCAGTCGCGCACATAAAATGCGGCATTTCATTGTCTGATGTGACAGCATACGCGCAGCACGATACTGTTGGTGGGTGTTCAATCCATATATTGCGGATCTCAGTGCACGTCAGATCATAGATCTATATAAAGTAGCGCTGTAATCAAAATGACAACCGTACGTATTTTGTGGGGCACACTGCGCACACCAATGCCCGCATTTAATGATTTTACCGTGCGCAAGCACTGCGGCCGTGCTGCCAATAGAGGCTAATTGAAAAATGATTTAGCATCTAATTGAGGAGCGTATGTATAAACTATAACGGTTGCCACTTTTGATATCAATGCAGCTGACATTTTAATTGAATTATTTGTTCGATTATGTGTGGCGAAGATCAATGCGATCAAATAATGTATGTGTTTGGAAGCGGGTTGTAGTTTATTTATTATTATTGGTACAATAATGAGAGAAGTGATCGGTTTCAAATTGATAAATGATAAATTATGTGGTTGATTGATTTGATTTGATTTTTTTATTGATGCCTAAGAATTAACTTGATGCGACAGACTTTGATTGGCACTTGTCAAAATAATAAATAATTTAAATAGTATAAAGTTATGTTCTTTTTAAATTGAATTAAAAAAGAATGCTCGTAAAGAACCATTGACTTAAGGTTCATATAAATACTTAAAAATCGTTAAATGCCACTTTTATAAATTGGTCATTTAGTTCATGGATCATATAAGTCATAAACTGCATATTAACGGATTAAAATTTTCTAAGCAAAAAAGGTCTAAATGTGGGATTTTATTCCATTATCTTATTTCCTGTTATTTAAAGTCTTTAAGTCAGATCGGCCCAGAAAAACTTTTTGGTTTATTTATTCTCTTTTTTAATTTATGAAACCTGAAGTAAATATTGTTTCAAATTATTCATTTACAGTAAAATCCCACAAATTAGAATCACTTTGCTCCTCGGGTTGCCCTAATTTCTGGACAAATTTTTTTTTCAAAATAATGAAATAACAATAAAACTATAGTTACGAAAGCTTTATTTTAACACAAAACAATTTTTGATTAATAACATTTAATTAATTTAAGACATTAAATTACTAAACTTTCATAATTTATTCAACATAAAATCAGAATTTTTTTTTTATATTTATTTAAATTGAATACTACTTGATTTATCCGTTTTATTTGTACTTCAAAGAGCAAAAAATAATAAGTTGCAGTGAAAAAAAAAAACAAAAAAAAAGACTTCCAGAAATTAGAGCCAAAAGTTTTAATTTCAGAGCGTCCAATACTTTAAAATAACCGGATATAATTTCTTCTACTGCACCTCAAATGTACAGCAATTTTCCACAAGTAATTTAATTTGTTTTTTAGTAAAAAAAACCCGTTATGTATTCTCGATTTTCATAAATAAAATAACTGAAATTAATAATTTAAAAAAAAATTAAAACATTTCACAAAAACGCATTTCTACCGTAAACCTAAAATTGAAATAACTTGTCTGCGACATTGTATCATATTTTCTGCATTAACGCTCATATGCGCCATCGATTGGCCACAAAGTACCGCGCGCATGCGCACCGATCGCACACGCCATACTCCCACCTTTATACACATTTGTATCGACGCACGCATTTGGCGGCACTCAATTTAATAATAACTGCATAAATTGTTTCATTCATTATGTACAAAGTGCAGTGTACCGCATTGGCTGCAAAAGCGCACATGCAATGCACATTGCACACACACACACACTGCACAATTTAATAACGTATCAACAAAGCAATATGCTTCGGATTGAATAAGATCGCGCGACGAGTGCGCACAACGGAATTGTTTTACACGCTATTATATTCGCATAAATCAAAAATATGTTAAATTTATTAACGATTTTATTTGTTTTTCATGAGATTTTCTTCCTCATGCGACTCTCGTACTTCTTGTACTTATCGTCCCCACCACTCCAACCTCCACCCTTCATGCGTGTGTTGCAAGTTGGCAATAGCAAGAATGTTCACAGAGGTAGATATAAATGCATTAATGTAATATCTGTATGCGTTTACAATTTATTGGCTGCACATACCACTGCATGTATTGCATGGATGGAGACTGGAGATATTTTAGCAGCCTAATGGAGCCGGTGTACATGATGCATGGCAGCATGAACGCGCTGCACCATCCAGTCAAGAAAGACTTGAATGCGTTTGGGTGCCATTAAAGGAACCAGAATCGCATAAATTCCCATTATAAATGCACTCGGCATGCAGTTGGAGTGGTGGAGTGGCACTGCAGTTGGCATATAAAACCGTGTCGTAAACCTCAAATCAATTAGACATTTGTCAACATAATCCTGATGTCATCTACATTCATCCACCATGGCAATTGAAATTATCTTCAATTCGCAGTCACCCCGGGGACGCACGCGTCCCGTGCGCAGACGAATGAAGCGTGCAGAGCACATACGTGCGCACTGCGCAATGGCAGAAATGTAAATTGTGCGCATACAGTGCAAAAATATTCGCGTTTCATGCGATTGAATAATTGTGCCAACAAAAAATGCAAATCTTGTGGCAATAAACATTAACGATTTGCGTTTGTGGCCACAATTTACAATCTGTTTGAGCAAATGTTTTGCGTGAATATGTTGCGCGTATACACGCTTGTTTTTTACTTGTCTCCCTGCGCAGTACACTTATAGTGTCGTATACAAAACAAGTGCACTTTGTGCATTGAGTTTGTCCCGTTTACGTTTTGTTTGTTAATGTCATCCTCATTGGTCTGCATACAATTCGCAAGTGTGCAATAAACAATTCAATGTGATCTTAGATTGAGTGTGCTGCGCAGACGGCAGAATCGTGCGTCGCGTCGCATCGACGTGCTTGAAAGAATGTCATTTGCATTGATCTGCAATATATTTTGGGATGTGTCAGATAAAGTGGTGTAGTGCAACGCCTTTCCAGACAAGTGTAGGAATCAGGATCATATTTAATGCGACACATAAAGTGAATGGCGCATGCGCAGTTTGTCGATTTGTTGCAGCAGTTGAACAAAGCCAAGACAAGTAGCCTGTCAATTTTCATGCGAAATGGGAGGAAAAATCCATTCAATAATTATTGCAAATGGGTTTCTGCGCCAAGCCTTAATTTTTTAATGCTGTGGAGCAATGCCATAATATGGCGGCGATAAGTACGCCGCGCATGTGATGTTGTAAAGTATTCAGCTGGGAATGTACGTTATCGCTGCAAAAGCGATGAACGTTAATGGGGAACGAATTAAGAACTTCACTTATATATAAATTTAAGTCTTAGAATGTGCTTAAGACATTTCGCAAGAGAATATTCCTTTCAAATGGAAGGAATTTAAAATTGGTTCTCTTGATGGTATCAAATATTTCCTCGTGCACAAGCATAGATGCAGGCTTAATGACGCCGCAATGTATGTACGATATGTCGGAAAGTATTTATTTAACACTCCGTATAGCAAATATAAATTGCACACAAGAGACCAGCCGCTTTTGTGCATTAATTGTTGCACATTTTGTGTGATCAATAAAATAGCTTCGTAAATTGCAGCCATATCTTGCATCTTAGTAATATTATGTGATTAGGGAGTCTTCCACTCCCATATTATGGATAAGGTGCTTAAGAATTTTATAATTATTTAATTTAATTGGTTTTAGATTCACTCTGCTTGTTTTTTTGCTAAAAGGAAGAACTTTTAATGGCGCAATTTAATGTAATTCAGTGGTATTGAGTGCAAACAAATTTAATGCACGGAAATATTCTTGAATTGCATGTAAATGTTGCACTTTAAAATTGAGGATGCAACAATAACGGATTTTATGTGAAGAAGAACAATATTTGTGGAGCATTGTTTCTTTTAAATTTATTATGAATTTAAGTGTTTGTTTTCACAAACACAAAAAATTAAAAATTGAGAAATTTTAAAAGTTGGATTAAATTGTCCTTAAGTTAAAAGAAAAATCTTTGTTTTATATGCATCTCCTCTTTATCCTAGATCTTTCAAGGAGATACGTGGGAGACTTATTTTAAAGTTAACATGATTTTTTTGACTTAAATTAATTAAAATGACTCAAAATTAAGAAAAATTCTAAAAGAAAATGTTCATAAAAACAATTTAAAATAACTGCTGATTGCATTGTTTAATTGAATTGAAATGAGCTGTGACTAAATAGTTTAAACACCTGTAATTTGTACTTGCGGTTTCCCGATTTTTTGATTTATCAGAAATTGATGCATAATTTTAGGCGATTTTAATTTTTAACGATAGTTTGCTTAGTAAATATAAATTGAATAATTATTAATTATGTGTGATTAATTTTAAAGTCCTTGAAAATTTTTTTAAATTACAGTCGAACCTAAATATTTCGAAAATTTGTAAATCGAACAAAATTGAGTAGTAGCAGCATAAACGCTACAAATCCTTTTCATTTCAAGCCTCCTTTTTTTGTAAAATTTATGGTTATTCGAAGTATAGAAGTTTGACTGTACTTTTAGTAACTTGATAGATTTCACAAAAACTTGATACAAAACTTCATAATTTTGTCCTATATAGTTCAATGCAGCCTTTCCCATTACTTCGAAGTCAACAAGTAATTGAAAACGCTCCGGCAGCTATCTGCTTCAATTGAGTAATAATAATAAGCAACTTTAATAAAAGTAATACTTTGTGTAATAACTTGAATTGCGAAATTATGTCTGTAATAAAATACAACAGATAAGTAAATATTGCAATAATAATAAGTACACTTGCAATGAAATGCATAAAGACCGCGTATATAAGAGTCTCCAATCACGTACCTCACTCGACACGCTTTTTGTCCCATTGCATTTTTCTGAATAAAATCTTATTGCATGCTGAATAATACATGCATCAGTCTGCCATACATATTCATAACAAGAAAAAAATGTGTCGCTGCTTGAACAACGCAACGTGCAGCAATGCAACGAATCCAGAAGACGACAACCATTTTCACAATAATTGTCATTAAAAATTATTTTTATTTATATTGCTCAATTTTCAAAAGTGGTTGATGAGCCCAATTCTTTGAATTCGTTGAACGTAAATTGAAACCTTTAAAATTAATGATTTTTAAAAAAAATTTAATGTCAAGGGTTTTCATTTCCGGAATAATCAAAATAAATTTTTTTTTCCAAAAATGTTATGTTGTTTTAATTTTCTTTTTTAAATTGAAGATGATTACCAAAAAAAGTTGGACCTGAGAAACCAAATGCATTACTCGACGCTTCCAATAATAAATAAAGAATGCATTTGAGTTTGGGCCGCATTGAAATTTTACCAAAAATTACGAAATTTTAAAAGCACAGTAAAAACTGAAAATTTCTCTGAATTTGAGGCAGCACGTCTGCCGGTGAGACGCAACAATAAAAATGATTGATGTGATCTGAATTAAAATCACATTAAAATGAATGGGTTGGTAAGCAGGTTGTTGTTAAATTTTTATGAAGCACTTTTATTCACTTTGTGAGATTATTTAATTGTGTGAAAGGAATGTGCTTAAAAAGCTTCAATGTATTGGGAAATAAAAATCATTTTTTATTTTCGGATTAAATTGTGTCAGGAAAACTTTAAATTTTTTAAATTTTTCAATTCCAAATAATATTTTTTTAGATTCAAATAAATTTTTAAAACGCCTAAAGTTATGTACCATCTCGTGAGCTTTTAAATGAAATTAAAATATTTAAAAAATAAAAAACAAATCACTAATAACTACATGTTGTTTCTTTTACCCAGTTTTACCAATTATTTATCCAAACAACTTGCGAAAAACATCTTTAAGGTTTCCCTCACTTATTAATGATCCGTGTAGGCTGCGCATAGGCCTGCAAGGGAGCCCTAACTGCAGCGAAGACGCATTGAAAAATGAGTTCAGCGCCAGAAGGAGGAAAATTTGTTTGCCTGTTGTAAAACTGTGCAAAGAGGCGGACAACTGATTGATTTATGCCACTCATGTTTGCATACGCGTACAGCGCAATTTATGGCCATTGTTTGTGCAGAAATAAATGGGTGGATTGCAACGTGTTGCATTGTGAGCATTCTCAATTCCGCGGAGATTTGCAAACTGCAACCCATTTGTTAGCCAGCTCTGGGTTTGCTGTTATTTTAAGATTAATGGCGCAAGCATGTTGTTTGATGTTGTAACATTTTCTTCAGTTTTGTTTACTTAACTTGTTGAAGTTGCAGTGATAAACTAATTGTTTTTTTAAAAAACTTCTTTTAGCAACTTTTAAAGGCACTTTAAGTCATTCAATCAAACTAAAGTCGTAGCCAGTGAAAGACAATGCACGATTCGAGAAATTCAAAAAATAACTTGAAATATTTAGAACAAAATTTAGTACAAATAAACAATTCGTAATTTCTTATTTATAAACTAACGTGTCAAAAAGCATAATTAGTAACTTAATTATTAAGAAATTTTTTCAAAAAAAGAAAAATTTTGTCTTATTTAAAGCTCTTTTTACAATATAGTTTAGTACATAAAATATTTTAGTATGAATAAATAATTGAAAAAAAAGGCCCAAAAAATGATTTTATAGTCTTTTAATTTGCGAGTTTATTTATATTAAGTAATTAGATTATTAATCTGATATTTATTTATACAAATAAATTTTTAGTACATACGAGCTTTTAATTTTTAGTACATCATCATAATTGTTGTAAATGACTTTCATCAAAATATATTTTTAGCCAGAAATGGTTATTTGCAATAACACAATTAATATTCTGGACAACAATTAATCATTTAAAATATATTTTCCACTGATTAAAGTTCATTTAACGTTAAAAAATTGTATTTAAAATTAAGTAATATGAATTAACTCACAACTAAACGCTAAAGAGCTTCATTAACATTTATTCAATGCAAATTCCCATACCTTTTTTGACTGACTGACAAGATGAAGATATAAATCAAGACAATGCAAAAACACACACAGCAAAGTACCATTTATTAAGTAAGAGTGAATAAATTAAAATAAATGACTTTCAATAATTCGGTTTAACATTTCATTCAAATCCATGTTCCTTCGGCCGCCTCTACACTCAACACAGTCGCACAAAAGCCAAAATTAATGTTCATCTCAGTTACATGTGATGTCAAAACAAGTACGTATTATGCTCTTTAAGTACCGTTTTATTAAAGACACGAGGCAGCGACTTTAAGTATATCGAAATAAATACTCCGGTGAATCACAACCGCAGCCTTGTCGCACCAAATAGTGGCCATAAGACGCTTTGTAACTTAAGAAAGCACGCAATTTGGAGTGAGAACTCTTTAATTTATGGCGTCCATACGATTACAAAATAGAAAGCTTGCAGCATTTTATTATTATATGGACGTAGTGTGGCATTAAAGTAGAACTTTATAAAGGCATAAAATGTATGGCAAAAAGATAAAATGAATGATAGGGAATGGAAGGGAACAAATTGCTTTGCGATAAATATTGTTGGCAGGCTCTGTAGTTTGTAGTACCTCTTTAATCGCGTGATTTAATGGTAATCGGAGTCATTTATCCTTGAAGTCGATGTTGAGAGGATGGTGAGATGTGTTTTGGGACACATTAAGATGCATTTAAAAACAAAATTCATGAAGTCTTTTAGCACGCTTTAGTTAAGTCGACTTTTTTTGATTATTTGGTTTTGGTTTAATAAAATACATAATTATTTAATCAGTAAGAGGTGATCATTTTTAAAGCCTTATTAATTGCGCTTTTAATTAAGACTTGCTATAAATTTACAGTTAGCCGTTTATTTTTATTCTCTTTGAAAGGATTTGGACTTTTGTTTGATTGTTAAGAATTAGTGAAAAAAATTCAAAGCTTAAAATCAATTTAAGTGAGCCTTTTTCTTAAATTTCTCATCATCTTAAGTAAATAGCTTTTTTAATAATAATTTAATTTCTAATAGTTAAAGAAACTCTAATAAATAAACTAAAAAAATAAGTCAAAATAATGTTTTTTAAACAATTGCCATCTATCGGATGACTTGGCAACACAATTTGATAAAAGCCTTGCTTATTTAGAACATTTTGAATAAGCGCCATCTTTTGAGAATTTCAGAAACACCAAAGCTTTCGTGTAAATTATTGTTTCTAATTCGTTTCATTTAATATTATGTTGACAAAATGAGTCATCGCTTAATCATAAATTACGGCTTTTCACTATTTAATGAGTCAAAATTCCTATAACTGTTTTTTAAAAACATAATAAAAAAAGCACATCTCCCTACTAAACTCATAACAAGGGTAACGAATCTCGTTAGAGCTGTGAACACTTGAAAATATGCGTGGGCAATTGAAAAGCGAATTCATTACAACTAATGATATGTTAATTCTCGTTCAAACTCTGCAACATGCATAATTTGTAAGATAAATATGCAACGCAATAATGAGCCATCTCTTCATCTTAACATAACACCTTAAAGATTTTTTTTTCCAGTCACTTTTTATGCTTATTAAAATTTCAATAAAAACACTTTGAATTTCTCACACTTTAATTAAATGCATTTTTATTATTAATAAACAAAAAAAAAAAACAAACCAACTTTGTAAGCTTGGTTTTAAAACTTGTTTAAAATTAATTTATGCACGCTATTCGTTAAAGAATTTTTATTTTAATTCTCTCACCACACAATTTCCACTAAACTTTATTTACATATTATTAATTAAACAAATAATTAATATTATTGACACAAAAAGGAAAAAATAAAATTTTGCAACTTTTTAAAGCACCCAAAAATTATGCCATTTATTTGCAATTCGTTTAAACTAAAATTACATTGAAAAGGACAAAACAAATTTGCGGATCGCGTTACAGCGGCCAAATTACAACCGAAAAATATCGCATTTAAATTGCGCTGTACCGCGTTTCCGATTGGCTTGCGTGTTCGCGAATAACTGTGGCATATTTGTGCTTAAACGAAGCTGGGGTCCAGGTGAGTCTGCACAGCCACATCCAAATGGGCAGCATACGCAATATTATGTATGGGGAAGGTAAAATTGAACGTGCACGTACTCGCAAGTCGTATAACGTAATTTCATACTGTTAAAAAGTGCGCGTTGTGGTCGAAAGTCGAACCCCAAGCAGCAATCGTGCGCTCTCTCAATGATCGCGCAGTGCCTAAAAGCTGTGCGAGCTTATATTTTAACCATGGCGATCTCTGTAGCGCTTTAGGGGGGAGACTCAAACTACGTTTATATGTAATATATGAAATGTAATGTACTGTGTCTTTATAACTGTAATAAATATAAATTTGCTTGTATGGGGGTACCTTTGCGGAATTGCTCTCACTTTGTGTCGATTTTCAATAATAAATAATAAATATACAAATTTTTGAGACTTTGTGGTAGGAATAAAATGCGTGTAATATTATGCTGTGAGTGCTGATTTTGATTTAACAACAACTCATGTGACCGCCTAAAAAATTGGTGGGGCAGGGAAAGCCACTCGCAAATTTATTTAGAACTGCAAAAAACTCTAAATCTTCTTAATAAATTTTATAATTTTTAGAGTACAATGCTTTAATGCCCACAAATTTATAAAATAACAAAATTTTTACCTTGAATTGTATTTATTTTTCAATGTTATGCGTTCAGCAAAGTTTTTGAACAATTTCAAAGACTTTACAAAAAAAGCTATTAAAATGTTTTTAAATATTATTTGCCATAGTTTGCGAGATGATCATTCGTAATGGCCTTTAAAATTTAGAATCATGACCTTGAACACTTTAGCGGAAAGATGTGCTGAAACATTTTATTGTAGAACATCATTTTAACTCTGAATTAAGGATTTTTTTTAAAATTGACTTGAATATTTAATTTATTTCTTTATTTTAAATTAAACTTTATAAAATGCATTGAAGAATATTTCGGAGGAATATTTTTAGGAAAATTAAAATGAAAACTCTAACGTTTCACGTTTTTTTTAAATAGACAGTTTAAAACCACTTTTTGGAATTAAATCATTACTTAATTTTGTTTTCCACAAGAAATATTGCAATTGGATGACTTCATTACTCCACAATGATTGCATCGTTTTTAAATAAAAAATGCATTTAATATTATCACTGCACTGTTAATCAGGACCGTCAAGTTTTGTGGTGCGAATATTCTTAAATTATGCGCGCATGCTGATTAAACTTCAAAGGGAATTGAATGCATTTAAACAAGTACAAGTCCTTGCGGCGAAATGTAAGTACATCGCCGATATAATCACTGAGCAGACCTCAAAACATTAAATACACGAAAAATCCATCTCACTGCAAATCATGGGCGTAGTTTGTTGAAATATCCACTTAAAAGGCGATTGATTTCGATTTGCAATTAAATTGTAATTACAAAATTTTGGCGTCCAAAAACAAAAAAAAACAACAACTCAGGACACACGATTGATGGACATTCGGGCTTTTGTTCTTATTCCAACTTAAGTAAAGTGAAGCAAAGTACTCGCGCATAATATGTGGTGTTTAATTTAAATTATAAAATTAAAATAAGGGCATTCTCGGAAATCTGTTTCAACGCATTTTATGTTCGTTTAATTAAGGTGCCGAATTCAGATAATGATACGGTTTTACATGTCGCGTGTCGGATCATGCCTTTTGATCGAAATGCAATGTGTGCTGCAAGTTGCAACGCGAATGAAATTCTTGGGTGTCTTTTTAATGGCCTGCGTTTTCCTTAAAGAGAAACAGGGAGAGAGAGGAAGAGAGAGATTGTGTGTTAGCCCTTTGGCGCCACTTTTAAATTAAAGTCATTGATCTTTTTGTATGTGTTTAAAAATTTAAGCATTTTTTAATTGCCAAAAACTCAGTTAAGTGCTTCATTAAGGAGCTGATTTTTTCAATTTGATTTGGAGCTTTTTTTTAATTGACTTGGAGGTAACGAATGTTTTAGTAAGCGACGCATTGATAAGAAGAATTTTGCGAGAATGTTTGTGCTCAATTAAACAAATTTTATTTTGCTTTAATACTTTCTGATTCTTTCGTGGAGGTTATTATAATAATGTGGAACGTTTTATCCACACCCCTTAATAAATTAAATAAATTAAAGTAAATAAAGGGAACGGTGGAAAATAATTTTTTTTAATTTTTTTTAAAAATAAAGCAATATTTATTTAATTAAGTGAAAATTTGTAAAACAAAAGTTAAGTAGAAGAGGCTAAATCAAACTTTGTGATGCCTTAAGTATACAAACGACTTAATTGTAATGAACAACAACTTCAGAAAAGCTGAGCTTAGAATTGGGGATTTAAGTCAATTTGTATTTAAGTCAAAAAGCGTCTTAAATTTTAATTATTAACAACAATTTTAAGGACCTTTTTTTAAATTTTGTTTAATTTAATTAATATAAGAAATTTCAAAGAATTTCCAAACACTCAGAAATTTAATTATTTCCTCAAGGTCACACAAAATAAAGGCCAAAATAATTATCATGAATTTTTCAAACAAACTATGTCGATTCATTGAATTTAATCCAATTCAAATTTCGAAAAAATATTAAACACTAAACTGGTGCAAACGACAACACACATTAAATTAATGCAGCCTCACAAAATTCCGCACCATTGCGATTGATGATTAGCGCCGAAATAATGCTAACCACATAAAAGGCATAAACACAGTGCACGTGTGTATAATTTAATTTGCAATAACAAACCGCTCCACTCGAATGCCCACAACATCGCGAATGGAATAAAAACAAACAAAACATTAAAATTGAATGTGTAACACGACCCCCCATTGTGTCTGCATGAAATTAGAGCCATGCCAATGTTCTTTTCGCGCAGAATCAAAGAACTTAAGCCAAATCATGACGCGCCAAATAGTGGCGAAGCATTGAGCCTATATACAGCTAATACAATCTCTGACAACTTTATGCTGCATCAATCTCCTACTGTGTTGAGTGTGTTGCCAATAATAATAATTATGTTTTCAAATTTAATTATTATGTTTCGCATAAATCTGCACCGCATCTCGTGTTGGGTTTGTAATTTATTTTCAATGTTCTTTTGTACTCACTGCGTAATTCCCAATTATAATTTTCTTTTAAATTCTAACAAGTATAGTTCATAAAATAAATGAAGTTGTTAAAAAAATAAAAAATGAAAAACAAACTCAAACTATATATAATGAAAGGGCGAAAACAAAACCGCATCAACAAGCGAGCAAAATGTATTTTATGTAATACAAGCTGCAGGTTAAAGAACTAAATCCCGATGGTATCAAATGATTATTCTCGCGGACGCGTTGGTCACTGCGACGTACAAAGCTTTTTAAGTAAAAGTTCCCATCAACTTTATTGTTTTTACACTAAACATTCTTGTAACGATAAATTGTCTTATGAATTCTGTTGCTGCCTGCTGTTGCTCTTGTCCATTATTTTCTCGTGTTCATTTCAAGCCGCAGCGCATTTATGTTTTGTGTGCAGCATAAAAGCATAAACAGCAACAATATGTTGAAGACCAAAACAAAGAAAAAAAAATGCTCCGCGAAAACTGACAAGTACCAACTCATTTATCGATTCTATGCTTGTCATTCAATTGTGTATTAAATCGCGCTTTTTGCACTTTTTGCGTGCACACGACATTTGTACACACAAGTTTATAAATTCTGTCTGAATTTAATTATACGCGATAAATGTATTTTCTTGAAGACTTTCATCAGTAATATGGAGTCGAGTTTGTGTGACTTGTTATGATGTGAAGTCGTTGAACACAATTTTTTGTTGTTTCTGTGTAAATTATTTGGATCTGCTTTAAAGTTTCTTTTGGATTTTGTGGCTAAATTCAGTTTAATAAAATAAACTTTACTTAAAACCATTTTTTATCCACGAATCAATCTTTATTTTCCGTAAATAAAAAATTTTAAAAATATTCTTGGTGGTAAAATTTAAAGATTTTTAATGTTTATTGAAACTAAACTATTTTTTAAAAAAGAAAATTAATTTGTTTTTTCGCAGGGAATAAACTTTGTTTAATGCTAAATGGTTTCCAGCAAAAATGTGTATTTCCCAGTAATAAGTATATTTATTTGTTTAAATATATTCAGTTCACGGTAAATAAAAAGTGAGCAAACAAAACCTAGATCTCGACAAATTGTTTGCAGGAAATAAACCGTATTTTCTATGAATGCATTTTATTCTTTTTTAAGAAACCCGTCAGCTTCTTCCTCTACATCAATTAAACTGCAACTTAATGTGATCGTTGACCTAATAAAATAAGTAATTAAATAAAGGAAAATCGAAAATTTTGTTTGGGAAGTTAACGTTTTATTAATTATAAATTATTTCAAG
This sequence comes from Sylvicola cinctus, assembly GCA_963854165.1. NCBI lineage: Eukaryota > Metazoa > Arthropoda > Insecta > Diptera > Anisopodidae > Sylvicola > Sylvicola cinctus. Next base: position 25,271,532 of record OY974083.1, on the reverse strand, counting down.
CTTTTGTTAAAAGCTTTTTTAAAAAACTAACTTTTTATTTTTATTTTATTTTCTTAAACGTCTAATTTTTAATTCATTATTATTAGAATATGGATAAAGCGACAATTTAATTTAAACAGAGCTTTAATTACAGCAACAACTTTATTCTTTTTCCTGTGGGTGACTTAAACCGAATTTAAGCTTTAAGCTTTGACAAAAATGATTCATTTAATTTTTAAGTCAAAATTATTAAACTTTATTTCAAATCATTATTGCCAAAACTTAACTTAAATTCGGTTTATGTCAATCACTTAAAAAAGGATAATTGTATAAGTAAGTGAAAATAATTAATTCTTAGAATTGCATTGATTCAAAAAGATTGTCGCTAATCCAGTTTTTAAATTGCAATTTGTTTTTGAGACTAAAAAATAAATTTAACTTTTGTGTTAAAGAAATTAATCCTTAACTACTTTTAATTCTTATTCAAGTAAAGAAACAATACAGTCTCAATCTTTAATCTGCCGACTCTTGATTTAATGCTTAATATTAATATAAATATATCAAAACGGAACACTCAACCACAATCCGAACAATCAGTTGGTGATTCAGTTTTAATTATAAACCACAACATGCATGTACGCCAATACATCGCAATTACCGTAAAGATCTCTTTAACTTAATATGCGTCGCAATGCTGGCTGTTGCGGCGTGGTACTTGAATGTCGTGCAGAACATGCCTCATTTAAATTTAAATTTAAACTTTATGTACATCAGACACGAAGCGCGTACAACATTACTTGCCATGCCGCGGCCTCTTAACGTTCATTGTAAGTGTTTAACATAATTTCAATTGTGAGACCAAAGCGTCACGGCATCTGCGCGGTTTTGTGGCGGTCGGTAAATGACAATTTGTTTATGCACTTTGTTCAAATTAGCAAAACTGTGCGCGGTTATACATTAAACTCAACATCAGAATAATATGGAAAAGTGTTTTAAGCTGGGGGAGATCATGTTTCGTGAGACAACATCAGCGTCCGTTTTGCGTGTAGCTGCGCGCGCCGCTGTTGTGGGCGAATTATTAGTACAATTGCTTGTCCCCAACAAGATCACGCAGCTAACTTGTTTTCATTATTATTTTTTGCTTTTGTTGTACACGGGGATTATTATTTTGTCTTTGAATATTCGCATTAGATAAAATAGTAGTTTACTTGAAGCTTTGCGCCTAATTGGAATTTGTGCGTAGCTTTAATTAAAAGCAGTCAGTGTTAAAGTATTAAGAGTGATTGGATTATGCGGTTCTTTAACATCGAGGCGCATGGGAATCAATTCGCCATCTAAATCGTTGCGCCTTTGATGTGACAGCTACTCCAGATGTTATCGAAGTGGTAATTTAGATCAGGTTTAAAGCCTTTAAAAGCGCTTTATTTTCTGGGTAGATTTATTATTTCAATTTATTTAGTCTTTAATCATAATTTTGATGGATCGTGCGGAGTGGCTGGTTAAGTGTTCAAAGGCATTGATTCTGGAATCTAAATTGAATGTTAGTTAAAACAGGGAGTTGATTTGGGCGTCAACCCGAATAGAGATCGACATGATTTTTGTAAGCAAACTGACTGGTAGCTTTTAGATAAGGAAATTACCGCAGTTAAAGATTTTTTGTTTTGTAATGGTCTTAAGAACGGAGTTCGTTTATTTTTAAATTGTTGTGCTAAAATGTTAGTGACTTCTGAGCATTTTAATTTCTGGTTTTTGTTTCATAAATTTAAATAAGGGAGAACTTAAAAAACCTCTACAAAAAATATGTTTCTTTTAAATAAGAAATAACAGATAAAATGCTCTACAGTATTCCTAATTTTTAAGCCGTTTTTGAGTTGTCAGTAATTTCATGGTCATCTCATGATTTTTTTAAAGTGGTCTAGAAAAAAAAGCATGTCTCCCAGCAGTCAGAACTCGGAATCAATTATACCTCACAAAACTGCATGAATAAACTTGTGTATAAAAAAAATTAGAGAACATTTTTAAAAGGTCAAAAAATAATAATTTAAACTCAAAAACGGCTCTCATGATTTTCACCATTTTTTAATTTGTGAGTAAACGCGGGAGCATTGCACATTTTTAAGCAAAAGTTCTTCAACACAATTAGCAGTATAATTATGTGGAAGAACTTTGAAAAGTGTGGAAGAAACTTGAAAGGACAAAAAACAAAGCTGAACATTAAATGTTCAAAATAATAAGTTTTCAAGGACTAAAAATCATTAAAAAATTGATTTAGAATTTACACATTTAAAAAAAAATTTAAACTACGTTCAGCTCTCCCTGGCAGTTGTTCTTGATTTCATTAAAAATAATTTAACACAGAGAAACCTTCAAGTGATCCAGGAAAGGTCTAAAACAATTCCTTTCAATCAAAAAAAAATTGAAATCCTTAATGTTTTACTTTACTTAAATGCTTCTTAAAAAGCAGGAACAACACGATCAAAAATGTCTTTCACAAAAAAATTCCCATAACACCAAATTCAATTCACACACGCCAATCATTTAAAAACGGAAAAAATTGAACTCAGTTCAACCGCACAAAGCAACTGCTAAATGCACTTGAAAATATCGCGCATTTAATAATGTTCTTTATTCTGTGCGCAAAGAAAACGCGAGAGAATTTTGATTTGCAGCCTCATTATAGCGCGGAATAGCCGCGCCGCTGTTGTTGCACATCATCCCAAAAACGGTCCAACACACAATGGGACGTGATTAAAGTCGTGATTTAAAATCAATACCACGAATAATGTATTTTCCATTTTGGCACGCAAATAAAATGAAAGTATCATTCATGAGAGATGTAAAATGAAACGCAATCAAATGGGTTCCGCCGAATCGCTTCATACACAAACGTATGGGTCCTCCCTTTTAATTGAACTGGGCTGTAAATTATTTTTGAGAGTGCGTTGTGGTGGGTTTTTGTTTTTTTTTGGAGTTTTTGTCGGCCCCGCTGAAATATTGAAACCTTAACGTTTAATTTTCATTCAGGTCTCGCGCATTGAACTGTCGATGTTTTAAGTTGGTTTCTTCATCCGAACAAGTGCGATTTTTCTGCATAGCATCACGAGCGCGCAGCACTCTTCTTCTCCACTTTGACTAAACGTTACGATGCTGCTGCAAGATTTATTCATTCGTCGTTTTACACATTTGGCTAAAGATCGATTACCTTGCCATAAAAGTTACCTCTTTATGTGCGATTGGTTTGCTTTATTAGCTGCAGCAATGGAACGGTTTTATGTGCAATCTGCGCGCGCACTGCCGTGTAAATAAATTGATGCGATATTGTTCCGCGGGCGCTGTAAATTACAGGCGTTGCAGAGCAATGCGTTGAGATCGACAGTGAGAATCTGCAGCAGATTGCGCAGTGCTTAAATGCATTTTATGATCTCAGCTTGCTATGAGAATTAAAATTCGCGCGCGCGTTAATAAAAGGAGGCTCTCCAGAACTGGATTATAATAAATATATTAAGCGACATGACTTTGTGGCAAGTGTTTTATTGAATCACGCCTTGTGGCACTCTAAGCTGTAAGTTCGAGCACCATCACGTTAATAAAGTAAATGATCCAGCCGCATAGCAAATATTGCTATTTAATAGTTTTCCCACTTAATGTTAATGCCATTGCGCATGCATTAAAGCGATTAAGTTATTTCATAATTCAATTATTTATTAGATTAGTTGTACGATCAATTATCAATAAACAAGTCGATAAATACAGATAAAATGTGTATTCATTAAATGCGCCGTTTTATCGCGCGCGAAAAAGCCGTTTTTGCGTTGTACCTGTACGCGTATTCGCTGTGAGAGCTTTATCAACGTGTGACTCGGTGCTTTTTTCTTTTTTGTTTTGTTTGCATAAGCCGGAGACAAGTGTTTTCCATAATGTAACACTGCGTGGATTAATTTCAAATCCACCTAACTATAATATGAGTGAGTATAACAACATGACTTAACCTCAATTAATTATACATCAATTTGCCTATCTATTTTGGCAATAAATTCGATTCGTTTTGAGAGCTTTTTTTATGTGATATGGATTAGGTTTTTTTTAGTTTTTGACTACTCACGAGTTTGTTTAATGAGTCGAGTAACGAATGCCGGCATTTCTTTTGCTTGTGACAATCTTTTGAACGCCTAAACTAATTAACCAATCAAAATTGTACATGTTGAGAGATGTGAAAAGGAGATATTCAATTTACAATGGTCGGGAGGATTGAAAGACTTTTAAAAAAAATATGTTTAAATATTTTAAAAAAAACTTTTTGAGATTAATATTTTTGTTTTTTGAATATTTTTTAAAGATTTCCACGATTTATTTTTGATGTTTTTTTTAATATTAAATATTCTTTCCCCCTGTAATTTTACTGGAAATCAGTGAATTAAAAGAATTGAATGGTCAGAAAATCAGAATTCGCAGAGCGCTTTCCAGATTTATGTGAAACGTTTTAAGTCAATTTAAAAGTATGCTTCAAGTTAATATAAAGTGGAAAAAAAATTATTATGTTTTCTCTTTTCTCTAATACTCTATTAATTGTAAACCCATTTTACAAATTGAATTCAAGCTCCGAATTTAATCATAGGAAGACTTGATAAAACATTTAAAAAATCATGTCAAAGCTCACTTCCTCCAAAACATTTAATTTTAAGCAAAGCATTTAATTGTTTTTAATTTTTGTTTAATATTTGGTAAACCAAAATCTAATCCAGGAGAAAGGGGAAGCTCTTAGTTATTAAAATACTAAAAGACTAAAAACAAATTAAAAAACGATTAAGTATTTAAAAAAACTGGATTTAAAATTTACATAATTTTTTATAAAATTTTAAGTCATGTTTTAAAATTAAACCTTGAATCTGTGTTGAATTAATTTTTAAATAAATTAAGTAAAAAGTTTTTTTTTTCTAAAAAATCTGAAGCATTTTCTCCATGAACTCTCCAATAAATAAAAAATTTAAAAATCACGATTCCTGTTAATAAATCTCGTGTACCTCAACACATTTCTGCAGCAATAATTAAAATCAAATTTTGTACACTTAATTCAACTTCATAAATCGTGGACAATAACTTTAAACTTCCTATCCAAATAAAAAGAAAACACACAAACTTACTTATAACTAATTAAACGAACAATCAAAAGCAAACATATGTGAATAACGCACATGTAAAGAGTTACATAAATATAATGGGAAATGATGGTATTTGTTAAACCAATAATTTTCCAATGAAACCGTCGTCCGTCGAATAAGCAAACGCTGTCACTTCTTGTTATTAATCACCCAAGCGAGCATGCAGCGTATGTAGAGGGTTAAATTCCAACTAGCAAATATCAATCGCCTTTAATTAATTGTCTTTACATACCGCAGCGTGTGTGCAAGCGGACGAAAATAAATGAGCGAAATATGCTGAAGCGTGAAAGAAGAAATTTTGGGTTGTGCTTGTCAAGTAAAATGTGACATAGGAAAATGAACACACAAAACGGAACGTATGTAGATTGAAGGTACGTGCGAGTGAACAAAAATGTGGGGAGTTGGGGAATGCTTGAATTTAACACTTGAGTGGATAATAATTATAATGTGTCAGTTGTGTGCAGATCAGATCGAAGATGTGTGATGGTAAAGGTCCTTAACCCAATTTTGTGAGTTGGCATTTTGTGGAAATTCGTTTATGTTCCCATGAAATAGATTTTAAATTGCATTTTAAAGTTTTAAATTATATAGCACTTAGGGTTTTGATAAAAGCTTTAAAGTTACAATTAAAAGCTCCGTAAAAATTTATGTTAAAAATTAAAAAAATTAAAAAAATAAATTATTCAAGATTTTTAAGCAAGAGAAAAGTTAATTCAAGATTTTTTAATTAATAGAAAAATTAACTGAAGACATTTTAATTTAAAAAACAATAATTCAAGACTTTGTAATTTAAAAAACAATAATTCAAGACCTTTTAATTAATAAGCATTAAACAGAAACTTTTCTCCCAATCATCATCAAGACTGCACACACTGCCTTAATCCTTTAAAATAAAAACGACAACAAATCCATAAATAGAAGACTGAAAACAAAAACAAAAATTGCAGCATTTTCAAGACCACCCAAACATTTATCGATCATTCAAAAATGAATATCAACTGACATTTTTCTGTCATTTTCAATAAAGAAATTCATAATTTAAGTACTGCAGAAAAATCGTCATACCATAATTTGATCGATTCGCAATCAGACTGCAGACATGACGAACTGCGTGCTGCAACAACCGTAGCCCGTAGCAAACAATCAAATAATGAATGTTGAGAATTTATTAGCCATAAATGGACATTGTGTAATGATAAACGAGTGAATAATCGATCGTTTATACCAAAGTTGAGGCGGTGCACTTTTTTATGTTGGGCATGCAAGTCCATTTAAAAATGCATGCTTTGTTTTAAGCTCAATATTCAGACAAATGGCGAGACTTAAGTTTGAAGTGGATCAATGTGAATTGTTTTCTACATTTTTAATTAAATTAATTTTAAGAAAGCTTCAAGATTTACTTTTAAATTGATAAAAATTTTAATTCAAACATTGTTAAATTCCACTTAAATGTCTATTTTAAATTATCGTTTTATTTAAAATAATTTTGAATTATTAAATATTTTGCAGTTTTTAAATTTTAAATTTATTTAAGATTTGTGCAACATAAAATTAAAATAATTTAAATTTTATAAAACTGGCAACAGCGCCAAACGATCGCACCTAAAAAAAATCGCCTAAACTTATGCACAATCACTTTAAAAAAGCGCCTAAATTCAAACTGCAAACACACAGTGGCGCGAAAAGTGTTTACACTCAAATAAACTTGCGGTCATCCGCACCCGCCGAAAACATTCAAGATCATTAAAAATTGTATACAAACAACATCCATACAATGTGGCTGCATGCATGAATATAATCGGCGCCGGTCTCACTATTGTTTGACAGACCCCACAACTATAATTACCATTTCAGCTCGCCACAACGCAATTTTAACCAAATGCTATAGGCCGCCATTTCAAGTTACATATCTCACGGAATTTAACTATATACACTCAATGTGTGTAATTAAGAATTTAAAAACACCATGCCATCGCGTTTTGTGAATTGTGTGTTTGATATCATGTGAATGTGCGAATCGCTGACGTCAATCGCGTCCATGACAGAACTGATTGTATGCGAGCTTCTTTAATACCACTCAGCTGTTTTGTGGTTTTAAATACAGGCTAAGCCTCAATAGAATATTATTTTATACACTCATCATGTTACTTTTGCTAATTTTTATTCAAATTTCAGGCAATTTTTTAAATATTTGTATTTTTTTTGGTTCTAACTTTTGGCTCAATAATATTTATGCGCTTGCTTTGGGATAAACATTTTAGGATTGTCATTGTTTGTTATGCATCCGCGAGGAGGAGGACAAAACCATACTCTAACTAGGAATGGAATGTTTTATTTATTTATTTATTTATTTAAATAAGTTAAACTACAACAATTTTATGCTTTACTCATGTTTATCTGATTTATCACGAAACAACACAAAATGCAACCACTATAGCGGTCATATGACGTCAAACGAGAGGCGTGCGCGAGATTGAAAAAATACAAAATTAAAGACACGATATATTAGGAGGATTTTGCAGAATTAAGGTGGTTTTTTTCACGCTTCGTTAAATTTGGTTCTAATTTTTGTTTTTGAATCCAACAATTTTTTTTTTATAATATTCTTGAGGAGCATCCTAATTTTTTTTTGATTTTTCTTTCGTTGTAAAAATGTTGTGTTCTCAAATGTTAGGAACACATTTTAATTAAAGTGATTCAAGTAACATGTTATTAATAAAAAAACTCATTTTATGAATTGTTTTTGTTTATTATAGTTGCATACTATGATTCTTAAAAGCTTATTAAAATAATCCAGAATTAACTAGTTTTTAAGTGGCGAACAAAAACGATATCGTGTGGATAAAATTATAATTGCACACTTCCCGGAAGTAGCGAATAAATGATTCGGTCAGTGATCATAAAAATAATGAACATTGTTGAATTGTGTTGGATTAAAATATTTATGTGCAATAAAGTTATTTCATGGAAATTAAAAGAATAACCATTAAAAGTTTTGGAGTTAATTTTTTTCACTATATTTTATGAATTAGAATTGTACAACTTGCGATGGTTCCGAAAATTTAAAGAAATGGCCTCGAAACAATTAAATAATGCAGAAGAAAATTTAAATAGGTTTTAGTAAAAGTTGTTTCTATAAAAACTTAATATTTTTCACAAAAGGATTTTCCAATAAAAGGTTTTATTTTAATATTTTAAAAAACGCGTATTTTAAAAATAGAATCAATAAATGTTTATTTCATTGTAAGAGAAAGATGTGAAATTGATATTTGAGAAGGATATCAGCGAAATAGCTACACTTATCCTTTTCATGAAATTTTCGATTACCAATTCGAACATTTGCGGCTGTATGTTCTCGACAACTTCATGAGTTTTTGGCAATTCGATTGTGGAGCATTGGCATAACCATTATCTTTCACGTGGCCCAAAAGAAAAAAGTCTAAAGGTGTTAAATCAGAAGATCTCGGACACCAATTGTGATCCTCTCTTCGAGCAACAACACGGCCAGAAAACTTTTCTTGCAAAATTGCGATTGTATCGTACCATTTTTAGTAATGGCGCAGTTTTTACTTGTCAAATGTCAAAATGTGACAGCTTTAACGTTGATAGCTGCCAAAATAGCAGGCTAATAAAAATGAAACATCTTATTGGAAAATCATATATTTTAAAACTTTAATTAAAATAAATAAATTGGAATAAAAAATTTATATTTTCTGCCGAAAAGCCTTTGTAAGGGTAAAACTTTCTGAAAGAGACCATAAATTATACTGATCACAAAACGCAACAAAATTTTACTTTGCTGGGGAAAAAAAGTGACCAAAAGATAATTATAGTAATAACTCGCAAGTCGCAATCACACACAACTCGTGGCCTATATAAAAATTGATGACCCTAAAATTGCTTTCCTGCTCACAATAATAATAATTGTCGTTGTTTTGACATAACACAACGCTAATTGACAATTTGTTTAGTAAATAAACATACATTTACGATGTCACGAAAATGGAAAGGCTATTAGTTATAATAATTATAATTATTGGTGTGCAAAAGATTGCACAATAAATTGAAAGTGAGTTTTTGACGTTTAGTAGTTTTAACATTTAATTAGTTATGGTAATTGAAAATGGAACATTAAAATTTAACTAAATGAGTAGCGTGTTAACATTAAAACATTTAGATAACTACGGAAACTGATAAAAGTTAAAATAACTGAAAACTTTTCAAGGTGATACAAAAAATTACGGTTTAAAAATGATTACTTTGGATAAAAGGGATTGTAACAATGTCCTGACTTACAGTTTTTTTATTCAAACTGTAACTTAAATAATTTTCTTTGATCACCTTTTTTTTGAAAAGATTCACTGAATTCAACATAAATAACAACATGTGTTTATATAAAACATTGCGATCACATTTAACGGAATTTGATGACATTTTAAATTGATGTTTATGTTTACACGTGAACGCGAGAAATAATTATTTTAAAAATATGCTCACATTGCATAATTCTGCACAATTGTTTAAAAGAAAATATTTCTGTTTTATTTATTTAATTGTTTAATTATTAATTATATTTACTAACATTAAACATTAATATTAAGGGGCCGGCTTATTTAACAATTAAGTTTTAATAAATCAATATTTTATTTACTTGACATTGAGCAAATACTTTCAAGGCCAAACGACAACTATTCCTTTACTTGCTCAATTATTTATATTTGTTTTGATTAATCCAATTCTAAATATGAGATGAGTCGCATAATTAAATATGCAAAGAGTAATGAAATATTAGGGGCACATTCTCGATGGCAACGATGTCAAGCAAGCAAGTTTTGTGTTCCAAATTTTTGTATTCTCGAAAGTTCATTTATCAACAAATTTAGCAAGTTTTAATAAAAAATAACTTTCCTTGCAATCTTATCTAGAAACTTTAAGAATGATCCAGGAAATGGTTTCCCGGCATAAATGCTAATAAATATTTGGTTGAATCATATTTTTTCATGAACCGCTTTTTTTTATCATCGTGAATTTTAAGCTTTTTTAACGGTTATGCCTTTTAAACATGATTGAACATAAAATTATAAAATACGAGTAGAATACTATAATTAGAGTTAGGAAAATGATTCCTTTACTGATTAGTGATTACTTTTGGTGTGAAACATTTAAGATAAAAAAATGATTTTGATTTTCTTATATTTATTTTATAAAATGCAATTTATGTTCGTGACTTCAAGAAACCTGGAATAATTTAAACAAATATTTTTACACTGTTTTGTGAATTTTGGAGTTCAATCTTAAGCGTTATTAAAAGTCAAAAATTTATTAAAACATTTTTTATTATGCAGATGCATTGAAAACTGCGTAATTTTTCGCGGAAATGCTCTTCACAATAATAATTTTGCTACGACGATATTTGAATATGTGTAGCAAAAATGTTCATGCACCGCGGATTTTTTGACACATTTGAAAATTAAATAAAACCGCAGCCCGTCTAGCACTAAATTTGATTCGTACATTTAAAGGAAATGAAGGTAACAAAGCCATTTAAATATTTAAGATTGGTAAATTCTTGTTTCAAAATGATTGCGAATATAAAACAAATGTAAATCACCATTACAAAATTCTAAATTAAGCACAACACCACCATTCTCGTAACAACAAAGTGCTGACATTTGAATTTTCCATCCAGCCAGGTGTGTCAGAACAATACAACAACCCGCATTTAAAAGTTTACTAACCAGTTGCTTGCAAACATACCCAATAACGCTCACGGAGCAGTGAGCAAGCACCTCCACATGCTTGAAACGCATGAAAATGAAATGAATGCCGCTAAATAACTAACATATATAGTTAATAGAGGATACATACTCGAATGTATAATGAACACAATATTATGTACATAATAATAATAAATGAATGACGTCAATCGAGAAGTCGCTTTCCGCAATCCACATAGTTCGTCCAATGACACACAATACACAGAATTATTTATTGTTTCGTTGTCTGTACAACAATATGACTGTATGGTTCTGGCTAAATGGCAAAGCCCACCACAAAAGTCGACCAACAGCAAAACTTTACTTTTAATACGAGCAGTTGTTGTATTCAGCGTCTTGAATTAGATTAAAAGCAGCACTCCGATCACTTACGCCAGGCGAACAATGAAGGTCTTTATCCGGTCGCGTATCACGCCTGCGTCCACATTGCATGCACATGCCGCACATAAAGAGCCCCCATCGTACAAAAATAGTAGGAGGATGCGAACAACGTCGTCACCGTCATCACATCATTCACTTATTTAGCTTTTATAGTTTACAATTGACAATTGAACCATAACAGTTTGTATTTTTTATTTCCAACATGCCTTCTTGAGTGGGTAAATAAACATAAAACGTCTCTATGCAAATAAAAGCTCGACAGTTAATGGGTCTTTATGTGCGCTGCAGTCAGCCTGAACACAAAAGATGTTCTTAAGGCTGCTGCTGCTTTTGCCTTACATATAAGATTGAGAAAGATAACATTAAATCCGTGCGATCGGTGGGCTGAACGCTCACCCCTCGAACAGAATCAACACAACATAACGGAACGCAACGCAGGAAGCAAAAAAAAAGTATGGAAATACATGAAAACGAAAGCAATAGAAAACGCAAACGCAGTCCTTACGCAGAACCGAAAAAAAGTTGGTCAACTTTAAATTTTTTACGCAAGTCAAAGCAACGGTTCCCGCGTATGTTGTCGTTTTGAATCCTGCATTCCGTTATATGTTATGTTAATTCTGCTCAAGGCATCAGGAACGCTTAATAGTGCTCGAAATTTACGCGTATTATAATTTATAGCGTTCAGTCGCTTTACACCGCCATAACATTAAATGTTTGCTAATCGCGTATACGCTTAAGTTGTATCTGCACGCAGTATTCAAATATCAAATTACGAATTAATGCAAATAAATGATACAGTACGTGATTCTAGTGCAAATATTTTGCGTTTTCAGTGGCGAAATACGAGCGAAGAACACCACAGTAACATTATATCCAATAAATAAAAATTTCGACTGCAGAATTATATCGCACATTATAAGCGCATGCGCCCTCGCTTTAATTCTTCAGCGACTATTGAGAGAGCGATTAAGTTAGGCTTTGCAGTTTGTGTAAGTATTCCAAATGCAATTAGCCAATTAATGCATGCGGCTTTTTATCTAAGTAATTATGATGTGTACTTATCCTTAGACCTTAAGCACATTATGACGATAAACTGTTATAGTTATAATGTGCAACAATTATTGGAATTACTTGAATTAGGAGCTTTAAAACTGTAAATTTTTTGTAATCGTGTATTCACGAACATTTTAAATTGTGAAAAATAACAGTTTTTGTTTATATCGGTTTAAAAACACAATATTTTTTGAATGTTCTGTATGTTTACATAAATTATTTTAGTAATGGGAAAATTTCAAAAGCTGTTTGAAATTCATATGCAAATTTTTTTTTTTGTTTATTTGTAATAAAATGTTCCAAGGTCAAAATTTGATTTCCTTTTAATTCTTATTTGCATATCCTAGGTTCATAAGTCAAACGTTTCCATAAATAAATAAAGTTTTAAGCTTTTAAAGTCAAATTTTTTCGTGTGAAAAAATAAATTTCAATATATGTATGTATAAGGAAAAATTACACGATATCAAGTTTTAGGACTTTTGTCTATAAATATTGATTTTAACAAATTACAATTTAATTAAAAGTGTGAGCCATATTCACGAAGGCAATAATTTTCATAATTTTTAAAAAGCGCTTTGATTGGTCAATGAAATAAATTTTTTTAATTGTACAATAAATAAAAAATTAAGTTTAAAAATAAAGCTGAAAAAAAAACTAATTTTATTTAATAGATTATATATTTAAGGTCAAAACCTTGGAGTTTCCAATTGTAAAAAAAAATTATCAAAAATATCATCTTAATTTTAATACTTTTGAAAATTACTTCCTTCGTGAACAGGCCTAATTTTTTCTATATGTATAGTGTTTTAAAACAAGAGAAAAATATAGCAAAACGGTTTTCCTTATTTTTAACATCGCCTTCGTTTTTTATATCGATACGTATTTTTAAAAGTATTGTTGGAAATTCTTAATTTGATCTGTGTTTAAACTTAAGTGAGTACCCAAAACAAGTCGATTCCAAAATTAGAAACAACTCATAAAAATACCGAATACCGAAATCCCGTTTGGGAAAAATCCCGAAAAGCCTAAATCCGAACAACCCTAGTGGCTTTGTGACTTAAGCATAAATAAAAAAAATTATTTTAGATGTTTGAATTTTAAAGGACAGCATTTTTTAAAAGGTGCTCAAAAATACTTATTAAAAAATTAAACTAATTCAAACAATCCAGTTAGCTTGCGGTTTAAAATTTCATTTCCAACAAATAATGCCACAACAAAACGAAATGAAAAAAACGCTACATATAGTTTTATCAAACAACAAACAATGCAACCAGGTAATTAATAACAAATTAAATAATAACTAGTAGCAAATGAGAAAAAATAAAATTGTACAAATTACAATTCTATTATCGACACTTTGTCGCAATTAAAGTGTACAGTTTATTGCTGCACAAGTATTGTGCAACAACAAAAACATTATATGAGTTCCGACTATTTACCGTATAGTCGCACATTAAAACGGTACACAAGTAGTAATTTAATATGTGACAAAAGCACACAAGTAATTACTTCATTTGATGTTAAACAAGGAACCAAAAGGCAGCAACAATGCACATACATGTGCAATAAAACTTTATAATCTAGATTACTCTGTCAGTACGTGTCTTTCACCCCCTCAAAAACCGTTTTATTGCTTAATACACATTTCAATTTTGTGATAAACCAACATTAAAGCCGCGCGGATGTGTGCGTTTTAATTGTATCATATAAGTTATAACCACCATTTAGCGTGTATAAAAGAATTAATAATGTACAAACTATATTTGTATATTTTATATGCCGCATTATATTGACGTCAGAGCTTTAGTCGCGCGTATTATAAGCGCGAAAGCCTTGTTCGTTGCGCGAGCGCGCGCGCGCCTTCATTTCTCTGTCACAAATTCTTTTTCACATTACACACTTGAGTTGGCGAACGATTTTTAATACAATTTTTTGTCTATGTATGGCGTTGTTATCAATTTCAACACGTTATCAACATTATAATATTTTTATTTTCCTACTACCTAGCTCTATGTATAATTTCCCACCATAAACATAAACGTCCAAATTGTCTAATTCGTTTTTTTTCTTTACGGAATTTTAGGTATGGATTTATTAAATTATGAGTTGCGTTGGTGGAGTAACTAGTTATTTGCGCTTGAAGATGATATCTCAACCGGGTATAGGTATTTCGAGGTGAAAGACGGGCAAAGAAAAGAACTCAACGAAGCGATGGGAAAAAGAGGCGAGTTTTAAATCAAACAAATGACGTCTGTTTGAAATTTAAAAATCATGTCAAAATTACGAAAAGCCCCAAATGTTGGACAAACAATGCTCAATTTAAAACAAATCATTCACCAAATATGATAAATCATTACAACGGTGTGTGCTCACGCATTTTTTTACAGCGGTGTTTAATTACTTTTAGCGTTACCGGTTTGATTGTGTGCGTTAATGTTGCTGTTTGGGATGTACCATGTAACGGACGTGCGATGATCATTAGTGATTGTCTGTTCGAGAAATTGGTTCACTAAATGCGAATGATTTAAAGCAATAGTGACCTTGGCATTTTTTTTAAATCGGGTATTTAAGGCAATATTTACTGTTTACTTAAATTTAAAAGTAAGTCAAATAACCCAAAGGTGGTCTCATGATTTGTTTTTGATTTTTCAATAACTTTTATCATTTTTTAATCATAAAATCAGAAGATTGTTTTGAAGTACGTTCACTTTTTAAGTTATTGAAATAATAGGAAACGTTATCTTAAGTATTATCAGTTATTCATTAAATCAATATGAAAGATTAATTTTGGGACGTTTTTGAGTGTCACTTTTTTCTTTTTTTTCCATTATTTAGGATCCATAACTGATATCTTATAAAAATTTTAAATCTAAAAATAACGGATATTTTTAGTCACAATAATCGTGTATTATGAGTTTAATTACAACTCTTCCCAAACATAAAAACCCTCAAATTATCAAATGTTTTTTCTATTCAGCAATACCGTTACCTATTTAAAAAAAAAAAAAAAAAAACAACAATTAATTTTGACTCACCTTCTTTGGTAGCGTTTTCGTCCGGACACTCTGCACCATATCCACCACCGAGTCCTCCTCATCCCCACTCAGCGTTGAGCACGACGAACAATTTGACACCTTGCGCTCGGATGGCGCCGCCAAATTACCAGACGGATACCACTCCGTCATATCCAAGTAACTAATTGTCGAACCACAATAATTCAAATTGCTGCACGACGATGCCGCACTAATATCAGACTCATAACGATCGCAATCCTGTAACGAACCACGACGCATTCGTTGCTTACGAAAATACTCAATCTCTTCGAGTGTGATCCCGCACATCACATCATCCGAATAGTCGGACACAACCACAGACGGCGTTCGCATGTATCGAATTTCACCGCCACCCTCGCTAATGCAACTCTGCGCTGATTCACGTCGCGAATTAGGCGGATCGGCCGCATTGTCGGCAGCTGCCGCTGCAGCAGCAGCAGCAGCAGCACTAGCTGTCGTTGGCACAATAGTCGGCGGTATTTCAATGATGCGCGCCTCTAAGATTGTCTTACTGGGAATATTTGGCTTGGCTAATTGATTTGGAATTTGTAAATTTCCCGTGTTAACCACATTGTCCGTGCACTTGAATTGCGGCAAATTGCAGGGATCAATTAGTGGCAGTAGGGGAGTTCGCACTAAAATGTCGGATACTGTGAGGGTCATACGTCGTTTCGAGGATGGTGGTGGCGGTGGCATCATCATCACGTCATCGGCGTTGTGCACAATTTCATCGTCCAGACCGAGCGCCGAGTCGGAACTGGGTGAGCGTGCCACTTTTTCTTTGGATGACTTGCCACCGTCATCCTCATCGCTAGAGGAGGAGAAAAACGGACTACGATTGGGGTGACATCCCTCATCGGAGCTGGGGGATCTCGTAAAATCGACCCGCTCCAAACTGTCCAGCTGGGGAGAGTTCGGAGATTGAGGATGAGGATGTTCCCCGGATGGTGAGGGTGGTGGTGGTGGTGGCGGTGTTACACTAATGCACTCGAAATTAGTTTGTCGCAAATTATTTGTGAGTGCAGCGGAACTACTACAACTATCACCACTATTTTTATTATCACAATTCACTGTAACTTTTGTTGATGCACTGGTGGTTGTGGATTGGCCACTTGATTGCATGCGCAATTCATTGCTCTTTTTCTCAATCATAGCCAAATACGATTTAACACTTTTCTTAACACACGGAAAACTGAAGGCAGCAGAAGCTGAAGCTGCTGCAGCAGCAGTGTTTACGCGAACGCGAGCGTCACCGCACAAATTATCACATTGAATTTTTTGTGCTTTTTTCAAAGCATCCCGCGAATAAACCACTTGTTTGCGTTGTCTTAAAAATATCGACGATGTCTCTACAGTGTATTGTTTGGGTTGCTGATGGGCGGCCACCACAGCAGTCAAAGCATCATCACAACGGTGCGAAGCTACACGCGCATTATTGCGGACATCTGCACTCGTAGTGTGGCACGTATCCGGTCCGCGGCAGCAATCACACTCCGGTGGTAACCTCGCTGTGGATTCCACCAACTGTTCGCTGTGATTGGCGTCAGTGCGAGATGCCGTGGATGATTGCTGAAACTGGATGTCTGTACAACAGTAATTATTATTATCGGTGTGAAAGAAGCGACCGTGGGAGCAATTACAACACAAAACCGAACTGTTCCCATTCACTGTTACATCGCGACTGATCGCTTTTCTCGTCTCTCTTTCTGCCTCGCTTTTATCAGTTGCCTGATATTTATTGTATTTACTAACACTGTTACCATAACAACAGAAGCGACCACAGTCACCACACTCACAGCTATCCGAGTCGAAATCAGCAGGCACTATTGTTGGTGCTCTGTGTGGGTGCCGCAGCGGTTGATGGTTAAATGTTTGAGCTGCGATTTTATTTGTACTACCGTCGCGTTGTTTATTTAATTCCATTAATTCGTTGACATTCTCTGATGATATATGATGATCTTCCGCTGAGTCTGTGCAGGGGAGAACATCACTTCGATTTGGGTTACCAATGGATAATGTTGGTTCCGGCCGATCAGCTGTGTCGGGAGCATATGAAAGACCATTGGTAAATTTTTGGCGCCACTTTTGGGACAATGTTTGCCTTAGCACAGTGTGGGATTCACCAGCACTAGGAATTGTATGGCTATTCATTGGTATGACAACGTCAGCTGATGTCATTGCGGTTGATGATGATGATTGGTGTGATTCTGATGATGACGAATGCCAATTCATTGATGATAAGTGACGAAAGAATGTGCTGGAAAAAAATTTAATTTATAGAAACATTAAAATTGTGAATGATAATTATGGCTTGGATTTTAAATCAAAAGAATGGGATGGGTTTAAATAAACAGTCTTCAAATAACTGAGCCTAACTGGAGAAAAATTGTAACAAACACATTATTTAAAAGGACGCTTTTTGATTGACATTTACTTTAGACATAATTTGGTTTTAAATTTCTTCTCATTGTCACCGCAAATAAAATTAGTTCAAGGTTAACGACTTCAACAAACAATAAAAAATACCGGTGTTTAAGATTTTGTGAGCTTTTTAAGAAGCTTAAGCCATATATGCTTTATTAAGTTTTTGAATAATATAATTTTTTCATGTTTTTTCCGATTTTTTCAAAGTTTAAAGAAAGAGGGAATTTTTTCGGAAATTCTCATAAAATTGAGCATAATAGGCTTTTTAAATTCTTATTCTTACAAAAATGTTAGTCTAAATTTTACAATAACCCGTCTTCTAGACTAGGGAAGTATAAGTCGACCTCCAAATTAATTGTCTTAAAAAAAATAGAACAGAATTTGATTATCGAATCAATTAGAAAAAATGTAAAAAGAATTTCTCACAATTGACTCGCATAAATGACAATGACTAACGGATCACATTTTTAAAATGCAATCTCCAAATTACAATGAGAATGAAACTTCGTGAGTTCAAAGTTTTTGATAAATCCATTTTATAAATTTCAATTAAGATCTTTATTTCATTGAAATTTGAACCCTACTTACTCATTAGTGGCCCAAAATGAATTAACAAAAAACAAACCTAACAAATTACAAGAAATTCCCAATCAAGCATTAAAATTAAATGCTGAATTTAAACACACACACATTTTTTTACCGGCTATAAAATCCCAGTTCAAAGATGCCTAATTAATTAATTCCCAAATATTTACCCAACTAAGTATGTTACATAATTGTGTAATACAAGTTAAGTATGACGTCGTTACAACGGTCGCCCGAATGTGTAAACATTAGAAGCACATCCATCAAGCACTCCCTCACTAAATAGTAAATACCACACACACAATCCGTTTCACATGTGGCAACTGGCAAGCCCATTAAATTTTGTTCTCCTTAACGACTTTAGCTAATTCCTGCTACATACATATGACAGACGCAGTCAAAACAAATAATTTTCATACGCATACATTGCAATTTAATGGCTCCATGCAAAAGCTGGTCTGCCTTGGAGACAATAAC
Organism: Sylvicola cinctus; assembly: GCA_963854165.1. NCBI lineage: Eukaryota > Metazoa > Arthropoda > Insecta > Diptera > Anisopodidae > Sylvicola > Sylvicola cinctus. The sequence goes on along the minus strand of OY974083.1, from coordinate 25,252,644 downwards.
ATTTAAGTTATGTGCAAAGACGGCGCACAAAGCAAAACGGCAAAGACAAATCAGAGAGAAAGTGTTATTCATAAGTGGTTGTAGCACTTACGAGTAATTAGGCAATTAAAATCTAAGTTTATCTAGGAAATTGCATTAATTAAGAAATGTGAGCGGGCTGCGCGCGCGCAAGCAAGCAACGCATTTAGCCAAGACACATTTTTTGACGCACATTAAAATTCGACGCGTGTAAAGCGTGCGTTTAACATTTTATTGATTACATTAAAATGATTTAATACTTTTAAAAATCATAATTGTTTAATTAAAAATGGACTTTAAAGTGTTAAGAAATTCATTAACTGCATTCAGTTCAAAAAATAATTAATTATACAAGTTTGAACGGATAATGAGTTGATCAGGATCATGTAGTAATATTAAGTGAAATTTGATCAATTTAAACATAAGTTTAATTTAACCAAACATTTAATTATTACATTAATTTCTTTAGAAGGACGGCCATTTCTTTGAGTTTAAATATTATTTTTACAAGATCAAACGAATAATGAGTTGATCAGGCTCAAGTAATTATTTAAAGTGACTCATTTTAAGTGAAATTTAATTAATTTAAATTCATTGTTAATTATTTATAACCAATTAAATTATTATTGCATTAGTTTCTTTTGAAATACGGTCATTTCTTGGAGCTTAAATCTTTTTGTGAATGAAATTTAAATTTTAAAATATTTCAATTGAATTTTACCAACTAAATTTACTACGTTACAACAACCAATATTCGCTGTATTTTCTACTGCCCCACAATACAAAGTCGCTTCAAGGATTTTAATTGTCGAACATCAACATCAACCGTTTATCTTTAATATTTATGTTCCATTCATATTTAAAATAATTATAGAAATGGGCATTATTTGGTCAATTTGGCGATGCTTCAAGGACAATGACACAGAAATATGAAATCACTGCGCGCGGCACTTATCACCTGCGCCTTATATAGACAAGGGCGTCTACATTTAATCGGATAATTACACACACAGTGCAGATTATTCTCAATTTTAAATACAATTACCTGTGACGAGTGGCTTTCAACCGCAACACATCGCGATAATCCAAATTGGCATCGTCTGAATTTGGTTCCATATTAAGTTGCAATTGTTTGTTGTTTTTTTGGTTTCAATGTTTAAAACTATAACACTTTCTTAGTCGTAAAACTGATGACAATTCATCTAAAACACAAAATTGGAGAAATAAACTTTTAAACGAATTGTTTTTTCACACAACATTTAAAGGCCGAAATATTTAGATGCTTGCAGTAAACTAAATCACACAAATTAAGCAAAAACAACACACACGCGTCCTCAAGATCAATAAAATGTATTTAACAATTTAAATGTACACAAACACACGCATGGGAGTCAACAATTATTATTAAGCGTGTGGCATAAGCCACTTAAATTTGCGCAAATTTTATGCGACTGGCAAGCCGAGACACCAAGATCTGTCTATCAAGACCACATAACATCATAGCGGGGTCCCCACGGTCCGTATGCACTCGCATTCACAAAAGCCCCAAAGAAATTGAATGGAATGAATGAAAGAGACACACTAGCCATGCAGTAAAGCATAAAAAAGCACGGCATCAAAAAAAAAATCGCGCATTAATGCAAAAAAAAATAAAAAAGAAGAGAAATAAATAAACGGGAAAAAGTATAATACACCTAGAGTGCTTCAAGAGCCGTACGATATGTTCGTTCAAACGTATATCCGCGCGCGCACACTCCAACAGCTTAAATCTCTACGTACACATTTCGAAACATTGACCCAGTTCGAAGCGTTTATGTGCATTGAAGTTATGAGCTTTGCGGTACACCGCAGCAGCAGCAGCGGTTTAAGATGACATACAGTTGCGAGTATAATTTAAGTACATTTAGTTTAAGTAACATATGTAGCATAATAACATGAGTCATGATGCTGGGTAAATAATTATTTGAGATTGATCAACGCAGCGGGTATAATCCGATAAAAGATCCTGCAGTGCAAAAAAAAACGAAAAACAAAAAGAACAACAACAAAAAATGCAATCGTTTGCGTCACGAAACTTTAATGGTTCTGGGAGATGCGGATGAAGAGATTAAATTGAAAATAAAATAAATTGAGCAGCAAAAGTTGATGAAGCTTGAAATGAATTTGCATGCGTGTTAAGATGAATGTGGTACGTGAAGAAGAAAGTGGATTAATCACATTCCAATGATATGCCGAGCGCCGCCGCATTGTGTCCATTGGAAGACGTTGATTGTAAACTGGGACGCATCACGCTGTTCAGTGTGTCGATTACTCAATATTATGGAAAGAAATTTGTAATTTACTCTAGACACATTTACAGATGGTCAATTTGTAAATTTATTCGTGAAATTAAAAGTTGGTTAAAAATTTGTCCCAAAATTTAAAAGGTTGTTAAAGGTCTTTGACCTTGATTTTTTTACTTTTGTACTTCTTTGCAAATTTACCTGTTGTCAGACTTGTCGGAAATTAATTACTTGACCTTGAATTTTTGTTGTTTATTAAAATTTTAAAATAAGTTTTCATCGTATTTGCAGCCAATTAACGTTAGAGTTTAATAAAGTTTGTATTTCAAGGTCATTGTTCCTCAAACGTATTTTAAAATCTGTTTAAAAACGTTTTCAATTTCAATAAAATATTTCAAGGTCAATTATGTTTACTGAATACTGTCAAATGATTAACTTCGGTCTCGAGGTCACAAATAACTTACCATTTCAATTAAAATTCAAAATTTGAAGCCGAATGTTCAAGGTCACAATCTAAATTATTTTGGGACAATTTCTTTTTCTCAAATTTATTTTGGCTCAAGTTTTTTTTTTCAAATCTATTATATCTTAAGTTTAAATTATTTAATTTAATTTAAAAAAAAAGTACTTGGTAAAGCTTAAAGTTTAAAGTTAAATTAATCCTAATTATGTGTTTAAATTAAACAAATGCGGACAAAATAGGGAAACAATTAAACCTTTAGAGACCTTAACAGAAAAACTTTTTATTTGTCAACTTTTGAATTGAAATAACTTTTAAATTTTTAACTTCACTTTTTTTTGGATGGTTTTTAATTCAAGTTCAACTCCTCGCCTCTTCATTAAAATAAGCAGAATATTTTTAAGAGATTTTGTGCCCTTAAAGGAATAAACTAAGTTCAGGTCTAAATTATAAAACATAATTTCTTTTCAATAATAAAAATAAAACAATTAACTTTAAAAACATTTTTGCATTTGATAAAATTTAAAAACGTTACCAAACCTCTATAAATAAATCAATAAAAATGTCGCAGTCCAAAAAATGATGCGACATTCTACGGAAGACGATACAATCGGCACATATGTGGGTGGTCCTGGATATCGTCAAAAATCATCAACAGCACGTGCGCATAAATTAGAGACCCCCACATTGTCCGGCGTGTCCGTATATTCCACGCTCTAATACAAAAATATGTTCTCGCAACGAACATAAATTTGCCAATAAGCCGAATCAATAGAACTCTGGTCACATGAACGCTCCACGCCTCTTGCCTCCCTAAAATAATTCCCCACATTATATTTGTGTCGTCTTGCACATTATGCGAACGCTAAAGCCACATGAAACGCATTTTGGGAATCTACCATTTTTGCAATTGCAATTTGTTTAATTACCCCCACGTTATTGGTGCGAATTATCATGAAATGTCGATTAGCATTTGGCTGCGGAATCGATTTGAATTGATTTGGGGTGACTGAAATGTGCACGCCACCGATCGCGATGCGATCGTGATGCTTCCAACTCAACCAGTAGTGCCTTGATATTGATGGCACTGTTTGCGTCGACAGTCTACACGTTGCAGGGTTTGCTTGTACCGTACATAAATTGTGATTAATGTTGGCATTTTGCGAGAGTGCGACGTGATCAGCATGGGAACGAATGTAAGTAGATATAGCTACTCGTATTTAAAGACAAGAAGCTCGTTGTTTTGAGCGGCGGAATGCGATATTATCACAAACAAGTGAGTGCTGCATAATGTTTGTTTAGGTTGTTAGACTGCGCGTAATACGCGTAATACTGCAAATGTTTAACAGCACAAAAACAACTCGGCGGTGTTGTCAGCAAACCATAAGTTTACACAAACGAGCTGCCACATAATATGCAATGAATGAAAAGATGATTTTCCAATTAACATGCCAAGGAGTTGTAAGATTTGTTTTAAATTAACCGGCGGCAAGCGAAAATGTTATATTTTTAGTAAATTTGTGTCAGCTGCTTTGGTGCAATCAACAACTACTCTAAGGTGCTGATCCGCGGTTGTTCATTGTATGACTTGTGTTAATTAGATCAAACCAAATTGACGTCACTGTATGTATATAGTTTGATAAATTCATTTAAGTTTTGATGGGATCATGCTTCTGCACAAAGCGGTTGTGCGTCATCTTGAGTGTGATTTATGAGCGTCTTCAACAACTGGTCTTAACTTACTTATTTCACACACTTTTATTATCAACAGTGAAAGAAAAACAAGTGGAGAATTGGCTTAACCCTGTTCAGAAACAATATTTATGCAATGAAGTGGATTAAAAATTAAATTCAACAAAATTTCAAAGCAGATTGTATAACTTTAGGCGGTTTTTAAATCTTTTACATTTTAAATTTATCGTTATTAATGATTTTTATCTTATTTTAACTTAAGTCTCCTTGGAATCAGCATTGTTAATTGAAACTAACTTTAAAGCAGGAAAAACAAATTAAATTAGATAATTAAAAAGTTAACATCACGTCAAAACAACGCAAGAAAAAATGAAAAAAAAATCGGGTGCAAATTTTACAAAGCTATTTTTACTACAAACAATAAAATTTTACCACTGATTACATTTAAAAAGGTGTTACACTTGAAATGCGTCAATCATCAGGTACAATGTACATGCTAAGTAAACTAATAACAAAAGTAATGTGTTTTATTTAAACAAGCCCATAAAGTGCAAGTCTCAGCAACAAATTGGTTCTTCAGTCAGAAACAAATCACGTAAACACCATTTGAAGCAACGCATCAATTATTATAAGAAAATTGTTTACACTGGGGGCTTTAAATTGATTAAGTTTATTTTAATTTAAAAAATGTGTTTTCAAAAAGAGAAACAAAATTTCAGGCTTACGAGTATTGTTTTAAAAATGAAGAAAAAAAATTAATTTAAGCAAAAAAATCGTCCTTTAAAGTTTTATTTTTAGGTTTTAAAAACATTTCAATTGTAGAAGTTTTAAGTAAGCTTTAATAAAAAAACAAAAAAATTCTAAACATTAAACCGTTCAAAGTTCATTTTCATGATACACAACATAGGTGTTAATTATTTTTACAAAACAACATTTTTTATTTGTCCCGAAGTCCCCAATAAAATTAACTCAAATTTAATCTGTTGTATAAAATGCAAAGCACGCATGAGAAATTCATTTTAAATATAGAAACATAATTTTTATATTAACCAATTCTATAAATACGAGCAATAATATTGAAAATTCTTATCTTCTCTTAATTTGACGCAATTACGAATAATGTTATCAGTTGAGGCTGAATGCTGGTAAATTGTGTACGTCAAACGAATGGTAAACTCAACTATGCCGCCTATTTGCAAAGCACAAAAGAGCAAAAAATAATCGGATAAAAAATTATTACAATAAATAATTAATTAATCAGTGTTTCGCAAAATCATCATCTTTGTTTACACAACATGCCAGATGGTCTACATTATGAGTGCGTCTGTAAATCGGTTCTATTAAAATTAATTATTAAATAACTGCGTGCATTGTTTTGACTGAAAATATTTTTAAAAATATAGAAAAAGACAATTTTGAAAAAAAAACTGAGTTGATCAGACTTGTGCCACTAAAATAAAAATATGATTATATTTATTTAGAAAAAAAGGAGTTTTAAAAATAACAACAATTTTATTTGTTTATGCCTCTCGATTAGTGGGTTAACAGTTTTATTACAATGGGTCCAAAAAATTGGTCTAGAAAAAAATTGCAATGTGTACGGCCGCAGTTAGATGCTTGAAATTACTTTGTGGATTTATAATACAGTTGATGTAAAATGAAATTAAAAGTAAATTTGGCTATAAAAAGCTTTGTTTTCAAGGTCTCCTCATTCAATGTCAACACATGTTCCCAAAACTGTATTCTAAGAAAGAGGAAAAATATGGTTTGGGGATCTCAGTAATGGCTTTAATGATTATGAGCATTCGCGTGTAGTTTAGTGTAATTACCAATATAGTCATGAGCATAAAAAACAAAATGGCGTTACAATTACAGAAATTTCCTAACCTCAAAATTTAAATAAACCTAAAATTACAATATATAACTCGAAAATCTTAATGTTTGCAAAATGAAAATGTAATACGTTTTAAACAATTTCCATAAAATACATTATGTAAAATATTTCAAGGTCAAAACCCTTAAATTTCAAGGTCACCGTTTTTCTAAATCACAGGAGTAGATAGTTTGAAAAAATTCTTTCAAATTATACCATTTTAGTGGTTTTAAAAACAGAAAACAATTTTTTTACTATTTAAGGGTTAAAATAATAAAATTCTCAAGGTCAAAATTGCATTTTTTATTGTCTGTAAAACTAATACGATTTGCCATTTTGTAAAATATAAAAAAATGCACTTGCAATTATCTGAACTAATTACTAATTAGCAGCAAACATTCAGCAGAACTTAAAAATTCAATTTTTTATTTTTATTTAAAAAATTATGCAATACATAAATTTAAAAAAATAAAAATAAAATTGTAAAAAAAAATGCATAGCGCCATTTAATAACACCAACGAAAAAAACCCCAGCAATCCACGTACAATATTATTTTAAAACCAACTCCATAACAAGCATCGAATTAAAGGTCAAAGGTGCACCACGATTAAATTAAATCGTTATCATAATTCATCTACACAATTTATTCATTTGCATATTTGGGCGAACGTTAATACAATCTGACCCAAGTGAAGGTCACACAGCTCCAGCTGAGGTATTTAAATAATTCGTTAAAACAACGAAATGTTTTTGGGAAAAATTTTACGAAATTTTAAGTTTGTAAATATTTTAGAGTGAAATTAATTCATAAAGACATAATGTACAGTGTGGCTGAATGTCTCATCCATCTGGTGTATGGATCAGCTACACGCGCCACGCACTCGCACGCTTTTAAGCATCAAGTGCCAATCATCATATTTGCACATAAAAGTCGCGCATTAAATGTGAGCCAGCCGCGCACATTAACGCATTTAAAGGCTTAAGTCCTTGCGGCTTAAATGGGTCATTGGAATTAATGTATATAGCAATTAGCACGCGTCATGAGAGAGTCGAAAATTGCGCTACATTTATTGACAGACGCACTTCACTTTGATGTGTTTTTTATGACTTTTTTGAAGTGAACGCACATTTTTTGAAAATGCATTAATTGTGTCGTAAAAAAGCAAACAACACCTACGAGACAGTGCAAGTACCTACATGATTTATGTGCATTTAAAGACCCCCGGCTAATTATTCAAATGCACGCATGCGCAGTGCTTTTTGTTTCACATTATTTTAAAGCCGCGCGCGCATACAAAGTCGTGTTGCTTTTCTACATCAATTGCAAAATGAAATTAAATGACTGCACTACACTTAAAATAAAAACGATTGATTATATTGTGCACTGCGTTGAACTTACAAATGCAATTAGTGACCGCTGATTCAACTTAAATTGGACGACACACTGAACACACAAGGCATAGATAGTGCCCATTACACAATGCACTTGCCATATTGTCTCCACAAATACAATGTGAATGCAAATTATATGCGGCTTCAATTACTATAGAGTCACTTGAAATGATTTAAATGCACCCACAGATAATACGAAAATCACAAATGCGCCGAAGTCACAACATTAAGTCCGTCTGTGCGGATTGGAATTGTCGCACAGCGCAATATCCAGAGCTTTCTTCGCAACTACTTAATACACATTTAAACTGAAACAGCCTTTAAAATTTAAACAGCACAACGAATATTATTTGTTAAGAAATTGAATGAATGAAATTTCCGCTGATCAACGCGATTGCATGTATTTTGCCTCACTTTAAAATCGCGATCCTCTTCAAAATATCTTCGCGCCACACGACTTCACTTACACACACACACACACACACACACACACACAATTTGAATAAATAATATCAACGATACACGAATTAATAATACAGTTCCACCGATCATCCACTTAATCCATATTCTAATGTGAAATGTACTTCACTGTTGTTTCTTTTTTTCATTATTTAAACAATTTGCGGATTAAATTTTGCTACTTTATCCGTTCAAAGCCACCTCAACCGCGCGACAAACTGCTTTGCAAGGCAATGCTGCTGCTTTCTGCGGACGGAAAACGCGTGTGGTCATCAACACTTTGCGCCAATTACTGATATTATATTGTGTGTTCACGATCGCCCTCCAGGCAGCGCCGCCGCTATTTGACGCCAGCAACAATATTATACTTATAATGTGCCGCGTCTTACCCGACGTACTGCACAACCGTATGGTGTCTTATGTGGAAATTATAACGAGAATGTAATGTAAGCTCCAGTCTGTAGTAACTATATTGTGACTCCATGTGTGTTTTTTGCGCATTCAAAATCGGTATTGCGCACTCCCCACCCAGAATTCAATCGTTTCGATGGATCACTCAATGAGCTGTAATTAATTTTTATTGTTATTTCTCTTTGTTCTTCTCTCTTTGGCACCGTAATTATGGAAGTACGTTTAAAATGGAATTAATCTGGAATTTGTGAAATAATTTTGGGGAAACTAATTGGATTAAAAAAATTTAAACTACATCGCTGGCAGACCGAAGTGTGAATAATTTATTGATATGCCCCTTGAAATGTTCAAAAAATTTTTCCCTTTTTTAAACTACAATGAAGTGAAACACATATTTTAAAAATATTTAAAGTTTCTCAGATATGAATAATGTGACCTTGAGTTTTATATTTTGACCTTGAAATGTTCTGATTTTTTTTTTCTCCTTTTCTAAGCTACAATAATGCGAAAAAAAGTTTTCAAAAATATTGAGAGTTTCTGAAATAGCATGACCTTGAATTTTCAAATTTTGACCTTGTAAAGTTTGAGAAAATTTTTCTGTTTCTGGAAGCTACAATGATGTGAAAGAAAAATTACAAGAATATCTAAGCTTTCTGCGATATAACTAATGTGACCTTGAAATTGTATATTTTGACCTTAAAACGTTCGTTTTTAATTATAAAAGACTGCACTTGTGTAAAAGAATTTGTTTCATGATGGTTAAGGTTTCTGAGATAGAAGAAGACGTAATACCGCACTTACATCATTACAAATCCTGAAAGATCACATTTAGGGACATACGATAAATTTAGTTTTTAAGCTCAAATTTTTTTTTTGAAAATTTGTCTTTTTACCTTAACTTGACCTGAAGAATTGATAATTTAAAATTATTTTGAACTTTAAATGTTAAGAAACCCTCCCTAATTATTGTTACAGTCGAGAAGTCGATCGTTGTGAAAAGGAGTTCGAACGTTTGGGATAAAAACGCAATAAAACGACATTTGATTTAAAAAAGCTTGGCTTGCGGACACAAAACTCATAGTGACTTTTGATGACAGTTTTTAAGTTGAGTGTACTCGGCGAATTTTTTTTTTTTTCTGTTATCATAAAAATATAGACGTCAAGAGAATAAAAGTGTTTTCTATTAAATTATTTTTCTGTAATAAATAACACAACCAACCCTTTTTTCGACCCTTTTTTAAACAAGCAAATTTCAATATTTAAATTTGTATTCCGCATCCCGAAATTGAAAAAGTTTTAAGTGACACTCCCTGGCAATTGTTTACGAATATTAATTAAAATACGACATGAGCGACCAATTTTTTACAGTGCCATATCGAGTTTAGTTCAACATGGCGAGGTAATTCACTAACGTAGTGATCATATTTTATTTTATGTAGTTATGCAATCGATCCTTTCTGGTGTTCCAACTTTAAACACGAATTATTGTAAATACTCGCAGACTATTACTGGTGCTGTCAATCATTTAAATCTATTAATTGGTGTTAAGTTTCAGTTGTGGTAAAAATAATTGCTTGCAATTAATTGCATTTCAGTTAACTATTGTAGAGCAACTCCATTTAAATCCATGACAAATTGCATTACAAACGTTCATAGTAGTTTGCAAGTTCATACATTAAAATAAATATTTTTTTACTTTTTATTTAAGGGCAGGTTACCCTCAACTCATGCTTTTACATATTTTATAAGTGCACATTAAAAAAGATACAAAACTATGAGGCAGGGAAAGCAGTACGCTATTTAATTTAATTATTGAAAACCAAAAAAATTAATAAAATCGGGCGTATTTAACAAAAGTGAAAGAAAACACGTTGTGTGTTCGTTTTGCAATTACAGTTAGTACGTGGGTTATTTCTGATTAAAATCATTTATAATTAAATTTGACATGTTCCAATTAAAAAACAATCTTTCAAATTGTCTCTTATTACTGTTAAAATGTATTTTTAAATTTATAAAACATTGTTTTGAATTTTAACTAATCACTATTTTACAGTTTCTCCACCATTTTAAATGTTTTGTGTTTTCTGTACCAGATTTTATTAAAAAAATAAATTTGTATCTATCGTACCTCGTTCGTCGTTAAAATTTAAACACATTCTTAACAACGTTTTTAATCGAAACTTTTATACTTTAATGACAGTATAATTTAAGAAATTTGAAGTGTGTGATCACGTTCATGTATGAATTTAATTAAAATAAACGGTTTTATATTTGAAACAAACAACAAATACTTAAAATGGAAAATGTTTTTGAATAACAGTTTGAAATATGTAAAATGTATGTACGTATTATTTATTGGGCTAAAACATTCAGTTATGTAAAAAATACATTGCAGGGGGAGCAAGGCGTGAATTTATTATTACCTGCTACAAAATATATCACTGGCTGACCGAAGCGTGACTAGCATACAGATTTGGACTTTGAAATGTTCAGAAAATTTTCTTCTCTTTTTTAATCTACAATGAAGTGAAACATAAATTTAAAAAATATTTAAGGTTTCTGAGATACAAATAATATGATAATGTGAACCTTAAATTTTCAGATTTTGACCTTGCAATGTTCTGAAAAGTTTTTTCTCATTTTCTAAGCTACTATAATACGATTGAAGGTTTCTGAGATATAAATAGTGTAACCTTTAATTTTCAGATTTTGATCTTAAAATGTTCAATAAATTTTTTTTTTTTTTGGATGCTGCAATAATGTGAATAATTAAATATTTGAGGTTTCTGAGATTAAATAGTTTGACCTTTTTTGTTTAAGCCTTGAAATTAATTTTAACCTTAAAATTTGAATTATAAAAGACTATATTCATGTGAAACAACTTTTTTGAACTCAACGAGTCCTGAAATGTGTTTCTGCATCACTAATTTTTTCCCCGAAATGCAAGAAACTATGCCCTTGAGGTCGAGTATGAAAAAAATTAAAAAATTGTGCGTATTTTCAAGAACTTCAAAAACAATTGACTTCTGCGTCCGTTTAGCAATTATTCCAGTTGAAATGTACACGCGTTATTTTTGAATATGGACAATTTAGAATTTAAATTTGACATTATCCAACCTTTTTTTAAGTGTCTCTAATTATACTAAAAGTGAACTTCTAGTTATAAAAAATTGTTTTCAATTTTAACTTATCAGTATTTCATAGTTTTTCCACTATTTTAAATGCTATCTGGCAATTGTGCCAGGTTTTATTACCAAAATAATTTTTGTTTCTATCAGACCTCGTTTATCGGTGAGAATACATTCTAAAATGAATTATGCATTTCTAAAGGCTGTTTTCACGTTCATGGCGTTACAGCAAGTACTATGTGCGGTATTTAATCTAACATTCGTAGTTTTGCATCAATTCCTAAAATAAAATTTTCAACACTTTTTTTTAAGTTTCAAAAAAGGCCGTCAATAACCAGCGTTGTATGCTCAATGTAAATGTTACGCTTTTAAAAGCCATTACCTCTGCTTTCACACGTTTTACTTTGTATCGGAAACAAGGCCCCAAATACCAGCCCTATTTAATCAATGTAGAGGAAGATTTTTGCAAAATAGTCAGCATGATTAAATATATGAAAAAGGCGGTTACAATTAACAACGTATTCGGAATTCTTGTGAAAGAATTTGGAAATCAGTCAAATATTAATCACCCTTGTTCGTATGAACTAATGTAATTATTTTGCAAACACAGACATATTAATTATTTGTATCTTTGTATTTACAGGGTGAGCTATTTCTATGAGACTACATCCATCCCGATGACCTTATTCCACCATTTTTTCCAAATGACAAGTACAAAAGTACAATATGGAAAATGTGACCTTGAAATTTCTGAATTTTCTTCTTGAATTTTTGTTCAAAATTGGTACTTTTATTAAAATTAGCAACATCGTAGTACCCTAAAAGAAACAGCTTTTAAATTACATTGTTTTAATATAAAAATATGGCTTTGAGTTTTAAAATTTTGACCTTGAATTTTGAATTTTGAAATTTGAATGTTCAGAAAACTATTTGATTTAATGAAGAGCAACTATAATGTGTGAATATATTTTTGTAAAATAATTAACGTTCTTGGTATATAAAAAGTTTAACCTTGAATTTAAAGATTTGGACCTGGAAATGTTCTGAAAAAATTTGTACAAATTGTATTTCTCTTTGTAATGAAAATCACTGGGTACCACATTACATTTCACATTGTTTATTTCTTAATGTTAATGATTTACACGTGTGGCCGTTTGCAAGTTCTGCTGGAATGAAATGTAATTTTCATGCCAATTAAATAATCAAAATTGTTCTAAATCAACCAATCATTTTTAAAATAGCCCTAATTATTGTACAGTAAAAATGTCAATGTTATTATCAAACAAAATCCCTCAAAATAACAATAAATGTTATTACAGAAATGGGTTTTGTGCCTTCCGGACTACGTTTGTCGATAAACTATAAATTACATTTATTTTAAAATGAATTGTGTATTACTGAAGAGTGTTATCACGATAATGGCATTACAGCAAGTACTCTGTTCGGTAAATCCCCAACTATTTTTAATAATTTTTTAATTTGTATTAATTCCTAAAATAATTCATTAAATTTCAGAAGAGACTGTCTAAGAATTCATCAATCAGCGCTCTACAATTCACTAATGTAGAATGCGTTAAACTCAATAAAGAAATAGTTCATAATGCGTCATGTTCCATAAAGTTTGTGTCGCGTGGTCAGTCCACCCTTAATATAAATGTCACACTTTTGAAGACATTAACTGTTGCTCATACACGTTTCACTTTGTATCGGAAGCAAAGCTCAAAATACCAACCGTATTTAGTCAATGTGGAAGACGACCTTTGCAAACTGCTCGCCTCATTGAAACACAAGGAAACGATTGGTGTTAATATCATTGCCAAATATCTTAAAGAATTGGGAAAGAACTCAAATTTACACCACCCCTGCCCGTACGAACCGGTGAGATCAAAAGAATCAGTAAATGTTTTTCATTTCATTTCACTAAAAATGATTTTATTTAAAGGGCGAGATATATCTTAAGGGCTACGTCTATCCCAATAAAGATCTTCCTTCATTTTTTCCAAATGATCAATACAAAAGTGTAATCTCTTTTCGTAATGAGAAGCGCGTGCATATTCTGACATTAAATGTTTACTGTCTAATTAATCGCTTTAATTTAAACCACTAAAATAGTCTTGGTACGACATTTAGTTATTTGCCTTTAGCTTGAAGTGACTAGTTATAAGAAAAAGCTCTCGTTGTTTAATAAATGTTTCTATGATTTCTGAATCTTTGTAATATTTTATTTCGTTTTCATAGAGCTTTCATAAAATTAATTTTATTGGTTCCGAAAACACTTTTAGAAATTTTTTCACATATAATCAAAAAACTTTTTCAGAACATTTCAAGGTTGAAATCGAAAAATTCAAGGTCAAATTGTTTATATCTCAGAAACCCTAAATATTTATGAATATTTTTTTCACATTATTGCACAATTAAATAAGATAAGAAAACTTTCTGTACATTTCAAGGTCAAAAGTTAAAAATGCAAGGCCACATTTTTACAATGAAAATAATTAATAAAACTGTTTGTTTTAGGGTTCTATGATGCTCTACATTGTTGCTCATCTCAATTAAACTACCCACTTTGGACAAAAAGTTCACGGTCAATATTCAGAAATTTCAAGGTCTCATTTTCAATAACTCAAAGAAACTATATTAAACTGCGTTTAAGCAACAGTCGTATATAAATTCACACCTCGCTCTCCCTGCGATGTAGCTTTTTGAATAAAGCTTCAATTAAAATTAATATAAAGCAATTAAAAAGATTTAATTCGCCTTTTTTAAATACCCTAATTGCACAATAATAAAAATAGCCTAAATTTTTGAAATGATTTTTGAAACATAGGTTTTGTGTCTTTTGCACTTCGGTTGTGGAAAAACTGTATTTTAAAATGAATTGTGTATTATTGAAGGGTGTTATCATTATAATGGCGTTACAGCCGATACTCAGTGCGGTAGATAAAATCAATTATTACTTTGTACTCGAACAATATGGAGTAAACATAAAGTCAAATAATGTATTTAAAGCACAAATGTTTTAAAAATAACTTAAAAGTTAAAAACTAACCAAAAAAAAGTTTGTTCATATTGATATTGTAATCTTGAAAGTTGATTTTTTGAGAGTTTAAAAAAATTAACAACTACTTAATTGTGACCCGTAATGAGTTCTTTTTTAAATCACTTCAAAAGGTTAATAAACATATTTTAATTATGTTTTGGAAACGTCGATCTCCAACGAGTACAAAGTAGTTATTATTTTCAATTTTACTGCGCGTTGTAGTTTTAACGCAATGTTTCTGTTTTTTTATTTTTCAATTTAAGAGACCGTCAAAGAATTCAATAATCAATGTTTTACAATTCACTAATATTGAATGCGTTAAATTTAATAAAGAATTAATTGCCAATGTGTCAAGCGCGATAAAGTTTAAATCGCGTGGTCAATCAACACTGAACGTAAATGCTACACTTTTAAGGACATTGACTTCCGGTTTCATACGTTTTACTTTGTATCGGAAGCAAGGCTCCAAGTACCAGCCCTATTTAATCAATATAGAAGAAGACGTGTGCAAATTAATCAGCATAACAAAAGATGTGATACCGCCTAGTAATGTACTCGGACGATTTATTCAAGAATGGGGTAATTACTCAAATATGAATCACCCTTGTCCGTATGGACCGGTAAGAATTGATGTAAATATTTTACAAATAGCTTACCAGACCCATTCATTTTTTAATTATTTTAAATTGTATTTACAGGGTGAGCTATTTCTCAGAAACTACGTTCATCCCGATAAATTAACTCCTCCATTTTTTCCAAATGATCAGTACAAAAATGTCTTTTCTTTTCGTGATGGCAAATTGGGGCACATAGTTACATTCAATGTTTATCACACATTAAACAGTTTTAATCGACACCATTAAAGTTGAACTAAACTTAATGACAGTAATATTTAAGAAATTGTTTAAGAAATTTTAAGTGTGTCATCAGGTTTGAATTTAATTAAAATAAACGTTATTGTTTTTTAACAAATACTTAAAATACAATAAAAAAGAGAATAAAAATAGTTGTTTATAAGAGAAAAAAAAAATGTGTGAAAGCCCTGACGCTCGGACGTTTAAATGCTTTTTAATTTCAAGATCACATCTCTCAAGGTCAAGTTATGGCAAAAAAACACGTTTTCGCTAAAAAAAATAAATGGGAGCTCAAAAAACGGCGCCAACGATTTCGATCATTTTCAAACCATTTTTTAAAAGTATTTTAAACAAAACGGCATTCACCGTTTATTTCCATGACAATGATCCTTCGGGAGATAATCGCGATATGATTTCATATTCTACCTCGAAAACAATTCTTTCACATGAATATAGGTTTTAATATTACAAAAAACTTTGCAAAACATTTCAAGGTCAAACTCTCAAAACTCAAGGTCACATAATTTGTATCTCAGAACCTTTACATTCTTTATTTAACCCTTTACTCCCGAGTTCTACAATTATTATGCATTACATTATAAGTTTTTAATAAACGGTTAAGCTTCTAAGTGATGCAATGTCTCTGGTTTATCTGAAACATGGACAATATTATGATTCAATGCATTTATTTTCACTTTAAAAACCAAACCTATAAACCTATTTTCTCTAAACATTTTAAGGTCACTTCTTGGTACGCAGGGCAATTCCATGAAGGCTTCAATGCGATTTTCAAAACAACGCATGAACAAATTTAATAAACGGATCCATTAAAACAGTCTCACTTCCTACAAGACGTCTATCTTATTAGAGTTCTTCCTCCCAAATAAGATTTCTCTTTGCAACACGAGATTTGAAAACCGTTCAGTAAATTAAATAACATTTTTTTACTTTTTATTTTAATAAAAAAATATTTTAAACCAATTAAAAAAAATGAAATTCAGCCATTATCTTGTAATGACCGTAATTAGAAAAAAATGAGTCTGACAGTCTGATAAATTTTAATCGAGCTTTTTAAAATATTCCAAATGCTTTTTGTTAAAAATAAGTTTATTATCAAAATTAATTTTGTGTCTCTCGGACTTCGTTTGAACTATATTGAAATGAATTGTGTGTTACTGAAGGGTTTTATCACGATAATGTCGTTACAGCCGATACTCAGTGCGGTACATAAAATTAATGGCATACAAATTTGCCAAAAATATATCATCTTTCTATTAAAAAAGTCATGAAATTCAAAAAATTAGTTACAAATAAAAATAAATAAATGATTGTAAAATATTTTTTTTAGCTGAGACGGTCTAACAATTCAACGACCAGCGTTGTACAATTCACTAATATAGAATGCGTTAAATATAATAAAGAATTAATTTACAATGCGTCAAGTGCGATAAAGTTTAAATTTCGTGGTCAATCAACACTTAACCTAATTGTTACACTTTTAAAAACTCTTTTTACACGTTTTACTTTGTATCGGAAACAAGGCCCAAAGTTCCATTTGTATTTAATTAACGTAGAGCAAGATCTTTGCAAATTAGTCAGCAAAATAAAAGATGTGATGCCGTCTAGTAATGTACTTGGAGGATTTATTCAAGAATGGGGAAATTACTCAAATATTAATCACCCTTGTCCGTATGAACTAATGCAATTATTTAGCAAAAACAGACATGTTAATTATTATTATTTTATTTACAGGGTGAGCTATTTCTAAGAAATTACATTCATCCCGATAAATTTGTTCCTCCATTTTTTCCAAATGATCCGTACAAAGGTATGATTTATTTTCGTGATCAAACCCTTGGGCATATAATTACGTTCAATGTCTACACTACAATTAACTTCTTTGATCAAAATAAAGGATAACTAATTAAATATTTGTGAGCTTGAGTACTGAACTGTTTGTATTATTTAAGAATTAATTTAAGTCAATTAAACTGTGCCATATTTTTAATTTTTTTAAATAGCATAAACACGAACGGTTTTTAATTTTCAACAATTTCGGAATAAGTTAATAAATTAAATAATTCAATCATTGTAAATAATATAACGCATAATGCTGAAGTTGCAACAAACCAAGGGAACACGGAACGCCAACGGTCGCTCAGTTTGTGTGGAAATGTCCGGCTCTAGCCAGGGTCAGACACATTACACTCGGTAGCCACTTCCTTCACGACCTCCATGATCTGTCAGCAAAGCGTCCAACGATCCTGACACAGTTCTTAAACGCTACTGGATGGATCTAAAAAACTTGATAAATAAATCTAATTATCAGAAGAATGAGTGCTATTAAAACGGCGGTAATTTAAAACCTGCACTGGAGTGCGGACCTCGCCACTTCAATTAACCCACCAACCACAAATGATTGTAAAATTCCAGGACTAGTTCAACAATGTTTAAACCGTATGAAAATTAATTTTATTCAATCATTGAGTACAAAAAATAATGAAAATGAAATAAGTAAAAGTGCAGTGTTACTTTTCCCGAATTCGGACTGCTCTAGTGATGAGAGTTCTGGGCCACATTCTGATAGAACTTTTTTTTTTAATATTCATAATTTAGTAAACAATTAACTCAATTCTGTATTTTATGGTTATACAATTTTTTTTAAATTTAGGGTCAATTAAAAATAATCTAAAACAATTAAAACGATTTAATTCGCCTTTTTTAAATACCCTAATTGCACAATAATAAAAATAGCCTAAATTTTTGAAATGATTTTTGAAACATAGGTTTTGTGTCTTTTGCACTTCGGTTGTGGAAAAAATATATTTTAAAATGAATTGTGTATTATTGAAGGGTGTTATCATTATAATGGCGTTACAGCCGATACTCTGTGCGGTACAGAAAATCAGTTATTACTTTGTACTCGACCAATTTGGAGTAAACATAAAACATAAGTTCTAAAATATATTTAAAGAATAACTTTTTTTTTTAAATATCACAGAGAGAGAGGTGTGAATTTATACATATACGACCTTGAAATGTACAGCAAGTTTTCTTTTCTTATTTAATCCTACAATAATGTGAAAAAATATTTCAAAAATATATAGGGTTTCTGAGATACAAAAAATTTGACCTTGAATTTTTCGATTTCGACCTTGAAATGTTTTGAAAATTTTTGAATTTTTTTTTATTATTTAATTATTTTTTGCCAGAAGGATCACCTTGCGGGATATTAGATGTATTCAGTTTTATTTAGAATTTACGGATGATTTCACCTTGAAGCATCAGACCTTGAAAAAACTATAAATGCATTCTCTTTTTTTTCTCTCATATTTTACCAAAAAAAAAGTAGTTTCCGAGATGGCGTTTGTCCATCGAGTGCAAAGTATTATGTCCATTTTCCTGCGTTGTACGTTAAAAAAACAAATATTTAATGTTTTTCTTTTCCAATTTAAGAAACCGTCAAAGAGTTCATCGATCAGCGTTTTACAATTCACTAAAATAGAATGCGATAAAATTAATAAAGAAATAATTGCGAATGTGTCAAGCGCGATAAAGATTAAATCTCGTGGTCAAACAACACTTAACGTTAATGCCACACTGTTAAAAACAATAACCTCTGCTTTTATACATTTAACTTTGTATCGGAAACAACAAGGCCCAAAGTACCAATTCTATTTAATCAAAGTAGAGGAAAACCTTTGCAAAATAGTCAGCATAATGAAAAATGTGAATATGCCGCGTAGTAATGTAGCCGGAGTGTTTATCCGAGAATGGGGAAATTACTCAAATATTAATCACCCTTGCCCATACGAACCGGTAGGTATTAATACAAACGTTTTACAAACATAATAATAATAATACTTTACTTACAGGGTGAGCTATTTCTAAGAAATTACATTCATCCCGATAAATTTATGCCCCCATTTTTTCCAAATGACCAGTACAAAGCTATTCTATCTTTCCGTGATGAGAACCTGGGGCACATAATTACGTTCAATGTTTACACTACGTTAAACTTTTTCAATCGAAACCATTAAAGTTTAATTAAATATAATGACAGTGTTAATTAAAAATTGTTAAAGAAGTTTTAAATGTGTAATTATTAATGAATAGTAAATTGAATTCACAAAAAAGGCAAAGAGTTTTTAATTTTATAAATAAAATATACTTAAATCCGCTTGATTATATCTAATTTATTGTGCCAAAACGTTACAATATAATAAAAAGCAATAAATGTACAATTAAAAGAGAAGAACAATTTACTTTTGATTTTGTAAATTACAAAAGCAGTTAACGAGTACAATATGTTTATGCATAAATAAATCTCCAATAAAATTCAAAAAAGGCACAGGCTGGCGCATTTAGGAATCAATAATCACCCACTTCTCATTAATGTGCTCCACTTGCATCGCCACAATCGGATTCCGCACACGAATTTTCACCTCAAGTTTACCACCAACTTTTTTGCGTCCATCCATGAGCTTTAAAAAATAAATAAATAAATGACAATACAAGGATACTAATTAAAAAACAACTTACCTCAAACGAGTCATGAATATCACACATAGTCTCCAGGGGCTGCAACTTGACCAGCGCCGTCCCAATCAGAGTGTCCGACCTCAAGAAACCCCTAGAACAACACATTGGGAAATATTGACAATATTGCCTTCCCAAATTCAAGCAAATACAAGCATAAAAATCCCTCCCACAACCCAAACAAACAAGTGACATCAACAATGAAAAACAAAAAATAAACTCACCCCTTGGAATAGACCTCAAATTTGGCGGCACCCCTTTTGAAGAGGCGCTTACACTTTTGAGCCTTGCGCTCAATTGGCAGAGTGTAGCGTTGATCATAGTCTGGACTGTCGGTGTCCTTAACAAGTGGTGTTTTTACTTTAAATGTCTCCTCAAGTGGCCAAGGAAATTCCACTTTGACATAAGTGTCCACATCTTTTGGATTGGCAACTGTGTAACTGATGCCACGCACAATGCAAATTTCCACCTCATTCTCGCTGAGGTCTGTGTTGCATTTGACAATGTTGAAGGACTTATTTTCGTAGTGGAATTTTGGGACTGGCAATCCTTTGCGGTGGGCTGCCCTAATGAAGTCCAAATCTTTTTGTATTCCTAATGCGAGATTTTCGAAGCGATTTGTGCTGGCCACATCGCCAATGGCACGATGATGATCTCTGGAGAATTAAAATTTTAAATTAAAACAAAACGAAAATCTATTAATATGCTTACCTGGTATTTTTGCACATCATCAGTTGCTTAGCAAGCTGTTCTTGAAGACGCACAATAATATCGCCAGATTCATCTTCAGCGCATTCCGTCTCATTAACAAATTGGAATGAATCTTCCAAATTAGTACGTTGTGATGGAGGTATTGGAAGCTAAAATGAATAAGTTAAATCGTAAATAAATTTTTAAATAAAAAACGTATTTACAAACCGTTGTAAAATCTACAGGCAAACCACCACGAGCAGCATTAATGACGCTCTCAAATCCTTTATAAATCTTTAAATATTCTTTTGCTTGCTCTAATTCGTCAGCTTTCTTTGCATCAATTGCAGCTTGCTTAAACTCCTTTTGTCGTTCCAGCAGAAGTGTCAACTGCTTGTCAGCCATTGTCGTTCCTTTATGATTACCACTGTCTCGTGTGGATTCTGGTATCCTTGGAGGTGGTTTAGGTCTTACTGGCGGCGTTTTCTCCTGTTCCACAACTGGTGCTGGCGTAGAAGCAGATGCTTCACCATCACCCGATACCACCGGTTCATCAGGTTTGATTGCACCCGGAATTGGAATGGGTCCCATACCAGGTGGCGTTGGCAATTCATCCACCGGAATGGGTTTACCCTTGTTATGCAATTTAATTGCATCTTGATATTGTTTAACAATTCGACCATATCTGCGGGCCTTACTTGAGTTACCCTCAGCTGTAGCGGCATCAGCTTGTGCCTTAAAAATGCCTAACCGTTGCTCTAATGCTCCAGCCACTGTGGTTGCTTCAACAATCTCTGCAGCTGGTTGTGGTGGTGGAGCAGCAGGTGCTGCAACCGGTTCTGGAATTGGTTCACATGATTTTTGTGTTTCTGCATCTTCTTTGGCTGGAGATGGTTGATCCGAGTCACGCAACTGTTCTGCTGTTAATTCACTGGGTGGTGGTGGCATTCCAGATAAGTCAATCTCTTGGCCTTCTTTCGCCGCTGCAATTACAATGTCGAATTGTTTTGCAATTTTTACATACTTTAAGGCACTTTCAACATCGCCAGAACGTTTTGAAGTGAGTGCTGCTGTTTTGTACTCCATTTGGCGTGCCAGTAATGCTGTCACCACTTCGTTATTAGCAGGCGAACTTACTTCCGGAGGAGTTGTGGCAGCTGGTTGTGGAATTGGTGGTGCTGGTCGTGACACCGCAACAGGTTGTGGGGGTGGTGGTTGTTCACCATCAGCTGGAGATTCGGCAGGTCGTTGTACTGGTTTAACGCTCACCTCTGGCGGAATGTCGTCATCTTTAATTGCCTTTCCAGCTGATGCTTGTTTCAAAAGATCTTTCAATGTTTTTAATCCACGATCGAATCTTCGGGCGCGACCCGAATCACCACCAGCCTTTGCATTTGCAATAGCTGTCGTGTACATTTCAATTCGACTTTTCAATAAATCGATAACATTTGTTGTGGTCGGGACGAACACTTCTTCTGGTGCTGCTGCCTCTTCTGGGATTGGTTCGTCACCGACAATTTCCGACAATTCATTTAGCAAATTTGGATCGTCTTCATCAACTGAGTCGTCATCATCTTCGTCAACATCTCGCATACTCTCCGACACCATTTTATCTAAATCAACGGATGGCATTGCTGGTTTGGGCTTTGGACGTGGTTTGGGACGACCACCTGATCCAGCCGTTATCGCCGCCAATTCCGATTCCAAATCGCTGTCACCATCGCTCATGGCGTCATCATTTAGGCCGCCAATATCATTGGGGATGTCGAAGAGACCGTACTGTATGAGTGTGTAAAATTTAATTATAGGAAACACGCAATTTGTTGTTGATAAAATGAGTCATGCAATAGATTTAATGGACAAACAATGAACTCTATTTTTGTGTGGTTTTACCTGTGACAAATCTCTGTTCTTGCGTTTCTCTGGATCAGGTTTCTTGCTGCGGCCGAACATCTTAAAATCACTTCATAAAATGTAAGACTTTTTAACAGTTTTCATGGATTATTTAATGTAAATTATTATAGACACTTTTTCTAACGCAATTTTTCTTACTTTCAACATTCAACTTTATTTAACGATATAAAATGTTTTATATAAATATTTGCGAGTGAAACCATTTGACATTTCTCAGCTGTTATTATAAAAAATTTAATAAAATTGCAGATTCATCGATACTTTTCATTGACTAAAATCTTGTTTAACGATTGTAATCGTTATAGCTGCACTCCATCTTCAAGACCTTAGGAAAATGCAAAATGGATTCATACTGAATTGAAAAATTGCTCACAATCTAGTTTTATACTTGAACCGCTGTAGCTAAATATACATAGCTTGAGAAGCTGCAACGTAATTAATTAACAAAATTAAGTAAATTCTTGCAAATTCAAACTTCTGTTAAATAATTTAAGTGGTAACGATGTCACAATATTTTAATCGACACTTAAGACAATGAATTTAAAATATAAAAACTTGACAGCGCTGCAAACTTTCAATCCAAAACAGTGAAAATTGAGGTTATGTCATAAATATTATGATTAGAATTTTAAAATTCATATCAGAAAACTCTGAAATCTAAATCAGAGCAAAACTCAGAGATTTTCCGACGCCGCGGTGTGTTCTATTTTTAAATTCTAAAAGTTTCCTTATAAAGTATTATTGCCAACTAAATCTAAGTAACACGTTAATTGCCCTCATTAATTCATCCCACAACTAAGTGTATTAAAACCGTTAACACTAAATAAAACTCCAAAATATCACCCACACAAAATTTCAATTAAAATCCCTCCGACTATAAAATGAGTAACAAAAAAGTGCACAATAAAAAAGGTGGTGCCCAAAAAGGAACTACAACTCCTAAACTGTCCGCACAGAAGCGAAATGAACTACACGTGCTGATTGACAAACTCCTGAAACTGGGTTTCAATCAATCCACCGGCTCGGCAGCCGATCAATGGGCCGAATTCCTTGAGATGCGCACCATTGTGGACCGGGTCCGCATCCTTGAATCGGATCTCAAACTGAAGCCCACCGCCACGGATAGCAGTGGAAAAGCCAAAGTGGTAGATGCCTTTTGTGAGTGGGCCCGCACAAATGGTGCGAAATTTGATGCTGTCAAAATCACAGAGTTTGCCGGTTATGGCTATGGTTTGGAAGCCACACGCGATTTGGCGGAGGATGAATTGTTTGTGACTGTGCCCAAGTGTATGACTATGTCGCTGGATAATGCCAGCAATATAATGGCACCGATGATGCAACAGCTGCCCATGATACTGTCCATGGATAATGTTAAGTTGGCATTTTCGTTGTTGATTGAGCGACTGAATCCGCGCAGTTTTTGGCGTCCCTACATTGATCTGTTGCCGGAGAAGCACGCCACTGTGATGAGTTTTACCAGTGCAGAAATGCAGGAATTGCGTGGTACCAGCTTGTTGGCTGCAGCGTTGTCTCAGTTCAAGAGCATTACACGGCAGTATGCGTTCATTAGTAAATTTATTCAGTCGCTGAAGCAGGAACCAACGGAGGGCGTTGACCCATCGCTGGAGATTATCCAGAGTCGATTTACTTATGATTTGTATTGGTGAGTTGGTCTGTTTTGTTAATTTATTATTCTTAAGATTCGCACTTACCTTAATTAACTCCAGTTCGCTGTTCTTTATCGACTTACATTGCATTTATTTGATGAGAATATTAATTACTGAAACATATTTCTTTGTGTTAAACTTGAAGAGGTTTCAAGTGGATTACCATCTTTCCTTAATTTGTTCTCCTATAAAAACATATTACAGATTACGTAAATTGTTTCAGTATTCTTCAATTCACGATCTCTCTGGCCAATTAAAAAAAAATCTTAAACCTATAAGGAATTTAAATGAAAATTAAGAAAACATCAGAATTCGTAATAAAATAACAAAAAATGTATTAAAAGCTATCTAATTAGTATCCAATTGACAACAAGTAAATTAATATAATCTTAATTTAATATAAATTAACGGCATAATAGTCTTAACGGCATCCACTGTGTCTCATCCTAAACATAAGAAGTCTCCACACATGCCCTAGGCATTTCAATTGCAACCCCACTCACCGTACTAACGAAAGGACTTTCTCATTGCATCGTACAAATACTCCTGCACCTCCGGTGAATTCGGATCCATTGTGTTCAGCTTGCTTGAAGCCCTCGACAATCTTGGATGCTCACCCGTGTACACAATTTGTGTATTCAAACTGCGTCTTGACGTTTGTCTTGAGCTACCGCTGGTAAACTCAGCCGGTAATCGATGTTTTATTGCTTGAAATTGTTCGGCATAAGTAAACTTCTTGCGTTGACGTTGTCTGTAACGACATATCAAGAATATGATCAAGAATATCAGCATTGAAACGCCCACAATGCAGGCGCTTGCAATAATCGCCGACTTAACACCCACTGGCATTTGTGTGCTCTCAATGGACACCGAATGACGCTTCAAAGTGGGCGAAGTCAGCTCCAGCTCGTTCACATCATGTGCCCGAGCCACTTCACTTTCAATTTGCTCAATCGGATCCATTCTACGATCTAAATCTGTCACTGGTTCCGAAATTCGCGACGAAATAATTCCACTTCTTGGTGTTTGAATGAAATTTGATTCCTCCTCCATGTCGGATGGGAAACGGCCCACTGCAGCTGCAATATTTGTGCGTGACACCACAGGTGCATATGTCCGCAATCTTCGGGATTTGTCTTTCAGGGCACGACTCGACTTGAACACCTCATCCGTGGGTTTGATATTAATGATTGAGGTGAAATAATTTCCGCCTTGCGAATCCGTTTTAATTTCATCTGGTTTGATACTCTTAAGATTGCCAAAATCGAAATTGGGAAAGTTTTCGAATGCCGTAACGATGTCAAGTGTCTCATCCGAGTTTTGATCAGACAGACGAATCGCCGTTTTATTGTTATAGATTTCGGCTAAGTGCAACTGACTGGAGCCGCGTTCACGATGCTTCAGCAATTCGTCGAGTGTCATGTTACGTTGTGCCAGCACTTTCGCTAAGCGGGCGCCATTGCGTCGATCTTGGAACAACTCTAAAATATCGGTACGATCATCCACTGAGGTAGCTTTCTCTGACGTGTAATCAGTGAAACGCATTGGAGTTGATTCCGTTGTTTTAACCACTCTGTTAGTAGTGTAAATCGTCTGGCTGGTCTGCTTGTTGCGATCACGATCCTTGTTTTGTCTGTACTCAATGAAATCCATGTCCGCTGTCCTGCTATCAGATCGGGAAGTCACTAGAATGTTTGGTGTCGTATTGACAACGTTTTCAAGAACATCTTCTGGATCATTTTTTTTATTTGGTGTTGACGGTGATTGGAATTCCACAATCACATTTTGGGACTCTGGTTCAGTGATAATAGGGAACGGATCTTGGGATGTTTCAGGAACCTCTGTTAATAATTTTATTTCAGTGGATTCAGTTGTTACAATTTCATCACTGGCAACTTCTTTACTTATTACATTTATTGCAGGCAATCTTAGTCTCGATTTAATCACTGGAAGTCGATTGGAAGTGCTACTGTACTCTTTTGGCTTTTGTGTAGACATCTCCATTGGAATAATTTTTAGAAGTGGTTGCACAATCATCCTCTGTGGAATTTCATCGCGTTTGCGTGGTAAAAGTTTTGAAGTTTTTGGTTGATCCTGTAAATTGGGTAAGCGGGGTCTTGTATTGGAATTCGTTAAATCAGGACGTATTCCAGAGACAACTTCTTTGATTGGGTAATGAATTGGACCAGTTGTCCACACCATCGGACTTATAGTTATAATTTCAGATTCATCTGTTGGTGTTGGTGAGTTTGGGATCTCAACTGATGATTCTGAAGAAGTGGATGGAGATGGAAGCCGACGAACTGGATAATTCATTCGTCTTGGTATTGTGTTGGTAGTATTTTTACCATGTGGAGGTCTCGCTCGTTTCCATGGACGTGCTGTTGTCTTTTGTTCGTACGGCTGTACAACATCAGGAAATGAAGTCGAAGCCATTTCTTTGATAGGAACTCTTTGTAGAAAATTACGATGTGGTGATTCTTGACTTTCGGACTCACCAGTATCACCAGATGAATCTGCTTGGAACACCTGCAACGCTTTTTGTTTTCCCTTCAATAAGTCATCCAGTGACAAATTCTTTTGCTGCAATATTTCACTGAGACTTAAACCACCCGATTGTTGTAGCAACGATTTTAAATCAGTTGATTCTGAACTCTTTGCAGCGGTTTCCTTTCTGCGACCAGCTGAATATTGCTTCCTATAGGACTTGTTGTGTCCATCATTTTCAATGATGGAGCTGTCCTGACGGCGTCGCTGTTCGGATAATTGACGCTCACGCTCCAGTGCAGCATACGGTTCCCGAATGATGGCCGGTTTTTGTGTTTCCTGTTTAATTGTGGGTGCTTCTAGTGGATGCACTGGACGCATATCCTCGGATGATTCTGTGGGAACAAATTGTTGGTCGAATTGTTGTTGATCCCGTTCAGCTTGTGGCCGGCGCTTGCGTTTTCTTCGTCGTCGTTTGCCCTCTGGGTTGGGTTGGCCTTCATTGCGTTGCTCTGAATTGAGGTACGATGATGCGTCCGTGTTTGGCGGATCGGTGGAGATTAAGCGAAGTGCCTGCGAAATGTTAAATATTTGTTTAAAATGCGTTTTAACGGTTTGGTGAACAGTAATTTAAGTGTTGCGTGTGCGAGATTATTTGTGCTTTCATTTTTTACCAGACGAGGTGTTATTTTTTTACGATCGTGGTAGTTTGTTGTATTTCTGATGAGTTTTTTTATTTTTATTTGTTTATTGTTTCTTTTTGTTTGAGTTACGTTTTTCATTTATGGATTATTTTCTGGTAAATTCCTAAGATTTACTCGGTAATAAGTTTTATTGTAGTTAATTTGTTATAGTTTTTTGTATTCGCCGAGTAGTTTTATGAGTTTTTGACATTGAACTCGCGTACTTAACTTTCTCAGTTTTGTTCTCAAGATGTTTTTATTGAACTTAAAAATTCCAATTAATTAAATGTTTGTTATTAATATTTTCTTTTCTCGTTTTGAATTGAATTTTATTCATTTTTTTTTGTTTAGTCAAAGTAATAAAGCAATCACAGCTTCATTATAAATCTTGGAATTTCCTTTGATTTTTGAATCGATTTAAAAAAGATTTTTTAACGGTTTACTTTTATAAAATTTCAGAATTTCCATTATTTTATAACCCAACATAGTTTAAAAGTTATGTCAATTACTAATTGTTGCGTTGTAAAGACTTACCTCTAAACTGTATCATACTTTATATATTGTTCGTTATGCTATATACCGTTATGATAACTCAAGTTAACAATTAAGAGTCCTCTTAAGTAATTTTTTATTCGAAATTTGGAGATTCGAACATCAGTCAATCTACATATTTGGGAATGCATTTTGAAAGAACAAAAAGCGCTGCAGGTTGAGCTACGCAACATTTTATAAATTTATTTCGAACATAAATTGAGTTTTGAAATATGCACATAATATATTAATATAAATTTTTTAAATTAAATTATTTTTTTTTTTTGTTTTGTTGAACCATTTTTAGAGGACCTTGAAAACAGAGTTACTCTGACTTAGAAGTCAAGGAGTGTTCTGGGGTTTTTTCCCGAAGAAGTCACGATTGCAAGAATCTTTATGCTCCCCGTTCTACAAAAATTATAAATAATGTGTGGATTCTTAACCAAAACAATTTTCTTTACTTTTCTGATCCTTTGGCGTTCCTAAATTGGTTCTTCTATATTTTCTAATTAAAAATATAAAAACAGACATTTAAACCTTTCTAAAAGACTCTGATCTCAATTCATCACAAGGGAAAAGTGATAATAAATTATTAAAAGCTATTAAGAACATTTAATTGCCGAGCAAAATGGCATAATACAAGTCTTAAAATTCTCATAAATCTAATAATCTCCGGTTACCTACACACATCGACTACAAATTGATCTCCCATTAAAACCGGATGCTTTTAACTAGGCTTTAACCACATCCAATGTGCATTTCTCTCAATCATTGATACGCTGCACAAATGCGTGATTTGTTTCAATTGTCAACGTCGATCTTCACACAAAGCTGTACAGGTTTAAGTTGTGTGAAATGTGTCCCAACATAACCAGTATAACATAATGTTTAGCGATTTAATTTGCGGTCAGCGATACACTGCAGATTCACCTAGTTTATTGCAACAACCAAAACAAAATCCGCGCGCATGTCTCAGCGATATCGTCTCAGCGAAAAGAAACTGTTGCTTTATATTTTGCAGCATGTATAGTGTATACACAGATCTCATATAATTGTGTTTAAAGACACTTGTTAAACTTCTTGAAAATTGCCCGCACGAGTCTCAAGTCTCTCAACTCACACGTTGCGCTGCTTTTATTATCGCGTATATGTGCCCGTCTTCTAGCAGAAGGCATGATATAAAACATTAGTAAAAGCCCGCGCCGATGAAAAGAAAGTTGAAGAAAAGAGAAAATTGCAATTTATTTGTTTTTGTTTTGCAGATTTATACAATTTTCTTCAAACAAATAATGATAAAAAAACACACAAAACAGCACAAATATTTTAATACTAAACATCAACGACCAATTATCTGTATGGGCAGTGATTGTGGGCATATCAAACAATAGTGCATTCATCAACACCTTACAATGACTTGTTAAATAAGCAATTTAAGGCAATTCAAGATTATAATTTGAAAAGTCATTCATGCGAAGTGAATTTAAATTTACTTTGGAATTTAAGGCAAAACCAAAAAAAACGCAACAAAATACAACGAAAGTTGTAGTAAATATGTGGTTACTCACTTGCGCTTGCAAATTACTGGACTGCACTTCAATGATGTCCTCCTCGTCCAGTTCGTACTCCATAGGATCGCTGGACACTAGTTGCGCACATTTTCCGAAAATGAGCAACAACACAATGCCAACCTTCCACATTTTTAATTAAAAGTCGCTTTTTTCTTTTTTTAAAGTCAAATTATTCTTAAGTCAAGTTTTCCTTTTTTTTATTTTTAAGTCAATTTCTTTCTTTTTTAACTCCTTAAGTCAATTTCTTCCTTTTTTAACTCCTTAAGCTAATTTCTTCCTTTTCACGATTGTGAATTTATTTTATTTTTTGTTTTACTTTTAATTGTTGTTTTCCAAAATTAAAAAAAAAGTTTTTAAAATATTTTTTTTCTTTGACTTTTAAATTTTTTATTTCTTTTTTACTTTCCTATTTTTAAACCCTCACAATCTCAGTCATTAAAGCATTTCACTATATTATCATGATAAAGGACCACCACATAATGCACCAAAAATCAAATTATTAATTGTCACACTTTAATCCAACTGACTGAACAGCGCATGCGCATGATGCACAAACACACAAAACCCAGACCGCACAATCGAACTGCTTAACGCCTAATGAAATGATATAGCTGGGATTTGCGCTTTTCCAATCAACTATGGCTAATATTTTCCATTTTCTTGGAGTGCGCGCATTTCATCAGTGATCGGAGGCATTTTAACTCATGTATAGCAGACGATGCGCGCCCGTTTTCTCCCAATGAGATGAAACTATAATCTGTATCGCGCGCGCACCTACTTTTTGATGATGTGAATTGTAGCGATATTATATTGGAACTTGGTGTGTAGCGAAATGAAATAATGGACGGTTGGTGTGTGTCTGTTAATGTTATGCTTGTGCATTTTGTGTGTGGCTGACACTTAAGTCAATTTTTAATGAACTCTTACTGAACTTAATCTCACGCGTTTATGGAATTGGTGTGATGCAAATTGGTTCAATTGTTAAGACCTTTTTGATTTATTACTTACTTTGAAGTCTTCATCGTATCATTTAACGTGATTGCCACATAAACTGGCAAACGTGTTGATGTGGTTTCAATGTTGTTGCAATTCTTAAGTGCAGTACTTAACTGTAGTTTTTGTATTTAATATTTTTTAAACGCCTATTGCGAAATTAATACATGGATCTGATCAACTCGTTTTTACTTCATGTATTTTTCTCAATTTGACACAATTTGACTTTAAGTGAACTTTGATGGCTGCTTTGCATTTTTGCCACTTTAAATAATGATGATTGATGGTATTAATTTACTGTGTCCATGACCTTGCATCTTAATAATTTATAGTGAACTTGAATAGCTGATAATGAATTTATTGAACTTAATTTTTATTCCATCCTTTTTTCGTAATTGTAATTCCCATGTTTATCCACGAGTTATTTAATTCAATTTGTTTTTACATTAAAGTCTTAAAGTTTTCACTCTTCTTTCACCAACCATTTGGATTTGCTAGACGGTCGACGATCTTTTTTTGCATATTATAAGGAAGGAATTTATTTCATACTTAAATCATTACACTTTTTTTTCTAACATGCACTTGCTGCATTAACATTGAAACTTTCTTAAATGACTGGGTGTTAAATAAAAATTTCTTAATTTTTTCTTATCTTAACATAATTCATAAATAAATGCGGATGCTGTGAATTTTGGAGAATCTGCTCGGGAATGGTTAGTTTAATGAACTGTAATTATGATTTATGCCCCAATTTTTATATTCGCTAGATGCTCCGGTCTCTGAGTGACTTTTCTGTTTCCAGCAATAGTTATTATCAAAAAAAAGTTAATTAAGGGTTCTGGTTTTGCAATCTTAGATGATTAAAAGCGCATTGTTGCGGGAGCTAAAGGTAAAACGAGTATTAAAGGCAAAACGGGGATTAAAGGAAGCGATGGCGTAGTATTATTTAAAAAAATATTGTCAATATCTATTGAATTATTGACAATATTTTTTTAATTAACATTTAAAAAAAACACCCTGTACTTTAAACTGCAATAAACGTAACGGTAAAATCTGCCTTAACCAGTCTTTCAACCATTCACTTTGAATGTCTTATCAGAATGCATTCCACCGTAACATTAAGGAACCTGACGCACTTACGAGTATCATAACTAGTGGAAGCCACCATTTAATCTATACTAATTTATTTATGCTCGATACCAACCCACTCATGAAACGCGTATTTTACATAAACGCACATAATTCGCAACGCACACACACACACACACTCAATTAGCAGCACGCGAACTTTCAATTTTTAAATGAAATACAAACGCCACCGTTATACTTACTCGCGTATATTTAAATCTTAACAATTCGCAACGTCTTGTCTCGCACATAAAGAGAAAGAATTAACTCATTAGTGATTCTTTAAAATTACAAAAACAAACGATCGGTGCATTCCAATCGCACAACAATGGCTCGTTAGAAAATATACACGATTTTGGGAACTATAAACTTTAATGAATGCTCATCTCTTTATTAAACTTAAGTCATTCATTCAATTCATTGTATCCACTGGTGTTATAATCATTAATATTAATTCCCACCTTAATTAAATGAAATTTTTAAACAATTAATTGATGTTTAATTTCAGTTGGGCCGTCTCCATCATAATGACGCGCCAAAATGAAATTCCTCGCCTCGAAGTCAACACCACCAGCACGGATGATGCTGCCGCCGAGCCAAAGATGTCAACAATGCCCGCGCTGGTGCCACTGTGGGACATGGCCAATCATAAAAATGGTCGCATAACGACCGTTTTTAATGGCGAAACAAATAGCATTGAAAGCACAACAATGGAGCCGTGCAAACGCTCCGAACAAATTTTCATCTATTACGGTAATCGCAGTAATGGCAAATTTCTCATTCACAATGGCTTCATTAGTCGCGACAATCCCAATGACTCCGTGATGATACGATTGGGTGTCAGCGCAGCCGATGAGCTACTGGAGGCGCGATCCGCTTTGCTGGATGCGTTGGATATTCCCAAAAATGGTGAGCTGGAAATATTTCCGGCACCCATTCACATCTCACCGAAATTGTTGGCATTTGTGCGCATCTTCAACATGGACAGCGAGTGCTTGGCGCATTGGCGGCAGAGCAACAAAGAGCACGATCTGTTGCATGTGGATTGTGCGTTGGAGACTTCGTTGGAGGTGAAGACTTGGTCATTTTTGAAGGTACGATTGTCACTGTTGCTGCGTGTATTCCCAACCACATTGGATGAGGATTTGGCAATGCTGGAGGCGAAGGGGTCGTCCAAATTGAGTTACAATCGATCGTTGTTGGTGCATTATCGGTGCTGTGAGAGACGCATTTTGCAGTCGGCTTTAAATTATGTGGAGCAACGGATTAGGGCGTAAAGTTTAAGGATTTTGTGTTATTGTTTTATTTTTTGTTGCGCTTTTTTTGCCTTTATTTAAATGCGTTTTGTTTGTTTAAATTAAGCGAAAATGTAATTTTTTTCTTTTTGTTTGGCACTGAATATGAATGAAAACATTTCTAAAAAGTTGTTTGTTTCTCTTCATCTCCAAATCATCTTTTCACTCACTTGATGTTTGCTTGTGGTGCAAGGAGAATGCATTTCTGTCGTTTCTTCTCATTGATAATCTTGTAGTTAGTATACAGTCATTAAATTGATTCAAGTATGTGCATTTGTTGTACGTTCAAAGTGAATGCAATTATATTGCAGTTTCCCTCTCTGTGTGGAATTAAACTATCTGTGTAACTTGTTTGGTTTATGTATACGCATATTCATTGCATTTATTGAGTCGGTTTTCTAAATGCAATGAAAATTGCAAGTTCTATTTATTTAATTGCAATTACATGAGTATGTGCTATTTATGCTCACATATGCAATTAATTTGTATTTATTTTTGAATCAAATTGCTGTCATTAATTTAATTTAAGAAAATTATTAATTTTAATTTCAAATAAAATGCATCTTCACTATCTTTAAGACCTCTGAATTTTAGACCCGATCTTACAGTTATCGAAATTCAATTACTTCCACTCTATTAAGTATCAGTGGTTTTATTGCACTTTTATTTTATTCCGACAGCAGCAAAACGACGCGACGTCCGCTGTTCAATCCAACTCTTCAAATTTACTTTATAGGATTTTTATTTATTTAAATTTTTTTTTTGTATTTAATTTTCTCATTTACAATTTAACGATGTGGATGGTCACGTTGTTATGAGCTCGGTCCGCATCATAATCACTTAAAAAAATAATAAAATGTGAACGAAGTTGAATTTCGATTACTATATAAGGGATTTAATTAAATGTTTTTTAAATTTTGATAAAATAAAATTATCTCTGCAAGAATACATTTTTATTTTAAGAGAAATTAGGAAAATTTACATAATTTTAGGTTAAGTGATGATACTTCCTTTGTTATTAAAGAACAACTTTTAAATAGACTTTCAGTTCTTCATCCTTGAAGGAAAATATAGTGGAGATAAAATGTTCATATTTTGAGGAAATACAAAAAATTAAACACAAAAAATGATTGAAGTGAATTTATCCATTTTATTTTGTTATCCACATGGAAAGTAATGATAATGTTTGTGAAAATAAAAAAAATGCGTGTCAACTCCCACAAATCGTCCATACAGGTAAGTTGCTACGATGGCGAAAAAGTTACGTGTACATTAATTAATTAGGAATCCGAAGTTACCAAATGAGAATAAAAATCCTGGTCACCTGCATCCAGCACTTTCAAATAATGAGGAATATATAGCTAGGTCAGTTGAATTAATGAAACGCTTCCAACATCCATCATCCGCAAAGATGATCCAACGTTTTTAGGTGTCACTCTTCCACAATTTGATTGTTTTATCATGCTCCAATGCGGCCGAAGCAATAATATTCTCTGTGGGATGACACGCCGTGCACAAAACAGTATCTGAGTGTCCCTGCAATCGTTGCACAATATCTTTGCTCTGCAAATTCCAGATGTACACGGTATTATCCTCGCTACCCGACACAATCCACTTGCCACCAGTCACCGAGAAATTCGCAAATATGCAATACTTTTCATTTTTGTGTCCCGTGTACGTCTTCAGACATTTCCCCTTGGAGTAATCCCACAATTTCAATGTGTTATCAAGTGTCGCCGCTAAAATGTACTTGCCATTGGGTGAAAATTTCACAAATGACACCGGCGGATTGTCATCATCAATAAGTGTCTTCAAACATTGGCCACTGGCTGTGTCCCAAATGCGACACAACCCATCGTAGCTGGAGGAGACAATGAGCGAGCCATCACGATTGAAATGCACCGCACTCACCGGATCCGAATGGGCGGGCAATGTTTTTAAGCACTTGCCAGTGCGTACGTCCCAAATGCGGACACTCTCATCAAAACTGCCCGACACAATCAAATTGCTTTGGGGATTGAAGTTGCAGCAGAACACATAGTTACTGTGTCCTTTCAACGTTTTTAGACACTTGCCGGAACCCAACTCCCAAATTTTCAGTGTCTTATCATCACTGGCGCTCACTAGGAGGCGACTGTCACTGGACCAAGCCACATCACTAATGCCCAACTTGTGGCCGGATATGGTTTTATCAAATTTACCATCGTATGCGCCCCAAATTTTGATGAGTTTATCAGCAGCTATAAATAATTTTTTTAATTAATAAAATAAAGGAGAACACAAATAGGTTACATACATGAACTGGCTAACCATTCTCCATTGGGACTAAATTTAACAGCCGATACCGCCTTTGTGTGACCGGCAAGAGTGAACTTCAGCGTGTAATTTGGCTTCTAAAACAAATTCAATTTTTATTTAAAAATCGTTAAAAAAAAAAAGAATTAAATCAAGTTACCACTGCCGTTGAAGACGCTTTATTACTAGGCTGATTCGATTGTTGTTGTTGTTGTTGTTGCGATATCAAACTCTGACCAGTTGGTTGATTGCCGCCACCTCCCGGCGGTGGTGGGCCACCCTGCATTGGAATTGGTGGTATATTGTGCGAAATCGGATGTCCACCACCGTGGCCACCGACCGACGCCATCGGCACCATAATGCGTCCGCCCAAAATGTTGACGCCTTTTGCGAAAAAAGTGGCGGCCAAAAAATGTTTTTTGAATGTCGTACTCCCTCAAATGCAGTGCACTGAGGCCGTGTTTTTTTTTGTGTGGATAAACTTAACCTCACACTTTTTCTGTTTATTTTTCTAACGTATAGTGGCGCGCTAGAGATGATCGCAATTCGCACAATTGAGAATTTCCTGAGCACTTAACGTGATGCGGTCGTCTGATTGGCGCTAATTACTGCCAGTATATGAATGCAAATTGGCAAGAACAATTGAAAGCGATTTAAATGGCGTTGCAGTTGGTGACGCCTTGCAATTTCTTGGGAGTTTGTATATTTTCTGGTGCTTTAATTATGTTTGGTGAACTTAATTAACTTCAGTGCCTATTTAAAGGGAATCACCTCAGCTCTTTTAATTCTTTTACACCGTTTTTCCTTTATAGTTATGAAGAAAGCACTTGCAAGTTGCAGAAATAAAATCAATTGTTCTCAAATAAATAACATTTCGCTTTAAATGGGATATTTTTGGGATTCATGCATTTTTTTTCCCCCAGCAGTAAAATATCCCGGAACTTGAATTTCGAAAATTCGAAAAAATAATGATGTCAGAGCATTCTTGTGACAGTATTGTGTACTATTTGTACAACGTTGGTGTTAGGCGGGATTTAAAAAATAAATGTCTTTAAAAACTGAAAATTATACCATAAGTGTCTTAAGTAAACTAAAAACTGGGTTTATTGAAGTTTAAATTTTTCCTTTGTTAAAGAATAATTGTAAATTAATTTAAATATTATCTATCAATTAATTTTAGGATGCGAATAATAAAAAAAACCTCCTTTAATTATTTTAATGCAATTTGTTTATTAAAACGGAAAAGGTTAGAAAAGAACTTGCATAATAATTAATAAAAAAAAAATTTACTTTCAATCGCTTTTTACTTAAATTTTTGATCAGTTATCAACCTTAATCCTTTTGCAATTAAAATTAAATTTACAAATTTCAAAATAAAAAGAAAAAGCTGCCAAACCTAAACCCAATCCCAGTAAACAAAAAGCCGACAAAAAATGTTCCAACCGCAATTGAATGGGTCCATTCAGTAGCAAAGGTTCCAAACGATTCCCACTCAACTTACTGGTCTGCTCCACCATGCTGTCCCAAAACGAAATGAATCCAAACTCCTGAAGTCGTCGAGCAATCACATTGATGCGCTGCAAAAAAGGTGACCCCTTGGGCAGGACATAAACATTAATCAACGGTATCAGGCAGTCCTTCATATTGTGGTAAAGTGCGACATTATTCTTCGTATTATTCCTGTGCTTCTGATGGTACAATCTTACGTGATCCCGCATCAAATACGCGTGCTTAAAATCTCTACGATAAGGTCGATAATAGTTTTCTTTTGGAATTACAACTTTGGCCATAATGATTTCATGCACCGCCGACGTTGTGTTAAGGTAGTTCCATAACAAAGCACTGAAAGCTGGATTACTGCCCACTTTTAGATCAGAGTACGCCAACTGCTCCACACTGTCAATTTCGGGTAATGAATTTTTGACCGCAAGTTTACTTGTGAGATTTCCTTGAAATCCTGACGTTATTACAATGGAATAAATTAACCATGTCGCCACAATGATTCGAAGTGGCAATTGTTTGGGTTGATCATCCGTGGAACCATTGCAATTCCAAGCCAAAATGTTGAGAGCAACAGGAAAGTGTTTGTCATTATCCTGGTGGGGACTGAATTTAATGATAATGTGACAAAAACAAATAGTCGCAAATGGTGCAATCAGCATCAACAACCAAACCGTCACTGTGAAGGATTGAGCAATATTCTTGATGGGTGAGACCACTCCACTTTTTGGAAGCAGCGCACACAAATCGTCACGTCCTTGTGGTGTTGTTATTTCCAGTACAGGACCAGACAATAAGTGAGCCGTCAGTATGCGCACATTTAGTGAGACATCAGCTAATCCAGTGGCGATTAATTTTAAACTGCCCGAATAGGAACCGTTTGGTAGCAACGCTCCGTAATCGTGATCTATTGATGATTTCACATGCACCATAGTGGCATTCATTTGTTTGACAATTGCTTGTGCTGTTAGTAGGTCAGTACCGCTATTTGCATTTGCCCGAATTTCTTCTTCAAATAAGGACACTCGAAGTGGGTATTTGTGGATGTTTAGCAATTTATTGGGAAAAAATGTGTTGTGATCCACGGCATTGGTGGGAACTTTATAAATTCGGTTATTTTCAAAAGGATTAAATGTCACAACTTGTAACAGTTTGTCCCAATAAATAATAATCACATTTACAATACGAATGCTCCAAATTGTTGTGAATGTCCTTGAAATCCAGGACGCTGTTGTGTTGTTGTGTTTGTAAATTAAAATAAGGAACGTCTTGTGTTTGTGGATGGCATATTTTTGCAATTGTAACATTGTTGAGTTTTGTAATAACGTATTCAGGACAACTACTAAAAATGTCCTTGATGTTTGAGTAATTGAATTGGTTGCATTAATTGTAGAATCAAGTCTGAAATTTTTTTCAAAATTAATTAAATTTGATTTAATTGTCGTAAAATTTTACCTATGAATAATTAATCCTTTTGTCCCACAACAATTTAGTTGATGCAGTAAATCCTGCTCCAGAATTAAATCACCATTATAATTGGAAAATTCAGAAAACAGATGAACACTTTTTAAATCACTTTTACAGACAATTTTTGCAGACAAATTTGATATTCGTAGTCGAAACGCATTTTCTGAATCCTTTTCTGAAACCTTTGGGAAACATTTTATATCCTGAAATTGCACTAAAATGAGCAGTATTGTATTGAGGAGTTGGTTGTTCATTTTTTCTAACTTGAATGCAACTATATTGTCATAAACATCAAAATTTGTATTGGTTTAAGGATCTTTATTACTCCAGTGTCCAGGGAATTCGGTTAATGGGATTGATGGGCGTTTAACGGTTAATCATACTGTACACTCTATTAATCATTTTACGGTTTTATTGCCACGTGTGTTAAGTAATTAAGTGGGTACACGTCACCATGAATGGAACCGGTTTTGTTGGCGACATTGCGAGGATTTAAAATTGTTTCGTTGATATCACAGAAACGGCTGGATCGATTTGGATAAAGTTTTGGTTATAGTTTTGTGGAATAATACTCAGTTAAGTCAAGTCATTCATTGATATTTGCAAATTTTATTTATTCTTTTTACATAAAAAAATATGAGAAAAATAAAAAAGTTCAGCGAAATCAATTTCCCAATGAATTCAATCGCCTTTGATTTAATCCATGAAGTGATG
Organism: Sylvicola cinctus; assembly: GCA_963854165.1. Lineage (NCBI taxonomy): Eukaryota > Metazoa > Arthropoda > Insecta > Diptera > Anisopodidae > Sylvicola > Sylvicola cinctus. The sequence continues at coordinate 25,213,563 of OY974083.1, read as the reverse complement.
ATTGGAGAAACTGTAATGAAACAAAAAATGAAAGCGTTAGAATTTACTTTCACAAAACAAAACTCAAGGTCATTTCACCAAATCAATTCAAAATCCTATTTTAATTAACTGCATTATAAATATTAATCACAGAAAAAAGCACATTTTTGTGGAAATTCCGTAATTTACAGCACATTTTTAACATCTGGAATTGCAATCAAATTTATATCATTGAACCCGCACCACAGACAATAACACAACGAGTGTGCATAATCATTCAACAATTAGATAAGATGCCATCAAAGATACCTACTGACGAATGCGGCTAGCTCTTCCAAAATATTTCCACAATCAGTGATAACAAAAACTCTATAAGCCACATTGGATTTAAGTATAAAAACCAAAATGTTAATCCACAACAGTATCAGTCTTGATTTCCGCAGTGTTAACAGTGCAACAACTTGCTAAAAACAGTTCGTCAATAAATTTTGTGAAAACCAAATTGAAAAAACTATTTTCAACAATGAAATACTTAGCCATTGCAATTTGTGCCATTGCGCTGACAATAACAGTGCAAGGTGCCCCGAGAAACGCAATTATCGAACAAGGCATTGTCAACACCTTGCAAGAAATTCGAGAGCAGATGCCATGCGGATTCCCCGAACGCGACATGCGACCACTGGCGCCGTACATCAACAACGACGGCATTGCAATTGACTGGCAATTCCCAAGCATTCAACTGGTGGGAACATTAACCGCTCTGCGCGTGGATGGGGCTGATAACTTCATCGATGAGCGCGTTTCCTTTGATCTGCCCTCAATGGTAATGCTGATTGACTTTTTGCACCCACAACTTACATTCCAGGGCACTTTCAATGCAGCGGGAACGGTCATTTCTCAAGATTGTCAAATTGCTGGAGCTGGATCATTCCAATTGACTGCGTTCAGTAAGTTGATTCATTTTGCGAGACTTTTAAATTTTATTAATTTTATTTTTTAAATCAACAGATCTTTGGCACAACACTACATCACAATTGGGACTTCGTATCGGCACTGAGGGTTTCCTCAACATGGACGAAATGATCTCAGTTGTTCGTTTGGGCAGTGTGTCGGTCAACGTTGATTCATTTGTGGGTGGGGCTGCTGTTACACAACAATGCAACCAACTGGTGCAGCAAAATTTGCCAGCCCTCATTGAGGCGAATGAATATCAAATTAATGAGATATTGTCGGAGATTTTGGTAACCGCCGCCAATTATGACTTGAACCAGATGACCATAATGGATTTGTTTAATTTGATTAATAATCCATCAACACGTCCCCCATGTGTTGCTTAAGATTTTTTTGCAATTTTTGGTTCATGAATTTTAATGAAAATAAATTTCTTTGTTGAATTAAAAACATTAAATCTTTCTACATCAATAGTGGATCATCTCATAATTGGATGGAACCACTTCTGAGTAATAACTTTTTAAATAATTGGATAGATTTCCCTTCAATTTAGACCACTTGCAAATCCTTATCACCTTTTTGAACTGCCAGCAGTTGAGCTGTAATTAGGAGGCATCAACGATGTTCCTCCAATGCTACTAATCGAATTCATTGATGTATTACCAAGCCCATAACCAGAATCGTTCTGAACAACCGGATCAATTATTTGGCGTAGTTTCCTCAACTAAAATTATTGTTTAACAGTTAAATTTACTTAAAAATGCATCAAAAAATGTATTCACTTCACGAGGATCCACTTGGCCAGCTAGCTCACTCTCTGCCCTCCTTGCGTATTGCTTCAATTTCTCCAATTGGGCATTCTGAGTAGTAATCTGCTCCCGCATTTTCACGATATTTTGTTTGTAGGCATCGTACTTGACGCGCTGTAAGTTTAACCACAATTTTAACGGCTTACTTCTCATTAATTTTTAATGTCATTAAAATGTACCGTTTTGCGCAAATTTTTTACTAAGTGATTTTGTTGTGTTTCTTGAAATTTGATTATTGATTCAGCGTTGGCATACATCCATGGCGAAGGGGAAAAGAATCGTTGATACTTTTCATCCAACTGTTTTGTTTTTAAAATAAATTAAAATTTAGTTGTTTTAATTAAACTCGTTAATTTTTTTTTAGCAATTTAAAAAAAAAAAAAAATTTTAAACAACTTTTAAACAATTTTCTACTCACATCGTTAGAAAGCAACAAAAAATTAGCCAACTTCTTGCAACATTGGCAGTTCAATTTGTTTCCCTCACCGGGCAATTGCGCACTTCTAACACACTTTTCACACAAAACGTGGTTGCACGAAATGATATTAAACTTGATTCCTGTTTCGTACATTTGGAAGCAGTGGTTGCAATGAAGCCAATCCTTAAAATCAACTTTTCCCAATGGAGGATCCATTTTTTTTCCTGACAAAATTAAAAGTAGCTCACTTTATCTTGCCAACGTTCTCTGAAATACTAAAATTGATCAGTAATCGCAATTAAGAACATTTTGAATTTTTATTTAATGTAATTAACAAACCGGATTTGTTCAATTCAATTAAATAGCTTTATATTAAAGTAGTTAAGATGATTAGATATTTATTACGGTTCGGCTTTACTTTTTGTTATTTTTCGAGGAACAATAAGACCTTTAATGCTTTTTTTCTTAGTGATTTTAAATGATATAGGTTGAATCTTTCTCAAAACATTAAATTTATTGTGAATTTTTATACGACTGTTGCTTAACTGCAGTTTAATTCAGTTTGTCTGAGATATGGAAAAAGGGACCTTGAAATTTCTGAATGTTAACCTTGATTTTTGTTCAAAAATTGTGCTTTTATTAAGATGAGCAATAATATCCTAAAACACACAGTTTTGAATTACATATTTTCACTATATAATATGGCCTTAAGTTTTAAAGTTTTGACCTTGAAAGGTTCAGCAAGTTTCCTTATTTTATTTATTCCAACAATAATGTGAAATATTTTTTTTTTTTAAATATTAAAGGTTTCTGAGATATAAAAAATTTGACCTTGAATTTTCATTGTTTGACCTTAAAATGTTCAGCAACTTATTTTATTTAGTGAAAAACAATTACAATTTTAAAGAATTTTTTTAAATAATAACCGTTTGGGAATATAAAAAAGTTTGTCCTTGAATTTCCCGATTTCGATCTTGAAATGTTCCGCAAATTTTTTTCGACTATTTAACACTATATGTATATTTGCAAAAGAATTTCGTCGTATTGTGTAAGGTAGCTGAATTAGAAAAGTGGGGTTTGTCTTTGTCCACCCCCTTTTTCGCCCTTGACCTTGAAAAAACTAAAATTACATTCTTTTTTTTTCTCTAATATTTTACAAAAAAAATTGGTTGAGTAGTTTCTGATCCTTGAAGTTCCTTCCTTCCGGGTGCTAATTAAATTTTAACTTTTGTTATTACAAGTTACACTTTACAATGATCATTTTTTTAAGACAGAATAACTGTAATTTACTACTAAAAATTGTTCGTTTAATGTTTCTTTTATTATTATTTAAGGCATTTAACACTATTGTTAATTATTTTTTAAATATTTAATCTATAATTTTTGTTTGTCAAGGATTTATGAAACCCCCAAATTAAATGGCAAAGACCCTCACATAATCGACTTGCAAATTTGTATGTTCGATATCCCAGGTTCTGAACCACTTCGACACATCATCATAAAAGAAGCGCTCCCCCTTTGGGCTGGTGTTCACCCACGGTTTCACCGTACCTTCCGGCCCACTCTTGCATTTATCGGGAAAATCCCCGATCCCACCAACACCAACACCCAGTGATATGTAAAACTGAATTAAAAGAAAATTACAAAATTAAAAATTTGCTAAATACCAAAATATTAGCAATGTTAAAGAAAACATAACCAAATTTGCATACTTCTTTATCAAAGGGCGACAACTTATAGTCGGAACTCCACACCGACGCCTGAATAATATTTTTAGAAAGTGCTGCCTTTTTCAAGTTTTTATCCAACTTGTAATATTCCTCCCCATCCACACTCATTGTTATTGCCTCACCAGTCCACTCCATGCCATACACATGAAAATCATCCGCCCACAAGCCCTTACCTTCTACACATTTCTGCCAGTCATTGCGATTTCGATTACCTGGCGCTAACACAGCTCCACCACACAAATATTCACCACCAATGTACTGCATATCACGTTCCCCATCGTCTGTGTGCAAAGCTGTGTTACCCCGGACGAATGCCACTCGCATTAAGCCGGAAGCAAAACTCTCTGCCCCATACATATTTTCACTGGGCTCCAAATACATTTGGGGAAATATCCAATCGCCTTTGGGCATTTTGGCACGGATTTCCACTTTTCCGTAGCGGAATTTGAAGGATTTCTTTGTGTTTAATTTGGCGGAGACGACTGGTGGCAGGATGTAAAAGGAATTTGCAGTTCGAATGCATTCTTTTTGTATATCACGAGTTGCTGTGCACCTGTAAAGGAAGAACAACTCCTTATTAATTTATTTAACGCAGAGTTGGTTTGAAAATTGCAATTACTCAGATGTTAAGTCTAATTTTCCCTCAAATATAGAGTCCTCGTTAAATTCCGGTGTTCTTGTGAGAAGGCTGGGCCGAATGATAAGGTGTCCCGATTCCAAATAGGAGTTGTATTGATCCGATTGATAAGAACAAAATTCAGCATCCTGCAATGAAATGAATTAAAATCCCACATCTCAAATTTAAAGCACACAATAAACTTACATCTTTATCCAAAGGAATTCGAACTTCGTGGCTCCACTTTTGTTTATCCAGCTGTGAATTAAATTGCTCATCAAAAATGAGCTGACCCTTGCACGTCCTTTGCCCATTAACAGTCGTTATTGAAATTGGGCAAGAAGTGATGGGCGTTGATGTGACTGGCTCGGCAATGTGTGTTTCTACAGTGACTGGAGATAAAATGGAATCATCAGCGGTGTTGTATCCTGATTGAAGGAAATTCACATTAACAAAACAATAAACACGAATCAAGGTTTAATTATTTACTCTCAATTTTGTAAACACCGTCCATCTGGTGATATCCGACATTGTTAAAATTCACTGTTGTCCAGAAGTAAAGTGTGTCGCCAATCTGTATTTTATTTTTCAATTTGAATTGCAAATTTATATTAAACATTGATTACTGAAAAACAATATGCACTTTAAGTATTTAAAAATGTTTGACCTTGAACTCCGCGTCTTTATTTTTAAAGCGCCACCGTCCATTTTTTGCTTTCAATATATCGACGGACCATGTCCCCGCCTCAGGGCCATTCATTTCTTCATTGAGTTGACCGTGAAATGCAAACAACGTTATGTTTGGCGAATCTGAACAAACATTTTTTGTTAATTTTTCTTGATAACAATGCACTAAAATGTCTCAACAAAATTTACCAGGAATTGAGACCTCAAATCCTTTTGGTGTAAACACTTTAATTGTTGCACGAAACCCAGATGGAACTTCATAGCAATTTGCACGGGACACAAAAATTAAGAAAAATAAAATGCAATATGACATTGCGCATTGTGCACTCATGTTGGAGCAGCTGCTTGTTGGAGCACCGAGCAAAGACTAATCGTAATTGTAAATAACTTGATTTAAAATCTCATGGCCTCGAAATTTTCTTAATTCTCATCACAGAAAGTTCTTGCCTGTGTATGAGTGTAAATATAGTGTTAATCGTTTAACTTTATCACTTTTCCACTTAGCTTCTTGTGAGTTGTGACTAAATACAATTAATTCAATAAATACAGTCAATACTCTTAATTCTTGACCGGTTTACAAATAAAATATTTGTGTGAAAATTAAATTTATAAGTATAATTATTAAACCGTAACATCAGTCTTGGAATGGGATATATCGTATTAAAATATTGATTTATATTAATTATTAAAAAAGAACAAAAACAAAGTAAAAGTGATTTATTGTTGAAAGTAATAATTTAACTCCGCTTAAATTTTTAAAATTCAATTGCTTTCTATCCGCTGTTATTTTTGTAGTTACTAATTTAAATTTTAAAAATTTAGAATAAATTAGCATAATATATTTCAGTAAATTGAAATACGAATGAAAAAAACGTTAGTTTGCCTATTATCTAGTCCATAATTCGTTTTTTTAAAATAAGTTTTAAAAAATTTGTCAAATATCTTATAAAAAGTATTTTGTTAAAAAATTATGTTAAACAAAATTGCAAGTCTTAACGATCCCAACGCCGTTTTTAAACATTTTAAGGTCATGTTGATTTTTTAACATAATAATTACTTATACTTTAGGATTTTCTCTAATAGTCCATCGAGTTAAATTCGAAGCCGTTTTAATTTTTATTATATTAATGTATTTCATCGTAGTTATTCAGGTTTTAAATTAATCATTATATCGATGTATCGATAAGTACTACATCCCTAATAATAATACAGGAAAATCTAATTTGAAATGTAAATTTAAATTGATTGTCAAAATTCGCGATAAAAGGAATCTACTGTACTTGATTTTATTGTTGTAGTTAGTAATAAAGGAAAAATCAAATAATGAGAATCTTGTGAGCAGTCAATTGTTGTTGTGTTTGTATAGGAGTAATCAGTTGACTGTGTGGTTTCGGAAAACCCCATCCATGTATGAAATGGGTTCACAAATAATCGTAAAGTCAGACATTCTTAAACATTTATGGTAGTTCTTTTATGACTATTTATTTCATTGATTTGCCAACGGAATTATAATAAATGTTTGATTTCATTTAGGAAAATAAAAAAACTAAAATAGTTAAGTCAAAATCAATTAAATCACATGATTTCCAATGAATCTTACACAAAATTGCAGTTAATTATGAGAAATATACACGTTTAAGTAAATAACTATAGATTATAAAAGAACAGTCTCAAGATCCTAAAAAATCCAGCATCTTCAAATAGCCCACACCCGAACATAATCCACCAACATTCGAGAGTGACGATCATTCCAGCTTCTAACCCATTTTCTGATGTCCGAGAAGAAGTGCAATTCCCCCTTGGGGCTAGTGTTTCCCCATGGCTTCAATGCTAGCTGCGCCCCACTCTTGCTTTGATCTGGAAAATCGCCTGTGCCACCAACGCCAACTCCAAGTGAAATGAAGAACTACAAATTTAAATAAATAACAAATTTTAAAATCCAATTCATTAAATTTTTAAAGCAATTTGAACCTCTCTATCAAATGGTGACAAGTTATTATCATCATTCCACGCCGTGGAATGCGTGATATTCCTTCTTCGTGCCGAATTTTTAAAGTTGAAATTCAACGGCATTCCATAGTCCTGACCATCAACGCTCATTTGAATCTCCGTGTCAGTCCAACGCAGTCCATACACATGAAAATCACTCGACCACAAACTGTTGCCAGTCGTGCATCGCATCCACAAATTTCTGTTGGTATTTCCACGACTCAAAACTGCGCCGCCACACAATTGTTCCCCACCAATGGACTCCTTGTCGGCCGTCTCCAAGTATTCATTGCCACGCGAAAATGCCACCCTCAGCATTCCCGAAGCGAAACTATCATAACCATATTGATACTCACTTGGTTCCAAGTAGAGTTGGGGAAAAATCCAATCACCTTTAGGCATTTTGGCGCGGATCTCAATTTTTCCATATCGAAATTTAAACGAATTTTTTGTGTTTAATTTGGCGGAGACGACTGGTGGCAGAATGTAGAATGAATTGGCTGAGCGGCTGCACTCTCTTTGAATGTTGCGAGTTGCTGTGCATCTAAAGATGAGGGGGATGTGGTTAAAAAATTAATTGGGATCAAAGAAATTAGTGACTTACTGGGAACTTAAGTCCAATGTTCCAGAATAGATTGTTTCCTCATTAATATCAGTTTGCCTCATTAGGAGGCTTGGAAGGATGGCGAGATTGCCTTCCTCTATGTAGGAATTGAATGAAGTCCTTTGGTATGACACAAATTCAGCATCCTAGTTGCAATAACAAATATTAGAAAACAATTACAGGACAAATAAAATCTAAATCGTACTTCCGTGTCCAATGGAATGCGAACTTCCCGGTTCCACTTCTGATTATCTAACTGGGCGTTAAATTGCTCATCAAAAATGAGCTGCCCCTTGCAAGTTGCCTGATTGTTCACTGTGGTGATTGAGACGTCACAATGTTGTGGTGGTGGTGGTGATGGGGTCACTGAAGCTGTATTTGGTTGAACTGGTGTGTTGATTGATCCGGAATTATGAACGATTTCTGGTGCGTTGTCGTATTCTATTTTAGGAACATAGTTGCAAATTATTTCTTCCAATTTGATAATAACATTTTAACTTACTTTCAACTTTGAATATTCCATCATCTTGATAATAGGCCAGTCCTGAGAAGACAATTGTTGTCCAATAGTAAAGCGTGTCACCAATCTGAGAAAACAAATCATTTTAATTGAGGATTTTTCCCATGACTAATAACGATTATTGTACTTTAATTTCAGCTTTTTTATCTCTGAACGTCCAGCGTCCATTTTTTGCCGATGGAATATCTCGCGCCCATGTGCCAGCCTCACGTCCCTCCATCTCATCATTCAGTTTGCCATGGAATGCAAATAGGGAGATGTTTGAAGCATCTTTGTGGGAAAATTAAAACAGGTCTTTCATTGAGGAAAAAAATACAATCTTGTGATATTTATGTTTCAACGTTACCTGGAATGGAGACTTCAAGCCCCATGGGATGAAACACTTTTACTGTGGCATGGAATTGAGATGGCACAGCGTAATTGTTGGCAACAACACTGCATATTGTAACCGATATAAGTGTGAATATTAATAAAGCTTTATTAATGTGCCCCGCCATCGTGTAATTAGAATTTACTTGAGTCAGGCTGGGTAATTAAACTTGGGTGTGTGGTTTGATTGAAAGACGATCACTGACTGAGGCCTGAGCTGTTGTTTTGTATTTTAATTGTCAGAATTGCGCTCCAACTGTTGATATGTAACTTGAGTTCATGTGAATTTTTTTAAAACCAGTTTTACAATAATCCCCGCATCTTTTATTTTATTTTGTATGAGAATGTTCAATCGTTATTTGTGTAAAGTGCCCGCACGCCGGAGTCCGGACTAAGCTGACAATGTGTGTGATATGTTTACTTCTTAATTTCATATGAGGCCGCATTGTTTACTTCCTACTGCTTTTTTTTGGTTCAAAGTCGTTGTGTTTGTTTCAACGACTTATGTGATGTCGTCGGTTTGTTTACATTGCAAGTGATTGAGATGATTATATGGTGATTTTGAAAAGTCAATTATTCAAATGATTTATTAGTTAGGTCTTCTTGTCTCAACAGCAAAAAAATTATATTAATATTTTTGTGGACTATTATTTTAGTTTAATTGTATTTTAAGGATTTAAATAATGGCTCCCTTAATAAGCATCGAGACAATCAACTTCAGAATATAGTTAAACATTAATTTAAATTTTCTCATTGGAAATTTTCATCTTTAATAATTGATAAATCCCTGCACAATTAGTTGTTACGTCTTCTCTTAAACACAAGTACATTCACTTAAGAATGTTCTTTTATAATGAGTTAGTGACTGGAATTATGATGAAGCAAAATCAATGGGAAAATCCAAAATAATCGCTTACGCGCGTCGCGTGCACTTTAAATTTAACGCCACATAACAACAAATTTTTTTCGGCTAAAGGTTATCTTGCCAACAATTAAGAACTGATATTTTGTGATCCGTGTGGTCTATTTAAACCATAAATTTTTTTAATTATGTGAAATATTATTTTAATCCACTAATTACATTAACAACAGTAATAAAAATTCTTTCTTTTTTAGTTAAAATATTTAAATTCTACAATGCAGGGAGAGAGACTCACTACTTTGGAAGCAATGTCATTCAAGTTAGAAGTGGTATCTCAGATCAACACTAAATTTTTAATAATATATGTATTGTTTGTTCATGTGTTCTGCATCATCGGACCTTTTTTTAAAGTTGCAACATGACTTCAAAACTTACATTCTCAAAATCAGTATAATGACTAATGATGGGTTTTTTCGATTCAATTTAAATACATATACATTTTATTCATTCAAAAGTTCTTCAAATCAACATTAACTATTTTTGAAGGAATAACTAGATCAAGGGACAAGGTCAAGGTTTAATGCGATAACGCACAAAAATGTGCGAAATTCTATAAAGCAGCGTACTACTTGAAAGACCAAATGCTGACCAGTTCCCTCTGGATGAGGGAAAAGAAGATCCCTAAATTTCAATTATTACCAATTGTTTTTTTTATGTCTCATTTTACAATTTTATGATTAATTTTATTTAATTTATGTTCATTATTTCGTAAAAAAAACAAATTCTTTATGTTCTAACTAATCCAATAAAACAAAAACCGTTATTTTAACTGCCGTTAAATTAAAAAAAACAGCAATTTATTGGGGAAGTAATTTTTTTTAAGCAGCGGAAATTTAATTTTAAGTAATACTTTACCCACCTGTGTTGTATTCCGATTTCTACATAGTTTTGTTCAAATTCCAAAACCGTATTGGTTATTAACCGTTAAATTAAAGATTAATTTTCCCGACTGAATTAAATGCACAAATTCGTTAAATTATTTTCATAAAGAACTGCATACTGGACACGTAATGTTTAAATAAAATTTTTTGAATTGTAGATTTTTAATTTCCCATGGCATTTTCATGACGAATTATGAAAATTTTAAACCAACTGCAGTTTAAATTCTGCAAAATCAACTTGTGGAAAATAAAAAACTAAATTTCGAAAATATATTGAACGCACTTTTTTCGTAAATTTTGAATATATATATCTTAAATATCCCATATTCTGAGTAGACATATAGAAAATATCCCACATTTTTTGCTATTTCGATGTTGGTAGTATTGGCGACAATGACTGGCTTGTTGTTTTGCAACGTGTGGTGCGGAGACAAACGAAAGATATTTGAAATAAATATTTAAGTTAAAAATCATTGAGAAAGCTGCATCGAAATTAAGCCACACAAAATCTCGAACATTCATTACGTGAAAAATTTAAATTCCCAACAGCCGCAAGTGAAATTCAAGCAATTGAATACAAAACTTTCCGAAAAAAAGTTGTAGTTTAATATTGAAAAAGAAGTTGGTCGGTATAACCAGTTCTAGTTGAAAGACACATACGGGCGCGACGACGACATTTAATTTTTGACACAAAAGAACATTTCTGAAGTACTTTGTGGAATAAGTGTTTTGTATTTGACTATTTGCACAAATCCCACTGGATTAACGGCAAAATGGCAGGCGCAACTCTTTTTGAGCGAGCCCAAGCGATCTCCACCACGGATCGCAAGGAGGGCATCAGTCTATTGAACAAGATTGTGCGTGAGCAAGAAGTGGCCGAAAACGATGAGGAACTCATTCGTGTCAAGGAGCAGGGCATCCTGAAGCTGGGCGAACTGTACAAGCAGGAGGGCAAAGCGAAGGAGTTAGCGGAGCTCATTAAAATGACCCGACCCTTTTTGTCGCTAATCAGCAAGGCGAAAGCAGCCAAATTGGTGCGTTCGTTGGTTGACCTGTTTCTGGACATGGAGGCGGGCACCGGCATCGAAGTGCAATTGTGCAAGGAGTGCATTGACTGGGCGAAACAGGAGAAACGTACATTCTTGCGACAGAGTTTGGAGGCGCGTTTGATTGCACTGTATTTTGACACAAAAATGTACACGGAGGCATTGCATTTGGGCGCACAATTGCTGAAAGAACTGAAAAAGTTGGACGACAAAAATTTGCTGGTCGAGGTGCAATTGCTGGAGAGCAAAACGTATCATGCGCTGAGTAATTTGCCCAAGGTGAGTTGCGTTTTTGACTATGCACTGTGTTTAGTGTCTTGGCTTTGTGACGCACTGCGAGGTCATTGTGACTGCTTTGTCATTGCGTTATATGTTTTCGTTAGAGGGAGAAAGATGATCATGATCGCTGTTTGTTTGTATTAAACACAAAATGACACAAGTGTCCAAGGATACTCCTTTCATACTGATCAAATACAGCATTTTTAACGGAATTATAAATAATCTTTTTGTTTGTTTTTATAGGCGCGTGCGGCTTTGACCTCAGCTAGGACAACCGCTAATGCTATTTACTGTGCCCCCAAAATGCAGGGTGCCCTGGACTTACAGTCGGGCATCTTGCATGCGGCTGATGAGAAGGACTTCAAAACAGCTTACTCTTATTTCTATGAAGCGTTCGAGGGATACGATAGCGTAGAGAACAACAAGGCATTGACTGCACTCAAATATATGTTGCTATGTAAAATTATGCTCGGCCAATCAGATGATGTTAATCAAATTGTTAGCGGAAAATTGGTTAGTAGAAAAATCTTGATAACGATCATTAAAAAATTGAGTTAAACATTTCCCGATTCTCAGGCAATAACATACTCCGGCCGTGACATAGACGCCATGAAAGCAGTCGCTCAGGCTTCCCACCTCCGCTCCCTGGCCGATTTTCAACAGGCCCTCATTGAATACAAAAAAGAGCTGGAGCACGATGTCATCGTCAAGGCTCACCTCGGCACCCTGTACGACACAATGCTGGAACAAAATTTGTGTCGCATCATTGAGCCGTATTTGCGTGTGGAGGTAGTACACATCGCTGGATGCATCAAACTGTCAAAGGAGCAGGTGGAGAAGAAACTCTCACAAATGATATTGGACAAGAAGTTCAGTGGCATCATTGATCAGGGTGAGGGTGTGCTGATTGTGTTCGAGGAGACGCCCGTCGACAAAACATACGAGACCACACTGAAAATCGTGCAGAGCATGGGCAAAGTGGTGGACACTCTGTACCAGAAGGCGAAGAAACTTTCGTAGGTGTTGGCGGCACATGTTTATGCATCGGTTGGTCGCCGATTTAGTCGTCTATTTTTTTCGTTTGAAATTAATACCTTTTGCTATTTAAATTTTTAATCCATCGTATAGAGACAACAATTAACTTATGCATTTTAATTCGGATATTCAATTAGTTTTGGATTCTAAATTAAATCCCGTTATTTTAATTATGTTTTTCTTTTTTTTTCCTTCGCAATAATGCCAATCATTCGTTTTAACTGTTCTCTTTTTGGTTTGTGCATTCAGTGAAATTGCCGGTTAGGGTCCCAACATTTGTTAATTTTAATTTGTAAATCATTTTTCCGAATTAAAGCAGTAACTTACTAATTGAATTAAACTTATATATATTACTACATAAATTAAAAAATAAAGAACGATAAAATACATTTGTTTCTAATAAAATTGGAATTTTTTTTTTGAATGAATCCTAATTTTAAATTGTACATTAACCGTTTTCACTTTGCAGAAAAAATGGAAATTTCTGACGGCATAAAAAGGATTGGGATATTAATTATTATCCACTACGCAAGGAAGGTAAAAATAGAGAAGATTTCATAAATTTTTGGTAGTTTTGAATTGCGAAAATTCCACAAAGATAATTCGTAGGGGCCTAAATAAAAACAACATTAACCGAAATTCAATTACTTTCAATTTTATGTCTTGTTTTTTAATAAAAAAATGTTGAATTTGGGCCAAGGACATGATCAGGTTCATTCAAGGTGCAAAATTTCTAGAAAACCAGGAAGACCCAAAACTTTCTTAAAACATTGTCTGTTGAAAATTATGGAAAAATTTATGTTCTTACGGAAAATCCAGAATTATCTTTAATTTACTTTAATTTTTTAACCCAACATTTTTTCTAAAACTAAAATTTCTCTAAATGATGTTACAACCAAATTACTTAACATATTTTATCATTGCCATAAAGGTTTGAATATAATAACAGTGCCACAAAATCACCGTTAGGTGGACATCATCAACATAAATTATCGAGTAGGAAGAAAATTACATAATTTTTGTCTTGGAAATGCATTTTAAACATTCCAGTTGATGGTGATAAATCAGTTAACTGTTTCCTTCCCAGTTATTGCCGACAAAAAGCATGGAGCTGTGGAAGTTATTGAATTTCGGTTACTGTATGTCATAAATATATCAGAAATCGTGTTCATTTTTAAAATGGTCATTGACTTCTTTGAAAACTTTGATATAAAGGTCGACATCAAATCGTTTTCAAGGTAGATTTTTAAATATTGTACACAAACGGTTTATTTGATTGTAATTTATTATAAAATAATATTTATACACATTATTTTCTTATTGTCCAGTTATACATAAAATGTTTCCAAACAAACTTAAAGACAACAAATTTATTCGTATGAGTTTTCCATTAAAAATTCTAAAAATTTAATTTATCTACATAATATACTTAATTTGCAATTTAATGAATGAACAGTTTACTTTGCACTTTGATGCAACACAGATGTGGCGAAGATTTGTTTCAAAATTTGCGGCAACTCCGCCAGATCCATGCAAATGAAACTGCGACCCACCGGCATTGCACGACTTATGCTGAAATTAGGAAATACACGATAGAAAACCATTTCTATAATTGTAACTGCCCTTAATTACCTAGTAGCTTCATCATCTAAGCTGCCAATGAAGACTGCGTACGCTTGCACTTTCGGCTCCTGCTTTACAAGCGCTTCCGCCAATTTAGCTGGACGGATGCCATACCGGGAGAGGTTGGCGTCACTAAGCATAACAACAATGGCCTCATCGCATTCCTCTTTGGCTAAGGCGTCAACGGCATAGCGTGTGGCTGGCAGGGTGTTATCTCCAGACCAGCAAAATTGGGAATGTGCATGCATCATCTAAGTTTGTACAATGAAAACAATTAAATTTAAGAAATGTGGATAAAGGACTTAAAAAATAAAATGCACCTTTATGGTTTCAAGTCGAAGTTTTTCATTAGCGGGTGGATTTTTATGGTCCACAAATGGAATGTAATGCGACTCTCCACTGTGACCAATGATGTCATATTGGACGCGTGACTCGAATCCTTCAAACGCCTCCATTACCATAATAACAGCTTCCAATTGTCGATCCATTCGGTGATCAAATCCATTAAATCTTAAAGGAAGTTTTAAAATAAAATCCAATTGTTATTGAAGAAAAAATTCCCCAAAACCAACCTGTACATTGATCCCGAAACATCAACTACCAGCGTCAATCTCTTTGGTTTTTCTTGTGGCTGTCCAGGTTCGGGCTCCTGTTCAGCACGACGTCTATAAATATTGCGTTCCCCTAAAAAATAAATGATTCAAATAACCACCCATTAAATTAAAATCTCTATCTATACAAAAGAAGATTTTAAAACAGAAGTTACTGGGATTTTATTGTCTTTTTCAATAGTCAATACTTTTAGGACTGATGAATAACAGAAACGATCATAATTTATGTGTCATTAATATTTGGGTAAAGGTCATCTCAGATCATTTATATTTTTGATGATGATTATTGGGGAAAAAACTCAGAATTTTCAAAATTTTATAATTTGATTTTAACCATGAAGATTGATATTTTTTTCCAATTTTGTATGGAAAAAATTTCTAAAAAACCTTAGAATTACATTTTTAGCAGTTCTGCATAAAAATTTTGAAGAAAAACGAGAGTTAAATTTTTGGTCTCAAATTTTCCTAAAAAAATCAATAAATTAAGCGAAGTTTGTGGCGGAACGACGTTCGCCGGGTCCGCATATTAATTAAAATACTAACCTGTAATCCCCTCAATCAATTTAGTGTCATCCAGCTCACCAGATGTCTGATGCTTTTGCCAATGTCGCTCCTTACTCTTCGCCTGCAATGCATTCAAAATAATTCTCAACTGCTGCACTGGTTGCCGCACCGCCACACTAAATTGTTCATAAATGCTGTGATCATATTCAGACATTTGAATCTCTTTAAGTTTCTCCTCGAACGCCTTGCGATTCATCTCCCTGGCTGCCTGTTTCACATGCTCCGGTACATCATCCTTTTCGTCATCTGGTATTTGTGTAACATTGTGCCCTTTATCCAAACGATAGGGACCACCTTTACCACCCATACCCGCAGTGTCACGACCACCACTACCACCAGCCCATGTGTTCCCACCCACATGTGGATCATTTTTAGGATCCTCTTTGCCATGCTTTGGATTCGATACGGATTTACCACTATGCTTTTGGATTGTCATTTGTATCTCCTTTTGACGACGCACAGCTGCCAATTCATTCTTGGCATACGCCTCAATGGCAAGACCATGCTTTTGCAGAACACTTGTTACTTGATCGAGTGATTCTGGGGAATACCGATCAAAATCAAGCACATTACCGACAACCTCAACCATATCCTCGTCGGGATACTTTTGTAAATGCTTAATTATGTTAACAACTTCACGCGTGGAATAGGGATAGTTGAGTTGGCCCACATCAGCCATTGTGCGTAGCTCAGCGAATGCATTTACTAACTTTGTAAGGGTTTCCTTTGGCACATCTGGACCATACTGTTGAAGTAAGAATATTTCGGAGCTAGTTGATGGATTGTCAACAGCATGGCAACTAAATAAGTCACCCAGGGAACCAAAGAAATCATTGCCGAGGAATGGGAAGCCAGGACGATTAGCCAGCACAACCAGTCTAAAATCGGGATGGGTGTAAATATATTCGTCGGAGTTTACAGGGTTCGCTGAATGTGGCAAAATTTTACGGCCATCTGACAAAATCATCTCGCCATTTTCCACAAGTGTTTTAAGGATACATGTGACGTGAGTTGGGGCTTTGTCAGCTTCATCAATTACTAAAATGTGACCATTTTTGACTGCCTAAATTAAAATTCAATTTAGTTAATTTAAAAAATTGAATTTAAAGTTATTTTAAATACCTTCACTAATGGTGAATCCTCAAAAATAACAACACCATCCTTTACGGTAGGCTGCAACGTAAGGGTCTGCACAGTTGTATCACGATGCAGCTGAATGTACTCGCGGGGGCGATTCATCAACTGCAACAAACGATCCGCAATCTTGTTCTTACCCACACCTTGATTACCCACTAGTAATAAATGGTTGCCAATAATAAAGTCCTTAATTTAAAAAGAATTAAAATTAATTATTCATTTTAATTCAAATGTTGCATATTGTTAAAATACTTGAAGCAAATGTTCTAACAATTGAACATGCTGGGGCACATCGTAGAACAAAATGTCTGGCACTTTGGTGACTGCGTCCGTTTTGTAAACATCCACTTCTGTGTTGCCAATGGTAAGCTTCGAATTATTTACAAATATTTTAGCGACTGAAAAGTTTAATTAAATTAATTATGGTTAAGGACTAAATTTAAAATAATCATACCGAATTTGCTTGTATCCTTTGGTGGCAAAATGTCCACTTTTTGCAAAGCACCTTCAAGTGTGGCACGTGGCAGTGTTGGCAAAAATTTAGCAAGGAATGCACGCTGAACAGTGTTATAGGCTGAATTTAAGGGGTGATTTGTGGAGTCATGCTGTGCAATTAAATCAAATTAATATAAGAGTTACTGTCTTGAAAATTAAGAGGCCACACAAACCTTTTCTGGTGGATAAATTGACATGCGATGAGCGATTCGAAGTAACTGTCGTGTCGATAGTGTAGCAGCTAAATTTTTTGCAATAGGATCCTTGAATTTGTTTCTCAACGAATGTGCTAAATCAACTATTTTACCCATTGATTCTCCAATTGAGCCGTACTATTGTACAATAATATGGAGAATTAAAATGTAATTTTATTGAAACATTCATTTTAAGGATTCATTTTTCTCACCAATTTATTGATAATGTGAATTTCTTCTTCCTGACTTAAATTTCGAACCTCGTGGAACATGAAAAGGCTAAGCATCTCCGGAGTCAACCAATTTGTTCCAGTCTCAATAGTTGGGGGTTCAGCCAATGCAATCAATCGAAATGCTGGATGGATTTTAATAATTCCCTGTTCAGTCAGTTGCTCAGCGGAAGCTCCCTCCGCAATCAAATCGTTATATTTGTCAGCGCGAATTAGACGCTTTCCATCATACAGTTGAAGTTCACGATCATGGACGAGTCTTTAATTTTATTTGAAAGATATTTAAAGTAATTATGTGATTAACCTAATTTTCATTCTTCATAAAAGCTAAATTAGTATACATTTAGGCAATTTTTAGAAACTTATCGCAAAACCTTCATAAAAGCTTACATTAAGGCTAAATACAATTTCTGGACAAATTATCCACAACATTAAGGACTTTAATAAAGGACACTGTTTGTACCTATGCAAAATGGCTATTGTACTATTATGAATCCGATGAATACCATCCAAAATAACAATGTGACCATTTTTAGCAGCCCGTACAAGTGGTGAGTCCTTCCAAATTGTGTCACCATTTAGTTTCGTAGTCCTTTGTTGTATTAAATCACGTGCCGTCATGTCCTGATACAGCACCATTGGCTCAACCGATTGATGCAACAGTTGTGCCAATTCATTTACAAGAACTGATTTACCACTGCCCTTGGGTCCTACAATGTTTGTGTAACTTAAAAATTGTTATATTATTTCGCATAAATCGTATTTACCAATTAAGCAAAAATCGCCAACAGCATAACTTTGGGCTAATTCAGCCAGAAGACCATTTTGATAGCTCGTACCAACATAATTGCTTTCAATTGTGCCCATTGAACTTGTTGGGACCTCAAGAGTCACGGCTTTGTTTTCAATTTGAAGTCCAACTAAAAATATTTAAATGTAATTTAATGAAATTTAAATCCAAGATATTAAATACTTACCAAGACAACGATTCGCATCTGGGATCTGCTGCACTTTGACCACTCGTTGATCAATGTCACGTTGAGGAACTGCAATGTTAAGTGACTTCAGAAGTGCCGTTACAGCCATGATACCCTCATTTGGCAAAAATGACCTGTACGGATACAAACGGTAGATAATGCTGTGCAAAGGAGCGTCAGGATTGGCATTGAGAATTTTCGCTGCTGCATGCAAACTGTCGACTGGAAAATCAGGCAATGCAGTTGTTGATGCACCAATTGCGGTTGCAAAGGAGACAAGCTGCACCAGCTCCTCGCTTTTGACATTTGGTGCAATGGATTTTATTCCGTTCAAGGTTTCCTATTATAATTACAATAAAATTAATGTCCCTTTTTTGCTATCTTTTACTCGTGACATGTCGTTTTGCTTATTTTATAAAAAACATTAATAGTAATACTTATAAGAATCATTCAATGACTAATTAAAACAGGTTCGACGATTTGTGGATGCGCACATTAAGAACTATACGATAGGACGTGGTTTGGGGAGCACCAGGCACCGACACACTTTCAAGGTTGTCCCGCATTGACATTCAACAACCAATTGGGCTTGTGTTACTTTGGTATGCCATTTCGTGGGAAACATATTAATCGGAAACGTTTATTCAGTGTATTTGGCAAATTATAGTATTAACCGTTATATTTGGATTCATCCTTTCAGGAGTTTTTCCTCGACACATTTACATTAGGTTGTTGCCGATGAGAATTGATTCAATTCACTCTAAATTTAATAGATTTGGCATTTAATTTAAAAATAAAAAAATAAACGCCACAACATATGCATTCTTTTTGTGAGCAGTTTAAGATCTAAATTTTTGCGAGCCTATATTTAGGCTATTAATTATTTGAAGTATGAAAATTGTTCAATTTTTTTGTTAGAATTTTGCAACTTTGCAGCCAACTACAGAACTGTTTTAAAAATAAATTTATCACGCACAAATACCAAAAATACATGCAATAATTTGAACAAAGTCATTGCAAACCATGCTCCACAAAAACGAAGGAGGACACAATTTCACCAGTTGCTCACTCCGAACACACTCTACCTACAAACATCCGCACATCCCACCTGTCCTTTCCACCTGCCATTTTCCCAAACTGACGCTGTATGCCAGCACATGTATTGATTTATAAACGGCTCCGCAAATATACCACAAAACGATGTATTTTTAGTAACCACTTTATATGCGAAACTCGAAATGAAAATGTTTCCATCAAGGTACATAATCAATGACTACCGGAAAAGAACAATTGCCAGACATAAATCATGAATATCGCCTATCGCATGCAGACAGCAACATCATTTAGCGCTGTGTGAGCTCTTCCCAACCATCCTTTGCCTTCCTGTGGCATACGTTTCAATTCTGTGGCCACAAAAAAAGTGCTAAGTAACGTAACGTCATCGCCGTTAATCCGTAAACAATTGTCGGTTTTGGAGGGATGGATGGAAACAGTTATAAAGTTCCTTAAAAAATAACGCAACTGCGTGCAACATTATTGAAGACAATTTGTTTTTGGGCTGGTGATACAGTGACTTGCCGTTTTACATGTTCTTGCTACTCTCTTTGGGTCGGAAAATATTGATAATATTGAAAGCGAAAAGAAAAAGAACAATAATTTTGAACATGATAAAAATATGGCATGAAATATCATCATTTTTGAACGGGGAAACAAAAGTGTGTCATATTAAGAATATATTGACACACAAATCAATACAACATGCTATACTTGGGTAGGATCCGGTTCATGATGTGGAAGGAGGATCGTTTTAGAAGGGAGTCTGGTATTTAAAAAAAGTCAGAGTCATTTTACACTGTCCCCAGTATCACCAAGAACTTTATCTCAACCACCACAGATTACATCACTCCAAATTTGGAGTGAAACAAGAATTCCAACAAGGTTTGACCGGAACACAAACAACATAATAATGAGTGTGGACGCTGTAATCTATACTGACGGTTCCAAGACGGAATGCGGTGAAGGCTCTGAGATCTATTCCGAAACAAGTAATTTAGCAACGAAATACCCGCTTCCAGGAGGGATCTGCGTCTTTTAAGCGTAAGTTCTAACAAAATGGATGGTTTGCGAGGGAAACCAACTCTCCAATTCATAGAATGTTTGTGGTGACGGATAGCCAAGCAGTTATTTTGGGCTTTGGCCCTTCATTCCCATCTTATTTCATTGAAGTTATTCAAACCTAGACATTTCACTGGCGGAAGAGGTGAGCATCCCAATCTATAAGGTAATACGACAACTTTAGCATAATTTTCTATTCGTATTCAATGAAAGGGGAAGTAACTAAAAACCTGCGACACGACTAAAAAGACATTGCTAGCCTATAACAAAAACAAAACCGATAACATTGACAAGCTATCCCGTGTAAATATAGCCAAAAAATTCAACGCGTTATGCCTAAATTGCAACAAACCAAGGGAACACGAAACGGTAGACACCCTTTTAACGACCCTTATTAACAGCCAACCGTCAAAGAATCCTGATCGTCCTAAAAGCTACTGGCTGGATCTACCGTTGATTGTATATTGATGATAATATATTTTGTTTGTGATAATAGATAACTCTTATTTAAATTCAATAAATTGGATGAAGAATTGACTAAATATGTTTTTCGTACGGTTTTGATTTAAGACAAAGTTGGAATCATAGTTGTCAGAGGATGTGAGCCTCGCCACTTCCAACAACCAACCAAATAAAAAACAATTAACTGTTATTCTCTTAATCGTAGATACTCTAAAACTGAAGAAGACTTTAAAGGGTCAAGATTTAATTCTATTTGCTAAAACATGACGCTCTTAATAATTAAAAAAATATATTAAATTACTTGAATAAAACAAAGACATTCAAACTTTAATGGATACATTAAAATGAACTCGTATTTCGTAAGCTTCTTATTTTTTGTTAGTAAAACCATAATTGAAAACAAAACTTAACTACAGGTAAACAATCTCATTTATGCAGCACCACTTTTTCATAAATAACAAGAAATAAATCATCTTTAAATGTTGCAACTAACGTCAAATTATTTAAATGTATAACTCAACAATAAAATGAACACGCCACAATGCGCATTAAACACAACAAATAAAGAAACCAATTTAAGTCGCACTGCAAGTCATTTCTTGCAATTCTCTGGGAATCACATGAAATCAGACACGCTCAAAGATTGCCATCAGCAACATATGTTTGAGTGTTATCGCACACAGATACAAAGAATCGATCTAAACTTGCAAAAATTATTATTAAAATCAAATTGAAAAGATTTGGAGGCAAAACAGACAATATACCAGTTGCCAGCCACATTTTGTCAGCTCGAATTGAATGTCATGCATGCAATTGTAGAACTGCATGTTCCAATCAGTTCAATGAACCACGTGAGTGTGGCATTAAAGCCGGAAGGATATTGCGGCATTGATTGGAATTGTATTTTTGATCGCCTACATAAGACTTGAGAGGGAGTTGGAAAAAAAAACACGCCACTTGACTACCAGATAGCGTAGTGGGGGTGTTTTACCGCTAAACGACCCATATTTTTTTATGTTCACCAAAAAATATAGGTTGGTAGCACGAAAAGGATATGGGGTGAAATGTCGTTCCAGGATTTTCGGTTTTAAAAATAAATGTGGGAAGAATTTTCTAATGTTTTTTTTTTTTGTGAAGGAAAGGCTAATAGAATGATAAATAGGGAGACCATAGAAAAACACTGCTTGCTTTATAAATAAGCATGTTCAATTCAATTAAAAAGAAAAACGCCTAAAGTTATGTATACTCCTTTAAGAAATACAATTATTTAAAGAATTTACGGCCTGCATTTAGGATTTTATTATTGCTCAAAATGAAATCTTTGTGCCTCTACTAATGGAATATTACGTTAATTCATGCCATTCTTTAATTTAAAAACTATAAAACAACAAACAAATAATTAGTATTTGTAAATTCAATTGCAGAAAATAGTTCAAAGACATGTAATACCAATTAACATAATAAACAATTTACAACGGCAAAACATGTGGAAAGCACTGCGGCTAAACTTTATCCACATAACCAACTTGCAATCGCGTGTGTTGATTTAAACGAAGCTAAACGAAAAGTTTTGCTGCCTAATAGTGGTTGAGCTGTCTCCCCTTTCCACATTTTCACAGTCGTACACATAATTAACTCAAAGATCGGTGCAAAATGGTGCATGCGAGACTTGGGCGATTCCCTCCCCAAATAACGAGTTGTGGGTAATATTCTTGAAGTGCTGTGAATGCGAGTTTTGCAGTAATTGAATTCGCAATGCTTTGCATGCGCACATGTTGCGCAATGATTGCCAAATCGGTTTTTAACAATCACAATTAGAATTGCACTCAATGGGGGAGCTTATTTCAGATTAAACCAATTCAATGGTAAACAATTGACAAAAATAGATCAAATAGTTGGCCCACAATTTCCCATTGTCACAGTGAAGGCAGAATGAATCCTTGAAAAGCGTCTTCAATGTTATGCTATAAAAGTGATTTAGTTCGCGCCACAAAACCCATCATGGAATACGTAGAAGCATGCGCAGATTAAAATGACTAAACGCCACAGGGATGGCATAAAGCCCCTGATGGAAATTTCACATTCAAGGAATAACGACAACAGTGACATTGAGGAATAAATGGAATGAACAAGCAGGGGTAGGGAAAGTCTATCGTAACATTACTTTTTTTCGAAGAAAAAAGAAATAAGCCCTGAATCTTGAAAGATTTGTTGCATGTAGCCAAGCTTTAAGTTGAGTTTAAATTTTGAAAAACAAGGTATTATTACACAATGTGCTGGGACTGTTAGAACTTGAAAAACATAAAAAAGAGACCAGAGCTTTTCAGTGGAAAATAAATGGGCATTTTCACTAAAAGGAAAAAGAAAAACAACTCGTTCCTAGGAAAAAGGATGTTACGACACTTAAAAAAAAAAAGACTTCGGAGCACCTCCTCTGCAACTTTGAAGCGATTATGAGAAAAAGTCATCAAATAATACTAAAAACATAAAAAATCAAAATAAACATATACAACTTAATGGAAATCTCCTCTGAATAATTAAAAAAAAAACAGCTCCTTCATTCCAAACATAGTTTCATCATCCAAATTTCTTCCAATTTATAGCACCCCCATCGTGTATTTCAATTTTCAATAGAATACTGCTGCACTGACAAACTCCGTTGCTTTATATGTTTCAATAAACCACGCTCAGTCGCAATAAAGTCGTTGAAACGGTTAAACGTACAAAGGTGAGTTAGCGTGCCGATCCGCGTGTGTACCAGCTATTTTCGGTGGAATAATTTCACAGAATTATGCCGCAGTATGACTAAAAAACTTCAACCCATTTGGGAATCATCAGGCAGGCCTCTTTACCCAAAATACATTTGGGTAAAAAACATTGGGCTACGTCACTTCATTCTAGATCATGACATCGCGCAGCGTGCGTTCAATGACAACAATAGTGGGGGCGGCAGCAGCAGCGGCGGCCACAAAAAGCCAGCTACCGTGTGGTACCACGACCACCACCCACCATGTGACGTGATGCGCGACGAATTGGATAATTTGCATTTAATTGGAAGCGCCGATGTACTCAGTGAGCGAAGAGCGTCCAATTCATCAGAGCACAGCCAAAATAGTGGGGGCAATGTGCGTTTGTGTCGCAAGCATGCGTCTGGAAATAATCTTCATAAGTTGAAGAAACGATTGAATACTCAATCAGTTGGCAAATCATTGGAGACCAAAGAGTGTGATGCAGAAAAGCAGCAACAGCAACAACAAAATTGTACTGGCAACAGTGAACAGGACATTTTACAAACGGAAATCAATAAAAATAAATTAACCGAACGTGTGTTGCAGTGGCTTGATTTGGCTGGACGAAGTACAATTGTTAGGCGCGTGGAAGAGCCCACGCTACCGCGACGCATTCACACAACAGAGTCCACTACAACAAAACCACAACAGCGATTGTTGAGGCGTACCGAATCTGTACATCATTTGTCGATTTTGTTCAATCCAGACAATAACAACGAAGTAGACGTGGCCAAGAACGGAGCGTTCTTTGATTCAGAGTGTCGTCGGGACGCACGATTGGGTAGCATTTTTCAATTGCCACATCGAGCCTCGGCCAATAAATTTATGGCGCACAGTGCCCAAGGCAGATGTGCATCAAGTGTGGTGCATCAATGTGAGGAGGGAGAAGTGGAATCGATGGGTCAAAACAGTGCGGCTGTTGGTGGTGTCAGTGAAAAACGCGCAAAACCGAAACGACATGACAGTGCCATTGAGACGCAATATCGGCAAATGGTGCAACGGCAAATTCTGGAGACGTCGTGCAATATGCAGAATGCCAAAAAACAGCTGCACATTTTTATGCCCAATATGCCGGACAAGAAAGGGGCAACTGGACAACAGTCTGCTGGTATGGCGGATTGTGAGAGCTGTTTGAGTACAATTATTGGCAGTGATTTGACCAATCCAGGAAATTAGTTATTTAATGCAAGGTTTTGTTTCACTCAACAATACTCAATATTTAATCATAAACGCCTCAATGGCTCCAATCTCATACTTAATGGCGTTTAAATAATTATTTTGCTGTCAAATCAAAAATTAAAAGATGTATTTAGGATAGTATTTTTAAAACTAATTCCCATTTTAAAAATTATTCTTAATTATGTTAAATATAATTAATTTTGAATGGTTTAAGTGAAATTAATAAATAAAATTAAATAAACTAACTTGATACGACGAAGTTGTTACATCTCGTGCTTGAAATCGTGATCTAAGTGGGGGATCTAAAGGTGCTCCTCTATATTTAGGAACTGGCAATCCTAAGGCGATGACACGAAAATCTTCTGAGACTCGTACTAAACCCCATTTGTCAAGTTCTGATTTTCCATGTTGCTGTAAAACAAAAAAACAATGGATAAATTTCATTCCTTTTAAAAAATAAGCTTAAAAAAAAACTTTAAAAAAATTATTTAGTTTACCATACCTGCAAAAGCTTATCATACCGATCAGATGGAATCAAGAAACGCCCATCTTCCAAGTGCATTTCCCGATTTTCCAGCAAATTATTTAAAACCGGCAATACATTTCGTTCCGCTTTCTCGACACCCTCAATGACAAGGACACGTCCTTCTGTGGCTGCCCGAACCGCACTCTATAAGCCACAAACATATATGAAAACATTTTAATGTATTGCTGCTTGAATTATAACTATTCCATCAATCGTTTTTACCTGATCAAAGTAAATTGCAGTGCCCTCTACAATTTCACGACGCTGCTTCAGATCAGACTCGGTGGTATCACGACTTAGTGACACATACTCCAATTCGCGTTGTGTTAATTGCAAATACTGCATGGCAACGGAGCGTCTCAAGGGGCCAGGTCGCCCCAGAAGGAACATATCTTGCCCCAGACGATCTTTTTGGAGCATCCAACGCAAATGATGCAGTGTGGTTTGTGTGATGTCCATTGTGCCATTTTGATTAACATTAACTGTAAAATAATTAAATAAAAAAAATTTTAGTTAACACATTTAATAGAAGCATTAAAAATTTTAAAATTAATAATTAATAAAATTGAAAAAAAATTGGCGGGAATATGTTTGCTGAACAAATTATTAACGGTAATCTCATCCTCAAACCCTTGGGCGATAAAGCAGTTTGCATTGTACGTGTGCGTGTGTGTGTAAACCGTCACAATTATTAATTTGTGTACAATATTGCAAGTAATTTCTTCATATTGCATTTTGAGATTGCACTTTCTGCATTGCCCTTTAAAGAACTTCATTAAAAGTGTCACTCACCAAATTTACGTGGAACATATTCTGGATTTGTTGGTGTTTTTAAATCCTTTGTCACTTCACCAATTGTTATTTTTCCATCGGAAGTAATTGCTCGTACCAAATTGGCACGAACGGACATTGGACTCTCAGTCGCTAGGATGCGATTGAGGACATTTATGCGGCGAACTATTGATGCATTGCGGCTGTACATTTTGTAGGATGAAACTTTATAACACGAACATAAATAATTGCGAAAAACTATTGAGAATTTTAGCCAAAAGGAGGTGTTTCAGCCTGCGGACGCAAAATAATTATTTATGAATGGAAAATTTTGTAAACACACGCGAGACAAAGTGACAGTGCGATAGCGAGTACACAGCTGTGCAGTTTTTTTGTCAGCAAAAGTAATCGACTTTTGGTTTTTTGTTTGTTCATGAAACGTCGGGTATGTATACGTGCAAATATTTTGGCGGCAAATTTAAATTTAATTTTTTTGGGTCAAAGGAAATAAAGTTGAAACATTTTATTTTAACGAAAAATCAAAAGTTAAACATATTTTTCTCTTCTTTATTTTAATACATTTATTTTCATTCATTCGTGCTCTTATATTAATATAAAAAATACAGATAATAAGTTTAAAACTAATTGATAATACTTAATAACTATGATTATTGGGGGTGTTAATCACCTCCCTATTAATGTGGATTTGTACTTTTTTATATCACTTCAATCTTTTTGAGATTCGATAAGTGCATTCTGTATTTGCGGAGATGAACTTCGCATTTCAGGAACATCCTCCCGGTTTAAAATTAATGTCTCTGACTGACAGTCACTTGTCACATCATCACAACTTTCCAACTCCTTTTTTGAGAAAAATTGAAGATCAGGCAAAAATGGATGACCCACATTATTGATATCGGAACAGCTGGCATTTAACGAAGCAGGAACTTCATTTTTACAACTGTCTAACTCCTCATTAGAGTAAATATGGAAATCCGGAAAAAATGGATCACCCATGATGTCAGAACAACCAACATTGGACGTATTTTTAACCGGAGCAATATCATTTTCACAACTCTCCGGCTTCTTTCTTGAGTAAATTTGAAGATCTAACGGATCACCAGCAACGTGTTTGATGTCGGAACAGATGGCAGTTGATGAATTTACAAGAGGAGCAACTTCATTCTTACAACTTTCCAACTCCTCTTTAGAGTAAATATGAAAATCCGAAAAAAATGGATCACCCACATTATTGATATCAGAACAACTAACCCTGGACGTACTTGAAGCCGGAACAAAATTATTTTCCTCCTTTTTTGAGTAAATTTGATGATCCACCAATAACGGATCACCAGCCACGTGGTTGATGTCGGAACTGCTGGCAGTTGATGAATTTGCAAGAGGAGCAACATCATTCTCACAACTTTCTAACTCCTTTTTAGAGTAAATTTGAAGTTTCGTCAAAAATAGATCACCCACACTATTAATGTCAGAATAACCAACACTGGACGTACTTGGAACCGGAGCAACATCAGTTTCACTACTCTCCAACTCCTTTTTTGAGTTATTTTCCGGCGAAAACGGATCACTACCAAATTGTTTAATGTCGGAACAGGTGGCATTTGATGAACTTTCAGGAGGATTCAAATCATTTTCAGAATTCTCCAACTCATTTTCAGAACAAATTTGAAGATTCAACAAATTGATGTCGAAAGGATCATTACTTGCATTTGGAAAAGGAGCAAAATCATTTTCAAAGGTCTCCAACTCCCTTTCTGAAAAAGATTGGGGATCCGGCAAAAATGGATGACCCGCACTATCGGTGTTGGAAGAAGTTGATGGTTGACCCAAGAGATCATCAAAGGCATATGATGGATGACCCACATTATTGGTGTTGGGAAGTCTAGAAGTTGATTGTTGAGCCAAGATATCGTTAAAGGCATGTGATGCACTTTGAATCCCTAATCTATTTGCAGAACCTCCCAACCCCTCTATTGGTGAAAACAATTGTTGTTCCGCCAATTGTGGATCGAACATAGAAAAATTTTCGTAAAAACTGGAAGATGATTGTTTAGCCATTTCATCTTCAATACCAGCATAGGAACGATAGCTTATGGGGGCCAGTCCCACATTAACTGGTTGCTGCATACCATGTGTTAACTCATTAAAATACAGCAGGGACCCCACATTTTCGGCCAATTTCGACCATATTGCAAAATTGGAGTACTTCATTGGAGCCGAAACAAATCGCATAAAGTGCAGATTAATGTTTAGTCGCAATTGATTTATATGGGCAATGTGAATCCCATTGCCTCTCACCTCAATCCAGTTGTTTAAACGCAGAGCTGAATTGGGCCCATAACATGATATGTTTTGATCATAAATGCCATCCATAATCGATCCGGCGATTAATCCTAAACTCAATGTGGTGATAGCCGTGTTCTGTTTCACAAAAAACTGGTTACGAACTTTGGATTTTTCATAAAACACAACCCACGGTACTGGACAATTGCTGATCTTCTCATGAAAATCTTTCCATGTGTCTGGACAAAAAGAGGAATGCCGTGTTGCTCTAAGCCGAAGATTGCAGTTTGTTTGAAATGACACATTGCTTTTATTCACACGACAGACATTCGGATACAAACCGGCAGCCAAACACATTTTTACAAGCGGCCAATTATTCGCTTGACGATTGAATTCGTTAGAGACGTTGGAGATCAATTTGTTTGCCTTCAGGCGTAACAATAAATGACTGCGGACACCATCAATGGTAACCATATTGCCGTAACTGATAAAATTCTTTTTACACCACTGACGTTCAGTGTTGGTTGCCTGTGCTTGATTGTACATCTGATAGATACGCAACAATGTGTAATGATCACTAAAGTAGTCCCCAGCTATTTCCCTTCGGACGTCCGACAGCAATTTTTTGTCCCGTGGCAAAGCCGGCAGCACAAACGGATCCTGTACAGACAGTGCGCTTACAATGGTCAGCACCGGATCCATACATCCAAACATAATGGAATACAACAAACTCTTGCCCATCTGTGGATCCAATGCAATTCCCGAAAGTCGAAAGCCAAGATGTGTCAAACATTCATCCGGAGTGAGTGCTTCCATTGTCTTCAATAATTGAATACTATGATCGACGCTGATAGCAGGAGGTGGTTGAATTGCTTTTGCCAAAAAGTCGGCAATACTTTCATAGGGTGCAAGTCGTTTTGCTTGCAAGCACAACTCCGTTAATGGGATGCGTAACATCTCCGGCACTGTGTACATCTCCATATCACGATCAAAAAGCTTTTCAGTGAACAAACGGTAACACACGCCAGGTTGGGTGCGACCAGCACGACCAGCACGCTGCTCTGCACACGCTTTTGAGATCCATGTCGCCATTAGGCAAGTTGTGCCGGTAACAGCGTCGAATGTCTTCTGCTTTACTTTGCCAGCATCAATAACATAGACCACATCATCTATGGTAAGGGACGTCTCAGCAATATTCGTTGATAAAATTATTTTCCTGAGACCACCATATGCTGGTTGAAATACTTCCCTATGATCTTCATTTTGGATGCAGCTGTGCAACATATGCAGTTTAAATGTATTCGCATCTGGACTTTTTTCAAGAAGTTGATGCAAGTCCATTATTTCTGTGTATCCAGTGAGAAACACTAAAATGCTACCATCCTTTTCTTTAGTGTGAATATAAGTGATCAGCTTTAGCACTAGATCCAAGTCCACAGACTTGATGTCAGCAATTGTGCTGGCTTTATACGACCGCAAGCGCATTCGTTGATCATATTCTAGATGGTCGTCCTCATGTTTTCGATCCCAATGATGCTTAAGGATGTCAATAGCCTCATCGTGGCCCATAAACTCAGCCATTTGAAGTGCGTTCTTGCCTCTTCCTACGCACGTCACATCGGCACCCAATAACAGTAACGACTCGATGATGGAGCAGTCTCCATGATAGACAGCAATTAAAAGACCAGTCATTTCTGTTTCGGAATGGTGAGTGTCAACTGGAAGATTTCGCTCCCTAACAAGCGCATAAAAATCTTCAAATTCCTCGCTGTCTAGAAAACAGTTGTGCAATATTCTATCCATATCAGCTTGGTTTTGCGGATTCAACTTCACGATTGGCGCTGGTACGGTAACTGATTTACCTGCAATAAAATTGAATTACTAAATTTTACAAACATATAAACAATTTTATTAAACTCACATATTGGATACTGAACCAACTGCAAAACATCCTCCAAGTAAAACTTCTTGACATCATACATCCGTCCAGGAATTTGAATCACTGGACAGTTAAAGAAGTACTTTCCAAAAATATCCGTGTCCATTGTGGCCGACATAAGCACCACTTTCAAATGTGGATGACGCGGCAAAGCATCCCGAATGGTGATCATTAGAAAATCCACATGACTATCCCTTTCATGCACTTCATCCAAAATTAAGTGCGTTATTTTTGGCAACACCTTATCTACGCTCCCACCCAACAGGCACTGCGTAAAATACCCTGCTGTGGTCACAATCAGATTGGTAGAATCCGTTACGCAGGAATCCAGTCGTATCTGATACCCAACCCCCCGCCCCACGTAATCACCACGTTCAGCCGCAATACGCTCGGCTATAGAGGTGGCTGCCAAACGTCGCGGCTGAGTACAAATAATGCGACACGGTTGGCGTTGCATGTGAAACTCCTCCAAAATGTATTGAGCGACTTGTGTTGTCTTACCGGAACCGGTCTCCCCAGCAACGACCAGTACTTGATTACTAGCAATTGCTTCAAGCAGCATACTGCGATATTTGGCAATGGGAAGTTTATCACGAACGGATTGCAATCTATTGGACAATATGGGACCGGGAAGTGGCAGCCATCTGCCGTACGGATTACCAGACATTTGTTGAATGGCGGCAATATTGGCTTTGCATGTGTTGTGTAAGTGAACGAGATCTTCTTTTCTAAAATGTAAATATTCATCGTAATTAGCCATATAAAGTTTTGGCCATGTAAAATTATCCAGTCGCAACAGGCAGTCACTGTGATCCAACACATAACACTTTTGGGGTTTCGTTACAGTAAAAACTTTTGACGCATAATGACACGTAAATCCAAATTGTTGACACAGATTCTTAACGATAAATCTCTCATTGGGTTCCGTCCCATATAATTTTAGTTCCCATTCGTTGCCACTCTCCAATGCCTGCAATTGTTGTTCCAATTGAATGCGCTTTATCCGGTTATCGGGTTTCGCATTCCTGGTGGGTGTCTCAATCCTGGTGGGTGTCTCAATCCTGGTGGGTGTCGCAATTCTGGCGGGTGTGGTATTCATAGTGGGTGTTGCAATCCTGGCGAGTGTGGCATTCATGGTGGGTGTCGCAATCCTGGCGGGTGTGGTATTCATAGTGGGTGTTGCAATTCTGGCGAGTGTGGCATTCATGGTGGGTGTCGCAATCCTGGCGAGTGTGGCATTCATGGTGGGTGTCGCAATCCTGGCGGGTGTCTCATTTCTTGAGGGTGTTGCAATCCTGGCGGGTGTCGCCATTGATAAACCTATTGATAAATTAAATAATTAATTATGCAGAACCAAACATTGGAAGAACATCTGGAATCGTGTTGGCAAAATTTACTTACGATTGTATGAAATTGGTTCCTGTCGAGTGGTTTTTCTTATTGCCCCTGTTGATGCCAGGGATTCATTATGTTTCAAACGACGCATGTCGGCTATAGATTCAATCAGTTTCGCGCAAAAATCATCATTTTCAGTGGTGATAATATGATTGGGCTTGACAATATAAAAATTATTATCATTGGTTGCAACTGGAGGATAACCCATAGTTTTGGCCATTATCGTGAGGTACCCAATTTCATACAGTGTTGAATTGGGGTAGGGAAAATATAGTAAAGTTGCGTCGATCCTGGCAAATGCAGTCAATTGTCGATCCAATGCACGGATCTTTTGTTGATCAAAGAGCTCAATTGCGGATTTATCTATTGTTGGGAAAATATAAAAATGTTATTATTTTAGGGACTTAATAGAAAGGACAATAAATGTTTTCACTTACACCTTTGTATACAGAGCGATGATGTTTTTAGGAGAACCTCTAATGGAACTCGCAAAAACTCTGGTGTTACAGCGAACCCCTCTTGTGTGTAGCGATTCCCAAAATGTTGAATATTTGAATGGGGTGCGATCGATGCTTGATTATATGTTTTGGGAACCATGATTCCATGATTATATTGCAATTTTGGAGGATTTGTAAGCACGCGGCTGGAGGACAATCCAGCAGTTTGTACGGAAGATATGTTATTGTGGCTGCTGCTTGCAACATCCCGAGAAAGATACAGTCCCTTAATTTCGGACAATGTCTTAATGTAAACATTGTCAATTATGCACGCATCTTTGGGAAATGTAAGTTTATTTTCTTTGCCACTTCCTTCGACATGTTGTTCAGTTGCATTGCGAACTAAGATTTGGGAAGTGTCAGAATATAATTGTAAAGTGTTACTGAAAAAAAGTAAAAACAATAGTCCTTTTTTTACTTACATCGTGCTTCAGAACGGGCTAGTTTCTTCTCGATTTTTTGCAAGTTTAATCGTGAAGGAGTCTCATTCAATCTCTTATAGGGAGTAGCAGTGAAGGCAGCATTGATTTTTCTTTTTTTATTGGCTTTAGATGCATTTACATCAAGATGCAACATGAAACCAAATTTTCCTGAAGATTTGCCCGACTTCATAATGCGATCTTCAGCATCAGAACTTTTAAAAACATTTTTTCGGACGACCAAATAATTGTTACAATCAATAAAACATTTAAATCCCATTCGCTTAGCAGCAGCACTAAGATACAATTTATCATATTTGGTAAGGCCAGTCACTTTAAGTACTGTCGCCTTGCTGGTGACAAATGCATTCAATTCTTCATTGAACAAAACACGTTGCGTCTCGCCAATTTCGTTACAAGCGACTGTTGAAAAAAAAAGATAAATTGTTTTAAATTCAATTTTAAAATGTAATTCAAAGGTAATAATATTTATTATTAGTCAGTGACTCACGTTTTTTTTTGGAACATCCTGGATCGACGTTGCTTTTGGAATCCAATTGTTGTTCCGGTCCCATAATTTGTAAACTGTTATTGTTGTGCAGGCTGAGCAATTTACCAACCACACACGAAAATACCGAGTACACTATGGAGAAAGGCATGATGAAGGGATTGACAGCGACACAGGCAAAAATATGTTTTGTCCCAAGACTTGTAGAGCTGAGAATGCGTTAAAGTTTATGGCTTTTTTTAATAGTCTGGCATACGTGCAGTCAGAGCAGTGAGCACCATTTATACAGACTGCAAATTCAATTCGTGGAAGTCAACAACAATGTAACTAAACAATGCAAGATGGCGCGACTTTGATTTTTATGGTTTTTTTTCGATTATAGTAGAGCAGCGTAGCGCGGCAAATTTTGTTTGTATTTGTGTGAAATACGAGGGAAGTTTTGCTTGTAACTTTTTTACGTTTAAAAGGTTTAAGCTCTTAATAATTTAACTAAGTTAGAAAATAATTCAATAATTGTTTACGTTTTTTTCAATTTTAGAAACAAGAATATTAGTCTAAGCTCTTGCTGTAAGCACTTCACTCCACCAAAAAAAAAAGGTTGCCAAAATCCTTAAAGAAAATGCTGTGGATTGTTTTCTTCTGCGCAGCCCTTGGTGTTTGTACTTTTAGAGGACGGACATTTTCGTTGAAACAAATTTCAAGCACTTGTAGCTTGTAGGGTTTTCACTGTTGGTATTTATAGCCACATATAGAGTAACTAATATAATTATCACTAATATTGAATGTTCGTAAATACTTTTCTCAATTTAAAAATAATGCAAAACGTGAAAGATTTCACAATAAGCAGGAAGATTTAAGCAAGAAAGGTGTGTTCGCAGTGAACATAGCACGTGCACTACATGTACGAATGTACGATCTCCCGATACTCTATAGCCTCTTAATATATTGATATTTGATTTATGAGCCATATCCCGCATGCGAATTGCGAGCTTCCCAGCATGTTCAATGCCCTTTCTCAAATACATAGAATTGTTAAACTCTGGATTCAGGAAAGGTCGAAGAGTGAGAAGACTATATAACAATTGTTACCTGTATTTTCGGCACTGAACAAGGACAAAACCATAATAAATAGGTACTTTACCTAAAATTAGTCAATAGAAAATCCTAAGTCGATGGTAACGCAATAATCCGCATCGTCCATGTTCTTTTGAACAATTGTTTGTATATATTATGATTTGTTTGCACTTATGTATATATATATACATATGCAAAGAGCTTTATGGTGCATCCATATATGCATATCAACAAAACAGCTGAGATTATTTACATTTGACAAAAAGTAATCGACACACTTTGACGTTTCATTAATTTATTTATATTTTGGTTTATTTCAAATTTTACAGGGTGACAATAAAATGGAGTTCATAAATTTAAAATTATAAAAAATATTTTTCAGTTAAAATTTTTATTTGCAATTCAGCCTAACTCACTTTTTATTCATAGAATAAATTAAAAATGATTAAGTAAGTATAATCTCAAGATTTGTAATAAACAATTATTGAACTTAACTATTTTTAAATCACAAAAATTCACTCTCTAATTATAATAACGATCACCACCTCCAGACCCATCGCCATCCCTATTAGGTCTTTCCCTCCAATTATTTACTCTACCCCTCCCAGATCTACTTCCATTCCCCCGTTCGTCATTTCTATTGTTTCTACCACGACCGCTATTCTGATTTCCAACGTTTCGATTATTTCCACCATTGTTTCGATTATTTCCACCATTGTTGCGATACCAACGATCATTCGGGGTGTTACCCACGTTCCTTGAATTATCGAAATACTGAGAATTTCCCGCATTTGACATATTGCCATTATTCCTCCTATTTCCCATTTCAAAGTCCACCTGATAATTGGGAAAACTTGGGTGAGCAACTCGTACGAATTCACCGCGTTGGTTGTTACTGTAGCTGGAATTAGGTTGTTCAACTCCCGCACGACTACGATTCAAACCACTTTGCCGACTGTTATAACTAAGTGGAACTAGGCCCACATTTTGTGGTTGCCTCAAATGAGTTGCCACTTCGTTTAAGTACAACACGGCGGCGACATTCTCCGCCAACTGAGACAATCTTGTGCTATTAAAGTACTCCATGGGAGATGCAACATACTTCATGAAATGCAAATTGATATTAAGACGCAACTGATTTATTTGATCAATCTCATTGATGTCGCCCTTTAATGCAATCCAGTCGTCCAATTGCATGAGAGCCGTATCTGTGAGAAATGGAACACCATCTTCAGTCATTTCTTCAAGTTGGGTAATGGTTCCACCGACAGACGATCCCGCAACCAATGCTATTGTCATCGAAGAGACGCCTGTATTATTCCGGACCAAATAATTTCGCATACTTCGAGTCTTTTCTAGAAATACAATCCATGGTGCCGTGCATTTGCGGACAATCAATTGAAATTCTTTTGGTGATTTTCCATGAAAAACTGAGCCCACTGCAGCTGTAAGCTTCTTTTCGTATCCTGAACGAAATACCCCTGATGATTTATCCACACGACATACATTCGGATACAGACCGGCGGCCAAACACGTTTTTACAAGCGCCCAACTGTGCGATGAACGATTGTGTTCCCGCAAATTTTTCCGAATCAATCCGGATGATTGCAAGCGCAACAACAATTGACTACGAATACCATCAATGGTATCCATATTTCCATGACTAATAAAATTAGTTTTACACCAAGCCCTTTCGGTGGTTCCAGCCCGTTTTTCATTGTACAACTGGTATACGCGCAGTAATGTGTAGTGATCACTGTAAAAATCACCAGCCATTTCTCTTCGGATTTCTGACACACGTTTTTTTTCGCGCGGTAATGTTGGTAACAGGAACGGTTCCTGAGCCGCAAGCGCACTTACAATTGTCAGCACCGGATCAAGACATCCAAACATAATGGAAAACAACAAACATTTTCCCAGCTGTGGATCCAATGGGATGTCAGATAGTCGCAAGCCGAGATATGTTAAACTTTCATCCTCAGTGAGTGCCTCCATTGTCTGCAGTAGCTTAATGCTACGGTTTACACTAATAGCGGGAGGTGGTTGAATCGCTTTTGCTAGAAAATCGGATATATTTACATCAGCTGCAATGCTTTTTGCCTGTAAGCACAACTCCGTTAAGGGAACCCGTAAAATCTCTGGAATTGTGAACTGCTCCATAGCATCGTAACGTTTTTGAGTGTATAAACGGAAACACACGCCAGGACGTGTGCGACCAGCACGACCCGCACGCTGTTCCGCACACGCTTTTGAAATCCATGTCGACATAAGACAAGTGGTGGCAGAAACGGCGTCAAATGTCTTCTGCTTTACTTTGCCAGTATCGATGACATACACCACATCATCTATGGTAAGGGACGTCTCGGCAATATTCGTTGATAAAATTATTTTTCTGTAACCAGGACGTGCTGGTACAAATACTGCCCTATGATCGGTGGCCTTGATGCGGCTGTGCAGCATATGCAACTGCAGTTTAAATTTTGAATCGCTTTGTTCTAAAAGTTCATGCATGTCTAAAATTTCAGTATATCCTGTCAGGAAGACTAAAATGCTACCCTCGCCGAGGGTGGAGTGAATGTAGGCAATAAGCTCATACACCAGAGCTAAGTCTACCTTGTTTTCCGTATCCATTACAGATTCATATGATCGGAGGCGACTTGTTTGATCTTCAGTTAGAATGTCCTTCATTGATCCGTCCTCATGCTTTCGATCCCAATGATGCTTAAGAATGTCAATAGCCTCATCGTGTTCCATGAACTCAGCCATTTGAAGTGCGTTCTTGCCTTTTCCTACGCACGTCACATCGGCACCCATTAACAGCAACGTTTCAATGATGGAGCAATCTCCATGGTAGACAGCGATTAAAAGACCAGTCATTTCTGTTTCTGAATGGTGAGTATCAATTGGAATATTTCGATCTTTGACAAGCACATAAAATTCCTCAAATTCTTCGCTGTCTATAAAACAGTTGCGCAATATTTTATCGACAACAGCTTGGTTTTCAGGACTTAATACTATTGGTGCTGATGATTTAACTGATGGTTCCGGGCCTGAAATAATAAAAAAGTTTAGTACATACTTGAAAAACAAATTTGACAAAACTCACTTTTTGGAAATTGAACGAACTGCAAAATGTGCTCCAAATAAAATTTATCGACGTGAAACATTCGTCCAGGAATTTTCATCACGGGACAGTCATTAAAGTACTTTCCAAAAATATCCGTATCCATTGTGGCCGACATAAGCACCACTTTCAAATGTGGATGACGCGGCAAAGCATCCCGAATGGTGATCATTAAAAAATCCACATGACTATCCCGTTCATGCACTTCATCCAAAAATACATGGGTGATCACGGACAGCACATCATCCACACTACCACCCATAAGACATCGCGTAAAGTATCCAGTCGTCGTCAGGATCAGATTAGTATTATCTGTTATGCAAGAATCCAAACGCACCTGATAACCAACACCCTGACCAACTTTTTCACCACGCTCAGCTGCAACACGTTCTGCTATAGAGATTGCAGCCAGACGTCGTGGTTGAGTACAAATAATGCGACACGGTTTGCGTTGCATGTGAAACTCCTCCAATATGTACTGAGAGACTTGTGTTGTCTTACCCGAACCGGTCTCTCCAGCAATGACCACCACTTGGTTATCATTAATGGCCTCAACAAGTTCACTACGATAGTTAGCAATTGGCAGGCTAACTCGAACGGACTGTAAATTATTGGACAATATAGGACCCGGCAATGAAACCGTGTTGCTATACGGATGACCGGACATCTGTCGAAGCACAGCGACATCGGCTTTACACGTGTTATGCAAGTGCATAAGTTGAGCTTTGTCAAACACCTCATCGTAATTAGATGCAGCAAGTTTTTGATTTGTGGCATCATCTAGTCTGAAGTATACGCTATCATCATGAGTGGTGTTTTGGGCTTGAGATGATTTGCTGATGGTGAGTGCCCTATTATTAGCTCTACCATGTGAACGAGATTTGAATCCCATCTGTTCAGCCAATTGATGGACAAACGCGCGCTCGTTCTTGCTGAGAGAGGCCGGAAAATTTAGATCAGGATCTTCGGTGATTGCAAAAGATTCCAGCTCTTGTTGAAATGCAATGCGTTTTGTTTCGTCGATGGTGTCAATTGCGATGTTAACTATTGGAATTAAACCATTTAGTTTGTAGAATTAGTAAGTTGTTTTTTTTTAGGCATTTTATTTAACATTCACTTACATTTATTGTTTTTCTTATTTGGTGGGATGTGGCGTTTTCTGCCAGCATTTTGGTTTCTGCGACCCATTGGCTCCCTTTGTGACGACGCCATCATTTTATTTTATTTTTTATTCTTATGTAAACATAAATTATATGCACACATACAATTATTGAATGAATTCGCCACACAGAAACTGTATCACTGAATAAACTTGAAAATGTTTGCAATAATAGATTATAGTTAAAAATATTAAAACTTTATATACAATTAAAATTAAATATTAAAGTATACTTTGCTTTAATGCGAACAGCAATTCCCAATTAGCATGCACAAAAGCATGCAATTAAATTGCGGTGACAGATGAAAATTAGTACTATGGTACTAAAATTCGGTGACAAACTGATCGAACGTCAAATTATTAACGGGTGTGCAGCTACCAGTTTCTGACGTTTACTTAAGCAAAAATTATGTACTTAAGGCGATTTTTTAGTTATTACACGGAAATTGATAAATTAAAAAAAATTAAAAATAAATTTGATGAATTAAATTTTCTTCTACTTATATTTTTTATTTTTTTTTTTATTTATCTCATTTCCGTGTAATAACTAAAAAATCGCCTGTTTTTTTGCTAATTTTGCTGTAGAATTTTTTTTTTTTTTCGTTTGTAAAAATTTATATTCTTAATTGTATTGTTTATATGTCACTCAGAATTTAACGGCTACTCAACATTTAAAACAATTAGTTACAGTTGAAAATTAAAATTATACCGTTTTAATTATAAGCACAATATGATCCTGAAAAAATAATTAAATTTTAGGTGCATATAACGATTAATTAAGTAAAAAGTATTAAGTTGTGTATACACGTCGATTTTTTCAAGATTATTTTCAAGATTGTTTTCACTAATTTGACGTCTAAAAAAAAGGGTTAAATCGTTACAAAATTGTAGTGAAGAAATTTAGAACTTACTTTCTATATTTACTTACAAATACCCCAAAAGAAACAATTCTGCAACGGTGAAATCGACGATATTGGGGTTGGAAGGCTACAATTGTTTTTAGACTTGTGTTACTGTGGAGGTCCTTTGATCAGGAGAAAGTATTTTTTGGAAGGGACCATCCAGGCGTTTGTTTTGAGCCAGACCCCTGTAGAACGAATATTAAGGACTTTGAGTTGATACGCGCTAAAGTACGGAAAAAATACTTTGAATCAGGAAACAATGATGTCGTTACGTTATTTCATATTATTTGCATTTCCACAATTTTTATCAAAAGAGTTTCAAGTAATTATTTTAAATGAAAAAATGTACCATACTGAACATACGTCTTGAAAACATTTATTAATTTGAAAAACAACAGGACCCTTTTTTTAAATAATTGCCAAAGTATAAAATGTAAAACAAATCCCAACCCAGAGTAAAATCTGATGTGCGCTGTGATCCAAATATAGATCTCCCATAATGTCTTTTAATCATAAATTGTTGCAATTCAACCACAACTTACTCCAGACCATGCACAAATTCATTGCTCATTGAAATTAATTAAAACATCAAATGCTGCTGAACTTAAAATCGCTTGTAAAAAATAATCAACTTTATTTGTCTCACTTTTTTGGATATTTAGCAAACATCCTCGCCATGAAACTATTTAACGCCCGTTTGTAAGCTGTACAATTTGTAATAAATCTTTTTCCTAGCCAGGAGCTCTTGGTGGGTACCCTTTTCTGCCACAACGCCATTGTCAAACACATAAATAACATCAGAGTCCACAATTGTAGTCAAACGATGTGCAATTGTGATACACGTACGACCAGCCCTGGCCGCATCCAGTGCATCCTGTACAACTTTCTCACTCTCAGTGTCCAGGGCAGAGGTTGCCTCATCAAGGAGTAAAATTTTGGGCTTCCTTACAAGCGCACGGGCAATTGCAACACGTTGTTTTTGTCCACCCGACAACTGGGTGCCTTTATCGCCCAACCGCGTTTCGTAGCCCAACGGGAGGGTACTAATGAAATTGTGAATATTGGCTGATTTGGCTGCATCAACAATTTCAGTCATGGGCACTTCTCGACTGTTGTCACCGTACGCAATGTTCTCAGCAATGGTGCGATCAAATAGAGACGGCTCCTGAGAGACGATACCCATTTGTGAACGTAGATCTTTAAGCATCACCTCTGTAACGCCCTTGCCATCCATTGTCACTCTACCACCAGTGCAGTCATAGAATCTCTCCAATAACTGCAACGTCGTTGATTTTCCGCAACCAGACGGTCCCACCAATGCCACTGTTTGGCCACGATGAATTTGCAGATCCAATCCATTAAGGACCATTGATGAGGGACGTGATGGGTAGAAAAATTCAGACTTTTCGTATTCCACGTCGCCTTGTGCTTGCCAATTTTGTATTGCTGGAGGTGGGACTGGATCCAAAACCTGCGGTTGACGATTGAGAAGCACTTCAATTTTGGCGGCGGATATAATTCCCTTTTGGAAGTTGGGGGCATAAGCGAAAACGTTGGCAATTGAAACGGTGCCCATTATAAGAACTTGACTGACACTTTGGAGGATAAATGAAATACAATTTTATTAAGAGATGCCTTGATTAGGGAATAAAGTATCAAGATACTTACACAAAAACTACTCCAATATCCAAATTTTCCTCGTACACCAACTGTCCACCGTAAGCCATGCATGCAGCGTAAGCAAAGAACATCAGTGACCGGGCGATTCCAAACACAAATGCTCGAATGTGAGTTGCTTTCTTTGCGCCCAACATGCTAGGTTCCAGCAATTTAATGTACTTATTGTAGAACATCTTCTCTTTTCCAATGGACACTACCGTCCGAATATTGGACACAGCTTCCACACCCAATTTTGTAGATCTCTCCAAGGATTTTGCATTACCTAGATTTTCTTCTGCCATCAAAATGATTTGGAAATAGGACGCCACCAAAAGGAATGGTGTAAATGAGAGTGCGACTAATCCAAGACGCCACTCATAGTACATAGCAATCACAATGGAAAGGACTAGAGTTGAGGCAGCTTGGAGAACAGTTCCAATACGTTGACCAGTTGCCTTTTCGTTATAGGAAATTTAAATTAAAGACTTTTGCATTTTCACATAAAAAATAATCAACTTACACCCTGAACAGCAGACGCGTCTGTAGATAATCGAGCGCACAAAGTACCAACACCATTCGCCTTATCGTCGAACCACGCCATCTCCTGATTAATCATCGATTCGAATGCCCATCCACGAATACGCTCTGTCAGTCGTTCGCCCGCCACCCCAAATGTGTAGATCTGCACAAATGTGGCAACACCAACCAATATGCCAACAAGCAAAAAGTACAAACTGTACATGTTTGTTTGCTCTCGCACCTCGTCCTTATCCTCGCCGGCCAGAACACCAATAACCTCACCAAAAATAATGCCAAACAAAGGCATTGCCGCGCCCATAATCAGTGACATGATGCACGCCAACGTAATGTAAGGCCACTCCGGTTGATTCCACTTCATAATGCGACGAATTGATGTCTCTGGTGCCTTGTCTTTTGTGTCATCTTCCTCCTCCGGGATGATGTCGATGTGTTTAGCGTCTTCGTCTTGTACCTCGAGTAAAGATAAGCTGCGTTGAACTTTGCCATCTTTTTCAGCGGATCCCATTTGTGT
Organism: Sylvicola cinctus; assembly: GCA_963854165.1. Lineage (NCBI taxonomy): Eukaryota > Metazoa > Arthropoda > Insecta > Diptera > Anisopodidae > Sylvicola > Sylvicola cinctus. Next base: position 25,171,024 of record OY974083.1, on the reverse strand, counting down.
TGTTACCAAATTGTAGTAGTGATTGTTCAGCAGCATAAGGGAGTCATGATTGCCGGACTCCACCACTTCACCATTTTTGAGAACAATAATTTTATCGGCATTGCGAATTGTTGAGAGACGATGTGCTACAACAATAGTAGTACGTCCAACACTGGCTTTTTCTAGGGCAGCCTGAACTTTGGCTTCACTTGCCAAATCCAGAGCTGAGGTGGCTTCGTCCAAAAGAAGGATGTCTGGGTTGCGGACAAGTGCACGGGCTATAGCAATACGTTGTTTCTGACCGCCTGACATCTGGGCTCCACGTTCACCGACAAGAGTGTTGTAGCCCTGTTACAAATTGAAATTATTTTAATCATTTAATTATGTTATGAATAAGAAATATGGACTTACATTAGGAAGCCTAGTAATAAAGAAATGAGCATTTGAAGCCTTTGCAGCGTTCTCAACATCTTGCTCAGTTGCAGCTTCATTTCCGTACATAATATTCTCATAAATTGTAGTTCCAAAAAGAACGGGCTCCTGACCCACAACACCAATCTTTGATCGCAACCAATTAACATCCAAATCCTTAATATTTCTGCCATCCAACAACACCTCACCATTATCCGGATCATAGAATCGTTGAATCAATTGAATACAAGTTGATTTACCACAACCAGATGAACCCACCAATGCTACCGTCTCTCCCTTGTTAATGGACAATGTTACACCACGCAGGACTTTAACATCCGGACGACTTGGGTAATTAAAGAACACATTCTTTAACGTTACATTGCCACTGCAAAATTGTGGGCGCTCCCCTCTTGCTGCAAGTGGATCGATTTTCGGTTTCTGCTCAATTATGGAGTACACTTTCCCAGCAGCGCCCTTAGCAATGCCAATCGACTCAATGTAGGGTGATGAAATGCCCAAATACATGGAGCCCATCATCACGGAGAAGAACACCACCATCATGGTACCGGCCGTGTAGACAATATCCTCAGGATCCCAGTAACGTTGCTCCAAAACCAAACCGACACCAAACCAAAAGGCAAGCGCGTATGAGGCATAAATGAAAAACCATAACAAACCAAATCCAAGACCACCAAAGAACCCTTTTTTAATGTTCGTCAGTTTGGCATCACGCAGATTGATGTTGTAGCGTCGTGATTCCTTGTCTTTACCACCGAATGCCACAACGGTTCGTATTGCGCTGAAGACTTCCTCGGCAATTGTGCCCGCCTTTGCGTACATCTCCATTTCCTGTTTCGCCAAACGGGATGTAAACTGAAATTAAATAAGTTATTATGTAGATGGGGGTTTCAAAATAATGTTATCATCCAAATTTCTTACGACTCCAACGATTCCGATTGAGATCATGGTAAGGGGTAGGGCTGTGAGACAGACGAGAGCCAAAAGCCAGCCTTTAACAAAAGCCAGAACCATGGAAGCAATTGCAGCAACAATAAACTGGAACAAAATTACCACCTTTTCACCCAATCCGTCTTCGAGTTTGGTCAAATCCCTACAGGAACACAACAAAAGAATTAAATTTTAAGGATCACTTTTAGGATTCAAACAAATTACTCATTCATTCGACTGGAAAACTCTCCACTTTGTGTTGTATCGTACCACTCAATATCTTGATTGAGTACCGACTTAAAGAAATCACCACGTATTTTGTAAATCTAAACGATAAAGCAATAAAAAATATTCAATTATTTTTAAATTATCTAAAAATTAAAAGGCGTCACCACCATACCTGATTGTGGGCGGCAAAATTGAACAAAGTAACAGAAACATAACAACCAATGAGTGTGATTGCACCCAGAATTGAATTGTACACAGCAAACATTGTTATCTCGTCCAAGAACCATCGCTGAAATTCTTCGTACGCCTCCTGTTCCTCTGGGGTGAGATCAAATTGTCGACACATTGGACAAAACTGACGGAAAACGTATCCGATAATGGTTGGGCCCATTGCGGTACTCCCCTGCGCCACCATCGCATCCACCAAGCGGCCAAACAGAATGGTGTTTGCCGGCGTGCATAGTCCCGTTATGATAGCGGCAATGATGCCCAACACAATGAAAATGTGATCACGTCGTGTTGTATATTTGTACTGTTTGTTTTTTTGTCAAATTAAAAATAGAATTAATAATTAATTGTTTAACGGTTTTTGGGGGCGTCACAGTACCAAACGAAAAAATGAAACTGGTGCATATTCAACTTTTTTGGCGTCGTCTGTTGCGGGGGGTGGAGGGTCTGTAAATGTTCTGAAACGAATCGAGGGACACACAATTAGGTACTTATAAGAATTTCAAGGGTGAATGGGTTTTTAAAAGCATGCAACTTTTTGAAGCGAGTATTTAAGGATTTTTTTGTGGATTTGTTAAAGCATTGTTGAAGCCCGCCTTTAATTGTTAGGACGAACTAAAACCATCATTTATTTAATTAAAAGAGTGTTAACTGTTATCGCCCCACAAATCCGGTTTATATCTAAAGGACAATAAAATAACAATTCGATAACGAAAAATATAATTTATTAATGGTATGGAATTTTTTTTATCCAAACAGCGGTATTTTAATGAATGAAATTGTTGATATCTACAACGGCTTTAACTTAGAATGCCACATAATATTAGTTCATTATACTTTATTTACTAAACCGCATATTGCGTGTGGCAACAATTAAATTAATTTAAAGCAATTATGGTAATCACGTTATTTTAAGCTTCGGTTTGACGTTTCGCTTGTGATTAAAACAAACTTTTTTTTTTATAGCCATGTTCAATGTTCATAATATGTGGGTATAATCTTATCACCAAAATATGTCGATGAATTATTTTAGTCTGTAGAAAATCTTGTCTGAGTTTGTTCGCCCATTCAAGATCAAGATTCCTCAAATTAAATCGCATTGTTGCTAAAAAAAATGCATGTTGTGAAATGCTTTTTTCAAAATAGTTGATGCCGTTAGGCGTTTAAAAAATGAATGATGCAAGTTGTTCGTCTCCCATATAAAATATTGTCCCAAAAATTGTAATTGTTTCCGGGTTATGATAAGGCCCGAAATTGTGTCGCCACACGAAACACATGCGGCTTAATGATATAAATTTATGAGACATTGAAATCATGACCTTGAAATACGAGAGCTCCTAAAAAACAAAAGATTGTGTCTCGCAGCATAAAGTTAAAGTGTGATTGTCAATTTTACTTTAATTGACTCTCATAAACAATCGAAAGAGCCATTTATTAAAAACAATTCGGATTTTATCCGGCAACAAGTTATTTAGAAAATATTCCAAAATCCGTTAACTAAATTCTTTAATGATTGATTAAAAACACTTTTTGGTAAAAAAGAATAAATATTTAGTCTGAATCTATGTTTTAAATCATAATATTTTTGAAAAGGAAAGGTCAGCTTTCGTTGGTCCGTACAAAATTAACGCCGTGACTCGTGTTGGGATTTGTGTGACGTGTCATGTTTTGGTTTGTCATCGGATTTTATCCGGCAAACAAGTTATTTAGAAAATATTCCAAAATTCATTAACTAAATTTTTTAATAATTGTTCACATCATTAATGTTCTTTTATTTTATTACAATTTACAATAAATTTTGTTCCTCATAATTGCATTTAAAAAAAAACCTTAGTCATTGCCAGTATAAAATAATTTCTGAGTCAACAGCTAATAATAGAAATGTGCTATGATAAATTGCAAGTAATCAACCCAAAAATGAATCTAAGATACTATTTATGTGACTTTTTTTTTGAATTTTCATCGCACTTTAATAATCTACATGAACAAACACATCCACCGAAATAATGTGTAACAAATACAAAGCCCACGAGGTGTTTAAAATTGAATCATCTCTCCAACACTTTGCATCACGTTGTCTTGAAATTTGAAGCATTTAATCCCCACGCTTATCAATTTTGTGAAACAAAATGACCAATGTGACTTTGTTTATCAGCACGCATATCGACAATACGGTCATAAAGATTTTTGTGTTGCTCTATCACATTGAATCAATATCAAAGATAAGCCATCGATAAATGATAATTATTGTTGCGCATGCGCATGTATTCTCGCCATTCCACCAAATACCGAGGCGTGTAATTCTTTTGTTAGCCAAAATTTAATTTTATCTAATTATGTGTGTTTTAATACTGTGCAATGGTCACATTTGCGGTGATAAAATTATGGTAATTGACGTCAATGTCTATGTGGCAAATTTTTTTTTAAAGACTATTTAGGATACTTTTAGTGGATTTTTTCCTTCTTTAAAGGTCTTTTGAAAACTGTCTGGTAAAATACAAGAAAAGCAATATTTACCAAAATGCACTAATACCAAATTCACTAAAAGTCACTAAAAATTACCAATGTACTTGTTATTTGAGATATAAATGACGCATCGAAAGGTTACACATTGCTTCCTTGAGAACACAACTATATTTAACTAAAAAACTGCGATGTTGCAACTTTTTTTTCAACAACGGAAAACTAAATTGCTTTAAAAACGTTTAAAACAAATTTTAAATAAAAATACTTACGCTTCTAAAGGATTTGCCTTTTTGCTGTCACCATTTGAAATTCCATTTTTTGGTTTTCCATCATCAGGATTTGCGTCCATTGCAAAAGGACCAAATAATTAATTGGTCCAATTTTTTCCAAAAAAAAAATATTTTAAACTTTGAATTGCTAGTAAATATTTTTATTAATATTTAAACCAAATTTCACTAAAACACCTTAAAGCTTAGTTTTCAACCCACCCACTCGATTGATTGATTTGAACTGAATCGCAATGGTAGAAATCCATCATGGCAGCTTTGTGTGATATTTTTTTACCCTGCAAAAATAGGATTGTCATATTGTCGATTTTGGCAAAGTCATTCGTCCTTCTAGCCTTATCACGCAGCCCTTATCATGTTCTCATCTGGCGATAAACAATAAATTGTGCGCGCAAATAAACAATAATGCCCAAATAAAGTAAATATAACGGGTGGGTATCACGCCCGTACATCGCGACACTTGAGAGACGCGGGCGTGTACTCACTATGCTAGAGCTTTTATTGTGTTTATGTGTTTATGATCACTCCATCTACATAGTTAAACCGTTATCTATCGAGATATATGCGGACGGTGAATATATTTGAATCGCATTTCTTTGAACTAAAAAAAAGTCTGTCTACATGGATGGAGTTCATTTTGAACCATTTAGTCACCACATCACAATCTTAATTGAAGCGATAACGATGAGCAATTTCGTGGTACTATCTTAAATATTGTTGGTCAAATGTTTGTGGATTTAAATTTTTTTTTTTTTTTTTTTAAAGCGATATGAGTCCGATTGGACATCTTTTAAACAATCGTTCCTTCAACCGGTGAAGCTGTATTAAGTTACCGGTTGAAAGAAGTCAACCGAACTTTAATCGCTTTAAAAAAAAATTATTCCGACAAAGCTGAAGTGTGAGAGGACTTGTCGTTAAAGGATACAAGGCATTTTTTGAAATTCCGAATCCATGATAGCCGAAATGAGAGGTTTCCAATATGAATTTTTTATCTTTTCACAATTAATTAAGGTTTTTTTTTCGAGTTGTACTGGTCGTTGCCAACTTACCAAAAGTATCCACCACTGTTAATAACATTGGAATTTTCCGTCGTAAAATATTGAAATTTATTCAATTAATGACGAAATTAGTGAGCAATTCATAAAATAATCAAAATGCCTGAGAAATTAAATCATCATTTGGCCCCAGCCATTGATGGTTAAAGACAATAATTTATATTGTCATTCCAATTATCAGTTAAAAGATTACGAATCGTTTACCTTTACCGATTTTTTTATTATTTTAATTTTTGCGCCAGTTTTAGAGCAGCGATAAAACAACAGTCCACGTTGTAATAAAAATGTGGTTCCAAAGATTTAATTTTTTTTAAAGTTTTTTTAAGCATTTCTAAAATAATTTCATTTATATTTGACATTTGCAGAATGAATTACGATGATCCAGCGATAACTGTCTATGCGAGTCTAAAAAGAGTTTCTACAAGTCTAGGAACAAGGAAACGATGGAGACCTCGTCTCAGATAGAAGGAATGCATCGACCAAGACGCAAGAGCACTTGTGATATCAAACTGGTGGAACTCGGCTCACAACCACCCGGTGGGACCAAACTTGTGTGCCAGTCGAAGACCCGGAACGAATTGTAGCGCCACGTCATGATAATGATTTGACACATGACTCTGATCAACTGATTATTCGAAGAATTGGTGAAATTTCCCCTACCTGGACAATAAAATCGGGCTCAATTTGGTACGGGTGGGCATCGGTTAATCGGAATAATCGATGTTTCGGGCATTTGTCTGGAATATTACTTAAAGCTAAGTGCACTAAGTATTCCTTTTCCTTGGACCTAGTCTGGACAATGGGCTCATTGATTTTATTGGCTTAATTTAAAATGTCTTTCAAGTACAATAGGCACTGCTGAAAACACTTGAAAATGAATTAGTTTGCGTTTCTTCTTATTGTATAAAATCACATTTTCTATAATTTCACAATAATTGCAATTATTTTTAATCGTCATCGTATCTCAATTTTAGTTGATAATGATTTCGTTATGCCTAAAATTATCTTAGCATTTTCTTAAACAACAAATTCTTAATTATTCAGCTTTTAAATTAATTAAAACCATTTTTTTGTAGTAGAATCAAATAAAAAGTGTAACTACATTTTTTAAATTTTATTTCTAATTTATTAAATACAAAATAATTTTAAATTCAACTATAGAACATTGCGTATAACAATACTGTAAACAATTACCGTATATAACAGCAAAGTAATTATTGTAAATATATAATTAATGATTACATTATTATTTAATTAAATAAGCTTGCAACTAAAACAAAAATAAATTTGAATTAAAACATAAACACACACGCACTCACACACACAAACTCTCTCTCAATCACAAATCAACTATTATTAGCCTCCTCAAACGATTGCACCAGCTGATTGAAATCCATAACAAAATATTTAGCACGATTACGCACCTCCTCGCGAACAACATTGCCCCCATATCCAATAAAGAAGTCCGCTGGCGGTGAGGCCTCCAAATCCGTGGCGCCATCCCCCACCATCGCAATGACCGCACTGTCCACTGCCATTTTTCGCCGCACCATTTCAATCGCCTCCCCCTTGCCACCCGAATGAGAAGTGGGCTGCGTAACATCAAACCCAGCGTATTCCCCATTAAAATAAAACATCAACTTGTTTGCGAAAATGTTCTCCAACGGTATGCCCAACTCCAAAGCGACCGGCTCAATCAAACAATCGAATCCACCCGAAATGAGGTACACGTGTGTGTTGTTGGCCCGCAACTTGTCAATCATCTCTTTAATGCCCGCCGAAATGGTGCTGGGATGTGACTTCAGAAAATCGCGAATGTTACTCCGTGACGGTCGGATAATGTTCAAGCGCATGCGGAGTGCATCTTGGAATGTCATCGAACCCTGCATTGCATCGCGTGTCAATTTGGCCACCTCATCGCCTTTGCCACAAAATGCAGCCAACTCGTCGATGCCCTCCTCGCGAATGACCGTGGAGTCGACGTCGAAGCACACCACGTGACATCTGCGCAGCACCTCGCCAGCTTCCCGCAGCAATTTTGATTTGTCTTTTGGTGCGATTGGAGTCGTGCTTCCGTTTGTTGGTTGTTTGTTGCCGTTTATCGTCATTTTAATGCGATTGTTATTGATGTGATTGCAGTTACTGAATTCTTTAGTACTCGTCGTGGTGTCGGGCACAACGATCGTCACCAAACTGTTCAGCAGTGCAGTCGGATTTATAAGTAGTCTGCGAACAAAGCGAAATTGTACATTCATTATTACGGTTTGTATTTTTTCTATTGACAATTGAGTGTGTGCAATGATAATAGACAGAAATCCCTGACCAGTAATTTAAATATGAATCCTCAATGCCAACAACAAATGCGCGCATGCTCCACTTACTTTAAAGCTCGATAATTTTTATGATATGTACTATACACGTATACGTACGAACCTCGATGCAACTGACCGCATGCTTTATTCATTTTGCTGCACACTACAATAAGCCGCATAATTTTAATATGCGCGATTAAGTTTTCTTTGTTGTTTACGAAAAAAAGCCACAAATAAATGCTGAAGGGAGTTCAAGTAGAACTTTTCTTGAGACTCAATTCAAAAAAAAAAATGATTGAGAAGTGTTGTGTAAAAAAAAGGACGTTTTTAAAATTTGTATTAGGATTTACTTGATCTGTATCACGAAGACGCGTTTAATTTCATAATCCCAAAACCCCAAAAAAAATTACAATTTTCAAGGTCAAATAATTTAAATTTCAAAGTCAAATCAATTATTAAATAAACCCCATTTTGTTTAAAAAAAAAAAATTAAAGTCAAGGGCAGATTAAAATAAAAACAAATAATTTTTTTTAATAAGTTAAGGTCAAAAATGTGTTATTAATTAGCCGTGTTCACGAAAGAAATAATGTTCATAAAATTATTTGGACAATTTTTGACAAGCGTCAATGAAATAAATATTTTAATTTCAATCGTGTGTGACCATTAATTTTGATAAAACAATTGTTATAATTTTTGACAGTTCGCGCGGCAGTTGTTAAAGTCTGACATGTTTAAATATATTAAGCGCAAATCAAAAACAAAATTTATTCAATAGAACGGATAAAAGTTGTTTTTTTCCATTAGGAGACATTTAAAATATTAATCTTGTTTAAAATTGAATTTAATTTTACTATTAAATATTTATTGTATTGTACCATATTTTTGATAATTTGTTTCGAGCAATCAGGACGCTTGTCAAAAATTATCAGAACTATTCTATGAAAATTATTTGCTGCGTGAACACGGCTTGAAAAAAAAATAAAATAAAAATGCACTTAAGGATGTAAACATTTTTATGATCGAATTACCATAAAGTCTGGACTGACTCTCCCTGCCAAAAAATTTTGATTGTGGCTCATTTTATTAAAGTATTATATTATTATGAAAAAATTATAAACATTTAATGTCCGGATTAGATACCTACAATATTATTTACGATTTATTTAAATTAAAAAAATTTTACATTCTTTAAACATGTGGGCCATTAAATTATTATCGCCCGAACTTTAAGACTCGTAGGTGGCTGAGTTGACCTCAGACCTTTAAATGATAGCATGTCTGGTTTGGCTAACTGGTCAATACCAGTTTACTTCATTTGCCTTTAATTTCAATAATTTAAATCGTTATCAAAATGAAAACACAATTATTGAGGTCGGCAAATCTAAAATTTCCATACACGGTAAACGTTTGAGGCGCATGAAAGTACAATTAATGCGAGAGTTAGTATGAGTTCGCTTTTAACTGTGTTTGTGAATTACACAATTTAAACCGGCCATCACGCGATCGCTCAATCACGCTTTAATTGTTTATATCTTATTAACGGCACTTAAGTGGCTAAACATAAATATTTATGTGACAAAAAATTGGCGATAATATTCATAAATGTGGGTCTGATTAAATAGAAGAATAGCAGAATTAGTATCAGAGAGTGTTGTTGCCACTCAATAAAAAAATATCCCAAAAAATGGCCCAAATTTAGGCACCGCTTATTTTTCTCCCATAATTTACTTCACCGCAATATTTCGAGATTAAACTGTCTGCGGCCTTGAAGGAATTGCGTTCGATCATGACTCACAATAAACACTTTTGACCTTTAATTTTTTTTTTTATATTTCCGTATTTCATAGATAAAGATTTTAAAAAATACAACTCAATAAAAAATGCAAATTGAAATAATTTAATTCATCAAATCACCGTTGAGAATTTTTTCTCTTCTTGTTACTTTATCAGCAACAACAATTGACTTATGTTATATTTTCGTTAAGAAAGACTCTAAATCTTAATAACACGAATACACACCAAAAGACTTAAATTTAATCCATTTATTTCTCTTACCTATGCATTTTAATAGTCGTATACTTGTAACTTCACTGAAATATTTTTAAAAACTTTATTCCCTTTTCACTTTAAATTCTTTAACTAAATATTTTAACAAAGTGAAAGTTTTGCTGTTGTATTTTAATTTAAAAGTATTTAATTGAGTGGGCAGGATGTGTTTGATTCAACGATTTAAATTCAACTGATTCAGAGCCGCAGATGCAATTGATTAAATAAAGCTGAGATGAGCGCAGTAGCCATCAGTTATCAGTGGCATGACTGGACAGCAGAAAGCAGCAATTAAATTTAGAATAACACCATATCGTGTGCTAAAACAGCTTGCCAATAATAAATACAGTAATTTATTAAAGATTTCGGAGTCTGAGAAAGAAATGTGCTGACGATTGATGTTATGGCTCATTTTGCTCACTTGATAATTATTGTTACAGAAAATCTTCACACTAAGTTCATTTAATTTTTAATTATGTAAAAAATATTTATAATAATTTTTATCTTCATGTAAAAATGATTAAAGTCGGTAAAGCCGTTTTAGAAAGACAATAGATTCAGAATTAGGACTTTCGAAATCAATGCCAATCGAATTTAATTTGTATTAAAAATCGGGGAGCAAAAAAAAAACGTTTTTTTACTTCTCCATTTAAAAAAAATACCTTTACAAATTCATGAAGTTTAAAAAAATCAAATTTTCTTTAGATTTTTTGAATAATTTTCTGTTTATCTTTGATAGTGTTCCTACGACCAATTTTAACCCAAATTTAAAGATAATGAGCGTTCATACTATAGCTACAAGTATACTTTTGTTATTAAAAAATTAATATTATTTACTCGTCATCATTTTTAACCGACATTTGTAGTTACTCATGATCCGTAACCTGAATTGATAAAAGCCAAAACCAGTTAGTGTGTTTACGAGTAATAAATTAATATTTAATTGCGTTTATTTAACTCAAATAAGGTCATTAGATTTTGGCTACAATTTAATCAAGAAAATAAAAAGAATATTGGCTCTACTGCAAGCCGCACCACAAAAACAGGCATTTTAGATTTTTTCCTTATCAAAAAAAGTGCGCAATTTTTCAGCGTTTCAAGCACTTTTTTTTGTAATTATAAAAAACGTTTGATAATCTCATTTTAAATAAAATTTCAGCGTTGTTTTTAGTCCAACATGCATTTTTTAATCTTATAAGTATTATAGTTAAGTAGAAATTGTAAATAACTTCTCAAATCTCAATTCATATTTAGGTTATATTTCTCCATGCTAATTGTTATTTAAATGTAAACTAAAATTCGACGTATAATATTTACATATTAAAAGTACCGTAAAATTAATGAAGGAAAAACTATTGACAAACAAAAGCGACTGCAATTACAAGCAATCTGTTCTTAATTGTTGTTCAATTAACGCAATAACTGACCGGTGCCCTAAAACCTCGCAATTTGCACAATATGTGAGATTGGCTCAGATGTTGTCAAGTGTTCCTACACCAAACAGGCCCCATGCAAAGAAAGAAATATAATAAAATGGATTGGCAAAATGCGATAACAAAATGTGCACAAACAAACAATGCATCCATCCCATTTGCATTCTTAAATAGGAATAGCAACAGCACAATATGCAGCTATGTATGTACTGATACTTGTAATATACGACATGCTTATTGTATGATGTAAAACGGCAACAGCCTTGCCAAGAAATGGTCTTAACAACAGCTTCAAAACAGCTGGACGATTACGCCTTAACACAAAAACAATAAACACATTTTATATTATTTTTCAATGTGCGTCTGCCTTATCAGACGCTTGCAGTTATCAAATTATTATCGCGCAGTTGAAATTTTGTTGTTCTTACTCTGATTGCACATGCGTGTTGTATCCGATATTATTGTGAATGGGTTAAATAGCTTAATGAAACACATCGATTTTACAAAAAACTTAACCAATAATCCTGGTTATTAAAACTAGGAACGGCTATGCGCACTCTATTGAACTTCAAAAGCACAAGAATTCAAGTAACAGAATGAAAATAAAATATGTGGATACATATAAATGACACAAATGTCAAATGATAAATCATTACAAGAGCTCAATTATATATTCAATCAGTAATTGTCATTGCTTGTATGCGAAGATAACGATCAGTCATTGTAGCTGTTGCCGTTTAATTTTTATCCCGTTATGTTTAATTGACAATTATTTTATTCGTTTTAAATTGAATTTTGAATAAAACTGTTGTTAAAAAATTTAAATTGAATATTCTATACATGATTTTGAGGAACCCAATCTCATTTTATGTTTAATGTTTAATTTAATTTAAACATTTAAAGTATAAATAATTCCTTTTTTAAATGAAAATGTTTGTTAATTTATTAAATAAAATTAAAATATTTTCATTAAAACAACAGTAATTACGGAATTAAATAATTTATGTTTCAGATTAAATTCTAACCTGTTGCCTGAATTAATTATAATGGATATTATTCTCATACTATTAAAATTATAAGCTTTAATTTAATTTGCAATGATGATGCAAACAAATCAGCATCCACTGATTAATTATTGTCATCAATGTAATGATTAAAAGTATTACTGATCACACAGGTCTCCTCGAGTGGTGAATTTTTATTGAACGAACATTTTCTATTGTGGTGAATTCTGGTGAACGCTGCAAACATTCACAAATAGGTGGAGCTCATTTGTCCGCTATTTGTAACGGTTTTTTATTGTTTCATCCGCATAGTCTTTAGTCCGTTGAATTTTATAACTTATTGTAATGCGCAATTGCTCTGTCGAGTGTGGCCTGTACAGGCTCTGGCTGAAGTGTGCTCAGTTTTGAAGTGATGTTCAAATGAGTTGGATGTGTTTAAAGAATATCCAAATTAAACAAACAGCGGTTACATAAACTTGTTAGTTAATATAAAATAAATATACTAAATTGCATAATAAAAATCCTTAAAGTGTATTAAGTCGCAATGAATGTAACAAATCGTGCCGAAAATAAAATTGGTGGTAATTTGAAAATAATTTTGTAAATAATTTATCCGATCAGTTACTTTTCAAATGTTTTAGCGCCATCAGAATTTCGACGCGTTAATACAAGTGTTCTGGTCAATAGGTGAGTTACACTTTATTTCAATTGCCGTTATAAGCAAGTGTACTTATGCACACATTTTGAATGTTGTTAACTCATTGAGTTTGAGAAATTCGTGCCTACGCCTAATTAGTATGAATTCCGTTACAGTTCCCGTAATAATTTCAGCAACATTACTCGACCAACAATTCAGCAGCACACCCGAACATGCATTTCCGATGAGTCGGAGTCATTGTCAACGATAGTGGCGATAACGGAGGGTCGTGGTCATGCCCGTGGTGAGGTTGGAATTGCCGCTATAATTACGGAACAGCCCAGCTTAATGCTGTCACAGCACAGTGATAATTTTTGGTACACGGCTACGCTGACCAAATTGAATTTGTTGTATCCTAGATTGGTAATTACTAATTGAACACGTTTGTGTAATTATTGCACTTTTGCATTTGGAAATTTTATTACTTTCACACAATTTGGTTCTTATTTTACAGATATTAATGCCGGAAACCATCCGCAACAGCCAACATAAGCTTTACCAAGCAATTCGCAATGAATATCCTGGCGTTCAGATTGTAGGAATACCACGACGTCATTTTGACGCAACCGACGCTTTGGCGAAAATTCTTGCGTTATGTTTGCCAAAATATGAAAGTGTGAAAATCGCTATTGAGAACAAGTACGTTTGTCCTTGATTTTTGACCTTTATTTAACATTATTTTGAACCACTTGGAAATTTGCAATTGAATTAAAAGAAAATTGTTTTAAAAAAATGTTTTAACGTTAATTTACATAGATACTACGCAATCACAGCATGTGCTGCACTCCTTCGGTATTTAGAGTATTTCCTCAAAATTATTTTTGCACAAAAAAGTCTTATCGTGGAATACGAGTCTGGGTGCAACATAATGCAAATTGGTGAGTCCTTGATTAGTTTAAATAATGCAAACATGCTCACATCCTAAAAATATCGAACGAAGACGTTGAGACAAGTCGCCGCTTGGAACTACTGTATCCCCTTTGTGCGACAACGGAGTCTAAATCGTGCCTATTTGGCGTTCTAAATCATTGCATAACCAATATCGGGAAACGTGCCCTTCGTGCCAAAATATTGCAGCCCTCAATGAAGGCTTCAATAATACGAGAAACGCAGGACTGCATTAAGGAACTTATTGGCAAGGAAATGATGCTTGCTGAGTTGCAGGTCTTACGACTTTTAATTTAAAAATTATTTTAAAAGTAATTTAAATTAATTTTTCTAAAATTTATTTAATAGAAATCCCTTGTAAATTTTGTCAATGTTGATCGTTTGATCAAGTTGTCAATAGTGTGTGTCCCTGAGGACAATCTTAAGGCAGCGGAAACTATGCTTAATCAAATTATACAACTTAAAACCACCCTTGACTTCATACCCCAGCTTTGTGTCACTTTACAAAGTGTAGGATGTCGGGCACTGTCAAAAGTGCTGACTGAATTAAAGGACGAACGCTACATAGCCCTGTTGAATAAAATTACCACTGTGATTGATGTGGAGGCGCAAAGTCGTCGAGGGGGCTTACAGTTGTTGCAACGACTTTACGCGGTGAGATCAAATATTAACTCATTGTTGGACATAACGAGAAAGAAGTATTCGGAGTTAGTGGACACCATTCGAGGTAAATTATTGTGTTGAATTGGTGACTTAAGGATCTGAGGGCGTGTAACTGTGCTGGACTTAACGTTTTTTGATTTCTAGACCACATTGATGCCTTGTCCAGATCCCACGAAATACCCTACAAAATGCATTACAGTGTTTCCCATCGTGGTTACCTGATACAGTTTGTCAACGGAAAGAATATACCCGCACCAGCATTCCCAAGTGACATCGAAGTGGTGTCTTCGAGAGCCAATATGGTGCTCTTGAGAACGAATGAATTGGTTCTCCTTAACATTCGGATGCAGGACTTAATTGATGAGATTTATCTTTTAAGCAGCTCGTAGGTTTAAAAATAGTTTAGAAATCTCTTGAAACTATTTCATTGTATTTTATTGCAGCATTATTTCCAAACTTTTGGGAGACATTCAACAAGAAATGGATGCAATCTATGAACTGACTGGATTCATCGTCAACCTTGATATACTTCAATCACTTGCTTCAGTAATTTAATTAAAATTGTTTTTAAATGTTTTTGTTTAAAGATCAATCCCCACTTAGGTGAGTCGCCACCCAGGCTACGTATGTCCCACATTTGGTGATGAAATTCGCGTTGTCGATGCCATCCATCCGCTGCTGGAGTACAGCAAAATGAGGCCGATCTGTATTCCCAACAATATTGTATTAACAATTCAATTTGACGTCTAATAAGACTTACCAATTTGACTTAAATTCATTTTCAGATTGCTACCCCAGAGTTCAATTTCTTCATCATAACTGGTCCAAATATGAGTGGGAAGTCAATTTACTTGAAGACGATAGCAATGCTTCAAATATTGGCGCAGCTTGGATGTTTTGTGCCGGCGAAGAGTGCCTGCTTCAGGATATGTGATAAATTGTTTTCTCGAATTGGGTTTGGTGATAACATTGAGCAGAATGCGTCAAGTTTTACAGTTGAGGTAAAACACAATTAAATAAACTCCTTAAAACTCAATGTTCAAGGAAGCTGGATTTTCACATTGGCGCATTGCACGAGTAATTAATATTTCAGATCCGCGAAATGGAATACATTTTCCAGAACATAACACCCTTCAGTTTGGTGATTATCGACGAAATTTGTCGCAGCACAAATCCACGTGATGGCAAACTACTGGCTTGGAAGATTTGCGAGCGCATGCTATCTCTAAAGGGCATCGGTAATCCGCGCATTGACAACAGTGACTTCGAAAACACCTTCATCGATTTTTATTCAGACTTGCAGAACGTCGTACTCAGCAGCATTGTTTCGCCGTTCATTTTTGTGACCACCCACTTCTTGGAACTGACCAAATTGGGGTCGTTGTATTTTAACGTGTGCAAGTGAGTGACCGATTTAAGATAAAACAATTTAAAAACATTTTTTAATACAATATTTAAAGCCTTTACTTCCACGTGACGGAAAATCCCAATGGAAATGACCGGCAATTTATTTACACGCATCAGATAAAGGTCAAAGTATTGAAACTTCGGTTGAACAACAGTCCCATTTAATGTTATCCATAATTTCTTCAGATGGGAGTCACCCCAATTCACAGTTATGGCTTAAAGTTGGCTAGAAGTGTTCGCTTACCAGTTACCGTCATCCCAAGAGCTGAGTTGCTTCTGCGAGACATGTGCCAGCACGACACCCCAGTAAGCTCGTTTAAATTATTTGAAACATAAAATCAGATGAGTTTTCCTTCCAGAATTTAAATGCTTCCGTTGCTACCACTGAAAGTGTTGACTCAACCACAATTAAAAGGGATCTGTACAATGTGTCTGCAAATATTGCATCAATTTTGAGAACACACAAGGATGACTCGGTTCACGCTACTTCTGAGTTGAATAAATTGATCGCTAATTTTGTCAACATCCACGCGGATGATTTACAGCAATTTATGCAATCAGCTGAAGAAGTTGTCAACTCATCAATGAGCAGGACCCGTCGAACTGATGTAAATGCGACGGGAAACAAAACGCGAGGTGATGCATCATTAAATATGGCTGCATCGAATGCAAATGTTCAACAACAAGGATCCACTGATGTTGATTTGTCAGCCAGTCAAACACGTGGCACACATTTATCGGATCTATCATACCACAGCATCCTTAGACGCGGCATTATTCCTTCTGCAGGGCACGACTCAACACACGGAGCAACAAGTATGCAACTTTCTGCCCAAAATATGAATTCATTTGGCCACAACTCACTGGAGGAGTTCCATTCTCGAGCAGGCAATTTTTCATTCATGACAGTTGATCAAACTTACAAACGGAATCCACCCATTTTGCAAGGATTTCCATCGGCGAATTCCAGTCACAGTTCACTCTCACTGAATACCAATCTCCAAAGTTCAAAATCATCATTATTTGGTGTGGGACGATCCGCCAGCAGTCGTAATGACAATTTAATTTTTCTTGATTTCGAAGAAGCTGCGTATTCGAAGTTACCTGAAGCTTTACGAAAAATTGGAAAATACAACAACAATGACTGCAGAGTTAATGACAACTTCGGAGAATTCCAATATTTGGCGAGTGCTGTTAGTAACCAAAGAGTGCACAATTCGGAGGAGGTCGGACCTTCTAATATTCGATTCAGGAATATTCCCCATCAGGCGCAAGTTTCAACATTTAACGCATTGTATCGTGGTGGTGAGACGTCGGTTCTCATGACCCCGGAACCAAATTCGAATTTAGATTTGTCGCAAGAAAAGGAATGTTCTCCAAGCATTTTTGACTAAATTTTTGAAGAACATGCCCCGAAAAACTAAACCTAAAGAAAACTCTGCACAAAAATATGGAAAAATAAACTTCTGCGTTTCAAAACAACGGCAACTACTTACTTCTCAGGCTTTTCCTTTGAATTTTCGTTACATTGATTAATTGTTGCCTCACATAAAATGAAAATTACTTGAAATAAATTGTTATTTTATTGAAGGACACCGTGTATGTTCGTTTCATTCAAAACTATTGCAGTATATATTGCTAAGATATGGATTATTGAATGAAGTGATATATATGACGAAGCATAAAACACTTTGTCCTTTGATAAACAATTTGAACGCACAAATAAAGTTGCCGGTATCTCGATTTTCTTTTATTATTAAGAAAACGCATGTCCATCACATTTTTCTGATAATCGACAACCGACTTTGGACGTTTTCCACTCGTTGAGTTTAAGTAAAGACAAAGGAAGATAATTATTTTTGAAATCAATTTTCCCAATAAATAATGGAGCCGATTAAGGCAATCGAGGGCAAGTCGAATGGGAAGCTAATTCTCGAGAATGTAGTTAAAGTGGGCAACTTTTCCATTGTCCACCACGGCGTGGGAGAACTGGCAAAAATGTGGGATTTCCAGAAAAACAGCAATCATTGCGATGCTTGCCTTCTTACCGAGTCAGACAACACAAAGTAAGTGAAGTAATTCCATAATAATTATAGATTTTAGATGTTTTGACAAAATGGTGGTTGCTAATTTTAGGTTTCCCCATTTCCATGACGATCGTGAAGATGGCTTACTAAGTATATTTGAGTCCAAGAATGTCGTACTTAAGGCGGTTTTTAATTTATTGCTCCTAAACGAGGTCAAATAAAAAAAACTAAGAATTATTCCTGGGGAGAATTTATTAATACATAATCCAAAATTTAATTATTATCGATTGATCAACTGTGGTTCCCAGAAAATGCTCAAATATAAAGACATAAATTGGCTTAAGTGTTGCGAAATATATAAAATATATGTTAATCATTTGTCAGCAGCACCAATATACATAATACTTAATTCAGCAGAGGTTTCTCCAAATATCGGTTAAAATATTCAAAATTCAAATAATTAACGAACGGTTATCCGCAATCTTGATATTATTTTAGATAATTACTTTGGGTGGTATTGAAAAAAATGCGTTACTAGTTTAGATTAATTGCTCACACTTTCCTGTGAGATTGCCGAGATTTTAATGTTTGAATTTAAACTAGGTGATATTGCTAATTA
Organism: Sylvicola cinctus; assembly: GCA_963854165.1. Classification (NCBI taxonomy): domain Eukaryota; kingdom Metazoa; phylum Arthropoda; class Insecta; order Diptera; family Anisopodidae; genus Sylvicola; species Sylvicola cinctus. The sequence continues at coordinate 25,152,322 of OY974083.1, read as the reverse complement.
AGTGATGAATCGGGAATCATAAATACAATAAAGAGTATAAATAGAATCAGTGAGTTAGCAAGCGAGTGTAGCGTTAACATCTGTACCCTTGATTATTAGAAACGGCACAATACCAGCAATACCATGGACCGGGTGTGAAAAGAGCTTCTCCTGTGCAATAAAACAAAACCCACACGCCGCAGCTGTGGGAGTCAGTTTGCAACTCGTGGTATGACTGACCTGCATTGTGGGTTGTGTATTTGCAAAGAAAATTAGAAAAATGAATGTAATGTTTTAAAGCGAATTGATTTGGAGTGTCAGAACTGAAATTCAATCACAAGAAACGGGAGTCACACCTGATGAAATTCGTTTCATGCATCAGATTTCCGTTGCTGTCTCAAAGTGTATGGCCCCAAAAATTTAAAAATATATTTTTGTTTCTAAGTCCTTTTAATTTCAGTTCATTAGTAAAAACGTGGAAGCGTTCAGGGGATCTATTGATGCAGTAGTACTTTATTGCTTCAAAAATTTGAGTAAGGAAGATAAAGAATTTTCCACCCCAAGAATTATTCCCCAAAAAGCGAATTGCATTCCGACTACAAGGTGCAGATTTTAAACATTTCGTCTACTTAAAAAATGTTTTTTTCACATACGATGTTGACGGCCGATATTGGAAAAAAATTCACAGTATTCGCAGTCGGCAGTTCTGGCACAGATTCCATTTACAAAGTTTCTGTAGATGGAAATCAAGTTCTGTATTCAAAATCCGGAAAGGTACGACTTTTCAATTAGTTTTAATATTTTCACAAAACAGATTAATTCAGGGTTTTTGTTTTAGACATTCGAATTTTTTTTTTTTCATATTTTAAATATGTTTTTTGTAGAACGAATTATTCTTAATTGATTTGACGGATCCATCACAAACTGAAAAGGCTGTTGTTTGTCCAGTTAACAATCGACTTGCATTGACGAGACAGAAATTTACTTCAAGGGAGGATGTATTGGCGAACAAACATATAGTAGCGACCAAACATATTATAACAGAGTCTTCGTTTTAAATCTGACCACTAACAAAATGAAATGCATCTCGCTCCTATGAAAGTGAAACGGAAAAGAGCCACCGCTATTTTATTCAATTGTGTTTACGAAGTGGGAGGAATTAATTCAAATTATCTACGCGATGTTGATAAGTTCGACATTAAAACCGGAGAATGGTCGACAATGGCTCCTCACTTACATTCGCGACTTGAGCCACTTTGCATGATTCATGAACAAATGTTGTACGTGTTTGACGGTCGCTCAAAAATCGTAGAGCGTTACGATTTTATGAAAAACGAATGGAGCGTCGTGGTAATTTTGTTCTTAGTCTGTGACTCACTGAATAAAAATTATTTAGTTTTATTAGTTTTCAGAGTTGCCGTTCGACTATAAGCCTGATAATGCTCTTGTCATGAATGATGAGTTTATCGTTACTAAGGAAGACCAAACGTTCCGATATGACAACAATGGTGCTCCATGGATTGAAATGTTTTTTTTTTTTTTTCTTTACCACAAACTTAATTGATTTAGCATTCTAATTTGTTTTAAAGATGTAATTAAATCATATTTTAATTTTAATTTGTTTGAAATAAAGTTTTCAAAATATAAGTACGGATTATTTAATTATTAATTACTGATTCCTAGAATGCGAAAATTTTAAAACATTTAAACACCATTTAGGTAGGCAATGAAATTTTTAAATATTCTTTAAAACTAATTCGATCAAGAATTATTTTCGTTCAGTATTGACACAGTTTCAGGAATTTATTAACAAAACAATGTTGGAAATAGAAAACACCGTTGTAAAAACTTGTAAAACTACATCGCAGGGAGAGCGAGGTGTGAATTTATATACGACTGTTGCTTTACTACATTTTAATAAAGCTTTTCGGAGATATGAAAAATTTTACCTTGAAATTTCTTAATTTTGACCTTGATTTTTGTCCAAAATTGGTAATTTTATTGAGATTATCAATAATGTAGAACATCATAGTACCCTAAAACATATAGTATTTGAATTAAAAATTTTCATTGTAAAAATATGACCTTGAGTTTTCAAAATTTGACCTTGAAATGTTCAGCAAGTTTTCTTATTTTATTTATTCCTACAATAATGTGAAAAAAAATTCAAAAATAGTTAGGGTTTCTGAGATACGTGCGCCGTACGCCGTACGCCGAACCTTGAAATTTCCGATTTCGACCTTGAAATGTTCAGCAAGTTTTTTTGTCTCATTTAAGCCTACAATAATGTGAAAATTTAAAAAAAAAAATATTAAAGGTTTCTGAGATATAAAAAGTTTGACCTTGAATTTTTCGATTTTGACCTTGAAATGTTCCGCAAATTTTCTTATCTTATTTTATCCTACAATAATCTGAAAGAATTTTTTTGATATTATGCAAGGTGGCTAAGATAGAAAAGTGGGGTTTGTCCTTGTCCACCCCCTTTTTCGCCAGAAGGAGCATCTAGCGATATAGGATATATGCAGTTTTGTTTAAGATACCTTGAAGATTAATTATTGTGGAAATGAAAAAAATCGTAGGACCCATTTTTGAGCCCCTATACGAAAAAAAAATCTTTTGTCAATAACTTGACCTTGAAGGATCTGACCTTGAAAAATCGAAGATCCAATTCTTATATTTTTGTCTAATACTTTACAAAAAAATTTTATACAAATCGGTCCAGTAGTTTAGGAGTTTTTTTTTCCAACCATTTTTCTTTAGTACGGTGTACACCGTACGGCGTACGGACATACTTTTGCACATTTTTTCTAGACCACTTTTTTGGACTCAGGGGGTGTCAAAACGAGTTTCTGCATCATCAACATTTTTCCGAAAAAATTCGGATTCCAAATATTTCTATATGCCCTTGGGGTCGTATATAAATTAAAAAGGACATCGCAGGGAAAGCGAGATGTGAATTTATATACGACTGTTGCTTAACTACATTTTAATAAAGCTTTTTTGAGATGTGGGAAATGTGATCTTGAAATTTCTGAGTTTTTGCCTTGATTTTTGTCCAAAATTGGTACTTTTATTGAGATTAGCAATAATGTACAACATCATAGTACCCTAAAACACACAGTTTTTGAATTATTTTCATTATAAAAATATGGCCTTGAGTTTTCCGATTTTGACCTTGAAATGTTCTGCCAGTTTTCTTATATCATTTAATCCTACAATAACTTGAAAGAATTTTTTTGATATTGTGTAAGGTGTCTGAGATAGAAAAGTGGGGTTTGTCGTTGTCCACCCCTTTTTTTCCTAGAAGGAACATCTAGCGGGATATATCATGCAGTTTTGTTTAGGATACCTTGAAGATTAATTGTTGTGAAAATGAAGAAAATCGTAGATCCCGTTTCTGAGCCCCATAAAAAAAACAGATTTCGGCAATAACTTGACCTTGAAGAATCTTTCGTTGAAATAATTTTTTTTTTTTTAAACTTTTAAAAATTTTAGTAAATAAATAAATTTAAGAGAAGTCGGTCCAGTAGTTTCTGAGATGAAAAGATCAAAGTGTCGATTTTAACGGTCAAAATCGTATATCCCTAATATTATAGTAATACAACAACAAAAAGTTTAAATTTTTTTTCTAGACCACTTTTTTGGGCTCAGGGGGTGTCAAAACGAGCTTCTGCATCGTCAACTTTTTTCCCGAAAAAATCCGGAATGCAAATATTTGGGGTCGTATATAAATTAAAAAGAGGTTGCATTAAAGTTTCAGCAAAAAGTTTATTGTAATCATCAGATATCCCATTCTCCAATTATATATTTGTAGTTATTTTTGTATGTAGGTATAATTTATTTGTTTTATTTAGAAAGCAACAATCTAATAATAATATGTATATTTAATAACATTTTTATCAATATTTCTGATCATTCATATTTAATTTGTAATCTTTTCATCTCATTCTTTGTAAACTTAATAACAGTTTTGTAACGCCTACATCAATAAGCAACAAACTTCCGGTGGCTTCAAACAATTCTCGTTATTAACTTTAAAATTTGTATCATTTGTAACATTATCATTAGTTTTAGTGGTTAAATTAGTAGGTGTTGTGGTTCGTTTTAGTGGTGCATTAATTGGGTGATGAATATTATTAACATTGTTTTTACCGCCGACTGTTGTTGTATTGAATTTCGAAATATCAGCCGCCTGATGATGATGCGGTTGCTGCAGTTGCCTAGTTGAGTAAGATGGGCGAACAATTGTTGTAGTAGAAAATGTTCCATTATTATCATATAAAATATTATTGCCTAATGTTGGATTATCCGGCACTAAATTGGCGTAATCAATGCTCCGGCCGTATACACTGTCGTATATGTCTAAATCTCTATCGTCCCACTGCGGCTCAGTGTCGTGCTGCTCCGTGTGGTCACAGCTGCTAAGTAGCACAGGATCATTCTCCCAAAAGCTTAAAATATCTTCATCGTCATCAATCGTTGCGGGTTGATTTCTGCAATATGAATTGATTGTATCCGATTTGTGGATTGCGGCGACCGATTTGCATGCCCTATCATGTGTTGATTCACGATCAACAGATGACGCACGCAAATGGCCGCCTTTCCAGTTTAAAGACCCGCTCAATGAATTGGTTTGTGTGTCCCTTAAAGTGGAAGCGGCAACACCAGCATCTTGGGCTTCCTCGGTGTCCGAGTCTGAATTTGTAAAATAATCAACATCAGTGGCAAATTCGGCTGCACTCAGACTACACTTTTCAATGTGTTGTGAAATGTCTGTATTATTGGAGGGCAGATGAAAGATGGGATCGGGTGTTTTCTCTTTCTTCTTCTTTTGCAGCCATCTGGAGACGGCCTCGGTGATGGGAAAGTGTGTGGGTGAAATCGCCTCAACACTGTCATCCGTTTCATTGTAATAGTCGTTCTCCTCCATTCCGGATGAGGAGCCCTGCGAGTGCAACATGAGACGGCCGGACGACATGAATGCGCCCTTCGCCTCGTCAAGCGCATCGGGACACTCAGTGATGCCTGAGTCCTCGCTGATGCGCGGCGATTCGGCACGCTCATCGTCTGTGTTATCACCAGAGTTGGGCGACACCTTGCATTGGAATTCTGATGAGGGGAATCGCAGCTCATCTGATGCCAAACTATTGCAACCGCCATCATCATGTTTGAGATCAGTGGCACCATTAATTATTGTTACTGGTGTAATATGATTGCGGTCATTTTGCTGCAAAAATTTACCACACAATTCAATCTCTTCGTCATAATTGACAACATCAATAATCATGCTGTTATCTTCGATTGGTAAATTCCAATCCTTAATGGGTGCACATTCCGTTGGAATTGATGTTGACTTCTCATTCTCCGCAATCATTGCCGATACAGTATCGTCGACATTATGAAGTGACAATGGAGCAATAACGGTTGTAGCTGTTGTTGTTGTGGTTTCAGTTGATTCCAAACTGACTGCGGCGGTTACAGCTACGACTGCAATCGATTTGGTGCTGGATACTTCAATTTCTTCATCACTCGATGATATCTCTGAAAGATTCTCGCCCTCAGTGCTAGTGGATGATGAATTAGTCTTATAGCCACAATCGACAGTACAAGCAATAAGGCTTTCATTAATGTCAAAAGAATTACCAGTTTGATTGGAAACACCGTCTCTCACCAACTGTGTGACGACACACGATTGGGATTCATCGGGCAAAGGCATTAATAATAATGGTTGGGTGTTAGTTACAAAAGGTTCATTTGATTGTTGCTTTGTATCATTATCAATACTAACTGTATCCACATTACTAATAAGGCAACTTACTACTACTTCAGCGTCGGTTTGTTTATGTTTCGATGCGTTACTGGTAGTGTTGGTGATGGTGGTGGTGGCGATGGTTTCACTCAACGAACCGTTGTCACCATGGGCAGACGATTCGTTTCGTACCTCGTTTTTTGGAAGCGCATTTTTTCCAAAAATATCACTGGTCGCGCTGCTGTGCTCCTCCACATGCGTTGCTGTTGGTGCAGCTTTCACCTCATCAACTCTTAAGCCGTTAAGGCTTTTCAGCACACGAATCACCATCTCCTCTTCCTCCTTCAATATTATTTTATCCTTTGTTTTGGCAAATTGACTTAGGATTATTGCGGCACCATCATCGTCGTCATCATGATTGTTGTTGGTCTTGTAATTATTAATTTTGTTAATAATTGGGGACGACGGAGTGTGATGCTTCTTTTTCTCCAATTTAGTAGCATTGTAGAGACCATTCATGAGCGTTGTTTGCGATAGCGACTTACTGCTATTGCAACTGTTACTAGGACTACTCTTATTGTTCTCCGAATTTGTTAATAGTTTGTTGCACAACACCACATTATTGTTAATAATTGTTTTAGCACCGTCTTCATAAGTTTTAATTTTATTACTACTACTACTACTACTACAATAATTACCGTTAACATTAGAATTTTTATTATTATTATTACTATTATTATTATGTTTAATATTTTTATCCTTAGTATTATTCAACAGATCAATATTATCATTTGCAACGAAACGATGAACTGGTGCTTCAGTCTTTGTTATTAATTTATGATAAGCTTGTTTGTTGTTATTGGTGCTGTTGTTGTGGCTGCCACTGGTGTTACCGTTGTTAGCGGTACCAAACTCTGGCTCAATCACTTGAAAGCCGTTATTGGTCGACCGTAAATGTGTAGTAACACTTGTTGTCTTTCGATTGGCGCTGCTACTACTTTTTTTGGCTGATTTATTTTTTGATTTATTGTTCTTCACCACAACAGTATCATTCTCATCATCAGCCTGAGGTGTTGCCTCATTTTGTTGAGGGCTTCCCACTACACCCTCCACATCAGTGCCACCATTTAGTTGCTGCACACTTTGCTCTTGATTCTCAATGTCCTTCTCCTCTTCTAATGGATGCGGTGACTTTTCCACAATTGTCACATGTTCGGGTTCCTCCTCAATGAACATGAATTCGTCCTCCTCAATAGGCAACACCTTGCCGCGGCGACCCTTGGAGCGAACTTTACACCATTTTGGTGGTTCAATGACAGATGCCGCAGCTGCTGGTGTGGCCGTCATCTGTTGTTGATCATCATCAAGTGCAATTGCATCCAATAACATTTCGGTCAATGTGACCTCGGGCGTCTTTTCTAATAATAATTCAGCTGCCGTTTTTGCAATGGTCGCCACTTTTGGGACCCCAAGCATTTGAGCGTAAGTTAGTGTGTGTGGTTGTAGTGGTTCGGCAGTTGTTTTTGTAGCAATTGCAATTTGTTTTGCGTGTTCATCCCTAGTGGAATCATTTAATAAATGTTCGGTTTTGGAGGATGATATTGATGATGTTGATGACGATGACTTGTCAGATTTGTTTGTCTTTGTGGAAGCTGTGTTTTTGTTAGTACGCTTATTATTAGTGTTAGATTTTGTAGTTGCTACTGCTGCTTTTGACTTTGTGGATTGCTTAACTAAACCTAAATCCTTGTTATTTCTAGATTTCTTAACATTTGTCTGATCCTTCTTGGGCAACTCTTCTTTTGTCGCCAAGTTGGCTTTAGGTTGAAGAGTAGCACTAACTGCTGACTTCACAGGTGACTCCTTTTTGTTGTCAATAGTTTTGACTTCTACTTTCTTCTCTACTAATCCAATGGCAGTGCTGGATGTCTTAATGTCTTCCTTCCTACTAACCGATGTAGCTGTTACTATTTTAGTCTCATTGGTAGTCGCAACTGATGCTTGCACTATTGCCTGACTTTCTTGTTTTGGAATTTTGTTGTAATTTCTTGGATGAAATTCTTCCACTTCAACATTGAATTGGGTTGGCGTCGTTGAAGTTGCGACAAACGGGGTTGCTTCTAAATTATTATTGGCGTTTTGCATCTTTCGTGGCACAAACTCGGATACTTGGGTATTCAAAGTTGTACGTGATACGTTCTGAAAAAGAAAATTAAACAAAATTAGCTTTCTATTTAAGGAAAATTGTAAATTAATTACGTCAATTGGAGTGACACCTGAGGGCGCACCCTGTCGTGACGCATCTTGCTGCTGCTCCGTGTCAGTTGAGTCATTATCGGAGTAGTCAGTTGTAGTTGTCTGTAATTAAAAAATAATTTTATCGATTTTTTAATAGAGTAAAATACTTTAATTGACATGGGCGAACGAGAATTTTTATGTCCTTTAGGTCTTTTAAATATGGTTAATAAAATACTTACACTAACTCCTGTGGAATTTCCCATATTTCTCGGCCTTCGCTTACGTTTCTTGTACCTATAGTTCTTGCAATCAACAGCATTGTAGGATTTATAATTGAAATTAGGATCAAAATCTGAAAAATTGAAATATAAAATCAATGAATGTGGACATTACATTAAAGATTTGCAAACTCCTACCATGCATTGGTAAATAGGGCGGTGGAGGTCCATACAAAAATGGATAATAGAAAGGCGGAAATATCGGAGGTTGCATTTGAAATCCAGGTTGAATTGTAGCTGCTGGAGAGCGTTCTTCTTCTACAATTGGTATTGCTTCTGACTGATTAGTTTTGGCGGCTTCAAGCTCATCACAATCATTGGTGACTTCATTCTTAATTTCATCAGACTTTGCTTCTTCGGGTTGCGCTTCGGAAGTTTTCTCTTCTAATTGAATTTCAGTGGTTCGGGCGTTCGATTCTAAATCTTTAGCTACTGCTTCTGGTTTTAAGGAATCACCAGCCTCGTCGGTTGTTGTTGTTGTTGCAGTTTGAGTTTCTTGGTTCTCCTGGTGTTTAAATAATTTTTAAATTATTTTAAATTGCTTATGTTAAAAATAAAAATAAAATTCCTGCAAGGATTCGCTCATTGAAACCTGGCAAATACCCTTGATTATCTAAAACCCTTACATTATGAGAATCAATTGAATCAGCTGTCTTAACATCCCCATCCCCACCATAAGGCTTCTCCAACTCCACATTGTAATGTTCTGGGCTAATACTAAAAGGCGGTCCTGCGAATGGCATCATCATCATATTGCTGTAGGCATCAAATCCATTTGGTACAAAAGCTGGAGATGTAACAATTAATTAAGATTGGGTTCTTTTAATTTTAATTTAACTGTAATCTCATTTTTATTTTAACCCAACAAAGGACAACTTTGTATAAATATTTAAAAAAAACTACTCACGATTAACATAAAACAATCCATTTTGATCATAGAAACCGGAGTACAAAAATGGATTGTCCGCATCCATGAACATGTCACCGTTGTCGGGTGTGGCATCAGCCGGGGACACCGATTCCTCCGTTGAAATGACACTCACACCACCAGAAGAGGACTCCAAGGGGTTGCCAGCCGAGTCGACGGCAGGAGTGGTGTTCGTGGATTGGACCTTGGGTCGAGAAAGGTATCCCTTTTTGAAGAGCACGTCCTGGCGTGGTGTCGTAATGCGAGTGTATTCGTCTGCGGATGTGGAGTCAAAATAAAATTCATTGAAATCGTATTTTATTGCATTTATGCTTTAAATCTATCAACAGGAATTTTGATGTCTGTATTGTAGCTATTGGTTGACGCTGAGATTTTTGGGAATTTTGATAGTTCGGTTTTTAGGTTGATGTTGATATTTTGGGTCAAGTAGGATTTAAGATTATCGAAATCATCGAATGTTTCGCTTCATCTGGGTTTCGGATTGCCGGGTTTTAGACTGTCGGTTTTTTGGCCCGCTTTTTTTTAAGCATACGGGGGTCGGAATATTGCACCAGTATTTTAGATTAACGAGATTCATGCTCTCTTTAAAATTGTAGTCACTATCGATACATAATCGAGATTTCATGTTGGTTTTAAATTAAACAAACAAACTTACCCTCATTAAAGAGAGGCTTCTCATTAGTGGTATTTTCCTTATCACTAGTATCATTGTTATTTGCATTATAGCTCGAACGTTGATGGTATCTCGAAGAATATCGCGAGTTGGTGTTACTTTGCGATGAGGCATTGAATGGACGTCGACGATAAGATGGCGGTGCTGTTGAGTGGTGGTGATTGTTGTTGTTGTTGTTGTTGTTGTTGTTGTAGGAAGAATGCGAATATTTATCACTGGATCGGCTGCTGCCACGATAGTTGTCAATGCGATAATGATTGTGATGATGCTGCTGATGCGGATAGCCATTGGTGATGGTGGAGGAGTTGTTGTGATTGGTGCCCGAATCGCTATCCCCATTAAGTTTGGTGCTGTGGCTGTTGTTGGTGGTGGCGGCTGTTGATGTTGATGATGTGTGATGAATTTTACTGCCGTATGAATTGTTATTGTAATGGTGCCGCGGGTTATAGTTGCTGGTGCGATATTTTCGGTATGATGACGCATAGTCGGCAGATGAATCGTTATGATTGCGAGTTGGACTAGAATTTGTGTCTACTGTTCTATCTGTTTGGTCACCTGTGGATGAAAATGTAAATTAGTCAAAAAAAAAACTTTGTAATCTAATATATTATTTAGTAAATTATTTAAATTTAGAAAAAACCTGTTTTGACCTTGAATTGTTTTGTTTTTTGAACCTTGAATTGGTTTAAAGTGTAGTTTGTCACTTTCAAGCTTTGAATAAAATCATCAAACTGTAACACAATTTCGTGAAAAAAAAATTTTTTTGACCTTGAAAAAATAAATTTTAAAATGTTAAACCGGTTCATTTCAATTTAATTTACAGTTTCATTGTTGCAGTTGAATGGTACACGCTCACGTTTCATTTAATCCGAGAACGGCAGATAACGAATTGATCAGGCCCATGCACTTAAATAGTAAAAGTAAATAAAACCATTAATTAAATACTACACGTTCGTGTGGCAGATAACTTCCACTGATTATGGAGCATTAATTTTAACATACAGCACATGCGTTGTCAACGCTAAGCTATCAGATTTAAGACCAACTGACCCAAAAGCCAAGCGTTTTACGACGCGCCATGGAATCGTTTAGATTAACCAGAGTTTAGACCGGCTGCGATACGCACATGATTTTAAAATGAAAAATTTTCCAAACGTATGTTCTTCTGTACTATGTCTCCCGATTTGTGGCTAGCCACTGGAGAGACCCCACCATATAGGAGTAGCTTAATGCAATTAACAATGACAAACTTAATATTTGATGTGTGTCGCTGTGTGTCCACAAGGCTATGTTTGCCTCGGATAATACTTAAATGTATAATATGATAACCTTTTGGCGCTGCCTGCTCGCTACTCTACATTATGATGTGACACGAGTGTGTGAACTTCTTCCATATTGATTTAACCACTCTGTGATGTGAACAAACAAAACACATTAAACGGACAAAAACACACATCGTATCTCTTGCTGCCTTGCTTGCATATGTTACAGTTATGATTTTTATTAATGTTTATATTATTATGAGGATGCGAGTTGTGTGTGTTGTGATAGGACGACGTGCATCTCCATCATGTGGCACGGCTCATGACTTCAGTCAAGTGCTAAAAGGTAAAATCCACCACCTAATGTTATACATAACTTATGTGTTTTGCATGTCTTTTTGAAGTTGTTTTAAATAAAATATGAGGTGAAAATTAAAATTACTTTTTAATTTATATACCCCAAGAACATAATATGAAAACAAATTTGTCACATGTATATAGTGCTTAATGATCGAAAAAAAATTGGAGAACATTTCAAGGCCAAAATCGGAAAATTCAAGGTTACTCATTTTTATGTTTGAAGCTCAATTAATTTTTTTAAAGTTTAAAAATATAAATTTAAAAATGCATAGTTTTTAATTAAAATCCGGTAAAATTATATATTATTATTTTTAATTAAAATTGTCTTGTCATAAAGTTAATAAACAACACTGCATTTCAACAATTATTTATCTAAAATCTATAAAATTTGTAAATTATAAATACGTTAAAGCCTAGTAAAATAAAAATGTTAACTGTTTTAAATTGCATTTCGCAAAAGAGCCTGCACAATACACAATTCATTTTCAAGGCGGTCTTCATATAAAGAAAAAGTATTTCAAACTGGCTACACCCTTTAAATAAAAGTACAGCTAATATGACTTGATTAGTTAGTCAACACTCAGCGGTGCAAAAGTCCCAACCAACTATAATACAGGCGCACAGTAAATATAACTGCTTTTCAGCTAATGAGTATTTTCAATTCAATTTCGTTTCGAAAAACCGATTATTTAGACATAACTCAACGCAGATCGGTTCTGCTTGTTTCGTTCGTGATTTATTTCGAATTCACAGTTGAATGGTCTAGGGCATTTAAATATAGACCGATACAACAAGAGAATTTCAGAATGTTAAACTCGCGCACGCCGCTATAATAGAGCGAGTTGTACTCATCGAAGTGAGGATGAAAATCGTGCATACACTAATTAACACAATAATGTTGAAAAGAAACTACACCTATATATAGTTTAAGTGCGACTGCAGATGCTGCATGGTATTTGCAGATGATATAGGAGGTGCCACAAGTCAGCGAGCCCGTTACTGCACTAATAAAATATGTCAAAACTAGCACGGGCATGAAAATTTTAACGAACTACATAATACATAAATGGTGTACGATAAATTATTGCAAGGGGAATTCAAAGCAATTAAATGTTTTTTAATAATTTAAATATTATTTTAATCTTCAAATAAATTAATTAAAGAATTTATCTCACTTGTTTATTATCACACAAACAATTAATTATGTAACTGTTCTAACTCGGCACTAACGGTACTTTGGATCAAACGCTGTAGCTGATGCAATTAAATTTGGTTTCAATTCAACCTGTTTTCAAAATTAGTTCTACAATGTTGTTATTTGTATAAATTTTTTATTTGTTTCTAAGCCAACGAATCAGAAAGTCAACACTATGTATTAATTAAATAAAATTTATTAATCATGATGAACTTTTAAATATAAAATCCTTGATTCCTAAAATTTGACAAATTAAATTTTTACAGAAATAATGTTAATGGCGCAGAAATTTTATTTGACACCACATGAGTTCACAATAAAATGATGTTCGAAAATCAAATCTCGAAAACCGCTCGATGGATTTGCATGAAATTTGAATACATAAGTATGTGACATTTAATTTCATTGTAACATATCCCTATGTATTGAGTATAGGCAGAGATAATAAATTTAATCTCTCGATTTGATGTACGCTTCGAATTTCTTACTTCCAGTACATTCAGCGCATAGCATGTAAGAATTGTACGAATTGCTGACTTTATATACTACTAGCCAGTAGCCAAATATCAGAGAAAACAGCGCGTTCATATTATATACTCAGTTTATATATCTCTTATATTCGCTATTTGCTTACATATCTTCGCAGCAATTCTACATGTGTTAAGTATAAACGGCTATGCGTACTACGGCTATTCCCGTATACGGCCTATATAGCTCTCGATATTCCGTACTTATTTTCTTTTTTTCTCTCCTTCGTTGTGTCATGTGTGTACCGATAAGAAAAATGTATTTTCCCACGCGTTTTTTATGCAAAATGTGTATAGATAAAACGAATCTACCAAGAAGCTTAAATGTGTGTTTTATATTCTCCACATTCTACAAGCTGCGTATTTATTTATGCAGCGTATACCTTTTAAGTCTTAGGCTCTTACTCTAGTAGTCGCTTGGAATCTACCGCTGTAAAAGGTCGTGATTGCTGATATACGGAGACTGTGTGTATCGAGTTCAATATTGTACATTTTAAAACACAACATACTAAAACACGTCGTAATGATAAGTTTTACTATAATAAGCTTTTAAATTCTTCTGTGATTATTGTTTTGTGTTTTCAAATGTGCAGTATTGAAAAATGATTATTTTGAAAGGCAAAATAGTCATCTCTTTGTATTTATGCATGATAGTATTAGTATAATTCTTTTTCAGAGATTTCAAAGCTATTCATGCATGCATGAGCGTGTGCTTGTGTGTGTGTGCGTGTGCGATCGCGTGAGCGTGTGCGATTTAATACACTCGCGTACAATGTTATGTAAGAGATCATAGATAAACTGAGTATATAATAAGAACGCGCTGTTTTCTCTGACTTCCCTCTTATATATTAGGTTATAGGGATACTTATCCCACCAGTCATCACTATAAGTATTTTAGAAAGGAATTTATGTTCCTAAAAGTGACAATTTGGATTTTATAACCTCAAAATCAAAAATATTTGAATTTATTTAAATGACAATATTTTCGAAACCTTGAACTTTACGAGTAAGGAAGTTAATGAGGTGAATTTTTTTTATTAAAATTGCTTTTTTTCTCAAAAATTTCAAGGTTACACAACAAGAATTCAGATTTTGCCCAATTTCTCCCCAAAATAGCTATAAATATAACTTTAATTATTTATCAGAAAATTGATCCTTAATTAAAATAGATTTCAAAATTAAAATTGTATTATGTATAAAACTGTAATAAAAAATGATTCATAAACTTCCTAACACCACGATACAATTATTAACTGGGAAATTCGATTACACTTGACAACATAATAACCCTTAACAAATACACCAAACAGATCGGCGCTATTACAGAATATAATATTCATAACGGTCAAGTACTACAAAAATAAAACGTGATTATTGTTAAAGTAAACTGTTGTATTAAATTTATTGTACAAATCGTAACCCGTTAACATTCCCACTTAATTGCCAAATCATCCCGCAATCACGTTTCTAATTTAAAAACGGATCACCATAATTGTTAGACAAAATAACTTACATATAAAACGTTGTAAAGCAATTCATGTGAAATGTGGTGTAATTGTGCAAATTTATCTCGTAAATACCGTATCGTTTATTAATAAATTATAATTCATACACTCACACTAATTAATCGCAATTTATTTTTTATGCGAAAGTGAGAAAATGACATAGAAAAAAGAATGAAAAAAAAAATCACGTGTGTACTTTGAGTTTTGATACTTCCTCACTTTAATGTTATTTCGAAAATAAAATAAAATAAATATGTGTTGGTATTGTGTAACAAAAATTCCACTACGTCATTGTGAACATACTGTTTTTTTTGTTACGTGATAGAAGTGCGAAAAATGAGGCAATCCCCTCACACAAATGACGAAATGGCGAAACCTCTGCAGAACGCCGTATCATATGCTGATTCCCTCCCAGACAACCGGTAAAGTCGAAGTATTATGTAATAGCTGCGCTATCGCCTACACAATGCTTGCAATAAAAAAATCAATAGTTTTGTATCCTTATGGATTGCATAAACCTATTCTGGAGCGAAAAGCTTATAACATATAACAGTGTTTATAGTTTGTGCCCTTTTTGTGTGTACTGTGTGTACGGCAGTGCCGACGACTTCAGACGGTGATGCCGGGTGCACAGAAGACGCTTACTCAGCTATAATTTATCCTCTTTTTTTAATTACTTTTCATGTTAATGTATACAATTATTATTACGTATACAAATATTTTTACATATACAGTTATTGTTTATTGTACTGTCCTTGTTTAGCATGTTCGAGTTGCGTGGAAACGATATTAATATAATTATTTATTTATAGTTGAAGACTCGACTTTAGAGTTTAAACGCTTCAAAACCTGATAACTAAATAGTTGAAGCGATTAAATCGATTATGGTGATTACTGATTAGCAACTGTGTGCGCGGACAAAAAATTGGCTCTAACACAATTTTGTAGGTGTGACAATAATATATGTATCGCGAGTGCGTCAAGATAACAATTATTCGTCTTCTATAGCAAATCGTGATTAGGAAAATTATATAACATGCGGTCATGCCAAAAAATATTAATCCCAGCAGATAAGGTGAGCAAAAAAAAAGCGAACAAATTGTTTGCCGGCAGATAGGAGCACGACATGAGCACAATTTAAATCGCGTGGAATTACAAAAAGCAATTCTCTTAACGATTCCAATCGTTATGCATAACGTGCGTTAAAATTAGTAACTGTTAAACCGATCATTCACGAAAAAATCGCACACAAACGCACGCACAGTGGAAACTCACTCGCCGACGATTCGCACATGGTGCAGTACTTTTCCGTTATATAATTAATAAAATAATACAGACGCACAATATTCTGTCTATGTGGGCATGAAGACAAAAGATGGGTCATCGGGGCATTGACTGATTACAAAATATTATATTGTCTTCTAATTTTTTTTACATATTTTTTGTACCTACTTACAAAGATGCACATTTATTTTGTAGCATCTTCTTGCTCTATAACTTTAAATGGGTATTTTGTCACAGTTACAACTGACATGTTGATTTAACAAAAAAAAAGGCTCACACACTGCTCACAATAGTAACATACATTGTATGCAAGTTTTACATATTATGCCACCGACTTGTGTGAAGATTAAAAACATTTTCAACTAAACTTCTCACTTCTCACCGTGTGTTTTATCAATTTATTTCAACTTTAATATTAAACAAAATTTTTTTTTACCTCGTTTCTTTTTGGAATTTTGTTTGCACATTAGTACATTCAAGAAAAAAAAGGTATTACAGAAGAGACCCGAAGTCAAATATAAATCAAGCAAAAGGCAAACAATGTGAAGTGGCTCTTTTTTTTTTTGTTACAATATGTGGATCTGATCCAAAAAACTGATATGCATTCTGGATTTTCTACTCCATGTTCATTTTAGTTATCTGGGATTTGTTGTCAGAAGTGGGGAGGCCAAAAAAGATTTAAAACAGGGATTTTTTTTATTTATTTCTTTTATGTAAACTTGTTTGTGGAACTGATTATGATTGTGGCTATTCACTCTCTGTTATAGTTTTATATAGTTATAACTAATAGTTTTTAGTTTGGAATCACAGTGGGTCTCTTCACTGCGATTAATAGGTCGATTTTGAGTACTAAAGCATCCTGATAGGAATAAAAATGTTTGTAAATTTGAGGATCAAACTTAATGTGTTTTTTAATACTTTTCAAGGTCATGCAAATTTTTTTTATTTGTTATCCACCTAGTTTTTATTTTATTTTAATTTCGGTTAGTTCAGACTAGCAAACTTTTAATTTAGAAATATTTTTGTATTTAATTAAAAAAAGAATCCAAGGTCAAATTTTATTTCTTTACAATTTATATATTAATTTCTAATTTTTTTTTAAAAGGAATTATATTTGTTTTTATTAATGCCATTTATTTTTTCAATAATTTAAATTAAATTTGTGATGGAAAAGCTTGCCGGGAAAATTAAAACGGTTTTGTTAAAAGTCGCTTTTAAAGTACAAACTACATTTTTTTACACAGTGTTAAATTTTTAGTGACAAAACTTAGATTACTAAAACACGTTTGTAAAATACGTTCTGTTAAAAAAAATTGTTTAAGTAAGCTTTCCCTGCCACTTTTGGTTTCAAAATTTAGGTCTTTCTTGTATATCGCCCATTTATAAAACTTTTATGGAGTGTTTTATGTCACACATTATAAATTAAACTAAATTTAAATCACATAAATAAGACATCGTCGTAATCTTTAAATTAGTTATCAGACAAATTTCAACCTGCCATTAAATTGATTGATTACAATCAAAATATTTCAACAATTTCATTGATTAGTGCAAACATAATCGAGCGTCTGTACTCGATGTATTTAGTCTGATCTTTTAATGATTAAATATTATTGGTATTTGTGATTGAAAGTTAAATGCTTAATGAAATTATAAAATAAAAATAATTCAGGAAGTGCCATTTTATAATATTAATATTTACTCCTTATTAAAAATAAATAATAAATTTAATGTAGAGCAATAACTAATAAGAAAATTATAATATGCAATTAAAGTGTAGTTTTGATAAGAACAAACATTTTCTTGATTGGATTGTCAAAACAGGAAAATCAAAATAAAAGAAAGAATTACCAGAAATTATGAATCTAATTAACTGTAAGACAACCGCGAAGCAATTTTTTCATCTTATTTTTAATTACTTATATATTTTTTTCTTTAAAAAAAAAAACCCAGCAATTATGATAATGTCTTGCGAATTACACTTCAGACATTCTGTAAAATGGCAAAAATCAAACAAGGGAAACGACATTTTAGTTTATACAATAGTTAAACAAGGATTTCACATTTGGAAATGTTCCAAAAATTGTCCACAATTACCATTACCCCTTAAATGCCTCTTTTTGTATATTTTAGGATCAATGGATTAGGAAGTCTCGGTTTTGAGACTTCCTAGCGCCTTGTTTAAACAAAAAAACAGAGGGTTGGGACAAAAATCCATAAAATAAAAATAAAAATTTCACATAACGTTGTGTAATAAATTTCAAGAACAAATTATCAATATTAATTGAATAATTATTTTTAAATGTAAGTAAAATAATTATAATTAAAAATTATATTTCCAACCCTAACAAATCTTACAAATTGATAACAAAAAGAAAATGCGTTCAAGGCTCTTTCGTTGAGACAAACTGATAACAAACGTTAGGCCCAACAAATCCTCACCAGCATAGAAACCGGCTAAACCACCGGCGTATGATTTCTGGTAGATTAAAACTAAACACCACGCGGTTTATTTAATTAGCACGACTCAAGGTGTCAAACTCAAATTCGCGAAACAATAAAACTCAATTACGTCACTTAACATCATCATTGACACACACAAATTGTGTACGTACGTGACTTATTTAATATTTTGATGCTAAAATCATTAAAACTGAAAACGTTGAGGAAATAAAATTTGATTGATTATAATTTAAATAAATAAATCAAATTAGATGTTTAATTACATTTATGAACATGGAAAAGTTTTGTCACAGTGATTAACGGTTAACAATCACAACAATAACACATTTTAATTGCTGCGCATGAAGAAAACCGCATAACATTGAACCACACATTTGTAAAATAAACAAAAAAATGTTAGTTTGTGCCAGAAATATTTGGCAAATTACAATTTTTAATCATTACTTTAACTGTTGCCTTAGTACTTAGTTACGACACATCATTTTTAGACTTTACTACGGCCAATCGTAGTGGAGTATTGGAGTCTTGGCATATTGGTTTTTAAAAAAACATTTTTATTGTATTTAATTAGAAACATTTTTGGACTTCACATGCTTATTAGTGATTACATTGTGGAAAAAAATGTGTGATGAAAGCAATATTTTGTGAAACATTTCAAGGTCAAAGTTTTTATTTTGTTTGGTCAAGTTTATTAATTATTAAATTATAATTTTAAAAACAATTTTTTTATTGGGAGCTTCAAGACAAAAAATACTGTCAATCAATTCAAGGTTATACAATCAATAATTTAAGGTAGATGAAAATATTTATTGATATTTTACAACGATTAACATTTGTACTTTTTTTTTGTGCCTCATGAAGTTTGAAGTGGCTCTCACTGCCACATAATAGTTCTAACTGTAATCTTTACACGAGTATAATATAGCGGTTGATTATTATTGCACAGAAATATTGTATATTTAAGTAAAACGAGGGACAAACAAATCAAGCGAGTTGTCAAGTGGTCGTCAATTATCAAGCGCTAAAATTTATGTTGGAAAAACTATGTAGAAATGCTCCGACATATAATTCTAATAATACCAAAAGCATTTATTCAAACCTCCGTTGTTGTAACAGATTATTGGTTTGACAAATTTTAAATTAAATTGTACCAATTTTAATTCATTACAAACTTATGTGTACAAAAATAATCGCAATTGTCATGCGCATTGTGTTGGCTTTCATTGATAATTATAGTTACAAAAATTGCAGCGCGCCGAAAAACATAACAAAATAGACTATAACGGCACACACCGCATGACAACTCGCGCGTTGTTATGTAAGTAAGCAAAAAAAATAAAAAATCTAAATGAATGTAGATGAAAATACTGTTATAGAAAATAGATAAACTAAAATTAGACGCCGTTCTGCACGACAAATTACACACTTGTGATTCAAATATTAGTTGTATGTGAGGCATGACCATTCTATACCGTTATTTACAGGACGCCACTACAATATATAGAACGGTATACTTTCATTCGGTGTGCAAGCGTACATATTCGTCTAATGATCATTAGCATTCCCGATCAACCTTGAAATCGAACATTAAACCGTTACAAAATCATTAGGATTTTCAAACCATTATTTAAATTCATCCTGCATGGGGTGAGTCATTGCCAAAGTTGACATTTTGACGTCCTTAAATTGTGGGGAAATTATAAATTACTACTTTGTTACTGTGTCGAAAACATTGGGTGGATAAACTATAATGGCTAATAGGTAAAGCGTACATAATGCGTAAGATCCCCCATCTCATTTCCCCTTTCTTCTGAATTTAATGCACGAGTCTGATCAACTCGTTACCAGTTTTTTTTATATCAAGGAGTCTTTCGGGCTTCCTTGGAAGATTCAACAAAACATATTTTTTGTAGTAAAACAATTTAAGGCTTTAGAGGAATTAAAAATTAAACTCAGACATAATATGAAAAAAATTCTTTCGCATATACATAATGTTTATTAATTGAAAAAAGTTTGCAGAACATTTCAAGGTCAAAAGGTTATATCTCCAAAACTAAATAGAATGAGAAAAAAATAATAATTATAAAAATATTTTAGAAAATTTTAGGCCTGATTATAATTTCCGTTCATTCAAATCAAATAGTTTGCAGAACATTTCAAGGTCAAAAATTGGAAATTCAAGGTCATACTTTTTATATCTTAGATACCTTAAATATTTTTGGAATTTTTTTTTTCACATTATTGTATTATTAAAGAACATAGAAAAACTAGCTGAACATTTCAAGGTCAAAATCATAAAATTCAAGGCCATATATTCATCATGAAAATATGTAATTCCAAAACTGTTTGTTTTATGGTACTATGATGTTCTACATTATTGCTAATCTCAATAAAAATACCAATTTTGGACAAAAATCAATTTTTTAGTTAAAAAGTTATAAAAAAATTATGCAAACTATGTTGAAAAAGTGAAAAATTGTCACAAACAAAAAAAACTACGCGAAAATATTTGTATTTTCTGTTCTTAAACCAGGAAAATTTCAGCTTTGGCACAACGGGATAAAATAGATAATATCATTATTGAGCGTTTGGTCGAATGTAAAGTACCATTAGGAAGAGGCTTCTCATTTTATCTTCTTTCTACAGGAGCGAAGTGAGGAGTACAAAATTAACCGAACTCACGTGTTTTCAAAAGCCGTCAATTATCATCCACGATTTCAAGAAACTCTGCTTCTGTGTGTCTGAAATAGAACCGCATGAAGCGTAGACTCGACAACATATCGTATGGAGAATGTCGCCCCTAAGGACATCTGGGCATAAATATTGTACAATAATAACTATACTCTATAGGCAGGCGCGCATTTGTTCTCCAATATTCGGTACGTCTCGCTATTTAAATCACATGAAATATTACAACGACGTTAAGATACGCACCGACTGTACAGACTACCGGCAAGTGGTAACAGATTACATCTTTATTTTCATAACTCAAATGTCATATGTTTCTACACACAATATTTCTATGAATAACCAAATCTATTCGTCCGTGCATTTTAAATAATTAAGCAAAGATGAAGACGCATCGGTACCTATAAATTCGGGCGACATGGTTCTTGAATAAATTGAAGTCATTCTATCCGCATGGATCCTCTGTAGACTATACTGCAACTTAAGTATTTCCGACTTAAGTGAAAACCTGCTGATGTGTATTGAGTCTTTCGACGACTCAAAATCACAAAAATTTAATTTTTACGAACTTAAATAAAACAGAATAAATCATAGGAAAGCCGAAGTGTGAATAATTTTCCGATTTTGACCTTGAAATGATCATAAAAATTCTCTTTTTTAAACTACAATGAAGTGAAACACAAATTTAAATTTTTTTTAAATTTTTTGACCTTGAAATGTTATGAAAAGTTTTCTCCTTTTATAAACTACTATAATGCGAAAAATTATTCAAAAATAGTGAAAGTTTCGGGGATATAGTCTATAGACAATGTGACCTTAAATTTTCAGATTTTGAACTTAAAATGTTGTAGAAATTTTTTTCCCTTAATCCAGATGGAAGATACATTTTTGAAATATTTAAGGTTTCTACATCCGTCAAATCATCCCGAAGGTAAATGCAGTTTTGTTTAAAATACCTTTATACAGCAAGGGTTTGAAAATGATCAAAATCGTTGTCGCCGTTTTTGATGTTATGTTCTTTTGTCAAAACCGTTTTTTGCCTTAACTTGACCTTGATAGGTGTGATCTTGTACGAATCTATTGCAACCATACTGGGTCGTAATAAATTACAAACAATTTTGCATTTTGAGATCTGACTAAGTCAAGATCATTTAACTTGTATTTTAAGTTTAAATATTTATACTTCCGTTAAGTCACCCATATTTAAAAAAAAAAATATTTTTAAAAATTCCTATTTTAAAAAAGGCCTGAGTGGGCCTCCCGGCCACACATTTTCTCATTTATACACTCAACTAAATATAAACATTCATACACATTTAAATTACGAAGTCGATAATGCCTTAACACACAAATGATTGACAGGCAAATTTTTTTTGTATTCCTTTTTTTATTTTTGCTGTAAGACAATTCCAAGGTTTTTTTTTTGTGTCTATATGTTCATTTTACCGCGTGTGTTACAACGGGTACAGACTACAGCCTAAAAGCCAATGCAATGTGTGATTCGATGCATGCGTGTTTATTTTCTCTATGCACTTTCGGTCGTAGAAGATCATTAGATGCAAACCGCAATTATAAGTAATTTGTGTGCGCGCTGTATTCAATGCATTGGGCATTTCTTTTATTTATTTCGTTGGTGTTCCTTAAACTTAAAGGAATGTGTCACAAGACTAAAGTCTCAAACATGGCTATGGCTAGAACACATACAACAGCTGCGCATTGCGATTTGTAGTGCGTTTAGTTTTTCTTCGTTGTCTCATTTCACTTGATGTTGTTTTTTTATTTGGTCGTGTGAAAAGAACAAGAAAGGACAAATACCCACTCGAAGCGATGGTTTCTAAAGTTCTAAGAAGTTTGCTTTCCAATGCAAAAGAAAATTCTAGCACAAATTCCAATGGACATTGTATTTGCATTTTGTAACGGGACTTAAGGTTTCAAAAGGGATAGCATTTAACGGGAATTTATGTTTTATTTTACTTTTGAGACATAACGTTGATTTTTTGAGAGAGTTAAAATCATTATTAATCATAAAAAAAAATTATGTTCATTTTACACTATAAAGCTTAAAAAAAAATTTTTGCACTAATCTGATCAACCCGTTATCTTAAACAATGTCCTTTTAATTAATTTTAAAATAATTTTAAACACATTTTAAGAAATAGCGGTTTTGTCCTTTAAAAACTTTGGTTACATGAATCTGATCAACCAATTATCTTAAAAAATGTCCTTTTAATTAATTTTAAAACAATTTTAAATACTTTTAAATAAATAACGTTTTCGTCCTTTAAATCCTTAAAATCTTTGGTTACATGAATCTGATCAACTCGTTTAGTGCATCCAAAAAGGACTTACATGAAAATTGTTTTCTTAACATCCCTAAAATGTGTAAAATGTAAAAAAAAGAAAAAACTCACCACTTCCGGTGTCATCATGACCCCCATCACCATCCCGCCTCGCCACAGGACGCTCCCTGGCGTATTTCTGCCTGGACTGATGATAACCATTGCTGAAGGTGGCGGTGGTACTATTATCGGCGCCGCCATTGCTGAGCGCTGCAACACTGTTGTGATATTGCGGTGGCATAACACCATCGTCGCCCAGTGATAGTGTGCGCCATATTGTCTTCCGTTTAGCACCTTTTTTGCCCATGTGGTATGACTAGAAATGCCTCTCTGCTGCAGAAGGCGCCCACAAATGTGCAATTATGAAATGCGCTTGCAATTATTGCAGGTGAACGTACAAGTGAATTGTACGCACAAGTTTGTTAACGACACTCACAGATGTACAATTGTTGTAACGATTGTAATCGTTATTGATTGATTTTTTTATTTTTTTGAGATAATTTATCAGCGGCTTTTGTGTAATTGTTTCTCCCCTTTGGGTGGGAGTTGAGAAGTTTGGTATTGCGTTTGCGCGCGAACTTTGACTTCCTGTTTGAATGATTTATAATTGTGTATGTGTTCTTTCGTTCTAGTTCTCTCCAATATGCGGGGCTGAGTAGTTTTGTATATTTATAGTTGTAAAAAATACCAAAACGATATGATATTCCGATTAAATATTTTGTGTTATTTTTATATTTGTATCTAATCGATTTTTCTCATTTCCCTTGCTAAAGGAAAATTATTATTATTGTTTAAAGTAAATTTCGATGATTTCGCGGGGGATATCGCGTACAATTGAAGTTCCTCTCGCTCTCACGCAATTGTCTCGTTGTACGAGATATTATGCTGTCGCATATTTCACAACACTTCCCTGGTATTGCAAGAACGGCTGTAGTGTGTAGTAGTTGCTGCGGTTGTCGTTGCTTGATTGCATAACATTTTCATTCACGTGCTATCGAACTTCTCGCGCATACAGACAAAAACTTCGGTCATTCTATTATAAGCTTTTTTTGCTACATAGACATAATATATTCTCCCAATTATTGCTGCTGCTGCAACTGCTGCATGTGTGTATTTTTTATAGTTCACAATTGTATGTTTTATAATTGTTTAATATGATGCACTCTCGCTGGTAGCATTTTTTCTGTATTAATTTTACTTAATATTCTTGAGTAATAAAACTTTTTACTGAGCTTTTATGAAAAAAAAACAACAACCGTTTTTAAACTACAATCGTTATGGTACGTTTAAAAAAAGGGGGTTTATAAAAAAATCGCTCGCACACAGAAAAAAGGGACGCAATTACATAACAAGTCGACTGGGGTACACGAGATATATATTTTAAATGATTTTTACACTCTCGAATTCCTTCTTGTAAGTTTTCTCGAAATATCTTTTTTTCTTAAAAACACACAACAATAATTAACACTTATTATAACTCGTGATTGAATCGTTTTGAACGTAGAGAAAAAAAACTTCTTCTATTTTCAATATTATAACATAACAATTTTAAACAGTCAAATTTCAATCGCACACAAAATTATTGTTCAATAATTAAAATTGCTCAAGTCTTGCAGTCAATTCAAATGTTCGGCACTTACTAATTTAACTTTTGATAAATTCAACGTATACAGAGGCGTGAATTTGATCGCTTGCTGTACTTCAGTTTCGGACTTTATATTATATTTTAAAGAGGTGTACTGCACACGTACAATTATCACTTATCAGTTATCAATTATCATCACTCTATCTATGTAACAACTCTAAAAACTGTTCATCAAAAAAATGTTCTTTTTCAAATCGTTTAAAAAATGTTGGTTGCGGATTAAAAAAAATTATCGAGTCCTTAATTGAGTTGTCGATTTTTAATTTTTTTTTGTTCTTAAGCCGGGTTTGGATAATTTTTAAAATTTTCGCCCACTTTTTAACAATTTTTTAAAATGGGGTTTTAATGTATTTAAGTAAGCTTTCGTTGAAAGGTGTTGGGAGGTTTTTTGTTCGCACGTATTTCCGGTTTTTATGCAATCGGCTTTTTCATTGATTTTCAATTTTTTTTTACTAAATTAATTTTATTTTAAGGATTTTAAAAGTGTATAAATTCGTTGTGGGGATAAAATTTTGAGTAATTTATTTAATTTATAGGCTTGCACTCAATATATAAGCTTTTATTGATTATAACGGTATATTATATTATGTAGTATTAACGAATTAAATTTCTCGATATATTTCATTTGGGACACTCTCACACTTAACGACTAAACAACGACTGCGGTAAACGGTCCGCACGCTCCTGCAAATTCTGATCGAAATTATATTATAGTATAGTGGAGCTTCTGAAAAATGCAATCTTTTATCGCTTATCATATGCTCAATGTTGATGACTTTTTGGGATTATATGTATTCTGATGTAATGATTGAAGCAGTGGGAAATGATTTTATGACAGCAAATCAGCGACAAGAATTTGTTGACTTGTCATTTGGAACATATAAATTACTACAATTTTAGATATTTGCTGTGTGGTAATACAGGGTGGCTTCATACAAAAAATTAAATTTATTTCCATTGCAATTATTGCAATTTATATGAATAGAACTTTTTTTTCTTTCTTTTTCTAGTATTCTTTCATCTATCCGAAAATTAGCGATTACAGAAACCGAAACAAGACGTGCCGGAAAGCATTCACCCAAATATGTTGTTTTCAATATAATTAATGCGTCTACTGGCACCAGTGACGTAGATGCGCTGGAAAACATAATTTGAAACTTCGGAATAAACTTTCTTTCTATAATTCTTGGAGTCGTCGTGCAACGTATGATGATGATGATATCATAACAATTATGTTCTTTACAAAATATCCCGACATAACTTACTTTAAAATTTTAATTTTAATCTGTTACATAATTAATGAAAACACCATGTAGACATTTGACAGCTGTAACAATTCTTAAGTCATTTTGACTTCTACAGCACAAAATAAATTTTAATTCAGAAATTATTTTCTTAAAAGATCTTCATTATATTTGAATTTTATTAAAGTCAGGTAGTAAATTTAATTCAAATATTTAAAATAAATAATTATAATTGATTAGTGCATGTTTTGTCGTTAAATTTTATGCGATTTGTGCATTTAAGTTCAAAACAAATTATGTAACAATTGTTGGTTATAATTTCCAGTGTAAATTGACAACTGCATTTTAATGACTTTTCATTTAAAATATTTTATTTTGTTTATTTTAAAATAATCAATTTAAACTTAAAAAAACAATCATTGAATTTGTATTTAGAATCAATAATGGGTGGCCACGGACATCACGACCCATACACAGTACCCGATGCTAAAATCTACAATGTGGCTGACGCTCCAAAGCTGGCCCAAATCGAGCAAGCGCTCGCCAGACGTGGCCTCAAGGATCCATGGCTGCGAAACGAAGTGTGGCGCTACAACAAACAACACTTCGGCACTCACTCCCAACGTGTTGTGAAACTGTTCTTCAAGGGATTCCCCCTCGGATTCGCTGCCTTTGCTTTGACTATTGGTGCTGAGATGGCGTTAAGCAAAGACGATGGACATGGTCATGGAGATCATCATTAGTAATCAATGAGATTCGATTTGAAAAATTTTCTGAATTATTTGTAGATACAAAAACAAACAAAAAGAGCTAATAATAATTAAACAACATAAAAAAGTGAATTCATGTGGGATAAGAACTTTATTTATGCATCCTAATTTAGAAAGATTTTAAGAAAACAAAAACAATTTAAATGTACATATTTTGGTGCCTCTAAGATTGACCCCTTGGCTTCAACTCATCGAAGCATGGTCGCAAAAACATGTACGGCTTCTTAGCTGGATTGTAGAACTCATGCCCCTTGGACCAATCATAACCCACAGCGTACGCAAAGATTTGTCCCGTTGCGTTAAAGCAGCACTTTGTCACCGATTGCTCCATAGTGTCCGAACTCTTCAACTTGGTGCGCGCATCTTTGTCCCAGAAGCTGAATGACCCATCCGAACCGACAGTCGCCAAAGTGCCATGCACCGGATGAAACGCAATATCGTTGACCGCGTATATATCCTGATACCCCGTGTTGCTGGTCACACGATGGCACTTGAATGTAAAGTTATCCTTTGGATTCGCCGGATTCACATATTGAATGGCCACACGTCCCTCAATGCTGCCGAGCGCATAACCAATGGGCGCCTTTTTCTTATCTCTAAATATGGAAATGCAACGGTGCTGATACTTGAGTGGACTTTCCTGACGCTTATACTCTTGCGGTTTGTTTTCCAGCGAATAAACAATGAGGCCGCGCGATGCCATACCCACCACAGCCATTGGGTAATCAACATCAGCACAGTAGCACTTTTCCGGCAAATTGATCGCCATAATGGGAGCCTGAGAGCGTGTATCCCAAAATTTGAGCGTCTTATCCCACGATCCGGTCATAAGGCACGTGTAATTGGATCCTTTCACCCAATGGCATGTCTTGACGGGGGCATCGTGTGCGGCAACTTGTACAAATTGGTCAGATGCTAAGTCCCAGCATTTTACTTGTTTGTCACATGAGGCGACAAACACTTTTGAGGCGTCCTATTGATTTGTTTGCAATGAATTAGATACTATATGATCAAATTTCCAAATAACAATAAAAACTTACGTCAGACCAACACACATCCAAAACTGGACCACCCATGGATTTCATTGATTTTGGCACAGTCTTTCCAGTATGTTCAACCTCCCAGCAACGTACACTGCTGTCCCAGCTGCCAGCAATTAAAAAATTCTGTTGCATTGTTGCTGGACTGAATTCCATAGCGGACACAGTGTCGTCCGGTGGGGAGACAACCTCAAAGTCCTTCATCGGATTGATGGCCGTTTGATTGGTTTGCGGTGCGCCAAATGCAGTGCCGCCCAATGTTGATTGACCAAACATCTTTGATTATTATTCCGTTGGATGAAGCGGTCTGGAAGATAACCTCAAAATGGTGAATTTTTTTTCTCTTTGAAAGATTTATAGACATTTCAGTTCAAATTATATTGTTTTAATTGGGTTTTAATGTGATACCTTAAGTGTTGAGGTGTTAAAGGCACCTGAGCACGGTTTTTATCTTAAAGTCACGCTGCCAATTTAAGCTGATCCTTTTAAAGAACAACTTTTTATGAGTTGTTTTACTGCTACCTAAATTGCAATTTTTAAATTAGGAATAGTTTGTTAAAAATAATCACCGTTCAACAACCGAGATCCCGATGTTTTATAATAATTTTATAAACTGTTTAAAAATTAAAATCGTTCTTTAATGCATTTAGAAAACTGTGTACAAATAAAATGCCGCTCTAAATAAAAAAGGTTTCCTATTTGACAGCGACTTTGACAGTTTCGGCTTATGCGCCGCGTCTTGACTTTTGTTGATAAATTTCGAGTGCTGTCAAAAACTAAGGGTTGAAACACATAAGCCGGTTTTGAAGTTCTTCAAAGTTATATTGATATTAAAACGACGTAAAAGAATTTCTAGAAATTTCTGTTCGTTTGGTTTATCCTGTTTTTAAGTGCTAGTTAACTTTAGTTAACTTTAATTTATTTAATATTATATTTTAAAATGTTAGTTATAAAGGAAAGTAATGAAAAAAATTAATTTAATCGTAAATGTTGGCTAACCTGTATTGAAATTTCACAAATGATGTTTTTGACATTTCTATTATTTATCCTCGTGTTTATATTTATATTTATTTGAAATTTAAATTAATTTCTTAAGTAAATTTAAAATATTAAAATAAGGTTTTTATAAAAAAAAAATGCCACTTTTAATTTTGTCTGGTTATCCATCAAGTGGCAAATCTACACGTGCCGCTGAATTGAAAGACTTTTTTATAAAAAAAGATAAAACTGTATTTGTCGTATCTGAAAATGAAGCGGTTCCAAAAGCAGGTCTTCAAAAGAATGCGTTCTTTAATGACTCCCAAAAGGAGAAACAAATACGTGCTGATTTAAAGTCCGATGCATTGCGAAACCTGGCTAAAGATAACATTGTCATATTGGATGCTGGCAATTATATTAAAGGTTCTTTATTTTTGTAACAATAATAAAAATAATCAATATAAATCTAAATGAAATCTTATATAGGATACCGATACGAACTGTATTGTGCGACGAAATCAGTTCGAACATGCCAATGCACTTTGTTTTGTGGCATCTCCCAACATCAAGCATTAGAGTTCAATCAGAATAAAACCCAAGAAGATACTTTCGATGAGTGCGTCAACAATTCGAACGTACCTTATACGAGGGAGAGTTTTGATGCGTTGTGTCAGCGATTTGAGGAGCCACATGGCAACAGTAGATGGGATTCACCGCTCTTTACTGTATTTCCAGAGGATGAGTTAGATTGTGAGGGTATTTTTAATGCGTTGTGCAAAACGAAACCACCACCACCAAATATGTCAACGCAAAATGTGAGTTATTAATATAAAATTCAATGGTCTTTTAAATTTAATTAATATGTTGCACACTTTTTAAAAATATGATATAAGTCAAGACTTTTTAGTTACATTTTTGTTTAATTAATTTATTCAGTGTCGTATATTTTTGGTAGTCCTCCTTTTGGAATTATAAAGAAACTATTTTTTTATTTAAATACATTGCAAATAAATAAGAATTATTCCGAATTGAATAAATTCAAGTTAATACATTCATTTTTAGGCCCCACTTAGTTCAACAAATGCCCTTTTTGAATTGGGCAAACTGACACAAGACATTGTGGATAAAGTGATGGCAGCACGACGTGCTGGTGTCACTGGCTGCATTACACTGGAGCCCGATATGGAAGTGCAACTTCCCGATGACATCACCGTTGTTCAGCTGAAGAAGCAACGTCAGCAATTTTTGAATTACAAAAAACGTCGCATGGAGGGTGGTGACCAAAACAACACAGTGAAAGCGCAACAGTTGTTTGTACAGTTTTTAAATTCAAATTTTCAAGAATAATAAATTCTGAATTGTGTAAAAATAAATGTTTTGTCATTTTTATTTCACATATTAAGTGAAAAGTTAGCAAGGGTGGTGCATTTAAAAATAAAAAAAAAGGTCGAGAAAAAATTCGCATTGAAAGTTTAAATGGTTGTGATTTGATGATCCAGGATGAAGCATTGTGAATTTATTTGTCTTCTACGGGTACACCGGCTTCTTCTTCAGTCTGTTTGCGGCACACAAAGAACACGCTATGATATTCACTTTGTTGCATTGAACGAGGATTTTGGGCGTATTTGGTGCGTACGTCATTGTTGTTTTTCTGCAATTAGAGAAAAATCATATTTATATTTTAAGTTTAAATGTTGATCACAATAAAGGACTAATAATTTGCAACACACCCAAAACGTAACGGGCTTTAATATAAATTGAAATAAAAATTTGCAAATAAATTACCAATCAATAAAATAAAATGATTCAATTAAATTTCTTATCGAATTGAATTATTAGTTATTTATTAGCAATAAACAACCACCCCCGTGCCCATAAATAAGTGTGATTGAAATAATTATGTTTTGTGCCTGACTTTTTACGGCTTATTGATATTGGGGGCGATTAGTGGCACTCACACACACGCCACCCCCCCCCCCCCTCTCCCCCCATTCAATTTTGGTATCAATCAGCAATCGCATCACCCCATTTTATTACATAAAACTTGTCTAGTCGCAGACGAGACGAGTAAAATAACTTTATCATTAACACGAGTCTGTCTTTTTTGATGAATGTGACGTCAATAATTTGTAAAAATAATGACTCAAACTAAAGCTGGGAAGTGTTCCAATAATATAAATTTTAGAACAATCAAAATTTACCAAGAACTCAAATCCAAAATCCTTAATAATTTCGACAAGATCCTGGTATGTGGGCTCAATGCTGCCCTCTCTTGCAATATCACTAAAGTGATACAATAGTGGTCCTAAATTCACCCAAATGCCTCCAGGCTTAAGAATTCTATAAAATAATTACATATATTGTTTTATTAAATTCCGAACAAAAAAAATGAATGCAAACTCACTTGTAAATATGCTCAATGAAAGCCAGCACGTTATTGGCGCAATCAATAAAAAACGATGTCGCCACACAATCCCAGTCATTTTCAACGGTGTAAATTTGCAAAAAATCACCCGCCACCATGTTGCATTCGCCCTTGGGTGGCGACTGCACGGGGCTCACATCGGGGAACTGCACCGCGCTTATTTGATCGTCACGCGTCAAGTTGTTTACGTACTGATGCACGTACGGATAGATGGTGTACTGGTTGTCGATCACACATCGATTCAGCACAAAATTTGACGCAATCAACATGAATAGTGAAAATTCGTTGCCTTCGCAGAAATAGCCCCGCCATGCCAGTTCGTAGATGAGACGCCCTAGGCCGGCCCCAGGTACAAGTACTTTGATCTGGGAAATGTCCCTGTGAAAAGTACATTAATTACAAAATATTATTGGCTTTTTAAATACTTAAATCAATAAAGTAGCGTTCAGTAAAACAATAAAATATTACATAACGTAAAAAAGCAACAATTTTGACTTAAATTAAAGTAAAGTTGTGTTAAATCGATATGAAGTTGACTTGAATTAATGTTCTTTAAGTTGAATCAATACAAAATTAACTACAAAGTTTGCTTAAATCAATGATAAAATTACTTAATTTAAAAAATACCTAAAATTCAAAACCAGTTTTTATGTTAACACAAATTTTTATTTTAAATAAAAATGGTACAACCCCCCTAGTGGGGCTAAGGTTCTCCAAATGTGGGAATCAATTATGAAAAATAATTATGTCAAAACAATTTCAAATACTAAAAAGAAAATTCATTTAAAATTTCAAGGATGATTTAAATACAAAACCTTCACAAATCAAATTAAAATAATTTTTTTAAGGTAAAATCTAGGCGTTAAAGTCATTTTAAAACGTGGTAAAATAAAATTTTTAATATTTACATGACGTCCGGATTGTAGTAATTCATGATTTCATCGATGATAGGTCGATAGCATTGATCCCGCTCCTCGGCGCCATCGTCACTCCAGTCTCGCGCCAACTGCTTAAGTGTAATTTGTACCTTTAATTTTAAAATAAATAAATAAAATTGCTATTTCGTTTTTGCTCGTGTGTTAAACAAAAGGTGTCCGTGCGCGTTTTGACAAGCTCGAATTCGTTGCATGTTACGATTCAATGGTCCCATTTGTTTTCATTCAATTGGCAATTAGTGACATTTTTAATGAAAGCCAAAATAAAACACTCACACAATTTGCAATTGAAAAATAAAACAATGGTAATTGTTTTCAATTGGGAGTATTCACCATTTTAAACTTTTTCCTTTTTTTTTTGATGATTAAATTTAAATGGAAAATTAAGGGACTAAAATAAAATTATTTTTAATGAAAAAAAATATTAATATAGGTACAATCACCAATTTTTTCCCCTGCATGAAAACGCACATAACCCAAAATTGTGTTCAAAAAAACCCTTTGTTTCAAATAATTATAAATTTGTTATATCTTACTTTTTCCAAGTCCTCAGTCTTAACCTTCACCATAGGCATGTCCCTTTCACTGTACGTTTCTGTAAAATTGCTAAACAAATTGTCCACGTCGTGTATCAAATGCATAATGATACGATGATTGGCATCAATGGAGTCCCGTATTTTCATAAGTTGATCCCGATACTTGCGCAGCATGTACTGGTGATTATCCGGCAGTGTATTCAAATAGGTCTCCGAACAGTTGACGCGACTATGTGAAAATGTCCTGAACAAAGAACCGTTAGATACACAAGTAACAAACACACAAATGATGAATGAAAATAGCGCTGCTTATCGATATATCTACCTGTAGTATTTGAAGGAAGCAACAACTGATGCAAAAACTCGACGCTCCTCTTCTTCATTCTCAAGACTCAGCATGCTGTGAGTTGTATCCATAGTATTGTAAATTTTTTGTGAATGTTGCAAAAATTGGTCAACACTTTTTTTTAAGTAGAATTAATTTGAAAACACACGAATATTAGAAAAATTTCAGTCAGAAATTAGGATGATCGCCTTGGAGACGATTGTGGCTACCAATTTATAATTTTAAATAGACGCGTGTGCTATTGCTATGAGTTACCCCCTTGAGACTCCGTTAAAACATAGTGATTCGGTGAAATTTCGGACTGACTGAATTTATTTGATGAAAGAAATTAATTTTATTATCAAGACTGCAAATGTGAGGCGGGAGTGCCAACAGTTAAAATTCAAAAAAGTCTTGGGAGATTTTAATTCTCAGGGTAAATGGGAAATTTATTATAAATTTTTTATATATTTTTAGTTAGGAATTTATATATATCTATGTCGAATTTTATTCTATAGTAATTAATTTTGACAGTTGTTGAAAAAATATTGCAAATTAAAAATAAATAAAAATTAAAAAAATGTAAATCTTAAAAAATATCTTGTACAATTTAAAATTTATAATGTCCAATAAAATATTGTCATGGTCAGAATTTAAGGATAATGCAAAAGAATTGCTAGCCATTTCAGGACGTATTGGAGATACATGGGAAAGTCATTGCTGCAATGTAGGATCTTCCCATTAAAATGTAATCATTAAAAATAAAAACAAATTATTAACGAAAATACCAATACCCAGGACCAATTGGATGAAACAGAAGAAGGATCTCTATATTTATCAAACAGGATAAAAACCGTTGTATCAACCGAATTACTCCAATTTGACTATCACATCTTTTTTCACATTAGTTACCGAGTTCCAAGTCTCTGCTTCAATGCACAGCGATCAGGTACATATTTCATTTTAATTAAATAAATAAATGAATGTCCTTTAATTGCTATTATTTCCTGCAAACAATAGATGGCTCCCAATTGAACCTCAACGAAGTGTGGTCTATTTTTCGTGATGACAACAAACAAAACGTGGATCAACTGACAACGTTGACCCAAATTGATCATCCCGTGTTGTTTCGCCCATTTTATGGGTTACATCCTTGCAGGACGAGTGATTTATTGGAGACATTTGAGAAAAGGTTTAAAAATTTATTTTTCATTTAATTGAATTTATGTTCTTTAATTAGTTTTTGGATTTCAGCGAGAATTTGCTGATTTCGTTTTTAAGTGTTGTTGGTCCGGCAGTTCATTTGAATTTATCTATTGAATATGGCAATTTGCAAAAATATCGAAAAAGTTAATTTTTTTATAATAACAAAAAAAAATACTTTAACCGGTTGATGCATTGTTTATAATTATAATTTAAAGGTTATGTCACTTTAATAGAATTGCGCAATGAATCAGCTGATAATATCATAATTTACACAAAAAGACAATTTGAAGCACACTCGAAACATTATTTTTAATAAATTCAATAAAAGTAAAGTAATTATGATAATTAATTGTTATTAAGATCTAAAAAAATTCGTGAAAATGCATAAAAACCTTCTACGTGGTTTAGTTATTAGAATATCGGAAACTGTGGAATTGCGTCACTTAAATCAACTTTACAGAAATGTCGAAATTAGGGCCGTTCAACGACGTCCAAAGTTTCAACAAACACAACGATTGTATTGCCAATCAACACGACCATGCTGGAATTGTCACGAGGAGGCAGCCACAAAAGAGCTATTCTTCTGTGGAAATTGTGGAAGCTTAAGAGAAGTTAATAATAAGCAAGACTTCTTTGACTTGTTGGATGTTAAAGTCCAACATGATGTTAATAGTACGGATTTAACCAAGAAATTTCGGCAACTGCAGAGTGTTCTCCATCCGGATAAGTTCAGTCAGAAGTAAGCTGGTTTTTGTAATTTAAATGAACAGTGTCTCTATTTTATAATATAACATTACAATTTTTAATTATGGTGAGGGAATAGTTCGTATATCCGGGAACTAAGCTGATGAAAATGTCAATTCGTCATTAAAGATTCTTAAAGAAGTATCTTAGATGAATTGCGTGTTTTTAAATAATTCGAAAATAATGGACCCATAACTAAACCTTTCCATTATTTTTTTTTGCATTGTCTTCTCTAGATCATCCCACGAGCAATCAATGTCTCTGGAGTGGAGTTCCTTTATCAACAATGCCTACAACACTCTTGCAGCTCCTCTTAATCGTGGCATCTACATTCTAAATCAAAATGGAATAATCATTTCGGAGGAAAACTCTTCCGTCGATACAAAGTTTCTTATGGAAATGATGGAACTGAATGAGGCCGTTGATGATGCTGAGACACCGGCTGAAATAATCGCCGTTGAACAACAGAACCAACAAAATTTGGATCAATGCGCAGCCAAATTAAATGACGCTTTAAAGGACAGCGATTTGGAGTTGGCTAAGATGATTATTATTCAAATGAAATATTTTACAAGTGTGGCAAATAGTATTAGGAATAAGTGTAATAGTTTAGGAGTTGTTAAGTAAAATTTGTTTATTCATGTGACTTGTGAGAGACAAGTTGGTGTCTCGTGCACTGGAAAATAAATGTTTATCTTTGATCCAAGCTGTTTGTAAAGTTTTAATGGGATCCTATAAGAGCGGCACACCCAAACGCACTGCATAAATTTAAAATTTTAAATAATTCAATAATAATTAATATTTTTATTTCAAAATAGTAACGCTATATATTGGTTATATTTTATTTATTATAATTAAATTAAAATTATAGTACAGACTACAAGTACGTCAACTATTCCACTGCCACCAACTAGAATTTTCCAAAAAAATTATGACAGTTCGAAAGTCGATCAAAATAAAATATGTTCTTCGAAATATTTCTACAATAGTTTTTTTTTTAAATTGTTACAAATTAAAAAACAAAAAGGAATCATTTTTGTAGTTTTAAGGTCACATATTGATGTCTACTTTGTTTTCGATCTTCAAATTGCAATTATATTGATTTTTCACATACAAATTTAAATGTTGTGTGACTGGCACCCGATAAATCTTTCGAACTGTCAAAAATTTCAATGCCCATGAATTTTGACATCAAAAAATTCCGTGCGCATAAAAAATATATGTGATCATTGATCAACTGCATTTTTCGCAGCATTTCTGTGTAAAGAATTAAAAAAAAAACTTTTAAAAATGGCCCAGAAAAATGTTAATGTCCTGCAAGTCTTCAGCAACATTTACAACAACGAATATCAATGGTGAGTTAAAATTATTTCCGGCCACAATGAAATTATAACCTCAAAAAAATATTAATCGAATTGTTTTCCAATCTTGCAGGAGTCTCATCAAGGGATTTGCGTTGTTTGTGGTTGGCGTAAAGGTTGCCCAGGAATTCACTGGTGTTGAAGTAATGCCAACCATTCATTAAGGACATCAATGACGCCATCAATTCCATTATGTATATAATATTAGTTAATTTGTAATGTAAACACAATAAAAAACAGTACAAAATATTTAAATGTGCGTTATATATTGTAGCGGTGCATTGTGTTGCTAATTAAATTCACGTTTCGACCTTGAGGTACTTGACGTTTTGTATTTACATTAATAATTATAGTTTTTATTGTTTTTTAAAGTAATGTCGGTCTTACAGCTATACCACGATTTACAAAATATTGCTTTCTAGGATCACGAAATGATCGATAATACAAATTATTTGTCTAAAGTGGTAGGGTAAAAGACTCAATTATTAGGGCTTTTAAAATTGATCCCTCCCTCACAATTGTAATTTTAGTTAATGTATACTACTATACTACTTTGGATAAACATTAAAAATTGTTTTGGACACAACGAAAATAATTTAGTCTGTTTATCAATTAAAAAATTTACTTCACCTAATTACGAGAGGTACTTCTGTATAATTCGGAAGCATCCAATTCAGTTGTAAAACAACCTCACGAGCGAACACCAAAACGTGAACACCGACAATATGAAATCCAAAGATTATTTATTATTTACAACAGTTCTAAATGTGATAATTGTGTGCCAGTGTAGTGTCCGTCCCAATATAGTGCTGATTGTCACTGATGATCAGGATGTATTCCTTAACGGAATGGTATTTAACTTATTTTGATAATAAATAGAATAAATTTGATTCCACAAATTTAATCATCCCATTTCACCTCCACAGAGACCAATGCGTAACGTGAATAAACTGATTGGATTGAATGGAGCAACTTTTACCAATTCTGTACGTATTGGTAGCTTCTTGATTTTTGAAAGTACTTTAATAACTAGTTTCCAGTTTACCTCATCACCAATTTGCTGTCCATCGCGAGCATCCATTCTAACTGGCCAGTACGCTCACAATCATGCCACAACCAACAACTCCCAAACGGGTGGATGCTACGGCGAATTTTGGAGGGAGAACCGTGAACCATGGGCGTTGCCCGTGATTCTTGAGCGTAACGGTTATACAACATTTTTTGCTGGGAAATATTTGAATGGGTACAATGGCGAAACGGTTCCACCAGGATGGAGTGATTGGAATGGATTAATTGGAAATTCCAAGTATTACAACTATTCCCTGAATGAAAATGGGGTGGTGCGGAATTATGCTAATGAGTATTTAACGGATTTAATCGTAAGTCTTCATGTCTATTTTTAAATTAAATAGGATTTAATAAAAAAAGGGATAATTCAAATTTGGCTGGTATTAATTTAAAACATGACTTTTAAGAAAACGAAAGCTGTTAAATTCATAACAGACACACCAAAAGGTAGACCATTTTTTGCAATGATAAGTCCACCGGCTCCACATGCACCATTTACACCTGCCCCAAGACATTCCGGTGTTTTTGCCAATGTAACAGCATTAAAGACACCCAATTTTAATAGAGCATCAGGACGATTAGGTAAATTTAAATAGTTGGACGATAAAATAAAATGCATCCAAATTTACAGTATATTCAAATCATTTTAAGATAAACACTGGCTCCTTCAAATGAAACCCCGAACCCTGTCCAAAAAGGTACTAAATACGCTCGACGAATTTTACCGCAACCGCTGGGAGTCTCTTCTCGCCGTCGATGAGTTAGTGCTGGATGTCGTGCAATCCCTAAAGGACAATCACAATTTCCTTGAAAATACTTACATAGTTTTCACCTCAGACAATGGCTATCACATTGGACAATTTGCGCAAGCGTTTGATAAGCGACAACCCTACGAGACAGACATTCGTGTGCCGTTACTGGTGGCTGGGCCGAATATTGCGCCCAAGAGAGTCATCCGTGAGAGTGCCTTGTTGATTGATTTATTGCCCACAATCATGGAGTGGTGTGGAATTCATGACGCCTCCAGATTTCCGTTCCAGCCACATGGTTCCGATGGATGTGATGTTGTTGCAGTTGAAAGGGGGACGGAAGATTGTGGAGTCTTGGACAATTTTTTTTTGACAATGGATGGCAAATCGTTGGCTGATGTATTGATGGGAAAGGTGGACATGAAATATGAGCGGAAATTCTTAATCGAGTATTGGGGTGAGGGCAATGAACGTACTTTCAATCCAGATTGTCCGTGGAAGAGGAAGGATTGGCTTGCGGTGAGTTTATGGCCTCAAGTATGATTTTTCATCTTTAATTTTTAATTAAATTAAATTATGTTCAAAGGAGTGCACATTAAACGCAGATTGCCATTGCCAAGATGCTTGGAACAACACATTTGCCTGCGTTCGGCACATAGCATATGATTTGGATAAGATTTTTTGCGAGTTTGACGACATTGGGGTACATTTTTCAGGATTAAAAAAAGTTCTTATTTCAAATTTTCAATTTTTGTTTACCCCAATACAGAATTTCATTGAAGCCTATGACCTTAAAGTGGATCCATTTCAGATGGAAAACATTGGATACACGATGTTACCCTCAGAGCACGCATTTTACAGTTTAGATATAGCCGCTTTAAGATATTGCGTTGGACCGAGTTGTATTAGAAACTAAAAAAGAAAAACCTATTTTTGTTGAAAATGTATTAACTATATTTATTGTTTGTGTATAAATGAATAAGACTTGGATACGTTGAGACAAATTTAAATTGTTAATATTACTGCTGACAGCTGTAGAGTCCTTAAGGACGTTCATGAAATATTAATTGTAAAACCACAAATTTCCAGAAACTAAAAATTTGGTGACAGAATTGGAAAAAGAATCTTAACCCGAACATGCCTTATTCCCAAATGCCACGATATCCATTCAAAATATTGCGAATTAAGATTTATTATCATTAAACCTTCTCCTCCGACGTCCCTTTCTGACAGTTCAAAAACGTCAAACGTTCCTCATAAAAATCAATGACGAGCTGTGGACACAACAAGTTACACTGTGTGGCCGGCACCAAATCAGCCTCGTTCTTGTCCATCCATTTCATGATAAACATTAATTTGCCGCCAGTCTGTTCAACAGCACCGACTATTTTCTCCGGCACCAATTTCGGATTCTTTGGCTTTTTGGTCGATTCAGCCTTCTTGGTACTTGTCGCCTCCTCAGCACTTGCTCCCACCGCAGCCTCGCTATCACCAGCTTCATTGGCGTCAGTGCTGTTGCGAGTGGATGTCGTAGCAACTGGTTCGGCAGTTTCAGCAGTTTCAACAGTTTCAGCAGCTGCATCAGCCGCAGTAGTATCAGTGGTTGCGGGCTCCACAGCAATAACATCACATGATGAATCATCGTCTTCCTCCAGCGAAATGACAGCACCCACTGTCTCATTTCCTTTAATTTGTCCTCGACGAATTTGTGATTTTACACTCTCGTCAATGCTTATACGTTTGGCGGATTGTGGACGCGTGTCGGGACTCGGTGCACGACGCTTGCGAGAGCTCTCTCCACTTTCTATTAAAACAAATTTTATTAGTGCAATACATTATTTTTTGTATATGTTCTGAAATTACCCAACTTCTTTCTGTTTGCTTCAAAAGCTTGAATAAGATCTGGGCAGTCCAAATTCTGCTCTGGCTCCCATGTGTTTTCGCTCGAGGAGTATCCTTTCCATTTGAGGAAATATTCCACCTTTAAATGAATTTACGTTAAAATTGTGTTGGGAAGTTTATGGTTTACAATCGTTATTATGGACTACCATACCTTATTGTTGTGAATCCTTCGGTCCAACACTTTCTCGACGGAGTACTCGCCGGTGTCCTCCTCCGTGTTGGTATTCTTAATACGACTGTTTAAATAAGGATATAATTAAGAAGTGCAAAATTTGGATGCGATTGGCAATAAAGTTGTTTATATATTAAGAAGTTATTGATTTGTATATCATTGTATTTGAAAGAAAAACTTACACCATGTGGAAATCGTTTCGAATTGCTGCAAAATGTCCTTAAGGTTCGTAGCACTGCAATTAATGCACAATATTTTCGTGAATATTAGAAATTATAGAAATTCTTTTATTATAACATAAAAACAAATTGGTGTTGCGTTATAATTTAAATCTAAACACGCGAGAGTTATATATAATTTGATTTGACATTTGAATGGCGTGCAAAGATATATTCGAAACATCGGGTGTTTCACTTACAGAAGTACATATAATTAATTGAGAAAACTTTTCAAAAAAGAGCATACTCTACTTTGTGATATAAATGTCGTACTTAAGGAAGTTTTTCAATTGAATTGCTCCTAAATGAGGTAAAAAAAAAAATAAAAAATCACTCATCGCGAGAATTTATTAATGCATAATCCAAAATTTTCGATTGGGCATCTGTGGTCTGATGCAATGTTTCAGTAATATTGTAACACTGGCGTAACATTTTTTTAGAAGCTCATTTTGTTTTAAAATTAACAAGTCCGAGTAGCTACGCCAACTTAGATTTAAGAAAACTTAATCCACATCCATGTGGAAGAAAGTTGGTCAACTTCGTCGCGTTTTCTATTGTTTTTGTTTTCATTTATTTCCATACATTTTATTGCTTGCTGTGCTGCGTCTATTTGCGTTACGTTGGTTATGCTCGAGGGGTTAGGATAAAGGTCGTATTTTAGTTGACCATAATTTCGTTAACATTAGGGAAAATTCTGAGCACAGAGCCTTTTTTTGACCCTCCAGTCTCACATTAGATGACGCAACTAATTCGTAACACCATATTTTGACTTATTTAGAAAAGAAAACTTTTTATTCCATTAATTTACAGAATATTTGCTTCAACAAAGACAGAATTTAATAATTACAGCAGTTTTTGTTACGCATATTTTCAATTTCTTAAACTAAACAGAAACCGACAGGTAAAATGTTTATCGCAACAGCCAATTAAAGATCTTAAAAATGTACATAATTGTAATCCTTTTTTTATTACTCAAAATTATTTTTTTTAAATATTTAAAACAGAATATTTACTACTTTTTTGTGTGATTTAAAAAAACAAAAAATTAGTTCAAAACTATTGGTTAAATATTTTAAATTTGTAAAATTTCATGCTAAATATCTCTGTCACTTTATAAAAAAACTTAATTTCCAATAATAAAAAGGTATTATCAAATATGACAAGTATACTCATTTTAATTCTCTTAAACGGTTACATTAAAGAAAGTCAGATCAAAAAATTGAACAACCCTTTAACAATTTCCATGCGTTGTTGCTGTTTGAGTTAAATTTAATTATTTATATTTACAAAATAATGTGTTACTTAAGGGAATGTATATAATAATATAAATCAATAATTGTTTACCAAGTAATTTTAGAACTAACGTGGCATCGAAATTGTTAAGATACAGTTCGAGGAAACATTTTATTTACAGTCAAACTTAATGTAATTGTTAAAAGTTAAAATTTCGCAATAATTTAATGTGTTTGTTTTCCATAGATATTTAACAGTTACAACAAATAAAACAGTGACGTTTTTAATTTTTAAATTCTAAAATTGTTTCATTAATGAAGAAAAACTAAATTAAATTTTATTTAAAACAAATCACAACGTGTAATTTAATTACAAACAATTCATTCAAAATGTGAAATATTTTTTTGATTCAATAATTAATAAGGAAAATATTTAATTAATTGTCAGAATGACCGTATAATGTCTTAATTGATTTGTAATTCAATGTTGTAAGGAAATATTTTTTATCTAATGTATATTATATTTTTAATATTAATCATACGATAATTAGAAGAGTGTGTATTTTCGCTTAGTTACTGTAATTCATCAGTAGCATTGAATTAGAGTTAATTGTTAATTTAATAATTCTATGTACACTTATTGATTTAAGTAAATATTATTAATTATAACGCACGCTTGAACGATCATTTGACACGCTACAATTTAAACCATTTGTTTGTATTTTTATATTTAAAGTCATTATTCAGGCAATTTAATTTTTTTATAATTTATAGCTTCAATGTAGCGATGAAATGCTTTTGGAAAATTAAAAAAAAAACCGACAGAATTTACCAATTTTAATAATTATTTATGCACTCATCTGTATAGTTAATTCATTTTGCGTTTTGAATACAAATTTAATTTTTAAGTGAAGAAATGTTTCTTTGTGTGTGTTTTTTTTTAATGTTTTCGAAAACGTACAATTATTTACAGTTTCACATACACATTTCAACAAAGTCTCAGAAATATTCTACATAATATATTCTCTACAATTACAATTCTTATTGAAAGGCCGAACATTTAAACTCCAAATATGGAAGTCATTTTGATGCATTGTTTTAATTTTTTTTAAATCCCAAAGACATTTTTGAATCTTAGCAAAATGAAATAAAAAATGTAAGTGACTATTTTTAATATAAAATGAATAATACTTAAAATCTAAAAAAAAATTGAAATTCAAAGAGAATATAAATGCAGTTATTTTTCACAATTAATAAAAAATTAAATAATTGAACTAAATTAATTTTGATGATATTTTGGATTATTATTATAAAAATTGATTTTCTTCATTTAATTTAATAAAAAGTTGTTGCTCGTTCGGATTTTTTTGAAAGATAAATATTGCCTAGCGATTTTTCAGGTCATTAAAAATTGTCCAATAATTCAAAAAAAATAATAAGAACAATGCTCCTTATCAATCTGTGGGAGAACCCCCGTCGTTCTCACTAAAATACAAATAAAAACCACGAAAATAATTCCATTCATATGATTGAGCACGTAAACATCCAAAATTAAAGAAATAAATAAATCCTAAAACTTGAGTTCACAAAAACCCATTGTTGAAAAATATTGTCCAATCTTCAAATTGAAATGCATCCCTACCCCACTTAGCCCAATTGTGCTGCCCTTAATGCTGTCGCCTCACATTGCTACATATTACCGACGCCATTGTAAAATTGAAAATTGTGAAAATTCACTGGCGTCTTCGGACTGGAGCACATATACAAGAAGTCATCACTCTGCAGCTGTGTCTGCGTCAAATTGGGCTCACTGGCACTACGATGTATTTTGGGCAGTGTCCGCAACATGTTCTCCAACATGTTAAGTATGAGCCGAAACAGTGGCCGCTCATCCCGATTGAATTTAATGCAATCCTCTGCCAAACGTTTGAGTGCCTGCGGACAATCCGAGCGCACCTTCGCCATGTCGGGACGCAACAAACCCCGCCCCACCATAAACAAAATCTGATCGTTTTTCTTGTGATTGTATGGCAACGCCTCGGCCAACAACTCATACATGACAATGCCGAACGCGTACACATCGCTCTGGAATGAATAGGGGTTTTGCTCCTCCATGCGTATCACTTCGGGTGCCATCCATAAAATACTGCCTGTGGGTTGGTTCGCCTGCTTCTCGCCGGACCATCGCGCCTTTGCGGTGGCCAACCCAAAGTCGCCAATTTTCACCGACAAATCTTCGTGCAGAAAGATGTTGTTCGATTTCAGGTCTCTGTGTATGATATTTTTGGCGTGCAAATAATCCATGCCTTGGG
Organism: Sylvicola cinctus; assembly: GCA_963854165.1. NCBI lineage: Eukaryota > Metazoa > Arthropoda > Insecta > Diptera > Anisopodidae > Sylvicola > Sylvicola cinctus. The sequence goes on along the minus strand of OY974083.1, from coordinate 25,107,992 downwards.
CTACCTGACGCCCAATATCGATCAGTGTGTTCAACTTGAATTTGGTCTCGTTGACGTGAATGTGCTTGTACAGGCTGCTGCCCTCGCACCATTGCGTGACAATCGCCAGTGATGGTTTGCTGACACATCCCATGAACAACAGAATGTTGCAGTGGCGTGTTTTCTTCAGCATGGCCACCTCGTTTTTGAAGGCTTGCAATTGAGCTGGACTTGGTGTTTTGACGTTAAGAATTTTAACGGCAACTGGACCGTGCCAGTGGCCTTTGTAGACGGTTCCAAATGACCCCGAACCAATGCGTGGTCCAATGAGGATTTCCTCAGCTTGAATGTTCTGCAAATAATAAAATAAAAAAGATTCCATCTCAAAAATTATTAAAACAAATTACCCAATTTTCATCTGATGCTTTTGGTTCTCTGGGCGACAACAGATTCTTGTTGCTTTCATCAGCTGAGCGGGCACGCTGCCGCTTGACATGCTTCAATGTGTTGGTAGGTGAGGCTTGCGTTGAATGGGAATGCTCTTGATTTGATTCCGCCTGCAATGCAATGTTCAGCTGCAAAGACAAGTTCAGGCGTGATTATTTGTGTAACAACTTTCATAGTGAATTAAATACTAACCTGAAGGGGATATTTCGATTGTGATAGAAGACGCTGTTGATCTGTGAGTGTGCGAACTGAGTTTATGCAGACATTTGGCGCTGAATTTGAACGATCCTGTTGATTCAGGGATCGTGGATGTCTGCAAAAAGATGGTACGCGAGTAATTAGCAAATAATCACTGCATTCAAAAATAAAAAACAACCTTTGCTGAAATCCATGTCCATGACCACCAGTGTTAATAATTCCAACAGTACTCTCTGGGTTGACAGCCAACAGTCTTTGATAGTAACTGTCAACTTCGACTTTGTTACATGTTGGTGGCACCTTAACGGCACACCGTTGATGAAACCTATAGTTGCATTGATTGCAGTAGAATCCAGTGAACAGCAGTCGGCGACAGCACTCGCAAAATGCAAGTGAAAAAAATGTTTTTCTAATAAACTGGAAAATGAAATTATTATTTTTAGTAATTGCTGTATAACTTCATCGGGAAATGAATATTCGTACTTGATGTGAGATATGTGCAGGTACTGTAAACTTATCAACAACCTTAACGTATACTTCCTCCGCCCTGATTAAACTAATATCCGTGTCCCAAGATATTGGTTGATCGCTACCTAATTCATTTACCTCGCACATCTCACACTTGAGATTTCGTCTTGACAGCGCTTTTGATAAGGCATTGCGTAATCGAAGACCAGGAATTACCTACATTCAAGGACACAAACAAAAAGATGTTGTAGCTCCTGGATAACCTTGACCACACACAAATTCATATCAACAACACATACTTGAACTGAAGTCCTTTGTTGATTTGGCAAATGTGCACGAAGGAATATTTTTGGCTGTCTAGGTAAAGTGCCACAGTTGCTTTCAGTCTGTAAAAAAAAAATAATACTGTTTTTAAATTTAAAACAAAAAATAACTGATTATTAAAAGAAAAAAGAACCCCAAAAAATATTAAATAAAACATTTTTAAATTGCATTGTTGGCTGCCTTGACAATTTGGATAATTGCAATTTGCAGCATCATTAATTTCGAAAACACTCCGAAAAAAATACAACCCCAACGTATGTTTACACGAAAAAATTCGCCGCAAAACTGACATCTCCTTCACAGATGGCTCCCGCACTGCCACAATTGAACTTGTGTTAGTGCAAATAAAAACGACAGCAAGAACCTTGAAATTCGTGAAAAATCAATTTTCTTTTTCTCAGCCATAAATTTTTCATTTCCTTATTGCCTTTAGAATGAAAAAAAATGCTCCGTATTAGAAAACATGCACCACTTGACACAATGCACTCTTTGTTCCCACACTAAACATTTTGAATCACTTTTTTCACAATAGAGCACAAAAAGGGCACCAGACGGAACAGTTTGACAATTACCCCCCAACCCAAAAAAAAGTGGAGACAACAACTGCACTCACCTCTGTATGCTCCTCGGGCTGTTCCGGCGGCTCTTGGACCTCCTCATTTTGTTGCACTCGATCCACCAGCTCATGCTCCTTCAGCTCCAACTCGTGCAGCTTCGATGTCAACTCCTGATACTCGGTGATGTACAGTGGCGGTGGCTCCTGCAGATTGGCAAACTTTGCATTGAGTGCGTCTATATTTTCACGGGTCACATGAATCACAGATTGGATGTTTCGCAGCTCCTCGGCGAGCGGGTCCACCACTTCGTCACTGTCGTCAGTGGACGAGGACATTTTTTCACTGCTGTACACAAATGATGTTCGGATTTGTGGATTTTCTTTTGCACCCAGCACAGCCATCGCCTGAATATGTGGTGATATATTTTAAAAGTTTATATATTGGAGCACGCATACACACGGACACCAATTTTATTCGTACTTAAACACTTGTAATGCTGAGTGATGATGAATGATGATGAGTTCAGATTCGGAGCGCGAATTCAAATGATGATGATTCAATTTGGTGTAATGATTATTTTATGACAAGGAATATTTTGGGGTTAGTCCTTGAAATTTTTATTTTACACAATTTTCATTGTTAATTAGTTAAATCCAACTGTTTTGAATTAATTTATTGGAATGGTGTTTTTGTAACGAATTGAAAACACTTTTATTGAATTGGGGACACATTCAATTAATAAATTTCACTTTAACTTTTAAGGACACCTGCTGCAGCCTGCAGATCAAATATAGTTTGTGCTGCAATTTTCATACATTTTTTTAGAACTCAATTATTTTGAAGGTGTGATGAATTTTCATTAGAATTCACCACATTTCCAATTGGGGGTTGCGCAGGAATTTGTTGGATTTGAAAAAAATCCGCAACTTTTAAAAGAACTCGATCTACATTGTACGTATGAAATTAAGGATGAATTTTTGTTAAAAAAAAAAATGGAAATCCCAAACAGCGTTTACTTCAACGTTCAGTCCGCCGCCCGTACTTGGAAGTTACGCTCTTTAATGACCACAAGCTTCAGCTCATATATTATATTAATCAAAAGTCCGTTAGTCACACTTAATCGTCCTTCATACTATTCAATTGTTATTTACGTGCTACGTCTCAAGGGTAATATCGCACCGAGGAGCACCCTTTTATTCCAAAAAGGCTGCTCAAAAGTTGTTGTATCCTGCTTGGTCAGGAGCTATCACAAATAGATGACTTTTTAGATGTACTCCACAGTTGTTTGAAAGACAGCTTGATTCCTGCAATCGTCAGAATATCTTTTGGTATTGTTGTGTGTGCAAATTATGCACACACAAAATGCACTTAGTGCATGACGTCCACAAAGTCAAGCAGAGTCATTGTCCGGCAAAATTGCAGAACATGCAATCTAGACATGCGCATGGAGTAATTGCTTTTCATACTATAAGCAATAATAAAATCGCGACGAAAAACACACGTGCGCACACATCGAGGTTTATCCGACTATCTACGGGCATTTACAATTTATTACCATACCATTTATTTCCGATGCCACCATCACAGCATTCTCTAATGCAGTACAGTAGGTGCTTCATCCTTCCCGTCTCCCGATCATTATATAGTCATTTTCACTTCATAAGTTGCAAAAGTTATTTCCACGAGTTCGAATCAAACGGACTGTTGAAAAGACCTCCCAGAATATCAGTGGTAGTTAACAATGAATGCCCTATTTTTAAAAACAAAAATGGACAATGGAACAACATCGGTAATCAAGATTGATAATAAACTTAATTAACTGATGATAAAAGTAATCTCTTTAAATTAGAAGAATCCAGATAACGGCACTCCCCCCAAAAAAATCAGTAGCAACAAGCCGGCAATAATTGTTTTTTTTACTAAAATATGTATCGAAACCTACATCGACCCAAAATGTGTGGTGCCTTATAATAATATTCGTTAATCGTTATTTAATTAAATTCATTTGCGTCGCCAGCGCGTTATATATCTCGATCATATAATTAAAATTGCGCTCTTGAGCCTTGAAGTTTGAACACTACAAGCAGTTGGTTGAAAGCGATTGTCGTGTTAGGGCCAACTCGCCAGATTCGCCTAAATATAGCCATAGTGTTTACTGTTAATTCAATTTTTTTTGTCGGCCACAAATTGTAATATGTATTTAATAAAGTTTTATCTTTAATTACGATTACGAAAATGGAAAAAATCCTCCTGATCACGTGCAGTGCTTTTTTCTGTGAATGTAATGTGTTATAAGTTCGAGCCTCTGTGTATTTCAGTGGAATATTTTTGATTTCTTAAAGTGATTAATTGATCAAAAAAAAAACAAAAATAAAATTGTTGTTAAATGTGATTTTCATCTGAAGGTCAATAGAAAATAAATCAAATATGGAACGAATTCTACGGGGAATTATGCGATACCGTGGCACAACACGCGAGCAAATGGTTAAGGAATTTCAGCGGGTTAAAGATAATCCAGAGGTATTTGCATTTCATCGTGATGACTTAATTCATTCACGAGAATTTGGTGAAATTTGTCTTTTGAATATTTTTGCTACAAAGTGTTTTGTTATTGAGTGAAATGTAAACAATCAGAGCTGTTGAGTTAAAGTTTTGCTGTCAATTTGTCATCATTTTTATTTCTTTAATAACTCCCATTAAAATCATTTTTTACCATTTAATTGTTATCACTGTTAATTAATATCATTCATTTTGTGTGCTATTTTCTTCAATAAAACACGACTCATTTTTACTTCAAATACCATGCTACACATTTTTCAATTAGGTCACTGCCCAATGTCCATGACGTCACGGATATTGGCGCGTGGATTTTGACACATTGAAAATGATGTAATGCTAAATATATATAAAATCGATACTTGTTGTTTTGTTGTGACACATTCGGTCGGTTTTTTTCGCAGTGGCGTCGAAGAATATTTTATAAAAATTAGGAATTTATATTTAAAATTAATTTTTTATCAATTCTGACTTAAGTCATCATTTATAATTCATTAAGCCGCTGAACAGTGCGTTAGACCGGGTTCAAAATTTATTTTATTTTTGTAAAAAAAAGTTTTTTGCACTTTTTTAACTTTGAAATTCCTATGACTAATAATTAATTTATTTTGTATAATAAAAGATTTAAATCGTGTTTTTATAAAATGTCTAAAAAATTGTTTAAGTTCAGAACTTCACATTCATTTCTGACACTGTGTTAATGTTTTGTAGATAATAGACAAATTAACGTTTCTTTTGTATTCCAATTTACTGAAATATATTTTGCTACTCTATTTTAAAGTAACTGCAAAAAATAACAGCAGAGAGAATGGTCGTTCATTGTTAGTTTCAGTTGATAGAAAGCAGTTGTGATTTTAAAAATTTAAGTGGAGTTTAATTTATAATTGTAAACAATAAATCACTTACTTTGTTTTAGTTATTTTTTTATACAATTTTTTTTTTCATTTAGAATAAACAAATAAAATAAACATTAAATAAATAACTGAAACAATAAGTTTATAATAAGAAAAAAAATTAAATTTTCTTAAATAAATCATTAACCGATATATTTTAATTCCTACGAATAATAAAGTTAATTGAATATAAACTCAGAAAAAAAATTAACTGACTACTGGCATATTTACCCTATTATCATGCTTGCGTAACGAATTTCATGTTTTAATTTTAATGGAACAAAAAAAACTGCAATTAAAAAAAGAAGTAATATTTGTTTCATTAAAACCATCAGCTTCCTAAGGATGAAGCGTTTGTTAATAAATGTGACTGACTAATCTGTACTCTTATAGCCAAAAGCCGTATTTTTTACATGTATGGACAGTCGAATGATTCCAACTCGTTTCACAGAAACTCATGTTGGTGATATGTTCGTAGGTAAATAAATTAGTTGAATTAATAATGAAATATTATTTAACTGTTAAAAACAAGCTTGAATGTATTTAATAATGTAATTATTTCGCCTAAACAATTATAAAAACAACTGAATTTATGTCAACAGTGAGAAATGCTGGCAATTTGATACCACACGCACATCACTTCCAAGACGAATGCTACAGTTGTGAGCCTGCCGCTTTAGAGCTTGGCTGCATTGTGAATGACATTCGACATGTCATTGTTTGTGGCCACAGTGATTGCAAGGCAATGAATCTACTTTACAGCCTTAGAGATCCGGAACTAGCATCACTGGTTTGTTCCCAAATATCATTTACTTTCAACATTTTTTATATGTATTTCTAAAATATTTAAATTCACAGGACAACCGTAGAATATCACCACTAAAAGCCTGGTTATGCGAGCACGCCTCCACCAGCTTGACCAGGTTCCAAGAATGGCAAGCAGCTGGTGAGGACAAGCCACTTCTTTTTTCTTCCGAGACACCATTACGTAAATTTGTGGCGTACATTGATCCAGAACATCGTTTCACACTTGAAGATCGACTGTCCCAAATAAACACTTTGCAACAGTTGTCGAACATTGCCTCGTATGGGTTTTTGAAGAGACGTCTTGAAACTCATGATTTGCATTTGCATGCTCTGTGGTTTGATATTTATACAGGAGATATTTTTTATTTTAGTAGAGCACAAAAATCATTTGTGCCTGTTGATGAACATACGTTTGATAATTTGAGAAGGGAGATTAGGAAATTTTATTCATAAAAGGGATTTAATTTTATACCACGATTTGTTTACAAAATGAATCCCCAAGAGCACAGTTTTGTTTTACTTTAAATAATCTTGTAAATCATTTTATAATTATTTTGCTAACAAAACTGTTTATCTTATTAAGTTGGTAAATTTTTCTTTTAATTTTATTTTTTATTTATCTAATGAAATTTCTTTATATTAATTATTGTAAAATACTTCATTATATTGAAGACACATTTCCAAATATTTAACATTAATACCTCCGAAGCACAACGAATCAATTTTAAGATGATTTTCTTTAGGTCAGGGTACCTATTTTTAAATATATGTTAACGAATTTCATGTCACACCTTTTATATAATTGATTTTTATGTATATTTTTGTATGAATTTTATGAAGAATTCAATATATTTTTAATAAAACGTTTCCTTTTTTGAATTTAATAATATTTATACATAATACACGGGGTCATCTTTTTTTATATTATTGTAACAATATTGCTAATCTCAATGAACTTTTACTTTACTTACTTTAATTTTTTTAAACCAATTTTGACAAAAAGTCAAGGTCAAAATTCAGAAACTTCAAGGTCACATTTTCCATATCTCAGAAAAGCTTTATTAAACTGCAGTTAAGCAACAGTCGTATATAAATTCACACTGCGATGTAGTTATTTTTTGTGTGCAGAATACAACTGTTATTATTACAGGAATGGCTTTTTGTATAAATGTAGGCGCTTCTTACAGCAATACTTGGAACATGATCAGAAATTCACTACGATATACTTAACTCTCTCGTGGTTCATGAAGCTACTATTTTTTACATTAATTTTAATGAATTTGAATGAATAACAAAATGCTTAATTTATTGCGGTTCAATGCATTTTCATTAAAATTATTTTTTGTCATTTAATTCATTTTAACTGTTGTTGATATAATTGTTAAAATTTTTTAGAATATTATAATATTACTCTTATTTTAGATAAGATGAAAAATAATTTGTGAAGACATAACAATATCGTCACAAATGCTAACATTTGGTCATTACCACGTTGAACCTAACGACAGTGGTGTGAACTGAAACAAACCAGATAACAGAAACAATTCACAACAAACCTTAAACTTGACGCAAATGGCAACCCCTCGTACACATCCATAATACAAATTTCAAAGACGCCAATCCATTTTTGAGTCATCTCGATGATCAAGTTTACGGTATTTTAAATCACATCTTAAGTAGGTTACTTGCGATTTCGTGACCAACTTTTCACAAAAATAGTTGGCACACAGCCACACAATTGTAATACAATCGAGCGTTCAAATACGTACGTAGCAGTGGCACAAAGCGCGCAATGAAAGCCACAAGACAGCGCGGAGAAAGAAATGGAAAAGAAATGCTTTTTACACACAAAAAAAGCACACCGACTTGAATCTTCTACCTCTTCGCTCGCATTCGCAACCAACACCTTTGTTGGTGTGGGAAATGTGAGCAATTTTGTTGGATGTGTTTGTTGAAACAGACTCATAAACGCGAAAGGAAATACAAATTCCATTTTATTTCATGCTTAAGAAATACTCAGCATTTTTTTTTTTTTTTAGATATTCGTACATCCGAAGAAACAGAAGCTTCCCATTGTGGTGGTGTGTGGATGAATATGTTGCGGCATTGTTTTTGGAAGCGATGTGCCAACGTATTGTGCACACGGAATGAATTTCATTCTTGAGATGGTTTTATGGGAAATTATGTTTTGCGTCAATTTATGTGTTTTCTGTACCAGGATGTATTCGCAAAAGGTTATTTTTAGTAAGTCATGTGACGTGTGTTCGGTGTTGGTATTCGGGAATAACCCACAAAAAGGGGTAGGGTTGAGTATTGGCTTTCCTTTTTTAAATTACAGCACAATTCTTTGAAATTGGGTTGCATTCTTTTCCGTGTAAGTACGACTTCTTGGTAGTTTTTTGTCAATGATTTCGGTAATTGTTTTATAGTTTTTGATCGTAATACAAAGGTTATTGGATAAAATATTGTGGGCGAGCAATGAATGAAATGTCTTTTAGTTCGTTAAAACTCTCAAACTTTTTTAGATTCAAATAACGGGCCTTTTTGATATTATTGTGGTGAATGTGAATATTAGCGAGAAATTTAAATTAAAAGGATTTAAAGATTATTAAAAATATACGTTCTGTATGCGTGTCAATTAAAAAAAAAACAATCAAACGTTATTAAACCATTTAAAAAGAAATTTATTGATTTAACAATTTTCAAATTTTTGAGAAAAAAAATAGTTGGCGAAAAAATTCGTGTTTGCGAAAAATTTCGTGATCTCCTTTGATTGCAACTGTATTTAAAAAAAAAAGTGATTTAAGTATTTTCAAGGTCAGATGCTTCAAGATCAATTTATTCAAGGCATTCTAAACAAAACTGCATTTATCTTATATCCCGCTAGGTGCTCCTTCTGGTGAAAAAGGGGGTGGACAAAGACAAACACCACTTTTCTATCTCAGCCACCTTACTCAAAATCAAAATTTTTTTCATATTATTATAGGATTAAGTAATATAAGAAAACTTTCTGAACATTTCAAGGTCAAAATTTTCGAAACTCAAGGTCATATTTTTATAATGAAAATATGTAATTCAAATACTGTGTGTTTTAGGTTTGTTTATGTTTTACATTATTGCTAATCTCAATAAAAGTACCAATTTTGGGCAAAAATCAAGGTCAAAATTCAAAAATTTCAAGCTTACATTTTCCATATCTTAGAAAAGCTTTATTAAAATGTAGTTAAGCAACAGTTGTATATAAATTAACACCTCGATGCAGTTTTTTTTTATAAAAATTCCCAATTTTAAAAACATAAAAAATTATTGTAAATATTTCTTTTGTTAAATTCATATTTTTTTTTACAGCACAAATTATGTCCAAAAAGTCACACAGGTCTCTTCTCAAACACATAAAATTTAAGACATAAAATAAAACACCAAAGCTTAAAGCAGATAAACCATCATCGTTCCAAATCTAGTGAAAGTAACGGTGGCTCCAAAATAATAAAACACGCACAAATAAATAAAAAAAAATCCATGCTAATCTAGGCTAATCACTTCAGCATGCAGTTACTTAACGAAAGAACACACAACCACAATATGGAATCATCTTTTGGAGGTGCTAACTTCTTTAAGCCAAAAACGAAATAAAGAAGACGATTACTCGTACACTCGTAATACAGAGAAAAAGTGAATTTCAATTGACCCCATTTCCAACCTCTGCACATTAAGTCGCGCTTATTCTCGCTAATTCTCATGAGCTACTTTTCCCCATACATAGCAATTTATGTACGCACAATATAAACATCGTCATTATAATGCCAACAACAATTCGCTGTCATGACACGCAGATGAGCGCGCTTCCACATTATGCGTAGATCATGAGCCAGCATCAACGTCTTAAAGTCGGTGGAACCACGGGTCGTACACAATTTAGGAACAATAGGAAACTCAATTTTAGAGTAAAATGCCAAAATACACGCACCACACAAATGCAGTGGGGTGAGGGAACAACGAAATGGTTCCACGGAAGTGAGGAGGGCTTTTTGATGCTCATCTTTTAATCATGCAATCAGCCTTAATACTTTTCTACACTCATTTTCAAGCACTTTTCTTCTTTTCGCTTTCTGCACGGTACCGAAAAAATTTTTTTTGTTATCTTTTTTTTATGCGGTTCTTGCGGTTTATTTGTGGCTACATGTGCCAGTGCACGCGTCTTTGAATTTCAATTTTCATATGATTTGTTAGTTGTGACTGCTACTACAGTCTTAATTCTTTAGAGGTCCTACTGTTGTGCCATAAGAAACGCAATATGCGTCAGCCTCGAAACACTACACACAGCCAAAGATGATCTTGATAGGCGCGTAGTTCTCGGCGTCTCAGATAGCCCACAAAACGAAAAAAAGCAACAACAACAATTAAAGCCCCTCCTCGAGCTTTTGATTTTTGTTTTTTTGTTGTTTCTTTTCAGCTTGTATTTAAAATATGTAGAGCGTGCCGTAGTGGAATTTTTGGAACAAGTGCGTGTGTGTCTTTTTCGGTGTTTTCAATTTTCTTCAACCGTGTTGCCCCATTGCGGCCCCATGTGATTTGATCTATGCGGACATAGTGCCTAAAAACACACACTCACACACACGCACACGCACACATTTGTGGATTTAAGTGCGTGCATGCCTATATTTAATTAACAAATCAATAGATTCATTTTAGTGTTATTGTTCGAAAAGGCGTGAAGTTTTTAAACATTGGTGGCTGTGTGTACTGGTTTGTGGTCTAGTTCGATGTAAAGTGCCGCACTTTTTTCTTCTTCTTTTTTGGACGATGGTGAAAAGAGAGAAAGAAGCGCACACAAGCATGGTTAGAGGTCTTACCGATTTTTGCTTTGTACTCAATTTTTTTTTGTTAAATTAAAGCACACGCAAATTATGAATTTCAAATGAATTCAAAAATTATTATTATCAATTCTTTTGAATGCTTTCATAATTTTGTTTTTTGATTTCATTTAGGTCATCTTTAATGTTTGAGTGCTTTATGCATTGTTGTTTTGACTTCTGACTGGAGATTAATTATAATGGTTGGAAAGACAGGTGTTTTGCGTGCTGGCGTATATTTAGAGGTTTATTGGTGAGATTATCTGCGATAAAACCGTTGGTTTTTAGGGTTTTCGGGTCAAGTTTTAGGGTTTTTATAATTCGGAATATTACAATTTGGAAAAAAATATTTAATTTTAAAGTTTTGTCGATTAATTTTGACTGTGGAAATAATTTTTTAAATGTCTACAGAGGTTTTATTAAAAATAATTTTTTTAAAAGTATTTTCATTAGTATAATATTTTATTATCAAAGTTTACTTTTTAAATAATATTGTAAAACAGTTGAAGTTAATAAAAAAAGGAAGGAAGGTAAATCTAAATTTTTGACCTTGAAATATTGATTTTTTTTATATTTAAACAAAAATTAAAAGATTTAGATAAAATATTTACATAAAATAAAAGGATTATCCACATATTTTATGATAATTCTAATAAAATACAGAAAAACCATTAATTTTTGACCTTGAAAAAGAATTACATTATTATTTTCAAATTTTTAAATCCTTGAATACCACAAAATGGGTTATAGGTGTTTAAAGTTAGTTAAAATTGACTTAACCTTTAGAGTGAACTTGAAACTAAAAAATAAAACAGTTTAATAACGTTTTTCTGAGAAGTGTGACCTAGAAATTTTTGAATTTTTACCTAGATTTTTGTCCAAAATTTGGTATTTGTATTAGCAATAATGTAGAACATCATATTACACTAAAAAAACATTTGATGAATTATTTTCATTACAAAAATATGGCCTTGAATTGTAAATTATTGACCTTGAAATTTTCAACAAGTTTATTTATCTTATTCAATCCTACAACAGTGTAAAAAAAAATTTAAAAATATTTAGGTTTTTCCGAGATACAAAAAGTATGATCTTGAATTTTCAACTTTTGACCTTCAGCAAACTATTTTATTTAATGAATGCAATTATAATCTAAAAGGAACTTTTTATAAAAAAATTAACATTTTGGAGATATGAAAAGTTTGACCTTGAATTTTCCGATTTTGACCTTGATATGTTGTGCTTTAAGGATTAATTTTTTATGTTTTTAATTGTTTATGTCGTGACTTAAACTTTAGAGTGTAAGTTTGAAAAGAGGATCTGAAAGAAAGATCTTTCAAATATGTATTTAAAAATGTAAATACAATTTAAAAATTTGATGAATGATTTACTATTCATTTCACTCAATAAAGTTGACAAGCGCAATCTGCAATTTAATTTTTCTTAAAGTAAAATTCTGGTTTTAATTTACAGATGAATTTTTCTGACTGCGTTTCTCTTTAATTTATCGTGGGTGACTTATTTATTACAATTTAGTCTATAAAATAAAACAAAACTGAATCGAAGCTTCCTTTTATTACCAAATTAGACGCATAGAAAAGTAATTGGGTTTGCAATAATAAGATTTAAACAAAGCTCTATAAACTCCGAAGCAAAATATGCAATTTTAAGTTCAAATTTAAAATATACAAATTGCCGGAAAACGCAAAACAAATCCATTAAAACTATTCGGCTCTGTTTGGGTTTAACATAATATGCAAAGCTAATTAGTTAATTATAATTTGAATTCAATAGAAATTCACCAGCCGCACCAAAAATCCCAAAAAGTTAATTAATTCTTATGTGTGTGGATACTTTCACTTTAAATATACCTGTGCGATGGAAATGTGTGTCAGATCAGTAAAAGTGTATAATAAAATGCGCTGAAATTGCTTTACATGATTTAAGTTTATTGCTTCTGCATGTTTGGTAAAACATTGGGTTTAAGACGCACCACGCTGTAGCGCATGTACGTCACCTAAATGACTAGTCAAATTTGTGGTAAAAATTGCCATTAAATTTCCATAAATGTTAATGTGAATGTAGCTATTTATTTTCAACGTTAGTGTGCACCAAAATACAGAATTTTAAGAAAAATACAAGCGCAATGTGAGCTGCAACTTGCAAGATGAAAATCAGTCACCATGGAGGCAGCTATTAACCTCCACGTGCCGATACAATTCACTTAATAATCTGTCAAGCGAGCCCATTCAAAATTGTGTACAACGTACATTTTTGTAATTTAAGTCAAAACGCATTTAGTCACGCCCTTGAGGCTTAAATTCAAATTTTCAAATCATAAATATTGTACAACACCATTGATTTAGTTAACGAAGCACATGACGCTTCTTCAAAATGTCAAGCTAAATATGTGCAGTCGTGGCAATGCGCGTTACTTCAGTCATCTGCTTGCAATTAAAGTGCAATGTTGTGCAAAAATGGTTGCCCCTCAATTTGGGCCATTAAAGGACACACATTACATTTACAATTCGCACATAATGTGGTGTCCTTAAAAAATTATGTTTTTATTGTTTGTGTGCCGCTGGCTTCATCCTTTTACAAAATGCTCCTTTGGTAATTTGTACAAAAATTAATTTTTTGCAACACATGTTTGCAATAAAATTTGCAATTAAATTTTTTAAGATGAAGTCATTTGCGCTCAGCTTGGGAGTTCAAAATATGTATTTATATTTTAAATAATAATTAAAAAAAAATTGGAAGCATTTCAATGACCTTGGGAGAAAGTTTTTGTTGCCACTTTTGAAGTGTTCGGCGAGTGGCGCGCATTTTGCCGAGCTTCAATATGTGTATTTTTATTATTATAAAAGAGAACGCGATGTGCGGCTAAAACCACACCAATGCATAAAAAAATGCTTTCTTCATTCCATTAAAATTTTTACATGTCAGTGTGTTCGCGTTTAATGATCTCGAATTGGCATAAATTTCAAACTTACTTTGAGAAAATGCACTTTAAAGCACTTCAATAAATTGCTTTTATTATTGCTGTACCATTTTGTGCCAACAATTAAATTTGTTAATTATCGCCGAAGTACTTGCACCACAGACATTAAAAATTGTTGCAATTGGGAGCATGACAATGGACTTGAATAGGGCGTCTGCTAATCAATTTAGGTGAGCCAAATATGCGTTAAAATTCCACACACTTTTTACTTCCTTCTTCACATAACGTGAATTCACTCGTGGTCTGCAATATTATTTTGTTCCTTTCATCTTCAACTCAAATATGACTACCTTCATGCCAATTTGCAAACTGCGCAAATGAAGGCATTATGCAACGTTAGTTGTCGTCGCGTTTTTCTTGTGCGTCATCTCAATGGGCTGTGGGTTAATTTTGTGGTAGTTATGACTATTGTGATGAATCGCATTATTTTTTATCGCCGCACATTGTGTGTGGCTGTTAACTTTGTTTTTAAGAAATCGATTGTGATTGTTACCGAATTTACCGTTAATTTAGTGTTGCATAATCTTGGTGAGTTGGATGCAATATATCGGGTTTCCTCGAATTGTTGGAATGTCAAGAATTAGCAATGAATATTCGGGTTTTTGGATTTAAATATTTTTTTTTTAAAAGAAAATGAAGTCGGCATTTTAAGTTTTGAAGATTCAAAATACAAATTTGATTGTAAATTAAATTTAAAATTCATTGAATAATGGATTTCATTTAATTGTAATTTCTTAAAATTGTCGATTCTTTCCGAATTAAATTGTCCAGAATTGAAATGTATGAATTTTTTAGTATCTCCTCATTAAAGATCAAGTAATGTTGACCGGAAACCTCGAAACCTTCTAAATAAGGAAAATTTCGAATCAGTCGATGTCGATTGCAATAAAATCTATCTGCTGCTTGCTGTTCAATGCAACCAGCTTAAAACCAGCCTAATTTATGGATAACTTCTTAAAAAATATTAATGTTAAAAGGTCCACAAATTCAAGGCCACGTCTCAAAAATTTTCCATTTTAAAAAATATTTCATTCAAGGTCAAAATAATAATTTTTCAAGACGAACATTCTGATTTTCTTGAAAATATTGTCTATAAAGATTATTGTCTATTTTGTGTTGCCTAT
Organism: Sylvicola cinctus; assembly: GCA_963854165.1. NCBI lineage: Eukaryota > Metazoa > Arthropoda > Insecta > Diptera > Anisopodidae > Sylvicola > Sylvicola cinctus. The sequence goes on along the minus strand of OY974083.1, from coordinate 25,092,785 downwards.
TTCCAAATTAAAAAAGTGGGTGGCGAACACCCGACAATTAATTATAAATATATTAATACATAAAATAATTTATTCTTACTCCTTTTAATTGAATTCAAGTTATTTTTGACAAGCTGAGCTAACAGAATTTTTTTTTTAAATTGCGTTCATCAATGATTGAGGTTTATTAAATGCATTTTCTATAAAATTGCTCCCCAGGATGTTAATAAAAAATTATTGAAATTTCTGGTTATACTGTTTTGAACAGAATTGGAAATTAATGACATTTAAAAATATCCTATGGTCAATTTAATTTCGTTGAAGACTTCACTGGATACATAGTTTGTTTTGTCCTGAACCTCTCGATGCTACAAGTGATTCATGAACTGTTGAGACACATTTAAAATTGGTCTGTCCACCGTGATTAATGCCTCACAATAAAAGAGGAATCACATCAGGAACGAGGAGCACGAAATTAAATATTATGCCCCAGTGTATTGCAAACTGCCAAGAAGTGGTTTACAACAATTTGATGCAACGACTCTTAATTAATTAATATATTAAAAACAATTTGAATGACGCGTTTTTTATAACATTAAAAATTAAAAACATTTAAATTTAAATTCCATGAACATTTCAAAACATCAAATTTTCTTTTTGGGGTTTGTCTTAGGGACGTCTTCAATTTGGATAATTTTTTGCCTTTTTTGGGAAGTTAACGCATTATTTTTAATCGAAATTGTATTTATTAAAACTTATGACACGATTATTTGACTTTTAATCCCTCTGCTCAAACTGAAACGTTAAAACACAGTCCCATTGCAGTACATCCGTGATTTAATCACCATTACATCAATGATTCATTAATTTGACTACATAATTGCATTAAAATACCACATTCGTCACAAAAAGTCCCAATTAACGTTGACAAGAAAACGCCAACGCCTGTTTTGCCATCAATAAAACTAAAAGGGTTTTGCTTTAAGCAAGTAACATTCATTACAATTTAGGTGTACGTACCTAGATATTAAAAGCCTAAATACATCACACACATTTATGCTAAATGGCAAAAAGAAATATGCAAAAGACAAGAGACCGCACAGACGTGCACAAAGTGCAAAACATCAAATCAGACAAGCTCACAAACACAACCACAAACGATTCAGGCCTCGCGACATCGCCAGCAAAATGCGCTCGCGAATGGATGTTAAAAGCTAACCGGAAGTAGGTCATCTGAAGAAACCGGATCTGTGAAATGTGAATACAAAATGCGCTAAACACAATATAGAAGCGATCAAATACACGAATGCGAGATACATTGTGCGATAGACACACTCGCCGTCTCCCTCCATTTCACCATTCAATCTCTTTGTCAAAGTTTGCATTATTTGCGTTCGGTAAATTAGCATACATTTGCATTAGTATGCTGGAAGCATAAATTTGCCATGCTGACAATTTACCACAATATTTAACAGAAGCCATGCAACGTGCATTGTTTTGTAAATAAATGAGTTTAAAATGCTCCAAAAAAATTATTTTTTTTCAAACAAAAATCCTTTATCCTTTAATTTAACCCTTTTTCCACGGAAATTTTTACTGCTTTTAAAAATACAATTGCTCTGTATTTTAATAACATTTTCCAACAGCAGGAGCCGCCGTACTAAAGATGGACAGCCAAAAATGGAAGCAAACTTTTTTCCCTCCTTTTTTTTTGGGAGAAAAGACTTTCTTTCTTTCCCCACACTTTTATTGGTGCGATATGCAAAAAAAATGGCCTAAAAACTTTTACAACACAACGACAGCACACAAAAACTGTATCTTGAGACCCCTAAGCCAAATGGGAGTGCGGTCATAACGCGCAGTTCCAAATAAATGAATTCGGCTGGGGATCATAAATCTTTGCGTGTGCTGTAAAAGTACTATGCTGTTGTGGTGCTCCCTAGAGCGCAACTACTCTGCGCTGCTTTTAGCCTTGTTGTAATAATAAATTCGTTTCAACCCGATCTTATTAAACTGTACAATACATTTCAGCTTTACGATGTGTGTGCTGGACTGGCAGCATTTGGTTGTGCATTTTGCTCTTAATGGGCTGAGACAGTTCCAAAACGCACAATAAGATAAATGGACCACAGCCCGACCATTTTATGTACATTATGCTTTCATGAATTTGTGTTTCCATTTTTTGTTTAGCATTGTTTTCCGCTGCGTATCTTTATATGTTCATTGCGCTGTGAATATAATATGCGCTCGTGAGATTTTTTTCCACGCCGTGTGGAACTTTACTCATTTAAGTAGCTCTCCTTGAAAGTGGAAACAATCAATCGATTCATTGCATTCTTTTACACAAATTGTGTGTGTTTTTAACTTTGTGTGTGGAGAAGATGAATGCATTGCCATTGTCATGGTCATTGTCATTAGGCAGATTAACTTGCGTATTAAAATGTTGTGTCACTGTGTGTGGGGAATATTTGCATTGGGGGTTATTACGAAATTGGGTCTTCTGTGCATGCGTTGTATTGCGCTGTTACGTAAAATGGGATTTAAATATTGATTGTTCTTTTTTATCAGATGTTTTATTTGTTTTTTGTTTAAGCTGATTATTTTATTTTCATTGCGTCTGGATTTCTGAATATTTTAACAACTAAATAAATAAGTTTTAAATTTAATTTTTTAATCTTCACCAAATTTAACAATTGAAACAAAAGAAATTGTGATGAAACAAGTTTTTATTATAAAAATTTTATAACCAGCCTATTTTAAATGCATGTTTTGTAGTTAATTACGGATGTATTATCGCAGCATTTATTGACAAATTTTAAATTATGAATAAACGCGCATTTCGTTCTCATTACAATTATTGTACAACTGGATGTTGATAAATTGTGTTGGGGTTCGTCGTTCTAGTCTTTTGATTTAAATGCATGTATAAATCTTATGTGTTGCAATGAAAGCATTTGCAACACCCGATTTTGTATTGTAAAATAGGTTCTCAAGAATAATTTAAAGTTTGAATATAATTTTTTTTATTTATTTCCAATTTTCTTTTTACAACTAAAGTTCGTCGCTAAAGTCTTTTGATATTGTTGATATTTTTAGTTATTTTAATTTTTTTGGGTTATATTATTAGTATAATGAAACTTTTTGTATTTATTCTATTTTACAAACAACTAAATAAAATAAGTGAGAAAAAATATTAGAAAGAAATTGATTTTGAAATGTTTTTGCTTTTTCAAAATCAAAAAAAAACTATAATACTTACATTGCAGGGAGAGCGAGATGCGAATTGATGTACGACTGTTGCTTAACTACATTTTAATAAAGATTTTCGGAGATATGGAAAAGTGACCTTGAAATTTCTGAATTTAAACCTTGATTTTTGTTCAAAATTGGTACTTTTATTGAGATTATCAATAATGTAGAACGCCATAGTACACTAAAACACACAGTATTTTAAAATTTTGACCTTGAAAAGTTCAGCAAGTTTTCTTATTATATTTAATCCTACAATAATGTGAAAGAATTTTTTTGATATTGTGTAAGGTGCCTTAGATAGAAGAGTGGGGTTTGCCTTTGTCCACCTCCTTTTTCGCCAGAAGGTGCATCTAACGGGATATAAGATATATGCATTTTAATTTAGAATGCATTGAAGATTATTTGTTGTGAAAATGAAGAAAATAGTAGAGCCAATTTGGCAATAACTTAACCTTGAAAAAACTATAATTGCATTCTGACCCTTTTCTTTAATATTTTACAAAAAAATTCACACAAATCGGTCCAGTAATTTAGATGTTTTTTTTTCCAGCATAGTACACCAGTTTCATATAGTACGGCGTACGACGTACATTCTGATTTAAAATTAATAAAATTATTTAATTTTTTTTATAACCCTTAAATAAAAAGATCTCAAAAATTTACAAAATTTAATGATTTTTTAATCCAGCTTATTATCAAATTACTTTTATTTTTAGTTTAATTTACCTAAACTTTAAAAATAAATCAAGTTAAATTTAAAAAAAAGAAAAAAATCTTGCACAAATAATTTGACCTTGAAACGTTCTAAAAATTCTAAACGTTCGAATTATTATACTCAGCAACGGTTAAATGCATTTACAGTACGTCACAACGCATTCAGCACATTTTATAAACGTGGGTTCTTTTAACAAGCTATTTGTTCAAGAACAATAATAAATTAATTATTTGCACAAACAAAACGCTAAGGCGCGAATTAAACTTCCGTAAAACAAACAGAAACAAATACTCACGCACACTGCACAATTCCTTAACGCAAAAATGCAAAAACAAATTCGCTGGTCATCTTATAACTGTATTACATTTTCTCACTTATGTTTCATTAACACATTGTGGAATGATTTATCTCCATTGCATTGCCATCAGTTTCGAAATATAACAATAACTTTGACCTTGATTTCCAGCAAATTAGCATCACATAACAATAGCTTTTAATTTATTACTTTCTTGTATCCAAAAAGGCATACTTAAATTACCTTTATTTTAAAATAATAAAAAGCGCACATAAAAAAGTGATTTAAGATTATACAAATGTTAAGAATAGGAAAAATGTGGACCATAATAATTAAATTTTATGTACGAATCTTATCTAATGTAGTAGAGACCCACATAATAAAATATATATTCACTATTACCAAAATAAAAATTAATTCTTTATGGAATTTTAAAAAGAAAGCAAAAATAAAAGAAAAAAAATTGAAACACAAAAATGTTACCAGTCATGGCTCATTATGCGACACGCGATCATTATTCATCACTCTGTGGCGCATTATTCATCACATGAATACCAACAGTTGAATAAAAGTATGTCACCATCCAATGAATATGTTTCAATTGGCGACACATTTACGTACAGATGTCACCGTTAGAAAACGAAATTAATGATGTCATTATTAGTACCATAGAACTTTACATTTTGAAGCAGTGTGTGCAGAATTGTTGTGAATGTGCGGATTAAAAAAAGTTGCAATAAAACAAAAAAAAATCTACTCCAACTCGCGATCGTCCAAATTGGAATCGGAGAGGCGCGAATTATGACGTCAGTTTTGACTATTTGTTCGCATTTCCATTCCACATAAATAACACGTATTATGATGAGGAGGATCGGGCGTGTGCTTTCTTTTTTTATTTCCCCCCCTGCCAGTAGTCACACTCAAAATAGATTTGTTTTTTTACGACGCACACCTGCCAGTGTGCGTGACGGTACTATAAATAATAATTTAAACTTTATAGATGAAACGTTTAAATACACATTTGCTGCACTTCTTCTTCTTTCCTTATTTTTTGTAGCAAAATCAACAATTTCACTATCGCTTGGTGTATTCGCTTGCACTTTTATCGCGGCATAATTGACCCATTTTTAATTATGAATATACGCGCATTTTGTTCTCATTACAATTATTATACAACTGGATGTTGCGTTTTTTTTTTGTATTTTATTTCTTGTTATTTGTTGAAAAACAGAATTAAAAAAATTCTGCTCAAAGCAATGCATGAGTGTAACGGCGGTGTGTGTATTAATGGGGTTCGTCGTTTGAGTCTTTTGATTTAAATTCATGTAAAAATGTTATGTGAAGCAATAAAAGCACTTGTATCACCTGAATTTGTGTTGAAATTACTGTCCCAAGATGAGTTTAAAGTTTGAATGTAAAATTTAAAATTATTTTTAATAGTTTTGCATTTTTACTAATTTTGTTTTGTATTTTAAAATCAAGTTCGTCGTTTAAGTCTTTTTTTTTAATAAATATGATGTATTATTTAGCTTATTTCATTTTTAGGCAAACTAATTTAGATTAGGTTTTGTTTGCATTTAATTTACGATCACTTAAGTTCAAAAAGTAACAAACAAATTTATGCAAAATAAGAACAATGGCTTCAGAAATATTCTAACTTCCGCTACATTTCTCGCTAAAAAAAAATAATCAAAAGAATTTATCCCCAAAAATCCATTCAATTTGACATTGTAGCGGTTCTTTTCTAAACATATGTCCATTGTATTAGCACACACAATCTCAATTTTAACTCGCTCCCAAACCTCAATAAATTCGGCACATAAATTCTTATGACACCACGCACCCAGTCAAAACATTGTGTGTGTTTATGTAAATGCGGCAAATCCGCCCAAGTACACTGATTTTTTTTGTTGTTGCCTCAATTTGTGTCTGTTTGCCAGATATTGTAAAATAATATGGTCAAAATATTACGTCAAATTGAGCAAATGTCCCGTTGCTTCCGCAACAGTGATACCTATATAGGAAACAACTGTAAAGTGCCGCTAAACGTATTATTCCAATTGTCTATGGTCGAAAACGCCTTCCTTCGAGGAATCAGTGTGGAGCCATAAAATTGAGTTGTAAATCTTTATTCATTCTTTACGCCTGTCTCTCCATTAAATGCATTGAGTGTTGAGGCAGAACGACTGGATGTGTAATTCGTGTCAACGAGGAGGTATTTTGGAGTGTTGTGAAAGATAGGGATGAGGTTTTTTTTTCTTCAAATAAATATAAAATAACGGGGAATGTTTTAAGTTTGACTTTTGGATGGAATCAGGAATTAACGTGTACCTCAAAAGGGTTATTGAGTAAGATGCAATTTAAGTTTGAAAATATTCAAAGTAATAATTCAAATGGAAAGACTTAAGCGATAACTTGTTTTAATTATTTATGGCCTAAGTTTTAAAAACAGGTTGATTAAATAATAATGACTTAATAACTTAAAAATATTTAAAAACGGAAGTATTTTTGAAATAAAACTAGAAAATAATATGAAAGACTTAAGCGACGAACTTTGACTTTTTTACAAATCGAGCACAATATAAATTTCCATTTTGAAAAAAGATATTTAATTTAATGATAATAAGGACGAGCTAAATTATTTTCTTATTTTCTTAAAAAACAGATTATAAAAAAAAAAAAAAAAGAAACAATTTGGTTTTGCAAAAATTAAAATGTGAAACAAACTGAGTGGAAACTGAAAACGGTCATAAAAGCAATACATATAATAAAAATGTCTTTATTTTGAAATATTATCGTAATTGTAGAATCCAAATTACTAAAAATAAATTTAAAAATAAAAACTGTAAAAAATAATTTTTAGAACAATTTTTAATAAAAAAAATAAAAAATACAAAATGAATGATGAAAGTGGTAGGAACACTAAATAAACAAAACTTAATAAAATTATTAAGGATTCCTTTATATGAATTTAAAAACAATGATGACAGATTAATTTTAGAACTAAGAAGGGTACTTAGGCGATGAACTTAAAACAATTTTTGAAATATTATTTAATATAATTTAATAATTGATAAACAAATGACAATTGATTTTCTTCCTTTTTTTAAGAAACCAATTTTTATTGAGCTTTTAATGAAATATTTTAAATGTAACCTAATTAAAAATAAAACAACCCGACCTAAACAGAAGAAAACCACTTAAAAACCACCCAAAATGCAATCCAATTATATTTTAAACCAATTTTTACGTGTATAAAGTAATAATTTTGTTATAATTTACGTGTCAGTGTCCACCACGCACTGTTAACTTCAATTAACAAAACAAAAAACAAACAAAAACAACACAGAAAACAATGACATAATTAAATGATTTAAATTGCTAAATTCTGTACAAAATAAATGCAATAAACGATTCTGAGAGACAATGCAACCGAAATTATGAAATATTGAAAAGCGCAAGTAAGTAAGCAATTAACAACTCAAAGAAGCAACAAAACACACACACAACAAGTGCAGTGGCTAGTTAATTAATTGTTAAATATTTTGCAATCAAAGTGCAAGACATAAAAATTGGAAAAAATTGTAATACAAATAACAACAACAAAAACCATTAAAAGAACGCAATACACAAAACGAAAATAAAAAAAAATCATGCACGATATGATTTTGTGTTACAAATTTCACGCAATTATTAATAGCTGCATAATAATTATTGTGTTTTGCAAATAGCAGAATGATGTTAAAGATAAAATGCACAAAGAAATCAAAAAAATAAATATGAAAAAATGAATGTACAAAATATTGTTGTTGGTGTGGAAAGACGAAATGCATGCAGCATAATTCAGCCTCAAATATATTGGATAGTGCAATAAAAATGGTTGCACTTTGCTGCAATTGCTGCACATTGGAATGGGCAATAGCGCGCGCTTAAACAAACAATTAAAGCGTGTGCAGAAAATTGCAATATTTTGGTAGTTGCTTGCAAATATCTTTAGCGGGGATGAACGTACGTCATGTTAATGTTGGTAATTCTGGTGCATCGATTGAAATGGGCAACTCAGAAAACGTTTACACATGTTCAATTTTACGCAATGTTGGATGGAACAACATTCAACACTGTACTGTGTAGTGTATGCAGAAATGGGTGGGGTAAACACAAATGGTTGCATTGCTTGTCGTGAATGAGTAAAAAAAAATTACAATTAAAATTTTCATAAGTTTAGCCTAATTAGTTAGACTGTTTGTAATTAAATGTGCGCGCCACACCTGATAGACCGTGAAGACGATCGAACTCTGGGTCGATAAGCTCTGATTGCATAAAGCATTGACGATGTTCGTCGCTTCAGTCTTTTGATTTTAAAATCAGTTCGAATAGTTTGTTTTGTTGCAATGAGATTGAGGTTGAATTTTTAAATTTCTACACCTTTTCCAATTGTAATTCAGATATTATCAAGTGCAATTCAGATTTTTCAATTGATCTGAATTACAATTGATAATATCTGAATTACACTTGGTACTATTTGAATTACAATTGAAAAATTTGAATTACAATTGAAAAAGGTGTTATTTTTTTAATTTTATGAAAAGGCAGACATGGCAGGGAGAGCAACTAGTAAAATTTATTATGACGCCACGAGACTCATGTTGCATTGACTTAATTAAGTTATTTTGCTGACAGTCCATACTTACTTAAATTAAGTGAATTACCAATTTAAAAAAAAAAATGCAAAACTTGTAAGCCGATGGAATAAAATTGCTAAAAAACCATAACCAAAAGCATGGCAATTTATAATTTAAAATTGCGCCAATGTGTCGAACTAAATTTCGCACGGTTTTCCCCAACACTGAAAGACCAAATCGTTCTTCAATCGCTACATGCACACGTCTTGTCAAGCAAATTGTTGCCCCAAATAGTCGCCGCACACAATTGAGACAGCATCGAGTGCAAGAAGCATTTCAATGTTATTTTAAAACTTATCGAAAAATGGCGAGGAAAAACATAAAAATCAAAGTCCGCAGCTAAAAAGTCATCCGTATCCAATCAACTATTATGCAAAACTACACGGGCACCTGAAATGTTGTGCGACCGTTGCTTGCGTCTTTACCTGTAACGAATGCATCAATTTGGGTGACTTCAGACTTGCCCCAATTCAACAACAGTGCGCCCTCTTTTAACGCAACACACTGCTGGACCGGCACTGTGTACATTGTCAACAACCTGTCAGTTGCATGCGCATCAGGTGAATAATAGCACAGCGGGTTCACTTGCACCCGATGCACTTTAACTTTGTGTTATGGGCAACGGTTTGTGTGTGTTCCCAATATGCGCAACATCCGAGAAACCGTGAATTGATTGTTTCTGTACCTTGGGCTTGGTGGGATTGTTCTTTAGGTAAAGATGACACTGACAGTGCGTGCATTTTTGTTGCAATTTAACAAGCTTCTGTGAGTAACTATACACCACAATTTGTCTTGTTGCATTGGTGCATATAAGAATGGGTTTGTTTCTTGATAATTTTGCACTTTGAATCGACGGACGTGTCTGTTTTGAAAAGGTTCCGTTTTATGGCACCTTTTGATTTATTGCGTTTATTCAACAAAACGTTACTTTGGTGTTCAGTTGTGTTGCCTACTTTTAATGGAGTGGCAAAAAAAATGGGAGGCAATGCAAATATAGACTTAAAACATAAATACATTTTTTTAATCAAACGAATGTACAATTTTTATTGAAAGATTAAGCAATGGATATTGAGTAAATTGATTTAAAGATTAATTTTTTTTAAATAATTTGAACAACTTACAACCAATTTTACATTAATTTCTTTCAGAGTTTTTTTTGAGTATGCATCCGAACTTACAGATGGCTGGGAAAATGAAATAGACTTAGACTCCGAAGATTCACAAGAACGTTCATTAGAACTTGAAGACGGCTGGGAAAATGAAATAGATTCACCCGAACTTACAGATGGCTGGGAGAATGAAAGAGAGAGTGAAATAGATTCAGATTCAGACCACAATGTGTCTTCAGGCGCCGATATTTATTCAGAATCAGAAGTACATTTTGCCATTTATGAACTCGAATCTATAGACACCCAAGATGGTGAAATTTTACCACGTCCCATAGAAACCATCACTTCATCTAAAAAGAACGCCACCCCTTTAACACCAGTTACTCTTGCAATCCCTCAGCCGGTAACGTGGACGTGTGGCATTTGTTGGGAGAATCCATTGCTGAACCAACCATTCAGTCTTGTGTGTGGTCACGTATTCTGCAAGCTGTGCATTGAGACGGCGTTGCAGTTTTCGAGGATGTGTCCAAAGTGTCGTCGCTACATCAAAAGAAGTGACATGCATCCGTTGTATAATTAGAGGGCTTGTTCAAAAACAATTTTTTTATTTTCATAATTTTGTCAGGAACTTTTTTTTTTTAATTTAAATATTTTAGAATAGTTCACCAGGTTTTCTCGCATTTTTGTTTGTTTTTATAAAAACTATTTTATAAGAGAAAATAATAAAATCATTTTATTAATTATTTCGATATTAGTTTCCAAGTTTCAACACTTGGTATTATCTGATGTACAATTGGAAAAGGTGTGTACTACAGCAATCAATTGCGGTATTCTATGTATTAATATTCGATAGTAGACTTTAATGTTCTATTTGTACGGTCTTAAAACTTACTTAAATTATTACCCCTAACACTCCTCAGCAACATAAAGAAACAAAAAAAAGGTCTTTAACTGCTTCAATTATTTGTTCATAAGAATAACATTTAACCGTTTCATTAAAATCACCCAAATTTGGATGTCATGAGCTAATTGGTGCAGTCATCGCCTCACTGAGTCAGTCGCATTAAAAATACCTTCATTTCGGTAACTTTACGACGATTGAGTAAACTAAATTAACGGACCTCAATATGCCTTTTGTACAGCAGTTATTTTTTTGCTCAATTTTTGTTATTTCGCCTGCACCCGTGGTGCTATATTTTCGGCTACGCAACCCATTTGTGCGCTTGTTCGTGTAAAATGGCGGCGATCCATTGATTGAGGCGAACTCGATTTTCGATCGACACACAGCAAATCATTTCAACATGAATTGAAATTGAATTGTCTGCGCGCGGTGACTTCACGCGCATTTATTCAATTGCAATACAACTTGTAACTCATTGCGGTATTATGACACGCATGTTTGTTTTGTTCTTGTGAAATAGGAAAAAATGCAAAAAAAAAATTTAAAATAGAAATTCTACAGAGTGTAATGAAAGAATGTTGGTTTTTGTAAATTGAATGGGCATCCCTTTCGTTGGAAGTTGCAATCTTGCACAATGTGACCATTCATTTTATTGCACCTGTCCTGGCCACAAGATGGTAAAAATATTTACCATTAAGGTGCACGTCAAATCGTTTTATTGCGACCTAACCATAAAATTTCCCGGTACATTGTTGCTTCTTCTTTTTTTTTGGACATAATTCAAGGTTATTTTGTATATGACCTTCAACACAAATTAATTACGAGTCCCAATAATACACCGCTATGTGGAATTTTACAGCAGTAACCGTTATATGTGCTGCATTTTAAATTGTAAAATGTAAACACATAATATTTGACAAAATGTTCAATGACTTTACCGTTTGTTAAACGATAATATGAGTTGAATTATTAAAATTAAACAAACAACTATCCGATATTTGCATCTCATTCGTATTTAAAAAAAAACGGAAATGGGATGTACCGTATTGTGCATATCCTATTTGCAATTCTTTAAATATTGAAATGGCTACGAAATGTTACGGTTCATTAAATTATGAAATCGCTTAAATTGGAGTCCTTGAGTATTAAAAACAGTTAATGGTCATTGATTTCCCACATGAAATTAGTACAGAAATTTATGTTAATAAAAAAACAACACATTTGAATAAAATTTTTTTTTTCATAATATGTAAAACTTTTGAGAATGTTAATGTACGCCCATCGCTCTCAACTCTGAAGAATAATTCATCTGAAGGATCATTTTTAAGAATTTTTGTTAAGATTACCTTTGTAGATAATTGCTTTAAAAATAATTGAAATTGTCCGCCGTTTTTGAGCCTCTCAATAAATTTATCAGTGAAAAAAAAAGGAGGTGTTATGACTTTACTTTGACCTTAAGTGAGGTGACCTTGAAATAAAAAATGTTACAATAAGGAAACATAATTGTATACAAGATAGCAAAATGATTGCATGAAGTCCTTCCAGTAATTTCTGAAATCGACCGGACAAACGAACATTTTTTTTATGTAATTCGTCAAAACGTGTTTTTCCGAAAAAATTTGTGAACGGAAAATCTGTTACCCTAATAAGGTGAGTCGAAATAAATATATTTATTTAATTTAAAAATAAATCAAAAACCATTTTTTGTGCGTTTTGTTAAAAAAAACGCATAAATTAGAAATATGAATATAAAAAAAATGATAATAAATTAAATATAACTGAAATATTTTTTTCATATTTTAAAAATCGTAAAGTTCATAGAAAAATAAGGATAATTTTAATTACATTGGCTACAATATTAAAGAACAATTAAAAAAAATAGTATTTCCTCTTCCAGAATTGAAATTAAATATTAAACAACCATCTCGGACTGTGCCAAAGAAAGTACACAAATCTCATACGATACATTTCACAACAATAAGACAAGAAGCATTATTATACGAAAATGCGCTCGACACAACGAAGAAAGCACAACAAGCAACAGCGAATATAATTATTTAAATTCGAATATGCAAATTGCACATATTCCCGCCGACATGTAGAACAGAAAAAAATCGCATTTGTACTCTCGGGCAAGTACACACAATACACTTTTATGCAAAGTCGCGCGTATATTGTGCGTACATCGTTGCTCGTATAATGTAGGAATGTAAATTTTTAGTCCATTACAATGTTATTGTTGCGGATCAAAATAAAATACGGCAAAATGAATGCGAAAGAACAAAAGACGCTCAAAACAAAAAACAAAAAAAAAAGTGGAAGAAGGCAAAGCAAGCATCCAGATGCGGCCGATAAAAATACAAACACACAAGAATTATTGAGACAAAGGAGGTCTTGTTACTTTGATTAGCATACCTGTTGTTGCTTTTTATCATTTTTTGTGTGTTTTTGTTTTGTGATTTTTCATTTTTCACACATTTTACCAAATCAATAAAGCACAAATTAAGTTAGCTGTTTCAAATAATTAATTCGAGCTGCGATAGAAATAAATATCATTTTGACTAAATAGAATTTGGGAAATGTGTCTCGCAGCAATTAGTGTCTAATTAGTACGAAGGTTGTGATTGATTTACAATTATTATGCACTTAGTGTTAATTAGCCTAAAAACACGTTATAATTGACCTGTTCTCTATTGGCAATGACACTCAAGTTAGGTAACACATTCTACTTTCTTATTAGGATGAGCCAAATTGCATTGCGAACGAATGGGTGCATTATGCAATGTGAATGCAATTTCAAACGGGGTGCTAAGTGCACCCTTTTTCTTTTTGTTTTAAACATGACATGATTGCGAATTTATGTAAAATTGCGACTCACCAAAGATAAAACGCATCAGGATACAATGTTGATAACCATTTGTGTGTATTTTGCAAGTCAGAATTTTTAGCAAATAAATTTATTTTGCATTATAAAAGCAACATTGAACAATGTAGCCATCTCTTTTCATTTCTCCGATGTTCTAAAAATATCACACACAAACACTCAAGCCTTTTATACTTTGGGTACGACTTCATCAATGGGGGGATGTACAAAAGTTTTGTGATCGGGAATAATAAAAAATATAAATAGTTATTTAGAAAATTGCAGAAAATACCAGAAAAGTGGAAAAGAGTGTGCGCAACAAAAAACGGCTTAAATTTTAAGAATAAAATATTTAAAAAAAAAAAAATTTTGTTAATAGGAAAGTGGATGCCAAAATTATGATTTAAATTAAATTGAATTCGTTTTTTTTAATACTCTTAAATGCACAGAAGTTAAATAATTGTAATTGTTTTTAAATTTTAATCTCTACGAACGAATCCAAACTTTACCTAAAACCAAAGTTTTCCTAAAAAAAAATTAAGTGGGACTTAATTACTTTTTATGGAACTTAAGATTATTACGACTTACATTATATAAAAAGTGCCATTAAAAGGAATTACAAAAGTCTAATTAATATGAAATAAGTTCTATCGGTCGATTCACTATTATTTTACTTTAATTTCATCCTTTAGGACCCTTTGGTTCATTAAAAAATAAAATAAAATCATTTAAAAATAACCTTTTCACTTGTATTAATTAAATTCCATTTCAAATTAAATTAAAAAACGGTCTTAGTTAATAAGAAAAATTATTAATTTTTTAGATTACATGATCTGTTTCAAACTGAGTAGTTGGGTATACTAAAAATAGGGTTTAATATTATTTATATAAATACTCAAAAAGTAAAAAAACCCAACACTTAAAAGTTTGATAACATTCATTACAAAGTGTTTTGTGACTCTCCCTGCCATGTATTTTTTTTTGCAAAATATCCGTGTTCGTGTGAGCATATTATAGTGTCTCTCAGCAGTAACGCATACCTCCAACATTGTGGAATACCTGCCACAGTTGTTATTTTCATCAACGTGTGTGTGTGTTGATTTTTGGTGCGACAACTTTAAAGCGAACTAAACATGCGCCGAGCCATCAGCAACAACATTTCAATGAAAGAGAGACAGCCAAAATAATTACAAAGCATACATTACATTTATATTATGGTACTCCTTCTCACTCTGTCTGTCGCTTGCGCGGAATCCATCCAACGCATCCACCACTATTGATGTGGTGCGCCGTGGTCTCTTCTCTATCTGATGGTGCGCCTTGCTGTGGAGAACTGAGAGGTCGTAGAACCAACCGATTCGGTGTTTCAGTCTGTGTTGTGTTGCTGTCCGACGCGTTTGGATGTTCTTGCGCGTTTCTCTTCGGTTCCACCATACGGTTACCTATACATTATTTGTAAAATAATAATAATTACGAAATACGCGGCGCGTACAGTGAAAAGCTTTCCCCGCAAAACAAAAAATAAAGAAGAGAGGCAAAGCACAAAGCTTGTCCCCATTCTGATTTGTTTGTGCAAAAATAAATACAAATAAAATTTACAAAAAATAGTTATTAATGTTTCGTGTTTTATTTTTTGTGTGGATCAAGTGAAAGTTTTTATTATCCTTAATTAATTATTGGTCATTTAATGATAGTTCCCAATAATTTTATTATAAACAAATAAATTGCGGATAATTTTATTAAAAGTGACATATTTTAATAAAAATAAATAAAATAGTTGGAAAAACCATTAAGTGTCGCAAAAATAAAAACAACAACAAAAACCAAACGCGAACAATTTAAATTTAAACGTGCGTGCGCAGCTTTTTTTATAAATGTGTGATTTGGCGTGCTCTAAACCAAATGATTTGAATTTCAATTGAATTCTTTTTGTAGTGTGTTGGTGAAATTGTGATTCATATTGACTGTGAAGCAATGACCTATTGGATTATACTGTTGTGTTGTCGTCATCTTTGTGCACATACTCAAAAGGATTACCGAGTACTCCCCAACCAAATGGATTAATTGTGCAACAACAATTGTGTGTGAAGCATCGAAAAAATGTTAAGTGAGATTTTAAAAAAGTCGAAAAAACAAAAAAAAATCAATGTCTATCAATTAATTAACACTTAAAGAATATATAAAAGAACAAAAACTTTAAAAAGACAAAAAAACCATAAAAAAAGCACATTAAAATCATCAGGAAAATATTTGATGTAGTTCAAAGTACGCATGCGCATGTGTATTTGTGTTGTGTGTTCAATGACCTACATTTCCAGTGACTGAAGTGCACCAATATACTTCTCTTACGAAGACCCGGATATTAATCTTCCACCACACAAGCCACATTATAATACCAACATTGAGACACCAAAATTGGAGTGTGTGCGTGTTGGTGTTTATACAAATTCAGTTCTCTCGCGCTCTCTTGTGTTTTTTTTTACATATTTTATTGTTAATTTATAAGTTGTGTGCTTTTTACGCTCTGCACCACCCGTGGTAGCAAAATACTCAACATAACATCATTAATTCATCGTCATCAAATGATCGGCTGCTGCATCAACGATTGAAAATCAAAAAAAAAATCATCATCGTTTTCACCACGACGCACGTATGGATTAAATGATAATTGCAATTGTGTTTTGGTGTAATAAAAACTGCAAGGGAAGCTACTGTGTGTATTTGTGTGCAAGTGAAATTAAAATGCTTTTATTCTAAGCATCACCCCCACTTCGCTCACCATACAAAAACTGTGTGTTGTGTTGATAAAAAGTTATAACATTCTGATTGGGAAATACTTTTGCAGTAAAATAAATACAATTTTGCTGCCAATTTGTGAATGTATAAGTGTTTTGGAAAACAATAATAAATAATATTATTTCTTTATGCATATTGAGATGGGATTAAATAAGCTCCTTGTACATAAATTATACTTACCTATATAGTTTTGGGAGTAAACAATGTCTAAAATATCAAACTGTGTGTGTTGATTGGCTACATCCCCATAATATGTAAACAAAAACAAATTAAATGATATAAAAAAAACTATTTTATCTATTTTTCGGACATTAATTCAAATTATTTATTTAATTTTGAAAAATAAAAAATAAAAAAACAAAACACATTTTGAGAAATTCATCTGTGACTTTTACACGCAAAAACAATTCACACAAATGTATAATATCTTCCCTTCTTCTACTTTATATTTCTGTGAGTATATTCGTTTCAAACTACAAACTATTTTATTTTTAAACTTAACTAATCAAACTTTCAAATGGCTTTCTATTATTCATTTTTGAACGTTTATATTTACTAACACAAAATGCATGCACATTTTTTAATTTATTTTGTAATCACAGCATCAGTTTTGTATTAATCCAAACATTTAAATATTCTTTGAAAAAAAAAAAAAAAAAATTCTAACAAAAATGTCTCGTATAAAATGCGTTTCAAATTAAATCCACCGTTACGAAATTTAATTATGTGGCTAACTAATCATAATTTTAGAATTTTTCTATTTTACCGTTACTTAATTAAATTAACCCACGAACTTTGAATTTGAACAAATTGCGTGAAATTAATTTTTGACATAAAATATTTTACAATTAAAACATAGTTAACTATGTTGCTGATAACAATTTGGGTATAACGTTTTTAATTTACTTCGCAAATTTTAAAAATTATTTTTTTAATGCGTTAATCCTTAATTAATTGTATTTACATTGGCTTTGACCCTAAACATTTTAATTAAGCATTTTTTAATCATGTTTTTTCTCTCAGTGTGAAAGTTATTTCCAGTTTTTTAATTGCATTAACATTCTTAAAATCCCATTTATTTTTTTCCTCATTTTTATAATTTCATTAATTAATTAATTACTTTAAATATCCTGGGCTTATGGTACATTTAAAAATACATTTGTCAAAACAATGAACAATAATTCTGCACTCAAAAAAATGCCGCACACTTATTTTAACATGAATCGCCGTTGATTTAACAACTACACTTGCCTTTAAATTTTGGTGTTCGGACTTCTAATTATACTCACACATTATTTACTATTTATTTACTTCAATAATCCCATGGAAAATTTGAATGATTGATTTTACAATTTCTGCAAATGTTAGGAGCAATTTTGAACAATATTTTATTAAAGTGTTAAAAAAATCATGAAAAACAAAATGATTTTAAATTAATTGTAAACATACAAAGCCAAGGAGATAAGTGCTTCAATTTCATTTACATTTAAGGAGCTCACCTCATAAATGGATATCTTAATTACGGAAAATTACTTAAAGGTCTGGTAATTATGTTGATGAATTTAATTTAAATTTTTCAATTATTTTTTTTTTTGGTTTTTGAATTAATTTTAATTTACAGAAACGATTTTTCTTTTGCATTAGGGAAATGTTTTTTCGGAGAAGGAAAATTTAATTTCACATTAAAAATATAAATTTTTGTTTTAAAATAATTAATATGTACTAGTTAAAATAAAGGGAAGTTTATTGCGTTTTAAAATATTTAAATTCATAGAAACATAAAGGTAATTTTATGAAATTAACCATCAGGGATTTTCTTACAGTTTTTATTACGTCTTTATAATTTAATTTAAATTTTTGATATTTTAGAAACTATTAGAGTGAATCCTTTTTAAAACAATAATTAAAATATTTTTTTAAGACCCGCAATTTGTTATTAAACCCAAAACATAACGATTCTTCGAAAGCCACAAAAAAAAACGATACTACGACCTACACGACAATTAATGCCACAATACCACAAAAACAAGAATTTGACTTGCAATTGTTTGTCCCAAAGCCCAAACAAAACCAGTAAAAATACATGAAAACATAAATGAAACACCAACTGCATTTAAAAATTGAATAATAATTTTAAAAGGGCAAAAATGATGCAACAGGCATTTATTTACCACCACAAATGTCACACGCACACACAAACAAAATCAACAAAAATATGAAAAAGAATTCAGAATAAAAAATTAAGCTAAATATGTAATATAGCTAACGAGCCATTATAGTGGTAACGCCTGCGTGCATGTGTGTGTGCGTGTGTTCCCAAAAAGTTCTTTATTTTGGGCAACAGTTCGAGTGACCCACTTTTCGCTGATGACTGCAGCAGCAGCAGCAGCAGCGGTATATAATGAACGAACCGAGTGGGCATACCCACATTGCTTTGGCCCCACTGAAGCACTATAAGAATGAGTTACCAAAGATAAAGACTTAAAAAATCAAAAAATAAATACAAAAAAAAAAATACACACGGAAAAGCACAATAAAATAAAATACACAAAGATTGCTCGGCGTGAATCACAACAGTCAATACACACACAACGAATCATACATAATTGTAAATGAAGAATTAAAGAATTCACATATAAGAGGTCCCAAATTCTTACACACGGCAAAACATTAAAATCGATCATAAAAGACACTCATTAAGAGCAAAATTTGCAACACACGCGTACTTCAACATTGAAGTGATTGTAAGACAAGTATGTAGCATTGTTGAAGACGTGCCCAAGCTTAAGGTCTCGCAGATGGTGTGCCCGCTAATAACACCCTCCTCCTTACACCTTTAAAATATTTATACCAGCATACAGACCAACAGTCTGTGCGAACCACCGTTTTATTATTTCGGCTGCTTCTCTCAGTCTACCTCATTCTGTTTTATTTTGCTTACTTAATTTCATGACTTTATACACAATTTTTTATTTATTTTTTGCTGTTGTTGGGAACTACTCTCCGCTGCTTTACGTTCAAGCAAATATCCATACATATATTGCATGCAGCACGCCCGGCCCGTTTCTTTTGCGCGCTCCGCCAATTTCGTGTACCCCAAAAATAATACAAAAAAAAACCGGCGAACGTAAGCGCGCGATTGTGAGCGTCATCCATTTCTTCCCATGCGGGGCACATTGCCCAAAAAATTATGCTCTTGTCTTGTTTAATGTTTTTTTATGGGCTCGCTGCGCGCTTGTTGGTAACAACCGCAACAACAAAATCCATTTCAAACGGTACATATCAGTTTTAGCTGAGAATTTGGACCGCATCATCAATCTGCGCAGCGCAACAGCAGCCACAGCAGCAGCAACAGCAACAGCAACAACAGCAACAGCGGTAGACCGGTGATAAAATTTAAAGCATTTTTCAGCTAACTTTGACCGTTAACATTTATAACTATAAGCGCGAGCACATAAATAATTCAAATAAAGCAAAACAAAATGAAAATAAACAAAACATTAAAACTGTGTGCTAGCAATGAGAAAAATGCGCCAACAATTAATACGCACAGCTTTAAGTTAAGCTGCCTAAAGGGCCAATCCTTTTTATTCAAAAGATGTGACATGACGTCATAAGTTATGAATAGTTTTAATTACAAGAATTTCTGCAGCGCAGAGGTCTCAACTCTCACATAACTCATAACTAAGTATTTCGTAATTTTTGGGTTGAAGCAATGTAACTACATAGAATTATCGGGATCAAGCCTTCTAACATTTTTGTCCAATATATTATCATTTATTATATATGTTGCACAGTTAATTAAGCGGACATTACGGTACAGCTCAAAAATTAGCAATGCCAACCACATTAGCTAACGATCATTTAATTAATACACAATTGTGTGTGTGTTTGTAGTTACAAGCGCACGATGACAATCAATGCTAAAGCGTTAACCGTAATGTATTTTCAGTTAGTGTACTAGCTGTCTGACATAGCCCGCACTAGCGTCATGAGGGCTCAATTTCGGCAAAATACGCGCATTTTTCGACAGTGTGTCAATCGAATTCTTGGACGCGCGCGCCTTCTTTACGGAATTTCATTATAATTAAGTACATATTATACTCGTTATATGCAAATCGATATTTATGTGTCGCTAATGTCATTCTTGCCAGTATGTTGTTAAATTACACTTACGGTACTCGTTGTACCTCTACTACAGTTGTTGTTGTGGTTAATGTTGCTCTACGTCTGTCATTCCATACGAGCGTGATAATTAAAATGGCAAATATAGTTAATTGCATTTGGCCTATGCTGCTAAGGTATCAACATATAAAGTGCAGTAACAAATTTTGCAATTGTGTAATCTATGTGCCGTAATTAGGGTAATGTTCAATTATCATTAAAAATAATAATTTTTGAAAGGTTAAACATTAAACGAAATCTGAACTAATTTGATATTGATTGTGCGATTCAACTGCTAGGGGAGGGAAAATTTGGAATTTTTGTGACTTTTAAATTTAATTTTCGACCATTATTTTATTTTAAATCCTTTTGACCGTTATTTATATTTACTGTTTATTATGTATTTTTCCATATCAAGTTTTGATTACGGGTCCCAAAATAGTTTTCTACTTTTTATGCTCTGCAAATGTATTCGCTTTATTGCTATTTACAGTTTTCAATACTATTTATAATAATTTTCCTCACTTCGGAGGGGCCCATCATCTTTAGGACCTCAAGAAAAAAGGTGGATTAATGGAAGTATATATTTAATTTAGAAAATATTAAAATTAAACACTGTTATAATGGAAAATGTATGTTTTAATACAAAATCACATTTTGGTGTTCTAAAATAAAATACTCAACCCTATAAGAGCTAAGCACATTTAATAGAAAATACAACAGAAAATTAGTTTTCGAATTTTTACGTTTTAAAAGGTTTAAAAATTGAACGTCAACTTCTCGACTTCACAAAATCCATGTTGTGGGTCATAACGCGTTACTCCTAATTAACGACCTTCTTACATCAAGATCAAAACTATAATTACATAAAAAATTTAAAATTGTTCTTAGTTATGGAGTAACCAAAGCTACCAGCAGTTGGAAGTTACAACGCACTGCACTAAGTCATTGAGCAGGTACTAAACCAGGCCACAACCTGTGTAAAAAAGCCGAAGCGCATAAATTCTATCAATAAAATTTAAACAAAAAAGGCACAAGACATACAATTCAAATGCAATGCCTTCAAGCATCATTTATTTTTCCAGTAGACTGACTGAATGCCGTAGCACCGTACCTGACTTCCAATACCGCATACTTTACAAAGTCGCTGCATTAACCCGTTTAAAGCATGTGTACTAAACATTAAGACCCTAGCCTCTTTTAAAGTAGTATATTGTAATAAAAAATCCACGAAAAAATTGGTACCTTCAAGTTGCTAAGCCTCAAGAACTGTGCAGCCACATCTAAAGACATAAATTACAAAGTGTATTGTGGCGTATACTTATTTTGAGACCTCACAACAGTCCTGTTTGGGCTTTAAAGCTCAGATCAATACAAAAAACAAAACATAAATAGACAAAATATGTGTTTGGAATAAAGTTGCAACAAGCATCGTTGAATAGACGAGACAACTAAAAGTTAGTTAAGAGTTGGATGTTAAGGGGTCCAAGCTGACATCCACATTAATGCTCAGTGCATGAGGTCCCTACATCTTTTTAATGCAGCGCATCCACTATTTAAGCCGATATATTACACTCGTTGAGTACAATTTTCATGTTGAGGCACCTCGTTTCTCGCGGCACTATACGTAAATTAAGTAATTGGATACACAGGTGGTGGAAGCGGGACACCATTGCCTCGCTCTGTCTGCCAATTCGTCTGCGCATTGTATATTATGCCGCGGAACAGAGAGACCGAATGGGACAATGGAGAATTTGATGTAAAAGCCCCAACAGGCACAAGAGCTTTATACAAAATGTGTACGGCGTGGAGGTCTCAACGATCGTTTGTATAGTTTACATTGTTCACAATACAGACAGAGGGAGAGAGAGAACCACACACAGCACGAGCACAACATAATATAGCGATCGTACGCGATCGGGCAGATCATGCGGAAGTATGTTAGCAGGTCTCAACTATAACGGTAAAATCTGTTAACTTGTGCGAGCTCTTTAATATGTGTACCGATGTATTTACGTAGGAATCATTGTGATGGGTGTGTGTGTGTGAGTGTTGTGGCAAGTTGTGCATTAAAGCGGTGTTCGTTTTGTTGACAGCGGCACTAGCGAAATGATTTCGTGTGTGCTTATTTTCTGGTATGCTTTCTTTATAGCAATGCGCGCTTAATTGGGAGTTGTGGCGGTATATAATATGTAGCTGATATGGATCGGTTTTTTTTGCGGCGAAAGGGAAATGATCGTGCTTTTACGATCAGCGTGTATTATATACACAACAATAACTGAAAAAATTGGATGATCATCTTTCTTTTGATTGTATGGATTTTCGTAATAAATCGAATGGAAGCGCATCTGATTTAACTATCACGTATCAATTTTCGTTTGTCCCTTTGTGGTAACTTTACTTCATCTTATTGCATAGAAACACAATGACTCTTTTAATCAATTGATTGTTTGAGCGTTTACGCGATTAATTAAAAGCACATTCAATGTAAAGGTATAGAACATGTGGTGTCCCAGTTACTTGAATGTAAACAGCAATCACTTCGTTGTCATTGATGACTCTTCGTTTCATTCATTCTTTTGTTAGTATAACACGACTGCTGTGCTTTTTTGCACTACGTTCTCATGTGTGCGTTTATGCCCAAGAAGTGATCGTGAGCGGCTTCCTCTTTTTGTTGCAATGTCTTATTTTGCTGTTGAAGCATTGAAGACAAAACCACACTTGCATATTATATTGTCTACACGAGAATGCTTGTACTCATGTAATAAAATCGTTACTATACGCTACTAACCCACTGGCAGTGAAGATAAAAGTGTGGTTTATTGATGAAAATGAGAAGAAATGTTGTTCTTGCCATATTTTTGCCTTCCTGCGCATGCCCACTGTTCTTTTACTTATAATTATTCTCTTTGTGTTGATTAGGCTTTGAAAAAATGTTTTATATGGGTATAATTAGTGTTAGATTTTGTGTTTTTTTATTCATTCTACCGATTTATGCTGGTAATTCAGACAAGTTTCGCTGGCGCTTATCACTTTAACTTACACACACTGTATACCCAATTCAATAAATTATCGATAATGTACCATCATAATGGTATACCAGTCTTCTAGGCCGCCAAAATTGGTGTGCTACAACTCTAAAAAATAAAAAATAAAAATGAGAACGCGGCTGAATTTAGATTTGAAAATGTGTAATGTTGATGTAGTAGTGACGTTGCATGAAAGTACACGCACTGCGCACTGCGCACTTTTATTTAAATAACGGAAGATTTAAAATGCTTCTATGTGTGGATTTTAAATCAATAATTGTTATTTTATTGCGTAAATATTTTGTAGTCGAGGTAGTAAGAATGTTCTAGTCCAGTAGCTTTTAGATTAAATATTTAACTTTAATTTTACCTCAATTTGATTGTATTTTCTTATTATTTCAGATGCAGCGATGTCCTCGTTTATTGCGAAAGCACCGCCGAACAATATGGACATTTAGTGGACTTCACAAGAAGCTTCTACTGCAAATATAAGAAGTCTGTAACAAGAACCATATTGTTTTTATAAAAAAAAAACAATAATTATAAATAAGGTCCTAATATTACGGGACCAAACAAAACAATCCACTTTTAATAAATGATAACATTGTATCCCAACACAAATCATCACTAAGATTTGACCACTCCCTTCCCCTTTACACACCACAAACAAATCATCGCATTACGATCAAATAAGATGAAGTATTGCAGCTCTTCAAATATGAGCTCACAAAACGAAACTGAAGTCGAAAGTCTGCTAATGAGTCCATGTTGGAATCAAGGACAAAATGGCTCTCAAGATCAGTACCTGCTGGATGGTCATAAGTTATTGCTGGAGCATGACTTAGAGTCATTGCCCAGTGATTCGGAGGGTCAACGTGGCTCCGTCGATGTTCTGGACAATCTTCTGCTGAATGCACAGTCCTTGAATACAAATTTGGCGGAGCTGAAGCCACTACCACCGTTCACTGGATACACCGGCCACCTGTCAATCAATGGCATCTCGGGACATCACTACCATGCGATATCACATCGGATGCCCGAAGAGAACAACAACTACCCACAGAGTTCGTATCAGAGTCAAAACACCGACCAAAATATTGTCTCATCGTCGACATGTTTGCCGGATTCAGTTCTCAATCCGGACGCGTCGGACTCCTGCCTTGATGTCAAGTTGTTCTCAGACAACGCAATCGACAGCAAAATGTATACGGCCGACAGCTGCGTGATGACGGTGCACGGTCCGGACTCAGTGTCGGGTGTGCGAATTTTCGCCGACTCCAAAGAACTCACCGGCTATGTGGACATGAGTTCAATTGATGATATTGCCGCCATCATTGGATCGGCAATATCCGACACACGGGTGCAAGTGGACGACATCGACGATGGGAATAACACGCGCGACGAGTGGATGGATTTGGACGAATGGATTGATGGCAATTGCGATGGCAAACTTATTGTGACACAACCCGAAAACATGGGTGATGATTTTATGCTGCCCAATTCACCGATCAACACGTCCAGCTCCACTTTACAAAGCCTACTGTCGCAGGGTTATATGCCGTTGCTGCAAAATCGGTTGCAAAATGGACCACCCATTAAGATCGAAGCGCCCACCTCAACCTCGTACTGTGGTGAGTTAATATCGACGTCAACAAGTCCACCAGGATCTGTGTGTTCCACCACCGACAATCTCATCATGAATGGGCGGTACCTGTCCAATAATAACAATAATAATAATAACAACAACAATAATAACAACAACAACAATCAACATCATCACTATCAATTGAGTGGCTCCATGAAGCCGGACGGATTGTGTAGTCCGGAGTTGATGAACAACAATTACCCGCATACCACCACCACGACAACACCGTCCGCTTCAAAGAAACAGCGATCGCGGCAGTCACAGAAGAAAACCCAATCCCAAATGAATGCGGCATCGGCGGCGGCTGCTGCAGCGGCGGCCGCTGTCAGTTTTCAAACATCAAACGATCTCAGTGGACTGTTGGGCAAGGAGAAGCCAGTGCATCGGTGCAATATTTGCAATCGGGGATTCCTCAACAAAAGCAACATCAAGGTTCATCTGCGGACGCACACTGGTGAGAAACCGTTTCGGTGTGAGGTGTGTTCGAAAGCGTTTCGACAAAAGGCGCACCTCATTAAGCATCAGCAGATACACAAGCGAATCGGACGAGACTGACCCCACCAATGTCAATATGATGATGATGAATTTTATAATGATGATTGTCCAGGATGATAATGACGTCTGACTCAACAATTATGTTTAAATACGCAATTCCGTCCAAAAGACGCATATTTTTTCGTCAAAAATACGCGTGCGTGTGAATCGAATCACTGTAATAATGTAAAGAAAATATGTACTTTCTCTTTTATTTACATTTTTCATTTAAATGTTTAAAACATTCCAACACAAACTCGGTATCACGTGATTTGAACGAAACTCACCAAATTCACCTCAATGTTAAAATAATAATTTATATATCAAGATGACGGACAAATCGACGTTGATGCAACGTGCTATAGAAAAAGGTACCTCAAAATGAAAGAAAAAAATTTAAAAAAACCTATAAAAATAAATTACTATTTATTGTAATGTAAATATATAAATAAAAAAGCTTACAGAAAAAAAATTAAATTAAATTAAAAACATTTGTGCGGTGATCGTTCTTATATTTAAGATGTGGGGGAGAGCGTACAATCCGTACTATGTTAGAAGAAAGACAATAAATTATTGTGACTGTGATACGTTCTCACTTCGTTCCATCTTTACAAAAAAATTAATTAAAATATCTGTAATTTTTTAAAAACCCCGCTCAATATTTTTTGATACAATCATTTCACCAATACCGTAATTCACCACGCATGTAACAGTTAACTGTGCGCGTACATTAAAAGCGTAATTATTTTTGTTGGGGAAAACAATTCCGGCCCACATGATTCACATTCGGCGACGTATCCTGTGTTCGTGTATTTTCGTTCCACACCTGGCAGCATTCGGCATTGCCTCAAATTCCTAGAAACAAGTGCAATTCAAAATATAAATATTAAAATATAATATGACTCAAGTTGAGTATACTGAAACAAAATGAACGATTAATTTATGCAAATTTAATTATAACGTTACAATCAAAACAAAATGGCAGCTGCAGTTGATACAATTAGCGCGTGCGCGTCAGCAGTTCAAACGAATGAGCGATTTAATCGCAGCGCCGATGATTACAAAAATAAAATCGGTTATAGTAACTCGAACATTAATCAAAATAAATTAATTTAAAACAAATCATTTAACCGTAATTCGCGACTATTTATTAACATTTAGCAAATAATTAAAAATTATTGTTAGGATTAACTGTAGGCAGTGTTAGGTAGTTAAGTAGTAGCTATTTTAGTTGTTCAATATTATTCATTTAATGTATTTTAAAATCAAACAATTGTGTATTTTGTATTAGTGTTTTTTTTCTGTTTTTTAGTCTATCTATTGTATTGTTTAAGTGAAGCTTGTCAATAATATTATTAGTATTAATTATTTTAAAAACATATCGTAATTGTTTCTTCATTTTGTAAATAAAAAAAAATGGCTTCTCGTATTTATTTTCTCATGTTATATCATTTTTAAAAACCCTCTGTTAATTATAAATAAACATTTAATTGACAATCAATTTATAATTCAAAAAACAATTTGTTTGTTTTATTAAAAACATTTTTAATTTCTTTTTTTTAGTGCAGTTAGAAGCCGAATTTTTTTTTAACTCTTTCTTAAATTCATCTGAAACCTTCCTTAAAGTTGGGAAAAAATAATTAGACACAAGTTATGGAATGCTCAATTGTCTGCAGCTAGAAATCTTCGAACTTTATGTCAAGTTTCAGTTCGATTGGATGAAGAGAAGCGGATTTTCCTTAAAATGGAGTTTTAAAATTATCAAAATGTTCTTTAAACCAAAAAAATATTGCTTCAGTCAAAGTGTTTCCTTATTTTTAAAATAAAAAAACAACAACCAACTTTCACCAGGAAAACCCACCATTTTCCAGCTCGACAACCCGCTATTTACTTCAATATTTGCTTCCACCCATCTCCTAATGACGGATCCCTAATGACGGAGTTTGAGCCACCTAAAAGAGTGTAACTTCCGATCCAGGATCTTAACATTTAACACTGCATCTAAAAATTCTTTCCACTTCACATAAGTATAATATATTGTGTTGCATACTCACGCTTCTCATATTCCATGCGACTTCACAGCTCAAGCCTCAATACGTATAGGCGCTATCACGCGAATCTGTGTCACAGCCTACTTTCCATAGCCACACTAATGTTGATGGAGCTCTCTTCTTCAGCGCTATGGTACCAACGCGTCCGCATCGTCGCCACACCATAGTGACTTCACGTACCTCACCTCTTCGCGCATGCTCGTACATTCAAAACACAACACGTTCAATTACTCGTTCAACACACACACACACACATTGCACTTTTCACGGTGAATTTGTGTGCGATTGTATGTGCGCGCGCAACTCGATTTTTAATTGCACACTTGATGTATGTTAATGTGGCAACACAATAACTCAATTTATTAGTTTTATTATTATTAGATATTAAAATTGTATTTTAAAGGCAAATGTGTAATTAAAATAGTTTTGAATTTGCGATAAAAAAAAAGAGAAATCTATTGTAAAATAAAATTTTATTTGGTTGAATTGGTTCGTGTGGCATGCGCGCGCTACGCTATCGATCGGTGGCGGCTTTGTGTGGCCACAATAATGCTTAATAATAAATTAATTGTGTACGGTTGGTAATGCACTGCACACTGCACAGTGCACTCTCCATCAATGGCTGCACACAATTGATGGATTGGAATAATGCAATTTGATTTGAGCTATGTTAATGTATAATGTGCAATGCAATTTTATGATTTATTTGGTTCAGTTGCACTGCGCAGAAAGGGTTTGCAGTGCAATTCAATGCGCATTAACATTTTAAATTGAGCTTTTATTCATAACCCATACAGAAAAAAGACTGGAACCTTTTTTTTTTTTTTTAGTTTATCAAATTATGTTTTCAAAAGTTAATATTTTTTTCAGAATTTATAATCACACACCATATCGAGGTCCCAAAAAATAATGGTTAGTGTATCTAAGAAACGGCAGCGACTTAAATTTTCACACATGTATTTATTGTTTCATTTGAATCTAGGTCAGGCATAACCCTAAATTTTCGTCGTGAGAAACGAATTCCATTTAAACTCATGAACCCATGACTTTGAGACCTGCACATCCGAAATGGCAATGTTTTGGTTGTTTTAGTTTTTTTGTTATCTCTTTAATATGTGAAATTATGAATTCTATTTTCATTGTACGTTTTTTGTTTGTCGTTTTATTATGGGTGCTATACTGATGTTAGAATTTTATGCTTTGGAACATCTATAGAGAATATAGTTTGTAGTTAGAAAGTATGTGTGTTTAGAATATGTTTGCTGAAGGCAAGCAATTAAACGAATAGTTAAACGGATTTTTAATCACACAAACTGACAAACATTCTTACAATCATACAAACTGAAAGATATTCGAACAGACAAACTGGCAAAATGGCAAACTGAGAAATTAACAAACAGACAAATTAACAAACTAACAACCAGACAAACTAAACAATCAAAAAGACAAACCGACAGACAATCAAATAGATAGACAAACACATAAACTGACAAACTGACACACCGACAAATTGAAAAACTGATAAACGACGAACTCACAAACAATCAAACGGCCAAACAGACAAACAGCTAGTCTTGTTTTCAACAATAAAGGACGTCGAAAAAAAATTTCATCGTGAGTCGTTGCCCTCTGCATTTCAAAAGCTCAAACACAATTATTAAAAAATAGATTCCCATTGCATCGCACATGCAGATTTCTAATCAAAAAAAAATTTAAAATTGATTGCATCAAATGTTGTAACACCACATCATAAAAATCATAAATCAACACAAAGAATGTATAAGGGTACATTGCAATAAGTATTGCAGCTGTTAATCACCTCCACCATATTATCAGCGTATTTTGTGCGTATTTATTTATTATGCTGGCTTAACTTTGCACAGCTCCATTGAACATATACGCAGAAAGCCTCTCAAAGTCAACAGCATACAAAAAAAAAACATAATTTAAACACAATTGCTAAAAAGAAATGGAAAATCGCAGTAGAAACATGGAGCATGATGCAAAAAAAAAAAAGGCAACAATCGCAGAAGAATGAACAAAAAAAAAGCGCTCTTTTAAAAACGAGTTTGATCAGTGTTTCGGAAAAAGAAAGTTTTCTATGAGGACGGGTTGCATGGTAATTAGTGGAATCAGCGTCTCATGACTATAATACACAAATCCAAATGCCATTGTGTGCAGACAGTACGCGTACACCCAGCAGTGCAGCGGAGTATATTGGCATTATTGTTGGATTTTTCGAGGCATCGCGAAGAGCGCCACAATTGAGGTAAATAAACGTTTGAAATTAGTTCGCATATATACAGCAAGTTGTGCAAGTTTAATTCATACATGCGGTTGTTGCTTGCAATGCGCGCACACAAAAAGAAAATAAAGAGTGGTTTCGTTTGTACTTTTTAGACGACACAGCGCAGTACACAACATGAGAGTAACTTAAAACGCGCGCGCAGAAGAGGCCGTTGTTACTGTCACCGCACAAGTTCGCGTCGCAGTGCTCGTGGGGGGATAAGCCACCATAAATTTTGGCATTGAAATGTGTGGGATCACGGTCAATGCTGTTTGGGTATTTAATGTACAACTTTTGTTGAGGTTAAATGAGGTTCTCGTTTTTTTTTTGTCATTTAACTGTTATGATGTAGCCATAGATGAGTGTAGTTTAAATGATATCACGAAATATTTCGTGAGGTTGTAATAATACGCTGTATTTGGGTTTAATTGTACAGGGTGGGATGCAAGATGATTTGCTGATTTGTTTTCTTGTTAGATCTCTAAATTGTTGTGGACATTTTTGCAATTTTACTTGTGACATGGGGGAAAGAAGGGACACAGAAACTTCTGAAGCCATATTATGAGGCTGAATATATTTAAAAAATGTTGTTACTAACTTTTCTAAAATGTGAGATTTTACTTTAATTTTTTTTTGTTTTTGAGCTTATAAAGTCTTAACTACAATTTTACTGTAATATACGTAACTTAAAGTTAAACTTGAAGCGACCTTGAAAATACATTATTGAGTAAAGCATTTGCCCAGATTTTTATAAAATTTTTAAACTATCCAAATTTGATCCAAATTAATTTTGAAATAAAGTGACTAAAGCTTTTTTTTGAATTAGAAAGGCCTTTATTTTAAAGGGCTTTAGTTAATTAATTTACTACTTAACATTTTACAGTTACATTTAATGTAGAACAAAGAGTTATCAAGGATCATATTCAAAATATTTCCGAATTTTAGTAACAAAATCTTTTTTGTTTAGACCTTAAATTTTTTAGTACGAAATAAAAATGTCAAAAAATGAATTTGAAATGAAATAACCCTTAATTTCCTTTTGTTCCGTCAAAAATATTTTAAAACATTTTTTTTTAATAACTAATTCCTAATTACTACTTTACTCAATTTAATTGAATTATTGACCTTGGACCTGTTTACTAAAATTTAATCCAATAAAGTTAACTATCGATATTGATAGCAGTTACGATTGTTTTCATTCTCTTTATTAAAATTTAGCTTTTTAAAGAAATACAAAAGAAGATGATCACAACAAATAACTGTAACTAAATCTTACAAAAAGATTATCAAAAAAAAGTCACGATAAATTGCATCAAATAAAAAAATCGCAAAAAAATCCAAACAATCGAAACATTTCTTTACAGCCCAACCCTGTAAAAAGCTGAATAAAATGCGTTCTAAAAGTGTGTTGAAAGATAGTTGAAAGCGCCACCCACATCTTTTGTTGCCGAAGAATTATTTAACCCAGAATAAATTCACGATTGGTGATTACATTTTAAATATTAGCGCAAAAAAAGAAAGAAGGTGTGTGCAAGACGACGCAAGGGACGTCTAGGAACATTTGAGCATTCATGATTCAGTCAATACATTGTCAGACAACAACATAAAGATAGACAAATATTTGTAACGGATTTTCTGACAGAGTACCATGCAAATAATTCTTCAATTATGCTTGAGTCACATTTTCTATGCTGAACGTCTTTTACTTGCGCATTGTCTCTACACTTGCCAAACGCGATTCGAGATAACAAAAAAAAGAACGTCTTTGCAGCAATAATACTTGTTTAGATCCCTCCGCATTTGAATGACTTTGAATTTCAATGGCGCAGCGTGCTCTGCCACAAGATCCGGACCCACCATCCTTTTTTGTAGGTCATGGTGGCTATGTGTGTCACAAGCCCATGCTGAAATAGTTAGTTATTTCGTGAAGTTGCGTCTTTGGCGTCGTTGTATGCACCGCTAATCATGCGCATGATCAACACGTCTTGATTAGCATTAACCATATACGTAGCAGAACCTGACAAGATACCACGATCACCAAAATTAGATATTGCTTATAGAGACACAACGTGCAGTTTATGTTTTCCCTTTTATTTTTCAATCCTCGCTGTCAAATAAACCGGATGAAGTGGGAGGGAGAGTTAATCGAGACTTTAAAGAAGATGGTAGTCAATTTAAAAAAGAGTCCTAAGTTTAAAATTTTTAAAATATAGGGTTTTCCAATAAAATGTTTCATTTTGATATTCAAAAAAACGAGTATTTTTTGAGAGAAATCAATAAATGTTTATTTCATTGTATAAATATGCTTGAAGCCCCAGATCCTTTTCATGAAATTTTCCATGACGAATTCGCACATTTGCAGATTTTGAGATTCTTTAAATTTCAAAAAGTAAACGTTTCCCCTATCTTTTCGCTGCATCCCATTTTTCGTTCTCATTTCGAAATAGTGCAGGCGTCAGACGATCCAGAAAACCTCCTGAATTAAAACATGGGAGCTGGTAAAAATGTATTTTTGTAATCAAGCTCTTTTCAACATGATGATAAACTCGAAAATGGTCAATCGCATAAATAATAAAACCTCAAACTTAATTAGGAAGTTGCCTTGCCACTGAATTATGATTTAATATTCTACATAGAAAACATGAGCGGGATGAGAGTTGGAGAGCCGGTTTATGTGCGCATTTGGGTGTTTGGGTTATTTTGTTGTTGTTGCCGCTTGGACACTCCGCTTCTACTATGCGGCATTTTCGTGTTGTGTGTGTTTTTTTTTCACAGCTCAAAATGGCGCGATTCGTCTAACGGTACCCAATATAACTTTTACTTTTCACACATCCACACCAAATCGGTCGTGCATAGTAGTAGAGGGAGCTGCCATGGAACAACAGGAATGTTTTTGTTTTTGTAATGGCGAGTGATGCGTTGATGAATGATGCCCATAATGACCATAAAAATGACATGTGTTTGACCAGCGCGACCGCCAATCGATGTGGAATTTTGAATAAACGAGTGTTTGCTCTTGTGGTGTGGTTTGGAGCTTTAAAGCTTTGCAATGGTATGGTACACTGAAGAAGGTGGTTTTTCTGTAAGGCAACTTAATATAAGTACGAGTATGTTTAGTGTCAATAAATCATGGAATTATGATGAAAAGTTTGTTTTTGGAATGACTTTAAGTGCGGTGAACTAGAAAGTTTGTGTGTAGGTACTTGCTGAACTTAAGAAGATTATTTTGAGCTTAAGACTTGTGGGTATAAAGTTTGAAGAAACACTTTATTTAAAGAATTAATTTTTAAGTAGAGAAACATTTTGTTAATGAAGCGATGCTTATGGATTTTAAAATTGTACTTCTTCTAGTGATCGTGGGCCATTATAATCAATCCCCATTTCAAAATATGATTAAAAGGTTTCGAAAAAATGGTCACAAACTTGTTACACCTGCATATTTGGAGTTTAAACTTATCTGGGATCAAGATTCAAGTGTCAGTAAACAAATGGCTTTTCAAAGCTCATCAAATCCGTAGTCAGGGTCAGATACACTGATTCTACTCATGGATGAATCTTAAAAAACTCGTAGTTAAGCCTAGTGATCACGGGATGAGTGACAATTAAACGGCACTAAAATGCTAATTGGAGTCCAAAACAGGTTTGCGTGACTCGTCATTTCAACCAACCATGAGCTTGGCATTTTTTTTAGGATTTTTGGATACATCTAAGGAGCTTAGTCTTCACTCAGACTCTTACTTCACCACCCCCTTTCACACAATGAGGCAGCTTATCCACCACCTCTTGCGCCGTGGTTAACTGGAAACATTCATGGAAGCGGGCCCTTTTTCTACTGCTTTGTCTCATGATCTTAAATTTCCAAACTGGTAAGTCGTTGCCACCTGGTCTGCATAAACAAATTTTATTAAACCCCAAACATGGCTCATTCTCAATAAAAAGAATGCGGTCGGTTGCTGATGTTGTGGGCGAAAATTAAAAGCCGTTCTTCCATTGTACCCCAACATTTAAGTTGTTTTCCATTCTTACACCAATATCTCAATTCAACAAAATCTCATTTCATTAAAACTGATCGTAAATAAATTCAGGTTAATTGTCATGAAGTTGCCCCACCAATTCCCCCGCCAATTAGCACACGAACTGACCTTTTAGTTTCAATTAAGAAAGTGTTTTAACGGGAATAAAACGACTTAACGAAATTAAGTCTTGTCATTTCATCAATAACAATCAATTTCAACTTCGTTATTTTCTGCTCCGTGTGCATGAATGCCCGCTCATTGCACTTTTCCCCATCGCCGCAACATTAAAAAATTTTAATGTGACTTAAAGTTCAAATTCAAGTGCTTTTTGTGCGCACATTAAATCGGTCGGTGCAGAATAACCCATTGACATTTCCGTGTGCTGCATAACGATAATTTTTCTCCATAAAAGAAAACAATGGCATGCTTACATTTGTTGTTTTTTTTTCTTACAGCGTCAGGCAAATTGAACTTAAGTTGCCTTCAACTTGAACTTCGTTTGTTGTTTTAAATATTAAACGAAAAAAAAGGGGAAACAAAAATGAAGTTGATAAAGCTTTTAAGTCATGAAACAAAATGAAATCGACAAATTATTTTTGCAACAAAATGAAGAGCCCTTGCTTGCAGGCATAATCAACATCGTCACAGTGATTGTGTCTCCACACTCTGGTTACAAATAGCTGTTGGAGCCTGGTAAGTGGTAGTAGGTACTGACTCAACATCTGGCACTGTGCACGTCTGCCATCACAAATAGGGCATGTCGACAATGTACACGTTTTATATTATGTACCTAGTGGTCTCAAATTTGCTAAAATGCAAATAAGTTCACTGCAAGCACCGTACGTCGTTGTTGTTTGTGTAATGGACGTTGTTTTGGTTTTGTGTTTTACATTTTTCGGTATGTTTGTGTTTCAAATGAAAGCACAAATAATAGTGCGGCTGATGTGTGTGGTGCGGAAGAGGGGAACGTGCAGATTGGCTGTGGAAATTCATGTAGGCAGGGGGGTAAAAAACAAAAAAGACGTGCGCTGTTTAATGCGCCACTGTGAAAAAGAAATTTATGAATATTAACATATCCGTAGGTCGTTTAATCTGACACAAAATGTCGAACGTGTATGCCACAACGATGTGTGTTGTTGCCCGTGATAGGAAAAGTAAAAATTTTGTAAGGTTAGGAAAGTCACTTAAAACATTGTTAAAGTCTAATTGTTTTGATTAAAGTCTTACTCTTTTGATTTTTCAATTTGATGTTGATGGAAGCGGCGAAGGTAAGGACTAGGAAGCTTGTAAAAGGATTTAAGGGGAATCATTTAATAAACTATGAATATAAAGAAATAAGAAAATGGGGGATTATGGGGAAAAAATTAAGCTTTTTAACGAAAATGAGGAGAAGTACGAGAATTCAAGAAATAAACAACATCAAAAATATTGAAAAATGGAATAATAAAGAATGAACGAAACTTAATGTAAGAGCGAAACATTGTTGAATAAATATCTAAAGTGTTTGGGGATGAATTGAATAAAAAACATAGAATAAGGGGTAAAAATAGGGGGAGAAAGATTTGTACTAAATTAATCATGGAACCATCAAAAAAAATTGAACACACTAGTAAATTGAACGAATGAAAATCCAATTAATTGAATAATTTAACGAAAGAACAGAGAACAATTTCGTTGAAGGAACAAAAGGAGAATTTAACGAATAAATCAACGAAAAATAACTAGAACGAAAGTAAAACAAATTTTAACGAAACTTAACGTTGAATTAAAATATTGAACGAAGGTAGATAAAATTAAATGGAATTGGATAATCAGATTTTAGAATGTGTACGATGAATTAAGCAAGGTAATTTAATTTTTAAATATTTTGCTTAACCAACATCAACGTGTGAACATTTTTAAATGCAACTTTTTACAATCAATTAATGACGAGCTATAAAACACAAATTTAAAATCACCCAAATTCCTAAACCACATTCACTTCCATGTCAATCCAACCAAATTTAAATCCACCAGAATGCACAACTCTTGTGTACATCATGGCTACATAGATGTGTTACCACTCAAGCGACGAGCATAAATTCACATATCACCATAATGCTAAATATATATTATATTGTTGTGTATGTTTGCAGTGTGAGGCGCATATATTTGCGTACGTGATTGAACACGCATACACTAACTCCGCGGATGACCTAGATAATTGTCAAGTTTAAGGTTTTGCTTTCTGCGTGCGAAGCTTTGGCTAAAAGCCGTGCGAGCATGCGCGCGCTCTCTCTCTCACTCACACAGTACATCTCTCGTCGCATTATTTAAAATCATACGCTAGATTGCGCTGCTGGCTGATGTATCGATGGATATTGTGTTTCGTAATGCAGACATCGCGCACTGATATGTGTAGTCAATTGCATTTCAATGCATTATAATACATTATGGCTTTGATGTGTCTCCGATGTTCCCTTTCTTCGGCATTTGGGAGACCTTCAAAATGTGCGCCGCGGACACATATTTTTAATAATTTTTCGCCACAACATTATAACTTTCTCGGTCAATGCGGGCGTGGCCCACTCGATTGAAATGCCATGTGTGTGGGGGGCATTTGTGTTTGAACTTTAAAGATTAAATGCGATCTTAAGGTAAATGATATGAATTGTTGTATAATTAAGTGGGTAATTTAAGTGTTGTGGGATTTCTTTTTGTGATAACTAAAGTAATTAGTTATGATTATTTGTATCAATATTGTTAGTAAAATACGTGAATGTCAAAAGAATTTGGAAATTTTTTCAAAGAAAATTGGAAAACAATTATTTTTGAGTGGTAACTTGGGACAAATCAACTCGTTTTTGGAACCAAAGAAAAAGCAATTTTATCAATTCAATGGCAAATGAATTTATTTTATTTAGAGTACCTACATATGTTTATAAAAATCATAATTTAAAAAAAATTAAAATACATCTACTAGCATGTAATTTCCAATAAAAAAAAAATTAAACATACTTTCGTGTATTTTAAATATCGAAGACATGAACCAACAAAAGCTTAATGGATGCAATACTCAACAATAGATGGCATCCCCAATAAATTTAAACGAACAACTTTAGCAGTTAATGAAGGTAAATATGTTAAAATTAGAAGACGAGGTATAACTCAAGTGGGAGGAATGCAAGATATCAAAGCATTTGAAATAAATTAAATATTAGCAGCCCTTAGCCGAACCCTCAGACTACAGTGTCCCGAATTAAGTTGTAGCGCCACAAAATATGAATTTGATAAAAAGTCAAAATTATTTTTGAGTGAAATTTTTTTTTTTCAATTGTCATCTACTATTTTTTCATGTTTAAACTAAAACCATCTTCACTCAACGTTATCAAACGGCTGCGAATGATATTAGCAAAGCAATTAAGTCAAACAGCCAATAATTCCAGTTACCTGTGAAAGTTGATGCCATAAATGACACGCACGTATGAAAAAAAAATCTTCAACGGAGCCCATTGCTGCGTCGGACTACGACGATAACGTGCATCTTACACTGCTACATCAAAGCACTTAATAAAGTAATTAGCTACAATGATCGACATTTAAAAGTAAAATATGCAACTCCATATGGCAAGCGGCATCGCAGATTCTCCCTGCCATGGGCATACAACAGCATGAACATAAAACCGATAGAAAAAGGCGCAATTAAAGCTAAAAATAAACAAAAGAAAGCTTGTCATTTAACATTAAAAAGCATCGCGATGCAAGTTGCTGCTGATGCTATGCCTGTATGTGGTTTCCTATGCTGCAGACTGCAGTTGTGTGTTGTTTTTAATTGCGAATGCACACGAACAAACATATACGTGGATGAATGGTCACATCGTAACATTAAACATAATGCAAAGCTCTACGCGCTGAAGAGAGAAATTTTATCCGCACCACAACCGCGCGCGCGCGGTTCAATCAACGTGTGTGCAGTATAATAAATCCAACCAAACGTACGTACACATGAGAAAAGCTAAACAACAAACAATCAAACAAACATACACAAACAAAAAAACCAGCTCCATCGGCATCCCACGTTGGACCGTCCTTGCTTTTGTACCAGCCAGCTTAAAATCTAGGTCAACGAACAAGGTTGCAAGACCTACACTTTTCTCTTTTCTATTTATCTTTTGCCTCCTCGCAGTCGTGCACCCCACTTCAATTCGTTATACGGCCACAAGTAGTCGCTGTAGTTGTTCGTTTATAGTTTAGGTTGTGTGTGCTTTTTGTGTTGGTTAACAATTTCAAACGCGGACGCGACTACAGCAACAACTTGCAAGCCCCCCCCCCCCCGCGTAGTCAAAGCGCACTGATTCACGATCGACGGTTTTTTGTTGTGTACTGCGCAGAGTGCGCTTTGGACGAACACTGCTGCATACTTACGCCGAAGTCAGCAGTGTGAGTGATGGTTTGGTTCGGTGCAAGTTGCAACCGCAACCAGTTGTTAATGCTGCATAGAAGCCAGACAACTGAATGGATTGCTGTCCGATAGTTAATTGTGGAGTGGATTGTTTTATTTATGTTGCTTTGGATTGTTAATGTGGCTAGTGGGGGGATTTTGTGGAAGGGGTGACTTAAATGTTTTAAAATACAGCTGCTAGGCATTTTTAAAAAGTGATTTTTATGTTAAAGGATTAAGCTGGCTTAAATTTGGGAGTATTTAACCATAAACGTCAAATGTCAAATTAAATTGAAGTTAATGAAATAATTTTTGTTAAACTGTAGCTACCTCTTAAATTAATAATATTTTTAAATGTTTAGGCCCTAGTATTAAACAAAATAATTTTTTTTTCTGAACAGCAGATTAACAGTAATTCTCACATCCGTTTTTTTTTGGTTAAATAATTCTAAATTAATGTCCTTAATTGTTTAGTGAGTTGATTACCTACATTTAAAAAAATCTACATCGCAGGGAGATCGAGGTGTGAATTTATATACGACTGTTGCTTAACTACATTTTCATAAAGCTTTTCGGAGATATGAAAAATGTGACCCTGAAAATTCTAAATTTTGACCTTGACTTTTGCCCAAAATTGGTGCTTTTATTGAGATTAGCAATAATGTGGAACATTACACACAGTTTTTGAATTACATTTATTTAATCCTACAATAATCTGAAAGAATTATTTTGAACTTATGTCTTTGTCCACTTCCTTTTTTACCAGAAGGATCACCTAGCAGGATATAAGAAAAATACAGTTTTGTTTAGAATAAATTGAAGAATAAATTATGTGAAAATAAAGAAAATCGTAAGGCCCGTTTCTGAGCCCCCATACAAGAAAAACTGATTTTGGCAATAACTTGACCTTGAAGCATCTGAACTTAAAAATTAATTTTTTTTTTAAATTAGTAATATCGTTTTTTCAAATCGTGAAATTTTTGGTCACAAATGGAAAGTTCAATAAATTCCCCACAGTAACAAAAATTGTGTTGTTATTCGGTTATTATAAACTCACCACATTTCAAATTAATTTAGCAAAGTTACGTTATATTGCATTTATATGAATTTGAATTTTTTTAAACGCCTGAAAGAATGCAATTGTTGACTAAAAGCTCATATTTTTTTCAAGATTCCCCTTACAATGTTTTTAGAAACGATTAATCTATATTCCAATTGACGCATTAAGCCTGAATCTTCTAATATCTACATAAAAGCAATTCATTTCAAATTGAAAAAAGTTCCCAGTAAATTTAAAGTCTAAATCTCTCATCAACGTGACAACATTTCAAAGTTCTAAAAGTCATTCCTGTAACAATTATGTGTTTACAATCCAAAGCCAAAGTGCATTTTTAATCATGCACTCAGATAAAATTAAATCCACAACTGTTGGCAACTGTATAGTGTCTCAGATAAGCAACAGAATGTGGCAATAAAAAAGCACAAAATTGTAACTTGATTATAAAATTCTCCATAGCAATCTCACGTGCTTGCGCCGACCGATAATATTTATTACCATCAAAGGTGCTTTTAAAAATTGATCTTAGAATACAGAAATAAAAACCACAGCTGTAAATGTCTAAATGTCCTATAGCTTCAGACATCCGCTGATAAAAATTAAGAAAGCAATTGAAATGAATTCAAAGTCAGTTTCACTAAACAACAACAGAGATTCCTATCATTTATTGTCTTCCTCAATCCGATTTATAAGCCATAGCCCATACTATCTAATTAATTAAACACTAAAAATAAAAGTACAATAGCGATAATCGCACGTACTCGTCACTACTCAAAGAAGACGAATGGCTATCGCTCGCAGGTTGATATTGATCCCAAGTAAACAACCGCGCATTTATTTGAATGATTGCGCCCATTGCATGTGATAACCACGCATAATGGGCGATGTGTTGTTTGATTACAATTATTGTTACCGCAGTCCTCAATTTTCATTGAATCTATTCATAGAAATAGAATAGCCATTCATGTTGCTTACATAAGAAAAAAACCGAATGAATTAGGAAAAATGGAATTTTCCCAAATCATTTATTGATTATTATTTAATTTGTGTGTTGAATGTCTCGTTATCGTCGTTTTCTTTACGTACACGAAGGTAATTATGCTACGTTGGTCGCAACCAAGGTTAAGTTCTCTTACTACTAAGTGAATAAGAATAATTGATATGAAAATGATGGCATTAAAATTTAAAGTGAGACATTACTGAGATCGATTTAAAAGTTCTACAAATAGTTCGAAGTTTTCTGGAAATAAGCTTTAAATTGGTTGACCTTTTTAATTACTGAATCAATACTATTTATGCGCCTGAAGATTGCGAACCAGAGAAGGGTCAACTTAATTACGAAATAATTATGGATTAAACATCAAACTGACTGAACATCATCTTTAATATTTTGAATAAATTTTAGGTAGGGTTTGTGTTATCATTTTACACTTTTGAACCGGACATCGAATTAACCCGAAACCGGCTTAATAGGACATCGGCTTAACTAGACTTATTTTTATTTCCGAAATAAATGCTAAGGTAAAAACGGACTCTACAGCCAATTAATATTTTTAATATTTATGAATTGAATTTCCCAGGAATATTAAAAGCAGAATAAAGTCATTAAAATTTCAGTTTTTAAATAAAGAATATATTTTTCCGGTTTAAATTTATAATTTTATTTACATTTTAATTCCATATTTTCTCTAAAAGAAAAATAGTTTAAACTTTAGTTAATAAAAATGAATTGGGGAATATACTATTGATTTAAAGTCTTTTTTAAGTTAAACTAAAAAATAATCCGCATTAATATTTAATCTGTGTTTTAACCATTTTTTTCAATCTGCACCGGTTTGTCCCTGATTTCAAAAATGGTCATAAAAACCGGATCATGTTTTAATCGTTATAATAACATAAAAGCCCTTAAATTATTTAAAGTAAGTCAGTTTATGATATATAGACTTAGTCACAATTGAAAGTTAAAGACCGCTTTTTGATCTAAATCCGTTCTATTATACAATAATTGATTTTCAGTCTCTGAAAACTTATTTATAAAAAAAACAATTAAACCTAAATTAGAAGAGATTATTTGTTTTAAATGGATGATCCAATAAAGGATATCATACCGTTTTACAATCCCTAACTGAAAATAAAAATAAATTAAAATATTAGTTGAGATTGCATAAAATAGATAATTAACCGGTTGAAATCCTTGATTGGGGTTCAAATGAATTAAAAGGTTTTGATTAATTTTTAAGCCCTATTAAGGTCCTAAAAGACTAAATAATGAATAATTATTAAACCCAGCTACGTAGTGATCCTGAAATAGGGCTGGAAAAAATATATATTCCTTTATTTCTTAACTGTTTGGGGGAAATTAAAGTATTTTATAAATGCATCAGGTTTTAAACCGATTCAATTAAAAACAATTTAAGTAAAATAAAAAAATCCATTTTTTAAACATCACGTAAAGCACTAAACTTCATTCATTTGAAATGTTATTGCAAAATAAACAAAATAAATGCTTGCGTCATTTGCGAGAACCTTGAATGGAGCAATACAAAACAATTTCAACAATGGAATTGCACTCCCAAAAGATCATAAATCGTTGCACGTACAACTGTACGCGTCCAAAACAAAGTACGTTATGGAAATTCATACGTGTTGATGAATTGATATCGTCATTGCTGAATCTATCTTTAAGTAAGTCACTTTGGTAGCAATTAAACAAACAGTTTTTCGACATCATTTTATTTATTAAATATTCAGAACAATGATTAGTCCCATTTAACAAGTTTATAATAATAATAATAATATAATATTATGTAGTGTGATATTATCGACTTTAGTAGCACTAATTAAAATTTATAAATTCTATATAATGAATATTCTGATCCCTATTCATCTACATCGATTACACAATTCGTATCGTTTTAATGTTACTCTCGACATCTTCATCATCTGACTGTTTCACACGTCACGCCTCAATCGTATAACAACGGCTACTACAAACACGTAAGCTTTCTCTCTTCTCAACAATACAAAAGTTTAATTCAAAATATTAAATTGATTTTGTGTAATTAAAATTAATAAATCCAATTAAAATGAATTCTACATGAACTTAAATGACTCTGATGCAGATAGTCCTTCCTAATTGGTAAAAGTCTTTCAACAAATTTAAATTAAGTTAAAACTGAACATCCTTTTTCTCCCATCACAAAAAAAAAACATAAACATTAAAAGCCATTGCATATACACAAAAAATAAATACTGAATATGTTGTGGGGGGGGGGGGGATAGACCAAAAACAAAACAAAAAAACCCTAAAAACTATTTACGTAACTACACCAAAATAGTTTTAGCATTATGCTCCTGAAACTCCACATACCCCGACTCATCGCTCAACTCCGAATCCGAGTCAGCATCATGATTCCTGTGCTTAGACCCTGACGATAGCCGCCTAGCAAAACCAAAACGTCGTGTGGCGGCATCAACGGGTCCCTTCTCACCCACTGGCTCAATATTCACCTGATTGTACTCATCCTCATCATTGCAGCACTTGCCATCAGAGTCTGACTTGGATGCCAAACTGTGATGCTGGTTCTCATCCAGACTGGTGGTAACTGTGCTCGCTGTCTCACATCCACTCGATATGGAACCCTCATCACTGTCCAAAAGGACGGGATGACTTTGTGATATCGACAGGATGCCATGCGGTTGCTGCGGTTGGGCTGATTGACATGCAGACGCTTTGTTGTAACCCAAAGTGTCAACAGTCTGTGCCTTATCCCCATCGTCATTCAACGATTGTTTCGCAAGCAAATCCAAAATGGTGTCCTGATTGAAGAACACCTCGTCCGTTTCGTCATCTGTGTAGTTATCCAAATCATCCAAACTGATGGCATTTTGCACTTGTGTCAGCGACTTGTAATCCTGTTCGGAGGCATTCTGCAAGTCGCACATACTCTGTGCGCATGGTTTCAACAACTTCATGTCAAAGTATGACATCAACTCCCCAGCCAGTGTTGCTGTGGAGTCGTAATTGTTGCAACGCAACAATTTCTCAAAGTCATCTTCGGAGTCAAGGCTGGACGTCGATTTGGTGCGTATTTTGGTGCTTTCATTAACGGTTGTTGTTGCTGCTGCTGCTGCTGTTGCAGTTTGTTCGAATGAGGCGGGCAATTCACGTTTCACCAGTCGTGGTCCGGTGCGCCGGATGGAGTGACCACGTCGACATTTTCGCCGACCCAATGTCATCGAGGGGTACAGTGGGTCGAGCCGACAGCATGATGGTCGTTGTGCATTGGACACGGCTGGCACCGTGTGCAGTTGTTCCTCGGTGTTATTGTCCTCCTCCTCCTCGCTGATGGCCTCTTCGATTGCCATCAATTTGGGCGCCGACTTGGAGCGCTCTAGGGGGGGTCGATAGTTGTTGCCGCCCACGCTTAGCATTATTTTGCGGCGTGGCATGCTTGGGTTGTCGTACACGGAATTGGCCAAACTCAGGCGGGCGTTT
This sequence comes from Sylvicola cinctus, assembly GCA_963854165.1. NCBI lineage: Eukaryota > Metazoa > Arthropoda > Insecta > Diptera > Anisopodidae > Sylvicola > Sylvicola cinctus. Next base: position 25,048,492 of record OY974083.1, on the reverse strand, counting down.
TGGCGGTTTATTTTGTCCTTTTTGAATTCCATTAGTGCGCGTGCAACGTTTTCCTGTAATGAGGTGAAGAATTTGGTGTTAGTAAAAGTTGGGTCTCATAAAAAAGGGAATTCGACGTAAAATAAAAAATTTGGCTTAAAAATTTTAGACGAAAATTCGAAAAAATTGGCCAAATTTTTTTTAAATTGCTTAAAATTTAAAAATTGGCCAACATTTTGCCACGCTTACCTTTAAAGTATTGCAAATTTGTTGTGCCTGAGATTCCTTAGCGCATAACACCGCATGACACCGCATCTCATGCTTCAATTTTCGCCCCTCATGCCTGTACACCCAGCAAAATACCCTGGGGTAATTTTTCGGCGCACAACAATAGGTAATTCGATGAGACCAATACTCAGTGAGTCCATGTTGCCGGGTGGTGGCTTTTAGTCCAGAGGGACACACTCGTATGCGCATCACCACATCGGGTTTGTTGTTTTGTGTGTAATTGCGCCACAACGTATTGATGGGCTTCTCCACGCATCCATCACCTGGAATAGATTAACGAAAAATGGACTTTAAGTACAAAGTTGTTTTTATGCCAAATTTTTTTTATGATCTAAATGACAGCGCATGTAATTTGGAACATCATCATGCTTTTGGCTATATCAAAATATAGGAAACCATTGTCCAACAATAAAGATTAGAAACCGCACATAAAGTCACGTGTAGCAATAACAATAATTGAAGCCGTTCCCCTACGGCGATATCATCGCGCTGTATTTATTAGTAGACCGCCATTCGATGTCACTCCTTTATAATGGCAAAGTTGTTGTCACACAGAGCGGAGTGTCACAAATTTAAAAAATATTTTTATGGCCCAACCATTGTTACCAATGCTCCAAATCCGCATGAATGCAGCATGTACCGAGAATGATAATAAAGAGACAGTGAGTTGAGCGCTAGCAGGGCATGCCGCATGCGACATTCCACAACACAATCCAGTTACACATATTTGGCATGTGATTTTATAGAAATATGATTTTAAAAGAGAGCGCTCGCGCTGCTGCGATGCGCCATCAATAAATGCGAGAGTCTACTCACGGGAAAAAATTACAGAGCCACCAATTAATAAATTTACGTGACACAAAATGATAAAATAACTTAATAAAGTGTGTAAAAAGTAACGGTTTGAGGTCTGAACTTTTCATTTTATTATTGTTATGATTTTGTTTCAAATTCTCTATCACATTGCGATCGACACACATACAAGGTGGGATCTAAGCCCCCTAGCAAAGCGCAACAAAAACAAAACATGGAATTGTGTTTGTTGAGGTATCGGAATGCGGGCATGTTTCACCTTTTATGCTTTTAGAAGCTCACATATGTGTTTCAGTCTATAAGGGGAAGAAGGAAGGTGGAATGCAGAGAGACCTGCGATACATGAAAGCTTATAATTTAAATCGCGTCCAACAAAACACATTTCATCTATACACCTCGTGCTCATGAGAAATCCACGAAATTTTTATTAATAAATATCGACAACATATCATAGGGTCTGTGGGCGGGTTGCGTTGCATTCATTTAAACTGTGTTTTGGTGCACTGTGCATTGTAAAATAACGGCCGCCGTATTTTTTTTCCACAACCACAAAAAAAAACAGCAACATGGCGCAGCAGCAGCTACCACTGTAATCAGCGCATGGATCAGATTAATCCATTTAATTTCATGCGGTTGTCTGGAATAAATCCCAATCAGTGAAGGGCGATCGATACCACACAAAAACGTTAATGGATTTTGTGCTGAATTGCAAAAGGCGGCCATTCTCGCACAGACTTATAAAGGGCTGTCCCGCTAGCTAAGGTATTTGAGCGCGATTATCATTTTAATAAAGTGGTTCTCTCATTTATGTGTCGATATAATTTATTATAAATTGTATGAGCCTTTGTCTTGTAACATAAGGCATAAACTGAAATGAAACAAAGGTACACAAAGGTACAATGTGAATGTGAGTGCATGTATGAAAAACCGTAATGCCGATATATAAGGCAGCATCTATCTGGAATGTAGGTTCTTCCATTAGTGATTCATTGCAATGTTGTTAAATTAAATGTAGCCTGCAGACAATTGGGTCAATTGAGACAATTTAGTTTGCTGAAGTGTAAGCACTGCATACATTTGTATTTATGGATGACAAAAGAGGGAAAAATGTAAAGAGTGTGAGAGAATGTGTTGGAAAAGGTTTGAAAAATAAAATTTAAGTGACTTTTTGATGTGTTAATTTGGAAATCAATTTATGTAGAGAAATTATAATTAACTTTTTTTTGCTGAATTGCTGACAATAATAATAGACAATAAATTTTAATTGTCAATTGAGGTTTAGTTTTAATTTACATAAATTACTGTTGGCGTTTATAGCTTAAATCGAAATCGAAAATGATTGACTTGCACCCAATGCAACGGAGAATATGCGCTGAAATTGCTGAATCGGATTTAAAATGGGATTCAGCGTCGAGTGTGTGCGAATTCATTGGGAAAAAGATCTCTAAGAGCACTTCCCTAATATGTAACCCCTACATTAAAAATTGCAACGTAATTAATTCTATAAATTAATATTTTTCAATAAATTAAAAATTATTATAATGTATTTAATGCACATAACGATTACAATCGTTAAATTTAATTTATTCGTCTTTTAAGTCAAATATTTTGTTTTAAACTGATCACATATTCATAACGGGTGTATCTGACACAAACCATTCTCCCCCGTTACATAACTCCATCATTTAAGTCACACATAACGCCACAAATTCAATTAAACAAACTCATATGATCAAGTCATGACTTCCATCATTCACACAACATGCTTGTTGCTGCCCATCCTAAGTGTCAACGTTTACTTTTAACAACTGTCTAATTAAAATGATAGCTCGCACATGGGACACCGCTTATCTCATGCTTATGCGCATCGATAAAATCCACCCAGCCACTAAAAACGTGATAACGTGATACAAATTAGTTACCAGTTTGGAGGGTTCATTTTTAGCACAAATTTGCAAAACCAAACACAAAAAGCTAAGTTTATTTGCAATAAGATCGGTGAGGCTCGAGTTGTTGCAATTAGCAGGAGACTGCGAGACAGAGGTGTTTTATCTGAAATTTGGGACACGCTTATTGGTTGGTCGTGATTGGATTAAAATTAAAACTTGATTACTGAAAGTCCGTAAATTGGTTTTAAATACTGTTTTTAAAGGTTACTGTTTTTTTTTTTTCAGAAAAAATAGGATCTGATCATCCTAGGCGATCATTATAGTCCCATAAAAATGGTAGTTATTAAATTTCCGTTATACGTTTATAATTAAGTTTATAGTTAACTTGAGTTATGAAATAAAAATATATCCGATGACTTTTATAGTCATTTTTACGATAGTAACGTTACTAGAGTAGAGTGCAAATCTACGGAAAACAATGATTCTTTCAGGAACTTTTTTTGCAAAAAGTAATGACGATATTGTTTAAAAAAAATATTGCAGACGATCATTATTATCATAAATTAATGATAATTGGGAAGCAGACAATCGCTAAAGTAATCCCGATGCAGCAGTGCAATCACCAATCACCAATAGCGGTCACGTTAAGAAGCTATTGCTGCAACAATAACTCATCTATCGTTACGATCACTAACGGACGATACTTTTCCAACGATTATTTCACTAAACTAAATGACAGAAAAATAATTTCCCACAACGCCCACCGCTCACCACACATCAAAAAAATCATTAAAAAACACATTAATTTAAATGTGATCATAAAAAAAATCTCCCCAAGGTTAAATACTTTAATTATTTTAAGATGACAACGCATTGAAGCGGATCGTGTCGATTAGGAATTGCACCTCATTAAGCATTTCCCAATTGCACATCGACATCGAACACACCAACAACACACATTGCACAAATTAAGCATGTACTGCACGAAAACAACAAAACAACGCAAGTACAAGACACAAAGGAAGTAGTGATGTTGCAAATATTCAATTAGTTGAGCTTGTAACAAAAGACACGGAGCCATACGGAAGTTGCATTTTAATAATCCATCAAGACAATTTCCTCTCAATGACCTTAAGTGCCACTGCTGCAACCGATCACTCACATTGTTGCAAATGTGCACTCACCCGTGCGTTGATGAGTGTGTAAGACTGAGACACACCACCAGTAACGCACCTCGTCGTGTTGCGTGCATTTTAATTCCAATTAACATTGTGATTCGTCACGCAGTGGCCAAATATTTAACTTAAACTTTGAAAGAAGCATCGAAATTTAATTTTATATTTTTAAGACCCCAAATAATTGATGTTTCAAGACAAAAAGAATTTACAACTTTTGTACAAACTCATTTCATTTTATTGCATTTAAATCGGATTTAAATTGAAGTGAAAGTGCATCCAAGTTCATTCACCTGCACTTGTTGCGAACTTGCACAACGCAATGGATCAACGCATAAAAAGCAGAAGGAAAAAAAAGGTAATAAAAAGAAACACACAGCCACCTTAAAAGATATTTTGCCAACAGCCATACTTAAAAAGCACTCGCAATTTAAAAGGCGACCGCTTGAAGCAACAACAACAACAAAACGGTCACTCAGGTGTTACCAATGCACGAAGGTTTTTGAAGGTTTTCTTCAAGTTAAAAGACAAGGCGCATTGTTTTAAAAATGTTATCCACAATTGAATAAAATCATTGATTTTGTGCCGCTGATTGGCTTTTAATTTCGTTCAGTTTTAAGGTCCAAGAAAGTAAATAAATTGGTTGACTTGAATTCAGTTGAGTGTTACAAAGAAAGTGTATGCTTGGGTCTTAAGTCGTGCATCCCTCAGACCGTGCAAGGAGAAAGTAGAGACAGTATTGCGCGGGCTTGCAAATTTTGTTGTCTTAAATTTTATTTATTTATTTATTTATTGCTTTTTTTTTCTTTTTTTTTGCAAAAGAAAATTGCAACGTGACAGATGATAGAGGTAATAAACAAAAACACTTAAAATGTGTTGCAAATCAGTTAAGAGTTAAGACTTGCAGCATAGCATTAAGTTTATCACAAGGTGCGGTTTAAATATTTACGTGGAAAATTCCACTTGGCGATGATGCATGGCCGGAAGTTATACGTTGTTTTTGGTTTGTGCAGTGTCTCGCTGTTGTGAGTTGGGAAGAGTAAGGGACCTTAATTACAATGCAAGAAGCATTTTGGTACCGACAATTTTTGGATAAAAATTAATTTAACTTACAAGCAAGCTAAGTAAACTCACGATTGTAATAAATAAATTAAATTTTTCATTAAAGATGATGATAAAATATTGGGACCTCAGAATTTTTTTTTAAGTCGAATTAATTGAATTTTGTTGAATCTCAAAAAATCGGGATGTAAATGCGTTTAGAGATTTAATCGGCCTACTCAATTTGGATTTTAAAATATTTTAGGACCTCTACATTCAACGTTAAAAAGTTATAAGTTCCCAATGATTTTATTGTGTTTTAAGAAAGTGACAGAATTTTTTTTTAAAAGCAAAACTGTGTTTTAAAGTAATTTTAATTTCATTAATTTCAGACCTCATAAATTTAGGACCTCAATTTTTTATTTTTTATTATTACTACAATTCATTAATATTTAATTGAGAATTTAAATAGTTTTACATAATCGTGAAATAAAATTTTAGGACCTCAGAATCTCTAAAATGCAATTCCAAACTTAAAACATTTGATTTAAAATACATAGTTTGGGACCTTTAAAGGCAATTAACTTGGAGTCGTAAATATTTTTAATTTTAATAAAAAAAAAAGGGTCTCGATTCCCATGTAATAAATTTCAAAACCACTCAAAGGAGGTAGCTTTACATTTTAAAGCTGTTCATTGAGGATTTTATTGTCAGAATTTAAACAAAAAAATGTTTCCATAAAAATATATATAAATATTCAAAATGAACCGAATTTCTTCATTCACACTTGAGTCTTCAAGAAGTCTAATTCAAGATAATCGACAAAAAGCCTGCACAAACACTTCAGTCTTCCAAAATATGAAGATATCCAAAAATAACCTGCACAATAATCAATTTTTATTCCCCTTTTCAACTTCACGCACTCAATCCTTCCCAAGCCCCAGCCAAATCGTGTTCAATCTTTGAAACATAAAAATTCATTTTTATTGCAGCTCTTCACACAGAAATTACAAAAAAAAAAAAACATAAATCGTGATTTAAATTTACCCTGAAACAACACACGCACATATAATATTATGTATGAGCAAAACAAGTCTACACTAACAGTAGCTGTAATTTGTAAGCCCGCATCACATTGGACATTCAGCTGTGCCGCTGTGCAGCGTTTGTGGTTTTGGGGCCCACTTCAAAAATATTGACTTTTTGGTATGATGCAAAATTTGGCAAAAATGTTCACATTTCATGTTTGTTTTTCTGTTTTTTTTTTTTTGCATTAAAAAAATTTAAATTTGCCGTACCAAATCGTGTTTAACCGGTTCGGAAGCTAACACCACTGGGATGAAAATGTTGAGGATGAGAAATTGATGACCACATACTAATATTATGCATGCCGAATTTGAAGCGAGTGTGACTTTTGTGGAACGAGATAAATGACATGTCATCTTCTCGTACAAGTAACTTGGAGGTTTTTTTAAAACATCAAAATAAGGAGGACGCGTTCTTTATTGTTGAATTAAAAATACATCAATAAGTTGGGGAAAAGAAATGTTGTAACAAATAAAAATGTCTGCAGTGTGGTAGTTTACTCCATTAATTGTTTTAAATTGATAATAGTTGACATAAAATATTATTCATTTTGGTTTCTAAACCTGTTTAACAATTTGGGATTGTAAAAAAGTTATTAGTTAATTTTTGTGGACAGATTTACCGCTATATTTAACAATTGTTTTCAAACAATGTCCAATGTACCTATAGTTAACAAATCGCCCGTTATGATAACGGTTTTCAAATGTTGAACAAAAATTTGTCCCCAGTTAAAAATTGCTGGCAATAATATAGAGAATATAGAGAATTTAAATTATTTCTCCGTTTTCTCCGTAAATTTCAATGCGCCAAATTTTGGGTAGCAATTGAGTGCATAGAAGAGAGATTTATCTCTATGTCATCACAGAAAATCAGAAAGGGTTATTATCATTTATTCATCAATAAAGAATTAAAAAAGAAAATGCAAAAAATGCATAATATAAAAACAATTCACAATAATTCAAAGATTGTAAATAAATCAATGCCAATTAAAACCAATAATCACATAAAATGAAAAACAATTGCATACAGCATATTTTTATTGTTCAATTAAAACATAAAGAATATAATATACAAATTGAACAATGCGCATATTTAAATTCAGCACACACGACTTTACGTACAAGTACCCATTACAGTCACTACAATATAAGTAAATTCCAAGTAACAACTTGAATGATCTTCCTCTTCCCCATACAAATGCTCGTTCATATAATGCCTGATTGATTCATCATTCACATCAATCAAATTATTTAAATTGTATACCAATACCTTTCAGTTTCTGTGCAATTTTACGGAGACTTTGAATTGCCCGTATTAAGGAGCGCACACCTTTACAGACCAATATGTTATTTGCTTTCGCATTTATTTAGTTATTCTTGTAATTTTCTTAAGTTTTTTGTGGTTGTTTTGTTTCTTTAATTCTTGTATATACACACTTTTGTATCTTTAATTTGCAAAGGTTGTTTTCAACAAAATGCTTGGTAAATGAACGTATTTTTGTATGTTGGCAATAAAAAACTGGAACAGAACAAACAGCTTCTCGGATTCTTTGGCCAGATTTTAATGACAACACGAATACACAAGAAATTGTTCGTATTCTGCGCGGCTTTGAAGTAAATAAATACTTTAGACAATTCTTATTAAGACGCCAATTCGCTTTCTATACATGTACGCGTACTTAAATGTAAGATTGTTTGATGTTTTGCCAGTTGCGTACGAAGCTTTTATTTAATGACGGGGGATTTGTTAACATTTTTTTATTAATGGTAAAAACACTTTCTTAAATTTGCTTGGTAAAGGCCATTTGAAGGGTATAACAAATTACAACCCATTTACTGGATTGAGAAGAGTAAACAGGATTTTATTTGGTTTTCTTGGTAATTTAATTAGTGTGAGTGTTCTTTTAAGACACATTTTACTGTCTGCAGTTTAAAAATAACACCATTAACACTTAATTGTCGTTTATAAATTAAAAATTTTAAATACAAATGTAATTAAGTGCTACCGTAATTTAAGCCCTGTATTTTAAAACTTAATGTATAAAATTATTTTTTTCATACAAAGGAAGGGGATTTAATTCGTAATCAACGTAAAATGGTTGACTGGGTGCATCGCAACTCGGAAAAAAAACAATGAACCGGATTAAACAGTTTAATAATAATTGATAACAAATTTCACAAAAAGGTCAATGTAACTCTAAAATAAAATTTAATTAATGTAAAAAGGATGATAAAACACAATTTGTTTTAGAAAAAATTTAATCTTTAAGTACATACTTATAAAACAAAATATTTTACTCCCACACAAACATTTTTTGTAATCAATATTTTCATTCAATTTTTACCAATTAAAACAAAACATTTAAAAAATATTCGAGTTGATTTTGTTATCACAAAAATCTCTGTCATGATTGTCGGTCACTGATAAAGTCACAATAGGATTAGTACTTGTTCAGTATAAAGTAAGTGCGAGCTTACTTCAATGGATGCACGTGTTCACACCTCAAGTACTTTATATTATTGATTAAAAATAAATCTCACATGAGCCATACGTCAATACGTGTGCAAGATAATGATAAAAATACCGCAAAAAGAGAAAGTGTGTGCAAAAATAAAAAAAATTGTTATCGCAAAAATTGTGCATGCGCCACAGAGTATAACTCCAGGTGGATTTCAACGATGTAATCCTTAATGGGTGCTGATATTATGCATTTTCATTGGTGTTTATGCACAGTTATGAAAGCGGTATTTAATTCAATGTTGGTCGACATACTTATTAAATAAATTAAACAAACACATACATTTTTCAAACTCCCAGACTAAACTTATTGGCGATTTCGTATGAAGGAATAAAAAATACTGTTTTAAAATAAACTCCCAGAATAATAAAAATAAAACAGTTCCCAAAACAATCATTCACTTATAATAACAATTGTAAAAACGAATTAACCAAATGTCTATAATTCACTGTAATTTATATCGCTTTAATTCTAAAAACTCACAACAATCATTAAATTAAACATTTATCTATTCAATTTATTCCGTTGCTTCGCCCAATCACGCTATATAACACAAATTATCCGTTGCTTTTTCAGTAATTGTCAGCTATCGGTTGTCACGAGTGCGCGCATGCAACTCAGCTTCCGTCATGCAAATAACAGGTAAAAGCACATACACTGTAGAGTTCAGACTTTAGTATCGCTCAGTGCCAAATGATTCACGATATGAATGCCGCATGCATTTTATGAGACGGTAATTGTTATTTTCCATCAATTTAGACATTTCCGAAAAGTGACATATAATTGTCTGTGCATTAGACAATGAGTTTTGAATGTTGGCACAATGACGATGACACGGATATGAAGCCAAGCTGCATATGGTGGCACGCGTATGGCGTGACTTTTATTTGGTTATTTTATTGTTTCATTTTTAATTATTTAAATTGTCACATGTTGTTCTTTTCATAAATCTTTCGGCGTGCATTGAGAAATAAACCTTACTATTTGTGATACATTAAAATAGGTTGTCTCGTGCAAGTTATCATGACAATTTTGACGTAATTTATGTTTCATGGGATTAATTTGAATTATAAAAAAAAAAGATAAAAATGAGTTTGTTGATTTAATGATAATTGTGACAAGCTTAAGAAAAGGTTTGTGAATTGAGGGCGTTATACTTATATTGAGGGTCTTAAGCTTTTTTGTTTCAAAAAAAAGCTTTTTAATAAAAATGCAACCGGATTTTTTAAACAAAATGAAAATATTAAATTATTAATTTTTTAATTAATTAAATTAGAACTAAAAACGGATTAATGGCCTACATTCAAATAAACAATTTAATTTATTTAATCGAAAACCCCAATTAAAAATTCCCCCAATAAAAAACTGTGGCCACTGCGTTTACCTGACATGAAGCATGAAAACAAAATAAAATTACCGCAATCAATACCGGCCCGTTAAATCAGTGAAGCTTCGCACAGCGCACTTGTTGTATATGTTATTTATTTATTTACTTATTTACCGCATACTCAATATTAATAACGAGCATAATATTATTTGCCACAACACATAACAATGGGGATTTCGTTTCTGGTGGATTAAAGAACAATGCAATCACAATAGGTCAGTAAGCTACACGTATCTCATAAGTTATAGTTAAGAGACGTGTTTGTGTGTTTTAATTATTTTTGTGAAATAGAACGGGTCGTCGAAATTGAAATGCAAAATCATCACAACAATAATAATAATTTGAGAGCGATTTTAATCACATGCAAATGAAATTTGGGTTTTAACGCATAAACAAACGGTAATAATAGACATTTATGTGATTGACGGCGCAGTAATTTGACAGATGATATTTTTTTGACAGAAAGGGCAGTTCGCGTGATATTTTTTACATAAAAATTTATTCATTACATTAATTACAATTTGGGGGGGATTCCTATTTTTATGATTTTCAAAAATACATCTTAAGATGTTGCGGACTAACAACGATAGACTTTAGATTTTTGTGACACCAAAAGTCATAACAATAATTATAACCAATTGCCAATAAATAAATTCAACCTTGAACCACAATTTTAATTTATCGCACGTCTCAAAACGTAATTCTAAATTTAACGACCACACTCAAAACTTTCCACAATTTTTGTTTCCAACCAGTATTAACTGTTTCGAAACTGGACATAACGTCGTAACTGTTTGTGTAACTAGAAACAAAACTCGTGAATTATCCCATACCGCGTTTGTGTTGCGTCGCGTCGCGATCATGTCAACGTGCGCGCGCATTTGTGTGTTAATAAGTGAATATTAATCAAACAAATATGTGAATGCCAATGAATTGTAAGCGACCTGCGCATTTTATGTATAGGTAATATCTAACATAGTAAACAGTTAATAATTGTGACCATATTTGTATTTGAGTGCGCATGCACTTTTTACTGACCCAACGGTTTTTGTAACGCAACTACAATTGGCAATTGTTCAATGGGGCCGCATGCGGCTTTATTAAGTTTTTACATTTATGTCGGCGCAATATTTGTTTGTTTTAAATTTAAGTTTACATAATAAAATGTGTGTAATAAATTTTAATGATTATATAGAAGACAACGCAAAGGTGCACGTTGCTATCAGAAACACAAAGCACATGTTGTGGGAACCGTGAGAAGAATGCGGATTATGCGATCGAAAAATCAAGATGCAATATGGTCTTAAAACGTATCGTACTTAAATTTTAAATCGATAAATGAGAGCATAGTTGTGAAGGGAAGACCTAGGAAAAGGCTAATTCTTGAATTTACATTCGCAATTTTTAAACCGGTTGAAAAAAATTCAGTAATTACTAATTATAAAACAGTAAACCTAAGTGATTTATTAATACTAATTTGAGTGATTTCAATTCGGTAAAAAATTTCAAACTTTTACAAAAACATTCACCCAAACTTTTTAAACCGCAAAAAAATGTTTGAATCGGGAGGAATCGGCAATTAAAGCTTCTTTATATTTGGCTTGGAATGAGCTGTGTTGCTAAGGACAGGCTCTAAATTGTCCAAAATTATTGCTTTTTATAAAGAAAAATGACAACATTTCTAAAGCGCATGAATTTAAAAATCTTTCTGAAGGGAAATTTAGAATTACATAATTATAATGAAGTTGTTTTTGTAGTGAGAAATAATCTGCTAGAACTTAGTTAAGTTTTATAATAAAATTGAAATGACTTTTTTTAAATAAAACAAATTGAAAAAAATAGCTGTTAATTAAAAACCTTTAAAATGACAAAAAACCCAATCATCATTTATCCATATGACTATTATTAATAATACCCTCATCCTATCTTAGCAAAATATCCAGAAAACTCGTTCAAGCCACATAAAACTGAGAAAGAAACCTAATCAATATAACCGCAAATAATACGAGTGTACCAACATATGCACGCATAACCACAGCATAAGAGCACTGCAGCATTTATGTCTGACATTATACACACAGTAATGTGGCGCTAATTTATGAACCATTATTCCAATGTGTTCGTTAACTATTCAATTTATTGCGGCAACTCTCCTATGGGCCCCTACCGGGGTGTACACTGTGTACGCGCACTGCTGAACAACGGCATTCCTGAACGTCACCAATTGTGCACGATGGCAACATTAAGCGGCTACCACAGATATGGACGGGTGTAGTTTAATACGTGGTCGCCTCAAGTCAATAGTTCTCCGGACTACCCGTATACGTTTTAAATGTACAAAAAGTCATTAACTATGCAACTTTATAGTTTTTGGCCGAGCAATTTTTCGGTAGCACAAACAAAACCGGTTTGAACCGCATAAAATTCTAAAAGCGCAAAAGCTTTATGTGACATATTAAACATCGAGTATGTGTCTTGATACAGGCGGAACTAATTAGAAATATTTAGTTGGGATTCAGTTCAGCCACCAATTTAATGGTGTGGGGACTTTTTTGTATTTAGTTTGGTGCAAGCACTTTTAAAGAAATAATATGGACCGTCTTTTGACAATGAGACACCAGTTGAATACATAAACAATTAATTATTTCAACAACAATAAAACGGTGATGAATATGAGCATCTAAAATAATGGTAAACAAATAAACAATAAATTACATTTTGTGGCGACATTTAATGTGTAATGTGTCATTCAACCACGTGATGGAAGCATGTGGTGTGGCGAGTTGGTGAAGTGACCACAAATTGACCTCTAACAATATAGTTGAAAATTTTTAATCATTTAATTAATTAAGCTTTTGTGCAAATTTTAAGCGCACATTAAATGATCGTGGTATAATTTAAATGACGGGTAAAACAAAATGGCGGACAAATGCCACGTGTTAAGTCATCTTAATTTACAATTCATTTAAAATGCAGTTGTTCAAAAAAAGATTAATTTTATGCATTAAAAATGAAAATTGCAGCATGACAAATTGTTCCTTTGAAAAACAATACAAACAAAATGGTGGTTGCAACATGTGTTCACTTTGTCACCATACCATTTAATTTATATGCGATCAGATTATTTATGACATGCACTAACTAATGTACCCATATAATAACGCAATGACAAGCAACATAGTTTTTCAAGAATTTTAATCGCACTCCACGCACAAGGCAGTGCATGCGCAGTAATTGCGAATGTTAAAACTTTCGACGTGTGGCATGGTGTTCCAGGATATTGCGCCACTTATGCGCCAAAAACTTCAAACTATGGCAAACTAAGTATGTGGCGCATGCGCGCGTGTTCCACAAGAGTTGACATTTTAAGTATAATATAATAATATGGCGCAGTCATTAAGATAAAAATGTCAGATGTGGGGTAAAAATAGAAAGGTTGCGATGTACAATAACGACACACAGAAACACTTTCATTTGGTTAAAAATGCCGACTAGTGTTTGAAATAAATGAGAAATGTTTGACATTTTTACGATGTCCACTCATTAACAGTAATTAACTTGATGAATTTGTTGCAAAAGTCTTTTTTGCTGTTGTTGTTGTGATGACTGATGGTGGTATAAAGTGAAGTTGCGTAAGAATTGTTGATAAATTGTTTTGCTGGATTATGGTTTTGAGAAAGTAAAACAAATTATGTAAAATGCTATGTTTTTTAAAAGTTAATCTTTGTAGCATTCTTGAAAGGAAAAATAAGTAGAGTTTTTTTAAGTTAATTGCATAATTTTTGCAATGACATGAGTTTAATTTCAAAGCATGGCGATTTTATTAAATAAAACTTAAACCGATTTACTGAAAAGTCGGATTAACTTAAGAGTCATCATTCCGTACATTTTTATGTGTGCTTTTATTAATATATATATATTGCCTTATTTATTTAGCTTTCAAATTTTAAACACAATCTCTTTACATCTGAATTTACTTTAAATTAAATTAAACCGACTTAAAGAGTAAACATTTTTCGTTAAATTTTAAATTATTAAGCACTTTCGGGATCCTGATTTTCTAAGATTAGTCTTTTAAAAAGAAGTAATGTGTTAAAATAGTACAATAAAGAATTTTTTAAATTTAAAAACAATATCAGTTGAAAGACATTTTTCAAACAGTTTATAAGTAATTAATATACGTAATGAAGACTCTTAATACATAAATTAATAACATTAATAAAATCAATTCACCCACAAATAACCGGTTGCATGAATCACTCACCGTTACGTTGAAATTCGATTAAAAAGGCAAATTTCATTTTGGATCACATTTTCTTGTTTTTGTTATTCTTTGGCAACTTTTAAAATAAACTTTAGATCGAAAGCTTAAAGACAAATTTAACTTCCTTCAAAACATGTTTTTGCAAATATTAATCGTACGATAAAACCTAACATTTTCTTAATGTATTCATGTTAATTTTCTTACGATAATTAATCGCTCAATATTGTCAGAAACTGTTGTGTCATTTAAATTTCCTGCGGGATTATTTTGTGTTAAGATATTTTGTTTCAGAGTTTTTAGCAAAACGTTAGAACACGTGATTGTTGTTGTTTCACTACGCAGCATTGGTGTCCCTGGTGCCTCGGACAGACTGGTTTAGAATTTGTTATTGTTTTTATACGAGTAAAATTTTAAAAGGTTTAGATAATAAGTACGAAATTTAAAATGACATTTCTAATATTGTCATGAAAAACCGGAAAGCATTCTAATTTTAATCTCTATAAATAAATATTTAGTTCTAAGCATCGTTTAAAATTAAGACACCTTTAATCCCCCATTTTTAATATTTTTATTGGTAAAAAAACCGATAAAAACTCATAAGGAAGCATATTTTACTTTAATTAAAATAACATACAACTTGACCTTACCCAAAAAATGCAAGCTTTGGGTGCAAAATTCCAAAAAAACGAATAAACAACAATAATAATTGCTACCAACTACTACAACTTTTGATAGTAATTAATTTAAATCCTTTTGAGTGTAATCTTTTACCGCATCAGTAATGAAAACTCACTTCAAAGAAACAATTAATGGAACACAAATTGTTTACAAGAGTCTAGACCACAAAAAAAAACCTCAATCATTTCAAAGTCAAGTATCTCCACACGCAAGCAAACATATTGTGTGGAATCACGTTTAAATAACAGAATGTTTGTTTACCGTGTAAGATGCGGCGCTATTTGCCAAATATCCATATTATTAAAAGATAGACCACTGACATTAACCCAGCAACAATAAAATAAATAGAGATTACAATATTGTAGAGGGATTATTCAGAGCAATAAACGATGAATATCCGCAATATAAATAAACAGTTAATCCATCACACTTGTATTCAAGTACAGAATATCAAAATATGACAAATGTGTTATACGCTTGTATAACAGTTTAGTAAATAATGTTAAAATGGGCAGTAAAGGCGGCTGAAAAAAAGTTAACATTATTGTGATGTGTTGCTATAGAGAGCAACAAATGCTGTAACTGGATTAATAAAAAGTATAATAAAAATAAATGTAACTACATTGCGCAGAAAAAATGAAAGACCGCAACGAATTCGTCGCGTCTTGTGTGGCATCCGAGCTTGTAATTTTAATAACAATGCGAACTACTAGTGTAATGGGAATTTACAGTAATTTTTGCAAATGCCAATTACAATTTTGCACACTGACAAGAATGACATGGACTCGCACGCGTAGTTTAATCCCCCTGAGATCTGCGCATTAATGCATGCAAGTAAAACAAGGAAATATTATTTTTAAAGTAAAAAAGAAAGCACATTTTGTAAAATATAAGTGTTTTATTTTCTCTTCCTGTTCTTTTTGTGTCGTATTAATGTACTTTTAATGCATTAAATATAGGGAAATGAAAGAAACATAATTAATGCAAAAAGAACATTAAAAGTATAAGAACTGACTGAAATGGTCTTAGACACGTTTAATTAACATAATATTTGAAATGTCACTCAAACCATATTATTGTGGGCACAACTATTCTCGTATAATATGCGATATGCGTGCGTGCGGTTTTATCGTTGGCGGACTTGTGGCGTAACTTGTGCAAGTTCAATGGACTCGCAACAATTATACATTAATATTACACAAAGCTGTTTACTTGAAGTGTAATAAACACGCACACACCCTCGCAAAAAAAAGTTTGCATGTTTGCTCATTTTTTATATAAAAAAAAAATAATGTAAAAAATAATTTAAAAAAAACGTGAATAACAAAATATGAATGAATTGAGACTGTGGGGGGGGGGGGGGAAAGAAAAACCTCTTGCATTAATATAAATATTAATATTACATCAAAAACTGTAACGGTGCAAGTTATAGAAAGTTGCGGTTGGCTAATGCGCTTCAAAGATGTGTTCACACACATCGCGAGATTGAGGCAGCCTGCGGCACACATTCATTATTATGTGCACATGAAGCGCGCAAAAAAAAAATATAATAAAAAAATTTAAAAACCATAACAACGAAAGCAACACAAAAATGAAAAAAAAAAAAAACAACAACTGAATCGAATGCGATCACCTAGCGCCCCGTATCTATTTGGAAAAAAAATAGTTGCACTACGCCTCTGGTGTTGTTATTGTTTTTTGCGCTGTATTACACATTTCTAATTTCCTCTTTATTGTTTTCTCGGCATTTGTTGAGTCTTAGGTAAACTCACTGTGTTTTACACACATAATTATAATTATGAACTCTTTCATACACACGTATTGCCGTAATATTGTAGCTATCTGAATTCATCCTCATAGCACCGAAAACAGCTTTTTAACCGTCTTATAATAACGAAAGTGAAACGTACGTATCATTAAGAAAACGAAACCGAAACGGTAAAAATGCTTATTATTTCACAAATTGGAGCTTTACACACTTATTACGTGAGCACTTTAATGTATTCCATTTATAGCTCCAGTTAATTACGTTTACCCAAATAAAAAAAAATAAAAAAAGTTTTAAAAAAATTGCTCTCACCTCTCGCCCATCCGGTGAGCACATTCCCCAAATAGGAGACCTTAAACTCCGGATCCGGCACACTGATGTCCACACTGTGCGACTGCCGCCACAACAGCTTGCTAATGCTGCGCGATATGGTGCGCAACGCCTTCGCACTGAGATCCTTTTTCTCCCCAAACTCTGGCATTCCCATAACATCGTCGCTGTCACACCGCTGAAAACGATCCGACTGGGGAAACGGACGCGAACGTTGTTGTTGTTGCCCATCGCACTTTTTAGTGCTGTACGTGTTGCCGAAGAGGCGTGCAATTGATGCACTCTTTATGAACTTTGGTTTTTCTTTTGCACTCGCTGTATGATTATTTGTTGTTGTTGTTGATGTTGTGTTGTTGTTATTGTTGGTGGTGGTGTTGGTGTCAATGGGAAGTGACTTCTTGCGCGACGATCGCAACAATGTTGGAAACGATGGCTTGTTGATTGTACTGATGGAGGGGGATGGTGGCTCACAGTCGCCGTAGAGGGTGCCTGGGATGCGTGAACGATTTATGGCGCTAAAATCGAAATGAATTTTTCCTTTGGTTGATTTGACGTTGTTGTTATTTTCACCACGATGCTTCAGGAATGGTGAGTATTTGTCGTCGGTTGATTTTGGTGTTGTGACAAAATCGACGACATCCTGTGAGTCGTTGTTGTTGTTGCTGCCCTGCTGTTTGGCAGTGTCTGCAGCGAGATTTTGTGATTCCATTCTGCCAGACATCTGCAGTTGATTGTCAATTAGCAGCATTTGGTGGTGGGTTTGGTGAATTTATTGTGTGGTGGTTTTCATTTATTATAAAGCACTTTGTTTGGTTTGTGTGGTTGTTTAATTTTGTTTTCGCACGTGATTTTAGTGTGTTTGAGGTTTTTAATCGGTTACACAATTTTTTTTTTCACTCATTAATTCAATCTGATTATTCTTTTGTTTATATATATTCACCACAATTAGCACAGGTCACCTTGATAAATTGCTTTATATATTTCCTGAATTTTTTTTTTTTAATTTGCATATAAGAAAATTATTGATTAATAAACTTTTGTTGTTGCTGTTAATTGTAGCACAAACGCAACACTCGCACAGATTCGATCTTAAGTAGTAGTTTAATTGCACTCACTTCGTTATTAGATATTTAATTTATGTGGCAATTGTGAGACGTTGTTGAGGATGGAAGCTTCAAATTGGCGCATCGCTGGTAATTCCGTTTGATTGCTGCAATAAATAAATAAAAGATTTGTTGTTATAAAATTGAGTTGTAGATTTGAATTTAATTAAGCTATTCAATTTAATTGCATAACGTCAGTGCTTTGCAATTAAATGTGAAATTTGTTTTCACACGGATATTGCAAAATGTGTTGCAACTTAACTAAATAAATTCACTAACTAGATACTCATTTGCACGCGTTTCTATTAACAAACAGTTGAATTAGATGCAATTTAGTTTAACACAATTGGTGTGCGTAATTCGAAAATGAGTTTCGAAATTCAATAAAAACATTTTTTTCACGCCAATTTAAATTGACGTTTAAGCTTCCCATTAAACTATATTAGTGCACCCAAATAATACATTTTTTATCCATCCAAATGCAAAACGACTCAATTTCGAAATTGACCACAACAAGTCGTAATTTTAATTCAGACACATCACATTAAATTGAAAATTACCTATTTGAATTTTCATTTTTCAAGCTCTCGACACGATCAAATAAATAACTAAATATTCAAATTGATATACACGATTGTTCCATTATCACGACGCGACGCTTTATGTGTACACACTTTGAATTGACACACAAACTTTAAGAAAACTTTCTTTTTATCGTTAAAGTAAAACCGTCGAAGACATTTCGTGCAACTCGCACGGAATGTAGGTATTTTAATTCAACAGCGGTTGGTTGACTTTCTGCGTGTGACCACGAGCCTCGATCTCTGAATTCGGTATGACAATGCTAACCGGACGCGCATGCGGCATGCGCGCCGCACTTATACGGCGTACAAGTTACAAGTTACAACGCTCAGAAATTAATCTAAATGATTGTGCTTGGAAGGTGTGCGTGCGCGCGCGTACAATTCTCTATTTGATTGCGATAAATTTCAATGGGTGGGGAGGATATTTCGCGCATTGCTGAGCTACAATGCGACAAATATGCTAACAATTTTTTTTCCCCAATTTACGTGCCGCGGTGTGTACAGAATTTTTGGTTTTTCTATTTGTTTGCGGTTCACTTTTGTGATTGAAAGCTTTTATTTGGGATTGTATTGACTAGGCATTGAGTTTCTCCCCGCATTTGATGTGAAAGTGGGTGCCCTATGTTATAATGGGCATGGGAACTTTAATGCGACATAGGTTATTGATCGAATAGCGAAATAAAAAGCAGTTATGTGAAGTTATTTAATAAAGAACAGTACATTTTTAATAACAATAATAAGATGTAAACCTTTATAGACAATAAAACCTGTTTGGCAATGAAATTGTTCATCAATGAAAATTGTTTCTGAATGCTGAATGATTTGCTGAATTCCTTTGTTAAACAGATAAATAGTAATTGTCATATTACTTGAGTGCATTAACATCGTGACTTTAAGAAGTCTTTGTTGATGAGATTTTGGTTTGTCGGTTCTTAAATACGATAAAAGTTCAAATTTAAATAAATAACAGTCGTTGTTGTTTATAATTTTGCACGTGCTTATCACAAACAAACTAAAAATCCCCTTTTACCCATTATAAAAATATCCCAACCTCAAATAATTTTAAGTGGGTTAAACAGAGATGGACTATCAACGAAAAAGAGACAGAATGATATTTATTCGCAAAAAGTATTGTACACTGGTGGGCTTTATTGCAACTACTAAAAAAACAAAAATTCAAGAACAGAAAAACAATCAATGAATGACAAGAAACAAATTGATGGCTTCAAAAATACATTTGTAAAGAAATGACATGAATTAATAAGGTACACAAGAAAAAATAATAAAAACTGATCAAACGACCAGAATAAATCATAAAAATGAAGCGCAAAAAAATTAATACAAAAAATATCCCAAAAACACGTAAAAAAATTAATAACAACTCAATTTCAGGTGTTTTGAGTAATGAAAACCGCACTTGTAATTTATATTATTTACCCATTACATTGAGATAAAAAGAACATTGATCGTTTACCCATAATAATATTTTTAATAAAGTTAACAAAATAAAACACTTGTGAATGCAATCAACCTGATCGACCTTAATCGCCCAAGATCATCGATGGAAGTGCAAATAAATAAATAAATAAATGAATTTCATAAAACGGTGCGGCGCGTCATGACGCGCACAGTGCAAAATCAATTGATCTCAAGTGATGTCAGATGATCAAGTGGATAGGTCAAGATAGAACACATGATGAGTTTACAAGATTCACGACGATTTTTGTGTGATAAAAACAACGTTTTGTACTTTGAGTCACATTTAATGTGTTTTGTGAGACGTCTACATAAATTTAATTGGTGTCAAAATGTCTATTGAGTGATGGTTTTTGTGAATGAATGTAATTGAGGGTGGTGATTTAGCAAATTTCTGAAGTATTCAGTATAATATGTTCGTGCACAATTTTTTTGGCATTTTAGTGCGACTGTTTTTTAGCAATAGGATTTCGGAATTTCCCCTAAAAAAATTTTAGAAACTACAACTTATGTTGTAACAGATGTAAGGATTTTATTAGTATGATGAAAGGTTTTGGAATATCCCAAAATGTGGGATTTTTCAAATCTAATACGGAGAATATATAAAGATTATCCGTGGTGAGTACAAAAATAGTCACCATGGCAATGGGGGAAGAATCATTATTGATTAAAAATTTAAATTTAAAAGTATGTAACAACAGTTTTTAAAATTAAAATATTAATAAAACGATTAAAATCTTTGTAATTATAAATATGATGTAGTTTAAAACAATTTCATCACACCCAAAATAAAACCCACTCAAATATTGTGAGTATCACTCATTTCTTAATCGTTCCGCAAATGTTTTCTTAGCAATATTTTATTAAAATCTGCATCCCATATTTATTCTGATGTTAATAACTGATTAATTACAATATTTACTTGTTTTTTGTTGACACATTAAGTCACATTTTCAAACACAACAAAAAAGTGCACTGATGATGAATTTGCAAAATAATTTAACAAAATCAATAAACTTCAATCGAATGACACCACTCCTATTAAAAGAAGTAAGCACTCATTAGAAGTGCCTCCACAATAGGAATGAAAACATTTTCTTACAGTTTAAGTCATCATAGATGAGAATAGAACAAAGACAAACAGCAGTTGTTTGTTTTATGCAATTAAAATTATCAGTTTTTATTCAAATGATTAAGCAACTTTTATTCAGTTTTTTTTAAAGTCTGAAATTTTTTTTTCAAATGAAATGTTTTTATTACAAATCAAATTTGAATAGGGAAATGATTTCCCCTTTTAAATAAAAAGGAATGACAAATGAGGATCGTGGTGAAAATAGAAGTTCACCACAAACTTAAAGCTTTCATTGGGAATTTAAATAAAAAGAAGAATTTAAATGGAAAATTGTAAAAATAAGTAAGTTTTTAATTAAAATACAAATATAAAGGCTAAAAAATTCTTTTAAAAAATCACTTAAATCAATATAATTGACTTAAAGCGTGTAATACTATTAAATAAGTCATAAAACCACTTTATGTGTGCACATTAAAATTGCGACAAACGCTCAGCTGCAGATTCTTGTTGATACCACTCGTATGAATGGCAATTATCGGCCCCATACGTATAGTTATGGATATTTCAATCATGTGCACGCGGCGTACACCACAATATGTAGTTTAACATTAAAATTAAGTTCGTTATAATACCGCGCACCGCCAGTTTTCCTCTCTAATCGTGGCTGCAAGCACCACAACTCACAATTTCAACCGGTTTTTCATTTTTCCCATTTTATTTGTGACTGTGTAAGCACACATTTTTCTTCCTGTACGTTTTTTTTTTTGTTTCCATCGTTGTATTTATATTTTTCCTTCGATTTTTTTTTTTTTTTTGGTTTGTAAATCTTTCTGTCGCTTTTATTTCACTTCTTGTTGATAAATATTTAACTTTGTTTTCGTTTATGGTTTAATTCTTGACGATCATTAGATGGAAACAGGTTTCATGCATAGAGCGAATCATTTGTGTTACGTACACATATTTATAGATAGGTTTCCGTAGGCTATTTGAATGGATGGAGATTGGTAGAGCCGACCAGTCAGTGTGGTGGAAATGATATTGCCTAGATCATGTGAGGGGAAATGTTGATATTCCAATACCATAAGCGCCATATTCAATTTGAATTCAACAAAGTGAAATAAACGGGAAGGTTTACTACTAAAAAAGGCATAGATAAACATTTAGATTTGCCACTTATTTTCTACGAACGCACATTAAGTCATCGCAATATATTTTTAAATTCAAGAAGATGACTCAAAAAATGGCACGGCGCCCGTAACTGGTTTGAATTAATTAAAAACTAAGAGGCATCAAATTAATCTGCCTCTGAAGAGATATTTAATTTGACGCCTGCTGTAATGGTGTGCGCGCTAAAGCACCAAATTACCATTTTGTCACGCACAACTCAAAACAAAACACCAAAAAGTAAATTTTCTTGACACTTGATTGTGTGCGTAAAATGACTCCGCAAAAAAAACACACGCTCTAATAATCAAGCTTTCAATTAAATTAATAATAAAGTAAAGTTCACGTCGGGCTGCGCAGCGCAATTTAAATATTAATCTATACTCCTCAATGCAGGCAAATGCTAATAGAATAGGCGTAAAACTATAACAAAGTCACGCACAAAATTGTATAGGCACTATTACCCAACGGTATGAGTAATTTAAGTATATACAAGGGGTACCTAATTCATTGATGTATATAATTTATAGTTCTTGTGACCTCGATCGGATTATGGCCTTTTAACCCTGTTTATCTTAACAATCGTTTGTTGGCGCGCTACAAGTGAAATGGAATACCTTTGCCGCCGCTGTGCATTGCACCAAAGTGTTATTAATGGTAGAACCATGCAACATTGTAGCAGAGTGCATTGTAACAGTTGCAATTGCGCGCATGCACTTGAATTAAAATGCCTATAGTCCATTTGGTGTGTGCATCAGTGTGGCGGTGCTTTTAATATTGTTAATTGCAAAATTGTGTGTACGGCTTTTTGTTTGTTTTGTGCATAGAATAGTAATTGCTTGGGGTCTTTGATTAGAGACCACAGGTATTGTATAGAATGGTTGCATTACAATAAGAAAGGTATGCTGGCAAAAGGAATTAATTAACCATTAAATCATTATTAGGACCCTTGAAAAACGTAAAATAAAGGCATTAATACTTTTTAAAAAAAAATTGCTTTGTCTTTAAAGCTTTAATAGAAAAATTTTGACATTACTTTATTGTTTTTAAAATTTTGAGTAAAACAAAATTAGAACCCCTAATGCATTAAATAAAAATCAAAGCGAAACAGTTTTGTATAATTCATTTAAGTATTAACATAAAAAAAAATATTTGTGGTAAAATTTGTTTCAAAGAAAAATTGAGTCTCCATAAAAGTGATTATATAAATTTCAGGGGCCCAAATTTTTAATTTTAAAATTGAATTCATAAAATACATTCAAAATTAGCTTAAGTAAAACATTACAAAAATAATTAAGCGAATATTATACGAATATTTCTTGTAGAGATCTCAAAAAAATTATAAAGACACTATGTAAAGGTCAAAGGTTCACAACAATGATCTTTACTATAAAATTTTTGGTAATCTTCCACCCCAAAAAATTAAATTGACCGCTAGAATAAATTTAAAATGTTGTTTTTTTAATTGAGGTCTCAATTTTTTTCTTAAGGCACTAATTTTTTTATGAAACAAAGTGATTTCGATTATTGTAATGAAAATCAGCTAAATAGGAAACGTTAAGCACAACTTTTTTTTTTGTGGGGTCCTTAAATATGCTTAAATTTTATAAATATTCCATAACCAAAGCCTATAAATATATAATATGCATTAAAATATTAAAAGTAAAGAAAGATCCATTAAGACCCTAATCTTTCAAGGTCCAAAGAAATTATAAAAGTCTTAAATGTATCCCAATTAGGTACAACAAACAACAAGTTAACATTTTTTTTTAAATAAGCTTTTTATAAGGAATCATAAAATGATTGATTTGTTTTTCTAAGGTCTTAAGTAATTGAGTCATAAATGCATAGCAATCACTACAAAAAACAATTTAAAGTAAAACAATCATGTTAAATTGATGTTGAGGTATTTAGGACACTCATCACTCACCACTCTTCAAGCATTATTAATTGTTTAAATTACTTTGAAGTGTAACCCCTCCTTTCTCAATGCTGATCAAGACCACAGCATTTGTCAGACTCTCGCTGCACTTATATAAACTTGTAATAACTTAAAGTGACGCATAAATACACTGCGAAAGTCATTTAGCGCCTCTTCATCGGACGGGCTCATAATAATAAAGCTGAAGACGTCACGACCTGATATGTTGCGCATGCATTGCATAAACCGCCCCGGAGGCGAATTGGCGCAGCATAAAGTGGTGTACGTAGCACAACAGGCAGCGGCACATCTCTCTATAAAGACACACGCAACATGCCACTGACATTGCAATCACAATTTGCATATGTAATATCTGTGAGCGGTATCAAATCAAAGCGATAGTTTCTACCCCCCCCCCATCCCATTCCCCCACTAGCAATCATTTTCAACCAACATTGAGCGCGCGAATTTGAAATGTGCAACACAACAAAGAAAAGTAGCACTTAGTTCAGCTGTATGATTGCACTTTAGCATCATTTTAATGCGAGCGCAACTGGTTTCGAATTGTTATGTGGGTTTGTTTTGTTACAGCAGCGTGTGCGACCAAAATGTGTACAACTGCGTGGACTTCTCACTCCAGCGTGTCGGTGAGTTCATTACCTCATTGGGTGGAATTGAAAATTTGAGACCTTAATTCATAATGCTTTAAATTGTGGCAATAAATTATTGTGAGAGGTCGTGAAATGAGAGAAATTGTTGTTATATTGCGGATGACTTTAACATGATGTTTGGGTCACAATATGGTCACGTGATTTAAAAAAATAGCGGTCAATTTAATTTTTTGCGATGGAAGATTACCAAAATTTTATTTTAAAGTTCATTCTTGTGACTCTTTGGCCTTTTCATACTGTCTTTATAATTTTTTGAGACCTCTACAACATTTATTCTTATTATGGCTTAATTATTTTTGTAATGTACTGAAGCTATTTTATTTAAATGTAACATTTTATGAATTTATTTTTAAAATTAGAATTTGGGACCCTAAAATTTTACTGTATAATCACTTTGAAGGAGGCTTAATTTCTCTTTGGACCTTTGAACCATTTGCCCTTTGAAACAAAAATTGAAAGACTTTAAGTGAGTTAAAATAGAATTAAAACCAAAAATAATAAAACTTAAATTAGGACCTTATAAAACTTGGAAAGAATAATAGACTCCGAAATAAAGAACACCAAAAATTTACGCATTACTTAATTCAAGCGTTTCTTTTAAAAAAACAAAAAATTTATTTGAAACCTCAAAAATTCTATGAATGCATTATGTATTTTTTTTAAATTGACATTAAATTTTTCAACAAAGCCAATGAGGCCTCTACTATTTGCATCAAGTTGCACAATTTTTTTTATTACTTCGCAAAGATAATTTGATTGTTAGTGTGTAATAAACTGAATTCTCCGTGAAACTGAAAATTTGTGAATACAATTTCACTACCTTTAAAACATTACAAAAACAATTACGTTTTCTCCAAACTATTCGATTACAAAGTAAACACAAACGTAAAAAAGTGTAGCACAAAATTGAACAATAGAATGCCTACAGTCTACACCCCTTAAATTAAGCTTCATTAAAAAAGCTGATACGCCGAATTTACATAAAAGCTGAAGCTCTGTAATTTTCCTAATTAACTTGTTATTCTTAATTTATTACAACTGTTTTTAAAGCTTGCAGATTAACATCGCATTGTCCATTACAGTTAATATTAACTGCTGTCGAGGAGCTTGCCTTTGCGTGCAAATATGTGGACTGTTGATAGACATCAAATAATAACACAATTGGCTGCACATTGAAAAGACCTTGACATGCCGACAATATTGCCCACTTACAATTATTATTATTATTGTAATTCATTCCTACGCAGTGGGTATTGGAAACTCATTCACAATATTGGCGCTCACTGAGCTATAGCATAAAATTTGCGCATAAAAAAGCTCGTACATCGCAAAACACAAATATTTATTTTATTTGGCAATATATTCTCTGCAATGTTTAGAAACCTGTACTGCACGATTTCAGCAATCCACACGTTAATTAATTTATATAAAGTTTTTTTGAACAAGTTTCATTTAATTTGCCATGGCGACGCACTCTGCAGTTAAACACAGTTGAATGCGGCTGGACCATACCGTTCACTTCTAACCTATAAGACGTATTACATCATCTCCAATCTCCATTCTAATGAAGTACCATATAAGCGGGTTTACATTTAAAAGCATAATATGTTAGGATTGAAAGTGGTTGTACGAAAATCCACTTGTTCGGATAGGCTGTTGTGGTTCGTGAATTTTATTTTAATTAATTATGATCTATTCATTAAATAATGCGAAAATGAGGTGGTGACATTTAGGACCTGAATTTTTCTGAAATTTGTGTTGGTTAGGTTACTTGTAAACTATATTTTAAAGATACGTATTATTTAGGAACATCCTTATTTAAAATTAGTTAGAGGTCCTAAAAAAAATTTTTTTTTTTTATGGAAATTCAAAACAAAAAAACAAGATTTAATTTAATTAGAACTTTAAAACCCCGGTTAAAAACGGTTTTTAAAAATTTAAATTTAATTTTAATTCTTTTTTTGGGGGTCTCATATCTTTAAGATAACAAAAAAAATTGCTTTACTTAAAATTCTTTTAATTTCATCAGGTTACTGTATCGGTTCATTAATTTTCCAAACCGATTAAAAATCCTTCCCGAATCCCGGTAAAGTCTGTTTCTATAATAATTTTGCATTACGTATTAACACAGCATAATTGCAATAAACTATGCTTTTGATAATTTTCAACATCTGTCAATTGCTTACAATCAAAGTAAACATTTCAAGAGTTTGTTGCAATGGGATTTTTTTTGTTTTTGCTCAATTCGTTTAAGATAATCAAAAATGATAGCTTAAAATAATAAACCGATCGCGAATGATTATTTAAAAGAAAACACATGTGCGTGTATCAGAATATATAAAATAATAAAAAAAAAAATCCCCACATGACATTATACAGCGCGTTTGTTGATCTTTCATCATCCGCTCTCGTCCGCACATATTTGGATATGCCAACCCGTGCAACTGTGAGACAGACGAGCGCGAGCGCTTCTATGCAATCGCTGTGTGATCATTTGGGGCTGTTTAAATTATAAATTATTCAAACAAATAATAAAAAAAAACAAAATTTATTTTTCCACAGTATGTGTGTCGGTTGAGACCTCAAGAAAGCTAACAAACTTTTTCCATATATGCTCAGGACAAATTCTAACAAGAAATATGCCAATTGTGGATGTCTAACGATGTGCCTATTTGCATATTATCGTGGTTTTTACTGTACATTTTGTAGTTAGAATATATTGTACAGTCAATATGAATTACAAGTGCTGGGCGCTGGCAGTTGGCACTTACATAAATTGCGTTGGTATACGGTGACGGACGAAGAGGCAGTCATTTGGGTAGGAATTTTTCATGCAATGATTTGTGGCGAGGTAAATTGATTGACAGTGTGGGCATGAATTTATGGAGGTGAAACCTATAATTGTTTGGGTTAAAACAATGGAACGAAACAATTCATTTGAATTCTGTCTTCTTTCTTATTTGTTGCTTTACAAAAATTAATTTGTTAAATTGGCACGCCTGTTAAGAATTCGTGGAGGTCAAAATATATGGAATGCTGGTGGGCTTTTTTTTGTAAATATCATTGGTTACGAATATTTATTTTATTTATTTATGTGCGAAATAATATAAGAAAAACATGTCAAAATTGCAACACCAATCAACAAACAATGGTCAAGTTTTGTAAAAAGGAAAAAAGAAAAAAAAACACTGAGCAAAGTGAGCAAAATATCCTGAGTAAACAAATTAATTTATAAATACCACAAATACAATTATGAACCAAAACAAACTCATGATGTGCGGACTCAACGACTCAATCAGCATCGCAAATTAACGTGGTGAGTATCAACCGGTTTGTACCGGTTCAGAATATTTTTATTAAAGTACCCACAAATCATCATAAAACACAATATTTAAATTCAGCGGAATTCCTAACAGTGAAAAACAATTAAAATAAATTCCATCTGCTAAATTTTTCATCATCATCGCGACAAACGCGACTGTGTCACATGTCCTCATTGATAAAGTGCATAACCGCAGTCGTCGCAAACGGACCGAATCAAGTTCAATTGCACACATTTTAAATGAGCATAAATTGTATGCACGCGGTACAAGAAATTAATGCCGCGCGTTATTTTGTAAGTCAGTGACACTTTAACATTGCCGAGAATAATAATAAATAGTACATCTCAAGCAACCATAATAATACATATTCGCTTGACAATGAACTACAAACTTCTCTCTATGTTTTGTGGTCTCAAACTAACTACATAAGAGCTTTAAACGTTTTCACAATTTATTTCATGCTTTGTGTTGCAATATAGTCAAGACAGTGTTTTGTTTAGTGATGATGTAGGTGGGTGGGTGTAAAAATGTGACCACATTGAAGCATCTATGCACTTAAGACCTTAACCGCAACGCACGAGATATGAAAATTATATGGATTTTATTTAAATGTGGTTGTTCCATTTTCTGCAGAATAGTTTTTCGTTTATAAATGTGGAAAAATGTTCAAGAAAAAAGAAGAAAAAAATACACAAATCATTTAAATCGTTTTGTGGGTCTCAAGCCTCACTTCTTAAAATTTGTTCCACAGCATGTTATGTAAATATTTATGTTGTTCTTCTTAAATTCTTAATGTTCCAAAACCCATTGAATTTATGTGAAAAATTCATTTCATAAGACGTGTTTATTGCTTGGGGTCCTAATTTAAAAACATTAATGGCGAGTAGTTAAATGGTGTATTAAACGTTTTTGAGTTGAATTGCATTAAAATTATGACAGCTTTAATTTTTAATTGCATATTGTGTTGGGGTCCTAAAAAATTTAATAGACCATTTAATGAAATTGGTGTCGTTTCTATTTTAATTTACATTTTTGTTATTTAAAATGATAAAAAAATGTGACGAAACAGCAAGTTTTTTAATTCATAAATGTCTTCAAGTTAGGACCCCAAACAATTTCGAATTTAAATAATTTAAAAATTAAACATTATTTTAAATAATTGCTAATTTTATTTAAATGTTTTATTCATATTTTATTGACCTTTTTTTAAGTGGCTTATTGTTTGGGGTCCTAACCTATATTCAAACTATACAAATTTTAAAACACATAGTTGTTTTTAGTAACAGGTGCGAAAGAAGATTATATTACGACGGGCGCCATGCATGAAAATAAATTGTGGAAATATTAAAATTATGTAGGGGTCCCAAAATTGAATTAATTATAATTATTATGGAAATATTACATAATAAATTTCAATTAGTGTATTTTATGCATGATTTCGTAAAAGCATAATTTGTAAAGACATAAAAATTCTACATTTCAAATTCAAGGCCTTATGCCAAATTTTACAAAAGCGACAAATTGTCGCGTCACTGTCTAGCCGCCATGTGGTCATAACTAATTAAAACACTCCATACATCAATGAACAAGCAGTCTTGAACAAAAATTAAAGTTATTCCTTTCATTGTTTATCTCCCTTCTCCAATTTTTACTCACAATTAAAACAATCAAATGATTTAAGACCTCAGCTGTGCGTTGTTATGGTTTAGTTTCCACGATATTATACACAACGATTTCCCTGTATTGTTTTCTTTGCCAAAAATGTATTTTCTTAACCCACATAATGCTGTACAGCAGGTTGTTGATGGGGGCTGCAGTAACAGTATCTTAATCTTAAATACGTTTAAGCGCATAAATAATAACGCAAGTAAGTTAAATGTACCCAGTCAGCTGCTGCTCTGCGCATTCTCTCATTCGCATCATTTGATCTCTTCAACAAATCTAACCGCTCATTGTCCAATGAAGTTCGTCGCTGTATATTTATTTTTTAATTAACTCAACAACGGCACACGATACACAAGTGTTGTGCTCCCCAACAAGTCTGCGCATTATAAAATGTTTATTCATCACAATATAATATAATAACACGGGTGTGTGAGAGCACACAGCAGTACGTAATCTCTCGCCTCACTTATTTGCCGCAGCGTATTAAAAATGAGCAATTAATCACTGACGTTTCATCCCGCTGAGTGTTTGTGATCTTTAAGAATAAAAAGCATCACACAAGAACACTGCTGAAACATGGTGAAAAAATTGTAACGTACAAATTAAAAACGGGTCAAAGAAAATTACATTACACACATATTTTAAAGATTTGTTCAACTTGAATGGCTCTCGCGCACGCAATGTGTATTAAATTGATGTTGTTTTAAAAGATCACAGCAGCATGAAGCATCGCGCAGATTAAAAGCGAGTCGCGCCTGTTGGGGCTGAAGTGAGGTTGGAATGAAGACTTCCCTTCCCGCGTGCAATGTATTTTATATTTCATCAATACACATATACAGCTTTTAAATGCGTGTAATGAGATGGAGGCAAAAAAGAGAACTTTGATCGTTATAATAATTATTATTGTGGATGGGGAGAAATATGCGGCGTTGCGTTTTGTTGGGCACAATTCAAACAAAAGGGAATACAAGAATTAGTATAATGGCGCTGGTTGTACTAATTATGATATCATTCGAAACATAATATTTTTGCCTCATTTGTTGTTTCGCGCTGTGTTGCAATTTATTTAATTATTTATTGTGTGCTGTTACATAGAGACCACACGCGGTTTGTTTGATAAACGTACTGTTTAATTTGAGTAGCAGTCACAGCACTGAGTGTCGAATTCGGGTACATCAGCACGAATTTTGAATTGAACGGAATGCAAATTTGGTTTTACTACAATGGTTTAGGTGGGCATTTTGAAATTAAATATGATTTGGCACGCGACGACTTCAATTGTTATCGACAACAGAATTTGTATAACAATTGTCAATTAGTGAGAAATTCGCTGCAGGGACAAATGCGTGAGGTAAAGCATCATTTACAAAAATGGCAGATAAATATTTTACAAAATGGCGGACAACTTTACTAATTTAACGGAATAAAAGAAAAATATCGACAAATAGCTGGAAAGGATTGCAACAGGATCACGGGTGTTTGAGTTTTAACGATGCTCAATGAATTGTAACCTTCAAAACATTTTTAATTTATATACGACCCCAAGGGCATATAGAAATATTTGTAATCCGACTTTTTTCGGAAAAAAAGTTGATGATGCAGAAACTCGTTTTGACACCCCCTGAGTCCAAAAAAGTGGTCTAGAAAAAATGTGCAAAAGAACGTCCGTACGCCGTACGCCGTACGCTGTACTATAGAAAAATGGTCGAAAAAAAAAAACTTCTAAACTTTACCGATTTGTATGAAATTTTTTTGTAAACTATTAAACAAAAATATAAGAATAGGATCTTCGATTTTTCGAGGTCAGATCCTTCAAGGTCAAGTTATTGACAAAATAATTTTTTTTCGTATAGGGGCTCAAAAATGGGTCATACGATTTTTTTCATTTCCACAACAATTAATCTTCAAGGTATCTTAAACAAAACTGCATATATCCTATATCCCGCTAGATGCTCCTTCTGGCGAAAAAGGGGGTGGACAAGGACAAACCCCACTTTTCTATCTCAGCCACCTTGCACAATATCAAAACAATTCTTTCAGATTATTGTAGGATAAAATCAGATAAGAAAATTTGCGGAACATTTCAAGGTCAAAATCGAAAAATTCAAGGTCAAATTTTTTATATCTCAGCAACCTTTAATATTTTTTTAAAAAAAATTTCACATTATTGTAGGCTTAAATGAGACAAAAAAACTTGCTGAACATTTCAAGGTCGAAATCGGAAATTTCAAGGTTCGACGTACGGCGTACGGCGCACGTATCT
Source organism: Sylvicola cinctus (assembly GCA_963854165.1). Lineage (NCBI taxonomy): Eukaryota > Metazoa > Arthropoda > Insecta > Diptera > Anisopodidae > Sylvicola > Sylvicola cinctus. The sequence goes on along the minus strand of OY974083.1, from coordinate 25,016,034 downwards.
CAGAAACTCTAAATATTTTTGAATTTTTTTTTTCACATTATTGTAGGAATAAATAAAATAAGAAAACTTGCTGAACATTTCAAGGTCAAATTTTGAAAACTCAAGGTCATATTTTTACAATGAAAATGTTTAATTCAAATACTATATGTTTTAGGGTACTATGATGTTCTACATTATTGATAATCTCAATAAAATTACCAATTTTAGACAAAAATCAAGGTCAAAATTAAGAAATTTCAAGGTCAAATTTTTCATATCTCCGAAAAGCTTTATTAAAATGTAGTTAAGCAACAGTCGTATATAAATTCACACCTCGCTCTCCCTGCGATGTAGTTTTTTTTTTAAATTGACTTCATTAAAACTGTAAAAAAAAACTTTTAATTTATTTCGTCCAACCAACAATCAATTAAACGCATCAGAGTGTTAATAAAAAACCTTACTGCTGTATGAAAAGCTATTTACAAACATCGACATCACTTCAATCGCCATCTCAACAACACACACTTTATTGTATTGATTTAAGTTATTATTTAAATTCAATAAAATGTGCAACAAAATAAAAAAAAAACTCTTCAATCGCAATATAATTAATCAATGTGCAATGCCTATCCATTAAAAATAATAAATGTGAGAGCAAATATTTTATTTAGAAAGACACACAAAACAGTCAATTCAAATGCAAATTATTATTTAATTGCGATAAAAATACAAGTGCTATGCGCAAGCGCTAAGTGAGTTGCATTGCAACATTGTAAAATTATTATCACAATAAAAAAAAACATTGACAATCAAATTTTTTTGTGACAACCGTGGGATTGCGCGTTAAAAATGTTGCACTTCAATTGAGTGCTGAATATTGTCGTTGTCCGTTGTAGTTGCAATTTTTTTTTACCTCTACTTTTTTGCATTCAAAATGTGCAAATGATTGCTTTTGACCGCATGTGCTACATCGCATGCAATTACTGCAGTTCTTACATTTATTTACACTTGATAATGAAATTGAGTGCCAAAAGAAACAAAAACAATAATAATAACAACACCAACAACAACAAGAAAAATTGCATCCGATAATGTAGCTCACTGAGCAATGAAAAATAAGAAATGCACATTGCAGAAGACGCGCACGATTATAAAGTGAATAGAGAAACAAAAACAAATCAAATATGTAACCAATGTGCAGCTCAACTGAAGTGTAGAAAAAAAATCCATTGCATCCATTGGATTAAATTTGAGTGCACAATAAAATCGATCACGAAGGCGTGCGTCGCGTCACATCGAATTAACTGCATCCAACTGAAAATTGTTGTTATAGCAAACCAAAAACAGTGCAGCGTGAGTTGCCGCATTAAAATGCCATCATGATTGATCTTTTGTCTGCTGCAGTTACTGCATCGAAGTGCATTAAATAATAATAAAAAAAGTGCATTGTGTGCATGCGCACATTTTTAAGTGATCTTTCATACCATTGCATTTGGATGCACTTGACTTTGGATGCAAAAGATTGAAGACACAAATGGATTTCAAAAACAAAAAACAAGATGGAGAGGATAAAAAAAACGCAATTGTGCAGCAATTGCAAACGCAACCACACTGATGTCTATAGTCTTGTAGGTCACTAATCCAAGTCTTTGCGTGCCCGATGAAGGTTATCCACCTAATTATTGGTTTGCCGCTCGCATATTATGCAGATTATACAGTTACGGAGTGATGAGCACAATTGGAAGCAGCGTTTTGAACCGCAATTGAATTTGCTTGTTACAATAATCTGCGATTCCTATGAGTGTTTGCGATTTTTTATATTTTTATTTAGCTCTCATTCCCCTTTGATCTTGCTCTCAATTATTAAGAGACCAAAATTTGAATGGGATTTTTTCATATTGCAACAAAAAACCTCTCATTATTGTTGATTGGGTTCAAAACAAAAAACTACTCAATTTTAACTAAACAAGAAATCCTTAAATTGAACAAAAACAACGCGCTTTTTGAGCAATAATACATTGCAGGGAGAGCGAGGTGGAAAATTATTACGCCCTGGTACAAAATACATTAGAAGCAGACCAAGGTGTGAAGTATTTAAAGATTTGGACCTTGAAATGTTCAGAAAAACTACGCCTTTCTTTTAAATTACAATGAAGTGAAACACAAATTTAAAAAATATTTAAGGTTCCTGAGATATAAATAACGTGACCTTGAATTTAAAAATTCTGACGGACGTACCGACGTTCTTACACAAATTTTTTCTAGACCACTTTTTTTGGCTCAGGGTAAATATCAAAACGAGTTTCTGCATCATTGAAAATTTTTTTTGAAAATATTTGCGAATGTAAGAATCTATTAGAACCATACTGGGTCGTAATAAATTATTAAAAACATAATTTCGAACATTAAAAAAAAACATCAACCACGCATACTCGACTGAATTAAAATTGCATTTCCCGCTCACACAATTTACTTGAATGAATAACGATGGACGCCACATTGGTAAGTAGGCTCTTCCATTGTCTGGCGCTCTGCTGCACTACATATTATTTTAATGCATTAACTATGTTGCATGTTGGCACAAATTAAATGCACGCATGCATTCAAAAACAACAATGTGCAACAACAAAGTTAAATAGTATGCGTCAGCGTATGACAATGGCGCCGTGTCCGTCTGGTGACGTCATAATCATGTAAAAAAAAGCCTCGTGACACACTTCCTTATCAGTCATCGGTTGCACTTGAAAAGTTATCTTTAATTCACCACCGGTTTATCCTTGCACTTGTTTGTATTTTAAGTAAAACTGCGCGACGCGACGTTCAATATAGAGCTTACACCTTGGCATTGTCTTTTTGAGTGCATTTACTGCAATGAATTATTGTGTCAGCGCGGTGCTAATTATGTTATGTAATGCCGCAAGCACATGTCGAGAGGTCTTAAGCCGTCATTGGACTGCAGTAACCTTATGTGCGCTGCATTAACGTGGGGTCACAATTCACATTGAGGTAAATTGATCTGGTTTTCATTTTTAATGGTAATTCCGCATTTATAATAATTGAATAAATGTGTACAGCCTTAGGGTCCCAAATGTAAGTAAATATGGCTGCGGTAGCTGTTTTCAAATGAATTGTTGTTAAGTTTTGAAGTGTGAGGATTTTTGAGCTTTCAGTCTGTGACCTCTGTGATGTATTTTGTTGTGCTGTTACCGATGGGGTCTGAATACAAGAGGTCTGAATAATGTTGGTGTCCTTAATTACATTGTATTGTTAATGGGTTGTAGTTTTTGTAATTAAAAATTAAAATTTGTTAAATTATTTTTCTTTTATAGGTACGAGGTCCCAAATATTTTAATTTAAATTAAATCAATGATTTTGGTACGTCTACAGATAAGGAATTAATCATAAACTTGATGAAAAAAAAAATTGGACCCCAAAAAGTATTTAAAGTACATTATTTAGGTATTTTGTTAAGGTACTTTAAATTTTTTTTGTGGGGTCCTAATTTTTAGTACTTTTCCGCCACCACTTGAGTGTACATACTCAAATTTGATTGAACAGCCGCACAAAAAACAAACCATAAATTTCAACCAACATAAACTTTTCGTTTCATTTAATCCAAATATTTATGTTAAAACTTAACTCTCCATTTTTTTGCATAATTTTTGAAAACATTTTCACTTTTTAGTCTAAACAAATTATGCTATGTTTGCCATAACAAGCGCATTAATTGAGTGGGATGATTCAACACAATAAAAAATGGTTTTATAAACTTTCGCTGCGGAAATGCCACATTTAATTGAGGTCCGAACGCAATAAAACCCCCATAATGATTATAATCACTCACATTCAATGCTGGACTAAATTTAAACGGGCTTATACCATAAATTATTGTTATTAATTATTAAAATCAGTTTAATGGAGCAACGGAGTTGAAGGTCAGTGTTTTGCGGCGTCTAGTCTGCAAACCTGCAGGCTGCAGCAATTAAATTAACGCGCATTCAGGTTTGTGAGGAGCGGTGTAAAATCCCTTAACGGATGTGACCTTGAAATGTGTGGTGTTCTGTGCAATTACATTTAACCAGTTATTCAACATTCCCGAGTTTATTTTTAAAATGCGATAATAATATTTAATTGGTGTGCAATTTATTGCTGTAAATTATTTTTTTTGCAAAATATAAATTGTAATAAAATAATATTTATGAGTCTGAGATTAAATTTGGTTTAAATTAATCACAAAATATTTATCTTTGGTAGGAGCAAAGTGAAACTGTATTAAATAAATTGAACTATATAGTTTAATATTTGATGTAAGGAAAGCAACACTACAAAAAGTTACAACATTTTAATTACCCGTATTTCTGTAACATAAATAAATCCCGTTATATCATGAGCAATAATCCGAGCAACACAATAATCAGTAATTCTATCGGTTTTACTTTTGGTTTTAATAATAATGCCGATTAAAATACATAATTATATTAGTTTATAAGTGAGTTGGACTACATCGTTACGTTAACTGGACAACATATAAAATGCCAATACCCAATAGTAAAAAACAGAATATGAACAAAAATCCTAAAATAAATAGACACAAATTGAAAACCATCTTCAACATAACCTTAAAAAAAATTACACTTCCTGATACACGATATTCCAACGCGGTCGAACAATTACTTCACACTTCAAAATTTGACATCACACCATAAAAAGCTCATTACATGTGATCGTTATTACAAGAGAATTCAAATTTAACATAACGTTTCTTATTTATTCAATTACCAACATAACTTCGAGCTTCACTCAGTAATAAATACTACTCACGTAATATATATTTGCCACAGCCCACATCAATAAATATTGTCCACGTCCAGTCGGTGGTGGGAACATATTATGTACTCGTATAAGGATCTCGAGTTGGCGTGAAACAAACAAATATGTACAATCGATTTGTATCAATAACAAAATGTATAAAACATAGTTTGCAAAAGTGGTCGCGTACGTGTGTTGAGAAGCACAGCATATTACAATAACATAATATTTTCAATCAGTATTAATAAAATAACAATTGGCCATGAAATGTGAGTAGAGTAAATGCATTTTGTGCATGTTATATATGCATTATAATAATGCAGCATGCAAGTTTTACCTGCATTGCAATTTGTGACCGATTTGTTTGAGGTTATGTCCTCATGCGGTACGCTAATACAGCGACCTCTTTATGGAATTAAGTGTAACAGTTTTTATTATTTATATAATATATTTTAATGATGTTGCAAGTTTTATCAATATATTTATTTTATAACAGCTGCCAAAATAGCAGGCTATTCAAAATGAAACAGCTTATTGGAAAACCCTATATTTATTGTGCATGCAATTGCAATAATTTTAAATGCTCTATAGCTTCAATTGCAATAGGGTTTCTTATTTATTTCAAGGGGGCTGTAGGAAGTCATTGTCGTGCCATGACCCGCAATTGGTGCATTGTTGTTTGCGAATTCAATTCACTTTTCTTCTAAATTCCCTTGCATGTTGACAATTAATTATACTCTTCTTCTTTTAATTTGAAAATGTCCACGGAAAAGTCTTCATACTTAACTAGGTAGTCAATTTTAATGATTGTGTGTTTTTTTTTATTATTTATTTTATCTCCCCAAGTACAATCACTGGAACTTTTAATGTTAACTACACTTTGTTTGTGAAACAAATGAAAATGTTTTTAAAAGTGTCAACACTTCATTGTGGAAAAAACGTCTTTTCTTTATTTTGATCGGTACCTTTACCTACTTGCAATTTTTAATGTGAGCTGGAGAAATTTTTCATTTAAAAGCATATTTGATGACTCATTCATGGGAAACAATGTGGCGCGATTGAAAATTGTTGTCAATGATTTAGTGAATAAGACATTTATGCACATACGGGTATTGCAAGATAACAATAGATAAAAGCTTTCAGACAAAACACGCGGTGGGAATTTTAGCAGTTATGTGCCCATGGCTTTAAAATTGCATATTTTCTAACAATTGTATGAATGTCTTTTCCTTTCATACGACTTATTCGTTAAACTTTCGCTTCACTAAATCTTTGTTTTTGATTATACATTTAAAATTACTTTTTAAATTGGGGAAAAAAATATTTATTGGAATTTCTATGGGGAACTTTGATTTGTGCAACAATATTATTATGGGAGACAATTTTAATGCATAATTGCAATTTGTTTCAACAACTGATTTTCACATTTAAATTAACTGTTGTTTTGGTAAATCAAACACATTCAAAAATTCTTTTAGGTGATTTAAGAATTTAGTCTGAATTTTGGAAATATCCTTTTCAATATCTTAATAAATAAAAACAACAAAACTTTACATACCTTAAATTTTTCAGTTGTAGATAAAATGTTCCAATATCTGAAATTCAAATGAAACAAATAAATACTGATTTTTTAACAACATTTTTCTCAAAAAAATTTGAATTATACATATTTTAATTCTTACTAATTTTAACCTAGGATTAACCGTTCTGAACTAAACATTATTTTAATGTTACTTAAATCAATTTTTTAAACATTTATTAAAAACTATACAAAACATTTATATAAAAAGAAATTGATTGCGACTTAAAAATGAACTTAATTCACATTCAATAATTGAAAACTTCATTGCAAAATAGTAAATCCCAATAGAATTATGATTTATGTTACTTTCATTCAAATACTTTCATTCAATACTTTGATCTCAAAAGCAAGAAAATATAAAAAAGGCAGACGCAGTTATGGTCACAACACCTCCATACATAATAACAATCCACAAAAAAAAAATCAAGATCAATGAACTAAATTCTGATTTCATTTCAATTCAAATTATATTAATCAGCATTTCATTTTACCACAATCCGTCCTCTACAAAAACGAATATTTGAATCAAAGCAATTTAAAGCAAATCCAACTTCCTTATAGAGAATGCGATCATGATGAGGCTTCCAACTTTATTTATTACGTAATTTGCATCTCCATAGAAATATCAATATAATAATATATGTGAGTCTAAATAAATGAAACGAATTGTAAATCGCCAAGATTAATGGAATTGTGTGGCAAAAAGAAAAGCCATCAGAGTTGAAACGTATAGTATGTACTGTGGGGAAGCACTTTTCTCATAAATCGCTTACATGCGATCTTACGACTATCATGCTGACTGCCTGGGACAGTTAAAATAATATTTTTGCATGGCGTACGTTAAATCAATTCCACACGTTGGCATAATATTAACTTTGTCCACCCACACTGTAACGTGACCATAATAATGCGGCTCAAGAAATAATTCCGAAATTAAAAAGCATTTCATTTTCATGAAGCCAAAATGGCGCAGACACGTTTGATTGTTTTGCTTGCGGGGTGGTTATGGTGTAATTGTTCAACGGGTGAAATTGCCATTTAAATATTGCTTTCAACTGAAAGAGGTGTGATAAAAACAATAAAAATAATAATAAATGCATTCATGACGTGTGTGTTGAATTTACGTGACATCACATAATAAACATTAAGTCCATCAAAAACCGGAATTACGACGCTTTTAACTTTTAAGTACAGGCAATAAAAATTCAAAACAATTAAGACAATAATTATTATTGCTTACTTTAGCGCGTTTTATTGACATTTCGCTGGCGCACAATGTTAAGAATTTATGCCAATAAGTGTGGCTACAGTACCTGCGTAATATTCCACATTTAGAACTCATCCAAAACAATTTACATCCTCCTTTAAAATATAAAATGTTTATTCAGTTGTAAAATTTCAAACACATCTAAAATGTTTAATAGAACGCAAAGAGTTTTTTTTATCACAAGTCACAACCGCAAATGTTCAGCGGCATCCCGTATCATGCGGTTAAATCTACCGCACATCATTTAGTGTTGCCATAGCGCAATTTAACAGCCACTCCACGATAGTGCGCCGTGCTTGTTTAATGACAAATATCAGCGCTGTACATAATAGTGCAATTGCCGCATTTAAATAGTTTTTTGTGTTTTATTTTCAATAACGTTAAATTACCACTGAATAGCCACACCTTAATGCGACCACTTTATTTTATCAGAATGCCGCATCTGCAAGTAGGTGCCGGTATAACATCCAATTCAAAATGTAATTTTCTCTAATAATATTTCTTCCTTAATTTTGTAGATTATTGTATACTTTCTTTACGTTTAAAATACATTGGCACAAAGACATTAAATTTAATGGCAAAAATTAATTTTTTGCAATGAAATGGTGCGACGCAAAAATTCCAGCTGGTTTTGATGTTTTAAGAAATGTAGAATATGTTCCTCGTGAAGTTTATTACATTTGTAGAAATATTCTACTACAGTTGATTTAATAAAATTCTCTTTGATGTAGCGCTTTTTCTACATAGTCTTGATTTTAATGTGAGTTTTACTGAAAGAAATTATGGTAAGAAATAGAGAAAACATTTGAGTAAAATGCAAAAAAAAATGGTGTAATAAATTATATCACTTCAAAACATATTTCTAATAATAGAAATGAACAACAACAAAAATTATTATAAAACGAAAAAATACAATCCATCAAATAGAATTGCAAAATTCAAAAATTTTGCATTAAAATTTTAAAATACAACACATAAATTAAATAACAGGCTTTGATAGTTACAAATAAAATGGTAAGCAGCATCCCAAATAGCGTTTAAGTTCAATAAATTATTGATGACATGAAAAGAAAATCCGAAAATCTTTTTTCAAACGCACGAACCATTGTTTGTCAATTTTTACAACCACAATTTATTACGCTGCACATTTTGTGTGTATCGATTAAAGTCAAAATAAAAACTAAATTTAATTTGTCGCAATCGAACTATGCATTAATCAAACGGGACCACCATCGCCACATTACACAAAAGCATAATTTATTATGTCTATTAACTTTACAGTATACTAAACTGTTGACGAGCAATTAATATACTCTAAATTATTTTCGTATGACCTTTGTGTTAATACAATTAAAAACATAACGAAAAGCAATTAAATGATTCACAGCACATCCAACGGTAACGAGTAACGACCATTCGGGTGATTTGGGAATAAAATACCAACGCAGCTAATCACATTACAGACCTGCCATTTACAATTGTGCCTATTCACGTAATTAATTTAACGGTTAATCGCATTGCAGTGTGATTACTTAACCGCCTACAGGCATCAACGAGCACCATTTAACGGACGCTCACTGAATTATATGGGCGGAAAAGTAATTATTTTTATGTTTTATGTGGAAATTAATATCATTTTTAAACACGTTTTTTATGAAAGGTGCACCTACCAATGTAATATAGTAAATTTGTACTTTCAGTTTTAGTTGCTTACTTGCATAATTCAATTTAATCAGAATTTACTTTTACTTTATTGGGGGCCATCGAAAACGTCCTCTTTTGAAGTTTAAGAAAAACATTGCACATATTTTCAATAACTAATATTTAAAAATCATTATTAATAATAATTACAATTGTGAATTAACAAAATTGGTTGCTTAATTACTTCTTTAAACTTATTTGACCCGTACTTAAATACATGGCTACTATGGAAAAAATTTGCGAAAAAATACAAGACGTACATTATACATATATCTACCATGGGCGCTGATTCAACTTAAGTTCCATGTACTTTACAACAAGTGAGTAATAAAAATACACAGCATTCAGACCACAATTCCATATAATTACATAAATTAACGGTTGCGACCTTGAATGTTTTATGCTACTCAATCGGTATAAACTGCTCACCTATTTAAATTATGAGTTTCCAATATGTATGTGGTTGTCATTCATTGTGGAAATTCTATGAATAATGAACTGCAGAGGTTTTAACTTTTAATAGCTTCATGCTTAAAGTTTGTAATGTTGATTTGTGTAGGAAAATGGAAATCAGGTTTGACTTATGAGTAAATTAATATCGAACTGTTCTTGTTATTAAATGTTTTTCTTGCAGGTGCGGTGGGAAATTTTGGGTCTGTTTGGGTAATTGTTGTTTATTTATAAGAGGGGTTGTTTCATCAAATAATGGATATTTGTACCCACATCCGAAAATCAGGAAATTGGAAGGGGTTTTTAAAAATTAATGGAATTTAAAATGAAAAAGAGAAATGGATTTTTGATTTTTAAAATAAAATTACCCTCAAAAATAAAATTTATTTGAGTGCAAAAATATCCCAATGATATTTTGAAAATATCCCAAATATCGTAAATCGTAATTTAAGCTGAAATTTTAGGATATTGTCTGGATTCTGATTGAAATATAAATATTAAGGTTTTAGAAAAGCTTTCAATGCCATTCCATTGCTACTAAAGTCTGTAAAGTTTAATTTCAGTAAGTCTGCAATTTTATTAAACAAATTTGCAAACATTGATGCCAAATATTTAAATTCAAGAAATTAAACACAATTTCAAATAATTTTCAAAGAAATGTTGCAATTTAAGCAATTCAATTAATGAAATTCCAGTTACAATTTGAACAAATATAATTTCCCCTTTAAATGTTAACAGTATAAATTGCCAAAAAAAATGCCAAAATAGATAAAAACCTTGAAATTAACTGGCAAAATTTTGTAATATTAAAATCAATCAACATCCATGCGTCAAACAATTTTTTTTTTGCATAAACAAACAAAACGAGGCGAGCGCAAAAATACACAAGCATCTCATCTCTCCTGGTAAAAAATTGTGTTATGAAATTTATAATAAAAAGTGTGAACATAATAATGCCACACCGTGTACGTTGACGTCATAATGTCGGCATGTTAATAGCAACAATCATCGTCAGCTACCGGGCGCATAAAATTCGTGTGCATGTGCTAAAGTATCTAAAGTATGCGCCATATATTATATATGTATGTTTAAATAGTGTAACCTAACTTTAAAGTGAATTGGAATTGTTCAATTTGCGTCTGTTGTGCGCGAGATAAAATTGTGCACATTTTGTGAACGGAATGCATGTACGGCGAAACCGTGAGAAAGTGTAGCAGCAGGTTTGTTGCAGTTGCAGTATTATGCATGTTTTAAATTAAATAATGTATATTTTAACAATATATATATATATGTATTCATAAATGCAATAAAAATAAGCATATTATGTGCTGGTATGTGGACGTTTACATAAAAATGTAGATGAAAAATACAAATAAATGTAAATAAAACATTGAGTGTAAACTCTAGAGATTGTAAATGGCAATCGGTGTTTGAAAGCCGCTAAAAACTATTTATTCTACCCAACTAGATAATATGATATTATGCAGCATTTGTAGCTACTAGAGCAGTGTGTAATACTTTTGTGAAAAGGATGTGAATTCGCAACATATGTGAAGTAAATATTTTGCCCAACACACGACATTCACCGGGTAACTATAATACGAGTACACACTACACACACGGAATGGCGTTCCCCGCTTCACATAGAGAGGTTATTGTGGTTTGACATTTAGCCAATTTAAGTGTAACAAATAAAGTTATGCAAGTTATTAACATTTTCAGTACTTAAACCATAATTTGAGGTCAATATTGAAACGACAAAAGTATTTACGAGCGTGTAGTAAATTTTTGAAATGAAATTCCATGTAGTTTATTGAAGCCGGTTATAAATTATATAAGTGGATTGTTTGGGTGGTCGTTTGTTTTGTGTGACAAATAAGTAAATGTCAATGTGGCGAGAAAATGGTTTTGTCAATGTCTATTGTCCCACAAGATATTGGGATAAGATTGCTTTATAAATATTTTTTTTTTTATTTAATTCAAAATTCTTTATAAACTTAATTTTTTAATTTACATAAAATTTTTTATGTTTATTATTGATGAATAAATGAACCCATTATAAAAAAAGTGTTTTTACCATTTTTAAATAGTTTTAATACTTAAGAAAACATAACTATTTAAATACTTTAATATAACGTTTACTGTCGTTAAAATGTTTATTGGGTAAAAATCTACATAGTTTCACTCAAATTCCATTGTTAATAAAATGACTCAAAGTGAAACTAAATTTATCGAAAAAAAATTAATAATTCATCACAATTTGTTGTTTTTATTCACACGCAATTACTGTTTTTATTTTTTTTTTAAACACAGAAAACCAATTGTTAATCAAACCCAATATTTCAATAATTTTTGTGAGTACATAATTTTAAGCGTGGGTTCCCCTCACGATGACCATCAGCAATTTCTCAAAATATATGTGGCTTATGACTATAAAAAAGAATAAAATATTATCTGGGGTGGTCTAAGGTCTGAACTCTAATTACAATAAATATAAATTGTGTACAGTCCAACCGACCGACCACAATGGATTGATTGTTTTTCTGTATAGTTGTTCAAGCGTATTAAATTGCATGTTTCTTTTATGGTTTTGTAAAATCCACTGAGAATTCCACATAAATCATAATGTGGCAGCCGCAGGAGCATAATTTTTGTTATCCACGTGGGTGGATAATCGCGCATGTAACGTTTAATAAATGTAATCGTGTATTCATGGTAAATGGTAATGGATGAGTTTTGTGGATGGAGATGACAAAGAATAAATGGTTTGTGTATTAAGTGGAATTAGGTAATTTTTTATACACATTTTTTATGTGCTTTGTTAGATAATTTGATAGTAAAGTAGCTCAAAAAAGAAAATTTGTTTGTTTAAAGTAATTTATTGTGATTTTATATGAAACCCCAAAAATTATTTTTCCAACAGAATTAGTCTGAATTGCATTAAAAAACAAAACTTTAATTCTTAAAATACTTTAAAAAGTATAAATCAGCTTTGAAAATGGGCTTAATTTGAAAATATCCCATATTTGTATTTTCATTCATTTAAAAATCCCATTCTTGGGTAAATTTCTTCACTGGGGGCTTTGTCACATTTAAAAAATTTAAATTCAAATATTAAATTACAACATTTCACAACAAATTAAAAAATTTTACTTACACAAATGCCCTTAAGCAATTAATTAAAATTAAAAAATTAAAGATTTACGCATGAAAATGCAATGAAAAGAAAATGATACAAAAATGGCAATCCCAATAAAATCAATTCAATGGCATTCCAATTCACTTCAACACAATTCCAAAGAAATACACATTAAAATTGAGAATTGCGTAACTGAACAAAACGAGAGCAATAAACATAATGACAGTGAGAGTAACGAATACCGTTCAACCCATTCAATTGCACAAAATTACATCGTACATACGGTTATTGAGTAAAAGTACGTTGTACAATTCATTTCGCTGAACAATTATTGTTTTCATCAACAACACAAATTACAATTTACAGCATAATGTATGTTGCTGTCCATCAACACTATTTAATTGCATACCCGGCAGAACTTATTTAGCTTTGATTCTTTGTGTGACTACTCGCAACGGATAAAAGTTAAATCGTTTTCATGGATAGTGACAAGCAAAATGACATACAAAAAATGATCAAGAGAAACAGTTCGATGCGGAAGAGAATATTATGCGATCATTTTATATAACTATTTTATGTTGTGTGTGATTCAATCAATCAATTACCGTTAAAAGCATATAGCATAAATAATTGCACAATACACTTCTACCGCTATGCGTCGTCGTCATAGTTTTTGGTCTAAAACTGTAAAGAATGGCAGTTACAATTGAATCTCTGTGCTGCTTTCTTCATTTCACATTTATGTCGATGAAAGGAATAAAAAAAAATTGACTTTCTTTGCAGACAAATGCTGAGATTTACTTTTGTCACTCGCGTATCAAAAGAGATTATGTAATCGCATTCAATGTGTGTAGTGTGTGCTTGAAAATAAAACTGGAAAATTTCCTTTTAATGTGGATTTTACTCGGATTTTTATATAAGAAAGAAGTTTTATATTTTTCACTGAAAATTTCTAGGAAAAGAATAAAATCTTTCATTTTCTGCACCATGTTTAACGGTTTTATTCCTATTAAGAATAGATTAGGATGGGAATAATAATATTATTGTTAATGGTGAGAACATTTTTGGAGTAAATTGGCTATTCTTGATGGTCAAGTACGGGAGCGCCAAGAACATCAATCAGTGACGTTTACAAACAACAACATTGTTAAAATTTTATGATTGTTTTTCTGATAATCGTGTAAACGGTTTTGGTTGTAAATTTGTGTGTTAAAAACAAAACGTTTGTGTCAACATGTAGCTGTAATTTCAATTGGCATTTAATGCGGGTTTAATTTTGGACGTACTTTAATGTTTTTTACCGGTAATAAAACCTCTTTTTCTTTAGGTAAATTATTATTAAATTACGGATCGAGCTAAAGTGGATAATTTGTTTTGTTGGGAAATAAGTTGGCTTAAATTTTTTTTTTTATAACACAATTAAGGAAAATTACTTAATTTCAAAAACGCAAATAGTTTTAGTTATTGCTTAAAAAAACATAATTTAATTTCAAGTTAATTGTAAGTCAAATAAAAGTAAAACTATTTCCCACAAATTACTTTTTTTAGATTAATTGGGGAATTTTGATCCCGCACAAAATATTTGAACCGGTTATTGCATTATCAGTCATTTTAACCGGTTTTGGTTTGTTTTATGTTTAATGAATAATTGAAAATTAGTCAGAAATGTGAAGTTCGTTTATTTTATTTGTTTTAATTTTTTTTAGAATAAACTTGAAAATTGTATGAAAACGATCCCGGGTCAATAAAACCAGTTTTTGAATTCTGATTAAACATCGCACATCTTAAAAGAAAAACAACTTAGAATATTAAATAAAAAAACGAAAAGTAGTTTGTTGTCTAAAAATATCCACATTGTTTGACTGATGTCATCACAATTTATTATCTACGGCTTAATCATATAAGTATAAGCAAAAAACAATTTTAATTATTAGAATTCTCAGTTCGCACAAATATCACAAAAATACAATACCAGCCAATAAATTCAAGAATAAAAACACCACAGCAATAACTAAAATAATTAATAACAAAATCTTATTACAAATCTTTTTTCCCCATAACAATAAACGGCAATAAAATAACTCTCTTCACTTAAAGTCGACAATGTCGCCGCTTTGTTGAGATATGCTCAATCTATCTTTACTATTTATTCTGTAATTTATGCTCCTTTATGCTTTAAGAAATTATCTTAATGGTCTTAAACATTACGCCATTCATTAGAATTAATTTGAAATTCTAACTGAATAAATATTGTTCCGTCACAAAAAAGGGTACACATTTCTTAAACAAATACGTGCGCGCTGAAAGCTTAACTTAGCAAAGGTACATAAAATATAAACTAAAGAATTAATACACCGTATATGCTCAATGGTGGTTAAAATTTAGTGTATTTGCTGTCTGCGCCTGACGTGATCCAGCAAACGCGCGCTTATGTGACTTCAAAAAAAAATTTCTAACTTAAACACACAATGTTATCGCTTTTGCGGGAGAAGCGCGCCTCGGTCGACTGAGTTATAACTTTAAAGCTTATGCCACAAGCATTAGTAAGTCGCTGTATATCTATTTGTTGCCGCATAAAGGGCAATTACAATTTATGTCCGCTGCCATGCAGATAGACCTTAAAGGCGCGGACAAAACTGCAAAAAGATTGGGAAGAGACTGGGGTGAAAGATTTTTCCACAATATGCACGACGCACGCGTGTCAATGAAATTCATTGAGGTGCACACATTAAGCGTATCATCCATAACACAATATAGCATTGTGATAAGAGTCATAAAGTATGCGGCTTAAAGACGCTGCGCTTTAAGTCTGAATGTAGAAGACGTGAGACATATTATGTAGCCGGAAGAGTGTGCGCACTGTGAAAACTCACGCTTTAAATGAATGCGTTGAGTCATCAATTCGCGCGGTGTGGCGGATTTATTTTGTTTGTGAGGTAAATGTGATGGAAAGCGAGGGGAATTCAATGTAACGCTTTATTCCGGGAATATTATGGCGAATCATTTGATGATGCTTTATTGTTTATTTGTGTGAAGTTCGACAGGGTAATTGGTTGATGAATGAAACCCGTTTTGGGATGATGAATTTTTGCCGTCATTTCATATTGTTTAAGAATTTATTGAGCATTTTTATGATTTTTGAAATCCACTGCTTCAATAAACTGTGATATAATCAATTAAGAAGGAAAGCGAAACAAGTGGAAGGTATTTTTACTTAATTTTGAAACTTCAAACCCTGCTTGAAGTGTAAAAAAAATTGTTAATTGATTTGTCAACAAATTTCAAAACATTCTTTCCGGTAAAAAGCCCTGCGCTCATACCCGCTTAACCGAATTGTTAAGTCGCCATTTTGGATCCTTGCTAACTCTAATAGCGCTTTTAGCCAGTAAAAAGAATATTTAAATCTCCACACACATTGTCGAAATATGGTAACGATTACTATCGTTATCAATTACATATATGTCAATAATATTCATTTAATTGCAGCGATTTCATGAAACAGGTCCTTTAGATTTCATTTCCGCAACAAATACTGTTTAGTTTAATTATTATGAATTAAATCCAGTTGTAAATAGCTGGAAAATCATGTCGATATTCCGCTTTTATCAACAACATACTTTAACGATAGTTATTTATGCAGCATTTCAAACAAGCAAAACTCTATAATTTGTAACAAATCTTAATTCAAAATCATAATTACCACCTTTATCATTTTACAAACTGTAAACTACAAATTAACAGCTACATATAAGACGCATCGCAGTCAAACCAGCTTGAACCTCGTTAAAGGCGATACCATCAATTGGTGTACATAATGCCGAGGCAAAGATCATCACCATCATTTTATCTTCATCACCTCTTTAAACATATTATGTAATACATGCGCGTTGCAATGTTACCAAATCCGGAGTAACATTCCACGCTGCAGACGTGATGCCAACGCCAAAACGGTTTTGTTCCCCCAACTCAATCCGTGCCATAATATGGAATATTATAGAGTTTAATTTTTATCCCAGGCGCAGCGCCATCGTTATAAAATGCCGCTACAAATATTTTATACATCGCTCGTCGCCGCGTACATTTATGTATTTAGTTGCGCGCGCGCACTCTAAAATTATTTCACCGATAAAATGCTGTGATAAATTCGACTTGGAGTAAATAACTGCAACAACAAAAGTTGGAAGCAAGTAAAATTCGTAACTATTTCTGCATCCAATCGCTTGCACCCATTGTGCCAAAGTCGCTTTCATGCATGCGTACAAATAATTGTACAACAATCTGTTGCAACCGGTGCAATTATTTTTCAAACGATTTGCATTCGTTAAAAATTGTTCGAAGAGTAAACATCGCGTTGCGGTGTAATCTCACACAAGGAAACGCTTAACGGGTTAAATTATTATAACTTTTATAGTTTAAAGCTCGACCTACAAAGCGGTCGCATCAACAAAACATATTGTATATATATATCTAATAGTGTCACAGCTTGTATTTAAAGTTAAGTTTAGTTGCACGTTTGCATTTTAGACAGTTAAATTAAAACCACCATCTTTTAACATGTTAAAGACATTTTGTTTAAATAAAAGGAGTTTATCAAAAATCCCATTTAACGGGATTTTCATTGGATTATGTTGCCTCAGTAAAACAATGGGGGTGAACAAACGCACACACACGCCATTCAATTTGTGATATTATATAGTTGATAACGAATTCTAGACTCACCAGCCGTGAATGGATTGCATTGGTACCAGCGCCACTCGACGCGGCCCCATTTCATTCACATTTAACATTGAAGCACTTATCATTTAAGCACCGCACATGTGTTTTGTAATGTTCTGGATTCATATCGGATTTTTATTTACATTTGTTCGGTTTTCTGTGTTTTTTAGCCGCCGTTTTCCCCCTTTTTTTCTTTCGCATTTTGATAACAAGATGTATTGTTTTGTATACATAGTTTGAAGAGTTTGTTTGTTTATATCATGTTTAAATTTATGCCGTTGTGTGGACAGAAAGCGGGATTACTTAATAAAGGGAATGGAATTTTTTATTTTTTTTGTCCTCAAATATTTTCCCAGCAAATAATTGGTTACACGTGTCGCGTATGTCCTTTGATAAAATTAAAATTTTGGGTTGCTTTTTAATTTGCGCAGGTTTTTTTTCAATGTTGTGACAAAGCGGTTGAAGTATTACAGCTTTCCTTAAATATGGATACTACGTAGACTTCGAAAAAATTCTCTGGATTCGAAATTCAAATGAAAAATCAATACAAAAATGAGTCAACGCAGAATCTCTTTTAGATTCTAAATAAACAGTAATTTTATAGAACTTTGAAATATTTTATCATTATTAACATTACAGTTATTTAAACAGCGAATATGGCAAAATTTTCCGTTAAAAACAACCCCTTATCAATAAAATACCACAAAATAAAAAATATTTACAAAGATGAAAAATAATAATTTTCCTACTTCTTTGTGTTCCCTTTGTTTTGATAAATAAAAATAATGCTGACAAAATATGATGCAGCTGTTTATATTAAACGATTTTTACAGTTACTCAAAAGATGATAACCAATGATGCAGATAAAAAAAATATAAAAATGAGTTGATAAAAACTAACGGGGATCTATTTTTGTGTTATCCTTCATTTTATTTCAAAACATTGCAACAAAAATGAATTTATGTCCGACATTCCGAACATTACACAAAAATTTAATAAACATTCCATTTCTTTTATGACATTAATAAAATTGAATTATGAAACTTGCGAGCACTATATTTAATTATTAGTGTTCCCCATGCAGACAATACAGCGATGTTGAAATAATTAGCTCACAGGCCAATGAGCGAGTTCAATAACCCTCTCTTTCTCTTTCTTTCACCATAATATATATATAATGTGCACAAAAACGCATAATCTCGCTGTATCATTTTCAACACAAGTTGAAAGAAACATATTAACCACACTGTAATTATGTTTAACTGCGATTATTGTGGTATTAAATTACACTGCGCAGTGAAATTGAGTAGTGCATTTGATTGAATTGCACTTAAAAATCAATTTCAATAAAATAGTGCAACAGATGAGTGCACGGCCATATAATTAACAAAATGCAACAAAGAAAGTGCAATAATCATTTTTAGAAACTGTGCATCAATGCGTTTTGTATAAATAAAAATTAAATTAATGATTTCAAATTAGGCGATGCATTTTAAAAAGGAGTTGGTAAAAAATGCGTGAACCAAATCGGAAAAATCATTTTCTTCTTTAATACGAATTGGAAATTACTTTTATGTATATTGATCGAAAGTATTTATGGGAGCCCATATTACATTTTATATAGTGACCGCGGCTGCGCACAAAAATGAGAAAGTTTTCACTCTGCGCAGGGCGATGGAAAAACACGCATGCCATGCCATTTCAGCCCAACTTTATGCCATAAAATAATAATAATTATAATAATGATATAGGAACTTATGGATGTGTTTTCATTTTATACTTTATAGTTATTCTGCACTTCCAAAAGGGAATTCAAGTGTGTCCGCAGTCCGACGCATTGGCCAGAGGCTATCATTTCTTTCACATGTGCATAATACGAATAAATGTTTTTGAAAAGTAAACAAAATTTCATTCATACGTTGTGCTTGGAAGTTGGCTATGTGATTTTTCCCACTCCTCCTTGTCACTTTATCATATTACATGCATGTTTTTAAGTATATATTTACATCGTGGTTATAAAACAACACAACAAACAAGTGATGTAAAAAAAAGAAGAGGCGGAAATGCAATGAACTTTCTCATAAAGTCGCTTGCGCTTGCGCTTCTCTATCACAACACAAAACGCACAAAAAAAACCCAACAGTGTTATTGGGCATAAATTAAATGCGCCGCATTGTGTGCGCCTGCGCGATAAAATGCACTATCTACACGGTGGGGCAGCCCGATGAGCGTTTAACTGTAAGCATTTTTGATGCTGCGCTATGCTCTCCATTATGCGGATAAATAGTCTACGGAATGCGCCATAAAGCACACGACGAATTGATGCAACAAACGTTTCAACGCAAAATGTATAACAGTACATTTTAAAAGGCGCGTTAGCAAATTGGCTGATGAGCATACACACACAGCGGTGTAATTGTGGGTCGTGCATGAGAGTTCAAGGATGGCGACCCCGACAAGTGGACTTAATAGAATTTAAAGCGAGGCGCGGTGCACAGAATCGCGTTTAACTGTGCGCATTACAGCTGTGATCTACAATAACAATATAAGCTGCGGTCCCCTTCTTCACGATTTACCTTTTTTTTTGTTTTATGCGAACCATAGTTCAGCAGTTTGACTTCTGGGAGGCAATTAATTTGTCGCTTTATATATTATGTATAGTTAATTAACATTTTTCATGCAAATATTTAATGTATATTGAAATGTCAGGGATTTTCATGTGTTTGGGATTAACATGTCGGTGTTTTTTTTTGTATTTTCTTTGTACTTGAAATGCCACTTTTCTCAGTTTATTTTTGAACAATAAGCATTTTTAAGATGAAGTACACGTTTTAAAGAATTACGTCACCTAAATTCTTGACCAACTTTTATGGGGGAATTTAAATCAAGTACTTTCCAATGGTTCCTTGAAAAATTGTTTGATGGAAATGTCATTGAAACAACAGTGCAGCTAAAAATAAAAGAATGTTTCGAAATTGGGTTCATTCTTCGAATTTAAACTTAGTATTGAAACATTTTGATAAATTTAAATATATTCTAATTTGTTTCGAACTTGTAATTAAACTTTTTCGAAAGCGATCATTAAATTTCGACCGCATTGAGCTAACGTAAACGAAAGTTGTTCGAATTCGAAAATATCGTAAGACTTGCGAGAACACAAAAAATGTTTTATTTTCACGTCCAACTTTTATCAAATATATTTGAATATTTTAGGAAGGTCCCGTTTGAGCAGTGTGATCTATACTTTGTATCATATTGTACAGCGTTATGCATTCCGTATCGCAGTGCACTATGTTTCTACAGTTAGTAGCAATAACTGCAATAGTATCAATAACTAATCACTACACAGAATGACGTAACATTAATTCAATAAATGCAATGTTTATTATTTAACAATTGATAAACAACAAAGATGCGCACAACGAATGGAATGATTAAAAGGCGCATTCAATTTGTTTTGAATCAATGATTTGAAGGACGTACAAACTTTAAGTGACAATATTTTCAATCAGACGAAATAAAACTCTTTAGTGTACCTACGTAGCAGTTTTCACATTTTGTTGAGTCTTCTAACTGTAATAAACAAAACCCTTCAACTTGTTATGGAAAATATTTAATGGAAAGAAACTGTAGAACTTTTATGATTTAATTAAAGAATTTTTTTTAGAATTTAATTTATATTTAAAACAGTGAATTCTGAAAAAAAAATTAAGTTCGAAAAAACTTAACATTACTTTTAATTTTAAAAACAACCACAAAATATTAGACTCAAAATTTTAGCAGCAGCTAACAAATTAAATAACAAATTTTTTTCGAACTTATTTGACAGCTGTCAAAATGTTTAATAATAGTCAAATTGAAATACCGTTTACATAAGTGAGCAGTTATATAAATAAAAACGAAATAAATATTAAATGAAGTTAAGCACACTGCAATGAAAATGTTGACTTCATTTTCAACCTTAATTATACAAAATACGCAAATACACTTAATTATATACAACTCCTATTATGTACAACATTTTAATGAACGGCATTAAATAGAATTACTCGACATTGTAATTGATGAAAAGTGAAAACCTTCAACTTTATAGAAGTTAACATTTTCCGCAATTACCATATAAATATCAGGCTATAAATTATAATTCCACTTCGGTTGTACAGCAACATACACAGTTGATGTACTCCGTTTTGTGCAGGTTACGTGAATCGTTCGTTATCTAATCGCCGCGTAAACACATTTTTCTTTAAGAAAACAAAGAAAATAACGAAAAGGTAAGTATGCGAAGGCGATTTTCTTAAGTTATTCTACGTGATAAATGATAGTAAAATGTGTGTGCGGGGTACGCTTGGGTAGCGAAGTACACGTTAAAGATTATTATGGTTAGGTACACATAACGATTAAAAGCGTATGTGCATTGGACTTAGCGTTAGTCAATTATTTTTTATGGATCATTTGAATAAATATTAGTAGAAAGGTTGCTGTGCATATTTAGCATACTTTTATGGGTTTGTTTACAAAAAAAAGTACTTAAATTTGAAATTATTGCATTTCTATAATAATTTAAAATATACATGGACACAACAATTATTTATTTATTTATTGCAACAAAAAATGAAGAGGAATTATCGCAATTAAAAAAAAAATCGCTATTAATTTTCGAAGTTACAGAAAGCTATAAAACAGCAATAAAGAAATATACGAAAGAAATTAAAATTATTATCATTAAACATTTTATTGGTGCGTCATTAATTTTGCTAAAATATATATATAACTCTAATTAAATAAAACAAGTTTTGTCCGAACCGGAAACATTAAACCGCGTGATAGTTGATGCAAATCGTTTTAATGGGTCAACGGTTTAACGATAGTATCGTTACGACTGTACAATTTGTCATAATATTTTGCGGATGAAGTTATAATAAGTCTAGCAGCTTTTGGCCTTAAAATATTTAGAAAATATGGTCATTAAAAATCCTTTTTAAAATTTATAAATAGTTGAAAAATAATTTTGTAATTGGATTTTTTTTAAATTTGGTGCAGCCTCTTAATATTTTGAATTTTAAAGGGTACAATTTCGATGGCATTACATTTATATCGAAACTTGCGTTACCATAGAGAATGTGCCCCTGAAAATTTAAAACCTTCTAAAATTTAAAAAATATTGTGGATGGCATTTTTTATTATAACTATTCTATTTAATACTTTGTCTGTTGTTCAAAATGAATCACAACTCAACATCAACTTAGAATAACAACAGTTAATGTACATTTTTACACACAATTCAATGCGTTAGCATTTCATTGAATATCACGTTTTTTGTCGTCTACAAATAAAATAATATTGCACGACCTCCACAATAAACCGTATAAATATATTCTGCAAGTACACACATTGCGCTTCTGAGTTACTATTTTATGCACCTTAAATCAATTTTCAAAGTTTTACAGCACATACTATAATATGTTCGTGGAAAAACACACTTTTCACTGAACGGTTATATTGGTTGCTGTTGTTGTACTGAATGCATCGCTTGTTGTAAATTGTAATTGATTGGGCGTAACGACGCATGGAACAAATTAATGATAATGCCGAGTATGCATGCGCCCAACCGCGCTGTGCACTCACAGACATCAGCGCAGAGAGCGCAGGGAGCAACAATTATATTGTGCAAAATATTATATATATGTCTAGTATGGCTTGTTGCAAAGATCTGCGCGCGCACACGTTATGCAACAATCTGAAAAATATCAATTTAATATGCGTTTTTGTTTGTCTCTTTTTATTTTAATGCACAAGTACATCGACCATCCCATATAATATACAAATTGCCAAAGGTATAATGTTATATATGAAGTGTGTGTGTTTATTTTCTTATGTTTTTCAACATGTAATAATTTATATTATTTATGTACAAATATGTATTTTAATGTAGTTTTCCACACAACGCAACGTGCATATGCACTGCAATGTTGTTGTTGTTTTGTTTGGTATTTTCATGATTTTTATATTTTTTTTTTTTTATATTTGCGACCGCGTTACTTTCTTGCATGCACATTAATGGACATAACAGCATTTATGTGAGAAAGATATCTGGCAATAATAAGGCGCATATACATTTTATGTAGAAGGCGCTGCCGCATATAAATTATATGTACCCCGCTCGGGTAAAATGTATACATATTGTGCAAAGGTAACACGAGGAAGATTACAAATAAAGGCAAAATAAAATTGTTAATTTCACTGTATACGCGCTTTGTTGTACGTAGTATATCGCAATCACCATCAGATATTCCGACAGCGTCTTCGCCATAGCATTGTTTTGTTTAGTTTAGTATGTAGCACTTTATGTTGCGCGCATACGAACCTACATTATATATATATTGTATTATGTTTGTACATTTTGTGCGCGCCCATTGGGCAACATATCGACGCGGACACAATGTTGGCGGCTTTTTTATTCATATACATACATACATATATATAAATAAATCTCTTTTCAATGGTGTAGCGCAAGGGAGAGTTGTGCGCACGCGGTGCAAATACTGTTGCTGTGAACTGTGTGGAATTTTTAATGCTTTAAATTGGTGTTGTTTCTTCATCACCACCATCATTATACCGCAGTATAACCATCATGATCACCAGTGTGTTATGTACAACATAAGTATAAGTTAAGGTACTTGACGAAATTTAGCAATTTTTATTTCTCCCAGCATAAAAGAAAAATATAAAACAAAAAAGAAATATATTTATAGATTATTTGATTGACATTCGAAATGGATATCTTTCTCTCCTATGGCAATAATTGCCTCATGGCGATTCATACGTGATACAGGTTAAGGTATGTATGTTGCCAAACTGCTATTCAATGTAATGATTGATTTTTGCCACAATATTAATTCATCTACATACATATTTTGTTGGCGGATTTTTGCATGATAGAGAACATGCAGCACAGCGCGGGTAGATAGAGAGAGCGAGAGAGTGTATAAATTGCGCGGTGTAGACCTCGATGTTAATATGTTGTTGGGCAGAAAAGGGAATTCCACAATATTGTGCTATATATATAAGTACACCTTCAATGTGTGGCCAATATATTGTAGTAAATATCTTTATTCAATTTTCAACACAAAATGATGTTGGTCGTTTTTTTATGTAAATCGTGTTCCATTTTTCTTTACCAGTATTTTTTTTTGTATGCCATGCCAGTATTCGCTGTTGTCTGCTTTATTGTATATTTATTCAAATTCCATTGTTTTTTTATTGTTTATCGTGTTGCATTATAATTTAAATGTAATAAAAAGAAAAACTTGTTCGCTCGCCAATGCTCATGTAAGAAGAAGTGCACTGATTGTCGCCAATTTTTTACAGTCTTAAGAGTCTCTTTGTGGAAGATATTTAATATTTTTAGTATTAAACAAAGATTGGGTAGTTTAAATTTGATTTTAAATAATTTTTTAATAAATTTCAATTTAAAAAAAAAAAAATTTATTTTAAAAAAATGGAAGATGACTCTTAATGCTAAATTTTTAAAATTTTTTGATTTTTATTTAAAATTTTGTTTTTTTTTAATAAAAATTGAAACCTTTAAAAAAATTCAAGACAGGCGTGCTACTTTTAAGAACAATGACTTCAATTAAATACAACATGAATTAAAAAATGGTAATTGAATGGAAACTTGTCGTTACAACATCTTAAGACTTTTCCATTTCAATTAACATTCATAAAAGAAAGTAACAGCATTTCCGTGTTTCCATCCAACCCACAAAGAACTTTTCCCGCATTTTTTTAAATTTCAACTTAAAAACGTGACATGTTTTCTCTGCACGGGCATGGGAAATTAAAACACAATCAGCTGTGGCAAAGTGGTGTGCATGTGAACGACAAGTTGCGTCCACCTGCACACATGTTTCTATGTTTTTTAAGTCATTTATTTTAAAACAGATGGTTGGAATTTGTTATATTTAGGGTGAGTTGCGATAGACGCGATGCGTTTTGTTATGTCTGCGTTGTTTTCTTTTCTTTTATTAAAATTGCATAAGAGAATGACGTTAGTTTCTTTGGGGTCCTCAATACTCTTTCTCGACGAATTCAGAGGAAACGTGAAGGTGTGTGCGTGTGACGTACAATATAACGGAAAATGATGGATGCTGAGAAAAAGGACGGGCACCCGCCTCAAAGATGAATTATAAAAAAAATTAAACGTGATTTTGGCTCAAATTTCCTTATCGTGGGAACATTTTGAAAGCACAAATATGCGGAAAATTTGAAGAATTGTTTGTTTATTTAAATGAAATTCAAATTGGCATCGTAAATCATAAAATTAATGACTGGTAGTGCGTTATGGTTTAGAGGAAACAGGTACTGAGGTAGAATTTAAATTGAATGCAATTTATTTTTTATTTGCTAAGGAATGTGAAATGCTTCTAAATAAGGGTGGTGAGAAATTGCGCAATAAAATGTGCATGTTTAGGCGCATTTGTTTCAATTATAGAAACATGTGGTGACAATTATTATGAGCTGCACGGAATTTCCCAAATTAGAACCCCAATACAGTTTAATATGCAGTTTTATTACCGTTATTTTGGATGTTGGAAAGGTAACCAAATTTTCTAAACTGTATTTTATAATTTTATAAGCAAAACGTGCAATAAAGTTACAATTTGTGTCAATTTTACCAATTTTGGGATATTTTCACTTCTCTACTTAGGGATATTTTGTTTTTTCTCTTAATTTATTTTATGTGTTAACTTATGATCATTATTTGTTTTACTGTCATTTTAAATATTTGGAAAACAATTATCTATTAAATTACATTACACAATAATAATAATTCCACTGTGAAAAATTTCCCTGAGCCATGAAACCAACAACCATGAAAAAAACAAACAAACTATTCTGACATAATTTTAATTGAATCAACGAACGAATGCATTTTTGCGAAGAAAATACCATTACCTAGGTACTCGTACAAATTTCCATGAAGCAAAAAAAAATTTAAAATTTAATGAGCATGCAAAACTATTGAAACGTCGCATAACGAAATGTTAAATCATAACAAAAGAACCACACTCATAATTCACATACGTAATTCAATAGAATGTTAAAAACAAAAAGTCAGGTGCACACACTTGGTACACCACCAGCCAATCCCACGGAATACGCACCTTAGCTATTTGACATGCATCAGTGATGTGATTTTATTTCCCATTTCAAATTACCAGCAATTCCGTGTACTCACATACACACATGAAAGAAACAATCTCCACATATTATGTGTAATTGTGAATACTATAATGAACGCATTTTATTGAAGCAACCAACCTGTAGCTTGGATTGCCTTAGCTAAAGTTGCGAAAGGAAGTCAAATTTTGCTACTCCTATACAAAATACTGAGCTACCAGCAGCACGCTTCAAATAAAACGTGTGGTAATTTCACGATTGCTACAATCCACTTAAGAAGTACTTCCTGTTGTGTGTTTCTATTTGTTGTTATGCGTTTTTTTTATTGTTGGGATTTTTCATTCCATTAGAAAACATAAGTGCGTTTCTGGAGAATTCTGTTGCAAATGAAAGTCTTAATCATTTCAAGTTGAGACACATATTAGAGTCTAGGTGGTGAGTCAATTTGGTGTATCACTTGAAGTGAAAAAACAGAGGGGAAATTTTCATTGACTAAAGTGGAAGAGTCACTTCCGTGCTACTGCCTACGACAGACAGTGTAGAGGTCCAATATAAAATTGAAGGCCAATTTTTTTAATCCATTTTTTTATTTACCTTTTTGAATTTTATAGGTTAATGGTCTTTGGGATATTTGTGATCATTAAGGTGAAAGAAACATATTTTAGATAAAGAGACAGTAAACATTGAGACAAAAAAATGCATTGACAAAAAAGGTTTAATGTTTTGAAATATAAAAGTTGCTTTAAAAAACTATAATTCACTAAATTCAACCAAAATTCACTAAAATAAATCTCAATGTCAATAAATTTAACAAAAATCCATTAATTAATAAACCCAATCGCTTCAAATTCACCTGCATCGAATTCCACAGACTCCAAAACACTGGTCAATTAAAAAAAAACACATTTAAAACAAAAATCAAATTTTTTAATTAAAATTCCATTGCATTTCCATTACCACCCAAAAACCATAATTACCCAAAATAATTACCCAATAGTCATGTTATTTTAAACCAAAAAGCTATTAATACCTCAATATCAAAACAATGCAAATCATAGTCTGACCATTCCAAAAATACACCTCACTAAACAAGAGCCCGAATGACTCAGCGATTGCATACACACACATGAAAAAAAACAACAAAGTCATACACCGGCCCACAGCAATAACATCATGCTGGTACATCGTAGAAAAGAGCATTTATATGAAAAAATACCTGCCCAACCTGTGGGAAAACTACGTTCCTAAACACACATACGAAAAAAAATTCCACAACATAAAAGAAGAAAACACAACACCAACAATAATAATAATAATAATAATGGATAAGGCTGAAATGCAGTGGAGTAGTTGAACGGGAGGGGCTGCCTTTTTACAGAGAGCGAAACAAAAAGGGGGCTCGGACCTGCGGGAGTATTAAAATTGAACTTGAAGCGCATTACAGTCACTTGCTTAGAACCTGTAGCACTCCAAGGTGCATCCATGTAGGTACTAGACTGGTGCACTGTGTGAGAACAAACATGTTGCACAAAAGGAAATGCATACAACGCAGTGCAACGGGCAACGAAGGTATAATACACAAACAACACCCAGCTTATAACATTAACGTGGGGATTGGTATGCAGTACCCGTCTAGGCGTAACTGCACTGCATGTGCAATGGAACTTGAATGTTCGCTGCATTGGTGTACAAATTCGTATGCATTTTAATACCCAGTAAGTGCTTCTTCTTGTTATATTGACATTAACCAGCTGCCGATGATGATGGCTCTTTCTTGGTGTGACCATATACGGTGTGGGTATGATTCATAGGTCCTTACTTATAGACTTTGTTCACTAGTACTTGTTCTTGTAGCAAAAGGGATAAAGGAATTCTTTTCACAACATCTTTTCGATTAATAATAATAATTTTTATTCCCGCGTCGTTATCAAGTGAACCTGTTTGTTGGATTGCACCTAGTACAATTTAAGTTGTCGTGCTGCGCGCTGTGCTCGTATATGTAAAGGGTCTTATAATGCTGCATTTTTGTGTATTATGAGAGCATCAGGGATTAAAGGCAGCGAACATAAACTTAAGAGTGGGAAGAGACCTAATTTAGATTGTATGTAGGATTTGTTTGATGTAATTCTTAAAATGCTTTTAAGTTTTATGTTTGTCATATAAATATTGTGTTCGTTATGCTAAGGTCTCAACAGAAATGTAATTTAATCGCTGTAATCAGCAATGGAAGGGATTTGTATACTAAAGTACAACTGATGCACTTAAGGTTCTTCATAAATTATTCACGGTTAATTGGTTAAGTTGTTCTAGAATTTTCTATTGCATTTTAAAGATATAATTATTAATTCGGTTAAGGATCTCAAAGAAAGCCTGAAGTAAATGTTGTTTAAACGGAAATGTAACTTTAAAGGACAGAGGATTTAATTTTCAAACACTTATTATTTTTTAAGGCCTTTTAAGGTTCTAAAAATATATCGGTGAATTTTTAAAAATTCTATCAACATTGCTAAATTTGTTTAACTTCTGAAGGGATTTCAAATTTTAAGAATTTATTTTATAGGCTTTCCTGAATTTAAATTTAGGACCCTACGAAAATTTTAATTCCTTTTAATGTTTAACATTTTCCACTTACAATATGATCAGAAGGTCTGAAGTACACAAATTATTAAAACAGTATTTATTGTAGTAAATTAGGACCCCTAAGAAAATTTTGAATCATTAATTAACTTGAAACTAAAATTAGTTTTTAAACTAACATTGATTTGAAATCATACATGGTTTATTTTGAGTCCATAAATTGTAAATATACATAATTAGAACCCCTTAAATAATTTAATTCACGAAATAAATTAGAATTTAAAAAAAAATTAAAAATACAGAAAAAGTATACAAACTATACTTCCTAAAGAATATCAATTACTTAAATCACACACAGGGTTCTAAACGACAACATTTTGTATGTATTAACTTCTGTTAAATCGATTACTTTATCACAAATTTATTATTATTTATGAATTGTGTTGTCTTAAATCTCAACTGAAAGTGTTTCCATAATTCAACATTGCTCACTTAATTTACAAAAATTACAGTGATAAAAAGTAAAGACCCTAAACATAACAGTGAGTACAACAAATCCAATGACTTTCTAACAAACCGTTGATGCTGAACTTGAAATTAAATGCCCCCCACTAAAAAATTAAATGAAAATAAATAATTTACAACTATTTATTCACAATACAGCTGATGCTACGGAAATTTTTGGTACCATTAACCTGTCCCCCTGCATCATAATCCGCATTGCCATTATAAGTTGTGTCACGACTTTAATGCACAATGGTCGTAAAGTGTCTTTCACATAAACACAAGAAAACCATTCATAAAAAAATATTCATTTTTACTGCATAGTTATGCACTCGTACACACTTACAGTTATTTACTGCACAAAAGATTAAAGAAAGTTGAAGTACTCACAATATTATGAAGGCGATTAAATTCCTGAGACACGGTGCAAGCTTCAAGTAATCCTCGAATTAAATGTGCTGGGAAAACCCTTCTTATTGATGTGCAAATTTTTATTTAGAAACAATTTTGAAAATTTTTTTTTTGTTTTTAATTTATTTGCATACACTTTTAGTATCAAAACAACACAGTTATTTAATTATTAACGCACTATCTTTATTTTATTTCGTTTATTTTTTCTTTCTTTTATTGCACAAAACAAAAATACTTCAGTGATGAAGTAATCAGTTAAAATTGAATGCAAAACTTATTGATACAGCAAAATTTTTTTCAAAAAATTTGTAAGACACAGCGATGTTAAATAATCACCATCGAATATCGTCTTAAAATATTGAGCAGCGTGGAGCTTAAGCCAAATATACAACAGCTACTTAAGCGAGTTTTTTTTTTTGACTTTTTTAACTCAATAAAATATTAAAAGAGAATTCATAAACACTGCAAAAATACACACAGTTCAATTTTAAATTAAATGTGTTTAACAGAAATATTAATGTTGGTATAAAAGGCACAAATTATTTAATGTATTTCGTTATTGAGACACAAACAAGTTTCGTGGCAACGCGAGTGAGTTTTCTGAGACGACTAAACTCAAGAATTCAACTCAATTGTGAACAACAGAAGTGGGGCTTTTTACGTTTACTCTTGTACGAATTGAAGCAGCGCGCAACGAACGCACACAATCACCGCTAACTCAGCTCCAAATGAACACACACAAATTTTTACGTGCGGTAGCTCAGGCCTTTAACAATACATCCCCGACAATACATTTTGAATTTCCAGCAAAAGAACAGTAACAGTTACTTTGCTCCGCGTAAAATTCTCTCCACATATTTTTCCAATTTCTATATATTGTAGGCTTAAATACATTAAATTGTAATTAGTAATTACTGTGTTACACGCGTACAGTTGCTCACTGTATGTGTGCATTGTTTGATCAGCTTGTAATCATTAATTATTACTTGCACCACATACAACTATAATTTAAAACAATTTTGCTCATTATAATTTGTGATCCAACTCCTCACAAACACATTAACATTCCCATATCTCGTTTTTTATTCCAATTTCACATTATAATTTATATTCTCCACAATCTCGCATTCTCCACTTAACTTTTTGTTGTGGAGTGTGGGGGTGTATCGTTCATTTTACGTGCTCCCCATGTGTGTGTGTAAAATGTTGAGTTGTATTTTAATGTGGAATTCGTTTACACTTTGTTTGGACACTTGATTGAAATTCATTGCGCGGCTATCAATGGCTAATTCCATAAATGTACATCCCAATTCGTGCACATACGCACCTTCCATCCTATTTACCTTCGATCGGTGGAAAACATGTTCACGCTTCAGTGAAATTTCAAGAACCTGCAGCATACATATTAGGAAAAAACTGAAACTGGTAAGCGTCGTGTTAAAATCACAGTAACCCGCCTAATATACAAATTTTTGTATCGCACTGCTTCGCATGTAAAATATCGTTAGCGGGAGAGGCACGACTTTGTCAGCGAACTTTTGACATTGAAATTGTTGTGTCGCGCAACTTTGGCGCGAGTTGAAGAAACCTGAAATGGTTGGATCAGTGTGTATATGCGATGGAGGTGCATTGTTTAATGTTTTTCGTTCTGCCTTTTTATATACGCTGAGCGTTCCTCTTCTTCTTTTTTTGGGGTCTTTTGTTTTCATTTCGTTTTGTGACCAAAGTTCGGGAATATGCTCGTCTGCATAATAATTTGTGATATCCGTTGTTGAAATGCGGCATGAACTTGTTTTTTTTTTTTATTTGGATGTGGGTGTTTTTGTTAAATTTATTTAAAAGAAAACAATTTCACACTTTCAAGGTCAATAATTTTAATGTTTAATATTTGTGTTGTCATTTTTGGTTTATACGTACTACAAACAAAGTATAAATAAAACCATTATTTGCCCTTTTATTATTTTAATTAAGTAAAACAATTTAACGTTTATGCATTTAATGCATTTATTTCAAGGTCGTGTGCATTTATTTAAATAAATTTTAAATGCTTGGTGAAGGTATTTCGTTTAATTAATTATCCAAAATTTAAAAAAAATTACATTAAAATTGTGTAAAATGACTTTGAAAAATAACTTTCAAGGTCACATTAAATGGGTCAAAATATGTTTTAAGGAAGATTTTACTCAATGAAACATTACATCACGGATTTTTTTAAATAAATAAATTTAAAACTTTCAAGATCAACAAATTTTGTCAAATTAATTAATTTAATCCTGCAAAACAATTTACAAATTATTTATTCCACAGAGTCCATTGATTTTATCGATTACTGATTATTATCCACACAACATGAATGAAGCTATTCTCATGAAGTGTTGCCAATAAAGCCATTGATTTCAAGGTTCTCGCAATAAACCACGTACATCACAACACTTGATGATGATTAATATCCTAAATTGAGAAATAATTGAGTAATGAGTTGCAAGTAAACGTTTGTGAATTGTTTATGGAAAGAATCTTTAATGGCATAAAAACGAACACTCGAATCTGTTGATTGTTTTAATGTGTGCCTTGTGTTTATTTTCAAATTTTATTCGAAATTATTTAGCCATTTCAAAATGAACACGTAATTTAATTATAAAACTGATTGTTCTTTAAGCACCATTAAGTTGAATGTTTCTTTAATTGAATCCGAATGTGATTGAAGGATCATTATTGCAAAATGAAAACACGTACTTATTCATTTTTGCATTCCATTCCCCCATTGAAACAAAAATTGACACACGAAATAGTGTCACTACTTGTGGCAAATTAGTATTCCAGGTGGTGTGAAGCCTCAATAATTTCATAAATGGAAAGTCTCTTTGTTTCATGTTGATATTAATTTCAATGCAGAATAATTTTAATTATAATTTCAATAGAAACAATAATTTTTTTGGTCAGAAGATGTTTATCAAAAGAAACAGAACTGCTGATGATTACAATTTGCCTTTATAAATAAGTTTGGGCCAACAATCAACCAAGACGTAGGCATAACTTTTAAGTCGACGATGTACTAAAGATGCAAAGAATTTTAATCTGCGCAAAGTCAAAAAGTTACTTCAACATAACAGCATTTTATTTGTACAGTTTTAAAATGCATTTTGTGAGGCCCAATAAAATAAATGGATGTTCAGACTTTCAGTTGTCTTGTGTGCATTAAGAAACTGACCCGTCTCGTGTTAAAATATGCATGTACTTATTTGATCATCGTCTGAGAGTAATAAACTTTTGGCGTCCAACGCATTCCACAATCGTGACTGCAGAGATTTAAGTTAAAATACTCCGCGTGTGTATTTAATCGCGGCTGTTCTCTTGTGATGTGACAATGAATTTAATGCTACACAGCTGGTAAATGTGCGCCTCACTAATTAGGTGGTAAAACATTGCTCACTAGTTATACGATCCGTTTTAAAAAAAAAACACACACAGCAATTTGTTCTGCGTAAAAACAGAACACAAAGTTTGCTCACTTCTTGTTGACCTTGAGTTATGTTTTTGCGGTGGATGCGGTGCTGAGTGCTGACTGCTGAAATGCCGCGCATAGCTCAGCGCACGCATTCAACGCAATGAGCTAGAGATAGGTCGACACTCGACGGTATCAATCATCCGCATAAACAGTACACGTTACGGTTAAATCTGTTTAATTTCCTTGATTGGGGCGAAACAGCAGCGCGCGCACGCGGGGAGGGGGCGCATGCGCTCATTAACAAAAACGCAAATTTATATGCGCCAGTGGCAATGTTATACTGTCGGCATTTTACTAAATACTTAGCAGTTAGATGTCCAGAATTTCTACCTTGACCTTCTCAAACATTTTTGTTGACTAACTGCTAGTTAAATAGGAATACAGCGAATTTAAGTAACTTATTATAGTTTGCAGCTCAAGTCTGCAATCTTTCTCAATTTTTATACCTGCTACAACTTAAGTTTATAGCTGCAGTCACTTGACGCCTTATCTCCATTATTTATTACATGAGTTATGGCTTTTTGACAAACAAAATACCGGCTACACCTAAATGGATGCATTTCTGCAAACATCCGGAAGTGCATTTTTAGTCATTGTTATTTGGTGGGAAATTTCCTGTACTTTGTCTAACTCGTAGTTGGGGCAAATTTTCGTTATATAAGACGAATTATTTTTGCCATAGCCACCTTCGTATACAATTGCAATTAGTCAAATCTATTCAACGATTGGATTCTCAAATGTCTTTTTGCTAATAAATTCATATGTGAGAGGCGTTTCACTTCCTTTGTTACAATAATATGCAGTTCTTGTAAGTGTGGTGTATTCAAATTCTTTTTTTTTTTTTTTTTCAAATGGAAATAATTTTACCGGTGTACGTAGACATAATATTGTTCGTTGTTTTTTGCCTCCCCTCCCTAAACTTGTATATTTTATTGTAATTGCTGAGCCATAATTTATTCATTATGTATAAGGTGTCTTAATGGTTTATGCATTCATCTATTGGGTATTAAATCATATATAATTAATGAAGTAAAATGATGTTGCTCACTTCCTTTCTCGATTGTTATTTGCGAGCGCATGCTTTTTTTTTTTGTTTGCAAACTTTTTCTATATATTTTAATTGTATTACTAAATTATACATGCAAAAAAAAAGATGAAGGAGTTTGAGGCGACTTTTGATCTTGAAAATCAATTTAATTTGATGGGATTTTAATTTTTATTAATGAAAGCATTTGATTTATGGATTTGTGGGCTGAAGCTTCTCACTACTTTGTGCAAATTTTGTACTTCCTATACATTTTTGTTTTTATTTGACCTTGAACATTAGTTAATGGTCGATAAATGGAACCTATTTTCATGAATTTTCAAGCAAATGCAACTTAAAAATATATTAATACATTTAGTTTTTAGGAAAATATTTATCAGAAATGAATTTTTGACATTTAAAATTTAATGGTTTGAAATTGGAAAAAAATTAATTTTTTTTTCTTTAATGAAACATTTTTTAAATTGATTTTAATTTTTTTAATTATGGAAGGTTTTATAAATTTTTTTTTGTTTTTTTTTTTAAATATGTATTTAAGGTTTTGTAAATTTATTTTTATTTTTTGATTATGAAAGGTTTTTTAAAATACACAGACGATAAGTGATATTTAATCATTTGTTTTTACTCCTTAATCAATTTTTTTAATGCATCTTAATTATGTCATATTTCAAGATAAAATTTCAAGAAATAAACCTACGAAGAGGGTCAATAATACAGTTTCATCATATATATAGTATGAGATTACAAATTAAAATGCCGTATTATTTTATAAAATCTTCTAATAAAAAAATTCTAATCAATTTTTTAATAATTATTTGACCTTGAAAATGCAATGTCTTCGAAAAGTTATTTTCAAAGTTTCAATTAATTCAATAATATTTAAAAACATGACCTTGAAATAATAATGTGTTACAAAATTATTGTTCCGCGATTAATTAATAAAATCACAATTTGTAATTTAATCTTAAACGGTTGGGAATTGAAACAATTATTTTTAATTAAACCAATACTTAAATGTAATTGAGGAAATTAGTGAAAAATTAAATATTGTCGCAGTAACATTACAATTCCATTTACTTTACTCACATTGTATGCAGTCAGGGCAGTTTCTGATAATAACGACTGTAACGAGTATCATTCCATTGTTTCGCAACAATTGACAAATTAAAATCCGAACATATAAAAAAATAAATGACTTAAGTACTCAAATGAGTACCTTGCGAGTACTTATGAGATTTAAATGACTCAACACACCAATTAGCGAGTCATCATTTATAAATTACATTTTTCATTATCAACGAAAAAAAAAGAGTTGAAGGTCAAATTTCCTGGAATTTCATTATCATTGATTACACTCAGATTAACACAATTATTGTTGTTATGTAGGTGGAGTAATTTTTTTTTTATTACAGGAAAACAGGATTTAATTTAAAGCCGCTTACAAATGATACAAACTTGGTTGTGAGGTTCTCAAATTCAATGTTTTGACGCAATTGCTTGAAATTCAAGGTCAATTATTCAAGAAATTGATCAACAGCCCTCTTCATAAACTTGTTGAAGTCATTGTAATAAATTCCTCATAACAAAAATGAACTTGTTGTTTGCTTACGCCCTTAACAACCAATATTTTGCCCTAAACCTAAATATTTTGAAAAAAATAAAATCTCCATGTCGAGTTCAAGCATCATTTACGTTTATTACATAGCGCGTTTATGTTCAACATCATGTCGTAACCTAAATCAGCTGCATCTCTAAAAATAGCCGCATCCATTAAACAATAAAAAACCTTATTTATTATTATGCTTATATTTATGTAAAAATTTATTGTGCTCTCGCAGGAGCAAACAAAATATGTGAAATTTAACGAGTTAAGAAATGTCGGCATAAGAAGCTATGCACGCAATTACATTTATGGCCCAACATCTTAATAGAATCTGCCATTTTATGTGGCCATCATATAGCCAGGTCGGTTGATGCTTGTGATCAGCCGCTGCCTGCCATGTCATCGCGCGGGTATCGCTCATTGTATAGAATTGTATGAATTAAACGGGTCTCATGCAATCATTCAATTGTCCAGCATCCAGTGCTGTACCGCGTCGCAGTTATAAAACGGTTTTATTTTTAGCATAACATTGCGCGGGCATGTTAAAATGTACCAACATGGATTAATGTGTGAGGTACAAACACAGAGAGCGGATTTGTGATGCGACAATAAAACATAAACGCACACAACCGCACAAATTCAACTGATTTAAGT
This sequence comes from Sylvicola cinctus, assembly GCA_963854165.1. Taxonomy (NCBI): domain Eukaryota; kingdom Metazoa; phylum Arthropoda; class Insecta; order Diptera; family Anisopodidae; genus Sylvicola; species Sylvicola cinctus. The sequence continues at coordinate 24,978,906 of OY974083.1, read as the reverse complement.
GAAATGGCTCAATTTGATCTTGTTTGGGGGCAACGAGTGGATGCAGTGCGGGTGTGGGCGGGAGACTGGACATCATCATTGACCGAGACAATAGTTGTGTGTGGAAAATTGTGGGCACTTACTTCCAGTTTATTTTTAGATGCATGCTAAATTTAGATTAACTGAATTGTTGGCTTTTTCTTGGGTTGTCTTCATCAGTAGGACTTCACGTGGGATGTTTTATTGTTGCTTCAATGAATGCTGTACTTAATTTTTGTACACAGACGTAAGAGGTTTGATTCATTGACATTGAAATTTGATAGGTAATGGGAATGTAAACAAAATGTACTTAAATGGGCAATTAAAAACGAATAAATTTTGACTTTCGTTACTTTTATCATTTCGATAAGATGTCAAGGTAAAGTAACTCTTTGTGATTTTATGATTTATCCCTAAAAAATTATTTAGAATGGTTACATGGACCTGATCGACTCGTTTTCAAATATTTCTTTTGAAATCAAATGGATATCATCATTGACCGGATCAGGACTTAACGGAAACATTCCATTTTGACACCAACGTCAAAAACTTTAAGTAAAGGTCAGTTTTCAAATAAAGGACGTCATTATTTATTTTAAGATAAAAAGGCTTTGCTAATCAATATAATTATTCCAATTATGAATTTGAGATGCATAAGTTTTTTTAAAAGATATTTTTCAAGGTCACAAATTGTATTTAAAGGTCAATAATAATTCAAATACTATTTGGATTCTAATTTTTTCTCACTTTTTTCCATACAATTCAAAATCTAAAATTTTAAACCAACATTATTATCTTTCCTTCCCATTTTCCTTTTTCACTGGCATAATTTACCGTTATTATTCTAAACATCCATCCCATTGCCAATAATAAATGTAGACAGTTCCCAAAATAGGAACACGACACACCCCGTAAAGACGCAAATTGAAAACTATATTATTTGACACAACTTAAAACCATTACCAAACTACATAACGCTTCAAACAGGAAGTCTTTAATGGCTTAAACATATTTGAGCAAATATTTGGAAGTAATGAAACTGTCGCCAAGTAGTCTTTGCAAAGTTGATTGCCCTTAAGATTAAAATGCGACTCCGACAAAATATCTCAGCGGCTATTAACCCAACAGCAGTGAAAATTATTTTTTTCTGATTAAATTTTTATTAATTGTAAATGTATTGCAATATTTTAATTAGTTGATACGTGGTTGCTGGATTTTCGGAATGCGCAATGTTCTAACGCACGCGCATTGCACAACAACGCACAGGTGCGAAAGTCCCATGCGCATAACTACATACATTTAGCCATTATCGGATATCGATTATTGATTAGATCAGCCATACGCGATTATAATGCTTTGTTTTGTGTAAGTAAAAAGTATTCCTTTTAATTGGCGGGTAATTTATGCGCGGATTGATAAACAGGATGTTTTGTGGCGACACAGACAGGAAATGTATGCGCGCGCGGTTGTTCCCTGATTAGATGTAGCGCATATTGTGGGAATTGTTTTACGGTCGCATAAATTGTTGAAGTGGGCAAGGAGTTTTGAGTTATGACCGGTTGTGAGCGTACAATTTCGCTTTCATTTTATGATTTATTTCTTTGAGATTAGTTTTCATTGTTGACTGATTAATTTCATTTGAAAGACTTACGTTGCTATGCCATTTTGTAGTAGAAATCGAGATGAACGCGTAACGCGCGATTTTAATTAATTATGCATTGGTAATTACTAATTTATAATAATAATAGAAGAAATTGAAATTGAAAGTAGCTGCTTGAAATAAATGCCTTGTAACAATTAATTAATGCAACTAACAATGTTATTGATTAAGTTTAAGAGGTGGTACGGCCAACGTGCTTACACATTAAAATTTTCTAGAAATTCTTAGAATTTTTAAATTAAAACAAAGCTAATCATTATGTTATCAATTGCAATCACGTATGAAAGTGAAATAAGCAATCCAATAATTTTTTTAAAATCCATAAAGTCTGTAGACATGATTACACAATCTTGATTCAGGCTGCGGTGCATTCCCTTTCTTTCATTTGCTTATTTCTGCAGGGTCCAAGGTTTAGAGAGGGTTTGTAGAGTTTAGGCAGACAAATATTATTAAATTAATTTATTTTAGTTTAAAAAATTTAGGAAATCACAGAAATATCGAAAACGTGATGATTGGACTCATGCATTATTCGTAAAATGATAAAAAACAATGAAACAATTTTTCAAGATAGATTCTTAGACCCGAATTAATAGTTGTAGACTACAACTATGCATTTACTCCTTAATGTCAAAATTAAGGACCTTATCAAAGTTTAACTCTTTCACGACCTTAAAATAGTTTAAAATTGAAATAATTGAATTTTTTAAAGTAAACAAATTTGTTTTTATTTTATAACAACAAAATGCATTCCACCAGCTGCAACTAATGCAATCGCCATTAATCGATTCTCGTATGTACCTACAAGCATAATTTACGAAGTCAGAAAAGTGTGTGAGGACGGACTATGTGTATTGGATGTAACTGCGTTGGTATTTACAAATGGAATCAGATACCAATTAATGGGTTCAATTATTTCACTGATCAAGATAATTTAACTCGTCCCACTTCGAATTTGTACTGCAGTCTTGCCTCATCGTACATAAAAATTCCTGCACTCAATTGCTGTATTATCGTTTGAGATAAACAATATACTCATTCGTTTAGTTGTCGCAATAATTATTATGAAAATAATAACGATGTCACCTAAAAGTGATAGTGACTGGCAATAATAAAACATTTTGAAATTTATGTGTAAAATAATTACGATAGGATTTATAGGAAGGAAATTAAGTCAGTAGTTATAAAGCTCTTTTAGGTTATGTAGAATTAAGTCGAAAGCGATATCCTTCATAATTAATGCCAATTAAGCACTAATTTAAAAAAAAACGCCACGATTTTATTAACCTTTTCTCGCAGCAATCATTCACAATTTTTTAATCCCATCTATTTTATTAAATCCGTTTCACTTTTCGTTTCATTTTCACACCACCATCTGCACTGCTACGCACTTACCAATTAAATTTTAAATTTATTTTTAAAACTGATTTATTTTTAGATCAGACTCTTAAAAAGAGCTCACTTAACAGTGTGACAGGTGACGATAATTGAAAATTGTACAAACAATTCCGGTTAAAACTGCCAACATTTAGAGCAAACACATTTTCTGCAATACTCCTCGACCTTTTTCAGCAATTCTCGTGAAGTCTGTCTATCAATGTGTGAAGTAAATTAAATACGCATTCAAAGTATCAGTCAAATCATTTAGGAAGTACGTGTAAATTGTAACCAGATATTTCATGATGCAAAATGTGTAGCAAAATGAATTGAATGCGTCTTTTAAAAAGTGTACGTGCGTTGCCACAGCCTGCCAAAGTATAAATTGTCATCTCACGCTCTCAATGTGCGAGTATTATACTTACAAGAAATTATAAAGAATCAAATTATTAGGCAATCTATGAAAAGCCTCAATTCCGTAATGTATCAAAAGAAAGCTGAGATAATTAACTCTTTATGAGGCTTCCAACCCAGTGAACAAAAGCAATCAAATGTATGGATTCCTATCAAGTATCAATATCTAACTCCTGTACAAATGTAAGCAAAAAGCCAATCTGGAATATTACATTTTATAGATTAGCAATGAAGTTTGCGTGATCTGATAGGAAGTCATTTATTGCATGAAGGAAGTGTGCGTGTATTGTGTGGCTTGCGCCACATTTGTTTCCTCAATATTATCTTGAAATCGAACACAACAATAACAATTTCTCTGCATCAGGAAATAGTATTTTGTAAGCAAATAAATAATTTCGATGCGTCTTTATTCTTTTGTGTTGAGATGACAAAATAAAACCAACAACCCTATACCGCATTTGTACAAAAGGATAAGATTGAGCACTTGCCATCTCTTATCTTAAATTGCATGCCGATCCCTTTCGCCAGATTTCGGCAAGCAGTGAGAGTGATCCTAAAATTATTAATTATATAATTTTATTGCTTGCCGAAAACTGGCGGTCCGGGTGGTAAAATTGTAAACAAATGAGCGTATTTTTGTGATGACTCTCACAGCTTGCCGAATAGTAGCGGTCGGGAATTGAGCTGACTTAAAAATGGGATAAAAAATGGATTGCGCATATTCATGACTTAATTTTGATTGTTTTTTCAATTACTCTAAAAAGGACTGTTTCGATTATTAATATTTTCGACAAAACTTTAGGATATGTGAAGACAGGAATCAGCATTACCGCGGCTTTATCCAAGAGAGAGAGAGGCACGCACATCAATACATTCATTCACAAAATAATTGCAAAAAAAGTCATCACCTGAGTGGTTCCCATTGCTGTACAAACCACGTAGAACTTTTCCTGAACATTAAATTATTGGACGGGAACTTATTCACCATTAATAATAACTATTAATTTATATTAATTTAATTAATTGCAATTAATTAAACTTGTAAAAAATAATGTCTCAGAAAAATTCAAAAAACATTGTCTGAAATTCAAAGGATGTAAAATCCCAGTAAGCAAGCAACATAAAAATTGGGAAAACCCGGTTGGTGGGGAATTAAACATTTTAAAACATTATCAACGCAGTTAATCAAACTGTGTACAAATAAAAGCTCTGAAAACTACACGCATTTCCATCGAAGCAATAAGAAAAATTTCAAAATTAACTCCCAACTGATAACTACAAATTGCAATTGCATCACAATGAAAATAAACTGCGCACTGAAAGTCACATCGCAGTTGGGCACGTGTTATGCAACAATACTAAATTGTCTTGATGCAATTAACCCATAAGGTAAGTCCAATTTCCGACAAAAACATCGCATTTTGTAATATAATTGGTGTCAATCGTGAATCGATGACTGCCTCAACAATGCGCGATAAAAATGCAAAAACAAAGAAAAAAGAAGTTTTGATAAAAATTGGAGCGCAATAATTGAATGCCCTTAATGCGGGTGAAACAATTACGGAATGAAATTAAAATCAAATGCACAATTTCTAAGAATAAATGTGCTTGGAACAAAAGCCATATCGTCGCCATATTGCAAATTACACTTTATTGTTTGCATATGCGCCACTAAAATTGCATTCACATGACGAGTGTGCACTAAAGACAGGTTTGATGTAAACATTATTGCAAATTTGTGCTATGTGCAATTTGCACTGACAAATGGGTCAATTAAAATGCATCAGTGCAGTGTAATGCAAGGGAGCGTGTGTTTTATTGGAAGTTGTGAGTCGATTCCGGGCAGTGATAATGACTTTGCTAATTAATGCCACATATCTTAATTCTTTGAGTCATTAATGTAAAAGAGACACGTTGACGTTGTTGTTGTTTGATTCTGTGTCTTAACTACTCAGAAGTTGGTCTTTTTCACATTTATAATTAGTAATGAAGATTGATATAGCTTCATTTCATCCGCTGAATTAATTGCTTTTGACTTTATGAAGTGGTGAAAGGATTAATTGTGTGAATTCATTGGAACACATTTTTGAGCTTGAAAACTCACTTAACTTTGACCTTGAATGGCTTAGATCATTTTTTTGTTGTTAAGAATTCAACAACAAAACAATGTTGGTTTCTTTTTTAAATTTAGCGTTGCTGAAAAATGCTTTTTTGAGCTTGAAAACTCAATATTTTTATATTTTGACCTTGAATACTTCGGCATATTTTTTAGTTGCTAATATATATATACAACGATGTGAATTTTTTTATCCAAAAAAAATTTGAGTTGCTTAAAAGTAACAAATTTGACCTTGAAATTTTTGGATTTTGATCTAAGAATATTTTATATTTTGAGTTTATAAAAACTGAACTCACATTTTTAGGTCAATACGGTTAAATGTTATTTTACTTTTATTATTTAAAATGATAACTTAAGCGAACAATCCGTAAAACCACGAAATTCCCAAACAAGGGTGGGACAAAAACCGTGGTTTAACATTTACCACTGTGGAAGTTAAATGTTAAACGAATATCTTTATCGTCTTTATATCTTTGGACTATATTTAATATTTTGACCACCTTTAGGAAGATTTTAATCTAGGTACTAATTAATTAAATCACGGAAATATTTATTTCCGTGGTCAATATTTTGTCTGTCTACATTTATGCGATTAAGCATAAATATTTGAATTCTAAAGGTGACAAAAACTGTATTGTCTCAATTAAAAAATAAATAAAATCAATAATAAAATAGATTATTTTATATTTTTTACGTGCTTTTTTAAATATAGGACAAAAAAAACTATTAAAACCCCATTGTTCATGAATTTAATTGCAAAACAAATAAAATACCCATTTTTATTGCAATGCAAAACAATAAAAATTAAAAATTTCATGCTAATTTTACAACCCATAAATTTCCATTTAAAACTATGAACGCAATCACCAAGTGCCTGCATTGACACTTTACAAATTTAACAACTTATAACAATTTCGCATTTTTATTGCGGGTTCAAATACTTCAGTTGCATCACGTCATGATCCAAAGATATAAATTACTTTGAACTTCCTATTGCGAATCCAAACCTGCCAGTTTTGCACAAATTCATGGCAATCGGAATGAACGGCGACGACGACGGCGATGGCAAACGTTAAAAAGCCCATAAAATAGTTGCGAGGCGCACGCTGGAAAATAACCTCTAACTAAACACATAAAGTCAGCATGGAAGTCGTAAATGTCGCCGTGGAGCCATTCGATTAATTCAAATGAATAGCTCTCGTCAGGCGGACAGGAATTACAATATAATAGTTAGTTAGTGTGCGCGAAAACGCTGCTGCCACAGAATTGATCTATTGGATGACAATAAATATGCTGCAGTGGTGCATAAAGTTGCAATTTGGCTTGCGTGTGTCTGTACTGGAGTCCCATCGGAATGATGGAAATGGCGTTGAGGTCGGAATGGGTGGCTTAAATGTTGTAAATCGATTTAACATGATGTTTTCAAATTGTTTATTTTTGTAATTTACAACGCGTAAGGTGTTTACAATCTATGTAGTGTCTCAATGAGGTGTTTCCTTCACTGAATAAGAAAATTTGATTGTTGTGAAGTACTCCATTAATATTTGATGATTGGCAAAACAACGAAATATGGGTTCAGGCTTATAAACGATTATGAACGGGCTTAACATTTAAGGACGTTGGAAAAAAAATTGATTAATGGTTAATAGATTAAAAACCGTAATTAAAATATCATCAAAAAGCAGTGCATTAAAACACAACAATTTAACCTTGAAAAACTGACTGTTTGAATTTAAAAAGTTCTATAAAATTAACGACCGCGTCAAGTAACCAGAATAGCAGAAATTCAAAAATTAAGTTTGACCTGGAAGAGCTGGAAATGCAAAAAAAAAACTATAAAAAAGGTACAGCTTTTGTACTTTAACTGTTGAAAAAAAAAATACAGAAAAGGATTAGGATATTAAACTACTAGGTTTGACCTTGAAATACAATACATTTTTATATCATTGAAATATTAAACAATTTCTAGCAAAAAAAGTTCGAAAAAAATGTATTTGACATTGAAGAAAAGCAAGGACCTAGAAATAAAATATGATGACCTTGTAAGTTATTAAGAGGAGGTGATTTTATGAATGTTTTAGTAATGACATTGAATTTTTTGAAAATGTAACTTAAACCAAAATAATTGACATTTAATTTTGACCTTGAAATTTTGATTTGGTATAAAGATTAAAGACTAAAGTCTCAAAAGTTTCAACCAAATTTGACTTAAGCGGAACCCACATTGATTATTTGATTTAATTCGACTTTAAGAAATCCTACAGATGACTATGCTTCTTGACCTTCATCCTTGATAGATCCTTCTTAACATTTTAAATATCAATGTATGTATTTTTAAGCAATTCATAAAACAATTTTTAAAGCAAAAAATCAGCTAGTTTATAGTAAAAAAAAATAACTTGACCTTGAAAAATTAATTTGCACGCCTTAGCATTAAATAATTTAAAAAGAAAGAACATCGTATTGAAAAAAAAACATTTCATTCAAAAAACGTGATCATTTTAATTACGTGCATCAAAACGTCTACATCATCTTATTAAAAAGCTAGAATACATTAATCCTCCCCGATTTAATCAAAATTAAATTAGATTTATGGTCTCGCATATATTGTTGTGAGAATTGAGTGTGCAATTAAATTGCATCCAGACGAATAATGTGGCGCTAACTATGGAAACAACGTGATCTCTTTCAATGCACGCATGCACTTGACTTTGGTTATATTGCAAAAAGTATCAACAATTTTGCAATGATAATAAAAACGTACAACAATATACAATTAAAAAGTTCATACGATCAGTGTATTTTCTATTTGCAAAGTGACTAGAGAGACTACACAGCTAATAAAATTTGCACTTTAATTGGAAGTCGCATGTGAGGGCAATTGTGGAGTAAACGATAAGGATGTTTACTTAAATTAAATGTATTGTTGCACCAATATGTGATTCAGTGGGAAATTTGTCATTTATATTGGCGACCTTTATGGTGGACACGGAATGTAAACATGATTCATCATACTTGGCAATGAAGTTCAATATTTTGGTGAATGAAAACTCCAAGGTTTCAAAACCATTCCATTTTTGTGAGGCAAACTTTTAAGGATATTTACGAGGGTAACTTAAAATGTCAAACATTGTTGGAGCCGTTTTTGAGTTATTAACAATTTTCTGTTACTGGTTACAGCTTAAGTGATCCTTGAATTGGATCACCTTAAATAGTATTTGAATTTAATTTTACGCAACAAATCCACATTTTGGGTAAAACCGTCTAGTAGTTTCCAAGAATTTTTTTTTTTTTACGCCACTACCATATCACCCAGTATATTTTTTTTAAACAAAAAGAAAAATCCATCGTTTAACCAACAAATGATAACACCGGATGAACAAACCATCCTTGATGCTAATTTTAGCTTCCAGCTCAGATACAGTTGTTTGCTCCTGCAGCTAATTATACACGCGGCACTTTAAACTAAGATTGCAGTTATGATATAACATTTTGTTGTTGGCTAATGAATATGAACTTTAACTGAAATATTAAAATAAAATTTTATTGTTCTTGAGTGATTCAAAAAAAATTTTAACGTGGAAACGATGAAACATGGAGGAGAATTAGAATCAAAGAAGGAAGATAAGAAGGTTGTGACTTTAAAATTGGCATCAAATCTATTAAACATCGCAGTGAATATATTGTAGAGCTAAAAATTAATTGGATTTAAAAATGGGGTTTCCTTGCATTTCGAATACTTTTCGGACCACCTTTGTATAAACCAAAACAATGTACAGGGTGTATAAAAATTTAAATCAGGAATTGGCTAGAATTCATTCAAAACAAAGTGTTTAAATACTATTTTAAATATTCAAAATTTATTTAATTATATTAAATTAATATATTAGAGTTATCATCATTTAATTTACGATACCATCCGGATCAGAATATGGTCTTTAAAAAAAGTTCATTCCGGACCAGGTGGTTCTGCGCCACGGTCAACCAGTTTGGTTCTATTCACCATTCCTCCCACTTGAGACAAGGTCTACTTAATCTCTTAATTTCCAAAATCGGGTATACCGCGTTATGGCTTTTACTGGATCCTCATATTCCAATCAGTTTCAATTAGCCTAACATAAAAACAAGTGTAGCAATTTAAGTTATAATTTAACATCCGCTATCTAATATCATGAATGCTCTGAAATGTGTGTTAATTTGTGTTTGTTCAGTGTCGTCCGATGCGAAAACCCTTTGGGACATTCATCACACTGAAACGGCTTCATTTCACGATGCACTTCTTTTTGGTGTTTCGCCAGATCACCCTTTAATCGAAACGTTTTTTGACAATCATCGCACTTGATGAGCCTCTTGCGCAGGTGTGTGCGCTTGTGTTCGTTGAGCAGCGAACGATACAAAAATGCTTTGGGACATTGATCGCACTCAAACTGTTTGATGTCAAGATGTGCCTCGATTTCGTGATCAACCAGACTTTCTTTCATGGCAAACGCAGCTGAACAGTTAACGCAATAGTACAATTTGTTGATTTGTTTGTAGACTTTGACATTTTTTTGCGGAAATGGTGTGCTCGTTTGTTGGGGGACTACATTTTTGGGTTTGTTGGACCCTGGTGGTGTAGGTGGTTCGCTTTTAATGTTATTCCGTAGATCATAAGTTTTGGTGGTACTGGTTATATTAGAGACTTGTTGCTGAAGTCGATCTTCAAGTTGTGGATCATAGCTGTTGTCAATGGGTTCTTCCTTGGGTTGAACGATGTCTGAGTAGATGTTAAAGATGTTCCCTTGTGCATCTTCGACTTGTTCTACAATCTGATCGGGATCGTAGTCAATTTCTGTTTTAATGGCAGCTTCTGGTATGAATGTCGTCTGAGGAATTAACAATGAATTATTAATAGTTCGTAGTTTAATGTCATGCGTGGTCCCATTAAATTGGATACTTACTTCTATAGTTTCTTGTGTTTCTGCCATATTTTGGTAACATTAAATATAATCAAAAAGCATTAAAATATATCAAATCAAAACTTTAATTGTTTCTATATTATTATATTTCTTTAAAGTTTCATTTTTAAATTTATTTTGACAGTTCTAAGATATATGTATAATCGCGATAACAATAAACAGGGTGCGTCTGCGGACAAGTTAATTTTCCCCCGTGTAGGAATAAAATATATATTACTTATAATTTATAGAAATATAAAAACCGTTAAATTAATTTAATAACAGTAAAATTTTTTACAAAAATTATGATATTATTTTTTCATTATTATATATTATTCAATCAATTTGCGCATTAATTTCAACTATTTAATAGTTATTGCGTGTATATAAATAATATTATACTGGAATTAAAGTTGTATTGTAATGATTTTTTAATAATTTATATTTATAATTAAATAATATAATATTAACTATTGCATTAACTAAAATAACATAAATATTAAACATATTTTTATTTTACATATTAAATTTAATCTAAATTAAAGTTATTATTTTGACAATCGCCTGCAGTCTGTATTTATCGTTTCAAAAGCGTCACGTGCTTGTTCAAATAAACGAAATGTGAAAAATGTCACCGGTAGTATTATCTAATGCTATGCTATGGCGTGCAGATACTTCACCAGATTTCTTACGCAATCTATATTCGCGTTGATAATCAGCTGCTGATTTCCTTCTCTTTGAATGAGTTGAATCCACACTGTCAATAGTAGATGGCCCAGCACTACTTTGTTGGTCATCAGTCGATGGATCGGCAGTACTTGAAGTCCTTGGATTATTGTCACGTTCGAATTTTTTTCTTACTCTATAAGCACGCTGATATTCCGCCGCCGATTTTCTTGTCCTTTTAATAACTGAAACCATGACGTCTTGAACCCGTCTAGCTTTTACTCGAGCTCTGTACTCTCGTTGATATTGTGCGGCGGTTTTCCTTTTGCGTTTATTCGAATCTCCGGTATTATTTGTCGTCGTTTCCATCGGAACATCAGATTCGACTAAAAAATTATTTATATCATTTATTTATTATATTTATTTAACTCCAAAATTTTATGTAGTTCTCTAATTTTGATATTAATTTAATTCCTGTAAATTATTTCAGCTCACTTTCCAACAATTTTTCACCCACACGATCAATGCCATCTTCAACTGATTTTATTTAAATAAATTTCACACCAATTTTTCTTATTATTCATTTAAATAAAAATATAAAAAAAACTCAACAATTAAAGTTTAAACAATTTTATTTAAAGTACAATTATTGTGGAATAAAAAGGTAATTCTAATTAAATTTAATTTTTTTATTAATATTTTCCAAAGCAACTGCAATTCTTGACTTTACAATCAAGTCTTCTTCCATGATTTTGATTTTTCTTTTGTAGTAAGCCTCTTTAATATCATTTGCTCTCTTGCTTTGCAAATCTAATGAATCCACTGTCTTGTAGCTGGGATGCAATAGTCTTTTATGAGTATTTTTTCTTAATTGAGTTTTTTCCACTTTAGGCTGCGTTGAAACTTCAGAGCAAGCATCGTTTTTAACGGTTTCTGGAGTCACAATTTTAGTTTCTTTAGTTGGAATGGCGGACTTAATACGCTTTGGTTGTCCGCTTGTGGATTTTTTCCGTATGAGGGCTAGTACCCTTTTCTCTAGTGGACTAAATTCCGTTTTAAGTAATGATTCATCACCTGTCTCTGAAAGTTGGGATTTTGTCTTTACGTTGCTTTTTATATCACGCCATGCCTTTAAATAATAATAAAAAAAGAAACACAAACATTTTAATATACATTAAATAATTTTAATTTGAAAACAATTACCTTCCGCCAATGCTTCCAATCTTTTTTTGCACCATGATAAGTATTAAGATTGTCTGCAAGATTCATCCACAATCTTTGTGCGTCTTTATTAGTAAAATTGAATTTAAATACAGCACTCAAAAGATCCGGATGATTCTCCATGAAGTCTACTAACTTCGACTTTTGGGTGTAGCTCAAGTGTTTTTTGTTGTTAATAAATACTAATTTTGAAGAAATGAATTTAAAAGATGATATGAATACATGAATATGATAGAAAGAAAGATTGCGCATTGCGCATAAGTTCCCAAATCCCATTCTGTCGTTCGTTGAATTAAATACGTTACAAATTTGCTTTGCCGATTTTGTGCCAAGAGTTCATACGCATAACTCTCTTAAAGCACGTGCTCCCAGCATTCACGCATACTCACGCACAGCAACAATTTTTCAAATCATGCATACATTTCTACAGTAATGCCAATATAACGATACAAAATAAAAAAACAGCCATTTCATTTCAAAATAATATATATTTTATAATATAAAAGGTCAAGAAAATTCAAAAAATTTAACGGGAATGGTCATCGAGCTAATTTTATCTGCCAAGAACAAAGATGTTGAGTGTTGACGAAATAAATTCAGTTGAAATTTAGCGGTACGAAGCTAACCAGGACAGCTAGTTTATTTTTAATGTTTATTTGTCAGTTACTGTAAATTACAAAAAAAATAATTTACAAATAATTGTTATAAAAATTATATATTACGTTACCTGATTGGCGCTTCCTGGCCTTTACTCTTTCTCTGGCCCGTCGAATAAATTCACGGGCTGCAGAATCGTAGCTAAATTTCGAAATGGAAGGAATCCAAACAGTTTGCATAATTTTATTCATTGACAAACTGTCAAATGATTTTTTGTCATTTGTGCCCATATAATTGAAAAAACACATTACGTCGTCACTAAAGACAAAGCGAAAACTTTTTATTGCTGTTCTCTTGGTCGACGGCCTTAAGGCCGATAGATATGACCGCTAAAATTTTAAATAAAATGTAATTAATTTTGATTAAATTATTTGTCAATGGAATACTTACAACTTTTTTATTAAAATCAGGGTTTGAGAGGCGCTGATCCATATCAGCAATTCCTTCCAACGATGATATTGGAAAAAAATCCTCCAATAAATCCATATTGAAATCATTCGGCGGATTTATCACGGCTGATGCCACTCTATTCAAAGTTTTGGCATTCTGCAACGCAATCTTCTCCAATTCTTCATATTGTCGTTGAGCTAAAAAAATATTGTTATCTTTTTTTATTACTCATATATTTTAAGTGAATAAAATTGTTGTTTCAAACTTACATTCTTTTAGAATAAATGTATTTTGATCAGATAGTTTTTGTATAGCTTCCATTATTGTGTTCAAGTCGAGTGGCGCTAAATTAAATGAAACAAAAAATTAATAATAATTGAAAAATTACCAAAAACTTTAAAAAATAAATTTACTTTTATCTGTGGCATGAGTTGGCGTAATACTCCAAAATGACGCAGGTGGCGTCGAAGGTAGCGTCGACGTCGAAGGTAGCGCTGAGGCTGGAATTTGGGAAACTGCTGGCAACTGCGTCTCGCAATGGTTAGCACAACCTTTAAAAATAAGTTATAAAAAAAATATTATAATATGGTACTTACTAGTTACAATTACTTTTACTCACAATTTATTTCGTCTGTCTCACTCGATGATGACGAAGATTCAGCAACCAATTTTCTTTTTTTTGGCCGAGGTTTGTGGGGCATGACATGCGACCCTTTTTTGGGTTGCGTTACAATGGGCCTTACCTTTAGACCACTTGGTAGTTTTACTGAAAATAAATTACATTTAATCAGTTGATATTTTGTGTATTTTTATTAAAATTTTGATAACTGTATCATACATCCATGTGCTTCTAAATCCTTTTCCAAATTTTGACTTCCAGACAAAAATGATATACTCGGCAAAAACATTTTTCCGCAGAAACCAGCCATATTTGTACCTATACCTATTTAACAAAAAGGAAACAAAAAATTCAAAAAAAAAAGAATAAATTATAGAAAAGAATACGTTTTACAATATTAGTGAAGAAGTGGAATCAACACAATATTATTCCCTTAAGAAAAGAAACAGAAATTAAAAGGAAATAGCCTTCTAGTTTTGCTGACATTTCACAAAAATAGTACACTACCTAATCGCAATTACAACAATTAATTAAAAGATCGGAATTACCTGCTTTATAATATCGGTGGCGTCACTTTTTAAAATTTTAACAATATGTTATAATTAATATGCATGTTCACTTTTTAAAACTTTTTAAATCTGAATTCACTGCTTCAGCAAAAATGTTCTATTTCGAACTATTGTTTCCGTGTTGAACGTTCACCCGTGCGGCAGAAATGTGCAGCACGTGTACAATTTATTTTTGACATCTATTTGACATTTAGTTGTCAAATTTGTAATTTTACAAACAACTGATCAGAAAGGTGAAAATATTATAAAATAATTGTTATAATTTGTAAATATTCTATTGAACATAGATTTAATAAATAATAATTTACATTTATTTCAATATTTTACAGTACAACAAAAATGAATAAGGCAAATATTCTAAAATTGCTCAGATTGTATATGATCAGGGCGCAAGCCGAACTCCTTTTGTACAATATAAAAAAGATAAATGAACGAAGAACTCGAAAATGTGCGGTTAGACCCATATTGCAAAAAAGGCGCTCCAAAGGATATTTTAATAACCTTGTCCAAGAAATGAGATTGCAAGACACAGAGTCATTCACGAATTTCCACCGCATGAATAAGGAAACGTTTGATCAGTTGTTAAGTGTATTGGGGCCATCACTTAAAAGTGCACCTTGTAGACAATCGGAACAAATAACAATGGCAGAGAGATTGTCCCTCACATTAAGGTAACGTTTGTTCATATATTTTTTAAATATATATTAATCTAAATGTATAGATATTTAGCAAGTGGTGATAGCATGAAGTCTATAGGAGTTTACGGCTTTCGTATTGGAGCTAGTACAACATCCAATATTATACGAGAAACATGCCACTTAATTTGGGAAAAGATGAGTTTTGTATTTCCAACAGTTTCAGAAAAGTTATGGGAAGATGTTGCTAACGAGTTCAACACCAAATGGGATTTTCCAAATTGCTTGGGAGCGATTGATGGGAAACATGTTGTAATTCAGGTACTACTTATTATAAAAAAATATTTTTGCAATGCTCTGCTACTAACTATTTTTCTTTTAGGCGTTTCCAAATTCAAACTCCCAGACGTTTAATTACAAACACTCACAAAGCATCATATTATTAGCAGTGTGTGATGCTGAATACAAGTTTATACTTGTAGACATTGGTGCTTTAGGGCACAATAATGATGAAAATATGTTTACAAATTCAACCCTTGAAAATTATATTACAACAAATTCACAAAAATTGTGTTTTCCAGCCCCAAAAAATCTTCCAGGATCTAATCAAATTGCTCCATTTGTATTTGCAGCAGATGAAGCATTTCCATTGCTTGCAAATTTAATGCGCCCATTTCCTGATCGTGACACAGGAAATCTTTCTTCAAGAGAAAGCATTTTTAATAACAGATTGTCAAAAGCCAGAAGAGTTATAGACAACTCATTCGGTATATTGGCAAATCGATGGCGTATCTACAGAAAACCAATAATTGCCCGTGAAACAACAGTTATTAACATTATACAAGCAACATTATGTTTACATAATTGGCTTCGTATAAATAACACAGCTGGCTATGTTACAGATGACTTAGTTGATACAGAAAACATTGACGGAACAATTACACCTGGTACATGGAGAGAAACTGTGTCAGAGGGAATGATGTCCCTTGGTCGTACTGGCTCCAACAACCCAACACAACAATCAGACAAAATCAGAGAAGATTTTACAAACTATTTCAGTTCTACATAATGTAACATAAATTTATATCAAAGAAGATTACAACTTATATTATGTACAAAATATGTTTTATTATATAAGAAAATAAATAATAATATATAAATTAGCCCTTTTTCTGAGCACTAAAAATAGTTTGCAAAATGCTAAGTTTTATGTCGTTGATTAAATGATCCGGCACTTTTTTTAGCTCTTTATCGATTAGCACAGCAAATGGATCAATGTCGCCTGTAGCAAATAGTCGATTTTCCAGATTTTCCATTTTGGCAATGAATGTGGATAGGGTATTTTCTACCGGGTCCTCTAATTTTTTCTTTTTTTTAGTGGAACAAGATGGTTGTTGAGACAAATCGCTGCTGTCTGACATGCCCACAGGCAGCCTTTTTACGGTAATTGCAGAAGAACAGGATGGCTGTTCTAAATGATCACTGTCCTCTGATGTGTCGCTGAAGTTTGCCATTTCAAAAATACTAACTGTTGGCCTGATATTTTAAATCATTACATTATTTTATATTTAATAAAATGAAGAATTTATCGACACATACTCTGAATCTGAAACAAACTTCTCCATAAACGCCATCTCTTTTAGCAACCATTCGGTGTATGGCTTTTTTGGCTTGGCTGCACTTCCACTCTTCAGTTTGCTTTTTCTGATGGCTGCCTTGTATTTGACTTTTAAACTTCTCCAAATTTTTTGGCATTCATTTTCTAAAAAAAAGAAATTATTTAAGTATTTTAATAATAAGTAAAATTTATAACTTAAATATACTTACTATGCAATCCCACTACACATCCAATTTCGGTCCATACTTTTAGTTTAAGGCAATTATTTTTGTATTGCTTGTGGCCCAAGTCGTACAAAAACTCCCGCCCAACTGTTGATACTTCGCGTATTATAGCGTTGTCTAATATGATGCCACCTGTATTATGTATGCATGTATGAAAAAAAGAGTTATAAAACCAATGTATGTATAATAATTATAGTTATTATAATTACATTTAACTTCATTCACTTTAATTTCACTCATTTTCACAAATAATTAGAATATTATAGTGCAGCACTAAAAATTGAAGTTAACTCAACTTTTTGAGATGGAGAAAATTTTTTGTTCACACTAAACACCAAAATTGAAAATTTCAATTTTTCATGTAAAAAGTATGCGCACGCTCTCTTCGAGTTCAATAAAATTATGCTGAAGCAGTGAATTCAACTAGCGAGCACACCGCGATAGACAATTTATTACAATTTATTTTGTGTTGCACATTTCTGCCGCACTGGTGAACGTCAACACGCCACACGAAAACTAGTTCGAAATAAAATTGTTCGACACATTTTTGCTGAAACAGTGAATTCAGCTATACTAGCGAGTATGTTTCGACGTCGTACGTTGGTGCCAAATTCTAGCACAATGTTTATACTGCAAATTGAGAGGCAACAAATATTTTTTTTTATTTCGTTTGAACTGTCTCGTATACAGTGCTGGTAACTACTAATTGCCAAAATTCCCACCAATTTTGTTATTCATTTTTTGTAAAATTCAAAAATATTCCAAAAATACACTAAAAACGAAATTTTTGAAAACTCAAATATTTTATGGTTTTTCCCTTTAAATGCAAATTCACACAAAATGGGAAATTTCACACGATTTACCACCACTCTGCGTGTACTGACCAGTGACATAGATGCGCGAGAAAAACAATTTGAAACTTCGAAATGCGTAATCTATATTCTGTAAAATCACTAATAATTATTTAATATGTAATGATTTGAAGTAGCTTTTCGTACATTCGCAAGTAACAAGAAATTATGATTTTTAAATATTCTAGCATATTAAGCCGTCGTGTTCAAAACGTTATATTCCACACGACCTACACAAACACATTACTCTGTGAGTTCTGTTTACACAGGCGTCGAAAATTTACGTCGTGCTGTATTCAAGAATAGGGCCCCATGTCTTACGGAGGTTGATGTCAGAAAAAATTGGGTAAAATATAAGATAAATATATTTTACCATTTCCATTGTTTTTTGCACCATGTGTGTTAAGGTCTTCAGATTTTGAGTCGTCGCTGTTGTCAATATGTTCCTCATTAGATTGGGAATCGATGTTGCTGTCAATGGGTTCTTCCTTAGGTTGGACGACGTCTGAGTAGACGTTATAGAAGTTTCCGTGTACATCTTCGACTTGTTCTACAATCTGATGGGGGTCGTAGTCAATTTCTGTTTTAATTGCAGCTTCTGGTATGAATATCGTCTGAGGATTTAACATAAAATGAAAATGTTTTCACGCGAGGCGGGATCAACTTACTTACTTCTATTGCTTTTTGATTTTCTGACATATTTAAATGAATTAAAGTGAAACAGTTTAATATTAGTTTAAGCGTTTGTGTTTATCGTTTTTATAGTTAATTCGAGTTTTTGTTTGTAGATTTTGATGTGGTTTCAGCGATTCGACTTGTTGACGTTTTGTTTCAGATTTATATATTTTCTCAATCATCATTAAAAAATTATTAAATAGGGTGTTCTGGAAGCACCACTCCGTCTTTTTTAATGATTTTCGGATTAATAATAAAAATATACAAACGTGATTAAAACATTTTAATAAAAATAAATTTAAGAGAAAATAAATAAATACACATTTTAAATTTCAAAATTTCTGATAAAAAAATTAAATGCAATTAATTTTCAGTTCGTTTTTTGTGCTACATTCATCATTAATTACAAAGAATATATATTTCTATGTCGTAAGTCTAAAGTCAGTGGCTCCTAACAGGTCATCCAACAGGATTTCTCAGGAGTCCGCAATTTTAATCGTAAAATGCAATGGATTTTCCTTTATTGCAGTTAGCTATGACAGAGATAATGAGTTGAATTTCCGCTCAAAGATAAGTTTTCAAATCATTACTCTGTGGTTCTTATTCACCAGTCGTAACTCTTAAGTAGTCTCCCACAGTCTTACTATGGATAGATATGACCAGTAAACCAATTTGGGACTTAGCCCCCATGATTTACTAAAGGTGCGTCTGTATTGCAAAAGTATTCCCGTGGTTGCTGTCATTTTATTGCACAAAGTTGGCAAGTCCATTCCTTGAATCATGATTCATCGTCGAAGTCCACGATATAGTAAAAATAAGATATGCTTAGTTGATGTACGAAACTGGTCACGTTCTGCGCATGTCGTCACTCAGAGACAACTTTATATTGGAATTGAAATGACAGAAAAACAATAACATGCCCATCAAGCAATACATAAGGCTGAGAACGAGAAATTCGGATCGCCCTAGTATTTAAATTGTTTAGTGAGTACTTGAAATATTAAGTACGTACATTACCTTAGTTTTGCACACTCACACATTAACACACAGCGCGCGCCGCGCACACATCCATGCGTGCGATAGCTCTGAAAATGTCTACTACTACATATAAAACATAAAATAAAGACAAAAATTATATATGGCCGAACAGTTCACAGTATACA
The DNA here is from genome assembly GCA_963854165.1 of Sylvicola cinctus. Taxonomy (NCBI): domain Eukaryota; kingdom Metazoa; phylum Arthropoda; class Insecta; order Diptera; family Anisopodidae; genus Sylvicola; species Sylvicola cinctus. The sequence continues at coordinate 24,959,096 of OY974083.1, read as the reverse complement.
TTTATTCACAAATTTTGTATCTAAAACAGAGGGAGAAAGAAATTTTTTTTAATTGTGATGTTGATGCTTTGTTTAGCTGGATTCTGCTATTTCTGCCGGCCGCTGTGCCTAAATCGTTTCGCTGGTAGTTGCACTCCTCAGATCTTTGGCCGCCTCGCCGCTGCAATCAATATAAAACAAAAACACAGTACATTACTACATTATTTACACATTTTTATGAAAATTTAATACTTACTTTTCACAACGCACGCCTTAGTGTTTCGAAATTGTTGCGATGACTAACCTAAGAAAACAAGAGAAATTTTTTAGAATTAAAACTACACTGCAACAATATTAAACAAACTTATTTCACAAATTAGTACTTACTTTAATGATGATAACAGGCCGTATTTTGCAAACGCCGCATTAAACACTGCATGCAAACTGCGCAAACGTAAATAACATCACTCGACAGTCGGCACTCTGCAGTCCGTCTCCATAGTTCATAGTGCTAGTTGCATATACAGACCAATTCCGTACTACGCATTATTTTGCACACACTATGAATGCTACACGTATCACACTACACAGTGCACACTATTTACTCTTGGGCCTATGAACGCGCATCCATGAATGTACAATTATCATCTAAAGACGCATATTAACAAAGTATATTCTACGCACGGCATGGACAGTGCACTTAACACACGTACGTATGCTGAGATAAGTTGAAGTACGCGTACGTTAAAAAACATACACATAAAGGCGCATGTTAAAAAATCATGCTACGCAAAGGCAACGGCATGAATAGCGGCTAGCGCACTGAACATACGTACGTATACTGATAAAAGTTGGAGTACGCGTACTTAAAAAACACAATACAAGTAAAATCGCAACACTCGATGTGTCTCGTATATAGAACGCGTACTTTAAATCTTAGTACGAATTTGTAATACTTAGCATAATTCGGTACTCAATGCTTGGCACGCTGTGTAAAATACACTAGAAACTAATACATTTAAAAAAAAATTCTGCCGAGATGGGTACTGGGCAAACAGCGAGTAGTCTCTGAGTGACGTTTAATTTGAGAGAGAGACAACATGTATCATGCGCGTGAGCATATCTTATTTTTCCTATATCGTGGGCGAAGTCTATGCTAGGATAGTCGTATTGGTTAAGTTTTATAAGGAGTGAGTCAACTAGGATTCCAAAGGAACGTTGTTGCAAGTTATTAACGTTTATTCCACTTATCTAAGTGTTAACGAAGCTTCAATTGCTTCAAAGGTAGGATTGTCATCGCGCCTTGTATATCAAAGAAAACCGTTAATGTATATTTATTTTTTATTATATTTTTATTTTGTTGATTTTTTTTTGTTGACTTAATATAAATATATAGATTAGATTATAAAAAAAATAGAAAGTTCCATAAATTATTATGGGACTATTAGAAAGAAAATAATTTTAGCAATTTAATTATCGTCCTTGAAATTGTTTTTATTGGGAAACCCTGTCATAAGTCATAATCATTTATATTTGTTTTTTTTTTGTTTTTTTGGTCAATTATAACAGTTTTAACTTGGGGTCTCTTGATAATTAAATATAAATGAATTGAAGTAGCATTTAAAAATGTCTCAAGTTCGTTTATTAGGTAATGTGTTGATTAATACAGGACGATTTTGATGGTTTCCACACAACCTAAAGAGGTACATCAAACTTGTGCGTTTCCATTTCTTTGTACATGGCTGGATCCCTCGTAGGCATATGACACCATGGACTAGGGAATGCATTTACAGAAATTAGGTTACAGTTAACAAATTTAAAGCGTACTAAATGCAAGGGAAATACCCCGCAGATATTCTAAAATATTTTCTCTGTCATAATTTTTAACAAGGTGTAGGATACCATCGTTGTTCTCGATGTTCCTTCGTTTTTGGGGAGGTTCGTGACCCGCAACGCACTTTTCATAATCCATGTCATAGGATTTTTGAATAAATCGAAGTGTGTCAATAAAAGAAAATATATTAGAGTGACTTTTATGGGTCCCAAAGCTGAGCTCCATTTTTTGATGACATGCCAATGCATAATTATTTGTTCGGTCCTGGCCCTCCAACGTGCTGTGATAAACGGACCACATAGTTGATGGGAAGATTGCCTTGGACCGTGTGCCATTATTTTTTATTGACCCAATATAATATTGGGTAAACCAATGAAGTAAATCGCCAAACAGTTCTTCTTCCAGTTCCTCTTCTAGGACCTGTATTGCAGAAATGATGTCTTCTGGAGGCACAAATGCAATCGCAGTTATCATCCTTGCAGTAATAGCAAAATTAGTGCATGTCTCGTAATTTGCTTGATGATCTTGTGATTTAAGATGCTTCTGCAGATTCTGAACTAAATGGAAAAAACAACCGTTGATATTGCTTTGGGGAAATATAGCGCGAATAGCATTATGAATGTCTAATTCGAAATCCACGTTAATACTATCTGGATTGAGATCAGGCCATAGGTCGCGAATCATCTTGAACAAGTTCATATATGTTGCAGCGGATGTATTAGGGAGCAAACAAAATAAAATGGGAAAGATGTCACCTGCTCCCTTCTTCGCAAGAATTACGAAGAGCTGTGCAAACAAAGTGGGAGTTAGGCTAAATGTAACGTCAAAGTACAGCTCCTTGATCGCTTTGGGCCATTGTGCGTGGTATTCCCTGCCAAAAATTAAAATACGTTGTGGATCGTTGACGTCTTTGCCAGAATCCGCCAATAAATAATTCTCGAACCTCCCCGGACTGTACTCATAGTTGGCATAAAGTTCTGGAATTCGTAAGTCTTCGCGAGATTTAGGACTTCGTGGGAATATGTTTGGGTTTGAATTTCTACTTCTGTGGATCATTAATCGCATGGCGTCTCTGCTAGGGAAATTAGCGTGCACTTCTCTGGCCATGTCTTTCATGACTTGGTCTCTTATGCGCGATGGTTTAAGCAGAGAAGTTCGAGCAAGGGTTTTAAGGGAGGTTTTAACTTTCTGCAGAACAACTTTCTCCGGATTTCCCACCCCACAGCAGGCGTGTGAGTTGCGAAGTTCAAGGAAATCGCCGCCGATTGTTGTCCATAAACGACCTAAAAATATATTAAATAAATGTTATTAAGATAATATAACATTGAGCATCTACGTACGTACCATTGCATCCATAGGACTTCCTTTCGCATCGCCAGAACTGCATCTGCCCATTGTTGCTTTTCTTGTCTTTCACGTAGATGTAGCCATCATAATGAAATTTGATGGTGCCACGTTGACTCACAATTTGTAAATTGTCCATTCCTGTAATACCATATTGTTTTTTTTTACAATTTCTTCAATTTATTATAAATGTTTTCCTGACATATTAAAAATGTAACTCTTGGTTTTTTATTCATTTTGGGACCAAAAATTCAACCTTTGTTTTTCTTGAAAATTTTGATGCAGAACTGTTAAAAAACTGATTTCAAGTCTCTTTAGCAAAAATATCTATATAAAGTTGGAAAAAAATCTCAATCAGGGTAAAATTCAACATTGTAGTTCACAAAAATCTTTTATAAAACTTTTGAAAATCTTTAAATTTTAGTGAGTATTTAAAGCATTGGTAATTTTTTTTCACAAAAGTCTAATGATGCAGAAAGTATCCTTTGGTGATTGTCCTGAGACCGTCAAAAAACGAGATCATTCGACCTTCAATTTTCAAAATGGTGAGATCACGAAGATAAACAACATTTAAAGCTCAAAATTACTCTCAAAATTAAAATAAATAAATTTTTCTTTTCAAATCTAAGTATGCAGAAAGTGTTACAATAACCATTCAAAATTAAACATAGAATGACAATTCAGTTCGTTCGGAAATTATAAATAATGTTTTTCGACTATTTCTTTCTAATAATTAATAAAAAAATCATAATGCATATAATTTAGTTAACTTTATTTTTATTTTTTTCGTTTCCAATTTTTATTTTGATGTATTCGCTTAAATTATTATAATAGTTTATTTTAGCTTCCATCAGTTTAAGTTTAGCCTCCTCCGACTTCAACGTAAAGTCTCGTTGTTCTTGGTTTGTAACTCGACGTCGCTTTATGTTGTCTGGGTTACCAAACCGTGGAACATCCTCGGTAACACTTGAGACTTCTTCCACAACTGGCGTTTCTTCTCCCAATTCGTCTTTAATCTTTTTAAAAAAAATTTTCGAAATCAATCTTTTTTTGACTTAATTAAAAATAAACCACACCTGAATGTAATCGTGTGATGAATCAACTGGGTTTGTACCCCATTGCATTAACTTCTCGAGAAGTGGCAGAAGTTTGCTGGATGGACACCTTTCCGTTTTAAAAGCGGGTACTTTTTCCGCTATGAGCTCGTTTCTCTTAGGCCGCTTTAAATTTCTGTATAATGCCTGTAGCTGTGTCCCAGACCGTTTGTTCATAGTTTCTGCATTGAACTCCAACGCCAACTTCTCCCAGGCATTTCTTTTTTGTGTATTCGTAACTGCGTCCGTTTTTTTATTTTCCAGTATGGAAGCGTTTTTTTTTTACCTGCTCGATTAGACGGAGCTTTTCTGCTTCTTTATAATTTTTGGTTTTGCCTTCTATAACAAAATTTTTATTTTATAATTTAAATAAATAAAATCCACACGCGAACGGTTTGTTACTGTATAGTTTTAAACTATATACAAACCGGTAACACACCGGACGAGATAGAAAACTAGAGTATAGTTTTTACTATAGGTACACTAAACTATCATGTCCGTTCAAACGAACGCTAGTTTAATCGTCAAGACTATTAAGTCAACTTTACGCACAATATTACTATTCCTTAGTCGAACTATGCGCTATACCGAAATATGACTGTCAAGTGGGGGCCACACGAGAGAGTTTCCAAACTAGACGTACAGTAGAATTAAACAATTGAATTTTAAAATTTGACGTGTAAATGCATTGAATTCTTTTGTTCAGTTTCACAAATCGTTCATTTGTTGTTTCAAGTGCCCACACGGGGATAGTTGTCTACTGTACTATACGAACCGATCACACATATCACTATAGTCACGACTCAAGCTATAGCTGAACCCACGATATAGGAAAAATAAGATATGCTCAGTTGATGGTCACGCTTTGCGCATGTCGTCACTCAGAGACAACTTTATATTGGAATTGAAATGACAGAAAAACAATAACACACAGCGAGTAGTCTCTGAGTGACGCTTAATTTGAGAGAGAGACAACATGTATCATGCGCGTGAGCATATCTTATTTTTCCTATATCGTGAGCTGAACCATCGCTAGTTTGTTTTCTATCCCGTGTGGAGGCAGCTTTAATAGAAGATAAGTATGTATTTATGTATTTACCATTTCTATTCCTTTTTGCATCATGTTTGTTAACGTCTTCAGATTTTGAGTCATCGCTGTTGTCAATATGTTCTTCATTAGATTGTGAGTCGATGTTGTTGTCAATTTGTTCTTCATTAGATTGGGAATCGATGTTGCTGTCAATGGGTTCTTCCTTAGGTTGGACGACGTCTGAGTAGACGTTATAGAAGTTTCCGTGTACATCTTCGACTTGTTCTACAATCTGATGGGGATCGTAGTCAATTTCTGTCTGAGATAATTAACAAAAAAATGAAAATGTTTTCACACGCGGCGGGATTCAATTACTTACTTCTATCTCTTTTTGATTTTCTGCCATATTTAAATGAATTTAAGTAAAAAACTTTAAAATATTAATTTAAGCGTTTGTGTTTATCCTTTTAATTGTTAACTCGAGTTTTTGTTTGTAGATTTTGATATCGTTTTAGCGCAGCGCCTTAAGTTGACGTTTTGTTTCAGATTTATATATTTTGTCAATCATCATAAAAAAAATTTTAACTGGGTGATCTCGAAACACCACTTCGTCTTTATTAGTGTTCTGCAGATTAATAATAAAAACACATATATACAGAAGTGATTAAAAATATTTCATTAAATAAATTTAAGAGAACGTAAATAATTATACATTTTTAATTTAATATTTTCTATTAAAACAATTAAATGAAATTACATTCATCATTAATTACAGAGAATATATATTTCTATGTCATAAGTCATCGAACAGTTATACCAGGGATAATATGCTGAATCTCCGCTCAAAAATTAAGTTGGTTCATATTCACTAGTCTAAACTCTTACGGCGACCAGTAAACCAATTTGGGACTTGGCCCCAAAGTATTCCCATGGTCTTTGTGGCATAGCAGGTTTATGGAGAAAGAAAATTTCAAAAAATCCTACGGAATAGTTGGAAAATGTGGAAAAAAATTAAAGTACATTTATAGGGTGCCGGGTTTGTCGAAGAAGTGATATCGATATGCTCCTATCACGAGCTGAATTATGGCAATAGGATGTTGGGATTTTAACTTCGTCAGAATTTCAGGTTTGAGGATTGAAGTTAACTTGATTTTGTGTGTCACGCTGTTTATTACTAGGGTGTATTCAAAAACTTATCAATAAACGAAGAGGGGTTTGGGACGGAACGACGTTCGCCGGGTCCGCTAGTACATTATATATATGAAACAGAAATGTTTTTTTTTTTAACTTTTATTACAATAACAAAACGAATTAAACAGAATAATGGTCATCGTCATTTTGTGGTTCAATTTCGGTAACCATTTCTTCCAAAATAATCAATTTAATTTTTTTGCGGAGTCTGGAGGCTGCTTCCGGCTTCATTGTTTTTAGAGACGAAAAAACAAAATTTGTTAAAATTCTGTCCTTGTCGTTAGGAACATCTGATTGCGATTTGGATGCAGCAGATGAATTCAATGAGACGGTGTGATGATTTTTGTGACGTTTTCCTTTACCAGGGTTGTAAGGCTCGGGCACCATCATTTCCACATCGTCATCGACAAATCCTTCTGGTAAGTTGCCTCGGCTTCCTTCGTCCAAATTCTGGAACAAATCGAATTCAAAACGTCAATACAAAACATGGAAATATTTTGTACTATTTGCGTTCTTTATAATTTTTTGATAACGCCAAGCAACTGCCAACTATATATGCCGCGTGGTTACGTGGAAATATATTATATAATAAAAGGAAAGGACTCCCAGGCCAAGTGGCTTAGATGCAAAAGCTGTTCAACAAGGACTAATTTTGTAATGAAGAAAAAGTTGCTGGCAAAAATTTTATAAAAATACTCACCATAGAGTCCACAACGGAGCCAACGGATCCAGCATCTCTAAACAAAAAATTGAGAGCTGTAAAAAACTCCCATTTTGGTTTATAGTTGTCAGCTGCACCCGAACCTGATTTTCTCTTCTTTATCTTCATACGTTCACCTAAATAAATATGTTTACTTTAAATTTTTAATGAACCTCAAATAAAATAAAAATTTTACTTACCACAATGTTGAGATCTCAACGCATGAATTTTTTTTTTTATGGCATCCACGCCCTTTGTTTTAATTATTTTTGCAACTTCTGCAAATGCTGCTTCTTTTTTCGCCTTGCTTTGATACTCCTTCATGGTGAAGTTCCATAAAATTGGTTTCAATTCCAAGCAATTTATTAACTTTAAAGTCTCATCCCGCGACCAAACCACTGTCCCTTTGATTTTTGACATATTTTAAAAACAATTTCTATTAATTATTATTTAATATTATTTTTTCTTTATGAATGAAATGTTCCGTACGTATGTATGAACATAGTATAATTAAACCATTGACTGAATTTTAAAATTTGATGTATAAATGCATTGAATTTTTTTGTTCAGTTTCACAAATTCAATGTTCATATTATGCTCACTAACATACATACAGCATGTTTGTTGTGACAATAAAATCAAAATGCAAGTTTTTGTATAGTTTATAATATGCTCTATACTCTTTGTCCAAACAAGGATAGTTGTCAGCTATACAATAGCCTCAAAAACTAGAGAATATTTTAACTACACGTATAGTTTTGAACTATACGTCTCACACCTACAGACGGGATAAACTAGCATATATTGTAGTTTTTACTATAGGTACCAGTTCGACGATCTAACTAAGAGCGAATTCAAATTCAAAAAAAACTTTCACATGAGTGTTAAAACGTTTGAAAAATGATCTGAATTTAAAACATAGTTTAAATTATAAATATAATAATATAAAATCTCCTTATTGTAGATTTTTCGCCTCAACGGATGATGCATTTCCTCTACACGACCATATAATGAAGCCACACGTTCCCAAAAGAGGGAAAAGAGGGTTTTCAACTTTAGATTATGTCGTAACATCATTTCTGATTATGTGTTCCAATTTTTTTTTTTGTCCAGAACAATGCTCTGCTGGCCTGAAAAAGCGCATAAAATTATCAGGGCGTACTGTTTATTGCACAACTTTTTATTGTCATCTGACAAAAGCTATTGCTCTGCCACAAGGAAGGCACTCCGGATCAGCATGTGAGAGATGTCTTTGACAAATTACTTTAATTCATCGAGTGGTTCGGTATCTAGGCAACGAAAATCCGCATTTTTTAAATAAATAATAATAATGTTGCAAAAAATAAAATAAAATGTTTTAAATAATAATTATTTACAAATTTGTTAGCTTTTTGTGTAAGCAGTATTGAAAGCTCTGCTTTTTTCGCTTGTGGGAGCCCAGCAAATAGGCATTCAACTGGCGCCAACCAGGCAGCATCGCTTTTTTGCTTAGCTGCCAATAGTGCCTGGAGACTGGAACCTAATTCTACGATCTGTTCCCCTAATTGTGTTTCCATGCGTTTTCGAGATGGTGGAATGGCGGCATCCTAAATAAATTAGATGGTACCGCTGGCTGTCCCGAAGCGACTTCCACAACGTCCTGCATTCAATTGCTAAAACCATCATAATTACTGAGTTAATTAAGTATTTATTTTCATTAAGAACTATTCACCACTTCTATGGAGTTCCGCACCTACTTCACGCCAGGCGGCAGCCAATTCTCCACGATTGTTGTGCCCTTTTGCCTCTTTCACATAAATACTTTTTCTTTTTTTAACACTTTTAATTAAGTTATGCCGTTCGTCTGTGCTGAAAATATTATTTCCTTGCGATGCCACTATAATTTAAGAAGAGATTATAATTAACATTTTTACCTAAAATAATATTTTTAAATGTTATAATATAATAATTATACTTACTGATCATGTTACATGTTCTGAGCACTGTGAAAGTAATTGAACTGAAACAAAATTTAAGGTGCCGTACAACATAATTTATCGGATAGTTTTCATAGATTTTTCATGGCTTTAGTGATTTAGTTTGGTGTAATTTAGCTTGGTGGCCAGTACCGTTTCACGCTAAATTTTATTTTGCTTTAGCGCGCTAAATATTTTGTTTGAAAATCTTTGTTTATTAAAAACTAGCGTATAGTTTTAACTATAGGTACACTAAACTATCATCTCCCTCCACGCGAACGCTATTACTACATGAGGAATATTTAAAGGTAATACTTTCAAGATCATATAAACATTAAATTACAAAAGAAAACAAAAGTTATTATATTATAATACATAATATTTAAAAAAATTATTTATGTAATTGTTATATACATATATAATTATAATGGAGATGGTGGTAGTTATTACGTTTCTTTACTACAAGTCGGAATGGAAACATCAGATAACGTGGACAACTCTGCTTTAAAAATTAAATTATTTATGTCTTGAATTAGTACGGCTTTCGTGTAGGGCTCGAATTGGTTAAGTTTTTCAGCAACATATTTGCCAAAGATTGTTGTACTGGATTCCGTTTCCTTGGGCGCTTTCAATATATCACATGCTATTTCCAAATATTTATCTTCAACTGCTTGTCGCTTCCTTTTTGATCCACTTTTCTGATATTCTGGTACGAAATTTTTTTCAAAATCAACACCATTTTCATTGGGACTAAACGTGCTGATACCATTCGCTACAGCATTATCAATGTCATCTTCCTACAAAAAAAATACATATATGGTAAAATTAATAAAATATTTAGTTTTAAATAATGTTTGAGGGTGAAAATATAGTGTTAATGATGTGTATCGGATTTAAAAGTAATGTACATATTTTTATTTCTGTTTGTTTTAAGGTACCATCAACAGAAGAAAGTTCTAACAGAATCGCAACCGATTTTTTGGAACTATGGAACTTTCCCAATTGTATAGGAGCGGTGATGGGAAACATGTAGCCAATAAATACGGATGGAACAATTAATGAATTTACTTGTTTTTTTTTAATTTACTGTATTTGGCGAAAAGAAATTAATGACAACCATTTAATTTCTTTGCAAAAGATTGCAAGGCCAACTGGCTTAGATGCAAAAGCTGTTCAACAGGAATACAAGGACTAATTTTGTAATGAAGAAAAAGTTGCTGGCAAAAATTTTATAAAAATACTCACCATAGAGTCCACAACGGAGCCAACGGATCCAGCATCTCTAAACAAAAAATTGAGAGCTGTAAAAAACTCCCATTTTGGTTTATAGTTGTCAGCTGCACCCGAACCTGATTTTCTCTTCTTTATCTTCATACGTTCACCTAAATAAATATGTTTACTTTAAATTTTTAATGAACCTCAAATAAAATAAAAATTTTACTTACCACAATGTTGAGATCTCAACGCATGAATTTTTTTTCTATGGCATCCACACCCTTTGTTTTAATTATTTCTGCAACTTCTGCAAATGCTGCTTCTTTTTTCGCCTTGCTTTGATGCTCCTTCTTGGTGAAATTCCACAAAATTGGTTTTAATTCCAAGCAATTTATCAACTTTAAAGTCTCATCCCGCGACCAAACCACTTTCCCTTCGATTTTTGACATTTTTGCAAAAGGTTCCAGGAAGGGAATCAGTGTGCGTACCCTTTGTTTTTTTTTAGCCAAAAGTCCTTTAAAAACCGCGCCGTTAGTAAATTGAGTTGGCCACTTGTATCACGCAAACGCTGCAGCTCATTTTGATGTTGACGACTATTTAGTGGAAAATGTATTTAATAAAATGAAATAACTTTATTAAATGTCTTTAATTACTTACAGTACGTCTTCTTCTCTTAACACAGAAAAATAACATTTCCAATTATTTTTATTTTATTTTAAAACCACAAAAATATTTTAATGTACGCACAAAAACCAAAACATAAAATAAAAATAGGATCTGTCAAATTGTGACGAGAAAAATATATATAAAACGCGTGAAAGACACCAAAAAATTTGTCTTTCACTTTTCTTTCAGGTGAAGGTGAAAAAATTATCTCAGAATATCAAATTCTTTCACTTTGTTTAAGTGAGGGCCACACGAGATATGCTACGAGTACACCACAAGCGAAAACGTGCATGTACATGCACACTGACGTCACGAAAAATTGTCGTATTTATTCTGTATGCAATGCATGCGCCCAAGCCAAAAATAGTGTGAGTACACTACATGCAAACTCTCTAGAAAATTCACATGCGCACAGAGTAAATATAAGCGTTTATACGGCTTCGCGAGTACACGACAAGCATACAAGCACACATGTACATACAGTTTTGGCTGATTATATGTTTTTTCTATCAGAAATAATTATTTTGAAAATTACTGCGTTCAGACTTCAGTTGTTCAGTACCTCAAAGTAGCTGCTCTGAGTAGGTCACTTGTTTAAAAAAATATGTTAAAAAAAAGGAATGCTGCTATTACCATTTTGGCTTGTTATTTATTGGACGACGACGACAACTGTGATGAAGAAAAAAAATCAAAAAAGCGTCGAGTTTGGAGAAAAGATTGGTTGAAGCTCCGAGAAACGGACGGCTTTTGCGCTAAATTGATGATGGAATTACGTGCTGGTGAACCGGAATTGTACAGAAATTTCGTTCGTATGACGGTGGAACAATTTGATCATTTGCTTGATTTAGTTAAACCGTACATTGAAAAATCGGACACGGTTATGCGGTTAAGCATTCCTGCTACACAGCGACTAATGCTGACGCTACGTTATCTGGCTACTGGTGACAATTTCCATTCGTTGCAGTACATTTTTCGCATTCCGCAGACGACGATCTCTCGTATTATTCCTGAAGTACTGGACGCGATCTATAAAGTTCTTGTAGATGACTACATAAAGGTGTGTTTGTACGTTATATTCTTCTTTTTATACATTTAATTATTCATTTTTTTCTAGTTACCGAAAATAGAAGTCGAATGGCAGGCAATAGCACAGAAGTTCGATGAGAGATGGCAATTCCCAAACTGCATTGGTGCAATCGACGGCAAACACGTTGTGATGGTCGCACCTCCCAATGCTGGCAGTGTCTTCTACAACTATAAAGGTATGCCTCTATTCCGTTTACAACCAGGTATGTTGAGTTCAATTTTTGTTGTTATTTATTTTGTATAGGTACGCACAGTATTGTATTGATGGCAGTGGCAGACAGCGAATATAAATTGATGTACGTCGACGTTGGCCGTAACGGACGATACTCGGATGGTGGCGTGTTCAACCGCTGCACTTTCGGCCAAGCATTGGATAAAAATGAGTTACATTTGCCATCTCTGAAACCATTGCCCGGCCGAGAAATGCCCGTTCCGTACGTGTTCGTTGCTGACGATGCATTCGCTGCACGACCAAACGTGCTCAAACCGTACGCCCAACGCGATTTATCAATGGTGCAGCGCATTTTCAATTACCGCCTCAGTCGATCACGTCGTGTAATTGAGAACGTATTTGGCATCATGTCAACAAGATTTCGCGTGTTGCGAAAGCCCATTCATTTGGATGCCGAAAAAACGAAAAAAGTAACGCTCGCTTGCTGTGTCCTTCACAATTTTTTAATGTCTAAAAATAGGGGATTTTATGCGCCAAACTCATCCTTCGATCAGTACGACGATGCTGGAAATATGACGACACCGGCTGATTGGCGTTCAGAACAAAATAATACGACGATGTTTCCACTCCAATCGATGCGAAATCATCCAGCTGACTCCAGGGAAATACAAAAAGAATTCGCTTCCTACTTCGTGGACGAAGGCGAAGTTGAATTTCAATATGCACGTATTTAGTATATACTTATGTCCTTCTGATATGTACTTAATTTTTAATTTAAATGAAATTAAACACTAATATACAAAAAATAAACTTGTAAAAATTAAATTTATATTTTATTGTTGTTTCATTTTAAAAATATTACATGTTTATTGAAAAGAAAAATTTATATGTTAAAATGCTGGTGACGAGGAAAAGAATACTACATCGGTTTATGAACTGATCGTATCGTTGAGCACAGCTTCACTGCTAATGCTACCAGCATCAATGTCGAGCACGCTCGGTACATTCGGTGATTGTGACAAATGTGTTACTGGTATCACATTGACAATCACGTTATTATTTAAATTCTCTTCAGCTACAAATTGCTTTGCTTGCGATGGTGGCTGCGGCATATTTTTAATTCTAATATTTTCTAAAAATTGAAATAGATTGTTGCTTAATTGCTGACGTAACGCATTTGAATCAGCGTCCGGTAGCCCTCGTAATTCAGCCGCAATATATTCTCCAAACGCTGCGTGCTTGTCCAAATGATTCAAATTTGTCAATGCTGCTACAGCAATCTCTTTAAAGTTCATTGGAGCATCAGCGTCACAAGGTGTCGGCGTAAATCGTCTGCGTTTGTTGCGCTGGCCAACGGGTGTCGAAGACGGTCCAGGCACTCCTAAATCGCTAGAAATTGAATCATCTGTAACACCGACTGGCTGGAAAAAATAAAATAAATAAATAAATGAAATTAAAGGCAAAGAGTAAAAAACAAAAAAAAAAGAATTACCAAAGACATAGATGATGTCGATTGTGTTGATATTGCAACGTCGTGTCTTTCTAAAAACATTAGCGCATTGAAGAATCGCCACGATATTTTTATTGTATCTGCAGTACCTTGGCCGGACTTAGATTTTCGCAACTTTTCAATATTTACTTTAAAAGAAGAGCGTAAATTCATCCACTTAGATTTCGCGTCGTCTAATTGTATGTTGTTGCCTAGCTCATCCGTCACTTCGGCCCAATTTTCGGTCCTGCTAGTTTTTTTATAATTCGCATTGCTGAAATCCCATAAGCAGCGCCGCTTTTCAACCGCGTCTATTAGTTTGAAGCATTCTTCATCAGTCCAGACGTGCATTATGGTTCTTTGTCTCTGTATTCGCTTCCTCTTCGGCGGCTTATCCTCATTCCCGGATAACTCAAATACCTCAACGTCTTCATCATGATGTTGTTCCTCCATATTTTCTAAATTCTTTTTTGAGTAATTATTCACTCACTTTAAAATTGTACTGTCCTTTCAGTCAACTTTACGCACAATATTACTATTCCTTAGTCGAACTATGCGCTATACCGAAATATGACTGTCAAGTGGGGGCCACACGAGATAGTTTCCAAACTAGACGTACAGTAGAATTAAACAATTGAATTTTAAAATTTGACGTGTAAATGCATTGAATTCTTTTGTTCAGTTTCACAAATCCAACGTTCATTTGTTGTTTCAAGTGCCCACACGGGGATAGTTGTCTACTGTACTATACGAACCGATCACACATATCACTATAGTCACGACTCAAGCTATAGCTGAACCATCGCTAGTTTGTTTTCTATCCCGTGTGGAGGCAGCTTTAATATAAGATAAGTATGTATTTACCATTTCTATTCCTTTTTGCATCATGTTTGTTAACGTCTTCAGATTTTGAGTCATCGCTGTTGTCAATATGTTCTTCATTAGATTGTGAGTCGATGTTGTTGTCAATTTGTTCTTCATTAGATTGGGAATCGATGTTGCTGTCAATGGGTTCTTCCTTAGGTTGGACGACGTCTGAGTAGACGTTATAGAAGTTTCCGTGTACATCTTCGACTTGTTCTACAATCTGATGGGGATCGTAGTCAATTTCTGTCTGAGATAATTAACAAAAAAATGAAAATGTTTTCACACGCGGCGGGATTCAATTACTTACTTCTATCTCTTTTTGATTTTCTGCCATATTTAAATGAATTTAAGTAAAAAACTTTAAAATATTAATTTAAGCGTTTGTGTTTATCCTTTTAATTGTTAACTCGAGTTTTTGTTTGTAGATTTTGATATCGTTTTAGCGCAGCGCCTTAAGTTGACGTTTTGTTTCAGATTTATATATTTTGTCAATCATCATAAAAAAAATTTTAACTGGGTGATCTCGAAACACCACTTCGTCTTTATTAGTGTTCTGCAGATTAATAATAAAAACACATATATACAGAAGTGATTAAAAATATTTCATTAAATAAATTTAAGAGAACGTAAATAATTATACATTTTTAATTTAATATTTTCTATTAAAACAATTAAATGAAATTACATTCATCATTAATTACAGAGAATATATATTTCTATGTCATAAGTCATCGAACAGTTATACCAGGGATAATATGCTGAATCTCCGCTCAAAAATTAAGTTGGTTCATATTCACTAGTCTAAACTCTTACGGCGACCAGTAAACCAATTTGGGACTTGGCCCCAAAGTATTCCCATGGTCTTTGTGGCATAGCAGGTTTATGGAGAAAGAAAATTTCAAAAAATCCTACGGAATAGTTGGAAAATGTGGAAAAAAATTAAAGTACATTTATAGGGTGCCGGGTTTGTCGAAGAAGTGATATCGATATGCTCCTATCACGAGCTGAATTATGGCAATAGGATGTTGGGATTTTAACTTCGTCAGAATTTCAGGTTTGAGGATTGAAGTTAACTTGATTTTGTGTGTCACGCTGTTTATTACTAGGGTGTATTCAAAAACTTATCAATAAACGAAGAGGGGTTTGGGACGGAACGACGTTCGCCGGGTCCGCTAGTACATTATATATATGAAACAGAAATGTTTTTTTTTTTAACTTTTATTACAATAACAAAACGAATTAAACAGAATAATGGTCATCGTCATTTTGTGGTTCAATTTCGGTAACCATTTCTTCCAAAATAATCAATTTAATTTTTTTGCGGAGTCTGGAGGCTGCTTCCGGCTTCATTGTTTTTAGAGACGAAAAAACAAAATTTGTTAAAATTCTGTCCTTGTCGTTAGGAACATCTGATTGCGATTTGGATGCAGCAGATGAATTCAATGAGACGGTGTGATGATTTTTGTGACGTTTTCCTTTACCAGGGTTGTAAGGCTCGGGCACCATCATTTCCACATCGTCATCGACAAATCCTTCTGGTAAGTTGCCTCGGCTTCCTTCGTCCAAATTCTGGAACAAATCGAATTCAAAACGTCAATACAAAACATGGAAATATTTTGTACTATTTGCGTTCTTTATAATTTTTTGATAACGCCAAGCAACTGCCAACTATATATGCCGCGTGGTTACGTGGAAATATATTATATAATAAAAGGAAAGGACTCCCAGGCCAAGTGGCTTAGATGCAAAAGCTGTTCAACAAGGACTAATTTTGTAATGAAGAAAAAGTTGCTGGCAAAAATTTTATAAAAATACTCACCATAGAGTCCACAACGGAGCCAACGGATCCAGCATCTCTAAACAAAAAATTGAGAGCTGTAAAAAACTCCCATTTTGGTTTATAGTTGTCAGCTGCACCCGAACCTGATTTTCTCTTCTTTATCTTCATACGTTCACCTAAATAAATATGTTTACTTTAAATTTTTAATGAACCTCAAATAAAATAAAAATTTTACTTACCACAATGTTGAGATCTCAACGCATGAATTTTTTTTTTTATGGCATCCACGCCCTTTGTTTTAATTATTTTTGCAACTTCTGCAAATGCTGCTTCTTTTTTCGCCTTGCTTTGATACTCCTTCATGGTGAAGTTCCATAAAATTGGTTTCAATTCCAAGCAATTTATTAACTTTAAAGTCTCATCCCGCGACCAAACCACTGTCCCTTTGATTTTTGACATATTTTAAAAACAATTTCTATTAATTATTATTTAATATTATTTTTTCTTTATGAATGAAATGTTCCGTACGTATGTATGAACATAGTATAATTAAACCATTGACTGAATTTTAAAATTTGATGTATAAATGCATTGAATTTTTTTGTTCAGTTTCACAAATTCAATGTTCATATTATGCTCACTAACATACATACAGCATGTTTGTTGTGACAATAAAATCAAAATGCAAGTTTTTGTATAGTTTATAATATGCTCTATACTCTTTGTCCAAACAAGGATAGTTGTCAGCTATACAATAGCCTCAAAAACTAGAGAATATTTTAACTACACGTATAGTTTTGAACTATACGTCTCACACCTACAGACGGGATAAACTAGCATATATTGTAGTTTTTACTATAGGTACCAGTTCGACGATCTAACTAAGAGCGAATTCAAATTCAAAAAAAACTTTCACATGAGTGTTAAAACGTTTGAAAAATGATCTGAATTTAAAACATAGTTTAAATTATAAATATAATAATATAAAATCTCCTTATTGTAGATTTTTCGCCTCAACGGATGATGCATTTCCTCTACACGACCATATAATGAAGCCACACGTTCCCAAAAGAGGGAAAAGAGGGTTTTCAACTTTAGATTATGTCGTAACATCATTTCTGATTATGTGTTCCAATTTTTTTTTTTGTCCAGAACAATGCTCTGCTGGCCTGAAAAAGCGCATAAAATTATCAGGGCGTACTGTTTATTGCACAACTTTTTATTGTCATCTGACAAAAGCTATTGCTCTGCCACAAGGAAGGCACTCCGGATCAGCATGTGAGAGATGTCTTTGACAAATTACTTTAATTCATCGAGTGGTTCGGTATCTAGGCAACGAAAATCCGCATTTTTTAAATAAATAATAATAATGTTGCAAAAAATAAAATAAAATGTTTTAAATAATAATTATTTACAAATTTGTTAGCTTTTTGTGTAAGCAGTATTGAAAGCTCTGCTTTTTTCGCTTGTGGGAGCCCAGCAAATAGGCATTCAACTGGCGCCAACCAGGCAGCATCGCTTTTTTGCTTAGCTGCCAATAGTGCCTGGAGACTGGAACCTAATTCTACGATCTGTTCCCCTAATTGTGTTTTCATGCGTTTTCGAGATGGTGGAATGGCGGCATCCTAAATAAATTAGATGGTACCGCTGGCTGTCCCGAAGCGACTTCCACAACGTCCTGCATTCAATTGCTAAAACCATCATAATTACTGAGTTAATTAAGTATTTATTTTCATTAAGAACTATTCACCACTTCTATGGAGTTCCGCACCTACTTCACGCCAGGCGGCAGCCAATTCTCCACGATTGTTGTGCCCTTTTGCCTCTTTCACATAAATACTTTTTCTTTTTTTAACACTTTTAATTAAGTTATGCCGTTCGTCTGTGCTGAAAATATTATTTCCTTGCGATGCCACTATAATTTAAGAAGAGATTATAATTAACATTTTTACCTAAAATAATATTTTTAAATGTTATAATATAATAATTATACTTACTGATCATGTTACATGTTCTGAGCACTGTGAAAGTAATTGAACTGAAACAAAATTTAAGGTGCCGTACAACATAATTTATCGGATAGTTTTCATAGATTTTTCATGGCTTTAGTGATTTAGTTTGGTGTAATTTAGCTTGGTGGCCAGTACCGTTTCACGCTAAATTTTATTTTGCTTTAGCGCGCTAAATATTTTGTATGAAAATCTTTGTTTATTAAAAACTAGCGTATAGTTTTAACTATAGGTACACTAAACTATCATCTCCCTCCACGCGAACGCTATTACTACATGAGGAATATTTAAAGGTAATACTTTCAAGATCATATAAACATTAAATTACAAAAGAAAACAAAAGTTATTATATTATAATACATAATATTTAAAAAAATTATTTATGTAATTGTTATATACATATATAATTATAATGGAGATGGTGGTAGTTATTACGTTTCTTTACTACAAGTCGGAATGGAAACATCAGATAACGTGGACAACTCTGCTTTAAAAATTAAATTATTTATGTCTTGAATTAGTACGGCTTTCGTGTAGGGCTCGAATTGGTTAAGTTTTTCAGCAACATATTTGCCAAAGATTGTTGTACTGGATTCCGTTTCCTTGGGCGCTTTCAATATATCACATGCTATTTCCAAATATTTATCTTCAACTGCTTGTCGCTTCCTTTTTGATCCACTTTTCTGATATTCTGGTACGAAATTTTTTTCAAAATCAACACCATTTTCATTGGGACTAAACGTGCTGATACCATTCGCTACAGCATTATCAATGTCATCTTCCTACAAAAAAAATACATATATGGTAAAATTAATAAAATATTTAGTTTTAAATAATGTTTGAGGGTGAAAATATAGTGTTAATGATGTGTATCGGATTTAAAAGTAATGTACATATTTTTATTTCTGTTTGTTTTAAGGTACCATCAACAGAAGAAAGTTCTAACAGAATCGCAACCGATTTTTTGGAACTATGGAACTTTCCCAATTGTATAGGAGCGGTGATGGGAAACATGTAGCCAATAAATACGGATGGAACAATTAATGAATTTACTTGTTTTTTTTTAATTTACTGTATTTGGCGAAAAGAAATTAATGACAACCATTTAATTTCTTTGCAAAAGATTGCAAGGCCAACTGGCTTAGATGCAAAAGCTGTTCAACAGGAATACAAGGACTAATTTTGTAATGAAGAAAAAGTTGCTGGCAAAAATTTTATAAAAATACTCACCATAGAGTCCACAACGGAGCCAACGGATCCAGCATCTCTAAACAAAAAATTGAGAGCTGTAAAAAACTCCCATTTTGGTTTATAGTTGTCAGCTGCACCCGAACCTGATTTTCTCTTCTTTATCTTCATACGTTCACCTAAATAAATATGTTTACTTTAAATTTTTAATGAACCTCAAATAAAATAAAAATTTTACTTACCACAATGTTGAGATCTCAACGCATGAATTTTTTTTCTATGGCATCCACACCCTTTGTTTTAATTATTTCTGCAACTTCTGCAAATGCTGCTTCTTTTTTCGCCTTGCTTTGATGCTCCTTCTTGGTGAAATTCCACAAAATTGGTTTTAATTCCAAGCAATTTATCAACTTTAAAGTCTCATCCCGCGACCAAACCACTTTCCCTTCGATTTTTGACATTTTTGCAAAAGGTTCCAGGAAGGGAATCAGTGTGCGTACCCTTTGTTTTTTTTTAGCCAAAAGTCCTTTAAAAACCGCGCCGTTAGTAAATTGAGTTGGCCACTTGTATCACGCAAACGCTGCAGCTCATTTTGATGTTGACGACTATTTAGTGGAAAATGTATTTAATAAAATGAAATAACTTTATTAAATGTCTTTAATTACTTACAGTACGTCTTCTTCTCTTAACACAGAAAAATAACATTTCCAATTATTTTTATTTTATTTTAAAACCACAAAAATATTTTAATGTACGCACAAAAACCAAAACATAAAATAAAAATAGGATCTGTCAAATTGTGACGAGAAAAATATATATAAAACGCGTGAAAGACACCAAAAAATTTGTCTTTCACTTTTCTTTCAGGTGAAGGTGAAAAAATTATCTCAGAATATCAAATTCTTTCACTTTGTTTAAGTGAGGGCCACACGAGATAGTTTCCAAACTAGACGTACAGTAGAATTAAACAATTGAATTTTAAAATTTAATGTGGAAATGCATTGAATTCTTTTGTTCAGTTTCACAAATCCAACGCTCATTCGTTGTTTCATTTGTCCAAACGGGGATAGTTGTCTACTATACTATACGAACCGGTCACACACACCAAGTCACGCTATAGCTGAACTATACGCTAGTTTACTACCAATCAGACATGCCTTAATAATTAATATAAGATAAATATTTACCGTTTCTATTGTTTTTCGCACGATGTTTGTTAACGTCTTCAGATTTTGAGTCGTCACTCTTGTCCATATGTTCTTCATTGGAATGTGAGTCGATGTTGTTGTCAATTTTTCCTTCATTAGATTGTGAATCGATGTTGATGTCAATGGGTTCTTCCTCAGGCTGGACGACGTCTGAGTAGATGCTATAAAAGTTTCCATGTTCATCTTCGACTTGTTCTACAATCTGATGGGGATCGTAGTCAATTTCTGTTTTAACTGCAGCTTCTTTTATGAATATCGCCTGAGGATTCAACAAAAAAAATGAAAATGTTTTCACGCGCGGCGGGATTCAATTACTCACTTCTATCGCTTTTTGATTTTGTGCCATATTTAAGTGAATTTAAGTAAAAAAAACTTTAAAATATTAATCTTGAATTGTTTGTGTTTATCGTTTTTAAGGTAAATTCGCGTTTTTGTTTGTTGATTTTGATATCGTTTTAACGCTATGCGGAGTGCGGCATGCGAGTGGGCTGCGGCCTGCGAGTTGTTGACGTTATATATATATAGCATGCTGTTTGTTGTTGGGTTTATATATTTTCTCAATCATCAAAAAAATATAAAACTGTGTGGTCTAGAAACTGCACTCGTCTCTATTAGTAATTTGTGGATTAATAATAAAAATATACCATCGTGATTAAAACATTTTAAATGAAAATAAATTTAAGAGCACGTAAATAATTACACATTTTTAAGTTATGGTTTTCCATAAAAAAAATTAATTGAAAGGAATTTGCAGTACGTTTTTTAGTACTATGCATTATCATCATTAATTACAGAGAACATATATATCTATGTCATAAGTCACAATCATTTTTTTTTTCAATTATACACGTGCTTTTATTTTGTGTGATCAATTATTTAAAAGTTTGAACTTGCGGTGGTGTTCTTAAATTAAATATAAATGAATTGAAGTCGCATTTAAAATGTCTCAAGTTCGTTTATTCGTTGGTAATTTACCATTTGACACTCAAGATTATGAGGTGTCACAAGAATTCAGCTGTTACGGTGAAATTAAATCGGTTGAAATTAAGCAAAAGAAAAGCCCCTGTGGTGATGAAGTGCTCGGAGTCTTTGCCTTTGTTACAATTCAAATTGATGACTACAGCTTGGAGAAGTGTAAGTATTTTTCTAATGATTTATTGAACCTACGGCTAATTGACCAATTTAATTATTTAAGGTCTCCGTGAATTCTCCAATGAACAATTTAAGGGTGTCTATTTAAGTGTGTCAGTTGCCAGAGAAAGTTTTTTGGATAGATTGCGTCGAGAACGTGAGGAAGCTGGGCTTAAAGATATTGAACCGACTCCAAAGAACACTAATGATAAGTCACCGATTAAAGTAGCTCCACTTCCTTTTATTAAGGCACAAATTAGTAATGATGAGAGTGATGAAAGTGACGATGATGAGGAGGAGGTGGTAACACAAAATAAATCAAAAGCAACAAAAATGCAGTTGGAAGATTCAGATGATGATGACGAGGAAGGGGATGTCGACGATGATGGGGATGTAATCATAAAGAAAAGTTCTAAAAACTCGTTAAGAAATGGCGTTGTAAGTAATTTGACTTTTAAATGGACTTGTTGGTCTGATGTTATATTTTACTAAAAAGCAAATTGTTGTAGATCCAAATTCCATCAGTATCCTCTAAGATTCTTCATGTCATCAAAACTGGCAATGACAATAAGATTCCAGAGAAACAGTTGGATAAACGTTCTAAAGAATCAGACCAAAAACGAAAAGAGTCTCTTGAAAAAATGAAGAATGCACATTTAAAGCAAAAAATGGCAATTAAAGCGGCATTATCCAGTGTTGATCGCCTTAACTCATTCAATAAGATTCGCTTTGAAGATGCTGAGGAACCAACTGAAGATGAAATCCCCACTAAGCTATCTAGTCAGAAGAAGGCTTCCGTTAATCTGTTCGATGAGGACAACGATGAGGATGACAATGATTACGCAAATGACTTCAAAATAAAGGAACAATTTCAAGGTGAAAAGGGTGAACAATTGATGAAATTGCAGTCGCGCTTTAAAAACGATGAACGTTTTCAAATGGGAAAAAATTTCCAGGACACCGGAGATGAAGATGCAACAGCAACCGACCTAACAAAACCAGAGACACCCACAGAGGATGCTGATTCTGAACGAAGATGGCAATTTGAAATTCTGGAACAGGTAACGGGAAAACAATTTTTGGACGGACCCGATCCAGAGCGCACAAAGTCTAAAAATGCCGTTCAAATGCTGCGCTATGACCCCACAAAAGAGGATCACAATAAATTTTTGGTGAACAAAAAACGTCCACTTGGCGATGATGTGGATGCCAGTGAAAAGTCGGATAAACCCACGAAAAAACAGCGAAAGAATGTGGCGTTGGAAGTTGAAATCGAAAATACTGGTGTGGCTGTGTCAAAAGAGCAATTCTTCAATGTGTCCAACAAATTGTCCGACTCGTTGCGCAACACTAACGAAGGATTCAGTCTGTTGAGTATGTTTGGGCGAGCTGACGACACTGAAACGGATACGGCAAAAAATGCGTCCTACAGTGAAAGGGCATTGGCACTGCAAAACAACAAGAAAACCCCGTTTGAGTTTAACCCATTCAAATACGATTCCAGTGATTCTGAAGATGATTCCGTAGCTCCAGCCTCAAATAAAGTAGCTGCAAATGAAACAACCGTAAAGGTGACAAATGAGAAAGCTGGTGCAGAAAAGGCTAAGAAAAAAGTTTGGCGTGAGACATTTTTCCTTGTTGTCGATGATGTCAGATTTAAAGGTAACTTTTAAGCATTGAATTCAAAATGTTTAACAAAACTAATTTATAAACCTATTTTTTAGATGGTGCTCTATTTTATGAGGCCGTCGAAGCCAAGGAAGAGGTGGAGGAGGAAGCCATTAAGGCTAAAGATGAACTGCGTAAAATTATTAAGCGCAAAATCAAGAAGACCGTAAGCAACACAATGTCTAATGGCATTACTCCAGGACAATTTAAGAAAATTCGGAAATTCCGCAGGGGTCACTAATGTAAAGGCAATTTTTAACAGTAAATAAAAAGTAAATTTTTATTTATTCTTAATGAAAAGGCATTACCAAATTCTTGGGCATTTCAATACTTAAATCTGCTATAACATACGAGACAACAGCAAAGACGGCTGTACATTTATCTAAGCTGTTAGGGTCCTCCAGCAACATGGAATCACCATCTGAGTGATGGAACCAAAAATATCGTTCATTTTTGTTAAGAAGTGATGCTCCTGGATAGCCTTGGGCGGTAAAGAGTTCAATGTCAGATCCACCGTCCATTGGGGTTGTAAACTGTGTCGCATTTAACGGTTCCAGCAATTTTAGGACCTCTTGTAAAATGCAACCAGCATCAGTGCTGCCTGTAAAATCTAGACCCAAGGGGTCAAATGTTCCGGTGTCGGATTCAAGAAAGAAATTGAAGTCATCTTTGCCAATATGGTTTTTGGCATATGCTTTGGCTCCAATGTATCCTTGTTCTTCGCCAACCCATAAAATCGCTCTACAAAAATTGAATTTGGTCATACATAATGAGAACTCCTAACCACAAACAATCAACTAAAGCTTCTTACCTCATGGTCCTTTTGGGACGTAATCCCAATTTCTTCAACGCGTGTAAAGCCTTCCACGATATAAAAGCACCACCACCATCATCCATGGCACCAACGCCAACATCCCAGCTATCCAAATGACCAGCCACAACCACAATCGAGCTACAGAAACTCAGTAATAATAAGAAATTGTCCCCGTACTAAGAAAACAATAAAAATCCCTTACTCTTTTTCAACACCCTCAAGACTACCCTGATACTCAGCGATAGTATTGCGCGACATTTTCGCTTCTAAATTGCGATCATCCATAAACATTTTTATTCTGAGCTGCGTGCCATTTCGGTACTGCCTCAAAATCAATTCAGCATCTTCAACGGTAATGGCGGCCACGGGAATTGCCCGCATACGATCGACATACGTTTGTCCACCCGTGTGCAACGAATGAATTGAGTACGGTGTCACCGATCTCACCAGCGCTGCCCTTGCTCCTTTTTTCGCCGCAACGGAGGCACCCCTTGAACGATATTGCACTGTCTTGCCATAACTTTCCCATTTCTCAGCAAAGACAACAATTTTTCCTGCAACATCCTCATCTTTAAGCAGATCAAACTCTTCAAAACTTTCAACTGCAATGACGTACGCTTCGATGCCTTCAGCTGGCGTGCCTACCGTGCTACCAAATCCAAGGATGGGCAACATTCGCCGAAAAGGCTCAAGAATTTCAGCCAATTCAACACCACGCTGCCACACGGGCACTTTCGCCGGTTCGGTGTGCACATTTTCGAGGCCACTCGCATTGAGACGTTCCAACATGTAATCCACAGCGTTTTCAAAGTTTAACGAGCCTGTTATGCGATTGCCAATTTTGTCGGTGAATGCGGCCAACTCTTGCCACGTTTCGTTGGTGCCGAGGACGTTGTCCAGAATTTGCTGCACCACCGACTTGTATGATTGGATTTCTTTGATCAGTTTTGCAGGGAGTTCGCATTCATTGTTTGGGGCGATGAATTTTTCAATGTTGTTATCCGTGTGATCGGGATGGGCGAAATGACAGATGGCCAGGAGTAGGGTCAAGATGGAAAGTGGTTTTGGAATTATATGCATTATATTGTTATGTATTGGGAATGTCCCAATATATTTTTCACTTCAGTGTGGTTGCAATATGGGAACTATAATAGAAAACTATGCGATCTACCAGGATAAAAATGTAATTAAAAATCAAATACTTTTAATTATTAATTAATTATTGTTGCTAGTCGTTAATACGTTTATAAGAGAACAAAGCACTATCACAATTGCACGGGAACTAATTTCATTTTAACGAGCTAGCATTAACAACTCGATCTGTCAACGCGATGAGCAATAGCCGATGTTCTAATGATGACCGCCGCTGACCTTTTTGTGATTGAATAATACGAATTGTGTCTGAGCTGAGCGTATTGCTTCCAATTTCCAAACAACACCAACACGCTTACACTTGGAACTACTACTAATGGAACGTACGGTTATATTTTACTTCAGATTAAATAACTTCATTTGAAAATAAGTTTGTTAATGATGTGCAATAATGATTATAAAGTATGAACTTTATTAGGAACAAATGTGAACTTGAAAGTTTTTATTTATTAAATTACCCAGATACTGAAGACAACGATTCTCCCGCTCGTGACTTTCCACGGAAATTAATTATAATGAAGCAGGAATTTGTATTGACATTTGACAGCTCTTTCTGATTCCAAAAAAAGGCTTCAATAAAACATGTAAGGCTTGCATCTTTCCGTTCGTTTGGAGACTGCCGCACGGAACATGCAGCATGCCCTTTCCTCCTTCACTCGTTGGCTGTGGGGATCTTGGAAATTGGAGTTTTTTGCATGGAATTTTAGAAAGAATTTAAAGAATTTTTTCAAGGTCATGGACTCGTATGTTCAACCTTTAATTATTAATGCTTTGGACTTGAAACATTTAACAAAGTCATATATTTTGTTTTATCTTTATTTTTATTTTTTTGTGAAATGTCCGCCATTTCTAAAATATGTGACCGTGAAATTTGATTATAATGGACACCACGGATCAAGAAACAATTTGAAGGTGTCTATATTCTGGTCAACATCTTGTTAACCGAAAAGTATAGATGGTGAACCAGGTAACGTAAAAATCATGATTTAATTTACAAACAAAGTTGATTGAACAAATTGATCAACGTTCAAATGTTTGATTTTTGTTTTACTCATAACATTTGGTTTTCCTAAAGACCCTCATCGATATTGAAACTGTTTTTGGCATTGTTTCTAAACATTTTAACCTCACTTAAAGTCAGTTTAAAAATAAACCATATCAAATTCGTGAATGAGTGTAATTTCGTATGTTTCCACATTGATATGAAAATATATTGATATAAGTGGACACGTTTTCTCTTAGTGTATGAGTAAGATGTAATTAAAAAGGCATTAAAAATTTGTTTTACAAAATCATATGTATTTTTATGAGATATTTTTTCGCTTCTAAAAATCTTAAAATTAATTTTTACATATGCTTATTGCTGTTTACAAAAGAACTGTACAAAAATCAATTAAAAGAGACTAAAAACGACTAAAATTATAGACATAGATCGTGAATTGAAAGAGTATATAGAGAGCTGTTTTTAAATACATAAATAAATTATACTTGTATGCTTTTTTGTGTGTTTTTTTTTTATATAAAAAATGGCATTAACCTTAAAGAATGTAATGAGGTTGTTGAGTAATCAGACCGCGCGCGCTTTTGTTATGCTCGGATTGACACAAACAAAAATGTTCTGGTTGGGGTGGTGTGGAGAAGATAAACGCAGGATCGTGAACATTTTGAGTGCGAAGATTCTTTAGTGAGGGGGCATCGGGATGGTGATGAGTGTGTGTGTGCGTTTTTTTGTTGTGGGAGATGCATTGATTTAATGGTATGCAGCGTATGCGGGGGCGTGGTAGGCAGGTGCGGCGTATGCGAGTGGAGCGGCAATCTTGGCGATAGCTGGGGCAGCGACGACAGCCTTCACGTGTCCGAGGGGCTCACGACGGACGACAGCGTTGAAACCGTTATGTGGGTCGGATGTGTAGTCGACGGTACGACGGAAACCGTCTGGGTCGGTGAGGGAGTATGATCCTTGGACGACATCACCGTTGCGTGATTCGTGTTGATTCTTGGAGTCACCGGTGAGCGCGTCTTGGATGTCGTAGGCGAAGGAGTACTGTGGATTTGGATCGTACTCATCAGCGACGGCGACTTTGGCTACAGCTGGGGCGGCGTAGGCGAGCTTGGCTGAGGGATAGTTATAATAATTGGCTATTTTAATGCGAAATTTGCCATAAACAACGGGAAATTTAAGGGGAATATACATTAAAATGTGAGCTTTTAATTAGTTTTATGAACAATGTACGTTTGTGGTTTGTCAATTCTTTTCAAAATCCTGGGACGGATTAGAATTCATGGCCTATTTACTGAAACTGTAATGATTTGGAACACTAATTGCAACAGAAGTTGGGTAAAGGAGCGTTGGTAAGAATGCGATGAGAGAATTTAATTTAAGTCAGCGTTTAAAATGGTGTAAATGAGTTGATGGGGTTTACCTGGGGCAGCATAGGCGAGGGGAGCAGCAACCTTGGCAATGGCATGACCATAGGCTGGGGCAGCAAGGGCACCATAGCCGTAGTGTCCTGGGGCAGCGTAGCTGACAGCTGGGGCAGCATAGCCGAGCGCTGGCACGACTCCAGCACGAGCCACAGCGACGAGAGCGAAGAATGATAAGAACTGTAAACATAATTGTTTTTCATTATTAAAGCACTCAATCACTTTTATTTACATATTTATTGCTAAATTAACTTGTGCACTGAATTTTAAATAAATTTTAGATAAATATTTGATTTGAATTATTCAACTAATTCACAATTTTTATGAAATGCCTAATTAATTCAATTTATTAGCATTTTAAATTTTTGAAATCACGTTTTTTTTTTCTGCAATTTTTTTTTTCAAATATTTAAATTATTTATATTTATTAATGAAATTCAATGGAACACACCTTGAATGCCATTTTTTATAATTCTCAGTACTTGTTACTGATTAGAAAACAATTCAACGACTGTACCTTTTCGACAATCGCCTGGCCAATTTATACCAATTCGTCCCCAACACTGAGACCCCATACATTCGTTGTACAGTGCAAAAAAAAAAAACAACGAGCTTTACAGAAAAGTTGCTTTGATGCATGCGGGGGTACCCACTCTTTGGTTGCTTGAGGTTTTTCTCTTCCATTAACCAAATGAACGCTGCGCAGTGTAACTGCAAGGCGTGTACAATGTTTTAATGCATACGAGAATATTACCATTTAGGTTGATAAGTATCGCAGATCAGCCGCTTTTTTAAAACGTAAAATAATAATTAATTTACCCAATAAAAATTATGTCAATATAAAACAATTAAACCGTTACATTTTCAATTTAAAAACATTTTTCATAAATAAATAACATTCCAAAAATAAAAAAAATTGACCTTGAATTATCACGATTTAAAAAATATCGAGTTTGAGTGGCACATTCTCGATGCTAATTCTGGCAAGAAACTAAGCAAGCAACTTTCGTTTCATCATTGGTTTGTTAAATAAAAATTGTAGGATTCCTTATTTTTGGTAACAACTCTTGAGGATGATCTTTAAATGCATTATTTTATAAAATTCAATTATTATTTTATTACATCAAATATTAAAATTTTTAAAAATTGAACAATAAAATTTAAAAAAATTATTATTTTTTATTTCACTAAATTTGACCTTGAAGCGTTCTTTAAAATTTTGTTTATTTTGTAAATTTGAATTTCATTGTTGCACAGTATTTTTAATAGCTTAAATGATTCTGAAGTCACTATATTTTGGACCTTGAAATAAAAAATTTGACCTTGAAAACATTTAATCAAAAATTTTCGTACAGAAAACAGTTAAAAAATACGATTTAACACTTCCATCTTGTTTCCTGTCTTTCTGTGTATTAAAAAAAAAATGTTAAAAAAGGGACTTAAGATTAAATTAAGAATCCAATGAGAATTAGAATAAAAAAATGTTTTAGAATAATAATCTCATTTAAAGTCTACAAAAAAAAAATTATCCAAAAATACTCAGTTTCATTTTCATTATTCCAAATTTTAAAAACGCTTCAATTTGCAAGTTTGCTTCCTTTTCCCATCGTTTCAGTAAATTACAACCAAATGATTCAATCAAAATCAACTTTCAATTTCACAAAATGCTGCAAACTCGCAACACCTCATCACAATTGCACGCGCTCAAATCGAATTTGTATTCAAAACTCATATTTATCGATGGGCTTGCTGCCCCATTCATGTCGCGCCCCACAATTCCCATCATCATCGCACCACAAAATATCGTCATGATCGCATTTAAAGCGATGTCCATATGTTGCCGGAAAACATAAGAGTTTTCCTTTCCTTTGTGCGTGCAAGAGTTCAAAAAAGTCTGCAGAATGCAATCTTCAGGCGGTTGCACGTAACTTTAAAGTGCATAAGTACATTTTTTTTTGAACATAAAACTGAGACGAGCGAAATGACCTTCTTAAATTATTAATGCAAGCATAAAACGGTGTACAGAGCCCGCACAGTCCTCCTGGCACAAGAGGCAAGTTTTCGTCAATGTTGCATCACAGTGTGAGACGAACGCCACATGCGCAGATCGGAAGGGTATTAAATTGGCGCATAAAGATCATAATTACCGGTAGAATGAGTTTTACTAAATATAGTGGCAGGGAAAGCCAAGTTGGAATTAATTGCGACGTGTTTTAAAGTATATTTAATGGTTTTCACAAAATGAAAATTATTGGATGACCTTGAAATGTTCTGGTTTTAAGGTTTAAAGAAAATACGAACAACTAGAATTTAGTCGGGGGTGATATATTTTAAAATTAAAACTAAAACCGATGTTTACTCTTTTTTTATGGAGGAAAAAACTGTAACAAAAAACATTTAAAATTGTTTTTCGAAAATATTTGATCTTGAAAGCAAAATTAAATAGATGTTCGAATTAAAAAAAAAATACTTATTGCAAGTTGAAATGGTGGTATGATTTAAAATAACCAGAAAAATTGTCATTGCAAGAATTAAATACTCCAGTCATTAAGAAAATAAAACTTGTAAGAAAAAAGACCTTGCCCTAATTTGTTGCAATTTAAAATGCGCAGATGAAACGGAAGCCACATTGTTCATGTCTACGTCCATGGTTTCTAGGGTCCTCAACATTGCATCACATTTATGTCTTTCACGTTATTGATTCTTTCGAAGGGACTTTTTAAAAAAAACTGTTCCTCAAGTTTCACAATACCTTCACCCGTTAAATCCGATTCTTCTAATAATTATGATCAAAACCTGTGACATGCGTTATTAATTTTATGGCGCATTGACATTAATGTTGCAATTATAGCATTAGCATACAAATTGCATAAAGACGCCAACGCTGTTGCACTAAGTTCATATTTGCCTCAAATTAAGGCGTCACTTTTCGGTGACGCGCAATTTTGCATGCTTTATGTTGCTAATAAAATTGCATTTCAATGGACAATAGAAATGGGGGCTAACTGTGCCAGAGTACGTTGTCCCGCCTTGTCATCTAAATCTCAAATATGTTGCGGTACGTTGCAAAGTCTTGCTGTTTGACTGCAAAATGTTTAACGACATTTTTATGCACTGTTTTGGGCTTTGGTCGCAAGATTTTTTTTGATATCATTTGCCGACAATCGCAAGTGGCGCGCGGGCGCAGGCGTCTCTTTGAAATTTTGAATTTTGATGAATTGCATAAATTAATTTGGTAACGGTTATTTTGTTGAATTGTTCAAATCTTGAGTATGCATCGCAAGGAGACAAGAGAGATCTCGTCTCAGATTGGAGAATGTGAATTGGTAAGACCCAAGAGCACTTTGGTACATCAAAATAATGGAGCGTAACGGCTAACGCGCTATCGCCTAATCTGAAGCAAACTTCAAAACAAGGACTAGGTTGTAGCGCCACATAATATAATTATGATGAGCAGTTGTTCTCCGAATCTTCAGTTGTTTTAGGCGCAGGAGTGTCAAAATGAACTTCAAAAAATATTTAAAAAAGTTAAAATATTAAAAAATTGAAACAGCCGCTTGTGGAAAAATCCTAACCTCAAAATTTTCACATTTTTCAAATTGTTCAAGAAACATTCCTATAAACAACTTAAAAATTCTTAAAAACAAACCCAACACGACGCATGTCAGCAAACTGTGAATTATTACAATATTGCATCACCTTGCAGTCAAAACAATTATCTGATCCAATTCAATCAACGCAACGTGGAAACCAAGAAAAGCACGTAATAATAATAAAATAAAATAAATATAATAAGTAATATCCCTAAATCACAACAACACTCAAGCCACATGTCAATGTGCCAAAGAGAAATTATAATCCAATATTTTAGCCCGAATGCATTGTGCAGTTTAATTCAAAAAGGTCATAGCAAAATTAAATGCTTGTAGGTCGATCGCGCGCATTGATCTATGCCTTTTTGCGTTGTGCACGTTTTTCAAAACCTGACGGCTTGTATATGCACTGAAAACAGCCCTCCCCTTCCAGGCGTCATCACCCTGCAGACAAGCTTTAAACATAACAAATGTTATATGCCTTTTAATTGTTGTTGATATTTGCAGCTGATCGCGTTGTTTTATGAGCTGAAGTCTCTTAATGGTCAGCTGAACTTTAAATGCGATCAAATTGTTGGTTTGTGGATGCATTTTTGGAAAATCGACGTTATTTTCTCCTTCAATATAGGCATTTTGTGTTTTATAGCTTTTATTTTAAATTACCAAGCTGCAGGGTAAGTTAGTTTACGTAATATTAAACTTAAAAGCATGTGAAATCGTTTATTGTCAACAACATCTTTTAAATGGTTGTTAAGTACTCAATTATTTATTTACCTAAATTAGCCTGAAAAATAATAGCAAGAGGACCGATTAAAAGAAGAAGAAAAAATAAGAGCAATACTTCACGTTAATTTATCATGTTTTAACGTTGATTCATCAATTTATTACGTTAAACCAATAACATTTACATCAAATTAAACTGCAGTTTTAATTGAGTATCATTTACTGCTTCTCTCAGTAAATTTAATTCCGAAAAATTCAAATGGGAGCGAGTTCACTACAATACATTCACAAACAATTCGTAGAATGTCCCGTAGCATTAGCGGTACCTCGTACCACTCGCAGCCATGCCGTTTCTGCAATGGCATTAAATAGTGTCCAGCACTTCAACGATCAAATACTGCATGCGGTGTAAATTGTAACGGTTAAAAAAATAAAAAGGCGAAAAGTTCGCGCGATCACAACACTCACACCATAAAAATTACAATATACGATCAACCATTATGATACGAGTACGATAGATCGCGTTTCAAGTACACGCCACCAGCTATTATTATATAACATTAACGCATAATATGGGCGCGGGATAAAACGGACGCAATTGCTTTGCTGCACCACGTTTATTGCATTCGATGCAGTATGTGCATTTGCTGCATTACAGTATGATCGCTCCACTTCTTTAGAAAAATTGTTTATTTATTGCTAAATCTCTAGATTTGGTTGGAGCATGTTGTTGTGCGTCATTGGGCTGGGCACTTTTTTTGCAGTGTCACAAAAACACAACCGGGCGTACATTGTAAGCCCGACAGTGCACGCACTGTTGGAAAAGCTGGGTAGGGAAGGGATCATTAAGATTATATTTTTAAGAATTAATTGGGAGTTTATGCTGTGCTTTTTGGTACTTCGACAGGAATTTAGGAAATATGTAATATGATTCAAGACAATATAAAAATTTTAAAAATTCACAACAATCGCTATGATCATTGTTTAACAATTATTGAAATTTAAAAGATTAGCATGTATTTATTGTTCCCATTTCTCTTGCCAATTACATTTCATGGGAAAGACAATCGAGCCTAATTTGCATCACTTTTGATTGGCATGGTGTGAATTTATGGTGACTCGACTCTTTTGAATAATAATTGATCAACCTATCAGTATAGTGCGCGGTGCCATGACGCCTCACTCACGCCTAACGCCTCACGCCTGACGTACGCCGGTAGCGCATTGAATATTTTATATTTATTATTGACTACACAGAGGAGAGGTTGGCCGTTACATTTGGGACGACATAATGTGCCTACAATCGACCTACATTTTGTTGCAGATGTCATCGTATGACAATGGGTACAACGTAACTGTTGTCGAATTTAATTAAATTTTTCTCAATATCAAATTGTTTTGGCGTAAGAAAATTTCTGACCTTCGATTGAGACCTTGAAATTTTTAGAATGATTTAGGGGCAAAATCCTCCAAAATCAATTATTTGTTATCATTGCAAATTTTCAAGGTCAATAAAAATTTTATATTTTGTCACTAAAAGTCCCGATTGAGACAATTACGGAATAAATTGAAAACAACTCAATAAATAAAAACGTAAAATTTATGGTTGCACTTTAAATTAAACTGCGGTGATCTTAAAGGACAAACCCATCTCATTAAAGAAATTAAGATCAACAATTTAGTCACAACACAATTTATGGGGTCTCTGCGTGTTTTTTTTATATTTTTCCTCAAAAGCAAACAACACAATAAGTCCTTATACATTAAGATATTAATCGCTTTTCCATATTGCGTTAAATTGTTGTTGTTGTGAGACCAAAATGTATTGAAATTCGTTTTTTCAATTTATAACACACACACACACACTCATCCAGTAGTTATGTGGAGGAGCTTCGCGCATTGCGAGGCTCCGAACGTGCGAATATTTGACCTTCTTGCATCATTACTATGTTCCTCACATTCTGAATAATGCTCGATCGCGTTCGCTTTTATCGCACTACATACATAATTCACATTTCTCCGTTACAGATAATGTGTAAAGTATTGTAATGGGTTGAACAAAAACAAATATGTAAATTGACAATTGTTCCCTGGATGTTCAAAAAAAGAAAGAAAAGAGAATACTAAAATTAAGCAAATCATTTTTCATTTAATTAAATAATTTAGATAAACGTTAATCCTTTCAGGGTTTGACCTTGAAGTATCCATTATTGAATCTCAATATTTGACTTATTCCAGGCAATTTATATGATCTTAACAAACAATAAATTGCTGTGAAGTTTTGACCAAAAAGAAAAATTGCAAGTACTCGTAATATAAGCTAAGCTTAATTTTCTAAAAATAATTCGACAAATTTAAAACCTCAATATAGAAAAGTTTAGTTTTTAACCTCAAAATAAAAAAAATTAGTTTTTTAACCTCAAAATACAAAATTTTAGTTTCTTAGCAATAACTTCATTGACAATAAAAAGTAAAATTAAAAAACAAATTCCAGGATAAATTTCAAGGTCAAATAACACTGAATATAAAAAACAGAGCAAACACCATTCCACTTTTAAATTTCTACTATTTTCCTGATTATCATTTTAAACCAAAATTGTGAAATAAAAAAATTTTAAATTGCCTTTTACCACTACTTTCCATATTTAGATTAACACGAGCGATGGCCGATGAGAAAAAGAAAGTAAATTGCAGTTACACATTGAACATGCCCGAGTTAAATTCATTCAATTAATTCACGGCTTAATGTGCAACCTATCCACATATCTACGTACATTATATTGTTGCCATCTTGAAATCACACGAAGAGCACGTGACATATATGCAAATTGAGATACAATTTAAATACAAATTTGGTAATTTTGCCGCAGACAGCGATATGCGAGGGATTTTCTCTCTCTGAACTGAAATGAAATCACATATTTAAATTTGAAATGGAACAAAAAAAAACGTACAATAAAACTTAAATTAAGACTTAAAGTACATCGCAGTCTTACGTAATATATTGCACACCTTTTTGTGCAGCGCAAAATTTGTCCATCAATTGGACGCACCACATCGGGGTCCACACACATATTGTACAATTTTATCCGTTTGAATGGGATTGAATTACAACTTCAAATTGCAACGCAATGCAATAAGCAGCTGCACATTTAAATTACACATTTTATGGTGAAAAGGTCTGCACAATTGACGTATGAATTTCTTAATAGCTTTTTAACATTAACAAAAAACGCATTTTATTGTGGTGAACTTTACAAAAGTATTACAATATTGTGTAAACTTAATGCGGCTTTAAATAAGTAGGTAACTTCCTATATTAATGAATGAAACAACGACGTGTCGCGCAATTTGGTGTTGCCACTGCGAGCAATCAAAACATGATACGATTTTGCTCATGCGCATTGCACTTAAGATGTAATTAATCCTATTGATCATGCGCCGTTTTGTTTAAACGCATGTGCGTTACTTTTTTGCGCAATTAAACATATTTCCAAGCAATAATATTTAATTATTTAAATTCTTTGATCATCCCACGTGGTTGGGGGCAACAACTTTACAGCGCTCACACAAAATTTAACCGCAAATAATTCAGTATAGAATTTATAAATTGAAATGTGATTTATGCTGCCATATGTTGGCTGCTGCAATTCAATTTAATATTAAATCAATTTATTATAATTAATGTTGCTGCGTTTGTTGTTTATACTTTGTAGCGTATTTATTTTGAACTCTTTGTACCTTGTGTTACTATGTAGTATAAAATGTGCATGTACATTAAAGAAAAGGCGTTTTCCCGGCGATATATGGTCGGCCTAAAAAGTTCCAAGCTCCAAATCCAAACTGTATAGTCTATAGATCAATAAATGCAACACACTGGGCAGTTATAACACAAGAAACCGACCGAACTATATTGATTACATAATGCATGTAATAATTCAATGCAATATTTTTGAAAATTGTCATTCGGAGAACATGTGTGACAAAGTGTCGCAAGCAAATAGAAACTGTGCTGTGATTTATTGTCTAGTTGATTTGGCGTTGTTGCTCAAAATATAATGTTAGGCTATTAACAGAATTCGATAAGGTTCGGCAATTCGTCTTCCGAAATTTATATGTTTTGCGTTTTATTTTGGCTGTCGTTTGGATTTTATTAGTTGAGATTTAATGCAATTATTTATTAAGTAACAAGCTACTTAAGATAATTCAATATTTATTGAGGCATTTTATTTTGCATTGTAGAAAGAGACTTTCTATCAAGTTGCTTAAAAATATGTTGTGTTTACATACATTTTGATTTGTTTGACCTTGAAAAAGTTAAAACCTTCACGGTGAGGTCTAGCAAAATCGTTAGAACTGATTTTAAGGAACATACTTGACCTTGAAAATGACTGCGACCTTGAAATTATTATTATAACTAACATTATTAACATGTAGTTTCGACCTTGAAAATTTGTTGTGGACCTAATTAAGTAAAGTTTTTCATATTTCAGTACGCCAAAATAATGTTTAAAAATGATTTCAAAGTTTTTGGGACAATAAAAATTATTGTGACCTGAAATTTTTTTAATATTTTATTTTTATTCTATTGTCCATTTAAAGCTTTTTAATAATGAGATAATTTTGACCCACACTTTTAGGATATACGATAAAGCTCAAAATCATTAAAGCTGTTTTTGGACTCCCATATACGAATTTTTGTAGATTTTCTCTCGAAGTTTGTTGTTAAAACTTAAATTGACCTTTAATTTGTGAATTTAATTAGTATTCAAATTAACCAATGTCTAAATTCTAAATTAATCAATTATAAAAATTACATAATAAAACTTTCTCGACATTATAATCAATTTATTTACGACTTTTACTTCTGACCTTATTCATTAATCTTTTGCAATTCAAGTTACAATTCACACGCATACTTCAATACATTTTATAGATAACACGTTGGATAATTGTTGATGGCTCCGATGAGTAATCATCAAAATCCACCATCATCCATCATTGATAGCAATCACCACTTCCACATAAACGCCATTGTGTCTGCACAAACCTTCCTTCGGCATCAGTCGCAACGGTCGAAACTGAACGCGCTCGCAAATTGCATTAATAAAAGCGTACGTTTTTCTTATGCAACAATTCGCATTGAATTCTTTGCATCGCAGTGCAGTTACGGATTTAGCGAGCAAAATGCAACACATCGGCTGATGTAATATGAATGGGCAACTGCTCAGTCTAGTCTTAGGTGTGACCTACAATTACCATTTATGCCGCGTATATGTGCCGCGCCGCGCATGCAGCATAGCGTTTTACTTTCTGCACAATTCGCATGAAAGAAATGCGTTTGTTGGATTATGTCAATGACGATGTTTCACGGTATGTTGGATCAACATGTTACCCACGTGTTTGTAAATTTAATTATAAACGGTTTACGGTATTGAATTCATATGGAAATCGTTTGAGTCATCAAATCAATTTGTCACGGAATTTGTGAAATTATTTTTGGATTTTTTCGATGTTTTTTATTTTGGGAATTATTACATTTTTTTTTTTTTTGTATTTACCATATTGAATGTATCTTACTAATTTTAGTTCATTTTCTAAAAAAAAATTAAAAACCATAAGTTTTAAAATAAATAAATTAGCAATTAAACCTAAAGAAATTGACATTGAAAAACGTTCTTCTTAAAAAAATTCAAGGTCAAATTCTAAA
Organism: Sylvicola cinctus; assembly: GCA_963854165.1. Lineage (NCBI taxonomy): Eukaryota > Metazoa > Arthropoda > Insecta > Diptera > Anisopodidae > Sylvicola > Sylvicola cinctus. Next base: position 24,921,074 of record OY974083.1, on the reverse strand, counting down.
TTGCTTGATTTAAAATCTATTTAGGAATTTGTAATTTTTACGGGAAATGCATTTAAACGTCTGAATAGAATTCATTTCAAGGTCAAAATTTAAAAATGAAGTTAAAAATTATATTTTTTAAATCCTAAAATTGATTCCGATTGATACTAATTAAACGACAAAAGCCTTAAGAATAATTTTAAATTGGTTGTCAAATTATGCAGTTCAAGGTAAATGAATATTACTCCAATTTGACCTTGAATCGTTATTATTTAAAATTTTAGGTAATCTATTTATATTTAAAAAAAAAATCCTTATGGCTTTATTTTATTTCAGAAAATTTCAATAACCCAAAAACAGCCTTAAATAATAAAATAAAAAATGTCATTTAAAGGAAACGATTAATGAACAATAACGGCAGTTTAGTAAATTGTACTAAAATTAATTTTTTATGAAAAAATTAATAAAATTTTACAATAAAACAATTCCGCAACAACTTTGTATTAATTTACATTCAATAACATTCTCATTATTGTCAATTTGTTAATACTAGAAAAGGTCATCACGTGGTCTTAACCGTTTTATTGTAAAATGGCCGTTGCTTTTAAACCTTTTGCGTTGCCTGCGCGACCTTATGCAGCCTTCAATCATATTGTACAAATTGAAGTTGAGGTAAATGCGCTTATTGTTTACTTGATAATAATAATTTAATGAATACATTTAAAATGTGCTGTACATCAAGTCGTGCGATTATTTTTCATTCTGCAGTTTTGCAACATACAAAACTTATAATTTTTCGTCTTTCAATATTGTTATGAGTGGAAATTAATCTTCACTTCATCAGCAGCTAATAGGTTTAAACGTTTTATAAATATTAAACAAGTGATTGTTTGTTATCACTTTGTGTTTATTACGGTGCATTATTGTTGCATCTAAGTGTCTACCTGCGGCGAATCTGTTTAAAATATTCTCACTGATAGTTATACACCTGCAGTGTTTGATTTGGAAGGCGTTTATTGACTTGTGGAAAATTTGCATCAATATAATTCCACCATTTTAAATGAAAATGTCGCCCAAAAAAGTTTTAAAACCCTTTAAATATTCCTCTGAAAATCAAAATTAATCATTCCAGTAATTCCCACTTCAAATCAAATAAAATTGTGCGTGTGTGTCGATAACAACTGCATTTTTACATTTTTCTAACTAACCACCAAGACCTCTGTCTCGCCATACCATACAGATCGTTATAGATAGGCTTAAAAAAAAAATTAAACAATCCTTTCACTTTCTCTGAGTTGAAAACCCGACCGCACCCAACTCATGACATGACGTCCCAAAAACGTGCAGAAATAATTAATTGAATAACAAGTAGGCATTCGCGAGTACTTATAAAATGTGCAAAATTGATGCAAATTGATGCATATAATTTGTAATACAAAGCGTATGGTCGATTTGGAGCACAATCATTTTTTTTTGGCTACAAATGCCGCAGCGATATTCTATTTTAAAGTGCAATTGGCTGCTTCTTCTCCCTTTTTGTATTTAAAGACCTCAAAAGATTTGGAAATGTTTTTTTTTGGTAGATTTTTCTTAATTAGTTTTGGTGGTACCGTTTTAATGTTTAAAATTTAGAAAGGTTCAAGTTGAAGGTCGTGCGCGTTTTTGATGGATAAATAAAAACATGATGCGGTCATTACCGAATCTTATTGAGGGGCGAATGGATTAGTTTTTTTGTTTATTTACTTTTAATTTAAAAATATATATTTGCATTGAATAAAAATTGATTAAATGGTTGAATTATTGTTCATAAATTCTAGTAATGTGAGTCTCATATATTCTCCTCAACAATTCCGGTTAGTGTCACCGGTTTCGTTAAATATTAGTATAAAAGGACTCATTCTCGATGACACACAATTAAACAATCAAGCAACTTTCGAAGTCCAAACTTAAAATTAAGGCAAGCAATAAAATTTGTATTTTGAAACTTGCTTGATTTCCTGGTGGTATGTTTTCGAGAATCTCTCCAGGCCTTATGGTCAGTGTTTATCATATTAGAAAATTAAATTTTAAAAATTACATTAAATTTAAAAAAGGTGTACCATAAATAGGGACGCAAAACTTAACTAATTAAATAAAAATACATTGCTGCAATTATGTCACCGGTACTTAAGTAAGTAGGACAATAAATATCATACAACTCTTATCTTTAAATTAGCTATAGTAAAAAAGTCTAATCTATAATTTTCCCACTCACACTCTTAATAACAATCTAAAATCCATATTTTTATTTTTATTTGCAAAAGCACTCGCAACTTAAAAGGCCTGTGCCCACTCTTCAGTTCACTTATGCCCTACAAATCCAATTTAACACCACCAACATTGTTAGTTTGTTAAGTGTTGCTCATGCGCCGCGTCGCTATGCTGCAGTTTACGCAAAATGCACTTTAATTTTAAATCAAGCTGCAATTAAGATTGATCGCGACCTTATATCGACTGCGTAATTAAATCAAAAGCTAAATAACGGCCACGCCCAAGCCCCGAACGCGTGCTGATGCATAATGCACATATTATGGTGCACGGCAACTGGATGTTGTTTTGGGTTGCAAATTGACCACCAGGACAGGACGATTTATAAGAATTTTCGAACTACAGGCTTTTTAGTTTATTTACATGGTCAAACGTGACTTATGTTTAATATTGGATTTTTAATGATTCTTGAATAAATATTTTATGAAATAAAAGTCATCAGATGATATCGTTTTGCAATATTTTTGTTTTTAATTTCGGCAGAAAGAATCATGTTTGATATGCTTTATTTTAGTGAAAGCATATTGAGTTAAAATGCTTGATTAATATAAAACTGATCCCTTGAATGGTACTAACCTATTTTTTAAGAGAAAATTATAAACAACCAAAAGAATTAGAAACTAATTTTAAACAAGAAGACAGAGCAATCTGAGACTAAAAATGCAATGAAGTTGTAAATGCTTGAGTTACAGGCTACAGTGGAAATTTTAGGCAACGACTTGTCTTACTCTCTAGCAAGGAAAGGCTCAGAAATTAATTACGAGAATCATGTTTAGGACTACTCTATGAAAACAATAAGGATTGTTACAATATCGTAAAATACACTCTGGCAGAGGAATGAAAACTGTTTGCGTCAGATGGGTCAGATGTTAAGAGAACTAAAGCTTAAACAGTGCAAACCTCTTTAAAAACATAAAGTTTTGCAAGGGAATTTCGTTAATAAATTGTTAAAAAATCGTCAAAAATTAATTTCAAATTTTTTTGTAGATTAACAGTGTCGTCTTCATGAGCCATTCATTTGGAAGCGAACCTAGCTTTTTATAATTTTCAGATAAAATTAAACCCATTCACCGTAAATCATTCAATTGTTTTAAGAATTTTTTTTGTAAACGAACCTAATCAACTCCTTTTTAGATTATATCATCAAAACAAGCTTCAATAAGGAGAATGTGCTCTGCCTTTAGGTCATTAATGCCAATGAATAATAATTGATGAATGATTGTAAAGCACATATATGGTAAGAACGATATTAGATAAATCATTAAATTCTTTAACAGATTTTAAAATGCACCCTCCAAATTATCCATTCTATTTTATTTCTGAATTGTAAAATCACAAGGGATCTCCACCATTTTATTGGCATTCGCAATTAAATTATTAACCACTGGCGCTTTTGGTGCACTACTGCCAACTAATGGAATCTGGACATTATCTTGTTGTTGATTCTGCAGTCGCTGATACGATTGAGGGGCTGCCTTTTTGATCACCATTTCCCCAACAAACTGAATAAATGTGTTGATCATTCCTAAAGAAAAAAAATCAACAAAATTAATTAAGACAACAGCTCTTATATTATATAAAACAAGGGAAATTTTATAAAAAGGAAGAAACTCACCTGAAATCACCACAATGCCAGCAATAATGGAAGCTAATCGAATAGCAAATTGGACCATATTTTCACGGTCGGACTGGACCGTGATTTTAAGTGCCGACATGTCGTATTTGAAATAAAGTCCAGGAACACCATGAGATCCTTTGTCGTGGTCTTAAAAATATAAAAGTTTTTAAAAATCAAAATTTTTTAACACTTAAAATGTAACTCACTTATTGGTCGAACATTTTCCTTCACTGAATACTGATAGGTTTTCATGTGGGAAAAGAAAGTGTGGACATCCGTTGGGACAACATCAATAAAATACTGTATCATTAGGGTGCCTTAAAATTCGATATAAATTAAATTAGTTAAGATTCAAATAACAAAAAATGCATCAAAAAACACTCACTATCTGTGAAAAGTTTCTCATCCCCTTCCAAAGGATGAATAATCCCACTGGATGAATCACCAAAACTGAAGCGATTAATACGATGCGAGAAATTCTGTTTGGTGTCCTCAAACATGGAGCTAATGTGAACATGTCCTCTCGGAAAATGAAGGCTTTTACCAGCTGTCACGTGGAAGTTGCCAGACACTTTGTTCAGTGTGAGTGCACCATGAATGCGACACGCATCATAAGGACGATTTGGTTTCGCAGTGCGATCTGGAAAGGCGTAGGATGATTTTTGTTCACCTTTATGGACCATTTCCTTAAAGATTAGTTCCTGTAATTAATTGGAATTTCAAATAAATGTTAATTATTATTTTTAAAAGTATTTTTAATTTTCTTTTTAATGAAAATGGAAGGAAAAAATGGATAAAGCAATCATCCTAGGGTGTAAAACCAAAATAAAATTACTCACTGCAACTGAATGATATTCCTCCCTTAAATAACCATTCAAATGCTGAACATATTGAAAATATTCTCTTTGATTATCACTCAATTCCCACCACGTATCGTCTTCTTCCAGTATACCAAATGAAAAGATATTTTGGTTGGTAGAATCCAAGATATCAGCTCCAATGCCTATATAAAGAACACATAAATATTAAAACCACCCATTGAAATGACACTTAATCCTTTGACTTAAGATATGATCCTTATATGAATTAAGGAACATTGGAAAACATACTCCTGCACGGCATAGCGACAGTCAAATCAATATGAATTTTCAGCCTCGTATCCATATCCGTGTCTGGAGCAAATTTAAACACCAAATTGCTATCGGAGTAGTAAATTATTTCTGTGTAAATCAGGTAGATTATGAGACATCTGCTGAGGACTGACACTAAAGCCGAAAATATTGTTTAATTAATTAATTAAGCCGGATGTAATTTAATGAAAGTTTATTGGGTATTTTATTAGCTTACGTGTCCCCCCAATTTTCGTGCTCGTTCGGTATTCCTCAGGAACTTTGGTAAATGCATCTAATTGTGTGACTACTTTAAGGGTTTCTCGAGTTCCTCGGTATCTTAGCATTATGTCTTATTGTTATTTAAAGTTGTTGTTGTTTAGAGCAGATAAAAATAGATAAAAGATGAGATTTAAAAAAGTGTTTATCAATAATATTTGTGACTTGTGTTATCAAAAAGTTGTAATCAAAAGAAGTTTGTGTTATGTCAAACATTATTTTGACAGTTGTTAAGTATGTAAGTACTGCGAAACTTTAGAAAACCGGTGACATGAAGAAATGTAAAGAAAATTGAATAATATAAACATTTCTTTAAGTTTAAATGCCAAAATAGCTTTAAAAATTATGTAATTTATTATTGTTAATAAATTTATAATTAAAATTCACCAACAAAAGGTTAAAAATCATAATTTTAAAAATAATTATTAAATCACCTTGTATTTGAAATAACCGCAATACACATTACCGATTAGACCCGCATCATGAATGTCACTCAACTGTCATAATTGCTCAACCACAACTGCAATTAATGTACACATAAACTTTTACTGTAAAAACTTCATATCTTGCTCTGTATATGTTGCACAGCTTTTCATATAAATTTTTGAACACCTCAACTTCGCAAAAACATTCAATTCAAACACAAAATTATTCCCTTATTTTTCTATTAGCATGGGCAAAAATAATGACTCAAAAAAGGGCAACGACTTGCTTGAAACAGTTAAGTGTGATGATGAACAAGACCCACCACCAGCCGCCACAGAGGTCAGCCAGACAAACGAGGGTACGTACCACTTTATATTAGCACCAATGCGTGTGAAGTGAAAAAAAAAACAAAGAGAACAAATTTAAACTATACGCTGCAAAAGAAACAAAAAAAGAACAACAATTTGAATGCACTAATTCTTACAATTGCAGGATCAACAACAGAGCCGACCAAAAAGGAGGAGAATCCATTTTCATTTAAACATTTCCTCAAGCGTGATCAAAACAGTAGTACCACCAGTGTGACCCTGCCAGTAGATAGTTCTCATAATGAAACGACAACACAACCGTTGCAATCGGGAGGAGGAACGGGATCCGCGGCTAACACATCGTCGTCATCAACATCATCAACGGGAGCACGACCTAAAATAATTCAACAGATTGCTGGTGGTGGTGGTGGCACATCTGCTGATGGCACCAAAATGAAGCGATCGCCAAGATTTTGTTCCTTTGACTCCCATGCCAGTTTAACGGAGTACACAACTAATGATAATTTAAGTAAGTTTTTCTTTGAATTGATTTAAATTATGAAAAAATCATCACTTTTCTTATTTCAGGTGTTTCCCCAAACAGTTCGTTATCATTTGTGCAACGCTCCCGCTCCAATTACGACATGGACAGTCAAAGATTTGTCACACAACGTCAAGAACGTAAAAGCATCAACATGGAACCATCAATGCTGCAATCAACATCAAACTCCAGCCTTGGTGGTGTAGTGGTTGGTAGCAGACAGAAACCACACAAACTTAACAATTCGGAGTTCTCGGCTGTATTACCAGACTTCGTACAGGATCATTTGGTCATGGAGCAATGGTACAGTAATTTTTCTGGTTCCCCAAATACGTCTCCCATGTCGCTTGAATTTGATCATTTACCTGATTTTGCTCTGAATGATTCCAATTTTAGTGGAAGGTAAAAAACAATAACCCAAATTTTAATGTGGAACCTCAACAAATCTCATGTTCACAATTTAATTTACCAGGAAACAAAACCGCGGCAACAACCACAATCCAGATATCGGACCAAATGACATCCCATTCGACTTAATGTGCAGCTCCTCTGGTGGTGGTCAGCAACGAAACAACTCCCCAACGATACCGCTTGACTTGAGGGCAGCCCAACCCACCAACAATCCATTGCTACACAATATTCCTTTTGATCTTCCATCCAGTATCAACCACAATAGCAGTCATAGCCAACAACACCAACTACACAACAATAGCCCAGAGATTCTACGGCCATCAACAAATGATATTCCGTTGGATTTGACTGAGCGCAGCAATGGTAGCGGCAATGCGCGTCCCTTCAATTTTGATGACCCCGATGTGGGCAATCGCAATATCATTAATGGTGGCAATGGCGATCAGACACTTCCAGATTTTTTGTCTGATGGACCGATACATTCGAATGCGGGACGGTACGCGGATGTGGCGCAAAATATGCCGTCACATTTTGATGGGGGTGATGAGGAGGAGGGGGGTCAACCACAGATGATGGTGTATTGTTATTCGTTGCGGCTGGAGAATCAACGGTGAGTTTTTTTCAAACCTTTAATACGATAAGAGTGATTTTGTTGTTTATTGACATTAAATCGTTAAATCTTAATTCTGAGTTCTTCTAAACTTTAGGTGAAAATTTTCAAGGTGTCTTCAATATTTGCAAGATTAAAATTACGTTGAAAGTATTGTCAATATTATTGGTATTCATCTTATATATTATATTCAATTTACATTAAAGTCAAGTTATTTGGCCGGTTTATGTCTTGTGATTAACTTAACTTTCTTGAAGGAATTTTAGTTCTAATAAGACTTTGTTCTATAAAAAAAAGTCGATAAATTCATTTTATTTAAAATTATTGACAATATATTAAAGAATTGACAATATTTTTTTTAAATGACAATACATACATAAAAAAACTTAAAATTATTAACTTCAATATTTAAATCATATCTAACAGAAATGTTTTTAAATAAGTTAAATTTTTTTCTCACAAAATCCTTTCATAATTCACAGCTTACGCCACGAACTGGACACCATTCGTCGAATATCTGCTGATCAATCACGTCGCATTACCGAACTGGAGACCACACTAGATGGCACACGTAACCTGGAAAATCAGTACAGCATCAATTTAGCTCAATCCATGGAACAAGTCGAAGAGAATTTGGATCGTAGTAATGTAATGAATATTAAATTTTGTTTAATCTAATTATTTAAACAATTCAAATTTAACTTTGAAAATTCCGTTACAGAAAAGGGCGGCAGCTGCTCAAAGTCTGGTAACAAAATTCAAACAACAGGTGAAGCAATTAAATGTAAGTCGGGCAACTAAAATATTTAATTTATTGGAATGGAAATGTAATTAAAACTTTTTTCAATAAACGCAGATTGAAAATTCAGATCTTCGACGTGAGAATGAAGCACTTCGGGAGAATGGTGCAGTTGGTGGTAGTGGTGGTGGTGCTGAGGCCAGGTCGCATTCAATGCGACCATTGCGCAGTCAGCAATTATCCAGGGATTTAACAATGGCGGCGGCTAGTGCTGAAAGCCATTTAAAGTTTGTATACTTTTTTTTAACTGAATTTTATTATTTTTTCTACAAAAATAATTAATTAAACTCAATTCAAACAGACAATTGCTTACTGGGGTTGAAAATTTACGACTAATGGCGTCATCCCTTGAAAATATGGACACTGTACGGGAGCCAGTTGTTGGCAATGTTGGGGCGTCCGTCTCCTCTGACTTTATACCAGACTTCTGCGACGATGATGACGATGAAGCGACTGGTCCAGCGCTTTAAAATGTATGCGCTTTATTTACTAAATTATGACAGGCACACGATATCGAAGACTTCCTCCATCCAATTCGCATGTTATAATTATTATTGTCGTAATTTAATATATATATATATATATATATATATTATATAAACAAAAAAAAACAAGGATAAAAATCACAACCACCTTATTAAACATTATGAATCAAATAATTAAAATTATTGTTTGATGACTTTAAACAAAAAAGAATTAAAAATTGTAGTTGTACTCGCTGGGAGGCTGTCTGACTGTACTTTATCGTAACGTATTGTTGTATTGCAGTTTATTTGTTCAATTATTATATTATTGTGAGTAAATTATGTGAATGGATACACACAAACACACACACAGAGACATCCAATCGTTTTGTTTCCTAGTTTAAATTATAAATAAAAATAATATAATCTTAAACTTCTATATATTTGAGATTAATTCTTATTGATGGGAATTTCTACGCGTTTTATTGGAGATAGTTTTTAATTTTTTCAAGGACATTTTATTACATAAATTACAAATTTCAGCTTTAAAAAAATTCTAACATTGGGAGTTGCATTAGCAAAGACATAACCCACTTTTAAACAATATTTTTTAATTATTTATTGTTCTCATTTTAATTGCTTTAAAAAATGTATTGTCAATAATTAAATTTAAATATTGTCAATATCATATCTCAATATCCTTCTATTGTCCATTATTTTTTATGCTTCTTCATAAAATCTTGAAATGTGGTGGAAAACATCCACAGTCAACAATATTTTTTAAATTTAATGTTTCCGGTTTTTTAAATTATTATTTTGCTGGCAATTGATTATTTTATGACCTTGAACCTACTTTTTTACATTCATTTAGGGACACCTATAAACAACTCCAGCCAAAATACTTTCTTTAAAAAAAAATTATTTAATCTGATTGTAAATTCTGAATTTGTATCTCAATTTGACTTAAATCTTTTATTTATGTCCTTAAAATATAAATATTTGTCTTAAATGAGCTTCAAAAGACATTTTTTGTTGTTCATGAAGCATCTAAACCTTAAAGTAAAACCTTTGGTTAATATTTTAAAGTCATAAATAAGATATTTAAGTCAGCTGGAAAGGATTTATAAATTCAAAATTTTCTTTTAATAATTGTCATTTATTAATATTACAAATTCCTTAAACTAAAATACGAATTTATGCTATATACGAGTTAATAATAAGTAAACAAGGACAACAACGTTAAAATGATTATCTGTAAAACATTTTCTTTAGGAAAAGCCTTTCTTTTTAGATCATCAGTAAGACAATTCAACAGCTCTATTGGAGAAGAAATACTGCAAAGGAAGGGATATAAGTCAAAAAAGGATGTAATATAAAACAAAAATACATTCTCAATAAAATGAAACGTTTCCTAAAACCCCCACATTATAAATTACAAAGAAAACACAAAATATTTTACACAAAATTGCAATATTAATTTATTAATAAATATTATTCCATAAATTGTATTAAATTTGAAAACCTATCTATTGGCCTTCATGTATTCTATTAGACATGTATCACTTACAAACAACACTTGAGTTACTTAGTTATTTATTTGTTACAATTTAAGATTATCTTAACAGCACCCTCTTGCTGTTTAAATAATTCACACTTCCTAGTAAATGCACATTTTACTTAGCCTCACTTATTTAATTGAACAAAATTGGATTTTTTTGGATTGGCCGGATCACTTTTTAAAAAAATCAGTCATTAATCCACTCAATTCCAAATTAATAGAAATAGGTTAATAGGTCACTGTCAATTTTTTTTTACGAATTGAGTACGCAGCCAAAAAACGTCTGTTTGTAGCTCAATACAAATTTGTTATTTAAAAATAAAAGTTGATAAAATTAATTTGTTGTACAATTAAATATGTCGATAAATAAAACTTTTTTTCGCTTTTAAACTTATCACTTTTAGGCGAAAAGGGGCTTTACTTTTCGTCTTTTTTTTTAATGGTATTTTTAGGTTAGGTTTGTTAATATTTTTTACAATTGAAAATGGTTTTAAAACTACCTCATCAACATCAGTTCCAAACACCATTTTTTGATTTTTAACTGAGTAATTAACTTAATACAGAATTGAAATAACTAAATGTCATCAAGAAAATCAAATTCATTAAAATCATGTCAAGCCTGTCCCCTTAAACCATCACCCACACCATTCAGGTGCTCCATTGAACGTGACGTTTGCGTCTGAATGGACGTACTCTCAAAAAATGCTGTCTGCGTCTCCGTGGAGATGAACAATTCGTCGTACTCATCCGTAATATCTGTTTGTGTCTGAATGTCGGCCAAGCACAGCTCTGGCAACTCACTGTCGCACGTTTGTGTCTCCATGTGGGCATACAGAATCTGATCGATATTGTCATCGACAGTTTTCTCGGTGCCCTGGAAGAGCATCGCAATTTCCGTCTGCGTTTCAATGTGACAAGGGCCACGCTGAATTTGAATGAGACTCTCATCCATGTACCGGAATTCAGAGAGAATCTCTTGCGTTTGGGAGGAGCTGTCCACAACGGTGGTGGTTTGGGTGGAATTGGGTGGTGTTTGCGGTGCGGGGAGAGCAAAAACGTTGGGGTCTTCCGTTTGAAGGGATCGTGTAAGGGATTCTGGAAAATTGATGACATCATCGTCGGTTTGTGTTGGCTCGGAATTGTGTGAAATAGATGGTGAAGGCGTTAGTGGTGATGCCGAGAAGTGTGCAATCGGTGAGGATGGTTGTAAGGTTTGAATAAAAACTGGAACAATATTTTCGGGCGATGGAACACCTGAGTTCAGTGTTGAAGAACACACTGATAAAACTGTTGGTGACTGTTCCGTTTGTGTACAAAGTGGCGATACTTCCATATCTGTCTTTGAAAGCTGAGGTGATTCGGCCGGGATTGTTAAACATTGTGATAAAACTGGTGAAAATTGTTTTTGTGCAGGTAATACTTCTGGTAAGTCTGTTTCAGAAGATTGAATAAATACTGTAATTGCCTCAGTTTGGATTTCAGCAGCGGCTACCATTATTGGTAATGGTTCTGGTGAATTAGTTAGCGCTTCAATTAAATCCTGAGCTGGTAACGCAGTTGCTTCATCGAGTGGTGCTGAATTGATTTTAATTAACGGTCCAGGTGATAATGTGAGGGCATCAATTAATTCCTGATTTTCTTCTTCAGTAGGCAAGATCTCAACAACGCTGTCCTCTTGATCAATTGACATTTCAGCAACAACTTCTGAAACGGTGCCCCTAGTTGACATTTTATCCACAGTTTCTGAAACAATGAATTTTTGAGCAGGTGACAATTGAGCCACAACTTCTGAAGCAGTAGGATATGTTTCAGTTGACCTATCAACAGTTGTTGTGGAACAAACAATACGATCCATTCCAGTAGAAACATCGTGGGTTTCAGTTTTAGTCAATTTTATTTCAGAAACAATGACTACTTCATCTGGATTCGGTGGCAATGGAATCATTTTCTTAGTATACGGTTTGCGTTGTTTCTTCACTGGCTTCGCATCCAGAATGTCCATAACTTCATTCAAATTTAATTTCGGAAGAATTAACACATCTTTTGTTTGTCCCAGCAATCGATCAGCCATTTTTTTCTGCTTCACCGGTGGCCCCCTGTGGCCCTTTCGACGACAATGCGTGAGTAACGCCTCCCTCGATGAATACTTTCCGTTGCAATCAACACACGCAAACACAATGCCACACCGTTTTATGTGCATCCGCAATAGCACCCCCGTTGCCAAAACTTTGCCACATTTATCACAGACGCAATCCTTCTTTTTGTGCACCCGCACATAGTGCTGCTTCAACAGGCGATCATCTGTAAAGTATTTGATGGGTTCACTTTGTTTGTTGTACTTACACGATGTTTCTGGACAAAAATAGCGCTTTATGTTGTGTTTGTGTTCATCCACAATCTCGCACTTGTGGTAGTTTCGCAGGTGCATCAAAAGATGGCCTTGATTGGTAAATGAGGATTTGCATCCGTCAATGACACAGTCTTTGGGTGAGTCGTCGAGAATTTCGGAAGCTGTTGGTGTCATCTCCAAAATTTTGATGTCAGGCATTTCGTCAATGCTAACTTCGGTGAGAAAGTTGTCTTCCTCGGAGGATGACATGTTGGTGTCGGGACGCTGTAATGTTGAATTGAATTTAGGTTTATTGTTGTTTGAATTTTTATTTTAGTAATTGGAAAAGCAATTTTTCATATTTTGTTGTATGAGAATTGTTAAAACTAGTGTCAAAAGGGAATTTTTTTTACCACAAATTGCGACTGCGCCCGATTGCGATGCGCATGCGCTTGTATTTTGTTGTCATCCTGTTGTTGGTATTCCACTTGTTTGATTACCATTTATTAAGTTTTATACACAAATAACTAAATTAAATATTTAGTCTAGAAAATCTCTTAAACTATTATTAAAAACCAATTTTTCATATGTCATTTGTGTTGAAAATTAATTTATCAATAATTGAAATTGCAAATACAAATTTATTTTGAGTTATATTGACACTTTGTTGTCAGATTTAACATGGTGTTCTAAATCAAATGAAGTATCCAAACTATATATATAATTTCGAATTTATTGCGAAATATTTATATTACAAAAACTATTCGATACGGATTAAAAATTAAAAATAACGGCTTTTTATTATACTTTATTTATATATTTTTATATACCCATTACAGTAAAGAAAGTATGATACTATATCCTTTATTGCAACACTAAAGGTGCACTACAAGGACGAACCAACTCTCTCCGATATGATAAAATACACAGAAACACAACAACTGTGATCACGCATAAATTTTGAGTACGTCTTTACTTTACAAAAATCGCAACACAACTGATCAGCAAGCAACAACTCAAGAGTCAAGCGGTCAACACCTTTATATCGATGTATACATAATACAACCTCGTACGAGCAATAATAACAAGTTGTTTTGGTTGTTTTACGTATAAGGGTAAAGGGACGATGGACTCGAGAAGTTGTTTTGATAGTTTTCGCACAGCGGATATTGAACTTCCGCCTATTGCAAGGACAAAGAAGTTGTTTTCATTGTTTTGAACACAAAGTGAACTTCCTTTCATAGCAAGAAGAAATGGCGACTCATCAACATATCTTGATTGCAATTGATGGTAAAATATATTTTAAATAATACTTTATAGGGTCGATTAAAGTTTCTAAGAATTGTTAAAAGTAAATTAATTGATTTAATCCGATAAGTTAAGGTCTGTAAATCTTAAATGAATGAATGGGTCAGGATTTACCAAATATCGATCCTAAAATATCAAAATAGGTTTAATTTTTTAAATTTCAGTTTACGTGAAGTACTTTCAACAATACGAAAGATGCATTTAAATGTTAAACACCCTGTACTTAAAAAAATTGACATAACGAATTGTATATATTTCTAACAAAGAGCAAAGCAAAATTGCAATAATGCAAATTACAAACTTTGAATTTTCACAACACCGTAGGTTGTGCGTGTTATTGTTTGCGAATTAAATCAATTTGAATAAAATACGTCGCGATATAATTACCACATTCGCTATATTACAAAGATCGTGATTAGAAGTTTGGTATTTCTCTTAATAGATAATAATTAGTCTAAACTATATTTGAAAAAAATGAAATGCTGATCTTTAAAAAAAAAAGTTAAAATAGTTTGTTTTAAATTTTGTACAATTTCCAAAACTGCATCAAAATGCATTTATTGTCATTATTCCTTTGCATTATTGGAATAATCGTTGGGGGAATAAATTCCGATGCAAATGTTTTGCATTATCAACCCGAACAAATTCATCTATCACTAGGTGGTGAGTACATCAAAAAGTGCCAATTCATTAAAATGCACTTTTATTTAATCAATTACAATATGTGTTGTTTTTCTTTGTTTTTACACAGACAATGAAGGTGATATCGTCGTCACTTGGTCAACATTTGACCCAACTATTGACTCAATCGTTGAATATGGCATCGGTGGAATGGTGCTGAGTGCTAAAGGATCCTCCCAGAAATTCGTCGATGGCGGTTCTCACAAGCACACACAATACATCCACAAAGTATGTAACTACATTTTTCAATAACAAAGAAAATGACCCACAAACAAACAAAAATTCCAAACACACTTATCAATTAAATTACCAGATAACAAAGTCACAAATAAATAACGCGTTTATTTAAAGGTCACACTAAGTAATCTCACACCGTCATCCAAATACGAGTATCATTGTGGCAGCAACTTGGGATGGTCAAACGTGTTTTGGTTCCGCACTCTACCCTCCGGCGCCGACTGGTCACCACAAGTCGCCATATTCGGTGACATGGGCAATGAGAATGCCCAATCCCTGGCACGCCTACAAGAGGATGCCCAACGTGACATGTACGACGCAATTGTGCATGTGGGGGATTTCGCCTACGACATGAACACGGACAATGCCCGCGTCGGTGATGAATACATGCGTCAAATTGAGTCGCTTGCCGCCTACGTTCCGTACATGGTGTGTGCAGGCAATCACGAGGAGGCATACAATTTCTCCAACTACAAGGCGCGCTTCAATATGCCAGGCAACACTGAGAATCTCATGTATTCGTTCAATGTGGGTCCCGTGCATTTTATTGGGTTCTCCACGGAGGTGTACTATTTCATGAATTATGGAATTAAGCCGTTAGTGCAGCAATACGCATGGTTGGAGAGGGATTTGGAGGAGGCCACCCGTCCGGAGAATCGTGCTGTGCGGCCGTGGATTGTTACATTTGGGCATCGTCCCATGTACTGCTCCAATGAGAATGGTAATGATTGCACCCATTCGGAGACGCTGGTGCGTGTGGGATTGCCGTTTACACATTTCTTTGGATTGGAGGATTTGTTTTATAAGTACGGGGTGGATGTGGAGTTGTGGGCGCATGAGCATTCGTATGAGCGATTGTGGCCCATTTATGATTACAAAGTAATGAATGGTTCTATTAATGAGCCGTACACAAATCCTAAGGCTCCGGTACATCTGGTTACAGGGTCGGCCGGATGCAAGGAGGGCAGGGAGCCATTTAAGGGTGTCATTCCAGATTGGAGTGCATTCCATAGCCAGGTTGGTTGGTTTTAATTAAAAAATTTAACTATTTTTTGTAAATTACGTATTATTTTTAATTTAAATTTGTATTCGTCTGCAGGATTACGGTTACACTCGCATGAAGGCCCACAACCACACTCATCTTTATTTTGAGCAAGTTTCTGACGATCAGGATGGCGCCATTATCGACTCCTTCTGGTTGATCAAAAACAAGCATGGATCTTACGATGAGTTGTAGAGAAATTAATGGTTTTGAATTTTTAGATCAATAATTCGCAGATGCTTTAGATTAATCACATTTAGTTTTTGCCAGGTATTTGGTTTTAAAATAGTTCTGTAGATTTTTTAAAATTAATCTTTCTGCTGTTTTTTGACAATTTAAGCATTCATTTAACATTTAAAGTATGTATTTTTATATTTGTGATAAAATAATTACCAATTTAATACTTCAAAATAGGAATATCACTAATTATAAATTATTTTTCTTAAAAATTATTATTGCTTAGTGTAAAGAAAGAAAAATCTGTACCTTTTTAGGGGTGACTTGAAATTTAAATTGCATATTCTGGAGTAAATTGATACTACATATCTTAAAAATCGATTTACGGGACAGAAAAGTCATGCTCACAGTACTCAGTCTTGGAAAAGCAGCGATTTCTTTCCGTATTATCTTGAATGCTATTCACTTTGGGCAAAAATTGTAAAAACAACAGCTTTTCCCTTTTTTTTCAATATGACGGACATGACTTATTATTTATTAATTTAAATTTGGAGTTATCCCCAAAAAAATTTTAAAAAAGAGCTAATTTCGTGCTGCTGAAGATAATTCAAATTCTATTTTAAGGACTAATATAGTAAGCATTTACTACATTCCAAATTAAAGAAATTAGATCTAATAAATAAGTTCCACTTTAAAAAATTTAGAAAAAAAGGAAGACTTGTTTTGCGGTTTGCTTAAAACTGTAGACTTGGTCTTAACATCCTCTTTCGTTTTGTTAAAAATGGGACTTATTTTGTTTATTACTTAAGTCTCCCACTTTGAGTAAGTTTATGCTGACTTAATTCATTTGAACTTAATCCCATTTAATTTTAAATTGAATTTGGTTCCACTTTAAAGAAGAAATTTAATTAAGTCCCAATATTTTGAAAGTGTATATTAATTCATATGGACTTAAGTCTCAAAAATAAAGTCCAGTGGATTTTTTTATTTATTTTTTTCTTCCTTGGGAGTTAGTTAGTATCGCCTTAATAAAGTTACCAACAAGTACCTGGCAAAATCGAAAGTAGAACGCCCACGAATATATTTTTATAAAATTTAAACCAAAAAAAATTCACGATAAATCCAATTTAAATGTAAAATTTGTTTTATTTCATTATAGTTGTACTCGTATGTAATTAACGTATCAAGGAAGCAGTTGTATTGATCTTTGAGTTAAATAATTATTTGTGTCCACTAATTAAGTTTAGCCACAGTCTTGAGTGTTTCTGTGAGATGCTTGGCTTATCAATTATCATATCAATTATTATGTTTACACCTTATATAGATAAAATAAAGAAAGTTGTTATCATTATAAAAAACATATTTTGTTAGTTTTATTTTTAAAATTAAAAAAAAATTTACGTGGGGATTAAATTTAGGACGGAGGAGCCAGATTGGTCTTTTTGCTTGTTTTGTCTAATTTTTTAAATTAAATTGAGGTACTTATGGTTTTTTCGTTGTCCAATTCAAGGTCATTGTTTTTTTTTTTTTATATTTTGTCTGCCACGTAGAACTTCTAATAAAGCTTTGAGCCCAATTTATTTATTTAAAAACAAAACCAGATGGATTCGTTATCCATTGAAACCATTAACAATTATATCCAAAAGAAGTTCTACATTCAGCCCTTAAAAAAATCCAAAAAAAATCTCTTCTTCCTTATTTTTGTTTTGGCAATTCAAATTGGCAGCGCAGTAATTCCTGCAGTTCTCCTACATTTTCACCGATTGCACCACGGCATCACCATGCTCAGGTAACAATCGCTTCTGATGACCCACACAAGTATTCCGCACAGATCGACTTGGTGGGCGTTGGATGCAACCACTCTCCCGACACAGTGACACGGCATCAACAAATTTTGTTATCAATTTAGTGTCACCGCCATTTGGTCCCACAAAATAGTCACACTCCAGTTTGAACTTCATTAGGTCATCAATGCAACAGTCGATAAACTCTGAATTCGCTGAGAACCAATGGTTGATCTTAATGAGCGGAATATCCAGTTGTTGCCGCAAAATTCCCGTCACATATGTGTCATCTATCCAAAAAAAATCTGTGCTCTCAGACTGTTGCACTAAAGCTTTGGCAGTGGCAGCATTTGTCAAATACAACCAACCGGACAGGTAACTGGGATATTGCTCCCCAGGGAATTCCCGCAACGTGACATACCACTTATTAGCCTCAAATCGTATTGGCTTCTTTTCAACAAACGTGAATCCAGCAAGGAACTTATTGGATGGCGGATTATTCAGCTTATTCAAATACCCAGCAATGTGTTGGACATCAAAAACAGTGTCATCATCGATTTTAATTATATATTTCGCTCGGGAACATTCATATGCAGCCCATCGAAGACCCATGACATGTTTGTAGGTTAAATTGCGATAGGCTTCCTGAAAATTGCCCTGAATAAGGTCGCCAAATTTCTCCGATTCATCGTTGATTGCCTTTTGGGTTATGTATTTCTCGTGCGGTGGGATTGTTGCCAACAGGAAAACACGCACCAGACCAATTTCGTTGAGGGCCTCTTGCGAGATTGCGGCACGATGGGCGGATCGTACTTCGTCGTGACCCACATATGAGGTTACCACGATTATGCCTGATTCATTTTTTTGTTAAATGTAATTAAGTTATATACTTTTATTGTTGATTTCAAATGCAAATTGGAAAACATACCAACAATTTTGTTGTAAACATAATCACACGCCCGGCATCGCAGCACATAATTGAAATTTTGCAAATTGACGAGAACATTTTCATGGTACTCTGGATCGGTGTCGAGAATTAGTGAGCTTTGGAAGAAATTTGAGTGACGCCTTGGGTGGGATCCAATCGACCAATATACCACAATGGTTATGCTCAGCAGTATGAATATTGCGAAGATAAGCAATATTTGACGCCTCAAGTGAAGCATTTTATGAGTATTGTGGCAAGGATTTAACTGTTTTTTTTTAACTCATGCTAGGATATTTTGGTTCCTGGACTTAATCCAATTTATTTTTATTTAAAAACAACGAAAAACAGATTTGGATTAGGTATTTTATATATTTCCAGCTGTTATCCAGTTTTAACTAGATATATGAATAATGCAAATTTTAATTATTGATTTATATATGTTTTCTAAATGGATTCGGTTTTATTTTTTATATTACACACAATTGAAAACGAAATCAAAATATATGTGTAAAATATACCGCACTTTATTAATTATTCCTCCGCTGTCTCAATTTGAAGTCGTTGTCTCAGGATATAACTGTAACTTAAACAATAAAAATGGATTTAAGGCGCGTAGAAGGAATATGGAAGTGATTTAACAACTTGTTCCATCTGATAATTGTGTAATTAAAACCTGTAAAATATTATTAAGACGAATATCGTTTGTAAAGTGTTTAAATAACTGAAACAGCTACTTACCTTAATGATATCCTTATCTTGGTTGTAATTAAAGTTAGTTATCTTCTCGATTTCTAATTAAATAGAAGCTAGGCTATATAGGTAGTTTATTAAACTAAAATATGTACCGGAAATCTGATTTAGACTGAGATTTTTTATTTATTTCCAATTAGTCCTTCTTCTGACTTCTGATAGTGTATCCTTCACAGTTAAGGCTATCTTCTAGTAGTTGTTTTGTTCTTAAAATAAAAAGCACTCTTTTCTGGTCAAAACTTTTTCAATTTTATTTTTGATCAATGCTTTTTAAATCACGAATTCTACAGATGCCTTTTCCTGATTTTCAAAACATTTTGTCTCAAATCTAAATAATTTTCTTTGACCTAAAATAAAATAAATAAAATAGCTAGCTCCCTGGAAGTTATTTACAGTTAATTAAACATAAAAAAATGCAATTAAGTATTCAAAAATGGAATTAAATTAAAAATATTCAATTTTCAACCGATTAATTTATTGTTTTACATTATTTTGAGACAAATAGTAATTGATTTAAATATATGCCTTAAGTAGTAGTCCACGCCCCCCAAAGCACATACGTTTTTTTCATCATTTAATCACCAGAATTACTTATCTTTCTTCTCTACATTCAGGGAATTGAACAAACGACCAACTTCATTGGCGACCAAATTCTCGAGCACCACTCCATTGCTGTCAATGTAATTGGCGCACGACTTTGTCATGTAGGCCTCCCTCACACCTCGATTGTCCTTCACCGTCAATATGAGCGTGTACTTGTCGTCATATTTCTTCATGTCTGAGCTGGCCTGCCAAGTTTTATTCGAATTGCCGTCCTTCTGAATGGCAACAGCAAAAATGCCCTTCTCCTTGAATGATGTGTAGAGAGTGAGAATGCTCATCAAGATGAAATATGTGCAGACGCAAATTACAAGGACGGGTCTAAGTTGTTTGAAATAAAGAATTTAAATTAGTTATTTAACCGGTTCAAAATTCAAAGCAACTAAACATTAAAGCTATTTTAATTACTATCATCACGACTATTTGTGGATTTTTGGATTCAAGAAAATAACCCGATTAATTCAAAAATCATTTTTTGGCCAATTTTCTCAAGAAGTCCTTCAGGATTAATTTGCTAAAACAATCATTTTGAAAATATACACTAACTTGGATTGTGGGAATGGATATTTGAAATCCCAAGCGAGTGCCACCAACGCTACAATTACGGCCAAACCGCAAATAAAGAGGCGTCCGTCCATAAGTCCAAAATACTCGGTGCAATTGGGCTTCTGTACGAGTGCCAATTTAACAGCATCATCGAGAGCGTGCTTCACAGCAGAGCTGTCCCATTTGTTGATCTTGACAATCTGTAGCAAAATGTGCCGGTAATTTCATTGCATCAACAAATTTTTCACGCAAGACGATAAATAAAAGTGACGTGTTGGTCAATATTTGTTGACGTGTTTTTGAGGTTATGTTTTGGCGATTTTATGGAAAAAACAAAATTAGGGAATTAGTTTTTAATCAATATTATTTGTTTTTAGAATTACCTCAATTTCCTTTGGCGTTACGGTCTCTTTTTTGGGCTTTGGTGCCTGCATTTTGATGTAATTTAATTGGAACTGGAATTTGTTTTAATTAATCGATTAACAAAACAGCTCTTTTGAAAAACTGCTGTGTGTCTTTTCTTTTCTGATTTGCAAATGACAGTTATATATATTTGAAATACAGGGGGTTCTTCCGTGAATGAGGTTTTTTAATTATTTTTCTTAAAAATACTGGAATTTCTTTTCTCCCACAGAAAATTTAAGTTTTTAATTTCTTTTTGCTGTTTATTTCAGCCAAATAAAGAACTAGAAAAGTTTATTTTGGAAATTAAAAATTGTTAAAAAAGTGCGTATGTGAAAAATTTCGTAATAAAAGGACACTTCTCGGCTTGGAATGAACAGAAACTTAACTGAAACGAAACAGAAGCAGAAATTATTTTTTTCAGTTCTATAAAATCGGGTCCGTGTGTTGCTCGGAACAACTTGACTATGTTGTGTGATGGGCGTAAATTTTCGATTATATAAAAATTTTAAATATTTTCTGGAAACAAAAAAAACAACTTTATTAATCATAAAAAAAGATAACTTCCGATTTTTTCAAAACAAGCACATACTTTGGTTCAAAAAGTTTTTTCTTTCGTTAAAATGAAAATTAAACTAGTTTTCCCGATTTACAAACACCCTGTGTCTGAAAGTTGTTATATAAAATTGCAAAATTAAAAAAAGTTATTTAAAAAAATTTATTTGACATTTTTAATACCAAAAATTTTGGCAAAAATCAGCTTATATGAAAGTAAAACAAATAAAAATAATAATGAATGATAAATATGGAAAATATGAAAGGTTAAAAAAAGTCGCTTTACTCCAATCCACGTCCCAGAACACGCAAATACTCTTTCTCCAGGCTCTAAAACATAATTCAAAAAAATTAAGGACCCCAACATAAACAGTAAAAATTCTTTAACAAACCCGATATTCACTCTCCAATAGAGACATTTGCTCAACTGACGTAATAAGACTTTTTAGCAACGCCGACTCCACACCAGCCTTCTTCTTTTTCTCCGTCTCCTCGCATTGCTTCTTATACGGATAGTTGAGGCGTTTTTTAACTTCAAGGCGATAGCCGCGATAATCATCATCATTCGACCGATTAGTGTGATGCAAACGCAAAATCTCATAAACCTTTCGGCATTGCTTGGCATTGATTTTGAATTTGGTGCGTGCCTCCTCCACCATCGCCTGGGTGAAACCCTCTTTAATCACGTCCTTTGAGAATGATGACAAAGTTTTGCACAGTTTGGCGTCTACATAGCTGCGTATGCGCTGAAAGTCATCGGATGGATCCTCGACGGTTATATCAAGAATCTTTGGATCGTTCATAAATGTGTTGTAGATGTTCTGGAGTAGTTTCATGGCGATGCCAAGTTTCTGGAAGGGTGGCAACACCAAAAACTGACTGATACGTGGACGAATGTGCTCTGGGTAGGCGTAGTAATTGTACAGGGTGGCGTAGCCAACACTTGCGTACATTTTCACGCCTTCGCTGTTTTTGTACATTTCGTAGCTGTAAATAAATTCCAATATTAAATAAAACAAATATTAGTCGCAAAATTAATTAAAAATTACCAAACAAAGTAATTCCATTTTGGATCATCAACATCAATGCAACTGGCGGCATCAATGAACCAGCAGATGAAACTCTGCAAGCGCGCATGATATGATTGGAATTCCGGCGTCATTGTCAATACCTTGTAAATTTCAAATGTTCGCTCCTGATTGTTATCCCCGCTCACAGTGAACTCATCAACTTTCTCACCAAATGGCTTAAAATTCGCCGCCGACTTCTCTAGCGTGTTCAAATACTCGTCCAAATTTGTAAAATAACAACCGTTTGGCAGCCACTCATTCACCGGCTTCACAATGTCATCCGCCTTGAGGCCGTGTGGCCCATTAGCCGTATCAATCTTTGTGTCGTATTTCACATCAAAAAAAATTTGCAGTGGACCAGCCGTGTAGTAGAGGCGAACATTCAATTTTGTGTAACCAAAAATTTTCTCAGTCTCGCCAAAAACTTGATGTGCCATCTCGGGGTGGAACACCAAGCTCGCGTCATCAACATCTTTGCGTGTACGAACTTTGGAAAATAAAATGAAATACATTTTTGGAAAATAAAACTTTGCATGGTATTCTTACTCAATTTGAGATCAACTGCGTCCATGGCTTCAGTAACATACTGTTCCAGGTGACTCAACTGATGTACGGATGGCCCGAATTGGTTTTCATTATCAGAGAACGGCATTGCGAAAAAGCACAGTAATTGAAGCTCTAAGACAAACCACGTTTACTTCAAACGACAATTGGAATTGTGGTTTGGAAATGAATTTGTATTGTTGACTAACTAGGTGTTTACTGTTAAATGCAAAATTTTGACTTGCTGCTGCTTAGTGCTTACAATTTTGTGGAATGTCCGCCAATTTTTTTTGCAGAGAAGTTTTATAACCTTAAAATATAAAAGCGTCTTTGTTTGATGCAGTATTATATATTTTCCTTTACAATATATATATTAATAATTGATGTACAGGGTTAATTTTTTTTGCCCTTATTTCTTCTTTAACTTGGTTGGCTTGAGTTGTTCCTTTGTTATGTTCTGTACTAAATACAATAAAACATTTAATTACTGTGAAATAAACAGAGTGTTTGTTCAATAAATTTTATTGTGTTGAGAATATTCCTTTAACAAAAAAACGGTTATTATCTGTAAATTAAATCGTTTAATTAATGCATTTTGAACTACTCCCTGTCAAGCAATTCGAATCTGCGTCAACTTAACAAAATTCGAACTTAATATCGAAAACATAATTCAACATGGCCACCCCAAAAATTCCATCACAAAAATCATTCAGCTGGCCTGCAAGGCAGTTCTCACTTTCGTCACTCAGTTCGCCCAATCAACGCCAAGTGGTTCCGTCATCGCGCACCGAGAAAAAACAAAAAAAAAGGGAAACAGACAGAATATACAGTCAAAAAAAAAGTTTTTCTAAAGGAAAGCAGTCTCAGCGAATGAGTATTGAGTGTGTGTGATATGTTAAGTGAAGAAAATATGGCGAGCCTTGAAGGCGATAAATTATCTGTTTCTATCGAATCACCAGGTATAGTTCAAAATAAAAAAAAGTGTAAAATTAACAAATAATCTGTAGTTGGTAAATGTGGATGAAAATCCCAAGTGAAAATGCAAATATTCATTTGGTGTGTGTTGTGGCCGTTCGAAAAAATTGCCGTAGCTATGACGGTGACGTTCCAAAGAATAAAAAAGAAACGAAAGAAAATTAAAGAGAATAAAAAAAAAGCGAAAAATGTGTGTGTGGAAATGCAAAGAAGCGTAATACAGCAATTAGAATTATTATTCAAAATTATTGACATGATATCCAATAATGAAAATGCACAGCCTTGGTGAATAATTTGCTACGAAAAGGGCACGATTTTCATTTGAAGCTGTCAGAACGACAAGGACATTAAAAATAAATGCATGCTAATTTTGTATGCAGATAACGTTGAAATTTGGCGATATTTGGTAGGGTAACGTGAAAATTCCTTTGGTCGAAAATACAAGTGAGAAAAATTCTCCATACCAACAATAATTTTGATTGACAAGCCCATGTATGCGATAAAGTGACAGTTTTTGACGTTTCACTCATCGTACTTTTGGTAATTTTTTATAATCCCCCTGTAAGTGTTCTGTGTACGCCTTGGACCTGTTCAGGACCTTTAAATTTTAATCTACGTGGATTAATGTTTCAATTTGCAATTAGGCATCTGCGATTTAATGTTTATTTATTATGTAACAAGACAAGACTTACGTCTTTTTCAATGTGCATGTAATTGCTGTTAATATTTAAAGTAAACATTGCAGTGGTCTTTCTTATACTTTCTATTGAGACTTAAGATTCAGTGACAGATTGTTTCAATAATTAATAATAAAGTACAGAATTCATTCATCGATCCAGACATAAAAAAGTGACGCATTACATATTAATTGCAGCACATTTTTATGTTTTTTTTTTGGCATTTTCTTACCGTGCATTGTCTGTGCTGTGTGGCCGTCTTCCTTTTGAAACTGTGTTTTAGTGGTGGTATCATGAGACGGATTGAAATTCTTTCGGTACAGTGATTTCCTTTTGATCAAAACTAATTAATTTTCTTTTTTAATTTGTGCTGTGTTGATTCTCTTTCTATATTCTTGGCGTTTTCTTTCGATTTTTTGCTGTGTTGTGTCTATGCCGATACATACATATATTTTATAAATTTTTAATTCGCTTAGATACATTCGTCTGTATTACATTTCTTGTCTTTTTCCGTTATTGTTTTTTATTTTCTTCATTAATTTCCTTTTTTTTGCGTCTTTACGCCCAGTTGGTATACATTTTTTAATATAAAACTGAAGCGCCGCATCGCCACAAATCAACACGCACACAGTTATTCCCTGTGAGGCCTCGGAATTCCAAGCAGTGCGGCGTGTCCAACCAACCAATATCCAACTTTACACCAATTTCATTCACTTCAACGTTGTTCAACTCAAATAACATTCATATTAATAAAATTATGATCTATGGATTAAGCTAAAGCGAATTAAGATATACAAATTTAACAACTACCAATACATTTTATTATTATTATTAAATAGATATAAATGTATGCATAAAAAAAACAGCTGTGGTCTTTAGGTCATGCTTATTGAAGGGAAATTCATTGTAAACTTTATTTGAATAACGTATTTTTAATGCGTTTTTTTATACTGGACTGCATTGTGCCGACTTTTAAACAGCTTGTAGTGATAAAACTGTAATTTATGTACCAATCGATATAGGTTCATTGAATGACATTTTAATGGGATATTTTTAATGTATGTACTTATAATAACAAATAATTGTTCGACTGGGTGGACTCTTAATATCAATTGGCATTGTGTCGCATTGTGATGTGTCGTTTAAAAGGGTGTCCCACAAATTTTATTGATAACTTACTTAATTGCTTGCTTAACAGAGAGGCATCGAGAATGTCCACCTTAAAATTGCATTGCTTTTTACATTGTAGTTTTGTGTTTTAATTTTAATGGTCATAAATATCACTAACCTCATTCAGTTAAATATATAAACGGATGAATTTAAAACATTAAATTTGTTTTTGTAAACAAGTGTATTGTAAAAATTGGGTTTTAACTTAAATCAATCTTATAATAATTAAATTGAGTTAAAATGTAACTTATGGGTCAATATTTTTTTCATCATTTTGAAATATTATAGAATATATTTCAAAATGAAGGATTATTAAACATTAAATATGCTTATTCCCTTATTTTATATAATGTCACAGATAAAAATAAAAATTAAGCTACATATATTTTAAAGTATTACACGTGTTCTTACAACTACTTAGTTAATTGTGGTTGCGTTTCATAAGGATTATTGCATATATTGCCATTGTCCTTTAATTTGTACCTACCTCTTCAGAAATCGGATGATTCGACAAGGGTGAAGGGAAAATAAATCTATTTGTACCTGCTCGCTGCATAATGATTTAACCCATGACACAAGCAACCATTAATCTATAGGTTTAAGTCCTTTATGTTTACACCATATAAATGTTCCACTCCTTAAACGTAGATAAGATAACCCATCCTCAACTTTACTGCATGATTGGCATACTTTATTTTATTGGTCAAATTCTTAAAACCTATTCACATGATGGGTGATGTCATTTATTTAGGTACCCACAAACTTAAAATGCGAGTGTACTGTTGACTCATGGTAAATATGCAAATCAATGTTTGTTATTGCTGAATCACAGTTGAGTCGTCGTTTCATTTAGATTTCCTATGCCACAAGTTCTTCAGATCTATGCATTTATTGATTTACAGTTAGATTTGTTTTTTCTTTTTCTTTTTCTTTAAATGCAAATTTTTGAAGGTTACACGTTTTGGATTAGTTAAGTAATTTATTAAAATTTAATATCTTTCATTATTTACCGTTATTTTCTATAAATGTTTTGAAGGATTTTTCAATTTCTAAATAACATATTTGTTAATTTTAATTATCCAGATTTAATTTCCATTACCAAATCACAATAATCAATAGGGTCACCCTATAACTCACTGATATGCTCGACATAGAACTCAAAAATTCCTTTTACACACTCATACTAACACATTTCAATTAACACTCATGTGTTTGATGATTGTTATTTGTTCATCGATCTGGAAAATGACCCAACAATATAACAAATTACTTAAAAAAAGGCAAATTCAACTTGAATGAATATTGGTGATAGTTTAGCCCCCAACCAATGTGTTGCCAATTGACCAAACCAGTTACCAGACAACAACAACAAAAATCAATACAAGACACTTCCTAGTTCCTAACCATTTTTTTAAGGAATGGGCGAGGGGTAGTTAGTATTTGGGGTGGCAATAAATTTGTGGGGTTAGGGGTAATGCTGCAATTCACTTCCGCCATAAATGGAAAAACAATAATGCGTTTTCAAACTGTTATTCTAAACGTAATCAGTCGAAACGTCCACAGCTGGTACCTAACAAAAAAATACAAAATTGGGAGAAATTGTTTCTAATGAATTGTTGTTATCTAACGAAATTGTGTGTGGGGTTTTGTTATTAGGTTCTTATCATTTGACTGATTAGATCAATTAGTGCGTTTTGTTACACATGTCCTTGTATGTGTTCTGACAATGCGGGCTAACCTTGTGCTGGCTGCATTTTTTCTGTTATTTTCTCAATACGAGATATTTTTTATGTTCATGCGCATTTCAAATTCTTTGTGCGTTTGATTGTGACGAAAATAAAATGTTTAAATATGAATGTTGTTTTTCCCCACCCCAATATGAAGGTAAATTAAAAAGTAATAATATTGTTTCATGCGTATCGTACATTTTAAAACCATGTGCAAATAATTTGCATCATTTGTGTGGTGTGCTGCGGTGTGGATGTACCGGCTGTCGGTATGCGAATTTAATTAGAGTCATTTTATAATGATGGTTGTGGCTTCTGTTCATGATTTTGTGAATTTCCGTTATCCAAACGGGTATTTTTTTTGGTAAAATTAGAGGTTTTGGAATGATAACGAAAATATTTCCCTTTTTGTGTTGCATCGGAATCTCAGATCACAATGTATACGTTTCAAGGTTGAATTAAATAAATACTTAGTTGTAATGAAATTTGTATTTTTAAGTGGTGTCAATTACCTAACATTTCAAGGTCAAATTGTTGGTTTTTAAACTTTTTAGAACCTTTTAATTTAACTTTTAATAAACATGACCAACAATATTTTTGCGTTGATATTTTTAAGTCAAGTACTGTTTGGGACATATGAGTTGACTTAAGTCAAGGTCAAATTTTTTTGATTTAATGATTTAAAAATTGATTCAAACAAAGTACAATTTGTTACTAACCTAATTAATTAAAAAACTGATCTACAAAGCTTTAGTTAACATTCCCTGCCACTTGTGTGTCTGCAATTTTTAAAACGGAAGACTGCTTTAAAATATAATAAGAGTTTAGAAAACCGTTTATTTATGATGTAAGTTTAGTTTGCGTTCACGAAATACCCAAACCAGCTAACTCCTCTTCTCCATAACAATGTGCTACATAAATGTACCAAGTTGGTAAACCTCAATACACAATAGTCAGACAAAGCAACGATGGTAAAACATAATCCAGTTATTTTGCACTTTTGTGCTAAAGAACTAAATGAAAAACCATATATACCTGTCTGCTTGCCTGCCTACCCAGAGCACATACTGTTTAATTTGATTTCGCCACACATGAGCATCAAAGAACGTAATAATAACATTTTAATGGACTCACTCAAGCAAGCACACCATTTTTTATGCAACGATTCAAAAAGCATTTCTTATTAATTGCAATTGTTGGTGTAAATTTTTAAACCAAAAAAAAAATGTTTTCACATTTTATCACATTTCCATTGAATTACCGTTGTAATCTTTATGAATAATGATCATTCAATATTGACCTTGAAATGACATCATTTTTTTTTCAATATCCAGTCACATTAAATACAAGTTACAAAAAAACACACCCACACAATGACAAAAAAATTCTGGCGCACAATTTACACGAACAATTATAATTTATAAATTAAGTGACTCTAATGTCTAATTGTTTAGTCATTGTGTTACAAATAGTTAAACGCAGTAAACACAATCATCTGTACGAGATACGTTATTCTAGCTGTTGTGTTATTGTGTGAATGAGAAAAATGACGCATTTAACATTGATGCTTAAACTGCATTATTTGTTGGTCACATTAGCATGCGTGTTTACAAAAATGACGTTTATTTTTTTAAACATTTGAATTTGTCTGGGTGTTTTACTCAAATTATACCATACACACAAAAGTCGTCTTAAAAAGAATGTTTTATGCCAAAGAAGCAAAAAGGCGCACGAAGCCTGCAAAGAACAAGAAGTCACACATGTAGCAGGCTTTTAACTAAATTACAATATTGACTTTCAGACGTGCCACACACACGAAAATATCCATATCGTTCGCCCACTTCTCAAATTTCTTGTACATGTCGCATAAATGAACGAATATGAATCCACTTTTGCATAAGTTTTTGGCAACATTTTGTTGAAACATGCGGGGTGATTGTACACCTAGGCGCAAATTGGGAAACCTTTGAAAACTTTTTTTTTGCTCATGTGTTGATTTGAGATTTTTTTGGTTTTGTGCATTTCAAATCCTTGAGGTTTAAAAAAAAAAAATTAAATTAAAGCTAGACGACCTAGTCTAATTTAACAAATTTTAAGTTTTTTTTAATGACTTTTACGAATTTGACCTTGATATTTACAAAGTGCTTTACGCCGAATTTAATTTTTTCGCTTAAAGTCGTTATAAGGAGGGACTTTTAAATTAAATTTGTTTAAAAATGTTTAATGTTCATTTTTGCGGCTAATTTTTTTGTGATTAATTTTAATTTCAAGGTCACAATAAATTAGCTTGCAGTCAATTTTCAGATACAATTATTGTTATTTTCAACACAATTTCTTTAATTTGAAAAACAATGAAAACAAAATTCCAAGGTCTAATTCAATATTTTTAAATTTTACGAATTCTATTCAATATATCAATTTTATAACTAAAACTTTGACATAACTTCAAATTTAAGTAGAACTTTGTTTTGTGTTTTCAAGATTCAAGGTCAAATTAAAAAAAGTATTAAGCGGTAATGCAAATGCCACGATTTTTATTTTTTTTTAAACGCCACGTTTGATCGAAATTTATTGTAACTGGCATGTTTTCTTCATGATTCACAAAACGGAATGAAAAACGAACTACTGGGGGAAAAAAAAGTAAAAATGCAAGCGCGTTTATTCAACGAGAAAATATACACACATTCCAGAGATAGAGGAGGCATACAGCCGCGATATTTTGTTCAGTATATTTTTAGACACCATCCGCTTCAACATCTTACAATCTTCCTATAATTAGATGAGCGCGCTGGAAGATTTTCATCAGATGCGGATTTTCACGGCTTAGTTTCGTTTTGGTTGTCTTGCTTCTTAGATTAACTCTAATTCAAGTGGAAATCTCAAATATTTGTTGTAAAATAAATTAAAAGGTAGTGGCGACTGAAGCTACTTAATCAATCAGGTGTAATTGAATTGCTTTTGTTGTGGGGGTAATTTGGATTAAATGTGATTTAAATAAATGGTTTGTTAAGAAAATATCAAGATGTTATTTGAGATGTTAAGTATTCTTTGAACGAAAACACAAAATAACATTGTGGGTGGTAATTTTGATCTAAATAAATCTACTCCAGTGCGTGCATTAGTTTTTTAGCCGTTCAGTGTGCGTTCTTATTGTTGAAATTAAGCCGAAAAACAATTTAACTATACATGCAAAAATAAATAAGGCACATTACCCAGTTAGATATAACTGTTTTGAATAAATCATGAATGAAGAAGAATGCCAGAGAACCGTAGTGTAGTACGAGTACTTTTTTGTCATCCATTGCCTTGCAAATGTGTTGAAGTCATGAACTTTACCAAGGAGAGTGAGACTCACCGTGCTTTAGTTTATATAAGGGTCGCATTACATACAAATAAAACACGTGACAAATGAGGTCGTCATATTCGTGACGTGATTTATAGTACCATGCACGCAACTCTGCGCAATATTCTCTTGATTTATTCCAGTTAATCGATATAAGTGGGCATGCTGAAAGATTGTGTGAATTTGTGGAAATTCGATCAATTTCATTTCCATGTGTTGATTGGTCAGGCCATTAAATTCGAATTATATAAACGATAGAGACTAGAGAGTAGAACGAGTGGAGAGGCAATGAAATTTAGTGTTTTTGGCGTGGCCGATTTTGCTGGACTATTGGAAAGCATACAAGATGAGAAATCAATATCTGTAAAATATGCTGCATGAGTTTTGCAGTTATCATTTCAAAAATTAATGCAATGCTGATCAATTTTGCATAACTCATTTGAAATTTGTTGCAATGAAAGCTTGAAACTGCAGCATAAGGAGACGCAAACTGTGTTTTGGAAATGTTTTTTATGCGTCAAATGTCAAAAATATTCAGTTAAATTAAATTGTTTTATAATAAGCAAATGTTGTTAATAAGCGAATATATTTTTAAAACACTTTATTATTAAAATTTTAAATCAAAAAATACACTTTTTACTTTGTGTTATTAATAACATCATTTTCTTCTCATTTTAGCAAAAGACATTGCTGTAATTAGAGATCGTGAAGAAAAAATACGCATATTAAAGGAACGACAAAATGAGGAACGACAGAGGAAACTAGAGGAATTAAAAGCACAAGCACTAGCAACTCAAAAATATCGAGAACAAAAAGAAGAGGAACGAAAGCGACGCATTGATGAGTTACGATCAAAGGATAATGATCGTCGTCTACAAGTAATTATTTATAATATGCTTTCAATTTTTATTGTATTTATTTATTATTTATTAAGAGAATTTGTGCTGGATGTTGTTAGTATCTATGATTAATGTTGTCTAATTGGGCCATATAATTTGCATGTTTATTTAGCTGTTTGTTTTTAAATCTTCTTCTTATCTATACTCCTTTTTGTGCATGGTCGCACGAACATTTAAAAAAAATGGTTACACGAGATCAGTCAAGTCGATTTTTTGTCAAATTTAAATCGCATGGGTTTTTTTTAAAAGCAGTGCACATATTTACACAAAAACTGCAATTATTCTCACTATTGTATTAACAACATTTTGCACTCAATCTCTTTTTTGATAGTATTTTCTTTGTTTACAAATTGTAATCCTATTTGCTTGCCAATGATATTGTGTACTAATGACAATCTTTTGTATTTAATAATTATTCAAAGGTCGAGGAACGAAAGAAAGCTATACAGGAAGCTGAGCGTGAACGAAAAGAGTACATAATGAGAAAGAATCATGTGCGTTTATATGAAAAAAAATAATAAGAATGTCCCCTTTTTTGTGGAAGGACATTTTTATTGTTTTTAAAACAATATAATTTTGAAAAATTTACTTATTACTTGTTTTTTCGTAATTTTAGGAGCGTGAAGCACGCATGGAAACAAAACGACGAAATGAACGAGGTTCTATTTCATTTGCATTCGGTTCATCCACACCACGTCTCCTGGATCCTGCGGAGCTTGGTAGTGTTATGAACAGTTCGTACTGGGGACACAGAAGGTAGTTTAAATTGTTCTTTATATGTGTTTTGCAAATCACTAAAGGGAAAATTGAAACATGGTGTCATTAATTTAATGATCATTTTGATTAATTTCATTTTTTTTTTAACTTGAAATTATTTTTAAATTTTATTTTAAAATAAAAGTAAGAAAATACGGATTAAAATCCATTTAAGTAACATTAAATTCAATTTAATTTCAACAACTACTGACCTCGATCCATGAATTTATTATCTTAAATAAATTAATTTAAGATTGTTATAATAATTTTACAAACATTTTTAATGTGATTTACTTAAAGTTCAATATAATTTAAGCAATTGTGACCTTGAATCAATTTAATTATGACCTTCAATGTGTTCCTTTGATTTTAATTATTTTAAAATTAAATTTCAAATATTCAAGTCATTTCCTAATGATCATTAATTAATTTGTGGCATAATATGTTTCGTATTTCCCAAATTAAAAGCGCTTTTAATGTGTAGACTTTGATTTAACATAATTTATGAAATGATATTAATTTAACAATTATTTCTTTGCAATATGTGAGGAATTCGTCTAAGTACGCTTAAAATACCCAGACACTTTGGAACGCGAATAAATGAATGCAATTAATCGAATGTAATTCTTCTGCCCAAATACAAATAATAGGTCAACTTCAATAACAAATGTTGCATGTACTGGTGCTCCGTTGTCTCGCCGCAGCTCCGAGCGAGAACTATGTGAAGCGCCAAAGAAACGGGCAACATCAGCCGGTGGATTAGACAGACAAAATGAAGGTACAAGAATTGATTTATTTAACGTTTTTATTACTTCTTTTTCACTTTCTTTCCAACGTTGTTTTCTATTACAAATTTTTTTAGTGCTTAGACTTAGATTTTAAGTGTTACATAAAAAACAATTTATGATATTTGCGGTGTTAATGCAACAAAACAAATTAAACGGGTGTTTAAATTTGTTTTGCAATTGAAAAAATGGAGAGATTATTTGGTTACAAAGTCTTCTAGTGCAATATCTGGTGTCTTATTTTATTTTGAACGTTATTTCTTTTCAATTACTACAATCGTTGATACGCTTTCTTGCATTTACCAAAACCTATTGTTTATTCTTCAGCATTTTAATATACCTATATAATAT
Organism: Sylvicola cinctus; assembly: GCA_963854165.1. Classification (NCBI taxonomy): domain Eukaryota; kingdom Metazoa; phylum Arthropoda; class Insecta; order Diptera; family Anisopodidae; genus Sylvicola; species Sylvicola cinctus. The sequence goes on along the minus strand of OY974083.1, from coordinate 24,887,030 downwards.
TTATTAACTTACTTAATAAGTTATTGCCGTCTTAAGTGAATTTTTCATAGATGTTAGGCGTGAATGTGTCAATCAACTTGTTTTTTTATATATTTTTTAAATTAATTAAAAGTATGGCAAACATGCACAACAATAATCCACCGATATAAAACACACACGCACAGTATTGTTTTCAATTATAATTACATATTATTATTGTAAAGCTTTAATTTTCTATTTATTACTTTTTTTTACTATTTTCTTTTGCAATATTTTTATTTAAAAGTATTTAAACATTATTCTTTAATTTATTAGAAATAAAGTAATTAGAAAATAGAATATTTAAGTGTCCAGTTATAAAGTATTGCATCTTATCGTAATTTGTACATAAAATAATTAAAGTAATTTGAATTTAAAATAATCAAGTAAAAGTCCGTGAGAGAAAATACAAAGAAAATTAAATCACATTATTTTGGCGACAATTTTGTTATAAATCCAAAAATAATTCCAAAAACACAATACAACATCGTCTTTTGTCTTCCATTTCTTTTTGTTTGAATTTTCCTGTTAGATCCCAAAGATGATTGTCTTGCCTGTCGGTTGATCAGTGGTTTTGGTGTGCTGGGAATGGGTGGCTACATCGCAAATGAAGCATTTAAACGACCCAAGCCACTCGAACGGCGACTCATGTCTGTTATATCGCTGGGCGTATGTGGCGTCGGTATTGCTAGACTTCTTGGAATGTATCCGTTCAATAAAACGTGAAAGATTGATCATTAAAATAGCTTCCGTTTTAATTTCTTTAATATAGTACTCATTTGTAATTGCATTTCGTTTCAATAAATGATTCTTTTTAATAGTTGATAAATTCATTTTTAAATTATCAATTTGTGTCGTCGTGATTTACTTTAAGTCCATCTTTGTTGTGGGTCGTTTAAATAGTAGCTTTAATTCAACAGGATCAAATTAAGTAAAGCAATATATTTATTTCCTTACTTAAGCAGCGATTATTACTTAAAGTAAATAATTTAATATTTTTGTAGAGAACAATCAATCTTGCATTTAATGAAATTACTGAATACTTTCCAATTGAATTACGAAAACCAATGGTGGCTGAGACGACTTATGCTCCTATGTATTAAATTACATTTTCATGAAATGTTAATTACCATTCTGGTTAATTTTTAATTAATATACGAATGAAAGCAGTCACTTCTAATGAAAAAACAAAAGCCAATTACACTTTATCATCATGAAAATTCAATCTTATGTACTCTTGTATACTCTCACCGGCTTTTATTTATTAAATAAAGTATATATAACTTATACATAGCAATGTAGATTAGTTCACGAAACAACACCAACTGCTAACAGAACAAACATTGAACAATGTACACACTTTTCTTTATATACTTAATACTTATCTAATGCAATTTTAATTTCAATCTTACACTTAAGACTTTAATATTTAATTAATTAATGTTTATTAATTATTATTATTATTATTCAAACAAACAAAATTTATATACCAAAATTAAAAAATACAAACAACTAAAAACTTAACTCTTAAAATTCGAAAATAAATCTGAAAAAAAAATTATTTAAAATAAAAAACTACAAACAAACAAACAAAAATCGACAAAAAAAAAATTAGGCCGTCGCCATATGTCAACGTCGATGTATGAGGTATTCAACTGGGGTTACTCAAATGAAGCACATCCCAAAAGTTTCCTCCCTCTAACATTAGCAGGATCTGAGATTTGTATCGATGAGCCGATTTCTAATAGACAGTATACTAGAAAGGGTGAGGGTTAATTATTTTTTACACAATCAATTTAACTATTGTCTTTTCATAGCTCTTAAAATTTATAATTCAATACTCAACAATTAATTTTTAATTTAACAATTTAATTGCAATTTAAACTTGATTTTCCGATTTTTTTTTAAATTATGATTTTTACATTTTTAAATAATTAATTAATTAGTGAAAGAGGAGATAATCTGCAGATAATAAGCGAGTGTATTTACTAGGCATGATGCTAATTATTTGAGAAAGCAAGAAAAAGCGCACTGTTTTATATTTTTAATGCAACAATTCCGCTATTTTTATTAAGTTTTTCTTCGCTGAAGTTTGTTTGTTATTTTTGTTTTTATTAGTTAAAGTATGATTATTACAATTTATTTTATTGCATTTATTTAACAGCAGTTTTAATTAATTTTTTTAAATGCAGCAAATTTTTTGTGTTTTTTTTTTGTCTCATTTTATGGCGTTTGTTTGTATATTTTGTGTCATGTTTTTTTTATTAATATTTTTAAAAACATATCAATTAATTAGGTATGATTTCAGAATTTAAAAAAAATTTCAGGGTCATCCGCGATTTTAATTGAATAATTTTTGTGTAAATAAATTAAACGCACTGTCAATAAAGTACTAAATCTGAATTGTTTGATCCTTGAATCCACTTTGAATCCTTTATTAATTCTTAAGTGTTGGAGTAGGAAAATATAAATAATCTATAGCATACAATTTTCGGAGTTCAAAAAAGTCTCACGCCTCCTACAGGCTTTCCAGTCCTGAAAACATTGCATGTTGATTCGGCGTTTACTTTTTAACAACATTACCATTAACAACATAATAAAAAAAGGGTGTATGATCCTTGGGCTTCTTGTGTGTGCATAAATAAGCTGCGTGCTGATGCGCTAATTAATTTGCCATCTCTCTTTATAACATTTTTGAAATAATATGTTTTATTATGTTTTCTATTTTTCGCATTACAAATAATCATTATTTCAATATGAATCTGGAACTTACACTCATTCTTCCTTATTTTGTTATCTATTCTCATGTCTTTTATTCTATTTCATAAATCCTTTAGTTTTTTATTCTTTAAAAATATTTACAACAAATAAACTTGGTTTGGCATGCTCTTTAATATTGTAAATCATCTTAATTATGTAGGCTTTGGTTATTTTTATTCAGATTACAGTTTGTTTGTGCAAAATCTTGAATTTTAAGTAGCATAAGTCGATTAAATTAAAATTAAGTTAAAAACTATTATTTTTTAAGTTCTTTAATAAAATGTTCCCTCCTCTTTTCATTTATTCATCTCATGGAGAATTTTTTTCCATTTTATTATACGCCTTAAATCATAATTAAACAATTAAAAATAGAAATTTGAGATTAAATAACAATTTAAGCCAATAAATTTTGTATTTCCATGCACCACAAACTGTAATTTAATTTTTAAATCAACCACAATTTATTAAATCATTTAAATTTGCGAGTAAAATTTGAATAACCAACATTAATACTCTGGAATGCCCGCATAAACTCACAATTAATATTCTTCTAAGTAAACAACTAGAAAAACTGTTTGTTTGTTTTCTCTAAAAACATTTTAAACAACAATTGCGTTAAGCCATTTATTTTTACATGAAAAACACCCTTTTTGAAAATGCCCTGTAAAATGATTATAGATGAATCAGCTGTGTCACAGCCCATCACTTATAATAGCGTTGCTAGACGTAAAACCGATTTAATGCCAACAATTCCAAGTCCACGCGATTCAAATTTCGGTTCGAGATCTTCCCTTTATAATACACCAAGAACTCCAGGTAAATTATTGTTGATTGATTTTGTTGTTATTCTTATGTTTTAAGTTTTACACCCACCCATTTTTTTTTTAATAATTTTTTTTTTTTTAAACACCTTCCCTTTATATTGTATCCGTATTAAATATGTGGTGAATGCGAATTTTATTTATATGTTTGTTGCTGTTTTATTTGTATGTGCCAATCAATTACAATTTGTTTCGTTCAGTTACAATGGAGATTTAGGAGGTGGGGTTGAAGTTGCACAATGCAGCTTTGTGTTCTAATGGAATGCGCGATAGCTTTTATTTTATATTATTTAGTTTGTAAGGAAACACTGGAAATGACTTTTAAAATTATGAGTGCTGTTTTTAAAAGTTAGAGGTTTATTTTAAGTATAAGGGGCTTACTGTTTGGCTTTTTATTTTAAAACCTTTAAAATGACCTTGATCGGATGGGATTTTCTGTCTAAATATGATCCCAAACTTTTGATGTACCGGCTGCAAAAGAGGATTTTTATGTGGGAAATTTCTTAAATGGGAAATTTTAAATATCTTTTTCAACTATTTGGTACTATACTGTCAAAAACTAAATGATAAGCCCTTTTTTGTTGATAACTTTTAAAAAACAATATGATTTTGATGAGTTTGTTTTTATTTCTTAATACTACAATATTTATTTGTTATTATTTTTTTTTACACATCTGCTTGCCACTTTCACAACCATCGTCGTAAATACGCAAAATAAAATGCATAAAAAATTGCGACAACATGAAAATCCTACACAAAACATTAAAAAAACACGTCAAAATCAAAAATCAAAAAAATCTAGGACGTGCTGTATCAATGAGTCGCCTGGATCAGCTGGCACAGCCAGTGCGACGCAACGGCGAACACATCAAAGCCCTTATCGAGCGTGAACGGCGTCAGCACACCGAAAACACAATGTCCGTATCCTCGTCCCCCTTGTTTTCGGCAAACAACAGCACCGGTGGTAGTCCAAAAAGTACAACAACCGCCAAACTAATGTCACGAAGTATGACCCATTTGGCGGCTGGAACAAAATACGGCAATAAACAATCAGCTAACAATCGGGGCAAAGGCGCCACAATCACCACCACAACTGTCCAATCCACAAATGCGCGTGGCGGCAGTGGTGGTCGTGGCGGTGGTGGCAGCTTGCGCAAAAGTGACGCCTCACGCAGCATGTCACAACTTTCAACTACTGCTACTACCACTACTAGTACTACTACCATCTCTGTCAAAACGACTAAACATGATAAACATGATAAACATGGCGAGTTCAGTGCAACATCGAGTTTTTGTTCAACAGGTGTGTGTGCAGTAATTTTTCACATTTCTTCCTTTTTGAAAAGGTTTTTCTCAATTAACATGGAGCCTATTTTAAGCTACAAAGTGCTTTTCCTATTTTCCCTATTTATGTAAAACATTAAAATGCTCTTTGTATAATCAATAATCAACGTAATTAAAATGTTTAAATAGTTGGTACGTCCTTTCAAAAAAAAAAAAAATCATTGTCCCGGTCTTAGCTATTCGGATGCATACTTAAAAGTAGTAGTATCTTGGGGTGCTGGTGATCTTTGGCTAGCCAATTGTTTTGTATGTACTCGTTCTTCTTAAATAATGACAAAATATTGCACACACCAATAATACAAATTAATTTTAAATGTATTTTTAGACATTAATTTTCATAAAACCTAAAAACAAACAAAAAAAATACACCAAATTCATGTTTATTATGCTAATTGCTACTATTTTAGCTATATTTGTACATTCGTAGTTGACGTTAGTTGATTTAGTGGACTTTCTTTTTCTTCGCTTCGACTATTTCCAAATATGTTAAGGGCTGTTTCGGAGGAAACTTGCTAACTTTAATTGCGTGTGGTTTCTTAGGTCCTACTGTTCATCTTCATGTCGCTCTGCTAATGCTGGTTATTTACGTTTATTTATTAATGAAACTAATCCAATTATCATTTTATTATTTAATTGTTTATTAATTATTATTAGAAAGTAAATGATCTTTAATTGGTTTCATTTAATTGATTTATCTTACATGCATTAGACAAATTGATTAATTATTATTTTTTAGTTTTTCAAGTACCGTCAACACCGTTTATCTAACTTTCTAATAAATAAATCTGTAATCATTTTAATGATGAAAAAAAATTATCAGTATGTTGTATCAGCGATGAAAAAATCAAGATATTTAATGCTTTCCTACTTTAGTTAAACAAAAATGGGATACTCGATGTTTAAATTTTTGATAAAATGAAACCAATGTTTAATTATCATAAAATTTTGTAAAAATCAGTTTGTCTAATGCATTTTAAATAAAACTTTATCATCATTTATGGCTTTTGCTTTCAAGGTCAGTGTATGCTTGAAATTGTAAAAATTAGCTTTACATGTGCGCTTGTCTAAAATCCGCTGCAAAATATAGTAAAGGATTCAATAATGAGTTTCATTTATAAAAATTCATTTAATCCATGACACTTAAGGAGTTGCATATTACTCAATGATCATTAAGTATTGTATTTAATAATAATTAAGAATTTAATTAAATAATAGTAACGATTTAGCTACTTAATGCTCTAGAAATTATCATTTAGTTCAATAATGAGCTCATTAAACACCTCTATAATGTCGCAACGAGCTGCTTATTAGTTAATGATCATTAAGTACTAAGATTAATTATAATTAAGGTCAAAATTAATCAAAAGTCCTATTCACGATGGAAAACATTTTTATAATTCTTGACAAGCGCTTTGATTGGTCAATGAAATAAATATTTTAATTTCAATCGTGACCATAATAATTTTGATAAAATATTTTTTGTATTTTTTGACAGTTCACGCTGCAGTTGTCATAATCTGAGAATTTTAAAATTAAAGCGCAAAAGAAAAACAAAGTTTATTTAATAGATCGTATAAAAGTTGTGTTTGTAACTGTGCAACAAAAATTATCAAAAATAAGATGCCCTGAAGCGTGACATTTTTGACAATTTTGATAATTTTTTTCGATAAATCAGAGCGCTTGTCAAAAATTATGCAAAATTATTTCCCTCGTGAATAGGTCTAGAATAATTTCACATTGATCCTTCCGTGTCATTGGAACTGAAAGCAAATACATTTTAAGCTTTCGGGTATTTTTTTATTGGTATTTTTAGTTTTTAAGAACATTCTACTAATTTGCTACATCATTCGCTTCATTTCCATTGCATAAAAAAAACAACAATTTATTTTGGCATTTACGGCTTTCAAACAATATAACTTAATTTTTCCCCCTTCCATCATTTTGTACATTATTTTATGTTGGTTGGTTTTTTGCATTTAATACACACCCACATACGGTAACTCATTTTGCAGATTAGAGTATAATTTAAATAGATCATGCTAACAGTTTTGTAATTTTTCTTTTATCCGCACCATCCTCCATCCATTTGGAAATTGAAACAAAAAAAAAACACAAAAAACCAAAAAAAAACAAAAGGCTCTAGATCTGGTGAGGTGACGCCCGGTGGTAGTTTATCAACATCGCGTCCAGGTAGTGCTATGTCAACGTCAACAAATGCGTCTGGGGTCATCCATAGGCGGCCCATTAGTTTGGCCAAAAAGCCACGTCCCGCTAGTATTGCCGTCACTGGTGTTTCATCACAAGAAGGTAAAACATTTTTTCAGTATTGCTGCTGTTTTGTAGACATTTTACACAGTAAATTCTTTAAAATCCACTTTTGAGGTCCCAATTTGTTAAATATCAAAAATGAATGTTAAATCACTTCAAGTTTGTCTTCTTAAATAAGTTTGTAAAATATAATCTGTTCCCAATTATTAAAAAAAAAATTATTTTGGGGTCCCAACTTCCTCAATTATTGAAAATGTCATTTGAGTATTAATTTGTTTGCTTATTTAATTTAATTTAATTGCTTGTAAGTAACATTGTTCCAATTTGGGTCCTAATTCCTATAAACCCATTTTATTCATAAATGCTTTTCAATTTCAAATAATAATTTCATTTTAAACTTACTATTTTCCGACCTTGAAATTTGTGATTTAATTCCTTTTTCCTTTTTATATTTTCCACATTCAGCCGAGATGAACAAACTGCGACGAGACAGACCGCCAGTTCCAAAACCACACAACCGCAAGTCAATGATGAGTCAATCAATGACCATGAGCAGTCCAGCCCGATCAATAGATGAAGCCAACGCTGTGGCCGCTACTAAGAAACGGGTTGTCCCAACACCAAGAAAAGTACGTATTAAAAAAAACTCAACAATAAATGATTTTTCTAATTGCAAAATTATTATTTCCAGTCAATGACACCACGTGCAACCACACCCACTCAGTCGGTTGATACATTAACCACAAAAACACTACAGCAACAACACCATAAATCAACACCGCAAAAAGTGGTAGCGGTTGAACCTCCTAAAGTGGTGAGTGAGAAGCCAATCACAACCGCCACAGCAGCTACAACACAGGTCACCACCACGAGTGAACAATCCCAAACAACAACCACAACTACAAATGGTACTGAGCAAATCATCACCGTTGAATCAACAACCACAGTAGTTGCGGCCGAACAGCTGAATGACGCCGCAAACACGGTCATTGATGAGACGTCACAGCTACTGTTGGCGCAAGATCAACACCACAACGATATGGCATCGGTGTCACAAGATAATTCGGTGTCGGAAAATGGTGTCACTGTTATGGAGTCAGTGCCGCAATCAAAAGAAGACGCCGCCATTCCCGTGGAGACTGCGAAGGATTTGCTCGCTGATATGGGCGCTGACATGATGACCGCGTCAATGATTGCGAAGTCGCGCATTAACACGGAGGAGGAGGCCAAGGCGGCGTTGGCTGAGCGGAGGCGTATGGCGCGTGTGGAGGCTGAACGTCAAGCGGAGTTAGAGCGGCAACGCGTTGAGGCGGAGGAGGCGGCTGAGTTGCAACGATTGGCCGAGGAGGAGGAGAGACAAAGGTGTCTCGAGGAGGAAATGAATAGACTGGCGCTGGAGCAAAGAAAGGCGGAAGAGGAGCGATTGCTGCTGGCAATTGAAGTGAGTTGATTTTTAATGTTTTTTATTTTATTATTTAATATCACAATTTCTTCGATAAACCCATCGTTTAAACCTTTTATTCATTTTTGTTTATTTTTATCCAATTTTGGTTAACAACAACAAAAAACGAATTATTTGATTGCATTCTTAAGGCCTCAAATCATGGATTCAAATTCAACGTCAAGGTCAAGCCTAAGAACTCACAAAACCTGTGCTCAATGTTTTACGTGATTTTCTTTTTCTTTGAGACTAAGAAAAACACAATTTAAATGCTTTCAATTAGCCAAGAAATTACAATTAGTTTTATGCATTTTTTTTTCATCAGGAAACCAAGAAACGCGATGAAGCCGAAAAATTACGAAAAGAGGATGAAGAGCGTCAAAAGATTGAACGCGAAGAAACCGAAAAGAAGGCACGCGAGGAGGCCGAAAAACAAAGAATAGAAGTTGCTGAGCGACTGAAGCGTGAAGAAAAAGAGCGCGAGGAGCGAAGGAAACGCGTAGAGGCAATTATGTTAAGAACCCGAGGTAAAGGAGGCAGCACCAACTCAACACCCAACAATACTCCAAGCAAAGTAAGTGCTCACACACGCTCAATTCATGTTTTGTGTTTTTTTATAATTATTTTTAAACTATTTTTAGAATAACGGAGGTGGTGATGATGCAACAAAATCCATTGATAAGTCAGAGGATGATAACAACAAAGAGTCGGACGGAAATGAAAAGTCTGATGTGACAAAATCAACAACCGAATTGATTGGCACGACAGACAAAGTGAGCGCTGATCTCAATGAGTATGAGAATTCAGTGAAAGACAAGGAGGCAGCATTGATGAATAGTTTCACAAATTTGCTCGACAGCAAACAACAAACGCCCCTCATTGACACACAAGGTTCACAGAATCTGACAAAGATGCAAGCCACCAATGGTGACAACATCGATGCGGTCAATCGATCCAATGAGAAATTTCTCATATCCAACGGAAACGGACACAATAATTTAAATAATTTAATGTGAGTTGTGTTTTTTTGGTTGGTTGGGTGGTAAAGGAGAGTGAGTGGAAGTTGAAGGAGGAGAATTTTTATTAAGAAAATTTATATGCTTCAATCAAGACATGCAATCAAGCCACATAATAATTTTGTGCATAAAATATAAAGTCGCTTATATTGTTATGTGTGTTAATTAATAGAGAACAACCCGTAACCGATGTTACCAATAATTTGGTGGATGTTATCGAGAACAAAACCGCCACGCATGAACCTGCGTTAGATCAATTGATAGATTTCAATATTGAGTCGACCCAACAAATTGTAGATGCCGTTAATTTCAATAACAATAGTCTTCTGACAACAGCACCTCTAGTCACATCTGAAAATAAAGGTGAGTTTGGTGAATTTTTTCTTTGCCTTCATAAAAATGTATGTCATCAACATAAACTAATTCCCCGTTAATTTAATTTGCAGAACTGTCACTCTTGTGAGATTATCGCTGTCAAATGGTAAGCGTTAATAATAATTCATAAGAAATAGGCTTTCAAATGTTTTCATAATTTAAAACACAATAATTCAAATGTGGATTCCCTCAAAGCATATTAAATAAGAAAGTGAAGAAGTAAAAGAAGAAGGGCGTTAAAATAATGTCTCACGATGAAAATAGGGCCGGGCCCACAACAAATAATAAGACGAATAATTTATGCAAAACAAGCTAAACCTATTTAAAAAAAACAAACAGAGTTATTGATTTTCTAGTTATAATATGTCCCGTTTAAAATTGTGTATGCATTATTGTGCTTAGTCTAGACGAAATTAAAAGAAAATCTGTGAAGGAAAAAATGCGATATGGAGGAGAAATGAAGGATGGAACCGAAATAATAAATCAGCACAAAAAAAAAATTATATTGTCGAAAGGAAACATATAAGAACTATATATAATATAACCAAAATTAATGCATTCCAGTACATAAATGATGAAAACGGTAAATTTAGAAGGATATAAAATTGTTTGAACAAAAAGAACACCACTAATAGCGCATCAATCAGCAAGATTACCATTTTCTTAAAAATTTACCACAAAACTCACCACACTCTAAAATAATGAATATATTTATATAGTTGAATGTTTGGCAGTGTGCTTTCACAGTTATTTATTATTAAATTATATATACCAACCATTTAATTGTTCTTTCTCAATACTTTTTAATCCAATCCGCAATTTCAACATTTGTTGGTTTTGACAGTTAATTCAATAATTTAGAAAAAAATTCCAGTGCAATAGAGTCCTCCTGATGTGTGGGGCGGTGAAAAGAACACAACTAATACAGAAAAATTAAAATCAAAATTAATTATTATTAAAATCATAAAACCCATTCAGACATACGCAAGTAATTAATTAATTAATGAAATAAATTTCGAAAAAAAATTATAAACAATTTAATGACAATGTTCGTCGCTATTTTAATAAACTAAAAATCAAATCATTAGAGACTTTTTGAAATACATATTGTAGTTGAATTTAAAGAAAAAAACAAACGGGGAATAAATGTTCATTTAATCCAAGTATTTTTGTATACACGTGAATAGAGTAAAGCATAAATGATTACTAAACAAAAATGGATATTTCAAAAACAATTGTTGAAGATAAAAATTGATTCATAAAAAGCTTTTTTAAATTTATTTATTGTTAAATAACGGTACATTTAAATCCGTTGTATTTAATCAATTTAGGGATAAAAAATTGTAACTGTAAAAAAAAAATATTTTATTTCAAAACAATTATATTAATCTTAAAACACCCTGTCAAAATTTTGACTTTTCAAAAATTAATTAAACATAACAGCATAAAAATATGATGGTAATTAGGTTTTGGTTTGAAATTAAATTAATGTTTTACTCTATCATGTTTTATTAATTATTTTTGTATTGTTTTATTGAAATTTTAATCCAGAAAATTTAAATTTGTGTATAGGCTTTGTTAAAGTAAAAATAGAAGTGTTATTTATGGGATGAAGAAGAAGAAGAAGAAGAAGAAGAAAAATATGAAATTGAAAAAAAATATGTTTTATACGTCAAGTTTTGTTTTTCTTAAATTATTGTTTGCTGCATGGGAATTAATTTAAACTTAAAAAGGAAAATGAATTATTTACGCGAATCAAAATTATGAATAAATGTTTTTTTTAAATGATGAATGCTGAAGTAAGTAAGAAGAGAATAAATGAGATTAGCTATTAATTAATAACGGCAAAAATTGATCTATATTATCCTAGATAGCAATCAAATTCGATAAATGGAGGAATGGAAGAAAATATGAAAAAAAAAAAATAAATAGATTCATACATAAATAAATAAATAAATAATATTTATATATTTGAAAAATGCAGCCGCTTTAACATGTTAATATTATAAATGAAAATAATAATGATGTCAAATCACAAATTGCATAATTAATAAAGTATGTTTATGTTTAAAACAAAATGAGAGGGAGAATAAATAAAAAAATAAATAGGAACAAGAGCAAGGATTAAAATGAAAACAAAAAATCAGTTTATATCCAATGTTTTATTTGGAAGCAAAAAAAAATTAATTCTTAAATATTATGTCAATCTACAATATATTAATTAATTAATTAATTAAACAATTAATCCATTATAATTATTATACATACATAGTAATATTTATTATTTGCGAATATGATCAACATTAAAGCGAGCATATATTCCTTTTTTATATAAACAAACAAACAAACAAAACAAAAATATTTAAAAACAATTATTAAGAATTAATTGTAGTCGCCGCTATTTTTTAAATTATTATGCGAAAATCCGTTCATAATAATGACATGTTGTCTTGTTTATGTTTTTTATTCAATTAAAAAAATTAATAATAATAATAATATTAATAATACTTATCGATTAACCAATTAAATAAGTAATAATTATTTAAATTAAACTAATGGAACTCATTCTAGTCGTTTGCCTATATTTTTTATTATGTTTCACAATATTTTATGGTACTTTTTTATTCTCTTTTGTAAAATAAAATAAAATAAATTGGATGCTTTGCTATAGACTGCTAAATCCTGTCATTTATTGCAGTGGTTCTTTTATCTAAAAATATTGTGGTCCTTCATTAAAGAGAAGTGGACTTAAGTCCATTTTAAAAAGTGTATAAAATTTATTAAGTGCAGACTTAACTCGTTTATAATAAATTTAAGTCGATACTTAATTAGTTTGAAACATTTTTTTAAATTGACTTAAGTCTCTTCCTTTACTTGACTTAATGAAGTCATATTAATTATTGTTATTTAAATCAAAATGAAATTGAGTGAAATGTTTTCCTGTTAAATTTAAAATTAATTTGTTTTTACAACAATATTAATTAATTAATTATTTTTACATAATAATATGAAAAAAAAAATTAGGATTTCAAATTTTGTTTTACATTTTTTAATTAATACGCATTAAAATGTATATGGTTGTGACTCAGGAAAACTAAAATGAAAGTCGATACTATTTAGTTTTGTGTAAAAAATATCTACAAACTAGCTTAAGGAGTATGAACGAAAGAGATTATTAAGGAATTTCATTGAATGTTCTTTTTATATAAAATATTATGTAAATGAATAGTAGACGAAGAAAAACAACAAAAGAGCTTCAAATAATTATTATTATTATTACACACACATTTCTAGTTTCGCTGTAACGAGAGCGAACGGTGGCCTTATTATGTGCAAACCAATAGCTACTAAAAGTACATTTAATTTAGAATGAGTTCCATTAGACATTTATTGTATTTGTAAATGTTTTTTATTATTATTTTTAATTATTAGCATTGGTGAAATGACTTGAGTTTTTAAATTCACACGTTGTTCACCTTAAACTAATTAGTCAGCTCCAAACGGAAAAAACAGACAAACTGAAAATAAACTAAAAAAAAATGCATAAAAATGATGAAACCCTCGTTTGCATTAACATGTAATTAAGTCGATAATTGAAAATTGTATAATCGGTAATTAAATAAACATTAATTTATTAATGATAATTAAAAATAAAATGAAATATATTTGCTGGAGGATTTGATGACATCTCGGACAACAACAATAAGGAGAGCTGACACGTACGTGTGACTAACAGCGTTGGGACTAAAAATTGATATAAAAGAGCGTCGTCTTGCGCGTGAGATGGAAAAATATATAAAAGAGAAAATTAATTGTATAAATAATTCTAAAACAAATAAATTTAAAAAAAACCTCCCAATTAATGTACGTAGAACAGACAACATAATTCTTAGCTAAAAATGTTGTACAATTTATTATAATTAATCAACAACAGACTTATAAATGTCTTGAAAAGTATATGGAAAAAGCAAATAAATATATATTTATCTCGCTAATTGCTGCAATGCGTTTTTATTTTAGTTATTTTAATATAAGCCATTCTGTGTTTTTTTTTTCAGTTAATATTTTATTTTCACAAACAGAGTTTAAAATTTTTATGTACAAAAAAATCGCTTAAAACCAAAGGGATGAAACTAAATTACCTAAATAAAATCATCTTTTTGACATTTTGTGTGAGATAAAATTATTAAATAAAATAATAAACAGGATAGGCGTTTTAAAGCACATTTTTGACACTTTAAAACCATGAAAATAGTTGTTTTCTTTTTTGAAAGAATATCTTTTAAACTAAATGTTTTATCAGAAAAACTGCATCAACAATCGATGCTCCTTTGTGATGAACTCCACGATTAAATCATCAATTTCATCATTACACTTAGCCACTTGCTGTCGAATGATTTGCTTAAAGTCCTCCTTCACTCCTTTGTCTGCTCCACGTGTGCCAATGCGACGCATTTGACCGCTGTTGGCTGGAGTTGCAGACAACTCCAATTGGGCTGCCTTCGTTTGCCAGACATGCATGAATTCCTCAATGAGATCAATGTTGATAATGTATTGCGAGAACAGCTGGTACGCAAAGTGTCCTTTGCGTTTGATTATCTCAAAGATGGTCTCAGCAAGTGCTCGATCTTGTGGATAGTCCAATTGTAGCAACACCAACATATTGCCAAGCATTATGTCAGGACAAACAGTTTCAGTGAAAATGCTTGACTGCAAAAATTTTGGTTTCTTTAATATTATCCCATACAGTCTAGTGGTTAGGATATGTTGCCAATTCAGGCTATTTATTAATTACCTTCAGCAAATTAATGAGGACTTCTGTGCAGTATTGTATAACAGCTCGTTTGGTGAGTGGAAGCATAATGAGATGTCTTTTGTTGACACTCACTGTAATGTTGGACACAAACTCGCCATTAGTCATTGGAAGGTCAGTTAGAATTTTCAAAATGTACTCCATGGCTTGATTCTGGATTGGGAAAAACAATTCTCGTTAAAATGAGTATAAATAAATTCAAGATTCTAAACCCACCTTGGCACTGTGTTGCAGTAAATTTGAACTCATAAAAATCATATTCCTCTCCAACGGACTCAATTCCGGAAAATTGTCAAACGCTACATGAATCCCCTCGGGATGCCCCACAAATATTGAACAATCCAAAAGGAACCGATTAATCCATGGCTTCAACATTGGGAACGAATACAAAATCCTGTTCGATTCAATTGATAAAAATTCGTTGGAATTCAACAATTTGTAACACTGTTCAGCGGCTACAAATGCCAGCGTCTTCTCCTGACAACTCTTGTCCGTTGGCGTGATTGTTGGCGCCTCCAAATTGGTGGCATCCGGTTTGCGACGTTTCACATCCGTCCGATTGGTGAAACCCTCCAGCATCAGGACGCCACACTGTTGATCGGAATGCCGATTGAACATGTAACTCTCCAGTGACATCAAAAATACGACAGTGGCATAGAAAAGAATTTGATTGTTATCCGTGGCGATGGGACGTGCCGATACGATGGACAAAATGTGGACGACTTTCTGCCAGTAGGCTTGCATGCTGGTCTTTTTGTTGTACGGCAAAAAAGTCTCCCACTTAAGGATGCACCCACAAAACTCGAGCAACTCAAAAATTTTGGCCCAGTGCTCATGTGTGCTGTCGCAGTGATGCCTGGCGCCACCCAGTGCCATCATTTGGATGTAATACTCAAAAGAGGCAGACATTACTTGCATGAGTAGGGGTGGTGGTAGGTCGGGAGGGTCGGACACTATTGCGGGAAGGGCTTCGTTGACGAGCATTTTTTTAAACACAAATGATTCTTCTGTGCCACTTCCAATTCCTTTGATTAACAACTCAAGAAGGCGTTGCTGGAGATTAATGTTTAAATTGATTCCTTTCTGTTATTTAAATTGTTTTTAAAAATTACCGAATGCTTTTGCTGCATTGATTCCGGATATCTCTTCATTAACATGAGGATAAATTTGCAGTTATCGAGATCACTCTTGCCGCGGGACGATAACAAAATAATTTTCTGCACACCATTTGGGATGTGATGAAACATTTTGACAAAGAATTCTTGTTCGGATGTGCGACTGTCATCAGGCACATGCAACGCTGTTGTTAGATTGGTGACTTCTGTCCCAAATTCTTGGTGCTGTTGGGTGTTGAAGGTGTGCATGCTGCAATTCAAAGTTTAAATTAGAGAATTAAAACAATGGATAAAGATTATAATAATTACATGTAACTCAAACTAGCACCAGCTTCCTTAAAATTGCGTGCATTCTTTTCAAGTAGATAAGCCTCAAACTGAAAACAAATTGGGATATTACTTTAATAAGTAAAGGACTTCAAGTTGAAGCTTGCGCTCTTAATAATAAATCGTGCAATTAATGGGACTTGGGATTAAAAAAAAAAATATAAAAATTGAGTGTTTCAGCACACCTGTATTTTAAAGTCATTGGGATACATCGTTTTGGCGGCCAGCAGCCAGGCTTTGGTTGTGTATTGATCATTGGAGGGATTGCGACTCCTTTCTATCATATAATTTCCGTCTGCTTCCATTTTAGATGTAACTTTAGAAAATGTTTGGTTTATTTACATCCAATAAACTTTTTATGACTTTTTTAAGGACTTGTAGAACTTTGTGCACTTAATCTGCAGTCGCCGCGGCACATGCAATTCAACGCTGCTTAAAAAAAACAATCTGCAACAAATATTCGCGTTTGTGTACAACTAATTCAGTGAATATATATTACCGAAGAAGATGTCAGTTGTCAGTTATCAAGAAAATATATGAATCCAAAAATATATATATAAATTACTAGAGGTCTCCTTTGTCGTATGAAATGCTCACAATAATTATATAAACAAATAAAGTCCGTTATTTTTTGCATAATCAAACTTTTTAAGTAAAAGCTTGCCCATCAAAGTTTCATCAATCATTATATATTTTGTTTTCCAACTCTGTCTACAATAAAATTTACAAATTACAACAAAAAAAAAGTTTAGTCAACCAAAAGTTTTGTTTCCCAATCCAATAAAGTTTATTCTCATTTACAAATAAATTTTCATAAGTGTGTCGGAACCTGTGAAATTGAGGAACAAAAAAAAATCCTTCATCTTCATCATGAAAGTGTCCAACCCTAAGAACTGTGGAAAATGTGTTAAAATCAAAACAATGACAAAAACTCAATGCAATCATTCGTGGCTCCAACATTACTTTGAACGAATAAGTCCCAAACAATTTTTTTGGGAGCGTCCTAATCCCTCCATCTTGGAGTATTTGGTGACAAAAGTGTTGCAGTTGGATGGGAATGCGTCGCGTGGCAACAAAATAGCACGCATCATTTCACGACACTTGCAGTTGGTCATTGGGGATCGATGCTGTGGGTGAAGTGTTGTCCCTTACCAATGATGCGTTTTTGTGAAAATGTTTTGAGAAGGCGATCCGTCGGGGAAAATACAGAAATGTAATCGATATTTTTTAAGGAAATAAGATGAATGACAGCCTTATTGTTTTGATTTTAAAAGTTTTAAACGCTTAAGTGGTCTTAAAATTAATAAAAATATTTGGAATAGAATTTTCTTAAACTGTTTTTTTTTTCAAGGTCCAAATTGTTAAGAATCTCAAAATTTTTTATTTTTGTTTTAAAATTATCAACCTTAATCTCAATATTTCTAACTCTTGTTGGCAAATCAAAATAATTACTGTTTCAAGGTCAAAATCACTTCATTTGTCTTTTGATTTATCACGGTTTTCTAGAAAATAAAATTAAAGGTGACAAAATTCTTTAGATTAAAAAATTGGTTTAGAAAAAATGTGTCTGCCAGTCAAATCCTGAAAATACATCTGAAAGGTTTTTAATCTAATTTTGAAATGTTTTCCCAATTGCTTTTTATTTGTTAATTAAAACCATTTTTAAAATATCTAAAAATTCTGAATTACATTAAATGGATAGGTCATTCAATACTTTTCAAAATATTTATTCAAATATAGTATTAAACGTATTTAAAAAAGAATTATCGTTGTTTTATAATTGACAAGTTTTGTGTCTTATATGTTTGAATTTGGAATAACTTACAAAAATATTGACAGTGATTGATTTTCTTCCATATTTTCAATTCCTTACATTTGATCCTTATTAATATACGCTCACGTAGGATTAACATTACATTGGAAACTCTATTACTTAATATAACAGTTTATAAAAATATTCATTTAATAATTATTGCTTAATCACAGGATAAATCCAAACAGAATTATTATATTTAGCCTAAATAATTCCTATTTATTTTTACAGAGTCATTTGTAATATTTAATTCGAGTCATGTTTGTCAATCGAGTATAAAAGTTTCCTTTTTCCATCAAAAATGTTCGTTTTCGATTATTAATAATAATTAATTAATTTTCATTGATTGTAAAAATTCAAGTTTCTTATGGTACATTGTTTTTGTTTCTTTAAAAATTGTCTTTTTTAATATTTTAAAATTATTGCCAAAATACGTCTAGTAAAAAAAAATTTGTCATAAAAACTCATTTATATAATTGAATACAATTAAAAAAAATAGTTAAACCTTTAAATTGCTGCACGTACGGAAAAAAAATTAGGAATCTGAGTCAAGTCGCTTCCTCTTCTTGACCGCCCGCTCCAAAATTTGATCCGACAACTTATTCAACACATCCTTGAAAATGATTGGATCCAAATTTCGGCTCAACATGTACAAAATCCACCAATCCCCAATGTCAGTGTTCTCAGACACATTGCGGGCCACTTCGCGACTCACCATACGATTGCGAGATTTCAACAGACGTGGTCGTATTCTTGGCACAAAGATGATAACAGCACTGCAACAAAAAACAATTTTATCAAAATTTGATATGCAAGAAGCATAAACAAAAAAAAAAGTGACAGCCTCAGCACTTTAAACAACTTACCGGAAGATTAAAAGTCCAACCAGCAAGCAAGCCAAGATGATAAACCAGAACCAAATGAAAATGTACGTCTTCTCGTTGACAATGTTCAGCGGCAGAATGCAGAGTGAGTCATGTTTCTGAATCGAACCAGAGGCACCATATTTGTGGAATATACATTTGGTGACGCGTGGGAAGACGAACACCATCGGATCGACGCGTTGCTCTTGCGGTGTTTCAGAAAATTGCATCACCCGCAAGCCGTACGAGAAGAACTCACCGTCGAAGAAGTTGTTCATCATCACCAGTTGGACGATGATGTTAACCAGGCAGAGCACCTCGCACACCCAATAGCGGATCGCGTACAATTTGTGGTGCTGCAAAAGGAATTACAATGAATTTGGAAGTTTTATCGAGTTTTGTTGTGACATTTAAATTCCACAAAACAAAAATTGATTTTAGTTGTAATGCGATCGGGAACAGAGATCCCAACCATAATCAATCAGACACACGCTACAATTTTAATGACAATTTCTTTAAACACAATATAGTTGGAATTTAATTTCATGGTGCTGTTAAAACAGATTAGAAATTGAATTCTCAATTAATTTAAACTGCAAATCTCAAACTCAATTCAAGCTTTTACAACCACATTTCTCAATCCCTTCTTTATGGGGTCTCAATTTAAATTCCATTACTCATACAAACCGTTAAATGCTTCATTAAGTAGTCGATAATAGCATCCTTTTTAGCAGCTTTTTCATCCTCACGAAGGATACCCAAATGAAGTCCCATTGCGATGGTTCGCAGAAGTCCACCTTCAAAGGCATCCCACAGGAATTTTGGTAGGTAGCAAAATAGGGCCTGCATAAAGAAATGAATTTTAATTAGTAAGTGTTGACTAAATAATTTTTTATTTTTGGAAATCCTTTTTAAACGTAGAAATTGAGAGTCCTAAACTTGTTGATTCATTTTTCCAGGTTTTTATTTCTTAATTATTTTCAATTTTGTTTATACAACAAATCATTAAATAAATATAATGCGGGAATTGCATCAACACTAATACTTCTTTAAAATATTGACAATATTTTAAAAGTATTGTCAATAATAACAACAACAAAATCCATAGCATTATATTCTGATCTTAATTTTTTTTTTATAATGACTTTTACTTATATGTAATTTTGTTTTAAATTCTGTAAAATATTGACAATACTAAAAAATATTGTCAATAATATTGCCGAAATTTTAAAAGTTACTTAAACCTTTAAAATATGATATTTTTTAAATTTATAACAAGATTCGGTTTCAATTTTTTTAAATTATTTCTCGATGTCAAGCAAAAATCAAATCGCGAAAAATTCCGCGGAATGTCAATAATAAATATTGTATATTTCTAGGGTCTAAAAGTCACATGAATGATGAAAGTGACAACACATACAAAGTCAGAATTATGAAAAAATAAAATAAAACTCTTAAGCAAAACGCGCATGCGTGCTTACTCACACTGCCTCATGTCATACGTGACAATACCGCGACTGATTGAGTGGAAACGCGTACATAAGGAATTTATTAATTGACGAAATGGTGTGGAGTGTAGTTCAACGAACAGTCGCCCGTCCATTTTTTTTTTTCACAAATTTATTATATTTTAAATTATAGGTCTAATTTTCCACACAACCACCACACATTTTAGTCCAATGAGCCCGCATTCGTATATTGGAGGGAATTGGGGAGTCAAAACTCAAAATTGTGGACCCAATTCAATTTCTCAAGTTGATCTTCATGAATTCAAGACGCGGCGACTATATTTTGCGTTTCCTCTTTTTTCAACTTGTATCTTTTCAATGTAACTACAATGTATAAAGTCTCAGCTATTTGTTTGTATGTTGTTTGTGCTTGTTCTTTTTCTTAGAAAACAGCTTTCAGTTGTGTCTATATAATAAAATGTGTACCATTTCGTATTAATAAAAAGTGTGCGATTGTCTTACCTGGAAGAAGAGTACAAAACAGACCCACTGATAATAAGTGTAGTACTTTTTTGCCGACTCGTCATTAAAATCGTTGGCAACGCCGGGATGTGCCACTTCGTTGCCGACCTGTGTGGATTAAAAAAAAATGGGAAAAAATAAATAAATTTTAAAATATTTTTTGGTGTTTAATTTGGAAATTTATTCAATTATTTTTAATGCACAAAATACACATGAACTGTAATAATGGGGAGGAAACAATTTTTAACAGATAGAGTCTAATAACCACTAATTGATTAAATCATGATTTCATCACAAATGGTGGTTCCATAGAATAGAATAATAGTTAAAAATAAAATTGAAAATGACGTAATGTGTGTAGAATATGGTGAAATGCAATAGAGTTGAGACCCTAAGGCTTAATCGTTACTCAATTTGCTTCATTGATTCAAAATATTAAAATTTTCATTACAGGATTAACCTTTATAGGATTGACCTTTATTTTGAACTTGAAAATGCTTCGTTCATCATTTGTTGAAGACTAAAGACTCTATTAATTGCCTAAAATCTATCAAAGAAGGTCATTTAAACAAATAGACTTTTAACCTTTCTTAATAAGTTCAGAAATATTTTATAACGAGATGATTGGATGCATGTAACAGAAATAAAGTAAAAGGAAGACTTCATGTATTTTTACAAAAAAAAAGTATATATTCCGTTTATAAATATTTTTAATTTATTTATTGTAATGTTATATATAGTTTAAGACGTGTTTCACATCTTAAAACAATGTCTAACTAACGATTTGTCTTATTCAATTTGTGACAGTCATTCAATATTTAATTTTTTAATATTCTTGTCACGTCACATCCCAAGCGCCTTACAATATCACAATTGGATATTGACTAGGTATAGTGTTAAGTAGTCACTCTAACTGTAGTTCAAAGACATCATTCATATTATCACTTTAAAACTATTGCGAAAATTATATTTCTATTAATAGCGAATTGGTTATTGAGGTTACGTTTTTATTAAAACACAAGACTGATTAAACAATAGAAAGTTGTACTTGAAATGTTTTAAAAAGCTGATAGAATTAGATTCAGTTATTACGTAAAGAATTTTGTTATATTAATTTTGACCTTGAATGAGATTTTAAAAACCACTTTCAAATTTTTGATGAGTTTTATGACCTTGAATTTCCATACAAAAAAAAGTCAAACCGTTTTCAAGATATTTATTCTAGTATGGAATGTTTTTAACAAAATGCCGCAATTCAGAATTTAATATAATAATAAAAAAAAACAATAAAACGGTTTTTCATTGTTACAAAAGGTGGACGGAAAATGAACAAAATAAATATTTATATTAATGAATATTCTATTGAGAGCGAAAAAAAACTGTTTATAAAAGCTAACCGGCCGGCAAATAATGATACATACCAATGAATAGAGCTGTTATCTATTTATGTGATATAATACCGTTACGGGGCATGCATTTTGAATAGGTAATTATAAATTAAAGCGTTGTCAAATGACGACAAATGAAATGGATACGAGCACAATTGCTTTCAAATTTTTTTTTGGACTTAATATAAATGCAGTTGATGTTTAACGATTTTAATCGTTATAATGACTTTAAAGTTTTGCCAACAAAAATGTCACAACTTACAGTAATTAAATTTAGGAATTGTTCAATTTTTATATTATTTCTGTGACACTTTTAGTTCATACAAGAATATGCTATTTATTGCTGCTTAATTGAAAATGAACGCAGGAAACGTTGTATTTATGGAAGTGCATAATCAACAATTGTTGTGAGTAAGAAAAGCATGCGGTGACTGATTGAACGGAAATTTTGAAGAGCAATTAATTTAAACTTTATAACAATACAATATAAAATATTTTAAAAATATTTAGAACCTTTATAGTAAGTTAAAAAAGGAAACCGATCTTGGTTCAATATAGCGGGGTAGAATAGACCGAAGGTCGCAGTACAATTCTTACCGCGAATACAAAAACCTACAAATCTTGTTCAATATAAAAAATCTAAATAAAGTGTACAACGAAAGCTCCGTTAAAGTTATCATAACTTGAATAAATGAAAATAAAATAAAATAATTTTTTTTTTCTAAATAGAAAGTTTGTTTTAAGTCTATGAAATATCAGTTTAATACATTAATGTAGTGCAGTTCTCTGCGTTTAATATAGCTACTGTTGCAAAATGCTGCTTAACCTGAAAGGAGTAAGGCCACTGATACATAAAATGACATTATCACTAAACAGATTAGTGGAGGACGTTCAATGCTCCTACGCTTTACAAAAATAAAAAGAGTACAATCATGCACGTAATTCAAATAAGACTAGCAAAACCAACTTAAGTCTTGTCTACTTATTCTGCAAACTCTGCACTTGTTTTAAATTTGAACCCACTTAACCAGCATAAATCATCAATCCAAAACAAAATTTTTTAACGACTTCTCTCGTTAGAAGTAACGATTTACACTGCACTCAACGGCAATTACCGTTACAATTTAATAAAAAAAAGTAAGACCGCAAGCCAAATTTAAAAACCCTTTTAATAGCAACGTATTAACTTCAAAAACAATAATTCAGAATAATAATTGCACAACAACAAAAAAGCTTGAAACAATTAATAAATCCCTACACCCAACAAACAAAAATCCATCCCGTTTCTCATCTCTCAATTTCCAATCCAATTCATCATGTCATACACGTCGTCGTTTCAAATAAGCCAAAGTAAAAAATGGAGCCAGCATCTTCGTGGCACAACCATTAATTACACATCGTAAGGCCACACTGAGATGGGTTGAAAGTTGTCTTAAGGCGTGTCGTCTTTCATATATAACCCAAAGGGTCTGAATGAATCCTTTTTGCTGTTTTTTTTTATTTTTATTTTGCAAACAATTTTTATTTTAACTCATTTTTCATCAATGTGGAATAAAAATTCCTTAATTATAACATGTGCTGCGGTGTAATTTGTATGTGTGTAAGAATTTTTGAGGCCTCATGCATGGTAGCAGCAATTAACAGCGGAAAATTGCTGAAGGCGAACCTACGCTGCGTTGTAGACGTGTACAATTTATATGGGCTCTTTTGGGAGTTTTAACTTTTATTACAGCGCAACGTCATATTGGCGTAATTCTATATAAATATAAATTTATACTATATTGACCCCTTTGGCCTTGTGTCTGTGCCACATAATAGAAACAATTATGTATATTGTTATTTGTTGGAATTGCGGGCTGGCTGGGTGACGGCGCAATCACACAACAATCGCGAAATATTCCATTGAAGTTTTTCACGCAATTGAAAAATATTAAATGAATTCAATTAGCGACGTGCGGCCGGTTTTGGGGCAATGGAAATTAAATAGGGTCTTTTGCGTGTGTGGGCTTAAATTGCAATCTAAGATGTTCGCATTGTGTTTAATTGATCAATTGCTTTAATTACTAAATGATGTATAGTACAACAACACGACCTTGCGATCGGTTTAACTGACACCAAAATACCGCAACTTAATAAAAATAAAAACCACAATTTTAAAAAGTATTTTATCGATGCGGTTATTTGATCTAAAACTTTATTTGATTTTGTTTTTCAATAATAATTGCCACAGTTTACAGATTACAGCTGCAGGTTTAATTGATGAGAGTGCCAGAGAATTGTGATATATAATGCAGCTCATTGTGTCGCCATCCAATTTATTGTAATTTAGTGAGGCGCACGTGATTGTAGCACAAAAAAAAATGTTCCGTTAGAAAGTTAATGCTGCGAGGAAACAGTCCAGACATTTTTTGTTGGATTTTTTTTTGTGTGACGTAATATTTATTATTTTGAATGCATTTTTTATTTTCTGTAACGATTGTGTTACAATATTTTGGATTTTGAATTGAAATTATTGGTTGTAATGATTGTTTAAAATCTAATAATTAAAATTAATATTTAAGAGCTAACGATTGTAATCCATATTATTTAGTTAACGATTGCAATTCTGCAGTTACAGATAACGATGGAAATTATTACAGTTTAGGGTTAACGGTCACTTAAGATCTTGAGTTGAGATTTAATAATATAATTTTAAACGCGATCTAATTTGAAAGTCAACATGATATTTTTCTAAAATAGTTAACAATTCTTTTTTTTAAATTATAATTTAAGAAATAAATGTTTAAGTAATTGTTTTTACGAATGACTCAGCTAAAATAAGATTAAAGTTGAAATAGCAATCGTTATTATAACGATGGGTACAAAATACAAGCATCTGTAAAGATTATTCAACTGACAAATTGGTAAATTAACGGTTAATTAAATTTAATAACCAAATTTTATTGATGGGGAATGTGATTTTAGTTATTTTAACTTCATAGAGATAAGATGATTTACTTGAGATTAGGACCGTGAGAATGTTTTATAAAATATACAATTTTTCCACATTACTTAACAACACCGTTATGCTATTAATTAAAATTATTATAATTTACCTGTCTGTTGAATGCATCTGGCATAGTGAATGTACTGGAAATCCAGCAGAATGTATTGATGACATGTGTTGGAAGGCCACTGACAATGCAACTGATTGGCTGTCCCACATATTGTGTCGCCGTTATAATCATGCTGCACGTCAAAAGGAGCACCGTTGTGAAAACGTTGTGTAGCCGAAATATGGCATTATCCGTCTGAATCTCCTGATACTTGAAGTAATCCTTCAGACCACCCAGTAACTTATACATCGTGAGACTTGTGGAAGTTTATTTCAATTCACAAACAAAAATGACACAAAATTTAACAGTTTTTTGTTTTGGTTTTGGGAAAAAAAAAACGACAACAAAAAAAAATTCGCTTTTAATTTGCGTAACTCCGCTGTCACTGTGCACCACACTGCCAACTGTTTGATCGTGCTGATTACTCACTGGGGCATATCAAAACAATAGAGGCTACAATTGCTTTATGTAATTTATGCGGTTTGGGACTGAATATCATTCCAAGCTTCCTCTTTTTTTTCAGTGTCCACGTTTATAATTATTTATTTTAGCATGAACTCACAAAATGTAGGTTTAATAAATAAAAGTCACTATCATTATAAAATAAAATTATGTTACAACGACGTCACCGTCACGACGCATGTGAATCGCATCAACAACAACAACAAAACTTCACACTGCGTGCTTAGGGTGGAGGGGGGTGTTTATTTTGGCGATGCACCACACAATATCTCAGTTCCTACCATGCACAACGTCTACAAGATTCACATTAACTTCTTAAAAAAAGCACATCACCACTAGGCACTGTGATTTGATATTTTTTTCTCGTTTGTTGTTCCTTCAAGTTAAGAACGTTATCAATGTTGGTTGAAAACAGAAAATTATATTCAAAAGCACGCAGCAGATCGGTGCCCTGCACAGATCGTCTCGGGTTGGCACACACTTGGAGATGCTCAGCCGAATGTAGGTTTACTATAGCGAGCTGTAATAACACTGCGTTTTCTTCAATTTAATTTGTACAAAAGTGTGGGTTAACGCGATGTGAGTCGGTTTAAGCCACATGACCGCATGTACATATCGATGTAATATAAAAATTGTGTACGCTTCTTGCTAGTTGCTACTGTCGCTATAGTCGCTGCCACTGGCCACAAATCCGACGCGTTGTTCTCCAGAAAATCGTGATTCGTCTCCCCTCCCTTAAGCCAACGCAGCAATTTGTTGATGTGTGGGAATTGTGAGTGTATATTCATTTGGAAGTGTGTTAGTTTAGTGGTGGCTTGGTTGAGAATTCTGCATACTAATACAACAAAGCTTCGGATGGATATACTCTACGTTAGCCGTTGGCGTATTCGTTAATTGTATAGGAATACAGATTAATATGAAGTCTGCATGCTTTACAAAAATTTACACCTACAAATACTTCTATGACGTGATGTTCTAATAGAACATTGTAACAGATTTTAATTACTTGTGCAACGCGTCTACTTTAACCGCTAAAGTGCTACGGCTGAAGTTTCTCTTTCTGTACTTTATACCAGAGAGTGTTTATGCATAGAAGTTGCAAGTATTAGTGTTAACAGCACCACTACTATTAAAGTGGTATTTTACACCGTACAGCGCGGCGTACAGTAAAGTTGCATTTGCAGATGATGTCAACGTTTTTAACTACAATTGAAAAAAAATTTGAATTTTATACGCAACATCCTAATTGAGTTAGCGTGAAATTAAGTAATTTGTGGAATAAATTATTTATACAATTTTTTTTCTTCAATTTACACATCAAAGTACAAATCATTATTGATTTAATACGGATTGTTATGTGTTTAAAGTATTTTGTAAAGACTTAACTCCCAAGGCCTTACAAATAATTGCCCTCGTTTTGAGTCGAGCAGTTGCATTTTAGGTAAATCTCGACAATAATCGATTAAGTTAGTTGGCATGAAGTTAAAAGTTGATTTATATTTGGTAAATTGAAAGAAATACATTTTTAAGCCTTTTTTGCTTTTAAGGTTACTGCACCTAACTTAAATCCTCCAGCGACTCGCGTTCTTAAATATTTAATGAAAATACACATTTTATAGAAAATAAATTACATTTTATTTAGGACATTTTCTTAAGAATACTTTCAAAAATGTATTTCACTTCTTTTTTTTTGTAGATTTTGCTTTTTTTTATTACCAACACAATTATAAATTTTAGTTCATTTTTATGTGTTTTATTTTCGATACTTGCATGTACTTTCCTTTAAAAAAATTGTGATCGAGGTCTCAAGAATTTATTTTCACAATTGATGCAAAGAATTGGTGAGATTTTAGAGCACCTTACTTAAATTGAATGAATTTTCTACACTTAAAATAATTACTATAATTGCAAAAGAAAAATCTTGGAAAAGTTCAACATCTAATTATGTAAACCCAAGATTTGTTTGATGCGGAAAAAAAAACCTAACAAAAATTGGTAATGAAATGGTTTGTAGTGCTATTTTTTTAATTTTTTATTTATTCGGCCAAATACGGTTATACCGAAATATAAACTAAAATGGATTAAACAAAATATTGACCAAATTAAAACTAAAAACGGTTAAGCTCGACACAAAAACAAAATGATTATCAACACAAATTTAAAGGCCTAATAAATTTCATGATTATAATATTTGAATTAGCAACGCTTCTAACAAACGTTGGCAAACCCTGCAAATTATAATTGCACTCAAACTGGTGAAGGTTAGGCACACAAATGCGCACATTTCCACGTCGCGTCGCATGTGTAGGATCCTCTGCACGTACGATGTCACTCAGAACATTGCTCTCCCATGTGTTGGTAACCATAGCAATTCATAGGGTGGTTATTGCCAGCTGATAGATGATACGGGATACCCCCCATTTTTACACGTACACCGTGCACGCATAAAAAGCCGAAACGCAATACCCAGAAATATTCGGGAATATTGTTTACAAAGTTTACACAACGAGGGGTGGAAATTGCATCAGCATCGTGGCGTGTTATGTGTTGTTGTAATTCAGGATGTACGCCGCACAGGAAGACAGGATACGCGTGTTTTGTTAGTATCTATACGTAAGGAATAAAAGATGTTTGTGTGCGTGGCGCGTTAGATGAGCACTGCAACGCACACCTTTTCGAAAGGGATTACCTCCCCTCCCCATCATAAATGTTTTATTCCTGTATTTCATAATGATTACTTGGCCAGATGGCAATCAAATGCACTTTTGATGGACCCTATAGGAGTGTGAGCAGCCAGCAACTATTGCAAATTCATGCATTAATAACACAGAACACTGACTAAGTATACAATTATAGCACTTGAAGTATTTGCGAGTGATTTGAATTGCAAACGCAAGCGTAATGGGGGAAATGCAAAAAGAAAAACGTGCGACAATATGCCATATTTGCTACAACAGAAGTATCGTGTTTGCTTTGACTCCGTTTGTTTGGCTGTAACATGTGTAACTTGATTCAATAACCATATTTGAAGAATTTAACTTTATCTTGCAAGTCTACATAAATACCTTGAGAGTTTTCCATGCACTTTTTTTATACAGCTAAGTAAGTTACGAGTACATCAGTGTTTCAATGGGGATTTTCCTTTATCTGTTTAAAGTTGATAGAGTTATTTTTATAATTATCATGGGGATTGGCGTACATTGCACTTTAACGGGGGTTTATTGTTAACGTTAAATTTTTTTTTAAATCCCGTCTTTGCAATATTAATTAAATAAAAAAGAATTATCTGTTTTTTTTTCAAGGTCAAATTTTACACAATTTAAAAAAAAATTAATTAATTCCTTATTTTTGGAAACTTTTAATGGACTTAAAGGTGAAATCAGACATTGCATTAGAAAATATATTTTAATCTATAGCGACGCGCTCTTAATGTCTTGACCATGAAATGTTTAGAAAGTTTTTATTTGTTTTCAAGGTCACTACAATAACGTAGACATTTTTAATTTAAAAATTTAACAATTATTTGAGGATTATCAAACATATTTTTTAACAACATCAATATTTTAAAAAGTTCAAGCTTTGCGATTTAAAATCTGAAAAAAAGCTGAAAATTGTTTGAACCACTTTTGAACATCCTTGAAATTTTTTTAAACTTTCCTTTAATCAGGAAATATTTTTTCGAGTATGAGTGTACGACCTTTAAGGAACAGTATTGACAAAATTGAACCAACCTTTAATATAAAAGCCTGTAACATATTTAATTAAAGTCCTTTTCTAAATTGAAACAGCTGTGTGGGCATTATCTATTTAAAAATATTTTTTCAAGGCCAAATTGAAAGCACATGCTTATTTTATATAATTCAATTTCACCCCTTTTCCACATTTAACTGACCTTTGCGAATTGAATAGAACGGGGTTAAAAAAAGTCACAAATTCAATGTCAAAAGATTTAATTTTTTAGTAGAAATGTTTTTTTAATCATTGAAATTTGAGATTAAGGCAAGATCACTGCAACACTTAAATCTGTTGGAATGTAAAATAATCAGAAGAAGTATGTCAATGTTAGGTTAAGAATTAAACACAAAAATGTAAAACTATCCAGATTAAAAATGAAAACAAGACATGCGTGGAAGCCTTTTGCATATTCGATCGACACTTCATTGCTTTTAGTTAAAATTTGTCAAGGATTAAATTTCATCGACTATTTCTAAGTAACAGAAGCACTTTTGTTTGTTTACTCCATCTGGTTATAAACAAAAGGCTGTAGCATAAACGGAAAATATCAAATAATTAATTCGCCATCGCCCATCATGCACAAGAGCAGCGATGAAATATGAGCCCGTTTATTTGTTTAAATTATAACAGGAAACTTCATTTTATGTTGACAATAACAAAGACAATAAGTTTTTTGAGGTCCACATTAAGCGGATGTCTTGAGACGTTCGATTCAGCGGATCCCTATTGTTTATTTATGCAATTAAGCATTTTTATTAATCAGAATAGCATAAACCGATTATTTGTGTGAGTGTTATTTAAAATTAATGCGAATTTGGGTCTCATTGTTGAGACAAGGTTCTTTATTTCAAAGCTTTGTTTATGTTCCCACTGAAAACCCCTTTAATTTTGTGTTAACTTTATAGCTTTATGTGTGTGGGAAGATAAACAGGGTGCGAGCTGTGTATTTAATTGCCAGTAAATTATTTCTTTAAATATTTGATTTAAAAAAATTATAGATTGTGTGCATATAAAAAAAACATCATGATCCCCGATACTCTAAAAAAGGCAGGCTGGCAGAATAACTCTCAATACCATTCTCAAATTTTGATACAATACATTTTTCATAAATCATGAATCCATTCAAGGTCAAAATCTTCAAAATCAATAAATTGTTTGGTAATTCATATGACATAGTTCCAAACATTTGTAAAAATTTGGTAAAAATATCCTTTTAGCAAAATATATTATATATTATTATTATATTTGTATTAACGTCTAATCTTTAAAAAAATAATTGTTGAAAGTTTCAAGGTCAATTGCTAAAGTATTTCATAGATTAAATATTAAACAACTGTGTAACTAAAAGAGTCTGCTTCCTGCAATGAAGGATGTGTATAAAAGAAAGAACAAGAAAAATGGATGATGGTATAAAAATAAAACGTGTAGACCATAATTAAATATGAATGTACTTTTAAATCACATCCTGATTTATATTTCAAAGAATATTAAAGAATCCATGATAAAGTTTAGAACAACTTTATAAAAAATGTTAGTTTGACCTTGAAATATTTTACAGTTATTGATTTAATAACGTTATTCCTTTTCACACACAGCAATCTCAAAAATTACAAACGTTAAAATTTAATGATTACAATCGTTACACCAAATTTTTAAAATTTTAATCTAAATATCGCAGAAATATTTTTGCAGAACACCAGCAAGTCCAGCAGTACCATAAAAAAATCAACGGATGTCTTTGTTATGCACTGACGCGGACATTTCCATCAAACGTATTTGCATTAAAATTCCATACGTGAAATATGAGCGCGTTACATAGAAAAATGCAAATTGTTGTGTTTTATTTGTCTGAAAATTCCAACACACCGTGTTTGCGCGCGTAATATGTTGAACACATTGTTCTGACAAGCAAAACAGCAATAAAAATTAATAATTATTCACATATCACTCGTGTGTTTGAATTGATTGCGATTTATTAGTTTAGAATTACAGAAATAAGTCAACATTGGCTAGAAATAGCGAGTTAGATTTCCATATCAAAATTAATAACAAGCCATAACTGGACACGATTTTTATGTTTCATTGATCCCTACGTCATCGTTACTTGCAACTCGCGGGGTCTTGATCATTTTGTGTAACTTCACTAACTACGCTTGATAAATGACATTACATTTAATCAGTCCGACCAATGTAACTGTAACAACTCTTAACTGATTGTGCAAGATGTTTGCTCGCGAG
The DNA here is from genome assembly GCA_963854165.1 of Sylvicola cinctus. Taxonomy (NCBI): domain Eukaryota; kingdom Metazoa; phylum Arthropoda; class Insecta; order Diptera; family Anisopodidae; genus Sylvicola; species Sylvicola cinctus. The sequence continues at coordinate 24,855,168 of OY974083.1, read as the reverse complement.
CATCTTTTTGATTTAAGTTAGCGAGTGTGCCCTTCGAGTTGGCCCAATTACAATTCTGGACTGAGTATTGTAGAATGGCCGTTCATGTGTAACGTACTTAAGTAAAGTGATCTGTACAATGATTTACGCCGACGTAAACAATTACAGTCGAATGAAGAATTATGGTGCAAGTGGGTGAATTCATGACGGCTTTTCTTGGTTTATTTGTTATTTTCTTCTACGGGTTCGGTGTATGCACACACCTCTGCAAACTGCATCTGACAAGAGTTATTTAACCCGTTGGTCATTTGTATTAATTTTTTAATTTCTAACTTTAATAATTAATATAATGCTTTGTGAGTTTATTGCAATAATTAACTGGCTTAGTTAAGCTTTCATTGACTTTGAAATTATTTTGAATGTCCTTAAAAATTTACATAATTTTTTTTAGGGATTTTTTTTATGTTGACTTAATTTAGAAGCCTAAGGTCTTTAGATCAAGGCAAAAACAGAGCTCTACTGTACCTGTATTTTATTGTAAAAAATAAGTTCAACGGGGAAAATATTGCAATAATTAACAAATTATCAGATTATAAGTCAATTTGGAAAACTATTTATCGTCATAATCATGCACAAGTGCAACAATGAAATATGAGCCCGTTTATTTGTTTAAATTATAACAGTAAACTTCATTTTATGTTGACAATAACAAAGACATTAAATTTTCTGAGGTCCACATTGAGCGAATGTCTTGAGACGTTAGATTCAGCGCATCGAAATTATTTGTTTATGCAATTTAGTGATTTTATTATTCAGAGAACTATTGTTATTATTATTTATTATTTATTATATTATGAGAAGGTTCTTTATTTCAAAACTTTGTTTATGTTCCAACAGAAAACCCCTTTAATTTTGCATTAACTTTATAGCTTTATGTCTGTGGGAAGATAAACAGGATGCGAGCCGTACATTTAATTGCCAGTAAATTATTTCTTTAAATAAATATTTGATTCAAAAAATTATAGATTGTGTGCATAAAAACAAAGCCGTCACGATCCGCGATACTCTAAAAAAGGCAGGCTGGCAAGAATAACTCTCAACACCTTTTACAAATTTTGAAATAAAGCATATTAATATTTGGTAGAACTTTATTAAACACATCCTTTTAGAAAAAAAAGACATATGTTATTTATAGTATGTAATTTATAATCCTTTAGAAGAAAACGAATTAAAAATTTCAAGGTCAAATGCTTAAGTATTCTAAATCATAAAGGTCTGCTTGACATCCTTACCGTGTGACGTCATCTGGGAGAACATGGTGTGAATAGTGTGAATTTTCACAGTTTAACGTTATCCGTGCGAATTTTTTTTATATATTATTTTTATATTTAATTCTCGAGCAGTCCTTTGCCTTTTGGATCATGATTTATGAACATGGCGGAATAATTTCTTTATTTAAAAAAACAAAACTTTTTTAAGGATAAAAACAAAAATTTTGACTTAACAATAACACGTTTAATTCTGTTGCAAAAATACCGTTAGCTTTTTCTTGTTACTTTTTCCATGTAAATATTAAAAAAAAAAAAGTGTTTTTTCAAAGAAAAAGAAAACAATCGCGGTTAAGTCGATGTCCGGATAAGAGGGATTCTACTGTATCCTGCCTGAAAAATTAAAGAAAATATTGATCTATTTTATCATAACTGCAACAATACTTAAGTTGTCTTCATTTCTATTACAAAAATCGTTCAGACATCATCATCATCATCTCCTTTCGACAACAAAATAACTAAGAAGTAAGAACACGAATTCAAAAAGGATTAGGCCACAAATTACTTCTAAATTATTTGCAAATGTACTTAATATGTACTTACACTCAATACACGCCTGTACTTAAATAGCCGTTAACCAATTTGACCCAAAGTGTCTGCATAAATAATCATAGCTTACATGCGGCCATCTGAATGTGACAAAGTGGCATCGGCTTAATTAGAGCACATGAACTCTTCACTCATGCTATTTGAATTGCGGTGGGAATCTCTGGGGGAATATATTACAAAAAATCAAAGACCTCAATATTCAGACTACATGACGATACAACCCAACAATTCAATGGACACAATTGTATTTATTACCACTTACTTCATGAATCGATGGTTTGTCATTCAATCGATCTCGGCTCTGAGAAATCTTACAGTCGCGACAATCGTAACATTACACTTATAAATTGTACGCATAAATAATTCCCATACTCAGCTAAATATGTGCGTGAGTGAAGTCGTCGCTCTTGTCGTCATGCCAATATTATACCTACTTAAAATATTATGATTTATACATACGACCTAATTGAATATAAAGTGCTTGCGTCTTTCATGTAAAAATGTCTTGAAAGAACACACAAGACCAACATTTGAACCATATTCGGGATTTATATCCGGCAGTGTATTGTGTGGTAAATGTTAAGCACAAAGAAAGGGAAATGTGCGTCTTTTCATTGCACTGTCAAAATGGAATAGAGGAAGACTCTCATTTCTAAAAATAAAATGCTTTGTTTAGATTTCATCCAAATAAACTATAATAATATGTGAACGCAATTCAACTTAAATCATTTTTGTGTAGGTCTTAAAGTCCCACAACATGCCTTAAAAAACACAACACATTTTTATTTTCATTTTCAGACATAACGCAGAACGTTTTGTGTGAAGCCGCTCGGCCACATGCCCGGAATTTTACACGATGTTCATTTGAGCGCATGAAAAAATTTACATGCGCTCTTTTAATGCATTTTGTTGACTTTTATCCACTAGACATTGTGTTTTGTTCACAAAAAATTCCCAATACACGCCCAATATTTAAGTAACAAGATAAAATATTCAATTTTGATGTATTATAGGCATAAGTCATCACATTTGGAAGACGCCTCATAAGAACCTCAAATGGCCTACGTGCCGCTTCTCATGTTTACTGTACAAATTATGAAAAAAACAAACACACAAAATTACGAAGAAATGATGCAACAAGGAATTAACATTTTATCACTTAGGAATTTTGACCCAAAATGGAATGCACAATTTCTTGGGACCTCAAAAGTATTTGACTTAACGTTGTGTGTTGCATTTGTTTTTTCTTTTTTGGGCACATTTTCATTTATTATGTCATGTTTAATGGAAAATGCTTCAAACTATGTTAGGGTCTACGTGATGCACTTCGTGTATTGGTAATCGACACCTTTATTGTTATCCGAATTCCTTTTAAATGCGCTTAATGGGTCTTAATGTGCAACAGATCGGAAGCATTTTTTTTTTTTTTCAAACAATTCATGAAATTGGGCGCATTGTGAAAATGTGTTATTGTTGTAATTTTTCAAGGTCATAATTGAATGGAATTCAAAGGATATAGTTATTATTTAAGGATCAAGGGGATAAGAGGGACATATTGATTTTTTTTTGTCATGTATGTTATATGTAAAGAATTGTTTTGTTGATATTCAGGTAGTTTCAATATTATTCCTGAGAGAATTAAAAATTGCAACATTGAGAATACTTTCTCATTTTTTTAAAGGATATGCAGTTGCATAAGTCATGTTTTATTCTTAAATTTCTAACCATTTTTATGCTTAATCCTTATTTAAAAAATGTATTGTTTGTCGTATTTTAAGAAATAATGCAACCTTGAAATTATGATTTGCTCAATGAATTTAAAAGTCACTTAACTTAACACAAACAAAATTAAACAACAAGATTACTTATTTTCACCATTTTTGCAAATTTTTTAATTTTAAAAACAAATGTTTGACCTTGAATTCTGAAACATATTCCGGTTTTTAACAACAAACGCTAAATCAAAAAAACAAATCCAAAAAATATGTTTATAAACCTGCGAGGGCAAGTCATTTATTAATATACATTTCATGACCTTGAAAAAAAACACAAATGATCTTGACCGTGAAATAAATTAGATGGTTAAAATAAAATTTTGACCTTGAGAAAAAAAGGCGGGAAAATGTGTTAAGGATTACTTACTGTTTTGAATTGTTATTTTGAACGTATTTTAATTTGTTAATTAAAGGACGAAGAACCGGTCATTCACATAACGGTTTAGTTTAATTATGTATTTGAATTCTTCATTTAATAAAAATATATAAAAATTTTCGTTAAATATAAGAACCGTGTAAGTGTTTTTTATTCCTCAGCTACGAAACGTATTAAAGTAGGTTCCATGTAATCTTATAACCTTAATAGGGATCCATTGTTGCCAAATTTTACAATCAACTTTTACTACATAGACAGAATTGAAGCTGCAACCGGAAATCACAGTTTACAAACTCATAAGAAGCCTGAAATCACAAATTAAATGTTGTGCCTAATACTTAAGAGTTAAGGGGCAATGCATTTTCAAATTGTAATTATACTGCCTGTACTGAGAGGCATGTGCCGCCACTGGAACAGCGCAACCGTACAGCCAGACAAAATAATTATACACTTTATTTATATAGTTAGTCCGCATGTGTAATGGATGTAAAATGTAATGTATAATTTCATGGCTTTCCTATTCAATGGTAAATAAAAAGGGAGAAACCCAAACAAAATACGTACTCGTAGGTACATAGATGGAATTGCAGTTAAAATTAGAAACGTACACACATGATGTAGACACATTGCATTTGCAGCCTGCACCAAAATGCATTATTGTGAAGAAGGAAACCCTGACCCTTCTACAATTAAATCCACAGATGGTAAACAAATACAATGAGGGATGTGTGTGTTGATGCAGACGCAACGAATAACACACGAAATCTTTGCAGCTGTGTACAATTATAATAATATCCCACACAACTTCTAAATGTTTACCACTATTCACACCGCGGGTTATTTCCATTCCATTGATGATCATTGATCCCAAAATTGGAACTTCTTGTTTGTTATATGTTTTGGAACATAAATCGTCGCAAAGCTTATGAGTTTTTACTACCTGTTTGGGGCAATCAATCAGAAGAGCTTCCGAAACTCCCATAACTGTCATGGCTAATTGATTTTTATTAGTGCAGCATTTAGCATGTTGTCGTTAGGAAAGCGTTTTTTTTGTTTTAATGATCATTTAAAATATTTGTTTTTAAAGATGGAGTGCAGAGCGTTGGATTGAAATACATAAAAATGAATTTCTCTTTGTTTGAAACATTATATTTAATTTTGATATTTGTTGCGTCGGCTTGCGTGAAAAATTGAAAGTTGGTCGACTTTTTTTCGGGTTGGCCTTTTCTATTGCTTGCTGCGCTGCGCTGCGCTGCGTTCCGTTATATTGCGTTGATTCTGCTCGAAGGGTTAAGCATTGGAAATATTTTTGATTCTGTTGTGCTCGAAGTTCAATTGTTTCTTTACATTAATTTTTAATTCAGGTAATTGATTAATTTTTTAAATAAAACTTTTAAAATTGCTTTTAGTTTTATTTAAAACAAAATGCACTTTAGCTTTAATGTACATTTAAACTAAAAAAACAGTTACGCATGTTGCTGTGTTGCATAAGAGACAAAACCAAAGCTTATAAATTGTCCAATGACCACAGTAATGGGCACTGAACGAGAACGCGATCGATGTGGCACTTGGAGAGGAATTTTTATTTCCCCTCCTTATGCTTTTGCGTCTTTCCCATAAAAGCTTATAACCTGAGAGATCGTGGTCGTGGATCACGTATTTGAAACCAGTTTCACTTCATTTGTTTCTGTTTTTCAAATGAATTTCTTTTTTATTTTTATTATTTAACTCTCCACATTTTGTGTAATATGTGCAGTCAGCAACAACAACAACTACTACTACTTGATCTCTGCCCATTGCTTCCCCTCCAACGTTTCGTCAAACCCGCCTGGTCTTGTACGATCCACGTAACAAATTGCAAACGATCATTACAAACGAGCTTTCATTGTATTTAATTTTAAGTGCACAAAAAACGCGATGCATTTCTCAAAGCATAATTCAACAATTTTTGGCATATTAATTGAAATTTTTTGGTTCGTGTTTTCGCGATTTTCTTATACTTTTAAGGGAGTTTTTAATTTTTGTGAAAAGAAATTGCCTGACAAGATAAATGACAGGCGTATACCGGGGGAAATCATAAAAGGGGGAAGATGTAGTAGCGCGTAGTGAAAAAGCCATGCAAGATGAGAGATCATGTTGATGCGCCACTGGGAGCTATTAAATTGTTAACATCTTTTCTAGGATTTGTGTATTGAAGTAGGAACAGTAATTATGATGCCACTTTGGTTTAAATTAATGGATATTTTGGGATTCAAATTTATTTGTATGTAAGTCGTTTATATTAATTGTATTGCCTTTCAAGGTAAGTTTAATTTATTGAATTCATGGCGTAATTTAAAGGAGTAAGGACACACTTACTATACATTAATTTAAAAAGGATTTTAAGTTCAAAGGAAACCAATACAACCCGTTGAACTTGCATTACTAAAGTAAATAAAATACACTCCAACCCTCAAGGATTTCCTAACTTTAATTAACAAAATGTCCTTGAATTAAGGAAAGGAATATTAGGAAAATCCTACAGGTTCTAAGAAAATTAATTTTCATGACCTTGAAATATTTTGTTAATTAATGTGATCTTACTTAGAAAACTAAAATTATGCCTCAGTAAATGACTTATGTAAAAAGAAATCAGTTTGAGTAAACGTAATCTTTTAATATTTTTCGGTTATAAAAAAATGACGGAAGTTTAAAATATTTTGCAGGGAAATCTTATTTCAATTATGCACAGAACAGAAGCAACAATTAAAAAACGTAATTCATTATTGTTAACTTATTAGGCGGATGTTGGAGATGAACTCAACCTTGCCATTGCAAGCTTCCTGTTTGGGATTCATAAGCTTGGTAGTGCTTGACTACGAAGTTTATTTTTTATTTTTGCGAATTATATGCAATGAATAAAATGATTGTTTATAAATTAATCAAAAAATATAGCTGTTATCCACATTGATGACGATTTTATCGAAAGTGGCTGATTCCTGGAATTTCAATTCATGCATTAAAAATATTAAAAAAAAAACTCATAAAATTCTTGGCGACACTTAAATCAATGCGATTACCCACTTAATATTCCGTACCACACAATTCCCTTTTATGCTGGCTAAAAGAAACAAGTTTCCTGTCAACCTGCGTTTATTATGTGAAACCGCTTCAATCAAACAAACTGAACCGCTTAAACCCAAAAGCTTTACAAAATACTTAACACAACGTGCACAATTGCGTCTTTTCATGCTCTTTACACAATTTCCATTTTCCATTGTGATGAAAAATCGGTGTTCCCTTTGGGGGAATAATTTTGCACGACCGACGCGACCGGTTAATGCTGAAGACGTTGTAAGAATCTGTAAAGAAAACGTGTTTCTGTAGGCACAACAGGCAACGTCTGGAGCAGGCTTCTTCCAACTCGCGTCGCGTCTCGTCGCATATGCGTGCAAAACGCATTTATTTTCAATTTTGTCGGCGCTCTTTTTAATTTCGCATGTGCATGCACTCTTTTGAAACTCCCAGACATCGCAGCAATCTACGCAAACCGAGGATTCTTGCATCAGCCATTTGGATTTTTAGCCAATTTCGGGTATGAATTTTAAATTTAAATGAATACTGTTTTAATAAGATGCGGTCTGGCGGAAGACGGATTTCGGCGAGCGCGTGCAACTCAAAATTCCATTGAGAGCATGTGCGTGCATATTGGTACAGGCATTGGGAGCCCGATTGCAAATTGGCGCGTCTATCCGCACATCACAGCTGAACTGAACATAAATTACAGGATAAATGATCCACGCCATGCTGCAGCCCAAATGGCGCGAATTGAGATTTGCGAATTTCTGCGAACACATTCAATTATAATTGCGTTGGAGCCGTAAAGCAGTAAATTGAAATGCTTGATGCTTGGTTGTGGTGGTGTACTTTGTAGATAAGGCGTCTCGTTGGTCGACTTAGAGTTATTCAAATTTGGAAGTAGTAATTCATGTTATGGCTTCGTCGTTTGTAAAACGTGACTTTCATTTGAATATACAAATATTGCGTGAGGCAGTGAATGAACTGGATAAAATGTTTTGTTTTTTTTTGAGACTAAACACAATTAGGCTTTAGTCTGCATAAAACAATTTAGCGCATGAAACATGTTAAGTGGGTAACGTGGATGTGAGTGAATAGTTTTTAAATAATTTCTTAAGACACAAATTGGAAAAACTATTTAATTATTAAAATTAGATAATTTTTTTATTATTTATCAACTTGTTTTTTGTAAATAAAAACAAATTGAGAATTTATATATTTCTAAATAAACGAATTTATTAAAAGCACAGTAAGCTGCCAACACTAGACCCACTCAAGACACTGACATTTATAAAACGCTTAGGGGTCCTCCGAATACGGAATCATACCATGAAAGGAGCTAGTTTGCTCTGTGCAAAACACTGGGGACAATCTATACATACAATTGACAGAACGTTATTGATTGGGATTATAAGTCCGGGGGTTCTTTCATTTTTGCCATGGCTTTTTGTGGTTTATTCTTTAAAGCTTTAGCATTTAAGTGTTCAAATATAGAATCCGTTATTAACGCTTTTAAGGATTCAAAGAGACACCTTGGACGACCTTTAAAATTAAATGTTTTTACTTTTCATGGTAATTTATGATGTTTTCAAATTAAAAAGGGGTAATTTTCTCATGGATTAAAATTTGACTGATAAATCGGCAATTTGGCTGTTTTTTTAATTTAACGATTTTATAAATAACAACTGAAACACCTTGTAAAAACGTCTATAGTTAGAATTTCATTTTAAAATACTAAAATATTCCTAAGAAGTGTTAAAAAAATTAAAACAACGAAAATAATTATTCTTAATCGACTACAATACTCTTCTTTTTATTAAAGTTTAATTTAAATATCCAACAAAAAGAGTTTAAAAATTATTATGAAGCACGTTGTGTAAATTTCAAATGGGACGATGGGATTGAAGTTTGCTTAAATACAGTAATCTATCCACGTTGAACAGACAATACGCCTATGGGCATAAATAATTGTCACAACTCACAAGTCATACTCAGAGTAAGAAAGACAAACCTGTTCCCATGAAACCAAATGGACACTGAACACCGAACTGGATTATAATATGCATTCATACTTACTTACTTAATTTACTGCTATAATTAATTAGCATTGCCGTCTTAGATTTATCTCAGCGCAACTTGCAAGCGTTCTCGAATTATTGCAATAATCTCATCATCTTACAACTCTCACCAAATAACATGCACTAGTTGTGCAATGGCATTTAAGGTCCCATTGCAAATTGACTCAATGTTTAAATAATCAATTTCTAAACAGACAGTTTTAGACTTAGATGGACTACTCCGAAGGAAGGATCAATTAGCCCCAATATGATAATTTGCTCTCTCGTAAAATGGCATAAATTAACAAAGACATATTGGAACAGTTAGTGCAAGTTATTTATGTTTCTCAATTATTATGAGTTATGGTCAGTCGTAGATGCACTTAATTTATTGCAGATTATTCTTCCTCAACATGCGGTTACTAAATAGTTTGCGAAAATAGAGCAGCCCTTCCTCAATTTGTCAGTAATTTTATGGACGTGGGCACTTCATCTTAATAATCATAATTGGAAGTGAATATGCAAATTTGCACTAATTCAGCATTTGCCAATGTGAATTGATAATTGATCTCTGAGGTCCGAAGTATTGTAATTATGTGTGTTCAGCAAATTACTGAAAGACATTTGCGTGATCAGCTATGCATGTTTATAATGGTTATTTATTGCAGTTAAATACTTGAGGAATCTTTAATAATTACAGTTTTTGTAACTGGCGAGTTTTAAAGTACCATATTTAAAATGTAAATGCCAAATATTTAAAAAAAAAAAATGTCCACTCACAAAATCTGAGAAAAAACCGCGTTTCATGGAAATTAAATAGACGTGACTGTACAATCGAACGAGAATCGATTTACCGAAGATTAAAAATCACGTTGCGGTAAAATTTCCGCAGAAAAACGGCCTTCCGTTATAAATTCGTAAGAATTTAATTTTTCCACTCATTTTATTTATTTAAAAAACGCAACTTTACTTAATGCATTAAAAAATCAGTTTATTTTCACTTCTAATTTTAACTCAAAAGTTGCTTTATTTCTTCAAAACTCTTTCCCTTTGTTTCCGGCATAAAAATTACAACAAACAAAACTTCAAAGAAACAGCAACCGGCAAAGAACCACATGCAGCCATGCAACCCCATCATGTCAATCATTGCTGAGAAATACTGGACCAGGATGTAACCAGTCATCCAACACATAAAACAAAGTCCACTTGTTACGGTGCTTTTCAACTGCAAATAAAATTGGATGTAAGACAATTTTGACCTTGAAATGTTCATCAAAGTTGTTGATCTTACATTTTGTGGCACGGTCTCTGACATCACAACATAGGCGAGCGGTATTCCCGTACTAGTAATAAACACCGCACCCGACAAACTTACAATTGGAATCCACGAGTAGCTGGTAACGTCCACACCACCCTCTTTTATAAACAAAAACGCCCCCATAATGGTGAGACAAAATCCCGCCCCAAATGCTGAGCCGGCAATTAAAATTTTGCGCCCAGCACGATCAGCGAGCGTTACCGAAATATTGGCACCAATTAACTGAACGATGCCCACAATAATGGTGGAAATGTTTGGCTCCAAGCTGGACCCAGCATCCTTGAAGATCGTCGAAGTGTAGTTGGTGATGGAATATATGCCAGTCAATTGTGTCATCACAACTAGCACTAAACCAATAACAAGTCCGCGAAGTGTGGCAGGAACGACTAGAAAAAACTTTTTTTTTTTAAAGTTCATGAAAAAAAAAATTTGTTTTATTTTACAAAAATCGCCCCAAGCAAATCTCTGTTCATTTTCTACTTCGGACGCATTCCTGGAGGATGAACTGCGTTCACGCATTTGTTGCAACTCCTTCTCAAACTCAGCGAACTTATCCTTCACATTGACGCCACGCAAAAACCGCAATGCCTGCTCCCCGTCTTCCATACGCAATTTAGCAAAGAGATATGGTGGCGTTTCTGGCATTACCGTCATCCCAATTAGAAAGCAAGCAATAAATCCCAACGCAATAAATGGCACAATGAAGTAATCCAGGAACGCTCCAATTATAAAGCCAATCAGGGTGCCGAAGTTAGAAAGCATTACCAAAGCAGAGCCAAGGATTCCACGAACACTTAAAAACATTAACAGCAAAATAAGGAATTTGTTGGGAATTGGGAACTCCATAAAGTCCATCAAGTAATCACCTGTCATGTGCAATTTCGGACACATAAACCGGAACCACTACAAACATACCACCCCCAGTGAAGCCAGCAAAAAATCTCGAAACGGTCAAGTGCGTTGCATTTTGAGCGTACGCAATCATCAGCCAGCTAACAGACATAGGTGCGGCCAACAAGATCAGTGTCGTTTTGCGACCCAATTTGTCGGCCATCCAACCAAACAAAATGGAGCCCACAGCACCGCCAATGCACAAAATGGCCATCACCATTGACTGTTCGGCCAATGTGAGGGGGCCCGAGGCAAGCTGTGTCGCATCCGACCTTAGAATTGGCATGGTTGGGGAGGACCATCCCACTGCTATTCCGTAGGATATTGATAGGAAGTTCACTGAAATTTAAATTCACGTTAAAATAAAAATAAATAGGTTTTTATTCCACAAAAATTTACCGCACAACGTCGCCAGGTACTGAACTCGAAATGTGATCGACATCCCGCAATTGCCAGACGCACTTTTGTAACTGTTTACAAAATTATTTGCCGCACAGTGGCTTTGTTTTTAAATTCATCTAATTAATTTATATACGACCCCAAGGGCATATAGAAATATTTGTAATCCGACTTTTTTCGGAAAAAAAGTTGATGATGCAGAAACTCGTTTTGACACCCCCTGAGTCCAAAAAAGTGGTCTAGAAAAAATGTGCAAAGTACGTCCGTACGCCGTACTATAGAAAAATGGTCGAAAAAAAAAAAACTTCTAAACTACTGGACCGATTGGTATGAAAATTTTTTGTAAACTATTAAACAAAAATATAAGAATAGGATCTTCGATTTTTCAAGGTCAGATCCTTCAAGGTCAAGTTATTGCCAAAATAATTTTTTTCGTATGGGGGCTCAAAAATGTGTCCTACGATTTTTTTCATTTCCACAACAATTAATCTTCAAGGTATCTTAAACAAAACTGCATATATCCTATATCCCGCTAGATGCCCCTTCTGGCGAAAAAGGGGGTGGACAATGACAAACCCCACTTTTCTATCTCAGCCACCTTGCACAATATCAAAAAAATTCTTTCAGATTATTGTAGGATAAAATCAGATAAGAAAATTTGCGAAACATTTCAAGAATCGAAAAATTCAAGATCAAACTTTTTACATCTCAGAAACCTTTAATATTTTTTAAATTTTTTTTTCACATTATTGTAGGCTTAAATGAGACAAAAAACTTGCTGAACATTTCAAGGTCGAAATCGGAAATTTCAAGGTTCGACGTACGGCGTACGCCTCACGTATCTCAGAAACCCTAAATATTTTTGAAATTTTTTTTTCACATTATTGTAGGAATAAATGAAATAAAAAAACTTGCTGAACATTTCAAGGTCAAATTTCGAAAATTCAAGGTCATATTTTTACAACGAAAATGTTTAATTCAAATACTATGTGTTTTAGGGTACTATGATGTTCTACATTATTGATAATCTCAATAAAAGTACCAATTTCGGACAAAAATCATGGTCAAAATTAAGAAATTTCAAGGTCAAATTTTTCATGTCTCCGAAAAGCTTTATTAAAATGTAGTTAAGCAACAGTCGTATATAAATTCACACCTCGCTCTCCCTGCGATGTAGTTTTTTTTTTGCACAGAAGACACATCATCTCCGGGGATTTTATCTTCAGTGTTCTTTATTTGTAAGCTTTATTTTTATGTTGGCCGTCTTTTTAAATAATTCTTAATTAAATACGGAGCATGGCGTGTTTTAATTTGAGATAGTGAGTTTAGTACCAGAACCATAAACTTTAATGAAATTAATGGTTGGATGTTTTATTTCAATTATTTACATAAAAATAAAATAACAAGTAATAAAAACGTAATTTTGATACAACTTTTTGACGTGAAATGTTCAGCAAAGTTCTTTATCTTGTGGGAAATTGAAATGAATTTACTTAAGATTTCTGAGTTTAAATGGTATGATCTTGAATTTAAACAGTGTGACCTTGAAATGTTAGAATTTTTTACGGATTAGCATTTTAAAAAAAATCAAAATCGTTGGCAACGTTTTGTTTTAAAGCAAGCTTAATTTGTTTTTAAGCTATTAACTTACTTGTTAATAGACTTTTTCTAAAAAAGTTGCTATTTGCGATTTTCTGGTTTTAATTTCAAATGCTGTTAAGTTCAAAAGTTAAACAGAACTGTAATTTTCATTAAAACATTTTACAGAATTTAGAGAAAACGCAATGAAAATACAGATTACTGTTTTATTGGGAATGACAAATAATTGAGCGCAATTTCACTTTATTCGCCAACGATCTTTCACATAACTCAAGTTTCTCAACTTTGGTCTGGTTGATCTGACTCGTGTAGTCTTCCACATTAAACCACGTCTGCATTTTTCGTATAAATCGACCTGCTTTCAACGAATTTCTTCAACCTGGTCCGCGGTTGCGAATGAAATGCGTCTGAGGTATTGTAAATTTTTGATACAATGAACAGTTTTATTCCAAACACGGTGTGGTTTGTGCCTTCCTTAAGGTGAATTTAAATACGCAAAATTTGACTTTGGGTTAATAATTCTTCGGGAAAACTTGGAAAGACAAAAATAAATAATTTATATAAAAAAAATTTATTTCAGAGAAAATCTAAAAACGAGTTGATTGATCTCATGCATGAAATCATCTTGAATTAGTCCGTGTTTTCTCTAAAAGCTTCCCAAATGCTCATAATGTAAGTTTAAATACAAAATATATAAATTTCACTGAATTAAACCTCTCGCCACAAACCACAAAACCAACAAATTTCGACCCAATTTGGTAACATGCTTGTCATAAATTTTTCCCAACTAAAAAAAAAACGTTTTCTTATCATAAATAGTTATGTACTCGCTTCATTCAACGTTCCTCTATAATAATACACGCTTCCCATCTAAAATTACCCAACGATTTTCAGAATTAACTACAACTGTAATGCTCTTTGCGGAACAAATGCAATGTCTGTCGCAATGCATGTGCGTTTGCGCACTTAAAGCAATCAATCATTACCCGCAGCATAAATGAAAATGTTTATGGGTGCACCTAGATGAAAGACGCCAACCATAACAGCATAAAAGTATGTTTGGTGACACAAGTTTGAGTAGCTTTCGTTCAGGCCTATCGCGAGCGCACTATCTGACTTTTCGTCTTGTTCTTGCGTGCAACGCGTTTTAATACTTATAATATAACTACTATCCCGTGCCTCCTCCCTGTAGAGTTATGTTATGGTTGTGATTGTGTATCGATTATGCGACCGCGGTGCTGAAAGGCGAAAGCGCAAAAGACGGGTTTTCGGTACAATTTCGTTACGTTGAATTGTGGGGAAATTTCCAAGCGCATGTCTTCCCTGCCTTATGGTTCAATGACCAAGGTTGACCTTTCTTTTCTTTTATTTTTCGGTTAGTTATGTTAATGTTATTTAGGTACTGTGCAAGAGATTTTTCTTTATGCCATCATCATTATTGTGGGCGAGTATTGGTGGAAACACCTTCTATTTCGCATTGTGAATAGTCCGGGTGGTTCTATTTTTAAACACTGTTGCAAGTTTTATTTAATTTACTTTAAAATTAATTTTCTATCTACTGTTAAAAAGGATGTTGTTGAATTTAGGTAGTGTGACCTTGAAATGTTTGAATTTTTTGCTGATTTACATTTAAAAAATTATCAAAATCGTTAGCGCTGTATTGTTTTAATGAAAGCTTACTTTGTTTATAAGCGAATAGACTTTTTCTGACCTGAAATTAACCTTTAGATATATGACCTTTAAATTAGAAAATATTGAAAAAAGTTAAACGGTTTCCGAGTACTCAATGGAACAACGAACGGACTTTGAAGTAGAAGGAGCAGAAATTCGAACACATTTAAAATTATCCCAATCGTGCGGGAAAGGTGTGTTTTTGACCTTGAAAGCATTAAGAAATACTAACTCAGCTTAAGACGTTAAAGGCGTTCTTGAAAATATTAATAGTAGTTTTTGATATACAAAAAATAAATAAAATACAAATCAATTATGGCCTTGAAAATTTTCCCAGAATAAAAAATTAAATTACTTTTCAATAAAAGTATACATTGTTGCAAGTTTTATTCAATTTATTTAAAAATTATTTTTCTATTTAAAAATATTTTGTTTTTAACAATATTAAAGGTAAAAATAAATTGTAAAGATAATATAATATTAAAATAAAATTAATAATAAATATTCAAATCGATTCAAATACTGAGACAACATTGTTACCCAACTATTTCTTCTCATAATCAACCGTATCGATAAATTCAACATTATGTTCTTCATCACGTTTAAGTGGTCGCTTTTCGTCATTAATACTACTGTCCTCGGGCTCGTCATTATCATCACCATCACTGTCATAGCCCCGCTCATCTCTGGCAATTTTTCTCGATATTTTCCAAAGCAACATACGGAACAATTGTCGCTCCATATTCTTTGCCAAATAGTACAGGAACAACCAGTTGGAGAAATTAAGATGCTGCAACACCACACTTAAGTCGTTGCCGTTGAAACGTCCCGGTGATGCTGCAGCGAAAATATATCCAGAAAATTTGTCACTTCTGAAAAAAACAAAATAAATTAAATCTGTCTCCATTGCTGCCAATTTTAATATAATTAAACGCACCTGTAGAAAAAGTACGTCACCATTCGCCAAAAAAGTGCAATTGTCGTTACAAAAAACAGGATCGCAAACCAAAACCATAAAAATACAAAAATTTTCTCGTTGATGACGTTAAGCGCCATTACACAAAGCGCATCGTGCTTTTGTATCGTGCCGGATGGACCGTATTTAAAGAAATGGCACTTTGTCATCTTGGGAAACACAATGTCCAGCACGTCCATTTGTCCCTGAAAATCCTCGTTGATGAATGCCGGTCCAAGGCCGTAAAATTTTCCATTCAGAAAACGATTTGTTACGTACACCTGCAGCATCAAGTTGGCCATGTTGAGAAGCTCGCATCCCATCAGCTTCATGGACCAATACTTGTTGATGGCCAAGCGTTGCATGAAGACGAGTGCAACCACATCGATGCGGGAGGTGATGTTGGATTGGCATTGGATGGTCATCGTGTCTAGACTGTAATCGGTTTCTGAGGTAATGTACTTGGAAAGGATCACCTTTTTTAGACCGTCTGATAACACTTTCAAGCTGCCGCCTAATAATAAAATAAAAAATAAAATTAATATAGATAAGAATGTGTGTTTTAAAATTTTATTCAATTTGGCAATTGGAAATTTACTTTAATTTTCTATTTTTGAGAGCCAAAAAGTATTTTAGTTTTTATCCAAATTATACGAGGAGACGTGTTTTAACTGTGAATTATTCATGCATTGTTGTCTCTTCTGTTTGCAGTGATTTAAAATTTGAATTATTTTTATTTGACTCACTTTTGTTCATCATATCTTGTCATCTTTTACAGCGTCTTAAATTGTTTAAACATTTCAACTTCATTCTCATGAGATTTGCTTTCTGATGACTAATACTTTATATTTAGGCGAAAGCGACATTCATTTTTAATAACAATCAAAATATATGCAAGAAAAGTATCAAGTTCTTTTGGAGATAAATAAATTATACTACGAGAATAATCTGGTTCTTTTTAATTCTGTGATTAGATCATGATTTTTTTCGTGACAATGACTTTCCGATTTTGGATCGAATTTACCTACTTCTTTTCGAGTGTTTTATTTTAAGCAGTTTTGTATCAAATGACCGAATCCCACTCAAAATTAAAAGCATGCAATTTACAATAAAAAAACAAAGTTCAAAATATTTTTTTTAAATTAATCAAATTGCAACTGAAATGGAATAAATTTGGCCTTGAAATATTAAGCGGGATTTTCATTATAATATTTATGTGTGAAAAATGTTTCAATTTCATAATATTGCAAAAATAGAAATGAAAGGAACATTGCTTTTTTTAAATAAAGGTCTAAAAAATTCGAAAAAATGAAAAAAAAATTATTTTTTTTAAGTTTTACTGAATTTAACCAACTTTTCACCCAGAAATTCTGACTAAAGTCTTTCCGTAATTTAATTTAAGGGTTGTTCAGGTAATGAATAAAAACGAGATGATTCCGTTAAAAAATAACACGTGGAATCTTAAAATATTAAATGCAATCCACAAAAATTACACCAAACTAACTAAAACAAAGCATATGGTCTACAATTTTTTGAATCACACCGCTACAATAACGGTTCAAACTAACCTTCAAACTTTTTCCACAACAAATGCGGCAAATAAAACATTATGGCTTGCCCAAACAGGAAAAACGGAACCCACTGATAGTAAGCATGGTGTGTTACCTCTTCATCGGGTTTCATCGGACCCACACCGGGATGGGGAATAACACCATTTTGTAGGTTCGTCTCATTAAAGTGCCTCACCTTAATTTTGTTCACACAAAAAAAAAACATTTAACAGTCATCAGACTTTGTAATCTTTCAACAAGTACAATTAATTAAGTAAAAAATAAAAAATTTAAGTGAAAAAAAAAATTACCACAGTGAAAGTGCTAGTAAAAAAGCAAAACGTGTTAATAACATGCTCGGGAATAACGTTAGATCCAATCATGCAACGAATGTGCTCACCAATGTATTGCCTTAATAAAGAAAAGTATTCAGTATTTTACCAACAACATTTCCGAAGGTAATAAAAAAATAACAGCAAAAACAACAACAACGGCAGCAGTACGCGGGCATTGTTATCAGTGCGTCTTATGTGTCAACAAATTGTTAAGTTATTTGGAACAACATAATCCATTACGGCAATTAATTTCTTACCGTGAGGTCACCAGTATGGTGCAGACCAGCAGGAAAATGAACGTGAAGCGATAGTGAAATTTGAACCACAAATTGTCGATGGAGTACAATTTCCGGGTGATTCGCAAATGCGGTACAACGGTTTCAAACGTTTTAATCATTTTGCTGCAGTTGGGGAAAGAGGAAAGGGGAAGTTGAACCGTGTATCAGGTGAGAGCTTTAATCGGTTATTAATTAATCAACATTATTCTGAGCCGCTTTTAAAAGTAGTTTTCACTTTCTGATGGAAAATTAAACTTAATTCACTTTGTTATTGACATTACTGTAATCAGACACTTGAGTCAAGAATGACACCCACTCATAAGTTCGTTGAAAACGATTACACTATTTGCACAGAACTTAAGGAAGGCAACTTCACAACCCACAATTTTTACAACACTATAATTTCTAATGAGCAATTTCAATTGCAAGAAACGCACACAATTTATTTTTATTTGCCGTCTGACCACCTGCAGTCATATTTTGCACTTTGATACAATCCGCCGATGGCAACACAAATATTTACTCGACAAACAACAAAATATGCTTCTGTTTACAATTTTATTTGATTTAGCCCTTTTTTGATATTTTGCTGACAACTGTGGCACCACTTTTCACAACAATTGAATTACTGTTTTGTACAGTTTACGAAATTCAATCCGTTATTATTGTACACTCATAAAAAATAGTTTACAGTGTTGAAATTGGGCTCGCAACTATAGCACCACGATACATTGAATTGCATTCGAATTGTTATTTCATCAGACTGTGTTTCTGAAGTGTGCTCGTCTTGTTCATTATGGGCGAGTGACACGGGAATCGCTTATCGGTACTAATCTTTATTGATAAGAGCCAAGACAATATCGTGTATACAAATGTGGGTGAAGCTTTTGTTGCATACACGCACCGAAATGTCTTTGTGCACAAATTGTAAGTTTAAAAGATTGAGAAATGACAATTGATATATTTACTTACCTTTTGTGAAGATTGTTTTGTAATTGACACGCTTTTTGTTTCAATAATTTGGTTGTGCGCTAGTAAAGGAGCTGTGAGTTAAATTACTTTCTTAACATTATCAGAAACACAAATTTTTAAATCCATAGTTTGAATATTTCGTCTTATTATTTTTTATTCACTTTTATAGTCATTATTGCAAAGTTTTTAAAACACAACAGCATTTACAATCATCATAATGAGAGATCAATCAACTCGTTTTTAGTTGTTGTTAACATCTTCCGTCCTTCTCTTATTATGAAATGCACAAGGTTAATGTCTTTAATGAGAATAACTCAATTACGGTGATTCACCATTTTACAGATTCCAAAATTTATTGCGCTAATTGCCAAAAACATAATAAGAAGATTCAGTTTTCCACTTTAATTCAATGAAATATTAACGGTTTAAAAAAAAAAATTTTTTGATGAATTAAAGTTTACCCACTTTCAGGGTTTCATGCCGGTTTCAAATTTATTTTAGCGGTTAAAAATTTCCAACTAATTGTTTTTAATAAACAAAAGGACTCTGTAACGAGAGTTATAGTTACATAACGAAGCTTTGTTCTTTTGATTTTATTTATTTTTAAATGTTTAAAGTCTAAGGAATGCAAGGTATTATTGACAGTTCTTTTGTTTTATGCTGTAACGTCATCCAGCAAAAACAACTGTGCCATGGATTAATGTGGAAAATAGTTTGTGATATAAATATTTTAAAAAACAGTTGGAAATCAAATCGAAATTATAATCAATTCTTTTAAGTAAGGGCTTTGGATTTCTATAACGATGACGTAGAAAACACATTCAATTATCATGCAGACCATGAGTCAAAGTGATCATTCTCACCACAATGCCAATATTTTTTCGTAAAATTACCCTTTTCAATTTCTAAATAAAAATACTAAACCTGGTTAAGAATTTTGAAATGATTAAATAGATGAAAGTAAATAAAAAATTTAAGTAAAATTTTTTACTCATTTAATTGATGGTGGTTCTTTCCGGGTTTTTTTCCGGTTCAAAATAGTTATTATAAACTAACCCTTCGATTGCCTTTGTAAATATCAATAAATCACAAAAATACCTTAGTCATGGCAACTTTAAATTTAGAGTTATAAGCCTTAAGTTATAATTCTTCATCTAAATATACTTAGAAGAAATAAACTAAAAGATCAAATAAGATTAATTATTCATAAAACAAATAATTGCAACCAGAACTTTTTATTACAATAAGCCAAATATTTTTTAAGTCCACTTCGCAAAAAAAATGCAAAAAACACGTGCAGCACAAATCAAAAAGCATGAAACTCTAACCGGAAGTGAACCGATAAGTGTTTTGTGTAACAAAATTTAGTGGTCCTTTTTTGCAAATCATGAAAATAATTTTACAAATGATAAAAATTAGTCATTTTTAATACAGATTTCTCTTGTCATTTATTATTCATAATTAATATCAAATGTAGTGCAATAGTTGTGCAATTTTAATTTTTATACAACAAAAAATTGGTGACCGTTTTGAATAATCAGCTAAAAACGCTTCCAATTTGTTGACACGTTTCTTTCTTTCATCAACACTTTCATATCAAGTGACACATTTATTAATTTAATGCCTTTCATTGATTTTTAATTAATTTTTTTTGTTTTTTTGTTATTTATTTAATTGTAATTCGATCTCAAGAGGAGTAATTGTAAATAACAATGAGAGAAATTAACAAAACATTGTTATACAATAATTAATGAATGATTAAAATATTTTATTGTGATTATCTTTATTGCAGCATTGTTCAACTGTCTCAATTTATGTCTAATATAGATCGTGTCGTCTTAAAAAATAATTGATTGCATTTTTGGGTCATTTTTACTCACATGAACTGTAAAATGCAAGCTTTCTTTCTTTTATTAATTTTGAGAGTTTCTGATGATGAAATCATCTCCAATAATTATTTTATTTCTCGGAATATTTTTGCAATTACATAGTCCTATCATAAAGCCTTTTTTTCTAAATACAACTTACTTTATGAATAATAATCACCCATGCAAATGTATAGATAAGAAAGAATGCATGCAATTATCATCCTTGCTTAAGACCTTAGAAGCCTTACAATTTGATAACAACGAATAAACGTTATGACTCGTGCCACATTTTATTGTATGCCACAAAGTCTTAAGACTACGCGACTTATGAGTCACTGAATATTCGCAAATGTCTGTAAAATTCCTGACAGACACATGCGGTATTAATTTAAAGTCAAATTGTGTGTGTAGCAAATTGTGTTTTAATTTTTTTTTAAAACACAATCAAAAACGAGCTGACATTACAAACATATAGAGCGTTCCTTTGTTTCTAGATAAAACTTAAATACAGCTCACACTCACATCAACTGATAACGAAATTTTGTGAAATTTTATTACGGAAACAGATGGAAACTTCTGTCCATGCAAAGTACAATGTCACCTACTTCCTTCACGATGTAGATTCTCCGCCACGATATCAACCAACAGGCAACAATTATCAATTCAAATTGCATCACGTTTATTTTTTCCGTTTTATTGATAACAATGCGACAGTTTTATTGTTGTGCTTTCGTAAAATTGATAGGCTTCAGGAATTCCCAGAGATGTCTAAGTTATCACAAGAATTGACAACAATTCTTACGCTAAAACAACTTTTATGTTCGTCATTTTGATTCATCACAGTCGACATTTGAAAATAATCCATTATTTTGATTGATTTAAATGTTGTTTCTTTTTTTTGGAAACTGAAACATTAAATATACTGAGAAATTGAAAAGCTTTATCAAGCAATAGAGAGGGGGAAGAGGAGTAGCTTTTGTAATTCATTGAAAGCTAGATTTACAAAGGTTTGTAAACCTGCCTTAAAGTGAGGAATAAAAGGAAAAAACTGAAAATAATTAAATTTAAAGGATTAATACTTTAAGTCCATAATAATCAATTAAAACAAGTAAGTAAACCTTCCTATTTATTGCAGTCTTACTCAAAAAAAAATTAATTTCGGATTTATAACAAAACAAAATTTGAAATTTCAAGGTCAAATTTTTGTAATTGACTAATGTTAGTTTTAAAGAACTCAATTTTCCATTGTCATAAACAGTTTCAGTGGTTTGTGAGGTAATTTGACCTTGAAATTTTAATTTTTTTATGACCTTGATTATTATCTTACGTAACTTTACATCAATAAAACAATAACAACTAGATAAAGTCATTTTTTAAGGCTCAAAAATAATTAAGAAAGACACGTTTAAATATCTCGCTTGACCCTCAAAAAATTATTTAAAATCTGTTATGTTATCCCATTATTCTTTATAATCCTTTTTAATTTAATTTAAAGAGAAGGATAACCTATAATACAATTTATAGACATTTCGCATGAATTTCACGTAAAATTAAAGGGAAATTATTTTGAGGAATACGTAAAATTTTTTTTTTTTGAGTTAGATAAATTTTGAATGCATTTCAAGTGAAATTCAATTGAAATTGAAGTGAAATTCTAGTGAAATGCACATATAATCTAAAATGTTTACTTGAAATTCACTCGAATTGCTCGTGACTTTTGAATTAAATAACAAAAAACTACATCGCAGGGAGAGCGAGGTGTGAATTTATATACGACTGTTGCTTAACTACATTTTAATAAAGCTTTTCGGAGATATGAAAAATTTGACCTTGAAATTTCTTAATTTTGACCTTGATTTTTGTCCAAAATTGGTACTTTTATTGAGATTATCAATAATGTAGAACATCATAGTACCCTAAAACACATAGTATTTGAATTAAACATTTTCATTATAAAAATATGACCTTGAGTTTTCAAAATTTGACCTTGAAATGTTCAGCAAGTTTTCTTATTTTATTTATTCCTACAATAATGTGAAAAAAAAATTTCAAAAATATTAAAGCTTGCTGAGATATAAAAAATTTGACCTTGAATTTTTCGATTTTGACCTTGAAATGTTTCGCAAATTTTCTTATCTGATTTTATCCTACAATAATCTGCTAGAATTTTTTTGATATTGTGCAAGGTGGCTGAGATAGAAAAGTGGGGTTTGTCCTTGTCCACCCCCTTTTTCGCCAGAAGGAGCATCTAGGGATATGCGATATATGCAGTTTTGTTTAAGATACCTTGAAGATTAATTGTTGTGGAAATGAAAAAAATCGTAGGACCCATTTTTGAGCCACCATACGAAAAAAATTATTTTGGCAATAACTTGACCTCGAAGGATCTGACCTTGAAAAATCGAAGATCCTATGCTTATATTTTTGTTTAATAGTTTACAAAAAAATTTCATACAAATCGGTCCAGTAGTTTAGAAGTTTTTTTTTTTCGACCATTTTTCCATAGTACGGCACAAGGCGTACAGCGTACGGCGTACGGACGTACTTTTACACATTTTTTCTAGACCACTTTTTTGGACTCAGGGGGTGTCAAAACGAGTTTCTGCATCATCAACTTTTTTTCCGAAAAAAGTCGGATTACAAATATTTCTATATGCACTTGGGGTCGTATATAAATTAAAAATGTTGCGATAAGCACAACTTTATCGATAAAGTATAGTTTTGTCTTAAAGACATTAATTAAGATTAATTAAGACATTGTTAGTGAAAACCAGCATTTACTGGTTCCATAATTTAAACACAATTTATTGTTAAGAGGCTAGATATCTCACACGCACATATTCCCAGCTCCTCGGTACTACATAACCGTGTCAATCACACCAAAGATGATTGTACAAAAATATTCAGAACATTTTAATAAGAAAATTGAGTGGTTAAGTGCCAGTTATTACCATTCAGTAAAGCCTTACGCATTTGTTGCGATCTATTGAATGAAGCTGAATCGTGCAGATGCCTTGGACAATAACTGTAATGTGCATGAACTCAATTATTCGCCTGATTGGCTTAATTGAATGTGAGCAAAACTCAAGACGCCGGAACGCAAGAATTCTGTGTTCACGTTTGTGTAGCTTAAAAATTAAACTATACACACATCAGGAAGATCATGAAAAGAATTGAATTCTAAAATATTTACAACAAACAATCGTTGCGCTTAAGTTATGCGCATGAGCTTGAATTGCCTTAGGAGTCACTTGCAATGTCTTAAACAATGATCTATAAGCAAGTGTAACAGCACAAATAAAACAATAACAAATCAATTATTTCCAGATTATTGTGATGAAATTGCTTGCGTAGTGGAATTTATTCTAACTAACTATCTAGCTACAGACAGATTTAATTTATAAATCTCAACAATTTTCCAAGCAAATTAAAGCGTTAATTTTTATTATTTTATCCGTTCTCGTTAGTTCTTTGAATTGTAATTAATTACTTTTCCAATGTCCATTGTCACTAAGATAAAAGTCTTAAAGTTTATGTACTCATGAATTAAGTTTCTTGTTGTAACTTATATCAGTTAAAGAGTATACCGAAATGTACTCGCATGCAATAAAATGAAATGATTTGTAAATAAATGATAGAAATCACAAGATGTCAAGTGTTATTGTAACATTAGCTATCATTTAATTGATTGTGGAATTGTACCAAGCACATAAAATACTTGATTTAATTACACATTTCTTATAGGACGTGCATTTTCTGACATACTTATTGTTAAGATTACACGAACACCAAAAGTTCCAGGGGTATGGCAGGGAAAGCCACGCTAGAAAACCACTCGGTCTAAAACCAACTTATGTCAGACCCAGACCCTGATCGTTTTTTTCTAGACGCTTTTTTAGGACTCTGAGGTTGTCAAAATATGTAGCATAATCAAATTGTTTATCACCTTCGCAAGAATTCATATACTCCATACTTTGGTAATTTTAAAATTTTAAAGTTTGAACACGCAGTCTTTTCTGGATGAAACTTAATTCTTTTCATACTCGTAAGTCGTATACACTTTCAAAAGTAAACATTTACTGAATAGGTCTTCTCGAATGTATATATGAGACTCTCAAATAAACAAACATTTGATTATATAAACCGTTGCGACAATATTTAATATTATTTACGAGCACATCTTTTTTAATGTTTGCATTATTATCGGATCGGACAGTTTGTTTAATTCTCAAACCACATAATATGGTGCTGAATTTGCACAATTTAAAATACTTCGTACACTTGCTTTAAGAGTGTGTAGATTTATTAAGAAAAAGTTGAAGTTTGATTAAAATGAAACACATTGCAAGCAAAATTTTAACTTTAATCAAAACCAAAATGAAAATTAATTTTTCTGGTAAAATCATCGAAGTAATTTTAACTTTTATAGTTTTTTCAGTTATTATTACATTTTCTCCTCCATTATAATGTAGGAGTGACAAATAAATAACGAAATAAAAAGTTTGAAACCCTTACTTTAACCAGTAAAACCGAGCTTTTGTGGCACTTTTGTGTCAGTTTAACTTTTACTCACAAATTTGTCATTGAAAAATACGAGTGAAAAAGCTTTCCAGCTTTTAAGTCGCAATAACGGTTATGACTTAATGTGACTAAAACAATAAACTTTTATATTTTATAAATTTGCATAAAATTTTAAGATATTTTATATAATTTTAAACTTCAACAAAACTTGGTTAACCAGAAATGAATCGCGAACCGTTTTTGCTTGCGTCCAATTAAATGTAGTTTTGTTTTTTCAATTGATTTAAAAATTAAAACCACGTTAATTATACCGAAAATAACATGAATTGGTTAAAAAACCGGAAGAGACCTGCAGGCTTAAGCAATACCCTAAAAAATTAAATTAAATAATGTTCATGGCAATGGTACACAATCGATTCAAGTCCTTAAAGATGAAATTTGTGAAATTATCGAGGGACGAGAACATACAGCCGCGCAAATGTGTGAATTGGTCATGGAAGATTTTATGAAAAGGATATTATAATAAAGGATATATTAATGGTATACCTTTCTCTTTACAAATTTCTCTTCTCAAATATCAAAATGGAACCTTTTATTGAAAAACCCTATACAATATGATAAATTATTTATTAAACTTATATTTTGTTTCAATTACACCAAAAATAAGCGAAAAAGAAGCAAATTAATTTATTTAAAGTCGCTAGTCCCTCATTACGAGTATATAAATAACATTCGCTGTCTTATCAGCTAACATTGCAAATAATATCACTTGACATAGGAAAGGTTACCGAGATTGATTTTAAATGTTTATTTTGTCGTTCAAAAAAAAGCATTATTGAATTATAATATAATTTACAGAACACGATTTCATATTATTTGTGACATTGATTCATATATAAAACTATTTTAGTTAGTACCGCGATAAACAAATGATGCAGATTGCACAATTGCACAATTGCAAAATGCACATTTCAATAATTAAAATGTGTCATTATAGTTATTACTCATTATTTAATGTGCATGCATGTTAAGACTGCAATCAATTTACCATGCTGTAATTGTTTATTAAATTTATTGTAACAAAGCATAAGCCTATAAAATATTTAATAACCGCGTGAGGTTCCACACAAAAATAAAGGTGGTCGTTAATTGTTTTGTGTGCCGTAAAAAAAACAATAAACTCTAAAGGCAGTAACAATTTCCTTGCACAATAATTATTATCAAATTTTGCACAGTGCTTGTAAAATTTATTGGAATAACGAATTGAAATTTTTATGTTACTCTATTTAAGGTTTTTCGTGGAAAAAGTGAACTGATTTAATCGCATTGTCCAGATAATCAATAAAGCAGTCACACATTTTAATTAAAAAATTAATATGTTAAAGAAAAAAGTTAATCACTAAAATATTTTAGGAAAATTAAAGCAGTCAATTTGTTTTTGATGTAAAACAAAAATTTAAAAAATATTTTAAGTTTCTGAGATATAAATAGTGGGACTGAAATGTTCTGAAAAATTTGTTTACAAAAGTTTTTTACCTTAACTTGACATTGAGAGATGTGACCTTGAAGTATATAAATATTGTATTTGTCATAAATTATTTCCGACGGGGTCAAAATCTCATCCAAAAATAAATTAACAACGATTTGTTGTTAACAAATAATAACAATTATTATTATCTAATTATTTTAGAAGCTTGATGACTCATTAGTTCGTCAGAATAGGATTTTTTCAAGTTTCAAGGTAAAAAATCTACTATTAATACATACTTGAATTAGGAGTTTGGACTTTGGGCGTCCGAAACTTATTTGTCTTGTAAAATGTTTTGTAAGTCCTTAAAGCTTAATTATTTTGTCTCTCTAAAGTCTACCTCAATAAAATAAAGGAGGACTTATAACAAAATGTGTCAAAACATTAAAAATTTGCCTTTGTTTTAAACTATTGTTTGATAATTATGAAACTCATGGTATGTCATTTATCACAATTTTAATCTACGAAAATAGATAACTGTAACTCTGTAACTGCTATCTTAAATCTCCATATGGAATTTCACGTGTTTCAAGGCTCATCATTACACTACCCATGTTTACAAAATACAGTCACGAGCACTTACATTTCATTACAACTATAATAATAATATTATTATTTATATAAATACCGCTTTAAGTAAGTCATAAAACACGTTGCATAAAAATTTATTATTTATAGGAGTGAGCATTCAAACTGCAAATAGACATTATCAAATTGGTTACGTCTTAAAATTGTGTGCATAATAATTTAATATATCATGTGCACAACTTCCACATCGCTTTTATAGAATTTTATGCGCTCAAAAATGTGATAAGAATCTCGCCAAGGCCTCAATTGACCGCAAATAAAAAACTCTGCTGTATGTCGTCTGGCGTCACGTTTGCGTACAATCGTAACGTTTTTTGCAAGCCACAGTAATATGTGCTCGAGTCAGCATAATCACAATAGCTACGATCGTTGATGGTTTTTTTCATTTTCTTTACAGTTAACATAACATGAACGTACAATATTGATGAACATTGAACGATTGTCGAACACACAATTTAATTGTAATTTAAATGCATATTCAGCTAATCACATTTGTTTAGGGGTCTCCACTATAAAAAGGTATGACATTAGTTAATTAAAAACATGTGCGCATGCGCATTACATTGTTTTGTGTTTTTGTAATTGATTAATGTAACTGTTTTTGACTTCTGATTAAATTTATTTTCATTTAATGTGCCACGTATTATACATATTATATTTAAAAACATGGCTTTTTTATTGAGCATGCTCTCACATACGGGTGTGGTATAAAATAACTGTTAAAAGGCCGATCATATTATAATATGCAAGTAAAAGTCATCAGGTTTTAAATTCCGATACACCTTGATCTCGATATCGAAAACCGGTAAGAGCAACAACACAGCGGTGTGGAAAAAAATGAAATGTGCGCGACTGCAAAGATCCTATTGGGGTCTCAACTCTCAATATAAATAAAAGGTGATTGGAAATAATCGTGATTATGTCGATATTTGCAATTTAATACGTATGAAAGCCTGAGTATATACAATTTTGGTTTCTTTAGATCGCAAAAAACAATGAAATTGAAACAGACAACTATCAATCAATTTGATATCTTCAAGTACTTAAACAATTAAATTTTTTGATGTGAAAGTCTTTGACAATTAAAACCAAATGCACAAAACAATAAATTAATTTACACATAAAAAAAAATCCACAATAAAAAAAGCGCAATTTTGTTTGCACAAACAAAAATGGGATCATCAAAATGAACGCAACGCTATCGCTAGACGATTATACAAAATCAGCGTGATTTGATAAGTCCGGTTCAGCTCATCATATAGCGGTTTAATTATTGGTCTGCGTTTACAATGTGTATAGAACTTTTAAACAATACTATATTGTTTGTGACGCAACAATGTGCCGTAGCGTCGTCATTTATAAATGATAAAATAAAAAGCATGTGCGGTCCAATTTTAAAATGTTGTCGTCAGCACCATGTAAGCGCAAACGGCGATGTTCATTTATAGCGGCTATACTCAAATTTTATCATTTGATTGTAATTACTGTAGTTAAAAATACATTGAAATTTTTTAAAATTTTGGCGGGTCGGGTTTAGCCGTAACTCGGAACCGTATTAGGTCTAAAGAAAACAATAATATCCGCATTTTTGCTTGGAGATTAAAAATACATATGCGACATTATATTTACAAAACTTTGGGCATTTTGTGATTAACCATTGATTTTAATTAGGACCCACAATGTGGTTTCGAAAAATTCAAGGTCATAAAGCTTTAGGAATTTTTATTTTAATCACTGAATTCAATAAAATTACAAAAAACATTTATGATTGTAAAAAGTCTTAATTGTAAAAACTCTCCTCTAAAGTCTTCTCCATGTCCTCTATTTATTTTAACTAAAAACAAAGAATTTGTTGTGTTTATGTCACAATACTATAGGTTCTTTAATTCCATATGATGTAACTTTCTATTGAAAAAAATAAACCTTTTTCAATAACTTAACCTTGAAAAAATTAAACAAAGCATTCATCATCAATGTTTATAATTTTTTTTATCAAAAATCAGTAAAGTATTTCTTAAGTACACATGCAGGCTTGTATTAAGGGATAGTTCTAAGTACTCTAAATTTAAGGTCTGACCTTGGATTCCAATTAAAATTGCTGTCGTTCATATTGGTACCAATGTCCAGAAAACTTTTCAATTAAATTTAACATAATCTAATATATAAATTTCTAAACGACCATGTATGTATGTATGTCACGCAATCACGCCAAAACTGAAAATGGGATCGCCACAAAATTTTACACACGTATTTGCCAACTTTCTGAAAGTAAAATAGGCATATTTTCAACGCGAATATAAACCGCGAAAACCGCGAAAAAAATGATTACTGTAGTCGGTTTGTCAGTAGTCAGTTAATAAAAAACATGGCGCGAAAAAATCCACGAAATTTTCCGCGATTTTCCGCGGGACTATCTATTTCATATATTCCTAAACGACCGTGTGGGTATTACTAAAAAACCGACAATGGGATCGCCACAACATTTTGCACACGTGTTTGTCAACATTGTAGAAGTAATATAGGGGTATTTGTACCGCGAAAACCGCGAAAATAATCGCGTTTCGCGAAAAAATTTACTTTTACCAAAAATGATTGCTGTAATCGGTTTGTCAGTAGTCAGTTAATAAAAAACATGTCGCGAAAAAATCCTTGAAATTTTCCGCGATTTTCCGCGGGACTATCAATTTTAAATATTCCTAAACGAAAGTGTGGGTATACCTTTCAATTACGCCAAAACCGACAATGGAATCGGCACAACATTTTGCACACGTGTTTGTCAACATTGTACAAGTAATATAGGGGAATTTTTACAGCGAAAAAAAAACGCGAAAAAATTGTCGTTTCGCGAAAAAATTTACTTTTACCAAAAATGATTGCTGTAATCGGTTTGTCAGTAGTCAGTTAATAAAAAACATGTCGCGAAAAAATCCACGAAAAAACCGTGTGGGTTTACCTTTCAATTACGCCAAAACTTAAAATGGGATCGCCACTAAATTTTGCACACGTGTTTGCCAACATCCCAGAAATAACATAGGCATTTTTACAACGCAAAAATAAACCGCGAAAACCTCGAAAAAAACGCCGGTTCGCGAAAAAAATTACGTTTACCAAAAATGATTGCGGGAATCGATTTGTGAGCATTCAATTAATAAAAGCCATGTCGCGAAAAAATCTGCGATTTTCTGCAGAACTATCTATTATACAATATAAGTACATTCCTAAACGACCGTGTGGATAGACATTTCAATCACGCTAAAACGGACATCATGATCGCTAAGAAATTTGACACGTATATTTGCCAACATTGTAGAAGTAATAGAGGCGTATTTTCAAAGCGAAAATAAACCGCGAAATCTGCGAAAAAATCGCGGTTCGCGCAAAAGATGACTTTTACCAAAAATGATTGCACTTATCGATTTGTCAGTGTTCAATTAACAGAAGACATGTCGTAGGAATCAACCAGGATAAAACCGTAAATGGGATCGCCACCAAATCGCGAAAAAAAGCGTGGTTCGCGAAATAGTTTACTTTTCCTAAAAATTAATGGGGGGAATGGATTAGTCAGTATTCATTTAGTTAAATTCACATCACGAAAAAATCAGCAAATAATTCCGCGATTTTCTAAAATATAAAAATATAAACGGCCGTTTGGGTATAGGAATCAACAAGGCTAAAACGAACATTCATAACGAAATTTTACACAAGTATATCACAACACTCTAGAAGTAACATAGCATATATAAAAAATTAAAATAAACCGCGAAACCGCGAAAACAATAGTGGTTCGCCAAAAAATTGCTTAATTATTAAAGTGATATACTCAGCGATTTTCTGCGGTTATGTTTTATAATCCAATATAAAAATTCAAACAACGGTAAAACTATAAACGGAATCGGAGATTTTACAAACGTATTTGTCAGCATTCGGAAAGCAACAAAGGCTTTTTTTACAGCGAAATGAAACAAGAAAACCCACCTTGCGAAAAACTTTGCTGAAACTGTAAATGGGATCGCTCCGAATATGTTCACACGTATTTTTCAACATTCCTGAAGTATTTTGGAAACGCGAAAATAAATAGAGTAAAAAAAAAAATCACTAGGAAAGATGTCAATGAAGTTCGTCTAATACATAAAAATTAATATGATCCTTTTAAAAACACCTCGCCAAAAAATTCGACCATAATTCTTTGGTTTTCCACAATTTCGGATTTATATTTATATTAATGATATTAAAGTATATAAGTGATTACTAAAAACGCTTTTAGAAAACAACATGTTGTGTCCGAGCAGCGCACGGGTTCCTCCGCTAGTATGAAAATAAAATTAAAAACGATTGCAATAAATGTTATGAGTCCCAGCACAACATCTCCCCAAGTGCAAAAGCATTTTAAAACATTTCAAATTGTGGGAACAAAAATCACGAAAATACGTATAAAGTATTTCAGGCAATATGTGGAATAGTTATAGCTCCAGCAAGGCTAGTCACTGCCACATGTTGCCATTATGCAAATACAATACAATTGGCATTTTATGGCTAGCCATTTGTGAACAGCAAACACGGTGCTTTATGTTAGAAATGCGAGAAACTGTAAACCAAACACAAATACATTTTTATTCTGCATCTGAATACTCTTTTAATAATGGGCATGACAGACGACCATAGACATATAACGCAGGTTTGAAGTTACACAAACAATTACCTAAGTACTCAATCTAAGCAATTGCATACAAAACATTTTAAAGTACGATGCAGGTAGATGTATGCACTGTTTAAGTGCAAAGGTAGTAACTAATTAATGACTACTAGGCACTTAAGTAATAAAATTTGTTATTACTATTTATTTGGTTTTATGGCATTTTGTTTTAACAAAAATAATAAAGGAAATGATTTTAAAATGTTAACAACAATTGTGTAATTTTTGCATAATTTTTGAGATAACAATATACACATTTTGAAGCAGGCTGTATGACTAATACTTTATTATAAGGATCCTTCAAATTCTACAAAAACTACAAGGAAACTATTGTAATTTATTTTAAATTTTTAAATAAGTGACTCAACATAACTCATAATCATGAAATTTTATTTTGAGACCCACCCTGTGGCACATTTACGCATATCAACATTCTTTTACGATCCTTTTTGAAAACATCAGCGTGGGGAAATAGGGAAGACCACATGCATTGCAAAATGTGGCGCATAAACGCAATTGTAATTCGATTTACGTTGGTGTTAGTACATATAACAAATTTAATTTACACACGAACTGCTTTGCTGAAGTATAAAGAGTCTTTCGGTACCAATTTAAATTTATTAATTACTCTCAGAAAAATGTTTTGCTAAAGGATATGTGTGTGCCTTACTTTTGATTTCCTATGATTCCATTCTTTCTTAAATTGCTGTAAAGATTTCTATGAAAATATTGATTAGTTTTTATACAAATTAATATAATAATTTTTTAAAAGATAACGGATAAAGGTTTTAATATTTGAACACGCAAAACTGAAGCCAAATTGAGTTGTATTACGAGTCCTAATTCGAGGAGGAATTCGGAGAAGGGGGTATTTTGACTTAATAAAGTAGAAGTTCCGACTTCATTCAAAATTTCTTTTGAATTCAGGTTATTTTATTTTTAATTAAATGATTTTAGTGTTTAAATAGTCAGATAAATTTTACTATGCTTGATAAAACTAATTTAAAATAATAAAAATGCCCAAAATAAAAATCAGCAAAGTCAGTAAGTCACCATAAGGATGACTCATAGATACGCCTTTATCTAAAAAAAACACAATTTGGCAACGCTTTAAGTCACCATTAAAATATGTATTTTAAATAATTTAATAGTAAAAAAATTAAAAAACTCAGCAAAATTTGATTGAAAATATCGAAAAACATTTTCAAGGTCTCAATTTATATTTTTATAAATATTACAGAGACCTAAGTTATTAATTTTATTAGAAAAAATAACTTCATCCGGATAGATAAGCATCTACTTTAATAAGCAAAGAAAATAATGCGAAACAAAGTCAAAAAACGTACACATTAAATTTCAAGGTCTGAAATATGTTTTACGTGAAATGAATCAATTTTTTTTTATATTACAAAAATGTTATTTCAACAAACGAAATGTCACGAGTAACTCTCCATGCCGCAACCTTTTTTTTTCTACGAACGAACACACAAACCTTCAAAGAAGACCGAATTTGTATAAAATTCGACTGCAAAGTATGTAATGCCATTGAACATTTGTGCACAAATGTACATACTATGCAATTACATATAATTCTTTAGAGCGTGATTTCTGCGTAAAACTATTCTACGTCTTCCTCAAACAGATAAAAAAAAACTACATCGCAGGGAGAGCGAGGTGTGAATTTATATACGACTGTTGCTTAACTACATTTTAATAAAGCTTTTCGGAGATATGAAAAATTTGACCTTGAAATTTCTTAATTTAGACCTTGATTTTTGTCCAAAATTGGTAATTTTATTGAGATTATCAATAATGTAGAACATCATAGTACCCTAAAACATATAGTATTTGAATTAAAAAATTTCATTGTAAAAATATGACCTTGAGTTTTCAAAATTTGACCTTGAAATATTCAGCAAGTTTTCTTGTTTTATTTATTCCTACAATAATGTGAAAAAAAAATTTCAAAAATAGTTAGGGTTTCTGAGATACGTGCGCCGTACGCCGTACGTCGAACCTTGAAATTTCCGATTTCGACCTTGAAATGTTCAGCAAGTTTTTTTGTCTTATTTAAGCCTACAATTATGTGAAAAATATTAAAGGTTTCCGAGATATAAAAAATTTGACCTTGAATTTTTCGATTTTGACCTTGAAATGTTCCGCAAATTTTCTTATCTTATTTTATCCTACAATAATCTATACGAAAAAAAATTCTTTTGGCAATAACTTGACCTTGAAGGATCTGACCTTGAAAAATCGAAGATCCTATTCTTATATTTTTGTTTAATAGTTTACAAAAAAATTTCATACAAATCGGTCCAGTAGTTTAGAAGTTTTTTTTTTCGACCATTTTTCAATAGTACGGCGTACAGCGTACGGCGAACGGCGAACGGACGTACTTTTACACATTTTTTCTAGACCACTTTTTTGGACTCAGGGGGTGTCAAAACGAGTTTCTGCATCATCAAATTTTTTTCCGAAAAAAGTCGGATTACAAATATTTCTATATGCCCTTGGGGTCGTATATAAATTAAAAAGTCAGACGTTTTCCCTTTGACACATAAATATACCGAAGGTACTTCTTTTTGATGGGTATCCCTACTTCCTACAGTTTATATCACATTAATGCTCGTGAATACATTTAATCGCAAAACTGAATAATTTTATATGCGTATTACAAGATGGCAGGAAGGTATTGCGTACTTATTTTAGGGATGTGCAATGTGCGTGGCAATGAACGCAGTATTTTACATTCGTGTGCAGACTTTCCAGAATCCAGACCCCTCTTTATTTTCCCTTTTAACATGGAACTACACACACTGTCACAAAAACTTTTAGTGAATAATGAATACACAGAAACATTTGTTTGAACTTGAAATTTTCCAGGATTCCACCATACCAATTCATTATGAATTCCTCGGAATGCATGCAGTCAATTTGTTGACTACAGGATAAACAATAAACGTTTCTGTATTTGTGCAACACACATACCGCTTTGAACTATTCTCTATTACATTGCATTGTTGCCTGATGATTTTAAAATAAATGTGAATTAAACAGTTTATTCAATTACATCATTGAAACTAATTAAATAACATATATAAATTAAACAATTATTTAAATGCAGTTGCGGTTGTCATCTACTTAATTTAAAAAAGTGTTTTAAATAAACTGCAACATATTTCGGCAGGGGTATTTAAAGTTATCCGATGAGAGTTAGGACTTTTAGGACCTTAAGGGGCATGGTAAATGAATTTGGCCCAGACGACAATTTTAAATTGATGCTTTCATTGTTTAAGTTTATTTTAATTTAATATTCCAAACAATTTGCGATTTAAAAATATTACGAGATCCTTGGAATAAGTAGCAGTGACAACTAAATCGCAATTTGGATATTTACATTTTAAATGCACCTAATTCTATCAAATGGACCTCCCGTAACAACAAAATATGGTCCCAAAATATTTTTTTTAACCGATGGTTTACGTGAATTCATGGGTGATGTAACATATTTTGTGCAATATGAATTTTTTTTACCTTAAAGTTTGTATGTAGGACAATAGGGTCTAAAAAAACATTCTCCCAAATTTCTCCAAATCAAAATTATGATCCCACCACTTCAATCAGGAGGTATAGATAAAACACAAACACACATTCAAAGGAAATGCATCAAAATTTTAAAATTAAAAAATGTTTTAAAAAAATAAATCTTAACAGAAATGTGTTGGTAAGATCAAGCCTAAACGTCTGTGGTCTGACCGCCAACCTTAGCGTCAAGACTGCAACGCCAATGAAGTGACCGAGCCTTAACGTTAGTCATTTTAGGTCTTTACACGCCGTATTGGACGTGTATGCAAATCCTAATCGTATTACGTATACCAATTACAGAATACCACTTCAAGACTCAAGTTGCATACAAAAATTCCTATGTAAATGAGTCAACAAATACTTAGAAATTTACGTAGAAGAATAAACGCCGAACGCGGGGTCTTAACTCTTAACTTCGAATGTGTGTTTTCTGTCGAACATGAATCAAAAATTTCAATTGTGTTGGTGTCAGTTATTAAGAGAACATTTAAAATTTGTTTTCTGGAAGCTCTCTTTTTTAGTGCGCCTTTGCCAACCGATTCAAAAAACCCATAAACCACAAAAAATGTAAAAAAATTTGAATGTAAAAATGTAACGCTAGCGGTTTTAATGACGTAAAATGAGATAAAAATTATTCTGTTGCAAGTGTTCGTAAACAAAATTATGTCGGATGTATTGCGAGTAGGCTTTGCATGTGTTTGTAGAAATTGAGACTGACAGTCGCAACTCACACCAACATAAAATACAATTTATATATGAATATGACAATTCTGCACAATTTAATAAAACAGTGTACGTTAACGTGCTGACAGTCACTCACACAAATTTGAAAGAATAGTCTCTACAAAATCAGAAATAAAACTAAATACACAAATTTATTGCGTGTGTATAAAATATAAAAGCTGTTCTCTTGTGTATGTACACAAAAAAGTCCATGCAGCAGAAACACACAAACGCATGTTGGAATAACGACACTGCTTGGCTTCTGCTGGATACGATGGCGTCGGGTTAAAAAATTACTGAACACTCAGTTGGTAGTTGGAAAGTTTGGAATAGGTACAGAGTGAGTTCAGTGTGGCGAGTTCGTAGTTAATGTTGGGATTAAAACAAACAAACTAAGTGGTGTGGCGTGTGGTTTTATTTTTAACAACCACATTTTGGTTCATTTTTAAGTGAAGGTAGTTGAATTTATTATTTTTTAACTAAAAAGAATGTAAAAAATTTACTTAAAAAGAAATAGCTCAAAAAGTAGCTCAATTTTGTGTGCTACCTCAATGGTTTGTTTAAAAAATATGTTTCTTTAATTATGTTTTTATCTATTTAATTTCATGTGTTGGTGCTGATTCTACAAAAAAAAAAAAAATTTAAAAAAATTGTGTTCATTCGAAAAAAAATATCACAGTTAAAAAAAACGATTATAAAATTCAACAAAAATAAGCGATAATAAAAAAACGTCACAATGTTTGATGTGTTTGGCTCAGTCAAGGGTCTACTGAAGCTCGACTCAGTATGCATCGATAACAACATCTTCCGTTTGCACTACAAAGCAACGGTCATCATCCTGGTGGCATTCTCCCTGTTGGTCACCTCGCGCCAATACATTGGTGACCCCATCGATTGCATTGTCGATGACATTCCACTCAACGTTATGGACACATACTGCTGGATTTACAGTACATTCACCATTCCCAATCGTTTGACGGGTGTTGCCGGCAAGGATGTCGCCCAACCCGGTGTGTCGCATCACGTTGAAGGCGAGGACGAGGTGAAATACCACAAATACTATCAGTGGGTGTGCTTTGTGCTGTTCTTCCAGGCCATACTGTTTTACATTCCGCGTTATCTGTGGAAGACATGGGAGGGTGGTCGCATTAAGATGTTGGTGCTGGATCTCAATTGCCCAATTGTCAATGATGAGTGTAAGAAGGATCGCAAGAAAATTCTTGTCGACTATATGAGCGAGAATTTTCATCATCACAATTTTTATGCGACACGTTTTTTCCTGTGCGAGTTCTTGAATCTGGTGAATGTGATTGGGCAGATATTCTTTATGGACTACTTTTTGGATGGGGAATTTTCGTCGTACGGTAGTGATGTGTTGCGTTTCACCGAAATGGAACCAGAGGAGCGTGCTGATCCCATGTCACGGGTGTTCCCCAAGGTCACAAAATGTACATTCCACAAGTATGGTCCCTCCGGCAGTGTGCAGAAGTTAGACGGACTTTGTGTGTTGCCGTTGAACATTGTTAATGAGAAGATCTATGTGTTCCTGTGGTTCTGGTTCATTGCACTTACCATTGTAACGTGCCTGTCGTTGATTTATCGCGCTTTAGTGATTTCGTGGCCAAAGATGCGCTACACTTTGTTGCGAGCCCGCTCTCGCTTGTCCAAGCACACGGATATTCAGAAGATTTCAGATTTCTGCCAGATTGGTGATTGGTTCATTGTGTATCAGTTGGGTAAGAATATTGATCCGTTGATCTATGCTGAGGTGGTGACTGAGTTGTCCGCTCGAATCTCTGAGAACGAGGAGGGCAAGAGCAAGAAAAAGAGCATTGTTTAACAGACCACTGCCTGCATGCGGGGAGTGAAGGAAAAAGGCGTTTGGAAATATTCAAGGTTACGCTTTATACTTTTCGTAGGTTTGTACACCTGAAACTGATTTAATGCGTTTCTTATAAAGTTATAATTTATATAAACATTTATCGAATATTGTGTTTATTGTAATTCTTCAATAATTAAATATTGTATAAATTTGACAAACAAAATTACACACTCACACACACATACACTGAAAAACGAAAATTAAAAAGAAAAAAAAACATTCACTGAAAAAAAACGACATAACCGATGAGGGGAAATTTTCTTCCTGTCGTTTAACAACGATAGTTTCAATTGATAATAAAAAAAAATTAATGGAAATTTTCCTTTTATCACACGAATCTGTAGTCGTTTTGTTTGATCTGCTATAATAGCGTTGTCGCATTCTCATACTTTTTAGCGCTTACATTTAATACTTGTGTTTACATTAAAATACAAAATAATGTTGAATTAATTACTCAAAATTAAATATTCAAAAAAAAAAGACTTTGATTCTCAAAAGAAACTACCATCTATATATTGTATTGTAATTGTATAATTTAAGAATTTAATTTCAACTGATGCACCCTGTGTGCGTAAGGGGAAATTATTGTTTCACATGCATTAAATACCCTAAGGCCTTAACCACACATGCACAGTGCACACATGAAGCGGTGACGCTCACAACGCGCGCTGCTTTAAGTAAACTGTAAAACCCCTTTTACACAAAACGTTGCCATGTTGCCATATTTCCATCATTTTCATAAAACATTTCTTTATTGTTGTTGTTGTTGAGTTTTTTTTCTGCTGTGCACTTTTTTTTATTTCATCATTCAAAAAAAAATCTTTTGATTGTCTTCCATCTCTCATCATCCTGATAAAACGGTTAAATGCGTCTTGATAAGCAATCGCCGTCTTTTTTTATACGACGACAATTCCGTTTTGTTTGCATTTTGTGTGTGACGACAAAACATTTGACTGCTCTTAAGTAATAACGCAAGCATCATATTGTTTAAAACAACAAGAGTTTATTTTAAAATTGCTATTGTTTGTTTTAATTGAGACCTTTATTATAAATATTTAGATTATTAAAATAAATATTGTGTTATGAATAATACTCCCAATAATTTTTCTTGAGATCAACGGTATTATGGCAGTTCTAGTTAAATGAGCAATTAATTGTCATTCAATTAGTACAATTACGGTTGAAATGACATGACTAAAAAAGACTACAAAAAAAAAAAAAATATATCGACAACAATTTAACCAATATAATAAAATAAAATTTGAATAAAATACGTATACTGAAACGAAAAATTAGATCAAACATAAATATGGTTGAAATAATCATATTATGGGGTCCTAATGCAATTGAATACAAATCAATCAAAGTGAATGAGGCGGCTAAATTTTTTTTATGTAACGGTACATGCAACAGACTGATCAAATTACAATTGTCGGTGCTCGAGATAAAAATGCAATTTATTAAATAAAACAACTGTAGTTGATTGTTATCGGGTTCCAATTTTTTTGAAATTTATTAAATATGTATACATAATTAAATGTCTATAAATATTTATGTACAAGCAATTTTTTGGAAACATTTACAATTTTCATACAAACTTTTTATAAATAAATTAAAATTATTAAGAATTACGAAAATCATTCACATTACTTATAGAAATGTGGCAATCACGCACACATATTTTTTTATCCACGTAAAATTCAGTTGAACGTGCCTATAAAAATACATATACGTAGCAAAAACGTACCCACACAAACGTGCAATGTTCATAATTAATTACGTACAATAAAGGGACCACCTGTTAAACATTCCACAAGAATACAAAAACATGATGCAAACATATTTTTCTATTTTTAAACAACAATTTTTGTACATTGCAAAAAGAGTTTCTTAACAGAAAAAAAAAATTTATGCACAACAAATAAATTTTGAAAGTACATTTTTTTAAAATAATATAAATAATAATTGTAACAATGACAATAGGAAGTTTGAAGAAATTAATTGTATTCATTAAATAAAAACTGTAATAAAATGTAAGCCTGAGTGAAATAATATTTGGTGAGATGAACGGTAATGCGTCTTGTTATGCCATTTGAATAAAAAATAAATTCCAGTTGCGAAAATCAAGCAACAAATAACAATTATTAATAAAACAACCATTTTTATACAACTTGGGCAACTTTATTTGAAGTTTAATAATAATTAATTAAATCGCTTCTTTGTACCTACTTTATTTTACAACCTTTATCATGAAACACAACAATTCATTTATATTAATTTTTTGGCATATTCAATTCAATAGTTATATTTTTTTTAACGTTCTTTTTATATATAGCCTGCCATAAAATATTAATTAACAGCACACATTTATAAAAAAAAAAAGATAATTATTAACTGTAAAAATTTTAAACAGTGATTAAAAAATTGATGATTTAAATTGGCAACAAATTTCAATGGTAGTTATGACTGTTCTGTCGTCTTCAAAATTCAATAAAATTAATTTTAAACTTGAAATTGCTTTAAGGTTTCTAATAAAATATTATTGAACGATAATTATTCTCAATTTTTTATAAAATAAATTGTTCTACTTAATTCGGCATTTCGTCCACAATAAGTTGTTGTGAACTAAACAATTAAAAATATCACAATTAATGAAATTCCAATAACCGCCGTTCAGTATTTAAATGATTGTATTTTGAAGCATGTCAATATAGTTTTTGTAATCATGATGTTAAAATTATTAACCCAAATTTTGAAGTCGACAGTAAGCAGTTGTTTACTTTTTCAATTTACGCACATTCTAATTAACCAGTTCATATTGTCAAATTAAATGAAAGAAAAAATTACAACAACATTGTATACACACACAAATACAAAAAAACGATAAATTATATTCTAATTGTAAGCGTTGTGATCATTAGAATTATAGTAATTAAGATGTTTTAGAATTTAGAGTTTATATTATATAATGAATAAAAAAAACGAAAAGGATATACAAAAAATAAAAAAAACTATTTTAATATTTTTCATGAGACTCCCGAACTATACATACCTTTTTATGCATAATACTATACCGTTGGTCAATTCAATGTAGTTTGCGGTTGATATTTGTATTTTTACATTAAACATGATAAAAGCAATCAAATGGATGGTCACTCAAATTTCGTTGAGTGTAGCATTCCGACAGAAATGAACATTTGAGACTAAAAAATGTTATACATGAAATTACATCCTTTTTATTTTTAATCTCCTTTTATTTTTGGGTAGAAGTTTTAGTGCTCCTTCTACTAACACATTTGTTGAAGACGTGTTCATGTTATCCTTTATCACACATTTTTTGCATATGGGATGTGTGAATTGAAAAGACTTACAAATATGTCGATGAAGCATTTTTTGTATGTTTATTTTATAAAAACCTAATGTAAATGAAAACAACACACGAAATTGATAATAAATCGCTACTTTATTTTACATTGAGCTTTTGACTGTATGTTTATTACAAGAAAAAGGACAAACATTTTTTTTATTAGTATTTTTTGACCTTGAATTTCAGATCAAATTTATTGCAGGTATTTTTCATTGATGCAAGTTTTAATAAATCTTTTAGGACCTATAGGAGTTACTTGTTGTAATATATGACTATAGTTACTGTCAATTATAAAATAAAATAAAATCTAGAGGTTTAGTAAATTTTTTGGTGATCCTCAGATTTTTTTTTTCATCGCAACCGAATTCCTTTAAAAATTAGCACAAAATAATTTTTTTTTAGTTATGACCCCAATAAAAAATGGTTAGGACCCCAAAAAAAATTAGTTAGAACCCCAAAAAAAAAATTGCTTAAGAAGTGGTCTCAGTATCTTTTGAATGATTAAGTATTTAGTTTCATAATTAAAACTTAATTGCGATAGATTGAATGAAAATGCAAGTCAGTCTTAAGAAAAAAATTATAAACAATGTTGTGTTAACTAATTGGGTGATTTTAAGCTGAATCAGCGTATCAATTAGCACGTAGACCGCACTTCGCAATGACAATTATTATTACACCATAATGACAAACGCCGCCTTATAAGTATTTAGTAATTACCACTTACTTAATATTATAATTTTTTTCAGTGTAGCTATAGGTTTTTTGTGGAAATTCTTCATGATGTATAGTTTTGTTGAATTTGCTCTATTTGGGACCTTTAACATCGCATTTAGAACAAGGACTTGGGAGTGCCGTTATAGTTAAAAACGCACTTATCCATTTTCATTAATTTTTACAACTTATTATATCAAACCAAACAATTCTTGGAAATGTCAAGTGACGTTTTGATAAAAAAAACATCATTAAGTGAGCTTCAATCTAATCTTTATTGCAGCAAACCTATTCAGAGTTTTGCAAGTAAGTTGTCTCATTTTGTAGGTAACCTGTTTTGTCTTGAAATCAGATTTTTTTAAAAACAATTTTGTATAAATGTATTAAATAAAACTGTGGTCCTAACTTAAGTGACCTTGAAACTAAGCCAATCAAATCAAGTTAAGAATGAATTGGTCACAACAAAATATTTTGAAACATTTTCAGACCCCACAATTTTCAAACCAACATGTTAAA
Source organism: Sylvicola cinctus (assembly GCA_963854165.1). NCBI lineage: Eukaryota > Metazoa > Arthropoda > Insecta > Diptera > Anisopodidae > Sylvicola > Sylvicola cinctus. The sequence continues at coordinate 24,812,094 of OY974083.1, read as the reverse complement.
CAGTTAATCAAATATATTTACTTTAAAATATAACCAATGGAATATTTTTGGTGTAAAACCAATTTTATAGAGGCAATTAAAATCGAAGTCCATAATTTAAAAGTATTCCTAAAAATGACCAACTAACATCAACGTGGGTGTTTCATATACCAAATTAGTGTACGTTATGGCTTCAATACTAATTAGTGTAAACGGTAAATGAATGAAAGTGTCAAACAGAAACGACCGCTACTTTTAATTTACATCAACAGTAATAAATAAATTCTAGTCGTATATTCTACCCCCATTTACATTTTATCAAAACCAACTAAATACACACGACACTTGTCTGCCCCTCCCGATAACAAAAGAAGTCACGTTACCGAAACGGGAGTGACAGAGACCCAACAACGTGCGCATTAATACAAACAACAATACGCGTGTATCGCAGGCCGTTGACGAGACAATTTTAATTAATTGAGCTTAATTTGGAGGATGCTGGATGCTGTACGCTCGAACGGCCTGCGACTGCCCGCTTAGTGGTTTTATGAGTTTAATGTGTATTGCATAACACCAACACGCGAGACAAAAAAAAAACACGATAAAGCGCATCTCATAAACGCGTCGAACACGTTAAGTTGCCTGGCAACGTCAATTAATATCATGGAAGCGGACCATCTCATCCATTGTAATGTTCACTTATTGTGGGTCTCAACATAATATATGCCGCACCATAATATCAAGTGTAAATAATTTAAATCATCAACCCAGCACTTCAAGCATCAAGTACACTCAGTTATTTATACCTATGGGGCATCCATTGAGTGTTGACATTGAAAATATGGTTTAATGACGATTCACACACGTTGCACTCAATGAATGTACGTACACACTTAAAATGGTAATAAATAAAAATACAAATTAAATTGCAGCAAACAGCTTGCATCCTATATGTGCGAGGTGCGCGAACGGGCATGTGAGTTTGAGTTGAGACCCCCTTCTTTTTGTGCTTTATGTAACGAACCATCATGTTGTAGTGTATAGAGTTGTGAGATTCACTTTTTTTTAATTTATACAATTTGAGTCAAAAAAGTGGTCTAGAAAAAATTACAGTCTTAAAGAAATGATGTAGAAAAAATTTTGGAATTAAAAAAGGAGGAAAGTGAAATGATAGTGTTCAGTGTAGTCAATTAATATTTTTTGGGACGAAAACTGTTGGTCAAAGTAGATTACCATAAATCAAAATGGAGGAAATTCACTCTCAATGTCAAGTGCATAAAGCGTTTCTTCGTATTTACCGTTTCATTTTAAAAATTAATTTCAGAACTTCATAACCTCAAAATTGAAATAAAAAAATTCCTTTGTATTCCACAAACCTTGAATTATTTTTAAACTGATATTGTCTACACAGCGGCGATTGCCAAAATATAAAATAACGGTCTCGATGAGTCGACACACACACGTTCGTAAAATGTAGTAACATATTTAAAGGTCAGTAAAATTGTTTCATATTTCAAGGTAAAAAGAATAACATTTTAGGGTCAATAATTTTTTTCCTGAAACATTTTTTCATCACTTTTCATTTTGTTTAATAAAATTTCTAAATTCAAATCATTTTTGTCTCTTAAGTCATTAAATTTAAATGACTTTAAGGTCAACTTTAATCTGTCAAGGACAAAATTTATCAGGAATAGTACTTTTAAATAAATAACATTTTCAGCGGATGAAATTTCTCTCTTTAGTCATTTAAATAAAACCGTAAGTGCCTTTCCCTGCCAATTGCCCAACAGTTGTTTAGTTACATAAATTAAATAATGCACATATTTATATATTATTATAAACACAAAGGTATGTGCGGTTGGTGAAATATATGGCAACTGCAAGTCAATCATCATTACACACAGGTGCAATTATTATTATTATTATTATGAGAACACGGCTGCAATCGCATTTAAATATCGCGGGATGTTGTGCATAAAATACGGTAACTGTTGGACCGTAAAAGGTCAAACATTTTTGTATGACGTTTCCACAGACCTGTACGCATAATATCTGACTAATATGGTCATTCATAAAACTCACATGGCATGCCAAATGGATTGAGTCACGCACCAGCTTCCCTGAATTTGGGTGACTCGAATATGCGATCTTGTCCGGTTTGTTTTGTTTTTCATTGTTAAAGGTTTTGCAATGCGTGTGCGAGGGTCACATAATTAGACCATATAGCTGTTATTAAATGAAATAGTGAGGCCCGTTGTTTTATTTTAGTCCGGGAATGATAATGAAGGATATCGCATAACGGACAAACCGATGTGGTGTCATTAAATGAAATTATACCGTTAAGCGTTGAAACTGTAATCATATTTAAACACCTAATTAGGCATTCATTTTATTTACAATCAACCGTTATGTGACAAGCAATTGACACTAATAGTTGTGTCGATGTCTTAATTTATAATAAATTACTGTCTCTAACACGGAGTTCTAATTAAAAATGCATAATCATTAACTGTAATGCAATTTGATATGTTTTGAAGTATTGAGTGGGTAAAATTGTATAACAAATCATCACCATTTGTATTCTTTGTGATATTAATTGTAATTGATATTTAAATGATTGATTTGATGTTTCAAGGTGAACAATCAGTATGGCACGTTAATATTTGTTTTAATGTGAGTAAAAAGTATAACTTCCAACTTGTTTTCCATCACGTTTAATTGAAATATCACTGTTGGCCTTTTCTGAACATGTTAATCTCAGCCCTCAAGTTTTAACTTTATCAAGGTCAGAAAATGAATCAGTAATTATCCGCAAAACTTAACTGCATTTATCTTATATCCCGCTAGATGCTCCGTCTGGCGAAAAAGGGGTTGGACAAAGACAAACCCCACTTTTTATATCTCAGACACCTTATACAATATCAAACATAACATTTCAAGGTCAAAATCGGAAAAGTCAAACGTTGAAAGTTCAAGGCCATACTTTTTCTATCTCAGAAACCTTTAAGATTTTTAAATTTTTTTTTTGATATTATTGTATAATTAAATAAAAGATGAAATCTTGCTGAACATTTCAGGGTCAAAATTTTAAAACTCAAGGCCATATTTTTATAATGAAAATATGTAATTCAAAAACTGTGTGTTTTAGACTTATTGGGGCTCTATTATGTTCTACATTATTGCTAATTTCAATAAAAGTACCAATTTTGGACAAATTTCAAGATCAAAAAAAAAATAATTCAAGGTCACATTTTCCATATAACAAACTTTATTAAAACAATAGTCGTACATAAATTCACACTTCGCTCTCTTCACAAAGTACTTTTTTTTGATTGAGTCCTAAAGTTCATTTGAACCCAAATATTTATTATTCCATATAGGTTATTTCCCTCAGACTATGAATGCACAAGAGTTATAAGTGGAATTTAATTTAATCCATTCCGATATGTTGATAAAAATGTGTCTTTTAGTTTTATCTTATAATACGTCGAGTCGTCTATAAATCCCAAGACCACGATGTCAATAATGATAAATGATAATAACAAGCGAGGTAGGTGCATTCTTTCGGTCTTCAACAAACAAACGGCGTATATTTTGAAGCATCACACTTTTGTTATCATTTTATTTTTTTCTATACAAACATACATAAAAATTATAAATCATGATAATAAACCTAAATAACTGTATACCTGTAACGCATACGGGTATCATCAAATTTTGAAAGTTATGTTGCAACTATGATAACTAGCGGTATAGATAACTAGTTGGTTTGATATTCCCGTTACATCGATTTGGTGTTAGACAATAGTGTCACTGTTCAGACGAATGGCTAGGAGTGTGGTCGGAGACTGTTTGGCTGTTTACCGGTTTACGTATCGTGTAAGCGGTAGTAAGTGGGCGGTAGCATGTTGCCTATTATGGGGACCTAATCGAATTAAACACTAAAACTGAATCTCATAAGATGGATCGCAGTTGTTACAATAACGCCGTTCCTAATTCCAATAATTTCGGTTCATGTTACGTGACTGATTGAGTGAAGGCTGCATTGCACGCACTACAAAATTCAATAATGTAACCAATTAATAAAACTTAATGAATCTGAGAGAACACAATTGCACTCTTTTTTACCTTAAAATTGAATAGGACACAATTTAAGTCCTTGGGATGATTAGCAAAGCGGTTATGGTTGTTGCGTCCAAGACAAAACATTATTTAAAATGCAATCCCACGTCCCCTCTAAAATGTCAGTGATCTTCTCTGGTCTTGGAACTTGGTATGACTAAGCAGATCGTTCCATTCCAGACGGTTGACACCACATCACACTAATTCCAAGGAAGCTCTAAATTTTTACCAGCGCTTGTGAATTCTATGAACAAATCAAGTATTCAGGGGGTCTGTCTTGTCTTGCATTACTGCACAAATGAATTATGTCTTCAGAACCTCATCGTATAGAATAAATTGTGTTATGTAAATGGAAGCAATGAACGCTGTGTTTAACTACGTAAAGCTCTTCTGGATTTCATATTCAAATACTCACCAATGTGAGTGTTCAAACAACTTCTAAGACCTCAGCGCTTCATCCATTAAAGTATGTATATAACACTGCGGTCTTATTGACTTTAAACTTACATTATACAATTTGTATACTCGTATATAATATGCAATGCGCGATCGTGCAGGCAATAACACATTGAGGATCGACGTACATACGTCTTGACTCTTGATATGATCGGTGATCCTCTGCGTTGTGTGCTGCAATACGCCATGATATCGCTTTTCTGGCTCGCGGTCGTATGCTCACATGCTTTATGTACCGATCCCCACGTTTATTTAACCAGCGCACATGATCATGGACAGGTAGGTACGACGAGTAAGTATGGTATATTCCTTCAATATGAAATTGAGACCCGCGCACACAAATAAAATTGCTTCACCTCTTTTCTCGTGCATTAATATTGAATAAAATACAGTAATCCCTCGAACTGCGTGGTTTCTATAATAGTGCGGCTTCGCAGATGCGTGGATAGCCATTTACCAACAAAATTTCGAACTGCGTGCCTTAAAATGTTTTTACAATGTCTTGTGAGTTGAGTTTTGTAAAATAGTAGGTGCGTTCTATTCAGATTTCATTTAGTTTAATGTTAAATTTTATATGCAAATGCAACAACAAAATAAACCTTGCTATTTACTAAGGTGTACTCCTCTTGTTTATTTATTAACTGGCCGCAAGTGGCGCTGAAAAATACGTCATCATTTAGTCAAGTAGCGATCTATAATTTGGGTCTACAACCTTGTACTGAAGCGGGAGTTAAACTTTTACTTTTAATTGCATTTAACGACTATTTATGATTTGTATTATATGAAATGTACATTGTTTATGTTTGTTTGTGTTTGTTGTAAAAGCGGTGCATCCTTCTGAATTCATTCCTTTAAAAAGCCGACACCTGTATTCAAATAAACCAAATTGATATCTGAATAGAACGCACTTACTTACTAAAATTGATTTTGAAGTGTGTATATTGTACGTTTTTAATTTTTTTTACATTTCAGAACCTAACCTCATTATTTCACACAAAATATTACTCACACTTCGTGATTTCTACTTGCGCGGAGTTTTCTTAGAATGTAACTACCGCGCAGTTCGAGGGATTACTGTAACTCACAAGTCGTCCATATTTGTGGTTATAATACACAATAGGTATATAATATATTGATATAAATAATAAAAATACATATAATGGCTATTGATACGTTTAACATTATAATGTTCAATTCTCTACCGATCCATTCTGGTTGATATTTTTCCTTCGTTTTCCGTTTTTCTGCATACACACCGTCGAGTACCTTGCATACGTGAGACAACGTTTGAGACCAGTCGATCGACTTTTAAAAGGCAGCACAACGACACACAACCCAACTATGGTATTTCTCCATGATTTTTCTTTTGTGTGATCTTTAACTCTTCAATAAAAGAGACGGTAGAGTGTTGAGCTGACTTAATATAATATTCTATTAACGAAATACAATTTTTACAGCAACGTTGAACCCAAAATAGCTTGTAAAATGATTAGTAATCTGAAAGATTAGTACAACGATCGCTTTAAGAAATTAATAGTCTTTAAAAGATCTTTGATATAGTGTCCCTTAATTTTATGGGGTTAGAAAAAGTTATTGGTAAAAAAAAAATTATTTTTAAAGTTCCACATTTATGCAAAATGCTCAACAATATTTTCGGACCCCCAATTAAATTTTGACGTACTACTTAAGGGGGTTTCAAAAATATTTGTAATTGGTAAAAAAAGTGTAGCATCGCAATTCTTTTTTGAAAATAATTTAAATTTTTTATGTGACATCAAAGTTTTTTTTTTTATTTCTCGTATTCTGTTTTAATTGTTGGGGTCTTAATTTCCATTCAACATAATATTTGTAAATACTGCTCATATTGAACAAAAAGGGTTATCGGAATCAATGAAATTTTCATTACAAAATTGTTATTACATTTTTAGGACCCCCAACTTAATTTCAAGATCCAACATTTTGAACGTAAAATATGTTTAGGTATTGTTGAGAAATTGGAAATATGTAAATATATTAACATTAATATTTGTTATACTTTATTCTATTTTGGGACCTCACATTTTCTAAATTTAGACTTTTATTTAAATCTCGTCTAGGTTGAAATCAATAAAACTAAAACTCCGCATTCTTTAACACGTTTCAGTTGTCAGAAATCATGAATATTTTTTAAAAAATGTTTTACAATTTTTAGGTTCCCGACTATTAAAAATTTTGGAAATTTTTTTTACATATTAGTAATCTTGTAATGTTAACAGATAGTTGTAAAATATTATAATTTTTAAAGGTTAAAGAATTTCAACAACTTAGGAAATACTATTTCCGAAATAGTACCCCAAAAATTAAATTTCAAGTGCGGTCTTTATGAGCCAAAGAATAAGTCATATTAAATACTTAATTGTGAAGGCAGGTTGCACCCACATATTTAAATTACAACATTAAGAATTAGGGGTCCTAAAATTGAATAAGAAATGTTATTATTCTGAATAAACTATTTTACAATAGAATTAAAAATGCAAAACATAAATATAAATATTTTAGGATTTCACTTTTATGATCCCTTTAAATATATATCAAAACCTTGACCTTGAAATTAATGCTTTACAAACAATTCTATTGACTATTCAATATACGAGAGAGTACATTTTGAGAACAATAGTTGAAAAAAGCATCCATGCATAAATTACTTTGTAAATGCCACACGTTCTGCAAATATCTATTCAATACAAGACGAAAATGTTCCACATACATAAACTAGATATTCTCAAGAATCTAAGCTGAATAAGCATGTATAAGAACTAAGATCAAGAACTATGGAAGGCGAACAAAGAATTGAAATCCGGTTCTACTGAAAACGTACATAATGGAGATATTTAAAGTGAAATGCGCGCTACAGCATCCGAGTTACGCATCAAATCCAGTGACGTACCCTCACCGAGAACAAATTGCACCAGTGGCGTGCTTAGCAATTTACAGATGGCTGCTGCACGTTTTACATAATATGGGAACAATCATGATTAAAGTTTCCTCAAAACTATGCCTTTTACCATATATTATATTATGAATTAATCATGCTTTGTAGAAGTATTTAAGACCTCATTGCGGGGAATCAAAAAAAAAAGAAATAACAAAAACGTTTCATGGTACTTGATTTGAATGCTAACGCTTTTGTCTTTATGTAGTTAATAAATTTGGTTGGGAATTTCGCCAGTCATGACGAACATTTCAACTCATCTCTTCCTTCTTTTCGATATTATGTTCTCACAGTGCAATGCGCCACAATATATGTGGTAAAGCAGTACACATTATACGTTTAGGCCTCCCTCTAGCTAGTCATCCATAATTCCAGCGAAAGCCACAGCGCAGCGCGCACGTTTTTTTCATCGGGGGCTCTTTACTTCGCACTCGATGTATATTACCTGGATATCGTAACAAAAGTGTTTTATTTATGTGTCGCGTCCAGACTGGTGGGGCTCGAGCTCATACATAAAATGATTGTGTGCCCTCGTCCATGCGCTCCACAATATTACAGCTTAAACGACGCACGATGTGGATTGTGGCCAGCAAAGATCGCTATATAAAGTGTTTCTTTTAAGACGTGTACGAGTATGTACAAACTTAACACAATGTTCATACACATTTTAAATAGTCGGTTGTTGAATGCTGACTACATACACTCGCGCGTATAAGTGATATCGTACATATATGCGATCAGTTTATGTTTAACTCGCCTGCACAAATAAAAATCAAACAGGTTTTTCTGTGCATTTTTCTCCTCGGCGACATACTATTTGCATCAATTCATCTGGCATTTTTACTTTGTGGGCTACAAGTTACAACAACACTGTAACCAGTAACCGCACATTGTTCATATAATCTCTTGCAAAGAAATTTTTTTCAAGACGGACCCCAAAATGACTTCACAGGATACTGAGTTGTGTAATTTGATTTAATATTTAGGGTCCCAACCCAATTTCATTTATTTATGCAGAATGCAGATATCAAATCAGGTTTCTAAAAACTAAAATTTTTCATTAAATAATTTAGGGGTCCTAAAATACATATAAGCAACAAAGTTTTGGACCTTAATTAAACTTCTAAAATTAAAAGTTTGGATGTCAATTAATAATAATAATAAGAATGAGTTAAATTTATTAATCAATTAATGTATTTAGGACCTCTAAACGTTTAAGCTATTATTGGCATTAATTTCCCCTAATCATTGATTAAGAAAGTTTGTACCTTCATTAAGGAATTTAGGAATTAGATCTTTCCAGTCAATTTTAGGACCTTAAAATGTTACGTTCTTAAAAGTTTAACAAAATTGTATAAATAATTAGATTTAAATTATAATTTTCAAGTAGACTTTACTAAAATCAAGAACAAAATGAATAATTTATTTATATTAGGACCCCAAATTTTTAATTATGTTTGTTGCATGAAATAATTATTTAAATTATAGTTTTGAAAACATTTCTAATTTAAAATATGTTTTAAACCTCACAAAAAATTAAATTATACAAAGAGTTATTGAGGTCCTAATTTTAAGAAACAGTAAAAATGTTGGAATTAATATTTTTTTAAAGTTCAGCCCACAGAAAAGTTTTTTTAAACAACAACTCTATGGTCCTTAGTTGAAATTCGAAACAAATTATGCTTCAAAACTGATAGGGTCCCAAATTTTAAAAAACCACAACTAATCTTGACCCACCAAAAACGTTTAGTAAAGTCTCCCTACCTCAATTTTTTTTTAATTTTTGGTCTGCTTTCTGCTACATTAAAACGACGCTTAAAAGAGAAACCGCAAAATCCCCGCGAAACCAACTTATAAGAAGAGACACGCGGACAAAATAAGCTCGCGGGTTAAAAGTATTTATATTGCATGTTCAATTTTGAGAAAAAGCATGAAACGACATGTTCCCAGTGCATTGTTAAACTCACTGCTTGTTGCCAATGACCACATATTCAATCGAATGAAAGGAAATATCCCTTTATAACTTGTACCTTATATTATACATATTGTCTGTGAAGGTTTGTTCTTCAATCTTATGCAGACAGAGCGATGTGTGATTAAGACATTTATGTAACCATTTATAAAGACGATACGTGTATGAAGTAGCAACAATATTCGATGTATAGTACGCTGAAAAAAACACACATTCAGTGACCAACCACCAAGCAATCACACACGGTTACCATTAACAATTTTTATGGGGTCCCAAGATGCGAGTAAGATTATTTGTTGAAGACGCGTTTCTTTGTATTTAAAACCACTTTTCTTTATAAAGATGAGACGTTCCCACTATATTTACAGACATTTTTGTCCAACAAAAGTTTTGACCAACAAGTTGGAGTAGTGGGTATCAAACTGATCATTTACAGCGTGATTTTGAAATGAAAACAATTTATTGTGAAGAAATATGATGGGCAGCAAACTTGACTATATTTAATACTCGTACTGATGACGCTTCCACAATATTCATATTACGGGGTCTCAACACTCAACACATTTAAACCCAATGTACATTGGAGGCACATATTGCGCAACACAGGTAGCACTGCGCGAACAGATACACGCGAATGCAAGAAGCCGCGATCCATCCATCATCACGTTGTTCTGGTGAGTCTTGACCTTTGCGCTTGCCTGTTGAATGTACATTCAGCAGCTACACTGATGACTGAAATGTATTCAGCCTCAATACAACGCTGCGTGTGTTTAACACATTCCAATCGATGGAAGCGCATCCAGCAGCCACACATACACCATGTTGGATTAGTATGTAAATTAGATTTTAACCAAATTTTATTATTTTATTTCATGTATCGTATTTATACCGTTATGAATGAATTTAAATGGAAAGTTTGGATCTTGCTATATCTATTGTTTTGTATTTTTGGCTTTATTTTAGTTAATTACATTTGGGGTCCCAAATTATCACACATTGTTTTTGTGTGTTTTGGATTTAATAGTCCATTAAATCATTAAGTGTTTCGAACAATAAGAAATCAGTAAAATAAATTAAATCACATTTTCTGTGAAATGTATTTAAGAGGTCCGAACTCCTAATTGGTGCATAGCCGACATTGATTCACTTTATTTTTTCTTTAAATAATTTTTTCTATTTTTCAATAAACTTTGAAGGATTAAAATACCAATTCGCATGATGTTTTGTAAGAATTTATTAAATTAACAGTAAATAATTATATGTATACGTTTTAAAGAGATTATTTAAATTAAATTTAAGTTATATGCGATTAAATCGTGTGAACGACATACATTTTTTACCGCTACATTCGAATTTGGAATTTTCCGGCCTTTGTGACATACTTAACGCCTTTAAATGGTTTATACTTTTCTCCATACATATCCAAGCGATTTACTTTGAGACCCGAAACTGCCATTTGTGAGATGGTGAATTGCACGTTAACGGATGGATTCGTTTCCACATTGGTACTTCCCGCGGGCACTGACACCTGTGAGTGAAATTTATATTAAGTTAGTCGTCACATAAACCATATTTCAGAACTAACTTTTTTTTTTCAAAAATATTTATGGTGGATTAAGGAAAATTGTTTAAGTATATAAATTGTAACTGTTTTTCGTAGGGCCTCATTAAAAGCATTAAGATAGTCTTTAGTAACCTTAAGCAAAACAACGATACCTAACTTTTTTATGACTTTCAAAATAATATTAAGAAAAATCAACATACCGATCCCCTAATATTTGGCAACTTTGTAACATCCACACGTCCAACATCCCAGTGCAATATTTTTGCCACGGGGTCATACGAGTATTTGCCCTGATTGGCAACCAGCACACAATTGAGCACCGCCTTCGGCATGCACACCTCCAGTTTGACATTTTCCACGGTACGTCCTAGTGTCGTCTTTGGGCCAATCGTAATATCCAACCGCCCTTGCTCGCCCGTTTTAAACAACAAACTGTGGCGAATGTAAATTGGAATTGCGACCACACTTTGAGTGCCAATGTGATAGGACATTAGGCGGAAGTTGCCATCAGGTGGAATGAATGAAAGAATGCGTTCGGTCTGTGGAATAATTGGCATTAATAAATCATTTACTGAAATATAGTTTTTAAAGTACTATACCTCCCAACGCTTAAATCGGACGCATGGATGAAATGAGACATCGTCAAAGAGGCGAGGATTCATAAAGGATAATGTCAAGTCTGGCATTCCTGATAGTTTGATGCAACAGTCAACCTAAAATAGTTATTAGTTTATGTTATTAATAAAAAAAAAAATTTAAAATAATTTTAATAATAAAAAAGGTCAAAATGACAAAAAAGAACATCTTACATATCCTTGAATTTCAGCAAAAACAGTTGTTCCATTTTTATCAATAATTGCATCAACTTCCTCAATTACATCAAAATAGGCTTCATTGTTGGTGTACTTGACACCACTGCGTCTCCATGGAATGGCAGACAACTGCCCTGATGGAAGTTGTTCACTCACACTGTTGGAAAAGCAATTCAAAATATTACAATATAATTAATCCTTGGAATCATAATATATTAAAAAGTGGAAACAACTTCAGTCAATTTAAATATTAAAGTAATTAGAAGTTGCAACTTACTTCGATTTCCCTGTCACAGTATTGGCGATGGTGCGCAAAATATTAGGCGGCTTAATTAACTCCTTCAGAATGTTGCTCTCAGTTGCAAGTGGAAAACCGTTGTCCAGCATCTCATCCAACAACTCATACACCACTACATAGTTCTCCTTGATAATGGACTCGGTGCATTCGGAGAAGTAATCCTCGAACGTGTCAACGACACGATGCAAGAACTCAATCACAAACAATGGGGCCACCTCTTGTTTGCATGCGGCCACCAGTGACACTCCACCACGACAAATTGATATGAGGTAGTAGTGTGGGGTTGGGATAACTGGTGGAACGTCCTGAAATACAGCTTAATTTAATAATTGTTATTCATTTTGAAATAAATTAAATTAAACTTACATTTGGGTTAAGTCGTTGTGCATCTAAAAAATAGTCGCACACAGATCGGGAGACTACGCTACGCCAGTGTTTCTCCAAGAAGGCATCTCTAAAATTTTAATTTTTTTTAGTTTTCTTTTTCTATTTGCATACGGAAAGTTTTGAAGTTTATTTTTGATAATATTCAACGAGTTTTTTTTTTTGCTTACCCACTAGAGTTTATTAAAAATACACTGTGTATCATATTTTTATGTTATTTATGTGTAAACGGGTTAAAAACCATTAAAAATAAACTTAATTTTAAAATTGATTTAATTATCCAAGTGAGTTTGTTTATGATAATTTGAAAATTTTATTTTTGACAGTTGACACGTCAATTAAATTGATTTCAATATTTTGATAAATAATATTAAATCGATATTTTCGAGAGTACAGGGTGTTTGTTTTAGATACATTTTAAAACATTACGAAAAACTAACTGAAAAGCTTTTTCATATCAATATCAAGAAAATACAGTTAATTTTTAAAGTAAAAATTTGGGATAATTTAATTTGGGCGTCTAAGACTGCCCTTGGAGGAAAAGTTGCTTCAATCAAAGAGACGTTTACTTTTTAACATTTTATCATAATCGATTTAAAATTTGCACTCTCTACACAAATTAAATAAAAACATCTCCGATTTATAGAAGTAAAATAACTGAATAATAGTTTTAGCTTTGGATTCGTTTCAGTTAAGTTTCTGTTCTTTGTCACTCCAAGCCTTTTAAGTGAGTCTTTCTATCAAATTTTTTTAAAATTAAATGCTGAACTTTTAACTTATAATAAATAATAAAATTAAAAAATATTTAAAAAAATTATGAATAAAAATTATGGGTAAAAAATTTAAATAACCTTTGCAAACATTTCCTTAAGTGAAATTATACCACCCTGTAAACCATTTTAAATGCTTATACGTGGTCATATAACTGTCGAATGGATTAACGGGGTGACGTGCTTACGTATCACAAATTTGCATACATTTATATATTATTTATAAATACCTAATATATTATATATATGTCTACAGCAATTTAATTTTAATTCAGTTTTCACTGTCAAATGCGGTCTCAATTTTTTTGTGAACAATTGGAATCTCCACAACTACAAAAGTACAAACCGAAGCCGCAATAGTGAATAAACTTAAGGATATTTTAGTAATTATTACAATTTTGCATTGCCCTAATTAATTTCGCTATATTTAAAACCACTCTTAGTTTAGATCAATTGAAAATGCACACCGTCCTTACAAGGGGTAACGCTATTTTAGCATACTCATTGAGTGTGCTTGCGTGTCTCACGTTTTGCTGCTTTGCTTCAACCGTGTTTTTGGATTATCGCACAACAGCCAATATAAACACAGTCAAGGTGCTAGTGTAAGTAACATTTTGCAAACCCAATTGTGCCCTGTGTTTATAAACACATTATAATTCCTGTATTTTATTTTTTCAGTAAAAATGTTCCAAATTTCCAAGCTTTACGGGAACAACATGACTTGGGTTTCCTTACATTCGATCTCCAGACCAACTTGACCGGTCTGTTTAACTGGAACGTTAAGCAACTGTTCCTGTATTTAACAGCAGAATATACAACTAAAGAGAATGACATCAACCAAGTGGTGTTGTGGGATAAAATCATCCTGCGTGGAGAGAATGCCATTTTGGACTTTAAAAATATGAACATCAAATACTACTTTTGGGATGATGGTAACGGTTTGAGGGCCAATAAAAATGTCACACTTACGCTGGCGTGGAATATCATCCCAAATGCAGGTCTGCTGCCAAGTATTTTTGCTCATGGGGAGCACTCGTTCAAATTCCCAGAATCATATACTGTGTCACCAGTGTAATGTTTTTGTACGGTCTTCATTAAATGTAATAAATTGATTGATTTTTCAACTTTAAACGACAAAACCATTGCAGCGTTTAATTTTAATTTATAAGTAACACGTCATCAGTAAGATGCTTAAACATTACACCAGCAAAGACTTTTTAATACTTTTTTTTTTCATGATGTTACATTTTATTTAAATATATTTTATTGGGATGTGGCCTAAACCATTTGATAATAATTAGCTGATTAAATTGAGATTTTAATTGATTTTTGTATAGAAAAACAAAACTAAACTCTTGCTGGTCAAGATTCGTCGTTCGTGACATTGGTGGTAGTTTGATCTGTCTGCACGGACTTATCTGAGTTGTCTTGATCGTTGTTGTTGTTGTTGTATGATCCAAATTGCTTTGATATTTCCAGCATCTCTCTCAAACCTTGATTCTCAATCATCAATTGGCTTAATTTCTCGTACTCGGCGTTAATTTGCTTCTCATCGGTTTGACTAGCCTTTTGCATAATTGCAGCCATTTCTTGAATTTTTTCAGCCTGTCTTCGAATAAGGTCATTTTTCTGTCCATTGATCATTTCCTTGAAGTTAATGCGTGTGTCTGTGACCGCCTTTTGTGATACTTGACGATATTTCGACATGACCAGTTCAAATGCACGCTGATAATCCTCCAAGCATGCACGAAGTTCTCGATTTTCCTGTTGGATTTCACGAATTTCTGGACTCTGCTGATTTATGACATTAATGAGCTGCACATTGGAATTATCTCGTGCTAATTTGTTGAATGATTCGATGTCATCTTGAAACTGTAAAGTTATCAAATTTTTTTTAAATTATTAGGTGCTTCTAAAAAATGCGAATATCTTAGAATTGTAGGAACCTGTCGCATTGTCTCCAGCTGCTTGTTAATCGCTTCAGTTTCAACCAAAAGGGAGTCGCTAAGTGCCTCCCTATCTTTCAAACGGTTAGCCACACGCTTGGCATCCAGAATTATTTGTTCAATTGAAATGGACATCTAATATATTAGAATACACTTAGAAAATATTTAGGTTCAGATTTGATTGCAAAAGTGCACGTACCTTCAATTAATCTGGCTTGAAAGATAATGGGCTATTTTCCGCTATTAAAGTAACCTAGAAATGACAAGGTTTAAATGTGTAGATTTTTCTTCCAATGCAATAATCCCTTAATTTGTTGCAAATAAAGTTAAAGAACTAATTGATAAAATATAAACATTGCTACAAATCAATTTATAATTTTTTTTATTGTACATACTTCAAAACTCGAATGGTAGCAATTAAGCGGGGAGCCCAATAAAAATTGAACTTTCTGCATTCTTCAAATTCTCTAAAATATCGCACGTACGCTGAAAAAGATATCCATATGTTTCCTACAGTGGTGCCACTTGAAATTTAAAAAAATAATAATTGAAATGATCAAACAAAACAACACTTTTCATTTATTCAGAAATGAATTTAATACTCGCACGTTTAAAAATATTCTATTGCTCATACAATTCCATATATAAAAAATCGAATTGTTGAATAAAATATTTTGACTACCAATTTATGTATGGATATATTTTTGTTATATTCTGAAAGGTTTGAAGTTTGAACGTAAATTAGCTCATGAGCTAAGCTGTCACGTTTCTTGACATTTTGAAATAAAAATATTTTTGTAAATAAAGCTGCAAAAGATCTTGAATTAATTCTAGGCGGCATAATATTAAATGTGCGGTTTAAATATTTAAAAATATAATATTGGATTTTTAATAAAATTATTACCAAAACTGTTTTTGTGATAATTTATATTGCAACTTAAGCCACAAGTGTTTATATAAAGGATAAGCTAGGTCTACAAAATGGCTCAAAATAAGACGGATTTGCTTGCAGTGCTTCAGCTTCTAAAAAAATATAATTTAAAGGTAAATAAAACGCGTAAATTATCACAGGATTTTCCTTTACATAATTTACTTTACTTTAAAGAGCACTGAAGACCTACTTCGACGTGAAGCAAATTTAGCCGACATCCCTGACAATATACCAGTGGAGTCTGATGTCAGCAGTGTTTTAGCAGCTTACAAAAGTGAGGGAGATCCCGAGATTTACGAAACTGCATATCTAGAACTTCGTAGATTTGTTGAAGAGTCCCTGGACATTTATAAGGTAAGCAAAATTTGTAATAAAAATGTCAATGCAATTAATTAAATTCTAATTTTTAGCACGAATTAGCCATGATCCTTTATCCGGTATTTGTGCACATGTACCTGGAGCTGGTGTACAACAGTCACGAGGAGCAAGCAATGAAGTTAATGTCACGATTCTCACAAGAACAGGAATATTATTACCAAGAGGATTTGAAGAAACTATCCATGGTGACCAAGCGTGGCCAAATGAGTGGCAATGATTTAACAGATACGTTCAAATCAAATGAATTTATAATACGTATTTCTCGAGATACTTTGTCGCTGTTAAAGCGTCACCTGCAGGAGAAGAAACAAGCCGTTATTATGAACATTGTTAACGAGCATCTCTACTTTGATTTGTATGAAGGAGTAGCTCGTAACAAGACGCAATGTGATGCCACTGCTGGTGCAATGACAGGCGAAGCGAAGCGACAAGACAATAAAGTCAAAGTTTATTATGGTCTATTAAAGGAGCCCGATTTTCACTTATCCCTTGCACCACCAGAAGAAGACGATGATGTAGATCCAGATGCACCAGACAAGCCAAAAAAGAAGAAAACCAAGAAAGATCCATTATTTTCGAAAAAGAGCAAATCCGATCCAAACGCTCCAGCAATAGACCGCATTCCATTGCCCGAACTGAAAGATGCCGACAAGGTGGAAAAAATTAAAGCACTGCGGGAAGCGTCAAAGCGTGTCAATCTGAGTGCTGAGTCCTTGCCCTCTGTTTGTTTTTATACAATTTTAAATGCCGCACATAGTGTAACATGTGCAGAAATCAGTGATGATTCGTCGCTGCTGGCTGTTGGGTTTGCAGATTCAATTGTAAAAGTGTGGTCTTTGACACCATCAAAGTTGCGTGGGATGAAGCAATCCGAAATGCTTAAGGACATTGATCGCGATGCCGAGGATGTATTAGTCCGCATGATGGATGACTCAACTGCAAAAACATCTCGAGTATTTATGGGACACTCTGGTCCAGTGTATCGCTGCTCTTTTTCACCTGACAAAACAATGATGCTTTCATGTTCTGAAGACTCAACACTCCGGCTGTGGTCTTTGCACACTTGGACATGTGTGGTTGTATACAAAGGACACCAGTTTCCAGTGTGGGACATTAAGTTCTCTGCTCACAATTACTATTTCGCAACATCCTCGCATGATAAGACTGCCAGACTTTGGACCACTGATTCGCATCAACCGTTGCGTGTGTTTGTTGGACACTTGGCCGATGTTGATGTTTGTTTTGTTTTTTTTGGATGCAAATTTATACAACACTAATTACAATTTAAATTCTTTATTTTTTAGTGCGTTCAATTTCATCCCAATTCTAATTACATTGCGACTGGCTCTAGCGATCGTACTGTTCGTTTGTGGGATTGCTTGACTGGCAATTACGTACGCCTCATGACGGGACACAAGGCGCCCATTTTTTCACTTGCATTCTCAATGTGTGGCCGTTATTTGGCTTCGGGGTCTGCCGACAATCGGACATTGGTCTGGGATCTAGCGCATGGTCATTTGATTGCGTCACTGGGTGGGCATACTGGTACAATTCATGCACTGTGCTTCAGCAGGGATGGAAATATTTTAGCAACTGGTAAGTGTAATATTATTATTATTATTTATTTATTTTAAATATTATGATTTTTAATTTTTTTAGGTGCACTAGATTCGACACTCAAACTATGGGATTTTTCAAAGCTCTGTGACGATGTTGCCGGAGAAAATGTTAATGTCTCCCACAATCCAGATGTTCGTGATGGTGAATCATATTTGCTGCGCTCTTTTCCCACTAAATCCTCACCATTTATTACGTTGCATTTTACAAGACGAAATTTATTAATGGCTGTTGGCATGTTTGACGCGTCGTCACAGTAATTAATGCAACTGCTTGAAAGCCCTTTTTTGAATCCTTGATGAATGTTTATTTTTTTTAATTAGTGTGGTCCACCTTGAGTGTTAACCATACTTTACATGCAGATACATTCTGAACATTTTAATTCTGTGTTTTTAATTGTCCCTAAATTATGTTTTGAATTTTAATTTTGAAATATTTTTAGATATAAAGAGAAAAGTTGCATTAAATTCGTTGGAATTCATCCTTTTATTGAGTACAATAATTTTTGTAATCAAAAATAGTACATAAACAAAAGCATTTTTTAATGAAGAAAAAAAGTTGATTAAAATCAATAAAAAATAACCATCAAAAATATTTAATTTATTGTTATACGATGGAGTTTAAACCAAAGTTTTCCAACAAAAAAGGTTAATTAATAATAAAATAATAATAATTTTTAAAAATCATGGGCACAATTTCATCCGATATGAAGTTTCTTTCCGGTCGCTGCGATGCGTATGGGTTCCTCCCCGGCGCGACAATATTGTTGAGTGGTCTAATTGATTCAGCTTGCAGCCTTTTCAAATCTTGAGGAGATTCATATTCAGTGTAAGAGGTTACAATTACAGGACAGTTAAAGGAAGTTGCTGCTTTGATTGTGAGAGGCCAAGTGTCAGTTCCATTGAATCCCGTAAACCGATATAAACCAGGATTGAAGAAGCAAACTGAACAAATTAAACCATATTAAAATCACATTAATTTTATCAAATTATATTAAACTTACTGAGATCCGGAGGAGTGAATGCGGTGCTTTCAACATATTTGTGATACAATTTGCCACACTGGAAGTCAAATTTAACAACACGACAAGCCTGCCGACAAGTACGGCACATTCGAATGCGACTTAATATTTCCAATGGTAATTTCTCAACATTTAATTCTGGTCCAATAAAAACTACCCGCAGCTCGATTAGTTGGGGTACTAAATGCAGAAAGAAAGCCTCCCATTTGTCTAAGGTATCGGCTTCAAATTGTAACTCGGCTCCTGAAATAAAGTGTTACATTAAAATTCTGCGTAAAGAGTTATTGTTGCGCAAAAAAAATAACTTACCCACTAAATGTATGGTGTATACTTCTCCCACAACTTGTCCGCCATTATGCAAACCGGCGAGAGCGGTAAGTGGGGCCGTTGCTAATTGTGTCAATGCCGCATAAGTGCACTCATCCTTAAGAGACGACTGATTTTTGTACAATTCCTTGAATATCTCGTCCATTGTTTTTGGCAACTGGAAGGGTTTCATCAATATGCGTGTTGGTAACGCTGGTTCAATAAGTCCATGATGTTTCTGCCTGACTACCAACTTCTGATAGAGGCTGTACACTTTGCACCATTGAGAATGCGACTCCAGTAGATGTTCCGGTTTTGCAGCGCAAAATGATACTTGGCCACATGACTCGCACTCTTTCAGTAAATGTGGACGCCATTCGCGACAACTGCGAGTACAACACAAACGCGGGAAGAGCAGAATCTCACGTTCGCACGGGAGTAATGCTTTCTTCAGGAATTGTTCAATGAGATTCAGCGTGTGAACGCGAAGACTTCTAAAGTCATCGTCATTGAGTATTCGCGCATTGTTATACATGTGGCCGCCTCGTTTGCGCGCAATTTCTTGTATTGCTAGGCAGAGTCCCTGATGTTTTTCAGCGTCTTCTTTAAGGTGGCCAATTGAACAGTAGGATACCATTGAACACTTTTCACACTGTATGAGGGTTTTTAGTGGAGTTTTACAAATTTGGCAATTCGTTGCTAAAAATACTTCACGAGGAGAAAATTTAAATTCTACCATTTCGTCGTCATCATCTTCGTCATCAAATAGTTGTTGGGGAGTCCTTTGTTGTTGAGATTCTTTTGTTTGTGAAATTTCCTGAGGTTTCGAGCTTTCAGTGATTACGCTTTTTGTGTCGCACTCCGATTTATTTTGCTGTTTTCTGTTTTTTAGGTGCTCTGGCCTTGGCGGTACCTCAGGCTTGCATTGTTTCTCTTTTGATATTTTCTTGATAGTGCCCGTTTGTTTATTTGCGGCAGCGTCTTCTTTTTTGGGTTCCAGCGGCTCCACCCTGTCTGGTTTAGCAGACTGAGCAAAACCGCTTTCTTTCAAGTTTTTTGAATCGATTTCATCTTCTTTAGCTATTTCCTTCAGTTGCGAAAGTGCATCATCTTTATTCTCATTTTTTTCGTTATTTTTTGACTTTGATTTATGCTTCCCTTTGCCGGTTTTCCCTTTTTTATTGTTGTCTTCGTTTTTAGAAGTGGTTTCAACTATTGGTATTGATTGTGGAACCGCGGCTGGTTTTTCGGGCTTAACAATCTCTTCGTTATGAGCTTTTCCATTAGAATTACTTACATCTGCTGGAAGTAATTCAGTATTTTCATCATTGCTGATAAGTTTCTCATCTTTACTAGCTGTTTCAAGAGTTAAGTTTTGAGTTCCAGATTCCTCCATGACTTCGGATTCATTGTTTTCATTCTTCAGAATTAAATTGTGCTCATTGATATCAATTATTGGGGAGCTGATTTCTGTCGATTCCGTTTTACTTGATTCCAAATTTTCGCCATCGGATGAAGTTGGATTTTCTACCGCAACCGCAATTTTATCAGTCTCCTCAGCAGAAGTTTTTACGATGCTTGCGAATAATAGATCAACGTCCTCAATATCCTTAGCACTTAATTCACCTTTTAAAACAGAAATGACCACTTTTTGTTCTTCTGTTGCAAGCTGACCAGGTAGAACTGGTCCCAAAAATTCTGACTCAACCTTCTGATCAATTGGCTCATTTAAATTGGTGATGGAAGATTCACTCGATGTCTGTATTGAATTCTGTATTTTCGATTTGGCATTACTATGATCCATGAGTTCGACGGGTTTAGGACTTGATGCGGGTTCTGACAATGCAATACCATCAGTTGATTCCACAGATATTTCTTTCTTTGGCTTTTCAATGCTGACAATATCTTTTTGTCCTTTTTTAGATTTCTTTTGTGATTTTTTATTATCTCTTTTAAAATCCGTAGCTTCATCAGATTTCCCTTCGACTGGAATTGAAGGCTCCATGTCTTTAGTTATTGTGGAAGGTTCCAGCAATTCTAATTTTTCATCAAGAGTTTCAGTGTGAATTGTTTTTGGAGGTTCTTCAATTGGAACATCAACTATTTCGTCGACTATTGCAATTAAAGGTTCTGCAACTGGTAAAGATTCTGATACTTTTTTGTTTGACGTAACTGTTTCGATGACTTCATTGTGGTGACATTTTTTCGATTTCTTGTTTGGTTTTTCATTTTTTAAATTCTTTGATATTTCCAATTTGTCATCATTGTCTTTGATGTTCGTGAATTCAGCTAATGGTAAATTTGATTGGTTATCAAAGATTTCTTTAGAGATTGGCTCTGCGATTAGGACTGCATCTAGCAATATTTGTTCATTAACAATGTCACTTTTAACAGTTTCTGCAATGAGATCACCCTCTTTAAGGACGTCCGACACTGCATCCTTTTCCTCCTTGGGAATATTTTTAACTTCAATAAAAGTGACATTCTCGACATTATCTTTTTTGTTTCCCTTTTTGGATTTATTTTTTGTTTTGTCCTGCCCTTTCTTCAAATAATTTGGAACCACCTCCACAACTTTTTTGAGTGTCAAGAATTCAACCGAAGCTTCTGGCAACTTTGGTTGGTCATTAGGGCTATTGTTAGAAATTGTATTCAGAGATTCTGCGATGGGGGTTACTTCTAAAATCTCTATTTTATCAACAATGTCACTTAAAACTGTTTCTGCAATAAGAGATTTAACATTATCAACTTTTTCAAAGCTTGGGGATTCGAGCGAAGCTATTTGGACATCTTCCGAAAAATTTGATTTGATTTCACAGATGTCTTCAGAGATACTCGAAGGCTCTGCAATTGTTATTGTTTTGTTAACAATGTCGTCACTTAAAACTGTTTCTGCAATAACATCACATTCTTGTATTTCTGGCACTTTATCTTTTTCCTCCTTTGAGTAACCATGCTTAATTTGCTTGGAGGCGACAGTCTCGACATTATCTTTTTTATTTCCTTTCTTAGATTTCTTATTTGATTTTTCATTATCATTTTTTAGATCTCTTACTACTTTTAAATTTTTGTCGGTGTTGGAAGATTCTACTGAAGCCAATTGATCTGCACTTTCGTTTAAAACATCGTCCGACGGTTCTGCAACAACTGGAGAGGATTCTATTAACTCGTTCGTCATTTTATTTTCATTCGCAGAAACATTAATTTCTTCGTCTGGCTTTTCATTGTTAACAATGTCCTGTTGATGTCCTTTTTTCGATTTCTTTGGTGATTTTTTATTTCCTCTTTTTAACTCTTGTTCTACTTCAGATTTTACGAGTGGTTGCGAATCGGCTTCTTGTAAACGTTTACTTTCTTGTGCATTTACTTCTTCACTCCAACTAAGCGGCACTTCATCTTCAGGTTCAACATCTTTTTCAATTGTTGTGATGGCAGCTGATGCATCAATTTGTTCGGGTTTAATCACATTAGTTATCTCTTGATTGTCCTTCATAAAATTATTAGTAGCTTCAACATTTAGATCTTGGTCGTCTGTACAATTTAATGCGTCGTTGTTCTTCTTCTTTTTGTTTCTCTTCCTAACACGCTTTCCTGTCTGTTGTACTGCTTGTATTTCATTTTGCACGTTATCAGTTTCAATTAAATTTATTTCTACTTTTGTATTAACACTTTTAATCTCTGGGAGCGCTTTAATTAACTGCAATGGATTGCTAGCTGTGTCATTTGGCTTATTTTCTATTAATTCACATTTCGTGTCGTTATCATTCGTAGTTTTATTTGCAACATCACAAACATTTTTCGGTTTATGCTTCCTACTGCGATGCCGTTTCCTTTTTGCAGAAACTTCAGTGTCATTTTGTTGTAAGTTTGGAATGACATTCGGCTCGAGGCTTTTATCAGAAAGATTTTCTTCTGGGACTAGTATTGTTTGAGGATCTTCTATTGGTGGAAGATCAATGTTCGGTTGTTGAATTTCTTTTTCCTTAGATTGTGGAATCTCTGCATGTTCGGGATCCTGTTTTTGTTGTATATTAATTTGAGCATATATTTGTTGCACACTTTCTAAACTTATGTTTCCGATTGTTACTTGAGAAAATGTTGGTTTTATTAAAGGCATAACATTGGAAAAGCTTTCAGGTTGTGCAGGAGGACATTTCTCAATTGGGCTTTCACTTGCATTTTGATTTGTGGCGACAATCACTGTCGCTTCTGCATCACCAGACGGTCTCCCCACTCCGGCAGAGTTATTCCCTGCTGAAATGCCATTACGACCTTTTGTCTTTTTTTTACCCATCACGATTTCTAAAAGATTACATCAGAGAACTATCATAAATTAAATTGCAATAATTGAAGAAAGAAATAACTATAGCTGTAAGATGTTACAAAATGAGTCATTAATATTTTTGCATTTGAGCACTAACAAAAATTGGCACATTTGAAACAATTGCACACAACACAATTGGCAGGAATTAATTTGTGTTTCTCATTTTTACAAAACGAAATGACCACAGTGATTTATAATAAAATGATAAACAGAGAAATAAAAGAACACATAGTCGAGTTTGGGATGCGCCTTAATGCCAGCACGCAGAGAATCAGAAACATAGAGATCTATTTAAAAATCAGAATGATTTTCGTAGGGTGTATGCAACGTTTTTTCTACTCCATCTCGCAAATGAAGACATTTATTTTTAAAACGGTAAATATTTTCAAATTGGGACCAATGACTTAAAAATACTTGAAACACGCATTTTTTCCGTCTATTTATTTTTCGGGAAGTCATTTTAATTGAAGTGAATTTTAAGTTGAATATATTTTATGATGTTGCACATGTATTACTGTTACGTAACATATAACAATAATTAATTATTAATCACGTCTTATCATATGCCCACCTTCATGAGGTCACCTTTTTACGTAAATAACTGTGGCCTAAATATTTATGTTTAACACTTGAGATACTTAATTTTTATTGATAGTAATTTATGGTGAACTGAATGTGTATATTAACTAAATTATGCTTATATTTTTAGAACTACACTAACTAGTATGTACTCCGGGCTACGATTGACTACTTGTTGGTTTACACTGCTGAAGTGGATCTTTCAAACTAAGAACAAATCTCAATTCTCTATATCGTTTAATGCGGAGACTATAGAATTATTTTAAAACGTCCGGAATATTTTTCGGCCTACGGGAATATCTTCGTCGGCATCCGTCGGGTGATTGGCGCGAATACCCACGGCCCACAGCCCACATGTTTATATGCTTTTGTGGCTGCATTATGTGGAAATATTCCTTAAAGTGTTAATGGGTTCGCGAATTGTGATGCACAATTGTGACATATTTTTTTGAATTTGCAGTGATACGTTTAAATAATGTTTGTAGCTGATCGTATAGCCTAAATTTCCTAATTAATTTATATACAACCAATCAGCACGATTAATATGACAAATATTTTGGTCATATTTAATTTAGGTTCCCACGAATCAACTTAATGTGTCAGCGTTCAACTGTACATTAAGTTGGTCCTCTGGTTGATTGTTTTAAATTCCCATTGCGATTTCTATTATACCGTTCTTACAGGGATGAAGAACTTCCTAAAATATTTGCCGAGGAATGAACTGTTAAAGATTAGAGAAATAAGAATATAATTACATTTTTTTCAAGGTCAGATGCATCAAGGTCATCTTATAGCCAAAATTTTTTCTTTTTTTTTGTATGGGTTCTCAGAAACGGATACTACGATTTTCTTTATTTTCAAAACATATTCATAAAGGTATTCTAAACAAAACTGCATATATCTTATAACCGCTAGCTGATCCTTCTGCCAAAAAATTGGGTGGACAAAGACAAACTCCACTTTTCTATTTCAGACACCTTACACAATTTAAAAAAAATTCTTTCACATATAGTGTTTATTAATCTTAAAAGTTTGCAGAACATTTCAAGGTCAAAATCGGAATATTCAAGGTTAAATTTCATATATCTCAGAAACCTTAAATATTTAAAAAAAATATTTTTCACATTATTGTAGGATTAAGTAAAATAAGAAAACTTGCTGAACATTTCAAGGTCAAAATTTTCAAACTCAAGGTCATATTATATACTAGCGGAGGAACCCGTGCGCTGCTCGGATACAACATGTTGTTTTCTAAAAGCGTTTTTAGTAATCACTTATATACTTTAATATCATAAATATAAATATAAATCCGAAATTGTGGAAAACCAAAGAATTATGGTCGAATTTTTTGGCGAGGTGTTTTTAAAAGGATCATATTAATTTTTATGTATTAGACGAACTTCATTGACAGCTTTCCTCGTGATGTATTTTTTTACTCTATTTATTTTCGCGTTTCCAAAATACTTCAGGAATGTTGAAAAATACGTGTGAACATATTCTGAGCGATCCCATTTACAGTTTCAACAAAGATTAACGGTGGGTTTTCTTGTTTCATTTCGCTGTAAAAAAAACCTTTGTTGCTTTCCGAATGCTGGCAAATACGTTTGTAAAATCTCCGATTCCGTTTATAGTTTTACCGTTGTTTGAATTTTTATATTGGATTATAAAACATAACCGCAGAAAATCGCGGAGTATATCACTTTAATAATTAAGCAATTTTTTGGCGAACCACTATTGTTTTCGCGGTTTTCGCGGTTTATTTTAATTTTTTAAATATGCTATGTTACTTCTAGAGTGTTGTGATATACTTGTGTAAAATTTCGTATGAATGTTCGTTTTAGCCTTGTTGATTCCTATACCCAAACGGCCGTTTACATTTTTATATTTTAGATAGTTGCGCGGAAAATCGCGAAATTATTTGCTGATTTTTTCGTGATGTGAATTTAACTAAATGAATACTGACTAATCCATTCCCCCCATTAATTTTTAGGAAAAGTAAACTATTTCGCGAACCACGCTTTTTTTCGCGATTTGGTGGCGATCCCATTTACGGTTTTATCCTGGTTGATTCCTACGACATGTCTTCTGTTAATTGAACACTGACAAATCGATAAGTGCAATCATTTTTGGTAAAAGTCATCTTTTGCGCGAACCGCGATTTTTTTCGCAGTTTTCGCGGTTTATTTTCGCTTTGAAAATACGCCTCTATTACTTCTACAATGTTGGCAAATATATGTGTCAAATTTCTTAGCGATCATGATGTCCGTTTTAGCGTGATTGAAATGTCTATCCACACGGTCGTTTAGGAATGTATTTATATTGTATAATAGATAGTTCCGCAGAAAATCGCAGATTTTTTCGCGACATGGCTTTTATTAATTGAATGCTCACAAATCGATTCCCGCAATCATTTTTGGTAAAAGACAATTTTTCGCGGTTTTCGCGGTTTCTATTCGCGTTGAAAATATGCCTATTTTACTTTTAGAATGTTGGCAAACACGTGTGCAAAATTTCGTGGCGATCCCATTTTAAGTTTTGGCGTAATTGAAAGGTAAACCCACACGGTCGTTTAGGAATATATAAAAATAGATAGTTCCACGGAAAATCGCGGAAAATTTCGCGGATTTTTCGTGACATGTCTTTTATTAATTGACTACAGTCGAACCGATTACAGCAATAATTCTTGGTAAAAGTAAATTTTTTCGCGAACCGACATTTTTTTCACGGTTTTCGCGGTTTATTTTCGTGGTAAAAATACCCCTATATTACTTCTACAATGTTGGTAAACACGTGTGCAAAATTTTGTGGCGATCCCATTTTCAATTTTGGCGTAATTGAAAGGTATACCCACACTTTCGTTTAGGAATATTTAAAATTGATAGTCCCGCGGAAAATCGCGGAAAATTTCAAGGATTTTTTCGCGACATAGCTTTTATAAATTGAATACTCACAAATCGATTCCCGCAATCATTTTGGTAAAAGTAAATTTTTTCGCGAACCGGGATTTTTTTCGCGGTTTTCGCGGTTTATTTCCGCGATACAAATACCCCTATATTACTTCTACAATGTTGACAAACACGTGTGCAAAATTTTGTGGCGATCCCATTGTGGTTCTTGGAGTAATTGAAAGGTATACCCACACGGTCGTTTAGGAATATATAAAATAGATAGTTCCACGGAAAATCGCGGAAAATTTCGCGGATTTTTCGTGACATGTCTTTTATTAATTGACTACAGTCGAACCGATTACAGCAATAATTCTTGGTAAAAGTAAATTTTTTCGCGAACCGACATTTTTTTCACGGTTTTCGTGGTTTATTTTCGCGGTAAAAATACCCCTATATTACTTCTACAATGTTGGTAAACACGTGTGCAAAATTTTGTGGCGATCCCATTTTCAATTTTGGCGTAATTGAATGGTATACCCACACGGTCGTTTAGGAATATTTAAAATTGATAGTCCCGCGGAAAATCGCGGAAAATTTCGTGGATTTTTTCGCGTCATGTTTTTTATTAACTGACTACTGATAAACCGATTACAGCAATCATTTTTGGTAAAAGACAATTTTTTCGCGAACCGCGATATTTTTCGCGGTTTTCGCGGTTTCTATTCGCGTTGAAAATATGCCTATTTTACTTTTAGAATGTTGGCAAATACGTGTGTAAAATTTCGTGGCGATCCCATTTTCAGTTTTGGCGTGATTGCGTAACATACATACATACATACATGGTCGTTTAGAAATTTATATATTAGATAATAATGAAAATATGTAATTTTAAAAAAATTTGTTTTTGTCTACTATGATTTTCTACATTATTGCTAATCTCAATAAAAGTACAAATTTTGGACAAAAACCAAGGTCAAAATTAAGAAATTTCAAGGTCACATTTTCCATATATCTGAAAAACTTTATTAAAATGTAGTTAAGCAACAGTCGTATATAAATTCACACCACGCTTTCCCTGCAATGTATTTTTTTTTTAAATGCGCAAATAGGTATATTTAATAATTTATTCCTGCTTATTCGAACAGAAAACTGTTGGGCGCCTTAAAAATTAATAAGTAGTGGTGTTTAAATTTCGATTAATTATCGTATACAAGGTCTGGCGCGTTTGCCAATTTATTCCACTAATAGTTATACTTGTACACAATTACTAAGCATTAAAAACGACTTGTCTCATCCTTAGGATGAATTGTATTTCCGAAGTTGTCATACACTTCAGGTAAGCGATCATCATTTGTGTCTTGTGGAATGGGCTTCTTTTGGAAAAGCTTTGCAATGTCCTCTAAATCTTTTCCTTTTGTTTCTGGCACAAAACCTATCACAAATATTACAGCAATGACGCATAAGATTGAATAAGCCCAAAAAGTTCCGGCCGTTGTGATGACGCTTTCAAGTGGATGGTACGTCTTAATCACAATGAACATCACGCCTAGATTGAATGATCCTGCAATCGAGCTTAAGAAGCTGCGGTGTGATGAGGGGAATATTTCTCCCAGCAGCAGGAATGGTATGCAGCCAAATCCGAATGAATATCCAACCATGAATACAATTAGGCTTCCCACCGGCAAGTATCTGAAAGCAACATCGGTGTTATAGTTTCAACTAGTTGAATTTTAATTTTTTAATAATTACCCGAAACCACTAATGTTATTCTTATTGAGATAGAAAGCTGTGCCCATAAACGCCATTGAGATGCCCATTATAATTCCTGATGATATGAGCAGTGGCTTCCGTCCCAATCTATCAACAACAAACAGTGAAGCACAATTACTTGCGAGCTGTACTAGTCCCACAATAATTGTTGCATAGTGCCCATCCAAAGAGCTTCCTTTAAATAACCAATGAATAATGATTACAACTTTTTTCCCATCGCCCTCAAAGCTCACCTGCTGTCCGAAATATTTCTACAGTAAAAAAAATGATAGAATCAATTCCACTTGTCTGTTGCAGACATAAAATAACAAGCCCAATAGCCAAAGGCATCAAAATGGGACGACTAAACATTATTTTCCTGGAAAATAATTTAACATTTTCGGCAGTTGGTTGTTGTGGCAGCAACGTCAAGTGAAGCCACTCGACTGCCTCTTCGTACTTCTTTGTTTTGCCATTGGCAAATAGCCAAACTGGTGATTCGGGCAGGAAGACCACAGCAAAAAACAGGATTACTGCATACCGAAAAAAAACAATAAATTAGATTGATGAAAGTACACCAACAAGAATAATTACAACCTGAGATAGCACAGTTTATACACGCTAATTGACGCCACGTGACAAATGTACCAACCACATATGAAATTAATATCCCCAATGACATAGAAATGGATGGCAGGGAGCCGATCACGCCTCGTATGTGGGGATCACTACATTCGCTGACATAAATTTGCGCCGAAGGCAACGTCAACCCAGCGCAGAATCCGGACAAAAATCGAGCAACCATTATTATTTCCCAATTGTGGCTGGTTGCAATCATTATCCAGCTTATTGTCCATAAGGGCGACGTTGAAAGGACCGTAAATTTGCGACCCAATTTGTGCATTATTGGGGCGGCAATTAAGCTGCCAAAAAATGCTCCCAGTGGCGGTATGGAACCTTTTTTGTGAACAATTAAAATTGATTGTTAGTGGAAGTGCGTCTCAATTACAAAAATCTGTACTTACTTGTCCACGACTCAATTGATTTTGTTGGAAATAAGCCGGGATCAAGAACCGCCATGGAAGGCACGGCGGGCGCTGAAAATCCTCTCACTTGTCCAATACAGTAGTAAGAGCACGACACACATACAGCAAGCAGAGTCTTTAAGAAATATCCAATGCACTTTTGTAATTTATCTTATTTATTTAGTGGTAGATTTAAATTTAAAAACTATAATAAATTATTAAATTTAGTCATTATATTTAATTATATTATATTTAATAAAAAAAAAGATTTTTCTAAATTGTAAGGACAAAATTTTGTTTTAATCTTTGAGCCATGTAACTTTTCATGCTTGACCAAAACTTCGAATTTTATGATAATGTAAGTTCATTGCTTGACCTTTGAACCATCATCTAGTCCCAAGCTTATTATAAAAATCACATCGAAACCACAAATTCGAATGACCTTGAAATATTTTACAAAATTAAAGCTTTTTGCAAGTTCTCAATGTATTAAATAATAGCTATAATATAGTTTCTAAAATGTATCAATATGTTGAATGCGCAGTTTTTATTGGTTTATATAAGCTTTTAAATTTTGGTATTACATTATAATTACCGGCGTTTTAATTTATATACAACCGAACGCTAATTCTTGTAATCCCAATTTTTTGAAAAAAAAATTGTGATTCCAAAACACGTTCTGAAAAATTTGCATTTCAAGGTCAAAATCCGAAAATTCAAGGTCAAATATTTAATATTTAATATTATTAAATCTTTAATATTTTTGAATTTTTTTTTTCTATTATTGTATGATTACTTAAGATGAGAAAACTTTCTGAACATTTCAAGGTCAAAATTTAAAAACTCAAGGCCATATTTTTATAATGAAAATATGTAATTCAAAAATTTTTTGTTTTTGTCTACTATGATTTTCTACATTATTCTAATTTCAATTAAAGTACCAATTTTGGACACAAATCATAAATTTCAAGGTCACATTTTCATATCTCAGAAAAGCTTTATTAAAATGTAGTTAAGCAACAGTCGCATATAAATTCACACCTCGCTCTTCCTGCGATGTAGTTTTTTTTGATTATATATGTAAAATTGTAAATAATAAGAATTAATGAATAAGTTGAAAATCGATGTGATGTATTAATTAATATTAATATTATTAAATGGACTTTCCATTCCATTTAATAATAACACCAATACGTTGCAAGTTGCAAGTTGTTTTACACTGCACTGAGCTATATGATGAATTTTCCTACACGTAAATAATACTTACGTGTTTTCATATATTGTTAATGAGTTTTAAATAACATTTTGATTTCAAACATTTAGTTGCGGCGTGAAAGCTCTCCATGTATGCTTCTTATGTCGCTTGATGTGCTATCGAATTTTATGCATTTAATATTCACTCCAATCAAGATTGTTTTTTTTTGCAATATTTACTATCCCTCAAAATACTGATTTAGAATTCATGTTGGTTTATTATTAATTCAAATTTTAAACTGTGTTATCATTTTGAAAACTATATGTATGTAAAAAAATGTGTACCTTGGATGTTTCCAATTATCCAATTAATATTGTATTGCATGTCGCTTTTGTCGCGTAATTCTAACATATTTCACAGAACAGACTTAGTAATAACTACAACCATATTTAAGTAAACATTTAAGTGTAGGTAAGTTTTAAACAAAAAATGTCACGGTTCAATTTTAAACACAATCACCGTTACGTCATAACACCGGCTTAATAATTGTTTTAATTATTTATTAAAGTTAAAACAAACTAGTAAGTACAAACCTGTCTAAAGACAGCGCTTCCTGGAACAGATTCCATCATTCAACAGATTGTTCACCAAAAACACTAATCTTTACTCACTGAATTGTTTGAGACATCTGCGTGGATTATAATCGTCGCAAACTAAATTACCATTCGTTTGATGTCGTCGGAACGAGAAGAAAGTTAACATACTGAATAAATTACTATACAAGTTCATGTAAAACTCGACCGTGCATGTCCAGCTGGAACTTACAGCTGGACGGCGCGGCGGACGCACAGTAACACGATACTTGCGAATCTAAACAAAATTCGAATTGTTTATTGCTCTTGATTTTATTTGACTATAGACTTAAATATGTATGTTCGTTTAAACTTAAGTAGAGGCAACAAACTGGATAATACTGCTTTGAGAGTATTTACAAGTTCACCTGTGCAACCAGTTTCTAAATTATTGCTTCCAAGATGTAATAATTTAAATGCAGTAGAATCTCAGAAATTAGGATCACTTTCAATTTCTGGACATATTTTTCACAGAAAATGGTGAATTTATGATAATACTAGTTACACAAGCTTTATTTTAACACAAAATAATTTTTATTTAATAACATTTAATTCATTTAACACAATAAATTTTATAAAAAAATTGTTTAAACATTTTTAAAAATTATTATTTCATTTTTATTTAAATAAAATCGGTAATACTTGTTTGTTTTTTCAATTTATTGGAATCCCGTTCCCCGTTTTTTTACTTCAATAAGCAAACAATAATAATTTGTAGTAAAGGTTTCAAGGTCAAAATCGAAAAATGCATGTCAAGTTTTTTGTAACTTAGAAATTTTAAATATTTTAAAAAATTTTCTCATTATTGCAGAATTAAAAAAGACAAGAAAACGTGCTGAACATTTCAATACACTAAAATGGTCGGTTCCAATTTGTGAAAGTCTACTGTATTAAAATAATTTTTTTAAACAAACGAATTAGTTTTTTTTTTTCAATTTTATTAAAATCATCGCGTGTTTGCAATCAATTTATTCTATTGTATTACTCTATTGAAATTTGGCTTGATACTTTTTTTTATAATTTGTAACAACTTCAATGATCACGTTTCGCCAGAGACAATCATTATAATTTATGCTATTTGATTTATAAGTGTACAATATAGTGGAGGAAACCGAATGCGCCAAATTCATACTGCAGTGTGTACTCCGCTCTCAAAGTACTGTGACGCCTATAATTGCCGAATTATTTTCTTACATGTGTTTTTGATATAATAAATGAGG
Source organism: Sylvicola cinctus (assembly GCA_963854165.1). NCBI lineage: Eukaryota > Metazoa > Arthropoda > Insecta > Diptera > Anisopodidae > Sylvicola > Sylvicola cinctus. Next base: position 24,778,955 of record OY974083.1, on the reverse strand, counting down.
AAAATCTCGAAAAACAACACGATTACATATGTGCGAGTATATTTGAAATCTGTTTTATATGTGGAGCTATTTTTTCGTTGCCTTTGTAGGCAAGTTCAAAAAGACTAGAGAATTACAATCGAAAAAGGGACTATGAACTAGTAGGACTACACCCAAATAATAATAATAATAATTATTATTTCCGGCTAATATGATGTTCTTGTGAACATAGTTTTACAAATCTTGTCATAGTTAAACTCTGAAGTATATGGACATCATGAGTGTCAAATTTGTTATACAAATCTAAAAGGGAACATGAAAACTTTTAATTTGTATCTTCACTTTAACTTCACTACATATTTACTTTTTATTATACAAAATAAAGTGTAGACTGCGTACATACCATATCAGCTGGGAGATATCTCCAAATCGTCTCTTTGTTATGTATTGTTATAACAAAAACAATGATTAAAATTTCATCTTGAGGAATTTTAGAAAAAATCTTGACTAAATGACTTGGTTGAACTATTATATTTAAATTAATTCAAAATACCGCCATACCGCTAGGCGCTTTTTATAGATATTTAAAAAAGCGGTTAAAATATCGCCAAAAATATCGACATACCTTTTTGATTTAAATCAAAGGAATACACCAATGACTAAACGTACATGCAAATTCATAAATCATAATAGAGACTACAATAAATAATAACATATTATGTTTGTAACTAATATCGCGTCGACGTGATGCGTGTATTGAAGTGGGGTGGATTTGAAAAGCTGGTCGTAGTAATTTTGTTTATATATCTTCTGTTTTATTTCTGAATTTGGTAGCGTTTTATTCACTTTATGTACGTCTTTCACAGTTAAATTCATATTCAACACAATAGCAACGCTAATCTACTGTGAGTTAGGAACTATATTTTTATCATCTATAATGGCGAGATTATAGATTTAGAGACTATAAAATCAAAATATGTAGTTGTTCAAAATTTGTGCAAACTTCAAAAAATTATCGACGACATCTCAACTTTATATATGTGACGGCGATCGTTTTTTTTTTTAACAATTTGGCATTGAAGTGGAGGAATAAAAAGATCAATATTATGATGATTTGTATGTATTATGATATGTACCTACCTATGAGAGTTAAGAGAGCACTAGAGCATAATAATAAAAATGATAAAATTTATAGAAGATTCCATAAAATTGGATCAAAAAAAAAGTTTTAAAATAAAGTAAAATTGAAAATATTGACATTTCAAAGAATCGGGGTTTATACAAAATGAAATGGGGAGGGTGCCCCGAGGAGGTATTTCGTGAAATTAAGAGAAATTAATTACGTTCAGACTCAAGTCAATTTTAACAATTGTTCGAAGATTATTGTAAATTTTTCCTGTGCCAGGGGAAGTCTCTTCAGTGTTTTATAGACTTAACACATTTATAGACTTAACAGTCGAAGTGTATATTCCTCCAAGCTTTTAATTGAATGCAAAATTGTTTCACCTAGAATTTCATGTTGGATGACAAAGATTCGGTGTCATGTAATGAATTCTGAAAGTAAATTTATCATAATTTGTATTGAATTGAGTTTTTTTTTGGAATGGCCCTTAAACCTAAACTTATTAATCTGTGTAAAAGCATATAATTTTTTAACATGTTTACTTTAATTAATTTAATTTCGTCTTAGAAAATATATGACATTTCATTTAAATTGAACATAAATAATTAAAAATATTACTATACTTTAAAATCTATAAAAATTATGCATTTAAATCTTATCACTTATATTTATGAAATGTAATTATTAGCCGTGATCACGGATGCAATAATTTTCATAAAATTATTCTGACAATTTTTGATCAATGGAATACAAATTTTAATTTTAATCGTGAGGCGAGCACCATAATAGTTTTGATAAAATAATTTTTATATTTTTCGTCAGTTCGCGCGGCAGTTGTGATCATCAGACAAATTTAAATATAAAGCGCAAAACAAAAAAAAAAGCTTTAAAAATTAATCTTGTTTAAAATTGAATTTAATTTTACATAATTAAATTATTATTTGCTAAGTTTGTACTATATAATTATGAATACCGCGCACATAATTGCATATTATGTCAAATTCTTGACGTTTCCAACTGTCAAAAATATCGTAAATTACCAAAAATATTAAAATTAAGAAGGGATGGGGCATGATAATTTTAATTATTTATCAAAAATAACTACTAATTTTTTTCGACCAAGCTTGTTAAAAATTATCATAAGTTTTATATGAAAATTATTTCTTCTGTGAACACGGCTATTATTATATGTTCTTAGATTGTTTTAGTCATTTGTAGAATACTCGTACAATAAAGTAATTTGTAACTAAATTGTTTCATAATATGTTAACTGCTAGCCAAAAAGCTTGAACCAGAGACAAAAGTAGAACCGTAAAAATTATTGTTATTATAATTTAAATTTTTTAATGTTCTGAAATCTGACTTTGTTTCTGTTTCTGTTTCTGGTTCTTCTCACTTATCAAGGCTTTATAGGCAAATATGTATTTTACTTAAAACAATCAATTAAAAATAAAAAACTTTAATGTAAAAAGAAGTTAAGAATATTTGGTACTACTTACTATGTATGTGAATGACAAATTAAATCGTTTATAAGTATTTTTCTAATTAAAATTCGTTATTGTAATTTGTGCTTAACAATACAATTAAATATATTAATATACAAAAATCTTAAACTTAAAGTGAATTCCTAAATTATGATTTGAAAAATTGCTGTGACTGCTTGACTTTTTTATTAATTTATTAAGCTTTTAGATTTAATTGCGCATTCTCGAAATTTATTTTTTTCGGTTTTAAAACTTTTTCAGAGTGAAGGGGAGCTTTTTTTTTAATTGATTGGGCGCGTTCTACTACACCTTTTCCAGTTCTAATTCAGAAAATATCAATTTGATTTCAAACATCGTTAATTTCAAATTAATACTTTCTGAAATCAACTTGATACTTTTTGAATTAGAACTGGAAAAGTCGTATTATATTTGGACAAATAAAAAACAAAAATAACTCCGAAAGTTTAACTTTTGTGATATAAATTACAAATAGGTTTTTAAGATGTTCTCTTTGATGCAAAATAATAAAAAAAATTAAAGAAATCGAATAAAGATAACTTCCTCAAGGCAATAGAGAATATACTTTTGAAAAGGAAAATCGAAAGTACATACATAATATAAAAATATCACAGAAATACTTAAATAATAATTAATTCTGATTTGTCATTTTAAAGGACACATTTTGGATGACTTTATATAATTACGTTAAAATCAGCAGAAAGCTTCGTCACCTTGTTAACAATTTTGTAAATTTATTAATGCTCTTTTAGCATTGATGACTCACTAAATAATTTATAGTTAACTACTAAATCCACTCCAAACATATGGGTACGGCGTTGATGACTCTTGATAGCATCCAACTGACTCATTAATCGAAGGGATCTTGGGGTTGGATGAATTAATGCCATCCACTGACAACGGCTGCAGTTCCAGGTACCCCGTTTCTTCAGGCTTCGCCATGTAACCAGCTACATTGAATACGCGATTCGATTGGGTGGTGGGATTTAAATACCGGTCAAAGTCTTTGGGATCAAAATCAGTTTCCACGGTATTAACAACCGCATATTGCATTGGATTGGTGTGCATATTATAAGTGGCTGATAATGGCGGTGGTGTGTGTACCGCGGATGGTAATATGGGATAAGGAATTTGATGGGGCTGATACAGTTCGTAGGAGTCCATTCCGCATTTTGATGGATATTTGTACTCCCTGGAATCTGGAATGGAACACATCGAACTGTGTGTGTTGTGGGAGCGGCCATCGTCCGTGCAGTCCTCTCGGACACTGACACACATGTCATAAGGGATTAGCTCATTGGGTTTTGGTGAGTAGTGTCGCATGTTTGTGAACACCTCGGTTGGTGTTCCTGCCGACTTCTGTTCGGTTGGCGATTGATTTGAGGAATGATTTGGGCTAACTTCGCAACATATTGAGCGCAATTTAGTCGCGTCCATATGCAAGTCGTCGATGTGCGCATTTTTCTTTGATGTTTTCTTCGTTGCAGTAATTGGCACAGCAAACTCATTGGCATTTGACTTAAAGCTTTCATATTGATCAAATTCACAATTTGCTTGTATTTCACAATGCATTTGAGTCGTACCCGCACCGAAGCTGCTGCTGCTATTGTTTAATGCGTCGCTTTGCATTATTAGCTTACTCGTTTTTGGTGGTCTGGTTGTCTCCTTACTCGACCTGAGCACTCCTCCGCTTTCTCTTGATCTCGTTTGACTTGTAACTGCGGAACTAGTATTCGAACTATTGTTGTTATCTTTCGCTTTTTTTCGCCTTGGCTGATACTTGTAGTCCGGATGCTCTTGTTTGTGAGTGAGTCTAAGCTTCTCAGCGTACTCGATAAAGGGCTGCTTATCAGAATCTTTCAAATTTCTGTAAATTGGAAATGATTGGTTTTAGTATTTTGTGGTACAGTTATTTGAAACACACCTAAGTAAACAAAACAAAAAATGCTCTGCTAACCAAAATGCAATTTAAATGCTCACACGTGAGCAAACAAAGATTGTGCCATGACGTATTACGAATGTGACGAGACTTTGCCGTCGAGTAACTTTAATCTCAAGTCTCATATCTATCATAAGGTACACAAACGAATTATGATATATAGAATGTAAATAAGATTTTTATTGAATGAGTGCCCAACAAAAAGCCAAAATACACAATATAGTGTGGAGTGTGAACAATATTTAAAATCTCCTCATTTGCTAATAATATCGAGTATTTTATGAAACCGTCTTAAACCCAATCAGTGAGCTTTTACTGATAAAATATCATATTATGTACAAGGTCACCTCATAATTTAAATAACAAAGAATAAATTCAATTCAATAAACGTACTTTAAGTTGTATTATTTAATATAAAAAAACTACACCGCGTGAATTTATATGCGACTGTTGCTTAACTACATTTTAATAAAGCTTTCAGAAGCATTAATTTAAAATTTTATATCAATTTTTATTTGTTGTTTAATAGAAAATATTATGATTTGAGGAAGACAAATAAAACCTTCTGCACCATTTAATAGTACATATTTATAACATAATTTAATCTACATTACTTACTTCCATAATTTTCCCAACGATTTGCTGAGTTCGGAATTTTGAAGATGTGGATGTTGTTTAGACATCACTCGTCTAGCAGCCTGAGCCCACACCATAAATGCATTCATTGGCCTCTTAATGTGGTCTTTCTTTCTGTCAGCCGATGTTCTAAAAGTGAATCAAATGGTTGTTGTTAAATGTTAGCAGGCAATCCTTATTTTCATTGTCATTCATTTAAAAAACTTCAACGGTGTCTTGAATTGTACAGTTTGAGAAAACTCCCTTGTACTCTTTTTTAGAAGAATTATATTGGATATTGTTCGGGTTTAAACTTGTTGCTCCTTTATGACATTATTTGACAAGTCTAAGTCTCAGCTACAATTCCGATTTCCCAATTTGAATTGCTGAATTTTATTCACGAATCGGTTACTTTTCTAAAGTCATCATTATGACGTGATGAAAAATGGATTTCGTATTCAGAAAAAGGACACATCTTTGTAGATTGCCAAAAATACTGTTAAAGTTTAACTTTAATGTAAAATATTTTCAAATAGCTGCGTGGACTTTTATACTCGGAACATTGTGCAATTTCATGAACATTGGCTGAATGCTATTGAAGAAGAGCCTGCTTTAAATACGATTTTTTTTAAAACAATAATTCCCTTTAAATGACGACAAAATAACCGAAAACAAATAATACGTGAAGATCATTAAAATTGAAAACAGATCCCAAAATTTACAACAATCCCGTAGACTTGAATTTTTTTATTTTAATCTGCAATGACACGCAATAAATAAATAATATAATAAAGGTTGCTGCTCATAATTTTATAGAAAATTCCGTGTTTGGTTGGGGAACTTAATACTAAACTTTCACTGACTTTTTGCAACTATTTTTTTTTGACATTTTTGTAGCAAGGAATCATGATTATTATTTACATCAAAGAGCGACACTTTTAATTAATGTTTTAATTAATGCGGCAAATTTTAAAATCATTTTGTAAACTGCCGTTATTTAAGTTAAATCGTGAAATAATAACGATTAAATCTGTAATCTTCATGAGTTTATCATTTTATTGAATATTTCGTGCGCGATGTCAGTTTCATTAAAGCGATACAAGACATGCACATAGAAGGACACTGCTCGGTGCTCAATGCTCAAGTGTATGTCTATTACTTATTTGAAGATTCATTTCTCCAAAAACTTTGCATGACACAAAATATCATTGAGATTGGTGAATTAAAAAAAAAGAAAAACACAAAATCAATATACGTGAAGTGATTTTGAAAATGAAATGAACCGCAACGCAGCATAAAATTGTTTATCATTATTCAAGTATAATTGATTATTTAGCGTGGTCATTATGCAAGCCAAAAAAAAAAAAAAAACAACAACATAATTTAAACGGTCTTCAGCAATCGGCGCTTTTTATGAATATACTTTGTACGACTTGCGTCTTCCTATTATGTTGTGTCTTATATAGGTAAATATTTTGTTTGTTTATAATTTATTAGAATGATGTTTCATTAATACAAATATATGTCTCTCTAGTTATCTATGAAGTTTCACGCATTTTGTTTGCACACGTCTTGTGAAATAAACTCCTTGCTTCAAAAGAAATGATGACTAGTGGATTTTAAAATGCCTTTACTCTACTTCGGAAGATGTGGTACATTAACATAGGCCAAAGCTGGCGCGGTTTTGATATTTTTTTTAATAATCATTATTGGATACATACACTTAAGTGTGATATCCAAATATACTTAAAATATTTTTATTTAATTCATAGATGCACAGTCTTTGAATAAAGGAGTACCGCAAACAATTTTGTGAGCTTAAATTCGTTTATGATTTAATTGGATCAGCACTCAGTATAGTCTGCATATTTGTATTCTTATAGAAGCACTAATATTCAGTAGAAAATATTTAAAACTACTTAAACAACTTTTTAACTAATTTTAATTGAAACATTTCACTTGTACAATATTTAAATCTCAAATAAAATATTTTCTTTCCTTACAACCTTTCCTTATTATGCTTTAAAATTATGTTTTTGTTTTTGTATTTATATTAAAACTTATTGATGTTTTAAAAAAAACTACATCGCAGGGAGAGCGAGATGTGAATTTGTATACGACTGTTGCTTAACTACATTTTAATAAAGCTTTTTGGAGATATGAAAAATGTGACCTTGAAATTTCAGAATTTTTAACATGACTTTTGTCCAAAATTTGCCCTTTTATTGAGATTAGCAATAATGTAGAACATCATAGTACCCTAAAATAAACAGTTTTTAAATTACATATTTTCATTATAATAATATGGCCTTGAGTTTTAAAATTTTGACCTTGAAATATTCAGCAACTTTTCGTATCTTATTTAATCCTACAATAATGTGAAAATTAAAAAAAATATATATTTAAGGTTTCTGAGATATAAAAAATTGGACCTTCAATTTTCCGATTTTAGGCTTGAAATGTTCTGCTAATTTTTTTAGATTAATAAACACTATGCTTATGTGAAAGAATTTTTTGATATTGTGTAAGGTGTCTGAGATAGAAAAGTGGGGTTTGTCTTTCACCTAGCGGGATATAAGACAAATGCGGTTTTGTTTAGAATACTTCGAAGTACATTTGCATATTTTTTCTAGATCACTTTTTTGGACACAATGGGTGTCAAAACCAGTTTCTGCATCGTCAAATTTTTGTTTTCTGAAAAAAGTCGGAACGCAAAAAAAAACAAAATTTATAAAATCTGATTCACTTTAATTACAAAAAACCTTTAAGAATTAATGCTTCGAGGAATATTTTAGGAATTTCTTCATTCCCTGCAAGAACGGTATAATAGAAATCGCAATAGCAATTTAAATCAATCAACCACAGGACCAACTTAATGTAAAATTGAACGCTGACACATTAAGTTGATTCGTGGGAACCTAAATTAAATATGACCAAAATATTTGTCATATTCGTGCAGATTAAATAACTACGTTACCAGTTGGCGTGTATTACTACACTAGCTGCCTCGACGTAGCACAATTTATATTTTTACTATCGCGCATATTAAGTATTTTATTACATATGTGTCAAATGTTTTTTATTGAATGTGCGTTCCGAATACATTTAGTTAACAAAAGCATTTACACATTTGTAGGTGTTAACTATTTAACAATTGAAAATTTATGGTAAACAAACTAACAGAGTAAAATGTCTTCTGTCGACCAATTTACTTTTTGCCGCCAATTACAAAGTTACAGAAAATGCTTCTCAATTGTAATGAATTCTCTAAAATATGTTAATTGTAAGCCTTTTAAATGCTAATTAGATTTTTTTCCCTCACTTTTTTATGGTTATGCATTGTAAATATTGTTCCTGCGTTGGTACATATGCGCTGTTTGAGGCTTGGGCTAACTGATGTTTCTCATATGTGTTTCCATACGGTTTTATATTGCACGACTGTTAAATCAATATTGAATTTTCCAACTGGATATTCAAATTTTTAACTTAAAACTGAATTGCAGTCGCTCCACCAAATTCGTTTTTATTGAGCTTTTTTAACAAGACGCTTTTTACGATTTAGAGCTTCTATATTGAAATTTAGAGCTTGAGAAAGTTGGGCAACATTTTTTTTTTAATAATAACAATAAAACAGTTTTACAGAATTGTAAAAAAGAGTTCTTAAATGTTGGTAGCTGTATCAGACAACATTAATTGTAATGCAGGATGTTTTTTTAAAGCGTCACAACATTTTCATGACAGATGATCTACACCTTTTTCAATTGTAATTTAGATTTTTTCAATTGTTTTGAATCTCAATTACAGTTGAAAAATCTGAATTACAATTGATAGTATCTGAATTACAATTGGAAAAGAAGTAGAACTTAGGAAAATAATTGTCGGGGCCAAATCGAAAAATTAATTCAATAAATTTGAATAAATTAATTGAAGCAGTTGATGTAAGAAGATAACTCTATCTTGTTGGAACCTAAATTCAACATCGATTGTGTCTCCCCTGCGAACCTTTCCGTGTAAAACACAAAATCCCGACGTATTTTTCGAAATATATTACCAAAAACCCTTCCCCCACTCAATAAAATTCGTAAATAAAACCAATTTCAACTAAAAATCATTTTCCGAAAAAGTCCAAATAAATAATAGCAGAACATCGACTGCTGGGGGGGGGGGGGGCGAACACCAACTACCCGCCACAAACCAGGTTACAGAAACGGAAACAAGAGATATTCTGATGAAACACTTTCGTTCGGCCCTATGTTCCTTATAGGAAAGCCAGGATTAAAAAAAAATCCCTTGCACGGTAGACCGATAAATGTGCTTCGTAACTGGGAACAATTTTCCATATCGATAAATGTGACACACCAGAAAAAAAACTCTATAACCACTCCCGAACTTGTTGATCGAAGAATATTTCCTGCGCTTCAATTTTTAGAAATTATTTCGTTTTGACCTTTAAAATTTGTTTTTTTTATTTCGCCGGTATAAACGTTTGTTAATTGATCATGAATTGAATAAACGACTTCTGTTTTATTCAATAGTGCATTAAAGTTCACGGCGGACAAACTTCAGGAGCAGTGTCGACCGCATTTCCATTTGTTGAAACATTTTTAAATTTTTTTTTTATCGAGATTTGGTTTTAAAACACATTAAAATCACGCATGCAATTGAGTAATGGAAGACATGTTCCGGGGGGGGGGGGTGGTAACTAAACAGTTTGTGATCAATTTGTTGTCTCTAGTCTCAACTCTTTACATCCGATTACTCGCTTTCGTCGAAGGCATTGTGGTCTACAGGTATGACTATAACCGTATGACTATGAGTTATGTTATGACGTGTTTTTATTATATTCTGTTATACCTTACATGTGAAAATTACCAAAAATTCCGAAGCTAGAATATTTTACTCATATTAGGGCAATAAATCTTTCTTGTGACTTTTTATGACTTTATGACACTTTACTGACTTTGATACTTTTTAATTTTTGGGATCAATATATTAGTCATGTCGCATTTGAATTGCAAATGTAACTAAATACATTTTTCCAATATGCAATTAATAAATGATGTCATACGCGTGTGTGTTCATAATTTCATTCATAATAATAATTATGAGACTGCTCTTTATTTTAAAATTAACAAATTTTACAAAAATATATTTCAAAATGACATGCACATTTTAAATAAAGTCCATCTCGTGCGAAGCGCATGTGACTGCAAAAGTTTTTATTGCTAAAATGAAACAATGCTTCCTTTGATTAAGTGAAAATTTATGAGACATCTTCATTGAATCCAGGAAGCATGCAGCTTTATAATCTTATTTGAATTCTCAAAATGCATTTAGCTTTTCCTGTAATCGTTTCCATCTTAAAAATGCTCAATGAAGTGAAACTTTTCTAATGATTTTTAATATGTATATTTTCTACGAAATCCTTTTAACATTAAATAAACAAAATCACTGCGAATCACATAAATTTGCGAACAAATATAATAATCCAAAAACAACAACAAATTTACACAAAAATAGGTGTATTTTATTTACATCACATTTAGTTTATTTGAATAGAACGATATTTAGTTTAAATTTTAAACATAGATGATTTCTGTAATCGACAAGAAGTGTCGCTCTGTTTCAGAAATTAATTCAAAAGGCTGAATCGCTTGTTAGAAACATAAACAGAGTACATTTCATATACTAAAAATCATAAACAGTCGTTAAATGCAATTAAAAGCCAAAGTAAAATTCCCGTTTCACTCGTGCCGGGGGTGTAGATCCAAATTATGGATCGTTACTTGACGAAATTATGAGTTATTTTTCAGTGTCACTTGCGGCCAATACTATAATAAATAAACAGGATGAGTAAACCTTATGAAATAGCCGCATCGTTCTTTTCACATTCTCCACTTCAATATCAAATTGTTTTGAAAAGAACGGACGCCGTCACAAATACGTAACAGCTGAGGTGGATCATTTTTTGAATGTGAAACAAATGTTGTACCAATTTTTTTGATTTGAAAGCCTTTAAAAGATGACGGCGCCAGTCAAAATGACGGAGAATATAGTTCCTACTCACAGTGAAGTGAAACGGACATGACGAGGTAGATTACCGTAGTTGTTGTATTGCATGTAAAAATGACTATGAAAGACATACATAAAGTGAAAAGCACGATACCAATGTTGTATTCAAATTGCATTTTTATGTGAACAATTTTATTAATTTTCATTTCAATACATTTCAACAAAATTTTAAAATAAAATTTTAGACTAAACTAAATGAAATTATGAATAGAATACAACTGATATTGTTTAATGAAGTTTTACCATTTTTAAACGATTTTTTCTTGTTTTTTTTTCCAATAGTTTTCATCCCATTTTTCTAAATGAAAATAAATTAAATTCAAAATCTTCTTGAAGACAAAAACTGCAATATAATGAAACAATAAAATATCTAATCTTTAATATTTTATTTCGCCGAATGTTTTTTTCAATATCTTCGAGCAAACGTGGCAAAAAGGACGATGTTTTTCGGTATTAATTTGCGCATTTTATGAGAATAGATATTTAAGAAGATTACTAATATTTTTTTAAATCACCGTTAAAGTCGTAAAATGAAAGTTTTCTCTTATCATTTAAGACTATTTTTCGGCAAAAGAAATTTATTTCAATAAAATACTTTTAAAAAAGTCCAATTTTTATTGAATAAAAAAATTAATGGAGCAACAATCATGCAAAAGCCCAACGTTATAAATTTGATCGCGTTAACATTTTAGAAATACAACCTTGATTCAATATTTTTATTGTTATCTTAAAAGATTTCTGCTCAACTTGAACCTTTTTAGGCAAGCACTAGAAAGTTAGCACCTCGATCAATTTAATTGAATTTAATGCAACACACAATAAGTAGGAGGAATGTTAAAATTATTAAATTTTAAATACTCTAAATTGAATTTTTATTTTATTCCTTCAATTTGTCATTTCGGATTTAAAGTTTAAGATCTTTAATTTTATTTAATAAAATGCAACAAAATGAATAAGGGGTGAAAGACAAGACAAGAAGGACATCAAGCTTATATTTAAGCCACTTACTTCGTTACCGGTGGTGCCAATTTCCAATCATATCCACATAACACTTTCAATACAGCCTGTTTAATGTTTTCATCCTCCTCCTTGTTACAGTTGCTTTCATATTTTTTTGCACTTTTATTATGACTGCCGACAATCGCAGAACTAGCACATATTAATGTCTCATTTGGCCGTTCCATATTTGATTCCATTTCGGTTATTATTAAAATTTAGATATTTTGCTAATCCTAATAAATACTTAGTTTAAATGTGGTGAAAACCCCGATTACATTTAACTAAAACAACACGTAAATTATCGGAAACACGAACTCAATTATGTTGAATATTAAACACATTATGCACAAGCATTACCCACTGCCGAAGAACGTCGATGTAGACTGATTCATTGGCCAGCCAACTGCCTATAGTCGCATCGCTGGACGCGTATGTGGATGCGGCGATTTGACTTAAAATCAAACGGATCGCATAATAACTAACAGTAAGATGAGTGAGAACATGAGAACGCTACACACTTCATTATTCACATTATCATGCGACGTATATCTATAATTTTATAATACGAAGAAAAGACGCGACTCGCGGCGATTCCAAGACGGAAGACGCACACACATTAAAATGTGAGTTCATATCTTTTAAAATTCAATATTTCATTTTTTTTATATGACCCAAGCTTCATTTTGACGGAGCCCAAATCCCAATCCCTTCAATGCCCATGCAAGGCATACGAGAACGAGTATATTGTACATTGTGCAAAGCGTGTTATAGATTAAGGCTTAAGCTGCGTTGGGTCTTGGGTGGTTGATCATTTCCGAGTTCCGATTTTTAAACATTTTGTGAGTGCGTCAGTCGTGCTCCCTGTACTGTACTGTGTCGTGTGTATATTGTACATTCAACAGATGTGTGTTATCTTGTAGGTTTTATAGTTGAAATATTTTATGTTGTGCCTTATTTTATAAGACCCATAATGTACTGATTTGATCGCGAACTGTCTCAGTCCGAATTACTTACAAACAACATAAATATATTATAATATAATTTCGAGCTGCAAAACTTACTTATGCGTCTGTTGTGTGTAAGTAAGTAAGGTCTGCGGAGTGTGGAATTAATGCAAATGCAAAATACGATAATGATATTTACCCATTTAGGAAGAGAAGAAGAATTTGTTTACATTCACTCGTAGAATTTTTCGCATGTTTTTTATTTTTATTTTTATTTGTCAGTTATGATTGCGATTTCTTAACGTCTTTCCTTCTTAAACCGACAAACATTTAGGTTTTATAACACAATACGCTGCAACTATAATGCATCGAAATAAAATTGTAGCTTCAGACTGCAGTTATTTGGAGTTACACTACATCATCAGCATATTATAACGCATATTCTAAATCATCATAATGTTCGCGATACGAAAGAAAAATTGCGGACAAGATAAGCATCCAAGCGCGTTGTGCAATAGCGAATTTTGCCGATATAAGATCTAAGAGTTTAACTTGCAGCGTCTTTAAGTTTTTAAGATTTTAATTATTTGTACATGTGGTGTGCACTCAATTTAATTAAATGATATAATTTTTCTTTTGTAATTTATTCAACTCACTTTTAAAAAATCATGATTTTTTAGATTGGAATTTAAATGAAGTGCTAATTTATAAATGTTTTATTGTATTTTCGGTACGAGTATTTAAAATACACAACGTTTTGTTATAAATAATAAATAAAATAAAGACAATGAAACTATTTTTATATTTTAACAATTGCTGTAAAACAAATGAAGAGATATTTAACTCTTCATTGATTTTTTACTCACTTATGGTCATTGCAGTTGATTGTTTTTAATCATTATACCATAATTAGATCCAAATTAATATTTTTCTTAAGGCTCTTCCTTGCAGAATCTTGAAATGAGACGATTTTTGAGCGCTTCTTACTCGGCTATCAATTATCCGATTGTCATCAAATTAGTCTCAATTTTAACATAAATTCTTTCTCGAGACTAGTTTTCTTTTTTTGTTTGATAAAATTAATAATTTTTTTAAAATAATGTGTTGAAAATATAAGCTTAATTCTCTTTTTAAGCAAAATTATCCCATTTTTGATTGCATTTTGTGAAGCCACTTTAAAAGTAACAGATGCAATTTTTTTAATTCGGTATCTTCAATATATTATTGAGGGCGACTATTAACCCCTTTTTGAATTTTGATATAATTTCAAAAATATTATTTTTGGACTTTACAATTTGTTTCCAAAAAAAATTGACACATAATTAATTGTAGAAGGTCAAAAATTAAACAAGGTGAGGATTCTCTGAGGATTTTTCACTGTATGTAGAGGGATGCCGGATGACTTTGAAGTCATTCACATCGTCAGTTGAAACCATCGCTGTTGCTTAAACAGGTAAGAATAATAATCATTTGCCAGGACTTTGTTTGCAGGGTTCCGCTAGTGGACCATAAATTAAGCGTTGTAGAATGCCCGCGATTCGCGAATTAATGGCAGCCTCCAGCACACTTAAAACAAATAAACAAAATTACATAGTTGAAAAAGCAAATTAAATGCGAAATTAACATTTTAGTACTAAATATGTACTAATTATAATTATATGCATTTGTTGTCTCAAATCTTGTCATTTAATTTTATTCGATCAGTTTTAATAAGACTCTATTTCATAAAAATAGCTTTGTTTCACAATTTAAAAAGACCGCCTTTTTTGAAAGTCAAAACATGTAGTACCAATTTTATCGATGAGATGTAAACCCTGCGCATACACTCATCGATACTTTAAAATAACGTTAAATGAATATGTAAAAGAATTTTTATTTATACCATGACTAGTGCGGCATCCACATGCTGATTGCTGACATTAGGAAAACGAGTACTGAACAAGCGTGAGGCGAACAATACAATTCTAATTTCAAACTATTTTAAGTTTGAAATTTATATCAAAGTGAACGTGATTAATTTAAGTTAAAGTCAATTAATATTTAATAAAGTGGTCAAAGTTGTTAGACTTATTCCATACAAAGGTAATTTTAAGGGAATTCAATTTTAAATTGCGGTTATCTTAACATGCGTACTTAACCTCAAAAAATAATCATAAATTCTCATGTTTTTCTCTTGTAATATTTAGATGAAGATAAAAACAAATAAACCTAAAGGAATAAAGGAGGTGGCGAAAAAGGTGAAAAATGGTGCACCCAAAATGGACAAGTCCGATCAAATTGAAAAAATGAAGGGTAAAATTTTGTCACTGATTGAGCAAAACAAAAAGGGTGCCGCAAAACTTCCCGCCTCAAAGTCAAAGAAAACTAAAGGAGATAAGAGACAAAAACCCAGCTTTGAAGAAAATACATTGCAAGAAGAAGATTTTGGTATTGTTAACACTTCGGATGAGGAGGAACTTTCCGATAATGAAGACACTGAAGAAACCCACAAAGACTCGCTTAAAAAATTGAAAGAGATTGATCCCGATTTTTACAAGTTTTTGGAACAAAACGACAAAAAGCTGCTGAAATTTAACGATGAAGATGATGATGGTGAGGATGCATTGGATGAGTTGGACGATGAATCTGATAATGAAGAATTAAACAAAAAAACGCACACACCAAAAGGGAAGCTTGATGTTGCCAGCGATGAAAGTGACTACGAACCATCTGACGAGGATGAGAAATCAACCAGAAAGGCAAATTCTATAACTTTAGTGCAACTTAAAACTTGGCAAAAAGAATTAACCTCAGATAAAGTGTCTTTGGATACAATTCGCAATGTAATGCTTGCTTTCAATTCGGCACTGATGAGTGTGGCCACTGGAAACAGTGCCAGCCAAGGAATGTATCGTGTAGATGGTTCCGCTGTATTTAATGGTGTTGTGCAGATGTGTGTTCTTCATATGCAATCGGCAATCAATAAGTACCTACAGTTGAACACAAGAACGTCTAAACTACCTCACAAGTCTCGCAAGTGGAATAAAATTCGAAGCCCATTAAGGGGATATCTTATTGATTTGGCGGGCTTGTTACAGCATGTATCATCACAAAATATTCTCTCCGTGCTGCTGAAGCATTTGCATCAGATGTGTCCATTGATAGTATCGTTCTCCAGCATAACCAAGCCAATTTTGAAGCGAATGGTTGCACTTTGGAGTTCAAGCGAGGAAACAGTCAGAGTTTTGGCATTTTTGTGTATTTTAAAGATTACGCGAGGACAACAAGCCACATATTTGGGCGTCGTATTAAAAGCAATGTATTTGTCATACATAAGAAATTCGAAATTTGTCAGTCCCGGTACGTTGCCGTCTATAAATTTCATGCGACGCTCTTTGGCTGAGATGTTTGCCCTAGATTTGACCACTTCTTATCAACATGTATTCTTATACATTCGTCAGTTAGCCATTCATCTGCGTAACGCAATTACGCTTAAAAAGAAGGAAAGCTTCCAATCTGTGTACAATTGGCAGTTTATCAGCTCTCTGCGCCTTTGGGGTGAACTGCTGTCTGCCACATATAATCGGCCACAATTGCAGCCGCTGCTTTATCCGTTGGTCAGTATCATAATTGGTGTCATAAAACTGATTTCTACAGCACAATTCTTTCCGGTACGTTTCCATTGTGCTCAAATACTTGTTCAGATATCCCGAGAAACGGGTGTCTTCATACCGGTGTTGCCACTTATTCTTGAGGCACTAAAATCAAGCACTTTGAATAAAAAACATACCAAAGTGTCGATGAAGCCGATTCAGTTCACATGTGTGCTGCGTCTCAACAAAGGACAAATGTTGGAAAATGGTTTCCGCAACGAAGTAATTGATAATGTTTTTAATCTTACGCTCGAGTATGTGACGCATGAGTCACACACCATAGCTTTTCCAGATCTTATTGTTCCGTGTGTTCTTCAGCTGAAGAGCTTCGTAAAAGCTTCTTCTAATGCCAACTACGTGCGCAAAATGAAGCAGTTATGCGACAAGATTCTTGAAAGTGCGCGTTTCACAGAAACTGAACGTAATGCAATACAATTTGGACTCAACGAAAGTGAGAAGATTGCTGCTTGGGAATCGAAGATTAAAACTCGTGGCACACCCTTAATGTCATTCTATACTAATTGGGTGAAAACTCACCAGACCAAGAAACGACGTGAGGCAAATCAAGTTGATGAAATCAGTGATTTCAAATTGCCGACCATGAACAAGCGAAAACGCAAAGATCAGGACTCAGATGATGAAGGATCGGTGGAGCTGTTCCCATCTGATAGTGAAGATGATTTGCTAGACATTGAGCGCGAGAAACCTGAAAAGCAGAAAGCGAAGCTCGCAAAGAAAACTAAATCCTCAAACGTTGTGGAATCCAATGAAGAAGAGCCCGATGAGTTTGATTATTTGGATCATGGAGTGGATATTGTTAAAGATCTTGATCTTGAAGATTGGTAGTTACAATGTTCAATACCCTGTTGATTGTTTAGGACTAGAATAAAATACATTTTTAATTATACATGGTAATTGTGTTTCTTTTTTTATTAGTCGAAGATTTTTTTTAGATTTTTCTAAAAGTTAAAGGATGAAATCTTACAAAAATTTAACAATGGTCAAGAGAACAGTGTCTACTCCGATACTAGCATGAATCGATTCTTGATTACGCCCATCTCTTACAAACCAGAAAGGTGCACTCGACATACACAAATGAGTAACAAACATTATAAAAAATTTTTTTTTGGTACAACAGACCTTTATTTTTATCCGCGTAAGTATTACAACATGTTATAAATCAGTTTATTTACACTTATGATTTATTGAAATTAATTCAAATTTATTGTAGCTAATAGTGAAAAAAAGACACAATTTGCATCTTGCAAGTACGATTCCTTTGAAAGTATTTACTGCTAATTCCTTCAAAATTATGATATTGACAATTTTTGATTTCTTTATCGCGATATTATCAAATTTCAGAAAAATATAAAAATATTGTTGGGCTTAATATGTAACAGTTAATTCACCCAAGCTTCCAAACTGTCATTGTCACTCGAACCAGATGTTGTTAACCATGAATCGTTATCATCGTCGTCTCCAAAAAAATTGTCATCATCGTCGTCACTTGATGCGAAATTGCGCAATCCACCATTTGCACCATCGAAACGACGACCGCGACGACGGTTATCTGCATATTCGCACAACTTTTATTATAGCCAGAAATATGCATTAATAAAACGATTGATACCTGTTGAGTCTGCATCTGTCAACGATTCATCATCAGAACCCTCAATGTCTTCTTCATCCTCTTCCTGCACAAATCAAATCAGCAAATCATATTTAATTAGCATTCACATTCCATCACTGAAACCGCAATCACACTCACCGCCTCATCATCATTGTTTTTCTTCCGGCCTACCCAATAAATTCGTACAGCCGATTCTTGAGCGTTATCACTGCTACCCAATGTCTCCACGGTCGCAATTTGGCTGCCATACGGATTCACAACAAGGTCATGAATTGATCGCTTCGTATCGACGGTGGCTGAACACAACAATTTCAACCAGTAAGCTATCATTAAAAAAAAACAATCAAACTGAAAATGCTACTTACTTATACTGGAGTAATCGTAACTATCCAATGTTTTAAAACTGGATCCAAATACGGAGGCTGAATCGAATTCATCACGATCCTTCTCCAGTCCATATCCGTAGATGGCATTTTGTGATGAAAACTTAACATAACATTGATCCAATGCCGGAACAGTGCGTAGAAGATGGAATGTTCGTAAGTCCCAAACTTCAGTGTTGGAAACGATCTACAAAAAGAAGGAAAACGTAATTTGGGAAATCTTTTTTTTTTTGTTATTAGGTCATATACTTCTAAGCCACTGGGATGGAAAACACCGGACAACGTTTGATTTAATTTGTCGAATTTATGGATTTCCCGCCCAGTTCGAACATCCCATAACACACCGTCTATAAAAAACAACACAACAAACCGCTAGTTAATACTATTTCTAGTTAAACAACTGAATACAATGAAATTGCTTACCCGAAAGTATAAGATCGTCCATTGGAGAGAATGTTGCTTTGTTCTTGTTATACGAATTGCAATAGGCTGGCTTATATGTGGCGATTTTTTGAGTTGTATTTAAATCATAAACGACAGCGGTGTCTGAATGGGTGCCCAAGAGCTTGTCTCCATAATTACTGAACTCACATCCCTCCTCATCCTCTAATTGCATCACAAATGTAAAATCCTTGTTTCGAATATTCCAAACAACGGAAAGGGGCGCCTGCCAGGCGCACGCAGTCACCACTAGCGTTGAATCACGATTACTGGTTACACTGTTGACATAAGACTCGTGGCATTCGTGGGAAAACTTCTCCGTTGAATCGTTAACATTATACACTTTTACTTCACCAGACACAGTGCCAATGACGATGTTGCTGCCGTTTTTCTGAGAAAAAGTAGCATTAGACAGTCACAATCATAATTACTATCAATAAACTTACCAGGAAATCACAAGATGTAAACATAGTATCCGACTCAGTTTGTCTAATGGTTCGTGTCACACAGAACTGTGAGTGCATCAGTCGGCGATCCAACTGGTCTGAGCAGAATCCACTTTGGCGTTTAAAGAAGCGAGCAGCAAAGTTGGAACTCATTCCGTGAATGCGATTCGGATGCGGATCAGGACATTTGTGTGGAACAAACAAGTCAAATTGTGGACATGTTGACATTGGATTTTTACACAAGGCATGTTGATTGGTGAGATACTCGGTAATTATTGTGTCTAGTGTTATATTTTTTGCCTGATAGTTATTTGTTTCAGATAATGTTTGGTTGGGGCGTTGCACAATGAATGCATCCGTTTGCTTTTGTAAAGAACGCAGATTTCCAGCACTCCCGTGTGCGGCAGAATTAACAGCAGGTGACGCAGGAGTTGGATGTGATTTCTTAATCAATTTGATGGGTGTATTTGAGAAGGCCGTATCCTCGTAAGACATACTGGTGTCAACTTTAGAACTACTGCTATGAGGACACACAGCACTGTCAATTACCATTGCACTTGAACCACCAGTATTTGAAGCATCGCCATTGTTTTTACGCAGCCTTGATGCCCGCGAAACTGTTGGTGAACTGCAATATAAGAAAATATTAAATTTTAGGAAAAACAAGACGAATTAAATTGGGAACATACCGATATATCGAATGAAGTATGGGCAGCTTTTGCTGATGATTTGGCACAGGAGCGGCTGATAAGCCGGCTTCCTTTTGTAAAGCATCGGCGGTTTCTGACATGCCTCTGGCAAGAAAGTGTTCATGTATCAATACAAAAAGCTGTTGTTCATTGAATTGAATTTTTGTTTGAGCCACCACATTCGCTCTATGAATATTGGCCAGCGAAGTGTCAGTTTGTCCGGATGTTTTTTTCCTACCCGAAACTCTATCCAAAAGCTCAAACGCATACTTCTGAAAGTTGACGTGCTCCGTTCGTTTTTCCTGTAAAATGGGATCACGCATCAAATTCTGCAAGTCACCATTTTCAAATAATGGTAACTTGCTAAGAATCTGTTGGACAGTATCTGAGCGTACAAGTCCAGCTAATGCCCGACATGCCATACCACGAATGCAGTCAGCGTCAGTTATAGGTGTTTTCACTTGCATCAGTTCCAAAAGTATAATAATGCCGTTATTAGAGCGTACACTTTCCCACACTTTCTGAATCATATCTTCACATTGTTTATTATAAGCCTTCTTTTTGGCGGATCCGTATCGACCCACGGATTGTGGCCGATAAATTGGTGCACACACACAATGCACCAGAACAGCAAGTGCACTTTTTTGAACTTCGGCATCACCTACAATGTCACCCTGTGCTGCACCTAAAATAATGCTGATGCCCGCAGACGACTGCTCATCGGGTAATTCTAGACGCTCACAAAATACCATGTGCACACGTTGAATGACACAGCATATAGTCATAACGTCCAAAGCATTACGCACTGACTCAGCACGTCCACTGTAATTCCACTCGTAGGAAAAAGCTACCACACGCAGCAGCAACGTTATACCTCCCAGGTTGAGGAAATCATCCACAGGGGGCCAAAATGCCTTAAGCGTCATCAGTTCTTGCAATGTGCGCACATGATCTCGAAAGGTTTCAGGTGTACTACGAGGAGATCGGAAAATGGGCTGTGGGGGAATCTCATTTGCACTCTGCTGACGCATCACTTGTGTGTACTTGTAAAATAAATGGCTCTCCATGTACTTTTTAAGGGCAACACACACATGACGTACCAACTGTCTCGCAGCACCCTCCTCATCATCGTTCAAACTGAAATCTTCAATGGACAGAAGTGGAAGAACTGAGATGACATTGTAAAGCTTGCGGAGACCATCTTGTGCATCAAATTCGTCGAGTATTACTTTGAATTGGAACGCCAATCCAAAGAACATAGTACCATGACACCGACCAGATTCGTGTGAACAACCCAAAAGCCACAAAGCATACCTGACAATTTCCGTAACGAGTTTAGACGGCATAGCACAAATGCGCTCCATTGCGTCCTCACTGTATGCTAAATAGTATAACGCAACCGACACACCGGTCGCTGAGACACTTGGCCTGGGCACTTTTAAGAGGCGCTGTAATATGATGAAGGTATAGTTAGTAAACAAGCATTGCAAAAACTTTACAAAAAATTACCTCTAATCCTCCGTGAGCTACGAACTCCAGAGCAAATTTTTTATGACACAACAATGATGCCAAATATTTGATGGCTTCAAATGCTAAGCATGTGTTCCTAGGGTCAATATTTTCGATGTACCAAAAAATGATCAGCATTGCATTTTGTTCGAACACGTGTGCTAGAAACTCTTGATACTCGCCAACGGCGGAGAGATAACGTAAAATAAGCATTTGACTTGTGGGCGGTGTCGATGGGTGAATCGGTATCATACTTCTAGCGTATATCCTGTCTGTGGATTTGTGTGTTGATGTGTTGTGAGTCGAAATCAAATTTAAATTTGTGTTGTTTCGGAATTTAAACATCCCTGACATTGGAAATTATAAAAAATTTGATTCAAAAGAAATAAATTAAAATCATTTGTACGTTACCGTTCAACTGGGGACTTTTAGACTCAGGACTACTTGGTGCTGATCCTCCACCGAGATGTGACATATCAGCCAAAGATTCAGACTCTACATTATCATCGGCATCTAAGTCCATGGGAATTGCATGAGACATCCATGGGTCATCGTTACTTCTACCAGCAGCAACACTTGTGTTTTCTAATGCAGCATCTGTTTCCTTGGTCGTCCCAATGTCATGTTGAAAGGACGATAGCTTCTTTAGTAAAAATGGAATCAAACGGGCATTCTGTTCCCTAAAGTTACTGGCAATGTCTTGAACCTCCATTGCAGCAGCCAATAATCCTGTGGCGTAACTTTGCAAGGGATCAGGACCACTTTCAGCCCATGCATACAATCGGTGTAATAGATTGTCGAAATCAGACTAAAAAAACAAAAATATTTAAAATAAAAAATTTAAGAGACACTTTTTAAAACTTACGCCAGATGACTGAAAAACTGCAGATGTCTCTAAACCGGGCATTATAACTAAAATTAAACGACTTGCGGCAATATTCAATTCCAATGAGCTCTTCGGTATGTTTTGTCGTGTAAAAAAATTATCCTTCAAATAGTCTCTCGTTAGCTGCAATTATATTAAAATAAGAATCAAATATTAATGCCGAAATGTCAAACTTTTATTTTGATCATACCCGTGTCATAAAATTGTCCTTTTTGAACAAAATTTTAAGCATTTTCCCCAGCAAGCACTCAGGATCGGCTCTTGAAGGGTGACGCTCATCAAATGGATCTGGATCTTTACGCAAATAAATTGCTGTTTCTTCTTGACATAACTCAGCAATTCTAAAAATTTATAACAAACTTTAATAATCACACCAAATATTATCAATCAAAAATAAATTGTAAGCCAAAATAATATAAATGACTTTTATATGAAGGAATTTGCAGCTATGAACGGAATAAACGGTGTTATGTGTGTGAATTATTATTCATACCTCACTAAAATTGAAGTGGGGTCATATCCGGGTTGTAAATGCTTTTCATCCCATATCTTAAACATTGGCACCAGGTCGCGTCCCCGCATCACCGCATCTTCATCAATCGGTTCCGTCATGGTAAAATTAAAGCCAATGGACGAACACACACAATGCTCAAGATTCTAACCTCACTTTTGGCAAACTTCCTTATGTATTATTTCGTGTTTTTGGGCAACAATTTTTGTAATTACGAGCTATTATTGATGCAATGTGACACTGCAAAATTTGCGACCGCAATTATTCACATTAGTTCTTGCAAAATGATGTGAAATATATTTGCACGCGTCCAAATCTCGGAACACAAACTCCTGTTCTGAAACGCGGAATATGTTATATGATAGTAAAATAATTATGTATACTATTAAATAAATGTTTTTGGATGGCTGATTCGTATATATATATACATAGAGAAATTTTAATTTGACATCAACATGCGTTGCGTTTTTTAGTACATTTACATTTTATATATATTTTTTAATATTAAGTATAATAATAATAATAATAACAATACTTAAGATTCATACTTAATACAAAGTACGAATCAATAAATCGATTTATAGAGATATATATGTTCTATATAATATCGCATTGGATTTGACAATTTAAATTTATTTTGAAAGAAAGACCTTTGTCCATTTTATTATTTTAAAGTAAGCAGCAAAGTGCAATCTTAAGGATAATAATTATTTGTAAACACCACAGAATTTTTAATTTTCACTTGTTATTAATCCTTAAATTGAATATATAATCTTGTGGGTATAAAGTAATACAGAACCAACTTTTATGTTTAGGTTTAGTTTAAAATTATTCGTTATTTTGTATTGTTTGTTGTAAAGTTGAGGGAATCTTTAAAAATGCGCTTCTTTGTGATTCTATTTATGGTTATTGCAAGTAATCAGTTTAGCTTTGCTGACCGAAAGGTATTTATTTAATTTGTACAAGTCACAAAACAAATTTCACAACGTTGCAGTTCACCCGGATCATATTGCAATGAATCATTTTATTTTGTTGCAGATTACCGCGTATTTGAACCCAGGATGCCCCCCCTCAGTCTGCGATAATAATAATAATAATTTGATGACCGTAGTACACATTATTGCTGACGGCAATAGTGATCGTATGCATTATGTTTGGGATTTCACGGGCAAACCTTCCATTTTGATGGCGTTGACGACGCTAAATACAACGCTTGATATAAAGTGGGCGGATTTCGAGGATGGTAAAATGAATACAGTTCAATTCTCTGAGCCACCAATGTATTCATCAAGCATTGTCGTGAACAAGGTAAATTATAAGAATTTAAATACATTTACTTTTTGAATCATTTAATAAAAATTGTGTCTTGTCAACAGTTGATTCAATACAACGATCCTGATGATTTAGCGCAGCTTCCAACATCAGAAAACTCTACTGAAATTTTCGCCATTGATTTGGGCGAAGTTATATGGACACGAGAAAAATATTTTGTTGTCAACTCGGAGGTGCAAGCCAGTGTCTCGGGTACCAATTATCCACTTTTGGGAAATGGATCAATTGGAATAGAGGTAAAGGATTTCAAATTAAGTTAAATTCTAATTGTATTCACTAAGAACAATCCATTTTTTTGTCTTGCAGTTTAAATGCTATGGCACACAAGATCATGACATTCAATTTCCCCATCTTCTGCATTCTTCAAATGCTTCTCAAATCGATTTAGTTTTGGATGCCCTCAAAATCCAGGACGGATTCCGTAATGCTCGCTTTGCTGTAGAAGTGTTTTTAGTTGCCAGTGAGCCGAGGAGTGGCAATGAGTTTGTTGTAACAACCAACAAGGGTCTTGATGACGAACATACTCCCGGTGTATTTGAAATCATTGACATTTCCTCTCCATTAACTCAAAATGACAATGGTAAATTGAGAATTGTACTCTTGAGTATTTTCAAATTACTTTATTATTACCCATTACAGGCACTTACATTCAGTTTCGACCAATCTCATACACTCACCATGAAAGGGATGTTTCCACCTCGACAGAAATCAAACTATCAAAACTAGAAACAATTGACATAGATCAACTGGAGGGAACTCTTGCATGGTCTTTTTATGGATATGATCTGGAAAATGACCTCGTGCAGGGAATCAACATTTCTATTGGACTTTCCCGAGATGGGTTTTACACCAGATCAAATTACACCACTCTTACATTTGCAACTGGTTATGGTGCACCACCAACGGATGAACTTTCTTTATTTGTAGCTGTGATAGCCGGAATTTGCCTTATTATTCCCGTTCTGTTAATTGTTGGGGGAGCATTGTTCATGTGTTCCCGCGCAAGACAACGTCGTCGTAATTTTTATTGAACTTTTTTCTAGATAAATATGCGAATTGAAGAGAGCCGAAAGTCTATTGTTTTCTATATTAATCGTTATACAAATCTCAATAAAAATAATCAATCAAACAAACTTCAAATACTAATTTATTTATTTGTTGAAAATAAGAATGAAAAAACAAACTGTATGGGAACAATGTTTACCAAGACGGGACTCCAAATCGCACCACACGTTTATCCTGATCGTCTAATTCCATTCGGACTTTTTTGCGCATATAAAAAATGGGACAATCGCGACTGGTGCAAAGTACCTCTTCATGTAGAGATCCTTGACACCGCTGGCACTCAGTCCACAAACGACAGAACTTTTCCTCAAGTGTTCGCTGTGACGATAACTCTAATTGATACAATGCCGCTTCTTTTGAAGCACAGTGTGGACATAATGCTTTCTTTTCATATCCTTTTGGCAAAAGGGCTTTGCATCCAAGACACGTTTCTTTTTTCAACACAAATGCAGAAAGAGCTCCAACCTTTGATGTAACCACTGCCCTGGTGCGAGTATGCTCACCCCGTAGCAAAATAGACTCAGCCTTGTCTCCAAGTATCGGTTCAAAGATGCGCAAAAGCGGTTTAGACAATTGATTCTCAAGATAATATTTGAAATCAATTGGTACACAATTCTCCAGCACGTAGATGGGATCTTCGGCCTTCATGTAGGCTGGTGTGTTTTTGGCAGCAGCTGTCAGCACATAAGGAACACGATCACCCAATTTAGGTGCGGTGCCAGCATCACGTTTTGCCATTTTTTTAGCCAACTCAACGTGTGCCTGTTTTGCTGTATAATCTGTTTTGGACAACTCCTTGGTGATAACTAACTGGGAGATGTCAATGCGGTTGCACAACAAATCGGATATGGTTTGTTTCGCATGTGCTACTGCTCCATCTGGATCTCGGTCGATCAACAACTTTTGCAGACAACTGTTCATCAGATTGGCGACCAATGGAGAATTGTCGCGGCGCACTGTCTCAATACCTTTGCAATCCATTTTATCATACTTGTCTGGATTCGTAAAGTACAACCCAGCATAACGTTTTTTGTTAATTAGCAAGTAGGGGTAGTAGACTTTTTCAAATTCTAACTTTATTGGATTAACAAATTTAGCACTCACGAATTCGGCCGCTTCCCGACCCAATGCCATTGCCTCTTCCAGTGTTTTAACTCCAAATTTTACCATTACCGAATCGGTGTCACCATAAATGACAACCGCATTGTTTTCATAACCATTTTCCATGGTATAACGTGTCTCTACTTCAGATTTAGTTTGCTCAATCATTGTCCGACCGTACGCTGTGACACTTCCGGATATCTCCAGACAAGGCAATTTACCCACTTGCGCTCCAGTAAAACCATAAACCGAATTAGCCGAAATTTTCAATGCCAGTTGTCGTCCGTCTAAGACACTGCGTCTAAAGGGATCAGTTTCATTTTTGAGTTCAAGTTTAGCACGCTTCCTAGCCGACAACAGAGACTCCAGAATTTCCGGCAACAATCCCTTACGCACTGACGCCTTGACGAAGTAGTTATTAGCCGGTGTTCGTGTAAGTTGATCCCCCGCTAAGTTCAACTTGTCTTTCATACTGGGTTGAACCAATGTAGTGTAGCATAAATTGTGTGCCATCATAATGCTGGGATACAGCGAGGCAAAATCAAGCGTTGTAATAGGATCAGCGTAGTAACCACGCTTTGGTTCAATAACAGTAGCACCCTCGTATTGATCATCACTCTGTTGGCTAGTATGTGATGGCATTATGTAGCCTTTAGTGCGAGCTTTTCGCAGCAACTGACTAACCACTTTAATTTGTTGACCCCTGGTCAGCAGGCTTTCCAAGGAGACACCAGTAACGCGAGCCATTTCCATATAATTTACGATGCACATTAATTTGTTCAGAAGGCGCAATGGCAGGTATGCGTCCTTCAAGCAGTACATAGCCAAACGCCGACGCGTTTGTTCATTATCGTTCTGCAAGTCCGTTATTATGCTGTGATGTACATCTTCCTTTTGTTCCTGCAAAAAGTGGTAGCTCACAGAATTCAATGTGTACGATCGAAGTTTATAATCTCTGAGGAGAACGAACAGCAAGTCAAAAGGAACACGTCCCTCAAAATTTACATATTTGTTTTCTCGTCGCCCCATCTGCTTTGACTGCAAGACAGTCTCCTTTATCACTGAGCGAATATTTGTAATTCTTCCAAGATAATCAAAGGATTGTACTTTTAAATGTTTAGCCCGATTTAGCAAGTAGGGTACATCAAAATTATTAATGTTGTAGCCGGTTAGGATGTCGGGATCTGACTCACGTACAAAACTTGACCAAGCTTCAAGCATCTCGCTTTCTTTCTTGTATGACAAAACCTGTGATCCAACGATGGGCGCACACGTGTTAAGTGTGAAGACGTTGCGCAAAAATGGCTCTTTCTCGCCCTGACGAATGACCATATTCGCAATTTGAATGACAGGATCATGTTCAGCCTCCGGGAAAATACCTTTGCGACCAGCGCACTCAATATCAAAACTTAGAATTCGGAATGGTGCAACCTTTTGCCACTCGCCCTCTGGCTCGTGAGCGATAAACTTATCAAATGCAACATCCACTTCAATTTGACAACGAGATTCTGGAGACAATGATTGTCCTTTCTTGCGAAGTGTATAAGCGCCAGCAGGCAGCTCAATCCAGCTGCAACCCGTGACTTTTGTGTCAACCATGAAACGAATATCAAAATCAATATTATTTTCGTAACATTTGCTGTCTTGAAAATCAAACTCCGGATAGATGGTTTCACGTTCCAAAATACGTTTAACAGCAGCCAACAAACGTGGCAATGCCATTGTAATTTTAATGAACGACATCAAAGTGTCACCACGATACGCATATATGGACAATCGTTCCACCATGCACACGTCCAAGACAGCTTCTTGTAAATTCTCTTTGTTGGAGCGCATATCATTGAGGACAGCTCTATTCAATGCCTCTTTAAATTTGGACAAATGTGTGTGGTTGAAGCCAGGTGGTGCACCCATATACAGATACGGCGAAAAGCCATGAACGTGACAACAAACGGAATGTCCCTCCATGGTGACACCAAACATTCGTATGATTGGAACTGGGGCCAATTGAGATCCCGGCATACCGGCAATTGGTTTGCCGGTATAGTTTTCAATATCAATTTGTTGAAAAATGACAGCATCACTTTGTGGTTTAATTTCTGCAACTGCAGGCCGTGCCCATTTTATGCATGTTTGTTGATTCTCAGGACCAGTGCCAAATACGACCTCGTGTTCAATTAGATTTCCGTCCATTTCTGCCAGCTCAGCTTCAAAGCCTCCGCCAAAATCGTCGTTATCGTCATCATCCCTGTTAATGTTGAAAATGCGACCACACGCTTTATTACGTTTCAAAATTTACAAATTGTTACAAACTTACTGCTTAATTTTTTTTGCTACGCCCCCAGAAGTTCCTGCCCAAGGTTTGCGTTTATTCATTTTTAACACACACAAATCTGTTTTAATACGTTGAAATTAATATATTCGATTTACAAATATTTTGCACAAATCACAGATCGCAATGTATTATCAAAGGAGTAAGTAAAATTTAAACTACTTGCAGTTCTTATTGAAAGTTCGATGAATATTGTATATTTGCGCGCGAAACAATTTGGAAGAACGGTAAATGCTGAGAAGTGAGAACGTAAATACATATATATGTTAAATAAATCAGCAGCCCCGCCGTCGTTTTGAACACATAGAAATATTTTAGGTATGTTTCTTTCTTAATTTTATATGGAATAAGCTTCTTCTATATTTCTATTATATGAAGAGTGGATAATAGCATCGATTTTATATTAAATATCCACATCAGCCCCACCAAGTGCTCGCAGGAAATAATAAAGTTTGGTTGTATGATATTTGACAATTCTGCAAATTCATTAACATGTGTGAACATGATATAATTTGGTGTGCGTGCTGTACATATTAATATTTATGAATACACAAAATATATTGCGCATTTCAATAAAAATTATTATAAATCACAATAGAAGAAAAAGGCGGCTAGAGAAAGATCAAAAGTAAGTAGTTCTTTGACATTTTTTAACACTTATCAACAATGGAACTTAACCTCACTGGGCATTGTTTGTGGTGTCCCTTTTCGTTTTTCAGGTTAATGCAATTACTGATGGACAAGAGAATGGAAATTTGAATAGAAGAATCAATATCGCAGAATCAATCTTCCATATGTGGGTAAGAATTTATTTTGCATCCAAATTTTGATGGACTTTTAAAGCAATTTATTTATTTCCAGAAAAAATCAATTAGACACATTCGGCGTCTACAAATTTATTATTTAATTTCATTAGGGCAGTGAATTGAAATGGGCCATTCGTTCTAGGACAGCAATTCCTGTTTCATTATCAAATTTTCTTGTATGTTTCCTTTTTGTTGTTTTTGTTTTTAGTTCAAATACTAAATTTAAAATGTCAAATATTTTTATATGTTTATTCTTTGTGTGTGTGCGTGAGAATATTTTTATTTATGTTGGCAGCACTGAAAACTCAAATTATAGATATATGCATATAATAGATTTTATTTTTCATATAGATATATACATTTAATATTTTTCACATACCTTATCTAGGTTGATACCAACGTGGATTTCCATACTGGATACCAACGTGGAGTCAACGTGGAGACGGTTACGGGGAGACGACTTAACGCAGCGGTGCCTTTTTTGTATATGTCAACCTTTATATAATACACACAATTCACAATTACGCATTCAAATATTTATTTTACAGGAATTAACAATAGACTATGTGCAAAAAAATATAAAAAAAAAATGAAAAAAAATCATATTTTATCAATTATAATAATATTTTTAGCGTCTTCATCAAATTTCTTACGCAATTTGGATTTAAATATTTGTTTTTAAACTATTTATGTCAAAATCTAATATATATATATAGTATATACTCGTTTACCTATATATATCTAAGAATTTTGACATGCACTAGTGAGGATCATCATTTAAATTCGGTGCGCGCGCACAATGATGTCATACATATATATTTTATTTTATTTTAAGGACGAAAATCCTAAGAATATTTATACAACATAAATAAATTTTTATGTGAAAATTGAAAATATAATTGCAAAAGTTCGGAACACCGTGGTCCGTGATTAGGGTTTTACGATGATAAACGACATACTCGTACATCGAAAGTTAAATGAAAATTTTTAGTAAAATAATTATCAATGCAGGTTCATTTAAATATTAGTCATACCTGTGAATACAGTAGAATTAAGGCAAAATTGTAAAATTACTAGTTCCGTGTTAATGTAAGTGTTACTAGGAAAAAATTGCAAAACTAGAACTAAGCCTCAACCCACAGCAATTAAAGTCTTGGGTGGTGCATTTCTGCAAAGAATAGAACATTCAACAAACAAGAAGAACCGATCCCAAATAAAATAGAATAACCCCATTCCAAAAATGTATCAAAGTGCGTGTAATGCTGCGACAACTGGTACGTGTGTCGGTGAACAAGAAAAAGAACGCGACGGCCTAATATCACATGAGCCCGCGGTTGCACCCATAGAACATGATTACAGTGGTTTCGATATCGTTAAAGCGACGCAATACGGTGCAATAAGTCGTGTTAAAGAACTGATAGAAGCCGGATGGGATGTGAATCAACCAGATAGTGAAACTGTCACACTTTTACACTGGGCCTCCATCAACAATCGCCGTGACATTATAAAGTATTTCCTCGAAAAGGGCGCCATTGTGGATGCAATTGGTGGCGAGCTAAATGCAACACCACTACATTGGGCAACGAGGCAGGGTCACCTGCAAGCATGTGTTTTGTTGATGGGTTCCGGTGCGGATCCGAGTTTACGTGATGCCGAAGGATGCTCGTGCATTCATTTGGCCGCACAATTTGGGCACACTGCTCTAGTGGCGTACTTTATTGCACGTGGTGTTAGTCCGGATCTGCAAGATCGTGGCGGTATGACTGCGTTAATGTGGGCGGCATGGAAAATACCAGCTCTGGATCCGGTGAGATTGTTGATGACACTGGGCGCTAATCCATCAATGGTAGATCATACACACGGTAATACAGCATTGCATTGGGCTATTTTGGCACGCAATGCCACGGCAATCAGTACGCTAGTGTTGAAAGGAAAGTCTAGCTTAGAGATTCCAAATTTGCGTGGTGATACACCTTTTACAATGTTGCAAGGCCATGGTGGCGCCATTTGGATTGGACAAAAAGTCACCGAACGCATTCGGGAGGTGCAACAGCGGCAACAAACAAAAAATATATTGGCTAAAGTTTTGAATGACAAGCGATCACGTTGGTACACAATGGCGGCCACACCATTTCTTGTATTCTACTTTGCTGGCATGATTTTTGCTGCAGACACATTGTACGTTATCAAATTTTTCCTAATGGGATGCTTGTATGCTGTGGCGCACACAATAGGTCGTAGCTTGTTTGATGATCACCTTATGACACTGCTACCATTGAGTGTCTATATAGCTACCAAAATATGGTTCTATGTCACATGGGTGGCATACATTGCCAATACGGTTTCCATTCTTACAACTGTTACTTTTATGATTTGCTCCGGAATGTTGTGGGTGTGCTTCTTGAAGTCGTGGCGTGGGGATCCAGGAATTATTCGGCCAACACAAGAACAGCGATTTAGGGTTAGTGTTATTATGGCCGTTTGTGTCCAAAGTTCATTATAATATGTCATTTGTAATTTTTTAAAGACCATTGTCGAGCTATCTGAAAGAGGTGGTAGTGGATTCGAGCCTGCAGCTTTTTGTTCCGCGTGTCTTGTACGTCGACCTGTGCGTTCAAAGCATTGTTCAGCATGTGATCGCTGTGTAGCAAGATTCGATCATCACTGCCCATGGGTGGGAAACTGTATTGGTAAGAAATTTTATTTTATATCACAATATTATTGCACATTGTAATGAATTTTATTTGCTTGCAGGTGCAAAGAACCACAAATATTTTATGGGCTTCTTGTGGTGTTTGCTGTTAATGTGCGGATGGATGATTTATGGTGGCGCTAATTTCTACACACACGAATGTAATGTCTCATTGGATTCGGGTTTATGGCAATCGTTTATTTCAATTGGTGGATGTAATCCATGGGTGAGTTGGGTAATGGTGAATGCATTGTTGCACATGGGCTGGGTGTGTGTGTTAACCGTTTGCCAAACGTATCAAGTGATTTGTTTGGGAATGACGACGAATGAGCGCATGAATCGTGGTCGTTATCGACACTTTCAAGCGCAGGGTGGAAAAAGTCCGTTTACCCGTGGTCCGCTACGCAATTGTATCGACTTCATGGAGTGCAGTTGCTTTGGATTGCTGCATCCTAAACGCATTGACTGGATGAATTTTTTCGACTTGGAGAAAAATGTCGAACACGAACCCCTGCTTCGAGCCACCGATAATTACCAATATGTTTAAAGTTATAATGTGCATTTCAAGGGTTGTCTTTGATGCGTTTATAGTTTGTCTAATGATTAGTTTGTGCTTTCTCAGTTTTTACGGTTGACAATGTTTATTAAACGCAGCATTATGTAGGACTACAAAAATATGACTGATGTGTTTATCCATAGGGAAGCTGTTTTCGAAAAGACATTATTTTATTGTTGAGAAACTTTTATCTACTTATATAATATATATGAAAGCTTTCACACAGAAGAGCACCTAATGTACATTAACTTAGTAATAATGATTAATTATTGAGTAACAAATATTTTCAATTGATCATGATTATAAGACAATTAATG
The DNA here is from genome assembly GCA_963854165.1 of Sylvicola cinctus. Classification (NCBI taxonomy): domain Eukaryota; kingdom Metazoa; phylum Arthropoda; class Insecta; order Diptera; family Anisopodidae; genus Sylvicola; species Sylvicola cinctus. The sequence goes on along the minus strand of OY974083.1, from coordinate 24,745,454 downwards.
ATTCATTAAGTGATCTGGGGTTTTCCGGGCTTAATACACTTCAGAGTTCAAACGCACTAACGCTCACTTTTTTAATTGTATTTTTATATTTTTCTGAAAATTTCTGGGGCAAATTTATAAATACACATTTTGTGCAAAAGGATTCAAATGCTTTTTATAGATTTATTCAAGTAAAATAAGTGATTTATGCAAACAATAATATTTAAGTAAATTAAGGGCAGTTAATCATTTACCAGTCAAATTTTAATTGTCATTTTGGTGTAATCATCTTTTTTGGTCATAAGATATAAATAGATAGTCACTAATTATTAGTAAATATTTTTATTATTATTTGCATGAACAATTTGGAACCAGATATTAATTTATCTGCATAATAAAAAAAATGCCTACAAAAATTACTGTCACTAATTGTTAAAGAAGCTCATACTAATAAGGAATACAACTTGGAATTGCTGATAATTCCTGCTCCCATTCCTGGTATTGTTACTTATAAATAATATTTAATCACGCGTTTGATATCTTCTATGTTACACATTCAATTTTCAAATTTTATAGGGCTGTAGTTGTTTGGGATGTTTTTCTAATGCAATACCATATTCGACAAGATGCATAGTTTAATTGGTGTTTAGAAACTATAAATGAACAATTCCATAATTATCATAATTGCTGTAAATGTATTGTATGTATAATAATTAATAAATAGCCACACATTTTTCCTGTCAACTCATTGGATGGCGCAAAATCACCACACAAAACTAAACTAATGAACTTTTAACAACTATCCAAATGTAATGAATAATCTAGTCACAAAGAATAAATAGCACGTCAGATTCTTGGTCCTCTTTAATTAAATAATAAAATAATATATGAAAATTGTTTACAAATTCAAAACTATGTACACCGCAAATGTACACAGTTTTTTTTATTCGCTATTCATAATGTGTAGGTGTAAAATAAGTTATAAAAAAATATTTACGCTAAATGTATTAAAAATGTATGTATTTATTTGAAATAATAGTGCAACAAAATGGCTAAGATGAAATATGAAAGCTTCATTGTTTGTGCTTGCCTGTATAAAATTCAAAAGGAAATGTAAAATGTTTATTTAAATTTCGTTTACAGCTCTTTAAATAAATATAAGGTTAAGATTCATAACAACGACTTATAGTTAATTATTTTTAACAACCACAATAATTTATGTTGTTGGGTGTAATTGGTTCACAATAGGCCACATCCTTTTTTGTATTCTGCAATTTAATTGTTAAATAATTAAAATTGGTAATTAAACCTCCAGATTAAATAAGAATTCAAATGCGTGATAATTTTTTATTTGGTATTTATTTTCTTTCGGTATATATTTGACAATTATAATTGTTGTACTGCATTCATTTATAATAAGAATGCTCCAACTGTACGTACCTATATAATACAAGTATTGGTATGAAATTAGATAAAACCATTACGCCTAGCAATTTAATTTTGTATTATATATTAGAGCGTTCTCACGAGTGTAGAGCTTACCTTAAGGAATGAATGTATTTTAATTTCATCAGGCAAATTAACGAAACAAACAACAAAACAAAACATAATTTAGGGAATAGAAAGAAAAAATACACATATTCTTCTAATGTCAGAATAGAATAAAGGTTAAAGAATATTGCTTTTAAAAAAAAATCATTCCGCACTGTTATGGTGTTTGTTTTGAACTGATAAGACGCAATTGTTTTGGGGAAAAAAAATGATATAAATGATTGTAGTCAATACTCATTAAACACTATTTCCTGGACTGCAATGTATTGGATAGCCAGTCCATAGCTTGGTCCAACCCCTCTCCTTTTGTGGCTGACGTTTTGAAAATTTGAAACGTTCTATTTTTTAATGCGTCCAATCCTAGTGCTTGATGCACTTCCGCAACACTCATGCAACCTTCCATGTCCTGTTTGTTGGCCAAAACAACCAAAACGGCACCAGCCAGTTCTTCTTCCTGTATGGCAAAATAATGAATTATTGTAGTGTAGTAGGTATTTTAAATAGTTTAAATTGTATTAATTATTCAAATACAAAAACACGAATCATTGCATATTAATGAATTAATAAATTCTAATGCGACTTGATCATGATTGATGATTCATCTTTTTGATTTCTATATTCATTTATTTATACCCTTAGCATGTACAATAGTTCATCCTTCGAAATGCCTATTCGATCGCGATCCGCTGAATCAACCACATAAATGATAGCATCTGTGTTGCTGTAGTAACATCGCCAGTACGGTCGAATGCTAGTTTGTCCACCCAAGTCCCACACTTGAAACTTTAAATTTCGATAAGTTACTTGCTCCACGTTGAAGCCGATTGTTGGAATTGTGGTCACTACTTCTCCTACTTGCAGACGATAGAGAATAGTGGTTTTGCCGGCACCATCCAGTCCCAAAATCAATATCCGCATTTCCCGAGACCCCAATAGGCCACGAAAGTAACTGAAAAGACCACCTGAAATTGACAAAATGGGTGTGTTAATGTGGCATGCATTATTGAACCTTAGTATTCTTTCACACCGTTTTGGAATGAATTATTGTCTGAACTTACCCATATTGTTGAATTATTTGTAGGACGTATTTGTCTACGTTTTTGTCAGGTTGATACTCGTAAATTTCGATGACACTCGCAATTGCCAATACAGACAATCGCTGACGAATTCGGTCTCTGAATAATTTGATTGTTTGCACTTTAACGAACGTATTATGGGGACCGCAGCCGCAGTTATTTAGTTTAGGTTGAATAAGTGCATAAAACTAATGCAGTGTCCATTTATTGACGCTAATCTCAAACCTGTATAAACTTAAATATCAATAAATTTATTAAATTGTTAATAGTTTTTAACCGAAGAGCAGCGCGATTTTTAATTGTCAGTGTCAATAAAAAATTAATTCGTACGTGTACCTGCATGCGACGCAAGTTTCGGTAATATATATTTCTATATGGATAGACGAACATTTATATATGTTACAACTGACATATGAGGCGCTTAAGACTTATGCGTCATTTGTATAATAAGTCTAGACTTAAATCAAGCATTATATATTATTTTAATAAATTAAAATTTGTTTTGAAATATTGCCGTTGCGTTTTAACCGTATAAATTTAAGGTTTAAAATACCGTTATCTGATAGCATTGAAAAGTTTTATTAATACATACATTGATTGGTTGCAAGTAATAAGTACATGAATATAAATGTGCCTGATTTTAAATTTGACTGTTTCGATATTGCACTGCATATTCAAAGACATTGCAAAACAGATTTAATTAAAGGAACTCCCCAATAATTATATGTTGTTTAGTGCAACATCAAATCTAATGTAATAATGTTCCCATACTTAATATAAGTTTTAAGCAACATCTCATCCACATTTCATTCTGCTGAATGATAATTATTAAGGAAAACAAAAAATTGTTATAGATAGTGAAAAAAAAATTTAAATTTAAAAATAGTTGCAAAAAATTTAAGTAAAGCAAAATTTTTTTAAATTAAAAATTTGGAATTAAAGAACTGATAACGAATTGATCATATTCTGATCACTCACTAAATAATTTGGAACCACTGCAATTTAAATTGTAAACGTTCAATTCCAACTGTACATGTATTAGCTACTCACATATATTATTTTATTATAAAAGCATTAACCAACAAGACAGAGCCAAAACAAGTTCTTCAAGAATCAAACACAAGCGTATTAAAAGTATAGACTATAGATCAATAGCAATTTAGTAACTATATAAACGCTTAAAGATGTGTGCGAGTTTCAAATACAAAAGTCCTGCTGAATCAAAGAAATAGTATTGTAATGTTACACCTGAAATTGGTGTTCCATTGTACGACCCACATTAAAGGTGCTATTGAACCGTTGAGCATTGTTTTACCAATGTAGGAATCAAAGTGAGCAGACGAAAAAGAAAAATAGTATCAAAAATGATGATCAGGATCGTGCACTGATGTCTTCAAATAATATGTTACAAGCAGTTCAACTAAAAATCTTTAATTTTACTGGCTCTGTAACCCTTAATGTAACTCCACAAAATGCGTGATACTCACTATAATGTTATGTTATAAGAGTTAAGACAGTTTTCTTGTTCTGCAGGTTTCTCTTTACACAGCCACACTGATACATCGAATATATTATGCGTTTATTCATGTGTATATCCGCTATATTCATACATATCGAGATTGGAGTTTCGCGCCGCTCCGCTCAACAATTTATCGTTTAAATGGTATTGGACCTCAGAGGCTGAATACCTCAAAAAGATGTCTGCGCGCGCTCCATACGTGTATAGTAGTTTAATTTTGTGTTCTGTTTTTTTAATTTTTTTGTAGTGCATAACATTTGCATAGTATTTCTTTGTGAGGGAAGTCATAGTGTTATTCTATAAATCGCACCGAATCTTCACCTAATTAAGACACAAAATTGTGGTTCTTATAAGATTTATTATAATTCCCATGAATGAAAGTGCAATGTGATGAAGGCGCATTGTTGAACAACAGCGCTCATGAAAGTTTGAAGAATTATATTGTCTTCAGTGTTGTTAAATTTTTTCTTCTCCGTTTTTTTTTTGTTTTTGATAAAGTGCGAGTGAGAATTACGTGTACGAATTATTATTATATAGCTTTGTTTTTGTGTGACTCCTATTGTCCAGAAGCTTGTTGACTCCTCTGTGGTGCATGCATGTGGCGGTAAAACGTGTTTTATTTTATTATTAAAGTCGACTTGTGTATATTATACTAATATTGCGCGCAACTAGAAAAACTCTACGAAAAGAGAGATTAAATGGCAATTGCAAAAATATTTTATACGTGGACGTGATAGTGACTACTTGAAATGCGGTCACAATCTTGCTGGCATTCCAATATAATAATACACAATATAATAACATGATGGTCTTCTAACTACTGTGGTGGAGGACGCACATAATGAGAATTTTTTAAAAAAGGTGATTGTTATTTAACCATAAATGCAATTCCTTTAATTTTACAACAAATTATCTTAAGCTGTAAATATAAGCATTAATTTACATAATGACAATATCTCGTTGTTTGTTATTCCAGACAATGTTATTGTCATGAATGTTATATCTTTTTATTTTTTTTTTGCACGTTGTTATGAAAAATGCAACACCTACTCAATATTGAAAATACACCAGCATAGAAATGCCTTTATACTTAAAATTCCTTTAAATTTAGTTCCATTAAACAAAGGCATTATTATACCTTTTAGACATCATTAATATGTGACCTAAATTGAATGCATTATGAAGTTAGTTAAATGCACACCTATAAATTTCATTTTTCCTTGACTGACCTTCATGCATTTATGTTCTTTTAAAAGTTTTGTATTTCTCTTAACAGAACGTCCATTATTATGCACTTAATTTGAAATAGAATTAATGACATACATAAAGAGTAGCTACAATGATGACGTGGTATATTGTTCAATTTAAGAGATAATTAAACAGTTTATTGATTTTTAGGTGGTAACGCAATTGCAATTTAATGAAAAATATTTTGTAATTAAACCACTCGTATAATTAAAAATGTTTGTTTAAATACCTAATAAAGTTCGTGGTTAAATCCACAAACAGTTAAAAATTTGGGAACATCAATTTAGATTGACAAAAATTTTATTTACATATTTTGAAGTAGGTCAAATTCAATTTATTATGGTTCTTGTTTCTCTGTAAATATTAAACCATTTGTTATACTTTGTCATGGTCCAATTAAATGATTCATTTTTTGATGGTTGAAATATTTTAATTCCTGTTTAATGCTTACATTTTATTGATTCCGTTTAAGTTGATGATTTTTTTCTTTCTTTTTTTGATCGGACTTTGAGTAGACTTCATAACCGAACATCAATTGTAATTAAGTTTTAATGCATTTATGCCAATTAAACTACATGGCAGGGAGAGCGAGGTGTGAATTTTTATACGACAGTTGCTTAACTACATTTTAATAAAGCTTTTCTGAGATATGGAAAATGTGACCTTGAAATTTACGAGACCTTGATTTTTATTCGAAATTGGTACTTTTATTGAGATTAGCAGTAATGTTGAACGCCGTAGTACCCTAAAATAAACAGTTTTTGAATTACATATTTTCATTATAAAAATATGGTCTTGAGTTTTAAAATTTTGATCTTTAATCGTTCAGGAAGATTTCTTAACATATTTAATTCTACAATAATGTGAAAAAAAATACTAAAATATTTGAGGTTTCTGAGATATAAAAAAATAGACCTTGAATTTTCCGATTTTGACCTTGAAATGTTCTGCAAACTTTTTTTTGAATAATAAACACTTTGTGTATGTGAGAGAATATTTATTATATTGTGTAAGGTGTCTGAAATAGAAAAGTGGGGTTTGTCCTTGCCCACCCCCATTTTTGCCAGAAGGATCACCTAGCGGTATATAAGATATATGCAGTTTTGTTTAGACCACCTTTCGGAATAATTGTTGTGAAAATAAATAAAATTGTAGGGCCCGTATCTGAGCCCCCATACGAGAAAAATTGGTTTTCGCAATAACTTGACCTTGAACCATCTGACCTTGAAAATACTATAATTGCATTCTTATTTTATTTCTCTAATATTTTACAAAAAATATTCTGAAATGGCTTTTATATGGCCACTTGCACATTTTCTCTAGACCACTTTTTTGGACTTAAGAGGCGTCAAAACGAGTTTCTGCATCGTCAACTTTTATTCCAAAAAAGGCGGAATGCAAAAATCTATATAATAGGCCCTTGGGGTCGTATAGAAATTAAAAAGCCTTAAAATGTTTTTCAAAAATTTTCAATATGGATTCTTACCTAAAGACACTCCCAAAATATGTAAGTGTGACAACTTACAGACAAATTCGACCAGTGTGAAATATTTACGAGCCATAATTTTTCTATATCCCGTATCATGAATATTCTTATATATTTAAATTGTGATGATTAACTATACGAGCTTATAAGCATGTTAAAGATACGCAATAATACGCATGTTAATGTGTTTTTACTTGGGATGCTTTCATTCGGATATAATACGCGTATACTGTGAATGCAAGCTTAAGCTCTTCTCTTAAGAGTCCAGCCGCATTCCACATGTGATCGCGTGTACCTATGTATTCATAAAGGAATGCTGCGGTACCAGCTTTTATTTTATACTATTTTTTAAACTCATACGAGTTACGACTTACCGAGTATGTATATCTTTTGTTATTCTGTCCAGTTCAGCATACATATATTAACGTCGCGGGCTGAAAAGCGTTCGTGTGTTATATTATGTGTGTATGTACGTGTGATATGTGAAAATTGAAATATTTCACCCCTTGCCCACAGATCACAGTTGAACGGGTTTGGACTTGAGGCACACGCCTGACGCCTGGCATGTCATAACGCAGAAACCGTATAATAAATACAAAATGTAAATTATGGTTTTTATGGTGTGATTATAAGGTTCATTGATTGTTTCCAAACAAATTGAGATCCTTTTGGAGAGGATTTTTTTGATTTTAACAAATATATCTATGTTCTGAACGAGTTTTTCCTCTTGTTGATAAACAAAGAAAATTAAATGTTTACACAATTAAATCAAATAATGAGAATGCAATTATAGTTTATTCAAGGTCAAGTTATTGCCAAGATCTTTTTTCTTGTATGGGGGCCCTACGATTCTCTTCATTTTCACAACACTTTCTTAAATTATTCTTAAAGGTATTCTGAACAAAACTGCATTAATCTTATATCACACTAGGATTCTTTCGGCAAAAAAGAGGGAGGACGAAGGCAAACCCCTCTTTTTTATCTCAGACGCCTTACACAATATCAAAGAAATTCTTTCAGATATACATAGTATTTATTAATCGAAAACATTTTCAAGGTCAAAATCGGAAAATTCAAGGTCAAATTTTAATTCAATCTAAGAAACCTCAAATATTTTTGAATTTTTTTTCACATTAGTGAAGGACTAAATAAGATAAGAAAACTTACTGAAAATTTCAAGGTCGAAATTTTATAATTCAAGGCCATATTTTTACAATGAAAATATGTCAAAAACTGTTTGTTTTTCCACATTATTGCTAATTTCAATAAAAGTATAAATTTTGGACAAAAATCAAGGTCAAAACTAATAAATTTCAAGGTCATATTTTCCATATCTCAGAAAAGCTTTATTAATATGTAGTTAGTCGTTTATAAATTTACGATTCGGTCTCCCTTCGATGCAGTTTTATTTTTCAGTTTAAATTGTATACTACTTGGTTAGAAATAGTAAGTTATATTATATTTTGCATCTATGGTTGCATCGAATCTTGGTTTTGTTTGCATATCACGAACATGTTAATGATAATGCAATTGGTTATTACATTTTTTTATCAGCACAAAATAAAGACAGACATTCTCGTCATTATTGTTCTTTTCTTCACAATTAAAACTTCTCAACAATCATTCACCTAAAAATGTTCAAGCAGTTCTATCTTACAGATGAGAACTCAAATATCGTTTCTATTCTCCGTATTTGAAATTTTCATTGTCTTTTTTTTAATAATTTTTAATTAACAGTTGTGCGGTTTTCCACTGCATCACCTGCTATCATTCAAATATTAATAGCACTCAAATCATCTTCTCAATTACATTACATACGTGTATTAGAGTTTTTATTGGTTAAAATTTATGGTTTTTCATGTGATTTGAAACTTTAAAGTTTTTGTAATCGCTTTTGGCAAGCAACTACACATTTATTTACCAACTTGGTTATAACAATTATTGTTTTGTAGCCTATAAATAACTTCGTAAATACTTACGTACTTAAAACTACATTGCAGGGGGTGCGAGATGTAAATTTAATGCGTCTAGGAAAGTGTAAATATATGAAGGGAGTTACAATCATTAAAATAGAATTAAACACCAGTCGCACTTGTAGAATGGGTTTTCGTTCCTATATTCCAATTTGTTTCTTACTTCTGGTTTAAGCATTGTAATGTTGTGTAAGATATCTGAGATTACATCGTCTCGCATCGGCACCTCTTTCTAATCACATCTTTCTTTAAAAATCCGCCCGTTAAAGTTACAAAGTTTTATTGAAAATTAAATGGAAAAACTAAAGGACGAGCTTACGAACGCACCATACACAGTATTGAATTAAAGATTTATCAATACGAGATTTTGCATCAATAACTTTCCTCGAATAAATTAACGACCGGAAGAATTTATCTCTCTTGCAGTATGGTTTCAATTTACATGAGCTCAATGAATTTTGATAATTTTATTACATAAAACCTTATTGTTTTCTCAAACAACAATTCATTTTTGTGCAAGGAAGATATTTGTTTAACATTTGAGCAACAGTGACTTTGAAATAAATTTGACCTTGAAGAGACGAAGAAAACGAAAAGTTTTCGCCACTTTATCAATCAAATTTTAAAACAAATTCATGCTTTCGCAATTTAATTTGAGGAAATTTACTAAATTCGAGTTTTTGTCCTTGAAATTTGAAGAAAAAGACGTTGTTTATCGCAATATTCTTTAAAAAAAATGGAAAATTGTATTTCAATAATGAAATTATTTAACTATCACGAGATTTTTAATTTAATTAACATGCTAATAGACTTTTGTTATAGTGATTATAATTAATATAGTAATAATAATTAATTAATATTAATAGTAATTAAAAGAAAATTGATTATTCTCAATATAGATATTTAACTATGAACTGCAATAACATGGACTGACGATAATGAATAGCTTCACTGAATCAACAGCTGCACCTGTATCCACTACGATTGCAGGCACCCCAGCAACAACCGCAATCAATGCAATGTCTGCTCCGGCAGGAAGCTGGACATTGGCTGCTGGACGTCATAGCTGGGATCCAGGTCGCATCGGTGTCGAACATTTGGCTGGTGCGTTGAGTCCGCTGTGCATCACCGACGCTAATCATGAGATTGTGCGCCCCAAGCCAAGAAGGTGAGCCCGCCCGCGTGAATTATATTTTAATTTTGCTAACTATGTAGTTATTTCTATTAAAGCAATGTGCAGAGTAAAAGCATAATTGTGAAAATTAGGGTTATTGAAAGTGAGAAGAAAGTGTGGGAGCTCACACTTGAACGTTGTATTCTTTTCACTTGCAAACAAATCTTGGGAAAAAAGTCATTAACCATTGTGCGCATTATACTCTTATATAGTATGTGAGTATGTTAAGAAGATGAAAGTAAACAAACATGAATCAAAATTCATTGACTTTGTTGATAAAATTATAAAAATTGTAATAAAAAGAGGTGGAGGATGTGCAAGTGAAAAGTTGATTGGCATCTTATAATTGTAATTGTCTGCTTGTAATCTTGGTAAAAAAAATTGTTTATTTATTATTTTAATTATAACTTTCTACAAATTCGACTTAGGTTTTGAGTAATGCTCACAGTTTTGTCACTTACCCGAATTTTTATTATGTGTATAAGGAAATATGTACATTTGAAGTCTTCCTTAAAAAAAAACTACATCTCATCAAAAGCGCGGTGTGAATTTATATACGACTGTTGCTTAAATATATTTTAATAAAGCTTTTCTGAGATATGGAAAATGTGACCTTGAAACTTCTGAATTTTGGCCTTGAATTTTGTTGAAAATTGAACTTTTATTGAGATTAGCAATAATGTCGAAATCATAGTTCACTTAAACAAACAGATTTTGAATTATTTTTATTATAAATATGTGGCCTTGAATTTTAAAAATTTGACCTTGAAATGTTTAGCAAGTTTTTTTGTATCATTTAAGCCTACAATAATGTGAAAAAAAAATTCGAAAGTTTTAAGGTTTTTGAGATATAAATATTTGACCTTGAATTTTTTGATTTTGACCTTGAAATATTCTGAAAGTTTTTTTATCTTATTTTATCCTACAATAATCTGAATTAATTTTTTTGATATTGTGTAAGGTGTCTGAGATAGAAAAGTAGGGTTCCCCCCCTTTTTTACCAGAAGGATCATCTCGCGGGATATAAGATAAATGCAGTTTTATTTAGATTACCTTTACGGATAATTGTTGTGAAAATGAAGAAAATCGTCTGAGCCCCCATATCAGAAAAAGTGATTTTGGCAATAACTTGACCTTGAAGCATCCGACCTTAAAAAAAAAATATAATTGCAAATCGGTCCAGTTGTGAAATGGCTTTTATATGGCCACCACAGTCCTTGGCAGAGAGAGAAATGTATAGGTTTTAATCACTCTTCAGGAAGAACGAATCTTTGACCTTTAAAATTTCGGATTTTGACCTTGCAGAATGCAAGTTCTACGAAAACAGATTTTATAGCACCAAAGATATTAATTCGACTTTTAGCTACTACATATTATATTCTAGTCGACTTAAAAAACATAAAAATATGTTGAATTGCACATAAAATTATCATCACACAATTTATCTGAATTTCATTATCTGCAACAACGTTTTTATACAATCCTATCAAGTTTAAGGTTTATAAAATCCCAAAAAAATGTATTCAAGCATTCACTTAAGACTTCTAAATAGTACTTCTATACCTATAGTACCGTCATAATAACTACCTTCTTGCTATTATGTCGGTTGGTAGCAAATAAAAAACAGACTTTTAACATTGAAATGATAGGTTCTTAAATTACAGCGAAAAGAAACAATTGTTTTTCCCATTTCTGTTTACGGTGATCTTGAGTTTCGCCAAAAGAAAGTCGCAGAATTATCATGTTTATGTTGTGAACTATCGCATGTCGACAATTGATACCCAAAAGGCAGCATTTTCCTCTGACGTGCGAACACAATTCGTTAGAGTGGGTGGGAGAGTTAGGTTACTCTATCGAAACTATCCACCTGGGAAGGGAAGACATGAGCCAAAGAGGTTACAAGAGCTTGGATTCAGGCAGTATGCATCTGGTGTTTGTCTAGTTTGGTCGGAACATTAATGTTTAGTTTATCGCGCGGTGTAAAATTAATTGTTTTGCAAGGCCATTGTGAATGCATTTCTGTAATAAATAAAATTGGACGAGGGAGTTAAAATGGATAAAGTGAAATAATAAAAAAATGAAGTGCATCGATTTATTTGAATCAGTTTGTGACAATACTTATTTGTACTAATATTACATTGAACTTTAATAAGTAAAATTGTAATTAAATTTTTTTAAAAATTGATAATTTTAGAGGTTTAAGTGTCCTAAAAGTGTTTAAAATATTAAAGGATTAAAGTTTATAAACATTAAATAAGTGTGATAAAGTTTATTCAGCACTTAAGTGATTTATAAGTGTTTTAATAAATTTGCGGAGTTATTCTTTTTAAAACTTAAATCATTTAATTTCACTTATTCTTTTATCGATGTTTTAAAAATTCTAAGACTTTCCTTAAATTTTCATATTATTTAATCTGTTGATTTCAAATTCGCGTATTAAAATTGTGATCAAAATTAAAAATGGTTTTCCGAAGCTTGTTTTAAATAATTGAAATCATTAATTTTCCAAAATTGCTTTGCAAAATTGTTTCGGTGATTAAATGTTATAAAGTTACAATAATATTTATTTAATACACCTCTTGAGTACATCTTACGCAATGAATCACAAGTTATGAATATGTAAAATGAATTGAAAGCAAACAATTTAGTATACACACATTTGAATTTAATAATAACATCGGAAAATGAACGTTGGATTGAAAATATCTTACCGTACTTTCTCATCGGAAGCATTTTATTATTCTGAAAATTAAAAACTGAAAGTTATAGCGTGTATTGCATTAAGTTTCTCTGCCTATAACCATTGTTTTCAAACAGCGGAAGACGTCAGCACGTAACAATTAAATAGTTTTGTGGATTACACTGATTTAAGTTATCTATACACAAATTGACTTGTCTCATCAAATTGATTTAAAATTGGTGACAAAGTTAAAGTGAAATGTGATTAAAATAATTAATAGTAATACCACAAAAAAATGTCCAATCACTAAAAAAATGTATTGCACCAGAGATTGCACGTGCAGTTTGTGTCGCGAGTTGCGTGGCGTGAAACCTGTTGCCCCACCAAAACCGAAACCACCCCCAAAAACTCCAATGTTGGCGGTGTCTTCGCCAAAAACCAAAAATTGGGTGAAGAAATCCGAGAATCCGGATGCGAATGCAAATTTTATTCTCAAAAAACCAAACCAATCCGAGAGCACATCAAGTCCTTTGCGTGAAACTGAAAATCATCGTGTTATCATTTATTTTGGTGACTCAATAGATCCCGCAAAGAAAGTGCCCAAAGACGATTCTTTGCACGCAACACGATTGTTTGAGGAAATGGCTAAAAAGAGTCCAAATGAAAAATTTGTAAGAAACCTAACTGATGAATATTCTGAAGCGGACTTTCAGCAAAATGATCAGGCTAATGAAGAAAAGATATTTAAATGTGCCGATCCAACTGGGCCGATAGTTCCAAAACTTGTGGACAAAATAGTGGCAACCGAACAAGGTTGCGAGGCATCTTTACCACACTTTGTCGAGAGCATCATAAATGGTGTAATTAATATTAGAATTGAAGAGAATTATGAACATGCTTCTGAGTTAGTGGAATCTGTTAAACAAAAAGATGACAATGATTATCTTAATGCCAATGATCACGAGACTGATGATTTTTTCGATTGGAGTTTTGTCCAAGAGTGGAGGACGCGGTAATTTTGTAGCATTAAAAATATTATTGTTTTTATAAATTGGAATAAATTAAATTTAATGACAACTTCTTAAATGCATAATTTTTCTCTTTACAGGCCATCAGGAAATTCCCGAATCGAAATTCCATTGCTAACACCATCAACCGCACCGACTGCCAGTCTGAATGTCAATTTACACCACACTGTAAGCAGTCTCACATCAAATTCAGCACGAGGACCGATGGTAGCTCTGACACCCCCATTGGCCCGTGTTCATGGTCCAGCGGTAGCCACACCAGCCCCAAGAATATCCAAGGAATTAGCACAGCGGCCATTACTTGATCAGCAGTCCCGAGGAGAAGAAGCCGACCGTCATCTACACAAGCCTCAATCTCTCTCCATGAATGCTTCATTTGCATCGACGCCAACCCATTGCATTGTGCAACATGACAATTACTGCATTCCAGAGAAAGATGTTTCTCAGATGTTGTCATCACCCACGGCTGATTTGGATGGTAATAGCTCCGTCAGCAAGACTCAGGTTATAAAACGCCAAATAAGTGGCCCAGCCCGTATCACAGTACAGAGTACACCTGTGAAATGTCAACCGCCAATGCTAAGCAGTGGATTGGGCAGTATAAATGATAGCAGTAGAACAGCAAATCGACGCACTACGCCAATAGCAAATCAATATAGCTCGCAAAAGACTGAAACAATGGAGGATGTGTGCAATCAAAATAATCAGAGTATACGTCGCACGCAACATCATCATGAATTACATCCACTGCAACGGGTTCATGAATGTCCCAGCTCCTCGGACGAAAATCGCTCGTCTGGACATGCCAGCATGTCGGACACGGGCCACGGCAGTTCATCCCCTCAGCTCATTAAAATCAAGCAGTTGGGTCCACTACCAGAAGATCGTCTGGCTGCCGGTGTCACGAGTAAAAGTTCACGATCTCGTGTGAGTAACAATTCACGTCAACGGCATCGAGCGACACCGTCGAAAGTGCCTTGGGGTGGAAGTGGATTGGAAGACATCAAGTTGGCAATTCAGCAATTGACAATGCGCTCACAGACAAGCACTAGCACTTACAGCAGCCTGAGCGCAGGCAGTGAAAGTTCGGAGCCAGCACGTCGTTTGGGTCGGTATTCCTCCCTCGAGACTGTCAACACAAATGTAACCAGTGCCGATGAATTTGTGTGGGTCGATTCACACAACCGATTGGTTGAGCTGCAGCATCCGCCTTGGAGCCAACATTGCGTAATGCGTGTTATAAAAACGGGACGTTGTCGCGAATTTGCTGATCGAATATCACAGGAGACTATCCCACGATTGGGCTATTTGCTGCAAAGGGCATTGGTTCGTGTAGCACGAGAAGTGCAACGTCTTTCATCGAGCATTGGACTTTGTTCAAAGCATGAAGTTGCAAGTGCATTCAAAATCGTGTTGTGTCCTGCCCTTGCGGACTCTTGCATTAAAGCGTGCCTTCGAGCGGCAGCTATGTTTCAAGTGCCGGGAGACAGTGCATTGCGTCAAAGTAAGTCATCACGAGCAGGAGTTCAACTGCCTGTGGGACGCTTCCATCGTTGGATGGTCGACTCGCGATTAGGCAGATTCATTCACGAGTATTCAGCTGTGTATTTATGTGCTGGGTTGGAAAACCTATTGGAAGAGATTTTAATTCATTGCGTTCCGTCGGATGTGACGCTGCAGTTAACTGCAACGGGTTTAGAGCATGCGATCGCCAATTCAGGCGACCTTTGGGGATTGCTTCAGCCGTATGCGCATCTTAATGGGGGACGAATAGCTTCTGGCGCATTGACAATGCCTAGATGGGCCAGCCAATCATCTATCGGCTCAGGATCACAGTCAAATTCAAATTTAAACTCCAGTTTAGAACCATGCCTACTCACAACATGCGTGGGTAATATTAATGAACTGAAAGACTTGGCAATGCGGGCCCAACATAAATTAAATCAGAGCGCCAACTTTAGTTTGTCACAAAACGCGTTAATGGCATTATTTTATTATATGCGTTGCTCTCAGTTGGAGCATAGTGACACTGCCAGCACCCAAAGTGGAAGCAACAACACTTTAATTCAAGAGCTATGCTATGAGCGAGCATATGTGGTGCTCCCACCGTTAGTCGAATGGCTTCGGGTGTCACAGGCTCATTCCGACTATCGTCACTCAAATGTTATCGATAAAGATGATGTTTTGCAAGCAGCTAGACTTTTACTGCCCGGAGTGGATTGCCCATCTAGAATAATTGCCAACGACGAAGAACTTCCAATTAAAAAACACACTTACGGTCAACTTAACAGTCCTTTGATTGATGACGTGAATGATTATGGAAGACGCGCAACACTATCGTTGGCATTTCGACTAATGCTAACGGGTCGTGCCGAATTGCTTGCACAAGCTGCATCATTACTGCCACCCACAACACGGTCAGTTCATTCATAATGTAAATCTCCTTACACGCATTTCATTTTTTTTTCTCTGTTTCAGGTACGACACCCTAAATCACCAAGGCCTATCATCAATTATGATTGCAGCCATTCGTAACGACGAATTATCAATTCAAATACTACTGGATGCTGGTGCTGATCCGAATGTCGAAGTTCCAGCCAATAATCCCTATTGTCCAGCAATACATCCTGAAACTCAACACTGGACCGCATTAACATTTGCGGCATGTCGTGGCAATTTTGCAGCCGTTCGTATTCTATTAGAGCGCGGTGCTCACGTTGAGGGTGGTGCCCGTCTCAGTGAGGACCGCTGCACTCTGACACCATTGCAAGTGGCCAGCGGCTCCGGAACCATTGACATTGTTTCGATATTGTTGGCCCACGGCGCACACGCATTTTTGTCCACACAGCAAAAGGACTCATTATGTTTTGCGGGGACTGCCCAAAAAGGATGTTACAGTGCAATATCAGTGGCCGCCGCACACGGACAGAGACAATCATTGCGAAAGTTGTTGTCACATCCATTGGCACCGGGAAGTCGTGAGGTTCTATCACTCGAGGAAATGCTCGCCGAGGGTGACTCCACAGCCCGACAAAATGATGCGCCACCGACACTGAATAAGGCACAAATCAAATGCTTGCAAGAAGCAATGTATCACAGTGCAGAAAATAATCATCTAGACATTACGGTGGAGTTGCGTGCATTGGGGGTGCCTTGGACATTGCATTGTTGGATGCATGCATTGGCGGCTGCACATGAGCTGCGTTTGGATGCAGTCATCGATCAGCTGCTGCAAGATTTTCTACAAGTGTGTCCAGATGATTACAGCTCCCAGTTTGTCACCGAATGTTTGCCTTTACTTTTTAACATCTTCCGGTATAGCAAGGTATTTTAAAAAGATTTTTTTTAATTGTTATGTAAAGTAACTACATCTTAAGGATTTTTTTTTGGCCTTGCAGAAAGAAGGAACGACCCTGCTGTTGGCTGATATTTTCGCAACATGTTTTGGATGGGAACAAATCAAACCAATAAGGGAACCTATTCTGCAGCCGTTAAATGGCTCCAGGATTGACCCGAAGTTTGTCAACAATCCAGAACTTAGTGATGTAACATTCAGGTTGGTTTCTCAATAACTGACGGAAACAATTTATTAAATTTACATTAATTTTTACAGGGTTGAAGGAAAGATTTTCTATGGCCATAAAATTGTCCTTGTAACAGCATCTCCTCGGTTCCAAAGTCTTCTCAGCTCAAAGTTAATAGAGGGTGGAACCACTCCAACTGTGCAAATTAATGACATTCGATATCACATATTTCAAGTAAACTATTCGATAAATTTTAAAGCATAATAAAATTAAATACGTTTATTCATAAAACAGCTGGTCATGCAGTTTTTATACAGTGGCGGCTGCAGCTCTCTGGACGTGGTACGCAGTGATGTTTTGGAACTTATGGCAGCTGCAAGCTTCTTTCAATTGGATGGCTTATTGCGGTACACAGAATCACGCTGTTCCCAAATGATTGACATAGACAATGTTGTTGCGATGTACATTCATGCTAAAGTATATTAACAATGGAATGTTAAATAACAACATTTGGCAAATCTCTAATTTCATACTTTTTACAGGTTTACAATGCGCCCAAACTTATGGAGTATTGCCAGGGATTTCTGTTGCAAAACATGGTTGCTCTTTTGACATATGACGACTCCGTAAAGCGACTGTTGTTTGCGAAGAAGATTCCCAATCATGATGTGCTGAGTGGCTTGTTGGCAACATTGCAGATTCGCATCAAAGCACGACGATCGGCTACTCAGAGTCCAGCAAATGTCAGCAGACCAGTCACAGTGCTCGCTAACAAAAGTAAATAGCTTAAATGGTTTGTAGTGGCGGTTAGGCAATTTTATATTAATTATTAGTAGTCTTAGGTTTTTTTTAACAATTCAAATTTAAAATATTTTATTATCAAAAAACGCAAAATGTATTCTTTATATTTTATAAACGTAATAAACTTTATGGAGAAAAAATAGATTAAATCAAATTAAAAATGTGTTGTTGAATTTATTTATTCCAATTATTTATTCCCAAATTATTGTATTTTAATAAGAATAAAGTGAAAAAAAACCTTACAGAACTATAAATAAAATAAGTACAGAACAGTTGAAAATTGATCGTTTGACTGATTGTGTGACCTAAAAAAAAACAAATCACATTTTTAAGAACAAAAGCTAGCATCTTTAGACAATTAATATCACAATGGATTCAAATGGAAACGGCAAAGACTTGAATATGGAGCAATCATCGTTGTCCACTCCTCATGACACCATCAGAACTGACATTATGTCCCTAGAAGAAAATACTAGTAAAAGCACCAGCGTTGCGGCAATGGATCTCTACAAAATGAGGGCCCGTGGCAAAAAAGGAAATCATTCCCCAACCGTATGAATTTAGTTAGAACATAGCAAGACAAAAGGAAATTAATTTTTTTTTATAAATTTCAGCGTATTGAATTTCAACGCGTAAATTCGAAAAAAAATGAAAAAAGAAGTAAATTTAATTTATTTCACAAACGTACAGTTGCACATCGATGCCGAAAATGTGGTTCAGAACCAAAAGCCAATGGACTGAAGGCTGCTGGGAATTCATTTTATGATAGAGACATTCACGATACACAAAACGATGAGAGTGAAAGTAATTTTAAGAATCTCCAAAGATGTTTCTAAGTTTATAAAAAGACGTTTCTCCCACCAGCTCCAAAAGAACGCATTGAAATATATTACTTTGATCACGGCAATTGTGCTTACTTCCGCACAACGGACTGTCCACCCACAATTATATCTGAAAAGTATGCCCAAAGAGTGTCGGAAGCGGCTACAAAATTTTGGGCAGAGGTGTATGGCTCCATGCACATTGGCGTGGCATTTTTAGTTGCTTTCCTTCTGCAAACATTTCGCTTTATTTTGTACAGCACAGTCAGACCAATTTTAGTGGGGATCCTGCAAATAACAACGGACTACTTAACAAAGCCATTGTTGGCCATTGTATTTAACGGAGTTCTGCAACCGGTATTCATCCTTTTTTACAATATATTTACGTCAATTTGCGACATGGTAGAACCTATTGCGAAAGCGATTGGACATTTTCTTCTACCGTTGACACAACTTGTTAGCGCCATACGGTTAATTGATGTGCAGTTTTACGGTACTACGAGAAAAAAACGGTCTGGAGGTGGTGCTGCTGCAATTGCGGAAGAAGTGTAATCAAACAAAACTGGTTTCATTTAGTTTTCTTTATTTTCAACATGTAATTGATTTGGTTTTCTCTCTTCTGTGTCATCTCATTTTTTTTTTTTTTAATATTTTTGTCTTAAACTTTCCACTATTTTCTATATCTGTTGTTGTTTTTTTTTTTATTGCAAAGTAATTAGTTTCTTTAATGAAATATTAATAAATAATTAACGGTTATCAACTAAATTAACTTTGATACTTTATACAATTAAAAATAACACATTTTACTCCTTAAATTCTATTCTTTTGTTTCTTCTCTAAAGCAGTGCAGTGTTTTTAGGATACTTAGGGAAACGAAATTAGGCGAGGTTTCTCTTGAACTCAACAAAAATATTTCTTCATTTTAAATATTATCAAATACTGCAATTAATTTTCGTACCCATCAATTAACATTATGCGACATTTCTTAGGGGCATTATTTCGTTTACCAGTACAAATATATCTTCTTAAATAGTCTCCGCGAGATTTGACAAACATAAACCGTTAATTAGGCAAATCAATTACTTAAAATGTTTTTAATGCTATAATTGAATGTTTTAATTCAAACCACTGACTGGGAAATGAAATAATGCACCAACGGTAATGTTATTCGGGATAAAATATTTGCGACTTGTTCTCCTATAATATATTTTAATTAATTTTTCCGTTTATACAGTTTTCGCATTTTCACATTAGTTTTGTTTCACATAATATATTATCAATTATAATAATAATAATAATAATAATAATAATAGATATTCTAAATTGTAAATATTATTTACATTAAAGGGGTCTCATGCAATATTATTCGCTGTTTTCTTTATTATATTTTTTTTTTCAATCAAGCATTGGCACCCTCCGTTTCTATATATATATATAGTATTTCTGTGTGTTTTGTTTGGTTTATCAATTTACATAATATAATAAATAATCATTTTATAAATTACATTTTTGCAATAAATTTATTTTCTTTGATTTGATATTAACCGCGTGTGCTTTTCACAAAGGACGTTGGAACAATAAGAATCGTATTATTATTTAAAAACATCGGTGTCCAGATATATAATATATTTTATATTGAAATATAATACATATTAATAATAATAATAATAATAATTAGAATCGACTTATGTTGTTTAAGCAAAGGCGCGTTTGAACTTTAACAAATTAGGAGACTTTTTAAGTACCTACAATAAAATAAGAACTATTATAGTTAAAATTATGTTTTTTTGGCATTTTTGCTGAACTGAAATCGAGATGAATTTGAAAATGAAGCAAATTAAATTAGTTATATTGTCAACACTTTTACATCTAAAAATTGGCATGCAAATTTGCGGCTGCGGCAACTGTTTTTTTTTCTCAATAGTCAATTTTCAAACAATATGTGTATTGATTAATTATATAATTTGAATCACTCTACAAATCGAAGGAAATTGGAAAAATGTAGAACGAGAATGCTTTACCATGTAAGAGGCTGAGACGATTTTGTGCAGTCTACTGAAAGAACTCGCAATTTTGATTTCAAACAAAAAAATTAATAAACCGTTATAGCCAAAATGGTTTAAAAGTTGTAGGTCTTTAATTTGAAACAGGAGCAAAAGGACGCAATAGATTAATTTGTTATTTAAATATGTTTACTCTCTGTTCACACAGTTCTTTATATGTCATTAACTCTTATTTAAATTGATTAAAACGGTTACACTTCCGAAACAATAATAAATAAATATCTGCTTTTTTTATTAAACTTCTTTTTTTTTATCTAAAGGCCACTTGTCTTTCAGCCTAAAATATGTTTAATTATTTTCATCTCTTTATAATTTATCAAAAAAATTTGCTTTCCCCTTTTGTCATTTATTTTTCTCTTTTTTATTGATTTTTTATTTTTTTTGTAATTAGCTCCGATAAATATTCTTTGTTTTAATAATAATAATTTTATTATGCATTGCAATTTGCTGACATTTTTAACATAATTAATTGCTAATTATGAAATAAATCGCAATGTTTTATTAAATATTTCTCATCTTATATTATTTTTTGCCATAATTTGTTTTTTTTTTGTTTTTTGAATAATAATGAACAATATTCTATCACATCACAATCGAGTGTAATTATTTAACTTTTTTTAGTTTATCGATATTTTAAGTTAAAAAAATATTTATTTTGTCTGTTTTTATTATTTAAAGAAAATGAAAATTGAATAAAAATAATAACAACGAATAATTTAATTTCTGTTCGTAAGTAATATAACTTTTCTTAGTTGAGAGTGTTCGGCAAACTTGTAAACGAATAAAAGACAGACGAAATATAAAGTTACGTCATCCATATTTCTATCATTAAGGTTAAGTACTTTTGCATATGATGTCTATGTAGGGCGTAGTTGGTTGAACAAACTTGATTTACATCAGTGAATCTATTGGTTGTTTGATTTATTAATTTTGTATTGTAAGATTGAAAAAGTTTCAAAACAAGTGTGAAATAATATTTTTCCAGATGTTAACTTAAAATCAAACTGAATGCACACTCTCAACCGATTAAATTCATAACAAGTTAACGTTTCTTTTTCCATAAACGTTTTTATTTATAAATATCCTTTTGGGGCTCCACATTCTTATTCGATTTGAATATATTATTATATTAGCAATTTGTTTTATTTTTTGAATGCAACTTCAAATATAATTTAAAAATCTACTTCTATGTTGTGTAGTTACTTCAAAGCTGTTTGCAATTTATTGTAATATACCGAAGTCAACAATTTTGCAGCGAAACTCAATTGTTTGTAATTGATAGTGTCTGTTTTTTTTACATAGTATGTATAGTTAATATTGTCTCTGCAAATAGGGTTTCTCTTTTGTTGTTTTTATTATAAAATCTCAAGCGTTTAATAGTTGATTAAAAAACAGAGAAACATAAAATCTAAAAGCCCAGCTAACCTCATACTATAAAGTAAGAAATCACCATTAAGAAAACAAAAAAAAATCAAAACAGAACAATCCTATCACGGCGATAAATTTAAAACTCAAAAGAATAAAAACAACTAAATAAACCTTAGAACATAAAAACAATTTAACTTTTAAACAAAATAAAATTACACGACATAATTAGGAATATAGGTGTAGGAGGAGTTAACTTTGCAAGGGGGGAGGAGAAGAAAATGTAACATCACAATTATGTTATTCAAAAAATTGAATAAATAAATAAAATATAAATTGAAACTTATTTACCGGCCGCTTAACTTAAAGGTTAGCTTGTAAAATTGGTGATGAGGATGGGCAGCAGGCGACTCCACTCAACAAAAATAAAGTGCCAGCAGCGGCAGCTCCAGCCCCGACACGCGCCCCAAATCGGATCCACTATGCCGTTGAGTGTGTTTGCGGCGGCATCCCTCCACCCCCACCGCCTCCACTACTGCCCGAGCTACCACCGCTACCACTCGTCATACCACAAACACCACCCAAAATACCGCCTCCACCGCCACCGCCACCCATGTCAATACGATGAACACTACTGCCAACATTATGCACATTGGACGACGGGGTCCCAGATTCAGGTTGAGTGCAAATGGGGCGCGCCATTGCATCACCATCAATAATTAAGGCATCACGATCACCGCCACCACCACTACCCCCACCGCTCTCTGACGTGTCTGTCACCACCGACGGTGTCGAAGAAGAAGGTGCTGTATTAGTTGCTAACGCGGACGCCGCCGATGAATTAGCTTCATCAGTCAGTCGCAGAGCCACCTCTAAGTCTCGCAACACTTCGGTCTCTTTTGATTCAATCAGATTAAAGCGTCTAAAATAAAAAAATAAATTGTAATTATTACAGTTGCAGACGGATTTAATGTGAAAAACAATTTACTTATGTAACGCTGTCAAATGAGCGAATGTGAGATTAAGATGTGTGTGCAGGCCTAGCATGGTGATCTCTCGAAAATGGGCTGCATAAAGATGTGCTATCACATGGAAGAGCAAGCGTAAAATTTTGCGGGCAATCGACTCAAATGACAAGGGAAACTCGTTGGCGTATTTGGTCGGAAAGATTGATTCATCACTGACCGTCTTTTGTGTAAAAGTCATCACATAGTCGATGTATTGGGGTGCAGCAACGCGCGTTTTCTTGCCCTTTTCATCAAACCACAGATATGTCCTGACAAATTGAAATATTATGTATTAGATTTTTGATTTCATTTCATTAAGTATGTGTTTAATAAACTCACCGATTTGCTGGGCCGGTCATATCTGAACATCCAGAGGTCGTGCAAAACTCACTAATTGTACCGTAGACTAGATTAACATGCTCAAAGAGTGCCAATGCTAAAAGCAACAAATCAATTAGTACATAAATATTTACATCAAACCGAATTGAAAAATATAAATTGAACGGTAGTCTTACTGTGCGATGCAAGCCATTCGTTGTAATCCAATCCAGCTGGTAAGTCTACGAGCATTTTGAGATCGGCATCAGGCAATTTGCGCTCCAACACACCTTCTTCCAAATACAGTTTTGCATCCTGTTGTGTCTGGTCACCATCGCGTTCTTTGCGACGCGCCTTTCTGTAAATGTACAAAATTTTAATGCATGAGCAATATATTTTTTGATATTAAATTTATATATTACTGACGCAATTTTTCGTAAAGGAGCTTGACATTTAACAACAAGTATATACATTAATGATTTATGTATTGGTTATATTGGTTACACTCTATTTAAAGTAAAGTTTTAAATAATTTCTCAATATGTGAGACCACGCTTAGAGGAAAACAACTATTCAAATTAATAATTTATTAGCATTAGACTGCAGAGTACAATTAAAACTGCAAGTTTTTCATAACAACTTCATTAAATAAAAGTAATACAAGTCTGTGTTTATCATTTCACACGGTTGTCAATATTAGATGGCACTAAATAATTTACAATATAAATACGCTACGTAACTGTAAAATGCGTCATACTTGTATTTATTAAAAAATATATGAAGGCACTGTAATAAAATGAGCGGTTAAGTTGAGTACAAAAGCTTGTTTAGTTCCGCTATAGAAGTAGTTTCTTACGTTGGACATAAAAATATATTGATTGAGTGTTGGGCATAATGCACTACAGTGTCAATGGCGCTACCAAGTATTCCGGACACACTAATGCCGGTAGTCAATTGCCGCATTGCCCAGCAGAGAGGCGCCCGCTATTTGACACACTTTCCCCTTTTATAGTAGCGGGCTTTAATTTTTATTGTACGTTGGTCACAGTTGCGTCACGCACACAATTATCCATCATATCTCTGCAGTATTACATTGCAATTTTTAACGCACTAAATTTTTTTTTGGCGATCATTTTACACACATTTAAATCACTGTTACACGACCCGATCATAACAGCATCACGCTATGGCCGTGGCTAATTACAAAGACGTAATTCACGTTTGACGATAAAATATTGTTCAAGCTACGTTTTGTTATTAAGGCGAAACTTTAATGCAACAATTTTAATGATTTATTTATTGGCATTGATCACTATAAGTATGGGCCAAAGAAGCACACTTCATCACTTGTAAATTTATTAGGAAGCGCAACACCACAAGAATTATTATTGGACAACAATATGTGTTGTTCATTTCAACGCACTGAAACCAGAAATAATTCGTGTGTGTCAGGTGGTGTCAAAAAAATAAAACGCTGATTAGCAGCCAAATCATAATGGCAAGATATCAAAATCAATTTATAAATTTTATCAAGCTGCCCACCGCATACACACCACTGTGCGACCGCTCCTCCATGAGTTGAGTCTCGAACTGTTGTGTCTGACGACCCTCAAAATAACATGATTCATATATCCCAGCGATATTATACTGTAAAACAAAGAGGCAGAGAACTAGAGGTGGTGTGGACTGTGGCTATTTCGCAATCGACTGTCATTTCATTGGTGGCTTTAATTACTGAGCAGTGAGCGCATGTTGAACTATGCGATATATAGCATACGCGTCTGCGCATTTGCATACATAAGCGGGTCTGTAAACTTGTATTTTTGCAATTAGAAGCGCGCGTTCAAAGAGGATTCAATCCATAATATAGCACGTATGATTCTATAAGTTTTACTGCATTGATCAATCTTTTTTTTCACGACTTCCTACCATATGTTTCGGTTTGCAATATGTACAGTGTACACGATGTAAGCTTATATTTGTTTAATCCACACAAATGCTGCTACAACTTTTTACGTACATACAATTTTGTTTTACTTTCATTCTGCGGCATTTACTTGGAATCGACTAATGCAGCATATATATGTATTCGTGTAAAAAAAAAAACATCAGGCCACCTCGCACTTATTGCAATTTGAATTTTTAATTTGCATTCTTTTTGACGCACTTATCAAACTCCTGATATCGTTATCTTGCAAACAACAACATTTGCGTTACTTTTCTACAGACACATATCACAATACAAGCAATTCTTGGAAGAGAAAACGAAATTGTTTTCGCATACAAAATGTTTTTGTTGTTGTTAACATACACAGTACCGATCAATAACAACATTTCAACGTGTACGTTAAACAATTAAACAAAAACAATCATTGAATTATTTAATGGAGGAAAAAGCCTAATTCATATAATATGCATGTATTGAAGTAAATAACTGCTCGCTAATTGAATATACCGAAACGATCAATTTAATTACAAAAAATTAAGTTCCCAATTAACACTGCACAATGACATGCATCTTGAAACTTAGTGTTTATAGTATGCTTCAACAAAAAAACATACAAATTTGTTTTCGAAATTATGTAATGATTTCAAGAACTTAATGCTTTCTTAATTGCAGAAACAAAATAATTGCAATGCAAACTTAATCTAAATAATAAATTATGCAACAAATCAAATAAGCTATTTAATAATTTTGTAATTATGTTTTTTCGGTAGTCGATAGTAATTAGTTAGAAGGAGGTGTCTAACTAATTACTATCGACTACCGAAAAAACATAATTACAAAATGAGGTTGAAATTTTTTAAATTTAAATTGTTTTTCAAACTTAAAAATTGATTTGAGTTGCATTATTTGATTAAACATTTTCTGCTTTACAATTAAATTAATTAAATGGAATCATATTTTGATTTTTGACCTTGAAAACAGTTCTTTTGACAAGTCCGATCATACTTTTGAGCAAACTAGATTATATTAAAGTAAAGAATATATGATATATTACAATGATATTTTCCGTATAATGCATGGTTTAATGATGTAATTCGAAAATGGTCGATGGCCTTAAGAGACGACAAAGTATGTAGTGTGACATTTTCGGCATTTACTTAGCATATTTTAAAAAATATAGGTCATAACTACATGATTAAATTAAACAAAAAAAAAACAATATATTTTACTTTGTGCTGATAATAAAACACTTTGTCCATAATTTTAATTTATGTATAACTATATTAACTTTGTACCTATTATGAAATTCGAATATGATTCAAGAATATGTAACTATAAAAAAAAACTGCATTGCAGGTAGAGCGAGGTTTGAATTTATTTACGACTCTTGCTTAACTACATTTTATTAAGGTTTTAATTGAGATATGCAAGAAAATGTGAGCTTGAAGTTTCTGAATTGATTGATTCTTGATTTTTGTACAAAATTGGTATTTTTATTGAGATTAGCAATAATGTAGAAAATCATAGTACCCTAAAACTATTAATAAACTAAGCTATGTATATGTTAAAGATTTTTTTTTGATATGGTGTAAGGTGTCTGAGATAGAAAAGTATGGTTTGGCTTTGACCGCCTCCTTTTTTGCCAGAAGGATCATCTAGCTGGATATACGATAAATGCAGTTTGGAATACCGTTAAGAACAATTGTTATGAAAATGAAGATAATCGTCGGCAATAGCTTGACCTTGAAGCATCTGACCTTGAAAAAACTATCATTACATTCATATATTTTACAAAAAAAAAGTCATACAAGTCGGTCCAGCAGTTTCTAAAACATAGTACAGCGGAGTACGGACGTACATTTGCACATTTTTCCTAAACCACTTTTTTGGTATCAGGGGTGTCAAAACGAGTTTCTGCATCGTCAATTTTTTTTCCGAAAAAAGTAGGAATGCAAAAATCTATATATGCACTCGGTGTCGTATATAAATGAATTACAATCAAAACCATTTATCACATAAAAATTTGGTCATCAACGTCGTGAACACAATTGCGGTTTCTTCCTTATCAATATATTTTTGATCGGAATTATAATGTATAATACTGTTGACTAATCAAAGCAGAATGTATTTATATATACAAAAAATTTATATATAAAAAACGGCGCTACGCCAAAACGCCTAAAAACAAATAACAAAAATATTTCTAAAAAAAATTTTGACAAAAAGTTGGACAATAAAAAAATTATTTTTTTTCAAAACGTTTGAATAAATAAATTACACATGTTCATTAATTTTAAAGTTAGCAGGTATAGATAATTATAATAAATTTAATAGAGCGAGTAATCAAATTAAATTGGGGAACGCAAATAAGAACATAAATATGTAGTCAAACCATAAACTAACTTTTCTGTTCCAACGAATTAAAGCACAATATGTACTCGTATGTGTGCGAAAACCCTTTGCGTTTAACCTTGAACTATTTTTGAAAATTCGCTAAAGCCACGACTATATGTATGTATTATGTAAAGCTCCTTGGTAGAAATTCATTGGTGTGTATACGAAACAGTTGAGAATTTGCGTGGAAATAATCATAGGCGGTTTTCATATTTCCCAAGACTCGTTAACCCATACAAAATATGCATTTAATAGTTTTTGAAAAGGACAATTTTCAAAGAACACGGCACGATACGTATGTAGGTAAAAGATTTGATTCTGTAAAATCAATATCGCACATACATTTACGTTGCATTTGCCCTAAATAGAACGTGCGGCACGACGAGTGCAAAAACAAAAATAGCGCATGTGCATACAATTAAACTGTACATTTTCATTCAGCGAACAGCGGGTATTAGTGTAAGTGGAAAACACCTACAAACAAATTTTTTGATAGCACAACCATTATTATAATACGCAAGCATATTATGATATTACATTGCCTGCACTGATTCGCATCTTTCGCCTAAACGCGTTACAGTGTGCGTGTTTGTGCAAAATATGAATACATTGATTGCCAATAAAAGTTATGTAGAAAATAACTGTAAAAGTGATCATCGTACAGATTGAATTGATGTCATTTAAGATATTCATTATTTATGGTAAATCTCAGTTATCATTTAAAAATCAACGGTTATTTAATCAATTCCCTGAATAAAGTGGATCGTGTCATACAATGTATGCAACTTATTTTTAAAATATGCAACTGCACTCTTCAAACGAATCCATAATTTATTTTATACTTAGATTCAATGAACGTCTGTGTTAAAATTTTAATAAAATTAATTTAAAAACGAAAAGTGACAGGGAAAGTGACACTAAACCTTTAAGCTTCGATTCCATACATCGATTCGTTCATAAACTAATTGAGACAAAGTAGGAAGATACAAGAAACAGTAAAACCAGTGAGGGACAGCACTACAAAAATGCGGCAAGTGCTTGAAAAATGCAGCACGATGAGTTTCAAAAATTAAAAAGTATTTTATGGCATCAAGCGGATACCGCACAAATGCAATAGTTTTAAATCTATTTGATTTTAGTGGTTTGTGCTGCATGTCAGAAAAACATATAGAAATTCGATGTTTATTGTGAATGCTTTTATGGTGGAAAATCCCGCTCAAATATTTGACATAACAAATGTCAAATTAAAATGTACTAATTATTTCAGTTTATACAATGAATAAAAAGAGTTAGTTTTAACCTGAATGAAAATATTTATTCAAACATGTTATATTATGTACATATTCTTTAGAATACCAATTATTGTAGGATACTAACCACCTCAATGTCACAACTAGTCGCGTTTTTGTACAAATTAGTTCCCTTGTCAATTTGGCTTCTGTAACAATAGGACCCACCATACAAAATAGTTCCTCGAACTGACTTGAAGTCATCCTTATAAAATTTTTAAACATTATAGGATCCTTCAAGCTGCTGAAAACGCTGCTTTTACGCACATATTCGCGTTTCTTGACTACGGAACTCACGGCTTCTTTTTTTCTGGGCTTCTTGCTACAAATCCGTTAGCCAAACGTACGCTAACATCAGGAAATCTTCACTGTCCATATTGTTATTTATTAATTTATTTTGCAATAAAATATTATAATCTCTTTTTATTTATTAAATTGCAATGTGTTGTATTGCTATAAATGTTGCCATAAATATGACAGTGACTCTTCGTTTAGGATTTTATATATAAATTATATAAACTCGCTCTTATGAAAACCACATAAAACTATCGCTTTCACTCGATATGTTTGATATTTTCAAGCGCTTTCATGGAATCACCAAAACGATTTATGGAATTTTAGCTTTACGTACCAGTTATGAATGAATTATAAATACTAAATGGTGACTTTTAGCAACTTTATGGTTGGCAACACTGTTTTTTACAGCTCACGCGGGTTTCGTACGTCTTGTGTCACTGTCAAACTGGTTGACTTTGGTCTATAACTTAACCATGAATTGGGTTACAGACAACAACGCTTGCAAATTTTTGATAATGATTTTATTTTCAAAATTCATGCACGGTTTATGGTTCATTTTATGGTCAGTTAGCTTCCTTCTGGCTCGACTATTCGGAATCTCGTGACATTCATACATTTTTCTGAGTAATATATTTGTTTTTTTTTTTTTGGAAAATTAAATCCGAAAGTTCTTAAAAAATCACCCCATATAAAACAAATTGTCATTTGTTCCAGCAATTTTAGAGAACGATTTTTATTACTAAATGCTGATCAATTGGTTAAACGTGTTGATGTGTAAAAAATAAACATTTTAGTAATAAGAACATTTTTTTTAAATTCTTGACTGACATTTTAACAATAAAAAATTTTAAAAATATTGTATAATTAATAATAAATAAATGAAATCGATTAAAGATTGGAAAATGTAGCCACCATTAAAGCATGTTTTTCATAAATAATTGGTAAGATTTTAGACGCCTTGGCGATCATTGCACAACATAAACATCTAAAAAGAAAATGGAAAAACAAAGTTACAGACATAAAAGATACACAATTTGTGACGACGCAACGCGACTCGACTCAACGCGACGTTTGCATAAAATTGACATAGATATTCGAGGCGTATAATACAATAAAAGCACAGTCGGGGGCACACACTGAGAAAAAGAATGGGCTATTGTCCTAATTTTCGCGATACACAATACTGAAAGCATTGTCTTGCAATTTAATTAAAAGTTAAAAAGAGCCACTCAAGTATGACCTTGTTTGCTTGGTCGAAAATTATAACAGTTTGTGATGGTATAATGGTTGTGTATGCGCTCGTATATATTAATGAGAATAAACACCACTGGGCATGGGCATTGGGCATAGATAAAATCATCATCATCGCGCGTTAGGCCAAGCAATGGCAATTGCAGAGGAAAACTCAAAACAGTCATCCACCGCACACCAACCGCATAAAATTACCATAGAAACCGCTATAAGTTCAAGGCGAACCGAAACGTAGCGTAGTACGTTGACAGAATACACAAGTTGATCCAAACAATGATCCAATAAATATAATACGAGTGTGTTAAGAAATATATTATATTTTTTTGAGGATAAGATTTTAACGTGTCGTTCTCATATAACTGTTACACCGTTTTGTTTCAGTTTCAGATGTAGGTGTTACAGCAATCAAATGAAATTAATTTACAAACGAATGAGTAAGAGTTACGCACATATGCTAATTGTATAACTAAAGAATAATATTATTTATATTTCTAATTTCGAATCACGGGTATACGTGCCATCCCGGATATTGAAATGTTTTATTTAACATTTGAGTATCGATTTGTAGATTTTATTTGCTAGTTACTCCCAGTTTTTGGGCTTACAACAATAATTTTCTATGTTCGTAGTTTACATTGTTGACAAACAAACAGGCCGTAAAGCAGATAGAGAATTTTGTGAAAGTGAGGTCTTAAATAGTCTATCGATTTAAAAGTATAATTAACATGTCAGCCGCTTTTAGGGAACCAAAGTTGTGCTGAAAACTCATCAACTCGTTACAAAATAAAACGACTGTAAACAACTGAATAAATGATTTCAAAAATAAATGGATGGAAAACCAGGAGGAAATTATGTATAAATGTAGTTATCATGCTTAAGACAGAAGTAAACGGAAAGTTTAAATGGGGTGGTTGTAGTTATACAAATCCGTCGAGTCCTTGACACTTTTATTTTTTATTTATATATTGCGATGTATTTTTTATTTTGTTTTTGATTTATATAAAAATGTATTTTTGATATTGAAAACTAAATATTCTGACCTTGGAACATTGAGAAAAGTTTTGTATTCAAAACTACATCGTAGGGAGAGCGAGGTGTGAATTTATAAACGATTGTTGCTTAATTACATTTTAATAAAAATTTTCTGAGATATGGAAAATGTGACTTTGGCTTTTCTGATTTTTGTCCAAAATTGGTACTGTTATTGAGTTTAGCAATAATGTACCCTGAAACAAACAGTTTTAGAACTACATTTTTTCATTATAAAAATATGGCCTTGAGTTGTAAAATTTTGACCTTGAAATGTTACGCAAGTTTTCTTATCTTATGTAATCCTACAACAATGTGAAGAAAAAAACTTCAAAAAAATTGACATTGAATTTCCCGCTTTTAACCTTGAAATATAAACTATTTTCGATTAATAAACACTATGTATAATATGTGAAAGAATTTTGTTGATATTGTGTAAGTTGTCTGAGATAGAAAATTAGTGGGGTTTGTCTTTGTCCACAACCTTTCTTGCCAGAAGGATCTCCTAGCGGGATATAACTTATAAGATAATTGCAGTTATGTTTAAAATACCTTGAAGAATAATTGTTGTGACCTTGAAAAAACTATAATCACTTTTTTTTTTTCTAATTTTTTACAAATTTGAGTTTGAATTTCACATAAGTCAGTGTAATCAAAAAAAGTGATGGTTTTAGTTGGATTTGTCCAATCTTCACAAATTTGGATATAATACATAGAGAAATTCATAAGGACACTCAATGACAAAATTTATTTATTTTTTTCCAATTTTTTTTATATTCTAAAAACTAAAATCATAAGGGACATTGACAATTGAGTTAAATTGAAGAAACATAAAAATTCCATTAACAAGAATATTTGTCTTTAATTAGTGTGAAATAAATTGAATATGATAACAGCAAAATATTTAAGTGTTATAACAATCAAATGACATTGAAAGTAAAATTATAATAAACTGTGCTGCACAAAGATTGGTAGCGGTCCACATTCGATTTTGTTTACTAAATGAAACCAGAAGTTGCTGACGTATCAATTGAATATACATACACACCACGAACACAATAATACAAATCAAACAAGCTTTTATAAAAATTGTATGTGTAAGTATTTAACATATGGGAATATCGCTACCTACTCCAGTTCAAGCCAGTCAGAATTACATAACCGACATAATATGTAGATGTACATAATGTGGAGAGTATAAGATTTATGTGTGGACATTGAAGACATTGCGCGATACTCCGCCGATGTAAAAAGTCTGAGGAATGGAGATATCAATGCGCGCTCGCGATTGAACTGTACTAAAATCATCTATAGATTGTAACAATATGTTTTTCCAAATGTGTTGGAACAAATAAATAAAATCCGACAACAATAAAGGCACGCATCATATTGAAATTAAATATTTCTATAAGAATAATGTGGGCAATATAAAAGTATTGTGGCTGTGTTAATTATAATTAGATGAGTAATTATTTTAATATTTTGCAATTAGTGTTAAAATATTATGACCAATTGAACAAAAACTAAATTATTTCTGGGTGATTTTCTTCCTTTTTGAGCGATTATACAGCCTTAAAAACAAAACATACAAGCAGCTACATGTAAACTCTATCTGCCTCCGACACATGTATTCAGAAGAAATTAGCACCGGACCTGAAGCATATAATAAGAATGTAAAAAACCACGGCAGAGTTATTATTGTAGTCATTATTTACTCTTAAGAATTTCTTCATTGCGTACATTGAGAAAAACCACACATCTTCTGGAAAAATTAAAGCTATATATAAAACCGCGATAACTGTACATATTAAAAACAGTAAGTTGCTCGGAATGAGACGAAGCGGAACAGTGCGCCGCGCCACACCGCGAAAGAAAACATAAGTTACGATTCGAAAAATGTTTAATTGTGTTTTTCCGCAGTGCTTACAAGTCTTTAACGCATTCTATGGTATATATCGTGTTCAATGTGGATGGAGATGAAGATAATAACCACATTATAGAAAAGTTAGAACCATTTCACCTTCAGTTTTATTAAATTTTTTCAAATAAAAATACCTTGTAGGAAAAAATTTCAAAATTTTAGAAAATGTTATTTTATCCAGCGTTTACTTTTTTAAACGTAATTTAGTTACATTAAATACACGTGTAAACAACTTTCCAACCAAAACTGTAAGCTGCTTTATACCTCTATAAGCTTGTTCCAAGGTCAATAGACGAAAACACGTCTATTCATACATACAACAACTCGATAAAATTAACATTTAAAGGGAAAATTATAATATTTTTCGTATACACAAAATTTACTAGTTAGTAACAGCTTTTGCAACCTTTTTTTTTTGGGGGAGAAATTGTGATTTACATTTGCGTGGGGTTTTACAAACCTACATAAAACTTGATTATTGAACATTTATGCAACAAGGCCAAATTATTCAGAAGCCTCACGTTTTTTTAGTATCATAAGTGGATACAAATTTATTTGATAAAAATTCGCATCAAAAACCTTAAATCAATTAAATGTATTCGTTTTATTTAATTATATCCGAAAGCTTTAAAACATCAAAACACATGTTTAAATAATAATACTCACGCAACAAGCCCACCAAGAAAGGCTACCGGACCACCCCCAATAAGCCGAATTTTTCTGTGACACGAATCAAACAGGGAGGTCCGCGGCGATCCACCATTAACATGTGATGTTGTAGAATTTTGAAGACTCCCACCGCGACCACCACCTCCAACTATATCTCCATTAGCGCCACCGGCAGCCCCATTGTTGCTAACAATATGGGCTGGCGATTTCAGCATCTTCTTGCAA
The DNA here is from genome assembly GCA_963854165.1 of Sylvicola cinctus. Lineage (NCBI taxonomy): Eukaryota > Metazoa > Arthropoda > Insecta > Diptera > Anisopodidae > Sylvicola > Sylvicola cinctus. The sequence goes on along the minus strand of OY974083.1, from coordinate 24,710,818 downwards.
AAGAGAAAGACGTTCGGCAACAGTTTCGCAATTTTGAATTGCTATGGCAAGCGCTGATTAGTTGTAGTTGCTGTTGTTGTTGTTGCAGCCGTCGACAACGACTGCTGCAGTGTGGACGAAGCAGTGGTGGCAGACAGGTTGATTTTGTGATTTGTGATAACGGGCGGTTGTTCCTTATCAGCTTGTATTTGCTAGTATTGCAGTTATCATTTGGTAACGATGAAAACAAAAATAAAATGTTTTGGCGCACTTTTCTTGAGCTCATTGGCAATAATTTCGATTGCAATTATTTTGTGTGCAACAATACAATTTTGTATTTGATGGACAATGGCGTGTATATACATTAAATTTCTTTATCGTTTATATATTTTTTTTTTAGATTACTTCACTTTGTTTAACACACAAACTTATACCTATTCGGCGAACGTATAACAAAAACAAACGGTAAATGCTAAATTCAATTCGTGCACAAAGAAACGTTTTGACTCAGTTATAAGTCTGAACCACTTCTTCCTATAATATATTATACTTTGTTTTACATAACAATAAACTTATTATTATTATTATTGTTTCCTACAATGTATTTAGTAAGTTATAAATGTACGTATAAACCAATGACTTTTTACAAAGGCATATTGCAGTAATTCGCAAAGAAATAAAAATCAGTTCTTCGATTTTGCAGTTTTGGGTAAAATTGGTACCTCTATATAGCTTTCAAGAGAAAGTTACGTTTTTATTCCGTACGAAAAACTATATCCTACCTAATAATATCCAAACAGCACACTCTATATTATGATTTATGCCTATAGTCGATTGATATTGAAAATTCCCCTCAGTTTTCTGCTCAAAGTAGGTAATGCCCTTTAAGGTAATAATTGTTAATAAAAGCTCATTTAAAAATTAATGGGTTTAGCATATTACATATTCATAAGCATAATGTGCTTAAACCATACATACAAATTACATAACTCTTAACATTTTTTTCTGTGATTATTCGTATGAGAGATCGCAATAAAAGTTTTTGCTGAAAATAATTGTTAAAACACACGTCCATATAAGTATGTATTTGGTATAATAATGCGTGAATAGAAGCGCAGATACAAAATATAAATGTATTTATAGAAATTGCACAAACACAATTGCATAATTTATGAGGAGAAATCGAACATCTCTACTTCAAAAGCGAAAAAACATGAAGGTGTCAGTGTTATATCACAGTAAGCGGTAGAACGGTTTATAACAATTATTGTAATTTGAACATGTAAATAAATGTTTCCATAGAACGTCCTTTAATGCGTAATTCCGCACACACATTTGACATTTAAAATTATTTTTAATATTCCATAGACAGCCAATTGGGAAAGCATAAACAAAATGTTAATGAATCATAAAAGTGAATAATGACTGCTTAGTGCTTGCAGAATTAATTTTTACGTGTACAAAATCGTATAATTGATTACGCACACTTGTAATACAATGTTAATGTGTGTGGTCATTATTATATTAACTGTAGATTTCTTAATGCGTATATTCAACCACATAATGGCAATTTTCCCATACAAAGAAATTATTGTTTTTACTTGTTTTGTCTCGTACAGTAATCGACAAATGCATACAATAACATTTATCAGCTGTTTTAGGCTCATTGGTTGCAGATAATATGATTACGTATTTTATTTAATTACCCGACGTCATTGCACTATTAATTATTTTATTATTAGACTTTGTTAAAGCATCATATTAAAATCAAATGTTAAATGTAAACTTAATTAAAATACAATTATTAAAAGAATGAAGAAAAATGAAAACGTGTTTCTTTACGAACATTTTTGAACTGCAATAAAAATAAAGTGTCATGTATTTCAAAAGATAGAGAAATAAACACGATATCTCAATAACCTAGTTGATAGGTACCTAATAATCTAATGTGTACTTAAAAACGAAAACAATAATTTTTTTTCAATAAAATGTTTTTTCACAATAAAACGTTTTTATTGTTTTTATTTTTTTTGCTAATCTCAAAACATAAAAAAATGATGTAGACTTTGAAATACATTCAGTATGCAAAAATAGATTTAAATATACTTTTACTTGTGTTTTCACAACGGTATATTCAACAAAAGCATAACAATACGTTGAAAGTACATATTATACACATTATTTATGTTCATTTTACACAGCGCTGTATGAAAAATCAATCACTGAAGTAAGGTCACCGTTAACTGTTAGGCAAAGAGTGATTTGTCAACACTCGAAATTTACTGTATTCGAACACAAATTATTATGTACACAATTATGACCGCTTTTGTGCGATGTACTATTACTATGTATTATTATTATATCGATGACTGTGTAAGCGCGCAAGCGAGTACAAGTTTCACTTTACGGTGCCGATTTACGGTTATGCAAGAAATTTAGAAACGTACAACTGAAATGTGTTAATCATTTAATTTCTCTCAGATGAGGTCATATGAAAATGTAGTCAGGTGTAGTAAATAGTTACCAGAAAAAATATGTATAGGTAGGTACAATTATTGCGGATTCTAACGTAACTATTTTTTTGGTAACAATAATTTTGAATCGATTTATTCTCAAATTATGTTATAACAATACATTCAATTTTTATTTAATGTCATTACGGTTGTACAATTTTTTGTGTTATTTTTATTTTGAAAAATAACCAATAATATTTTGTTCATAAAAGACTGCCGCAATATAAGTAGATAGGTGTATTGTGAAGTTGTAAGGGAATTTTCAATCTCTGCATAATGTCGCGTTATGAAAAAAAAAGTGCGCAAGTAAACATGCAATCTAGCTTTGTATTGAGGCAAAAAGCTACGCGCATGTCACATGTTTTGTAGCGAAAACATAAACAACATGCAAAGTATGTGGACTCGATACATGTGTCAACATTTAATAACTCTTCAATTTATTATCCACCGCACAATTTGCATATCATTATGTACTTTGCATTGAATTTAATAACATTTCATTTTCATGTATTTAAATAAAATTATTTATGAATGAATAATTAATTGGTTAATGCAAACTTAATTCTTTTGTTTACATTATACGATGTACCAAGTACCAACATACGTAGTTGAATTATTGAAACTTAAAATAGTATGGAAATTTAAATTGAAGATAATCATTATCATATCGGTACATAATACAACATGTAAAAAATTGATTTTTGTTAGGCCATAACGATTGTAAATAATTAAATCTATTAATTATTTGAACTCTCAAGTAATGTGCCAACACAAAAGTGTATAATTTTCTGAATACTGTTATTGCACGTGAATTATTAAGGTAAATAATAGCGCACAGGAATACACACATATAGGTATATTTGGATAGGTGTATTTTTAATTGTGTGATTCACATCTGCAATTGTGAGATTGGATGTTTCATCTCGCAACTCGCAAGAATATATATCTATGCAGCTACAATACACCTAAAACTGTTTATTTCATCATCGAAGCTAGTACCTACAATCTACATCCGTACGTCGCCTGTTACAAGAGTGCTGCTCGTGTATTACGTGTATGAATGCATGATTTGAAACAATCGATACAGTTTATATTATATTTTCATCTGCAATGCTTGTCTTGCATCATAAAAAGCCATTGATTTATAGTGATAAATATAAGTACGTCTTCGCCACATTAATACACATTCACTTTAAATTTCACCTTTCATTCTTTGTGCATTTTTATTTAGCATATTTTAAATGTATTATCTCACATATTTGTCAATCACTTAAACGCACTTGTGTACAACATCGAAAAAAAAATGGATATTTATTGATTCTCACTTCTCCGATGCCGGGCGCACTAATTCCTTAAAATATATTACTGCAATTTAGGTCAGTAAATATATTCTATCTACTTTGAATCACGCAAAACTTAGAATATACTGCGTCTATTATAAGCGCGCGTTACATCGTCAATCACGTTTGAGCAAAATTCATGACTGACTTAAGTTACCTTATGCGTACAAGTTACAACTTAACATATGTGGATTGTGGATTGTGGAATAAATTAAAAGGGAATTGGGGAAATCAAGATATATGTATATAAATTGTATAAATACATATATATTTTATATATAAAACGCAAAACATACGTATATATAGAATTTGTATAAGAATATGTATATTATAAATATATATTAAAACATATATATACCAGAGTACAAGGTGTTTTCAACATTTTTTACTCAGATATAAAAAAAACTGCTTCAAATTCGAAAAAGTTTAAATTAACGGTAAATTAACAATTAATATTTTCAAGAAGTGTCGTGAAAACTAACTATGATTTTAAAAAAATATGTGAAAATATAAAAAAAAACTCCTGGACAGCTGTCGAATCGCAAAAAAAATTTCTTAACACAATTTAATGCAAATAAAAAAAAATATTCAAGCAGTAGTAAGAATATAATATACATATGTTCTATTTAAAAACTCACAAATATCTTTTAGCAGCATTACACGAACGGGCTTTTCGTAAGTTTTAACAAAAGTTAAAGTTTTACCTTATGAAAACTTAAGAAAACCCCGCCCGTCTAATAGCAGCATTTAATAGAATATTAGGTATGTTAATATATCTCCAAATTTGTATTAATTCTTTCAAACATTTCAAGCGCTCGTTTGTTTGATTTTTGTATTTATTAAACACGTGGTATAAATAAGGAACCAGAACCATTTTATTTACCTGCATTTGTGTTAAATCAGGCAAAGCAAAGGTATAAGCAGGCAATATACCTATTTCGTTTATGAGACAATTCGTTTTTATTTAGGCATTCACAATTTAGTTTCCTGGATATGTGTAGTTAATGCGGAAAAGACTTTTCTCTTAACTAGAGGTAAACATTTTCAATGTACGTATGTATACTGTAAAATTTAAAATCTAAAGGTAAGTACAAAATTAAGTGGGTTCCAAGATACTCTTAGGATGCAAGGTAGAGTGTATGCCCTTCAGGCTAAGTTTTAAGACTTTTTTTTCTTTTTTAGAACTTAACACCTGTCCATTCTCAACACTCAGATTTTGTTCCTGGAATTACTGTTAACCTCACCATTTCATTAGATCGTGTAGAAAAGTCAACAAATGTACACACATTTATGATACAAGTTGCCCTAAGCGCTGCCATTTAAGCTCAAAAATGTGATTTCAAGGACAAATAAATAGATTTATGGATTTTAATTTTAAAATTTAAAATTTGTACCATCTTATTAGTAGAATATTAGTAGGCATATGGGTACTTAGTTTTTAGGCACTGTTAATGCAGTAAATATATACTACCTTGCTATACATAAAATATCGAAATTACACACAATAAATAACAATGGAGGTGTTTGTCTTTGAAGGAAGAGAAAAGAAAAATATATATATAAATACTCGGTAAGTTACCTACATAGGGATAATAAATACCATAGCCAATAAACCATATTACGCCGGCAATAAGAAGTAGTACCTCAAATTTTAATAAATTGTTAAAAAAATTTAAGATAAATAATTATGTTTAAATTGACATTTGGTAAATAAAAAAATATTGTCTGAAAAAAAAAACGATGTCGACGATGAGGTTTCTATTTTGTGTATAGTGTGTGTGTGTACCCTAACAAATTGTAGGTTTTCAGGAAAACATACAAATGCCAAATTAAAAAATATTGGTTAAAAAACAGAAAACAGCTCGATTGTACAAGCAAATGTCGTGTCGAACATACGTTTTCCAATTTATGTAATCTTTATTTTAATGCGCATGCTCATGAAAACATACGAAGAAGAAGGCACAGAAGTCGCAAGAATTCATGATATTAAATAAATCAGCTGACTTTTGTTGTCTATTATACACACAAATTAAATAAGTGTACCTCAACTAGTTAATATCATATGAATGGTACGAATAAAAACAAAACTTGTGTCACTTAAATAAAGGGCTAGTATGTCTCCATGCTAAGAACGTGAGTTAGAACATAATTGCTTTAAATTTGTTAATAGCTAATATGCTAACATACATTCACATATTATTCTGATCGTATATAGCAAGTAGCAAAGATGGTATGGCGTTTTTCCTCAGAATGTGGATCAATGAAAGAAACCTTGACTCGCGTTTATATTAAAAGTAGACAAAGTAGTCAGTAACTGATAAGTGAATAAACACAAACACATATATTCAAAAGTTTCATAGGTCAAAGTGCCTGTGTAGGGGAACTCGACAGCGTAAAATGTAAATGAAAATCGATTTTGCTTACGGTTAACCAATTGCCTGGTATTAGTAAACTGTAACTGAAGGTATGGGATCAAGCTGTTGAAACTATATTTAGTTCACAAGATATCAATCAAAATTACTTTTAGCAACAAAAGAACGAAAATAATTAAGTTACCTGCAGAAACACGTAACAGTATCTTCTACATCAAGTGGCAAAATAATACGACCTCCAGTGGCAGCAGCAGCAGCCGCTGCTGCCGCCGCCGTTTTTGATGTTCTACATTCACCGCGCTCATTACGAGCGATTGCGGAATAACGCACTGTAGTGGATAGTGTAGGTGTGGATTTTGTTGCACCGCTGGTGGCAGCGGTAGATCGTGCCCCAATTAAATTGCTTAGCACTGTGGGTGTCCACATTATGTCAAATTGTAACCCAGAGAGTAAAACACAAATCGTTTTGAAGAAGCTTAATGATCGATCCTTTAGGCAATGTAAAAAAACACAAACGAAACATGCGAATTGATTGATTGGGAATAGATAGAACTGTTGTTGGTTTCTTAATAATCGCAATCCACTTTCAACGAGGTGCAAAAAGATACTGAGTATGTGAGTCTATTTTAGTGCATTTTGTCTTTATGTTCCTGGGAACATACACATTTGACAAAGTATAAAATGGAATGGAAAAATAATTTAATTAGCTGAAATGTGTGACAATTTTTTTATGAGCACTAATGTTATGTGTTAACAAATACAATGTAGAGAATTTTACCACGGTAAAAATATTGTTTCGAAGGTAACATTAAAATTGGATATCCATATCAATTGTATTGATGTACGGATTTAATAATTTTTATAACACATTTTCGAAATTATCAAAAATATAATAAATTTTAGGATATCATTTTTAGTGTATGTGTGTTATAAAAACTAAAACCCGTCTTCCTTATATAATAAATATTAAGATAGGTATTGTATGTATACTTTTGTTAAAGATCAGCTCATTAAAATACAAAGACAAATTAAGAGAAAACTAGGTATATTAATGCGCATATGACATTGTCAGAAAACAAAGAAAGTTAGTATATTTTATTAAAATCTCACTTACCCCATAAACCAATCGACAGTGTCCCGTAAGTATTCCGGAAGGCGCTCCAGCTTGAAATAATATCTTTGACACAATCGCTAAAAATGAGAGTAGGTCTCAACTGACCACCAATGACCGCAGCAGATACGCCAATAGCTGAACCTTTTGGTTCAACGCACTTCGATAAAAATTATCAGTTTGTTCTAAATAATGCTGGTTATGTCACCAATTAATGGGCTGTTTACTTATTTGTAACAATTTTGCGTTAAAAATATTTCTTCTTTTTTTCAAAACTGCGACTTTCTTTTAAAATCCACAAGAAATTTTCACGATTTGAATTTTTCCCTATGACATTTGAATGACGTCAGGGGACAGCCAATTATTTTTTGTAATAAACGTTTAGTAATTTGGGGGCTAGCAGATATGCGTAATTAAGATTTTGGTAATTTATCGACATTTATTGAAGACACCACAAACAAACCACTGCACAGTTAAATCCGAGTTTTCTTATTTTCACAGACTCGCATAGAGAGTAACGCGTAATTATCTAAAAATCAATATGCCATTGCAAGTTTGACAAATACGATGCCGCACCGCACAGAAACGGAAACAACAGAAACGGTAATGAGTTGAAAAACATCCAGGTCGGCCCATTAACTCTATCCAAGCGCGTAGGAGGACGAATTTTTGATGGTCGTGTTTGTAATTACGTTTTCTAACTTTTATGTGAATCCCTCTTTGTGTTAAAAAATCAATGTTTGTTGGCGAATTATTTGTTCTGAATATTTTCTGCCAATCACACACAGCTGCTCGTCGTTCTCTTTATACCGCGGCCATTTTTTGCAGGTACACTTTTCAGTAGATATATATACATAAAAATATGAAAATTATAGAAAAAAACTAGATATACATATATAAAAAAATAATTATATATTTCAGGGTTGCGTACAATATTTATTATAAATCTGAGAACATTTAAATCTGTTTCATTTAAAAGAAAAAAACATTAAAAGTTCTTAAGAAATAAATTAACAAAATAGCAAACATGCAGAGCTCCTTCGAAACGTACATTAATATCACAACATATTTTGATATATATAAACAAAATTTTTGGAGTTTTCAAACGAAACATTATACGACGTTTGAAACTACCCCAATGGACTGCAAGCCCATGGAATAAATAACCAAATATAAATGTGATGAAATATCTTCGAAATTCGATAACTCATCAGCCGTTTTAACATTGCAATATTTGTTAATGATTAATATAATGTACTGCATATCATAGTCGACCACTAGCATGACAATGGTCAAGGCTGACCAATCACACCGATGATGATTATACAGTAATTTTCACAATAAATATATCAACTGATAAAATGATTTATACATAATATATATGTTTAGTACGTCGAAATTAATTTACATATATCTGACGTCAACAGTTATATATGATTTCTATATTTTCTTATCATTTTTTATGGACAGCTGAGTATACTTCAAAATTCAAGTATATACATATGTTCAGTTTTCACTTTAGTTTTCCCAATTTTCATTTTTCACATCACACTTCACACTCCCAGACCGCAGTTGTTCAATGGATTCGTGTGTGTGGTTGCATTTTGATTCGCAACGTAATTTAAAAAATTATTAAATTTAGTGCAATCTATCATACGTTTAATAAAACAAATGTCTTTTGTTTAAGAACTGCAAAATCTATAAAACTGTGGCATTTATTACACTAATTAGGTACATAAATAACAGTGAAAATTTTCTATTTAAATAAATATACGTTGGGCTGTATATAAATACATTTGGAATCTAAATTAATATATCACGTAATTGCTTCACGGTGCTTATTTAAATTGCTTCGCACTATATATTACCATACAGTGAACGTCGGAGACAAATCATTCAGAACAGAACTAAAATATACCGTATTTACAACAACAAAAGACAAGTGGTTATAACCTTTTCTGACATTGAGGCCTAAACGCGCGTCTTTACTCTTCGTGTACTGAAATTAGCTCTCGCCGTCGCGTCAATTGCTTGTATAGTTTTCTTTGATTATGTTTATATTATGTTAAATAGAGTATAGTAAGCTCGATTGAAAAATCTCGGTTATCAGTTGTTTAAAATTGCATTAAAAATTAAAAACTGCAGTTTGTACTTGATATATATTAATTCAAAATTTTAGTGCTGCAGCAACAACTTGTACTATCACACAGTGTTTTGTGTATTAAGTGGAGTTTAAGAAAGTTTTGAAGTTCCCAGAAAGAAGCTACAATAACCGACAAACTAAGAATGGCGAAGGATGAAGAAGATGATTTGTTGCCAGACAAGGACGCAGCCAAGGGATTTTATGCCAAATATGAGCCGAAGGAAATTCTCGGAAGGTAAATTATTTCAATAAAATAATAACATAAATGTGTTTGGCTTGTCATGCTTGTATAAATGCAAAAAAATTTTGTTTGTCATTTTGCAAAAATACACATGACTTTGAAATTACATGTCTACTTACTTACATACATGCATTCCTATTGTAGAGTATTTGTAAAAATAACTGTCCTTGGATTGTGGGCGTAAAATAATCAATTTGACGCATTTTTAATTTTGGCCGAAATTATTTTAAGTTATTTTTTCAATGCCTTTTCTTTAACCGATAAACCTGTGACCTTGACTTGTTGATTTATTTTTAAAATATTATTTTCCATTATAAATTTAATAAAAAATATATTAAATAGTCGACAACCTATACAGGTTTTAATGTAAATGTATATTTTACCGGCGTTTGTCTGCCTGTTCTTGGTAACATAAGAACTATGTATTAAGCAATGGTGGAAATAATCTCATTTCGTTGCCATAATCTATTTTATAAAATAATAACAAGGATTAGTTTATTATAAAATAGATGGCATCAAAATGAGATTATTTCAACTGATTTACTAGAATTTACCTATTTTGATAATCAATTTACAAGGGATTTGCTGTGATATTTCATCAGCCATTTTTTTGCTTGAGCGAATTTGCCCAAAATTTTGACCTCTGTCATAAAACAACAAACATCCACCACTATTATATTCATTGATTCTTTGTGGCTATACCCTTACCACATCTTCTAAAAAATCAATATCCAAAAAGTAAATTACTATTTTATAAAACTCAAATTTGATTTTGGTGTTTTGCAACAAATACCACACACTAGTCTTATGCCTATATTTCCATTGAAATGATAGGGAAGAAAAAATTTAAATTGACAACTCCACAGTCCACACACGTCATGTAAAATATATTCAAAACATATTAGTCTATTTATAAAAGAACGCTTATTGGCTGCTTACAAGAAGGTGCGTCTTGGCTGATTACATTTCTATGTTTATCTCGTGATGTTTTTCACAAATTAAATAACATTTCGTCATATTTACCACGTTCAATACTCCGATTGAATGAGAAACACTTTTTCAAAAATACCGCACTAGCCTAAGTACATAATCATATTGGTTTAAGTCAAAATGACACAACGTTTGAGCAAATATTTGTAATGTGTTAAGTTAATGACCGATACATGTTAATTATTATTTTCAATAAATATAACAACGCGGTAAAGATGAACTGGAATATGTAATAATCAATATATCTTAGTAGGTATACGAACTAACTTAGTAAGTATCGTAACTAAATTAATCAATGAAATAACTTTAATTATATAGTTTTGACTTTATCCGTACAAGGCACTCATTATTTATCGCTATTTTATTGATTCTAAAAATAAGTTCAGAATGTACAAACCAATTCTAATTTAAATTACAATAGAACATACTGGTTTCTAATATGGTACAATCACGTTTTACGATCAATAAAGTCTATAAATTGCTTTAAAAAGTAATAATGCTATTTTAGATGTGCAACTTAGATGTCTGTCTATAAAGATTGTACATCTTAAATATTAGATCCCTCAAAATTCAAACAAGAGGTGTTTAAATTTTACAAATTTTTAATAAATACGGTGTACATTTGCTCATTTTTTTCTAGATTAATTTTTTGGACACAAGGAGTGTCTAAACAAGTTTCTGCATTATCAATTTTTGCAAAGTTCGAATGCAAATTAAAAATTAATGATTCATTTAAAGGCATTCCCAGCAAAATACAAAAAGTTGTACATCCAAATAAGTAGTAATGTGCATCCTGACAATGCGACATCAAGTCACCACATAATTACTATTTAAAATAGTTAGTACTGTAATGTAAAGCTCAAATTATAATTAAATAAAGCTTTGTTTTAAGATTTCTTTTGCGGCACGTGCAACGATTGAACTGTTAACACCAGTTTATGTCCTTATTTGAACAGTTCATTTGTAAGCATTAATGTTGTTACATATTTTAATATTATCATTGTCTCGAATTTATTTAGTGGCATAATATTTCTTTATTGTCTGATCTGAGTCGCAACAGATCATCCCAAAATGTGACACTTGTCGTTTTAAATTTAACTTATTATTTATTGTAAATGAGCTGAGTCTTTTGTATGTAATACTTTTGATTAACCACCTCTAGCCACGTGTGTTTTAGAATTAAACATTACTAATGTACTCGTATAGGTACAATTTATTTGTTATTCTTAATGCTGGTTCAAATTAAACAATTTCCTTGTGCAACAAATTTATTATTAAAATTGCAAACATTTTGTGTTTAACAGATAAGCACATTTGGCAACGTGATCATGATGTAAACAGCCATTTCTTATTTCCTATGCAAATGTGTATTAAGTAATAATAAATCTTCTGCTTTCCTAAATTTCATATTCAACAGCGTCATTGCTTTCTTCGCTAGAGACAATACCGTATAACTACAATATATTGTATGTATGTAAATATATCAATCACAATGACGGTTTGATGTCTCATGCCGTCAAAATAACTTTTACGACACTCAATTATCGCGCACCCTTTCTAATTTATTAATTATCTCTAACTGTACTTTTGTGTACATATATGTACATAATCAAATGCAAATCACAATAAATTAAGTTATTTGCTTTTTCATTGTTTCAATTCAATAATGACTATTTTTATATTTTAAAGTTCATTCTATTAAAATGCTTAGCTTCCTCTTTGTGTTGGAACAAAGTTCTTTATTTATTTGACATGACAATTTGATTTATTTAAATTCCACATAGTTATTGATTTGTTTTTTCTTTTTTGCGTTTTAGAGGCATAAGTTCAACAGTGCGACGTTGCATTGAAAAAGAGACTGGTCGAGAGTTTGCCGCAAAAATTATTGATTTAGGTGCTGATGGCGGTGACACCTCTTCACAACAAATGCTGGACGCTACACGTCAAGAAATATCCATTCTTCGACAAGTCATGGGACATCCTTATATAGGTAATATGATGTTACATTACCATGAAAGAATGGCTGTTCGTGTCATTTGTTTTCACTTTTAACAACCTTATAGACGAACGTATTCTATTCTTGTACATTGTGATCTGAAAGAAATTCCTCGATTATTTTATAAATCACATTGCCAAATGTTGAAAACAAAAAAAAACAATTGTCTGAATATTCGTTGCTTGTTAGCAGTTTTTAATAAGAACCGCGACATATGGACTTCAATTAAAAGAATACAATTGATCGGGTGCCAAGGAATCGTCTTACTGCTTACGCCAACCGCCAACGTACCATAACTTTTATTTTGTTTCTGTTGTAGTAGCACCAATTAATTTTTTTATTATATGTATTTTATCACAAAGCCAAGTATCACAAAAATTCATAACTATATTGCTATATTTGGAACTACTTTTCAATCAATTGGTGAAGAACGAGAAAAATTAATTTTTTTAATTTTGTTTAGTTTTTGAATCTAAAAACTTTTTTTTACTTATTTAATCTTTTCAATATGTATTCTATATAGGAACAACAAACAGTGTTGATATATTTTTTTGTCGTACATGAGTGATGAGGATTGAGGCTACTCCCGAAATTGTGATAAATGTTTCCAATTAAATTTGATTTAATTTAAAAAATATTTGACAGCAAATCTTCTTAATATTCTTCAAAAATATCAAAATTTCACACATATTGATCTGATTATTATTTTTATAAATATTTCTAGTCGACCTTCAGGATGTCTTTGAATCAGATGCTTTCATATTCTTAGTATTTGAGTTGTGTCGAAATGGTGAGTTATTTGATTACTTAACGTCCGTAGTGACGCTGTCGGAGAAAAAGACGCGATACATTATGCGGCAAGTGTTTGAGGGTGTCGATTACATTCACTCCCGCAATATTGTGCACAGAGATTTAAAGCCAGAAAACATCTTACTGGATGAGTTGTTCAATGTGAAAATCACAGACTTTGGATTTGCTAAACATTTGGATGGGCAAAAACTTTTTGGTGAGCTAAATATAACTGACGCATTTCCAATTGCGGTAGACATTACAATTGTATTCAATGTTTTCAGATCTTTGTGGAACGCCTGGATACTTGGCTCCAGAAACCCTGCGGTGTAGTATGTTTGAAAATGCCCCGGGATATTCGAAAGAAGTTGACATGTAAGTGAAAAAAAATATATGAGTGGAAAATTTTTAAGAAAATAAATCGGAATCAACTGTTTGTCACGAGAATCTGCGTAATTATAAACTGAATTCCGGACGTATTTTTTAAAAGCAATGCTGTATGGTACGCCCACTATCCACGCCGACATATAAAATACACGGTCACATGTTGCCAAATAATTTCATTTACTTTTTTCATTTGAAAATAAATGTGCGTCACATTTTTAATTTCTCATGCGAAAAATTTTGCAAATCAGTTTTTAGAAGCATATTGATCCCGTTACGCAAATTGCATTCCTACTTTATTTTGTAACTGACCTATTATAAGTGCGATCATCTTTAAGCACCTATATCGCGTTTATTTGGTGCGTACTATACTGGATTTGTTAATACACCTCGTGAATACTGCAGTCAAATAATATGTACTATTCCTGAAAGTTAAATTATCTCGAGGCAATTTTCGATATCATGTATTTGTTTATGCAAACATGGAAAAAAACAGGAAGAAATCAAAACGGCGTATTCTTTAAACAATACTTCGCTGACGAGTTTATGGAAATACATATAAAATTTGTGCTTGACTGGATTTTGAAAAGTCGGGATTTGAGTTTTGACATAAAAACTCGTAAATTATTTGTAAGGATTATCTCTGGCGAAATTTCAGATTTTCGGGATCTGCTGTTTAAGGTCTGTCTTTTATTATTGTCTCTAGTAGGTGTATACATTGTTTCTCAACAAAATAAATTCAGATGTGTCAATCAGGTGAACACTCATACTATAATAAGATTTACAAATTTTGTTCACTCCACTCCGCACCACGTGGACGCGATTTTAAATGCATATTTTGATTTATTAATTTTTTTTTCAGTTGGGCGTGTGGGGTAATTATGTTTACTCTGCTGGTGGGTTGTCCTCCATTCTGGCATCGCAAACAAATGGTGATGCTACGCAATATTATGGAAGGAAAATACAGCTTTACATCTCCGGAATGGGCTGACATATCGGGTATGTTGATGTTCTCTCAAACAGGAAGTCCAGTAATTAATGTCATTTAAATTAAATTTTATTCCAGAGGATCCAAAAGATTTAATACGAAAATGCTTGGTAGTGGATCCTGAGAAACGGATAACCGTTCAAGAAATTTTAAAGCATCCATTTTTCAACACTGTTGTAAGTATTCGATTCATTTGAATTGTTTTGTTATAAATTATTTGTATGTAGAGAGAAAGTAGAATTTATCTAGTTTATCAGCTAATGATGTTCTTCATAGTAATTCTATTAAAAAATGTATTTTGGATATAGTTATTTTTCTACCTTTTCCCTGTTTAATAATTTTAATTAATTGTTATTGCTTATTATTTATATATTTTATTTTTTCCTTTTATTTATGTCATTTTCAAACAAAAAAAAAAAATACTCTCAAACGACAAATTACACAAAACAACACCAAATTATTGTTGTGCCTGCAACGAACCGAATTGAATTATAAATCCGAAATAATCATCAATGAACCACACACATCCAATTTGATGCATCTATCTACGGTTGAGACAGCTTTTCGAACAAGACATTGGAACATTGAAACGAAAGCTGTCAGTGAGTTCGCGACGATTCAGTCGCATCTCTGAAATAGCACTGGTAACGACATGTTGTTTCTGGGCAAAGTCATGTTTCAATTTTAAGAAACGAGTGAAAGTTAATTCTTATAAAAAGTTTTCTTAATGTTTTTTTGTTTCTTGTTTTGTTTTTGTTCGTTCTTTAATATGTTCGCTTTGTTTTGTTTTTATTTTTAATTTTAACCATAATCCCCCAATATAATTCTAGCCTGAATGATCTCTATGTTCAAATTTTTTTTATATGTTGTTTTGTTTGTGCCGATTCTCAATATTATATTCGTCTATATGTTTGATGTTTCATTTATGCTAGAACTGTAGGCACTGACCGAGTTTCCAAAGGGGCAGTGCAATACATATTATACATTTAAATAATCCGACATTCAGTTTTCATCCATCACAAATCGGCTGATTCGGCTAAATTAACGCTAGAATGCATTTTTGCTAATTACTTAATACGTATTAATTGTAATTTATCAAGTATTATGTTTGCTTCTTTTAAATATTATTGATTTTTTTTTTTGCCTTTATTATTTATTGTTAATAAGGGGCGTAACCCCTATCGCATATTAAGTGATGAGCTATAAGTAAACATAATAAGTAGAACAACAACGTCTTAAAATGTTTGACGCCTTTTTGATTCTAAACGAAATTTAAAAGTTTATTTATATTTCTCATTGCATCACTTTAAGGACTTAAAAAGGTGCATATTCATGGATTCTTTTACTTACATTCATTAGATTCCTACTAATTATTATAAATACAAATTTAATAGCATGACAATTTCATCAGATGTTGACTCCAATGATTTGTAAGGCCTATAATGTAATTGATTGAATTTACTAACTAATATCAATAATTCTTATCGGGTAAAAATAAATTTTAACTCATTACACCAATCATCAGAAGTATTTGTAAACTAATTAATTATTATTTTTGTAATATTCCTGGATTGCATTTTGTTAAATAACTCTGAATAATCGTCAAAATGCGAAGGCATATTTGACGATAATTACTAATTAGGGTTCATTTATGTAACATTTATTTATTAAATATAAAATATAATTATTTAGAAAACTTATCTGATTGACTGCTTGTGGCATGCATTTATATGTATATTAGGACTCTATTTAGATAGAGCATAGCGAGTAAAATATAGACAAATTTTTTGGTTTTACTAATATTAATAATAATAACAATAATCAATTTTTATTTGTCATGTTGTTTAGCAACGTAAACAAAGCCATTTTAACGCACGTAAGCGATTTCAATTCGCTATATTATGTGTTCGTGCAATGGTACGTATAAAGAGGCTGCGTTTCACTGCTGAGCCACTGAATGCTGAGGATGCACTTCGTGATCCATACCGTGTCAAAGTTTTGAGAAAGGTAATGATTTTAAGTCAGCATCTGGTTGTATGTAATAAATTAAATTGTTTATTAAGGTCATCGACGGCTGTGCATTCCGGGTGTATGGTCACTGGGTGAAGAAGGGCGAGGGCCAGAATCGTGCTGCACTCTTCGAGAACACACCTCGCACTGAATTGTACGCAATGTATATTTCAAAATTAAGTCGATAACTCTTTTATTATTTTAAATTATGTGAAATAGAATTAAGCTATATAATATTATTGATAGGCAAGTCAAAGTGTAGAAAATTATGATATATATATATATATGTAAACATCTTCGTTTTAAACAAGTTAATTTATTTAGTTGTGCGCAAAAATTTTGGAATTATTTGTTTTATAATTTTAAACATTAGTTTGAGTTATGTTTCTAAAGTTTTGGAGTGAATGTGTTTTTTCTATTATTGAAGTATTTAATAATATAGTTAAAAATATTCCGATTAAATTAAAAACAATTTACAAATTAATAGCAAATTTACTGCACAAATTGGTAAAATGGCCAATTTCTATGAAATGCAACGTAATAATCTAAATGCATTTTGGGCTTAGATTAATACTTTAAAAATTGAAATTCAACTCACTAGTTAGCAAACTATTGCAACCGTATGTACAAAATTACGAAAACATGGCAAAATCATAGCATGTTGGAATGACTTTATGAATATGAACCTTGGAATGTTCAATTCAACTTAAATTAAAAAAATAAATTTTAAAATGTAAAGACATACATTTATGTGTAGAATAATTTTAAACCTTAATAATTAGTAGAAATATAAACGAATTTATCAAAAAAGAAAGGTCTTCTTATGAGCAATAGTTAAAACAAATTCAAAGTATGTCTGTAGATAGTAAATTCTTTGGTTAATGCAAATTTCTATGGTAAAAAAACAGATGGCAGTCTTATTTAAGAATATATATTTGCAATAACTAATTTTTCTGAATGAATTTTTCATCATAGCAAACATTTCATTGCACTTAAACGATCACGTTGAATTATTTGCTTTATTCATTGCGTGCCCTGCAGCTATATGTGTCGCTTCATTTCCAGAATATTTTATCATCGTATTTATAATGTGATGGTAATGGCGCCAATTTATTTTGGAAATATTAATAATGCTTAGTCTTTGCCGTATCTTAGCTTTTACTATAAAGCATTTAATTTTTTTTATAAATTAAATTAATAAAAAAATCGACATAAGATTGCCAATCTGTTAATGCTGTTATTTTTCTGAACTGTAGTTTATTCAATTTAATTTTATTAAAATTGTTTTTCAATTATTTTCAATTAAATGTAATTTGCTATTTTTATTATTTTTATTTTAATAAACAAAATTGAGCAAAACAATGACAGAAAAAGAAAATTGGTATATAATTAATTGATTATGTTATTTATGTTTTGTGTTAAATTTCTTTTAGGATCTTGGCGAGTCAATGATAATACATATTTAGAAAGTGATAACAACAATCTGAGCCGATGATCTGAGCTGTGTAGATAATAGTTATTTGATTTGTTTTACAAGATTGTTCTTTTTGATCTTGCAATGTTTACTAATTAACCATAAATCGCCTGAAAATAGTTTTAAAACGGATTTTTTTAGCAAAATGTAAAAAATGATATAAAAAGTAAGATATTAATCATCTTTGTCTACATTCTAAATTGGAATACCCGGTAGTGTGCAAACCATCGTAATAAAAGACTGAATGCACAATTGTTTTAAAATGCAGCAATTGCTGAAATTGTTATTAAAATTTAAATTTTCTATTTGTGACACATTTTAAATGTATTAAATAAATTTTTGTTACAAGAAATCGCAGTTAAATTTAGTTAAAACTGCAGTTTTCCTTCTTTATTTTAGTACCAAAACAAATCACTACTTTAGTACGAATAAAACTGCGTGCTGCGAACGCTGTTACAAGACCGGTTTTTCAGGCTTGAACATTTCAAATACGTTCATACAAAAATTCAGTTTCAAGAATGGTCGCGATCGTGGTGGAGGCATATCCAAGCCGTCTTTAACGTCGTATTACATTTTTTCTAATTACTTATAAGTTGTAAAATTGGTGTATTTGTCAAAGCGTCTTTATTCATTTAAAAATTGTGTTTCAAAAACAAGTTAATTAGGTTTGTGCAATTCTTGTAATTTTAAACAAATTATTCAATATAATGGTGGGAGCATATTAAAAAAGAAAGGATAAAAGTGCTTTATGTAAGTGTTTGTAGCATGAATTGCAGGTGTATTTTGAAGTGAAAAGGCAAGATTAGCTTGTCCAACTAGAATACAGACGCAAACATTTGTGTAATATAATAAAAAGACAATTGCCTGTATCACCTTCTTCAGTGATTTGTTTAATTTGGCTTTGTTTTTTCGGTTCTGAATTGTGTGTGGAAAAGAAGAGGATTCGTTTAAATTCTTTGGAATAAAATTCTTGAATTATTATTATATATAAGTAAATTGACATTAATTCCCTGTGAATCATAAGAGTTTTATTCAAGTGCAACTTATGCTTCCACACAAAACATGAAGATGTATTATAAAATATAGAAAAAAAGTGCTGCGAACTTTTTGTGTTCGTCGCTTGAGTCTTTCGTTTGTGTGTGTGTTTTTTTTAGTTTCAACTAAAAGAATTTCGGTGCCTAATTGGCTTGCATCGGTTTATGACTTTAGTGAATGGATTAAAAAATGAAATTCCTGCATATTAATTAATACTTAATTATTATAGGTAAGTTAAAATGAAATGAATTTTAATTCCACTGTGTTAACAGGTTTAAACATATTTTATAGATTTGTGGTATAATGTAAAGAACAACTATAGCTCATAACTGCCTAACTACATAGATCTTTAACACATACGTTATAGATGTATAGTGTTTAAGCCGGATGATTAAAATAATGCCCAACCTTTGTAGCTTAATACTTCAATTGGATGTTAGAATCCACTAAAAAAACGTTACGCAAAACAATTTCAATTTTGATAATTAATCTGGCTACATCGTGCAAAAGTAATTCTGTAATACATATAAGATATAGGCTATATATCCAATACATAGTATGTAGTTGTTTTAAAGAAATCTACGCCCTGCGGCATTCAAGTGATTATGTACATAATTCTTTGATGTCTTCACAGTTCACGCTGTATAATGTAGCAATTGTGATTGCCGCCTGGTATGTTAAATGTACGTATATTATATATGTACATACTTGTATATATATATTGTTGAATACACACCCCAGTGCATTTATGTTAAATTGAAACTATTTACGTCTTGAAATTTCCTAAATAATATTTTCTGTACAACGTCTGCACCGCTACATGCTTGAGTGCATGAAAATAAATTTAGTTCTTTGACTTTTTGGTGCGTTCTACGTCCTCCCAATGTTTGTTTAATACAATAAAATTGGGACAATATTTTATTGTTTAAGTAAATAATTTTAAAATGCTAATTTTTGGATGCTTACTTCATAGAAGTTGATCGTTGTACTTGTTATTTAAAGTTCATTTAATAATTCTAAAAATGAAGATTCTATTCACACCTCATTTAGTTTATTTAGAACGATATTTGGTTTAATTTTTAAACAGAGATATATTCTGTAATCGACAAAAGGTGGCGCACTATTTCAGGAATGAATTCAGAAGGCTGCATTGCTTGTTGAAAATATAAAAAGTACATTTCATGTAGTAAAGATCATAAAGAGTTGATAAAGCTGAATTCACTGCTTCAGCATATTTTTATTGAACTCAAAGAGAGAGTGCGAACACACACTTTTTATATGAAAATTTGTACTTCTTAATTTTTGTGTTGAGCGCCGACAAAAAATCATCGTCTTCTCAAAAAGTTGAGTTAACTTCAAGTTTTAGTTCTGCACTATTTTGAAAACGTCAAAATAATATATAACTTTCAAAGCGAGCACACAGCGATAGGCGATATTTTATATATTTTGTGTTGCATATTTCTGGCGCACCGGTGAACGTTCAACACTGAAACAAGTTCGAACTAAAATTGTTCGACACATTTTTGCAGAAGCAGTGAATTCAGCTTTAATGCAATAAAAAGTCAAAGTCAAACTCCCGTTTCAATATTACCAGTTTTGTAGATTCAAATTATGGATCGTTACTTGAAAAAAATGACGGTGAAAGAGGTAGATAAAGTGAAAAGAACTATGCCATTATCATAAAAAAAACAATCTATTTTAAAGTAGTTTACAATTTTATAAAAAAAATCAAGTTTTGTATAATAATTTAAATTATGGATTTGAGAAAATTGGTTTAATTCCTCATACTTAACAATTTTATTGTTCTTTTACAATAATTAACATCCTTTAACATAATATGACCCGATCTTATAGTTAAAAATGCAGAAGACTGTCAAGAAACAAAAAATACAAAAAAAAATTGATTTAGAAGAAGATTTGAACAATTTTAACTTGCAATTTATGTCAAAATTAAATGTGGACAACGTATGCAATATGTAATAACATGTTTAATTTTGTATGGCTTGCCTTAAAACCATCGCTGTGCATAACAACCAAAAATATTTGCACGCCTAAACTTTAATCAGTGTGCAATTTGTATAACTCTTCACGAAATTCGTTTGGGTAAAAGGTGAGCAAAAATTGTCTTAAACGCTCCGCATAATAAAGCCTCGTGTATATTATGGTATTCGATGTTCTTGCAACATGTAGCCTAAAATTATCCAGCCCGAAACATGGCCTCTGACCGCAAATCGATAAAATCTCATTCCGCCGCCACATATGTCTCGTTGCTGGAATGCCGCGCATGATAATCCAATATGTGCGTATGAACCTTTTTTTAAAAACGGCACACTGTTATGTGCGGGGAGGATATTATACTTTTAATATCGCTGCCATATATGAAATTGCTTGTGCACCATATGTTGCATCTTGCAATAAAGACCACTGCGCCCTGCCAGTTAAGGCACTTATCGGAGATACAATCTGCGCCAATCACCGACGTTTCAATTTTTGAGATAAATTGGTAAATTATTGTGTATGGTTTTTAACACAAAGTGTAAAATGCGAAATATAATTTCAACGGTAACAACACACGCAACGCCAAGACACGGCACGGCATGCCAATTCAAAATGCGATCTCCGGTCAACAAAAGGAATTTGCAGTTGTTTACGCGCAATGCAAAAGGAAACGGCCAGACTGGCAGACACACATCAAATTAAAATACATACTTCAATTTTCATGCAATTGATTCATGTTGGTATGTTTTGCTTGTGGAATCGAGAATGGATTATGGGAGAATCAATTTGAGATGAGCCGAAATGTGCAAGTAAATATTTCGAAAATAAACTTCAATAAGAATAGGACACTGGCGTTTGATTTTATAAAATGTGTAATCCTTTTGGCAGTGATATACAATTTTGATCATGATTATTATAAATTGAACGAATTACATGGACAAGGAAAGATCCTTAAATAAGTAAATCATAGTCTCTGCAGATACTTTAAATTACGTAATAAGTGAATTAAATAATATATTTTCGAATTGCTTTTCATTCAATTTCGGTTAGTGCTATTTAAGTAAGCAGTTTTCTTTTATCCCAGTCCTAACAATTCATGTTTTTAATTTATTTGAAATAATTGCTTTTTAATTCATGACAGTTCTCTAAAATACCTACTACGTTTAATTATTTATATTTCCAGAATATTAGCACAGGACACAAATTATGACATTGGTCGATTGGAATTGTTGACACCACTGATGGGGTCTTAAGGCAAAAAATGTCACAGAGAGACTTCTCCGAGGTAAGTTATAAAAAATAGGAAAACATACTTTTAAATATAAAAATAAAATTATTGATGATTTTGTGAGGACATTCTTAAAAAACTACATCGCAGGTAGGGCGAGGTCTGAATTTATATACGACTGTTGCTTAACTACATTTTAATAAAAACTTTCTGAGACATTAAAAATGTGACCTTGAAATTTTTGAATCTTGATGTTTAAGGTGTCTGAGATAGAAAAGTGGGGTTTGTCTTGGTCCACCCCCTTTTTTACCAGAATAATCACCAAGTGGGACATAAGATAAATGCAGTTTTGTTTAGAATACCTTTACGGATAATTGTTAGGAAATTGAGTAAAATCGTTGGCATGACCTTGAAGAATATGACCTTGAAAAAACTACAATTATTTTTTTTCCTCTAATATTTCACAAAAAAAATCATACACGGACGTACATTGGCACATTTTTTAGACTCAGGGGGAGTCAAAACCAGTTTCTGCATCGTCAACATTTTTTCCGAAAAAAGTCGGAATGCAAAAATCTATATATGCCTTTGGAGTTATATATAAATATAGAGGGAATACCCGGCACATTTATGCAATTACAGGACCCAAAGTCAGATGCACGAACTGAGAAAAAAATCTCACGTCTGCATGTGATCAGCTCGTTTTCAGTTAGCAACATTGTTGCAAGTTGTTTTTTGTACTTATGTCTTCAACAATTCCTTTCAAATAATTTACATACGTACCTGGTTATTGCAATTGAATTAATTTGAATACTCGCTCATATAATTTATATCCTACAACTGGACATCATAATTTGTAGGCATTGTAAATAATAAATATCATTTAATAAATACAATTCGTATTCTCCAAACCACAAATATCTCCTAATATTGCAAGTGTATGTAATATAGTAATGTTAAAACATATTATTATGCTACAGCAATAATTAAATACACGCAGGAAAACTCCTATGGAAATGGAGAATGGAAACACAAAAGTTCAACGATTTAAACATTTTGAATGCATAGATGAAGCTTTTCAATACCAGTAATGCACATCAGTAAATTAACTCGACCGCATTCAACATTTTAAGAATTTGTATTCAGTCAGTTTCTTATACACATTCACTTCTAATTTGCGTTTTGATATTCATGCTATACATTATATAATTATTAATCGTATCTAGTTTCTAGTAATTTACTATTGTCTATAGATTACAAGGATCAGCTATTAAAAAGATTAATTTAAATTGGCTTGAAGTCCTTTAATCTACGAATTCTACCACCGTGAATAAGAAATATGTGAGATTTTATTATTTACTAGCGGAGGAACCCGTGCGCTGCTTGGACTCAACATGTTGTTTTCTAAAAGCGTTTTTAGTAATCACTTATATACTTTAATATCATAAATATTTGACGAAAGAATGTCTATTTTTAAGTTTTTATTTATTGTAATCAAAGTTAAAATTGAGAACGATGACAATTATTTTGCAGAATTTTGTTTTTATGATTTCAATTTCGTAGCATTTTTTCTCTTTTTCTGAAATATCTTTCAACTTCATAAAAGGAAACACAACAAAAATTTAGCAATTTTTTTTCGTTTTTTTCCTCGCTTATGAAATTTCGCATTTAATGTGATTATAAAAAAATCTTTACTATAAAACCGAAATTGTGGAAAACCACAGAATTATGGTCGAATTTTTTGGCGAGGTGCTTTTAAAAGGATCATATTAATTTCTATGTATTAGACGAACTTAATTACCTCGGAAAATCGCGGAGTGATTGACAGCTTTCCTCGTGAGGTATTTTTTTTACTCTATTTATTTTCGCGTTTCCAAAATACTTCAGGAATGTTGAAAAATACGTGTGAAAATTTTCGGAGCGATCCCATTTACAGTTTCGGCAAGGTTTTTCGCAAGGTGGGTTTTCATGGTTTTCGTGTTTCATTTCGCTGTAAAAAAAGCTTTGTTGCTTTCCGAATGCTGACAAATACGTGTGTAAAATCTCTGATTCCGTTTATGGTTTTACCGTTGTTTGAATTTTTATATTGGAAAACATACCCGCAGAAAATCGCGGAGTTTATCACTTTAATAATTAAACAATTTTTTGGCGAACCACTATTGTTTTCTCGGTTTATTTTCATTATTTAAATAAGCCTATGTTACTTCTAGAGTGTTGTGATATACTTGTGTAAATTTTCGTATTGAATGTTCGTTTTAGCCTGGTTGATACCTGTACCCAAATAGTAGATAGTTGCGCGGAGAATCGCGGAATTATTTTGCTGATTTTTTCGAGATGTGAATGTTACGAAATGAATAGTGACTAATCGATTCCCCCCCTTTAATTTTTAGGAAAAGTAAACTATTTCGCGAACCGCGTTTTTTTTGCAATTTGGTGGCGATCCCATTTACGGTTTTAGCCTGTTTGATTCCTACACCAACACGGCCGTATATATATAATATATTGTATGTAGTTTCGCGGAAATTTTCTCGGATTTTAATGCGAAATGATTTTTTTCGCAGTTTTCGCGGTTTATTTTCCCTTTGAAAATACGCCTCTATTACTTCTACAATGTTGGCAAATATATGTGTCGTTTAGGAAATAGTACTTACTTATATAATAGATAGTTCCGCGGAAAAACGAAGATTTTTTCGCGGTAAAAATACCCCTATATTACTTCTACAATGATGGCAAACACGTGTGTAAAATTTCGTTTCGATCCCATTTTCAGTTTTGGAGTGATTGCGTACCATACATGCATACATACACGGTCGTTAAGAAATTTTTATATTAGATAGTTCCACGGAAAATTTCGCGGATTTTTTCGTGACATGACTTTTATTAATTGACTACTGACAAACCGATTCCCGAAATTATTTTTGGTAAAAGACAATTTTTTCGCGAACCGCGATTTTTTTCGCGGTTTATTTCCGGGGTTCAAATAATCCTATATTACTTCTTCAATGTTGGCAAACACGTGTGCAAAATGTTGTAGCGATCCCATTGTCGGTTTTGGAGTACACACGATCGTTTAGGAATATATAAAATAGAATCGCGGGAAATTTCGTGGATTTTTTCGCGTCATGTTTTTTATTAACTGACTACTGACAAACCGATTACAGCAATCATTTTTGGTAAAAGACAATTTTTTCGCGAACCGCGATTTTTTTCGCGGTTTATATTCGCGTTGAAAATAGGCCTATTTTACTTTTAGAAAGTTGGCAAATACGTGTGTAAAATTTCGTGGCGATCCCATTTTCAGTTTTGGCGTGATTGCATAACATACATACATACATACATACATACATACATACATACATACATACATGGTCGTTTAGAAATTTATATATTAGATAGTCAAAGATTATAATCCCGTTACGTATAAACCCGATTTTAGTGTGTAAATGGATTGTTGCATTATCGTTTTAATTACGAAAATAAAAGTTAATAAAGCACGTTTTAATAAACCCTAACTGCGAAATGCCGTAAGTTTAGAAGTCTCCCAAATACCACTAGTCTTTGTTATGTGTATTCAAGATCAAATTATTGTCAAAACAAAATTTTCTCAATATTTTAGAACTTTTTTAATTTATACACGTTCGGGCATTTCGAACCTTTTCGGAAAAGAAGTTTGTGACGCAAAAACACGTTTTAACTAAATTCAAAAAAAGTGGACTATTCTTCAAGGACAGATGCTTCAAGGTCAAGTTATTTCGAAAATTAATTCTTCTTGTATGAGGGCTTAAAAACGGGCGATACGATTTTGTTAATTCTCCTAACAATTCTCCGTAAAAGTATTCTAAACAAAACTGCATTTAACTTATATCCCGCTAGGTGATCCTTCTGAAAAAAAATTATTCTTTATTATTGTTTATAATCCCGAAGAATTTGCAGAGCACTTCAAGGTCAAAAATTTTAAAAACCAATGTCAAAAATTGTATTTCTTTGAAACGTTAAATATTTTTGATTTTTTTCACGTTATTGTAGGATTTAAAGAGATAAGAAAACTTTCTGAATATTTCAAGGTCAACATTTTAAAACTGAAGGCCATATTTTTATAATGAAAATATGTAATTCAAAAACTGTGTGTTTTAGGGTACTATGATGTTCTACATTGTACTATTACTAATATCAATAAAAGTATCAATTTTGGACAAAAATCAAGGTCAAAACTCAGAAATTTCAAGGTCGCATTTTCCATATCTCCAAAAAACTCTATTAAAATGTAGTCAAGCAACAGTCGTATATAAATTCACACCTCACTCTCCCTGCGATGTAGTATTAATTTTTAATACAAGCATATAGCTCAATACATTTGCATCATTTGTGTCGAAATTTGTTTAAAACAGTACCTAAGCATTAATGTTGTAAACATTTTCCTTTTTTTACGAATCTAATACGGGTCAAAATGTGGAATCCGTTACAATTCTTATACAACTTTCTTTCATCTTACACTTACCACATAAAATGTACACAAATCGTTTTTAGTGTCATGAGCAGGGGGGGGCTTTTCTTTCAGAAACTGCAACCACTCATCAGCATTTCCGCTGCGGGCTGTTTTATTTCTCTCATAGTGGGTATAGGTAGGCACTAGGCAGGCACATTGCGACGTTCTTTCCGAACTGGTTTTTCTGATTATTATTATTGTACATCCACGGTAAGATCTCCAATTAACTGCTATGGTATGGATATTCAGTTTATACATACAATAGTACTCACGTATAGTATGACTAGCATATGTGTGGCATGTAAAGTCATTTGAAATATTTGCGCGAACGTACAGTACACATTCCACAGATGCCGAATGCGCCGCATATAGGCAGCTTCCTATAGTAGGTAGTACACGTTTCGGATCATCATTTATGTATTATACATTCGGTATGCATACTTTTATGCTCACTTATTGAGAAAGGTCATTGTTGTAATTGTGGTCGATAATTTTGAATACACAATGTGTTTTTATTTATTGCTATAAAACCTATAGGAGCTGACTTATGACTCAATATATTATTAAAGTTTCAAATATTTCGAGTGTACAAAGGAGAAAGAGGTAAACGACCTTTTGTGTGCGATTCTATCTGCGCATATGTGACTTCCGTGCCTATACATTTTTGTTCTTACCTTTATAACAATCAACATGTAATTAAGTCGAGATCAGCCTTGATTCGTGTTGTGGAATTTGTTACTCTTTACAAGTCATAAACACGATCGTTTCCACAGAATACAGATAATCCGTTAAAAAATTATAGAAGTATTATATTAATTTATTTTTAATTTTTTACTCCTTGATTTATGACTTTTACACAACAGTTGACCAACTCTAATAAGAATATTAACTTTATTTACTCAATTTAATTTGTTCAATTTGATTTATTTCTACGGAAATAAAGCATTTTCAAGGTCAGATGTTAAGTATGCTTCTTTTTTTTGTGTGGAGGCAGAAACGGACCATACGATTTTCTTCATTTTCACAAGAATTATTCTAAACAAAACTGCATATTATCATATATCCCGGTAGGTGATCCTCCTGGTAAAAAAGGGGGTGGTTTATAATGAAAATATGTAATTCAAAAACTTTGGGTTTTAGTGTACTATGATGTTCTACATTATTGCTAATCTCATTAAAAGTATAATTTTTGGACAAAAATCAAGGTCAAAATTCAAAAATTTCAAGGTCACATCAGCGTATAAAATTCTGCTAATGAAAAAAAACGTATCGAAACGTACGAGTACACCTTTCATTGTTTCACCTTATCACCAAAGCTTTAGAATTTTAGTTGAGCATCACATGCACAGTGTACATTTTGATTTGCTTAATAGAAAATTGCATTCGAGTGCAACAAGCGATGGCATGTATGCATTTAAACCAACTGCTGAGCAAACATCTTCTTGCACGCGGATCAAAAGGCAGACAAAAGAATAATAATATGAAAATAATTATGATTGAGTTGAGAATCGCAAGCTGAAGAGGCCTTTGATGCGTGATTTCGATGTAAAAGATATGTCTGTTCTTGGGTTTTTGTGCTTGTCAGGATTTTCCACAATCACTATCGCGCTGTTAGTCCTACATAATATTGTACATTAACTTTATACAATACACCGAGAATGGAATCATGTAAGAGAAAGGATTTATGTTTGTTATACAAGAATTCCATCTTTCTGTATAGTCGATATTGTGTGTCCATGAAATGTGCAGCTTGTGTAACTGTCATTCATTTATTACCCAATTGTCATCAAGTTGTCACATATATTGATAGCTGTTACGATGGCAATTGCAATTGCCTGGATGGTGTACTATAAATTGAACTGATAAGAGACTGTACAATAATAAAGTGGGTGCAATGCAATGGTAACAATCATGATCATCATTCATGATCGTGTGGAACTTGGTGGATCAATATTTAACAAGCGCGGCATTGTCGGTTATTCTAAACGAGTAATTCAAGCGCAATCAGCAAAAAATAAATAAATTTGCTGGAAAGAGGCACGATCGCAAATTGAACAATCCGTTTCTGTACGACCTCTGCATATCTGTACGTGATAAATCAAACGGCATCTCAAAGGCGCCATTTATGACTATAACGTCTAACTCGAAGATTTATTTTCTGTATAAAGTATTTTATGCTCAGTAATAAAGAATGACTTTGGTCTGACACAGATATTTGGACTGTGCCTTCCGTAGATTAAGGTTAATTAAAACAAACATCCTTTCAAATATGGAAAACGCTTTTTTTCAATTTTAGAACGAACCAGAAGGAACACCTGAATTGCCAGCAGCGAATCGGGCGCTGTTTCTAGAAAAAGTACGCCTCTCCAACTCTGCATGTCAAAATGGAGATTTTGCAACAGCTGTTGCCCTGTATACAGATGCACTGGCACTGGATCCTGGCAATCACATCCTATTTAGCAATCGATCGGCGGCTCGCCTCAAACAAGGCCAATTTTCTCTAGCCTTACAAGATGCAACGAAAGCACGTGAGTTGTGCCCACAGTGGCCGAAGGCCTATTTTCGGCAAGGTGTTGCTTTGCAATGCCTCGGTCGGTATGGTGAAGCATTGGCATCGTTCAGTGCTGGTCTGGCGCAAGATCCCAATAACAAACAATTGCTGGCTGGACTCGTGGAAGCATCAATTAAAAGTCCGCTGCGCCATGCACTCGAACCAACATTTCAGCAATTGTGTGCGATGAAACTAGATCAATCACCATTTGTTGTCATCTCTGTTGTTGGGCAAGAATTGTTGCAAGCTGGTCAGTACCACTCGGCGGTGACAGTTCTGGAGTCGGCCTTACGCATTGGTTCCTGTTCGCTGAAACTGCGAGGTTCAGTATTCAGTGCGTTGAGCTCGGCGCACTGGGCACTCAATCAATTAGACAAAGCCATTGGTTATATGCAGCAGGATTTAGCCGTTGCTAAAAGTTTAGGTGATACTGCGGGGGAATGTCGTGCTCATGGCAATCTCGGCAGTGCCTACTTTAGTCAAGGCTCCTACAAAGAAGCCCTCACTGCTCATCGATATCAATTAGTGTTGGCAATGAAATGCAAGGACACTCATGCAGCAGCAGTGGCGCTCACATCACTTGGTCATGTGTACACTGCAATTGGTGACTACCCCAATGCGTTGGCCAGTCACAAACAGTGTGTTCAATTGGTTAAACAAATGGGTGATCGACTGCAAGAGGCGCGAGAAATTGGGAATGTTGGTGCTGTCTATTTGGCAATGGGCGAATTCGATTCGGCTGTAGATTGTCACACACAGCACCTGCGGCTTGCCAGAAAATTAAATAATCAGGTGGAAGAAGCACGAGCTTACAGTAATCTAGGTTCTAGTCATCACTATCGAAGAAATTTTGCCCAAGCCATTACATATCACGAGCAAGTGCTACGAATATCACAGCAATTGGGTGATCGAGCTATTGAGGCACGTGCCTACGCTGGTTTAGGACATGCTGCAAGGTGTGCTTGTGACTTTGTTCAGGCAAAAAAATGGCACGAGAAACAACTTGAAATGGCACTTGCTGCTAGGGATAAAGTCGGAGAAGGTCGGGCTTGTTCTAATTTGGGGATTGTTTATCAACTTCTTGGCGAACATGATGCCGCATTAAAGTTGCATCAAGCGCATTTAACAATAGCACGTCAATTGCAGGATCGTGCTGGGATGGGACGTGCCTACGGAAATATTGGGAATGCTTACTCAGCAGCGGGATTGTATGAGGCAGCAATAAAATATCACAAACAGGAATTAACTATAAGTAAAGAGGTTCACGACAGAAGTGCTGAAGCTTCCACTCATGGAAATTTAGCGGTGGCATATCAAGCACTAAGAGCCCACGATATGGCCCTAATGCACTACAGAGCCCATCTCAACATAGCACGTGAGCTGAAAGACACAGCTGGGGAGGCATGTGCTCTTTTAAATTTGGGAAATTGCTTAAGCTCGAGACAAGAATTCGCGCAAGCTGTTCCCTATTATGAGCAATACTTAATGTTGTCCCAAGAGCTGGGAGATGTGGCAGCGGAGGGAAAGGCTTGCCATTTTTTAGGATACGCACATTATTGTATTGGAAATTATAGAGAGGCTGTTAGGTACTACGATCAGGATTTGGCTTTGGCTAAGGACTTGCAAGATAAGATGAACATGGGAAGAGCATACTGCAATTTAGGTTTAGCGCACTTGGCACTGGGGAACACTAGTGCCGCTTTGGAATGCCAAAAATATTTCTTAGCAATAGCACATATGACAAATCACTTGGCTGGAAAGTTTCGAGCGCTCGGCAATATCGGTGATGTTCTTATAAGAACGGGAGACATCGAAGAAGCCGTTAAAATGTACCATCGTCAATTGGCGTTGGCGAGACAGGCTCGCGAGCGGTCAATGGAGGCCGCAGCGTGCGGTGCACTTGGTTTAGCGCATCGCCTTCTCAAGAAATTCGATAAAGCCCTTGGTTATCACACGCAAGAATTAACGTTGCGCCAAGAAATGGGTGAGTTGCAAGGTGAATGTCGCGCTCATGGTCATCTGGGTGCAGTGCATATGGCCCTTGGTAATTATACGCATGCTGTGAAGTGCTATCAGGAGCAGTTAGAACGAGCTCAGGAATTACAAGATTTAGGAATTGAAGCTCAATCTTATGGGAATTTAGGCATAGCGAGATTGAATATGGGTCACTACGAAGACGCCATTGGCTATCTCGAGCAACAATTAGCTACACTGGAGCAAGTAACAACAGCGACAGCCCAGCATGACAGAGCACGGGCACTTGGTCATCTCGGTGATTGTTATGACGCACTTGGAGATTTCGAAGAAGGTATAAAGTGTCATGAAAGACATCTTCAACTTGCCTCTGCATTGCAAAGCCATAGAGATCAAGAACGCGCTTATAGAGGCTTGGGAAACAGCTACCGTTCCCTTGGCAATCTTCAGGAAGCTTTGGTGTGTTTGGAGAAAAGATTAGTAGTTTCCCACGAATTAGGCAGTCCCGATGCTAAAGCAGCTGCTTATGGCGATCTGGGTAATATTCATAGTGCGTTGGGCAATCTGGAGCAAGCTGTAAATTGTTTAGAACATCAAAGAGATATTGCACGTGAACTTGGCGACCGTGTAGCAACCTCGGATGCTTTGAGTGGACTTGGTGGAGTGTTTCAGCAGATGGGAGACATTGAGGGTGCACTTAAATTTCACCAAATGGATTTGCAACTGAGCGATGGTCAAAACTCAATGATGCCTTTGCAAGCTCGGTCATGTGGAAATTTGGGTAGTGTGTATGAAGCCCTCAAAAATTATTCAGAAGCAGTGAATTTTTTTGAGAAGCAGCTATCATTGACATCAGATCGTTTGACTAAGGCCTATGCATGTGGTGCACTTGGCAGAGTATTTCTGACTATGGGTCAAACATCCCAAGCAATCAATTTTTTAAAACAAGGACTAGCTATTTCACAGTCGCTTAATAAATCTGAGGAAGAGGCACGTATTCGGCATCGATTAGGGTTAGCTTTACGTGCATCGGGAGATATTGAGAATGCCAGATGTCAACTTGAAACAGCTGCTTTGATACTTGAGTCAGTTCGATTAGAACAACGGTCTCCCGAGGCAAGGACATCACTCTTTGATTTACAAACAACATGCTACCATTATTTGCAACAAATCCTTGTAGCATTGGGAAACACCGAGGATGCACTTGTTGCTGCTGAACGCTGCAAAGCAAGAACCAGTCCCGATTCAACTAATTCAGTCACAAAAAAGCCAATGATTGCGTGCAGCGAGACGATATTCGAGACTGTAAACAAAACCAAGACAAATGTTATTTACTACAGCTTGGCGGGAAATGAGTTGTACGCTTGGTTTTTACAACCCCAGAAACGCATTGTCCGTTTTCATTCCGTGAAGATCGATGAGGTTAGTTTGAAATTTAATGCCACCACATCAAAAGTGATGAGCCAACGTGTTGTGGACAAGGATTGTAGCTTACTTGAAAAATACATTAATATGGTGAGGGACAGTTTGGGTGTAAACTCTGAAAGTGTTCTGCAAGAAGGTGATGGCAGTGGCTGGAGGTCATCATCAGAGAATTTACTGGATGACTGTAATGGAGAACGTGCCGGTTTTATGCGAATGGTCAATCGAAATCACTTAATGAACTCAAGCAACTACTCCCTCAGTTCATTATTTAGTTTGGGTAGTGTAGGGGGCTCAGTCGCAAGTCTTCAAGGATCAACTAGGTATGACAAAATACACTTAATATTTATAAACGCAGATGATTCTTATTTACAATTTCGTTAAAGATCAATTGGTAGCCTCCAAGGTTCAACAAGATCGAGACGCGCACCTAGTATACCACCATGGCAAGGGCCTAGTTGCTTGCATGCTTTATATAATTTACTCTTGGCCCCATTTGATGACCTTCTTCCCAACAGTGCAACAGGTTAGTTTCCATATTAACTTTAATTATTAAATTGTTTTCTAATACAAATATTTTCAGTCTCACGAGTTGGACGACGGGAGTTGGTTCTAGTTCTTGAAAATGAACTATATTTGGTTCCGTATGCCATTCTTCGTAGCAGTGAAGAAAGTGGGGAATATCTGTCAGATAGATGCTCTCTATTAACAGTCCCATCTTTGCAAACGTTGCGACAAAAGAGTCGAATGAAAAACCCTACTGATGGTTTAAATAGTGCTTTGGTTATTGGCGGACCACGTATTCCATCATCTCTCTCCGAAACCTGGGGATGGTCCGAGTCACCAGCATCACTGCAAGAAGCAGCAATGGTGGCTGATATGTTACATGCAAAAGCTTTAGTG
Organism: Sylvicola cinctus; assembly: GCA_963854165.1. Lineage (NCBI taxonomy): Eukaryota > Metazoa > Arthropoda > Insecta > Diptera > Anisopodidae > Sylvicola > Sylvicola cinctus. The sequence goes on along the minus strand of OY974083.1, from coordinate 24,676,891 downwards.
TCATCAAACGCTACTAAAGAATCTGTTATATCAGAATTGCCTGGATCAGAGTGTGTCCATTTTGCAGCTAATTTGAGCTGGAAATTGGGAGCAGTTGTTCTTAGTCCGGGTGATGTTCTCTCAGACTCCCAGAGTCAGAAACAACGATTTTATCCAAATACATCAAATGATACCGAACAAGAGGATGAGACAAGTGACATGTCTGCAACCAATATGGAAATTCCGCCACTCTCCGATTTTATTTTAAGTGCTGCTGATGTACTTGCGATGAAATTGAGTGCCAAACTAATTGTACTAAGTTCCTATCACTCCATTGAACCAATAAATGGCGCTGGTGTGGCTAATTTGGCTGGCAGTTGGTTATGTGCTGGAGCCGGTGCCGTTCTCATATCATTATGGCCTGTTCCAGAGACTGCCGCTAAAATACTATTGCGTGCATTCTATTCAGCTTTGTTGCAAGGAGCGAGAGCTGCACGCGCTTTGGCCGAGGCCATGCAAACTGTACAACACACCAAACACTTTGCACATCCCGCCAATTGGGCAGGATTTATTTTAATTGGCGGCAATATTCGACTCTCAAATAAAGTTGCATTAATTGGACAGGCACTGTGTGAGCTAATGAGGACACCAGACAAATGCAGGGACGCTTTGCGAGTTTGCTTGCATCTGGTAATAACTATTCGTGAATTGTTTTTACTAAACAAATATATAACTAATAATGTAATGTTGAATAAATCTTAAGGTGGAAAAGAGTCTTCAGCGCATACATCGTGGTCAAAAGAATGCCATGTACACAACACAGAAGAGCATTGATAATAAAGCAGGACCGGTCACAGGGTGGAAGGATTTGCTTATGGCTGTTGGATTTAGGTAATTATTCAGAACCATCCTCTTAGCGATTTTTAATTTACAAAATTTAATCCGTTCCGTACAGATTTGAGCCAGCAGCCAATGGAATCCCATCCAGTGTTTTCTTTCCACAGTCAGACCCAGAAGACAGATTATCGCAGTGCTCAGCCAGTCTGCAAGCCCTTCTTGCACTTTCTCCAACGTCATTACATGCATTATCAAAATTGGTTATAAATGCGGATATTGCTGACGATATAATCGGCGTGATGAGAACAGTGGTCTCACAATTCCCACCGAAAGGCAGTGACGCATCAGAAGCAAACATCGATATTCCGTTGAGTGTTAGATTGTGGCGGATATCCGGCTGCCATGAGTTGTTAGCATCTTTAGGATTTGATTTGATGGAAGTTGGACAGGATCAAGTGACGCTTAGAACTGGAAAGCAAGCCAACCGACGAAATTGTCAATTTGTTCTTCAAGCCCTCTTAGCATTGTTTGGTAAGTGCATAAAACATTTTTTAGTTTATCTTGTCATCACAACAATAATAATAACAACTCGTTTATAACAGACACACAAGAGGCGCCCAAGAGTCTAGGTCTTGATTCCAGTAGCAGCACCGAGTCTCTAAATGATGATCGATTGTCAGAAATTCACGCAAACTCCCAAAGTCCAGTGTCGTCATGTGCAGCACAACAACAACAACAACAGCAACAGAGAAGCATCTCTCCAGCGTCTACAGTAAAATCTTTAAACACATCACGTCCGCCGCTTCCTGTTCGAAGAGTGCCTCTAAACAGCACGGGGAGTGCTTTCATATCATATGTGAGAAGACGTGGTGAGCCTGATGGTGGCCGCCCCGATACCGATCTCTCACAGCCACCCCCACCACCACCACTTTTGTCGTCACAGGCATTAGATGGAAATCAGAACACAACTGATAGCGAATTGAGCGATGGTTATACTACAAAACCACTAGATGAATTAGGAATAGGATTGAAATCCAATTATGCAAGCATTCGTGGCCCGATCAAAGTATGTCGCCCTGGCGGCGGAGGCGAGAGCGATGCAGCATTTACACCAAGCCCACCAGTGACAATGCAAAGTATTGACAATAATGTGCAACTTGCTTTGGCACACCAAACACGTATACGAAATCTGTACTCAAGTGCTGGATTCTTTGGGCCAGAAGGTCCGCTTGGTTGTGTTATGGGCACAAATAATAATGAATTAGTGGGTCATGTCCCAACAATCGTTGCAAGGCGGCCAGATAGTTCAAGTTCGGCCAGTTCCACAACAGACTGGGAAGGCTCAGGACATGCAACAGTCTTGAGAAGACAATCACACGCCCTTCCACCATTACCACCACCACGTCAGACTTTACCATTGGTAGACAGTTTGCGTCCACTTGCACCATTGGCTCCAGTTTATAATAATTTAGCAGCGGCTGCCAGTAAAGCACTGGAGTCCACTAGCTCTGATTCTGAGTTTGAACGCGGCTTTGACTTGGCAAGAAATCGTACAAGTTTAGGTTTAGCTAATAAAATTAAAGTCGCACGTAAAATTAATGAAGCAGTCGGTTTTATGGATCGTCTTAGTGTAAGAACTGAAGTTCCGGTGACAACATCCAACTCAAATACATTACAGATGGCCGTTACTGTAGCGACCAACGGATTAGTATCTAAGACACAGACAGACAGTAGACGAAAACCTTTACAGCTAGCCGATGACGAAAATCCATTTGGTGTTACAGGTCTTTACTATACTGATGTGCTCGATACGAAAAAGGATGTCATTTTGAAGACAAATGCTCCACCTAGTGCAACTGTAATGTCTAAAGAGAGTAAGACTCAAAAAACGATTCAGGACTCAATATTGAGACACATGAATCGAGAAATGACACCAACGATATCTGAAGTGTACCACGAGCGCAGCTTAGGGCTAGGATTGGCTCCACCGCTTTCAAAATTACTACTTAGTAAAAATTATGATGATGGTGAAGGAAAATCATTAAATAGTATCGATGGCGAGTTGGGTTTAAACAGTGGCACCAGTGAATGTTGCCCCGTGTGTGGCGGTCCCGGTGAGATAGTATGTGCGTGCAAGGCTGCAGCAGTAACCGTTTCAGCAGCACCAAAGAAAATCTCATCAAAGCCGTGGCTGAGTAATGTGACACCCAATATTGTTAAGGCATCCGATTTGACAACTGCTGATATATTGGAACGGCAAAACAAAATGAAGTCGAATGTTAATGATTTAATTGGCGCAGGATGCAGCAGCAATAATACCGGAACATCCTCTTTATTAAGTAAGCATAGAGTTGGAAGTCCATTTAGTGAAATGTCTCGAAGGGACGAGGGAGATGGCCGCAGTGTGGCAGATTCGCAATGCTCCAGCTCTTACAAGACAGATGTTAATGTCGCATCGACAGTGGCAGCCTCAAATTCATCGCAAGTTGTTGCTTCGTTACGAAACAAATTTCAAATGAGTAACTAAATGTTGTAGATTATTTAATGTATGACGGTTTTTGTAAATATAACTAAGATAAGTTACAGTTTTATGTATTTGTTGACCATTGTAATAATATAAATATAGTGAAATAGTGAAATATATCATTTTAAAGACACTGATACGAATTACAGTTATTTAATGCAATAATGCAATTAGGACGACACTTTGGGGTGCGCAAAACAACTTAAATAGCTGTTGAAGTACATTTATTAAAATATTTATTTTATTTATTATACACTTTTCAATACAATACAAATTAATAGTTTGGAATTTTATTTCATTTTGGCTTTAATTCAAAACGTATAACTTACCAATTTTTAAATTTTTAACACAAATATATTGAATAAAAATATTAGTTTCCTATAATATACATACATATATACTTTTAGAGTTGAGTTTATTCAACATTACTTAAGTCAAAATATTTATTACATATAAATATTATCAATAAATTCGAAAACAAACCCTGGGGCGACAATTGAAGTTTTTGTTATTTTAAAATAGGGAATATTAATTGGTCGGAATTACAAATTTTGTATATTTACTGCACTAGGGGTGTTGTTGGGTTGATATTCTAATAATAAATATGTATAATTACAATTAAATAATAAGTATTGACACAAAGAGGTAGTAGAAACGGGGAACGGGGTGTGATGTTGATATTTACTTCAGAAATTTATTCAGGGAGTAAAATGTTTGATTGTGTACTAAAAAAATCTTATAAATACATTAAACTGCATGAAAATGTATTTTATAATATATTAATTCTTCAATGGATAAAACTTATTGCCTATGGAAAACTCATTGGTGCTATTGCTTAGTGGCTTAAATTGCACATTTTTAACATTTTACTTAGAATATTCTTTACAACAAAGGTTAGTAAACTATAAACATTGGGTTTTGTAGAATATCTTGGGATAGAAATTTTAATGACCAAATGGAATACCTTGATTGTCTTAAATGTTAAAACATGTAATTCAATCGAAAAAAATAGTAAGCAAATATGTGGTTCACGGTACAATCGTAGATAAAACAAGCATGTTTGTTAAATATTAAGTGAATTTTATTCGTTAGCGGAATGTTAACAACGCATTGAACGAAAAAGTGGATTTCCACTATACCAATAGCATACAACAAATAATTAATGAAGAAACAAATATTTTAATATATTTTCATTTTACAGAAAAAATACCAAACACAATTGATTGATTCATATTCTTAACATAGAATGTAAAACAATTTGTAAAATAGCCATAAAAGTTCACTTCACTTTCAAAAAAAATTCCTTTTCCCCTCTCATATCATTTGAAATTTAACAATGGAAAGTTTTACAAAAATACAAATTTTTCACGGCTTCCGGGCTGCAACTAAATCGATATTTTGTTAAAGAAAAAAATAAGCTCTACTTGAACAGGACACATAGTTTACTAAATTTATATATCAAGCATTAATTGTCGAAATATGACTTAATATCCCAGTTCAAGGATTAGTACTATGTCACCCTACTAAGCTATACATGACCGCGTATCCACAGATTGACTAATTCTTTATGCCAACCATAATTTGTTATTGAAGGCGGATGCAACTACATATTATGCAATATTGGTAACATCAAAAATTGGCATAACTTCGTTACAGAATTTAACATTAATTACACATACATATTATAACTTACAATATGAAGAGAATAAATAGTTTATTAAATTTAAGATGAACAATGATTTACTCAGGTTTTTTTAAGAGCTCCTTTTTCTTTTGATCTGCACGGTCATTGCTATCGATAATTCCCAAATTCTGGCAGGCCACATAGCAATGCAGCAAAGACATGAGTGCCTTAGCTACGGCTACCGGGAACGATAAAACCGCGGTGATCTTAAACAATGACATACCAAGAACTGCAAATAAAATAATTGTATTCAAATTAACTGAACAGCTTTAATGATGGATGTATTATGAATATAATTACTGATTGGGCCTGTGGTAAAATTCAGCAAGTAGAGAGCGCAGTAAAACATTTCATTAAACATGCACATAAATGTGAGAATATCCTTTTGATAGTACAATCGCATTAATGCATTCTCATTGGGATCAAAAAATTTGTGAGATGTTTTGCCTTGAAGTGCGGAGGACTGCATGTAAATCCAATGGCAAGCAATATCAATGGCCATTGATATTTGGAACCAGAACATGTACTTGGGATAGAAGTAGCTGAGAACGACGAGCAGACCCATTGTTCCGCAACGATCAGTTAATTGATCAAGCATAGCGCCGAATTTTGTGCCTGTAGAAAAAATTAAATGGACAAATCAAATATTTATTAGTTGAGTTATATATATTTTGGTATGTCCAGCCAATAAAGCACAGTGTCGTTTGATTAAAAGTTTGTCCCCACTTTGTGGATGACAAATTAATAAACCGTTCTGAAAACAAAGTGTATTTGTTATCGATCTATCATTTTTATAGCTATTAAGAAGTGGGTATAACTTGTAGATAACTTTCAATTAATATGTTTTATTATGGAACATAAAATTATTATCAAAATATGTTCCCAACAAGAAGCCGCTAGCATTCAACGCAAACGGACATAATTATAATCTGCAAATAAATAAATGTACGCTTCTAATGATCATGTTTCAATTTAAATACGCATGTGACTTTTATGCTTAATTCAATTACTTTGGCGGCCACTCAATATAAATTAAATTGGTATAGGTTTGTGTGGAGTCTTTATTGATACAGCTAACAACATTTAATCGATTTTTATTGTATTAATGTTTGCATACAGTTCATGTTTGCCATATATGATACTTAAAGAATAAAATATAAATAGAAACGAAGGAAAATGGAGGCAAAATCAAAAGAAACATAACATTTGCAATATTTTTAATATTAATTATTAATTAATGATCATGGTAATTAGACAGACATAATTGTCAATTCCAATCATTCCCAATACCAGAGAGAATTAATAATAACCGACTCGAATCAATTTATACTGCACTAATTGTTTAATTCATTGGTTTAATTATATCGAGTCATTGTTTACGAGCATTGCAAGTACATACCATTATATATTATTTTGTACTTACTTTGATTAAAATGCCGAGCTGCCAATCCATCCATAGAATCCAACGTGACGCTAATTATGTAACACCAAGCGCTGATAACATAATCAGTGGCCATGAAGTAAAATGAAATGATCGCCAGAATAATCCGTGCATATCCTTGATGAACATGAAAAAGAAACACAACATAAATGTTAGGCGAAAATGCAGCTATTTACAATTAAATAGACATCAAAATTTGTTGACATCCAAAATTACACAGGCAGAACGAATATGACGTTTCGCTATGCTTTTTTAATTTATACCCATAAATCATGTAAGTCGACACTATGTTTTGCAGGATTAGGCAATTTAAAAACAGTGAAATTACCTATGATATTGGGCACAAAGAGAAAAATATTATCCGTTTCAACAAACATTTTGGCACAAACTTTGCAGCACAAACTTGATGAATGCAATTGGATTTAAACTATATTCACTGTCCACTGATGCGTTCTGAAAAATCAGATAAAGTGACAAGCTAAAATTATTGATTATCAAATCGCAGTGCGCGAGGTGAGAGGGAGACGAAAATATCGCATCGAAATGTGTATATAACATATATATTACGTAATATATATATATAATTGTTGAATTAATTATTTTATATAATTCTTAAAAATTATACATTATATACATTTAATTAAATAAAGAAATTATAATATAGCCGTGGCGGCCGTGTTCACAGAGCAACTAATTTTTAAAATATATTTCTGATAATTTTTGACAAACGCTCTGATTGGACTAAAAACAATTGCAACAAATTTCAAAAAGTATTTCCTCTGCGAAAAGGACTATAAATGAATTTACCGGGTAAAAACTAAATACCTCTCCAACAACATATACACAAAACATAATCATATTCTACAAAAAAATAATATTTTTACTGTAATGTTCTTTCAATCGTTTCTGAATATATTTCCAGTGAAAAAAATTGTTAGATATAATGAAAACAACATTAAAAGCTAATCCATTATAACCCCCAATATTGATTAAAAATAGTTTCAATTATTGTTGTCGAAACTGATTTAGGTATTAAAATACCTAGTGTTAATTAATATACAATATATATTTTATATTCAGCAAATGATATAAATTTAAATTATTTGACAATATAGGTAATGTGGAAATTACATAAAACATACTGATGATTTGCGTAAAAAGGAATGACAATTACCAAAGAACTAAATGCTCATAGGTCGAGGAAAAATTCTGATGGTGTACCACATACGTATACACGTATGATGACTGATTCATTTTCAAGCGATAAAATATCAAAGATGGCCATTATATTCTTCTTTTGTACGCGTTGAACAAAAATGACTGTTTTAATTTTTAAGATATTTTCGCATTTGTGGTAATAAAAAGTAAACGTGGATTCAAATTCTATTTATCCACACAGTAACGAATAATCGGATGTTAAGAATATTGAAATAACAGTGCACAAAGAGCATTAGTAATAAACTTTCTGAGTGAAATAATCTTTTCGCATAACACATGTATATATATGCATATGTGCCAACATATATGTACGTGATGTGCCCTCCGGCCCCTTTTTGGTATCACATTGGATCGTTTGTCCAACGGCGCGGTTGACAAAAAAAAGGAAGAAACGGATTAGATTATACATCTGAACGGTGGATACGCATTTGAATTGGTCCATTACCTCACTCCATAGTCCATAACAAAGTGACACCAGCAGTATTGTTACAAATATCAAAAGAATTGTATTGCCGGGTGCATCGTGCAGTCACCATATACTCGTAAAATCCAAGTAGAAAAAACACTGGGTGTTTTTTTTTTTTATCGGATAAAACCCAATGTACAATCAGAAATTAATAATCGACGTGTTAATTATTTCTGATATAGCTATTCTATAATCTCAATATAGCTTGAGTTTTATTTTCAACATTTTGAACATCATGTATTGTGTGCAAAATTATATTAATTAATAACTAACTTCGAAGTGTGTGTGCGTGAGTTGAGAACAAAATTGATCGCCATTTTTTCTCGGTATAGTGTTTTTTTTCTTGCAGTCAGTTCTTTTATGCCTTATGTCAGTACTCGGTAGAGGCAGTTCTTAAGGTTGTTGAGTGCGCTTCTTTTTTGAATGGACGTTAATTGCATAAGAATTCATACACATAATACATAAAAAAAGACAAGTGGAAAACGTATTATAAAACATAGTGGGACCGCAAACATTAATTAGCACATTAGTTTATTGCGGCGGCATCGGTGTGTTCGTTCAAATGTGAATTGTGAATCTTCCATCGCATTCTGATTGGTGGCTCCATTCTCAACACACATGAAACATATATTATATGACATATCGTCGTTTTGCACTCAAATGTGTGTAATTCAATACACAGGAAACATGCGAAAATAGAAAAAAATCAAAAAAAAAATCGTGTAAGATATGAAAAAACGAAAATTTTTATGTTTTAATTAAACATTTAGCATGAAATATGTGAATTTGGTGGCAACGATGCTATCATCGGTTGAATTAGACCAAAGGAATGAACTGTAAATGTCCTAAAAAGTGCAGAAAAACAATAGTGATTGGTGAATGGTGATCAGCTGCTGGCGCCCTCTTGGTTAATGTCACCGATGTTTTTTTTTAAATTAACCTCTATTTAATTAAATATTAATGTGCGTTGGTGTTTTATGAAGTGATACTTAAACAAATTGTTAAAATAACTGTTTCACTTATCTAATAATTAATTTTTTTTTTGAAGTTTTCGATAAAAGAGAAAATAACTTATTAAAACGTCGACATATCGATCTTTTGCTACTATGTATTCAATTATTGTGTAGTTAGCAAGGTAAAAACATTTAATTAATTTTGTATATAAAAATAATTTCACAGGCCTATTTGAGCATTAGGAATTTTAATCAAATAGTAAAATTTTAAGAATTCACATGCTTAAAATCCAAAGATAATAATATGTGTAGTGTAGTTTAAGTATATCTATATAAACTTATATCGTAATATTTTAAGTTTGACTTAAAACACACAAAAATAAAAAAATAAACTGTGCAAAATAGTACAAGTAATCGGTAGAGTTCTGTGCCAATATGACTCCGTCTCCAGAACTTGGACACCAGTCAAAAACGGACAACGATGACACTAGTCAAAAAGCCAGCAACACAACAACTACCATTACTTCCACAGTTGCCACCAACAGTTGCATTACAACCACAACCAGTAGTAACAGCAGCAATAGCACCACATCCGATCGACCAATTCTAACAACAACAACAACTGCTGCAGCAACACTTGACAATGATGGCGATGAGGTTCTTTTCAGCACACCATCATCACAGTCAACAATAGTACCCGAACCACAGTTGGCGACACAATTTTTATTATCCGGAAATATTTCCACCCAACAAACAAATACAACTGTTACCAATTCGGTTAACAGTCACCAACATCGTGCCAACAAAAATTTAGCATCTGCCTCGCGTCAGACTAAAGCTAATCTGTCGCAATCGACTCCGGTCGCATCCGGACTGATTCAAGGAATCACCACCGCTGGTGGAAATAGTGCCACTGGCTTTAACTATGGTGCAATTAGTCCGAGCACAACTGTTGCCACTATTGTGAATTCAGGTGTCACAAAATCAATTACGACAAATTCTCCGTCGACAATTACTAAAACAGAGGAAAAGACAGAGGTATGTACTTTAATACGTTTAATTTTTTTTTTTTTTTTTTGTATTCCATAATTCGTCACCAATGGTGCATATATTATGTATGTATGTTTTAGTAATCGATTTGTCTCTTATGACAAAAGGAATGGCTCGAGTTGAAAAAGCGTGCACATTTTATATTTTATAATTCCAAAGGTGCTTTGGATTTGCATCAAATCGAACCTACATACGTATTTTGATGTTTACCAGGTTTTTAGGTTATATCCGATACAACGCAATGTGCAACATGATTGTGCAAATTGGTTGTTTTTCATTGAGAAAAACAAATCTTTGTTTTTTTTTAGAATCACTAGCATCTAAAGTATTTTAACAATATACATATAACACAAAAAAATGCTTCAGCAGTCGATCCTTAATTACTTAAAACTTGTTGAAACTTCAAGTCTTTAAAGCGATTTACTGTATTTTTTCATCCATAGCATTTGCGTAAATAATTTGAGATACTCGTGTCTAATGCAAGCCAACAAGCTTCAATGCAACATACCATGTTCAGTAATTAAACATATAATATGTACATATGTATGTATATGCTGCTCGTTTAGTTACTAAACTGGTTGGGCCTTGGGTAATGGGTATACGGACTATACTCCTTACAGCAATTATTTACTTATTTGTTTGAAGGTACTCCCCAAGTAATTTCATATGAAAAGTTTTCGAGTAAGCTTAGGAAAAAAAATCACCAATGAACTACAAATTAAACTAAAGGAAATTTATATATTTTTTATTTTCAATTAAAAAAAAAATGCAGTTAGTACATACGGTTTGTATTATGTATTTCCTTTCTTTTCACTGATCATTTTCGGAAACGTTTTTTCATTATATATACAATGGGCATTCCATATATTATGTGCATATATTCTGTCGGTATTTTTAATTGTTTTTTTTTTACTTATTTTACATGCCATACAACATCTTTATTTTTGTCTTTCTTTTTTTGAATACTTTTATTCCTATACAGAACATAGGGCCTCAACGAGAGCTTTCCAGAGTAATCGATTCGCTGCGATTGGTTTAATTTGCGACCAAGTCTTACGGTAGTTCTCGATCTCTTTGAAAACGGTCGGTTTCCACGTGTTTCTTGGTCGCCTCGTCTTCTTGAGCCCTGTGGATTCCATTCCAGGGCTTGTCTGGCAATGCTGTACTCCAGTTTTCGCAGAGCATGTTCTTTCCAGTTATATTTACGGCGTCTTATCTCAATCTCTTTTAAGTATTCGTCTCAGACACTTATTTGTGAATACCTGTATTTCTTGTATGTCTGATTGGTTGCAGCACCAGGTTTCGCTGCCATATAGCATTATTATCTTTACACAGGTATTGAATATTCTGAGTTGTGACTTTAGTTAAAAATTTGAAATCCATTTTTTTTGTGGATTTTAGGTAAATTTTTTTTGACGTCTTTTAAAAATGCAAAACAAATTTTTTGCCAGGTCCGACATCCTGGCATTTCACCAAATGTAAACTTTGCATTAATTTAAGTCCTACTTTGGGCCGCCTCCCACATAAACCAACAAATAAATTACCTGCCGGCAGTCGCCTTTCAAGTCTTTCACATTTCAACGGAAAATACAGCTGTTAAAACATATAAATAAATAAAAACTATTTCTTTACAACCCTTTATACTTTCTCTGCGTTCGTAAATGATCACAGTGTCGTTATATACATATGTAAATATATTATGTGATTTAAATTATTTAAGTTTCCCGGATATGATCTGATTTATTTGTTTGGGCGAGTATAAAGGATAATACCACGTGGTTTCAAATATTTTATACAAATTCTGTCTACTACGAATTTCATTTTTATATTGCAAGGCCGTATGTGGCTTATACAAACAATTGCTCAAGCTAACTTGATGACTTCTTACGAGTCTTACTAAATGTTAGCCCGACTTAAATATTGGCCCTGAAATTTATCCACAAAATATATATACCATAACGGAATCATACATTTATTTGTTATTGTACATCTTTTTTTGCAGGAGCTTATTAATACAATGCCGGATGACAGTTTTAAGAAACTTCTGGATGAGGCTATGAAATATCGATTTGATAACAATGCCCGAGATAAAAGTGAAACTTTTAATAAACTCCTCAAACACACCGAGGAGCAGGACCAAGAGGCTGAAAGCCTTTTCTTTAAAAGTCAAGAAAAACGACACAACCAAAGCGGGTCTTTGCAAAATCTCAGCCAGAAATCCGATATCTTCTTCGATTACGATAGTTGGGCTTCCGGCAGTGCGCAAAAGCGCAGTAATCGACATCGAAAATATCAAAGCTCGGTTTCTTCAAGACAGCGGGAAGGTGGAAGCCTTCCAAGCAATGTAAATGTATCGTCATCAGCAGCTGCGCCATTCATGCGGGAGACAGGTGGAGCAACACGTCGTAGTCGGGCAACTTCTGGAGCGGCAGCAAGTGCTGGCGATTGCGACAAAAATCACAGCTTTGATATTGGTCAATTTGAAGAACGATATCTACTGGCTTCTGACTCATATTTGGTAATTATATTTTTGGCTAATAATATTTTAGAAACAGTCTTTACACATTTTGTTGATTTTAGAATCCACCTGACATTCACAATGATGACAGTGGCACTGAAATGAATACAATAAAAAAGTTACCGCGCCCCACACTCAACCAAAACACTTTTGACGCTAATCGTGTGGACATAACGCTTGCTGAAATTCATTCGCCGCAGTCCAACAATTCATCGTTTGCTTCGTCGACTACATGCACCGCATCGAGTGCCTCGCCTTCATCATCGACGGGATCAGCATCTGTGTTCAGCAATGTCGGAGGCCAACCCATACCGGTGGTAGGTGTGGATCAGGCTATATCTTTCTCCAGTTTTAAAAACGTCGACAAGACTCCTGTCCAGTTAAAAAATTCGTATAGTGCCGTCGAAAGTTGTGTCACCGCGATCAAGACCAATCATGACGTTGCACATGCGAATAATCATGTAATTCTTAGTGAAAGCGAGAATTGTCAGCCAGCGGTGGGTATTCCAGCCTTTTTTCCCCTTTTTTCTGTTATAACTTATAGCTCTTTAGTCGACAACATTGTTGATATAATTGACTTTTATGAATTGTTGTCTGAAGGACCAAATAATATGATACCGATCATTTCATATTCACATTTGCTTATAATTTCTCTAGCTATAATACGTCAAAGGGGCATTAATCATAATTTTTCTTCTGAATACCCTCTCAAAAGTACATTCTTACTAAAAAAAACTTTTTAATTTATAAAGCTGGATTTGAGTTGGCGTTTTGCAATCTTAAAGTAGTTAAATTTAATGAGTCTAGAACTCTATTTTCTTATACACACATTTTACCGTTACAGTATTATATGGAGCAGAAAGCCATGGATGAAAATGGTAATTCGGTGCAGTCATCATTTACATCCAGTCAAGCGGCTTCATCACAGCAGCAAGGGGGACCACAAACTGGGAAAAGCAAAAAACGAAAAAAGACCGAAAATTGTGTCGGTTATTACACCCAAAATGTCGATGGCCACCGTGGCGATGACGATATCGACAAATTGGTGGCATACATTGAAGCTAACCAGGGTGGCAAAAATATGCTTCAGAATGAGGCACGTGAAAAGAAGAAGAAGAATATTGCGAAGAAGGATGGCAGCAAGCTGAAAAGCAACTCCATGGAAGAGCTACGCAGTAAAAGCAAGTTGGATGAGATGGCACAGAACGAGGATGACAAAGAGACTAGTGTTGGTACGGCTTTCAGTGGTAGCACAATGGCCAGTAATAGTGTCACGATGCGTCCTAAGCCGGTAAAGAAATCGCAACAAAAGGCAGACCAAAAGCAGCGACAGCAACAGAATGAGCACAAGCGTGGTGAACGACGTTCATGGGGTACTGAGGAGCTATCATATTTGGGTGACAGCTCCAATGTGAGTAAGTTTGAGAGTGAAAAATCAAACAAAATTGAAATCAAAGATATCAAAGATGTCAAAGAAGTCAAGGAAAAGGAGAAATTAAAAAAACCCAAAGAGGTTGTTGTCCCCTGCGATAAGCAGCGAAACAAAAAAGATGACCAAAGTGTATCGATAGTTTCGATTGAGTCAATATCCACGAGTAGTGAGACCGCAGAATTTCATGTCGTCACGAAAAAGAAAAAAATTAAAAAGCGTCCACTTGAAGAACGTATGAAACACTCAACGAGAGACCATCCTAATCATAATGTGACGCGTACGAAATATCACCCAAGCACTCAATTCACTAATGATCGTGAGATTTTTCTAAATGCCAATGATAGTCGACGAAAGTCAACTTCATCGGTGCCTCCATCTGAAAAATCAGACACAAGTGATCATGACTCAGTGCACTCACTGCCAGTTGAGTCTTCGTCTCGTCTTCATACGGTTCCTCCAGTTTCGACATCCAGCGGTAGCACACCCCAAGCTTCGTACGCAGATATAGCTAAGTTTTCGAATCCGGAAAAATCTCCCGATAAATGGCCCTCGGTCAACAAAACCTTCAATGAAACGACAATCCAGCTTACTTTGCCCTCCAACACAACGGAAGATCCCAGCAGTCCCACAGCAACTGAACAATTAAAAATTGTACCAACATCTGTTTCCTACTCACAAAGTCTGTTAGATGATAACGGCAATAAACAGATTAACATGTTGACGCCAGAGATCATACAGAAAACACCAGAGACGGTGAAATCAGTGGCGCCAACAGATAATGCGAAAATTGTTTTACAAAAGTCCAAGAGCGTGGATAGTGATAACAACTATTGCTCCATTGACCAGTATCCAGCGCTGGAAAAAACAGTCAAACCTCCTGCTAATAAAGTGGCGATACAATCAACACCTGCTCCGGCTAAACAATTAAACATGGCTTCTGCCAAATCTCCTTCTGACTCAGTTAGTGCTGCAGCACAGACTAAAAAGGTGATGAAGCAGAGTACGACCTGTAAATCAGGTCTCGGTCAAAGCAATAACGCTGTTATTGAAGTGATTTCGAAAAAGGCTGTTAGTGAAAATGAAATCGCATTGGATGATCACACATTGCCAATGGTAAAAGAACCTGAACCTCAGCCAATGATGATCCAACCTACAAAGGTGTACACACAACGCAAGTCATCAACTGGAAAAAGGGAGAAACACAGTAGCTCATCCACTTCCTATTATGGTGATGTCAACAGTAGCGGCAAGTCGATGGCAAGTCGTCCTGCTGTCATTATTCTACATGATAATAAAAACTATGGCGAAAATGCATCTCCTCTTCTATTTGGAGACTTCAACGAAGAGGAATTGAGACTGTGGGATCAAAGAGATCCTCATTTAAACGTGGATAGTGCAAATCAATTGGATTCTTTAGCTTCAGCTGAACATGAGCATACTATTTCTGCATTACCGCGTAATAAATCTACTACATCATCAACAAATGTTGCTGATGCCCCAAAACAAACTACATTGCTACCAAAAGCAGTTTCAGAGTATTCCGTACCAAAGACATCTACTTCAGTTCAAACCGGCCAAATTGTTATTGTTGGTAGTGATGCTTACACAAGCAATCATACGAAAAAAGGAAATGGTATTATGTTGGAAGCGCCACCCACACAACAATTTGTGCAAATTTCGCATGTTAATAAAACTGATGGAGCTTCCAGTATGCCGCCTTTACAAAACTCCACAAACACCAAGCATCCTAATAATGATCCCGCCATTACTGTGTTGGGGCCATCCAAACGAAGTCAGTCATTTGCTAAGTCGGTCAATCAAAGTCGTTACAATCAGACGGTTGCTAGTGGTAGCAACAACACGACTTCCATAAACGCTGGAAGTACACAAGAGACAGCCAGTGTATTTGTAGCGGCAAACGCCATCGGACCAATCAACTCGAATAGAACTAGTGCTAGTAATAATGTACATAAAATACTGCCTGCACAGGTGACGTCTTCAGTATCGTCGGTAGTCGCAGCGTCAACCGCCCCCGCTGTCGTCGATGCAACAAGAAGCGCTCGATGCAATCAGCAGACTGTGATCGTCGTCAACTCTTCATCGCCATCAACCTTATCATCTGCAACACCGCCGACTGTTAGGGTCCCGCCCTCGTTTAATCACGATGAAATTGTTACTTTCATTGCACACGGTATGTTTTCAATAATTAATCTCGTTAATGTTTCCATTTAACTTTGAGGTATTTTACTTAAATTTCATTCGATTTTTTTTTGTTACAGCGTGGCAAGATATTGCTGCCGAATGTCCTGAATTGGTAGCTGAATAATTTTTCACGAAATTTGCCAATTTTTAACTAAATTGATCACATTTTTGAAAAGAATTACACATAATGGTATGATGATGGATGAAAACGTTACGATTAGAATGTAGAATTCATAAAATAATATTTAAAAAAGAGCTGAAAAATTGAAGAACTTTGAGGGGATGAAAAAGACCAGGAAGACGAGATATTTAAAACACAATTTTTAAATACTTAGTTAAAACGATTAAATATAATTAAAATGAATTTGTATAAATAATCTATTGAAAACAGACGTTATTTGATAGATATTAGGATTTAAGATATCATGAAGTCAGCAGTCATCATCAAAAAGAAACGAAAAGAAGAAAAATAAATTCAATTTGAAAAATCAATGCATTTCCGTGTGACTATGCATGATTTCACAAATTTTATTTATTCAAACTTAGAACGTGATCACGTTGTTCTCTTACAAATAGGGCAGTTTTTAAATATTTTTCCCAAAAACTGCATTATGACGTATTTGTGGACAATTTAGTTTCGCAAAGTCAGTCATTGGAAATAAGGACAAACTGGTCAATCCAACCTTACATTTGTAGGTAGATAGTTTATTTAAATAATTAATTAATAACAACTCTACTCTTAAATATTAATTAAATAAATATAAAATATGCATTAAAAAAAGTATGTAACAGGCAGCTAAGTATAACAAACAAACCGCTAAAAGCTATCCAATCTCGACATTGTAATATTGACTTGTGAATATGGATTGAAAACGTATAAAAAAAAACTAAACACTGTAATAAAAAAGAAAATTAAACAATTGTTAATATTAAAGCAAAACTCGTAAGCATTAGATAAAATGCAATTGAATTAATTATGTAATTTTGCGACACTTGAGAGGCAGATGCAATATTGAAGTGCAAAAGTACAGGACATTCAGAAATTATACATATTTATGATATTTAACTTTTATTACAAACAATTTTCGTGCAAAGCATTCAATGTCATTTTCCATTATTTTCGTATTTGATATTACATACATTTAAATTATTTTATTTTATTTTAAATTCTTTATTATGCTCTTTGTTCTTGGTACGTCGGCACAGATGTACACGACCTGCCTAAAAATGTTCAGAAACAGTGGTGCGACAGTTTTGCAATATATGTATAATCCTTTATTCACAAATTTCAACACTACGACGACCCATTGGCAGGAGGTACCATTTTTTCATTAAACAGAACCTGCATTCACACATACCTATTTAAATAATCGCACATAACAGTTGTTTCGTTAATACTTAGAAATTGTTGCAGAAACGTTTATTCTCATGTTACGAATGTGCACAACTGTCGCCTTATCATTTCAGATGTGTGTAAATGTAATTTATCACTATCGGACGCTACATGTATGCGTGACATTATTAAAAGAATAAAAACATAAAAAATTAAAAATGTAATTTGTAAAAAAAAAAAATTAAAAAACAAATTTGCTTGAGAGCGGCATTTCTCAAATTCTTCAAACAATCAAAATTCAATGAATTTAATGAACTAAATGTATGGTGATGAAAGGAGATTCATTAGATTATAATTGAATTTACTGAACTTAATGAAGAATGTGCAAATACAATTAGCGTGTAACATAATAAAAGCAAACAAATATAACATGTATAGATTTTTTTCTTTTCTTAAGCTTTAAATAATTTATTTTTCAGCCGATATTTAGGTTTTAACCTAAAAAGTTTATCACTAAAAAAATTCCGTGAACTCATATTTGTCTTGATTTCCATTATTTGGTTTTGTATAGGACGGATGAAGGCCGCTTGAGCAACACTGAAATACTTTATGAAATCAACCCTTCACAAAGCTTTGCCAAGTCGAGAGGATTACCAAAATCCTATATGAGAGTATTATCTCAAATCAAAATCATAATTTATTAGGGCGGGTCACGGTAAAACTTATGTTAAAGTCGGATAGCTATGCAATTTTAATATATATAATAAATTTTTCTGGATGTAACATGGGCATATTTAAGAAACGTGAAAAAATTTCTCTTATTAAAAAAGTTGACTAGTTCCAAAAAGTATTGAAGGAATCGATTTGTCAGTGTTCGATTTGTAAAAAACATTTCGGGGGGAAAAATTCCTCGGTTACGTTCTACAAAAAAGTTTCATCTAATGTGAAAATCTGATAATCAAAAAAAAATTAAACCTATTTCTTACGATTGCAACTATGTACGTGTATTTAAAACGAAAATTGCAAAAATAATCGTGGTTAGTGAAAATATTGACTAATGATAATAGATTTGTCAGTGTTCGATTAAGAAAAATAAATTCGTGAAAAAATTTAACGGTCTCTTTGAAATGTCAAGATTGATAATTAATATTTGATTTTCAATCAAACACAAAGAAGAGATCTGGATAATCGGTAAAATTTAAAAAAAATTAGCAATTGTTCCTTCAATGAAAGTATTGGAAGTCAATTATCGACGCACATTGAAAACATATATTGTTTTACGTTTGTTTTTTTAGTGATATTAGATTTTATTTAACATTAATATAATTCAGCTTTTCCAAACAACCGTCCGTGCCCGAGTAGCGCTAGTATAAAATAAAAATTATTATTCGGTTAATATTCTTCCAAGCAATAATATAAATTATTTTATGGCCCTTATTATTTACCTCATTTTTCCTTTGGAACTCTTGTCTATAAGAAGGAAACAGTACTGACGATAAAATACAAACAATTTATTATATTCGTGTTAAGTTTCATTTATTATTAAATTAGACGAATTAGCAGGAAAAAGATGATTTTAATGTTTTAATTTTAACGCAAGCGTACAATAAAAATGCATAAGTTGCAGTTACAAAAAGAATATAATGAATGAGAGTAAGTGCATCATGTGTTTATCCCTTAAGACTGGTCATACCAGCTCTCATGATTTCATCCACAAGTAGAAGATTACTGGCGATGATGGTGCAGGAGTTAAGAATCTGTTTCTTAACAATATAGTTGTCATAGACACCCATATCAACGGGCTTCATTGCGCCGCCTGTTGTCAAATCTAACCCGATAGGATCCGCACTCAAGCGATCTTCCTCCTGCAGTTTCACAATAGTATCCTGTGCATCGTGACCGGAGTTCACAGCCAAAACCTTGGGAATAATGAGCAACGCTTCAGCGTATGCTTGAATTCCAAGACGAGATTTACCCTTGATGGTATCTTTAAACTTAGTCAAAGTATTGTATGCACGAATTTCAAATGCGCCAGCACCCGGAATGACACATTTATCGTTGATCGCATTAAAGATAGCACGCAGACCATCGCGCACAGCATCTTTAATCTGGGCCAATGTATGACGATTGGGTCCCTTCATCAAGATTGTCACAGACAGTGGATTCTTGCAATTCTCAACAAATGTGTATTTGTTCTCACCCAAAACATGTTCGTAAACCATGCCCGCATACCCCAGTGACTCCTCAGTCATATCTTCAAATGAGTTGACAGCAAGGCCGCCGCAAGCCAAAGACAAGCGTTCCATATTACGACGTTTGGCACGACGCAATGCCATAATACCTTCTTTAGCGAGCACATCTAAAGACATTGGATCAATGCCCTTTTGGTTGATAACGACAAACGTTTTGTTTGTACCATCACACAACTTCTTTTTCAGTTCAACAATTTTCTTGACACGCAAATCAATAAATTCGCGTTCAGCCAACACAAATTTCTCACGCTCCTCAGCTGTTTTGTAGAACAGCCCAGAGTTTACTTCACTCTTCTCGTACTCCAATGAGACGTTGCACGTTAGAATGTAGCAGTTCTCCAAACGTTTTGGCATGTCTGGGTGGCGAGAGCCATGGTCCAACACAAGACCCTTAACGAGTTGCGTATCAGTTGATGACTTGTGCTGCATTTCCATAAGCTCAACCATGTGCAAATCAATTTGACGACCATTTTCTGGTTTAATGGCTAGGACAGCGTCTACGCATACGTCGGTTAGCACATTAGCCAAATCAGAGCTCACTTTTGTGCGCAAAGATGTGCGAGCAACATCGGTGAGTTCCCCTTTCTTCACCTCGATGGGAAGCTTCATAGCTTCCAGAACCTTCAGAGCTTCAGCTTTAGCCAAATCAAATCCCTCTGCCATAATACGAGCGTGCAAACCCTCCGCTAAATAAGCATCAGCTTGTTTCAGCAATTCACCGATCAACAGAACGGTCGAGGTGGTACCATCACCAGTCATATCATCCTGGGCTGTGGAAGCGCGTGCAATCAGTGATGCTGTTGGATGTTGAATTTGCATTTCATGTAAGAGTACATTGCCATCCTTGGTGATTTTGATGTCACCAGCTCCAGAAACCAGCCTACAAAAAACATGAGTTCATTTGTCAATCGATTAACACAAAATTGGGGTTATGTTGATAGAATATACTGACGCTTGGGAAAATAAATTTAAATATTTACACATTACAATGTATTGAATAAAAACAAACATATTTTTAAATGAGATTAATAAACATTATTATTACGCAAAAAGTATTGAGTAAAATTGTTTTTAATAAAATGAAAATATTTTTTGAGGATCTTATTGGCTTGAAGCATCTTTGAAGCACTTACTTAGCAAAAGTGGGTGTAGAAAATATTAATGGAACAACTTTTTATGGATGATTTTTGCAATTTTAAGGAAAACAATAAGATTCAAATGAATTTAAGGCATTTTTGGTCAGTTTTCTTAAACAGTTGGCCGGTTTGAAAACACATGTGGGGGATTGACTTACATTTTCATTGTTCCCTTAGGCCCCAGGTTGGTTCGCATGACTTCTTGTAAGCCTTTTGCTGCAGAGATATTGATTGCAAGAGCTTGAGCTGCTCGCGCAAACTCCGCTTTTGGATTCAATAAACTAATTGATGACATCTTTTTTCAATTAATTGGTGATTTCTTTGAATATTTCAATTTTTTTCACAAACCACACGACTTTAACTCGAATATTCTAGACGGCAAACTAATTGACTGATGATTTACAAAACGTCTAACGCGATGGGCCGTGATGGGCGAGTGAATCACTTTTTATGGGAATAAATGTCAAAAAATTATTGTAGCGATTATGGCGAAAATAATTTATATATATCTAAAATTTGGAATATAATTTTTTATACTTTCCGGCAGAGGACGTTCTACAAAACGAATTAAAATTACCACTTAATATATTTTACAGTTATATCTGTTACAACCTGTTAACGATAGTCAGCAATAATTATTTTCTGCATTAGACTCATTTACAAATCTGCTCCCGAGAAAACAACACGGGAAAATGGATAAATCGAAGGTCTCTTCAATAAATCAGTTTTTAAATAAAACATTTACAACCATTCGCAATCAAAATCTTGTAAGTGTCGTCGTGTTTGTGTTCAATCCTTTTAACAAAATTACAAGTTTTTTTTTTATTACCTAGTGTGAACAAAATGTTAAAAATTTGGCCTCCATTCTTAGACATCTTAACAATCAAATACGATTCAACTTCCACAAATACAGCCCATTAGTATTGCAAACCATTTCGGAAATATACGTAAGTGGTTTATAAAGTTTAAATAATAATTGAAATTAGTAAATACTATTTAATGCGAACCTAAATTTGATTGAGCGTTAACTTGATATAATTTAAATTATATAACTGTTGAACATATTATGTATTTAGTACATCAAATAACAATTAAATCTTATTTCAATTTATTAACCCATATGTATTTAAAATTTACATTTCTTTCGCAGAATTTAATAGATCAAATAATGACCAATAAACTATTAGATAAGCACCGTGTATATTTGTCGGAATATTGCAATTTTTTTCTTCAAATAATGAACAAAACTATAAACACCGACAATTTATCATTTCAATGGCAACTTTTATCAGGCTGGCATTACGTCGTTCAATTTACATCACCACTATTTAATACTGAGGACGAATATAATACTATTTGGTATAACTATTATATTATAAAATTTCAAATTTATTTACAGTATTTAATTATTTTAGCTCCAAAATTGTGTTCTTCCTCAGAGAGGCCAGTCACATTCAAACACAAATACAACTTTTACCGATATTGGTGGCTTATCTTAATTACTATCCTGACAGTAAAAAATCTAAAATAAATTCTTTATTAATTGGAGATAAGTATAATGAAGCTAAAGGTTTTTTGGCAGTAATAGAAAAATTCGAAAGTGTAAGATATCGTAAATTGTTTCTAACATTAATTTAATTCAATGCAAAATATGTTGTAGGATGAAGTCTTAAATTTTCTACACAACTTTAACCACTCATTCAATGACGATCTACATATTGGCTCAATTTCTGTCGAGGAGATTTCTTTTAATGTGAAGCATGAAGTTGAAGTATGTATTTTCGTTAAACGCAATTATTAAGTGTTTAGTAACATTATATCGATTATTATATTTTCAATTACAAATAATAAAGACCAAGGAAAATGTGCAATATTCTGGATATCTTCACTTTAATTTTAAATGCAAAATATTAACCGTACGATCTGAATTTTTGAGTGAACTGATGGATATCGAAGCGTCTAGTTTGGATGTTCCATTTTATACAATTAAGAACATTGAAGTGCAGAGGTAAATTTTTATTAAATTGATTAAGCATTATATTAATTTGAATATTTTTATATTTTTTATGATTTTATAGAGGGTTGTTAAAAAATGAAAGCCGATACAAGATGCATATTAATATTTCGCAATTATTAAGGGAATTTGTGTGTATAACTGAAGAGAACACCACCAATTTTGCACACGTTTTGTTTAAGAAGATGTGGAAAATTGTGAGTAAACTTTTATTGAGTATTTGTTCTTTAAATTCAAAATTGCTTATGATACAATAATATTAATTTTATTATAGGTAACACAATTAAAAATTATACGTTTTTTGATTAAATAACATTTCAGATTAAGGAGGAAAGGGAATGTCGAATAAAAAAATCTGAACAACAATGTATTAGAACAACAATACAACATAGAAATCTTAATAGTGATAAAGAAAATGAAGATATTGTTGAATTATTAGGATCCTCACACAATGAGACACCACAATCAATACAAAAACATGATGATATCCTTCCCAGATCATTAATGAGTGATTCGGTCTCAATAGGAAATTTAACACAGACTGTAGTCAATCATGTGCCCCTATCAACTGAAATATTTTTGAGTGAACCATCGAATTCAGAAACATCTAAACTCTTAATTGTCGGATGCACTAAATCAGTTACTATTCCAAAGACGTCAAAAGAATTGGAAGAAAAATCTTTAGATTTCGATGCTGAAATAACTCAACGAAATTGTGGAGCAGAACACACATATCAAAAGTCTGCAGAGATGGAAAAGTCTACAAATTCAGATGTCAACAGAAATTTAGATAAATGTTACGCAATTGACTTAGAAAATAAATCTGACAATATTGATAAAGTGCAACAATGCTCTGATAGTAGTTTATTCAAATCATCAGTTCAGGAAAAACCCAACAATGTGCGAAAATATAGAAAACTTTACTGTAAAGGCAACAGCCCTTTGAATAATGATTCAGTGTGCAGCCAGGATACTCAGATTATGCGCAATAATTATACCGCTAAAAAGCGTGAGTTAGCAGCTAAATCTCGCAGCAATAAAATTATGCCAATAAATGATTTTGTTCCCAGCGATATTGTTGATAATCTCAAAGAAAACGAACAAATACCTGAGAATGTTTGGCAATTTGCACAACAACTAACTGTGAATGAAAAAGGTTTTTGCAATATTCGTCAAAAAATTGAAGAACATCAGCTAGCAGAGGATAATAGTAATAAGGCAAATTTAACTCGTAATCCCATGAAAAATCGTCAAAAAAGGAAATGTTTAAATGGACCAAAATCGAAGGAAAATACAAGAAAAAAATCCAAAATGGAAAAAATAATTGAGTGTATTCCTTTATCGATAAATGAAAGCATTAACGAACAAATCCAAAGAAATGGTAAAGATGCAGACGACATTCAGATGCAAATGTTCGATGACAGCGATGATAACCAAAATAATAATGATCTATCCAATATTATCTCGAAGAGTATTGATCGATTACAAAGTCCAATAAATAAAAATCAACTTAATGCGAATATATTTGAGGACAATGCTGTTATCATTGACACCGACAATTTGTCATACTCTTTATCAAATCAAAATTTAAAGGTAAAAACACATTGCAACTCAACATAAAGCTACAATATCACGATAAACGTTGAAGGTACCCCACTCTTAAAATAACACGTACTCAATTACGTGCTGTTTTTATTTGAAAATTATGTAGCGTGACTCTTTAATGTACCATTCAAATTTCACCAGCAATTTGGAAATAAAATGTAACATTGAAGAGCACAACCTCAGCTGTAATCAACAAAAATATTCATTTAGTCTGCTGGTTTTCTCATTTTCTTTTTTAAATTTTGCAATTACAAATGTGTTTAATTGCTAGACTAATAAGTCTCTATAATTTAATTATTTTACTGATAATTTCAGGATGTACCAGACAAAAGTGTTGACTCAGTAAAAACTGCCATGCTCAACCAAAGCTTTGTAACAGATACTTTAAAGTTTCTCATCACGTCAACAAATGATATTTTGCAGAATAACGATAAAAAACATAAGGTCTTACAAGAAATTTTCGAAACAGCAAAACAATCTCTGCGAAATGCGTTGGATGAAGAGTGTAGGTGTAACGTTATTAAAACATTTAAAACGATTTAAAAACTATATTTCATTTCAGTCTCTTCAAAGTTGAAGCTTTTAATTCAAAATGCAAAGCAAGAATTCTCATCCATGATTAAGGGAATATAAAAAAGCAGTTGTACTAATAAATACAGTTATCAGTCCTTAACTTAAAGTTTTTAACTAAACATAATAAAATAATCATTTAATAAAATCCTTTATGAAACGGTGAATGCCCTTTTATAACATGCGATATCCATTTCGTGTAATGAGAGACTCGAACAAAAACGCCTGGCTTCTTAGGACTTCCACATGGTATCCGACCCCAAGAGACCACACCAATTTGTGTCACCGTACGATCAAAATTGTATTGTACTAGCGGTCCACCTGAATCGCCGGAACACACTGTTGGTGATCCATTCAACGGACCAGCGCAAATGTTTCCTTTGCTAAATGTTGATGGAAACCACAGATGATAGCAGTCTTCATAGCTGTGCAATGGTAATGTTGCCTTCTACTTAAACAAATAATAAATACTTCAATCAAAAGTTACGTTTTCTTTGATAATCCAAAAATATTACCCCCAATTCTATTGGATAAGTAGGAATCTTAGTTATTGAGGTGGAACCCCATCCACTGATCACAGCATTACCACTTGGTATTGCGCCCGCTTTTGGCAGAGCAACAGCTTGCACAAATATATTAAAATCAAGTGGATGCTTCAACTGAATTAAGGCAATATCATCAGGTCCCACACGTCCACCATACTTTTCATGAACAATAAATTTTTTCACTGGTATCCTTTGCCGGAAGCCACTGTAATCCCGCAGATTGTGTTCACCAGCTACCACTTCGATAAACCCAACGCGTGAATAACCAAGGCGGCAATGTGCCGCCGTCAAAATCCAGAACTCATTTAACACTGAACCACCACAAAAATGGCGCACTGTGCCATTGTTGAAATTCCATTGCAATGATACTTGATGTGGGAATTCGTGTGGTTCGGCTTCCTCACCACCGACAATCCTGCTGGCTTCAAATTAAAATTTTTAGTGCTTTAAATTAAATAACGTGCGATATAAAATACCAGCAATTCACATACAAAATTCGGTGGATGCACTAATTGAGGACACCAAAAATACACCCAAAAATACTATGAACTCCATTAAGCGCGCACACTGAACGACTGGCCGTTCTTCACTGGTACCACACTCCTTTTATACCCACATTTTGGTATATTAACTTTTACAAAAGCCACACGATGTTGTGCATTCTCGGGAAGTAATTACCCTGAACCACTGAACTGGTGTGGCGGGTAGAGCTGGTGACCACAACTGCTCCATTCAAGAGTGACCGTTTCACTACGTTAAGATTAGCGAGATCAAATTCAATTTACGCGTAGACAAAAGCTGAGAAAGCATTACGCACATTTATTTGCATAATCCTCCGTATTATTGAAACATAATTTTTGTTATTTAATACAGCTTAAGATTAATTAAGTGAAAACAAGAAAATTTATCTTAATGCTGCGAATTCGACCAAGTGAATCGAATGGTGTTTGTATTCAATTTTAAGTATTAAGGTACTGCTCGTCTTGTTAGTGTAAGCGGAGGGAAATATAAGAAAGATATTGACCATAAAAGGTCCATTAGAAAATGTAACACAATTAACGTTTCAACACTTTGGTCAAATAATTTCTTTATCTGTAAATCATGCAACAGATTTATTTATTACAATATCAGCATTTTAAATTTATTATGACCCACTGCATAAAAATTTTAGATGTTGTTTAATTATTTTTTTTAGTTGTAATATTTTTAATCTTGCATAGTTAAGTTAAAACCAAAAGTTTTCAAAAAAAAACAAACTACATCGCATCAAAAGCGAGGTTTGAATTTATATATATTTATAATTTTTTGGAATAATAAACACTATGAATTTGTGAAAGAATTTTTTTCATATTGTGTATGGTGTCTGAGGTAGAAAAGTGGAGTTTGTCTTTGTCAACCACTTTCCCCCCCCCCCCTCTCTCTTTTTGCCGGAAGGATCACCTAGCGAGATATAAGATAAATGCAGTTTTGTTTAGAATACCTTTACGAATTACTGTTGTGAATATGAAGAAAATGGTATTGCCCGCTTCTGAGCCCCCATACAATAAAAATTATTTTGGCAATGACTTGAACTTGATAAAGCATCTGACCTTGAAAAAACTATAATTATATTCTTGGAGTGTATCAATTAAAAATTATCAGACTATTTTTGAAACGTACATGCATATCCGAACAATGCATTTTAAACAAAATAATATAGTTATACACCCCTAAAAATGATCCTTAATGGATCTAAAAAACCTCTCGAAATGCTTTTTGTTTCAAAACTAATTTATTTCAATCTTGTTTTCTCTTAATAACTACAATTGTACAACACTTGAAACAAGGAAATGTAAGTCATATCTGAAAATCAATGACTTCTGGAACATCTGTTGCTATAACATTAAGCGGAACAAATTTGTTAATTTGCTGTGACATAAATATTTTTGCATTAAATGAAATCACAGGCTTTAAAAAAATAAATATATCGATCTCATAAATGCGATGGTTTATGTCTGCATATTTATAATGTTATAATCTGATTTATGAAAATAAATTTTAATAAGGCAGTTGTTACAAAAGGGAGCATATTGCCGATGGGAGGAGGACACACAACAATTTGTGCTGTTGAATGCGAAGAAGTACCTGCTGAGTCACGCAATAATGTTAAATTCTCATGCAAACTTGCGGTCGTGTAGTCAACAGATACCATCCATCGTTAGATCAATATATTGAAAGTGGATGCCGAAAGGGAGGATTTCTACTGCACCTTTGTGGTCATTTCAATTTTATGCAAATTTTCCTGTTATTTCTTTTTAAAAGAAATTATTATTGGAGAATTTAATATTTTTGAGAATCCTATTTGCAAAGGAGAGTTTAAATTTTTTTTTATTTAATGCAAATTGAAATGACTACACAACTTTCTATTCCATAACAAAAGTGATGGCATTTTGGGTGGGAGTTCGTAGCGCGCATCCTCAATTTGCAAGGGTGACTGAATTGTTTACAAATTGAAACTAAAATAGTATTCTCATACAACCGTCTAAAATTAGAACTGCGTTGTTAGAAAAGTATTTAAATTTTTAAAAATAGTGCAAATAGCGAAACAGGCTGGATGTTTAGAAAACATTAGACGCAACAGGGCTTTAAGCGCATTCAAATTTGATCTAATTGCAAATAAAATCTGCAGCACTTCTGCGATGGCTTCCAATTTTAGTGCAAATCAGGTACATAACTCATATTTATCAATTCAATTGGGAATTAGCTCGCAAATTTTTTTTCCCTTTCTTGTTTTCCATCGATTTAATAATAATAACCAGTTTACTAGATAAATTGCTCGGTAAACAACACAAAAGTCGTTAAGACATGCAAGGTGGGGCATGTTGGAGCATAATGGTGGGTAAATAAATGCTCCCCCGATTCCTGGCACTTTTGTGTCGCATGTTTTCAAAGTTTTTGTAATAAGGCAACTGAATAACATTGTTATGCGATAAATCAGAAATTGTGATTTTTTATTTGGGAGACTGGGAGTGGTTATAGGTCGTGGCCTGTGGGTGGTAATAAACGAATACATACCAAAGTTTCAATTCACCGTAACTCATTTAAAGGCAAGACTTTTAGTTCAAGACTTTTTACAGATGGGAGAGGACCAACTGTTCCGGGCTGATCGTAATAATTTTTTTTTTTTTTTGAATCTATTCAAACATAACAAAATATTTTTAAACAAATCACTAATTAAAAATAATAAAATATTTAAAACTTCCGAATAAAAGTTTAAAAAGACTTAATCTTTGAACTGCTTAAAATTTTATCTTTTTGTTATTTAATTTAACTTTATTAAAAAATTTAAAAGTGACACTCCGTTGCAAAATTTAAAAGTGAATTAAAACTTTATATTTAAATTTTTTTAGTTTAATCGTGAATTTACTGCACGTCGTCTTTGTAACTGGGAAGTGCCAAAGTGGTATCCAAAGCATCCTTGTCAGCGTCGAGGGGCTACCCTTATTATATCAAACGATCGTGGACACTTGTTACCTAAAATCCCAAGGTTAATTTTACTTTTAAATTGCCAATAAAGTGTTTACAAGAATTTGCAAATAATTTCACGGTTTTAAGGCCATGCACGAGTCCTTGGGGAAATTTTCGAAACACATGGCAACTGCCGGATAAAATTTCCAGGAAAGAAGCATATGAGATTTCAGCACCTCCTGTGGGTGGATCCCGATGGAAAAAGTCCTCTTGTAAAAAACCAAAAGCGCCAAAGACTAAACAACGAATTCCGGTAAATATAATTTTTATAAATAAATATATGTAAGTATAGTTAGAAAATAATTTGCAAAAATCAAAATATAAAGAGAGATAAGCATTATGAAGTGAGGGACACTCCCGTTATTGAGCACCAAGAAATCGGTCTGCCAGAAACACCTCTACGTCCCACAGTTTGCATGCCAGTGCCAGCTACGCAAGCGTTTTATCAGGATTATACTGCCCCGGCAAAAGGTGAAAAGACAACAGATTCAAAAACTGAAAAAGATAAAGAAGCAACAAGTAATACAGAAACAGTTGCAAATGCAGAAACGGTTGAACATCCTCCAACAGAAAACACGGAATCAGTTGCAAAAGAAGAAACTCCTGCGGAAACTGTCAAACATCCTTCACAAGAAGCCATTCCAGCTTCAGCATAATTTTGGCTTAATATTCAATTTAAATTACAACTAACTTTTAATTGGGATTTTGCAAATATTCAGTTATAAATAAATTTAATAAAGCGGTAACAATTTTTTTTCCTAATACCAATGTACTTGACCAGGATTCTGAGAACATTTTACAACCAAACGACGTTAACGCTACACCTGACAACGAACTACAAAACAAATTTGCCAAGATGCATATAAATACGGCTGTAGCAGAGAAACCAAACGAAAAGAACCCCTGCCCAGTAATACCAGCGCATTGCAACTTCGAAATGGCCAGAAAAATGCATGTTGAAAATTTGGAGCATCAACCTCTGCCGGATTGTTTGGCTGATCGTGCATATCAGAAAATGCAAGCCGAAGGAATCAACCACCCAGAATTGGCGTTAGATGTTTTACCAAGTGCGACTGGTGTTGGTGTGAAAACATACAAAGCTGGTCCCACGCATTGCACCAAAATGAGAGTTTATCGACCTAAAACATGTGGAGTTGTACCAAAACCTTTTGACAAGTCAATTGCGCGCCCATGCACATCAGTACCCGGCGGCAAGGCTAAATTTGGTGCCATGGACTTGGCTCTCGGATGGGAGTATCGGCCATTGGATCCACGTGATGAACCACAACCGCCAAATCATATTGATGGCACTAACAACTCAGTCGCTCCTGCTGTTTTTGTACTAGTAAAAACACCAAGAGATCAGACGCCTGGGCCTCTTGAGACTGGCAGAAGTGGCGGCATTTTCGTTAATACAATGGGTGAGGAAGACTTTTTCAATCGTGACGTGGCCAAGCGCAATGCAGAATTCGCAAGTAATCATGACCTGGGTCGTATGTGCACATGTGGAACATCACCACTGAAAACCTGGAAAGATGGTGAAAAATCCATGCATCATCGGACAAGAAGTGCTTCACGACGAGTGTATGACACAGATGGGAATTGTCATAATAAGCGTTGTAAAAGTTCACCGAACGTATCAGTGTTGGCTAACCCAAGTGAAGGTTCAAGTAGCGGTAGCAATGGGTCGCACCATTGTCGCCACCATCGACATCATAGTAAGAAAGATCATTACAAAGAAAATGCAAATGTTGTGCGGAAACAAAAAAAATACGAACCTGAAAGAAATGCAAGAGTGCCTCGCCTGTGTGAAATAAATCCTTCTAAACAGCATCTCGCACCTGTGATGCATGATAAATCACATCAGCAAAAACAGGCCGCATTTAAGGCTGGAATTCCAAATAGTAATTCATCGGGAACTTGTACTAGCTTAGACAGTGGTTGTAGTACCCTCTCAACTTCTTGCTCTTCGAAAACAGTAAGAATACCCAAAATAAAGCCGCCCTATTCAAAAAAAAACTACGTTATAGACACATTGGCACCACCGTTTGCCTGTTGGAAAGGTGGTGCTGGACAAGGTGGTTACCCCGAGCATTGGCGACTCGCGAGCGTCTATCAACATGCTTATAAACCGGTTGAACAAAGAAAACGACCACTTCTCGCCACTGTATATCAATAATTTTTTGTATTTTGTAGTATTCAATTTCTAATTTAAAATAAATGCTTTTTCTGCCAATTCTATAAAATGATTTTAATTATAACTAATATAAAACTACAACAAATTGAATTTCGTAATGTCATTCACTGTTAAAAGTGACTATTTTTATTATTAAAAAAAAAATTACAATTTGAAAACGTATTAATCGGAATCTCCGCTATCGGATTGAAAATCGCCAACATCAATGGAAAATGGGTATTCTTGATCGCATCCCATGTAAGAATCACTCATAAAATATAACTTGTAGTCATGATGACCTGGGCTGGGTGCCACAAAGTCCAGCTTAACTTTAGCTTTTTGTTGCAGTGTTAAGCGCTTAATTGAAAGCAACGAGTTACCCTTAGGATCGCCGATAACGACCCACCAACCTTCTTCTCTCTTTTGTGGGAAAAACGGAGCAATGACTGGTCCCGTGACCTCATCCTCACGCTCCAACTGCACACCAATATTAACTGTTGAACCCGAGTGAATGTGATCTTCATCTTGGACCTCAAAATTGAGTTCAATATTTGGATAACGGTTGCAAAAGCGAGCAACATCGGCTATCTGTCCATCTGATAACTGCAGAAGCCGCGTGCGATCTTCGTCCTCGAGCTCCATGATGTCAAAAACGGTCTCAATTTTTTTTTCAGTACAACGTTTCACAACGTCACTTGTGAAATGTGGCAACTGTTTGAGGTAGGAATCCTTGCTCCACATCGCTTGTGTAGCCATTTGAGCCAACTCCATAGCAGCAACTGCCGGGGATAACCATCCATTGGAACTGAGCACATCGACGCAGGCTTGTATAAGGCGAATCGCTTTGCCTAAAATTAGATCGGTGTCACCTTGAAGTTCAGGTCCTAATTGCAGACGTGAAAGGTGTGCTTGCAGCAAAAGATTTGTCTTAATATGTGGATCATTGTACTTCGGTGCAGCACCATTGGGCCCAGTTAATTTGTTTGGTAGTTTTTGAGCCAAATTGCGCAAAATATTCTCCTCATGGTGACGAACAACAATGTCTTCATATTCTGCTGCTGACGATATGATCTCAAGGAGACCACGAATTTTTGTTTTACTGTTGAGAGACAAGCTGAAAAGCTCAATCGTAGTATAGTTTATGTAGTAATAGGCAGCAATCATGCCTAAATTCAGTGGTAAAGTGTCCATTTCATCCTCTACGCTTATGCATTTAGATTGTTCCAAGTCGGACAAAGTATTTTCCACCAATTCAGATAAATGATCGGACAAATGACGATGGGTTACACCTTGTAAGTTATAGTAATTGGGATTTTGGGTCAATCGACGATATAAGAATGTCCACGTAAGATAATCAACAGCATCCTGTTTATTTTCAATGGTTTTTGTAACAATTTCCGCATTAAAATGATCGTGCATGCGGTGATCAAGATGGCTTTCAATCGGCAGACATTCATTGAGGAATTTTTTAAAGAAATCTTTTTTGGACGATTGACACATTAACACACATTTAGCATCATCGTCTTCCAGAGGTCGATTTGCACGACCAACCATTTGGAGCACATCTGTAACAGCGTAATCCTCATATGCATGTATCTTTCCATTGTAGAACTGCGTATCCATTATGATGACAAGGTGGGCAGATATACCCAAGCCCCAACAAAAGTCCTTAGTTACAACTGCTATCTGAACAGCTCCAGAATCAAATAGTTGCTCCACAAGACGGTGATCTGATGCACTTAGGCCTTCGTGAATATAGGCAACACCTTGTGACAAAGTCTCTTTCAAAGTTTTATCGGACATTCGCTCTAAAAATGGTTTAATATCCTCGTCTTCAGCATGGAAAAATCGATTAGGCATTGTCTCAGCATTGCAATAAGTTAAAATGTCAATGGCTGTCAAACGGGCCTGTTTCCTCGATGAGACAAACACAATAACGGGCTTGTGGGGGCTGTATTTAACAATCGCATTGTACACTGGCTTAGACATGGATGCAATTCTGGTTGCATTATGAGTCGCATTGAATCCCTGAATATGCAATTCCAAAGGAATCGGCCTAACACTAGGATGGAAATTAAAAGTAGCATTAGCATTGCATCCCAACCACTGAGCAACATCTCGAGCATCTGCCAGAGACGATGACAGCGCCACAATACGAATTTGTCGTTCAATTTGTGAGCTAATATATCGCATCCTAGAGCAAACAACTTCCAAAACAGGTCCCTCCTCACCACCAATCAACTGCAATTCGTCGACAATAAACAATTGAACATTTTGAACATTTTTACGCTGCTTCCATCGACGTGACAAAACATCCCATTTCTCTGCAGTGGTAACTACAATCTGGCCCTTCGCCAACAGTTTTAAATCAGTTCCAGTTTCACCTGTCAGTTTAACAATTTTGATTCCAAGCAATTGACCAAATTTGCCATGCCAATCGTTGAATATGATGTCTGCCACTGATTCCTTTGATGTCAAATATACACATCGTGCATCGGCGACTTGAGAAAACAAACGCATAACAGCAAATTCAGCAATTGTACTTTTTCCGGAACCAGTTGGGGCGCCTACAAACACATTTTCGTCACTGTTGTACACTGAATTGAACACTTGCGTTTGAATTGGATTGAATTGATGGTATCTATTTGTGTAAAAAGATTCAAACTTCGGATTACGAAGTGCAGTAATGGGAAGTGGCTGCAGATCCAAAAGCTCCGTTGGTGGTAGAGTTTTTTCTGGTAGAATCAAGTGCCTAAATGAAACGGGCAATTGTGTTTCGGCACCAATCCAACGATCAGACACAATGCGCAAAAAATATTGAGGCGGCAATGGCTCAAATACGGGAACAAAGAATTTAATTAAATGTTCGTCGTTTGCATATTTAGCTTTCAATAAGAAAAATTCATGATGTAGAATTGCTTCAGAGTCAACATCCTCAATGAGTATCCAAAATCCTTCAGATTGACCATGAACTTTTTCATCCCATTGAAAATCGGGTGTGATGGTGAGTTCGACACGCAATGTGGAACGAGTAATTGGTTGAATATGCGTGGATAGATCTAACTTAGGAAACTGATGCACATATTTATGAATTGTTTTGCCCAATTTCGGTACACGAATCAGTTCACCGATCTCATTTGGTTCCAAATCATAAAGACGTTCCCATGGGAAGTTTTTCTTTTCAATTTTTTTTACAATTTCCTCTGGCATTTTGCGGAATTGACGCAACGGCGACATGGATTGCCACATGCGACGATCAATCATCTTGCACAATGTCAACGCCTTGTCAGCCAATTGAGCCCACTCACGATGAAGAACAATCTCAAAGATAGCACGCATTAATCGTGAGGCGGATTGTGTGACGTACACCATGTCGGACATAAGAGCAAATCCTTCTAGCTTCAATTGGGAAATGTAGGCTTGCAACAACACGTTGACCTTTGCACTCGGTTCCTCAATGGACTCCTTGATAGGTATAGGAACTCTCTCCATTAATTTTTGCAACTCTAACTTTTCTTCTTCACGAACAGTGATGTTCCTAAATTCACCAGACAGCGAGAAAACGCGGAACAGCTCAATTTCACTAAGAGTCGGCTTCAATAACTGATTGTAGGTCAACATGGTCTCATGTGTGCAGTAATAGTGAGAGGCAATACGTCCCAGCTCAGTAATTTGGAAATGGCCCGATTTTCGATCATACTTGACCAAGCCACTGCGATCCAAATGCAACGCTGCCGTATGAATTAAATCAGCACGATGCTGCTCTAAAAGGGGATCTTCCTTTAGTTTATCGTAACTGATTCCGTATAGCGTAGGTTGGCGCATCATTCGTATGTACAGATAAGTGTAGCCCAACCATTGGACAGCATCACGTACGGTTTGAATTGTGCCCAAAACAATTTCAGCATTCAACATGTCTGGCATTTTTTGCACAAGTTGTGATTCGATTGGAAGTTGCTGATTCAAAAGTGATAAATAAAACTGTAGCTCACTGTGGTTTGTGATAAGGATTCCCTCACCTTTTGTGTCATATTGGGGACGACCAGCACGTCCCAACATCTGTAAAACATCAAGAGCGCCAAGTTCAACCCATCTGCCTTTTTCTGGATTGTAAATTTGTGTGCCTTTAATGATGACAGTATGCGCTGGCAAATTCACACCCCACGCCAATGTAGCAGTTGAGACTAATACTTGGATATGACGATCAGCAAACAAATCTTCCACTAGTGTCCTGTCGACACGGGTCATTCCAGCGTGATGGATTGCGAAACCATAAGGTAAAAGCTCTTTTAATTCGTTATTTTTTACTTGTTCTGCTTCTGATCGCAACACTTCCATTGAAGCTGAGCCTTCGCGCAAAAATGCTCCCAATGTATCCTTTTCTAGACACATATCCCTAATAGCTCTTGCAGTTTTGCCTGTCTCTTTACGTGAATGCACGAACACAAGCACTTGATTTCGACCAGCGTGCTCCATAATTTTCTCATAAACAATCTCATTCATAACTTGGAAACGCTTCAAGGCCTTTTTTTCTGTCACACCAATGTACTGTTGTTCCAATGCAACAGGCCGGAAACTGTTATCAAAATAAAAGAGTCCTTTCTCTGGCTTAACACGCAAGAAACTGGAAACGTCTTGATAATTCGGCAATGTTGCTGATAGTCCCACTAAACGGACGTCCTCTTGTGTTGTCTCAATGTTGCGAATTGTTCTGGCCACAAGTGCTTCCAGAACAGGACCACGTTCGTCGTGTAACAAATGGATTTCATCAATAATTACCAAACGTACTAACGATGTAAATGTTTTTTCACCACCTTTTCTTGTGATAATATCCCACTTCTCCGGTGTGCACACAATAATTTGCGTAGCAGCAATCTGCTCACGTGTTAGTTGATGATCTCCGGTCAATTCGGAGACTGTTAAGTTGTAGCAAGCCAATCGACGACCGAAATTTCCAACCATTTCCTGTACCAAAGATCTCATTGGAGCTACATAAATGATTTTAAACTCATCAGCATTGATGGTGCCATCATCATTGATGTGCTTTCCGATTTCACGCATCATGCAAAGAAGAGCAACATTTGTTTTACCGGCACCAGTGGGAGCACACAGCAACAAATTTTCATCTGTCTCAAGTGCACTCTTCCATAATCGACTTTGAATTCGATTTAATGATTTAAAACCATCGAATACTGGCTGTACGTACTTTGGCAATTTTTCAATTGGTTGCAACTCCTCATCGTCGTCAAATGGTTTGGGTTTCAGTGCTGGCACATGCACCTCTTCGTAACCTTTACGTTGTTTCCTGAAACTACCGTCCGGCAATTGGCAGCGTTTGTTCGCCATGAAATGAGATCCAGCAGAAAACACCAATTCATCCAATTCCAAAACTTTTCGTGATCCACTCACTTGTCCAACTCCACCTTCACCATTTTCTTCATTGTTCTGCTTCTGTTTATCAGCTCTCGACATTTCCTCGTACTCATCATCCTCATTCTTGCCAGTGTCCAATTGACGCAGAATTTTTGAAAGATTTGAATCACTTTTCATTTTGTCACGAATTTTCTGGCGTTCAGTATCACTCTGTGACGAGGCTAGCATTGTGCAGAAAAGTATCATTTGTCGATTCTTTTTCAATTGCTTGATAAAATCAAAGCAATCATACCCCAACAACAACACGAGTTGATTTTCGCATTCCCGATCATCTCCAGAGTCTTTTAATACTTTTAAAACTTCAGCAGCTTTTGCCTGTGATACCATAGCATCATTGAAATACTTGCCAAGACATCTTTGCAACCAATATGCATCAATGTCCAATGGATGCAATGTGCGCTCTTTCTTAGCCACTTCCTCGTTAACTCCTAAATTTTCAGCATGTAGTGTATTATCAATGCGTGCTTCTTCCCCTTCATCCTGGCCATCGTCTTCACGAACTTCACCGAAAATATCTTCATTGCTCTCTTCTTCAGATTCTTCAAACTGCACATTAATGCCGTATGTTTCGTCGATTTCCTCACCAGTAGCTACACCCAATGCACTAGCTGCTTCAGTTCCAAAATCAGTAATTTTCTTACCCAAATTCACCAAGAGTGCAAACCGTTCATCAGCCACAGTTCCCAACAAACCATCGATTTCACGTTTCTTCTCACGATCTTTTAGCTTATCATTTTTAAGCACAGCCAAAATTTCATCGGCTGCACCACATAAAATGTCACGCGGTTGATCACCTAATGCCTCCTGAATGAAGCTCAGCAACACTTCGTATGTTTGGCGAGTCTCCTGCGTCTTTGGGCGATACACAATGCCCACCATCTCGTCGATTCCCTCTGACAAAAGTGTAGCCCCTTTCATCCGGTCAAAATCATACTGCGCTTCATCGCGTTTTTGGCGTCTAAACACGGTTAAAAGAGAAACATTAAAATCAAAAGATTGTGAGAGAAATTTGGTTTTCAGTTGATATTTACTTCGCTTTGCGTTCCTCCGTTTTTTCGGGCTTGGAACGTTGATACCGGTCCCCCATCTTGGTATCTTCCAATTTACCAACGAGGGACATAACTTCGCCTGTGGCTTCATCGCGTCGTGGGCGCTCAATAAGTCGCACATCGGCTTGCAGCACAAGATTTGAGTTCTGAAATTTATAAATTGTTATCAAAACGTTTTGTGTGCAATAATGTTGAGGTTATGTTTATGTTTGAAAAATATTTGTAATTTGTGTTTAACTTACAGCTTTGTACTCATATTGCAACTGCCTCGCTGCGGCGTCAGCCATTGTTAGATGATTTTAAATAACTTAACAATTGCAAAAGTACTTATATTTAATTCTATCACCACTTTTTATTAATTATTGTGCAGAAAAAAACAAATGCCGTCTTACACGAACGCGGGGGCTATAATGCTTAAATTGCTGTATTAAGAAATGTCATTTATTCAGCATGATGTGTATAATGTATATATATATTTTTTTTTTATTCGAGATCATATTGCTGAATAAGCATTTTTTAATATTTATATATAATAGTGCACCCGGTAAAATTATCAATGGACAACGAGAAAACAATTGGAGCCCCACTTCATCGAAGTCTTGGTTAATAAGGCTCCATTTAACCCAAAGAGTAAAGACAGCCGTAGTCCGAGTCATGCAAAGGCAGCCTTCATTCATTTTGATTACATTTACAGTACGTTACAGTTTCGTAATGCTGTGTTGAAAAAAAAAAATATTTGCAGTAATTTCCATTCAAAGTTCAAACCGTTGGAAACAAACATTAATTATAAAACCATTGAGTTACAATATCTTAGAAATATAAACGCAAACGATTGTAGGAGAGCTTAGTTTATTCAGTTCCGTTTTTACACAAATAATGGATATGGTCAGTAACATCCATTAACTGTCCAAGCGAAAAATCATCTCTGGGGAGCCGGCTTAGGTTTAGGCATTTTTGCAAGGAGTTCCTGGATGTCCTTCTTTTCATCATATGTCTTGAATAACTCAAACAAATTAATAATTGAACGAGCAATTTCCTGAACCTTTTCCATATCCACATTCAGTTCGGCGAACCAGGACCTCAATTCTTTCTGCAATATCACACATGCCAACTGCAAGCAACCAATGGCAATCTAATCACAAACAAATAAAAAATACAGTTTAATTTAAAGGTTAAATGTATGTTTAAGTTTAATTTACCTGATAAGGTGGGTACAATAAGCTGACATCAGTGCGTAATGAATCGTTTATGAGACGCCAAGTCAACGCCAGCAACTGCTCCTCATTGCCGATATCTTGAATGAGACTCATGAGCGGACGATACGGTTGATAGACAATCAAACAACAGTCTAAATTCTCCAACAAGTAAAATTCACACTCGAGGATGTGATTGGTCCGATAGGGGAACTCCTGTTGTCCGTACGCATAGTTGAATTTATTCTTAATAACTGTTTGGCATGTGGAAATTAGTCGCGAATTCGAGATAACTCCAAACTCTTCCACTTTGGAGGCAAGAAAAATGCAGGTGGGTGCTAGCAGCAGCGGATCAATGCTACGCACAGAGTTGCGGGCGTAAAAACGTTTAAAGTAAACAGTTGCGGTGGCAATTACTTGCTGGCGTAACTTCAATTGCTCACCCAACACTTGTATAACGTTGGCAAAGAAAATAAAAATCTTTTGGTATTCGTCCTCAGTCAGATACTGCATATCATATTGTCGTTCACGTATTAGATCCTGTTTATCGAGAATCCACTGTTGTTGATGAGAACTTTGCCAGAAATTTCCAGCCATTATATTAAAGCAATTTAAAAACAATTATCGTGAGAAATTGTATGAAATGAGTTCAATGAAAAACACAGACTTTACAAAAATGAAATAATAAATAAAGCCCCAGCGAAATTATTTGTGTTTCTGTCAACTAATTTTTTATTATAGCTGTCAGATATTTTTTATATTATATATATATAATTTAATTATCGACACATCTCTGGCAACCCATATAAATGGCATATATATATTTTGTATTAAACTTTTTACTATAACGGTCATTTACGTCACATGCTTTGTTGTTTATAAAACAAAACCCGAATTCTTTGAACAAAACAAATAAATTAATTCGCAATTGAACTGTTACAGTTTTTATTTGTATTTTGTAAGCATAATTTGTTTTCGGAATGCTTTATTCAAATCGTTTTGTAATGGAGGACCGAAAAGAAGTTGCAACATCGAAAGAATTGAATGTTTTGCATAGTCGAGAGTATCAGCGCTTGCAGCAACTGGAAATGCTGATACAAATTCTCAAAGACTCAAAACAAGGCGACTTTGGAACATCTTCATTCGAAAACCTAGAAAATGCAGTCACTGCTCTTCAAATTGATGATTTTGTAAAATTGGGAAAGAGCGACTATTTTTTAGGTAAATATCCTAACCCATTTTTGTTGTTGTTTTGTTTATATTTTAACTAATTTTCACAATTTCATGTTTGCAGGACTACAAGGGCTCAAAGACATTCAGTTAAGTTACACTGAAACCCGAGCAGTGCGACAATACGTCTCCAAGAAAATTATTGACGTCTGCCATCCGGTGATAAAGTTTATTTCAAAGGTCAAGCGAGAGTATCCTATTTTGTTCGACCTGAATTCCAGGCAAAAAGAACTGGTTACTCTAGAAAATAAAAGAGGAAACCTGTTGAAGAATTTAATTGAATTGAAAAACAGAAGGTGTGAACTACTGAAAAAGTGCCTGGAATATAGAGTGGAATGTTCCGATAACAATTCTTTCGAAATTCTTTCAACACAGTATAAATATGATTCCATCAAAGCCAAGTAAACATCTTATTGTTTTTAAACATTTGTAAGAACACAATTAACCATGGAAAATTTATTGCAGATTTCTGAACACAATATTTGCTGGAGAAATTTCTTCACGTACCTCATTCACAACAAAGGCTATTAAAGAAGTAGAGCAATATATTGATCAAACAGGAAAATTTTGAATTATTAAAAATGCATATTTAATTGAATACGATTAATTTATTTTAATTATTTCCTCCCACCACGTCTTCCACTGTTCCATTTTGAACCTACAAACTTTTGTGTTTCCAACGGGACCTGCTTGTGAGCATTGTGCATAATTTCCCAAAGCATTTTCGCGTCGGCTGACGATCCTAAAAGTTCAGTTAATTCAGCCTGGAAAAAAATTATTTAGTACAATTATTGTTTTTTTACAAGGCACTAAGGATTGTTAATTTTGGTACTAGCCTCATTTTTTTTGAGTATTTCTTTCAAACTCTTTCCCGCACGCATAACTTTGCCAATATTTTTCGGATTTATTCCGGGTAAGCGCATCATAAAATCGTGAATATTGGGATTAAAACGTAAGGCTGTGTCTGCATCCTGACTACTATCATCCGATCCGATAGCAGCAGCTCTCTTTGCATCTGGTTCCAACTTGCCTTGTTTCAACTCCTCAAACAGTTGTGCTGTAGCATAGGGGCTGGGTGACCACAC
Organism: Sylvicola cinctus; assembly: GCA_963854165.1. Taxonomy (NCBI): domain Eukaryota; kingdom Metazoa; phylum Arthropoda; class Insecta; order Diptera; family Anisopodidae; genus Sylvicola; species Sylvicola cinctus. The sequence continues at coordinate 24,635,459 of OY974083.1, read as the reverse complement.
TAAACGTAGTTTAGGAAAAGTCATAGTGATCATCTGTAATTTCTGAACCACATCAGCATTGGGCGTAGATTCTGAAGCAATTACATAATTTCCCTATTAAAAAATATAAGTTAATTAAAAATATCACTTGTTAAATGCAAAAGCAAGAAAATACTTGAAGATGGAACGGCTTGTTTTGATCAAATTCAATAAGGAGAATTGGTTTAGCATAATTGCGCATCATTTGAACGCATTGGTTGTAAAGTCTACCAGAATTCAATGATCCAATCAAATCAGATATTGATTTGCGTTCAACGCATATGTATGGTGTTAAAATGTAATCACCAATCTATATATAAAACATAAATTTAATTACAAATATACAAAATGGAAAAATTAAAAAAAAAGAAGAAGTAATTGCCGTTATAGTTAATGGGATAATTTCAATTCCACGCTTGTGAATGAGGCATGGTAAATCCGATCGGAATTCTCGCATATCAACAATTACCCGTGGAACGTCCTTTTGTTGTAATATGCGTCCACCTGCTTTTCTGGTATCCCTAAACTCCTCCGGAATCGGCAATAAAATGCTCTCATTTGATTTGCCATCTTGATACTCTGGAATTACCATAGTCTGTAAAAAGCACAAATGTAAGAAATGCAACATTTTTTAATAACTCAAGTAAATTCTTTACACTTTTTGTTTTAATAAGAAGCTCAAAGGATTCTTTTTCACGTCTTAAACTCGTCAAATAGGCTTGCTCTTCAACTGTGCGAGCATGCATTAGAAAAAATACACGACAACGATCAACTGGTGGTCGGCATTGCTTTGCTTCATGTATCTCTATTTGACGGATTGCGGTAACATTGCAATGGTACATTACTATATATTTGGGATCCATCTCTTGTAGTGTACGCTCCAATGAGAGCCGCTCATCGTCTCCAGATTTAAACGATTGAATGCAAACAATTGGTCGATTAAATTGTTGCACTATTTGTGTCATATTTAATTTGTCCAACTGTAAAATAATAATACATCATTAAATAAATTGGAATTATGATTAAAAAATAAACCTCGGGACATGGTTCAAATTCGCCAAATTGAGAAACATCAAACATATTACCGTCCAATGTGTCCAGAGACACGTTTAATTTTTGGGACATAGTCAGCATGTAGCTATCTCTAAAGCAAGGCTCATCATCTGCGTCAATGCCTAAGGAAGAAAGCTCACCGTCAGGATCATCGACATTTAAATCTAACTCCTCGTGAGGCTCTTGTTCTTTTAGTTTTGCTTTCATGCGATCACGCAAAAACAACGCAGGTTTCTCATATTCTTTTGGTGCCATTTGAGATGTTTTGACGCTAACATTTGGGACAGATTCAGCTGTTGGTTGTGTTTCATAATGATGCACAACCTTAATTCCGGAAGCAGTTTTACTAAAATCCTTAAAACGCTCCGAAATTTTTGAAATATTGACGCTGTGTTTTAAGGCATTGAAAAACATGTGACGTTCTGGTCCTAGTTGCAACACTTCACTTAACTGGTGACAAGTTCTTCCGTCTTGACACAGAATCAATATTTTGATTTTTTCTTTTGCTAGTTTTGGGTTCTTCTTTAATGCTGATTGAATATCGTTTGGTATTTCAACACGTAAAATTTCCACAAGTGATTTCCATTTGGGACAAGGTTCAGCATCAAATTCTTTTAATAAATGCAATTATAATTAGTCTCAACTTCATTAAAAATTATTAAACTATAAGTAAACAAACCGCCATCCTTATTAAAGACTCGTTGCTGAGATACGTTAAACATTTGATCAGCTGCCGCGTGCAATGTCCAACCCGAATTATTCATAGCATAATTTGTGCTCCGATATTTGCTAGTTAGTGCATAAGAGGAAACCGCATCACCATAGACCAATGACCTTTAATGAAAAGCAATTATTTGAGCTATTTTCAACATAATATGTAATATTTCCTGCGTTCAACTTACATCATTAAACTTCGCACTACTTTTAAGTCCATGATAAGTTGCTTTGTGCTGGAACTGAGCTGATGCCACACAGAATCCAGTTGTGCTTGAATAAACTTGTGAAACCGCTTGGAAATAAAGTTCTCAGCAGTCACTTCTCCCATTTCCACAAAGCGATTAATGCGCTTCAAATCTTGAACCATTATGTTCATCAATTCTAATATGTGAGTCTGAAGCAGTGTCATCTTTTGCGTCATGGGTATGTGAAATTCAACAATTTGTGGCTCATATGGTTTTAGTGATTGTTGTGTAATAGCATGAAAGCGCGGCCAAATGAGGAGTTCTGTTAAAAAAAGATTACGCATAACACGTTCGACATGTCCATAGCCAAATGTGAATGATTCGACGCTGGAAGAGAATGCCTTAATAAAACCGGTCTTATTGTTTTGTCTGTAAAGACGCAAAGCAAACGCTTCCTGGCAAGATTCTACCACTTGATGAGCACGCAGCACAATAATACCAGTTATTAACTCAATTGGAATACGTTTCTTTAGTAGATCTACTACAAGAATACGCGTTGAAATGAATTGAACTCCTCCCTCAAGGTAGACACGTTCCCTTTCAACAGTATTTGACGAAGATTCATGCACAAATTTTGAATTCAACGCATTGGTGTAGTATTTTTCTTCATAGTCTTTACTATTTATGATAAGGATCAAATTTCCAGGATCCAAATATGCACGCAAAAGATTAATAACAACTCGGTCATAACTTATGCCCCTAAAATATTTTTAAAATTATTGCATAAATAAAAAATATGTATTCAAATTTTACCTGGCACAAACAACCAGCCCATCCGCATGTAGGATGTCAATAAATATTTGTTTTTCATACTCCAATAATTTTACATCTTTCTTTTCCAAATATTCTTCAGCATCAGCTAAGTGCTCCAATTTTGAATTTATCGCACTATCAACATTTTGACTTTCATTGCACTGTTCTTCGTTGATTTCAATTACATCCGTGCACACATCTTTCGATGTTGATGGTTTTGGGGAGCTCATTTTTAGATTAATAATTCCAGTTCTTTAAACAAAAGCTTTGTTAAGTAATCCATATAAGCATAGGATTTAACCTCCACTGGACGGATGTTGGATGCTACTTTGGAGATCTCAGTTTCCTCGGATTGCCAGTAAATTTCAAGATTGTAAGTGCAATTTTTATAAATTGAGGCACAATGTACAGCGTAGTATACAGGACGTGGAAAACTGGTAAGTAAAAATTTTTTAAATATAATACGTCTATGTAGAAATGAGTAATAGTCTTACTACTTATTGATGTTAATAACATCCACTCCACAGGAATACGAGCTTATGTTATGTTTCTTGAGATCTGTTGTGATCTCAGAAGTGGTTGACACATACAAATCGGCGTCTCCAATATCAGATTCGAGAACGAATATCAAATACCCGTGGTCTAAAACTGCTCCCTTGAAGTATTCAACTGATGGCAATTTATTCCGATACTGTTGAACTAACTCTCCAAATTCGGTGTTTTCTATTAAATACTGATTCGTTATAATACGCACTTTAAAACCTAACAAAACGCTGATAGTAATTGCCTAAAATAAAAACAAAATGTTATTAGAAATACATTTTTGGGACCAGTCTCAATCTTACTTACAATCAAGCATACAACTTGCTCACGATCCATAGTTTAGGTACAGCAGTTGTAACAGCTTTAGTTCAACATTATTCCTGTTGCGTTAATGTATTTTAAATTACCGTTCACTTATAATACCACTTAATATATTTTATTTGCACAATAAATTGAAATTATTGAATTTTAGTTCGGTCTTTTTTCAAAACCGGCTCATTTATGAAATATACAATTTTTTCATTTAACATTATATGTGAATCTGTTAGCAGCTGCTATATATGTGTGTATAATTCAATATATATTTTTTTAATTTCTATAGAATTCTACACGGTGTTTTAACTTTTCACTTTTATATATAAAATTCTGACGTGCGTATTTTTGTGGTGCTTATTCTCATTTGTTTTGATAAAACATTTTTTTGTTGTGTTCATGGGGTCACTAAGTTGGTTCTTAGCTAGAGTTGGATAAAACAATTAAAATCTTAATATAGGATAAAAAAACGCGAATTTTTAGCCTCCCGCACTATTCAATAAAAAAAATCGTTTCTTTCGGATGTACTTTTGACCATCACGACTGAGCCACTGATGCTATCCACCTTACATTCACCCTATATGTTCGTGTGATGTCTGGGGTGGTTCATGCATGGGTGTTAATCCGGTTATTGGTAGTTATCCTTAGTTACGGAGGAAAGTAGTATATATTTATATGTGAAAAATTAGCCTACTTCGATAGTTTTATTTTCATTCGATTTTGGCCCATCGTAATATTAATTTCAGGCAGGATTTAAGGTCTCGGGAATTAGGATGCTGGGTTCGTGGCTGACGGGATTTTGGAATACCATGAATTGGATCTTTCTAGTTATATAATTATGGCCCTTCGAGATTTTATTTTACCGGGATGTTGGGAATAAAGCTTCGTCATAATTACAGGTTCTTTTTTTCGATCAACGGAATTCGCTAGTTTTAGATAAAAAGTAATAACTGCGTTATTAAATATTACAAAAATTAAATTTTATTCTTAAGTTCTGAAAAAAAGTCTACCAATAATAGGTGTCGATTTTTGAGGAGCATTGTAAAATATGTTGAAAATTATTATTCTGCCTATAAAACACTTTACACTTACATGATATTAGAAAATAATGTTACACAATTTGTATGGGTTGATTGTTCTTTATTTTACAATATGTTATTTGATTTTATATGCATAATTTTGTGTTCATATGACACATAGACGATTATGTTTTGATTTTTGGGTTTTTTTCATTCAATTACATACAATTTTTACACATAACTACTCGTATAATATTAATGAAAGGTCAACTTGCAACGTTGACCTTAACATGTACCTACTTTTATTTAATATTTTGATATAACGCCATTATCCTAAATAATAGAAATACATTATCAAAATACATGTCTGGAATCGGGATGGACTCCAGGAACAAGATATCTTGTCTCAAATGCTTTATTCGCGCATTTACAGTGATGTTTAATGGTTTTTTTTTGTAAATATTTTAAAAGTATTATTTAAAGGTACAAAACAAATATAAATAGACACAGATTTAGATTGCTTACAGTTGAAACCAGTATAGGTTATTTGTTGTATTACGATTCCAAAAAGATATTATATAAATTGATTGTTTTGGTTTTGTTACTTTTTTGGTTGAAAATGCCCTACAGTTAGAATATAGAATTCCAGAAAGTTAAAACGGTTATTTATTTTTTGATATTTAAAATAATGTGGCAGGAATTTTCAAATTAAATTCATATGTATAAGTTACATTCAAAAATATGTTGCTTCTCATTTCTGCAAAATCAGACTAAATACTAAATCAAAAAGTACATTATTAAATAAAAAAGTGCTGTTAAAAAATGTTAAAGCCTGAAAGTTTCTCTTCAATTAAACCTTTTTTCAATTACAATTTCATTCTTTGGCAGACACCCTTTAATTAGCCGACAAAAACAAATGAATAATTAAACAGAACAAGGATCAGATAATAACAGGCAGCAGATGAATTGTGCCTTTGTGAATTTGTGCAGATTGTGATGTGACAGCCATATGCTTATGTTGGAGGGAAATAACGAAATCAAAAAAGATTATTTATGTTCTCAAACTAGACGTTGATCCTTTATGTTTTTGAAGTGCTGGGGATCTGAGCTGGAACATTTCCAGAATTAGTACAATTGCAAATTGCTTCAAAAAGGCGCATGACGACACCACGAGCGCGAGTCACAATGCGGCCCTTTTTCAATCCAGTCATCAAAGAGGTGCGCGAACCTGAAAGAACATGAATCCCTTATTTAATATGCTAATTTATCCTTTAAACATTTACTTTTCTATGTATTTATAAGTAAAAAGGCAACAGTTTAAAAACAACTTAATCCATTTATTTTAAAGAATTGTGCATTTTCTATTCTTAAAATTAAATAACCATTAACAGTATTCGAAGCCGTTATCTATCATGGATAAGTGATTTCTATGGAAATAGAAAAACTTCCGGGTTGTGCTCGAAAACACATTTTATTGTAAAATATGCTTTGTCGCAAGCCTCCTTGTAGCCATTTTCTGAAATTAGAAGGAATATCATAAAATTTTAAATTGCACATTTCATCAATCAGATAGAAACACTCACGAATATCCTTGCAGGAATTTGCAGCTGATTTGGCGGGTTCTTTTAAATCGGGTGGAAGCATACCATCAATTTGGGCCAAAGTTTTGGGCAAACTTATTTCTCCTTTTTTGTTTAACTTAAATTCAAATAATGTAGTTTTTTTTTCGGATGAGAATTTAAATACAATTATAATCGGAAAACTTACAGTTCCTGCCATTTGAGCAATACAACTAGTATAGCATTTAAGCTCCTTATCGTCCGGAAAACTTCCATCCTTAATTCCATCCAACAGCTCTTTAGAAACTTTAAATTTAGGAGCACACACTTGTCGCATTGCTGCTAAGGACCCTTCAAGTTGTTTCATTGTCATCTATAATAGAAAAAAATTAAAAAACTCACGGAGAGGCTTTATCTAAAAATAGGAAATATATTTTAAATAATAATAATACTTACTGCAGCATGGCTACGGTTCATTTGGAAAGCACAAACAATTATCACTATCAGAAGCCATTTCGTTATTGTCATATCACACTATCTTAACGACAAAAGGACTATCATGGAAGTCCTTTTTTTTGGTTACATAAATATACACTAGACAACACTTCTTATCGTTTACAATCTAACTTATAGAGATAGTTTGCTGATTACAGCGTTCTTTTATATTTACAGGCAGGGCCCGTAATGCAAAAATAGACAAAGTCATCCAAGTGCAAATAAAATGATTCGGAAATTGCTTTAATTAATCGTTAGGCATACGGTGTGATTTGGCTAAGCCATGCTGGGAAACAAGAGTCAATAATTAACTTGTCGGAAGGCGCGACAGAAGATTTCAGTGGTTGATCGATTAATTAGAAGCTTTTTAGCAAATGTGATCGGTTTCCTAATAATTAAATTCATTTTTAAATTGTTTAGGTTTACTTTAGCCATAGAATTTATTAATCATTGTTAAATTCTATCATTTTTGTAATATACGAAGGAATGTTTAGTAATTTTTAAGCAAAACTACAAGAATATATAAGTTATAACACAAAGATATTTCGCGTTTACTTAATAACTAACAAACATTTAGTTCATTCATAAACTCCTGGTAAAAAAAGAAAAAAAGTTATCTTTCTATATACATAATTCAATACTCACTTTGGTTATTATCCTTTTCGATGTCAGCCTATTAAAATAGTTAAAAGAAAATCATGTTATTTAAATTTTCGATAAAACGCATTAATTCATAAAAAAAATCAAAAGAAGTAGGAGAGAGTTTATTTTTAAAAACAATTAATCTTGTTTATTTTGCAAAAAAAAATCCATATAAATGTGTAAAGGATGTTCATTTCTAAAAATAGAATTTTATTTACTGCCACTGCAGAGTTGCAACTGCGAATTAAAGCTCATAAATGCAGTTGTAACTTTCAAACATATTTTGCAAGGGCTCTAAGTTATCATTGAAAACATAAAACAATGTATGTGTGGAAATGTAAAAGTAACTTTGGAAGTATCATGTATGAGTGCACTGTGAAATGCACTCCAGGACATATAGGATATACATACGAGCATGAAACAAACCTTGTTGCAGTCCATTTTTTTCTCTGCTTCCGTACGAGCTGAAGCCAAGATGCCATTCACAAAATCCGTCATTTGGTCCATTTTGTCAGGATCTTGTTTAAACTCAGCTATCCGTGCCTCAACAGGTATCGTCGTTGGACTGGACAAATCCAAGCTCAATTGGGACCTCATTTTGTTGTGGATTTAGTTTTTAAAACTTTGAAAACAAAAGAATAATGCAATCACCACACTCTTTACAATTTCTAAAACCCTTGCTATGAGTTGTATAAAGGAATGCAATTCACTGGTAAAGGCAAATATCAGCAGAGACCAGACAACTTCAACGCACACAGAAATGTAATTTACTGGATTTTTTTTAAATTAATCAACTTGTCAGAAAATATTTTTTATTTCAACTGCATTTCTTTAAAATATTTTAAACTTTTCTAATAATGCATTGCAATACAATTTTCTCATTTACAAAATTTTCACAAATAAATGCATTATTTCAGCACTATTTTACACGTCGATTCACGAAAATATTCTACACTCACAACTAATGCGACAATTAAAGTAAAGGTGAAAACGCCAAATAACAAGGCACAGGACGAGTGAGAGCTTTCCTTTATATTTTCATCAATTTGACTTTTCTCATCCATGTACATGCACGAACATTCACACACACTGTAAAGCGCTTTATCATTCCGGGTGTTGGCGAAGAGATGTCCTGATTCAGGCATGCGCACAATGCCGAATCCTCGCTGCTCCCCCTTTTTAAATCATATTTACTCTCATGTATTTAATGTGCTTATATTTACATGTATTTAACAATTCTCTCTTTGATATGCTTTTTCCTTGCTACACTTGAAAACATTATGCAAAACACAAATAAATGTCTATGCTGGGGTTGTTTGCCAAAGTGGTATCCGTTAATACTCTACTAATACAATTTTAGTGGAGATGAAAAGAGTCTGTTAAATTAACTAGAAAACATTCCCATCCCTACAACTAATATTAAACGCAAACACTAAAACACACTCAAACCAATTTGAACCAATAGCTATCTATTGTTGGCTGGCGCAAACCTATTTTTATCAGAAATTCAGAAACCCTAAATCATGATATGTATTCTAATAAACATATGCAAATCGATATTCATTTTAATATATTTGGTATTGAAGAGATTGTAAGATAAAACTCAACAAATTTATGCATGATAATTATTGGAATATTGAATCTGAGTTTCTAAAAATATTGATTCTGAAAATAAATATGTTTGCAGTCCTGTAAATCAAAAATGTAGTAATAATGTATTCTGCTTAAGATAATTTTCTTTTGAAGTTTTATTTGATCCATTATGTTCAGTGCAACTACATCTTACCAATTGTAATTCAGATATTTTAATTGTAATTCAGATTTTTCAATTGTAATTCAAATATTACCAAGTGTCAATGAACAGTCGATTTTGAATTAAAAACAATTGAAAAGTCTGAATTACACTTGATAATATCTGAATTACAATTGGAAAAAGTGTAGTAAAATCTGACAAGAAACCACCAAAATTGTAAAAAAAAAAAAATGATTTAAAAGTCGTTACCATTGGTTTAACCGCTTTATTTTATTTTACAAAAGTAAGCACTTCCTTTTCAATAATGAATATACATAGGTACAACATAATATTATGCATTAAACTATAATTTTTTTGCTGCCTCTCGTTTATTTCAATGCAATTCACTGTAACTGAAGCTGCGTCCATACTTCCTCTTTTTCTGTAAATACAACTACAAAATATCACAAAGTGAGTCAAACAATGTAGAACCATTTGTTTATATGCCTTATGGGCAAATTCCTAGCAACTTGTGATTTATAGCCCAACAAAATGTAATGCTGCATATTATTTTAAAACTTTTATTTGTTATTGGGGAACAATAATGTCTTTAATTATTATTGTGTTCAATTATAGTTAAATTTATATTAAAAATGTTTAACAAACTCACAAGATAATTAATTATAAAAATATAGAAGCAATTTAAATTAATAATATTGGAAACACAAAAAGAGTTATGCTTTTGCACGAAAGTAAGAAAATAATGAACTGCAGCTATTAATTTTGGAATAACATTTAGTTGAACATCAAATTATTAAACTTTTAATAGGTTGGAATTAAATGAAATACGTATTTGAAAAGCACAAGGAATGTCTTCAAATTTCAATTTGAGCTTAATTTGTATATAAAAATAATCAAAGGCCATATTTTGTGTAATATACTTGACTACCTTACATCAATAATAGCAACACTTACGTACTAAAAAAAATTGTACAACAGTTAAACGCGTACTTAAAATCAATACCACTAAGTATATCTATTTTATATAAGCAAAATAAAAATTTGTCCGTAGCATATTCAATTAAAAATGGTCACGAAAAAAAAATAAAACAATAAATTTGTGAACAACTCCAAAAATCTGCAAATGCAAAATAAAACTGTGACGCATTGTTAAAAAGCGCATCTTTAGAAAAACAAAATTTAATCAACCGAATCGAATCGAGGTGATGGACATCGCTTTTCGGCCTTAAACGAGTTACTAATGCCAACCATTCCTGTTACACCACGTGTTCCAGTACTTTGGAAATATATCAACACATAGCGTTCCTCTTCGGGAAGGTCGATTGTGTCAGGAAATTCTATTTGTACGGTACGTTGTCGTGGTGGATCATTCACCACCATTTCCCTGTTACGTCCGGTATACTCGTATGCAACATAATCATCCAATCCGGAATAATCTTCCTGTAAAATTAAGACGTAATACATTTAAAAAAGTTTATATACATATATCGTAACAGTGGATAACCTTAAATATTCCAATCCAATCACTGGATGCCTCCTGGAAATCAGCTGGTAAACTGTACTCTACCACATTCTCCTCGCCTGTGTACCACAAGTGGATTGGTGCGAATTCCACACAACTTTCATCTGGATCATCTACAGTCTGTTCAAGTTTATCATTATTTTCCATACTGTCCATATTCGTAAATGAAGCTTTTTGCATTCTTATTCTTTGAGCCTTTTCCACCTTTTTTATTGTAGTTAGTCACATATTCCATTGGTTTGTTAATGAGTAGAATTAAGCGAAAATCATGCAAAGTAATCACGAGTAAAATTTTGTTAGTATTGTTATAACTTCTGATGAACTTTTAACATTAACATTAAAAATATTGCGTTAATTATGTATTAACTGACTGGTATTTACTCGTAGTTGGTCGTCATTTTCAAAAGGTTACGTTCAATTTTTATGAATTTATAAGATAAAATGATTTTTTGCTATAAGAAATTCTAATACGATGAAACAAAATTTGGTTTTGTGAATAAGCTTTTTCAAATTTGTTTTAGATGTCACAAAAATTTTGCAAATTTAAAAACAAAACACACAATTATTAAAATTGCTCTTACTGTTATTGTAAATTCACTGCTGACAGGCTTATGATCACTAATTATATAATTAGGATGACTCTTGTAGGATCTTTGTTCGGCCGATAATTTCACATTAACATATTTCTTATCTGTTACTTTATGCAAAATACGATCACACCATGCTGGTCGACGTCTTTAAAATAAATAATTTAAACTTCATGTTTATAGTTAAAATATCATCCAAAAATACTTCATATCGTAGTCACTGGTTCCTTGTTCAAATTTAAAGGTAGGAGGAAATGCGGGCAATCGTTCATTAAGATGATGGAATGCACGTCCTTGATTACGCACCAATGTCAATTGGTCGTTGGCCAACAACTCGGACAAGCGTTCATTCTGCACCATAGTACGAATGTCTTGTGGTGAAGTTGTTGCTTCACCCATAAGCCGAAAATTAAGATCACCAAACCAGAAGACGTAGCTGCAAAAAAAAATAAAAAAAATAAAAAAAATTAATCAAAAATTAATGATAATAATAAAATTCAACTTACTCATGCCCTAAAATATCAGAAGATGTTTTGACATGATATTTGTGTTCTTCGATAATCTTCTGATAATCATTAATACGCTCCTCCAGCATATGATCGTGAGCAGCCAAATGTGAGTTTATTACGCACACTGAGCATCCATAATATGAAAAACGGACACTCACAGCTCCTTTATTGCCCTAAATTGTAAAATATAAATTTAATTCATCTAAATATTGAACAATATCATTCGGAACATACCCAAATACCGCCTAGACCAGTACGAGTGTACTCGGCCTCAACTTCTCTCACATGGAGCAAATGTTTTCGCTTCGCAAACATCATGACAAGTAGTCCTTGCATCTGTTCTGATTTAATTTGAACATAATCGCGAATTTTGAGCAAATCCTTAAATTTTTGTGTCCAAGGATCGTTCTTGAACAGCCCCATAACGACATTCTGAGGTTGAGCGTTGACTTCTTGCAATCTAGTTAATTAATTCAATTAATAGAATTATTGGTTCAATTTTTTTTTTGGGTTTAATTTGTAGTTACCCAATAACATAAAAGTCTGGTTGATGTCCATCGAACTCCGGTTTCACATCAAGATTTAATAGTGAATGCAATGAAATGTTATCAGGATACTTCGATGCTACGTTCCAAGTCACCACGTACACACTGAAAATATAAATGATTATTAATTAAATCGTTTGCGTAATATTGTAGTTCAAGAAATAATCTAATCATTACGTATGATTTCCATTATTAAGACATTTTGTGTACGGAATGTATTTCATTTGCGGAATTCTCAAGAAAAAAAAAAACAGTTTTTGTTGATGTGACCATAAAAAACTACACCGCAAGGAGAATGTGAATTTATATACGACTGTTGCTTAACTACATTTTAATAATTTTTTTTGAGATATGGAAAACGTGACCTTGAAATTTCTGAATTTTGACCATGATTTTTGTCCAAAATTGATACTTTTATTGAGATTAGCAATATTAAAGAACATCATAGTACACCAAAACACAAAGTTTTTGAATTACATATTTTCATTCACATTTATTTCAAAAAATATATGGCCTTGAATTTTAAAATTTTGACTTTTAAATGTTCAGCAAGTTCTCTTCTTAGATCTTATTGAATCCTACAATAATGTGAAAAAAAACTTTAACAATATTAAAGGTTTCTGAGATATAAAAAATTTGACCTTGTATTTTTCGATTTTAATCTTGAAATGTTATGCAAACTTTTTTCGATTAATAAACACTGTATACATGTAAAAATTTTTTTTTGATATTGTGTAAGGTTTCTGAGATAAAAAAGTGGGGTTTGTCTTTGTCCGCCTCCTTTTTTCATAAATCTATATATGACCTTGAAGACAATGATTCACATATTATCATTCCAATATCTTATTCAAATTGGATACATAAATTAAATGATTGGGATGTTCTTACAATATATGTGTGGCGTCATTTCTATGCTAAATCGGTCTTTGTCCTTCTGCAAACATTTTATATTTAGATTATTATTTAAAAGTTTCGCGCTTTATCAAATTATGTATAATAACGCAGCAGCTATGTATGCGGAATGAACTCGTACATAGTATCAAAATAAATTTTCACAAGTGTGTGTATGTTTGTAACTGGGTCACAACATAATATGGAAAAGTAACAAAAATTTGCGTCACAATTATGAACATAATTAAAATATGTAAGCCCATTTTTTAAAAAGATGAAGAAATTTATATTTGGTCGTTTAATCCCAAAAAGTATTTCCCTAAAAATTACTCCCCACATCCTAAATAACATCTTGGAAACAACAAAACTGTTAAATTAGCTCCACATCGTTATCAAATAATTTTTTATCAAATATCAAATAGCTGATAATTATGATAAAGAGCACTACAGTACACAGTTAGTTATTATGTAATGGGTAATTTGCACGCTCCCGTTGAATGTAAACTATATTTCTTACGGATTTAACTAAATCAAAATGTGTATCGGATAAACTCTATATAGTAGTATATATATTATACATACAATAATATAAAAATATTAAACAGTTGTTGTGTGAGAAAGTGAAAGTAAAACTTTCGACAAGTTCAATGTTATTCAAATTTGTCTGATTATTTGTTTCCTTTGAACTTTGTTATTCAGGCAAGCATAATCGTGCAATATGCAATAGGGTGTATAGTAAGGTCGTTCACAAAAGATATAATTTTGATAAAATAATTTTTGGAATTTTTGACAACCGCTCTGATTGGTCAATGAAATAAATATTTTATTATTCAGCGTGAACGGGCATAATAATTTTGATAATTTTTGACAGTTCGCGCTGCAGTTGTCATTGACAAGTTCAAAAATATTGGCGCGAAACAAAAACCAAATTTATTTAATAGAACTTATAAAAATTGTGTTTGCAAAAATGAATTTAACAATTATGAATATTAATTTTAATAAAAAACCACGCTTGGCGACGCGCAAATGGAGTTGTAAAGAGGAAGTAGAAATTTTGGAGTATTTCAGGGAAGTGATACAAAAAAATTTCGAGGCTGGCTCATTACGTGGTAAGAATTATTCATATTATATGTTTGATGAATAACATATCTATAACCAATAATTTCAGATCATATTTTGGAACTCTGCCCCCAATATGATATCTTGGCGGAAATTTTTGGATCAAAAACAAACATCACATTTGATTCCGCACAAATTGTAGATAGTAATGTCATTGAGTACATGAAATTTTTATTAAACGCCTTTCATATATTTCACATATATTGTCATATTATATTACCAGATGAATTTAACAATCCTGTTTCGAGCGCTGCATTTTCTATCAACGCATCGATTTGTTGTTTTTTCCAGAAGCTGAAGGCATTTTATTAATCGTTTACAATGGATTTTAATTTTACTTATTTAAATGAATATTTTCTAAATTTTTATTGTACTGCCATATATTATTATGAATACCGCGCACAATTGCATATGTCAAATTCTTGACGTTTCCTACTGTCAAAAACAAATTATCATAATATATTTGATAATTTTTTTCTACCAATCAGAGCGGTTGTCAAAAATTCCAAAAATTATTTTATCAAAATTATATCTTTCGTGAAGGACCTTAGTAAGGTTGCCTTTTTAAATGTCTCCTTCTGGAAAAAAACAACTTTTACACGTTCTATTAAATAAATTTTATTTTACTTTTGCGCCTAATATATTTCAACTTGTCAGATTTTCGCACCCTTGTAACAAAAGTGACACAACTCAAAAAAGAAAGTTTTCCAGAAATCGCGAAAAACCGATTTTATCTTAAGCGTATATTTCAGAACATTCAAGCGATATTTTTGACTGAATGTTATGTTAAAGTCAAGGTATATAAAGCAATTTTAGTTATTTTCGTTGTCAATCCTGTAAAAAAGCATCTTTTTTGACTTATAAAGTTTTATATGCGGTTCTGACCCCCAATAGTATAAATTATTTTAGGTAGTGACAGTTTTAAGAAATTAAAAAAAAAATTGGATTGTATCACCAAAAATGTCACAACTCAAAATAATTTATTTAAAAATACTTCAATGTTTTTATGCAAACAATTTGATATAATACACTTTTCTAGAATTTGTGTATATTAGTTGTATACAAATCTTGAATCAAGAAAACGACACTTCTGCCACTAAGCGGCCAGAAGTTGATGATAATTTAATAAGCTTTTGTTGACTGATAGAGATCATAAATAATTATGATTATGCTTAGAGATCACAAAATTCGTTACTAACTCAATTGCGATTTTTGGGCAACGTCACTTTTGTTGTAAGGGTGCGTTATGACTTCATTGCTCCGCGAACTGTCAGAAATTATCAAAATTATTTTATCAAAATTATTATGCCCTTTCACGCTGAATAATAAAATAATTATTTCATTTACCAATCAGAGCGGTTGTCAAAAATTCCAAAAATTATTTTATCAAAATTATATCTTTCGTGAACAACCTTAGTAAGTTTTCAGACTTTATTTGGCAGAAATCCAATTAATGATAAATAAACTATTGTTTTTTTTTTCAAGTTGACAATTACGTGGGATTTATTTCGCAAGATAATGACCCAAACACATGATTTTTCTGAAATGTGGTAATTAACTACCTTACTGTATCTAATAAATAACCGTGAAAATTTTGGATGACTTAACAGAAATCATGATCGTTTTATTTAAATAATCTTTATATCTTCTTTATAAAATTCTGGTAGACGTGTGTTCAAAGTTCATCTCCCCCAAAACGGTTAGACTCATTCTGATAATTTTCTGTTGTTGTATTCATGGGACAACTTGGATGGTTTTTAGCTATAGTTAGACCCAGTAGGTGGAAACTTTTCTTTTTTCTGAGATCCGAAAGTTTTTTTTCAGACCGATTTTTTTGAAATTTCTCACATTAATCGGCACATATATAGGTAATTTCCAATATTCAGCATCTCTCAATATTAATTTTAATTAGCATTAGCGAGGTGTGTGAGCGCACCGAAATTTGCCGGGTCCATTAGTAAATTTAAATATGTAGCAAAATTTGGATATTATGTATATTTTAGGAACTTTTTGTAGGGGATTGTTTACCCCCATCTCAATGAAATCTGCTATAAATAAGAGTAATGCGGACGGTTAGTTCAGAAAAATTGAAAAACAACTATCCTATATTGAAGCTACCATGTAATCATGTTTCTACTTGTATTTATTCATTGTTGCCACGTACTGTACATTGTAATTAGTGACGTTAATCATCTTAACTGCATGTACAAAAATAAATGCGTTCTATTCAAATCTTTAATATGCAGTTGTTTAATAACACTATAACCCGCTAGGTAGCAGGAAGCCATTGCAATTTATAAGCAAACACGTGTGGGTGGAAAGCTGTTGTAGTCTGTAGATGCTAAAGTACTATGTAGTTTTAATAGCGCCAAGTGTGAACAAAAACTCATACAACATATTTATTTTTGGAAATAGTTGACAACTAAAAACCTGCCTCAATAAATTTAAAACAGGTCTTGACCGAATTTCAGGAAAATAAATCAATGTAGATGTAAAACGCATATGGCTGATTCTATTACATGAAATGTGTGTTTTGTTTCCACATAATTGCATATACATATGTGTATTATGTACCAAAGTATAGGTATGACTATATATTCAGAGTTCAACATCTAAATAAATAATATATTACATTACGTAAGCCTCAATGCCGTCATTTCTACTATGTAATATGGAAACAATTTGATATACCTATATGGCTATAATATCATATATGCTGCGAAGACAATGCGTCGCCAATATAGTACATGTATTATGTACGTATTATAACATTCTTTTAATGTTAAATTGTTAATTTGAAATGCAAAATAATTAGTTTTGTTGACTATTTGGCGTTACCTCGAATTCCAGCTGCGAGTTGGCGGCATTTTAAAAGAGCTCAAGTGTGCTCTTCAGCTTCCCAGTCCTAATTATATGTGTTGTTTATGTGCGAATTAATTTTTTGTGTTTTTTATGTCTCTTCTAAGCTGCGCAGCACTTAAATGTAAGTAAACAACAAAACAAAGTAAAAACTTGTATTATTAACTTCATTAATTATGTATTAACAATATTTAAATGATTAGCTTTTATTTAATTATAACGGTAGAGTGCGTAAAAAGTGAGAGTTCGGTATTGGAAAGTTTATTTATGGTATCACAGCTGAAGCGAACCAACAGCGAAAACTATTGTATATTTAATTAGCGTAATCATGCATGCACCATGAATACTCGCACTTATTTAATTTACTGTACTACACAAACAGGCGAACTGTTCCGTTTATGAATTAAAGAAAAATAATCAAACGTGTGCACACGTACGTAATTTAATTTACGTCATGACATTATTGTGCTTTTATGCGTAGATATCGTAATTGTTTTGATAAGATAAACTGTAATATTAATTGAACTACATACAGGTATCAAATATATTTTTTCACACACTCAAAATTGTTACAATATGGCACTTCATATCTTTATTACCTATAGTCGTTGAGAGTTAAAGAATTTAATTAACAATAATTTATAATTCAATCATAAATCGCTTGAATTATTAGCACAATCCCACACATCACTCAATGTTTACGAACAGTAACCTTAAGTTTATGTGTTAACAAAACAACTTTGCTCATTTATGCGATTCCAGAATTTATAACTGCGTCAAGTCTCAGTTCCCACAATAATACAGCCGACCGCTACACCCACCGTCTCTCGTTTCTTTGATTAACAAATATAAAATACAAAATATGTAATAAAAACTTCCAATTTCCAATAAGTTTTGACTTTTGAAATTTTGGTTTTGCTCGATCGCAAATAGCAAATATCGCACTAATTATGATTCAGGATTGATGGAATTAAGATATATATAAATTATACATTTTGACATAACCGGATTTTTACGTATGCTAATTTAAGTTAATACAATGACCACGAGATGGCGTTAATCATTGGGGGAAATTACCGTTATACTTATTGTTCAATGAATTGAAGGGATTATTTCAACAGTTGCATTAATATAATTAATATATGTTCTGGTCCAATAAAATGGATCTAGTTTATATCTCGAAAATGGCTTGACGTAAACTATTTTAATAACCGAAAATTTATATTAAAATAGTGTAAAGACATACATTGATGGACCCACGACTCTTGAAGCTCAATTTTGACCGAATTCAATAAGCTAAATTACTAATCAGTTTATATCATTATTCAATTATTTAAATTGATTATTTAAATTACCATTAAAAATTATAGTTCTAAAACACACAGTATACTAATACCATGTTTTTAAGCAACCTGTAAATTTTATTAGACGTTTGTTTTAATGCAATAAACAATAAAAGTAGTGTAAACTTAATTCATTTTCGGTAAAAATAAATCAGAAAAATTTCCTGTGCACCATTTCAACCATAAACATACATTTCAACCAAAATTATGATCTCGCCTACTTCCAGGTAGTGTTCCATTTCATTTCTGATTGATTGATGCAATAATTTTTCTTATTATTATTATCAGAATGCTAACTGAGGCTGCTAAATTAATAGTCCCAAAAAACATGTCAATCCTTCAACAATGTCAACGCAATTTGTCTGCTTCATCAACAGTGTATAAAAAGAAAGAAAAGAAAGAAAAGAAAGAAAAGAAAGAATGTTTTAAACCATCGTACAAATGTACACTTGATTGCAACACAAAAACAACATGTCCGAAACCTATACTTGGTAATTGTGGCAATGAAGGTAGAAAAAAATTAGATTGTTGCCAGGCAGATCCGTGTCCATCCAAACCAATAGACTTGCCTTGCAATCCTGAGAAAAAATTAGCACCTCCTATATGTGGACCGTGCACCGAGATAAAGCCATCCGGAAAAAAAGGATGTAATCAAAAAACATGCTGAAAATGATAGAAGTTATCGTTCTTAAATTAATTATTTCAACAATGTCAACGCAATCTGTCTGCTTTACCATTACAGTATAAAAAAAACAGGGTACAAGCGCACATTCGATTACAGCACAAAGACAGAAAAGAGCTGAGCACAAAATGTCTGATTGTGGAAGTGAATGTAAAGTTAAAATATTCCTGAACGAAATTGCCGTCGAGTTACAGTTAAATCAACAAATGAGGCTTGCTCCAATAATAAAAATAAAATTACCATATTCTGTAAAAAATTACAAAATTGATCTCCTAATCCACAATTTGTTGTATCTAATTAATATTTTGGAAGTGACTTAATATAAACTGCATTATTTTATATTGAAAATCTTAGTTTAATGTAAAACTATATACTATTTAAAGGATTTGATGGAAAACATCTCATAAAGATGAATTCTATAAAAACAATGAAGTAGTTTAAAGCTTTTTTGAATTTAATTATTTATTACCATTAAAAATTATAGTTCTAAAGACTAAAACACAGAGTACCATTTTTTTAAAGCAACCTGTATTTATTATACGTTTGTTTTAATGCAATAAACAATGAAACCAGTCTAAACTCAATTCATTTTCGGTTAAACAAACAGCAAAATTTTCTGTGCACCATTTCCACCATACACATCCATATCAACCAAAATTATGAACACGTCCACTTCCAGGTGTGATCCATTACATTTCCGACCATTCATTGATGCAATAATTTTCCTTATTATTTTCAGATCCCTAACTAAAGCTGCTAAATTAATAGTCCTAAAAAACATGTCAATTCTACAACAATGCCAACGCAATATGTCTGCTGTAAAACCTGTAGAAACAACGAAAAAATGCACAAGACGGCCTGTGCTTGGTAGTTGTGGAAATGAAAATAAAGTAATAGTGGATGATTGCCCGAAAGCGGATTGTTTAGACAAACCAAAACCAGAGCCTTGTCCTATTGTAGGGAAACCAATACCAACTCCTGTGTGTGGTGACAAAGCAAAACCACCCGAGAAACCAAAACCAGAGCCTTGCCCTATTGCAGGGAAACCAATACCAACTCCTGTGTGTAGTGACAAAGCAAAACCACCCGAGAAACCTAAACCAGAGCCTTGCCCTGTTGTTAAGAAACCAGTACCACCTCCTGTGTGTGGTGACAAAGCAAAACCACCCGAGAAACCAAAACCAGAGCCTTGCCCTTGCCCTTGCCCTTGCCCTACTGTGTGTGGTGAGAAAAAAAAGCCGCCACCCGAAAAACCAGACACTGAAAAGTACAAACGATGTATTTTCAAATAAAAACATTAATTGAAGGTATTGTTGTTGAAATTCGTCAACAATGTCTAAATGCTTCTGCATAAAACACGTAGAAATTAACATTCGACTGTGGCAGAAAGACAAAACGCTTGGTGCTTGACGCTTCATATCCGGTAAAGCAAAAATATTCTTTCCCGAATGTGATTAAGGCCTACCCCGATAATAAGAAACAATTACCACCTCCTGTATGACTTTAAAAAATCATTGTAAAAAGATAAATCTGAAACTCAAAAAATAAAAAAGGATGTAATCTAAAATAAAACCATTTATTAAAATTATCGTTTTTGAATTTTTTTTTCTCATCAAACAATTTAATATGTACTTAGCAATTTATAAAAGATACCCTAAACCAAGTGTTCCAATCAAAGTAAGACTAATAACAACCAACCCAGTTTTATCTACATGTCGTCGTCGCAACAGGTTGCCGGTATCCCAGATGAGATGACGAAACCCATTTAAATAGTGATAAACAAATGGAAACGCCATTAACGATTTTAAAATGGCGAGGATGTGAAAGTTCAAATTAAAACTCCGCACAAGATCGGTGTAAAATTCAAACTCATGCGGAGACACTAACGCTCCCAGTCCCAACACCACAGTGTACGTTGAAAGTAGCATTCCGGTAACCCGATGACTTCCCGATAACATCCCAGCCAAAGGAAATTTATATATGGACAAACAAGGCGATAATGGTCGGCCATAGAATTTGTTTGCGTCTCTATACGACATGGCTGGTTTCGGTTTTGCTTTAACAAATTTAATAGTGGAACTCTTTGAGGAGGACTTACGAGAACTGACAGCCTCTTTAAAGTATGCCGCAATTGATGGCAACGATTTAAGCGGATTGAAAATTGTTGGAGCAGTTGACTTTAGAATCCCAGATGGAACCGATTCTCCTTTTATTGCGTGTGTTATATTGCTTGTGATTTTGGTCACGGGTGGAATTCGGGAAGGTTTGCAAGGAGTTTTTAATGGTGCTGTGTCCGGCGCACAAGGCGCGCGTAGTGTTTTTGGAGCATTTGACAATGGTTTTTGACAATGACTTGGTCCTCTCTTGCATCTTTTATTTTGCAGGGTGGTTTCGCATGGCGATAGATTTGACTGGGTGAACTTTGAACAAAGGCGAAGCGTCTGACACATTGTTCCACGTGTAGATTTGGAGTTATTGATTAGTCTAAAAAAGGATACGGATTTACGATGCAATCGGTTGATATTTATGTTAAATTGACTTACAAAATTATTGTCGACATTTCTTGAAAATGTGATACAGAATTTAGCCAGAAGTAAAAATATTCAACCTTTATTAAAAAGACGAAAATAAAACTGAATTCAAAAGTTTAATTAGATCACTTGGACCAAATACTTTATTATTTATACAACAAAGTACCCGTACATTATAAGAATCGCATTTGACGTCACTTCATTCAAATTAGTACAGCTCCAACAGATAAATGGACAGATAAATAACAGAAAATATTAATATTAATATTAATTCGACAGGATTATTTTTCTTTTTTTAAGCAAAATGGCAGGTCTCGTTAAAACTACAAAAAATAAAACGCATATTATTCCGCATCGGTGATTGTTGCGTTGGCAGGAATACTTCTATAATATCTAGCTACTGGGAAGCTACGCTGTTGGCGGCAATATTTCAACGCATCACCAGTGGTTCCGGAAGGGCATTTGCAGATTGCCAAGTGGCGGCGTGGCTCACAAATAGCCCCAGAACCACATTGATTAGTGCAGGGATTGACACACTGATAACCAATGCAGGCACGAGAATCTGGACACTCAGAATCCGATTGGCACTCACCACGGGAACAGTAGCTCAATGAATTGCCAGTGTAACCTGGAAGGCATGTGCAAACGGGACGCTCACGACGCGTGTTGTCATAGCCGGGTGTGCACTGTGCATTCGTTCCACATGGATTGGGTGTGCACAGATCCTCTAAAAATGTCAAAACAATATTATAGCAATATGAAATCTTTTAGGTTAAGGTAAGCATTCTTTTAACCTTTGGTAAATGGACGACAGCTAACAAATGGATCACCAGTCATATCACGAGGGCAACTACAAATTGGAGTTAACCCTCTCAAATTGCAATCAGCTCCCACACCGCAAGCATTGTCGCACGGATTCTTACAAATGCCATAGTAGCACGCGGGCTTATTGGACGGACAATCAACATCGCCATAACACTCAGCACGGCATTCTGTGTACGGGCTGCCGATGTAATTCTGAATTGAAATCATAATTTAGAAAATAAATTGCCCTGCGTTTTTGAATTAACTTATTATTTGAGAGAAAACAAACAAACCTTTGGACATTCGCACACGGCGCGGTGATTGGCAACACGAGAGCAAACTGCGCCTTTTCCACATTGTGAGCAGGACGAGGAACACTTAAAGTTCTCACAGAACTCTTGTGTACCGCATTCACCATCTGATTCGCATTCGTGGCGACATCCTGAAATGGGATTGCCGATGTAACCCTTGATACAGGAGCATGTTGGGACCTCATTGATGACTTCACATTTGGTGTTTTGGCCGCATGGGCTTGGGTAGCATAATTCAGCTGTTGAAGATTTTTTTTGAATATTTTCAAATTTCTAAGTACGTATTTTAAGAAATGTTTTCTAAAATGTTTTTAACCTCCTCAACCACATCGTTACGTTAATAATTACAATTAATTAAATTGTGTATTTCTTCTACACCTTATCCAATTGTAATTCAGATTTTCCAATTGTAAATCAGATACTATAAAGTGTAATTCAGATATTATCAAGAGTAATTCAGACTTTTACAATTAATAATATGTTAGATACAATTGGAAAAGGTGTAGTCTAAATTTACATTATGCTGTTAGCATATATGGTTCTGTGTCCGCCCACATAATTTACAATATTCTACGCATCACTCAACTACAACACTTTTGATCTTGTGCTGGCACTCGGCCAAGGTCGATGCAATAATTACATAACTGCTATTATTATTATTACAAACAAGATATTTGAGTGGGCGATAATGAATACACGGAACTCCAACCACACCAACTTCCTACAAATGTGCCTGAATTGTATGCGTAATGCGAGCATATTATACATAATAAAATACGCGCAAACTCCATTTATGGACGTCGTTCATGGTGTTAGAGTATGACTGTTGTGCTTACCTGGATCAATGCGTCGGCACGATGAAAACGGATCACCTTTGTAACCATCTGGACAACTGCAGGTGGGAATGTTATTGCGAACATTGCAATTTGCATTCGTTCCGCAAACATTGACGCAAGGATTGACACACTGTCCGTTGCGGCACTGTTGGCTGCTTGGGCATTCGGTGTTGTCAAGACATCCATCGCGGTAGCAGCTGGAGAGTGGGTTCCCTCTGTATCCTGTGGGGCATGAGCACACTGGACGGCCACCAACCGCTTCTTGGCAGTTGGCGTTAATTCCGCAAGGATTTCGACTACATCCTTGGCCTAATGTTTATAAATGTTTTCGTTAATGCAATGATTGATTTATAGTTGAATATTATGTCGTTCGATTATGTAAAGTATGTTGATTGTTGCTTTACCGTCAATGACCAATGTTTCATTATTATATTAAACACATAAAAAATTTATTATTCAATTAATTGATTTAATAACTAAATTAAAATAAAAGTGCAACCAATTAAAAAAGTTTTATGTGTGCATTTTTGACTACAAATTATGGTTTTTAGTACAAATTAATATCATTAATGAGCATAAATACTGTTAGCTGGCGATTCCGTGTCTTGTCTATTGTTAATTGAGCCTATTGCCTTTGGTGGGGTATTAACGATCCGTGCTGATTCTGTGATAATGCGACTTTGTGTGGTGTGAGATGATGTGTCGGTTTCGCATTGACTACAGTGCAGGGTTTGACCATTTTGGTCAACTACGATTTGCATACCTTGGACTAAACACACCGCCGTTGCTACCAGCGATATGATGACTCCATACATGAAAGTCGTCATTTTGATCTAATGGAATAAAAATAGTGTATTATGTCCTCAAGTCTAGTTTTTACTTTATGATGTGACGTCATTTTGGATATTTATTTAATATATTATTGCTGTTTCCTGTAATAAATTTGTTGAATGAATCATTTTCATCTAAGTAGTAAAAATAAACTAATAATTATTAAGAATTTAAAATATAAATAACAATTTATCACAAAGATGTTTTAATTTTTTCTTGTTGTACTATAAATATTAATAGACTTTTAATTTTATTTAAATCATTCAACAAATATTTAAATATATTTATTCATTATTAATGGTTTTTTAAATTCAAAAACACATAACTACATGAGTTTAAAAAAAATCCTATTTTGGACACGAAATATGTCAATTGTTTTTCCTAACATTTTTGAGTTGATTATAACGTAACCGCCATATAACATATTAACAATGCATATTTTAAAATACAAAAATTAAACGATGAAAGTTACCGCGTAAATTTTTGTGTGGGCTTTTGTGCCATTTTTTCGAACCATTTTTTCCCCCAAATATTTTTTTGCATTACTCTACATTACTCTTTTCAGTCAAGCTTTTTTAAGCAAATAATTGTAATAAAAGCAGATTAAGTAAATATTTCATAATTTTTTGTCCCATAACTTTTATTTTCTCTTGAAATTAAATCTATGGTGGGTGTTGAATTTTTGAGATATAAATAAATATGTAAAAATAGTTTACAGCTTACATATAGCTCGAATAAAATTGGTTAACTATTGATTGGCAAGATTAGCTCCGTTCCGAATTCTATTGAATTGATTCTCGCAAACAAATTTTACGAAAATAATCAAGAATCGTTAATAAGAATGCAGTTAAATTAAATGCGTACCCTTCCATGAGTGCATTTAACTGCGAAAAAAAGAAGCCACTTTGAGAAATGCCGAACTTTAAAAATTCCAAATGAATCATTCAACTTGTTGCTTTCAAGGCAAATTCCATAAAAACGAGGAAAGATCAAATCCAGTTGGTGCGATAACGTTGTCTTCATTCACTTAAATATTAAGATTAAGCACTTCAAATACAATTAACTCCAGTGATATTTGTTTAATATTAATTGGAGATTCTCAGAAACCAGAATGATGCTACGTTTTGGTTGCAATTTTAAAATTTAAATAAATTTTCAGTTATGCAAATAAAATCTTAAATACTGAGCATGTGAAACCCAAAGAATTCCATTTTAACTTTACATTAAAAATGATATCTCTGGTTGAAACAAAAAAACTGGATTCAAACGGGATGTTTAAAATCAAATAGTGAGTTGGCAGACAAATTGGCACATACTCGTGAATTCACAAACTAAATAGGTTTTATGTCGGAATACTAGTTGTTATCATAACTGCACTCTCTCAATAAGCTGTATCCCAAATTGTTTAATATTAAGTTGAAAAACATAGCAAAATGTGTGTGATCTTATTTAACAAACTAATTATAATCTCAATTCTCATACAACACACAGCAGCTCACCTTCAAAGCAATCCAAACAACACTTATTGGTTTTAAACAATTTTGTCACACACTTTTGTTATCCTAATTTGGAGGTATGTGGCGATACACCGGTGGCGAAAATATAAGTAAATAAAACGTGCGCGGTTGGAGATCAGTAAGACGCGTCGAACTCGACTAATTCAAAATCAGCGGCCGATTGTTGTTAAATAGTCGATGCAGCATATAAGACGTTGTGAGACAAAATACATGACCAATAACAACTTTTGAATGTCGCCGAATAATACGGGTAACACGTACGACTATATGAATATATTCCTGATCTTGAATTATTGGCGTAAAGCTTGCTGGTGCGTGCTGAGCAGTAGTTGCGTTCCATGTAAATGACAATGGCGTGGTCGGTCTGTAATGTATGTGCTTCTGCTCCCAGTTAATACACAGTATCGTATTCTTTTGTCGCGTCCTTAAGGATCATCTTATTGCATTACATAAAAAGTGAAATCAAAAACATAAAAATAATATTTGATAAATTTGCTATAATTTTAGTTTTCTTACTTAATTCAGCGGCGAATGTGAATCTCCATTCAGAATATTAACAATTGAAACAAAGTGTAATTATTTTACATTGTTTTGGTTGTGATCATGAACATAACACTATGGTAAAAACTCCTGGAGGAGGAATCTCATTGCAACCAGCGTTATTCTGTGCCACCTATGGAGATTTAACTATACAGCAGCGTCTGTGTGGGTTGAGCTGTTTTGACGTAAATTGTTGCAATTACTAATATGTAGTAAATTATGTAACAATTATTCAAATGCTACCAATGAAACAAACAAAAAGCCATCAAAATGTTTTATTTCATTATAATTTATGTTTAATCTTTAAGAAAGAAGAAGTTCTATATTCCAGTTAACAATTGGCAATTATTGGTTAAAATATTGTTTCTTTTGGTCATTTTGTATAACTCTGTATTTGGGCGCATCAATTATCTTGTGACTCAGGTGGCTGCAGGATTTGGCATGCATTTGATATAATCGAGCATGACGCAATGTTTCCTTTTTGAAAGACACCGATACTGCAGCGTTCAATTTATTTTATTCTGCAACTTTAAAATCGTAACTTGTTATTTAACAAACCAACAACAACTGCAAAAAAACTAAAAATTTATAATTAAAATATTACGTGGAACCAAACAATTGAAATGAAAGACTTAAGCGACGAACCTTTTTTTTTTGCATTGCAAATATCGTACTATTATGCATGTAAATCCTACGCAGAATTTTTCACTTTCAATTAAAAAACCGATAAGTTTTTTCTTACTAAAGCTGCACGTGTGTATAGTTATTATAATGTGTATTCATCCCACATGGCAATTGTCGTACTCAGACATTTAAAAAAACACTACGAACAATAAACAGACAACCAATAATAAATAGTTTATGAAATTCGTTTTATTCCCAAAATGTTTGAATTACAATAATTAATTATATTAACGATAAGGCCTAAAGTTTCATTTTGTTTTGGAAAATAACAAAATGTACCTACATGTAAATTCTTGTTTTCGTCTACATTCTACAATAATGGGATGAAGCTTATCTTGATTGACTTTATCACAAACCATGGATTACATTTGAATCGTTTCCGGCAGTTTTAAATTAGTTGTATTAATTGGGTTGTACCACTTTTAGTGAAATTTATTAGATCAGTGAATTATGCGACATGAAGACTGACGGTTACGGTTTCAATTCATGAACACCGTTGGACACTGGGTGATTAGGGACGTCAGCATAAAAATTTCTTGTGACAAATCTGTCAAATGTGGCGGCGTTGCAATTAGTGTTGGTGCAAATACGGTTGCCAAATTGTGTTCGGTCATCTTGTTGACTGCATGATGTGAAGCCACTCTGAAAAAAACAAGACAAAATTTAAATTTGTTTTTAGGTAAGCTTTTTGGAAAAACAGCATAATAATAAAATTCCAACAATTAGAAATTCGCAATTATGATTTTCATATTTAAATTAATGACACAAAAATTAAAGTAACAACCTTGCAAGTATGAAAACAGTAAGTCTTATGTGAATTTGGAGTTTTCAGAGGTGAATTAGCAAAATGTAAAATAATTAAACGTAATACCATTATAAAAGTTAAATTTTTGAAGAATGATTTTATGGTTAATCAATTATTATTAAATAGATTGACGTGTGTACAACTTTTTCGTTAGCTTTTAATGCACAACCTCTATATTTCGAGACAATTATGCAACTAAAGGTCATATTACTTCAAACCGTTTCTAAGAATTGCATTTTGAGTAATAAAACAACATTGTGCGTAAACACATAAATAAAAAAAAAGTAATAGTTACTCATATAATACGTCCATACGAAATGAATGAGGAATGCACGTTTAATGTACTATTAAAGGGGATAGGCTGGAATATGTTGAACGCACGATGCTTTTGCGCACTAATTAAATGCTTATCAATTATCAAAACTGATACAATATTAGAATATTGGTTTTGTGCACTCAGTTTAACGACAGTTTTGGTAAGCGAAGCACGTAAACAATAATGGCAAAAACCATCATCATAACAAGACAATCCACAATTGAAAGGTATTAACATTCGAGTACATTTTTGTAACATTTTAAAATAAATATTTATTTAATTATTTTAAATTATAGTCGTTTAAAGAGTAGACAACTCCACGAACGAAGAAATCGTATCTTAGCTGCCGTATTTGGAGTCCTAATGTTCTGTCTGTTGTTTGCCATTGTCATTAAAAATGTTCTTGAAGTGGAACATATTACACCAACACCCGATCATGATGGTTCTGTGCAAAAAAGTCTAACCGTTTTGGGAATCCTACCAGCGAGTACAGTGTAAGTTTATAATGTTATAAAATAATTAATTGTACAAAAGGGGTAAACAACATGTAAGTTTATTCAACCGTCACAGACACGATAAAAATCAATAGAGAACCTAATATTGCCCAATAATGATTGCAATAGGGCCGCGTTTAATCAATTTAGGAAAGCCGATAAATTGTTATTATAACTATAAAGCATGACGTGTACGGCAGTAAAATAATTAGTTTAGTGATAGTAAGAATTAGGGGTACACAATCGTCACAGTTGGCATTTCAAAGACCACAATATTATAATAAATAATAATCCTTTTACAGCCCAACCAAAGCAGAGAGACCTAGTCCAGCTGCTGTATTATTAACAACATCATCGACGACCGTAAAAGCTGTAGACGTAAATAACTGTTGTACAATTACAACTGCGAGATGTGCAATTCAGTGTTTAGGATGCAAGGCAAACTTTGTGGAGCAATTCGATCTTTTAACAGAAGTAATTTTTGAAAATTTTATAAGATTTCATTTAAAAATTAATGTTTTTCTTTTTTTTTTTTTTCAGAATGTCTCAAATTGTCACAGCTACGAGCTGGAAATTGTAAACTGTTCATTTGAAAATAACAAAATCACAAAGAAATCCTTTGAGAATTGCAAAGTGATCATTGCAAAGTTGCATTTGAAAGCAATGGACGTGCGTGAAATCGAAGAACAAAGTTTCGACGTACAAGCCTTTCACAAAATGAAAACTTTACAAATGGCGTTCATTAACATTGAACTATTGCCAAGCGGAATGCTCCTTGGATTGAATGAACTGACCGAATTATCAATATCCGATAGTTCGCTACAAGAAATTGAGCCAGACTTCTTAAAACCAGTGGCATCCAAACTCATCAAATTGAAAATCTTCAATAATAACAATTTACGTGACGTTAACAGTTTGATCTATGATACCACAATGGCAAACCTACAGAGAGCCAATTTATATAAAAATTTCTTTGAAGATCGACTTAATGCCACCAGCTTCATTGGTTTTACGTTTTTGGAATATTTACGTTTACAATCTTCTGAAATAACTGCAATTGGTTCACAAACATTTGATCCTTTTGGCGCAACAATAAAATCCATTAATCTACAGAACAACAAACTAACCACATTGATGCCAAGTTTATTTGATTCAGTAATCGCTAATTCACAGGTGGTTAAAAATTTCGGAAATCCTTGGAACTGCGATTGCACAGCCAAAGCCATTAAAGAATTCATATCAAAAAATGCCGACTTTTTTGTGAGCGCATTTATTTGCACAACACCACCTATATTTGATCACAAGGTCTTAGACGATACAGAACTGAATTGTGATGGATTGCGTGATATAACAATGCCTAATTCAATTGACTATGAAAGTGTGTCCGGCATTAATGGACCAACAACCATTGGTATTTCAACGGTGGCATTTCCACAACAAAATTTAACAATTAAATGTATGTCTGGAACTGCGGACATAGACACAACTACAATCAGTATAGGAAATCGGGAAATAGATTTTGAAATAACTGACGATACAAATGCGCATGGATCCATTGTTATTGACTTCTCAAGTCCTGTCACAAACTATGCACTACTTTGGTATAGCAGTGAAAACGACAAAAGGTTCCAAGTGTACGACAATTCAATCAATTGCATTTATGATTTTGAAGAAAGCGTTACAATTACAAATTTAGAAGAAGACACTTCGTACATTTTTTGCATTTTGCAACAAGATCTTAAGCAGACATCGCCACTTAATTGTGTGTCGCATTATATACAATCGAAACATCAAACCATTGAAGAAGATACATGGCTGTATAAAGAAGATCAAGTTATGATAATAAGCTTAGTTACGTTGGGTTGTCTTCTAAGCGTCCTATTGGGCGGTTTCTGTGTGTATATGCTTATAAGGCATCGTCCGTATTTGGTGTTGAGTAATAACAAGGAAGATGCGAACAGCGATTCTGTAATCTCGGTATATGCAAATGATGATGATAGCAACCCCACCTATGAACAATCTGTCGACAGGTGATATACAATCAGTCCTATATAAAATGAGTGCTATCAGTAAATGTTTTTTATTACCATTTTAGGTTCCCAAATGATAACATCTT
Source organism: Sylvicola cinctus (assembly GCA_963854165.1). Lineage (NCBI taxonomy): Eukaryota > Metazoa > Arthropoda > Insecta > Diptera > Anisopodidae > Sylvicola > Sylvicola cinctus. The sequence continues at coordinate 24,604,508 of OY974083.1, read as the reverse complement.
CGAACATAGTTTTAACAGTAAGTATAGACGAGCTCTTGAAAACGAAAATACACTAGCTAGAAGAAAATTTAGCAACTGCAGTGAAAAGACGTATTTCGAACACTTGCCAGAAACTCCACCACCGCCATTGCCACCATATCCTTACTACGAGCGCAACTCAACAGCACCTACAACACGTATTGAAACTGTTTCAGGACGAATAAACGATGACAACTACTATGCTTCGTTTACATAAGGGATTTATCATTTTCTATCATTAATTTTAATTTAAAGAAGTTAATCTATACAAGAGTCAGAAAATATATACATGCGGAACATTAAACATAATGTAGTGAACATGTTTGTTGACATTTTACAGAATAAATTTTTTTCCCTGCAATAATTATTAAATAATATTTAATTAATCAAATTTTATCTTTAAACAAATCCATTTAAAAAAATAAACTGAAAATAAAATACACATTTTTAGAGTCATTAAAAAACCGGTCAATAATAAATCGATTGTTTTCTCAAGAGGAAATACCATCGAGGGATATTCTCTTTTTTACCCAAAATAAAAATAAAACGTATCATTATTTGGAAACGCAAAATAAAATAATGGTTCAAAAAGCCACAATGTTAATGAGTCCCAAATAAAAAATCAAAAGACAATAACCGGAAGTTCACAATTACAAAACCCACCCGTCGCCACGTGGGTGGAAATGATTAAGTAGTTACTGGTTTGTGCCAATAAACTAAGAGTACGTTTCAAGGTAACGATATACCCAATGGAAATCAAAACACCATACTAACCGGTTAAGATGTTCAATCATATACTTGAGACAATTGAAGTGTGCTGGCGGCAGACGTTTCATCGCATCCCGCATTGCCAGTATTTGTTCACCTATAGATTTGCATTCTATTTATCACAAATAAAAATGAACCCAATTAATTTAATACAATTGCAACTATGAATCGTAAATATATTGACTTACGTGTTGATGCCATAAAAGCAGGATATGCTTGGAATGTAACTAGTGGAACAGGCAACAAGCGGAGATATAACTTTAAAGCTCCAGCAATTACGTTCACATTGCCATAGGCGACTTCAGAGAGATCAGTTTTCTCGCCTTCCCGATCCAGCGCCAACTTCAATGTATCAATTTCATCAGCGAATCCTGATACCCGATAAATGCCTTCTTGCAACATACCACGTGCCTCGACCTCTTCCACACATCGTCGTATCACAAATGGAATGGTACAATGATGTGCTGCCACCAAAGTTGTCAAGTCGGTGCCAAAAACACCGCGTATACGCTTCAAATCGGGAACACATTTCGCCGGAACTAGTTCGGAGCACTTGGTGTGTGCTATAAAGCCACAGTCCTCGCATTTAACACCCTGTGCTGTGAAGCCCCACAAAAAATTTGCACAGAATTCACACCAATTGAGGCCCTTAAAGGTGTGTATCTTGAATGTGTGTGATTTTTCGTAGACAATCGGTAATGCATCATAAGACTCATCCAAAGGGGCTTGTGGTTCCTCATTTTTTAAAGACTTTCGCATATTGTTGGATAGTGCACGCAGCTTCCGTCGGTTCAGCGTCATGTATGGACTTTGTTGATAACAGTTACGGGTTTGTGACATCATTTCTTGAATAATTGGGGCCGCATGAATTTGCATGTAAAAGTTGACTAAACCATCGGCCACCAGTTCGTAAATTGTGTCAAAGCGTTTGAATGTCTCTTTTAGATAATGACCCGAGTCGAGTTTGTAGTAAATTTTGTAGTGTTTGGTTCGAGCACCAAATCGTAAGCTCAATGTGTAGAAATCGATTGCACCTGGGCTCTGGCGCACCAAATATGATCCATCAGGTGTTCCTTCTAACATATTTTCTGACTCCTTGTGATCCATGACACCGTGAAAATCGTAATCATAGAAATCGGGGACGTCAGTGACTTCTGATTGGCGAATTATTGACTTAGGAGTAGGCGCCTCCAGTTGTATTTTGTAGACTAAAACAAATAAATTATAATTATTTTGGGTAATTCCTACTTTAAGATTAGGGAACAATTAGAGAATATAATGCATACGTTCTGGTTTCCACATCTTATGAACCGGAGAATTGGGCTCAATGTTTTTAATCATTTTTACATTATAAAGTCCCACCCACTTTCAGCTCAGATTTTAAAATGTTTATTTGTTTTAACTATTTTTATAACAAATATTTTAAATTATAATTATAAAGTGAATGCGAAAAAAATTACCAATTAAAAATAGGTATATAGATTTTGTATGTCACTTTAATTATATATAATTTGCGTTTTCTGTTTTGCGTCAAATTAAATTAAATTTATATATACATATTTATTAAAATATTCAAATTGCAAAAAAAAAATCCCGAGGTCAGATATATATATAAAGATATTTTAATATTTTAACCCATCGCGCACGGGGTCCTATTTTTAGTATAATAAATTTATATATATATATGTCAAAATGATTTGTGCAGTTCTTCCTACTTCTCTTTTCGTTTGTGCTTTCAAGACGCACAGTTCGTAAATCTTTTAAAACTTGTGCTGTTACACGTTTCGTGTCGATTTCCAGGACTTAAATGTAAGTTAATTTGTCTAATAATGTGGCTAAATTAAAGATTGAACTTATTCCAACAAAACTACATTTAATTAGTTTCAATTTTGTAAAAGATTAAAAAGATATGTAAAGATTTTGTTTTGTTTAATATTGAAAAATTGTGGGTTCAGCCGAAGCGTACTATCTTAAATAAATGTTGATGAAACAAAAATATTATATCTGAAGGGCCCCTTTAGCGGTGTTCCCGTCACATTTAAGTAAATGTATGAGAAATGTCCATCTGAATTTTCCAAAGCAAAACCATACATTGCACGATGTTTTTTAAGGTTATGTTTCTAATGGCCAATTCTCTTTTTCTTTCAAAGAATGCGTTACGTGGCTGCATATTTGTTGGCTGTTCTCGGCGGCAACGAGTCCCCCTCCAAGGGAGACATCGAGAAAATCCTGAGCTCAGTGGGCATCGAAGCTGATGGCGAACGTCTCAACAAGGTTGTCGCTGAGTTGAAAGGCAAGAGCATCGAAGAGCTCATCAAGGAGGGTCGCGAAAAACTCTCTTCCATGCCAGCTGGTGGTGGTGCCGCTGTCAGTGCAGCTCCAGCTGCCGCTGCTGCCACCGAGCAAAAAGAGACCAAGAAGGAGGAGAAGAAAGTTGAATCAGAGGAATCTGAGGATGACGATTTGGGCTTCGGTCTCTTTGAATAAAGGTTCGTTTAGTTGCATCTTTCCAGTACATATTATATGATTAAAATGATGATTATCTTATTACCATCTTTCGACTGAGAATATATTGATGTTAACTTTTGTAACTGACGTTTTTTGTTTAAAGTTAATTTTGTCCACTGGTTTTGGAACATCTTTATTAATAATATCCTTTTTTTGTTGTTTACAGACGAGAGCTTTTCGTACGACACTCCTAATATGCGCTGCCGCCGTGAAGCTTGATCTTAGGATTAAAGACCATCAATAATCCTCTTGGATTCTGATTATTTCTATGAAATAATTGGAAAACAATAATAAAACAAGTTTTTTAAACTAAATTAAACAGACTACTTTATTTTGTTTCATGATCATCATCTTCCAGATAATCTTCAGCCTCCTCGTATTTCAATTGATCTTGAGCAGAGTATACATCTTCAATGTCTCGCTCCCGTTCCTCTCGAATACGTTTTTCCTTCTTCTTTTGCCGATTTTGTTCCAAAAAATTAACTAATTCAATTTCTTGCCGCTTAATCGTTTCTTGTTCCTCGTTGGCTCTTATCAAACTTTCACTAACATTTATATTGGAAACTATTTGGTTTTGATCTTGACCATAACGGTTCCATGCTTCTTTTGATTTGTCTACACTTTTTCGTATTTTTTCGAAAATACTTTCACGATCCAGGCCAAACATATCATGTCTCATGTCAGGAAACCACTCTTCCTCGCGGTGTTGAGCAAATTCTTCGGAACTGTCCACAATTTCCAGATTGTGTCCAGATTTTCTCAATAAATTCTCCACTTCCAATGACATTGCGAACTGAATATCTCTGACAAACGTGATTTTCGGCACCTCACCCATTAACCGTAATTGACTTAGCTCGTGTCGCAATGGCCCTGCCGCTTTTCTCAAAATTTTATCCAAAACAATGTCATCGTCCGTGCCCTTGGCTAGCCAGTAAACAAGCAGTCCTTGAAAATCAGTTGTAACACGAACGCGTGAAATCTCTAAGCCGCGTCCTATTATTTCGGTAGACATCTCTCCTGTGGCCATTAGATCAGTCACATGCTTCATGAAGAGTTTATTTAAGACGGTAACACGCCTTGTAGCGTTTTTACCCTGACTATGTGTCTTGCTCAAATTGGAAGCTTGCATCATTACAGGATGTGCTGCATCCTCATTCGAATACCATCTTCGCTTGCCCTTTTCTCGACCTCCAAGCATGATTTTCTTTAACATTCGCACTTCTCGCTTGGCGTATTTGTTAGCAGCATTTGTGGCAGATGTGTGGATGCCAGACGTCACAAGAAAAACACAACGTTGCATGATAAAAGCGACAAGACTGGATTTAATTCGTTAGAACTGTTATATTGTTAAGTAAACAAAATTTGGAAAACAAACAATTACCTGGCAAATTTAAAAAAATTAATTGCACGTCTGCATTGCACTATAGATTAATATTGGATTAAATATATACAATTGTATGTTAACATACAAGTACGTTGATATATGCTTTTTAATTCATAAAAACTTGCAACACCGCTTGACAGATCAATTGACAGTTTCATATTTGTTTAAGGTTTAGCAACATAACCTCAAAATTGTGTTGTGGTCATTGGTCTTTTGTGGGAGCGTTGCACTAACAAAACATGGTAAATGTATTGAAAGGCGTCCTTGTTGAGTGGTTCGTATTGAAAATATTAATTCTAGTATATATTATTAAATAAAAAATATATTATTCAATGTTGCAAATTTATTAGCGATCCTGCAATGAAACAATTCCTGCTTCATCTGGATGAAAAACTCTCACTGGGCAGGAAATTTATTATCCAAGATTTAGACGAGAAACATCTTTTCATATCAGCAGATATTGTGGAAGTGCTTCAGGCAAAAGTTGATGATTTGATGGATCAAATCAGCTTTCCGCTTCATGAAAAGGAGTAGAGTAATTTGTAATATTATTTTGCGGCTGGGTTTTCTTATATATGAAAAAATTAATCCTCTTAACTTGCATCCCATTTATTTCGAGAAAAATACATTTTACCCTCATATAAATAAAGTACAATAAATGCTTAAAATGTACAATGATTACAGTTTCAAATATACTTCTTTTATTGCTTGAACGATGATAACTTTTGAGCTATTGGATCATTAAAAACACATTCATGAAAAATGTTATTGAAAATAAATTTTAATACGTAATAAAAGAGTGGACGGGTGCTCCAACTTTATCCCTGCCTTTAAGGTCTAACAATTCCATTATAACTAGACATTCCACAACATTTCCTTCCAATTGTTGTATTAGCTTTACTGCTGCATCTAATGTTCCTGAAAATTATTTCATCGGAATTACAAAATGCACCATTCAAAAATTGACCAATTACGAACCTCCTGTTGCTAATAAATCATCAACAATAACTACTTTTTGTCCTGCCTTAATGCTGCCTTTTTGCATCTCAAAAGTGTCGGTTCCATACTCAAGTGCGTACACAATTTCATGGCACTCTCCCGGCAACTTGCCTTTTTTGCGAATGGGAACACAACCAACACCCAATTCAGCAGCTATCAGCAATGAAAAAAGGAAACCGCGTGCTTCCAACCCCACAATAACATCCACATCCGGTATTTTATCTTTTATGTGGTTAATGAGAATCGTCTTTACAGCCTTACAAACTTCACCGTGTCGAAGGGCTGTAAATAAATCTCTGTGAGCGACAAAGTGATTAAATTGGGAAAAATGGGAAATAACGATAAACCAATCATACCTAAATAAAATGCCTTTTTGTGGAAAATCAGGGAAATCGCCAACATGATCTTTAATTAATTTGACCAATTCCTGTTCAGACATAATTATTGTTTTCGGCACGTTTTAACAAATGCGATGAGTTTTAACTAAAATCTTTGATTCCTGAGTCAAATGCGTGGAGTTTAGTTATTCAGTTTTATCAATACATGTTACAACTTCCTAGCTAAGGTCAACTTTCGTAATCACTTATCAGTACCCTGTAGTCTATACTAATTAAACCAATATATTATTATTAATAACTCATACACAAATAATTATAAAATCAGCTGAGTGGCTGAGTGCAGGAATGGAAAATATAGCCCGGACGGAATTGTTGCAAATTAAACTTTTATATATAAATTATATATTCTGCAAAATATATATGTGTCTAGTTATTGCAATTTTTTCAAATAAAACAAATTTTGCAGGGGTCACGCAAGAATTTGCATAAAATATTTGCAACTTCAATATTTTATTGCTAGTGATTTTTTTTTAACTTGAAAGATTAAGGTTTTGTCTCGTTGGTATCCTACCTAGACTACACTTAACAATTTGCATTAAATTGAAGAGAATTTGATTGAATGTGTAACTGCATCCAAATTGCACTGCTGGCATTCCATTTTAATTTCGACCTAAACCGAATTTTAAAAAAATTAAATATGAATATACAATAACTTTATACAGTTTTAACTCATAATTATTATAATTTTAAACTATTTCATATTAAACATTAATTTACATATTTTAAACGCAAATGCAAAAATTTGAATATCACTCCCATTTTTAAATGCCTAAAAATGTTTGTCAACATTTTCGAAATTTACTAAAAAAGAGTTGCAACACTGCAAATTGTACAAAATGGCTTCCAATGGTTTTGTTTATGTGGCATCCGCACATAAAACTAGTGCGCTCTTCAATTAATCACTTAAGTGGTGTGTCATTAATGCAATCTATTCGTGAATTGAATGCTTCAATTGCTCTCAACTATTACGTCAATAAAGTTACATGTCAAATTCACAAATAACTGAAACTGTTTGAGTAATATTTTGCAACGGCGTAGTAGTACAAGTCATCGGGCAACCCGCAAAGCTTATTAACGCCGACAGAAAAAAAGAGAAATTTTCAGTGGAATTCTAGCAAATTGTTAATCACTTCAACGATTTTACTAAAACCACGGTCCGCGACAGCCATGATGATGGGTGGACAGTAACACAAAATAAAATTAAAATACGTGGAATTGTTGTGTAAAACGACAAAAATTGCATTAAAAACAGTTTCAACCAATATTGTGAGTGGTGGAATAAGGAAAAGCATAATCGATTGACGAACAAATCAGTGAACAATTATTATTCAAGTGAGTCTCAATTATTGCACCACATACTTATATTTTTATATGTATGTTTGCTGTCCCCACCCTCTGGTGCCGTGAAGAAAAAAAAAACTGAAAAGAAAGAACGTGAGAATAAAATTAATATAACATTTTGATTTGCAAAGTCTCTTTTTTTTCCAGTGACTCATACATTTTTTTCTTTAAAAAAAAACGATTTTAAGTTCATAATTCTCGGGGACAAATTTTTCTTCGCGGATGATCCAAAGTATTTCATTTTTACAGTACCGCCCTCAATATTATATAGTACAGTGAAGAAAAACGACATTTTGAATTAATACCATTAACCGGAACTGTGCGATAGTTCTTTTTTAAAACAATATTAAATTTATGCATGGAACTCACAGAATAGTGCAAACGTGTACACTTTACTTTTACTATTGTGAGCGAGAGCCAAGAATTTTGATTCCTGCCATTAAAATTTTTTTTATGGTTTTTTCTTTATTGACAAATTAAGCAAGAAAAAAAATCGAAAACATTCTGTGAATGCGTCATTCAATACAATTTGTGCCGTTTAATTTACAACCATTTTTTTTTTGTTCTAAGGAGTGAAAAGTAAGGGTTGCAGCAAGGAGACAACAGGAAGACTTCGTTGACATTTTATTGGCCACAGTGAAGACATTAATCTACAAAAATGTCGCTGCCGATCAAGTTTCAGGAGCATTTACAGGTAATTCGAGTTCAGTGTTCATTTTTGACAACCACCATATCGATTTTCCAAAACATCTAAGTGTGTACTGGGTGGGTATACGCGTTGTAAAAAATAGCTTTTTATCGTGGTCCATATTTAACGCCCCCTTTTTTTGGTGGATATTGCATTATCTTGTGTAACACATAACGGTATTTTTTTAGAAAAAAAAAATTAAAGTTAAAATCAGACAAAATTAATAGATAGTATCTTTAAATATTGTTAAGAAAATTCCTCATGGTTCACAAATCGTAGCAATAATACAGAATCATTGGCATTGAATTTATTAAAGAATACATGTATGTAGGTGCATAAATTAAAAAAACAAAAAAAAGTGGACAATCAACATTTCTTTGCACCTAATTCGAGGTGGTAACATGGTACCTATTAATCATCATTTCGGCAACAGTCGTGTTATCAGTTAATTCCATAAACTTACAATAAGATCGACGTTGCGTTTACTAACATATTTTTATTTTGACTGGTTAGAATTTGCTTTCCTATGTGCAAAGGTATATAATATGCACCCATGTTTTGTTAATTCCTTTGGTGTCCACAATTCATGCGCCCTCCTTTATTATTATTTTTCTCAGACCATGCGCAATTAGTTGCTTTTTCCTCATTGATAAACTTCGCTATTGTACAATTTTCCCCATGTTCCCTTTTTTTTTAAATTTCGATTCCAATTGCATAAGATTTATATATTTAGGTACATACATACGTACATAGCAAGTGTATTTACTTTGACCAATGACATGTGAATCTCAGTTATCTCAAATTGAATATATTATGTCCAGCACACATTAAAGATGCAATTACAATCAATTAAACAATATTTTGGTCGAACTTGGTCCAAAATAAGGTGATACACGAGATGTTGGTGAAGCATATGGACTTACGTGGCTATTCTAAAGTCACAATTTTGATGGACCACCATTATTTAATTACTTAAATATAAATAAGACACGACATTTAACTTGTGTGAAATAATATACATATGTGGCGACAAGTATGTCGCTTTGCTATCGATTATCTCGGCTGCTGCTGCTATGCTACAAATTACAATGGACTTCCTTTTCATTCTCTTTCATTGTGATATAGTCACATAAAATTTGTACATAATATTTGCATGTTTATGCGCTTATCTTTCTTTTTTTATAAATTAAATTTGAAATGTGTCTTGAAATTTTTTTTTTTTAAACTAAAGTAACAACATTCTTATGGAAAATAATGTTTAAATAAAAGTAAATATGGAAAACATACATACAAATAAATGGTTGGATGCGTAATGTGAATTATGTATGTCAATTTTGCAATCATTTCCCCAGCATGTATTGATTTTTTTATTGTTGTGAAGATTCGAGGTCACTGGGTGGTACCACCCCCCCCCCTTTTGGAAAATTTGGAATAGTTACATAGGTAGCATAATACATATATTTTGAAAAAATAGCTAGACCAGTAATTCATGCTGAGTTCAAATACATAACAGTAGACAAGCTGAATTACAGACAAATTTTTACTCTTAACAAATTTAACGTGTATGCACTTATGTTGACTGTTTGAAAAAATATTTTTAAGCTCACCAACATTGGCATCAATGCGAATTCAATTTCGTTCAACACGCTCACGATGGAGTCGGATAAATTCATTTGTGTACGCGAGAAAGTTGGCGACACCGCTCAAGTAGTCATCATTGACATGAATGACACGGCAACACCCATGCGGCGTCCCATCAGCGCTGACTCGGCCATTATGAATCCAGCCAGCAAGGTGATTGCACTCAAAGGTAAGTCGACTTACATTGAAAATCGCATGTTCAATATATCGCATCATGAGATTTGAAATTATTTATAGACTGCGGATTCGTCTGTTTGTCACAACTTTCTTTGTGTTGACTTTTGTCTAGAGCACTTGTTTACAACGTTCCTGAAATTTCGCCAAACGCAAATAGAATTAATTGATAATGAATTTTCTTAATTTTTAATCATTAACACTCAATCGTATATTTTACTCATTATGTTTTTAAAATGATGTAAATGAATGTGATTAGGTAAATAATGACAAAACTATTGGGATTTATTTTACAATTACTCCGACGAATTGTGCAACTTAAAACAACGTGCTATTGTAACCAATAATAATTTGTTTATTTTTACAATACTTTCCAGCCGCTCAAAAGACTTTGCAAATCTTCAACATGGAGATGAAGTCTAAGATGAAGGCGAACACAATGACTGAAGACGTTGTCTTCTGGAAATGGATATCATTGAACACCTTAGGTCTGGTCACAGAGACATCAGTGTACCATTGGTCCATGGAGGGCGACTCCACGCCAGTGAAAATGTTTGATCGTCATTCTTCGCTAAACAACTGTCAAATTATCAACTACCGTACCGACGCTAAGCAACAGTGGCTTCTACTTGTCGGAATCTCAGCGCTCCAGCATCGTGTAGCTGGCGCTATGCAATTGTATTCGGTAGAGCGCAAAGTATCGCAAGCCATCGAGGGACATGCTGCCGCATTTGCGACATTCAAAATGGAGGGAAATCCGGAAGCATCAACCCTATTCTGTTTTGCTGTGCGTTCGGCACAAGGTGGCAAATTGCACATTATTGAAGTGGGCACCCCAGCCGCCGGCAATCAACCGTTCACCAAGAAAGCTGTTGACGTATTTTTTCCACCTGAAGCGCAAAGCGATTTTCCAGTCGCCATGCAAGTGTCGACGCGTTATGATGTCATCTATTTGATCACTAAATATGGCTACATTCATTTGTACGACATTGAAACCGGCACGTGCATCTACATGAACCGCATCTCAGCCGAAACTATTTTTGTGACAGCACCACACGATGCGAGTGGTGGTATTATTGGTGTCAACCGCAAGGGACAAGTGTTATCGGTAACCGTTGATGAGGAGCAAATTATTGGCTACATTACAACCGTATTGCAGAATCCCGATCTTGCGTTGCGCATGGCCGTCCGAAATAATCTGTCCGGTGCCGAGGACTTGTTTGTCAGGAAGTTTAATCTTCTGTTCCAGAACGCACAGTACGGTGAAGCCGCAAAGGTAGCTGCTTTCGCACCAAAAGGCATTCTTCGCACCACTGCCACAATTCAACGTTTTCAACAAGTGCAGGCACCACCCGGCGCCACAACCCCACCTCTTTTGCAATACTTTGGAATTTTGCTGGATCAGGGCAAGTTGAACAAGTATGAGTCGCTGGAATTGTGCCGTCCCGTGTTGTTGCAAGGTCGCAAACAATTGTGTGAGAAGTGGTTGAAGGAAGAAAAGCTGGAGTGCAGTGAAGAGCTTGGCGATCTCATTAAGCCAACTGATTTAACTATTGCCTTGGCAATTTATTTGCGCGCCAACATTGCTGCCAAAGTTATTCAATGCTTTGCTGAAACTGGTCAATTCCAGAAGATTGTTTTGTACGCCAAGAAGGTGAACTACACTCCGGATTATGTTTACTTGTTGCGCTCTGTTATGCGTACCAGTCCGGAACAAGGTGCTGGATTCGCCGCTATGTTGGTTGCAGATGAGGAGCCATTGGCTGACATCAATCAAATTGTTGATATCTTTATGGAGCAAAATATGGTTCAGCAGTGCACGGCCTTTTTGCTAGATGCACTCAAGCACAACCGTCCTAATGAGGGCGCACTACAAACACGTTTGCTTGAAATGAATTTGATGTCGGCACCTCAGGTTGCTGATGCCATTTTAGGTAACTCTATGTTCACGCACTATGACCGCGCACACATTGCTCAGCTATGCGAGAAAGCAGGTCTTTTGCAGCGTGCTTTGGAGCACTACACCGATTTGTATGACATTAAGCGTGCTGTCGTGCATACGCACCTTTTAAATGCTGATTGGTTGGTGGGTTTCTTTGGGACATTGTCGGTCGAGGATTCACTGGAATGCCTTAAGGCAATGCTGACCGCCAATATTCGTCAGAATCTTCAGATTTGTGTGCAAATTGCTACAAAGTATCATGAACAATTAACAACAAAATCGTTGATCGATCTGTTTGAGAGTTTCAAGAGCTACGAGGGATTGTTTTACTTCCTTGGTTCTATTGTGAATTTCAGTCAAGATCCAGAGGTTCATTTTAAGTACATTCAAGCGGCTTGCAAAACCACTCAAATTAAAGAGGTCGAACGAATTTGTCGCGAATCCAACTGCTACAATGCTGAGCGTGTCAAGAATTTCTTGAAGGAAGCTAAACTTTCGGATCAATTGCCATTGATTATTGTTTGTGACCGTTTCGATTTTGTGCATGACTTGGTGTTGTATTTGTACCGCAACAATTTGCAAAAGTACATTGAAATTTATGTGCAAAAAGTAAATCCGTCTCGTTTGCCAGTGGTCATTGGTGGTCTTTTGGATGTCGATTGTTCCGAGGATATAATCAAAAATTTGATTTTGGTCGTGAAAGGTCAATTTTCTACAGACGAGTTAGTGGAGGAGGTTGAGAAACGTAATCGTTTGAAGTTGTTATTGCCGTGGCTGGAGTCTCGCGTTCACGAGGGTTGCATTGAACCAGCAACACACAACGCACTTGCCAAAATCTACATCGATTCCAATAACAATCCAGAACGTTTCCTGAAGGAGAATCAATTCTATGATAGTCGAGTTGTTGGTCGTTATTGCGAGAAACGTGATCCACATTTGGCGTATGTCGCCTATGAACGAGGTCAGTGTGATCGCGAACTTATTGCCGTATGCAATGAGAATTCATTGTTTAAATCGGAGGCGCGTTATTTGGTGCGTCGTCGTGATCCCGAACTTTGGGCGGAAGTGTTACTGGAAAGCAATCCGTATAAGCGCCAACTTATTGACCAAGTAGTACAGACAGCTCTCTCAGAGACCCAAGATCCTGATGACATTTCGGTGACCGTTAAGGCCTTCATGACCGCGGATTTGCCGAACGAACTTATTGAGCTATTGGAGAAAATTGTTCTTGACTCGTCGGTGTTCTCTGACCATCGTAATTTGCAAAATCTTTTGATATTGACAGCGATCAAGGCTGATCGCACACGCGTCATGGACTACATTAATCGTCTCGACAACTATGATGCGCCCGATATTGCAAATATCGCGATTAGCAATCAATTGTACGAGGAGGCGTTCGCCATTTTCAAGAAATTCGATGTCAACACTTCGGCCATCCAGGTGTTAATTGAACAGGTTAACAACTTGGAGCGTGCCAACGAATTTGCCGAGCGTTGCAATGAGCCAGCCGTCTGGTCGCAGCTGGCCAAAGCTCAGTTACAGCAGGGACTCGTTAAGGAGGCCATCGATAGTTACATTAAAGCCGATGACCCAAGCGCATACATGGATGTGGTTGAGACCGCCAGCAAGACCAACTCATGGGACGACATGGTGCGTTACTTGCAGATGGCACGTAAGAAGGCTCGCGAGTCGTACATTGAGAGCGAATTGATTTACGCGTATGCTCGCACTGGTCGCTTGGCTGATTTGGAGGAGTTCATTTCGGGACCGAATCATGCAGATATTCAAAAGATTGGCGATCGTTGCTTCACCGATGGCATGTATGATGCCGCCAAATTGTTGTACAATAACGTCAGCAACTTTGCACGTTTAGCAATTACATTGGTGTATTTGAAAGAATTCCAAGGTGCGGTAGACAGTGCCCGCAAAGCAAATTCCACACGTACATGGAAGGAAGTGTGCTTTGCCTGCGTTGATGCGCAAGAGTTCCGTCTAGCTCAAATGTGTGGCTTACACATTGTGGTACATGCTGATGAACTTGAAGATCTTATCAATTATTATCAAGATCGTGGACACTTTGAGGAGTTAATTCAACTACTTGAAGCCGCATTGGGTCTTGAGCGTGCACACATGGGAATGTTCACCGAGTTGGCCATTTTGTACTCCAAATATAAACCATCAAAAATGCGTGAGCATTTGGAGCTTTTCTGGTCACGTGTTAACATCCCGAAAGTGTTGCGTGCTGCCGAATCGGCGCATCTCTGGTCGGAGCTGGTATTCTTGTTTGACAAATATGAGGAGTATGACAACGCTGTGCTGGCTATGATGACGCACCCAACTGAAGCTTGGCGCGAAGGACACTTTAAGGATATTATTACAAAGGTGGCCAACATTGAGCTGTACTACAAGGCGATTCAGTTTTATTTGGACTACAAGCCATTGCTGTTGAATGATATGTTGCTGGTGTTGGCGCCACGTATGGATCACACACGTGCTGTCAGTTTCTTCACAAAAACTGGCCATCTGCAATTGGTGAAGCCGTATTTGCGATCAGTTCAATCACTTAACAACAAAGCAATCAATGAGGCCCTTAATGGATTATTGATTGATGAGGAGGATTATCAAGGATTGCGCACGTCAATTGATGCATTCGATAACTTTGATAACATTGCATTGGCACAGAAGTTGGAGAAGCATGAACTCACCGAATTCAGACGCATTGCTGCCTATTTGTACAAAGGTAAATTTTGAATGAAAGCCTCTTCTCTTATTTATTTATCATGTACTTAATTTTTTTTTTGTTAAACTTTTATCAGGCAACAATCGTTGGAAGCAAAGTGTTGAGTTGTGCAAGAAAGATCGTCTCTTTAAGGATGCAATGGAGTATGCCGCAGAATCTGGAAAGCAAGAGATTGCAGAAGAGTTACTGAGCTGGTTCCTGGAGCGTGGTGCATTTGATTGTTTCGCTGCATGTCTCTTTTCGGTAAATACTATATCATTTTAACAACTACATTTTGCGAGTACATAATTGTACTGTTTTCTTTCTTTCTATTATAGTGCTACGACCTGTTGCGTCCCGATGTTATTTTGGAGCTTGCTTGGCGTCACAACATCATGGACTTTGCAATGCCCTACATTATTCAAGTAAGGTCATCACAGTGTCTATTATTTTCATTATTTAATATTTCTGTTCATTGTTTTTTTAAAGGTAACTCGAGAATATACCGCCAAAGTTGATAAACTTGAGCTAAGCGAAACCCAAGAGGGGGAACAAAGTGAAGGAAAGCCAATGATGATTGCCGAGCCACAGCTTATGATCACGGCTGGTCCAGGAATGGGTATTGCACCACCATATACAACACAGTACGCACCCACCGGTTACGCGCCAAATATGCCGTATCAACAGCAACCGCCCTATGGCATGTAATAACATCCAAAATGATTTATTGTGAGGGCCGTGTGTGTGCATGTGTGTATGACTGGACAAATTAGATCATTTAAAATGGGATATGACTTCAGTATGAGCGCGCTATATTTGGGGAGGGTGGGGATAGTGAGGGTAGGGAGGGAGACAAACGATTACTAATTTGGCGTAAACGACGATAGCATTTAGACGAAAATAATAAAATATAATATATATATATATATAATTAAAAGAAATAAAACAGAAAAATTATGAAAAAAATATGTTGAATTGAGAAGTTATACAGTTAAATTATTAAGGGTAAATATTCTTGATTTCCATTCACACACACACAATTACTAATAATTCTATTTGTTTGCCTGTCATTAATTTCCAGTAATTAATTAAATTACTATTAATTTTATTAAATAGTACTAAAAGTATAATGTAAGCATATATAATTAAAGTAATAGATCTATATATATATTTTCGTTGTTGTTTAACGTTTCCGAAATAAGGAAACTTTAGAATTGCATGATGTGCATCAATTTTTGAACAAGCTCCCTTGTTTGGCTAATTAGATTCTCGCAATATAATAACAGTGCTAGTACGATTCAAGTTCCGTGTGACTACACACACTCTGGGTGTCAAGATATCAAGAGTGAGTGTTACCTAATTATCAAAAAATATCTTATTAAGCTTAACAAGTTAATTTGAGGAACCCGTCTCGTAAAGAAGCAACTATTTACTTGTTAAAAAAAAAATGGTATCAAAAGGAACCAACGAAATTGATTTTTTCTTAAATAATAATATTATAATTGTAACATCTTATTATTGTCAGTATTTATTGGGAAGTTTAAAATTTTATTTTTCCTTATCCTTTTCATAATTTTTGTTGAGATTAACTGCGAGATAACAAATTAATTAAAGTTGTAGCATTCCTTTGTTTCCGCAATTGATATTGTATCATTTCTCATTTCGTTTAATCACTGATTTTTTTTAAATTTTATTTTTGATGAAACAAAAAAAAATTATTAAATAAAAAATATACTAAAGTAATTATATTTACGTTAATGAATGATTGAATGAAACAAAACAAAAAACATTAAAAATTTCATGAAACTCTAAAATAAATCATAAACGGAATATTAATAAATTAAATATAAAAACATATATATTTAAAACTTATGAACACTTATTGCATTTAAAGGAGTCGTTTGTTTAATTACAGTGCACCATCTCTCTCCTGAATCTATTTTTTCTTTTCGGCCAATGAATTTTCTTGCAATTTTAACAGTTTTGCAATATGCTTCCTTTGTTCTTGAGTCAACCTCTTTTCAGTTGGCGGAGGTTGTGCCACCACGGTTGCATCCTCTTCAAGCAGACGATCCTTCACCATTTTGTCCAACTTTTGATAGATTTTCACCTCGCCCAATATATAGTCCAACATGCTTCCAATATCGTGGCAGTTAATAGCGCAAGGATCATCGTCTACGGAAAATATTTTGTAATTACTACAAAATCGGAATAATAAAAGATATTAAAGTGCCATACCACGGCGGTTACAAAGTATAAGATAAATCAGCCTAATTTGTTCAAAGAGGCAGAATCTTGTGTTCTCATTCTCCGCAATCATATCCCTAGCCTCCACCAATCTACGCTCCCACATCAAACTCTCAGATCGTGCATCCAAATATCGTCGCTCCAACAGATCCAATTCATTTATAATTCCCATTACTGTGAGTCCTGCTTCGTTTACAGCCTGTGTCATTTTTTGTTGCATTTCTTTGACGTCAGCAACAATCTGCGGCTCAATATTATCAATTTCGATTTGTGCAAGATCTAAAGGAAATAAAAATAAAAATGGATTACATTTTAATTAATTCAATTGAATTTGTGCATAAGCGTACTCCAAGCAAGCAAAATTTCCAGAAGCGCTAAATTCGATCCAGTTCCTTGATTCTGAGGTGGCAATACTTGGCGCAGTGCATCTTCAAAAGGCTTCAAACTATCAACAGTTTTGGTCAGAACTTGTGAAAACTCTTCCAAATCCACAATTTCTTGGCGTTTATCGATAATGGCTTGTTTGAGATCTTCTTGACGTTGACGTTCTTTTGCCAATTCTAAATCTAATTCGTTTTCCTGTTTTTCGTAAAGAAGCTGCATTTCATTGAGGACAACAACGTTTTGTCTGAAGTCTTCCTTCATTTCATAGGCTTCCGCAATAAGTTTGTTGTTCTCTTTTGCTTCCAATTGAGATGTTAATCGCATTGCCTCCTGTTGTTTGTTTAGTTCTGTGCGCTCTTCTCGGTTTTTGATGACTCGAAACTCAAGATTATCTCGTGCCACATCCCAGTATGGTTCTTTGCTGCAATGAAACAATTAAGGTTTTTGTGGAAATTGGTGTGTTGGAACCTACATGAAATATTTCTCCAATCTTTTGGCTTCGTTATAAGACTCAATAGCGTCTTCTGGACTATGGTCATAATGACCATAAGTCCCAAGGACAAGAGTGGGCTTCTTGCGAGGCATAACTATATTAAAACGGAATTTTGCAGAATACAAAACGATGACAGATTATGTAAGGGAAATTTTTTAATAACTAATTTTTTTCAACTGTTTATGCGTAGTCAAGGAGTCAAAACCGGAAATATTGATTTTTTTTTTTCTTAAGTTTTATTAAACAAAAAACATGGTCTATATAAAAAGTATGTATAGCAATGTGCTGTAGTAGATGGGTAAAGTAAAGGCGTCAATCCTTGTCTTACAGAAGCAAAACCATTACTCCTTAATACAAACGTAATCTTTTAATAGTTATAAGTAAGTGTATGTTAATGCGTTAATTTCTATATCCGTTTTACAAAAAATAAGGTATTGTCTGTGTGGCCGGAATAACACGATCAGAGTCTGGCACTGCTTGAAAAATCTGGACATCCCTCTCCCCATTAGCTTTAAATGTCAAAATTGAGGCAACATTTCCACAGCGGTAACAGTAATTCGGCGCTGACCACACAGTAACCAGCTTGTCGTTGAACATATACTTAATGCCCTCATGCACAAGTTGATGTGCCCGACATATTAAAGTCAACTTATTAATATCCATAAAATCTTCCGTAACCAATGCACCGAATAGCCAACCAGCACCACGAGGACTCTCCGACCATGTATCCACCTCTTCAGGATCTGACCACACCAAATCACAGAAAGCCCCTTTGTGCGGGATCTCTTGATTCCGATCAATGGTCCGAATTTGATCCAGGGACTTAATATCTGGACTTAATCCACCATGCACACAAAGAATATCTTCGTCAATCAATGCAGCCAAAGTAAGTAAGTCAAACACTTGGCAACAGTAACGCCATGCATTTGCGTTGCCATACTTTGACAGGCACTCATCATAGAATCCATATGTTTTGGTAATTTGGCGGCACTCATGATTGCCACGCAACAATGTAATTCGATTGGGGTATCGCGCCTGTAAATTGCAATTATCATTTTAACCAATATAACGTGTGGATTGCATAGCAACTTCTTACCTTCAGTGTAAGGAGGCGAGTTAATGTTTCTAAGCTGTAATACCCACGATCAACAAAATCACCCATAAATATGTAGTTTGTGTTTGGAACTTGACCCCCCGTTTGGAACAGCTCCTCCAAGTCGTAGAACTAAAAAACAATTCTGTAAACATATGAGAGATTCCAAAGTCTCGTCCATTTTGTATACTTGGCCATGTATGTCACCACAGACGGTCACTGGAGTGCTGACTGGTTGAATGTTGCTCTCTTCCAGAAGCAGATCACACACCAAGTTGCACAGTTGTTTGAGGTCATTTTCGGGCAAGTATTTACATTCGCGAGCAATTTCAATCCACTTTTCAAGATCAGCAGCCATGGCGTACAATGGTTGTGTATTTCTTTAATCTTTTATAGAACTTTGGTAGTGTCAAGTGCACTGCGAGTTAATTATTAAAAAAATCTAAAAGCTGCAGGCTTTGATGCAACTTTTAATGTATATATATTAGATATATATCTACATAAGCTCCCCGTAACCGTCTCCACGTTGGCTCCACGTTGGTATCCAGGATGGATATCCACGTTGATATCAACCTAGATAAGGTATGTGAAATATATTAAATGTATATATCTATATGAAAAATAAAATCTATTATATGCATATATCTATAATATGAATTTTCAGTGCTGCCAACATAAAAAAAATATTCTCACGCACACACACAAAGAATAAACATATAAAAATATTTGACATTTTAAATTTAATATTTACAATAAAAACAACAAAAAGGAAACAAAATACAAAATATTCTCACGCACACACACAAAGAATAAACGTATAAAAATATTTGACATTTTAAATTTAATATTTACAATAAAAACAACAAAAAGGAAACAGACAAGGAAATTTGACAATAAAACAACAATTGCTGTCCTAGAACGAATGGCCCATTTCAATTCACTGCCCTAATGAAGACGCCGAATGTGTCTAGTTGACTTTTTCTGGAAATAAATAAATTGCTTTAAAAATCCATTTAAAATTGGGATGCAAAATAAATTCTTACCCACATATGGAAGATTGATTCTGCGAGAAATATTTATTATTTTGAACGTCTGCTTCCATTACAGAAGGGAAATTGCTCCAAGTAATGTTGTCGGTCCGGATCACCACCAATCAAGTAATCCAAAGAGTTTATACTTACATGATGGGTATAAAAAGTCAAACAGAAGAATCATTCTGAAGGGTTCTCCTCCTAGTAGTTATCTAAAATAAAAAGAACTATTGAAATTATTTTCGCCTTTGTCATGAAGATTACATTGTGCTGCATTGCCAATTATGTAAATCAGCAAATAATAATATGTATTGCCGTTTGGAAACAGAAAGGTCCTCTTGATACAATTTGTTTACCTGTTCAAATTGGACATCTTGTATACTTCCTACAACAAAAACAAATTTCCTTTCTCTTGTCGCATCAGTAATTACATGAACCTGAAAAACGAATGAGACACCACAAACAATGCCCAGTGCCACTTTCTCTAGCCGCCAGTTTTATTATTTAATATATAATAAAACTTATAAAATTTTATAATATATAATAATTTATATTTATATATTAATTTAATATAAAATCGATGCTATATATTATCCACTCTTCATATATAAAAATGGTACGTAATGGTAGATATATAGATGAGGCTATTATTTCCATGCTGTGTACATATCGAATAACGCATTACGCGAATTATATATATTCGATTGTCATATAATATATATAATATATTGCGCAATAAGCTGTCAGTTGCGCCTTGAATCAAAATCTATTAATTGTTCATTAAAAAAAACTGGATTTGTGCTTAGAGTTTAACTTGAAATAATTGATTATAATTAGATTTGCAGAACCTAATTCTGTTTGAATCATAAAAATGCGAGTAACATTAGTAAGCTTCTTTAAAAAAACGGTTCCAGGCCATATATTTCGTGGAAAAAAGCGTCTAGTTCGTCCTGTAACCAAAACTGGAATGGACAACTTAATTCAGCAGTACGCACAGGAGGAACGTAACATGATGTTTTTAAGGCATCCATACTTGACCACAGTAATTTATATGTTTTATATTTAAATGTTATCCTATTAAATTTTTAATTCGTAAAACATAATAACCTCATACATAATTTTACAATTATCGACACATTTTTGAGACCTGAGTCTGCCGTCTGGCAATCGTATGTTATTAGTACCATATTTAGAATTTCCCCAACATACATTTAAAAAATCCCTGAATAACCCATTATCCTTATTTTTATTCTAAAAGGAAGAATCGAAAGGTCACGCCAAGCAACTAAATAAACATGATTCATTCTTAAAGAAATGGCAAGATGAGCGCGTCAAAAATTTAATGCGACCCCACGTAACCTTGGAGCAGCGCCTATGCCATTTGCGGGTGAAAGAAGGATGGGAATAAATACAGAAATCAAAAACCGGTTAATATTTGTGATAAACACAAAAAATGTATTTTGAATAGTTAATTAAAGTACATTTGTATGTTATCAAATTTCATAGTTCTTAGTGATGCACAATGTAAATCTGACCTTAGCAGTAAAATGGTAATACATATTTCATAAATTAAAAATCAACAACTTGGGTTTTCTCATTTCTTTTATGTTAATTTATTAATTTGACCCAATAGAAAGGATCCGTTTGCAAGTCAGCCTTCTTGAGGCGCTTACCCTGTGCCATATATTCAGCATATTGGGAAACGATAGGATCCCGTTGACAAGACGCCATGCCTACCACATAATCATCTTTATCGAAGAATATAGCCACAAATTTCAAATCATCAACAGAACCTTCAATCTGAATGCTATGTGGGACACCATAACCCGAGTAACGGAATGATTTTCCGAAGAGTACCGTCCAGAAATAGGGCACCGCTTGCAGACCGGTTTTTTTGCCAACCATATTTTGAGCAGCCACACGACCATGATACTGTGCTAATGGGTAGTGTCCAATGGTGGCCTTTTGTTGGTTAATGCAGTAGACTGGTGCATTGGCGATATCGCCGCCCACATAAATTCCCCTAACGTTCGTCTCCAAATATTCGTCGGTGTCAATGGATCCATCTTTGTTCATTTGAACCCCAGAGTCCTTGAGGAAGTTCGTAAAAAAATCGGAGCCCGTGCCCATAATACAAATGTCACATTTCAATTGTGTGCCATCCTTAAGTTCAACCGCCATCAATTTACCGTTCTCCTCAATGCATCTGACGATTCCACTTTGCAACTTGAACTCAATGCCCTTATCTTCAAACATCTTTTGAACACTGGCGCCCACCTCTGGCCCGAAACTGTGTCGCAATGGAACGGAGTCCCGACCAATAACAGTGATTTTAGCACATTTTCCTGTACAGTAGGCAGCCGACTCCAGACTAATGAAACTCAGTCCCAAGCACACAACATGTGAATCCTTGTTTAGCATCTTAATCACGTGCTGAGAGTCAGCATAATCACGCATTGTCACAACTTGTGACAACTCAGCACCGGGAATTTGTGCTTTCTTGGCCCTAGCACCAGTTGCGACATAAATTTTATCATAATGCAGCACGTAACCATTACTCAAGGAAACCGAATTGGTGGCCGGTTCTACTTTGGTTGCCTCCGTACCCATCATGCACTCAATATCGTATTGCTCGTAAAACTCTGCTGTTCTAAATTCGGCCTTCTTGATATCAAAGTCCATAGACTTGCTAACTTTAACACGGTCATAAGGCAAACAATCTTCCTTTCCAACGAACACAATGCGACCAGTGAAGCCTTCTTGGCGCAGTGTTTCTACGCAAATTGCACCAGAGGGGCCCGCACCAATCACCACGAAAGTCTCCGCATTAGCAGGGTCACGTTTGCACATGTCTTTTAGACGTTTGTTTGCTTCCAAATCAGAACGTTTTGCTCGCACGCGAATTTTGCCTTTGTCCACTTTGACGTTGTAGCATGGAATTGCATCTTGACCAGGAAAATCCTCAATGTCGCCTGTTTTAATATTGAAACACGCTCCATGCCAAGGACATCGAATGCGTCCCTGTCCAAGTGCGCCCGTAGATAACAGTGCACCGTAATGGGAACACTTTGTGCCAATGGCCGAGTACTCGCCATTCTGTTTGACAAGCAAAATTTTGCCACTATCACCCATTTCAAATTGTTTCATCTCGTTGTCTTGGATATCACCCACCGAACATACATCATGTTCCACATAGTCAGCACCGGATGGTTGCTCACTTATGGCGGTCGTGGTATCACAGTTGGGCTTGCCTGTGAATTACAAAACAAAGTTGGTTGATACTTAGAAAACTCGTATTTTATCGCTTCTGAAGGTTGTTGATAACACTTTTTTTTGTAATTTTTATAAATTCAGAAATTTTAGTCTAAAAATACACACAATCAATAGAATGTTTTTTTGATTTTAGGTTTACTACTCATTTTTCATTCATTGTATCAAACTGTAGCTAGGACCCAAAGACAAATTAAATTACAAGCTTAATTTAGTGAGTATTTTGTGTAGTCAAAAAAAAGCTTAGAATTATTTTTAAATTATATGCAAATGGTTGAAATTGTCGGTATGTTTTAATGCGAGTTATAGCACGTGGGAATTGGCAGAAGAAAATACGTTTGGCCTTAACCCACATTTTACAATTAAAGTACTACACAATATAGTAAAAGTGTTTCGCATCAAAACATAATATAAACACATCCTTCATCATAGTCAGTTGCACTGCTTTACTTTTTACGCTCATTGCATCAGTGCTTTTTGTAATTTTACTTATAAAACTAAATTTTATCTTGTGTTTCAAGTAAATATGTCCCACTTATTGATTAATTGTTTTACTCACGCAAGCTGGAGGTTAGTTTTTGCAACATTTTGTTTATTTATAATTATTTTCAAAAAAAAAAAAACGAATTAAAAATGTCCAATTTAAAAAAAAACAATTTACAGAATAACTCAGATGCAATGTGTACGTGGTTAAATTTATAAATATTATCTTTATTGACATTGGGGTCTGGGTATTGCCTCACTTATCGATTTCAATTTGTTGGAACTTGGAAAAAATGACGAATGAATCACTCGCATTAAATCACTAGACTCTAAAGAAGAGAGTATGGTAGAGTAATATTGGTGACTTATATATAGTGCAGCATCAACAAGTTGTTTTAAAAAAAAAAATTTCCACTCATGTCTCACCTAAAAAAGTAAGCTATCAAGGAGAGCTCTGATAATAATATGTCCTTAATATAACGTTTTGATCAAGTTTAAAAAAAAATGTCCTAATTTACTTTTTTATTAGTTTAAAAACAATTGCAAAATACACTAAAATAATTTTCTCTCCAGTCTCTAATTACCATTTTGAGTTTGCGCAATTTGTACAGATGCTGAGTTGGAGGAGCACGACTTGCAGTTGGCAGACCCCATAATCTTTTGTTGTGGCGCTTTTCTTTACCAACGTTTAGAAAAAAAAATGTAGTAAATTATTGTTATGTTCGCGTAATCCCTTTAATTAACGATGCACTTTCACTTTAAATAATAATTTTGAGTTGATTAAATAAATGTACTACTACTATTAATATGTACCTATAAGTATTTTTGGATTGTTAAAATTACTGAAAAACAAATTTTTAGCTTTTGATTTCCTGAAACTTGCACTACGAATTTTATGGGAGACTGGAGTCTCACACTCAACGTTTAGATAGACTGTCGAAACTGGAACAACAAGTAAACGCGATTGTCGATTCGCAACAGTTGAACATTTCACGCGAAATAAAACTTGTTTTCGCTTTTCAATATATCGCGCTTTAATTCAGTTAATATTCCTCTGAAATTACCCCCACATAGATTACCGATATTTCAACGATTATCGAAGTATGATCAAAAAATGTTTACTTGTACAAACTACATTGTAAATTGTTATTTGTAACATACAATCAACAGTATACATAACAGAGCTCGTCTACCGTGTACATCAACGTGGTATTAGTGAGTGTATATGTGGGCTTTTAATAATTAGTAATTACCAACAATTTTATGTTTCAATTACACACAGCAGTGGTAACTGGTAGTGCGTGCGTGCAAAAGATTTTGAATTGAAATTTGTTTGTGGGCTCAGGGCTGCGAAGTCTTCAGCCTGGACATGGTCAATGGACGCATGTCACATGTTAACAACATTTTAAAATCAACTAATTTGCAATCCGCGATGAAATTTTAACTGCCTCTGTGTACCTACTTCTTTAAATTAAACAGCTCGTGGGGAAATTAAAAATAAGTACATTTTTTAAACCCTTGTGTCGTGGGACTAAATATTGCTTGTGCTCTTTTAAGTTTCGATCATATTCATTTTACATTTGTTATAAATATAAATCACATACACTAAAGGATCATAAGTTCTTTGTGAGTTCCCTGCCACTTATATTTTACATTTTTATTCATGTTGTCCCCTCCTAAACACTAATTGAAGTTCGTGGTACCTTGAACAATAACGTTTAGACTTTCATTTCAACGAATTTAGGTGACGTTTGTTTATTGCGATTCCTTTCACATATTTTTCATTTATTACAACCCAGTGTGATTGTAATAGATTTTTACATTCTCAAACTTTTTCGAAAGAAAGTTAATGATGCATAAACACGTTTTGATACCCCCTGAGGCCTGAGTTCAAAAAAATGTAATATAAAAAAATATATTTATCCGTTCTCAGTTCGGATGTATGCGAATTTCTGAAATTTTGACTTGGGATGTAAGCGCAATATGACGTCAACTTCTCTTTCAGAAAAAAAAGTACGAAAAAAATTATTTACATATATAATATTATATTTTCACACGAATATAGTCTTTTGTTATTAAAAAAATGAGCCGAACATTTCAAGGTCAAAACATGAAAATCATTTACATCTCAGTCTACCTACGATGTATTTTGTACCAGGACGTAATAAATTCACACCTCGCCTCCCTGTAATGTATCTTTTTATTAAGGGATATTTTTATGTTCGCAGTTCGATCGGTTATTTATGCACATGAGGTGGTATTATAGCTATGTATGTTATAATCTATTATACATAACAAGTTATTTCTTGTCTATTAATTTTTAACGATTATAACAACTCGAATCCATTCAGTTTTGAATACATGACGTGCGTACATTATTAAAGTTCTACTGACGTCGTCAAGAGTTTATCAAATCAATGCAGTTAATCCAAATTAATTTTTATAATAATTTAAATACCTTTTTTTATAAATTAGTTTAACTGTGACAGTTAACTAGAAAAAATTCAGACGTACGAGTAATGTACGTGGTTGTAGAAATATTTCAAACATATGTTTTAAGATAGCTGATAAGGGAATTGAAAATTGCATTTAATTTAGCTATTAAATGATAAGAATAGACTAATAGTAATGAAAGTTTAAATAAAATATATAAGCAGTTACAAGAATGCACATATAGTTTTGTGTTCACTATCTTTGAATGACATCATGATGTCGCCAAAAAAGTTAGATAATAAAATTAATTTCAGCAAATGCTGAGAAACAGAGCGTGATTTTAATACTTATAAATTGTTCACAAAACATTGATATATAAAATAAATATACCTATACATTCCTTACTTATTATGTTATCAATTAGAAATTTCGAAAATAAATGCAAAGAAAATACAAAAATAATTCATTATCACAATCTATTGTCAAAGCCCGAAAACAATCTGTAATTGTGATTTAAACCACGTCCGTCTTATCTTCCATAATTTGTAATCAATGAATACCATAAGACAAAAGAGGCCATCAGCATTTTATAATCACCTGTACCGTAATTACAACACTAATTCTGTATTTATAGTAAGGCTCCAGTCTCCAGACTTCTATTCTTATCACCGACTTTTGTCCGTGCAATTTTGCTTTCACTCCAATTGTATTGATTACGTCTTTCCGTGAATTCATTCTTTGGCTCAATCAAGTACAATGTCAATTTTTTACTCTTATAGCGATAAAGATGACTGTTATCGCGACAACGTTCTCGCCACTTGCATGTTTCGCGTGAGATAGCATCCATACTAGTGACCGCCAGACGAATCTTTTCTGATGTGGTTAAAGAGTAATCATTATCGTCTCGTTGTTTTGGTATTATTGCTGGTTTGGTGTGAACATCATGAGTTTTTGATGTCTGTGTCGTTTTGCTGATTACTATTGGAGTATCGAACCCTTTGAGAAGAAAAAGTTTAGAGTTTTTTTTGGAAAGCATTTGTCGATTTGGTGCCGGTGGTGTATCACTAATTTCGAATTGTAAAGCAATTTGTTGGGATAACATTTTGGCAAAATCATTAGTTTTAGACAATAGCACGTCGTCCTCTGATGAGCTGTGGCCTGTGTAAAAAAAATTTATCTATAGAAATACATATTTAAAACCGTGTTAGAAATCATATTAATGACAAATATACTAGACAAAAATTCAAATCTAGTAGCTGTTGCCTCACAAAGGAGATCACTTCAAAATAAGTAAACTTGTTTCCTTTTAAGTCTGGGGTTTGTTAGAGGAACTGATTAATCTGTAGCTACTACTTTGGTGCAAGTTTTGATTTTATTTCTGAGCATTAATTGCGTTTAAAGGGGAAAAAGAACATAGTGTATAAAACTATTATGTTAAGGTAAATAGTCTGAAAACTTACTTGATGGCATTTTAATTAGATCGACTTTTTGATACAAATCTGCGTTGATGCGTTTTTCAATATTGTGAGACATTTCTTCATTTACATGGTATAAGTCGTAAAATTATTTACAAAATTTAATTTATTTTTATCAAATTCTTACAAAAAAATCGGACTGTTTAAGAAAAAAAATACAGCAAAGTGCAATTAATTTTTTATATCTACATAACCTATAAATAAAAGTCCCCAAAATGTCAACTAACTTATTTAGTAAATTTCACTAAAACTGAAAATTTCCCAAAAACATTTTAAATCTTAAACAATCAGTTAAAACAATTGTTTTTATTTTATTTTTATTAACATTGGAAAAAAAAATTAATAAATTTTTGGCTTCAAAACAGCCTGATCCAATAGTTGTGAAAAAGTTTCCCTAACATCCTCTACCAATTTTTCGGCAATCTGTGACCTCTTTGTTTGTGCTCTCACTCTAGACACCGGACTCATCGACAAATTGGGCAATGAATTCGAACGGCCAAGTGCGGCCTGAGACTGCGCAATACGTCCCAACTGCATCAAAAACATTACGCAATCGTCCAGCAGAGGAGGAAAAGCTTCAGCAAACCTTACCACACACGGCAAAATGGCACGAAACATATCTACACGAGTGTCGTTCGTAAGAATGCCTAACAAAGTGGTTAATGTATTGATGCACAACTTTGCAATGCTCAATGATTTTGGCAGGGCATACTGCAGTGATAGATGAGATGTCAAGTCAATGGCGAATATTTGCTTCCCCATTTCGGGCATGTTCAAGAGTTCATGCAAAAAGTCTAAGCAGATGTGCATAGAAGGAATACCACGCACAGTCATGCTAAGTAGCTCACGGGGGTAACCCTGGAAGTGTACTAGCTTTGCGAGCGACGGCTCGCAAATGAAAGCTTGATGGATGTAGGAACAAATGATGCCTCGTGATTCGCGTAAGAAACACAATCCACCAGGTGTGGCAGAATCATCTTTCGTCTCAAGGCAAGATTCAAGAAGAATTTGGACGGCTACTGATTCCTGTGATGCAACTAATGCCATCTTGAGTTCTTCACGCTCCAATTCAGTTTGTAATTGACCCGACTTCTCTAGCAGTGGTTTATCCAGAATATGTCGTGTCAGTTGACTTTTGGAGGCAGCCAGACTTGCTTGGAGGATACGTAAAACTACTGCCAGCGCATCGGGACAACGAAAAACTCGTGAATCACATCGTAGCACTTGCAGTGGATCGGACAGCATTAGTTCTTGGGAGAGCAGATGACTC
The DNA here is from genome assembly GCA_963854165.1 of Sylvicola cinctus. Taxonomy (NCBI): domain Eukaryota; kingdom Metazoa; phylum Arthropoda; class Insecta; order Diptera; family Anisopodidae; genus Sylvicola; species Sylvicola cinctus. The sequence continues at coordinate 24,575,749 of OY974083.1, read as the reverse complement.
TTTGTGATGTAATCTTCGGGCATAAGCGCATTAATGGACATCACCCACAAACGACGAGGCAATATTGTGTTCAAGCGTACCCAAATTTGTTTGTATAATTCTTGCACCAATCTGGGCACATCAGCAGCAAGAATGTACTTAAAGTAGCGTATGAAAATCTCAGCGAATGGCCACAAGTCTGTTGGGCATTTGTTCATCATTAGGCGCAGCAATTTAATTGCTTTAGCTGGTGACAGCTGAAGCGTCTCAAATGCATCGACAATTTGCTGCTGGGAAATTGCAGGAGATTTTTTGTTGGTTGTTTTGATACTCTCTTCGTCCAGCCAGTCGTCGACAAGGGTTAGATGTGGAAAATGTGTGGCCAGAAGTTTCAGCAATGGGCTAAACAGTCCAGTGAGTTCATGTTGATTTTTTTGCGCCTGCTGGAGAAGATATTTGATAGGTAACTCCGTCATGAATTCGGTGGAATAACTTTTGACTTTGCGTCCATTTGCTAAGATAATTGACATATTGGCTAATCGTACATCCTCATACAACATCAAATAGTACAGCACCAGCAGCTGTGATGTTACACTAGATAAGGTACCGGCGAGTTCATCACTCGCCGCTGGATGGTTGGAATCTTCTGCTTCGAAAGCGTAATCATAAGTGTAGATCCGTTTTTTAGCTGTCAAATTTGTTGAAACAATAGATTTCTGAAATACTTTCAATATTTCTTCCTCACTGAGAGCTTTGTGTGTGTGCTCTATAGGGGTTTTCGAATTTGGCACTATTATTGAGTTGACGTAGACTTCAATGAGAGCCGGCAATACTGGATGCAATGGTGCTGTACTGTTACAGATTTGCTTGTAAATCCACGATTTAATTGGGACCTTATGTTTTGAAAATGCGCGAGATTTTAGCAGCTGATGAATACAATGTACCGGTAAATATCCTGGAATGTTGGCATTAAGACTAGGCGTAACTGACACTTTTACAGCATGGGCTGTAACCACTTGCTCTGTGAAAATGTCTTGCACAAAAATTTGCTTTATGCGATTGGTGGTGTTAGGACGCAGTGGAATTTTCATTCCCAGTGTGGCGCATACGAGGTCACATATTGCCGTTACTTGGTTTGAATGGAAATGAATAGCCATAAGAAGAAGCATTTCACCAAATGAGCCGCCTTTCTCGCCAGTTTTGCTACCAAAGTAGAGTTCTTCTTTAATAAGCCATTGTATCCATTCAACTGCTCTTGTTTCGTGAGGGGTTTGCTGAATTAATGACGGGCAGGCAATGAGCATACAAAGGCCTAATGAAACAAATCGAATTCCTGCTGACGTTGGCGGTGGTTTAGTAGTTATCAGTTGCATTATAAGAATAATTTCTTCGTCATTGAATCTAAAGAAAAATAAATTACAGAATTGGTTCTAAAACAGTAGCAAGAGAAAACAACTTACTTGATTCCTGCAATACAGCGTAATGCACAATATAGTCTTAACAGCTGTGCCGACTGCACAACTCCTTCATCTTGCAATTGCCCCGTCATTGACATTGTTAGCAATGCCTGTAACTGCTTCAGCAATTCATCCCGCATAGCCTGCAGTGCGTCACCTTTCCTCTTCTGACTCGTCCTTATAAACACAGCAAACCAAGATCTTGTTCCTTGATCATTGCCCAATAATAGACCACTCACAAATGAGATTAAATCTTGGGGATCTTTTAAACTCAACTTTACCATCAGTGATGGCATCTTCCCTGAATCCACACACAATGCCCTCACAGACAATGCTTGTGATGGATTCATCTCACACAAAGCATAAAGCGACTGCAAACGAAGTCTTCCCTCAGGAGTCTCCTCATCCCCATTTGCAATTAGGGCATTCACCACATCCTTAAAACAGTCTGGCATATTCGCAATGACCCAGCAAATGATGCCTTGGCCCGAATGCAAATAAAGTAATATATCAACAATCTCCTGAACAGTAAACAAAAATGGCAGCTCTGCCATCGCAATGCAAATAATGTCGGCAATCTCCTCTAAATATATTTCATTGTCAAATAAGTCAGACCGCTTAAGGACGCTTTCATTCTTCTGCGCCACCTGTGATTGCGACTCAACAATTTGTGCCTGCAAATAAAACAACTCACTCAAAACAATGCGCACCTTCTGTATGACCTCAGCACGCTCAAATCCCAACGCCACGCCACTTTGCAAGCCGTAAAATTGCGCAGTGTCTTGTTGTTGGCCACACTTCTGTCGCAATTGTTGCTCCTTGCGCACTTCAATGTCCAGATGGTAGTAGCTGACTTGCAGGAGGGCCACAATATTGTTGACGCTTTCCATATCAATCACAATAGTAAACACTTGACGGCGTAGCTCTTGGCCGCGGCCCGTGCTGTCAAATGGCCATAGAAAACTCATCCGTACCAGGCTGGAGAGAAGTGGGCGCAGCTCACGTTGTGAGCATTTTACAAGCTCTGCCAAATCAAGGCTTTGAACGGCGCTGAAGATACGCGATGTTACTGGCGGAAGATTCATTCTTGAAATTATTTAATTTTCTATAAATTTATTATATATTGTCATTTTTAAGGAAATATATATGGACACTTATAAAATACAAATTATACATATTTGAATACAATTGCTTTGTTTGACGTTTGGGCGCGCGCGCGTACGTTCACACTCTCTGCAGCTAGGCCGCTTTAATACCTACGTATAGAAATATCCGAGACACTGTAGTCTGTAACTGTTACGCCGATGTAGCGCCATCTATATGAACAGTTTGGAATTTAACTAGGAAAGAAGGTGGTAAATTCTTATTTTTTAACTTTCCATTATGTGATTCCGAAACCGGGAAAGCGATTTTGTACGAAACCCAAAATTTTGCGAATTGCATTCACACACTAATGCAAATAATAACTGCAAAATTATTTTATTACTCATTCTTTGTTACGCGGCAATTTATAAATATTCATTTGCAGCACATCTACATAAAAAGTCCATTTAAAAAATTAATTAAAGTGTTAATAAAATACTTTATTTGATTTATTGCCCATAAATTAAAGTGTAATTAATGTTTGTGTTTGTTTTTTAATCAAATTTCGCGTTAAAAGGTAAAAGTTGTAGCTTAGTATGTAATAGTTACGTAATGTTTTTTGACAGTTTGATAAACCATATGGGATATTCAAACGCCAAATGGATTGATCATTGAATCGAGCGGAAAATTAAAAAATAATTGGAATATATACTACTTGATTTAAATAAACTAGTTTTCGAAAAAAGAATAATCGGTAGACAAAAGCCATTAGCGACCATTTGGAGATATTGTTAGATGTAGCGGAGACAGATAAGATAATTTTATTTGGCCATACCGTGCCCAATGGTCATATTGCAGCTTCCAATAAGTGGGAAGAGATTGGGCAGAAGTACAGAACATTTCTTACTAAGCTTTGTTTTTAATTAATAGTTATTTTTATATTTATATTTATATAAAGGTACGCTTCTCAACAACATAAATTGTGACAAAATAATTAGCCCGGTTAAATACGACTGAATCACTTCCAACAACCCCAGCGCCAGCGTTGGAGGGAATTGACAAAATGATATTTGAAGAAAATGAAACAACGATTGTAGTTTAAATTAATATATATAATAAAAAAATGTGACTAAAATATAAATAACTAGCAGTACCCGGCGCGCGTTGCTACGCCCAAGAAAAAACTTTTTTTTTATGCAATAAGTGAAAATAAATTTCATTATTAAACAACTCGCAGTCACGGCGGATGTCGTTCCGCTACAAACCTCGCTTTGTTGAAACACACTATTTACATATACTATATTAATAAAAGTATGACATCCATTCGTAGTCAAAATCTTCGGAAAATAAAATTTCGAAGTAGGAAAATCCCGGCCGAAATTGCTGTCATCAAACATACCGTCAGCCACAATCACAACAATCAATAAGTAAACTGAAATCCCGGCAACCCTAAAACCCGACACCGATTCAAATTTAAAATTCTGACTGTATTATTAAACCTGAAATTCTGACGAAGTTAAAATTCCAACATTTCTCGGTAAAATAAAATCTCATGGGGCCATAATTATGGATGGTGATTGGAGAATATTACTTAATCGACAAATCCGGGATCCGGCACACAATTTCCCGTGAAATCAAATCTTGTCAAATCATCCCGATGGGTCAAAATCGAAAAACACACACATTTTAGTACAATAATAAGTAAGTTTCACTTCACTTTGAGTTATTAATTATATATTCTACATATTTTGACTGGCGCTGCTATCATTTAAAAGATTTCAAATCAAAGTAATTAGTACAAAATTATCCACGTTACCTGTGTTACATCTTTGTGACGGCGATCGTTCTTTTCAAAAAAATTTGATATTGAAGTGGAGATGTTTGTGAAAAGGACGATGTCAATATCAACCAATAAATAAACATATTGTATTAAATCAAATTTTTTTTTCAAATTTAATACATTATATTTCATTACTATTAAAATTCCCATACATATGTTTTGGTTTTTTTGTCTTTGACGAAAGTTTATCTTAATGGTAATCAACAAAACTTTCTAAACCTATTTTACGTTATGACAAAACAAAGAGTAGTAGACTATTAGACAAGGATAGAAATAAATTATTACGACGGATAAAAATAAACGGACAGAAGGCCCTTAAAAAAAAAATCGAGATTTGTGCTATTTGTTACTCTTTCCTGAGCATTAAATTTTTTTTTTTTAATTTATTAATTAATTAATTAATTTTGTGGTTCAGCTGTGATGGACCAAAATATAAATGCAACCAACGATTTTTTTTAAATCTCGGCAAACTTAATTTCGAGAGAAAAATACCGTCATCTTCTAAAATTCTGACTGGCGAAACTCTTATGATAAAATGCCTATATGGCCCTTCTCCGAATGAATTAAAATTTAATTGAGTAAAAATAATATCCAACGTGCTAATTTTAGTCAAAACTTTAATTATCAATACTTTAGATAACAATATACCCACAATCTGAAATTTCGATAATTAAAAATTTGAACTAACACTTAAAATCCCGGAAATTTAAGATTCCGACGGGTCATCCAAATATCTTAAAACCCTTTAGAAACAACCCAAAAATATTAAATTCAAAAGAGGCGAAAATGTCGACACCCCATATCACAGTCAGTATTGAAAGAGGCAGTAAAATCCCAGTAACTTCAGTTTTAAAATCTACTGTGAGTTGTGAAATGACATTTCAATAAAATGAAATATCGTATTACGGTAAAAGGCTCATTTTACCTATATAAATACTTCTTTCGTCCATAACAAAGAATTGCCACCATCTACCGCGTTCACACCTATATGGGAAACATTCCAGACACCACACGAACATATAGTGTGAATATCAGATTAAAAGCTTCAGTGGTTCAGCCGTAATGGTCCATTGTAGCAAAAGAACTAACTTTTGAACCATCCATCGAATTATGGCACACGAACACGACTCACAACCCATAGAACACACATATAAATTTTGGTAACTTTTAGTGCGTTTATGTACATCATTGTTGGAATATACAGATCGGGTGCATTCAAATCATAGCGTGGCTGCACTGGATTATCTTGATCATACTTCAGCAATCAGTCATTGTGTGTAAATGGAAAGAACAACAGCCGTAACTTATTGATGACATACTTGTTGTGTACAGCAAAGTAGTACTTCAGCTTTTTCACTGGCAAATTGGACCGCCGGGTTGTTGTGGATTTTAAGGCTGCATGGCTTGCATTAAAATGGTTGGTACCCACAACATTGCAGTACGCTGGTGATGCTGGTTTTCAGATGTTGTGGGTGTCATGAATTGTTGTTTTTTACTGGCCTGAGTGGGGACGACGTTTACATCGCTAACACGTTTTACTTTGCGTCCTCCCAACCCACTGCCACCAGGTGCTAAATTGGGTCGTATTTTTATAATTTTCATGTAATTATCAGTAACATAAAATAATCGGCGTTTCAAAACATAACCTCAATAACTATTTGTGTGCGATTATTATAATATTAAATAAACTCACACAAAAAGTTAATACAAGGCTATATTTTGAAGCGCCGATTATTTTGATTCTACAACACATTTTTTATTATTTATTTCACACAATATAATAACTTAAACACTTACCTTTTTATGTTTTTCTCCATTCAACAACGAAAACGCAATTAGACCATAAATATAGAATAACAACCAACTAGCTGAAACTATAATGTAAAATGTATATATTTGCGATTTGATGGGTGTGAACCTATCAGTTTCTGACGTTTACTTAAGCAAAAATGACGTACTTAAGGCTGTTTTTTAATTATTACGCGGAAATGAGAGCAAATAAAAAACAACTAAAAAATATTAGCTGGAGATCATTTAGTTCTACATAATACAAAATTTAAATCTGTTGGATTGATTATCTGCAGCGGCTATAACCTTCTGTTAAACGGAACGATCCTACTATATAATTCTGAAGTATTTTAAGTAATGTCCACAGGTTGGTTTCGTAATATACAGTTTCTAACCTTGGTATGATTTTGAGCTTGAATGCCAAACCCGTCCACCTCAAATCTCTCAATCTTAATTATTATTCTGCAAAATTAACATTTAGTCAAATTTAAAAAAATTAGTATTTATAGAATTTTGTTTTATAAAAATAGTTATTACCTTAATTTTCTTTGTTTGCTATTCGGTTCCTACTTATTTTTTCAATGAAGATTGCAAACAATAAAAAAAACGATATAATTTGAATTTCCAAACTGTAAGTAATTTCTTTAAATCTTGAGTAGCTGTCAAATTCTGAGTGACCTGTGGACATTACGAAAAATACTTCAGAATTATATAGTAGGATCGTTCCGTTTAACAGAAGGTTATAGCCGCTGCAGATAATGAATCCAACAGATTTAAATTTTGTATTATGTAGAACTAAATGATCTCCAGCTAATATTTTTTAGTTTTTTTTTATTTGCTCTCATTTCCGCGTAATAATTAAAAAACAGCCTTAAGTACGTCATTTTTGCTTAAGTAAACGTCAGAAACTGATAGGTTCACAGAGCCTGCGATTTGGATGTTATCAAAATGATCCCATATGGGATATTAAAATCACATTTAGTGAAACTTAAACGTGCAGTGAACGTTCACTATGTGCAGTGAATGTTCACTATATGTGTAACATATAGTGATTTTAATTGAAATTTTAGATTGCTATAAATTCTGATCCACACGATCTTTATGCTGGGTCCGTAGTTAAAACGCGCACGTACTTAGGATAATTATCGAACAAGTGCTCGTATAGGATGAGCCGCTTTTTATTTATATTAATATGGATTGTATATATATCTATACTAAACGTCACCGGTACACATATATATCTATAATTTGTATTCAAAATAAAGAAATGTTTATAATTATATTTTTAATTTTATTAATATAATACAATGGATGTTACCAACAACGATGTTACATATAGGACTCTGTCAATTAATTTAATATCTTTTAATTATTCTTTTTCTCTCCACGCAGCCGCCGGTGAGTTCTAACGTATCTTTTTGTGGAAATTGCTTTGGTGCGCTCGTCACACTGGAAAGTTTTATCCTAATGTCTCTCCAAGTGAGTGTCCAGCGAAGCATATCCTTTGCCACATTGTTCACATAGTGATCCGTGTAAAATGTCACAATGCATTGTGAGTTTTAATGTGATACTTCAAATGATTATTCAATTCCTCAATGTAGTTCTTTTGATCAACAATTGCAGTCATCACATTCAATCCGACTAGTATTCCCATTATCACAACAACCTGTTTGAGGTAAATAAATTAATATTGTTGTGCATTATCAGAAAGTGCCTCTTCACAATGATCAACAAGGGCTTGCAAATAGTCAGCCACACTTTGAACTAAGTCCCAGAGTTCCTTTTTTTTGTCCCAATAAACCCTGAAAATACACAAAAATCCAATTGATATTTTATATTATTAAAGAAAAACCACACTAACAAGATAATCTACTTTCCAATCAACGCAATCACGCTGGCCATTTCTGGTGACCCTCATGCTACGAGCCGTCTTTAAGCAATAAATGCACATCTCCCTGAAACACCCAAGATCGAAATTTGGAATTATTATTTAGCAACTGATAATAATATTTTTTTAAAGAAACACAATAATTACTGCAACTGCACACAGAAATGGAGGTTATGTTTTATTTTTGAACAAATTTGAAGATATTTATAAAAAACAATCTCATTCATGCAACAAATGTTGCAGGAACGTCTAAAAACACAATACATCAACTAAAAAATTTACCTTAACAATCGTAATTAAATATTTGTACGGTTTTATATTTTCACGTCTATTCACATTGAAAAACTTAATTTGCATTGAAAAAGAAAAGAAAATTCGGTTGTTGTGAGTTGTGACATCTTAATATAATCCATATATAAATATATAAGCACTCGCTAAATATCCTCGTGCGTATTGGATATTCAATGGTATTATTTTTCCCTATAAATACTGGAGACTTTTTTTCGGCACATATGCATGGGCTTTACATATACTCGATATCGAAAAATAACTTTTTGAAATTTTAACAAAATTTGAGCAGGAAATTTTTAGTGGGCAGTTGCATGAAATGGAAGAATATATATATGTAGTATACAGGTCCGTATACATCGAGCCTGATAACCACCTACCGCTGGTTACATTGAGTGAAATTTATTCTGACATTGAACAGGCGATTTAAAAAAACTACATCGCAGGGAGAGCGAGGAGTGAATTTATATACGACTGTTGCTTAACTACATTTTAATAAAGCTTTTCGGAGATATGAAAAATTTGACCTTCAAATTTCTGAACTTTGACCTTGATTTTTGTCCAAAATTTGTACTTTTATTGAGATTATCAATAATGTAGAACATCATAGTACCCTAAAACACATAGTATTTGAATTAAACATTTTCATTATAAAAATATGACCTTGAGTTTTCAAAATTTGACCTTGAAATGTTCTGCAAGTTTTCTTATTTTAATTATTCCTACAATAATGTGAAAAAAAAATTTCAAAAATATTTAGGTTTTCTGAGGTACGTGCGCCGTACGCCGTACGTCGAACCTTGAAATTTCCGATTTCGACCTTGAAATGTTCAGCAATTTTTTTTGTCTCATTTAATCCTACAATAATGTGAAAAAAAAATTTAAAAAATAATAAAGGTTTCTGAGATATAAAAAGTTTGACCTTGAATTTTTCGATTTTGACCTTGAAATGTTTCGCAAATTTTCTTATCTGATTTTATCCTACAATAATCTGCAAGAATTTTTTTGATATTGTGCAAGGTGGCTGAGATAGAAAAGTGGGGTTTGTCATTGTCCACCCCCTTTTTCGCCAGAAGGAGCATCTAGCGGGATATAGGATATATGCAGTTTTGTTTAAGATACCTTGAAGATTAATTGTTGTGGAAATGAAAAAAATCGTAGAACCCATTTTTGAGCCCCTATACGAAAAAAAATTCTTTTGTCAATAACTTGACCTTGAAGGATCTGACCTCGAAAAATCGAAGATGCTATTCTTATATTTTTGTTTAATAGTTTACAAAAAATTTTCATACAAATCGGCCCAGTAGTTTAGAAGTTTTTTTTTTCGACCATTTTTCTATAGTACGGCGTACGGACATACTTTTGCACATTTTTTCTAGACCACTTTTTTGGACTCAGGGGGTGTCAAAACGAGTTTCTGCATCATCAACTTTTTTTCCGAAAAAATTCGGATTACAAATACATATTTCTATATGCCCTTGGGGTCGTATATAAATTAAAAAATGGTATACATCGGCCCCGATTACTTGTCAAAAATTGGTTTAAAAAATGTAATTGAATATTATAAACGGCCGCTTGTTAACCATCAACTGCTGTTCAGATTGTGTAATAAAAATATGGCCTTGGGTTTTAAAATTTGGCCTTGAAATGTTCAGCAAGTTTTCTTAAATTATTTAATCCAACAAGAGTGTGAAAAAAAACTTCAAAAATATTTAACGTTTCTGAGATGTACAAAATTTGACCTTGTATTTTCCGATTTTGTCCTTAAAATGTTCGGCAAACTTATTTCGAATAATAAACACTATGTATATGCGAAAGAATTTTTTGATATTGTATAAAGTGTCTTAGATAGAAAAGTGGGGTTTGTCTTTGTCCACCCCCTTTTTTGCCATAAGGATCACCTAGCGAGATGTAAGATAAATGCAGTTTAGTTTAAAATACCTTGCCCAGTAATCTAATACATAAGGCGGAAGTAAGTAATAACCAAGGTATATAGAGCTATAATGGTAGGATATTCCGGAGTTTCATTTTTGACATTTCCGCGCATCTACGTCAGTAACATGGTAAAATACATTTTTATATGAAGCCTACTGTACTTTATTTGATATACTTTAGATGAAATTTGGATTTTAATACGCATATTATGTACAGATTTTCTTGTGTTTAATTAATAATTTTATTTATTTTCCTTTTTTTTGATTTAATATCTTCTGAAATATATTTCTCCATGTATTTCACCATGTTGATGATGCATGTCACATGCGCAATATCCTACCTATTAGCTTTATATACCTTGATCAAAATATATATTATTTGAACCACTGGAAATATTGGAACGTAAAGGGAAAACGCATTACCTATGGTAGGTACTACGAATAGAAATCGCGTCGCGTTTTACGTTTTCTTTTGTTATAAGACGTCAATTCGTTCTATTGCTTGCTTCAAATTGTTGGTTAAATTATTATAAATTTAAAATTTGTTGCGTCTTGAGTTTTGAACAATATTTTTGTGTTTTTAAACTTTTATTTAAAAATGACAGTTAAAAATGAGTTGCAATCGCATATTACTTGCGTAAAAATTTGCATTTTTATTAAATTTATATGAAGGGTTTATTTTTTTAATTGTTAAGTATATTATTGTAATAATTTTAAATATTTTAATACAAGTATATTTAACGTACAATTTCTACGTACAGTTTCTTCAATTATTTTTGATGATCTTGTCCATCACTGATGATTGCAATTTGACAAATGTATAAAAAATCTAACTTTTTTTCAGCTCATATATGTACACACGTTTGATATAAAAAACAATACAAATAAACCTTTCACTCATATGTATTATGTCTGTCATGAGAAAATATATGAGACAACAATAGCACTGAATTTAGAGCTGTTTAGAACTTCTTAATTAGAAGCATGAAACAATTATAAAAGATATGGCTTTCCCGCATACAATTTTGAAACTCTACTGCGCATCACGTCACAAAATACTTAAAAGGCATGAAAGCGTACCATTATTTTAGTTCGAACTTTACTATTATTGTTTCGTTTTTTATTTAATTAATTTGTTATCAATAGCGTGCGAAATTAATTTTTGTTTTGTTTTGTCAAATTAAATAAAACAAAACATCAATTTGTTTCGCAGGCGCTTTTTCATGTATTTTGTGACGTCATTTTACAACAACAAGTTATAGCAGGAAGTAGGCTGGTATGCGCAATGCCATATCTGTGATACTTGTTTCATGGTTTAGAAGTATGTGAATTTACACACTGTTTATCGGCGCGCATGTATAAGCATGTTAAGTTGTGTACGCTTTTAACCTCAAGATTAAACATTTTTAAATCATTCCAAATCGTTCAAAGATTAAAATATTATCAAAAATTCAAGTCAAAATATAAAAATAAAACAAAAATGAAGTATGTGGTACCAGGATGCAATATTAAAAGTGTTTCCGGCAAAAAAACATTACACCTAAAGGTATAAGAAAACTATTCAAATTGTTAAAATCAAAAGTTAAAAGAGCTGTGCGTCTCTTATTTTTAACATACATATTTTAATTTATTTTCTTAATAATAAAACTTCAATAAATCTCGCAGAAACTACAAATTTTTTAAAAGAATTTAAAAATTAATCAATTTTTAATTATGTAAATGTTACCCAGAATAATTGTAACCTCCAATTCGACGTCGAAAAAACAATTTTTAATTAACATCAATCGAGATTTAATTAGAAATAAAGTATTGAAATTGCTTAAAACATTCCATTTAATTTAACTGCTATAACATTTTAATTTGTACTTTTTAACACAGAAAAATTAACATATTGTGTATTTTCTATCAAACTTTTGTTTGGTAATACTCCTACTTTTTTAAATTGTTTTAATGCAAATTTGATGCTATATTATAAAGCTATATCCCCCATTTTGGATGGAAAAAAGCCTCAAAATATCATGAATTATGAAAATGTGGATAATATTTTGGTAAGGTTATTTTTGTATTTTTATTTTACGTATTTTCAGGAATTTTCTTCCTTCTTCTTATTATTTGGGAAAAAATCATTACTAAAAAAACAGTTATAGTTCCCCATCAATTAAATTCTTCTTTTGAATGGTATCAAAATCAGCTGAACATAGTTAAATTGTATTACCTTTATTAAGTGTAAATATGTATACATTATAAATAAGTAAGTCAGAATAAAGATTTATAAATTACTAGCTGACCCGGTCCGCGTTGCTGGTCCTATGTTACTTAGCATATCTGCTATTTTAAGTATTTTAGAAAGAAAATGAATTGAAACAAAAAAATTTTAAAATTATCAAACATTTAATAAATGCAATAAATTAAAATAAATGGCTATTAATAATCATAACTACTAATTAATCGTTATTAAAATAATAACTTATTGTCAAGTGTTATTAACGTAGAACTTGAGAATAAACTACATTTTTAGTTTTTTCGTCTGGAGAGAAAATGAAATGCACTGATGGCTTTCCAACTCGCGAGCATGCCACATACAATTGACCATGTGAAAAACAGGGGAATTCAAGGTTAATTCCACAAACTTCCAACGACTGACCCTGAGATTTATTAATCGTCACAGGCAAAGTTTGCCGAAAATCATCCGCTAACAAAATCATTGCACCCCCAAATATGTTTTGGTTATGGCGTAGATCTTTCATCGTTCGATTAAGTGCCTCCAATGCTCTTTTATGCGCCATCGTACACTCGTCCCAAATTATTATTTTGCAATTCTGTAAAACTTTCGCCATTGCTGATTTTATTGCCAATATTGCATGTTGGTTCATCAATCGTTTGCAAATTCAATGGAAATTTTAGTGCAGAATGAGCAGTTCGACAGCCATCTAAACAATGTTGCTGCAATTCCAGAAGATGCTACAGCTAATGCAATTCCACTTTGTGCGCGAATTGAAGCCAATATCAATGAAATTAGGAACGTTTTTCCAGTTCCGCCAGGTGCATCGAGGACGAAGAGGTCTCGTTTCGAAACTTTAATGCATTACAATGTTTGCAAACTGTACTCATTGTTCCAATATTGACCGCAACGTCTGGAGAGTAGTCAACTGTTGCATCGTACCTGAACGCCAAACGATGATCTGCAATCGCCACGTTTGACCGTCTATTTTGTCGTCGCTCCAAATTATGTTGTTCGCGAGCTGGAATAGGGCGGACTGCATCCGTTGTTCTGGAGTCAATAGTAATAGAGCTTGAGTAATCCTTCTTCGATTTGCCTCCAAGCACTGATTACGCTCTTCGTCAGTTTCGTTGATTCTTTCATTAAGTCGTTGACTTGCTCTACGAGTACGGCGACTAATACACTGTCTCCTTGCTGGTGGCATTTAAAAAAATTAGATTCTTGATCCAAAGCACACAATAGCAAAACAAAACAAGTCTTGATACGAAGCACACAATAGCAAAAAAAAAACAATAATTTGACTTTTTTTGAATAAGTCATTTTTTGTTTTTCATTTCAAAGCTACCCGAACAAAATTTTAAATCGCACAAAGAAATGCACCTAAAACCATGTTGTAGTCAAACTCAACGGACGGTTACCTTCTCCTAACTATCAGGACTCTAGATTTAAAATTTCAAGCAAATCGGAGCAGTGGTTTAGCCACCGCTAGGTAACATACATGTCCATTTCATTTTTATTTATATAGATGTATATTCATTTATTCAAAATTTAAAAAATGTGACATTATAGGAATTATAAATTTATTTATCATAAAAATTCAATATTAATACATAGAATATTTATTTTCGGTTTTCCTATTAATTCAAAAAGATTATTTGATTTTCGGGCCACTTTACTATAAAAACTAAAAAGTGATGCTTGCATTAAGGTAGATGTACTATAGAATTCAGAGAGTGAATAAACAAAAGTGTTGAACATGGAAATACAATTGGGGAAACAAGTGGAGTTGGATTCGGAAAACATCATAGTTAATATTTTCTTTTATACAACAAGCAAGAGAGCTCCATGACCCACAAACTGCGCAAAGTTATTGGAAATAGAGGACACTGAATTTCTTGCTCGCATTGCAACAAATTTATTGCACAGATCTTTCATCAAAATTTTCGTTACAAATCGTGACCGTAAAATCGTTGTGGAAAGAGCAAATCGCGAAAATAAAAACTATGTGTGAATTTGATGATCTGCTTATAATCAAATATTTCACCATGGCCTTTCAGATGTTATAAAATCCTTGTTACTTTTTTTGACTATCCCGGTTATTGTTGCAGCGCTGAAAGATCATTTTCAAAATTAAAAACAATTAAAAGCTATAACCTGATAAACTCAATCAGTGAGAATCGGTTGCGCGATTTATCGATGCTATCAATTGGAGCAAAGAATGCCGAAAGAAAGGACACGAAGGACATCATTCGTGAGCTTTTTTATTAAGTTCACAATCTTTATATTATGCATATATGCATCTATAATAAAACTAATACATACTTCATTTTCTCAATTTTTTTATTACTTTTTTCTGTTTAATAAATAATGTTTAATAATAATAATAAAAAAAAATAGAAAAGGCCCTAAATATGAATCTGCGAGTGGGCCAAAAATGTCTAGTTCTGCCACTGCACTAATATCTGTTCTATTCTGACTCATGGAATATATGTAGATATATTCTCATGAGAAAATATATGAAACAACAACAATAGCATTGAATTTACAGCTGGTTAGAAGTATGTGAATTTCTACACTGTTTATCGATTCTGTTCTTAAACAATTGAACACCACATTTTTAATTCATTCTAAATTGTTTAAAAATTATAAAATCATTAAAAATTCAAGCTTCATCAATTGAGAACGGCTGGACCGATTTTTTAAAAAAAATTCCAGTTATTCGTAATTGCTAGAAGGTTTATGGGGAAAGAAATGTTCAGAAAAAACAACGGAAAAGTCGAAAATCTTGTAAAATCAGAATACAAAAATGATAAAACTTACTATGATACTTTTCATAGTCGTTTTGAAAATCAAAGTTGTCATTATTATTTTTTTCGATTCAAGAGACAAAGTTTCGACAGAGTTATACTTTTTCAGGGGTAATTGAAAATAGAAACCGTAATATAAGATGTTTTAAAATTGGGAAATAAAAACCGGGAAATGGAAATCGAGAATTGGGATTATGGAAATGGAGAATAGGAATTGGGAATGCAAAATAGGAATTGGAAACCGGGGATTGGGATTTAGGATTTGGTGTTATACCTTCAAAGATAGTTATAACTCCATAGATACTTTGTTTTTGGAAAGCAAAAATTTAGGTATTCTGCCTGCGACATTGACCAAAATTCAATTAGTTCCCCCTGTTTTTCGGTAATAACACGGAATCCATCAACTTATGAGGTACGGTTTTCTTTTATTATTAAATTTTATTTTCCTGCGTAAAATAAAAAAGTTAAGTATCTTGCAGCCTTAAATTAAATAGGTATTATATTTCTTTTTGTTTTTTTTTATATTCGATGGACGCATAATATAATGCTCTGTTATCAGTGAGGGGTATTATGACATAGATATATTCACTCATAATCATCACAAAATCAGATCAAATTATTGTATTCTTTTTCGTATTGGCCGATGCAATAAATTTTAAAACTATGGAATAATAAATTTACTATGCACAAAACGCTCGCACAAGTGCAAAGTTGCCAGCATTTTCAATCTCTGTATCTATTATGAATATGGATGACAACTTTTTTTGATAACATTGATGTTTAACCACTGTTAGATGAAACTGCCAAAATAAATTATAAATTAATAGTAATTTTTAATTTTAAAATAAATATATGAACAAAATATATTAATTTGAAGGCGATACGAAGTTCGTCGGGTCAGCAGTTTATAATATAATAAATAAATTTTTAATTTTAATACCGCAATTTAATATTAATATTAAACAAACAAAAACAAACGCAATTGTACATTTTTCTCCTCGTCGGGAATTTATTATTTAATTATAAAATTTAACAATTTCAACACCCTTAATTATTATTTGGAAAAGAAACTGAAATTTTTGAGCAAAAAGTGGCTACTTCCATGTTATTGTGTTACGTCTAAACTTTAAACGTGTCCTTTTCCTTTCTAATGAAAGCCATAACTTCGACTGGATCATTTGAACCTGCGAATTTTCTTACACTTAGCTCATTAACCCGCATAAATGGATTTATTTCCTTCTCCAAACCAATTGTCGTCGGAATTGTGGGCACTTTATTCATTCTCTGCTCTGTGGCCCATTCAATTTTTGACAACACCGTCTCATTAACAGGCTCAACCAACTTGGCAAACATTAAATTCTGAATTGAGTATTCATGACCGCAAAAAACCTTCGTATCATTTGGGAGCTTGCCTAACTTATTAATAAGCGCATCGTGCATTTGTTCGGCAGTTCCCTCAAAGAAACGGCCACATCCAGCCATGAACAAAGTGTCACCGGTGAATACAGCTCTCTCGTCACCGCATTCAATATAATAGCAAATGTGACCAGTAGTGTGACACGGCGTTGACAAGCACTTCACGACTAAATTGCCTATATTGAAGGTATCATCCTGTTTTACTGCATTAGTAAGTCCCTCGATGCGATCATCACCTCCATAAATTTTCAATTTGTCAGGTGATTTAGCAATCAATTCGCCATTGCCACCGGCATGGTCCCAGTGGTGGTGAGTTGTTAGCACCTTGGTTAGATTTACTTTATGGGATCTAACTGTTTCGAACACGGCTTCTGGGTTGACCGGATCCACAATGGCAGCCTCTTTTGTAGCTTCATCCACAATCTAAGTATTGTAATTATTGACAAAAATACAGTTTTAATCATTAGGTTAAAAAATAAATTAGGTTTAAATCTGAATACCAAGTACATGTAGTTATCTTGAAGAGCAGGAATAATGGCCACAGAAAATGTTGACATCTCGTAACAAATTGGGACGCTGTGCTGGCCGCTGAATCCAATTGTTTGCAGTTTGCGTGCTCTGAAGTATAGACCGGTTAGGCTTTGAACTAGTCTGTTTGGCAGAATTTGGCAAGCCCTTGCGTACATTAAAACGAAGAAAATTAATCTTATTTAAAAGTTTGTTAAAAAACTTTTTAATATTTTGTTTTATTGTTAGTTATGACGTAGCAATTTTTAAATTTTAATTTGTACTCTAAAAGGAATTATCAGCTTTTATCTTAATTGGTGGCAGTCAGCTGATTACACTAGTATAAATAATATATGTAACTTGCATTTTAAATATATATTTCTATAAATTTTATTGTTTTATTAATGGGTGTGAACCTATCAGTTTCTGACGTTTACTTAAGCAAAAATGACGTACTTAAGGCTGTTTTTTAATTATTACGCGGAAATGAGAGCAAATAAAAAACAACTAAAAAATATTAGCTGGAGATCATTTAGTTCTACATAATACAAAATTTAAATCTGTTGGATTGATTATCTGCAGCGGCTATAACCTTCTGTTAAACGGAACGATCCTACTATATAATTCTGAAGTATTTTAAGTAATGTCCACAGGTTGGTTTCGTAATATACAGTTTCTAACCTTGGTATGATTTTGAGCTTGAATGCCAAACCCGTCCACCTCAAATCTCTCAATCTTAATTATTATTCTGCAAAATTAACATTTAGTCAAATTTAAAAAAATTAGTATTTATAGAATTTTGTTTTATAAAAATAGTTATTACCTTAATTTTCTTTGTTTGCTATTCGGTTCCTACTTATTTTTTCAATGAAGATTGCAAACAATAAAAAAAACGATATAATTTGAATTTCCAAACTGTAAGTAATTTCTTTAAATCTTGAGTAGCTGTCAAATTCTGAGTGACCTGTGGACATTACGAAAAATACTTCAGAATTATATAGTAGGATCGTTCCGTTTAACAGAAGGTTATAGCCGCTGCAGATAATGAATCCAACAGATTTAAATTTTGTATTATGTAGAACTAAATGATCTCCAGCTAATATTTTTTAGTTTTTTTTTATTTGCTCTCATTTCCGCGTAATAATTAAAAAACAGCCTTAAGTACGTCATTTTTGCTTAAGTAAACGTCAGAAACTGATAGGTTCACAGAGCCGTTTTATTATATATATGGCAGCACATACCCCGCTCTTGCAAAGAGCTCTATTCCAACGATACCCCATAGTGGTGAATACGACGACAAACCAACGTAGGGCGCGACGTATCTTTCGGCGTAGAGCATGTTCCCTTTACTCGGCGTCATAAAGCTTTAAGTGAATCAGCTTAAAAGGAAACATATATCCGTCTCTTTCTAATTTTAAATGTTTGTCTCGCTCTACTCTATTCCATATTCTATTTTGATTTTGTTTACTGAAATAAAAAAACAAAACACAAAAACAAAAAAAACAATATATCTTCAAGTACATTGGCATTTGTTGCAACATTATAAAATTTATTTGCTTTTGGTAGTTTATGTAATTTTTATGGAATGTTATAAATCTCATCAAATCATTTGCATTTTTTAACAATTATTCATCTACATGTGTACGGTGTGAAATGTCTGCATTTCCGTCACATATTGTAATTTTGGTCCAGCGTCCTTATATGAATTCCAAAAAATCAACCTCACTGGTCGATGGGCAAAGACTAAATTGAATTATTTTTCTTTTACCTGCTTTTATTAAAAAAAAATTAATATACTGGTATAGATTTTTACAATTGAACTTACTTGGAACAGCTATTTCCATTATATTTATTTTATTTGGAGCCAAGGAATAATTTTTTTACCACTTCCATTTAAACGAACGTATTGTATAAAATAAACGAATAAACGAAGTAAAATAAATGAACAATGAAATGAACGTATAAATATTTCTCAAAACGTATGGTAATGTGTTTCGACGGTGAAATACTTGCATTTGTATGCATGCAGGCGTTAAAAATGCTTAAATTTATCATAGCTTTATTAAGTAGAGACAGGACATTTTTTCGCCCTTAGTGGGAAAGGAAAAACTATAGGAAAAAATGTATAAGCTTTAAAGTTTAGGAGCTGGGCAGAGTCTTTCACCACTGGTCTTTTACCCTTCTTTTCTTGAGCTTTAACCATTGGCTTTAACCATAGACTTAAAAGACAAGAAAACGATAGATAAAATATGAATAAAAGTATGAGCCGAAATTTTTTTTAGAATGTGTGATATGACATATCATATCAATATGGGCTTTAAAACGGTATTAGTGCTTATAATATAAAGATATAGATTCAGAAAAACACTTGAGCATAAATTATATATATCTTCTTTTGTTTCATTTATTGCATATAGCGGTTTCGACTCAATAATGTACACACATTTTTAACGGTTTGTAATTTTCGAATAGGAGCATTTGCAAACTATTCGTTGTGTGTATTTGATTTTTGGATTTGTAAAAGGAAAATGTTGATTTGTTTTTATTTAATAATTGTATTAATTATTATCAAATATTTAAAATTAAGTATCAAAATGAAATACTCTCCCGTGTGTATTTATAAATACGGTCAAATACCAACATCATCTTAGTTTCGGTTAGTTATTATACTCCTTAAAAGTGAAATAATATCATGGAAAATAAATATGCATTCTTTGGGTGGTCCGTTTACGTTGGGGGAAGGAGTTCTATTATTTATTTTTGGAAATAATAATTTTTGGTATTTTAATTAAATTTCAGAACAGAGGATTAAATACTCTTTAAATGCTCAATTAAATAAGTTTTCATTTGAACCGACCAAAAAATGTGCACTAACACATTGACATTCTAGTGACTTTGTTGTATGTACATATAAAACAGCGGTTATCAATCACATTAAAATTTACAAGTTGCCGCACGTCCTTGTCATTTTTTAAGAACACGCATATAATTACACTGACCATTCTAGTTTTCGGCTCATTATATTTCTTTTAATTTCTTGTCTGTTATATAAATTAATTTTCTTTAACCGCAAACAATCAATCGACATTTTTTTAAATTTTGTGTAACCCAACTAACAGGCGCCATATTTTTTAATGAAACGATGAGTTTTTAGATATAATAATCCCTGCCCAATAACAAGCGCCATTTTTTTGCAGAAACAATGAGTTTTTAGATATAATACTTTCATAGCCATCTATTGCTTTTTCATTCTTGCGTGTGCCACATAGTTATGGCCTTTCACTTTTTGCTATTTTGTTTTCATTTGCAAACAAAATCTATGAATGTATGATGAATCGGTACACCATGCAGTGATCGATGAAATGCACATACAAATGTATAGCGGAATTGGCCACTGCTTTTTTTTGTTTTTCCTTTTAGCTACTGCGTAATGCGTATTGCGTAGTAGTGTTCATTTGCTGTAGTGTTCTTCAGTGCTTAGTGCAATATAGCACATACAAATTAAAATATAAGTGATAACAGCTCAAAAGAGCCAAATTCTGGACGCAGGTGCTTCCAGTGCAGTGTATTCAGAGCAGGTGTGTTGTAATAGTTTTAAAATAACAATTAATTTGTTTTTATTGCTTTTTTTTGTTTTCCAGGCGCAACTTCAGCAGTGTTGGTACGGCGCTTTGGCCTTACCAAATTCGAGGTCTTCATCGACCAGTAGCTACTATCTGGTCCCTACTCATCTGCTCCATAGTTCCTGCCGTGATTAACACCGGTGAATATAATTGTAATGTGTATTCTTTATTTTAATAAATGAATAATAAATAATATTATAGAAGAATACAAATGTTTTATTTGAAAACTATACAAATGTTTTTGTGACGTCACCTAAGGGGAAGCGAATTTAGTGTGATTGTGTGTGTGCGATATTTTGCAATGATTTTGTTATGATTCTTAATACATGAAATGTACTTTGTTTATGTTTCCAACAAACGATGCAACCTTTTGAATTCATTCCTGAAATAGTGCGCCTTCTCTTATCGATTACAGAAAGTATATCTGTTCAACATTCAAACCAAATATATCGTTCTATTCAAATATGTAAACTAAATGAGTTGTTAATAGAATAATGATATTACGATAGCTAGCGTTGGGGGAGTCAACAACTTTGCAAAAGTGAATGAAGTTAAAACGCAACAAATTACTCAACGATGCATTTAATAAAAATGATAATTTCATTTACATTTTCACTTAAAAGAAAATCTATCTATATTTAAGAGCAGTGTACGTATTGCTTAAACTCAAAATCTGCTGCAACAAAGTTAACCAACATTTGTATGTGTGTTCTTTGGCTCCTGAGTGCAGTTTGGCAGTTATTCAATAAATAGCGCAAAAGTTAGTTCTTTTGCTAGTTTGAATGCCGAAAAGGGGAACAATCATCGCACTCATATTTTCATACATTTTTGTGAATGTACAAGCAAAGTTAACAACTAACAACTAACAATTTCTACAAAATCGCTCTCCAGAACTTTGAAACTTATAATACTAAAACACGTCTTACTTAAACTCGATGAACATTTCTCCGTATATCAGCAATCACGACTTTCCACATCAAAAGATTTCAAGAGTATAATTATAATATATTATATTTATAATGTAACAGAACACAGGTAGTTTGAAAGGTCTTCGGGTTTTTATGAATATATCGTTGGTTTTATATTTTTGGTTTCTTGTACTAAATCAAGTCATTATAATGCTAATTTTATACTGACAAAATCTTATAAGTCTTAAACGGATATTATTGAGGGTTTTTAGGGGCACATTTATTGCACTAAGTCAATTGTGCTATTATTTCAGATACATAAACTTCTTAAATATCGATTTACTAAAAACTATGTTTTTTGACTTAGTGATATCTGCTTTTAAACCGACGATATGCGTTCAAAAAACGATATAAATACGGTTTAATAAAATATCATTATTTTTTTTACAGATCAAAATAGAAACTCGCATTTAAAAATAACAATGTGCATTTCCTGCAGATGTTTTTTATCCACAATGTACGTGTTGATACAACCACGCACTGAACATTCTGATTTATGCAATTATTTTAATTAAATTGCTTTAAACAATTAATTATTAATGTTTAATAAAAGCAAAGACTATCACGAACAAAAAACTGTCATGGCTTACTTGAACCAATCTTGTATGTATTTGACAAATCGAATGTTTTAATCGATACTGCTGTGGGCTGTGAGAAAGAGAGAAATAGAAACACTTACTTATTTGTTGTGTATGAACACACAATTTAATAAGTATGCTGCAAAAGATGATTACGATGCACAAATACTTTATCAGCATTTTCATATATTTTCCTATCTAGTGTATATATAATCTATATATGAGTTTAGTCGAATGAGTACAAGTGCTCAGAAATGTTTTTTTTTATATTACATAAAACAAAAAATTCATTTTGCATTTTTTTTAAAAGACACAAAAATTAAAAGGAAAAAAACACAATACATCGCCTCAAACTTATACGATGGTAATTGATTTGAAAGTGATACGGGTAACTTGATGGTTTCGAAACTTTATAGAACCACATAAATCTAGCTATTTCTTATACGAGTAATATGCATATCATGTGATTTGAATGATCTTCATTTTCAATCATTATCACTAAAGAGATTCTGTTGCAACTGGTTAATTAACCAATTTGAGCTGAAAATGGAAAAGTGACGGTTAAAGCAGCCTCACTTTAACCGATGTAATTTTATGGCTTAAGATCAAGTTTCCAAGAACAACTGAATTTTATTCATATCTAAATTTCACTTATATACTAATTACATGCTAAGTTTACAATTTTAATATATTGAAATTATTTGGTATTGACTTTGCCAAATTTGCTTGTTCATCAATTCCCATGCAATGGTGAATTACTGCAAAGCGCGTGCGTTAATATCTTATTACAATTAGGTTGATGCACTTATAAGGCGATGTCAACTAATTGTAGAATAAGTGTGCAACAAAGTTTGAGTAAGCGTGCAACAAACTAAAAATAAAGATAATAATTCTAAACATTCCGACCGCCAAGAATCATATGATTCTTAAAGCAGAATGCTACTGGGTCATTGATACCAGGTTGCCCTCATTGTGTCAACTGCTTCATGCGTTGTTTGCCTGCGACATTTCCACATGATCCTGAGCAAAATAGCGCCAATGATGAGACACGCAGCCATTGATCCTAGGATTGTTGAATGTTTCTTTAATCGCAGCCAGGTTGAAGCTTTGATGTCTTCTCGTAATACATCTTCTTGATGCTGAAGTTGATGAATAAACTTGTCATCTTCTTTCAGGAACACTTCGAGATCTTGATGTTTGTATGGAGTCCTCTGGTAAGTCAGTTGGATTTCCACTGGCTTCAGAAAAGTTGAGTGAATTTCCACTTCTGTTTTGGCATCAATTGAGGCTCGCAAATTCGTCTTTGGGGTCTGTATACAACAATTTGAGTTAATTAGAATTATACCTGTACCGTTTATGTGGACTTCTTCGCGTTTCCCATTGCAAACAATATCAATTGCTTGAACATCATTTGTCAAAAACATCCACGTATTCGGGCGATGCAGTTGCTTCCATAAGATGCTGCCGATTTGAAATATGTGCTGTACACACATCTTTTTGTTTAGCCGGTTAAAGATTTCATCGATGACACAATTTGGATTGTGAACGATACTACTAAGATGATTTTGAACACAATATCTAGAATGTTTTTCTGGTATAACACATTGTTGAATTTCTGCGTTACTTAGTTCAAAGTACATCTGTTTATTGTCGTTTATTGCAATAAAGGAGGATGGAGTGTCGATAACCGCATATATTTCTTTGTCAATTTTGTGAGGGATACCAGTTATTTTGATAAGTTCAAAATGGTCTGTGTCGACCATCAGAAATGTACCGCTAATGATTATATTGTGATCATCTTGTTCTATCACCGGAGCTGTGGCTTCAACGTATGATATAAACATTGAATTCGCTAATTTTGTTTGAGCATCGTTTATGATAGAAATTATCTTTTGTGGAGAACATATTTTGTTAAACCCACTGTGTTCAAATTTGATTTGGTGAAGTACATAATAACGATATTTTACGTCATCCATAAAACCTTTTGCTAATTGAAACATTGCCAGAAATCGAATTTCTAGTTCTACGTCGTCAAGCTTCTTTATATAGAACTCAGACATCGTATCGATTAAGGTTGCAAAGTGATTAACTTTTGTCACAAGTTGGTTAAATTTTCCTGTTATTATCTGCTGCGAATCCTTTAGAAGCACAGTGGTACTCAATAAAACTTGCCCGTGCTTGTCCAATGTATCCTTCAAATGCTGTTGATTTGAGTCCAGTTTGTCGATATCAGCGTAAACCTCATCGTTCACACCAAAAATACCTTGCAACAAATTTCCCAGCAATCCTCGACGTTTCCGATGATTGATCCAAAAGCTGATTTTAGACAGTATGATGTCTTTTTCTTGTTCTAAAACGTTCACTAATTGTTGACAGTGAAGCTCGGTATATAATTTAAGTCCTTCAGTGCAAATACGTGATATGTTGATGAAGGAGTTGTTAACATTAACTAAATCTTCCTGTATATCATGGATTGATAAGTTTACGGAAATTCTGAAATTGCCTCTTTTTAATTGGACAGTTCCAGCATGTTCAACGTACAATCCGCCGCTTGGATATGTTATGTTGTAAGATTCTCCAGCGAATACTCCAGGTGTCCAACAGGATAGTATCAGCAAAAGTGTTGTCATAACTATAGGAATTTTAGCTAAAGTGTTATCTTTCATTTTTTTCTGATTGTCAAGTGAAGCTTTATTGATAGGATACGAACATAATTTTGTTAGAGGTCGTTTCGTAACTTTGTTGTTGCTATTGCGCACCGAAGCTACTCTGGTTAATCCGTCGTCGCCTGGATGAAGCTCCACTACTCGTCCTAACGGCCATGTTGTCGATATCATGTTTTCTGTTTTAATCATAACAAGATCACCTTTTTGAATTTGGTTATTTTTTGTAAACCATTTGTTTCTTTGCTGCAGTTGTGACAAGTATTCTACACTCCAATTTTTCCAAAAACTTTGTTTGATTTTTTGAACCAGTTGCCATTTTCTAGTTACATCGTCTCCTACTGGAATGTCAGGGAGCCCAAACAAATTGTGTCCTGTAAGAAAGTGACCAGGAGTTAAAGCATTGCAGTCATTTGGATCCGAGCTTATTGGACATAAGGGACGAGAATTCATGCAGGCTTCTATCTGAGCAAAAACTGTGTTTAACTCTTCTATATTTAATAAATGTGATCCAATAACTTTGATCAAATGTCGCTTCATTGATTTTACCGCCGCTTCCCAAAGACCTCCGAAATGCGGACTCCCAGGAGGAATAAATTTCCAATTTATACCAGATACGGCTAAGTTTTCTTGTACGTCTAATATTACTTTTTTTACATCAAGCTGTAATAAATTTATTCGCACCTACAAAATTTGTGCCATTATCACTCAAAAGTGTGTTACACATTCCTCGTCTGGCTACAAAACGACGAATTGCTGCCAAGCATGTCTTAGCGCTCAAGTCACTTGCAACTTCAAGGTGTACCGCTTTTGTTGCTAAACAAACAAAAACCGCAATGTACGCTTTTGTTGTTTTACTACCTCTTCCATTATTCCATTTTATACTAATAGGACCGGCGTAATCAATTCCGCTTTGGGCAAATGGTTTTCCCGGGTTTACACGCTCAGCAGGAAGATTACCCATCAATTGATGATTTGGCTTAGCATTTATTTTGAAGCAAGTAGTGCAGTTTCTCATAAGACTCTTAACAGCAGTAAGTCCACGAATTATCCAGTATTTCTCTCGGATTGTGGCAAGCACTAGTTGTGATCCGCCGTGCCAAGTTTTATATGAAAATGTCTAATTATCAAATTGGCGAAGTGACCACGAGGAAGAATAATAGGACCCATCCTATTATTCTTCCTCGTGGTCACTTCGCCAATTTGATAATTAGATTTTTATTCTCATTTGAGTTACTTTTTTGTATTCTCCACCCTGAGCAATCGATCAGAGTCAATAAAGGGTGAAAATTTCAGAAGAGCTTGATTTCGGCAAAGGCTTATTGTTTTTTAGAAGCTTAAAATCTTCCAAAAATGCGTTCTGTTGTACAATTCGTATGCAACACTTCTCAGCTTTGTCAAGTTCTTCAGTGTTTAAGAACTTAGTTTTAGCTCCGTATCTCCATTGTAGACAATATGCGATAACTCTTTTTAATTTGTTCAGAGATTAATATTTTTCTGAGAAATCGTCTAAAGGTTCATGGCTTATGTTAATGAGACATGTACTTGTTAACCGTAATTCTGAATCCGTTTCGGATTCAGCCGATTTTTTAATAAGTTTAGGCCATTTATTTGAATTTTCGCGTAACCAGGCAGGCCCTTTCCACCACAACTCGTTGTAAATTAAGTCGCTAGGAAGAACCCCTCGTGATCCAAGATCGGCTGGGTTGCAAGCAGTTCCAACGTGGCTCCACTGTCTACTATCTGAATATTGCTGTATGTGACTAACTCGATTTGCGACAAACGTTTTCCATTTTGAAGACTGAGCTTGAAGCCAATCCAATACAATTGTGGAGTCAGTCCAATAAAACACACTGTTTTGAGCCCAATCATGTGCCTCAATAGTTACTTTCATAAGATCGATAAGTAAAGCAGCTCCACAAAGCTCTAAGCGTGGTACTGACAATATTTTTAAAGGCGCAACTTTTGTTTTTGAAGTAACTAAATTTGTTGTTACTTCCCCGTTACTATGTAAAATTCTCACATAGATAACGGCAGCGTATGCATCAGTGGAAGCATCACAAAATCCGTGTATTTCAATTTTTTCACTAGATTCTATTTGTAACCATCGAGGTATTTTCATTTGTTCGAGCAAATGAAGTTGATCTCTTAAAGCTGCCCATCTTATGTAAACGTCTTCGGAAATAACTTCATCCCATTTTGTATTTTTTAACCATAGCTGTTGCATAATAATTTTGCCAATTATTATGCACAGTCATTTTAATTTCCTTGTCACCCTCAGGAATTGATTCTAGTAATGCATCATGATTTGCTGTCCATTTGCGTAAATTAAATCCACCTTTTCTCAGAGTTGAAATTAATTCTGCTTGTAGTCTTTTAGTTTCCCCTAAGTCCGAGCCACCACTAAGTACATCATCGACATAAAAATCATTTAACAACGCATAACTCGCCAATGGTTAATTAATTTGTTCATCTTCCGCTAACTTATGTAAAGTTCTGATAGCTAAGTAAGGTGCGCTTGCTGTACCGTACGTTATCGTATTTAATCGATAGTGTTTAATTGCTTCAGATGGATTGCGTCTCCAAATTATTCTTTGATTATCTTGATCATCTTCATGAACCAAAACTTGTCTGTACATCTTTTCGATGTCGGCGGCTATTACATACTTATATTTTCGCCATTTCATCAAAATGTTTACAATATTATTTTGAAAGTTTGGTTCAATAAGAAGTAAATCGTTTAAAGATTTTCCTGATTCCGCTTTTTGAGATGCGTTAAATACAACCCTAAGGTTTGCCGTAGTGCTATCGGGCTTGAAAACTGCATGATGAGGTAAATAATAACTTTTAGCTGAATATATATTCCGTTGAGGAATTTCAGACATATGTCCTAGTTGAATGTATTCATCTATGAAATCAGTGTATTGTTTTTTCAAGTCCTCATTTATCGATAATTTTTTCTCTAATTAAGAAAATCGAATATACGCAATTTTTTGAGAGTCTATTAACTCTAGATTTGGTTCAGCATTTTCGCAAAATGGAAGTCGAACTACATACCGGCCCAATCTATCTCGTTTTGTGGATGTTTGGTATATGTTTTGAGCTAATTGTTCATCTTTGCTCAACAAATTCTTTTTAGGCAATTCTTCTATTTCCCAGAATTGTTTTACAAGAGAATCCAAATTATTTTCTATTCCAATCAATGAAGTCACGTCACAATTTGCACTATTTCCAGTAGAACCTAACATAATCCACACAAGTTTTGTTTTTATAGCACTGGGTGACCCTTCTATGATTCCATTCAAAATCAAGGAGCTGTATATGTCAGCACCAAGAAGAATATCAATTTTTCCTGGTTTTCCACAGCATGGATCAGCTAAATCTTCAATTCTCAAATTAAGAGGAATATTTATGTTAATTTCCTTTGCAGGACTAACAGTTGTAATGTTCGGTATTACTAAAGTTGAAACTTTAATAATATTTTTTCCATACTTTGTCAACATGGACAAAACTATATTGCCTCTAGTTTGTGTCGATGTAGTTGCCCCGATACCAAATATATTCAACTTAGCTTTTGTTCTTTGCAGACCAAGTAGTTGGGCAGCAGATTCGGAAATAAAGCTACGTTGAGAACCTGTATCTATTATCGCCCTCAAGTTTACGTATTCACCAGTGGCATTTTCAACTAATATTTTAGCGGTTGCCAATAAAACTGTTGGTGAGTCTTCACTCACAACAAGTGAATTTGCTATGGAAGTGAACGGCACTGCGTCTTTTGACAGTTTTTGATCCATATGTAGCAAAGAATTATGTTTTTTCGTACATTGTTGGCATCTGAATTTTGAATTGCATTGAGCGACAGAATGATCCGATCTTAAACAATTGTAGCATAGATTATGTTGTTTTGTAACTTCTTGTCTTTTCGCGATGGACATCTTTTTAAACTTTTCACACTTTTGAATAAAGTGTTTTTCATTGCAATTCGGACATTTTATTTCTTTTTCGTTGGCCATAAGCACCTTTATTTTATTATGCTTAGGAGACGCTGAACTCATAGCTTCCAGAGTTCTAAATCGCTCCTGACGCTCCGAGAGATGTTTCCCACAAAAGCCGGGATTGAACATCATCATTGTCTGTATTAATGTCTATTCCTTTCATATTTGCTATGAATTCAGAAGTTGAATCCATCAGCGTTTTTATCTGTTCTTTATCATTCTTATCTGTATGAATGTTAAAAAACGAATTCATGTGGTTAAAAGCAATTGCCCTTTTATTGTCGAACCTCTTCTGTACAAGAGACCAAGCAACTTCGTAATTTTGCTCGGTTATGGCTAAATGCTGAATTACTCTTGCAGCATCGCCCGTTAAATGCGTTTTTAAATATTGCATTTTTTCTACGTTCGATAGGGTCTCATTGTTGTTCACAAGGGATTTAAATAGATCATTGAATGACCTCCAATTTTCGTACTTTCCGTCGAATTTTGGAAATGTCATTCTTTCTAGCCTAATTGCTGATGAATTAGCTAGTTGGGTTACTACTGGTTTTTTTGACTAAGTGTCGGTGTAGTCGACAACTCCCTGCTTGAATAACGATAGTAGAGACATGTATGTGTCCTCTACTGATTCGTATTCTTCGAGATATGTCTTCGTCAATTCCGACGAAGCATTCTCTGATAGAATTTTAGGATGTATTTTTGCAATTTCAAGCCATATCTCAGCTAACCGTGAGCAGCGGGCTTGAAAATACCCAAGATTATATCTATCTTTGCTGTCTTTTGCAAAGTTTGTACGCATACGAGAAATCGCTAAAAAGCTGTCCCGTTGGGAAATTTTGTCTGTAGTGGGCATAGTGTAATATATTTAATATACTACTTATGCCAGTTAGAGATAAACTACGTTATACGTAGTGAGAGAATAGTATAATAGTATAGTATTCACTGCACTGATACTAGTTTTTAACACTATTCTAACACTTTTGCTATTTAGAACTTTGTAATGTTCTCTTTAGGCAAATACAAAATTTTATCAATGGAACGGATCCGGTTCGAAGGACCAAAAATTATTGATTAACCAATTTGAGCTGAAAATGGAAAAGTGACGGTTAAAGCAGCCTCACTTTAACCGATGTAATTTTATGGCTTAAGATCAAGTTTCCAAGAACAACTGAATTTTATTCATATCTAAATTTCACTTATATACTAATTACATGCTAAGTTTACAATTTTATTATATTGAAATTATTTGGTATTGACTTTGCCAAATTTGCTTGTGCAGCAATTCCCATGCAATGGTGAATTACTGCAAAGCGCGTGCGTTAATATCTTATTACAATTAGGTTGATGCACTTATAATGCGATGTCAACTAATTGTAGAATAAGTCTGCAACAAAATTTGAGTAAGCGTGCAACAAACTAAAAATAAAGATAATAATTCTAAACAGATTCAGTAGTTTACCTTATTTACTTCAGTTGTTTGTTGTTTTAAACAAAGGCGCGAATTATAACTTATACCGTAAACGTTATCCACAAGGCTTATTTGAGTGAGCAGATGTTACAGTGCAAAAATGTATGGAGCGCTGGAATAACCGCGATTCGTTCAGGAGCGGGGTTGTTCTATTTTCTTTCCATGTACAATTTATATATCGCTTACCAAATCCCAGCTATATATATAGATGCTAGCTTTTGTCAAAAATTAAATGTCATTTAAAAAATTGCTAAATTTTTTGTTTATTATATCATGTATGAGATTTTATCTCCGTCATAAAAATTATCAAATATAAAAATGAAAATCACCTCGTGAGAACCCATACTGCTAGTAACAATTTTAACAACAATCAAACAGATGTGTTCAGTGCCGCATTGAAATTTAAACCCTTGAACTTAAAATATTTACATTTTACATATCTATTGTGGACATATGTACATACATTTCTTAAAATATATATAATAATAATAATTATTTTTTATTATCGCAACCCACCATTAAAAGTAATATAAGTAAATAATTAAAATAGAGATAATTTGTTAATTACATGTCAATTCATAGTACAAACGGTGGCTGTACAAAATCTCGCAATTTAAAAATTTGAATAAACGGTAGTGTGATATACGGCTTTTAGGACTATGATGATCCTTCCGATAGTTATCAACTTAAATTTAATGGCCATTCTGCTGCTTTATGGCATCATCCACATTGTTCACTCAGCGGGTAATAAAATATTGCAATGAAATTTTTTGAGATTGAATTAGTTTTAATACATTTTAGCCAACAACCTGCACATGTTCGATGGCATAACCACGCAAGACATAATTGCCGGTGATATTTTCTTTGAGATAATCGATCCTATAGAATTGGAATACACCTACAGACTGCGCCCAGCTAAAGACTTTGGTGCGCCATTCAATGCAACATTGCGTACAAAAAACGTCGCCTTGGTCCCAGTCATACCATCTGATGGCTGTCACAATATTGAAAATGCTGATGACATTGAGGGCAATGTAGCACTTATTGAAAGGGGGTACGGGCAGTGTTGACAGTTACTCCAATTCTTATCTTTCGAGTATATTTATTAAAATTATTAAATAAAGTATTATGTTTCAGTGAGTGCTCGTTTTTGACTAAAACAATCAATGCTGAAATGGTAGGTGCAAGAGCTGTTATTGTCACCGAGACGGATGCCACGTCTAGTGATTTTGATTATTACATTGAAATGGTTCACGATAACACATCAAGAGATGCAAATATACCTGCTGGCTTCCTGCTAGGCAAAAATGGGCGCATCATTCAGTCCACATTGCGTAAGCTGAACAGAAACTACGCTATTATTAATATGCCTGTCAACCTGACATTTACACCGCCCCATTTGATAAACCATCCGCCGTGGCAGGGGTGGTAGTAATAGTAATGTTAATAATTTTATTATTAATATCGTTAGTGAGCTGTTAGAGACGTTTATTTTAGAAAAAATGAAATTGTTTAAAATTTAAAAGATATTGAAACAGTTAACAAAAAGCAATAAGAAACATATGTACATTGGTTTAGTTAGTGCGACAACGTCTCATTCAATACGACAAATTCCATTTTCTCTTGACGATATACGTACATATATATATATATATATATTTAAAACAAAAAAAAAAAAACAAATGTAAACAATAATATTAACGTCAACTAGTCAAAAAAGGTCTTGTATTTTAAGTTTTAATATTTTATTTGTACATAATATTTTAATGTAAAGACCAAAAAAATAACTCTAACTCAACGGATTTTAAAATAAACAAAAAAACTGGTGATATTAATTAAAATTTAATATCTTTTATTATTTTATTTCTCTGTTGACAACAATTTCTTTCCTATAGGACATGTTGCATAGATATGTTCTCCTTTTCCTGGTATTAATGCCTTCAATTTTGCCAATTGAATTAAACTTCCAAATGTTGAAGTTTAAGAAGCTGAAGCCACAATTTTGGGCACATACCGGCTTCTGCCCGCCAGCCCCAATTTCAAGGAAATTTGTTACAAAATTTTTGTTGTCAAATGATGTTGCCATGAATCTGGAGTACATTGGGGCGTTGCCTAATAAAGGATTGCGATCAGTGAGAATTCATTGGCTATTGAATCTAGTCAAATTGGAGTGAGTTAAACTGATTATCTTTAAAAGAAACATAACCTGAAATTTTCTTTAACTTCCAGCATCATCGATGATGATAACAAACCAGTTTACGACCTTTTTCTACTGGATCGCTTTCTTCGGTTTTTGATCACAATTAATGTTCATCCTGCTGTTGAGTTCATGACTACTACTAAGTATTCACAAAAGCTTTGTGTACGAAAAATGTGGAAATATTTTGCATTTGTATTAGTCAATCGATATAAAGGTGGGGTTCATCATTTATAATTTCATTCAATTCAACTAATGGTGTTTCAATTTTTTATTTTGATTTATTTTATAACATGAACTTATTTTGTAGATCTGTTCGGATCCCAAACTATAAGTCATTGGGGCTTTGAAACGTGGAATGAACCAGACATTAAGACGTATAACGTTCTCAATTACACGAAAGAAGGTACTTTTAATTGTTTGAAACTGGTAAATATTAAAACAAATCCATTTTCCTTATTTCAAAGATTACTTAAACTACGTTGTTGGTATTAGAGAAGGCTTAAACAAAGTAGAACAAACTCAAAGTAAATTGAAATTAAAACTACGAGGTCCTGGCGGTTTATTCAAAAATCGAGAAAAACATCCCCTTTGTTGGGGACTTCTCGATCAATGTAACAGAACAATTGACAAATGTAACATTGATGTTATAACGTTTCATCGCAAAGGTCAAGGAACAGCGGAAGAAATTTTTAAAGAAGGTTTTGAATTAATACAGGAATTTCATCGAATTTATCCAGCATTAGAAAACATGAGTTATGTCAATGAGTATGGTTTGCTTTGCATTTATTAGACTGATTTTAGTTGTGTATTTAATAACATTTTAGCGAAGCCGACCCACTCTCAGGTTGGTCAAATCCCCTTGAGATGAATGCTGACGTTCAATACGCTGCAGTTTTATTAAAAACAATATTTCTTCACTGGAATGCAAAGTATAATAAAACGCTTTCGATGCTACTAGCCATCAGCCACGACAATGCCTTTTTAAGTTACCATCCTTATGAGTTCAAACAACGAACATTACTGGCACGCTTCCAAATGAATATCACCAATACCACTCAATTTTTCCACAAGCCTGTTTATTCTGCCCTCGGGTTAATGGCTAATTTAGGGATAAAAGCATCTCAAATGTTTGAAGAAAATGGGTTAACATATTTGGTCACAATGGCTGATCAAATTTATCCTTTCTATGGTGCCATTATTTTAGTGGCGAGTACTTCATATCATACAATAAATTTTAATGTTTCGATTAATGGATTTGGATATGCCAATGAGACTGTGTTTTGTTTTGTTGAAGCAATAAAACAAGGAATAACGGATCCTTATCATGTATGGCAGTCATTTGGTAGTGAAGCTTATCCCAATGAAACTATTAGGGAACATATGCGACGTGTGCAGGTTCATTTATTCTCATTATTTTAAAATAAAATATTTCAAATAAACTTATTTGGTTGTTTAAGACTCCAGAAATAGTAGTCAACCCGTTTGATATTACCCAAAGCGAAAAACCACAACTGAGCTTTCGTACAGACACTCCAGCTATATTTTTAATTCGTTTTTGTGGAGACGGCATATTGGTTCCTGAAAGACCCACAAATATTAGAATACGAATGGTAAATAATAAAGAGGTAGTAATATTCTGGCATGAGAAATTTTATAAAAAGAGGTATATACTAAAATTTGTAATGTTAAAGTTTCTCGGTTTAATTCATTTTTGTTTCCAGATGCACTATGACATTTGAAATATTTTTCAGACCAATAATTGCAGAAAATAAAATTTTACGACCTGCTGCACAAAAGTGGATCAATGTTTCCAAAAACTTTCATGTGCCATTTCTAAGTTTCCATTACTGCGCGTCAGATAATGTTATTGAAGGTACATACAACAATTAGTTTTAAAGCCTAATCAATATTAAAAGATCATTTTAAATTTGGTTATTTAAAGGGCACTATAAAGTACGAGCTGTAGACGTTTTTATTCGGAGAGGACGATTTTCAAAAGTAGCCCACTTTAAAATTAATAATTCTGAATATTTTGGAGAAAGTTAATGTTTCCATTAAGTAGATGACATGTTTAAAAAAATTGTTTTTTTTTAATCACATAATTTTGTACGCACATACAGGATACACCGCGACAAGTCAGTAAGATTACAATATATGTAGTTAACTGAAAGTTAATCGCCATTAATAACATTTTCTGTGAACCTAATACACAATGACGAAACTAGTTAAATATTATAAGTACATACATATAAAATAGAAAGTGTTGCGACGTCAATTTTGAATAAACAACTATACAATGTGGCCATATGCGTTTTCACTTTCAAAAAATTCATATCATAATTACAATTAAAGGTTGCAGTAATATACATAGATCCCTATTTCAAAAGTGGGGTTATGTTAAGTGTAATTTTTTTTGTAATATTATCAGTTCAGATTATGTGTGAACGCATTCAATTTTTTTTGCATGTATTAAAAGTTAGGGCCCCACATTATTTGCAGTGTTCAATCCATGCACTACATAATGGATAAGGCCCCCTCTTGCTATAATATGGGCCCTAACATGGGGAAATGCTGACGATCGGACCTCTCTTACTATCGTACTACGTTTTACGTACTTTATCTTTTACGCAGGCCCTAACTTTCAACCCAAGCCAACATGTAAACGCATTCTAAACACACCTTTATGGATAAACGTTTTTAAAACGAACAAAATCGTTGGACATCTTTTTAAACTCCTAAATACTGTTTTTTATGGCTCAGCTTAACTTCACCTTAATAATAACCACATCGCCGAGAGAGCGAATAGTTTCTGAGATATCTAGATCATAGCAACGGCGTATGGATGTACATTTGCATATTTTTTCTAGATTATTTTTTGCATTTTTTATTAGGGGTTGTCAAAACGCGTTTATGCAAAAATAATTTTTTTCAGAAAAAGTTCGGAATGGAAGAAACTATATATCGCCTTGGGTCGAGTATATAAATTATAAATTAAAGATGTGTTTTTGGTATTCCAATATGTTAGGACGGCCTTGGGCTAGTGACTTGTATGTATATATTATAAAATACAATTTTTTTTATTTTTTTTATTTTTTGTATTTGACTTGTACATAATGCAAACTGGTGTAACATATGGTCACTCTTCGGATAAGAATAAGACCGCGTGGCTAGAAGCAGAGACAATTATTACCGAGATACGTCATCGTCATATAAGCATATGTTGCCGTCGGTTTTATTTCTCAGCCATTTAAAATGTTCGTAATTATCGTCGGCCGTTAAGTTCGGATTTTGAATAGCTTCGGGCCAGCAGGGCTGCTGGCTGCTGCCTGCTTTATGCTCAATGCTTATCGTCTATCAAATATTTCTTTATAAAATATATTTTCAGATTTCAAACTTCAGAGTTCAGACTGCTTTTAGCACTGGTGGATGGAGGTTGTGTTTTGTGGGTCCAGTGAGCAGTGAGCATTAGCTCTGGGACGACAAATCGTATGAATATGCGCACAAATTTTGTGATTTATGATGCATATACTAAGGTTTTATGGCTTGATAATTTAAATTGTTAAGCTATATTCTGCAACATTTCCAAATCTATTTTGACTACTTTTGTCAAATCTTATAATTTGGCAATGAAATGTAAGAAATAATATTCATATGTACACACAGAACATTTATGCGGGATGTAGATGGCAAATTTTAAGAACAAGTATGTACATATATGTTTTTTATGTGCAATACTTTTTCAGGTCATTCCGCTATCCACATGCATTCGATATTACAAATTTAATATTGTATTAAGTGTTTGAGTTTAATATCTAACCTACCTCTGAATTGTGATATATGTAGATGCTAAAATAGTTCAGAAATTTGATTTGAGTGTCCCAAAAACTTTTAAAATATAATAATTAATAACCTTAGACGGTAAAAAAATTGTCAACTTAAAAAAAATAGATTCAAAAGAAGTTTTTTTAGTTTAAATGGGTATTAACCTCTATATTTTGCTCTTAAAATATTAATTACAGAGTTTAATGTTAACAGGTCCTGACTCCTACCCCTATTGCAAAAGGAGGTGACTCCTGGTTAAGTCTAATTTAGGCTAGCTATAGAAATGGTTTTCGTTTGATTGTGCTTAAACACATTTATTTTATTTTTTTTAAAGTTTGCCTTTGAAGTGTTTTTAATACATTCTATAGAGGTCTTATCGTTAATCCACTTACAATTTTTAAATAAAAGCACCTCAATAAGGAATTGCAAAGCTTTAGTTCTATAATTTTTGCACTTTATATTATGAAACCATGTTTTGTATTCACAGTGATTGTCGGTTTGTTGTATGCATTTGTTAACAATACATTTCGCGATGTTCAAAATATGAGGGTTTTCTTTAAAACACGCAGTAAATATTTTGACATGCATTTTGCAAATTTTAAAAAATAATTCGGAAGGAGGAACAAGGCTACTGAAATCAGAATCTTTTCGGTAATTTTTATGAAAAATTAGGATCTCTGTTGTTTCAGTCACAGACTGGTCCTTTTTCACCAAAACGTCAACGCAATCCTGACACTGAACTGTTTTAAAAAGTTTTTGAATTGTGTATCCCCCAAAGTAACGGATTGATGCCGATTGAATGACGTCGATCGCGATTTGTTGACTTTTTGCTTATCAAAATCGTTTGTGTACACATGCCTTTCCGATAGTTTCGGACATAGTCGAGTAGTTTTTGTATGCTCGTATTGGTAAAGCTTTCTAACAACGCCCCAACTCACTTTTCCATCAGGAGTTTCAACTTCATTTTTCATGATAATATTTCTTACTTTTTTTTTTTAGGTGACATGGATCATAAAGCATGTATATTTTTTGACTCTTATAAATAGTGAATGGAGCTTCTTCTGTAATCTTAAATCTTTGGAAGGCACGTCGATTAGAACTTCCTTGGTCTGCTACAACGGCTCGTACATGAAACCCAAGTTTAATCAACTCATCAATATTTTCTTTGATTAACTCGTGGAGAGCATTGACGTTGATGGCATTCTGCGATGCAAAGTACAAACACTTAATACAATATTAAATTTGTAATATCGAATGCATGTGGATAGCGGAATGACCTGAAAAAGTATTGCACATAAAAAACATATATGTATTGTACATACTTGTTCTTAAAATTTGCCATCTACATCCCGCATAAAGCTAAAATTCCATAAATCGTTTTGGTGATTCCATGAAAGCGCTTGAAAATATCAAACATATCGAGTGAAAGCGATAGTTTTATGTGGTTTTCATAAGAGCGAGTTTATATAATTTATATATAAAATCCTAAACGAAGAGTCACTGTCATATTTATGGCAACATTTATAGCAATACAACACATTGCAATTTAATAAATAAAAAGAGATTATAATATTTTATTGCAAAATAAATTAATAAATAATAATATGGACAGTGAAGATTTCCTGATGTTAGCGTACGTTTGGCTAACGGATTTGTAGCAAGAAAAAAAGAAGCCGTGAGTTCCGTAGTCAAGAAACGCGAATATGTGCGTAAAAGCAGCGTTTTCAGCAGCTTGAAGGATCCTATAATGTTTAAAAATTTTATAATGATGACTTCAAGTCAGTTCGAGGAACTATTTTGTATGGTGGGTCCTATTGTTACAAAAGCCAAATTGACAAGGGAACTAATTTGTACAAAAACGCGACTAGTTGTGACATTGAGGTGGTTAGTATCCTACAATAATTGGTATTCTAAAGAATATGTACATAATATAACATGTTTGAATAAATATTTTCATTCAGGTTAAAACTAACTCTTTTTATTCATTGTATAAACTGAAATAATTAGTACATTTTAATTTGACATTTGTTATGTCAAATATTTGAGCGGGATTTTCCACCATAAAATCATTCTCAATAAACATCGAATTTCTATATGTTTTTCTGACATGCAGCACAAACCACTAAAATCAAATAGATTTAAAACTATTGCATTTGTGCGGTATCCGCTTGATGCCATAAAATACTTTTTAATTTTTGAAACTCATCGTGCTGCATTTTTCAAGCACTTGCCGCATTTTTGTAGTGCTGTCCTTCACTGGTTTTACTGTTTCTTGTATCTTCCTACTTTGTCTCAATTAGTTTATGAACGAATCGATGTATGGAATCGAAGCTTAAATGTTCTGTGTGTACATATGAATATTATTTCTTACATTTCATTGCCAAATTATAAGATTTGACAAAAGTAGTCAAAATAGATTTGGAAATGTTGCAGAATATAGCTTAACAATTTAAATTATCAAGCCATAAAACCTTAGTATATGCATCATAAATCACAAAATTTGTGCGCATATTCATACGATTTGTCGTCCCAGAGGCCAGAGCTAATGCTCACTGCTCACTGGACCCACAAAACACAACCTCCATCCACCAGTGCTAAAAGCAGTCTGAACTCTGAAGTTTGAAATCTGAAAATATATTTTTTAAAGAAATATTTGATAGACGATAAGCATTGAGCATAAAGCAGGCAGCAGCCCTGCTGGCCCGAAGCTATTCAAAATCCGAACTTAACGGCCGACGATAATTTCGAACATTTTAAATGGCTGAGAATTAAAACCGACGGCAACATATGCTTATATGACGATGACGTATCTCGGTAATAATTGTCTCTGCTAGAAGTCAGACCTTATACATATGCATCATGTTGTGTAAATATATTATATCAGCACTAACGCCTTAAAATGCTTGCAGTTGGTAAATATTTCTTCCAAGATTTGAAAAATAAGCAAAGCTACGATAAGAAAAATTCAATTTAGTAAGGAGTGTTTGCGAAATTAATAATTTCATTCTTTCCTCATATATTCCGTAAAATATTATCTTCCAGCTGGTAATTCATGACGTCATCGTTACCCTAGTTATATTCAAAAATTTTAATCAGTGGCACAATATCATTTTAGTTCATTTAAATTGTGTGATTGAACTCAAAAATGAAAACGATGTGATAAAGCTTTTATTAGTTGTTTTTTTCGTTGTATTTAAAATGCTGGTCGACGTTTTGTCTATCCTGAGGTGGAATGGCAGTATGAAGTAAGTAAATACTTGTTCAAATGTATAATATAAGTTATAACCGCAATTATTTACATTGCACAATGCACAATCAGCGTCATATATAGTGTTGCTTTGTTCGACAAAAAACAAACAATTAAAACACAAAGAAATTGAGGTTTCCTATTCGAAAAATTAACTATATACATATATGCATTACTACTTAATATAATTGATTGAACAAAGATGTGTATTAAACTTTGGCCGAATTGTATAAATTCACGACATATACAATACATTAATATCTAACTGTGAATTGCTAACTAATGCAGCACATACTCAACGTGAAACTTGAAGGTATATTTGTCAATGCTATATTGTATAGAATGCTAAGCTCTCGTACTTTTGTAGGCAATTACGAATATGATTAAAATGAAGTTTCACTGTGAAGTTTTTAAATTGCTGATCGTGTCAAATTTTAATTTTGAAATGTCAGTTCAACAAAGTGACGACTTTTAAAATTGTTTTCGTATTTAATTTGATCAAGCATGTCCTGGCAACTGAAATTCTGAAAGTAGAATGATTCTGAAATCGATTGTCCATTTCTGAAATCAAATTGACGATTTCTGAAATCAACTTGACTAATCTGAAATCAAATTGACGATTTCTGAAATCAACTTGACTAATGTGAAATCAAATTGATACTTTCTGAATTACAATTGAAAAAGGTGTAGTAGTAAATAATTACATGAGTAGATGCTAAATAAAAAGAAGTCATTTAATTTAAATTCATAAAACTAGAACAAAGGCTCCATAAACGAAGTAGTAAAATTCAAAAAACCTCAAAATTAATGTTATCGTGTCCTTGTCTAGCTGTTCCCTATAATATATACAAATAAAAACCAAATGCCACAATCATGAGGTCTTCAATTGATTTGTAAAATTATTTTTGCCAACTTTAATGTCTTTTTAAACTGCGTATCAAATTCAAATATAGCCTCTAGTTTCCATTCGCATCTCTCAATATTTTATACCACAAATTTTTGAACAAGCACTGTGGTCGCGCCAGTCAAGCAAATATGTCAAGGACAGACGATTTATAAAGTGTATTCCTACATGTGTATATTCGTTATGGAAAAATATAGAAAACGATCGCGCTTAGATTCCACGCCATTTTCATTTTATGCAAAACAAGCAGTTTCGTAATCAACAATAAACGCATAGCTACGAGTATGTGGAAGTGCGGTTATGAGCTCTGCAGCTTTGATGTTGGTGTTTGCCCGCGGAGTATATTATTCAAGATTGTGATTGTATTTCCTGCTTTTCGAACGAATTTTAAG
Organism: Sylvicola cinctus; assembly: GCA_963854165.1. Classification (NCBI taxonomy): domain Eukaryota; kingdom Metazoa; phylum Arthropoda; class Insecta; order Diptera; family Anisopodidae; genus Sylvicola; species Sylvicola cinctus. The sequence continues at coordinate 24,534,681 of OY974083.1, read as the reverse complement.
TTTAAGAGTTTGTAAAAAATAATACTACACCTTTTCCAATTGTAATTCAGAAAGAGACAATTTGATTTCAGATTAGTCAAGTTGATTTCAGAAAGTGGCAATTTGATTTCAGAAATCGTCAACTTGATTCAGAAATCGTCAATTTGATTTCAGAAATCGTGAATTTGATTTCAGAAATCGTGAATTTGATTTCAGAAAGTAGGTGAGTTTTTACCAAAAAATAATTACTTAGTTTTTTACTTGAAAATGTTAACATAATTTGTTTTGTCGAAAGACAAGAGGTCGGGCTAAAGCTGGCAAAAGGGCTGTTCAAATTTTACCAGCAGGCAGGGGTCCTAATATACACCTTATAGGACCCATATCCACAACAGGAGTCATTATGATGAAGCGCAAGAGAGGATCATTTAATGCCGTATCAGCAAATGCGTTGGTTCAAAAGTTATTGGATCAGTGGGTTGAATTATGCAACAATTTGGCTGATAACTGCTTTGGCAATGGGTGATATGCAAGTTGGAGAGTAAAATCGAGAAACTATATATATGTTGTTAAGCAACTGTCGTATATAAATTCACACACACTCTCCCTCCGATGTATTTCCTACAATAATCAAAAAGAATTTTTTTAAATTGTATAAGGTGTCTGAGATAGAAAAGTGGGGTTTGTCTTTCTCCACCCCTTTTTTCCCAGAAGCAGCATCTAGCGGGATATAAGATATATGCTGGTTTGTTTAGAATACCTTGAAGAATAACTGTTGTGAAAATGAAGAAAATCGTAGTTCCCGTTTCTGACCTCCCCCATACGAAAAAAACTGATTTTAGCAATAACTTGACCTTGAAAAATCAAAAATCGCATTCTTATATTTTTCTCTAATATTTTACAAAAAAATTTCACACAAATCGGACCAGTATTTTCCGAAATGGCTTTTGTATGGCCGCCATAGTACGGCGTACGAACATACTTTTGCACATTTTTTCTAGATCACTTTTTTGGGCTCAGGGGGTGTCAAAACATGTTTCTGCATCCTGAACTTTTTTTCCGAAAAAATTCGGATTGCCAAAATCTATATATGCTTTTGGGGTCGTATATAAATTAAAAATTTCAAAAATATTATATTTAGAGTCTAAATTCTAAGATATAAAAAAATTGACCTTGAAGTTTTCTATAAGTTTTCTTATCTTATTTAGTCCTACAATAATCTAAAAGAATTTTTTTGATATTGTATAAGGTGTTTGAGATAGAAAAGTGGGGTTTGTCTTTGTTCACCCCATTTTTCTAAAGAAGGAGCATCTAGCCGGATATAAGATATATGCAGATTTGTTTAGGATACCTTCAAGATTAATTGTTTTGAAAATAAAAAAAATCGGACCCGTTTCTGAGCCCCCATATGAAAAAAGCTGATTTTGACATTCTCATATTTTTCTCTAATATTTATAAAAAAAATTTCACACAAGTCGGTCCAGTAGTTTCCTAAATTGCTTTTGTATGACCACCTGATAGTACGACGTACTAAATTTTTCTATAGTACGGAGAACGGGCGTACATTTGCACAATTTTTGAGCTCAGGGGACGCCAAATCCAGTTTCTGCATTGTCAATTTTTTCTCCGAAAAAAGTCGGAATACATAAATCTATATACATATGCACTTGGGGTCGTATATAAATTAAAAGGTTCAAAAAAATTAAATGGACTATTATGAACATTTGAAATAGTCTAGTACATACATATGAAAATTGAACTCCCGTGTATTTTCGTACATATGTATTTAATTTCATCAGCATACACGTATATTTAGTTTTTATTAATAATGTTAAAACTGTAAATGGAATAATTTTATCAACATTTTGGAAGAAAGAAAACGCAAAATGAACCGCAAAAACCTCGAAAAAGACCGCATCGCTGAAAACAAATAACGAATTCCAAAAATGGTTGCGGGTATCGTTTTGTCAGTGTTCAAATAATAAAAAAACTACATCGCAGGGAGAGCGAGGTGTGAATTTATATACGACTGTTGCTTAACTTCATTTTAATAAAGCTTTTCGGAGATATGAAAAATTTGACCTTGAAATTTCTTAATTTTGACCTTGATTTTTGTCCAAAATTGGTACTTTTATTGAGATTATCAATAATGTAGAACATCATAGTGCCCTAAAAACACATGTTAGTTGAATTAAACATTTTCATTATAAAAATATGACCTTGAGTTTTCAAAATTTGACCTTGAAATGTTCAGCAAGTTTTCTTATTTTATTTATTCCTACAATAATGTGAAAACAAAATTTCAAAAATAGTTAGGGTTTGAAACCTTGAAATTTCCGATTTCGACCTTGAAACGTTCAGCAAGTTTTTTTGTCTCATTTAAGCCTACAATTATGTGAAAAAAAAATTTAAAAAATATTAAAGGTTGCTGAGATATAAAAAATGTGACCTTGAATTTTTCGATTTTGTCCTTGAAATGTTTCGCAAATTTGATTATCTGATTTTATACTACAATAATCTGCAAGAATTTTTTTGATATTATGGAAGGTGGCTGAGATAGAAAAGTGGGGTTTGTCCTTGTCCACCCCCTTTTTCGCCAGAAGGAGCATCTAGCGGGATATAGGATATATGCAGTATTGGAGATTAATTGTTGTGGAAATGAAAAAAATCGTAGGACCCATTTTTGAGCCCCTATGCGAAAAAAAATTCTTTTGTCAATAACTTGACCTTGAAGGATCTGACCTCGAAAAATCGAAGATGCTATTCTTATATTTTTGTTTAATAGTTTACAAAAAATTTTCATACAAATCGGTCCAGTAGTTTAGAAGTTTTTTTTTTTCGACCATTTTTCCATAGTATGGCGTACGCCGTACTATGGAAAAATGGTCGAAAAAAAAAACTTCTAAACTACTGGACCGATTTGTATGAAAATTTTTTGTAAACTATTAAACAAAAATATAAGAATAGGATCTTCGATTTATCGAGGTCAGATCCTTCAAGGTCAAGTTATTGACAAACTACGATTTTTTTCATTTCCACAACATTTAATCTTCAAGGTATCTTAAACAAAACTGCATATATCCTATATCCCGCTAGATGTTCCTTCTGGCGAAAAAGGGGGTGAACAAGGACAAACCCCACTTTTCTATATCAGCCACCTTGCACAATATCAAAAAACCTCGCTCTCCCTGCGATGTAGTTTTTTATTAAACTGCAGTTAAGCAATAGCCGTATTTAAATTCACACCTCGCTCGTCCTGCGAACTAATTTTTTTTTGAGAATACCTTTATGAAAAACGTTAGTAAAATGACAGTTTTTAGCTAAAATCGTTTAAAATATGACAAAGCATGACATAATTTACACATTTAAATTTAGTTTTGGCCATAGGGGTTAAAACAATGTTCTGCACCACTAACTTTTTTCCGGATAAGTTTGGATAATCGTATATTATCACAGTTGTTCATATAATTCATTTCTTATGTGCATTTTATTAAAGTTATTATTCTTTTTCGTTGTAATGTTTTTTTTCCGTAAATTTCGTCACGTGAAAGGCCAAGGGGCCACTAATACATATTAATACCAACATCTTTCGAATTCTTCTTTTAAGTTGAGTCTACTATATACATATGAACGCTAACGAAAACATACTAGTCAGAAAACGCACTTGAAAATGGAAGTCAGAAGGTCATCTTACATACAAATACTGTTCTACATGCAATCACAATATGAAATAAACACTTTAGAGTGTAGTTAAATATATCTTTTTGAATGTATGAGTAAAATGTCATGGATTTATTTCGCAATTTTAGTTTTTTATATCTGTACCAGTGTACCTGACCTAATTAAAATTAATAAAATAGAAGCCTTTGACTGCACCTATTCGGAAACTAATAATTATTTCAATTATGTTCAATAGTTACTCGACCATGCAGCCAAAGTAAAAATGCATTAACCCTCATACTCATAGACGAGTATGTATCAGTATGTACGAGCTTATATGAGGATCAATCATATACATATAACTAATAATCATTACATAAAACGTCACGTATATATGATCAACTGATATATTAGCTTGTCCATTTTTAATAATGTATCATCGATGCGTTGTTTGAACCGGCTTTTTACTTCACTCGCTGGTATATACATTGATCATTTGCGCGTTATTTAACTACATATTGCCAAAATAGGTGACTAAGGAGGAGACTGCAACGAGGATAACAATAGTTACGAATATACTACGCACCCATACCACAAATAAAATAGAATATGGTAGTCGCCGTTATATTTGCCCCCATTAATCCAAAGTATTTGCTTAATTGGAAGTAAGCCTTATTAATTTTTGTATCTAAATTGTACAATGTACATAAAACAAGCCTCACCACAGTAAACTGCATACTGACTATGGTGTGTTAGTGTATTACATTTTTGGGCGTTAGCCCTGTCTGACCCAATTGTTTCACAGTAATGAAATACGACTTTGCGTTTTGTCTGTGCAATATGTAGTCGCTAAACTTTTCTTCTAATACTTGCATTCTGCGGCAAAGTCAATAGACCACGCAGGCCACAGCCCACATCATCCATTGCATATACTGCACCGCTTTCGGCTCCCAAACTTGTGCGCCGTATTTAAAAAAATTTACAATGTTATTGCTGCTCTGCAAGGTTATCATATTTGCTTGCAAAAGTGAAAGTGTTTACACCATACAGTGATAGAAGTTTCAAGTTTCAGATAAAGCTGACTCAAGTTTATATATTACAGTCGATTGGATTTTACTTGAAAGCAAAATCCAACTTAATTCAAAGCTGGAGCACAGAATAAAAGCTGTGGCAAGAGCGTTTCCGTTAAGTTAAAAACTACATCACAGGGAGAGCGAGATGTGAATTTATATACTGTTGCTTAACTGCAGTTTAATAAATTTTCTACTCAGATATGGAAAATGTGACCTTGAAATTTCTGAATTTTGGCCTCGATTTTTGTCCAAAATTTGTACTTTTATTGAGATTATCAATAATGTAGAACATCATAATACCCTAAAACACACAGTATTTGAATTACATATTTTCATTATAAAAATATGACATTGAGCTTTCAAAATTTGACCTTGAAATGTTCAGCAAGTTTTCTTATTTTATTTATTCCTACAATAATGTGAAAAAAAATTTCAAAAATATTTAGGGTTTCTGAGATACGTGCGCCGTATGCCGTATGTCGAACCTTGAAATTTCCGATTTCGACCTTGAAACGTTCAGCAAGTTTTTTTGTCTCGTTTAGGCCTACAATAATGTGAAAAAAAAATTCAAAAATATTAAAGGTTTCTGAGATATAAAAAGTTTGACCTTGAATTTTTCGATTTTGTCCTTGAAATGTTTCGCAAATTTTCTTATCTGATTTTATCCTACAATAATCTGAAAGAATTTTTTTGATATTTTGCAAGGTGGCTGAGATAGAAACGTGGGGTTTGTCATTGTCCACCCCCTTTTTCGCCAGAATGAGCATCTAACGGGATATAGGATATATGCAGTTTTGTTTAAGATATCTTGAAGATTAATTGTTGTGAAAATGAAAAAAATCGTAGAACCCATTTTTGAGCCCCTATACGAAAAAAAATTGTTTTGTCAATAACGGTGTACGCCGCACTATAGAAAAATGGTCGAAAAAAAACTACATCGCAGGGAGAGCGAGGTGTGAATTTATATACGACTGTTGCTTAACTACATTTTAATAAAGCTTTTCGGAGATATGAAAAATTTGACCTTGAAATTTCTTAATTTTGACTTTGATTTTTGTCCAAAATTGGTACTTTTATTGAGATTATCAATAATGTAGAACATCATTCAGAATATCAAAAAAATTCTTGCAGATTATTGTAGGATAAAATCAGATAAGAAAATTTGCGAAACATTTCAAGGTCAAATTCGAAAAATTCAAGGTCAAATTTTTTATATCTCAGAAACCTTTAATATTTTTTTTAAAAAAATTTCATATTATTGTAGGCTTAAATGAGAAAAAAAATATTGCTGAACATTTCATTAAATAAAATAAGAAAACTTGCAGAACATTTCAAGGTTAAATTTTGAAAACTCAAGGTCATAGGTTTTTATAATGAAAATGTGTAATTCAAATACTATGTGTTTTAGGGTACTATGATGTTCTACATTATTGATAATCTCAATAAAAGTACTAATTTTGGACAAAAATCAAGGTCAAAATTCAGAAATTTCAAGGTCAAATTTTTCATATTCCCGAAAAGCTTTATTACAATGTAGTTAAGCAACAGTCGTATATAAATTCACACCTCGCTCTCCCTGCGATGTAGTTTTCAGTTCGACGTTGACGAAATTTGCAGATTTTAAGCTGTTTCCGTTTTGGGAGTCATTTAGAGATCAAATATTTAATACTAAAGAAACACTAACAAAATGATTCCTGCAATCTTTTTCGCGGTTCATTCTCGCGTGTTTATTATGTGTACAAAATTTTGTGGCAATCCTATTTACAGTTTTAGAGTGATTGATTCCCACACATACATATACATACAGTTAGGCTTCTGAGCGCATGAGCAATGAGCATTGATTAATTTATTCGTATTATAACATTATTTTCACGAAGCAAGCACATACACTTCTAACTCTCTTATAGTTTATACAAAATAGTCGCGAATCTCGATTGCTAATCTAGATTATTTTTGATACAAATAACACTGCTATATTCTCTGCATCAGTGCATAGGCTATAGTGTATTGCAAGTGCAGTGTGTTAGTGCGGCTAGCGGCATACCCAAAGTACGTGTTTATTCACAATGTACATAACAGCGGCAACAGCTTTGACCTATATATCTCAGCACATATGGAAAATGGTTACAAAATGCCGCCACTAATAAATACTGAACAGTTGCAATGTTCTTCGCATTTTGCGATTAAAAAGCGTTACATTAATTTAATTAGCCAACTAAAAGCATTACTTATTTATAATTATGGTTTTTAAATAGCGAGCGGAGGTCCATTCCGCTCCCAAAGATTTTGTGCTCGTATATACGTGATATGAGTAGTGAGTACCCTCGTTTGATATGCCGATTGCCATCATATTATAATTACAACTTACAATGTACAATAGCATAAAACCATAAGGTAAATATATGTGGATATGATTTTTGTATAAAAAAAATATAACTTTAATATCGCTGAGCGCCCGCATATATCTTTAATTCATTGTTACACATAGATTAAGTTTATATTGTACTGCGTATATATGTTTATTTAATACTTCGAATAATGCTCGCTTCGTTACATTATATATTGTATATAGCATATATTATGCGTGTACGTGTGTTGTACATTTGAAAAGTAGGTCATCCAGCTAAATTATGTTGTATATGTACGAACCTAATAGTATTATGTGTATATTCCGTATTTTACATTAAGCGGTGGGTGCGCGGGAATACTAGCGCTCGTCATTCGAGCTTTTAGGCGAGAGCTTTGGTGTGTGTATACCGTAAAATACTTTCGCATATTCTGTTTCCTTTTCTCTTAGTTGAAACTTGAAGCTTTATGCCGTTTATGTATTGTAATTTGTAACTACTAACAAAGCGGTAAGTGTATACAATTAAAATATTTAAAAATTGCTGCAGTTTGCAATTTTCATATTTTAGAAAATATTCTTTCGTATAAATTACATATTCTAGCTGTCAAGGTAAAAGTTGAAAATTCAAGGCCGTATTGGATTTTATAATTCAATTTCTACGAGCATATGATTTAAACCATTATGTATTTCAACTAAAGTATCAAAAGCAGAAATCGTTTACATGTTGACAAAAAAGCACGAAAAATTTTATAATTAACCAGAAATGACAATCTGTTTTGGGAATAATCTCATTTTACCCGTCCTTTAATGCATAACAAGAATTGAAAAAAAAACTAATAATTTAATAATTACTTTACATCTAAAGATTTTGCTCAACATAATATAAAATATGTTATTGTACCTGAAAATAGAATAAGCAATAAAACTACATCGCAGGGAAAGCGAGGTGTGAATTTATATACGACTGTTGCTTAACTACATTGTAATAAAGCTTTTCGGAGATATGAAAAATTTGACCTTGAAATTTCTTAATTTTGACCTTGATTTTTGTCCAAAATTGGTACTTTTATTGAGATTATCAATAATGTAGAACATCATAGTACCCTAAAACACATAGTATTTGAATTAAACATTTTCATTGTAAAAATATGACCTTGAGTTTTCAAAATTTGACCTTAAAATGTTCAGCAAGTTTTCTTATTTTATTTATTCCTACAATAATGTGAAAACAAAATTTCAAAAATATTTAGGGTTTCTGAGATACGTATTTAAAAAATATTAAAGGTTTCTGAGATATAAAAAATTTGACCTTGAATTTTTCGATTTTGACTTTGGAATGTTTCGCAAATTTTCTTATCTGATTTTATCCTACAATAATCTGCAAGAATTTTTTTGATATTTTGCAAGGTGGCTGAGATAGAAAAGTGGGGTTTGTCCTTGTCCACCCCCTTTTTCGCCAGAAGGAGCATCTAGCGTGATATAGGATATATGCAGTTTTGTTTAAGACACCTTGAAGATTACTTTTTTGGGGTGTCAAAACGAGTTTCTGCATCATCAACTTTTTTTCCGAAAAAAGTCGGATTACAAATATTTCTATTTGCCCTTGGGGTCGTATATAAATTAAAAACGCCAGACAGTCTACACTTTTCGTCATTAAATGCGTTCACATTTTGACGTTTCACATATTTCATAAGTTTAAACTTGCTTACCTGATATGTTATCGAGAAAGTGCCATGTCAATTAATTATCAATAATTTGGGTTATTACGATCTGACAAAGAAACATGGAAAGACAATGCACTATGCTCAACTAGAAATTAAACATTGAAGATAAAGAAAACAACTTTGGCAATTTAAGCATCTAGAAAAATTTTGGATATCACATGAAGTCTGAAGCCGAAGATGATACTATGAATCGTTGCTCGTCGTGCAAGTACTCCTGTCTCAACTTCCAACGGATCTCTGAAGGTGGCAAAGGGAAGTCCGAAGTAGGAACCAAAGGTGTCAGAAAAAGAAACATGGACATTGACGCATACTGGGACAAACCCCGTATTAGGGTGGAGCTATTGACAGATAACACAACTCCCAAGCTGGAGTTGAAGAAAAAAACAAGAATTGCAACAAGGAGTGATTGGAAAAGCACCAATCTGTTGTGTGTAATTTTTGCATACACAAAATGCATTGTGCATTTTGCGCGGACGTTGTCAGCAAGTATGAAAACTGTCATCTACACGAGTGATTCCATGACTGAGTCGCTACAAAACACACCTAAGTGCTAAGCAATAAATGGACGGTTCGCCTACTGTTCGGTTATCGAATAGTTCAAATATATTTCAAGCGGAGTTGTTAGAACTTAGAAGGCAACGTTCTAGCCGATAGGTTCTAGCCCGCATAGGTGCCCATATAGATCAGTCAGGGCGGTTGTTTAACATCCGCCCACTTCAATACCTACGGAAAGATTTGTCTAAACTCAAGAGTGACATCAGTGCTTAAAGGACACTAGTGGGTACCCAAAATAATTTCTTAATAGTTAATAATTAACTACACTGCCGGGAGCGCGAGGTTTAAATTTAATACGACTTGGTACAAACTATGAAGTGTTTATAAAAATGGTTATTATGCCTGAAACGGAAGGAAACCGCAAGTTCAAATGTGGTGTTCGTAGTTTATAAATAAAAATATAAACACCGACTACCAAGTCACATTCCATCTTGCAGTTTATTTTTGACCCATTTAAATTCCTAGTTATTTTACCAAGTCATAATAACATATACGACTGTTGCTTAACTACATTTTAATAAAGCTTTTCGGAGAAATTAATAATTTGACCTTGAAATTTCTGAATTTTGACCTTGATTTTTGTCCAAAATTGGTACTTTTATTGAGATTATCAATAATGTAGAACATCATAGTACATTAAAACACATAGTATTTGAATTAAACATTTTCATTGTAAAAATATGACCTTGAGTTTTCAAAATTTGACCTTGAAATGTTCAGCAAGTTTTCTTATTTTATTTATTCCTACAATAATGTGAAAAAAAAAATTTCAAAAATATTTAGGGTTTCTGAGATACGTGCGCCGTACGCCGTACGTCGAACCTTGAAATTTCCGATTTCGACCTTGAAATGTTCAGCAAGTTTTTTCGTCTCATTTAAGCCTACAATAATGTGAAAATTTTTTTTTCAAAATATTAAAGGTTGCTGAGATATAAAAAATTTGACCTTGAATTTTTCGATTTTGACCTTGAAAAGTTTCGCAAATTTTCTTATCTGATTTTATCCTACAATAGTCTGCAAGAATTTTTTTGATATTGTGCAAGGTGGCTGAGATAGAAAAGTGGGGTTTGTCCTTGTCCACCCCCTTTTTCGCCAGAAGGAGCATCTAGCGGGATATAGGATATATGCAGTTTTGTTTAAGATACCTTGAAGATTAATTGTTGTGGAAATGAAAAAAATCGTAGGACCCATTTTTGAGACCCCTATACGAAAAATAATTCTTTTGTCAATAACTTGACCTTGAAGGATCTGACCTCGAAAAATCGAAGATCCTATTCTTATATTTTTGTTTAATAGTTTGCAAAAAAATTTCATACAAATCGGTCCAGTAGTTTAGAAGTTTTTTTTTTTCGACCATTTTTCCATAGTACGGCACACGGCGTACGGCGTACGGCGTACGGAAGTACTTTTGCACATTTTTTCTAGACCACTTTTTTGGACTCAGGGAGTGTCAAAACGAGTTTCTGCATCATCAACTTTTTTTCCGAAAAAAGTCGGATTACAAATATTTTTATATGCCCTTGGGGTCGTATATAAATTAAAAATTAGGTGCACCTGACGATGTAATTTTGGTATTCATTACTGCAGGAATTTTGAAAATTGTAATTATGTATCAATTTTAAATCGCTTATACGGTTTAAAATACAAATTCCTCTTTATATCCACTGCGTAAGATACGTGGTGCAATTTACCATCGTATTCGTATGCGCAATTGCAAGTAATTCCTTTGTTTATCGTCAACGTATAGCGTATGTAATATGTATATATATATATAAAACAAAAAAAAACTACATCGCAGGGAGAGCGAGGTGTGAATTTATATACGACTGTTGTTTAACTACATTTTTATAAAGCTTTTCGGAGATATGAAAAATTTGACCTTGAAATTTCTTAATTTTTACCTTGATTTTTGTTCAAAAATGGTACTTTTATTGAGATTATCAATAATGTAGAACATCATAGTGCCCTAAAAACACATGTTATTTGAATTAAACATTTTCATTGTAAAAATATGACCATGAGTTTTCAAAATTTGACCTTGAAATGTTCAGCAAGTTTTCTTATTTTATTTATTCCTACTCAATTTTTTTTTAAATATTGGATTGGTACGCCGTACGTCATTTAAGCCTACAATAATGTGATTTTTTTTAAAAAATATTAAAGGTATAAAAAATTTAACCTTGAATTTTTCGATTTTGACCTTGAAATGTTTCGCAAATTTTCTTATCTGATTTTATATTTTGCAAGGTGGCTGAGATAGAAAAGTGGGGTTTGTCCTTGTCCACCCCCTTTTTCGCCAGAAGGAGCATCTAGCGTGATATAGGATATATGCAGTTTTGTTTAAGACACCTTGAAGATTACTTTTTTGGGGTGTCAAAACGAGTTTCTGCATCATCAACTTTTTTTCTGAAAAAAGTCGGATTCCAAATATTTCTATATGCCCTTGGGGTCGTATTAAAAAGCTACACAGCTATGTAGCTGTAGTATTCGTATTTCGTAGCCGTAGAGCTAAAAATTAACAAGTGCAGCAAATGTACGTAGTACGTACACAATTTATGCGGCAGCAGTCAAAATTGAAAATGTATGCGTTCCAGCCTCCAGCTATTTGGGTTATATGAATAAATATACATATTACATACCATGTGAACAGTGAAATACTAGATAATACTCACAACAGTTTACACACACAAGTCCAAACAATCCATCCAGCGCTCACGGCGCGGGCGCACCGCATAAAATATTTACCATTAAAAAGCTAAATATTTCGATCAGCTGGGCGTGTATACAAAACAAACCGAGCGCCGCCATTAAAAGCATATATGTACGTATATTTTATAATAAACGCGCCTTGCTGCAATCAGCTTGTGTATTCAGTATTGTATTTGTATACTGAAATACTATCTACTGAACGTGCGCATACATCAATTTACCTACACACACGTTAAATGAGATGGCATCAAAACAAAGAGATTCCGATGCATTCACACGCTCGCTTGTACATACTGTTTTAGTGTGTTTTGTATGTCGCATCTCGCATGAAAGTTAACAGTTAACACTCAATATATACATTTTTAAGATGTGTTGGTTGCGTTTCACTGAATGTACGTGTAAAAAATTATAATACGATAGCGGTTCATTAAATTGAATAAACGCACACCACTGTCAACCACGTCTATGCAAGTTGAAACTGGTTTTGTCCTTCAGGCTTCAGGTTAGCCACTGTTTTGGCGGGGACTGGTATATTAAGTAGGGTGCGGAGTGCGGGGTTCTGTACTATCTGTAGTGCTGACTGCTGTAACTGAAAATTGCTACTGCTAAGGCATGCAGTTCACGAGTATGCGTAAAATCGCTGGCATCAGCCGCCATCGGCAAGCACACCAATGACCAAATACTCATAAGAAAGGTAAACCAAAACAAAAGGCAAGTTATTGTACTATAGCGCGCCGGATAGTTTATACTTCTGATATATGTAATACGTATACGCTGATTGCTATTTGCTGGTATGCATGGTTTATTTAAGCATATGGATTTGTGTTTGTATGGGGGAAAATATTTCTGTAACATACATACTTCGTACCAATCGGCTATAAGCCCTGTATTGCATTGAACATTTTCATACATGAATTATATTATATTATTTTGATATTTTTAGGTACCTTTCATGTAATGGGCATTTGGCCTTTCGTTTATAAAAACGCATAATGCATATCTTATTTGATGGAATCGTATTTGCTAGTTCCACTGCAAATTTCTATCAATACAATATATTTTTAATATGTGTGTATATAGAGGCTATGCGCGTTAATATGCCAGCTAGAGTTAATAAATAGCTAAAAACAAAACATAACGTTAAAAACAGTTATACCAACACGCGTTTTTTTCTTCTGTAACTGGTATCTGGTCACACTATATGTGTGACCAGTTACCACTTACCATAGAGACTAGAGTACTAGCAATGAGATACTTGATATTCTGTGCGTGTATGAAAATTCAAATTTCTTATGCATACAGTCATACGCCACTTATTCTCTTTTCGAAAATTGAATTGTATTATGTATACGTACAAATGATTGCAAGAGGAAATCAGTAGTCAGTATATGCGTATGCGTACATCTGTTACACTACCCACATTATGTTTAGAAATATGTTGTCTGCACTCTGTGTGCATTGAATATATTTTAGGAAAAACTGCGCATGACTGAGCGATAAGAGAGGGGGAGGTTGGTAGATTCCCCTGCCCCGCGCTGCTTGCTTTTTAATTCATATATACATACATATTATGTCGTTTTTATTCTACATAAATGCGTAAATCCATTTATACAGCGCAAAAGCTCTCTTTGTTCAATTCAGTTTTCAACCCAAAAAATTGAAGAGATTGATTGTGTTCGTTTTGGTTATATTCGTGCACTGAAAGCTGTTAGCTGTGTGAGTCTCAACTCCCTGGCCCCTGGTCGCTGCTGGTGTAATAATTTGTACATGAGTATTGTGTGCATACATGTAAAAATATTTTTGTAAGGCAAGTGACTTGTGACTGCATACAGCTACGTAGCTACTAGCAACGAAAGGCGAAATATGTACGCCGTACGCCGTACTGTAGCTGTACGTAATACGTATTCGTATAGTGTGTACATGATACGTACAGCTACACTGTACTCATAGAGTGACTCCTCAGCTATTTACATTCACTAAGTTGTGGCTGCGTATGTGTTCAATCATGAATGTGTACTCAGTAGTCAGTACTGTAGCTGTATTATGATGGTGGCATTTGGCAAGTGGCAACTGGCAATTGGCATTTGGCATATGAAGAATTCAATTTAGTTATTGTGTGACTTTCGTTGTAAATGGTAGTGCTTCAAAAAATCAACCTAACATTGTGGAAAAGATTAATAATATATTATATTCATTCACTTCATTATTTTCTTTGTGGTGTATGCACCTAAATTGCATAAATAAAGTTTTTGTGTTCGAAATTTTTTTATACCTCACTAATTGGGTGCAAAAGAGTAAATAAAGTAATATTTAGGTGTGCGTTGAAGTGACAGGACAGCAAAACGTAAAATCAGTTTTATTGTGGGTTCTGTTTTTTTTTTGTGAGATAATCTTTTATTCTTATGGTCTAGTTCTTATGGTTTTATTTATTTACTATTTTAAACTACATAATTGTATTTTGATATTAAATAGACGTGAATTGTAAATGAAAAATCAAAAAAAAACAAACGAAAAAACAGTGTTTTAAAGAAGAGATTTTAATGATTTCTACTCAACAACAAGGTGAAAGTGTGAAAAATATATCAGATTGTATTGAAAAGAAAAAATAATAAACTGTAGTTCACACTTAATCAGAATAGTCATAATAATGTGTTGAGTGTGTTTTTGTGTATGTTTGCTATATTCACAGTTGTACAAGTAAGAAGTACGAATATAGTGAGTGAAAGAGAAGAAATAAAGCTGACGGCATTTATATAGTGAAAATAAGCAAGAAATCAAACTGTAAAAGCGTAAACGAGAATAAAAAGGAGGTAAATACATATAGTGAAAGATATAATAAGATAAAAGTACAACGTGTTCATTAAAAGATTTTGAAATAAAAAAATTCTTTTGCGAAACTATGTTAATAAGTACGCCGTGCCCACCACAACTAGAGTCAACTAGCCTGCAGAATGTACGTGATTCAATTAATGTGACGCGCAACCAAAGTGCTCATCGACAATCATATGCATCACCATTGTGGTCAGCCGTTCGTGGATTAACGCAGACTTTATTATTGCAAGCCAAAACAACCATCATCACCACCGGTAATACCACCAACACAAGCAACGACACATTCTTGTTGCCGGTAATCGCTAAAGTACAGCACCTTGTGCCGCTTCAGCTTAGTGTGTCATCATCCCCTTTCCGTAAATGTAGTGAGTTGCATTGCTTGTCCCAGTGGCGTGGAAAAATCTTGTGCAATACAACTGCAATAATTTCTCAGTGAAGTATAATGAACGTGAGTGGAGGAGGTTTGTGAAATCCAGAAATTATCACTTACCTTAACTGTTAACAGTTCTTAAGTATGTGCATGGAGTTACCTATAGTTTAATTTGAACTGCCAAAAGTGAAAATAAAAAAAAACATTTCAAAAGTTAATATATATTTTAAGTAACATCAAAAATACTTCTATCGGCGCCGGTTCAGTGTAACAGGCTTCTGATCATAAGTACGAATCCAAGAGTCCCTTTGCAATTGATATCACATCGTTGCAGTTAATGCAATACAATAGAATTCTGTCGAAACGAGACAATCTCAAAATTGAGAGGAGGAAAAAATTCAAGATAATGAAAATTACTAGTAAACGTTTAGCAAAGAGATCAATTATCGGTACGCGTGTATGTGCACCCGGTAGTGACGGTCTCTATCACTCAGGCGTAATACAGGCGGTGAAGACACCCGCAAGCTCACGTGATAATCAGAACAGTATAAATATCACACCCAGTACACGATACTCGGTGCGCTTTGACCAGAAGCTGGACATGGCAAGACGTCCTATACGAGAGTTCGGCTCGTCAGAATTAATTGGGCCAGGATTTCGTGGTATGCCCGGTGTTTTTCTAAAACCATCACAAAAAGTGTTTTTGACTTTTAATGGACGGGAGTGCTCTGGCGACGTCATCCAGCATGACACGGTCCATGATGAGGTCACCATTCGTATTACGCCAATTGGAAGTGATGTAAGTGCTATACATTTTTTTATCAACATTTTTCTTTTTCGTTTCTTATAAATTTAAATAAGATGAAAAATTAAAATGACTTATCTATTTGTGCCGACTTCGACAGTATTTGATAAAATATACTGGGGCATCCACAATTAAGGGAACTCTGTTAGTTGGCTGGGTCGGAATTGCTTGCGAATTAATTTCAAAATAAAAACAATTTCAGTGATTTTAAAATATCATACAAACACACCTTACATTTATAGCTCCCAAATAAATTTATTACTATAGTTAAATTTAGTTATAAGTTTATATCTGTTATTACTTATATTACAGACAATTAATAGAAAATGCGTACTCGTACAACGCGTACTACTTTGTAAATCAAATTCACCTGTTATGTATTAACATTTGTATTTTTACTGTATATTCGCATAAATGAAATTCAAAATTTTAAATAAAAATGTCAACATTTATGGTGGTTTGCCGTTAGGGCTAAATAAAAATGTAAATTAAAATGGTGGCTTAACATTTTAATCTTTAACACTTAAATTAGTACATATATAAAAAAAAATTATTTAAATTTTTAGTTTTTAAATTTTGAAATTTTGTTTTAATGACATTTAATTATGTCAATATATATTTCAAATTTAAATTTGGGTCATGGCCTGCTGTAGACATTTCACACACTCATAAAATTAAATCTCTATATAATACACAATAATCGTATAACAAGAATCCGGGAATTAATAGCAACACTGCTATTTGAAAAAAAAGGCTACTTTATGCATTAATAACACCAACAAAAACTAAATCGCAGGAAGAGCGAGGTGTAATGTTTGTTGTAATGTGTTATGGATGTTACAAGCTACAGTACTCGTAATTATACATAATATAGGTTCGTGTAACACAATACATACATAGATAGCATTTAAATACAATAAATTGTGTGGTTTGACGAACATAAATGGAAAGTCGTATTGTGTTTGAATGTTGCACATGCCACTTTCTGTAAATATAACATTAATATGGACGGGAAGTGGAAATATTGCTGAGATTCGATAAGACTATTAAAAAATTTGTATCGGAAGGCAAAACGCGGGC
This sequence comes from Sylvicola cinctus, assembly GCA_963854165.1. Classification (NCBI taxonomy): domain Eukaryota; kingdom Metazoa; phylum Arthropoda; class Insecta; order Diptera; family Anisopodidae; genus Sylvicola; species Sylvicola cinctus. Next base: position 24,517,550 of record OY974083.1, on the reverse strand, counting down.
GCATGCGTGAATAGCGATATAAGTATTTGTACATCTAGATATATAGAGTAATATTGCGCATGTGACATGCTGTCTCTTTTCAATATTTGACGTCATCAACATGGTGAAATACATGGAAAATAAGAATACTTAGTTCGGAATGCATAGTTGTTGTTACAAATGTTGTGTTTACATTTCTTGAATCGATGAATTTGTTGATCCTGATCTAGTCAGATCAACATTTGGTATGCATACACGTTATTAAATATAATTTTAAAATATTATATAGTTAATATTTGAACCATGTCATCGTTTAGAACGTCCAAAAAAAAGAGCTGTGGTACCTAAGACGAATAAAATTCAAACTATTACCTATATATTGCAATAACAGAGCTCTGCGATTGCAACTGTGCACTTTGCAATATCGATTATTTATTTGAACACATCGTCTTTTATGAAACAACCCTTGCAATTTCTTGATACTGTTTTTAGCAGGGTTGATGCAAAAACCCGTGGGTTGCGGGTTTTTCTGGTTTTTCTGGGTTTTTCTGGGTTGCCTTCATTTATTGGGTTTTGAATATGGTTGAAACTTGAAAAATGTAATCAATTTACTTTATGCATTGCATAAGAGTGTAGTAACTCAGTGAGTGATCAGTGAAATGAATAGTGTTGGTCCGAACGAACATCTAAATTTGGCCATGTTTGGAGTAAGCTCCGGAATCGCTTAGGAGTAGAAAAAGTTTATAAACTAATAAAAAAAATTTAAATACTTAAATACTGAAAATAAATAAAAATTGAAACAATAGTTTAATTTCGATTGTAATAACGTCTATGCATACGAAATGTGAATGTTGACTCTAGAAATGTAAACAGAACATTTGGTACAACAACTATGCATTCCGACCCTAATTCAGAAATTTCAGAACATGTTAACTCAAAAAAAAAGGAAAATAAATAAAAATATTATTTAAACAGAAATAAATCTGTGCATAATATGCGTATTAAAATACAAATTTAGATTACTCTATATACCTAGTTTGTACATTAACCGTATATAGGTAATATATAGTTATCAAGTGCAATATGTATATAATTCAATTCCTTTTGCAGCCCATTTATCTACACATTTCTTCACTATACTACAGTCTACATTACTTTTTTAATTATAGCTTTCATTAAATTTATATACGAAATCAATTTTGGACAAAAGCCCAAGGTCAAAATTTCGAAATTTCAAGGTCACATTTTCTTTATCTCAGAAAACTTTACAAAACTGCAGTTATGCAACATTCGTATATAAATTCACACCTCGCTCTCCCTGCAATGTAGTTTTTTTTTATTGTATGGCATGGCCGCTTACAGCATTATCATACTGCATACACTGTGTGATGTGTCGACATAATATGACTGAAATTTTGTCGTGTAAATGTATGCAGGAGCAACGTGTTGCGGACGGCTCCTTCATTGTTAAAAATTATAATATCTTCAATGTTGTTACTAAATGCGCCGTTTGTTTCCAACTGTTTTTACATGTGCGTTTCAGTTTTATTCTATTATTATTATTATGATAGGCGAATTATTGACGCACAACTACTGTACGTATTATCATCGGGACATCGATTCATGTACGCTTTGTACGCGGGTATTAAATTGTTCCGTTATAAACTTGAAATTGAAATTTTTTATTTTATTTTATATAACTACCGGGAACTACTGCACGTTCGAGTTGCAGTAATCTGGTGTTACTTTCAACCATCCTTTCCGATGTCAATTGTCGACGCGCAATGTGTCATTGTCCCAGTTTCCATTTTCATTGCACAACACATAAATACCAATCCATGTGTGAGTAATATACATATATACTTTTTTATATTATTGAGATTTCATTGCAAATAAAAATGCCATTGAACTGTATCTCTATTCTCTATTAATTACAATAAACCCGTGCATTATGATGTCGTATTATTGGTTTATTAAAAATTGCACGAATTCAAAAAGAAAACAATTTTGATTTCATGTGATTGTTTTATTGTATATGTGTGGACTGTGATGTTTATGAATGATGACACAAATATGCTGGTGCTACCATATAAAAATGGGAGTAACTGTGTGCGATTTTCATGCATACTTATTACGCATTAGTAATTTTTATTTCCAAAACCAGTGTATACGCTCAACACTACACAGTAAGAATGTACCTATTTGTTTTGTTATTTTTAAAGAGAGATTGAGTTTAAAAAAAATTATTAATTCGGCTGCATTGTTTTTTAATTGTTGACATCCGGATACGAGATAACGTGGCAGTGATTTACGCACAATTCATAAATTTCATTGTATTGCTTGGGTGTGTGTATTACTGTATGTGACGCTGGAGGCCTAGAACGCACTTGTCCCTTCTACGTGCTCTTCCATTTGGAGTTAATACATGAGTGTTTCTTAATATTGGTTTGGTGCTTACTGCGTAGATGTATGTATGACGTATCACACGGTGCGTGCGGCTGTGCGTCGTACGCACATTGTTTACTCACAAGTCACAATACGCAATAATTCGTTGCAAGTTTTATAACGGACAATGGCAATAAAACTTATAGTTTATAGCTCAAAGACATAATTTTTTAATGTTGATTGTGTTTAATTGCTGCAAAAAGTTCGATAGTATTTTAAGTATCATTTCCTTCGACGTCGCAGTGAACAGTGAACACATGTAATTCACAAGCATCCACCTACTAAATAAACCTACATAGGTATATAGCTGTTGGAAGATGGAACACGTCATCGATTTTTACGTTAAAAATGTACTTTATATGTATTTCAGTTAATATGTATGTGTTGTAGATAAAGCATGTTGCGAGTTGCGACTCGCGTTTTCTCCCCGGTTTTCCCCCACAAGTCACAGACTCAACGTTGTGCTTCAAGTCGTCAACATCTCAGTTTGTTTTCATTTTTGGACTTTGTATGGGCTAAATTTATACAACAGTGTAGTGGTATGTGATGAATATGAATGCGTTCACATAACTCAAACAAATATGTGTAGCGTGCGTCGTCTCTTTCATACCATTATAGTATAAGTGAAGGTTATACATAATATTAAAATGTTGGAGAAATCAAAATGTCGAGTAATAACAATGTATACGCACATTTAAAAAACTCACGGCAGATACTAGGGATCCATCATCCACGCAAAATTATATATGTATACGACTGCAACTAAACTTCTTTATGAAATTATTTATATGTATCTGCATTAAAGTGTTTTTTGACCTTAAAATGTTTGACAAAATTTAAAAATGCTATCATCATGCCAAAGACTTTGTTTCTATTGTATGTAGTGTTTCTGGACAGGAAAGGTGCGATACGTGTGCGTGTAGTCATATATAATCGGAAAGATTATTTGTAGTTTCCTTTAAAATTGGTATTTTTGTAGATAAACCGTATTAAAATGATAAAAAACATCAGTTTTCGAAACATTCGTTTACAGCTTTTGACGAAACAATATTTTTTGACCATAATTTGACCTTATTTTATACATGATACAAAAAAATGAAAATTCCTGCAAGAATGTTTTTTTAGACCACTTTTTTGTACTCAGGGAGTGTCAGAACGTGTTTTTGCATCATTAAATTTTTGCAATTCTTGTCGAAACAATCGTTATAACGTTTACCTACTTCGTGGTCGTATTACGCATATATGATAAATTCAAAAGTGAACACAGTAGTAATTTTTAATACACGAATTCAAACACACAAGTTGTATCTCTGTACCTACTGTACCTCTGTGTATGCTATTGCTGTATGTAGCGGGCAAACGTTCAAATAAAAAACCTTTAAGTTTGCACACATTTTGCATCGACCTTGTGAAATGTCGCCATCGCAACCATTATCTAATAGTATATAAATTTCTAAACGACCGTGTATATATATTTAGTACTCAATCACGCAAAAACTGACAATGGGATCGCCACGAAATTTTACACACATTTTTGCCAACACTCTAGAAGTAACATAGGCATATTTTCAACGCGAAAAAAAACCGCAAAAACCGCGAAAAAATTGAATTTTACCAAAAATTATTGCGGGAATCGATTTATGAGCAATCAATTAATAAAAGCCATGTGGCGAAAAAATCCGTGATTTTCTGCGGAACTATCTATTATATAAGTACATTCCTAAACGACCGTGTGGGTAGACCATTCAATCACGCTAAACCGGACATCAGGATTGCTATAAAATTTGACAAATATATTCCCCAACATGCTAGAACTAACATACGTGTATTTCCAGCGCAAAAAAAACGCGAAAACCTCGAAAAAAAACTACATCGCAGGGAGAGCGAGGTGTGAATTTATATACGACTGTTACTTAACTACATTGTAATAAAGCTTTTCGGAGATATGAAAAATTTGACCTTGAAATTTCTGAATTTTGACCTTGATTTTTGTAAAAATTGGTACTTTTATTGAGATTATCAATAATGTAAAACATCATAGTACCCTAAAACACACAGTATTTGAATTACACATTTTCATTATAAAAATATGTCCTTGAGTTTTCAAAATTTGACCTTGAAATGTTCTGCAAGTTTTCTTATTTTATTTAATCCTAAAATCGTGTGAAATAAAAATTTCAAAAATATTTAAGGTTTTTGAGATACGTGCGCCGTACGCCGTACGTCGAACCTTGAAATTTCCGATTGTGACCTTGAAATGTTCAGCAAGTTTTTTTGTCTCATTTAAGCCTACAATAATGTGAAAAAAAAATTTAAAAAATATTAAAGGTTTCTGAGATATAAAAAAATTGACCTTGAATTTTTCGATTTTGACCTTGTAATGCTTCGCAAATTTTCTTATCTGATTTTATCCTACAATAATCTGCAAGAATTTTTTTGATGTTGTGCAAGGTGGCTGAGATAGAAAAGTGGAGTTTGTCCTTGTCCATCCCCTTTTTAGCCAGAAGGAGCATCTAGCGGGATATAGGATATATGCAGTTTTGTTTAAGATACCTTGAGGATTAATTGTTGTGAAAATGAAAAAAATCGTAGGACCCATTTTTGAGCCCCTATACGAAAAAATATAATAATATAATAAATTAAAAATGATGATGAATTAATGCGGGAATCGATTTGTCAGTCATTTAGTGAAATTCACATCGCGAAAAAATTATCAAATAATTCCGCAATTTTCCGCGGAACTATCTAAAATCTTAAAATTTAATCGGCCATTTGCTTATAGGAATTAACCAGAAGTAACATAGGCATATTTTAAAAATGAAAATAAACCGCGAAAACAATCGTGGTTCGTCAAAAAATTTACTAATTAGAAGAGTGAAAAATTCCGCGATTTTCTGCGACTATGTTCTATAAACCAATATAAAAATTCAAACAACGGTAAAACTATAAACGGAATCTCAACATTAATATGTTTACGGTAATCATATTTAAGTATTCACCATATTATGATTATCGCAATAATTTTTTAAAATGTGGTATGTTTATCGTAATCTTTCGTGGTAATTGTGAGTATAAATGAGTCATCACAATCATATTATGGTTACGATAAACATTTGATAAGTGATAACTACAGTTTTTCTTTCGGTGTAGCGTTTACATAAATTAAACTGTCTAAACATCATCATCAGTCCTAATATTTCAACTGATAACGTTGTGACGTCTTCATCATCAAAATTTTTAATATTCACGTATCATTACGTCAGTTGTTTACGGCCTGTGATATTTATAATTCTACAAAACAGTAACAAAATATGTAGGTACATATATCGGTTTTGCATCACAATAACATGTTTTTTATTGTTTTAAAAATATTAATTTTTGTTTTACACAATTTATTTTTTCTGGATATTTAAATGTCAAACTGTTCAATGTACACTATGAATGTGCAGCAAATAAAAAGGAATGTAGGTCGCAACTCGCAACTGGCAACATACTCTACTACTATTTAGGAAAACAAATGGGACACAAACATTTTCTGTTTGACGAATGATTTCAAGTTAATATCGTCATATTAAAATTATATTTTATGCCGTTAATATCATTGTCGTATGTCACGATAGCACAGCATTGAAAGCCGAGATCAACGTGCGAAACTTAATTGACTTCAAAGCAGTTCACACCGGTTATATTATTAGGCCCAGTAATAATTAACCGGCACAATATATTCGTTTATAAATGTAACTATGAGTTAAGTTTGTGAATAATTTAAGTATGTGTGCCGTGTGGGCATATGACATATCTATAAACGTTAAAATCACACTCAATGCCGGAACCCGCAGCTTCTTTGTCGTCATAAATTTTGCGTCATTGCTAAACAATTAAATGATACAAACATTTTGAAACACCATTTGTCCAGAAAAGCGTTCTAGGAAAAACTGTGTGTACGTTTGTTTGGGCGGTAATTCGGATGTCTGGTATGTATATGATATTTTGATATGTTGTATGACATAAACTTTGCTTTCTATCTATTAACAAGTCCCCTCTATTAAGGTCAAGAAAAGTTTTATTTACACTAAAAAGTTGATGTGGGTGCTCATAAAAGGACCTAATGATTTCGGTCGTTTTTACAACATTTATAAATATTTTCTCATAATTATAGTGTTTTGAACAAATTCAAGGTCATTCTATATTTTATATTTTCGAAAGCTTAAATGTATTTGAAAATTTTCTTCCCTAGTTTGTACCAAAAATTCTCATCCAAGCGGTTTGTCCTTCTTATGAAGTTGGCCAGTGGCAAGTAAGTGAGTAGATTTCCGCGCTATCCAGCATGTGCACCCCAAGTTATTGGCAAAAGAATTTTTTTCGTATAGGGGCTCAAAAATGTGTCCTACGATTTTTTTCATTTCCACAACAATTAATCATCAAGGTATCTTAAACAAAACTGCATATATCGTATATCCCGCTAGATGCTTCTTCTGGCGAAAAAGGGGGTGGAAAAGGACAGACCCCACTTTTATATCTCAGCCACCTTGCACAATATCAAAAAAAATTCTTTCAGATTATTGTAGGATAAAAAAAGATGATAAAATTTGCGGAACATTTCAAGGTCAATATCGAAAAATTCAAGGCCAAATTTTTTATATCTAAGAAACCTTTAATATTTTTTTTATTTTTTTTCACATTATTGTAGGCTTAAATGAGAAAAAAAAACTTGCTGAACATTTCAAGGTCGAAATCGGAAATTTCAAGGTTCGACGTACGGCGTACCCCGCACGTATCACAGAAACCCTAAATATTGTTGAAATGTATTTTTCACATTTTTGTAGGAATAAATAAAATAAGAAAACTTGCTGAACTTTTCAAGGTCAAATTTTGAAAACTCAAGGTCATATTTTTATAATGAAAATGTGTAATTCAAATACTGTGTGTTTTAGGGTACTATGATGTTCTACATTATTGATAATCTCAATAAAAGTACCAATTTTGGTCAAAAATCAAAGTCAGAAAATTCAGAAATTTCAAGGTCAAATTTTTCATATTCCGAAAAGTTTTATTACAATGTAGTTAAGCAACAGTCGTATATAAATTCACAACTCGCTCTCCCTGCGATGTAGTTTTTTTAATATACTCTCAGGTTTTTGAGTTATAAAATGTCTGTTGTTCTGCATAAGTCGAATGATCTTGTAAGGATATACGGTAAATATTAATGCAGTTTGGTTTAGAATACCTTTATGGATAAACTTTTTTTAAATTATCAATATCGTTAGAAGCGTTTTTTATCTCCCATATACAGTTTTTAGCCCCAAAAACGTTTATTGACTTAGAAGAAACGAAAAAGATTGTCCTATTTTTACTTTGGTTTAACACACCGATTTTGTACAAAACGGTCGAGTAATTTGACATTTAAGAAAGCGCACGAACGGACGTCTGTATTTTTCTTCTAGTATCCTTTTTTGGATATTTACTTTTTTTCTGCTTCACTAACATTTTTTCCGAAAATGTTCGGAATGCAAGAATCTATTTACCAGGCTTCTGGAAAAACATGTCTCCCAATAGCAGCTTTACATTGCTTATTTTACCGGTATCATACGATACATTTTATAGGTATTGGATGACGTAATGCTAACAACGAAAGGAACTCAATTGCCGTATATGCAATGTGCTTTTTCCACGAGTGACGTACGTACATGCTTGATCTTGCTTGCACAATAAATATATGTACATATGTAAAGCCGAATATATTTACTACAATACATTCTTCCTTTTGCATACCAATGCACGTGGATTGTGAGTAGCTCAGCACAAAACAAAACCGCTAATTGTACATCATTCAACTGAGCAGCTTTAAATAAAGTAAAATACTTTTGTACACAAAGCACAAAGTGCAAAATAAACGAAATGCACAGACATGCTATATGCAATGTATTGACAACTTTCGAGAACAACATTTTCAAAATAATGTGTGTTGTAATTGTTTTCCCGGGAAATCGTAGAAACGTACAACAAGGCTTTTTATTTTAGAAGCTTGCGATTCATGTGCCCTCAAACTAGCAGCGTACTACCCAGTTTGTACTTTCCACATTAAAGCTCTATGGCGTAAACCATGTAGGTTCATATGTATAACAATAACAGGCGATAGATGGTTGTTACTTATTAAAATATAAGGTATGACGTATCGTCTATTATTGCTGTACTTACGTATGTATTTGCAAGTAATTAGTTAATGTACCAATCTATATATTATGTACTGTAAATTCGTAAAAAAACACCCAAAAATTTAGTCAAACGTTATTTAAACTACATCGCAGAGAGAGCGAGGTGTGAATTTATATACGACTGTTGTTTAACTATATTTTAATAAAGATTTGAGATGTGAAATATGTGACCTTGAAAGTTCTGAATTTTGACCATGATTTTTGTCCAAAATTGGTACTTTTATTGAGATTAGCAATAATGTAGAACATCATAGAACCCTAAAACACACAGTTTTTGAATTACATATTTTATATTATAAAAATATGACCTTTAGTTTTAAAATTTTGACCTTGAAATATTCTGCAAGTTTTCTTATCTTATTTATTCCTACAATAATGTGAAAAAAAAATTTCAAAAATATTTAAGGTTTTTCATTATTGTCGCACCTTAAAGCTACTTACCACTAATATATTAAAAACTAATGTTACTACTAAAATAATACAACTACAACTAATACTATATTGTTTGATACAACACTTTTGCAGTGTGTATCATTTTGTTAAAAATGCTATATAGCGCACGCGTTACAATTGCCCACCCCCGTTTAAGGCCGCCTCTGCCGCACACGCGATAAAATGAGCCTACATATTTAGCCGCAATTTTTAAAACTCTGACTTTGTGGTGTGTGTGTGGTTGTGTTTTTACATTTAGTGTAAACTGCATATGGTAAAATGATGAAACGCCACGTTGAAAATGAACACGCTCGTCTACTGTATAACTAACAACATGACGTAGTAAATTTGTTTATTTTTTTGGTATAATAAAAAAACACAGTCAGACTTTAGAGGGAAATAGAATTTGTGCGCGCGCGAAATTCCCATTCAGCTTTTCATATATGTATGTACTTAATACGAGTATGTGGATTGTAGGTACAGAACGAGTCGACCGCAATCTCAGTAAAGTGTTCACCGCTCCGCAAGTCAAACGCTTTCTTGATGCGTTCTTCGTAACATTTTTACAGTTAAGCAATTTTCACTTGCAATTAATTAAACCCGTTATTTTATTCCATATATAATTTTTGAGGTGTTGAGTTAAAAAAAAGGTGATAGTTACAGTGGTGTGCACAGTTGAAAATAATTAAGCCATTACTAATACTTGTAACATTAACAAATGTCTGCTATAATATTATTATTTTACAAAAAATTAAATTAAAATTGCAAGTATTGCAAAGAAATAATACGTAAGCGACAATTATTTCACAGTTTAAAATTTTGCCGTGAATCAGCGCATCTGACTAGGTAATTTGTAATTAGGAATTACCAATAATAATTAATTCCTTTAAATCCGTACATGTGTAATATATATTATGTACGTACACGTAGTGTAACTACTTTATTCCAATTACGTGTTTGCATTGTGTATAAGTACGACAATTATTTTATTGCGCTTGTGTTTGTGTGTGGGTTTTTGCGCGCAATTTTTCAATGTACATTACACGTCATTGACTCGCGCCAGCCGCTGCTGCCTGTTTTTGCTATACATGTTCTTTGTTCGCGCATAGTAAAGGCGATAACATAAATTATTGAATTGTTTGTTGTCGTCCAGGCACAAAGAAGTATCAGTAGCACAGGCATCAGTTAATACATATAAATAAATAAAAAATAGCGGCGCAATACGTTTATTGACAATTTGTGAGTTTACGTTTATTGTGCACAGTGTGCAGTGTATATTACGATCCACATTCGTGAATCGACAAAAAGCCTTTTTGGTGCCTTTACTTAGTTCCTTATTTGTTTGTAAAGCAATTTAAATGCTTTGATTTGAATTTTTATAGTTACAATTACATATTATCAATTTCGTAAAAGATATACATAATTATAACTTGTAACCTTTTTATGAATTGACACGTTCATATGAATTGACTACATTCATATGGTGTTATTGTTACTTATGACTAATGACTAATGAGTAATTGAATCATAAATTCATAAGCAATATAATATTAAGTTGCAAGCCAACACAGTTTTTGTATAATTTTTCTCCTATTGTTATTGCCACATTGATTTTAATTTCATGAAAATTGATGCATGAAGCATTTTAAAATTGTTCTGATTATTATGTATAACTGAGGGCACATAAGATGACATTTATATTTTTGTAGAATGCTTCTATAACTTTTTCTACTAAACATCTGCATGAGCCATGATTTGACTTACGTTTTCGTAAATAATTAGCAATTTCACAGAAATAATGAAATGATAACACATTCACGTGATACAGATAACTGTATTTACACATTTAAAACCTATTTATTGATTATTTTTTGTGTTATTAAGCTGCTCGCAAAGCGTATTTTGCCTGAACTTCGTTCACATGTTTACGATAAAGTACAAACCCCTTTGTGTATCTTCTATCGCTGAGCGCAAATATAATATGGAGATGATAGCCATTAAACAGGGTGGTCTATTTGTCGGTTTCTTTTTGAATCACGTTCTACCCAATAAAGAATTCTGACAGACATTGCCATCAATGTCTTCAGCGATGTTGATACGACGTCGACGTCAATTGTCATTACGTCAAAATTGTATATCTCATGACGTCTATGGGAATCAAATTGGAATGCAAGAATTAGGAGCTTATATTATATCGAATGTATATGTTTATAAGTGTTAAATAAGTGCTTTAAGTGGTTCCATCTATGAATACATTTTTTTCCGAGATTTTAAAACAATAGTGTGAACTAATATTTGGCGAGATTTTTAAACATAATTTTTATAAGGAATTCTTTTTTAAATACAATTATTTATAGTAATTACAAATATCAACAATAATACATTATTAATAAAAATTATGAAACTAACTGTTCCATGGAAAACTGCATCCAAACTGTCCTGAAGGTACTGTAGAAGTCATCTGAAAATACAATATTTAAACACTTATTCAAATATGGTAAGTTCGAATAAAGGCGGGTTTACAAAGCGAGATTGTCTATTTTTGTGGGTAATTATGAAGGTTTCAAACGTAAAGTGAATAATGAGAAGGAATACAATTATTTTTTCATCGTATATATTTCAGTGAGATAAAATAAAGTTAATTTAGCAAAAAACAAACCTAAAATTACATTTGAATAATTCAAAATTTTAATAATTTCGATGACATTTTTTTTGGGGGGGACAAACTATCTGTTACATTCGTTTTTCGAAACAATTGCACTCTCTAAATTTCAGAAAAAAAAAAAAAAACAATAAATGTCCAATTTCAAATATTATCGCACAAACTTGCTTCAATTTTATAACTAACTAGCTAGAGGAACCCGTGCGTTGCTCGGACACAACATGTTGTTATCTAACACCGTTTTTACAAATTACTCATAATCTTTAAAATCATAAATATTTGAACATCAAATACTGGGAAATTGATTCTCGCGATAATTTTTTCGCGGACCGCGATTTTTTTCGCAGTTTTCTTTATTTATTTTCGCGTTTCCAAAATACTTCTGTAATATTGAAAAATACGTGTGAATATTGTCAAAGCGATCCCATTTACAGTTTCAGCAAATTTTTTCGCAAGATGGATTTTTATGGTTTTTGTGTTTCATGTCGCTTTAAAAAAACCTTTGTTGTTTCCGAATGCTGACAAATACGTGTGTAAAATATCCGAATCCGTTTATAGTTTTACCGTCGTTTGAATTATTAAAAAATTTTAAATTATACCGCGGAAAATCGCGAAGTTTATACTTTTCTAATTAAGTTTTCTCGGTTTATTTTAATTATTTTAATATGCCTATGTTACTTCTAGAGTGTTGTGATATACTTGTGTAAAATTTCTTATTGAATGTTCGTTTTAGCCTTGTTGATTCCTACACCAGTACGGCCGTTTATATATTATATATAGTTTAGCGGAAATTTTCTCGGATTTTTTCGCGTCATGACTTTTATTAATTCAATACTGACAAATCGATTCCTGCAATCATTTTTGGTAAAAGTCAATTTTTTTTTGCGGTTTCCGCGGTTTTTTTTCACGTTGAAAATATGCCTATGTTACTTTTAGAATGTTGGCAAGCACGTGTGTAAAATTTCGTGGCGATCCCATTGTCAGTTTAGCGTGATTGAGTACTAAATATATACATACATACATACATAAATACATACACGGTCGTTTAGACATTTGATGCGTTTGACAACTGAATTCTTTTTTTGACTGAATTTTTGCCTGTCAAACGTATTTCATAGATATCAACGAAAAAATAATAATGCTTTAGAAACTCGGTTCGACACCCCCTGAGTAAAAGGTTGTTCTAGAAAAAATGTGTATGTACGTCTGTACGTTCGGATGTCCTGAAAATTTCTCGGAAAGTACAAGACCGATTTGAATGAAATTTTGACCATGTATATAAAAAATATTTATTCCTAATACAAAGCTACATTTTTATTTTAAAGTCACTCCCAAGGTTATAGTCAAAAAAAAACTTTTTCGTTAAAAAAAATATATGAGAGCTCAAGAACGGCTGTAACGATTTAGTTCATATTCAAATCCCTTATAACGGGTGTTTTTTTAGAGATATTTTTTCCCGATAGGGATATTTTTGACGTATGTTGGTTGCATTTAGCAACTAAAATGTCATTTGTGATTAGTTTGATTTGCCATTTAATCATGCAAGGACTTACGCCCGAACAACTTTTGCAAATTGTGCAATTTTATTATCAAAGTCATGGTTCAGTTCGATGATGTTTTCGCGCATTACCCATGTGAAGACCTAAGTGAATCGATTCGTCATCATGCTCAACAATTAGGGTTGTGTCCGTCCACATTACAGAAAATTTAGCGAAAAGAAAGCCTACGACATTACAAGATTCAACTCGTGCAAGAACTGAAGCCGCAAGACCACCGTTTGCGCCACACATTCGGTAATTGGGCTCTGAATGAACTTGAAGTCAATCTTTTTTTTATCGAAAAATCATCTTTCATGATGAGGCGCATTTCTGGCTGAATGGGTATGGAGACAAATAGAATTGTCGCATTTGGAATGAAGAGAACCCAATAGAATTTATGGAAACACCATTACACCCTCAAAAATTACCAGTTTGGTTCGTTGGAGGAGTCATTGGTCCATACATTTTTCAAAATGAGGAAGGCCTGTTACGGTCAATGGAGAATGCTACCGAACAATGATCCGTAAATATTTAGTGACTCAATTGGACGACATTGATGTAGACGTTATCTAGTTTCAAGAAGACGGCGCCACATCCCACATACAGCTAGTCGTGTTAAATCACGTTTTTTTTTCAGAGCCGTTCTGAACCGTTCATTTTTTTCCTAATATCGCGTGAAATGAACGGTGATTGAAAGAGAGGCTCTGCGTATACGAATACGTTCTAATATTGAATGAACGGCTCTGCGTATACGAATACGATCCAATACTGAATGAGCGGCTCTGCGTATATCAATACGATCCGATATTGTATGGGCGGCTCTGAGTATACTAATACGATACGCGATTGACAGAGCGGCTCTGCTGATGAATATAATGATTTCAATCACCGGTTATATCATATTTAGAGAACATGTGATAGCTCTATATGAAGAGCCGTTCTCAATAATAGATTCAGTGAATAACGTTACAACTCTACATACAGCATGCGAAACAATCAATTTATTAGCAGAAACATTTGATGATCGAATAATCTCTTAAAATGGCACCATCAATTGGCCACGTTCGTGCGATTTACAAAAAAAAAAAATTCCTGAGCATTTCAAGGTCAATTTCCAGTATCAGTTTCCACGGTACAATGACGACTAAGTGAATGTGAGTTGTTAGGACGTGTGGCATGCAGGAAACCATTGCTGAGGGCAGCAAACAAGAAAAAGCGTCTCGCCTGGGCCAAGGCTCATCGGACATGGGGAATCGACAAAGCAGTTATCAGAACAAAAGGTGGCTATTTTGACAAAAAGAAAGTTTAGTCAATATTTAAAAAAAAAAAACGAATAAATTATAATTATTAGCTGTATTATTTTGTAAAAATCTTATGTAAATATTGTTAATCTAGTAAATAAAAAAAAATTTGTTTACTCTTATCGTTTAATTTTTATCGTAATTTTCGCAACTGCGCAAAGTGGTTTCAGACTTTTGACCGGTAGTGTATATCTCAGAAAACTAAAATATTCTTGATATTTTTCTTTCACGTAGAAAAGAGAAGAAATTTTGAAAATTCTAGGCCACACTCAGAGATATTTGTTTCACTTCATTGTAGTTTTAAAAAGAACTGGATTCTTCTGAACATTTCAAGGTCCAATTCTGAAAATTTCATCTGTTACCAAAGCTTTATCTTCGGCGAAAAATGGAAATTATTTAATATGCAAATTGGGAATAAAATATTTCAAATTGAAAAAATGGGAGTTAATTAATAAGATGAGATTATATCGTATTAATATTTGTTGTGACCTTTGAGGTCATGTTTTTTATAGTATATTTATGTCAACCACAAGTTTTATTAACAATCTATACAGGTTTTGACATCTCTGTATACGTTCTATTTATAGTGTATTCGCCATAAAATATCGTAAATAAATATAATTATGTAATACCTCCTTAGTGCATCAAAGTGAATTGCTAAAGCGACAAAATGAAAAAGTGTTACGCCATTTGCATTTTTCAACTAACGATTAAAATATTTTAAAAATAAACAGTAGTGCGTTTCCATAACCCGATACCGAGTGATAAAATTATCACATACGAAAAATTCGAAAAATTCGCAACAAAGTGCACCATTTCACTTGTTTATAAACAGTTGGCTTTTAAACGGAAAGCATTTCTCAAAAATAAACAAAATCTATTTGATACGTCAAACGAGTTGATATAATTAAAAGTGATAATTTTTGACACAGTCACGACATAGTCCTTATTTTATCACTTTCCAATGCAAGGTCTCAAAGGAATTTCGAAAACAGGCTCACTTTCGCCATCTAGAGTCTGGTGTCCAAAGTGTCTAAAGGTCTTAAATTATTTTCATTATAATAGGGCCTTGAGTTTTTAAATTTTGACCTAGAAATGTACAGCAAGTTTTCATATATTTTATTAAAATCTACAATAATTTTAAAAACAATTCAAAAATATTTAAGGTTTCTGAAACATAAAAAGTTTGACCTTGAATTTTACGATTTCGACCTTTAAATATTCTGCTAAAATTTTTTGGTTATTAAGCACTATATACATATATGTGAAAGGATTTTTTTGATATTGTGTAAGGTGTCTGAGAAAGAAAAGGTTTTGTCTTTGTAAACCCCGTTTTTTGCCAAGGATCACTGCAGGATAAATGGTGTTTTGTTTTGAATACCTTTACGGATATTTGTTGTGAAAATGTAAAATAAAAATAGATTTTCATAATAATTTGACCTTGGAAAAAATTGAATGTAAATTCAAAAGCTAATTCTGAAGATCCATGTTCATTCACAAGATGTTGAACTTTTATGTATTTTGACCTATGGCTGGATGTTTTAAATGTAGTTTCTGGACTTCCTCGACGAAGTTCTGGTTCCGACGCAATTCCAAATAAAATTTCTTGATGAAACCTATCTTTTTAATTTGACTCGAAAAGAGCACTTGTATTTTCAGCGAAACTTCATTTTTTGAGCATGTTAGATTTCCTGGTGATCTGATGTCCACTCCTGCCCATTCATCTTTGCTTTGACAAATTTATTCATATCGTGTAAGGATTTTGTTGATTTTAACTTTATATCATTGTTCCTCAGCCAAACCTCAAACAAATCGCGCCTGAATATTACGGGCATTGAATTCAGTAAATTTCAAATATCTTCTAAATATGAAACAGAATGATCGAAACCCGTTAGATTTAGATAGATGAAGGTGTAATCATAATTGTGGTGTAAAAAAACGTTTGTAACAAAAATATGCTTTTTTAAAAATCTGTTTAGAATCGATTCGTCATCATGCTCAACAATTAGGGTTGTGTCCGTCCACATTATTAAATGTTGTATTGAAAATCACACCGAAAAGTCATTTTTAATTTATATACGACCCCAAGGGCATATAGAAATATTTGGAATCCGACTTTTTTCGGAAAAAAGTTGATGATGCAGAAAGTCGTTTTGACACCCCCTGAGTCCAAAAAAAGTGGTCTAGAAAAAATGTGCGAAAGTACGTCCGTACGCCGTGTGCAGTACGCCGTATTATAGAAAAATGGTGTGAAAAAAACTCCTAAACTACTGGACCGATTTGTATGAAATTTTTTTTTTAAAGTATTAGACAAAAATATAAGAATTAGATCTTAGATTTTTCAAGGTCAGATCCTTCAAGGTCAAGTTATTGAGAAAATAATTTTTTTTCGTATAGGGGCTCAAAAATGGGTCCTACGATTTTTTTCATTTCCACAAAAATTAATCTTCAAGGTATCTTAAACAAAACTGCATATATCCTAAATCCCGCTCCTTATGGCGAAAAAGGGGGTGGACAAGGTCAAACCCCACTTTTCTATCTCAGCCTCCTTACGCAATATCAAAAAAATTCTTTCAGATTATTGTAGGATAAAATAAGATAAGAAAGATTTTAGGAACATTTCAAGGTCAAAATCGAAAAATTCAAGGTCAAATTTTTTATATCTCAGAAACCTTTAATATTTCCGAAAAACTTTAATAAAGTAATGTAGTTAAGCAACAGTCGTATATAAATTCACACCTCGCTCTCCCTGCGATGTAGTTTTTTATCATGAATGAAAATTTTTAATTTTTTAATTTATCTCAAAATAACAAGAAATATAAAATACATACATTGAACTAAATTTTATATTTTGAATATTTGTATTCAGTAGTAACTTTTGTGTAGCACACTTTCCAATAATGATGACGATAAAATTACCAAAATGCTAATTTTTTAAAACTTTGAAAACAGTTATAATATTAAGTGCATGATTTCCTTGAAAAAAGGATTTGTGTTTATTGCTAATTGGTTAACTTCGAATGTCAATTTAAAAAAAAGGCAAATTCGAATTTCGAAATTTGTATTTTGGCACAACATTCGCACTAGACTTTTTTTGGACCAGAGAGTGTCAAAACGAGTTTCATTAACTTTTTTCCAAAAAAAAATCGGAATGCCAAAATCTGTATATGCTCTTGGGATCTTATATAAACTAACTAAATACACACAAGCGCTCTAGTAGCATAAAAGAAGTTAGAGGAGGGGAGGCTGCTTTTACAGACAATATATTCCCGCAATGTTAAGTGACGTATTCGATTTCACTTTCAGTATACTGTGCTGCATTTTGTATGTGTTATCCAGTTTTGCCTCTATACGTCAAAGACATTTTGTGTATTGTAAATTGTGTTATGTGTACGGTATACCGCACATTTAAAGTGAAATTTTTACAAATCGGAAATAGGAAAAACATCAAGTTAGTTTTTATTTTATTTTAAAATTGAGCCCAATAAAGTTGTGTTACAATTAATACCTCATCATAAGGTATGGCGAGACTTGGGGAGTATGAAATTTTTAAATTACTTTTCTGCCAATTTATAGACATCGATATTAATCTGCTATGTCGATTACCATCGAAACTGCATGTAAAGTGCAAATCATCAATATTTTCCATAAGCCTATAGTTATATTTACTCAAATATTGACCCTTTCCGTCGTTGCTATTTAATGTAGGAAGGTAATTTGAGTTATATTCAATTTTTATACAATTCTCTGTTAATTTGTATAATAATTTTCACGTTGTCAGGTTATGCATTTTTATAAGAATTTAAAAAGCCTCCGATATTGGTAGTATAAGACAATTTTTCACGAGCCTCTGCTCTTTTCATGGTATTCTCGTTTTTTAAATGCGTCGAGTGACCGCAATAATGATGTAAAATTTGAAAGTAATTTCAATTTTGTTTTTTCGCTTGCATTATTTTGGTTAAATTTGAATTCGAATGCCAATGTGCAAACTTTTGCCATGTGCCAGATCTTTTTTTAAATGTGCCTAATATACGAAATGATGTAACAAATTGATATACGTACTTTAGCGTAAATATGTATTGCCATTTTGCATACCAACCTTTAACATAGAGTTGTACAGTAATAACAAAACTGTTTAAGTCGTGATAATTTCACTGGCACAACAGCCTAGACCTACTACACCATAGTGCCGAGTATGGCGATTTTATCCGTATTTCAATTATGTTATATTATATGTTCTTTTTTTATTATACAGATTGCAGATATTATAATAGGACTAATTTGAAAGCACTTTTATATCAGCTAGTTATTAGTTTTTTGTAGCCCACGACATATAGATTCTTGCATTCCGAGTTTTTTTGCAGGAAAAATGATGATGATGCTTAAACTCGTTTTGGCATCCCCTAAGTCCAAAAAAGTGGTATAGAAAAAATGTGCAAATGTACGTCGCGCCTCATATTATAACTCAGAAGCTACTCGACCGATTAAAATATTAAGTTGTCAATGTCAATATACCTTTTTAAAATTTATATGAACAACAAAAAAATACATGCAGGAAGAAGTAAGATTATAAGCACCTAATACAAAATTGAAAACCAAAAGATAAGTGAACGGCAAATTGGAGTATTGTAGTTGTTGTGGTTACATATATAAAACAAAGTATTTGACGCGACGAATTTATATTTTATTTCCCTAATTTGTAAGAGATGTTAATAAATTCACACCTCTTTCTCCCTGAGATGTTTTCTTCATTTTGTTTTTTTGATATGATAAATGTTTTGTTGACATATTCAACTGGATAACTACGACTACAAAGTATTATCACTTTCTCGGTGATATTGAATAGAATGTAACAATTGTATTCGAGTAGCTGTATGTTATCCGAAAATACGAACATGTTCACTTTTTGCGTCGTATAAATATTATGTTGCCTAACAACTTAATGAATTTCCCCCTTGCCCCAATTTCAATCGGTCTCACACTTTTGCATATATTTTTGTAAAGAAACTTTTAAGTTCACACGTTATTAGGACATATGTTTACAGTATAAAGTCGGGGGGACACTTACATGAATGCCAGGCCATTAAAAAATTTACCGATAAAATTGCAAGAGAAAGCTGCAAACAACGTACGCTAAAAAGAGAAGCAAATATGCGGTCATTTAAAAATGTCGAGGCATGGTATTAAATTATATAACGCAACAAATGTCTATAAAACCATGTCGATAATGCAGGTATGCACGATATAAAATCAGGTTGCAACACTAGTCTTTAGTATTTTGTCGATTTTATATATATTCATTTAACCAATTTGATTTTGTGAGCATATTTTAGTGTACATAAAATATGGAATATTCTATCAACTCTCTCGTGTGCAAAAACCCATAAGCCCGTCTCTTGCAATTTTATCGATAAATTTAGCATGGCACGGCATTCATGCAAGTTTCCCCGTGAAAACCTCTCTTATTAATGATAAAATTGTTGACTTGCCTTTATGTTGAAGTTTTATATAAATTAAAACTGCGATTTAACTGCATTGCCACCAGCTGAGTCGAGTGTGCGCAAGTTGTCCTTAGATGGAATTTGGGTCATGTCGCGTGCGCGCGGTTTAGGCACATGCTGGGGTACGCGCGCAATGCGGCGTTGGCTCAATTTGACGGATAGAAATGACCTAAAAAGCGGTTTAAACCTATAGAGCCACAACATACGACCAACAATGCGCATACATAAGTGTATGTGAATGTGTTTGTATATTATTGTGGATTTATTGAAAAGAGACTTTGATTATTTCTTTTGGGTACGCGATAGGTATTTGTATGGCACAGGCGCGGCGATTAAATATAAATAAGATAATATCGGGGTATATCAATCATTCCATTGTTTTAAATTCGAAGTGCAAATTTAAATTTGAATAAAGAACATACCATAAGACACGTCGACACTGTGAATAAAGTTTGAAAGCATAAAAAAAACATCGCATGGAGAGCGAGGTGTAAATTTATATACGACTGTTGCTTAACTGCAATTAAATGAAGTTTTTCTTAGATATGGAAAATGTGACCTTAAAGCTTCTGAATTTTGACCTTGAATTTTTGTCCGAAGTTATTCTTCTCCGAAAAGAAACCTTGGATTATATGTACACTAGACATGAAAAAATATTAAAATGCTACTATATGATATATGATTTGTGCATTGTCCTCATCTTTTCTAGCTTACACATTCACTTATTAAATATATATATATTTTAAAATAAGTAAGCACTATCTAACTTATTCTCGCCCATGCTGATCGAGATTTAAAATAGGTTTGTTCTATTTTACGCTTTCTCACAGTTGGCAATATCTTTATACATTCGATTTGTCAAATACATACAGGATTGGTTCAAGTAGACCATGACATTTTTTATTGCGAGATAGTCTTTGCTCTTTATGAAACATTAATATTAAATTATTTATAGCAATTTAATTAAAGTAATGGCATAAAATGTAATGAGTGTAAATGAAAAAATGCACATCATTGTTTTTAAACGTAAGTTTCTAATTCATTTTGAATATTTTTTCTGGTTTTATAATTTTTATGTGTGATATAATATTGGTATTTTATTAAACCGTTTTATTTTTATCGTTTTTTAATGCATAGATTCATAAAAAAATATTTCCAAACACTTTTGGAACTACCTGTGGAATCTGATGCATAATAAATATGTTTTAAATAATTAAATAATATGATTTTGATCGTAACTGTTTGTGAAATGTACTTATAATGTATTTCTTGATTTCACATCCTAATTCATTTAGTTGCGTTTTGGGTCAAATTTCAATAATAAAATGCCATTTTAATTTTTTTAAAGATAACCAATGTGCGCAAAGTGGTATAGAAATATCGAAATATCTAGTTCATTTCGTTATCAAATGACCTTATATTTGTTGGTTTATGTTCATTAACATGTTAGTGAAAATAAACCGCAAAAATAATTAAGAATTTAAATGAAAAACTATTAAAAAATAATAGAAATTTCAAACCCTTATTTAAAATCTTACAGTAGAGCTTACTCCCACTTGTATTCGATATGTTATTTATTATATATGGTATGTTCCACGGCACAGAAAATCCGCAAGCCTCGACTATATTATGTGTTGTTGGTGCTCTCGCTTGCACCTTGTACACATAATTTAGTTCCTATCTAGTCTACAATTTAAGCAATCTAATATTTTTTTTCATATTCTGGTAGGTGTTCGAGGTAGAAAAAAAGGGTTTTGTTTTTGTCGGACCCGTTTTTTGGCAGAAGAATCATCTAGATAAATGCTGTTTCGTTTGGAAATCCTTTGTGGATAATAGCATGAAAATGAATAATATTGTAGGTTTCTTTTTTGGGCCCCCAAACAAGCGAAACAGTTTTTAGCAATAATTTGACTTTAAAGCATTTGACCTACATATGTATGTAATAAAACTACAGAGCGAGGTGCGAGTTTATTACAACCTAGTACAAAATATTCTAAAATATTTATAGTTTCATCCCGAAGGATGGATCACATTTAGGAACATAGGGTAAATGCAGTTTTGCTCAGAAAGCTTTTAAGTATAAGAGATTTGAATATGAACCAAATCGTTGAGCTCATATTTTTTTCTTATCTAAAAAGTGTTTGAGAGATGTGACAAATGTGAAAATTCCGGTATAAGTCATAATTTATTTATATACTATGTCAAAATTTCATTCAAATCGGTCGAGTACTTTCCGAGAAATCTTCCGGACATTCGAGACATACACACATTTTTTCTAGACAACTTTTTTGGACTCAAACCGAGTTTCTGCATCATTAACTTTTTTACGAAAAAGTTTGCGAATTTAAGAATCTATTACAACCATATTGGGTCGTAATAAATTAAAAACATACACATCTTTAATTTTTAAATCAAACCTTAATTATATAGTTTTCGTAACACATCCTATATTTGGTGCATTCTGTTGCCCAGATTATTGAAGCATTTTTTACGATGATTGAAAAGCTTTTGATATGTGCTGCATAATTTATTCAGTATTGTACAAGCTCATGTCACGGTTGTTGAATGTGCAGCTGATCGCTTTTGCTCTTATGCTAGTAACAGACGCGTCTAAGTAAATACATTTTAAAAATTATGTTATATTATTATATAGCTATGACCAAACAGCACACTTCTGTATGTTCATAATTCACATATCAGCAAGTGAAAGGATGAATGATACGCCAATAATTGGAGTTAAGATTTGTTGTTTTTGTTTATTTTTTTATACCATTAAAGTGGAAATTTAAAACTACTTCTGCAAGCTTAACATTTTGAAAGTAGTTTAGGCACAATATTTAAATAATATGTACAATGAAAAAAAAGTTGCGTTTAGAGTTTATACATATACTTAGTATGAAATTGGCTGCAGTAGTAGGGGGAAAAGATAGTGAAAGTTTAAAATATTGTTGGGAAATTTTGCTGTTTCTTTCGTCGAAAAATTTCGAAATATTGTGCGGTGTAATGAAAAGTTGAAACTGCGCGCGCAGCGAAATAATATGAATTCAACCGAATGGAAAGTAAAATTTTACAGATTATAGTAGCTTCCTAGTTTGGTAGCTACTCAGAGAATTTTGTAATATGTTGTTGTTGTAAGCAATAGCTGAAGTGAGAATAAAGGGTCATTAAAATACAATAAAACAATCGTGTGGACGGTTTTATTGTGTATTTATGTTTTAATAAAAATGGATTTTTAAAAGTCATTAAATTTTGAAATATGGAAGTTTAATTTAAATAGTATGATGACGGAAGCGCATAGATAATAATCTTGCTATTAATACAAATCTTTTGCTCCAACTCAAATGCACGTATTCATTTATTTATTTTTTATAATTAATTCACCTATCTCAAGCGACTGGCCTAAACACATATACACGCAATGTTAAGAATCACAAGCCACGAGTATATGCATTACATACTGTACAAACCACAAAGAATTGTTGTATGAACTGTAATGGAATGCGGAAACGGGCCAAAGGTGCAAACGTGGCCTTTTTGAACACACATTCTTTTTATAAAGTTTTGTACATTAGCTTTAAATACCGATACATACCTAGTAAATATAGATACAAATAAGCAATAAGAATTAATAACTAATAACCATTAAACATGTGAGGTTTCAGTATATTCATACAGCCCTTAGCTACCTTCATTAAATCAGATGTATTGTGCAATTATGACGAATACGACCGTAACAGCCTTGGCATCATTCAGCTGATCGTAATTCACAGTTGTCTTTCGCAGCTACAAAAATTAAACTAAAAACAGAAGTGCAAACTGCGGACTACGAAGTAACATTTGTGGGCTTGTATGTGTGTTGCAGTATATTGAGTACGAACAGTTCGTGCTTCTTAGGATGGTGCTTGAAATAATTCATTGATTGTGCTCGTGTCATACCAGTTAAAACCCAGTCCCCAGCCTACACTTTTGCCCGATTTAAAAAACCAGTACTTATTGTATGTTTGGGACTTAATTCTTTCAATATGTATGGATATAAAATGCATTATACATTAATTAACACACATATCCGTTTAGGGTTACCGTAAAATATCTGTATATGTGGGGACAATGGCGTAAAACTTAATTGTAAAGTCCCACAAAAAACATCTGGTAACCTTGTTGTTACATCAGCATTGGAATATATTATGAAGGTACAAGTATATATGTATGTATTTACATTGATACGTACTTACTCGTATTTATAGTTTGGCATTGGCGTCGAGTTTAGATATATTTACGAATATGCTTAGCTTCCGATAGCTTTTGTCGCCATTTTGTCGTATTTAGAAGTGCTAGCATTTTATTGTATTAATTAATGATTTCAGCACATCTTTTTGTATTAGTTCGTTTTTAATCTTTCCATTGTATGCAGTAAACAAACTTGACACAATTAACATCCAGAATGCAGTTACTCTACCATACATATTTGAATAAGTATAGCAGGGATGAGTCACATACATAAACTTAAATCTGAAGCAATTGCTGCGTGCATCTGTTGCTTCGGTAAATATTTAGGACAGTGACACACACCTTGTTAAGGAAACCGTAAGAGAAACAATATGATGAATGCATACAATAACCGTAGTATATGTCAACACGTCTACGATGTAGTCTCCAAAAATTAACATAATGATCAATGGGCCGCATGGCAATTATACATTTGAAAATATGCTTTATTAATGTGTCATCAAACCTTTTGCGTGAGTAAATCTTCTTTTTTCAATTCATTCTCTCTTTCTCACGAAAAGCGCTTTCCCTTAATGCATGTGCTCGCGCTGTTTAAATAATGCCAAGTTGTATGATACTTTTTGGATAAAACACTTTGCTGTTATTGAATAAAATGTCTCCCACCAGAATCAACAAAAACAATGTAGGTGTTTGCCTCCATCGACATCTAACACACAATTATTTCCACGACTATATTTATTGTGTGAATGTGAAGCATTTAACTCGTTTTTCACGCCATGAAATATATGTATAATGATGAAAGCGCAAAGTCGCGGCGCAATAGTCGGCGGTTTCTCACACAATTTAATAACTCGCAGCTCGAAAATCTTCCCGGTGATCCCAACGGCTTTTTGTAGTCTATAACATTATGTCGAAGTATTGGTAATCTAAAAGTAGTTCCTCAAATTATTTTACCAGCTTTAGAAACGAAACTTAAGCATTGCGCCGTCCTGATTATTTTATTTTCGCACTGGTTGTTTCTTAGCGTAACAATTATATATGTGATCGTGTATGTTCTAAATATAGTGAAATAGCAAGGTGTTTTGGTATTGAACAAGTCCTTAATTAAATAATTTTTGTTGTTGGAAGCATTTCTAAGAGTGTGTAAAGATAGTAAGAATATACACCGGCAATAACAAATGGCGCGGCGTGCAGTGTGACGATTCTGACATACCATCGCCGAAAAGAACTCCCGTATTAATTAATTTATATATGATCCCAAGGGCATATAGAAATATTTGCATTTCGACTTTTTTCGGAAAAAAAGTTGATGATGCAGAAACTCGTTTTGACACCCCTCGAGTCCAAAAAACTGGTCTACAAAAAATGTGCAAATGTCCCGTACGCCGTACACCGTACTATAGAAAAATGGTGTACTGTGGTGGAAAAAAAAACCTCCTAAACTGCTGCACTGATTTGTATGAATTTTTGTTTGTAAAATATTAGTAAAAAATGCTTCAAGGTCAAGTGGTTGAGAAAAACAAGTTGAGTTTTTCTTGTATAGGGGCTTTCGATTTTCTTCATTTTCACAAAACTTGAACATTTCAAGGGTAAAATCGTTAAAATAACGGTCAAAGTTCTTATATCGCAGAAACCTTAAATATTTTTGATTTTTTTTTTCAAATTACATAATATAGAACTAAATAAGATAAAAAAACTTGCAGAACATTTCAACGTCAAAATTTTGAAACTCAAGGTCATATTTTTATAATGAAAATGTGTAATTAAAAAACAGTGTGTTTTAGTGTACTATGATGTTCTACATTATTGTTATAAAAGTAACAATTTTGGACAAAAATCAGAAATTTGAAGCTCACATTATTATTATCTCCGAAAAGCTTTATTAAAATGTAGTTAAGCAACAGTCGTATAAAAATTCACAAATCGCTCTCCCTACGATGTAATATTTTTTATTTGTTATCTATTAAATGGGGCATCTTTGACATTCACATTAATCAGTTTTAATTCTGTTACAATTTTGAAATGGATCACGATATGTATATTCAAAATTATATTGGTACTTAGCTACTTATACGATCGACGATCAATTTTAGTACATTTAAGAAAGTAAATTATAACCTATTATTGGCGAAGCTGACGGCTTGATAACTAATCATTTTTTGGAATTGCTTTGCAGTCTTCAACTGAATTGAAGAAGCGCTTAGACGAGGTTCGCCTGTTGGAATCCCGTCGTTCAGCTCGACTCGCTGATCAGGAGCGTGACACTGATTTCGCTCGACTTGCCGACATGGCAGGAGATAGACGTCGTGCGTCCCACAGCATTGAGGTGCCACTAGCATTAACACAACACAAGTAAGTACTCATTCACAAAATTTATTATTGAAAAGTTCTTGGTATTTCCGGATTACGCAAAATTCGTTAAACTTTTATGAAGTACAATTCCTCTCATTCAGTGTGGCGTGAGGCCCAAATTGATTTTGCACTTTTGTATGAAAAACAGAGTGTTTTTCACTATTTTGGGTGGCTCGCGCCTCACGAAGGGGAAACAATTCCGACACATTAATTTTTTTAAATTAATTACTGCACATGCGCAGGAAATTTTGAATTTATAGTGGTTTCTATGAAAACGCATTGGTAACTAGATATATTTTCATTAATTTAAAAAAAAAACAGTATTAAAAAAAATGTTTACATATATTTTTTTGAAAAAAGAAATAACTATATTTTCAATGAAAAAATACATATTAAACTATTATTATTGATATTAAAAGTAAAATTTTCCGAAAATTGTATTGTTTTTATATCTTTGGCCCTTTTGCACCAATATTGTAGCTGAATATAAAGCTACTATACTAAATTGTAAAGAAAACTTGCAGAATATTTCAAGGTCAAATTTTGAAAATCACATTTTTATAATGAAAATGTGTAATTCAAATACTGTGTGTTTTAGGGTACTATGATGTTGTATATTATTGATAATCTTAATAAAAGTACCAATTTTGGACAAAAATCAAGGTCACATTTTTCATATCTCCGAAAAGCTTTATTAAAATGTAGTTAAGGCAAAAGTCGTATATAAATTCACACCTCGCTCTCCCTGCGATGTAGTTTTTTTTATGTATTTATGTAATCTCTACGCCGCGTGCACCGGGGTGAATTCTTAGACTTTATAAATATGTTCTAGACACATTTGCATACTAGTGTTGGTTAAACCGTCTGACGATTTATTACATATAATAACAATACTTTATTTATTATTTTTTTGAGTTATAGCATTGACAATTTGCAATGTGACCGGAGTATCCAACTCAAATTCACTCATGTACCCCTGAGTACAATACTTTTTATATTAAACCGAATCATGACACAGTCGCATGATGTGTTAATCACCTGTTGTTTTGTTGAAGTCTGAGCAGTAAACATGTAAAGGCAGCAGCTACGTCATGTCACAAAACGACGAAGGCTGTCGGTGCTTTGAGAAACTCTCGTAATATGTATGCTTACACAACTACATATTCAAGCTCACAAAACCATCTTCATTTATGAATAAATTGATTAGCACGCCTGATGGCGAAATTGTAAGTAATGAATGTATAAATGTATGTACATTTTGCAAGGTATATGAACATGATACAGATATACTCTGAAGTATGTGGGTGCGGGTGATTCACTCTCGGTATATAATTATTATATGTACTTTGTCGTCTGGATGCATTTATACTGGGTGTGGGATCAGTTGAAAGCACTCACAGAGCTGGTCGATAAATGCACAAGCAAAATGGTAGGAACGCATGTCTGGCAAGCATAACATACAAGTGGTAGACAAAAGCTCATCGAAAGACGATTTAACTGTATACTTACGTATTATAGTTGGTGCAGTTTT
Source organism: Sylvicola cinctus (assembly GCA_963854165.1). Taxonomy (NCBI): domain Eukaryota; kingdom Metazoa; phylum Arthropoda; class Insecta; order Diptera; family Anisopodidae; genus Sylvicola; species Sylvicola cinctus. The sequence goes on along the minus strand of OY974083.1, from coordinate 24,489,367 downwards.
GTTTGGCTTTAGAATTGACCTAAATACTATGTAAAAGTTTAAATTTCATATTATGGTATGTATGTACTTACAATGGCTATAGATATACGAGTATAAATGCACATAATGAATTTAGATCCCAATAAATTTACTTTATTGTTGTTTTGTTTGTTTATTTGGTTATGTATGGTTTTCCAATAGGAATGATACAATTTAATGGCAACTCTGCGTTTTTTTGACATTTCTTATGTCATTTGTGTTTAGTCATTTATACCATTTAATCACGGAAATATACACGCTTCAATAATGCTTTACTAATTTTGTATAGAGCTCTTATAGATCTGTTATGAGAGTTGCCATGAATTCAAGAATTCGTTAATTGGCCTTTGAACTGTTTTCTTTGGGACATGTCAACGATAATGTCTATGTCATTGCTCCACAATCGATTCAAGACCTTAAAGATGGAATTTCTGAAGTTATCGAGGACATACAGCCGCAAATCGGTCATGGAAAATTTCATGAAGAGAATATATATCGTTTTCAAATATTAATTGCATACGGCCATCTCTTTACAACTAAGAAAACATTCATTGATTTCTCTTAAAAAATACTCTTTTTTTTGAATTGAATGTATTGTATATTCGACCCCGAGGACGGCATATATAGATTTATGCATTCTGACTATTTTCGAAAAAAATGTTGACTGTGCAGAAACTCGTTTTGACATCCCTGTGTCCAGAAAGTGGTCTAAAAAAATATGCAAGTGTACGTCCGTAAGTCGCACAGTGATTCATTTATCAAGCCTTGCTAGACAAAATTCAAAAAAAAAAATTATGAACTAAATTTATTCTACACCTTTTCCAATTGTAATTCAGAAATTATCAATTTGATTTCAGACATCGTCAATATGATTTCAGATTAATCAATTTGATTTCAGATTGGATAAGTTGATTTCATATTAGTCAAGTTGTTTTCAGAAATCGCCAATTTGATTGAGTTTTTAAAATTTCTTAGTTTTTTACTTGAAAATGTTAATATAATTTCTTTTAAACTTTTTTTAAAATTGTTTTTATATTATATTATTTAAAACCAAATCGACGACGCTATCCGCTTCACGTAAATCATGCGAGATATTATTCTCCTTTGTACAATGATGATCTTAAATTACTTGCTAAACGTAAGAGTAAAGCTCATAGATCTTTCAAACTCACATAATTACCAGTTGATAAATTGAGTTATTTTTATATGCAAAAAGAATTTCATATTTTAAATCGCTTTTTATACTTGAATTTTTTATTAGATTTGGAATCTAGCTTGGTTATAATTCCTAAGAAGTTTTGGTCTTACTATAATCGTAAGAGGCATTCCACGGGGTTTCCGGAAAGAGATCATTTTGAGTCTTACACACCTCATTCTATATCTTCAGTATCGTTCGATCACTTAGAACTTGTTTTGATATGGAACCAATAGTGTTATCTGAAAGTGAGGTATTTGAAGCCCTTATGTCATTAGATGTCAGTAACAGAACTTGATCATGATGACATTCCTCCATGTTTTTTAGGTTATTCAATTGGAAAGTGTGCTCAGTTTTACCAGTTTTTAAAGCTGGTAAAAGATCGGATGTTAGTGATTATAAACCGATTGTTAAACTATCGTCAATGCCTAAACTCTTTGAATCCATTATTACTAAAAAAAATTCTTTGAAATTGTGGGTCATTAATTACTGTATGCCAACACGGATTTTATTTTTGCCGATCCGTCTCTTCTAATTTAGTTGCTTGTACGCATTTAATCACCGATATTGTTCATTCGGGAGCTCAAGCTGATGTGATTTATACTGATTTCAGTAAAGCATTTGATTCAGTCTCCCATGATTTATTATTAAAAAAATTAGCGGCTATAGGATTTGAGCAGACTTTAATTAAATGGATTAAGTCTTGTCCTAAGAATCGCGTCCATTGAGCATGCACGTTTTGATAATTTTTGCTCCAGGAAATTTGTGGCCTGTTCTGGTGTACCTCAGGGTGAATTGTTTGAAACATTTTTGCAGAAGCTTTGAAATCAGCTTTAGAAAATAAAAAGATGTAGATTCGATAAACGAATCACTGTGCACTGTACGCCGTACCATGGATAAATGGTGTACGCCGTACTTTGGTGATCATATAAAAGCCATTTCAGAAACTGCTGGACCGATTTGTGTAATTTTTTTTTGTAAAATATCAAAGAAAACTACATCGCAGGGGGAGCGAGGTGTGAATTTATATACGACTGTTGCTTAAATACATTTTAATAAAGCTTTTCGGAGATATGAAAAATTTGACCTTGATTTTTGTCCAAAATTGGTACTTTTATTGAGATTATCAATAATGTAGAACATCATAGTACATTAAAACACATAGTATTTGAATTAAACATTTTCATTGTAAAAATATGACCTTGAGTTTTCAAAATTTGACCTTGAAATGTTCAGCAAGTTTTCTTATTTTATTTATTCCTACAATAATGTGAAAAAAAAATTTCAAAAATATTTAGGGTTTCTGAGATACGTGCGCCGTACGCCGTACGTCGAACCTTGAAATTTCCGATTTCGACCTTAAAATGTTCAGCAAGTTTTTTTTGTCTTATTTAAGCCTACAACAATGTGAATTTTTTTTAAAAAAAATATTAAAGGTTTCTGAGATATAAAAAATTTGACCTTGAATTTTCCGATTTTGACCTTGAAATGTTTCGCAAATTTTCTTATCTGATTTTATCCTATAATAATCTGAAAGAATTATTAATTTTGATATTGTGTAAGGTGGCTGAGATAGAAAAGTGGGGTTTGTCCTTGTCCACCCCTTTTGAAATGAAAAAAATCGTAGGACCCATTTTTGAGCCCCTATACGAAAAAAAATTCTTTTGGCAATAACTTGACCTTGAAGGATCTGACCTCGAAAAATCGAAGATCCTATTCTTATATTTTTGTTTAATAGTTTACAAAAAATTTTCATACAAATCGGTCCATTAGTTTAGAAGTTTTTTTTTTCGACCATTTTTCTATAGTACAGCGTACGGCGTATGGCGTACGGCACACGGCGTACAGCGTACGGCGTACGGACGTACTTTTGCACATTTTTTCTAGATCACTTTTTTCACACATCATCAACTTTTTTCCGAAAAAAGTAGGTTTACAAATATTTCTATATGCCCTTGGGGTCGTATATAAATTAAAAATTTGTGATTACAGTTTTTTCAAGGTCATATGGGGAAAAAACTCCCAAACTACTGGACCGATTTGCATGAAATTTTTTTGTAAAATATTAGAGAAAAATATAACGAAGCGATTTTTGATTTTTCAAGGTGCTTTAAGGTCAAGTTGTTGAGAAAAAAGAGTTTTGCTTGTATGGGCGCTCAAAATTGTCTTACGATTCTTTTAATTTTCACAACAATTAATCTTCAAGGCATTCTAAAAAAAACTGCATATATCTTATATCCCGCTAGATGCTCCTTCTAGCGAAAAAGGGGGTGGACAAAGACAAACCCCACTTTTCTATCTCAGACACTTTACATAATATCAAAAAAATTCTTTCAGATTATTATAGGATAAAATAAGATAAAAAAACTTGCAGAACATTTTAAGGTCAAAATCGGAAAACTCAAGGTCATATTTTTATAATGAAAATATGTAATTCAAATACTGTGTGTTTAGGGTACTATGATGTTCTACATTATTGCTAATCTCAATAAAAGTACCAATTTTGGACATAAGTCAAGGTCAAAACTCAGAAATTTCAAGGTCACATTTTCCATATCTCCGAAAAGCTTTATTAAGCTTTAATATTATTATTATTAGGTAAGCAACAGTCGTATATAAATTTACACGTCGCTCTCCCTGCGATGTAATTTTATATGAAAAAGAAAGGAAAATTCCTGCAGCATTTAATTTTCGAGCAGACCATTAGTTTAGGATTATGGTAGTAGGCTCCTTTTTTTCTATACAAAAACGTCTTTCGCAGATAACTAAGAATTACCACCACATACCGGGATAACCCATATATGTACCACCTCAGATCCCATATGATCTTGTAGCTTCAGTGGTTCAGCAGTGATAGCTTATAGTTTAAACGCAACAACGATTCAATATTAAAATTAACATTCAACACATCATATGGGTTGTTTTTCAGTTCTCGCAAGCGACGTCCATCTGTTCGTGACGACGATCCAATGGACGAATGCAATGCAGCTTTGGTACTTATGAAGTTGTCCTGTTCGCCACATTCACGCTCAGCAATGTCGGCGATGAGTTCAAGTCCGGGCAGCAGCAGTGCTTCATGGTGCTCTGGTTCGTCATCGCCACCACTAAGTGATGAAGGTGTACCGCATAGTGTCATAAGCACAGGCAGTAGTGGTGAACGCATTCGCACCACATCAGTGTCGACATCAGATGAGGGCATCGATGATGATTTAAATACTGGACGGGTGAGTTTGTTTACTTTTTTTTTGTTAAAACTTTTTCCTTTTTTGAAGATTAATTACGAAAAAAAAAAATTAATTATACACGTTAAAAATATGTAGTTATAAATTTGAACTTTTAAAAGTGGGAAACCTTCACAGAAAGTATTTTCAGATTTGGGTATACTATTTTAATATTTGCTGGAAAGCAATTCCTTTCTATCAATTTTATTGTATTATTTTGAACAAGAATCATTGATTGATGAAAGAATTTGCAAATATTTGTTATTTTACATACATTTTTTATGGTATACTTTCACGTTACGGTTAGGTTCATAAAAATTACAATAAAGTTGATTCTTAGACCGAATTTTTATTATTGTTAAAGGTCGCTAAAGAAAAAACGAATTTACATTTATTGCTATAAAGCATTATGAAAAAGTAACGGTATGTAACAAAATTAAAAAACAAGTCCAATGCCATCAAAAGTGCGCATGACACAAAATTTCCCATCCATGTTTTAATACATAGGCCATTGTATTTGATAGTATGGCTTGCAAAATATTTATGTGAGTGTGTAAGCATTACATGCAATTCATAATACAAGAAATTAGGTCAAGTGGTGAACCAAGCAAAAATAGTCAGACACTGTGAAAATTCTAAGCAGGGCTGTGTTGTATTATGGCAGTGTTAATGAATTATATTTTATAAATTGAAATCGGGTATGCAGCTCCAATTCCATGAGATATGTGTATGGGACCGGGCATTTTATGTTGTTATATATAAGTATAATAAGTGCCAATTTTTTTTTATAATATTAAATTATATTTGAGATTAAATAGTTTTCTGAAGTAAATCTGGTTTTAAAACACTTTTTTTTGATGAAAATGTAAAAATAGAAACAAACCAGTAAAAATTAGAACGCCACTGTTTACATTCATCATCCGTCGTATTACGCATGAGCGCGACCCTGAAAATCGCTCACTTTGTGTACGTGTGCAAATTTCAAAGAAAAACACAATCACAAGTGATTTTATAATATATGCATGTATAACGAAGCTAAATATAAATAGTATTGCATTAGTGTACATGTAGTATAACATAAAAAATGTATTTCTTTATTCTATATTTTAAAAATTAAAATTAATTGATAGTGTAATGTTTCTTGAGAAGGCGCTTTGTGTTTAAGGACGCGTTAAGAGATATTATGAAATAACTTACATGCATTCGCTCGCAATACACTTTAGGTGTAGAAGTTCAAATTGCCTTGACGTCCCAATCTAAATGCTCTTGTTCAACGGAATTTTAGATGCCTTTTAAGAGTTTATATTAATGTTGGTGTCGGGTATTCAACAAAATGTACAACGTATATTCCAATGTTACTATTCACAAAACATCTGTGGTCTTTATATTGACGTCAATTACATGTATACCAAGTATATTTCCAATGTACTTTTTTTGGTCGTTTAAAATGTAAAAAATTAGGAGCTGTTGTCCTTGAATAATAAAATACATAATAAATGCATTTTGCTTACACGAACATATCAGATGAATGTCTGGATCTTATATTTGCAAGGTTATTCATGTCTATATATATATAATATATTCATAATGCTTATAGGTACGCCTAACGCTGCTAATCTACTGAGTTCGAGCAGAATAAATTTAATAGACTGTATGCCGGCTTATGGAAGCAACTTAATAAATAATAATGGATTGACGTAATGTGGGGTACATATGTTTGTAAAGCGAGCAAACAGATTGAAAGCAGCAAGCAGCGCCAAACGTCAAATCCATACGATTTTCAATATTCTGCTGCGACCGAAAGAATCAAGCAGCGCTCGCTGCTTTGGCATCTCTAATCCTAATCTCGCTGCTTCATCAGGCAGCGGATATGTATATTTTATAAATAAATGACATTGTGTCTGTACCGCATATATAATATATATTCGTATTTTGCTGCCAAGTGTTTGCTGCTTTCAATTAAACTCACTTCGCGTTTTTTCTATTTGCTGCTTTCAAACTGTTTCTCGCTTTAAGTGTGCAATGTGCATTGTGCATGATTAAATTTACTCGGAAATCACAAAAGCAAATTGTATTTCAATTTTTAACCGAAAATAATTTGTGAAATTATTACCAAATGTTTCATAACATTCTTTGAAACTACAACTAATCCAGATCATTTACCAAATTTTGACGGAGTGCAAAAGTATGTCCCTGAAATCGGTCTAAATTACCATATTGTTTTACCAATATGTTTAGTGTCTAAAGCACATAATTTCAAATCAATTTAAGGAATCATTGTTTTGTACAATATGTATTATATAAATAACAATTATTGTCAGTTTAAGTGATAACGACTGGGTCATCAAATTCAAATTAACGTCAAAACCGTGCACTGTCTAGACGTTCAATATGTTTATAATCACAGCAGCTCAACATTCCAAACAAAAGCAATATTTTTGTACGCAAATGCATACATAACATATGTACAATGTTCGATTTACTTTTTTTCTCACATATTACTCTATTTACATATGTACCCTCGGTACTATTTTTATGTAGTTCTTTACATTATTTGTTCACACCATCTATGACACCATAGACTAGACCTAGACAACGATCGTGACAATTGCTAATATTTTTTCATCACACACAACGTGATCGAATTTTCAACACTTAAATATATTATCAGATAATTCATAAATTGGGGAACTTGTATAATGTATACGTTGTTTTATTAGTTTTCAATTTTTATTACCGATTATTCGATAAATAATTTAATGATGCAAAACAGCCACAGCCCCTGGGCCCCAAAAACGTTGAATGTGTAAAATACAGTAGTAGGTACTGGTACTCGTATCTACGTCGGTATGTTCTTACCATTTCTCAGAAACTATTGGATTGATTTGCATGTTCAAGGTCAAGTTATTAAAAAAAAACAGTTTTTCTTGTATGTGAGCTCAGAAACGGGCTACGATTAAACAAAACTACATTTATTTTATATCCCGCTATGTGATCCTTCTGTTGAAAAAAGGGGGTGGACAAAGACAAATCTCACTTTTCTATCGGAGACACAATATCAAAAAAATTCTTTCACACATATATTTCAAGGTCAAAACCAGAAAATTCAAGGTCACGTCAGGTTTTTCGGAAAAAAAGTTGATGATGCAGAAATTTGTTTTGACTACTGGACCGATTTGTATGAATTTTTTTTGTAAACTGTTAAACAAAAATATAAGAATAGGATCTTCGATTTTTGAAAAATGGGTCCTACGATTTTTTTCATTTTCACAACAATTAATCTTCAAGGTATCTTTAACAAAACTGCATATATCCTATATCCCGCTAGATGCTCCTTCTGGCTAAAAAGGGGGTGGACAAGGACAAACCCCACTTTTCTATCTCAGCCACCTTGCACAATATCAAAAAAATTCTTTCAGATTATTGTAGGATAAAATAAGATAAGAAAATTTTCGAAACATTTCAAGGTCAAAATCGAAAAAATTTAAGGTCAAATTTTTTATATCTCAAAAACCTTTAACATTTTTAAATTTTTTTTTTCACATTATTGTAGGAATAAATAAAATAAGAAAACTTGCTGAACATTTCAAGGTCAAATTTTGAGTTTTCAAGGTCATATTTTTATAATGAAAATGTGTAATTCATATACTCTGTGTTTTAGGGTACTATGATGTTCTACATTATTGCTAATCTCAATAAAAGTACCAATTTTGGAAAAAATCAAGGTCAAAATTCAGAAATTTCAAGGTCAAATTTTTAAAAGCAATTTTATAACAAAGGGCACAAATACTATTTTTGGGCGCCTTATCAATGTTAGTTAAATTACCTATTATTTTGCGTGCAACTTAACTAATTTTGGATATTTAACCGAATTGTAATTTTGACTTTTTAAATTAATTTCTTACAACGTACAACGAACATATTATGTAGCTACAACGGGACGCGGCACAACGGCCAACGCACGAGAAAATGAGCACACATGCATGATGCATGTGTGATTATCAAAATAAATGTGTGCATTCGTTTTATCTTTGTATGAGCAATATATTATATTTGTGAAGGGCATTAGTGTGATTTTTATAAATTATTCGAGTCTGTTTTCAATATTAACAATTTGAAGGTTTTTAGTAATGCCATGGATTTTCTAAAAATATCAACCTTCATCATGTTACCGAATAGATTGTTAAAGGCATCTATAATATAAAATAAGAGTACATTAGTGAGGAAAATATTTTGTTGCTCATATTTTATTAAGTATTTTCATATCCACTTCTTTTCTATTTTTAACTTATTACTAACTTTGGTTCTAACTAATTTATTATTGGTAAAGAATAATGTATGAATTATGATGGTATTAAAAGGAAGTGACGTTTTAATTTGATCTTTGCAATGTCGTCGTTTGTAATTTGTCTCTTTTTATTTGTTACAATCAAAAAAGGTCAATAAAAACTTTCTTTGCAATGCAATTTGTGCCAAGTTGTTCTACATTTAACTGGTAATAAAGACTTCTTACTAGGGTCTTAAGGGGACAATAGTTCTCAACAAAGGCTTTACACTTGTTGATGCAGAAACACGTTTTATAGTGTATAACACCACCTGACTCCTAAAAAGGGGTTTAGAAAAAATGTTTAAATGTACTCCCCCTCGTCATATTGAAAAAAGAATACGACTTGTATGAAATTTGTATGTAAAATATGAGAGATTAAAAAAACTCTTTTATTTCTTCAAGGTCAAGTTATTGCAAAAAATATTTTTTCCATGGTCAGATTTGAAAACAGTTTGTTCCAGTTTATTGTGGTGTTATACTTTATTTCTAATCTCAATGAAAATAACATTTCTGTTAAAAAAAATCGAGGTCTCATTTTCCATATCTCAACAAACTGTAGTAAGTTATAGTTTAGCTGCAGTCGTACTTATACAAATTATATAACTACCTCGCTCTAACGGTAAAACACAAATTTCCAAATAATGATACCACCACCATTTTTATAACAATCCACACACGTACAGCGCGTTAAGCGCGAGGCATTATGCAATAAGTGTGCATTGCAAAATCATATTTTTATTCGTTTGCTTATTTATTTCCGTGGTGTTGTGACCTTCATTGTGTGTTGACCAATATCATTAGCAGGGATAGAATCGCGCTATATAAGCGCGATATTATGCTATGCTACGAGTATGTAGATTGTTGGCTGCATGTAGTCTCTAGTCAGTAGTGGCGTAGGGTATTCTTTGTACTGAATATTTTTGGTATTAAATACAAAAACGAGGGGGCATGCATATTGCGTATGAAAAATATGGATGGTGGAAGGTAGCGTCATGCAATGTGATTATTTTTGGAGGGCGAATTCGTCGGAATGTCAGGCTTATCAAAAATTAAGCCAAAATTTAAAGAGAAAGGCTCCTATGTGTTTTACCACATGAAATTTAGGCATACATATTCAACTCTCACTTTGAGTTGCATATAACCTAGTAGATAGGTATTAATTGAGTTTTTTTTTTCAAATTTATATGGCATTAACTTTGTTTTAATATGAAATAGAAGTTATGCCATAATTCACAAATTTAATTAAGATTAACTACATATGTATATATTATGTACAATATCTAAAAAAATCAATTATTTTTGCATAAAATTCAATGTTTTTTTTAGCATAGTTATCATCATCAGATTTACGTCAAGTATGTAACGCAGCAAAATAGTTCGCCATAGACAGAAATAGGGGGTAATCACTTGGTGCTAGGTCCTGGGTTTTATCAGTCATAAATATGGGCATTCAAAATTTTATTTTCCCAGGAAATGGGGTGTTGGAATTTGCGAATATTATACTGAATAAAAGTTTTTATTTCAATAATAAAATTAATTCATATTGTTAGCAAGGTCTACTTCAATTCACATATGCTCGCAGCCTTTTAGTGGTCTCTATTAAGACGCACTTTGTACATTTCATCCACAAAAATTATTATAATTTAGGCAAATATCTCCATACCAACCCATTCCTTTCTTTGGATACCAACTAACAACTTGTAGCTAATAAATGTATTACATTTTTGAAAATATTCGCTATTTAATATAAAATGCACCATCACTTTTTTTGTCGCATTTCTATAATTAACAATATGAATTTAGAGCACTCACGTCTCACATGAACATGCATTCAGTTTTATATAAGGAGAAGGGGGTTCAAAAGATAATTAAAAGTGTGCATCTAGGAATTGCACTGTGTTGTGGAATCGCAATACAAGTATGATGTATGTACACGATCTGCATTTGGTGACTTGCCTGTAGTTGAGAATGGCGCGTGGCGCGTTGCATTCATTCGATAATATGACCTTCGTGCACGTTAGTTTCTAATGCCAATTTACCAATCGCATATAATTTCAAATACATATAGACTAATCGTATTACTGTATGTATAGGAAATGAATGAAATTTTCTGTTGCACTTTAGACGGAAGCATGCCAGACGTGTGTTTTTAATTTAACGTGCGTTTTAGAATATTGTGATGATTTCCCTCTAATCCGGCCCTTACTATTCCGACAAACTATTTAACTCTTTTTAATTTACATACGACCCCAAGGGCATATAGAAATATTTGTAATCCGACTTTTTTCGGAAAAAAAGTTGATGATGCAGAAACTCGTTTTGACACCCCCAAAAAAGTGGTCTATAAAAAATGTACAAAAGTACGTCCGTACGCCGTACGCCGTACTATAGAAAAATGGTCGAAAAAAAAGCTTCTAAACTATTGGACCGATTTGTATGAAAATTTGTAAAGTATTAAAAAAAAATATAAGAATAGGATCTTCGATTTTTCGAGGTCAGATCCTTCAAGGTCAAATTATTGACAAAAGAATTTTTTTTCGTATAGGGGCTCAAAAATGGGTCCTACGATTTTTTTCATTTCCACAACAATTAATCTTCAAGGTATCTTAAACAAAACTGCATATATCCTATATCCCGCTAGATGCTCCTTCTGGCGAAAAAGGGGGTGGACAATGACAAACCCCACTTATCTATCTCAGCCACCTTGCACAATATCAAAAAAATTCTTGCAGATTATTGTAGGATAAAATCAGATAAGAAAATTTGCGAAACATTTCAAGGTCAAAATCGAAAAATTCAAGGTCAACTTTTTATATCTCAGAAACCTTTAATATTTAAAAAAAAAATTTTCACATTATTGTAGGCTTAAATGAGACAAAATAAATTGCTGCACATTTCAAGGTCGGAAATTTCAAGGTTCGACGTACGGCGTACGCCGCACGTATCTCAGAAACCCTAAATATTTTTATAATTTTTTTTCACATTATTGTAGGAATAAATAAAATAAGAAAACTTGCTGAATATTTCAAGGTCAAATTTTGAAAACTCAAGGTCATATTTTTACAATGAAAATGTTTAATTCAAATACTATGTGTTTTAGGGTACTATGATGTTCTACATTATTGATAAAATCAATAAAAGTACCAATTTTGGACAAAAATCAAGGTCAAAATTAAGAAATTTCAAAGTCAAATTTTTCATATCTCCGAAAAGATTTATTAAAATGTAGTTAAGCAACAGTCGTATATAAATTCACACCTCGCACTCCCTGCGATGTAGTTTTTTTTTGTTTTTTTTTTTAATCGGCATAACTACCTGTAATACTCATTCGCAAAATTATTTTGATAAATAAATAAATTTTAACATATTTACGGAAAAACTATGAACATGCGCAACTTGTCAAGCATTTTATGTATTAAAACGTATTTTTATTCGACGCGTATATGTTAAAAAAAAATTGACCTTGAAACGTTTACCAAAGTTTTTTGTTTCGCTTATTTTTTCAATCGTTTCATATTGATTTCACAAATAGAATATATGATTTTTAATTTTTTTTGACTTTGAATTATTTGAAATTGTTCCTTTTATTGTGAATAAAACATCACATTACCACAAACAATTTTAAATGATTGTGATTTATTATGAAAATATGACCCTGAATTCTATTAAATATTTGATTTGGGTTGAGTGTTAACCAATGTTTATTTTTTTGAAGCTGCAATAATGTAAATTTTTGTATTACAAAAGTCTATTATTATATATAATTATGTGTTTGCGTTCATACCAATTAAATGCGAAGGATCGGCAAAAATTTACCCAGAGAATTGCAAGACATATATAAAATTAACAGATTCATATCTCCTTGCGACACAAATTGCCAGAATGTTAATATGTAGGCAGGTCATTTCATGTATATGCATAAGTAGTCTGGTATGATTCGGTATATCCTGCATTATGGCATTCAAAATTAAGATTTGATTGCATTCTATAAACCAGGCTTGACATTTTTGAAAGGCGTCATATTTGCTTCTCATATTCTGTTATGCTGTTTTACAGTTTTTTCACGCAATTCAAAATCATCTCAAAATGTATGGTCTGATTATTATTAAAATCATAATTATTTCTAAAAAATTTCTCTCTTAGTTGTTCGTCATAAAAATGTCTTATTCCATAAATGAATGCTTAAATCGATTTGAGTATTTATTTAGTAATAATAGTGTCACAAATTTATTTGCATAATTTTAGTCCAAAAATAATTGCAAATTAATGTTTAATATAAAGTAGAGGAAACCAAAACGATTTTTTATTATAATAATGTTTATATGACCCATAATTAGATTTTTATTGCTTTTGAATTTAATTTTCAGATTATGAAAAATGGCTGTCTGAATAGTTTCTTTTGCAGTATATATGAGTGTACCATGTATAGATATACATGACATATGTATATTGATACCGTGTACCACCGAGTACCGATCAGAGACATCTATTGACAAATTTAAATTTAGTAAATTTCTCCGATAGGCTTTAACTTTCTTAATATTTCTCGACTAAAATTGTAAAAAATTAGCATAATTTTGTGATGACTCTCGCAGGTTTCCGATTTGTGGTAAAATTGTAGAAAAATAAGTGTAATTTTTCGATGTCACGCCAGCTTGCAGAAAGAGACGGTCGGGTATTTATTCGCTCGCCTTCGCCCGGCTCACTAAATTTTGGGCTTTCGAAAAATAAACATGAAGAAAAGCGCAAATGTTATGTATATGACGCATGATTCAATTTTATTTCCCATTTAGTCCAAAAGACGGTATACATTAGCAAAGTCGGAGAAAGCTGGCTTTTCATATAAAAATGACAAACTTCAACGCCGGCTTCAAAAATTGCTTTAAACACATCTATGATCTAATACGACAAAATTTGTTTTCAGAGAAAACTCGGAGATATTAGACTAGAATTTCACAGTATAAAATTTATCTTTGAAATATAAAAAATATTTGACTTTAAATCAAAGTTAATAGCACAGCTTTAATAATAACCAAATATTTCAAACCTTTTTGTCAAAAATAACGCAATTTTTAAACAAACAAAATTTAAATGAGTACACGCATAACCTGAACTGTTACTATTGCAAAATTATAGTGTGTACAAAATATAGAATTCTTAGGTTAAATACTTGCCATAAAATGTGACAGTTTCATACAATATTTTAAAGTAGTGGGGATTGATTTATAAAAATTGCAAATTTGCTATTAACTCACTCACTCTTAAAGATAAATCGTATATGCTTTCTCTTTTACTCGGGCCTTAGCTTTCAAGCCAAGCACTTGTTTATAGTCATCTAAACCCACCTTTATGGAGAAAGAAAGTTTTAAAAAATCCTACGGAAAAGTTAAACCAAAATTGTATGTTTTTCTGATTTCGTTTTCTGATATTCTAAAATTATACACGTTTTTAAACGTTGTACATAGTCAATTTGAGTTTCTAAATTTTGATAAATTCGTGTCTAATGCAGGTGTATATGAAAGTTTATTCGTTTTGAAATTTTTTTTATCGTAATCTGTTGAATACAATAATTGGCAATTGTTCAATAAATCTCAACGGGGTTCTCCCTGCCGTGTAGTTTGTTTTTCAATTATTATACCATTATGTTTTGTTGTAACTGGTAACTAGGAATTTGCTATCTTTGTTTCTACAAACTATCACTTTTTTTGTTGGTAGTTAACCGGTTAGTATACAAATGGAATAAAATCAATACTTACATACCTACACACCTACACACCTACGTATGAATATAAAATAAACAATAATCAAATGATCACATTTTTTTACACAGGCTCAGTCATACGCAAAATACACAACTGACGCAATCCGGTGATTTAGAAGCCATATATATCTGTTGTGTGTTAAAATATAAAAAAGCCGGCCGGCATTGAACTGGCTTCAAGTCTCAAGAACAATTACAACAAATGTACAAGTATTGAACTACTTTGTTTTGGAATAGAGTTAGACAACCGGGTTAATACTTAATGTGTGTTCTTTCCAAAATAAAAGTGTGTCGTTTCATTTCCATACACAGCAGGCGGGAGTTGAGTGGAGAAAATTAGCAGCGGACGGGTGTGTGAACTTCTTGTGACCAGCAAGAATTTTTTATAATTTGCTAAGGCAGAACAGCGATCGCTCAGCCGCGCTATGTACATTGTACATGCATACCGTCGGGCCGTGTATGTATATATCAGAGAGGTTATCCGTTATATTAAATTGTACTGGATAGCTGCCAGCAAAAATTCAGAGTTCATTGGCGTGCGCGTTCACGCATTTCTCGCGATCGCCTCATAACGGAGTTCATTCGCACTGGTTCATCCGCATGTCCGCACTGCGCACACTAACTTTAGGTTCCAATTCTATACCATTATGAAAGTATATCATACAAAGTTTGGACATTATAATATTTAATCAACCTCATACAAATTTAATATGCAGTTCGTAGCCATGGCGATTACACACGTGTGGACCCGTGCATTCTTCACGTGAATTTTGCAATTAAAATAGTCACTGAGTGATGAATGTTGCCTCGTAATTAAATCGAGAACGTTTTTAAATATTAGAAGCAAAACATACATCCGTCAAATAACAAAACCAAGAAAATTATGTTAACCCAAGAATTTTGTTTCTAACATTTTAGTCTCCAAAGAAACGCACCTTTTAAATATGTATATGTAATGTGTTTTATTATAAAATAAACCTAAATATATTTTTAAATGGTGAAGATTTTAATTGAAAAGTTTTATGCCATGATGAGTCGACCATAAACTTTCCAGACAGGTGGTTTCCCTTCATTTGGGATATTATATTTGTTATAACTTTTCACATTTTGATAAATATAAATATATTCCATAATACGAGTACATATACTCGTATGTATAAATTATATAAAAATAAACGCAAAATCGCTTTATTTATCATAATGTAATTCATAATAAAAAGTATCTAAGGGCAACGAATCGACATGGAGAAAACTGGTTTGACCACAGTATAAAGCGCGTATCGTCCTAACAAAGAATTAAAATTATATACGTCTAAAACGCCAACCAGAACCATTTTATGTCTGTTAGATGGACACACCATATATCTGTCTCAAAACGATTTGCATGTAGCTTTTACGTATCTCAAAAAGTTCAAAATGTTGAACTTTTTGAGCTTGAGGCAGTAAGCATCAACATTAAAAACTAAAACATATATATTAGAACTGCATTACCACGACCATTTTTTATGTTTTATATGTAAAAGCTATTATGTCTATTATGTAAAACTTCAATGTTTTGCCAAAGCTCCGGAAAGTTTAATAAAAACGATTTTCTTCATTTTCACAACAATTATTCTTAAGGTATTCTAGAGGAAATTGCATTTATCTTATATACCGCTAGGTAATCCTTCTGGCAAAAAAGTGGGTGGATAAAGACAAACCCCACTTTGCTATCTCAGACACCAAACACAAAAACTGTGTATTTTAGGCTACTATGATCTTCTACATTATTGCTAATCTCATTAAATGTATCAATTTTAGTCAATTTTTTTCTATCATTCTTGGAGTACATACAGAGTTTTGTTAGCAAGTTAATTTATATAATTTTATTCATTGTAGTCAAAGACGTTAAGGTATCATAATATCTGAAAATTCCATTCAATATATAATGTTGACCAATACCCAATTTGTCGACAAAAATAATTACAGTAAGAGTGATTAGAGAGTTTTGATGAAACCAGACATGTATTTGTGGAAAGAAACCTCAAAGAAAATTTTGGAAAAATGCTCATATAGAGAATAGGAGAATTAATTTTTTTTAAAAGTATCATCGAAATATGATATTATAGGTACTGCAAACAACAAGGTTATTATGTATTCTTATGTCCCCAAATATATTGTTACCAATAAAGGCACAACAATGGCAATGTATTTTATTTAGTTGTTATGAATTGTATAAACGACGACGATTACGTGGTATCATTTATCGCCGGCTGATAAGCAATAAGTAATAACTGATGTCTGATATGTGTCTCATGTTGCAGCAACAAGGTTTCGTCACATTCTTTATACCTTATACATAGTGTGATATGAGTGTTTCGGCGACAAATCAGAAGTTTGTATGAAAACAAAGAAAATTTGGCAAAAACATTTGATCGATAGAGTGGCAATCCCGTACGCACGCATTTCCGGTTATATGTTAACTTATAAGTTGCATATGGATTAGTTCTAAATAAATTGATGGGTGGATCAAATCGTGCCCTTTTATGTCTAAGGTTAATTATATGTGGACGAATATTAAAATCTTAGTTTACATATTACACACAAATTGAATACAAGTTCATTTTAATTGAATTCTTTAATGAATTATTCCTTCAAAGAGTTATACATTTTGAAGGAATAATTATTATCAAATATCTGCTAATGCAAGTAAAAAACTACATCGCAGGGAAAGCAAGGTGTGCTACTGTTGCTTACATACTGCAAAATTTTTTCGTTGATGAATTCCTGATATAAACATAAATGTGAAAGAATTATTTTTATACTGTGTAAGGTGTCTGAGAAAAAAATGGGTTTTGTCTTTGTAAACTCCCTTTTTCGGGAAGGATCACCTAGGATAAATGCAATTTTGTTTAAAATACCATTGTGATTATTGTGAAAATGAAGAAAATCGTAGGGCCCGTTTCTGAGCCCCCATACAAGAAAACTTGATATTGTCAATTTGACCTTGATTAAATTATAATTACGTTCTTTCTTTTTTTCTCTAATATTTGACAAAAAATTCACAAAAATCGGTCCAGTATTTTCCGAAATGGCTTTTATATGGCCCTTGGAGTCATACATAAATTACAAAAGTACATCGCAGGGAAAGCGGAGTGAATTTATATACGTCTGCAGTTATTTTACTAATTGATAAAATTTTTCTGAGACAGGGAAAATGTGACATTTTAATTTTTTCTTGAATTTCTTAACAAAATTGATCCTTTTATTGAGATTAGTAACAATGTAAATCATTATAAGTTCCAAGAACAAATAGTTTCATTACCAAATACCAATGTCAAATATTGGGTTTTTCAAATTTTAACAAATATGGCACACAGATGAGTCCAAAGGGAATGGTAGAACTGGTGCAGGGATATTTGGCTCGCGGCACTCTATCGATTCCCATGGTATGTATCCACATACAACAGTTATGGTTATTCATACAATTATGTTTTAATTGTCCGTGTTTTTTTTTCGAGAAAAAATCTTATTCAAATTTCAAACGAATTTCTACTCAAAGTATAGTTTCTTAATATTCAATCACCCCATTATCATAACATAAGGTATCAAGGTTTTGCAGAGCATACATAAGAATAAAAATTCACCATCATCCAAAATGCGTAGTATACAAGTGTATAGTCTTACAAAGGAAGACTCGCACGTTAAAAATTTTCATTTTTCACCACATGTTAAATACATATTATAAAAAGCACAAGTTAAACGCAAGCATTTTAGTTCGAGAATCGAGGATGGCCGAGGGCGAAGCCATTAACCCATCGACCACCAGTAATCGAATGCTGAGTATGGTATAACATATATCTGTGTTGTGTACATGGAGTAGGTATTATGTTTATTGTTCAAACTCCAGAGACTCAAGTCTGTATACTGCAACTTGCAAGCATATAATTTGTATAATATAAGTGCATAACAAAGTATAATACTTTCGTACATAATAAATATATCCAGCTCAAGAAGTTTCCCATATACTAATTTTTTACATACAAATTCTACATATTCCACTATTATACCAGGAAGGGGATTCAATTTTATATAAAAGCTGACTTGCACAGTTTGTTGACCTCCCCGCTTCATTTCTCATTTCGCTTTTATACGCGCTGCAATGCACCACATCAACAACAACCAACCTTAACTTGATCATTCATATTGTAGGTATATAATATACTATATAATATATATACATAACTAGTCTGCGGGATTACGTTCTTTAAAAAAAGAATGGATGCTCAAAAACGGCACCAACGATTTTGGACATTTTGAAATTATTTATACCTAAATTATTCTAAGCACAACAGCATTTACAGTACATCCCTACAGATGATCCTTCCGGATGTTTTGATGGGATTTAAGGGCGATATGACGACATCTTTTATCTCAGATATCTTTGAAATAAATTCTTTTATGTGAATACGTATCATATAGTCTTCTTAAACAAACAAATAAATAAATACAGAAAAGTTAAATTTTTTTTTATATTATTAAAGAATTTTATAAGATGGGAAAACTTTCAAGATCAAAATTTGAAAGCTCAAGGTCATGCTTTTTTTAAACTCAGAATCGTTAAATATTTTTAAAATTTTTCCATCACATTGTTGTAGTAAAATCTTAAAATTCATGGTCATTCTATTTTTATCTCGGAAAACATTATTTTACCCTTTGCTACCGAGTTCTACAATTATTATGCTCTACATTATTATTTCGAATGAATTCACATCGCGGTATGCATGCAATGTATTTTGTACAAGGTCGTAATAAATTCAAAACTCGCTTATCCTGCGATTTAGTTTTTTAATTTAAATACGACCCCAAGGGCATATAGAAATATTTGTTTTTGTTGGGCATACATAACAAAGATCCATGAGAGATTGTTCGTAACTACTAATAGTAAGACTCAGATGATATTACAAACGCAAATTGTACTTAGTATATAGATAGTAAGAGGAGGTCTTAAGATCTGTATATCATTATCACGTTGTAATCATTAAATGAACGACTAAATTAATAAAGTTCATCATTCTGTTGAAGGGTTAAAATACACCATGACGGGTTAGTTAGGTTAGTTAATCGCCATTTTTAACCTTACCTTAAAAAAAGTTAAATATATATAAATATTTAGTGTGTATATAAAATCAAAAGTGTAGCGACGTCAAATTTTTAGAAACAACTATACAATGTAGCCGAATGCAGCTCTTTACTTTTTTGTTCAAAAATGCATATTATAGTTAAATATGATATAGTTTAAGGTTTATGTAATGCACAGATCGACTATTTCAAAAGTGGGGTGTATTGAATATGTGCCACGAATTTAAAATTAAAATAATCATAACATCTCCGTATATAAGAGTTATGTTATTAAGCTGCTCCAAAAAGTTACAAATATTTTGAGTAAGTTATTATCAGCGACTATTACATTATTTTTTGACAATGAACTTATTCGCGCTTTTAAATGGTGTATACATTATTGGGGGTAGGATATATTTAATATTACATTGCATGTTTAAATACTGTTAGTAACCTCCTAGTTTAACAGTTTCTTTAATTAAAAATGTTATCCTGTAAATAAAACATGACTCAATACTTTCCAGGTTTATAAAAGTATTGTTCAAACAACAATACTATTGCACGTGTTGATTATGCACCATTTTATATCTATATATAGTCAGAGTAGTACTCATACATATACGATTACATACATTCTCACATAATCACATGATGCATCCAGATTGCAGGCTTTGTTCTTGGAAGTTGGAACGCGGCGCGTATATTTCAATGCAAAAGTAAAACGCTCCAGCCTGTGTTGATACATTTTTGAATATATATATTCGATTAGAACTACACTCTATACATGCTCGTAAATGTATGGTTGGGGTCATGGACCCTAAACGTAAAAGACCGCGAACGTGCAAAGGGGAAATGACGTTTAAGGAATATGAAATAAAGTGAATTAATACGAAAACAAAAACAAATGTTGCATAGCAACATACCTACCCATATGTGTATTCTTATGTTTTTTATGTTTTTTGTGTATACGTATAAAAATAATTGCATGAATGAGTATATGTAACAATATTAGGAGGCTTCGCAATACATAAGCATTTGGGTTGTATGCGTTTCAGCATAATACATATATCATATGTTTTTTGTTATTCGTTATTAATAATCTATTGCTCTTTTTATTGAACAAAAAAACTTGATCTTACTTAACTACAATAATTTTTTTTTAAAACATAGTGGGAATATGATCCCAAATAGGGGGAACATTGGTAGTTCATTCGGAAACATGAAAACCTGCGAATGTCAAAAAAAAAAAATCATATCAATTAATTGACATATTGAATTTATATATAACATAAAATTACTTATTTCGAAAACTTTTTGTGTTTAAGCAAAAAATAAATAAGCATTATGATACAATTACATGCAGAGTTTGATGCACGAATACAACAAGGATAATAAAAGAGAGAAAAGCTAATACATGAAAGAAACAGTACTATAAAAATGCAGCACGTGCGTATAGGATCTTGGAGAATTTCGAGAATATGCAGCACGAAAATGCGCGATGCAATACTTTGAGTATTGCATTATAGCACAACCTCTGCATTTCAATTGACTGACGCAAAATTGCAATGTACTGTGATGATTACACAATAAACACTTTGTCATATTTATAGGAAATAGTTCCCTCGATTTTGTTTGACAGAGTATGAATGTATATATTATGTATGTATTTCTAAAAACTCCCGCTCATCCTCATCGCTCTTCGAGTTTGCCATTAAAAACATTGGTAAAATAGCTTACAATTTTCTTTCTATTTCATTCAATAAGTAAATAGTTATTTTAATACGCAAATCAATTTCAATCTATTATTTTCTTTGAAGAATGCAGATCTATATACATACATTATATTTTTGCTATAAAAATTATCCCATTAGAAAAATCGTATAAGTGTGTCTCTGTCTCACATATTTTCAACGCGCTGCATTTATCAAGAACGACGCCACTTTGTACATATGTACATGTCGAAAGACTTGCAAAGATTAAAAACAATTCTATCAACTCTCCCATTAGAAAAATCGTATAAGTGTGTCTCTGTTACACATATTTTCATCGCGCTGCATTTATCAAGAACGACGTCCATTTTCAATGAACGTCTGGATGGAATCGCTCCATTATTAAAACATCCATTCAATAAATTTTTTGCGACAATTATCTTTGAGGGGTGATTCCATACAGACTTCAACTCTGGTAAATATTTGCGCGGGAATTTCTGCCATAAAATATATGACAAAATATTTAGTGTGTAATCATCAAAGTGCATTGCGATTTTGCATAATTGCACTGAAATGCATGGGTTTTGCTATAAATGCAATACTTTTCAAAGCATGCGCGTCCTGGATTTTCATGGTACTGTCCCTTTCTTCTATTTGTTATCCTTGTTACTGCATCTCTCTATATTTATTTAACCCACAACTTTTAAATATAATGTCAATCGCTATATTTCTTTTTATGTATATAACATCGAAATATACGTATGTATAAAAAAATATCCATATCTAATATATAAATTTCTGAACGACCGTGTATGTGTGTTTCGCAATCACGCCAAAACTGAAAATGGGATCGCCACGAATTTTTACACAAGTATTTACCAACATTCTAAAAGTAACATAGGCGTATTTTCAACGCGAATATAAACCGCGAAAACCGCGGGAAAAAAATCGCGGTTCGCGAAAAATTGTCTTTTACTAAAAATGATTGCTGTAATCGGTTTGTCAGTACTCAGTTAATAAAAAACACGTTTCGAAAAAATCTGCGATTTTCCGCGGAACTATCTATTATATAAGTACATTCATAACGACCGTGTGGGTAGACATTTCAATCACGCTAAAACGGACATCATGATTGCTAAGAAATTTGACACATATATTTGCCAACATTGTAGAAGTAATAGAGGCGTAATTTCAAAGCGAAAATAAACCTCGAAAACTGCGAAAAAAATTGCGATTCTCGCAAAAGATGACTTACCAAAAATGATTGCACTAATCGATTAATAGAGACATGTCGCATTAAAATCCGAGAAATTTTCCGCGAAACTACATATATATAAAAACGACCTTGTTGTGTCAATTAGGCTAAAATCGTAAATGGGATCGCCACCAAATCGCGAAAAAAGCGCGGTTCTTGAAATAGTTTACTTTTCCTAAAAATCAATTGGGGGAATTTATTAGTCAGTATTTATTTAGTTAAATTCACATCACGAAAATATCAGCAAATAATTCCGCGATTTTCCGCGGAACTATCGAAAATATAAAATTATAAACGGCCGTTTGGGCTTAAATTACTTAATTAAATTGCTTAATTATTAAAGTGATAAACTCCGCGATTTTCTGCGGTTATGTTTTATAATCCAATATAAAAATTCAAACAACGGTAAAACTATAAACGGAATCGGCGATTTTACACACGTATTTGTCAGCATTCGGAAAGCAACAAAAGCTTTTTTTACAGCGAAATGAAACACGAAAACCATGAAAACCCACCTTTCGAAAAACCTTGCTGAAACTGTAAAGGGATCGCTCCGAAAATTTTCACACGTATTTTTCAACATTCCAGAAGTATTTTGGAAACGCGAAAATAAATAGAGTAAAAAAAATACCTCACGAGGAAAGCTGTCAATAACTCCGCGATTTTCCGCGGTAATGAAGTTTGTCTAATACATAAAAATTAATATGATCCTTAAACACCTTGCCAAAAAATTCGACCATAATTCTGTTGTTTTCCACAATTTCGGCTTTATAGTAAAGGTTTTTTTTTATAATCACATCCAATGCGGAAATTTCATAAACAAGAGAAAAAACAAAATAAGGTTTCTAAATTTTTGTTGTGTTTCCTTTTATGAAGTTGGAAGATATTTCAGAAAAAAAAAATGCTACGAAATCGAAACCATTATGAACAAGGAGCAGCACCATGAAAACAAAATTCTGCATAATAATAGTCATCGTTTTTAATTTTTACTTTTATTACAATAAATAAAAACTTAAAACTAACATTATTTTATCAAATTTTTATAATATTAAAGTATGTAAGTGATTACTAAAAACGCTTTTAGAAAACAACGTGTTGTGTCCGAGCAGCGCACGGGTTCCTCCGCTAGTATTAAATAAAATCTGAATCTAAATAATTTAGTAAAATTAATAAACGATTCCTAAAATGTTGTTGTCTTTCTAAATTAAAAAATTACAGACATTCTTCCAGAGAGAATTATTCGTCTTTGCCCCTATTCATCCCTTATAAAGTACTTCGCCCATTTTTACTTTGATTTCCTGGCCTTTTTATTTATTTTTGCACAAATCAACACGTACCTTTAAACTCGTTTGAAAAAATGTGACTAATAGATTTTAATGAAATTTATCCGTATGTTTAAAATTAATGTGTGCACTTGCATAATTTGCTGCGATGATACTCGTTGTCTACAAAGCGCAAAACTCGTAGGAATTTCATAATAGAGTGTAAAATGCCGGCATTTTTATTAGGATTCGCGGTAGTTGATGGCGATGTACGTAATTGAAAATTTTTCCAATCACGTCATTGTTTTTGTATATTGAAGCACAAAACATCAATGTATGTACATATATTCGTATGTGCGGTTGTGTTAAGTTTGGCGTCGTCTGACGATGACTTTGGGTGGCATTTATTGAGTGGTTTCGTCGGGCATTGTGGGTGGATGGCATTTATTTGGTTCGTATCGGGGTTTTATTTTTAGGACGGAAGGCGATTATATGCTTGCGTGGGTGCATAATGTATGTATGGGTGGAATATTGCAAAATTGTGTTTATTTATAAAATGGAAATATTGACGTGTTTTTTATCTTTTTTAAATTTTAAATTCGTGATGCAAAATATATTGTCAACAAAGAAATCACGTAGGTCTGCCTGTATACATATGTACTTTGGTTCGTTGATTGGTTAGATTAGAGACTACCTGTTATCCCCGTGATATTTCACTTATTTGTTTCTTTTCTACAATAGATCCTTCTTGTGCATTGACTTAAAGTGACTGCCAATTGTAATGTGTCTAAATCTTCCATATATAAGTTAAGAAGAAAAAAAGTTGCACTAAATGTAATGATGAGTGTTCAAAAACGGCGCAAACGATTTTGGTCAAAAACTGCTTATTCTACGCTATAGGGTATTATTATTTATTAATAATCGTATTAGATTAGTAATGTTGATCACGCTTTGACTGAAAATATAATTTCTTTAAATAATCTCCTCATTTTCAGCTCTAGGATTTTCGCATTACACTTTTTTTTTTCACCGGTTATACAATCATACAAAATTCATTTCGGAAACGATGTAGTTTTTTTGGTTTTGTAATAAAAAAACACGATGCCAAAAATCAAAAGTTTCAAGGTTAGATATTCTATATCTCAGAAAAACTGTAATAAGTTGTAATTTGGCCTCAGTATATAAATTCACTACTTGCTCTTCCTGCTATTAAGCTTCTTATGCTGAATGGTTTTTGCCGTTTTCTTTTTGAATCTAGTGTGTAATCTAGTTTGTTGGAAAGACCGAACCAAAATTTTAACAGTTCTTGTCATACTACAGTGAGGTTAAATTACGAATGAAAAAGGTAGTTACAGACTACACGCTTTTCGTCTTCAGCTATTACAATCACAGCCCTTTCCTCCAGTTTTTGCCATTTTTTTGACATATAATCGCATCGTTCTTTTCACTTTATGTGCGTCTTTCACCGTCATTTTTACATGCAAACAATATTAGAAACAATATTTTTCGCCATTTTGACTGGCATTTCCCAATGGCGGATAATACAGTTACTAACTCACAGTGAAATGAAACGGACATAGTGATGCAGATTAGTGTTGCTGAATGCTGATGTACCCGTATTGCATGATAAATTGAGAGGGAAGGAGGCCTACGTAAAGTGAATAGAACGCTACCATTGTGAGATTGATTTATAAGCCGTAAAAACAAATGCGGCCGCTTTTAATGCCCGTGCTTACTGTTTTTTTAAATGTTACGGTAGGTAGTTGTTAACAAAAATAGTTCTATGATTGTGCTATGATTATACTGCAGTTGCTCTACGTTCTCGTGTTTATGTTTTTTATATGAGGTCACAATGCTAAATAATTAAAAGTGGAGCTAAGTTTTTAGTTATTATATTAGCTATTAGGTTTCTGTTAGTATCTACCTTTCAACATTGTTTCAAAAACAAACTCACTTTCGAAATATGGAGTCTAGCGCCAAACCGGCAACAGTGACTCTTTATCACTTAATATTTTGTGATAAAAGTTATAGAAACGCACTACTTCACTACACAGCAGCGTTATTACGGTGTCAAATAGCAGATGCGCGTTTATGATTTATAATCGGAAAGGTTTAATGGACCATCATGTTTGTATTATATATGTATTTCTTCTTCACAAAAAATAGCACTGCAAAATACTTCCACAATGAATAAAATATTGTAAGAAGCTTTTGTAACTTTCACTTTTGCGCATTTTCGCACTTTTTACAAAATATGCGCCGCGTCGCGGTCGTGTTACTATGCGGTGAAGAAAAAGAGAGCGAAGTAGTTTTGCCAAAGTTGAAACTATGCAACAAATTATCATGTCGTGACCAATTTGTTTTGCTTTATATCTTTTGGCCTATAGTTTCAAATGTAATGCACCAAATTGTATATAAGTATCAGTGTTAGCGTAAAAAATCGAAGGAGAGCGAGGTGTAAATTTAAATACGACTGCAGCTAAACAACAAACTATTATAATAAAGTTTTTCGGGGATATGGAAAATGTGACCTTGAAATTTTTTAAACTAACTAATGTTTCTTAGATAGAAAATGTGAGGCGTGTCTGCGTCCATCCCTTTTTTTGCAAGAAGGTTCACATTTAGGGTTATGAGGTAAATGTTTTGTTTAGTATACCCTTATGGATAAAATGAGCCTCATACAACCGAAATTTTTTTTGAAGCTTTTGACTTTGAAGAAATTAAAATGATTTTCTTATTCAATAATGTTTTACACAAAAATTTCATAGAATTTGGTCGATTTGTTTTTAAGATAGTATGACGATGGCAACGACGCAAGGACGTACATTTTTGCATAGCAGTTTTTTCCAGATCATTTTTTTTTGGACTTTGGGTGACAAAATTTTCTCATCATTAACTTTTTTCCCGAAAATTTTCGGAATACAACAATCTATGCATGCCTTTGGGGTCGTATATAAATTCAAAATTGTGTTAATCGTATCGTGTGTTTTCAGGTGATTTAAAAATGTTCTTTTAACACTTGGTGAGTATTTTTATTCATCGTGTATAAAGTAAAAACACACCTTCGTTTGATCCATTAACATCCCAAAGGACTCGCTATATCCATGGAAGCCACTGAATCCAAGTTTAATACATACGCAAATCTTGCACACACTTACAATAATTATGGCATTTACCACCTGTTCACCCTTTTCAGGTCTGCCTTATTTTTTGTTGCAAGCCTAGTTTTTACTTGTTTTTGTTGTTGTAAAGATTTATTGTTTTTCATAAACTTATTTGATTTCGATTTTCTTATTTGAAATGTGATTGAATAGTTTTGATAATTAAATAAAATTTAAAAAGAAAACGAAAGAACCTTTTTTATATAATTGAATTTAAAAAAAGGATATATTTTATTTCAGAATAGTGTATAAAGTAAAAATAGGGCAACTGTGGGTTTTTATAACAGTTTTTTGAGTTGGACAAAAACCACTTTGCGACTGAATTGAGTAAAAGAGACAAATATATACAAATATTCATTTTTGGCTTCAACGGTTTGTTCACAATGTCGAGTCCATATGATGTCTATGGTTTGATCACATAGCTACTCTACGAATATACACTGCCTAATATTTTTTTAAATAAAAATAAAAGTTTTAGGATTTTGGTCGTTGTTTATTAATGTATAAATTAATTATTGTAAAAAAGATCATAAATATTATTTCGCCAAGTTCTGAATATAATTTTAATGTCAGAGGATTCCTGTTTAGTGTTTAGACTTTTAATTTAATAAAAAATGTGCAAATTTATATGTAAAAAAAGTTATGAAACCCTTTTTCATTTCTTCTTATTTTATATCCCTAAATGTAATCAATTTGGCGTTTATAAAGGAATGTAAATTCATAATATGTATATTTGAGTTCTCAGAAACGTAATGTTATACAAAAAATGTTCTTTCACAAAATGATTGTGTTTGACAGTACAAAAATCTTTCTTAAATTTTATATTTCTAGGCCAGGAAGCTTAAATATTTTTTAATTTTCTCTAACATTATTGTTGCTTTCTATTCTTATTAGATAGAAAAACTTGGAGAACATTTTCATGCCAAATGTGAAAACTCAAGGCCATAGTTTCACAATGAAAATATAAATTGTTTAATGAAAGAAACAAATTTGTTCAAATTCATATTTCCGAGAAAATGTTCGTAAGTTGTAGTTTAGTTACATCATTTCAGGCGTATATAAACTCATACCACACTTTTCTTGCGCGAAGTAGTTTATCGGTATTGCGTAATAACTAATATAATATGAAAGTTATAAATTTTAAATTCATAATCATTGAAGTTCAGAAAGCATTATGCCTGGTTAGTATAATACATTCATGTGTGCTCCGCTTTCGATTTTCGAACGCATTTCTGCAGCCAAATGGCAGACCGTCACCTTTGATTTCAAAAGTAACGTCGTGTAAACATTGGCATGCTAATGTTGTAACGGACACTGCGACGGCGCAGCGTGTATCGCTATCGCAGTTGAACGCGTCAATTTGTGTTTTTTCGCAAACCCCAAAAGTTGAGACACAACCGCCAAGCGATGTACCATATTGTTAAAATGTAAACAAAGCGGGCTGCGGGAGAGTTGTGCATAGTACTGATGGCCACCTCACCAGCATGCCAAGTAGAGTTTGAGCGCATGCTAATCTCATTTTTGGGTATGTGGTCATGTATTTTTGCACACTCGTAAATTGTGCGCAAAGTTATTTTTTATAAAAAATGATAATATTCTTAGAAAGAAGACATCTTTAACAACAAAGACTTTAATTATTTGTCAAATCGATCATGACAATAACAATTAATTTTGTTTTTACTCGGTCTGGAACAAACTTCTTAAACACATAATAATATGAATATGCATACAGTATTTATATTATAGTAATTATATTATAATTATTATAGAATTTTTTTTTTTCAAATGTTATGTTATACATATGCGAAACTTTAAATCATTTACAGAAAAAATTATTGGTTTTGAAAGTGGCGATATTTTTTCCCGGGAAGAAAACAGTGCGTGGAATTTTCATAACACATTGGTACCCGTATAACAAGGAAGACGAAGTCATACGCTTTTGTTTACTTCCCAAACCATGGCAAAAATTGATTTTTTCCCTATCGTTGCATCGCAAAGCAGTGTATTTTCTTTGTTTACTGTTTCATCGCACCGCCATTGACTCACAAGTTTTATTTCTCACAGTTTTATTTCTTATTCAGTCGGTATCTGGAATACATATGTTATACATATATAATGCGCGCTTCCTTTTATATTTACATGCACACAAATAATATACTCGTATCTCTCTGGTAATAGTACGTATGTACATATAAATTACAACTTATTTAAGATATGCATGCATACATCTACTCGTATAAAATGTTACTCCAACTACAATACAAGCCGCTTACTTTTATAGAATCCCAGCTGCTTTGATTGAAATTGAGTTGCTTTGGGTCGTACATAGTACATATTATTTAAAATTGAAATGTCAGTTCAACAGAGTGATAACTTTTTAAATTATATGTATGTTTTTACTTAATTTAAAAAAAGTTATATTTCATTCCGTAAACGACACGCGATATCGGCTAGTATTTAATAATGCTCAGATGTATTCACTTTACTATTTAAATTTCTATATTTTTCGGGTCGTATGTACTCAATTTTGTGTAAACATTCCGGAAACAAGGTGACTTTCAGTCTGTGATAAATTAAAACAGTTTTTATCCCTTATTTTTATTTAATTTTTAATGCTTATTTAGAAGCATGAAGTCTTCCATAACTTATGCGCCACGTTAAAAACAAAACCTATAGTTGTGAGCAATGGCAGTCCCTTTGTTTTGAAATTTTTTTTTTTTTTACTACGCATCAGAAATAGAACATTGCTTATTTAACGATATAATATGGACTATGGACTATGGTACATGTTATTGCGTGCCTACTTGTTATAGGTGTGTTTGTGTGTGTGCGAAGGAGTGTGTGTTTGTGAATGCGGGTGTATTAAAATAGCCCCTGTATACATTCCGAGTACATTATGTGCCCTATTTAATATAACCACTATTCCCATAAACCCTGTATATACTTTTGGTAAAATTGGAGCTTTTTATAACATTACGAGCATATTCCCCTGGAAGAAAATTAAACGGCGCACTTACACAAACATCTACAGTAGAATTTGAGTACATGGTTGACCTATTTATCCAAATAGGAAATGATAAGGTTCATAATATGCCACATATACTTGAACATTCGAACCCGTATATAATGTGGTTTTGATCACCCTCAACCTCGCTTAATATTCGTATATATAATATAAAACTCCTGTGTCCCACATTTTGCAATATATAGTTTGTGATTTTCCTATTGATCCCAATTGCTGAATCCTATTTATTTTACCACATATCCATCCCTTAATACAATGTTTACGAGGGGTATGGAAAATTACATAAAGGAAGCAAAAATTGTTGTGTATGTTTGTGTTGTTACGTTCGTTACTTCTTCCTATTGTTGCAGCTTGTGGGCTTTTTGGGAAGCTTTTCCGGGCTTCATCTAGCAACAATCATGTGAAACTCGACTTGTATACTGCGCAAAAGTGGCGTGTTGTAAGGCAATCCAGATGTGACACAGTTATTTAGGTCATCGTGTTATATAGGTCGAACATTAATAATAATTCGATTGTTGCGTTGACCCACATACATTTGGTTATATAACGTAGTTCATATGCAAAATGCGTTGAAAAACGTTCATCATCATCATCATCATCAATATATATAACAATTAATCGTGGTTTGTTACTGTCCTTAAAAGTTGAAAACGACTGGACCAAATGGGATACTTCCTTCTGCGAGTTTGTTCATAATTACTAGGAGAAGGTTCGTGGATAAAAAAAAAATGGGAAAATCTAACGGAAAAGTCGAAAATGTCGGAAAATGAGAAACCATACAAAAATGATAACATGCTACTATGATAAAACAAAAAGCAAAATTATTATGATATTTTACATTATATATTGAATTTTTTGAAAAACAGAGTAGTTATTACACAGTACGGCAGAGTTCTAAATATTATAATGAAAGACGTGTAAAATGTTATTTAAAATTTATATTAATTTGCATTCTATGGGATGTATTCAAAAACTCATCAATGAATATAGCGGGTTTCGTGGCGGGACGACGTTCGCCGTTTTTTTATGTTTAATCGGGTAAAGACCCTTTATTTCTATTATAAAATAGATTTAACAAAGTCAAGTGCTGTGCCAATATAGGCGGCGCAACTGATGGGTAGGACAAATATAAGTGTAAGGTTTGCAATATTGAGTGTACAATTTTTTTATCTAAGATATATTCAGATGGTTTACTGCCCACTGCGGGATCGACGACGCTCTATATGTTTTATCTTTAAGAGTGAGTTGATAGCAAATGTGAAATTTTTTTAAATCAATCCCCACTACTTTAAAATATTATATGAAACTGTCACATTTTATGGCAAGTATTTAACCTAAGAATTCTATATTTTGTACATACTATAATTTAATTTTGTTTGTGTGTATTAAAAGCTAGGGCCCTGCATTTTTTTTGCAATGCTCAAACCAAGCACTTGATTATGGATAAGGCCCTAGGTTTTTCCCCGCTTACATTGTAGGCCCTAGCATGGGGTAATGCTGACGATCGGACCTCTCTTACTATCATACTACGTTTTACGTACTTTCTCTTTTATTTGGGCCCTTGATTTTAAGCCAAGCCAAACCAAGCCACCATTTAAACCCGCTCTAATATAATAGGTTGTCAAAAAAGTCCTGCAGTATTTTTATTGAATTTTCGAACGAAAACGTTTAAACCATCGTTGAGCGGTGGAAATAGAAACTGTATCGGGTCCATAAACAACACAAATTTTATTAGCGGCTTGAGATGCATTTTTGCCTTTATCGTAGTAGTACTGTAAAATATGCCGTATTTTCTCTTTATTTTGCTCCATGCTTGCGACGTTATAACTCATGAACGACTAAAAAGAAACGACAGTCAATCAAGCGCGTGAAAAGAGCTTTCCAAAAAGGTATAGCATTGCCAGATGCGATGAATAAAACTAGAATTACGCGCTTGAACGGGCAACTAGCGAAAATACCGCAAGACTTTTTTGACAACTTTTTTTTTTTTTTATATAAAAGCATTTGTTATCTACTAAAGGAATGCCGAGTAAAAACTTTTAATGCAATATTAAGGGTATTTAAGTGTTATGTATTTAATTATTTGTCTTCAAAGATTTTTGGGCTATTTCGGAATACAATTTTTAGAAAACAAATAGTAATATCAAGTTTGGATTTCATTTATGATTTACAGCTGTTAAATGTATTACAAAACTGTTATTATTTTCTTAATTGTTAAATCTAAAATCAGTTTTGAATTTATTGATTATCTGCATGTTGGTATGGTTTTTTTTGCAGTGTTTTTTATTGATGATCGCTAAGTTCCAACTGCCGGCATGGAGTTATACTACATATTAAAGAACACACAAAAATAATTATTAAATTGAATCAAAGTATCTCAAAAAAATATAATTTATGCATATGGCTTTTAAGTTTATTCATGTCTCAAGTAAACATCGCAACTGCGAAGATGGTGCTAATTAAAAAACAAAATTTTTGTTTAAATCGAAAATTTACTCGCACAACCAACCAGAACTTTGCAAATTAGTTTGTGTGACTGTTCAAAACACGATGTTAAATTGGGTCAGCTTAACACAGGTTAGAATGCAAAGAAATGTCGTAATCTCCTTCTATAAAGATGAATATAAATGTTTTTATATTTTGGTAATTGAAATAAATATGGTGAGTAGGGATGAACTAGTATCTAAATACTACTAAATACCTTTGAAAAGCCTATGCAATATGCTCATGTGTGTTTCAAAAATTTCAAAAATTAAAACAATTTGATAATTTTGTTGAATATTTAAAACTTTACATTATGGATTGTGCGGACATAGAGTAAAGTTTTCAGTTTTTGATTCTTTAAGTCCATTATGTATAAGTATGCATATGTAAAGATTATAAATAAATTTACATATTGCCAATTATGTAACCCAATTCGGGATTCTACGAGCTGTTTGAATGGGATGTTAATTTCAAAATATGTACTTAGTAAATGTATGACCATTATAATTCATAAGTATACATATATATAAACTACTGGCTCTGTCATTATACTATACTACTCGTATTTTGTTTGCAATCATGGAATATTGCCTTGAGAATAAATGTTGGCAACCAGAAATATAGGGCATGACCCAAATTGTTAAAGCGAACAATCGCGCGGGCGCGGGTGCGGCTTGGTGACTCGTCTCACATCAAACGCCTTGCACAGTTCAGCAATCAGCTTTTGCTGCCTGTTATCTCTGTTCCCCTCCCACCGCCTATTTATTATGTACAACTTTTTACATTGCGTTGATTAATTCATGCAATGTTGCTCTTTTTAAAGTACGTAATATGTATGTACGTATACGTATTTCGTTGTTGTTTTACAAATACGATATTGCATATGGTGTGTGTCTGTATAAGATTAAAAATTAGGTATACTTGCGTATATGTTGTTTTATAAAATAAATAGTATTAACTAATATAAAAACTGCGGGGGAGTCATGACAAAAGTTATGTATCACTGCAACTAAACTTTATTCAAAATTTTAATAAAAACAAGATGATTGACCCATTTTTTTTACCTTCAAATGGAAAGCAAAGTTTTAACCTAAATCAGATACAAATGGTGCAACACATTTTCATTTACTGCCCATGTTATAAATTGCCAAAACTGTACATATTATACAAAAATGTTATCGGTGGGAACGACCTATATCGAAATTGAAATGAAGGTGAAGTAATATTTGAAAGAAATTCAAGGCCGGAATCGTAATAATTATGTTTATGATATTTTAAGGCGTTACACTCTACATACAATGGTAAATTTGATCCAATTCAGATTTTAAAAAGAGTACAAACTGTATATATATCTTATAGATAATCTAAAATGCTGCATTATTTTTAATAAACAGGTTCATAACTTTACATTTCAAAGAGACATTGTAAATATTTGATATTTACTAAACAAACACTGATAAATATTTTACAGCAATCATTTTTGTAATTAGTAAGTAATTTTTTTTTCGATTTAAGCAATAATTTTTGGAAAATGTCAAATTTTTCGCAAACCGCGATTTTTTTCTCGAAAATACGCCTATGTTACTTCTAGAATGTTCGCAAATGCTTGTGTAAAAATTCGTAGCAATTCTACTAACAATTTTAGCGTGATTGATTCCCAAATATACACATATACTCACATACACGGTCGTTTAGAAAAAAATAATATATAAGCTTTAGAGTCTCCTTGTATAGTAACTACTGTGTTTTTCAAAAATTTCTTTCGCCAATAACTAAGAATTACCTCAAATAAATAAAATCTTTATAAATATGCTTACAAAAAATTTGAACATATTTATTTGGAAAATTTGATGTAATTTTGTGCCGTGATTTTTTAGTTTTTGATATACATACATAGAACAAAACATTTTCCATCCATAAAAAAGATTTACTACCAATTATCGGCTTGACACCAATGTTATGACCTCCCTAGACACCACACGAACATACAATGTGAATAATAGGTAAATACATTCAGTGGTTTAGCCGTAATGGGTCAAACTCCACAGTAATCAAAAGAACTAACTTTTTCAACCACCTATCGTATAACGGCCAAACTACACAGGTACACTTCCCATATAATGCAAATAAATATACATTTCGGTTAACTTTTTATACGTCTTTCATTATTACTCTCCATATTTAGAACTCTGTCGTACTGTGTAATAACTACTCAATAGTATACCATATGTATAATCCAAAATAACATAGTAATTTTATTTTTTTACAAAAGCTTGTTTCGCTCGTAACTAGGAATTACCACCAATTGTAATAAGACGGAAGACAATACGACATGTTTGGAAAATTTGGTGCAATTTTTTTGACTACTTTTTAATGTAATGTTTTTCTGCATGAATAATATTGTTTCCTAAAAAAATTGTAGTGGAAAACGTTGTGGTTCATAGTTCATATTTACTGCATTGAAGGGTATATAGTTTTACTGCATTTATATTCACGTCCATTACGGAAAAATGAGAGCGTTGTGAAATCCATTTCTCTGCCATAGAGCCGGCCGGTGTTTTGTTCGACTTCTCTTAATACATATGTACCATATATTCTCGGGTATGTGCATAAATATGTAGATTACACAAATAGTATATGTGTGCTGTGAAGCATTTAAATTTTTATGCATTAGTATTGCACAAGAGGTAAAACAGATGCAGCTGTAAAACAAACCGAGGACCCAAGGTGTCCGACATGCACTAGTTTCAATATAATGTATGAAATTTAGATCTAGTTGTATCAATATACTATAATTATATGAATTATTATCCTGCATGCGCGTGGCATTGGGCAGACATCAGAATTGCACATTGTATTGTGTTACATGCTCGTATGTTCGCACATTATCAAGAAGTTAGTTGTGTGTAATAAAAGAAAATCCTCTGAACTTTTCGCATTCAGTGGAAGCTTTAGATACGACTTACGACTTACGAGTACCTTCCAACAGGTCTCGCTTTATTATGTAAAGCTAGTGTTCAATTTGTGCTGTCAATAATCAATTCACATTATACTTCTACAGTTGATGTGTACAATTTATAAGTAAGTAACACCCAAATTCTATTTAAAAAAACTACATCGGACGGAGAGCGAGGTGTGAATTTATATACGACTGTTGCTTAACTACATTGTAATAAAGCTTTTCGGAGATGTGAAAAATTTTACCTTGAAATTTCTGAATTTTGACCTTGATTTTTGTCCAAAACTGGTACTTTTATTGAGATTATCAATAATGTATAACATTATAGTACCCTAAAACACACAGTATTCGAATTACACATTTTCATTATAAAAATATGACCTTGAGTTTTAAAAATTTGACCTTGAAATGTTCAGCAAGTTTTCTTATTTTATTTAATCCTACAATCGTGTGTAATAAAAATTTCAAAAATATTTAGGGTTTCTGAGATACGTGCGTCGTACGCCGTACGTCGAACCTTGAAATTTCCGATTTCGACCTTGAAATGTTCAGCAGGTTTTTTTGTCTCATTAAGCCTACAATAATGTGAAAATTATATTTTTTTAAATATTAAAGGTTTCTGAAATAAAAAAAATTTGACCTTGAATTTTTCGATTTTGACCTTGAAATGTTCCGCAAATTTTCTTATATGATTTTATCCTACAGTAATCTGAAAGATTTTTTTTGATATTGTGCAAGGTGGCTGAGATAGAAAAGTGGGGTTTGCATATTGGATATATGCAGTTTTGTTTAAGATACCTTGAAGATTAATTGTTGTGAAAATGAAAAAAATCGTAGGACCCATTTTTGAGCCCCTATACGAAAAAAAATTCTTTTGGCAATAACTTGACATTGAAGGATCTGACCTTGAAAAATCGAAGATCCTATTCTTATATTTTTGTATAATACTTTTAAAAAAAATTTCATACAAATCGGTCCTGTATTTTAGGAGTTTTTTTTTCCACCATTTTTCTATTCTACGCGTACGGACGTACTTTTGCACATTTTTTCTAGACCACTTTTTTGGACTCGGGGTGTCAAAACGAGTTTCTGCATCATCAACTTTTTTTCCGAAAAAAGTCGGATTACAAATATTTTTATATGCCATTGGGGTCGTATATAAATTAATTATTTCTTTGTTACACAATTTTTTTCGATTTAGTACGACCACAAAAATGTTATATTATACATAATTGATTAAAATTTAAAAAAAGAATATCTTTATAAATATATATATATTATTCCGGGAGGTATCTACCATGTAAAAACAGAATTCGGTGATTTACGTATGACCTCTGAATTATGACTTATGACGACTATGAGTCGGCTTTTAAACCATTCGTAATTCGCATGCGCTAGTCATACGCGTGTTTACGGTGTATTCGAATGTACTACAATTTAATATTTATATGCGGAGAGCGTACTTTTGCGCGTGTGCAGTGAAATGCAGTCGCAAATTATTCCGCTTACAACTACTATATGGAATTGCAGAAATGTTTACCTTATTTTTTTTATTTCCCTTTCAGTGTGTGTGTTTTGATTATATGCATACAAATACAAAACGTACATACCAGGTACGAGAAACCCCATGCAGTGTACTCGTACGCGCATATTCTTTGTCAAACGATGCAACATGTTGTCCTGCTTTTATTCGTATTTCCTTTT
The DNA here is from genome assembly GCA_963854165.1 of Sylvicola cinctus. Classification (NCBI taxonomy): domain Eukaryota; kingdom Metazoa; phylum Arthropoda; class Insecta; order Diptera; family Anisopodidae; genus Sylvicola; species Sylvicola cinctus. The sequence continues at coordinate 24,452,186 of OY974083.1, read as the reverse complement.
CAATGTTTTTGTTTCGTATAATACGTTGCATATATGTATTATGTATATATATATTTTGCTGCATTTAAATTATAATATATTAGAGTTTAGATTCACATCTAAAAATGGTAAGTCGCGGTCGCCTTCCTTAGTTCTTACACTCTATGTTTTGCAAATGGTAGACAGCGCGGCAATATGCATTTTTCAAATAATTCATTCGCGATAGTAAACCTACATACTATGCTATAAATAAGTTGATATATGAAGTTATTTCACTTTTAAAAAGCATGTAAAAAAAAACTTTTGCATGTGTGTACTGTGTACGATCTACCTTCTCTTGTCAAATTTTTGCATCGTGTGCCGAGTGCCGACTACCGTCAACTATGCTTGCACCTATGTATTTCTCAATTGATTTGACCTAGTTATATGAACACATAGATATAGAACTGCACTATAATAAAGTCTATAGTCTATACGTATATACGTCTATATGTGCGTACATTTACGCGTAGTATACCATATATACGTTAATTATTATGTCGATGTGTTTATACTTTTTAATAGAAATTTAAGTAGCCACAAACATTAAATGTGACACTACTTTGACAGCACCGACCCAAGTAAAATATGTTTGTACACATTTAAATTTTTACTAAGTTTTCGAATGTGCAAATTACGGGAATCGATAATAGTCGATAGCCGATAAATCTGAGATTATACCACAAATATTTACGGCCCTTGAGAGAGTCTATTGCCCAAGGAGATGCATATAATATATAATGCACGCAAAATGTCAAATTGATCAAATTTTAAATTTATGAAACATAATTATCGCAACCTCGGGCAAGACTTGGCAACATTTTTTCGGATTGAATCCATGCATAGACGTTTTCGACAAGGTAAATTTCGAAATAAATTTTTATATAAAATGTAGTTGACAGAATATTTCGAAATTAAAACGTATATAATACTTTCACTGGTAGTACATATATGTTCTATACTATATATTTATAAAATTATTTTTTCTATACAAGATAGCTAGATAGCATATGGAAAAACTATATGACGGGCAATGCTCGATACATAATTCTATATGTTACAAACGGAGAGAATATATCTTCGGTCAAGGCACGCCTTTTTAACATTTATGCATACGAACGAGGCAAACATACCGAGGAAATCATTCTTGTCGTCGACTATGCATTCAGGCCTAAATGTTTGATGTTTCAAAATAGCTATTGTATATAGTTTTATATGTATCATAACAAGGGCTTTGTGTAGCGCTTTGACCTAATTGTAAATTTGTTACATGTAGTAACTAATTAGTTTATAACGCCTGCTTTTATATTAAATAAAAGAAATAAAACGTTTTAAGAAAAGATGCAGCTTTAAAGCCCCCAGTTTAATTGAAGGGAGCTCCAATAATTAAATTAGGTCACTTCCTGTGTTCTAGGCGACGCGCCGAGTTGTTTTGTGAGCATTCACTTTTATACTTTATAGTGAGTTTCGTTTGGTGTTTGCAGTCAACTACTTTATGTAACACATATTAAACTGTGAAGTTTAATACATATTACATAGCATAATATGTGGCGACAACATTAACCTGCGGATTGCTTTCGTTTTTGTACAATCCATGCTCCGCTCATTTTGTCAATCTAGCTTACCAAAATTGAAAACCTTAAATTACATATGATGAATTTTATTATATATATATTATTTATATTTATTTTATATTATCCACATATAACACACAAAAATTAAAAAAAAAACGAAGAAAACATCGCAGGGAGAGCGAGTTGTGAGTTTACAACATCATAGTACCCTAAACCACACAGTTTTTGAATTACATATTTGCATTATAAATATATGGCCTTGAGTTTTAAAATTTTGACTTGAAATATTCAGCAAGTTCTCATATCTTATTTAAACCTGCAATAACGTGATTTTTTTTTTTAAATATTTAAGATTTCTGAGGTACAAAAAATTTGACCTTGAATTTTCCTATTTTGATCTTGAAATATTTTGCAAGTTTTGTTATCTTATTTAATCCTACAATAATCTGAAAGAATTTTTTTGATATTGTGTAAGGTGTCTGAGATAGAAAAGTGAGGTTTGTCTTCGTACATTCCCTTTTTCTCTAGAAGGAGCATCTAGCGGGATATAAGATATATGCAGTTTTTTGTAGAATGCCTTGAAGATTAATTGTTGTGAAAATGAAGAAAATCGTAGGGCCCGTTTTTGAGCCCCCATACGAAAAAAAACTACATCGCAGGGAGAGCGAGGTGTGAATTTATATACGACTGTTGCTTTACTACATTTTAATAAAGCTTTTCGGAGATATGAAAAATTTGACCTTGAAATTTCTTAATTTTGACTTTGATTTTTGTTCAAAATTGGTACTTTTATTGAGATTATCAATAATGTAGAACATCATAGTACCCTAAAACATATAGTATTTGAATTAAAAATTTTCATTGTAAAAATATGACCTTGAGTTTTCAAAATTTGACCTTGAAATGTTTAGCAAGTTTTCTTATTTTATTTATTTCTACAATAATGTGAAAAAAAAATTTTCAAAAATAGTTAGGGTTTCTGAGATACGTGCGCCGTACGTCGAACCTTGAAATTTCCGATTTCGACCTAAATCTTATTTTATCCTACATTAATCTGCAAGAATTTTTTTGATATTGTGCAAGGTGGCTTAGATATAAAAGTGGGGTTTGTCCTTGTCCACCCCCTTTTTCGCCAGATGGAGCATCTAGCGGGATATAGGATATATGCAGTTTTGTTTAAGATACCTTGAAGATTAATTATTGTGGAAATGAAAAAAATCGTAGGACCCGTTTTTGAGCCCCTATACGAAAAAAAATTATTTTGTCAATAACTTGACCTTGAAGCATCTGACCTCGAAAAATCGAAGATCCTATTCTTATATTTTTGTTTAATAGTTTACAAAAAAATTTCATACAAATCGGTCCAGTAGTTTAGAAGTTTTGTTTTTTCGACCATTTTTCTATAGTACGGCGTACGGCATACGGACGTACTTTTGCACATTTTTTCTAGACCACTTTTTTGGACTCAGGGGGTGTCAAAACGAGTTTCTGCATCATCAACTTTTTTTCCGAAAAAAGTCGGATTACAAATATTTCTATATGCCCTTGGGGTCGTATATAAATTAAAAATGATTTGGCAATAACTTGACCTTGAAGCATCTGACCTTGAAAAAACAAGAATTTTGATACACTCTTATATTTTTCTCTAATATTTTACACCATTTTACGGCGTACGGACGAACATTGCACATTTTTTCTATACCACTTTTTTGAGCTCAGGTGTCAAAACGAGTTTCTGCGTCGTCAAATTTTTTTCCGAAAAAAGTCGGATTGCCAAAATTTATATATACTCTTAAATTAAAAATCTGAATTGTGAACAAATCTAATTCTTTATATAATATCAACAATTCTATACTGCGTTCACGTCGAAAGTATTGGACTGGATAGGATCATATAATCCGACCCAATTACTCCACCTGAACCCAAAAAATTAGTCCGGTACAGTGTTATCAAGAGCTCTTGAAAAATGAGAATTGGACAGATTTATTTAGGAAAGTATATATGCCTGGGGATTTGATGCTGATCGCCGTATGCCTTACGTGAACAGACATATAACTACTAAGTGGTCAATAAAACGATTCAGTCCAATCCAGTGCAATACTCGCGACGTAAACGCGGTATTATATTCATTATTATATTATGTATTCTATTTTCGCTTAATCACGTTTATATTGTAACCGGCAATTAAAACATTTTTTTTACCAATATTCACATGTAGGGAATATACCCATTTTGTAATTGGTAATTAATTTGAAAACAACAATTTTTAATTTATTTAGGTAAATTACTATATATTTTCCAAAATAAAAATAATATTTTACTTTCCACAATTATGTGAGGTATACTCTGTTCATAATCTCATTTAATTTAATTTAAACCTTATATGCAATGCAACAACAAAAAAAACCTTGCTATTTCACAAGGTTCATTCATCCATTGTTTAAGACTTACTTGCCGCAAGTCTCGCTGAAAAATAATTCATAATTAAGTCGATCCCAAGTAGACCCAAATTATGGATCGTTACTTAATTTGGGTCTACAACCCTGGTTGAAAGTATCAGAAAGTATCTCTGTTTAAAATTTAAACCAAATATCGTTCTATTCAAATAAACTAAATGATATGTGAATAGAATACACCTAGTGTGTGAGATAAGTAGTGAATCACTGTGCGAAGATTTGTTCGTAACATGTTCCGGAATTCCAAGGGTGCCTTTATGTAGCTTTAATTTATTTTTTAATCATTATTACTATTACGTTATTACTATAGTTATAAGATACATACAAAAGTCTTTCATACTTTTCAGCTTACAAATTATATTAATTGTACCATTACGTACATATAATATATAATATATTACCTTGCCATATTACTATGTTTATTTTATTATCAAATGAAACTTCGACGGAGTGGTTTACGAAACAAAAAATTATTGAAATTTTTCGAAAAAAAAATTTGTCTGGTGAAGCGTGAGAGGCTATTCAGCTAGTATTGTATACTAATGTGAGGTTTTGTGAATAAACAATTTTTCGTTTATTGCAGACAAAAATTTACCAATGCCTATGGACTGGATGCTCTGTGAGACACATAGCAGTAGCTGATATTGAAAGACATGTTCGTCGAGTACATCTTGGGTAAGTTTAAATTGTCTCTATTTCAATTGAAAAAAATTGCTGATGAATGTTTAGAATATTTAACATAACTCTATTGACAATATGTTTTATACTCATTTCTGATGATTAAATGAAGATCTCATTAAAAACATTATTGCGACAACCTTTACTAGAAGATAAATTTAAAAACACATTTCTGTTCAACTGCACAACCAAATATTCATTAGACATTAGTCATACTCAATGAGTCAGTACTCATTACTAACGATAAAATACAATATACCGTTATATTGATTTGACCTAGTACCATAATAAAACACAATCATTACGCTTTCCTGTTACGTCATTTTAAGTGCAGATGCTGCAGAGTGCTCTCATGGACTTTGTTATATTATAATGTATGAGTAGTAGTATTTAGCATTTGTGATGATTCAGTGGCTAAAATGCACAATGTAATTTCATGTAAACAAAAATTTTCATACACATTTTAGAGAAAACTTTACGCAAGATAAAATTTCGCGCGGAACGGTATTGGTGTACGACGATGTTTACTAAATAAAATAAAATAGCTCGCTTGTAAAATACTTAATATAATTACATCCCCGGTAGTCCAATTCCCCTTATTCCGTGAGGCGTGAGACACAAAATATATTCGTGTGAGGCGCAAATTATTTGGAACTTTTTAATTTATATACGACCCCAAGGGCATACATATTTTTTCGGAAAAAAGTTGACGTTGCAGAAACTCGTTTTGACACCCCCTGAGATCAAAAAAGTGGTCTAGAAAAGCTAGCTCTCTAGCTCCGGAATCGCTTAGGAGTAGAAAAAGTTTATAAACTAGTAAACATTTTTAAATACTTAAATACTGAAAATAAATAAAAAATTAAAAATTAATGTCATTTTTTTCTACTTTTACAATTAATTTTAGGGTTCTTGGGTAGGGTTTTTATACGGGTTTTTCAGTAGTTGGGTAAACCAAAATAAAACCCAGAAAAAATGGGTAGGTTTTTGGGTAAAGCAATCCTTCCCCAAGGCCATATAGAAATATTTGGAATCCGACTTTTTTCGGAAAAAAAGTTGATGATGCAGAAACTCGTTTTGACACCCCCTGAGTCCAAAAAAGTGGTCTAGAAAAAATGTGCAAAAGTACGTCCGTACTATAGAAAAATGGTGGAAAAAAAAATCCTAAACTACTGGATTACTTGTATGAAATTTTTTTTTTAAAAGTATTATACAAAAATATAAGAATAGGATCTTCGATTTTTCAAGGTCAGATCCTTCAAGGTCAAGTTATTGCCAAAAGAATTTTTTTTCGTATAGGGGCTCAAAAATGGGTCGTACGATTTTTTTAATTTTCACAACAATTAATCTTAAATAAAACTGCATATATCCTATATCCCAATAGATGTTCCTTCTGGCGAAAAAGGGGGTGGACAAGGACAAACCCCACTTTTCTATCTCAGCCACCTTGCACAATATCAAAAAAATTCTTTCAGATTATTGTAGGACCCTAAATATTTTTGAAAATTTGTTTTCACATTATTGTGGGAATAAAGAAAATAAGAAAACTTTCTGAACATTTCAACGTCAAATTTTGAAAACTCAAGGTCATATTTTTATAATGAAAATGCGTAATTAAAATACTGTGTGTTTTAGGGTACTTTGATGTTATACATTATTGATATTCTCAATAAAAGTACCAGTTTTGGACAAAAATCAAGGTCAAAATTAAGAAATTTCAAGGTCAAATTTTTCATATCTCCGAAAAGCTTTATTAAAATGTAGTTAAGTCGTATATAAATTCACACCTCGCTCTCCCTGCGATGTACAATAGTTTTAAATCTCGTCAAACTTAATTTCAAAAGCCAAATACCTTAAATATACCTCGATGCTGATTTTTCGTAGGATTCACCTGTAAGTAATTCTTATCTATCGTGAACCTGTTTTGTATGAAAATTCTTATCTATCGTGGCCTATTGATTTTAAATTTGTATATGAAAGAATGGTCCTTTGTACAGAGTTAGAGATGTCCCATTTCTTTAAAATTATTCTATAATCTATTTCATACAATCACTTATTTAGGAATGATTGAAATTATTCCTAAATAAGTGACTTTCAATGGCACATTTTTATTAAAATTACAAACTTTAAAAATTTCTCCAACTATAATTTTTTAATTCTGTAATATATCAAAAACAATATTCAAGAAATTTCCTCAAAAATGATTTTTTATGTAAGTTTAGCACTTCAAATCCGATTGCGATTTTGTATGTCAATGAAAAATAATCGAATTGGGCGACCAATATTTGATGATATTATTTATAGTTATATTTATTTATTTATTTCATTTAAATTTTACAATATGTAATTTACACATAATGGAGCGGATACACAATGCCGTAGTAAGTCAGGTTGGCTAAGTTAACGCTAATTTTGTTACTCAATATACTTAGTTAGTTAGTCAAAATTAACTTTCTTAACTCCACGATTTTGAATAGTTTAATATTTAACTATTCACATAACCTCATTTTTGAAATAGTCGATTTACTATAGAAATATATAATTGTTTAAATGTTTTGATTTTAGACAGATCATGAAATTCAATGAATTACGATGTATAAAAACAAAGTGAAAAACAATAGCGTTGCATTTCTGATTTTGCACTGTATTTGCGGTGCATTTGTGCTATATTTGACTACATTTTATATATGCATTATTGTATTATTTTATAAAAGTTTGATAACTATATATTTTTCATTTTAGTGTGACTATATTTAACTAACTATGGCATTGTGTAACAGGTTCAATGGTTAAATAGTTAAAAATGGCGATTAACTTTGACTTAACTAACCTAACTAACTATGCATACGGTATCCGCCCCATTGGGGAAGCACATTTACAATTACAAATTAAATAACAAAATTACCAAAAATGTGACTGAAATATAAACATTCATGATAAAACTTTTTTTTTACGCTTTATAAAACAAGTGACAAAGTCCTTTAATAACTTCTTTGATATTCTTGGCCCAAAATTCCTCGTTTTTTAAATTTCTTTATTGATGCATATAATAAAGAAATTTAAAAAACGAGAAATTTTGGCCACAGGGTCATTATGGGGGTTATGTATTGCGAACATTATTCATTTTCTATTTCTTTAAGTTTTTTGTTCACAGTTAACGATATTGTGCTTTATGCCATTCCCACTTAATAATCGTAACCAACCAAGTCTTAGTATCCTCCTACAGAAGAAGCGATAGAGTAGCTGAAAACTGCAACTCTTTCGGTACGGCTGTAGATAAATGGACTGCAATTTTAATTTTATTCAACACAAAATTAAATGTTTCCTTATTTAACCGAAATCTTTTTATGAATCTAATATTAAGCATTTTTTGATAAAAATGCAATTTGTAACTTACCAAGCAGTTGCTCTTATCTCTAAGTTCCCTTCTCACCAATCGCTCAACAGTATTTTCCTACGCTTCATCATCCGAGGACGAAAACATTAAAAATAACTCTGCCATTATTTTTTTCTAAATAATATAATAAAAAAGGTTGGTTTTATCGTTGAATGGTATCCAAACTTGATTAGTGAAATTAAAAACTGATTGTAAATTTTGTTGATCAAATGCAAAACAAACAAAAATTCAAAATTTGACGTTTAACTTTGTTGAAAATCTAGTACGTTTTAAAAATTTTGGATTCGATAGCAATCGACTGCTATGATCTCGAGTATCGTATAACACGATATCGACTCTCATAATTCGACCCCAGGATAAAATCCATTTTGACATTCAGTAATTAGATGACCCACAATTTCAAAGAGTTTTTTTTTAGTAATAATGGATTCAAAGAGTTTAGGTATTGCCGACAGTTTAGCAATCGGTCTATAATTCCTAACATTCGATCTTTGACCAGCTTTAAAAACTAGTAAAACTGAGCACACTTGGTGTTTTTCCTGATAAATGAAATACACCCAACGACAGTTTATAATTGAATAACCTAGTTAAAGGAATGAACAATGAAACCGCACAGCCCTTTTAAACGAAATGGAGGAATGTCGTCATGACCAAGTTCTCTTACTGACATCTAATGACATATGGGCTTCAAATACTCCACTTCCATATCAAAAACACCTTCTAAGTGATCGAACGATACTGAAGATATCGAATGAGGTGTGTAAACAGACTCAAAATGATCAGCAAAAAAATTACTGATATCAGCTTTCGAGGTAGCAAAAGAATTATTAAGTTCCATTCTTGCCGGTAGTTCATCTTATTTTATCGTCAATTTGTTGGTAAATTTTAAAAATATTATGCTTAACATAGTTGCTACAAAGCTGAAAAAGGTTACAGGTATACTTAACAAGGATATTTATCGCCTTTCATTATTTCTTGTAGACAAGAATTGTCCAATGAATAAAAACTAAAATATATATATGCTACAATGGATCTATGTATTTCACCCTAATACAGTCGAACTTCCTAACTCCAACTTCTCTAACTCGAACCAAATCGAGTTGCTGTAGCGTTTAGATCGAAAACTCCATACAATTTTAAAAAAATATGTTTCTTGCAGTATATTTATTTATTCAAGTTTGCAGTTATATGAATAATTCTAAAACTCGAGGCCTCCTTAAATCGAACTTTTTTTATGCATTGTGATAATTCGAGTTGGAGGAATTCTACTGTATTATATTTCTATTTCGCATGGATATTCTATTTTAATGTTTCTATTTTATCTGAAAATATGTTTTTAGACTTCAATTTCAATTCAGAAATAATTGACAATATTTCACCCCTTAATATGTAAGATTTTTATGGCTTTATTGTTTCAAAGTAACTTAACTAATCTTAACTTTTCACATAAAGCTCTTCCATATATAATCCAACCTTACGAATGCTTTCTATTATAGATTATACTATTAAAAAATATAAACAAAACTAAACGCAGGCCGCAGGCAGAGCGAAAAGTGAATTTATATTCGGCTACAGCGAAACTACAATTTAATAAAATTTTTCTGACATGGAAATAGTAACCTTGAAATGTTATAGTCCTTGAATTTTTGTTAGACAATTTTTCTTTTTATTGAGATAAGCCATAATGTAGAACATCATCCGTAGAACGAACACTTTTTTGAATTACACATTGTCATTCTGAAACATACCTTGAAAGGACGTTTCGACAATTAACGTCCTTTTAAATATTTCAAATTTATTTTTATAATAATAATAATTTTAATATTTCTGCTATGGTTACTGTAAAATGTGTTTACTTAAAGCTGTTGCTTTTTATGGCACATTCTAAAAGGAGGTCAAAAATCAATATAACCCAATGTCAAGTTTGTGCGGCGAACACAAATTCACCCATTTATTTCTTTTAGTGTATTTTGGTTCCTTACATTCTTGAAGCATGCAAATGCTTTTATTATTGTTCTTCTTCAATTCTAAAAGCTTTTGAGCTTTGTCTTTATAACTTGAAAACTATTCTGCTTGACATTTAAAAAGGAATTTAATCGATACCCATAATATGCTAATGTAATGACATGTTCACTTTTATAGGCTGAGTAAAATGAAATTGCACTGTGATTACTGTTTCAACAATTTCGTAGCGAAGCATGTATTATAATATATATATGTATGTACTTGCATTCCCGTTTTTTCGAGAAAATGGTAATGATGCAGTTAACACTTTTGGAGATAACCTATATCGAAAGAAGTGTTCTTAAAAAATTCTGCAAATGTACGTCCGAGTGCTGTGCGTTTCGCTTGCAGCAACACCGCACTGCGCAATATTTGACTTCTAAAGCTATATAAAAATATTTTTCCTTGGTAGTGCGGTTAAAATTTTACTTCCAGCATAAAAAACTGACATATTCTCCAAATTTGATGTCAATTGGTTTAGTGATATTCTACCCGGAACAATGAATATGTACGCTGTACTTATATTAAATCTACACATACTACAAAACAAATTTCAGTAACTATTATATTAAATGCTGTAATGAAGTTTACAACTGTGATTTGATACAAGAATATAGAACTTATGTTTTCTTCATACTGTTCGACAAAATAATAGAAGAACGCAGAATTCCAATCTATATAAATGTTTTAGCCATTTTGTATTTATGAAGAGTTTTTTTTTAATTCAAAAAATTAAATATACATGAATTATTAATGTGAAAATAAGAAAATTGGTGAATTTTCGATTTAATATATGAAATTCATTTTCGTTTATTAAAAATGTCCACTTTAATTAAAGTTCCATAACATATGAGAATGTTGTCAACTTATTATAATAGGAAAAAACAATACTATTGTATAATTATAAAAAAATAATGGGAAGCAGTTACATTTCTTTAAAATTTGAATAGATACATAAAACGAGACACATACCATTAAAGCATTTAAACGAAATAAAAAGCATCCAACTGCAGTGTTTCAAAATAAAATAAAAAATTTCCTATTCCTGTTACAACTATGATTTCTCTCCCGATAACACATTTTGAATATCGTTATGTCCAAAAGGATCGGATGGACTAATTAGCCCTGAAAGATCAAAACATTAACTTAAAATACAGAAACTTTGAAATTTAAATTTCTTATCCTTACCATTAGCAGCCGACTGAGCATCCAAATGTGCCCAATACTCTTCTGATGGTGATTGCAAATACACATAGGGGGAATTTGTATTAACACCAGTATACCGAAAGTAGGGATTCTTAAGATCGAGCTTATTTGTGAGTGTCACTGGTGGTACAATTCCATTTTTATCTTCTAACGTCAGTTCAATGGTAACATCATAACTCTGCCGTTTGTTTGCTATTAATGTGGTACGACCCTTGAGGATATCACCCTCCTTGACAACTACTACATTCTGCAAAAGACACCGTACTTGATACCAATGTGTGGTGGCATCATTTGGGCCGGTTGACAGTACCACACGTTCTTGACTTCCGACAAATTCCACGTCAAACCAAAATGCCAGCCCGTGACAAATGCCAGTCTTTTGCACTTTAAATGTTAGTGAAATGTCTATAAAATTAAATTGGTTTAATTGATAACCATAAAATGTACAACAATGATGTAAAACATACCAATATTCTGCAATTCATCCTCAGAATTTTTTCCAAAATCCACAAAATGCCTTAACGGCTCCGCTAAACAGACATTCATACTAAACGTGTCTATGATGGGTTGTGAAAAGGCTTCCTTCAGCGCCTCCTCATACAACGACGACAAATCAACTCCGTGAAATGACTTGACCAGCCAAAAATTCGCCTTTGCATACTGCTCCCCGTAGAGTGTCTCATCACTGAACGGACATACGTAAAGTCTACCTACTGAGGGAAACATTTTTCCTTCAGGCTTTAACCATTTTCTTGCATGAATATACGACTCCAGCATACGCTCATTAAACAGCATATATCCCATTGGCTCGGACACAATAACGTCTACCTTTTCCGCTAATTGAATTTCCTCAACTTTGCCCATTATCACAGATATTTTGTCCTGCTGATGATTTGCCAGCACCAGAAATCTAGCGAATGAGGCCATATTACTCGCCTCTATGGCATACACTTTTTTAGCACCAGCCTGCACAGCGAAAAATGACAAAATTCCTGAACCAGCCCCTACATCCAAAACAGTTTTACCCCGAAAATCTGCTCCGTTATTGAGAATTGCGCGGCGGTATGTATTAGTGCGATGAAAATCTTGCAACATGTTCTGCTGTTGACTAAGGTAGCTGTAAAATTGGAAGTAATTAATTGCTGCCGATCGATCTGTGCGCTGCCAAAAGACGGAATCGTTGAGACGGCGTTGCATTTGGTTGAATTCTTTGTGAAAATATTGACATTCTGGGAAAATGGGGATGGAAAACTTAGTTTAATAGCGGTGTTTTCCCTAGAATTTCAAAAAAATATTACCTTCTGATGTCCTAAAATTGAGCATTAAACTTGTGCCGTCCATGTTGTCCACTTCAATTACATAACACCGATCACCAACTTGTACTGTGGCCGCTTGTACCGTTGGTATATTAAACTTTTTTTGATTCTCTTGGTCGATGGTATCTGCAGTTAGTTTTGTTTTCAATCTGATCAATAAAAAGCTTTAACAATTCAATAGTATGACATTACCTTCCAGTAGTGTGATGTAAATTCCATCCACGTCGTAGCCACACAATAGGTCGATGTTTTCACCCAGTGTCTCAGTTAAATCGGTGTCGTTTAAGTCGTTTTTAGGTACAAAAACTCTCACGTTTTTCACCAAGAAAGAATTAGCCATTTTTAATATGTTAATTATAGTTGGTCGAAATGTTTTAAGATGCGAGTTGCGACTCTCCACCAACAATGTAATTTTATATTGATATTTGTAATTTGTGAATATATTTTCACTTCACTTTTGACAACATGAAGTTTTAATATACGCATAATATATGTATACGTATAATATATATATCCGTATTTACCTACATATATATATTATTTACAAATGTGAAAATGATGTGGGTTCAACTGACAGCTTTTAATCCCACAATCAATGTATATATATATGGTGGGATTTTCTTGTGGCGCCAATTTAAATTTTTTTAACATTAATTGTTTGATTTATTTTCAAATTTTAACTAACATTAAATATTATTGTAAATTTATTTAAATGAGTTTAATGAATATAAGTAATGCATTTGTTAAATTCATTTTCAGTACGAAAAAAGCACGTCACTCGCTGGACGATGATGACAGCTTATCCAATTCTGACCACGAAGAAGAATTCTATTACGAGGAAATTGAAAACGATGACGAAGTTGATAAGCCACCAAGCCCACCGTCCCCACCGACACTCAGTCATCGCGATATGGCGCGACCACCATACGAGGATCCTGAATACCAGAAAAAAATTGTCGGCAACATGCGGCAGCAAATAACAAATTTCCAAAATCCTATTAAGCCACCACTTCCAGTTGTTGCTGCTACAGCATCCGTTATAACGACAGTGGGCGCACCGGCTGCCATTAATGCCACTCCCATAAATATTCCAACACACCCATATATGCAAAACAGCCCGGTAATTTTTTTTTTTTAATGAATTAAGTGTTGTTAGTGATGTATTAAAAAAGGATCAATGTTTTATAAATTTTTGATTGATAATCATTTCATTACAGAAATACTCAAAACAGTCGTCACCACAGAAGCATGTGCGTTTATCACCGCGTCCGTCCACCTCATATGCGCCATACCCATCACCGCCATACTCTAGTGCGATGATGAACGTTCAGCACAATGTAAATGTTACACTTGGTACAACATCGGCCACATTTAACCATAATTTGGCGCCAGCCGTAACACATCAACCACAGATGTCGCATCACCCACAACATCCCCATCTACACAATCAGCACCACCATCAACAAAATCAAAAACAACAGCAACAAACACAATTACATAATCTGAATCCGCAGGAGCAACATCAACAACAGCTGCAAAAGCATCACCATCCTCATTATCATCAACAACAGCAACATCAACAACAACAACAACAACAACAACAACAACAGCATCACCAACAACAACAACAACTAAGTCTACTAGCAACATCCGCGCCAGCCACACTAGCCGTCAACATGCATTCACCCACCACATCTCACCATCAACTGAGTGGTGGCAGCAGCAGCCACAGTGCTGGGGTTGGTCTCGCAATTAATCGCTCACCAGCCTCGCCAAATCAGCGTCGGCCACGTGGTGAAAATAAAAAATGTCGCAAAGTTTATGGTATGGATAACAAAGAGCAGTGGTGCACTCAGTGCAAATGGAAGAAAGCATGTAGTCGATTTGGTGATTAAGTTACATTTTTGTCTCTTTTTTTGTTGTTGTTATTTGTTACGTTCAGGGAGGTAGGGAGGAAGACGACACAAAATTTTAAAACGCTATGTTCTGCAAATCTTTGTTTTACCGATTTGTTTTTAGTTCAAAAGGGTAAAATCGAGTTACAATTAATTTTAGAATTTTAATACGAAGTTCTTTATTCTTTTTCATTACACAAATAAAGTCTTTTATTACAGTTAAGAAATCAAATTTAAAAATTTAAGGTGCTCAGTTCTTTTTTAACATTAACGTTCCATTTTGAGAATAATTTCTTATAATAAAAAAATTGTTATTAATACAGCAAGTATGTGCAAAAGTTAATAAGACTCTTCAGGTATTATTGACATTTATTGAAGATTTTGAGTGAAAATCCTTGCAACTATGTTACTGACAACTAGTACAATCAGAATTAAAATAAGCAGCTATTCTGGTAATACATATATGATGTCGCCACCCACTCCATGGTTACGTGCATTTTGTTTGCAATAATTTATTATTTTTAAATCAAAGTTTTAAAAAGAGTTATTTTTTATGTGAACGCATAGACAAGAATATAACATTACGGCCCCAATGTATTCTGGCGTATTTTAAAGATAATTGCAATGAGAGAAAAAAAGTGAGAATCTATCAGCAGCGATTTCAATTTGCTTGGCAATACTGAAATAGTTTTTAAATACATATACCTACCTACAAACTGAGAATAACGGAACTGGTTGCCAATTAGTTTATTGTTTATTTGTATTTTTATCTTTTTTAAAAGTTTAAATTATTTTTGTCTTTTTTTTTTTGCTTTATTTACATGAGACGATTATGTTCTATCTTTATTATTAAATAACTTATATTTTATTATTATATTCAATACAAGAAATGAATTTCTGTAAGTGATATATTTTGTCTTTGTTGTTTTAAAAGAACTTTAAAAATGAGAAAAAAATTATATATAGTACATATACATACATATTATACAAAACAAAAAAAATTTATATATAATTATATTACTTATACACAACAATTAAAAGATTAATTGAATAAAGAAGATGCTTCATATATAAGAGATATCGATTAAGAGATATAAGTGATCATTATAGGGTGAAGTGAAAACCCAACGAAGATGGTGAATGCCGTGGCGCGAATTACGATAAACAGTTTCGTGCAAAAGCGTGTGATTCAAATTTCTGCAAGAAATTTAAAAATAAATTCTATAATGCTTTTTTTTTAGTTGTGTATTATTAACTAAACCTTTCTAATAAATAAGCATTCTATGTATTATTATACTGAGTTTCGGATAGTAAAAATACATTTTTTCTGCGCCACAAATTAAGCCCGTTATTGAATTTTATATACTTATATGTACTAAATTTGAATCAAACGTTTTAACAAAAAACTTATATGTACTAAAATTCAACTGAAATGACGATTATTTTAATAAATATTTTAATTTGATTAATGCTTAACGAATAAACACTGTAACACAAACCTTAAAATAATATGGAACAATCATATTAAATATAAAAAAAAATGAAGCCCTATACCTAATCTGAGGTAATGTTCAGTTGGGCTCCTTCGTAATTTTTATTTAGCTCTCAAAACTAATTAAGATGATATTTACATCGTAAGAAATGATAAAATTATTATTTTTTATTTTAATCAGTACTGTTAAAATCTGCAAACCTATTTTTATATGATGCATTGTATAAAAATAGATCAAAAAACCGAAAAATTTTCATTTCCAAATTACCTCTACCTGAAAACATATTTCTTTTAAATAAACACATTATAATTCGCATGAAGAATTAAAAACAATCAAACAATTATTACAAAAAAAAAAAAAAAAAATAGTTATGGAAATGTGTGGTACAAAACGAAAAATAAAAAATGTTATGTCAGTAAAAACTAATAAAGCGACGTGTATGTATAAAATCAACAAACTTTAAAAATAATTATGGTTTATCGAAAAATGTCTAGTTCTAGGAAGATAGCAACATTTTAAATGATAAACATACTGCCCTGTCTGGTTGATTCAACATTGGTTATATCAAGAAATCGAACCAAAATTATATAATAATAAATGCGGCTCTATTTACGAGTATTATTTTGACATATGTAATAAGTGGCATAATTGTGTATGGCTACTATAAAGTAGTACAAAAATATAAACTGCACGTATGCAGCTTGGCTGGCTAATAGTTGATTTTGACTTTCAACCGATTTTATATATTCGTATGCGTTTGGACCAACTATGGCGGGGCAGTTGGTATGAAAACTTGGAAACATGCTAAATATTGTACTACCACATAGTGATAGTTAGATCCGTTGGTTAGTACAGAACTGAAATAAGAGGGCAGTTGGTCTAATTGGTAAGTCGTTATCAAGGGCCGACAGTGTTTAGTGGTTTGAGCGTAACACAACAATTTCATATTTTGAGTTTGTAAGAGAAATTCCGTGCAATACCTTACTAAATAACGATTTTATTAAACGAAAATATTATTATTATTTAACATGTAACTATTTAAAAAAAATTAAACAGGAAGTAAAAAACACATATTGTGCTGATTTTAACTTAAAGTACACAAATTACAGAAAAGTACACTCATAAAATAATAATGAAGGCACATGTAATGAAATGAACCATACAATAAAGCAGTAGAGGACGGAGTTTAATAGCAATGGCAAATTACACTAACGCATAAAAAACATACCCTTATTTAGCAATAGGAGGTTTCACAAGGACGATTAGATTTTGAGGTGTAAAATTATTGGCCTGCATGTCTAAATATATAAACATTATGAAAATAAAATAAAAAAACAAGAAAAAAAAAAATTCGAAGAAATACTATTAAGTAATAAAAGTAAAAAAATTTAAAATGAGAAAACATAAAAAGGGAGTCAAAAAATAAACACCCAGAAGGCTGATTTAATTGTAAAACCACAAATAAAAAACAAACAACCGATGTTTTGAAATTTGAGATCATATCAGAAACATTTACCCGCATAAACGCCCCTAAAAGCTAACTACGACGTCAAATACGCATATACCTATTTTATAATGGGGATTTTTGTGTATGCTGAGTTTCAGAAAGTCATCTTAGAATCGTTTTGTTTGTGTTCTTCAATAATTTTTTTTTAAATTTGTCAAAAATGTTTGAAAAATCACTGCCAACCAGAAATGTTTGCTAGGAACGGGCAAAAATAAGTTGACTAACATTTGTTTATTCTATTACAATCGTGAAATATAAGAAGTTGCGTAACTATAGGGATCGGCATCAAAAAAATTTCGTTCAGACGTTGATTGTGTGCAATTTTTTGATAATCTAATAAGTGAGGTGGTTGAAGTTTTATTTCACAAATAAAATAAAAATATTCGAATGAAATGTGTTTTTCTTTAGGTATTATACAATCGGTCAATCAGATGGTGCGCAAGAAATCAAATAGGTCTTACACAAGTAAATATACCGCTTAAATTTGTAAGTTTTTTATTATTTTGTCTATTCGAAGATACAACTAATATCGAGAATTCGAAAGGCTTATAAAAAAATACATGAAATAAAAATGCAACTAATTGACTGACTTTTAAATTTTGTTGGTTCACCAAATCAATCACGGAAAGGAAATAAATTTTCGATAAAATGCGTGTTAATTGATTAAACTAGAGGTACTTTCAATGCGTATTCATTTAAACAAATATTTTTATTGTGTTTTTTTCTAAAAGGAAAAACCCTAAATGTTAGGTAAGATATTATTATGCTCGACTAAATAATCGTTGTGGGTATATGTAGTTATCGTATATTTGTGTCAAATGCATATTAAATTGCATCACCATTTTATTATTATGTAAAATAAAAGTTCAAAATTTTAAAAAAATACCCACTCATACTAAACAATTACATAATTTAAAGAACAAAATAAAAAAAATTATGGAAAAGATTTAATAAGAATATTAAAAGACTTTAAAGGTTTTTGCCTCTTATTGTACAATTAATGATGTACCTACCCATCCATTAAATTAATCTATAAATGATATATGCAGTTGATGACGAATCGGTATAAGTATTATATATATAATACAGAAACCAAAGTCATGAATATTGACAAAATGTCTCAAAATTAAAAATTCAATTCAAACACGTTTTTTTTACATAATTTTAAACAAAAAAATGGATCTCTTTTTAAAAAATATTTAGAGAACTACGTTCTGCCAGTCGTTTACTCTGCCACCATAAATTCCACCCCTTATTATTCCTCTTGTTCCCATTCGACTGACTGTTGCAAATAAAAAATCTGAAGATTATTGAAATACATAGTTTACATTATCTATCTCAGACATAAATAATAAAGTGTAGGTAATACCGGAGCTCTCACATTTCTAAATTATTGTAAGAGTTGCAAAAAAGTAAACAAACATCACTGATGAACAACATTAATGAAAACAACAAAATATAATTCTTCTACTTAACATTTAAAATTTAAGAAACCGCCATTTAATGCAAGCAAATGTTCAATAAAATCGGGAAAAAAAACAAAACACACATATTATGTATTTACAATATCTTTTTGTTACCATTTACATTTAATCGTTTATTTAATATGAAATTCAAGTAAGTATGTGTAAGGAAAAATACAATACTTACAATTATACACGTACATTTTAACAATAGCAGTTAGTCTAATATTATTTAATCTTAAAAAAGAACACATTAATTCACATCAGTAACCGTATTATATGATTTAATTTAATTTAATGTGCTGTCAATTAAAATTTGTCATGAGCTGAGAACCAAAAAAACAAATTAAATATAATTGAATTAAAAAAAAAATACAATGGCGGTATGGTACATCCCAAACAAAATCAAATGATAGAATGAATTACATTTATAATAAAATTTAAAAGCTTGATATACTAATCTAACTGAAGTGAATGTTGTTACAAGGAATAAATTACAATACATGCGCAATCCTCTTTACATGAACAATCTTATAGATGCAATATATTGTTAGAAATTAGTAAGAGAAAGTTATTAGTATGTATTAAAGATAATAATTAATGTGGAAAAAATTCTAAATGTTGTTATCAAACACTTAAAGTATAAAAATAAAACATCGTCGTAGTCCTTAAGATCGTATTAAGGTAAGAAACGTATTTTTAATGCAAAAATTAATATAATATACCTATATAGGTACATAAAATATATAAAAAAGAAACGATTTGAAAAACACTAATTCGAAAATCATAATAATATAGAATAATGTTCAATAAATAAATGTGTACTGAATCATATTATTATATATACTATGTTGTTAATAAAATGTCATAAAGAGATAAATTGGAAACACCTGGTAATAATATTTCAAAATTTCTATTTTGAATTTCAATGTTCAATGTTTATAGATTTTAAATTAAAATGTTTACACTTCAAACTGTTTTCGAATTATAATTAATTCCTTTCCTGTTTGTTAATTTTTTCCCAAACTGTATTTTACTTTTTTGTAAGCATAATGAAAATTTTGCCAAATATGTTATATGGTATGTGTGAAGCTGCCTCAGTAATTCTATCATTGAATCATTATTTCATAAATCATGATTATAAACAAAACATTGAACATTGTTATTTGTACTTTGGTGCACCAGTGTAACCGGTTTCTACTTTCCCCAATAATTGAAAATTACTGTTAATTTTTATTTCATGTATATTTTTTGTTATTGTTATTACAGTTTGTCATTATTATTTAATTTCATACCAATTGCGATGTTTTGTGAAATATTTAATTTAATTTATAGAAACCGAAATGACCACAAAACTGCAACAAAAAGTGAATTAAAAATAAAATTGGTGACAACTGTATACAAATCAAATTAAATTTATATTTAATAACAAAATGAATGATCTTTAATAGTTACATTAAGTGTTTGTTGGTAAATTTTGATAATTCATGCTTAACGTTCCCAAATATTTTTTTTTGTTCTGAGTTAGGTATGTGTTATTAAAATTAAATATCTTTTTACTGAATTGGCCAACAAAACCCCAGGTAATATAACAATCTATCGAACACACAATGTCAGCAAACAATTCGAAATCAATGGTCACATCTATGCATTAATTATTCTTATTTTAAAAAGTACAAAAGTTTTTTTTCTTATTCGCTATTCAAACATTGCGGAAAGTGTAGCTATAGATGTTAAAAATGTCTTCAGTTAATGGTCACAAAAATTTAGTTCAATTTTGCATTCGGAACCTGATCACCGGCTGAAAAGCATTTTGAATGTTGCATTTTCCACCATAACTAAAAATGAACGAACACACCCAGCAACTATTGTCGTTTGAAAAAGAAAAAAAAAAAAAGTGATTAATATATAGCCCGAATGAAAATGTTATTGGCGTAATTATTAATTAAATCAATACACAAACATAACAAATGTAATTGAAAACAGAATTTAGTCGCAGTGGAAGGTGTTTAGAACAATTCAGTTAAAACTTGTGCAAAGCCATTCGTACCTAAGATTATTATTGTTTGTTGTATGTCTTAAGTCTATAAAATATTATTATGAGAAAACTAAAATATACTAGTTTGTTAAGAAATACCTAATAATGTTAGTTTAATAATTATTTACTCACGCTCCGATGATTCAGTTATGTTTTTTCTCTATATAGATATACAAATATATGTTTATTTTAAAATTAAATAAAAAATAAATAAAAAAAACGAAAGTAATGGAGAGCAAAGCCAGAGTATTACTAACAGCACAATCTTTTTGTTTTTATTTCAAACTGTAATAATCTTACTTACTGCATTAATAACTATTAATTCGTTATTGTCGTGCGAATGGCATCTTACAACTTATTAATTTTTTATTTTGCTGTTTCAGTTTCAGTTCTTGGCAATGAAAATTTTGTTTTATTACGTACTCTTAATAATTTATTATTTAAATATATGTACATACAAACACACTCACACACTTTACACATTTTCTCAATTTGTGCGAGACGAAATTGTAATGCCGTTTATACAACACTTACATATGCAGTAGGTACTGCAATGCACTCCTGTTGTCATATACTGATTTCAAATTGATTTGGGTATAATAAAAAGTATATCATAAAAAATAATTAAACACGTAATCAAATCAATTTGAAAACGAAATTCATCAAAAAAAAAAAAGAATTACAAATTATTATTGCAAATCAATTTTTATTTCTTATTACATAAAATATGTATAATATGTAAGAAAGAAACAACAAAAAAACTATATATGCAATTTATTTTAAGAAGTAAAGAACAAACCCAAATAAAACCGAAAATAATAAAGCCTATTTCGATTAAAAAAAAAATCAACTGCGGTTTCATTTTTTTTTGGAAATAAAACTTTCAGAGATTTCTGAATTTAAATAATATTGCACAATGTGGGTGGAATGAATCAGCCCTTTTAATTTATATATTCCGACATGTTTCGGAATAAAAATTGACGATGCAGAAAGTCGTTTTGACACCCCTTGAGTCCAAAGAGGCCTAGAAAACATGTGCAAATGTACGTCCGTACGTCGCACAGTGATTCATTTGTTCAATCTAGCTAGACAAATTTTCAAAATTATGGACTAGATTTATTCTAGTACTTTTTTGTTGTATACACATTAAAGTACCAAAAACAATTAAAAATTGTACCTCAAAAATTTTAGTACGCTTGGTAAGCAATTCCAAAGTTAATGTAACTTTGTTTACACACATCTGTTTTGTATGCACTTGTTTTTAGTTTATATACGACCAAAAGGGCATATAGAAATATTTGGAATCCGGCTTTTTTCGGAAAAAAAGTTGATGATGCAGAAACTCGTTTTGACACTCCCTGAGTCCAAAAAAGTGGTCTACAAAAAATGTGTAAAAGTACGTTCGTACGCCGTACTATAGAAAAATGGTGTACTGTGGTGGAAAAAAAAACTCCTAAGCTACTGCACCGATTTGTATGAAATTTTTTTGTAAAGTATTAGACAAAAATATAAGAATTGGATCTTAAATTTTTCAAGGTCAAGTTATTGCCAAAGACATTTTTTTTCGTATGGGGGTTGAAATCAAGGTCAAAATTCAGAAATTTCAAGGTCAAATTTTTCATATCTCCAAAAAGCTTTTTTAAAATGTAGTTAAGCAACAGTCGTATATAAATTCACACCTCGCTCTCCCTGCGATGTAGTTTTTCTCCTGTAAAGATAACGGGGTTTCTATTAATAAATACACTTGCAATCAGATAAATTAAAAATTACCTTTACGATATTTTTTCACTGTTTTTGCGTTGTAATTCACCAATTTAAAATAACTTTAAATTTTTTAATTGTTACAGGAAATTTTTCACGTTGACAATAATTATTCAATTGTTGAATGTGAAAATAATGAACGAAAATATAATGGCCTGCTGCCATTGCGTATTTATATATGAAATCTTAAGACCTTATCATATACAAAAATCGATTTGCCTTAGTTCAGGCACACGAAATATTAAACGTAGAATTCTCAGGGATATTCCCACTTTAGTAGCCGTTCCGATGATTTAGACCGATTCGGTACGTGAAATTACCACAATTTGTTGTTGTAATTTTTGCGGTAATTTTTCGAACGTGTAAAAAATTTCTGCTGGGGAGCAGTGAGCACTGAGCAGTCTCATTACTCATTAGTCATTACTCATTTGACATTTCTCAAATCTCAATTCTCAATCGACAGTCGACAGTCGTCCATGATCGATTTCGGTTCATGTCTCACTCTCATATTATTAAATCCATAGTTAATGTTTGCGCGGACGTGAATATTTTTGTGCTTCGCAGTTCACATATGTTGGTTCTTGGCCCTTGGACTAATAGTGTGCTTGTCTACGTACCCCAAACAAAAAAAAGAAGAATAGTAGTTCATATTTTATAGAACAGTAAGTACCTAAAAAAAATATTCTTAATTGTTTTTGATGGTATATAATAATGCCCACGTGTTTTATTCTATACTAGCGGAGGAACCCGTGCGCTGCTCGGACATAACATGTTTTCTAAAAGCGTTTTTAGTAATCACTTATATTCTTTAATATCAAAAATAATTGATAAAAGAATGTCTATTTTTCGAGAAAAATTTAGCAACTTTATTTATTTATTACTTTCGTTTAAGAAACTTCCGCATTGGATGTAAAAAAAATTTTTGCTATAAAACCGTAATGATGGAAAACCACACGCACATTGCTCCACACGCTCGAATTTTTTGGCGAGGTGTTTTTTATAGGATCGTATCAATTTTTATATATTAGACGAACTTCACTATCGGTAAAAATCGCGGAATTATTTGCTGATTTTTTCGTGATGTGAATTTTGCTAAATGAATACTGACTAATTGATTTCCCCCATTAATTTTTAGGAAAATTAAACTATTTCGCGAATCGCGCTTTTTTTCGCGATTTGGTGGCGATCCCATTTACGGTTTTAGCCTGTTTGATTCCTACACCAACACGGCCGTTTATGTATATATGTAGTTGCACGGAAAATTTTCTCGGATTTTAATGCGACATGTCTTCTATTAATTGAACACTGACAAATCGATTAGTGCAATCATTTTTGCTAAAAGTCATCTTTTGCGCGAACCGCGATTTTTTTTTTGCAGTTTTCGCGGTTTATTTTCGCTTCGAAAATACGCCTCTATTACTTCTACAATGTTGGCAAATATATGTGTCAAACTTCTTAGCGA
Source organism: Sylvicola cinctus (assembly GCA_963854165.1). NCBI lineage: Eukaryota > Metazoa > Arthropoda > Insecta > Diptera > Anisopodidae > Sylvicola > Sylvicola cinctus. Next base: position 24,427,921 of record OY974083.1, on the reverse strand, counting down.
TCATGATGTCCGTTTTAGCGTGATTGAAATGTCTATCCACACGGTCGTTTAGGAATGTACTTATATTGTATAATAGATAGTTCCGCAGAAAATCGCAGATTTTTTCGCGACATGGCTTTTATTAATTGAATGCTCACAAATCGATTCCCGCAACCATTTTTGGTAAAAGTAATTTTTTTCGCGAACCGGCGTTTTTTTCGAGGTTTTCGCGGTTTATTTTTGCGTTGTAAAAATGCCTATGTTACTTCTTAGATGTTGGCAAACACGTGTGCAAAATGTTGTGGCGATTCCATTGTCGGTTTTGGCGTAATTGAAAGGTATACCCACACTTTCGTTTAGGAATATTTAAAATTGATAGTCCCGCGGAAAATCGCGGAAAATTTCAAGGATTTTTTCGCGACATGGTTTTTATTAATTAAATGCTCACAAATCGATTCCCGTAATCATTTTTGGTTAAAGCCAATTTGTTCGCAAACCGCGATTTTTTTCGCGGTTTTCGCGGTTTATTTTCGCGGTACAAATACCCCTATATTACTTCTACAATGTTGACAAACATGTGTGCAAAATGTTGTGGCGATCCCATTGTCGGTTTTGTAGTAATACCCACACGGTCGTTTAGGAATATATAAAAAAGATAGCCCCGCGGAAAATCGCGGAAAATTTCGTGGATTTTTTCGCGTTATGTTTTTTTTATTAACTGACTACTGACAAACCGATTACAGTAATCATTTTTGGTAAAAGACCATTTTTTCGCGAACCGCGATTTTTTTCGCGGTTTTCGCGGTTTATATTCGCGTTGAAAATATGCCTATTTTACTTTCAGAAAGTTGGCAAATGCGTGTGTAAAATTTCGTGGCGATCCCATTTTCAGTTTTGGCGTGATTGCGTGACATACATACATACATACATACATACATGGTCGTTTAGAAATTTATATATTAGATGTGCATTAAACACCGACAAATTTCAGATTTGTATGAGAAATTTTTTTTTGTGTAAATTTTTTTTTTGTGTGTATCTCTCATAATATTCGGCCGATTTAAAAAAACTCTCCACACTATGGACAAATCTTTGTGTTTTATAGGAAAATCAAACAATTATATTCCTCAAACTTTTCATACACATACATTTTGAAATTTGTTTACCGATTGGTTTGAGAAAATAATTTTTCTTTTGTGTGTAGGTTTGATTTCATAATGATCGCCCGATTTTAAAAAGTTCGATTTGTATGAGAAAATAAGTAAGTACCTAAAAAAAAATATTCTTAATTGTTTTTGATGGTATATAATAATGCCCACGTGTTTTATTCTATATGTGCATTAAACACTGACAAATTCCAGATTTGTATGAGAACTTTTTTTTTGTGTAAATTTTTTAAATTTTTTTGTGTGTATCTCTCATAATATTCGGCCAATTTAAAAAAAAATCCATATTCCTCAAAGTTTTTATATACATATTTTGAATTTTTTTACCGATTTGTATGAATAAAATTTTTGTGTGTACGCAACTCAAACAAAAAAAAAAAGGATCGAAGTGTAGCAAAAGAAAGTACATAAAAAAATATTTTAATTTGTTTTTGATGTTATATTATATAATACTGCCCACCTAATGTAGTCTCTATGTGCATTAAACACCGACAAATTTCAGATTTGTATGAGAAATTTTTTTTTGTGTAAATTTTTTTTTTGTGTGTATCTCTCATAATATTCGGCCGATTTAAAAAAACTCTCCACACTATGGACAAATCTTTCTGTTTTATAGGAATATCAAAAAATTGTATTCCTCAAATTTTTCATTCACATATATTTTGAAGTTTGATGTATTTTCATTTCCACAACAATTAATCTTCAAACTGTTTTACATAACTTTTTTATATCTCAGAAACCTTTAATATTTTTGAAATATTTTTTTTCACATTATTGTAGGCTTAAATGAGACAAAACTTGCTGAACATTTCAAGGTCGAAATCGGAAATTTCAAGGTTCGACGTACGGCGTACGCCGCCGGTATCTCAGAAACCCTAAATAATTTTGAAATATTTTTTTCACATTTATTTTAGGAATAAATAAAATAAGAAAACTTGCTGAACATTTCAAGGATACATTTTTAAAATGAAAATATGTAATTCAATACTGTGTGTTTTAGGGTACTATGATGTTCTACATTATTGATAATCTAAAAAAAAGTACCAATTTCGTACAAAAATCAAGGTTTCAAGGAAATTCAGAAATTTCAAGGTCACCATATCTCCGAAAAGCTTTAAAATGTAGTTAAGCAACAGTCGTATATAAATTCACACCTCGCTCTCCCTGCGATGTAGTTTTTAATTTATATACGACCCCAAGGGCATATAGAAATATTTGGAATCCGAATTTTTTCGGAAAAAAAGATGATGATGCAGAAACTCGTTTTGACACCCCCTGAGTCCAAAAAAGTGGTCTAGAAAAAATGTGCAAAAGTACGTCCGTACGCCGTAGAAAAATGGTGGGAAAAAAAAACTCCTAAGCTACTGGACCGATTTGTATGAAATTTTTTTGTAAAGTATTAGACAAAAATATAAGAATGGGATCTTAAATTTTTCAAGGTCAGATCCTTCAAGGTCAAGTTATTGCCAAAAGATTTTTTTCCGTATAGGGGCTCGAAAATGGGTCCTACGATTTTTTTCATTTTCACAACAATTAATCTTCAAGGTACCTTAAACAAAACTGCATATATCCTATATCCCGCTAGATGCTCCTTCTGGCGAAAAAGGGGGTGGACAAGGACAAACCCCACTTTTCTATCTCAGCCACCTTGCACAATATCAAAAAAATTCTTTCAGATTATTGTAGGATAAAATTAGATAAGAAAATTTGCGAAACATTTCAAGGTCAAAATCGAAAAATTGAAGGTCAAATTTTTTATATCTGAGAAACCTTTAATATTTAAAAAAAAAAAATTTCACATTATTGTAGGCTTAAATAAGACAAAAAAAATTGCTGAACATTTCAAGGTTCGACGTACGGTGTACGTTCAGGCACACGAAATATTAAACGTAGAATTCTCAGGGATATTCCCACTTTAATAGTTCCGATGATTTAGACCGATTCGGTACGTGAAATTACCACAATTTGTTGTTGTAATTTTTGCGGTAATTTTTCGAACGTGTCAAAAATTTCTGCTGGGGAGCAGTGAGCACTGAGCAGTCTCATTAGTCATTATACTCATTTGACATTTCTCAAATCTCAATTCTCAATCGACAGTCGACAGTCGTCCATGATCGATTTCGGTTCATGTCTCACTCTCATATTATTAAATCCATAGTTAATGTTTGCGCGTACGTGAATATTTTTGTGCTTCGCAGTTCACATATGTTGGTTCTTGGCCCTTGGACTAATAGTGTGCTTGTCTACGTACCCCAAACAAAAAAAAGAAGAATAGTAGTTCATATTTTATAGAACAGTAAGTACCAAAAAAAAAATATTCTTAATTGTTTTTGATGGTATATAATAATGCCCACGTGTTTTATTCTATATGTGCATTAAACACCGACAAATTTCTGATTTGTATGAGAAATTTTTTTTTGTGTAAATTTTTTTTTTTGTGTGTATCTCTCATAATATTCGGCCGATTTAAAAAAACTCTCCACACTATGGACAAATCTTTGTGTTTTATAGGAAAATCAAACAATTATATTCCTCAAACTTTTCATACACATACATTTTGAAATTTGTTTACCGATTGGTTTGAGAAAATAATTTTTCTTTTGTGTGTAGGTTTGATTTCATAATGATCGCCCGATTTTAAAAAGTTCGATTTGTATGAGAAAATAAGTAAGTACCTAAAAAAAAATATTCTTAATTGTTTTTGATGGTATATAATAATGCCCACGTGTTTTATTCTATATGTGCATTAAACACTGACAAATTCCAGATTTGTATGAGAACTTTTTTTTTGTGTAAATTTTTTAAATTTTTTTGTGTGTATCTCTCATAATATTCGGCCAATTTAAAAAAAAATCCATATTCCTCAAAGTTTTTATATACATATTTTGAATTTTTTTACCGATTTGTATGAATAAAATTTTTGTGTGTACGCAACTCAAACAAAAAAAAAAAGGATCGAAGTGTAGCAAAAGAAAGTACATAAAAAATATTTTAATTTGTTTTTGATGTTATAATTTATAATACTGCCCACCTAATGTAGTCTCTATGTGCATTAAACACCGACAAATTTCAGATTTGTATGAGAAATTTTTTTTGTAACAGTAAGTACCAAAAAAAAAAAAATTCTTAATTGTTTTTGATGGTATATAATAATGCCCACGTGTTTTATTCTATATGTGCATTAAACACCGACAAATTTCAGATTTGTATGAGAAATTTTTTTTTGTGTAAATTTTTTTTTTTGTGTGTATCTCTCATAATATTCGGCCGATTTAAAAAAACTCTCCACACTATGGACAAATCTTTGTGTTTTATAGGAAAATCAAACAATTATATTCCTCAAACTTTTCATACACATACATTTTGAAATTTGTTTACCGATTGGTTTGAGAAAATAATTTTTCTTTTGTGTGTAGGTTTGATTTCATAATGATCGCCCGATTTTAAAAAGTTCGATTTGTATGAGAAAATAAGTAAGTACCTAAAAAAAAATATTCTTAATTGTTTTTGATGGCATATAATAATGCCCACGTGTTTTATTCTATATGTGCATTAAACACTGACAAATTCCAGATTTGTATGAGAACTTTTTTTTTGTGTAAATTTTTTAAATTTTTTTGTGTGTATCTCTCATAATATTCGGCCAATTTAAAAAAAAATCCATATTCCTCAAAGTTTTTATATACATATTTTGAATTTTTTTACCGATTTGTATGAATAAAATTTTTGTGTGTACGCAACTCAAACAAAAAAAAAAAGGATCGAAGTGTAGCAAAAGAAAGTACATAAAAAAATATTTTAATTTGTTTTTGATGTTATATTATATAATACTGCCCACCTAATGTAGTCTCTATGTGCATTAAACACCGACAAATTTCAGATTTGTATGAGAAATTTATTTTTGTGTAAATTTTTTTTTTTTGTGTGTATCTCTCATAATATTCGGCCGATTTAAAAAAACTCTCCACACTATGGACAAATCTTTGTGTTTTATAGGAAAATCAAACAATTATATTCCTCAAACTTTTCATACACATACATTTTGAAATTTGTTTACCGATTGGTTTGAGAAAATAATTTTTCTTTTGTGTGTAGGTTTGACTTCATAATGATCGCCCGATTTTAAAAAGTTCGATTTGTATGAGAAAATAAGTAAGTACCTAAAAAAAAATATTCTTAATTGTTTTTGATGGTATATAATAATGCCCACGTGTTTTATTCTATATGTGCATTAAACACTGACAAATTCCAGATTTGTATGAGAACTTTTTTTTTGTGTAAATTTTTTAAATTTTTTTGTGTGTATCTCTCATAATATTCGGCCAATTTAAAAAAAATCCATATTCCTCAAAGTTTTTATTGTTAGCATATTTTGATTTTTTTTACCGATTTGTATGAGTAAAATTTTTGTGTGTACGCAACTCAAACAAAAAAAAAGGATCGATGTGTAGCAAAAGAAAGTACATAAAAAAATATTTTAATTTGTTTTTGATGTTATATTATATAATACTGCCCACCTAATGTATTCTCTATGTGCATTAAACACCGACAAATTTCAGATTTGTATGAGAAATTTTTTTTAGTGTAAATTTTTTTTTTGTGTGTATCTCTCATAATATTCGGCCGATTTAAAAAAACTCTCCACACTATGGACAAATCTTTCTGTTTTATAGGAATATCAAAAAATTGTATTCCTCAAATTTTTCATTCACATATATTTTGAAGTTTGATGTATTTTCATTTCCACAACAATTAATCTTCAAGGTATCTTAAACAAAACTGCTTTACATAACTTTTTTATATCTCAGAAACCTTTAATATTTTTGAAATATTTTTTTTCACATTATTGTAGGCTTAAATGAGACAAAACTTGCTGAACATTTCAAGGTCGAAATCGGAAATTTCAAGGTTCGACGTACGGCGTACGCCGCCGGTATCTCAGAAACCCTAAATAATTTTGAAATAATTTTTTTCACATTTATTTTAGGAATAAATAAAATAAGAAAACTTGCTGAACATTTCAAAGAAAAATTTTTAAAATGAAAATATGTAATTCAATACTGTGTGTTTTAGGGTACTATGATGTTCTACATTATTGATAATCTAAATAAAAGTACCAATTTTGTATAAAAATCAAGGTTTCAAGGAAATTCAGAAATTTCAAGGTCACCATATCTCCGAAAAGCTTTAAAATGTAGTTAAGCAACAGTCGTATATAAATTCACACCTCGCTCTCCCTGCGATGTAGTTTTTAATTTAAATACGACCCCAAGGGCATATAGAAATATTTGGAATCCGAATTTTTTCGGAAAAAAAGATGATGATGCAGAAACTCGTTTTGACACCCCCTGAGTCCAAAAAAGTGGTCTAGAAAAAATGTGCAAAAGTACGTCCGTACGCCGTACGGTGTACGGTGTACGCCGTACTGTAGAAAAATGGTGGAAAAAAAAACTCCTAAGCTACTGGACCGATTTGTATGAAATTTTTTTGTAAAGTATTAGACAAAAATATAAGAATTGGATCTTAAATTTTTCAAGGTCAGATCCTTCAAGGTCAAGTTATTGACAAAAGAATTTTTTTTCGTATAGGGGCTCAAAAATGGGTTCTACGATTTTTTTCATTTCCACAACAATTAATCTTCAAGGTATCTTAAACAAAACTGCATATATCCTATATCCCGCTAGATGCTCCTTCTGGCGAAAAAGGGGGTGGACAAGGACAAACCCCACTTTTCTATCTCAGCCACCTTGTACAATATCAAAAAAATTCTTTCATATTATTGTAGGATAAAATTAGATAAGAAAATTTGCGAAACATTTCAAGGTCAAAATCGAAAAATTCAAGGTCAAATTTTTTTTATTTCAGAAACCTTTAATATTTAAAAAAAAAAAATTTCACATTATTGTAGGCTTAAATAAGACAAAAAAAATTGCTGAACATTTCAAGGTTCGACGTACAGTGTACGGCGCACGTATCTCAGAAACCCTAAATATTCTGTTTTAAACGATCGGCGAAAGCATTTTGGTAGCTTCTTCTTCTTAATGTTGTTTTTGTTGGTTGATGGTTGTGTGTTGACTTTATGAAGAGATATGCTTTATTGAAAATGCCTGAGATCTTTTTTAAACGATCGACGAATGCATTTTGGTAGCTTCTTCTTCTTAATGTTCTTTTTGTTGGTTGATGGTTGTGTGTTAACTTTATGGAGAGGTATGCTTCACTGAAAATGCCTGAGATCTGTTTTAAACGATCGACGAATGCATTTTGGTAGCTTCTTCTTCTTAATGTTGTTTTTGTTGGTTGATGTTTGTGTGTTAACTTTATGAAAAGATATTCTTCATTGAAAATGCCTGAGATCTGTTTTAAACGATCGACGAAAGCATTTTGGTAACTTCTTCTTCTTAATGTTGTTTTTGTTGGTTGATGGTTGTGTGTTAACTTTATGGAGAGGTATGCTTCATTGAAAATGCCTGAGATCTGTTTTAAACGATCGACGAATGCATTTTGGTAGCTTCTTCTTCTTAATGTTGTTTTTGTTGGTTGATGGTTGTGTGTTAACTTTATGTAGAGGTATGCTTTATTGAAAATGCCTGAGATCTGTTTTAAACGATCGACGAAAGCATTTTGGTAGCTTCTTCTTCTTAATGTTGTTTTTGTTGGTTGATGGTTGTGTGTTAACTTTATGGAGAGGTATGCTTTATTGAAAATGCCTGAGATCTGTTTTAAACGATCGACGAATGCATTTTGGTAGCTTCTTCTTCTTAATGTTGTTTTTGTTGGTTGATGGTTGTGTGTTAACTTTATGGAGAGGTATGCTTCATTGAAAATGCCTGAGATCTGTTTTAAACGATCGACGAATGCATTTTGGTAGCTTCTTCTTCTTAATGTTCTTTTTGTTGGTTGATGGTTGTGTGTTAACTTTATGGAGAGGTATGCTTCACTGAAAATGCCTGAGATCTGTTTTAAACGATCGACGAATGCATTTTGGTAGCTTCTTCTTCTTAATGTTGTTTTTGTTGGTTGATGGTTGTGTGTTAACTTTATGGAGAGGTATGCTTCATTGAAAATGCCTGAGATCTGTTTTAAACGATCGACGAATGCATTTTGGTAGCTTCTTCTTCTTAATGTTGTTTTTGTTGGTTGATGTTTGTGTGTTAACTTTATGAAAAGATATTCTTCATTAAAAAAGCCTGAGATCTGTTTTAAACGATCGACGAAAGCATTTTGGTAGCTTCTTCTTCTTAATGTTGTTTTTGTTGGTTGATGGTTGTGTGTTAACTTTATGGAGAGGTATGCTTCATTGAAAATGCCTGAGATCTGTTTTAAACGATCGACGAATGCATTTTGGTAGCTTCTTCTTCTTAATGTTGTTTTTGTTGGTTGATGGTTGTGTGTTAACTTTATGGAGAGGTATGCTTCACTGAAAATGCCTGAGATCTGTTTTAAACGATCGACGAATGCATTTTGGTAGCTTCTTCTTCTTAATGTTGTTTTTGTTGGTTGATGGTTGTGTGTTAACTTTATGGAGAGGTATGCTTCATTGAAAATGCCTGAGATCTGTTTTAAACGATCGACGAATGCATTTTGGTAGCTTCTTCTTCTTAATGTTGTTTTTGTTGGTTGATGTTTGTGTGTTAACTTTATGAAAAGATATTCTTCATTAAAAAAGCCTGAGATCTGTTTTAAACGATCGACGAAAGCATTTTGGTAGCTTCTTCTTCTTAATGTTGTTTTTGTTGGTTGATGGTTGTGTGTTAACTTTATGGAGAGGTATGCTTCATTGAAAATGCCTGAGATCTGTTTTAAACGATCGACGAATGCATTTTGGTAGCTTCTTCTTCTTAATGTTGTTTTTGTTGGTTGATGGTTGTGTGTTAACTTTATGGAGAGGATGCTTCATTGAAAATGCCTGAGATCTGTTTTAAACGATCGACGAATGCATTTTGGTAGCTTCTTCTTCTTAATGTTGTTTTTGTTGGTTGATGGTTGTGTGTTAACTTTATGGAGAGGTATGCTTCATTGAAAATGCCTGAGATCTGTTTTAAACGATCGACGAATGCATTTTGGTAGCTTCTTCTTCTTAATGTTGTTTTTGTTGGTTGATGTTTGTGTGTTAACTTTATGAAAAGATATTCTTCATTAAAAAAGCCTGAGATCTGTTTTAAACGATCGACGAAAGCATTTTGGTAGCTTCTTCTTCTTAATGTTGTTTTTGTTGGTTGATGGTTGTGTGTTAACTTTATGGAGAGGTATGCTTCATTGAAAATGCCTGAGATCTGTTTTAAACGATCGACGAATGCATTTTGGTAGCTTCTTCTTCTTAATGTTGTTTTTGTTGGTTGATGTTTGTGTGTTAACTTTATGAAAAGATATTCTTCATTGAAAATGCCTGAGATCTGTTTTAAACGATCGACGAAAGCATTTTGGTAGCTTCTTCTTCTTAATGTTGTTTTTGTTGGTTGATGGTTGTGTGTTAACTTTATGGAGAGGTATGCTTTATTGAAAATGCCTGAGATCTGTTTTAAACGATCGACGAATGCATTTTGGTAGCTTCTTCTTCTTAATGTTGTTTTTGTTGGTTGATGGTTGTGTGTTAACTTTATGGAGAGGTATGCTTCATTGAAAATGCCTGAGATCTGTTTTAAACGATCGACGAATGCATTTTGGTAGCTTCTTCTTCTTAATGTTGTTTTTGTTGGTTGATGTTTGTGTGTTAACTTTATGAAAAGATATTCTTCATTGAAAATGCCTGAGATCTGTTTTAAACGATCGACGAAAGCATTTTGGTAGCTTCTTCTTCTTAATGTTGTTTTTGTTGGTTGATGGTTGTGTGTTAACTTTATGGAGAGGTATGCTTCATTGAAAATGCCTGAGATCTGTTTTAAACGATCGACGAATGCATTTTGGTAGCTTCTTCTTCTTAATGTTGTTTTTGTTGGTTGATGGTTGTGTGTTAACTTTATGGAGAGGTATGCTTTATTGAAAATGCCTGAGATCTGTTTTAAACGATCGACTAATGCATTTTGGTAGCTTCTTCTTCTTAATGTTGTTTTTGTTGGTTGATGGTTGTGTGTTAACTTTATGGAGAGGTATGCTTCATTGAAAATGCCTGAGATCTGTTTTAAACGATCGACGAATGCATTTTGGTAGCTTCTTCTTCTTAATGTTGTTTTTGTTGGTTGATGTTTGTGTGTTAACTTTATGAAAAGATATTCTTCATTGAAAATGCCTGAGATCTGTTTTAAACGATCGACGAAAGCATTTTGGTAGCTTCTTCTTCTTAATGTTGTTTTTGTTGGTTGATGGTTGTGTGTTAACTTTATGGAGAGGTATGCTTCATTGAAAATGCCTGAGATCTGTTTTAAACGATCGACGAATGCATTTTGGTAGCTTCTTCTTCTTAATGTTGTTTTTGTTGGTTGATGGTTGTGTGTTAACTTTATGGAGAGGTATGCTTTATTGAAAATGCCTGAGATCTGTTTTAAACGATCGACGAAAGCATTTTGGTAGCTTCTTCTTCTTAATGTTGTTTTTGTTGGTTGATGGTTGTGTGTTAACTTTATGGAGAGGTATGCTTCATTGAAAATGCCTGAGATCTGTTTTAAACGATCGACGAATGCATTTTGGTAGCTTCTTCTTCTTAATGTTGTTTTTGTTGGTTGATGGTTGTGTGTTAACTTTATGGAGAGGTATGCTTCATTGAAAATGCCTGAGATCTGTTTTAAACGATCGACGAATGCATTTTGGTAGCTTCTTCTTCTTAATGTTGTTTTTGTTGGTTGATGTTTGTGTGTTAACTTTATGAAAAGATATTCTTCATTGAAAATGCCTGAGATCTGTTTTAAACGATCGACGAAAGCATTTTGGTAGCTTCTTCTTCTTAATGTTGTTTTTGTTGGTTGATGGTTGTGTGTTAACTTTATGGAGAGGTATGCTTCATTGAAAATGCCTGAGATCTGTTTTAAACGATCGACGAATGCATTTTGGTAGCTTCTTCTTCTTAATGTTGTTTTTGTTGGTTGATGGTTGTGTGTTAACTTTATGGAGAGGTATGCTTTATTGAAAATGCCTGAGATCTGTTTTAAACGATCGACGAAAGCATTTTGGTAGCTTCTTCTTCTTAATGTTGTTTTTGTTGGTTGATGGTTGTGTGTTAACTTTATGGAGAGGTATGCTTTATTGAAAATGCCTGAGATCTGTTTTAAACGATCGACGAAAGCATTTTGGTAGCTTCTTCTTCTTAATGTTGTTTTTGTTGGTTGATGGTTGTGTGTTAACTTTATGGAGAGGTATGCTTTATTGAAAATGCCTGAGATCTGTTTTAAACGATCGACGAAAGCATTTTGGTAGCTTCTTCTTCTTAATGTTGTTTTTGTTGGTTGATGGTTGTGTGTTAACTTTATGGAGAGGTATGCTTTATTGAAAATGCCTGAGATCTGTTTTAAACGATCGACGAATGCATTTTGGTAGCTTCTTCTTCTTAATGTTGTTTTTGTTGGTTGATGGTTGTGTGTTAACTTTATGGAGAGGTATGCTTCATTGAAAATGCCTGAGATCTGTTTTAAACGATCGACGAATGCATTTTGGTAGCTTCTTCTTCTTAATGTTGTTTTTGTTGGTTGATGGTTGTGTGTTAACTTTATGGAGAGGTATGCTTCATTGAAAATGCCTGAGATCTGTTTTAAACGATCGACGAATGCATTTTGGTAGCTTCTTCTTCTTAATGTTGTTTTTGTTGGTTGATGGTTGTGTGTTAACTTTATGGAGAGGTATGCTTTATTGAAAATGCCTGAGATCTGTTTTAAACGATCGACGAATGCATTTTGGTAGCTTCTTCTTCTTAATGTTGTTTTTGTTGGTTGATGGTTGTGTGTTAACTTTATGGAGAGGTATGCTTCATTGAAAATGCCTGAGATCTGTTTTAAACGATCGACGAATGCATTTTGGTAGCTTCTTCTTCTTAATGTTGTTTTTGTTGGTTGATGGTTGTGTGTTAACTTTATGGAGAGGTATGCTTTATTGAAAATGCCTGAGATCTGTTTTAAACGATCGACGAATGCATTTTGGTAGCTTCTTCTTCTTAATGTTGTTTTTGTTGGTTGATGGTTGTGTGTTAACTTTATGGAGAGGTATGCTTTATTGAAAATGCCTGAGATCTGTTTTAAACGATCGACGAATGCATTTTGGTAGCTTCTTCTTCTTAATGTTGTTTTTGTTGGTTGATGGTTGTGTGTTAACTTTATGGAGAGGTATGCTTCATTGAAAATGCCTGAGATCTGTTTTAAACGATCGACGAATGCATTTTGGTAGCTTCTTCTTCTTAATGTTGTTTTTGTTGGTTGATGGTTGTGTGTTAACTTTATGGAGAGGTATGCTTTATTGAAAATGCCTGAGATCTGTTTTAAACGATCGACGAATGCATTTTGGTAGCTTCTTCTTCTTAATGTTGTTTTTGTTGGTTGATGTTTGTGTGTTAACTTTATGAAAAGATATTCTTCATTGAAAATGCCTGAGATCTGTTTTAAACGATCGACGAAAGCATTTTGGTAGCTTCTTCTTCTTAATGTTGTTTTTGTTGGTTGATGGTTGTGTGTTAACTTTATGGAGAGGTATGCTTCATTGAAAATGCCTGAGATCTGTTTTAAACGATCGACGAATGCATTTTGGTAGCTTCTTCTTCTTAATGTTGTTTTTGTTGGTTGATGGTTGTGTGTTAACTTTATGGAGAGGTATGCTTCATTGAAAATGCCTGAGATCTGTTTTAAACGATCGACGAATGCATTTTGGTAGCTTCTTCTTCTTAATGTTGTTTTTGTTGGTTGATGGTTGTGTGTTAACTTTATGGAGAGGTATGCTTCATTGAAAATGCCTGAGATCTGTTTTAAACGATCGACGAATGCATTTTGGTAGCTTCTTCTTCTTAATGTTGTTTTTGTTGGTTGATGGTTGTGTGTTAACTTTATGGAGAGGTATGCTTCATTGAAAATGCCTGAGATCTGTTTTAAACGATCGACGAATGCATTTTGGTAGCTTCTTCTTCTTAATGTTGTTTTTGTTGGTTGATGGTTGTGTGTTAACTTTATGGAGAGGTATGCTTCATTGAAAATGCCTGAGATCTGTTTTAAACGATCGACGAATGCATTTTGGTAGCTTCTTCTTCTTAATGTTGTTTTTGTTGGTTGATGGTTGTGTGTTAACTTTATGGAGAGGTATGCTTTATTGAAAATGCCTGAGATCTGTTTTAAACGATCGACGAATGCATTTTGGTAGCTTCTTCTTCTTAATGTTGTTTTTGTTGGTTGATGTTTGTGTGTTAACTTTATGAAAAGATATTCTTCATTGAAAATGCCTGAGATCTGTTTTAAACGATCGACGAATGCATTTTGGTAGCTTCTTCTTCTTAATGTTGTTTTTGTTGGTTGATGGTTGTGTGTTAACTTTATGGAGAGGTATGCTTCATTGAAAATGCCTGAGATCTGTTTTAAACGATCGACGAATGCATTTTGGTAGCTTCTTCTTCTTAATGTTGTTTTTGTTGGTTGATGGTTGTGTGTTAACTTTATGGAGAGGTATGCTTCATTGAAAATGCCTGAGATCTGTTTTAAACGATCGACGAATGCATTTTGGTAGCTTCTTCTTCTTAATGTTGTTTTTGTTGGTTGATGGTTGTGTGTTAACTTTATGGAGAGGTATGCTTCATTGAAAATGCCTGAGATCTGTTTTAAACGATCGACGAATGCATTTTGGTAGCTTCTTCTTCTTAATGTTGTTTTTGTTGGTTGATGTTTGTGTGTTAACTTTATGAAAAGATATTCTTCATTGAAAATGCCTGAGATCTGTTTTAAACGATCGACGAAAGCATTTTGGTAGCTTCTTCTTCTTAATGTTGTTTTTGTTGGTTGATGGTTGTGTGTTAACTTTATGGAGAGGTATGCTTCATTGAAAATGCCTGAGATCTGTTTTAAACGATCGACGAATGCATTTTGGTAGCTTCTTCTTCTTAATGTTGTTTTTGTTGGTTGATGGTTGTGTGTTAACTTTATGGAGAGGTATGCTTTATTGAAAATGCCTGAGATCTGTTTTAAACGATCGACGAAAGCATTTTGGTAGCTTCTTCTTCTTAATGTTGTTTTTGTTGGTTGATGGTTGTGTGTTAACTTTATGGAGAGGTATGCTTTATTGAAAATGCCTGAGATCTGTTTTAAACGATCGACGAAAGCATTTTGGTAGCTTCTTCTTCTTAATGTTGTTTTTGTTGGTTGATGGTTGTGTGTTAACTTTATGGAGAGGTATGCTTTATTGAAAATGCCTGAGATCTGTTTTAAACGATCGACGAAAGCATTTTGGTAGCTTCTTCTTCTTAATGTTGTTTTTGTTGGTTGATGGTTGTGTGTTAACTTTATGGAGAGGTATGCTTTATTGAAAATGCCTGAGATCTGTTTTAAACGATCGACGAATGCATTTTGGTAGCTTCTTCTTCTTAATGTTGTTTTTGTTGGTTGATGGTTGTGTGTTAACTTTATGGAGAGGTATGCTTCATTGAAAATGCCTGAGATCTGTTTTAAACGATCGACGAATGCATTTTGGTAGCTTCTTCTTCTTAATGTTGTTTTTGTTGGTTGATGGTTGTGTGTTAACTTTATGGAGAGGTATGCTTCATTGAAAATGCCTGAGATCTGTTTTAAACGATCGACGAATGCATTTTGGTAGCTTCTTCTTCTTAATGTTGTTTTTGTTGGTTGATGGTTGTGTGTTAACTTTATGGAGAGGTATGCTTTATTGAAAATGCCTGAGATCTGTTTTAAACGATCGACGAATGCATTTTGGTAGCTTCTTCTTCTTAATGTTGTTTTTGTTGGTTGATGGTTGTGTGTTAACTTTATGGAGAGGTATGCTTCATTGAAAATGCCTGAGATCTGTTTTAAACGATCGACGAATGCATTTTGGTAGCTTCTTCTTCTTAATGTTGTTTTTGTTGGTTGATGGTTGTGTGTTAACTTTATGGAGAGGTATGCTTTATTGAAAATGCCTGAGATCTGTTTTAAACGATCGACGAATGCATTTTGGTAGCTTCTTCTTCTTAATGTTGTTTTTGTTGGTTGATGGTTGTGTGTTAACTTTATGGAGAGGTATGCTTTATTGAAAATGCCTGAGATCTGTTTTAAACGATCGACGAATGCATTTTGGTAGCTTCTTCTTCTTAATGTTGTTTTTGTTGGTTGATGGTTGTGTGTTAACTTTATGGAGAGGTATGCTTCATTGAAAATGCCTGAGATCTGTTTTAAACGATCGACGAATGCATTTTGGTAGCTTCTTCTTCTTAATGTTGTTTTTGTTGGTTGATGGTTGTGTGTTAACTTTATGGAGAGGTATGCTTTATTGAAAATGCCTGAGATCTGTTTTAAACGATCGACGAATGCATTTTGGTAGCTTCTTCTTCTTAATGTTGTTTTTGTTGGTTGATGGTTGTGTGTTAACTTTATGGAGAGGTATGCTTTATTGAAAATGCCTGAGATCTGTTTTAAACGATCGACGAATGCATTTTGGTAGCTTCTTCTTCTTAATGTTGTTTTTGTTGGTTGATGGTTGTGTGTTAACTTTATGGAGAGGTATGCTTCATTGAAAATGCCTGAGATCTGTTTTAAACGATCGACGAATGCATTTTGGTAGCTTCTTCTTCTTAATGTTGTTTTTGTTGGTTGATGGTTGTGTGTTAACTTTATGGAGAGGTATGCTTTATTGAAAATGCCTGAGATCTGTTTTAAACGATCGACGAATGCATTTTGGTAGCTTCTTCTTCTTAATGTTGTTTTTGTTGGTTGATGGTTGTGTGTTAACTTTATGGAGAGGTATGCTTCATTGAAAATGCCTGAGATCTGTTTTAAACGATCGACGAATGCATTTTGGTAGCTTCTTCTTCTTAATGTTGTTTTTGTTGGTTGATGGTTGTGTGTTAACTTTATGGAGAGGTATGCTTCATTGAAAATGCCTGAGATCTGTTTTAAACGATCGACGAATGCATTTTGGTAGCTTCTTCTTCTTAATGTTGTTTTTGTTGGTTGATGGTTGTGTGTTAACTTTATGGAGAGGTATGCTTCATTGAAAATGCCTGAGATCTGTTTTAAACGATCGACGAATGCATTTTGGTAGCTTCTTCTTCTTAATGTTGTTTTTGTTGGTTGATGGTTGTGTGTTAACTTTATGGAGAGGTATGCTTTATTGAAAATGCCTGAGATCTGTTTTAAACGATCGACGAATGCATTTTGGTAGCTTCTTCTTCTTAATGTTGTTTTTGTTGGTTGATGGTTGTGTGTTAACTTTATGGAGAGGTATGCTTTATTGAAAATGCCTGAGATCTGTTTTAAACGATCGACGAATGCATTTTGGTAGCTTCTTCTTCTTAATGTTGTTTTTGTTGGTTGATGGTTGTGTGTTAACTTTATGGAGAGGTATGCTTCATTGAAAATGCCTGAGATCTGTTTTAAACGATCGACGAATGCATTTTGGTAGCTTCTTCTTCTTAATGTTGTTTTTGTTGGTTGATGGTTGTGTGTTAACTTTATGGAGAGGTATGCTTTATTGAAAATGCCTGAGATCTGTTTTAAACGATCGACGAATGCATTTTGGTAGCTTCTTCTTCTTAATGTTGTTTTTGTTGGTTGATGGTTGTGTGTTAACTTTATGGAGAGGTATGCTTTATTGAAAATGCCTGAGATCTGTTTTAAACGATCGACGAATGCATTTTGGTAGCTTCTTCTTCTTAATGTTGTTTTTGTTGGTTGATGGTTGTGTGTTAACTTTATGGGAGAGGTATGCTTCATTGAAAATGCCTGAGATCTGTTTTAAACGATCGACGAATGCATTTTGGTAGCTTCTTCTTCTTAATGTTGTTTTTGTTGGTTGATGGTTGTGTGTTAACTTTATGGAGAGGTATGCTTCATTGAAAATGCCTGAGATCTGTTTTAAACGATCGACTAATGCATTTTGGTAGCTTCTTCTTCTTAATGTTGTTTTTGTTGGTTGATGGTTGTGTGTTAACTTTATGAAAAGATATTCTTCATTGAAAATGCCTGAGATCTGTTTTAAACGGTCGACGAAAGCATTTTGGTAGCTTCTTCTTCTTAATGTTGTTTTTGTTGGTTGATGGTTGTGTGTTAACTTTATGGAGAGGTATGCTTCATTGAAAATGCCTGAGATCTGTTTTAAACGATCGACGAATGCATTTTGGTAGCTTCTTCTTCTTAATGTTTGTTTTTGTTGGTTGATGGTTGTGTGTTAACTTTATGGAGAGGTATGCTTTATTGAAAATGCCTGAGATCTGTTTTAAACGATCGACGAATGCATTTTGGTAGCTTCTTCTTCTTAATGTTGTTTTTGTTGGTTGATGGTTGTGTGTTAACTTTATGGAGAGGTATGCTTCATTGAAAATGCCTGAGATCTGTTTTAAACGATCGACGAATGCATTTTGGTAGCTTCTTCTTCTTAATGTTGTTTTTGTTGGTTGATGTTTGTGTGTTAACTTGATGAAAAGATATTCTTCATTGAAAATGCCTGAGATCTGTTTTAAACGATCGACGAAAGCATTTTGGTAGCTTCTTCTTCTTAATGTTGTTTTTGTTGGTTGATGGTTGTGTGTTAACTTTATGGAGAGGTATGCTTCATTGAAAATGCCTGAGATCTGTTTTAAACGATCGACGAATGCATTTTGGTAGCTTCTTCTTCTTAATGTTGTTTTTGTTGGTTGATGGTTGTGTGTTAACTTTATGGAGAGGTATGCTTCATTGAAAATGCCTGAGATCTGTTTTAAACGATCGACGAAAGCATTTTGGTAGCTTCTTCTTCTTAATGTTGTTTTTGTTGGTTGATGGTTGTGTGTTAACTTTATGGAGAGGTATGCTTCATTGAAAATGCCTGAGATCTGTTTTAAACGATCGACGAATGCATTTTGGTAGCTTCTTCTTCTTAATGTTGTTTTTGTTGGTTGATGGTTGTGTGTTAACTTTATGGAGAGGTATGCTTCATTGAAAATGCCTGAGATCTGTTTTAAACGATCGACGAATGC
Organism: Sylvicola cinctus; assembly: GCA_963854165.1. NCBI lineage: Eukaryota > Metazoa > Arthropoda > Insecta > Diptera > Anisopodidae > Sylvicola > Sylvicola cinctus. The sequence goes on along the minus strand of OY974083.1, from coordinate 24,409,717 downwards.
ATTTTGGTAGCTTCTTCTTCTTAATGTTGTTTTTGTTGGTTGATGTTTGTGTGTTAACTTTATGAAAAGATATTATTCATTGAAAATGCCTGAGATCTGTTTTAAACGATCGACGAAAGCATTTTGGTAGCTTCTTCTTCTTAATGTTGTTTTTGTTGGTTGATGGTTGTGTGTTAACTTTATGGAGAGGTATGCTTCATTGAAAATGCCTGAGATCTGTTTTAAACGATCGACGAATGCATTTTGGTAGCTTCTTCTTCTTAATGTTGTTTTTGTTGGTTGATGTTTGTGTGTTAACTTTATGAAAAGATATTCTTCATTGAAAATGCCTGAGATCTGTTTTAAACGATCGACGAAAGCATTTTGGTAGCTTCTTCTTCTTAATGTTGTTTTTGTTGGTTGATGGTTGTGTGTTAACTTTATGGAGAGGTATGCTTCATTGAAAATGCCTGAGATCTGTTTTAAACGATCGACGAATGCATTTTGGTAGCTTCTTCTTCTTAATGTTGTTTTTGTTGGTTGATGGTTGTGTGTTAACTTTATGGAGAGGTATGCTTTATTGAAAATGCCTGAGATCTGTTTTAAACGATCGACGAAAGCATTTTGGTAGCTTCTTCTTCTTAATGTTGTTTTTGTTGGTTGATGGTTGTGTGTTAACTTTATAGAGAGGTATGCTTCATTGAAAATGCCTGAGATCTGTTTTAAACGATCGACGAATGCATTTTGGTAGCTTCTTCTTCTTAATGTTGTTTTTGTTGGTTGATGGTTGTGTGTTAACTTTATGGAGAGGTATGCTTTATTGAAAATGCCTGAGATCTGTTTTAAACGATCGACGAAAGCATTTTGGTAGCTTCTTCTTCTTAATGTTGTTTTTGTTGGTTGATGGTTGTGTGTTAACTTTATGGAGAGGTATGCTTCATTGAAAATGCCTGAGATCTGTTTTAAACGATCGACGAATGCATTTTGGTAGCTTCTTCTTCTTAATGTTGTTTTTGTTGGTTGATGTTTGTGTGTTAACTTTATGAAAAGATATTCTTCATTGAAAATGCCTGAGATCTGTTTTAAACGATCGACGAAAGCATTTTGGTAGCTTCTTCTTCTTAATGTTGTTTTTGTTGGTTGATGGTTGTGTGTTAACTTTATGGAGAGGTATGCTTCATTGAAAATGCCTGAGATCTGTTTTAAACGATCGACGAATGCATTTTGGTAGCTTCTTCTTCTTAATGTTGTTTTTGTTGGTTGATGGTTGTGTGTTAACTTTATGGAGAGGTATGCTTTATTGAAAATGCCTGAGATCTGTTTTAAACGATCGACGAAAGCATTTTGGTAGCTTCTTCTTCTTAATGTTGTTTTTGTTGGTTGATGGTTGTGTGTTAACTTTATGGAGAGGTATGCTTTATTGAAAATGCCTGAGATCTGTTTTAAACGATCGACGAAAGCATTTTGGTAGCTTCTTCTTCTTAATGTTGTTTTTGTTGGTTGATGGTTGTGTGTTAACTTTATGAAGAGGTATGCTTTATTGAAAATGCCTGAGATCTGTTTTAAACGATCGACGAATGCATTTTGGTAGCTTCTTCTTCTTAATGTTGTTTTTGTTGGTTGATGGTTGTGTGTTAACTTTATGGAGAGGTATGCTTCATTGAAAATGCCTGAGATCTGTTTTAAACGATCGACGAATGCATTTTGGTAGCTTCTTCTTCTTAATGTTGTTTTTGTTGGTTGATGGTTGTGTGTTAACTTTATGGAGAGGTATGCTTCATTGAAAATGCCTGAGATCTGTTTTAAACGATCGACGAATGCATTTTGGTAGCTTCTTCTTCTTAATGTTGTTTTTGTTGGTTGATGGTTGTGTGTTAACTTTATGGAGAGGTATGCTTTATTGAAAATGCCTGAGATCTGTTTTAAACGATCGACGAATGCATTTTGGTAGCTTCTTCTTCTTAATGTTGTTTTTGTTGGTTGATGGTTGTGTGTTAACTTTATGGAGAGGTATGCTTCATTGAAAATGCCTGAGATCTGTTTTAAACGATCGACGAATGCATTTTGGTAGCTTCTTCTTCTTAATGTTGTTTTTGTTGGTTGATGGTTGTGTGTTAACTTTATGGAGAGGTATGCTTTATTGAAAATGCCTGAGATCTGTTTTAAACGATCGACGAAAGCATTTTGGTAGCTTCTTCTTCTTAATGTTGTTTTTGTTGGTTGATGTTTGTGTGTTAACTTTATGAAAAGATATTCTTCATTGAAAATGCCTGAGATCTGTTTTAAACGATCGACGAAAGCATTTTGGTAGCTTCTTCTTCTTAATGTTGTTTTTGTTGGTTGATGGTTGTGTGTTAACTTTATGGAGAGGTATGCTTCATTGAAAATGCCTGAGATCTGTTTTAAACGATCGACGAATGCATTTTGGTAGCTTCTTCTTCTTAATGTTGTTTTTGTTGGTTGATGGTTGTGTGTTAACTTTATGGAGAGGTATGCTTTATTGAAAATGCCTGAGATCTGTTTTAAACGATCGACGAAAGCATTTTGGTAGCTTCTTCTTCTTAATGTTGTTTTTGTTGGTTGATGGTTGTGTGTTAACTTTATGGAGAGGTATGCTTTATTGAAAATGCCTGAGATCTGTTTTAAACGATCGACGAAAGCATTTTGGTAGCTTCTTCTTCTTAATGTTGTTTTTGTTGGTTGATGGTTGTGTGTTAACTTTATGAAGAGGTATGCTTTATTGAAAATGCCTGAGATCTGTTTTAAACGATCGACGAATGCATTTTGGTAGCTTCTTCTTCTTAATGTTGTTTTTGTTGGTTGATGGTTGTGTGTTAACTTTATGGAGAGGTATGCTTCATTGAAAATGCCTGAGATCTGTTTTAAACGATCGACGAATGCATTTTGGTAGCTTCTTCTTCTTAATGTTGTTTTTGTTGGTTGATGGTTGTGTGTTAACTTTATGGAGAGGTATGCTTCATTGAAAATGCCTGAGATCTGTTTTAAACGATCGACGAATGCATTTTGGTAGCTTCTTCTTCTTAATGTTGTTTTTGTTGGTTGATGGTTGTGTGTTAACTTTATGGAGAGGTATGCTTCATTGAAAATGCCTGAGATCTGTTTTAAACGATCGACGAATGCATTTTGGTAGCTTCTTCTTCTTAATGTTGTTTTTGTTGGTTGATGGTTGTGTGTTAACTTTATGGAGAGGTATGCTTCATTGAAAATGCCTGAGATCTGTTTTAAACGATCGACGAATGCATTTTGGTAGCTTCTTCTTCTTAATGTTGTTTTTGTTGGTTGATGGTTGTGTGTTAACTTTATGGAGAGGTATGCTTTATTGAAAATGCCTGAGATCTGTTTTAAACGATCGACGAATGCATTTTGGTAGCTTCTTCTTCTTAATGTTGTTTTTGTTGGTTGATGGTTGTGTGTTGACTTTATGAAGAGATATGCTTTATTGAAAATGCCTGAGATCTTTTTTAAACGATCGACGAATGCATTTTGGTAGCTTCTTCTTCTTAATGTTCTTTTTGTTGGTTGATGGTTGTGTGTTAACTTTATGGAGAGGTATGCTTCACTGAAAATGCCTGAGATCTGTTTTAAACGATCGACGAATGCATTTTGGTAGCTTCTTCTTCTTAATGTTGTTTTTGTTGGTTGATGGTTGTGTGTTAACTTTATGGAGAGGTATGCTTTATTGAAAATGCCTGAGATCTGTTTTAAACGATCGACGAATGCATTTTGGTAGCTTCTTCTTCTTAATGTTGTTTTTGTTGGTTGATGTTTGTGTGTTAACTTTATGAAAAGATATTCTTCATTGAAAATGCCTGAGATCTGTTTTAAACGATCGACGAAAGCATTTTGGTAGCTTCTTCTTCTTAATGTTGTTTTTGTTGGTTGATGGTTGTGTGTTAACTTTATGGAGAGGTATGCTTTATTGAAAATGCCTGAGATCTGTTTTAAACGATCGACGAATGCATTTTGGTAGCTTCTTCTTCTTAATGTTGTTTTTGTTGGTTGATGTTTGTGTGTTAACTTTATGAAAAGATATTCTTCATTGAAAATGCCTGAGATCTGTTTTAAACGATCGACGAAAGCATTTTGGTAGCTTCTTCTTCTTAATGTTGTTTTTGTTGGTTGATGGTTGTGTGTTAACTTTATGGAGAGGTATGCTTCATTGAAAATGCCTGAGATCTGTTTTAAACGATCGACGAATGCATTTTGGTAGCTTCTTCTTCTTAATGTTGTTTTTGTTGGTTGATGGTTGTGTGTTAACTTTATGGAGAGGTATGCTTTATTGAAAATGCCTGAGATCTGTTTTAAACGATCGAAGAATGCATTTTGGTAGCTTCTTCTTCTTAATGTTGTTTTTGTTGGTTGATGGTTGTGTGTTAACTTTATGGAGAGGTCTGCTTCATTGAAAATGCCTGAGATCTGTTTTAAACGATCGACGAATGCATTTTGGTAGCTTCTTCTTCTTAATGTTGTTTTTGTTGGTTGATGGTTGTGTGTTACCTTTATGGAGAGGTATGCTTTATTGAAAATGCCTGAGATCTGTTTTAAACGATCGACGAATGCATTTTGGTAGCTTCTTCTTCTTAATGTTGTTTTTGTTGGTTGATGGTTGTGTGTTGACTTTATGAAGAGATATGCTTTATTGAAAATGCCTGAGATCTTTTTTAAACGATCGACGAATGCATTTTGGTAGCTTCTTCTTCTTAATGTTCTTTTTGTTGGTTGATGGTTGTGTGTTAACTTTATGGAGAGGTATGCTTCACTGAAAATGCCTGAGATCTGTTTTAAACGATCGACGAATGCATTTTGGTAGCTTCTTCTTCTTAATGTTGTTTTTGTTGGTTGATGGTTGTGTGTTAACTTTATGGAGAGGTATGCTTTATTGAAAATGCCTGAGATCTGTTTTAAACGATCGACGAATGCATTTTGGTAGCTTCTTCTTCTTAATGTTGTTTTTGTTGGTTGATGTTTGTGTGTTAACTTTATGAAAAGATATTCTTCATTGAAAATGCCTGAGATCTGTTTTAAACGATCGACGAAAGCATTTTGGTAGCTTCTTCTTCTTAATGTTCTTTTTGTTGGTTGATGGTTGTGTGTTAACTTTATGGAGAGGTATGCTTCACTGAAAATGCCTGAGATCTGTTTTAAACGATCGACGAATGCATTTTGGTAGCTTCTTCTTCTTAATGTTATTTTTGTTGGTTGATGGTTGTGTGTTAACTTTATGGAGAGGTATGCTTTATTGAAAATGCCTGAGATCTTTTTTAAACGATCGACGAATGCATTTTGGTAGCTTCTTCTTCTTAATGTTCTTTTTGTTGGTTGATGGTTGTGTGTTAACTTTATGGAGAGGTATGCTTTATTGAAAATGCCTGAGATCTGTTTTAAACGATCGACGAATGCATTTTGGTAGCTTCTTCTTCTTAATGTTGTTTTTGTTGGTTGATGGTTGTGTGTTAACTTTATGGAGAGGTATGCTTTATTGAAAATGCCTGAGATCTATTTTAAACGATCGACGAATGCATTTTGGTAGCTTCTTCTTCTTAATGTTGTTTTTGTTGGTTGATGTTTGTGTGTTAACTTTATGAAAAGATATTCTTCATTGAAAATGCCTGAGATCTGTTTTAAACGATCGACGAAAGCATTTTGGTAGCTTCTTCTTCTTAATGTTGTTTTTGTTGGTTGATGGTTGTTTGTTAACTTTATGGAGAGGTATGCTTCATTGAAAATGCCTGAGATCTGTTTTAAACGATCGACGAATGCATTTTGGTAGCTTCTTCTTCTTAATGTTGTTTTTGTTGGTTGATGGTTGTGTGTTAACTTTATGGAGAGGTATGCTTCATTGAAAATGCCTGAGATCTGGTTTAAACGATCGACGAATGCATTTTGCTAGCTTCTTCTTCTTAATGTTGTTTTTGTTGGTTGATGGTTGTGTGTTAACTTTATGGAGAGGTATGCTTTATTGAAAATGCCTGAGATCTGTTTTAAACGATCGACGAATGCATTTTGGTAGCTTCTTCTTCTTAATGTTGTTTTTGTTGGTTGATGGTTGTGTGTTAACTTTATGGAGAGGTATGCTTCATTGAAAATGCCTGAGATCTGTTTTAAACGATCGACGAATGCATTTTGGTAGCTTCTTCTTCTTAATGTTGTTTTTGTTGGTTGATGGTTGTGTGTTAACTTTATGGAGAGGTATGCTTCATTGAAAATGCCTGAGATCTGGATTAAACGATCGACGAATGCATTTTGCTAGCTTCTTCTTCTTAATGTTGTTTTTGTTGGTTGATGGTTGTGTGTTAACTTTATGGAGAGGTATGCTTCATTGAAAATGCCTGAGATCTGTTTTAAACGATCGACGAATGCATTTTGGTAGCTTCTTCTTCTTAATGTTGTTTTTGTTGGTTGATGGTTGTGTGTTAACTTTATGGAGAGGTATGCTTCATTGAAAATGCCTGAGATCTGGTTTAAACGATCGACGAATGCATTTTGCTAGCTTCTTCTTCTTAATGTTGTTTTTGTTGGTTGATGGTTGTGTGTTAACTTTATGGAGAGGTATGCTTTATTGAAAATGCCTGAGATCTGTTTTAAACGATCGACGAATGCATTTTGCTAGCTTCTTCTTCTTAATGTTGTTTTTGTTGGTTGATGGTTGTGTGTTAACTTTATGGAGAGGTATGCTTCATTGAAAATGCCTGAGATCTGTTTTAAACGATCGACGAAAGCATTTTGGTAGCTTCTTCTTCTTAATGTTGTTTTTGTTGGTTGATGGTTGTGTGTTAACTTTATGGAGAGGTATGCTTTATTGAAAATGCCTGAGATCTGTTTTAAACGATCGACGAATGCATTTTGGTAGCTTCTTCTTCTTAATGTTGTTTTTGTTGGTTGATGGTTGTGTGTTAACTTTATGGAGAGGTATGCTTCATTGAAAATGCCTGAGATCTGGTTTAAACGATCGACGAATGCATTTTGCTAGCTTCTTCTTCTTAATGTTGTTTTTGTTGGTTGATGGTTGTGTGTTAACTTTATGGAGAGGTATGCTTTATTGAAAATGCCTGAGATCTGTTTTAAACGATCGACGAATGCATTTTGGTAGCTTCTTCTTCTTAATGTTGTTTTTGTTGGTTGATGGTTGTGTGTTAACTTTATGGAGAGGTATGCTTCATTGAAAATGCCTGAGATCTGTTTTAAACGATCGACGAATGCATTTTGGTAGCTTCTTCTTCTTAATGTTGTTTTTGTTGGTTGATGGTTGTGTGTTAACTTTATGGAGAGGTATGCTTCATTGAAAATGCCTGAGATCTGGTTTAAACGGTCGACGAATGCATTTTGCTAGCTTCTTCTTCTTAATGTTGTTTTTGTTGGTTGATGCTTGTGTGTTAACTTTATGGAGAGGTATGCTTTATTGAAAATGCCTGAGATCTGTTTTAAACGATCGACGAAAGCATTTTGGTAGCTTCTTCTTCTTAATGTTGTTTTTGTTGGTTGATGGTTGTGTGTTAACTTTATGGAGAGGTATGCTTTATTGAAAATGCCTGAGATCTGTTTTAAACGATCGACGAATGCATTTTGGTAGCTTCTTCTTCTTAATGTTGTTTTTGTTGGTTGATGGTTGTGTGTTAACTTTATGGAGAGGTATGCTTCATTGAAAATGCCTGAGATCTGTTTTAAACGTTCGACGAATGCATTTTGGTAGCTTCTTCTTCTTAATGTTGTTTTTGTTGGTTGATGTTTGTGTGTTAACTTTATGAAAAGATATTCTTCATTGAAAATGCCTGAGATCTGTTTTAAACGATCGACGAAAGCATTTTGGTAGCTTCTTCTTCTTAATGTTGTTTTTGTTGGTTGATGGTTGTGTGTTAACTTTATGGAGAGGTATGCTTCATTGAAAATGCCTGAGATCTGTTTTAAACGATCGACGAATGCATTTTGGTAGCTTCTTCTTCTTAATGTTGTTTTTGTTGGTTGATGGTTGTGTGTTAACTTTATGGAGAGGTATGCTTCATTGAAAATGCCTGAGATCTGTTTTAAACGATCGACGAAAGCATTTTGGTAGCTTCTTCTTCTTAATGTTGTTTTTGTTGGTTGATGGTTGTGTGTTAACTTTATGGAGAGGTATGCTTTATTGAAAATGCCTGAGATCTGTTTTAAACGATCGACGAAAGCATTTTGGTAGCTTCTTCTTCTTAATGTTGTTTTTGTTGGTTGATGGTTGTGTGTTAACTTTATGGAGAGGTAGGCTTCATTGAAAATGCCTGAGATCTGTTTTAAACGATCGACGAATGCATTTTGGTAGCTTCTTCTTCTTAATGTTGTTTTTGTTGGTTGACGGTTGTGTGTTAACTTTATGGAGAGGTATGCTTTATTGAAAATGCCTGAGATCTGTTTTAAACGATCGACGAAAGCATTTTGGTAGCTTCTTCTTCTTAATGTTGTTTTTGTTGGTTGATGGTTGTGTGTTAACTTTATGGAGAGGTATGCTTTATTGAAAATGCCTGAGATCTGTTTTAAACGATCGACGAATGCATTTTGGTAGCTTCTTCTTCTTAATGTTGTTTTTGTTGGTTGATGGTTGTGTGTTAACTTTATGGAGAGGTATGCTTTATTGAAAATGCCTGAGATCTGTTTTAAACGATCGACGAAAGCATTTTGGTAGCTTCTTCTTCTTAATGTTGTTTTTGTTGGTTGATGGTTGTGTGTTAACTTTATGGAGAGGTATGCTTTATTGAAAATGCCTGAGATCTGTTTTAAACGATCGACGAAAGCATTTTGGTAGCTTCTTCTTCTTAATGTTGTTTTTGTTGGTTGATGGTTGTGTGTTAACTTTATGGAGAGGTAGGCTTTATTGAAAATTCCTGAGATCTGTTTTAAACGGTCGACGAATGCATTTTGGTAGCTTCTTCTTCTTAATGTTGTTTTTGTTGGTTGATGGTTGTGTGTTAACTTTATGGAGAGGTATGCTTTATTGAAAATGCCTGAGATCTGTTTTAAACGATCGACGAAAGCATTTTGGTAGCTTCTTCTTCTTAATGTTGTTTTTGTTGGTTGATGGTTGTGTGTTAACTTTATGGAGAGGTATGCTTTATTGAAAATGCCTGAGATCTGTTTTAAACGATCGACGAATGCATTTTGGTAGCTTCTTCTTCTTAATGTTGTTTTTGTTGGTTGATGGTTGTGTGTTAACTTTATGGAGAGGTATGCTTTATTGAAAATGCCTGAGATCTGTTTCAAACGATCGACGAAAGCATTTTGGTAGCTTCTTCTTCTTAATGTTGTTTTTGTTGGTTGATGGTTGTGTGTTAACTTTATGGAGAGGTATGCTTTATTGAAAATGCCTGAGATCTGTTTTAAACGATCGACGAAAGCATTTTGGTAGCTTCTTCTTCTTAATGTTGTTTTTGTTGGTTGATGGTTGTGTGTTAACTTTATGGAGAGGTATGCTTTATTGAAAATGCCTGAGATCTGTTTTAAACGATCGACGAATGCATTTTGGTAGCTTCTTCTTCTTAATGTTGTTTTTGTTGGTTGATGGTTGTGTGTTAACTTTATGGAGAGGTATGCTTCATTGAAAATGCCTGAGATCTGTTTTAAACGATCGACGAATGCATTTTGGTAGCTTCTTCTTCTTAATGTTGTTTTTGTTGGTTGATGGTTGTGTGTTAACTTTATGGAGAGGTATGCTTTATTGAAAATGCCTGAGATCTGTTTTAAACGATCGACGAAAGCATTTTGGTAGCTTCTTCTTCTTAATGTTGTTTTTGTTGGTTGATGGTTGTGTGTTAACTTTATGGAGAGGTATGCTTTATTGAAAATGCCTGAGATCTGTTTTAAACGATCGACGAAAGCATTTTGGTAGCTTCTTCTTCTTAATGTTGTTTTTGTTGGTTGATGGTTGTGTGTTAACTTTATGGAGAGGTATGCTTTATTGAAAATGCCTGAGATCTGTTTTAAACGATCGACGAATGCATTTTGGTAGCTTCTTCTTCTTAATGTTGTTTTTGTTGGTTGATGGTTGTGTGTTAACTTTATGGAGAGGTATGCTTCATTGAAAATGCCTGAGATCTGTTTTAAACGATCGACGAATGCATTTTGGTAGCTTCTTCTTCTTAATGTTGTTTTTGTTGGTTGATGGTTGTGTGTTAACTTTATGGAGAGGTATGCTTTATTGAAAATGCCTGAGATCTGTTTTAAACGATCGACGAAAGCATTTTGGTAGCTTCTTCTTCTTAATGTTGTTTTTGTTGGTTGATGGTTGTGTGTTAACTTTATGGAGAGGTATGCTTTATTGAAAATGCCTGAGATCTGTTTTAAACGATCGACGAAAGCATTTTGGTAGCTTCTTCTTCTTAATGTTGTTTTTGTTGGTTGATGGTTGTGTGTTAACTTTATGGAGAGGTATGCTTTATTGAAAATGCCTGAGATCTGTTTTAAACGATCGACGAATGCATTTTGGTAGCTTCTTCTTCTTAATGTTGTTTTTGTTGGTTGATGGTTGTGTGTTAACTTTATGGAGAGGTATGCTTTATTGAAAATGCCTGAGATCTGTTTTAAACGATCGACGAAAGCATTTTGGTAGCTTCTTCTTCTTAATGTTGTTTTTGTTGGTTGATGGTTGTGTGTTAACTTTATGGAGAGGTATGCTTTATTGAAAATGCCTGAGATCTGTTTTAAACGATCGACGAATGCATTTTGGTAGCTTCTTCTTCTTAATGTTGTTTTTGTTGGTTGATGGTTGTGTGTTAACTTTATGGAGAGGTATGCTTCATTGAAAATGCCTGAGATCTGTTTTAAACGATCGACGAATGCATTTTGGTAGCTTCTTCTTCTTAATGTTGTTTTTGTTGGTTGATGGTTGTGTGTTAACTTTATGGAGAGGTATGCTTCATTGAAAATGCCTGAGATCTGTTTTAAACGATCGACGAAAGCATTTTGGTAGCTTCTTCTTCTTAATGTTGTTTTTGTTGGTTGATGGTTGTGTGTTAACTTTATGGAGAGGTATGCTTTATTGAAAATGCCTGAGATCTGTTTTAAACGATCGACGAAAGCATTTTGGTAGCTTCTTCTTCTTAATGTTGTTTTTGTTGGTTGATGGTTGTGTGTTAACTTTATGGAGAGGTATGCTTTATTGAAAATGCCTGAGATCTGTTTTAAACGATCGACGAATGCATTTTGGTAGCTTCTTCTTCTTAATGTTGTTTTTGTTGGTTGATGGTTGTGTGTTAACTTTATGGAGAGGTATGCTTCATTGAAAATGCCTGAGATCTGTTTTAAACGATCGACGAATGCATTTTGGTAGCTTCTTCTTCTTAATGTTGTTTTTGTTGGTTGATGGTTGTGTGTTAACTTTATGGAGAGGTATGCTTTATTGAAAATGCCTGAGATCTGTTTTAAACGATCGACGAATGCATTTTGGTAGCTTCTTCTTCTTAATGTTGTTTTTGTTGGTTGATGGTTGTGTGTTAACTTTATGGAGAGGTATGCTTTATTGAAAATGCCTGAGATCTGTTTTAAACGATCGACGAAAGCATTTTGGTAGCTTCTTCTTCTTAATGTTGTTTTTGTTGGTTGATGGTTGTGTGTTAACTTTATGGAGAGGTATGCTTTATTGAAAATGCCTGAGATCTGTTTTAAACGATCGACGAAAGCATTTTGGTAGCTTCTTCTTCTTAATGTTGTTTTTGTTGGTTGATGGTTGTGTGTTAACTTTATGGAGAGGTATGCTTTATTGAAAATGCCTGAGATCTGTTTTAAACGATCGACGAATGCATTTTGGTAGCTTCTTCTTCTTAATGTTGTTTTTGTTGGTTGATGGTTGTGTGTTAACTTTATGGAGAGGTATGCTTTATTGAAAATGCCTGAGATCTGTTTTAAACGATCGACGAAAGCATTTTGGTAGCTTCTTCTTCTTAATGTTGTTTTTGTTGGTTGATGGTTGTGTGTTAACTTTATGGAGAGGTATGCTTTATTGAAAATGCCTGAGATCTGTTTTAAACGATCGACGAAAGCATTTTGGTAGATTCTTCTTCTTAATGTTGTTTTTGTTGGTTGATGGTTGTGTGTTAACTTTATGGAGAGGTATGCTTCATTGAAAATGCCTGAGATCTGTTTTAAACGATCGACGAATGCATTTTGGTAGCTTCTTCTTCTTAATGTTGTTTTTGTTGGTTGATGGTTGTGTGTTAACTTTATGGAGAGGTATGCTTTATTGAAAATGCCTGAGATCTGTTTTAAACGATCGACGAAAGCATTTTGGTAGCTTCTTCTTCTTAATGTTGTTTTTGTTGGTTGATGGTTGTGTGTTAACTTTATGGAGAGGTATGCTTCATTGAAAATGCCTGAGATCTGTTTTAAACGATCGACGAAAGCATTTTGGTAGCTTCTTCTTCTTAATGTTGTTTTTGTTGGTTGATGGTTGTGTGTTAACTTTATGGAGAGGTATGCTTTATTGAAAATGCCTGAGATCTGTTTTAAACGATCGGCGAAAGCATTTTGGTAGCTTCTTCTTCATAATGTTGTTTTTGTTGGTTGATGGTTGTGTGTTAACTTTATGAAGAGATATGCTTTATTGAAAATGCCTGAGATCTGTTTTAAACGATCGACGAATGCATTTTGGTATCTTCTTCTTCTTAATGTTGTTTTTGTTGGTTGATGGTTGTGTGTTAACTTTATGGAGAGGTATGCTTCATTGAAAATGCCTGAGATCTGTTTTAAACGATCGACGAATGCATTTTGGTAGCTTCTTCTTCTTAATGTTGTTTTTGTTGGTTGATGTTTGTGTGTTAACTTTATGGAGAGGTATGCTTCATTGAAAATGCCTGAGATCTGTTTTAAACGATCGACAAAAGCATTTTGGTAGCTTCTTCTTCTTAATGTTGTTTTTGTTGGTTGATGGTTGTGTGTTAACTTTATGGAGAGGTATGCTTCATTGAAAATGCCTGAGATCTGTTTTAAACGATCGACGAATGCATTTTGGTAGCTTCTTCTTCTTAATGTTGTTTTTGTTGGTTGATGGTTGTGTGTTAACTTTATGGAGAGGTATGCTTCATTGAAAATGCCTGAGATCTGTTTTAAACGATCGACGAATGCATTTTGGTAGCTTCTTCTTCTTAATGTTGTTTTTGTTGGTTGATGGTTGTGTGTTAACTTTATGAAGAGATATGCTTTATTGAAAATGCCTAAGATCTGTTTTAAACGATCGGCAAAAGCATTTTGGTAGCTTCTTCTTCTTAATGTTGTTTTTGTTGGTTGATGGTTGTGTGTTAACTTTATGGAGAGGTAGGCTTTATTGAAAATTCCTGAGATCTGTTTTAAACGATCGACGAATGCATTTTGGTAGCTTCTTCTTCTTAATGTTGTTTTTGTTGGTTGATGGTTGTGTGTTAACTTTATGGAGAGGTATGCTTCATTGAAAATTCCTGAGATCTGTTTTAAACGGTCGACGAATGCATTTTGGTAGCTTCTTCTTCTTAGTGTTGTTTTTGTTGGTTGATGGTTGTGTGTTGACTTTATGAAGAGATATGCTTTATTGAAAATGCCTGAGATCTGTTTTAAACGATCGACGAATGCATTTTGGTAGCTTCTTCTTCTTAATGTTCTTTTTGTTGGTTGATGATTGTGTGTTAACTTTATGGAGAGGTATGCTTCACTGAAAATGCCTGAGATATGTTTTAAACGATCGACGAATGCATTTTGGTAGCTTCTTCTTCTTAATGTTGTTTTTGTTGGTTGATGGTTGTGTGTTAACTTTATGAAGAGATATGCTTTATTGAAAATGCCTGAGATCTGTTTTAAACGATCGGCGAAAGCATTTTGGTAGCTTCTTCTTCTTAATGTTGTTTTTGTTGGTTGATGGTTGTGTGTTAACTTTATGAAGAGATATGCTTTATTGAAAATGCCTGAGATCTGTTTTACACGATCGGCGAAAGCATTTTGGTAGCTTCTTCTTCTTAATGTTGTTTTTGTTGGTTGATGGTTGTGTGTTAACTTTATGGAGAGGTAGGCTTTATTGAAAATGCCTGAGATCTGTTTTAAACGGTCGACGAATGCATTTTGGTAGCTTCTTCTTCTTAATGTTGTTTTTGTTGGTTGATGGTTGTGTGTTAACTTTATGAAGAGATATACTTTATTGAAAATGCCTGAGATCTGTTTTAAACGATCGACGAATGCATTTTGGTAGCTTCTTCTTCTTAATGTTGTCTTTGTTAGTTGATGGTTGTGTGTTAACTTTATGAAGAGTTATGCTTCATTGAAAATGCCTGAGATCTGTTTTAAACGATCGACGAATGCATTTTGGTAGCTTCTTCTTCTTAATGTTGTTTTTGTTGGTTGATGGTTGTGTGTTAACTTTATGGAGAGGTATGCTTCATTGAAAATGCCTGAGATCTGTTTTAAACGATCGACGAATGCATTTTGGTAGCTTCTACTTCTTAATGTTGTTTTTGTTGGTTGATGGTTGTGTGTTAACTTTATGGAGAGGTATGCTTCTTTGAAAATGCCTGAGATATGTTTTAAACGATCGGCGAAAGCATTTTGGTAGCTTCTTCTTCTTAATGTTGTTTTTGTTGGTTGATGGTTGTGTGTTAACTTTATGGAGAGGTATGCTTCATTGAAAATGCCTGAGATATGTTTTAAACGATCGGCGAAAGCATTTTGGTAGCTTCTTCTTCTTAATGTTGTTTTTGTTGGTTGATGGTTGTGTGTTAACTTTATGGAGAGGTATGCTTCATTGAAAATGCCTGAGATCTGTTTTAAACGATCGACGAAAGCATTTTGGTAGCTTCTTCTTCTTAATGTTGTTTTTGTTGGTTGATGGTTGTGTGTTAACTTTATGGAGAGGTATGCTTCATTGAAAATGCCTAAGATCTGTTTTAAACGATCGACGAATGCATTTTGGTAGCTTCTTCTTCTTAATATTGTTTTTGTTGGTTGATGGTTGTGTCACTGTGTGTTAACTTTATGGAGAGGTATGCTTCTTTGAAAATGCCTGAGATCTGTTTTAAACGATCGACGAATGCATTTTGGTAGCTTCTACTTCTTAATGTTGTTTTTGTTGGTTGATGGTTGTGTGTTGACTTTATGAAGAGATATGCTTCATTGAAAATGCCTGAGATCTGTTTTAAACGATCGGCGAAAGCATTTTGGTAGCTTCTTCTTCTTAATGTTGTTTTTGTTGGTTGATGGTTGTGTGTTAACTTTATGGAGAGGTATGCTTCATTGAAAATGCCTGAGATCTGTTTTAAACGATCGACGAATGCATTTTGGTAGCTTCTACTTCTTAATGTTGTTTTTGTTGGTTGATAGTTGTGTGTTAACTTTATGGAGAGCTATGCTTCATTGAAAATGCCTGAGATCTGTTTTAAACGATCGACGAATGCATTTTGGTAGCTTCTACTTCTTAATGATGTTTTTGTTGGTTGATAGTTGTGTGTTAACTTTATGGAGAGCTATGCTTCATTGAAAATGCCTGAGATCTGTTTTAAACGATCGACGAATGCATTTTGGTAGCTTCTTCTTCTTAATGTTGTTTTTGTTGGTTGATGGTTGTGTGTTAACTTTATGGAGAGGTATGCTTCATTGAAAATGCCTGAGATCTGTTTTAAACGATCGACGAATGCATTTTGGTAGCTTCTACTTCTTAATGTTGTTTTTGTTGGTTGATAGTTGTGTGTTAACTTTATGGAGAGCTATGCTTCATTGAAAATGCCTGAGATCTGTTTTAAACGATCGACGAATGCATTTTGGTAGCTTCTACTTCTTAATGATGTTTTTGTTGGTTGATAGTTGTGTGTTAACTTTATGGAGAGCTATGCTTCATTGAAAATGCCTGAGATCTGTTTTAAACGATCGACGAATGCATTTTGGTAGCTTCTTCTTCTTAATGTTGTTTTTGTTGGTTGATGGTTGTGTGTTAACTTTATGGAGAGGTATGCTTCATTGAAAATGCCTGAGATCTGTTTTAAACGATCGACGAATGCATTTTGGTAGCTTCTACTTCTTAATGTTGTTTTTGTTGGTTGATAGTTGTGTGTTAACTTTATGGAGAGCTATGCTTCATTGAAAATGCCTGAGATCTGTTTTAAACGATCGACGAATGCATTTTGGTAGCTTCTACTTCTTAATGATGTTTTTGTTGGTTGATAGTTGTGTGTTAACTTTATGGAGAGCTATGCTTCATTGAAAATGCCTGAGATCTGTTTTAAACGATCGACGAATGCATTTTGGTAGCTTCTTCTTCTTAATGTTGTTTTTGTTGGTTGATGGTTGTGTGTTAACTTTATGGAGAGGTATGCTTCTTTGAAAATGCCTGAGATCTGTTTTAAACGATCGACGATGCATTTTGGTAGCTTCTACTTCTTAATGTTGTTTTTGTTGGTTGATGGTTGTGTGTTAACTTTATGGAGAGGTATGCTTCATTGAAAATGAATGAGATCTGTTTTAAACGATCGACGAATGCATTTTGGTAGCTTCTTCTTCTTAATGTTGTTTTTGTTGGTTGATGGTTGTGTGTTAACTTTATGGAGAGGTATGCTTCATTGAAAATGCCTGAGATATGTTTTAAACGATCGACGAATGCATTTTGGTAGCTTCTTCTTAATGTTGTTTTTGTTGGTTGATGGTTGTGTGTTAACTTTATGGAGAGGTATGCTTCATTGAAAATGCCTGAGATCTGTTTTAAACGATCGACGAATGCATTTTGGTAGCTTCTACTTCTTAATGTTGTTTTTGTTGGTTGATGGTTGTGTGTTAACTTTATGGAGAGGTATGCTTCATTGAAAATGCCTGAGATATGTTTTAAACGATCGACGAATGCATTTTGGTAGCTTCTTCTTAATGTTGTTTTTGTTGGTTGATGGTTGTGTGTTAACTTTATGGAGAGGTATGCTTCATTGTAAATGCCTGAGATCTGTTTTAAACGATCGACGAATGCATTTTGGTAGCTTCTACTTCTTAATGTTGTTTTTGTTGGTTGATAGTTGTGTGTTAACTTTATGGAGAGCTATGCTTCATTGAAAATGCCTGAGATCTGTTTTAAACGATCGGCGAAAGCATTTTGGTAGCTTCTTCTTCTTAATGTTGTTTTTGTTGGTTGATGGTTGTGTGTTAACTTTATGAAGAGGTATGCTTCATTGAAAATGCCTGAGATCTGTTTTAAACGATCGGCGAAAGCATTTTGGTGGCTTCTTCTTCTTAATGTTGTTTTTGTTGGTTGATGGTTGTGTGTTAACTTTATGGAGAGTTATGCTTCATTGAAAATGCCTGAGATATGTTTTAAACGATCGGCGAAAGCATTTTGGTAGCTTCTTCTTCTTAATGTTGTTTTTGTTGGTTGATGGTTGTGTGTTAACTTTATGGAGAGGTATGCTTCATTGAAAATGCCTGAGATCTGTTTTAAACGATCGACGAATGCATTTTGGTAGCTTCTTCTTCTTAATGTTGTTTTTGTTGGTTGATGGTTGTGTGTTAACTTTATGGAGAGGTATGCTTCATTGAAAATGCCTGAGATATGTTTTAAACGATCGACGAATGCATTTTGGTAGCTTCTTCTTAATGTTGTTTTTGTTGGTTGATGGTTGTGTGTTAACTTTATGGAGAGGTATGCTTCATTGAAAATGCCTGAGATCTGTTTTAAACGATCGACGAATGCATTTTGGTAGCTTCTACTTCTTAATGTTGTTTTTGTTGGTTGATGGTTGTGTGTTAACTTTATGGAGAGGTATGCTTCATTGAAAATGCCTGAGATCTGTTTTAAACGATCGACGAATGCATTTTGGTAGCTTCTACTTCTTAATGTTGTTTTTGTTGGTTGATGGTTGTGTGTTAACTTTATGGAGAGGTATGCTTCATTGAAAATGCCTGAGATCTGTTTTAAACGATCGACGAATGCATTTTGGTAGCTTCTACTTCTTAATGTTGTTTTTGTTGGTTGATGGTTGTGTGTTAACTTTATGGAGAGGTATGCTTCATTGAAAATGCCTGAGATCTGTTTTAAACGATCGACGAATGCATTTTGGTAGCTTCTTCTTCTTAATGTTGTTTTTGTTGGTTGATGGTTGTGTGTTAACTTTATGGAGAGGTATGCTTCATTGAAAATGCCTGAGATCTGTTTTAAACGATCGACGAATGCATTTTGGTAGCTTCTACTTCTTAATGTTGTTTTTGTTGGTTGATGGTTGTGTGTTAACTTTATGGAGAGGTATGCTTCATTGAAAATGCCTGAGATCTGTTTTAAACGATCGACGAATGCATTTTGGTAGCTTCTTCTTCTTAATGTTGTTTTTGTTGGTTGATGGTTGTGTGTTAACTTTATGGAGAGGTATGCTTCATTGAAAATGCCTGAGATATGTTTTAAACGATCGACGAATGCATTTTGGTAGCTTCTTCTTAATGTTGTTTTTGTTGGTTGATGGTTGTGTGTTAACTTTATGGAGAGGTATGCTTCATTGAAAATGCCTGAGATATGTTTTAAACGATCGGCGAAAGCATTTTGGTAGCTTCTTCTTCTTAATGTTGTTTTTGTTGGTTGATGGTTGTGTGTTAACTTTATGGAGAGGTATGCTTCATTGAAAATGCCTGAGATCTGTTTTAAACGATCGACGAATGCATTTTGGTAGCTTCTTCTTCTTAGTGTTGTTTTTGTTGGTTGATGGTTGTGTGTTAACTTTATGGAGAGGTATGCTTCATTGAAAATGCCTGAGATCTGTTTTAAACGATCGGCGAAAGCATTTTGGTAGCTTCTTCTTCTTAGTGTTGTTTTTGTTGGTTGATGGTTGTGTGTTAACTTTATGGAGAGGTATGCTTCATTGAAAATGCCTGAGATCTGTTTTAAACGATCGGCGAAAGCATTTTGGTAGCTTCTTCTTCTTAATGTTGTTTTTGTTGGTTGATGGTTGTGTGTTAACTTTATGGAGAGGTATGCTTCATTGAAAATGCCTGAGATCTGTTTTAAACGATCGGCGAAAGCATTTTGGTAGCTTCTTCTTCTTAGTGTTGTTTTTGTTGGTTGATGGTTGTGTGTTAACTTTATGGAGAGGTATGCTTCATTGAAAATGCCTGAGATCTGTTTTAAACGATCGGCGAAAGCATTTTGGTAGCTTCTTCTTCTTAATGTTGTTTTTGTTGGTTGATGGTTGTGTGTTAACTTTATGGAGAGGTATGCTTCATTGAAAATGCCTGAGATCATTTTTAAACGATCGGCGAATGCATTTTGGTAGCTTCTTCTTCTTAATGTTGTTTTTGTTGGTTGATAGTTGTGTGTTAACTTTATGAAGAGATATGCTTTATTGAAAATGCCGGAGATCTGTTTTAGACGATCGACGAATGCATTTTGGTAGCTTCTTCTTCTTAATGTTGTTTTTGTTGGTTGATGGTTGTGTGTTAACTTTATGGAGAGGTATGCTTCTTCGAAAATGCCTGAGATCTGTTTAAAACGATCGACGAATGCATTTTGGTAGCTTCTTCTTCTTAATGTTGTTTTTGTTGGTTGATGTTTGTGTGTTAACTTTATGGAGAGGTAAGCTTCATTGAAAATGCTTGAGATCTGTTTTAAACGATCAGCGAAAGCATCTTGGTAGCTTCTTCTTCTTAATGTTGTTTTTGTTGGTTGATGGTTGTGTGTTAACTTTATGGAAAAGTAAGCTTCATTGAAAATGCTTAAGATCTGTTTTAAACGATTCCCTGGCAGTGTCACACAAAAAAATGAACGACGCTTTAAAGTCGTTACACGAGTATCTCAAACGCAATTTTAAACTTCAAAAAAAAATTGTCAATAAATACTCACCTCATATCCATATTAACAACATTAAAATTGCTGAAAAACAGTCCGTTAAATACCTGGGGTATAATATCCAGGCAAATAATAACAAATCCGAGGCACAATTATCATACGCCATACACCGTGCAAAGGCAGCATCCGCCATCCTTAGGCCATTGTTATGTAGAGCAAGCAAATTGCCTACAAATATAAAAATTTTATTATACAAACAATTGATAAAGCCAGCATTTGCTTATGTTATAGCCATTTGGCATCGCAAATTGTCGATGACACAAAAACATAAACTCGAAATTGTTGAACGCAATATTCTTCGACAATGCACCAATACAACACACCGTCGCCATGCAGATGGCACCAAGTTTCCCAACACATGCACAAAAACACTGGTTTAAATATATCAGAACATACAAACACCATTGTAATAAGCTTTTGCACAAATACCTTATCAACAACACCGATAATATTATTAACACACATAACTGGTACCGGCTATCATCAGCTGTGGCAAGCTAACGGTATTATTATTATGATACAAAAATCTCATACGTCATGAGACCATTTAATGTTGACGATGAGAAATTCAGTCATTTATTTTTATTTTTATTTAAATTAATAACATTTATTATTATATCACATAACTCACATTAACTTTTATCACAATTTGCGTTTGCATATTAAGTAATGGGGTTTAGTTTCTTACACTTTAGTCTTAAGCATACATATATATGTTTAACTATGTATCATTTAGTCAAGGGCACTGGAAAGAGCTCTTTTCCTACCTGACGAACGAGCGTAACAGCTTCTCGGTCTCACCTTCACATACGGTCGTGTGTGTAAGGTTTTTAAATCGCGGTCGCGCTTACTTGTCCCGTTATGACACCGGTCATAACATTTACGGGCAAGTAAGATTCTCGTTTATTTTAGCCGAGGCAACGAGTAGCTGTCGTACGCCACTGGGGAAAGGAGCTCTCATTAGGGCTAATGTTCATATATAAACATTGTAATATTTTTAATTTGCTAAAAATATTATTATTTTACATAGATCTAGTAGTTAAGTTCCACAAACCATGATCCATTATGGATCATGATGCTTCACATAGTTCTGGCGGGTTTTTTGAAAAATATGGCCTGTATATTTTTACCGCCCACTTTTAGTCTTTAGTATTTGTTTATATAGTCTATAGTATCAGTTTTTGCATTTGTATTTATAAATTTGAAAAATTATTATATTGAAATGTAATATGTCACCTGGTAAAAAGCCGTTGGGCTTTATAGGGACTTACTTACTTAGATAATATAAGGATCTGCCCCTTACTATTCCATCCCCCTCTGGGATTTTGGGCCTTTGGTAGATTTTAAGAGTAGAAGAGAGTAGCTGGGAATTCACAATTGCACAAGGACTTGTATTTTTTCTGGGGGTTTCGGACTTTTTTCCCCACTGAGTCGTCGACGCGAACGGACGTGTTTCTCGGTTGATTCTCGACGCCGATCGTGTGTGATAACATACTCAGAATATAATTACGGATAAAAAATCAAGTGCGGTGTGCTACATTGGGTGTGTGTGCAATGTGTGAATACTGTGCGTGACACTCTCATAAGGTGAAATGCGTGCGCATATGTAAAACGCGACGCATCTTTCGTTTCGCTTCGCCTTGTACTGCTTTTTCTGTGTGTTGGAAAATTAAATAAAAATCGTTTTAATTCAATAAAATGTGTTCTACTCATTTCTCGGTTTACGTATAAAACGAAACCACACTTAATTAAAATTATAAAAAGTGAATTTTGTTAAGTTATTTAAGACTATTGATAAAAAACCGCAAAAAAAAAAAAAAACATTTAATACTTACAAGTTCCGCTGAAATAAATCATATTGGACCATAGCATATTAAATTTATCATAAGCATAATCATAGTTTTGAAAAAGTGAAAAGGAAAAAAATAAAATTCCCATCAGTGGTAATTTTCCACAAAATTCTGCCACGAGGCTTTCCCTTCGAGTGCCACGTACCAACTGATCCATTAATTGGTTTTTAATGTTGAATATTGGCTCATCGACAATTATAAATTTCTGTTCAGTCTAATTGTAACTTGTCGATATTTTAGTGATGGCATATTTGTCACTACTTTTAGCCGCAACATTCCACCCCCCGGTATTTGACTTCATTAGGGTCAGGTACCAACATTGTCGTTGCGGACATCTAAAACTGCAAGTCATGACGTAGGGCGAGTGTATACGCCGTTTCATGTTTGTACAACAGCTTGACGAGTTTGACCGTTGCTTCCCATTATGGCTTTCAGTACTATTCCCTTTGGCCATGTATTTTTTAATTTAAAATGTAAATTAAAATGTAATTAAGCAACAGTCGTATATAAATTCACACCTCGCTATCCCTGCGATGTATTTTTGATTGTTACGTTGAATATCATTTGTGAATTTGTCCTTATGCTGTTTATTATCGGTTATGAATTGGTCCGCATTGAGGGTTTTCATAAGAATTGGTGAGATTCTGTTTTTTAATTTATATACGACCCTAAGGGCATATAGAAATATTTGTAATCCGACTTTTTTCGGAAAAAAAGTTGATGATGCAGAAACTCGTTTTGACACCCCCTGAGTCCAAAAAAGTGGTCTAGAAAAAATATGCAAAAGTACGTCCGTACGCCGTACTCCGTACGCCGTACTATAGAAAAATGGTCGAAAAAAAAAACTTCTAAACTACTGGACCGATTTGTATGAACATTTTTTGTAAACTATTAAACAAAAATATAAGAATAGGATCTTCGATTTTTCGAGGTCAGATCCTTCAAGGTCAAGTTATTGACAAAAGAATTTTTTTTCGTACAGGGGCTCAAAAATGGGTTCATTACATTTCATTTTCACAATAATTAATCTTGAAGGTATTTTAAACAAAACTGCATATATCCTATATCCCGCTAGATGGTCCTTCTGGCGAAAAAGAGGGTGGGCAATGACAAACCCCACTTTTATATCTCAGCCACCTTGCACAACATCAAAAAAATTCTTTCAGGTTATTATAGGATAAAATCAGATAAGAAAATTTGCGAAACATTTCAAGGTCAAAATCGAAAAATTCAAGGTCAAACTTTTTATATATCAGAAACCTTTAATATTTTTTAAATTTTTTTTTCACATTATTGTAGGCTTAAATGAGACAAAAAAACTTGCTGAACATTTCAAGGTCGAAATCGGAAATTTCAAGGTTCGACGTACGGCGTACGGCGCACATATCTCAGAAACCCTAAATATTTTAGAAATTTGTTTTTCACATTATTGTAGGAATATATAAAATAAGAAAACTTGATGAAAATTTCAAGGTCAAATTTTGAAAACTCAAGGTCATATTTTTATAATGAAAATGTTTAATTCAAATACTATGTGTTTTAGGGTACTATGATGTTCTACATTATTGATAATCTCAAATAAAGTACCAATTTTGGACAAAAATCAAGGTCAAAATTAAGAAATTTCAAGGTCAAATTCATATCTCCGAAAAGCTTTGTTAAAATGTAGTTAAGCAACAGTCTTATATAAATTCACACCTCGCTATCCCTGCGATGTAGTTTTTTAATTTATATACGACCCCAAGGGCATATAGAAATATTTGTAATCCGACTTTTTTCGGAAAAAAAGTTGATGATGCAGAAACTCGTTTTGACACCCCCTGAGTCCAAAAAAGTGGTCTAGAAAAAATGTGCAAAAGTACGTCCGTACGCCGTACGCCGTACTATGGAAAAATGGTCGAAAAAAAAAACTTCTAAAATACTGGACCGATTTGTATGAACATTTTTTGTAAACTATTAAACAAAAATATAAGAATAGGATCTTCGATTTTTCGAGGTCAGATAATTCAAAGTCAAGTTATTGACAAAATAATTTTTTTTCGTATAGGGGCTCAAAAATGCGTTCACGATTTTTTTCATTTCCACAACAATTAATCTTCAAGGTATCTTAAACAAAACTGCATATATCCTATATCCCGCTAGATGCTCCTTCTGGCGAAAAAGAGGGTGGACAATGACAAACCCCACTTTTATATCTCAGCCACCTTGCACAATATCAAAAAAATTCTTTCAGATTATTGTAGGATAAAATCAGATAAGAAAATTTGCGAAACATTTCAAGGTCAAAATCGAATTCAAGGTCAAACTTTTAATATATCAGAAACCTTTAATATTTTTTAAATTTTTTTTTCACATTATTGTAGGCTTAAATGAGACAAAAAAACTTGCTGAACATTTCAAGGTCGAAATCGGAAATTTCAAGGTTCGACGTACGGCATACGCCGCACGTATCTCAGAAACCCTAAATATTTTTAAAATTTTTATTTTTTCACATTATTGTAGGATTAAATGAAATAAGAAAACTTGCTGAACATTTCAAGGTCAAATTTTGAAAACTCAAGGTCATATTTTTACAATGAAAATGTTTAATTCAAATACTATATGTTTTAGGGTACTATGATGTTCTACATTATTGATAATCTCAATAAAAGTAACAATTTTGGACAAAATTAAGAAATTTCAAGGTCAAATTTTTCACATCTCCGAAAAGCTTTATTAAAATATAGTAAAGCAACAGTCGTATATAAATTCACACCTCGCTCTCCCTGCGATGTAGTTTTTTTTTCTTTTTATTGACATTTTTCCTATTATTAATTGTTATGGGAATGTCATTATTCACATCCAGCTCTGCGAACATGTAACTATTACGGATTTCATCCATCGCTAAATTAGTCGCTTTTTTGCGGTCACTTTGTTTAACTTTTGTATATTTTTTTCTTATTATTGTAGCACATAGAACGTGATTTTTCATATGGGTTCAGAATGATTTTTAATAACTTCTACTATTTAAAATAGCCACACACACTAATAGGTGATGGCTGAAAACACTACAAAGTGAGCAGATTGTACACTCTGCAACGCACTTTATTTTTATTATATTGGTTCAAATGTTGGCCCACTAGCAAACACTTTTATATTTATATATTGACACTGTATGATAATTTATTTTATTTTATTTTTCCGGAGCACTTAATTTTTCCACTGTTCGCGATGGCTGATGCACAGTGCACTTTGCTTATAGGTCTTATAGGTTAGAGTGGTTCGTTGCGCAGCAACCCTATGTTGCCACCACTTCCCCCCTCATACCGTATTTATTTATTTCTTTATGCTTTTTAATATTGTACATTCTTTATGTTTCTTAACCTACGCAACAAAGTTATGCTTTCTTAAATCTATTATTTGTACTTGAGCTTTCGCCCCATGTACCTTTATACATTATTTTTATTATTTTCGTTATTGTCCTTCGTTATTGGCTTTTAACCCTGCCACGGGTTCAAGATCCACCTTTATTGTTTGTTTGTGTCAGCTCTCTTATTCTAGGTTACATTTCATTCCATTAATACTAATACATATATATACAACTTAAAACTACTTAAAATTACAACAAATACTTGTCATTGTTTTTCTGAATAAATCCCATAAGTCTTCTCTCAGTGATTTAGGTTTTATGTCCTTGTTATATCCGTATTTTTTGTGCTCTTGCCAGTTGTTGTGTTATACCACTTGTTTTAGATTGTTCTTATTATTCTGCGTTCTAGTTTTTCTAGTTTGCCTAATTGTGAATTTGAAGCTGAGCACGATGTTGGGTATCCGTATGTTATAATTGGCTTTATTAACTGTTTATATAGCGTAATTTTGATTTCTGATGACAGTCCTTCTTTTTTAAGTAGTGGTCTAATGTACCTATATGCCATTTTCGCGCTTCTAAGTGTTTTGTCTATGTGTTTATTGTATTTTAAGTTATTTTGTAGTATTATTCCTAGGTATTTTATATTGTTTGTTGGCTTTATTATTAAATTAGGAATTAATGAAATAGGCCTATAATTTGCAGCGGAGGTTTTGTCACCCTTTTTCGGAATTGGGATCACACGGCTCAATTTCCAACAATCCGGAAAAAACGCATTGTTCAAACAATTGTTAAAATGAATGCAAAGAAGTGGTGAAAGTTGAGTTATTAGTTTTTTGATAATAAAATTTGAAATACCAAAAGAATCACAGGATTTTTCGTTTTTAAGTTCACCAATTGAGAAAAAAACTTGATGCTCTTCAATGAACATTTCATTGTCAGAGTTACTGTCAGCCGTATTATTGGTTTTAAACGAAGTGCAGTGAGCAGGTGAGTACAAGAGTGAGATGACACTCGATTTAGACACTTCAGCATCCATACACGAGACACTACCCTTGTCTCGAAAGTTGTTCATACAATGAGCTCCAATAACTTGCGCGATATCTTCTTTGTGCGTATATCTCACATCATCGAAAACAATTACTTCAGAAGAAAAGTTACCTTTGCGATGAGAGAGTCGGTTAATGTGTTGAAAACAGCTAGAGCCAGCTTTAATTGTTTTTAGATAATTGCTAAGTTTTTTTTGAGCGTGTATGGCGGTAAGAGAAGCTATTGTGATATCACAGTCTTTAATACAAGCTTTGACATGTAAGTAAGCTACAGATGTTTTGCTGTAGAATTTATGAAATATGGTATTAAGTTTGCGCTTTAATTGTTTTCTTTCTTTGATTTTCATGATTAATATAGGAGGTAAGTCTGAATACAATGAGTGATTAGCAATTGGAGTTTTATGAAGATTGGATATTACGGTACTGACTGCAGAATTGAGTTGGTTGGCATAATCATTAATTTCACTATTATCTAGATTTCAGTCGTTAGGGATGATTATGGAATTAAAAAGAGGTCTTCCAGATACGTCTACTGCCTCCCAGTCAATGGCTTTATAGTTGATGAATGAAATTGGGGTTGAAGGTAGAATTTTAAGTCGTGAGGCGAATTGGTAAAGTAAAGTTTTGTGGTCAGAAAAAGAATCGAAATTTTTTAGGTTGTGATTATTAAGATCAAGAAGTGCCATTGCGAGTGTGTGACTAGTGAGAAAAAAATCAATAATACTATGACTTTCATAACGTGTTGGTAAGGTAGGTGCAACAATTGAAAGTTTGTCGATGAACTCGTTAAGAAGCAGTTTATAAAATTGATTAACTTGATTATTATTTCTTGTATTATTCCAGGCAGAATGCCCATTGCCCACCATTAAAGTCGCCTCCAATCACAAAACCATCATGGCTAACAGCACTATTGAGCAATATTTTTAAGTCATTCAGAAGAAGATCAGAAGAAAGTTTGGGGGGGGGGGATACAGAGTGAAATAACAAGAATTCTTTGGTTATTGACATTACAGCAAATAGAAGTGCAAATGATGTGAGACGTTTTAATATGAACTGTGACCGCATTAATTGAGTGATGAGTAGCAAGAGCAGTACCAATCTGATTGGCATCAGTACTGACGATATTGTATGAGGGTAGAACGAATTTGTGGAAGCTGCTCCAGTTTGTTTCTTGGAGAAGTAAAAATTGCGGGAATTTTATTTCCTTAACCAAAACCGCAAGTTTAGCTCTCCTTGCTTTGGCTCTCAAAGAAGAGAGAGAAATGTGAGAATTTTACTATTGCAAACCAATGTAGGCTCGTTTCTTCTCCATCTGATCCGTAATTTGATTGTAAAAAGAGCAGAAATTACCAACTTTTTCACACAGCTTGAAGAAATCCATCCCAAAGAACTTATTTGGTTCTCGGTGCGGATGTTATTAACACCACTGCTATTGACAGACCTATTTACAGAAGGAGTAGAATAAATGTTATTGTTATTAGTGATTAAATGTGAGGTGGGTGCTTGTGGAGAGGAGACTTTTTCAGCATAAGTGTGTCTTGGTGTCACTAGTGAGGACGTGTTGACGGTGGTGCGAGCAGGCGCACTTGGCCGAGCAGGTAGTGTTGTCTTCTTTCTGCTGTTTTTGGCATCAATGTACACTTGACATCCTTTGTAAGATGCAGTGTGTTGACCTAAGCAGTTCACGCATTGAGCAGGAACATCATTCGTTTTTTTGCACTCATTAGGCAGACGAGGCATCTGTACTTTCGGCCGCAGTAGTTGCGGGTGTGACCATGAGTCCAACAATTTCGGCACTGTGATATTTCTGTTTCAATGAATTTTTCAATTTTAACCTTGTGGTTAGCAAGGTTACTGATGGCCATAATATCGTTTATATTAGCGCTTTGTTTCACTTGGATGATGTGCTGATCCAAACAATACTTATTCGCATTCGCATGCGCTGATATGGATGTTAACATCAACCACAACGTCGCCAATTTTGTTCACTAAATCTTCCTTTATGTAGAATTGCACGAGTCTACATTTTACCATTTTTTGGTTGTTCTTCATATTGTCTTTTTGTTGTCAACCACAAAGACACCAGCGTCAAGCGTTTTCACAAAGATTGGTGGCACAAATTTAGTTTTTTGATTTTTTTTATTGTTATTGATGGTCTTTGAAGCGGCACTAGTACAGGCACTAGATTCACTAATACCTTTTTTGTTGGTTTGGTATTTGACACGTTGCTATTATTGTTTGCTTTTTTGTTTCTTGTTTGATTTTCACTTTATTTCATTTGATTAATAGCATCAGAATGAAACACAGTTTCACTACACATAGCTGGACTTTGATCCATTGCATCCATCTCATTAACTACTTTAATTGCTTCTGCTTCACTATTAACGTTCGGTGAGCATTCACGCTTATTATCACCACTTGAAATTATTTCTGTTTCAGAATCAATATCACTTCCATTTTTTTTCTATTTCATCATTAATATTAGGATAAATACTTCCAACAATGTCACATATCATATTCAAATCATCATGTTTGTTTACAAATTTCTCAATAATTTTCGTTAAATTTTTTTCAGTACGATTTCTGTCTTTTATTACCACTGCTTTAGAGTGTTTAGTTGCAATGTAATCACCATCCAATGATTCCGCTTCAGAATATGCTGGTATGGATCGGATCGCCCTGACGGGTTTTATTCCATTAGCCAATTTTTTATTAATTTATATACGACCCCAAGGGCATATAGAAATATTTGTAATCCGACTTTTTTCGGAAAAAAAGTTGATGATGCAGAAACTCGTTTTGACACCCCCTGAGTCCAAAAAAGTGGTCTAGAAAAAATGTGTAAAAGTACGTCCGTACGCCGTTCACCGTACAGTGTACGGTGTGCGCCGTACTATAGAAAAATGGTCGGAAAAAAAAAACTTCTAAACTACTGGACCGATTTGTATGAAAATTTTTTGTAAACTATTAAACAAAAATATAAGAATAGGATCTTCGATTTTTCAAGGTCAGATCCTTCAAGGTCAAGTTATTGCCAAAAGAATTTTTTTTCGTATAGGGGCGTTAAAATGGGTCCTACGATTTTTTTCATCCACAATAATTAATCTTCAAGGTATCTTAAACAAAACTGCATATATACTATATCCCGCTAGATGCTCCTTCTGACGAAAAAGGGGGTGGACAAGGGCAAACCCCACTTTTCTATCTCAGCCACCTTGCACAATATCAAAAAAATTCTTGCAGATTATTGTAGGATAAAATCAGATAAGAAAATTTTGCGAACAATTTCAAGGTCAAAATCGAAAAATTCAAGGTCAAATTTTTTATATCTCAGAAAGCCTAAATATTTTTGAAATTTGTATTCACACGATTGTAGGCTTAAATAAAATAAGAAAACTTGCAGAACACTTGAAGGTCAAATTTTGAAAACTCAAGGTCATATTTTTATAATGAAAATGTGTAATTCAAATACTGTGTGTTTAAGGGTACTATGATGTTTTTATTATTGATAATCTCAATAAAAGTACCAATTTTGGACAAAAATCAAATTTCAGAAATTTCAATGTCAAATTTTTCATATCTCCGAAAAGCTTTATTAAAATGTAGTTAAGCAACAGTCGTATATAAATTCACACCTCGCTCTCCCTGCGATGTAGTTTTTTTTATTAGCATCGAATAAAGCAATTTGTTAGCTTTTAGGTCACTTTATGTTTGCAATGTTTTAATTTTTACTATGTTTTGATAAATATTTTTATTACAACACTTTTTAATACATTTATCATTTTATTATTCGCATGACGAAAAAATTTATTGATTTAAAATGTTACATTTCTTATATGAAATATTTTTTTAGATCAAATAAATCAATGAAGCACTTACATGCACACTCAACACATTTATCTCCATTCTCCATGTTCCCAATAAAAAATGTACTGCTCAGTGCTCGTCTTATGTACATAAATTTAATAAAGTTTTTTTTTCAAGTTTACAGTTCACCTAACTTAAAGTACCCTAAGGCATTTGTTTCAACAACAACACCCTCGTATATGCTGACAAATTGAAAACAATTTCACAAGAACCGCCAAAGTTAGGGGATGCCCGTGTTCGTGATTGTTTTATCAGAATTCCAGAGATTAGAGAAGGATCTGTATTAATACAGGCGTGTATACTTTAATGATTGTGGGCTGATCCATATTGATATTGCAATGTACGATTAGTTGGAATTCGCCTAAGGGGTGTTCCACAAATGTACCTTCTTCAGCATTCAAAAGATTGCGTTTATTTAGGGAAACCCAAAAATGCTCATGTATTTTAAGAAGACATCTTGCTTTATATTTATACGGTTTGGAAAATTGTCGAGCCGTTATAGGGGTAGGTATGTGTCTTTGTCAACAATGCTCCATGTTTATGGATTGATGCTTCAATCTGCTGTTTACAAGTTAAGCGAACATTTTTTTCTAAATTGGGCTTAAGATTAAAACAATTGAGTTAAAGAATTTACATTTTTGATGTAAATGAACAAGATAAAAATTTAATTAAAAAAATTAGGAATTAGTTCCCTTTTAAAAGGATAAGAATAATGTTGAAGATTCTCAAAAATATACTTAATGGGTTCACCAGTTGAGTTTTTGTAACCAAACCCTTTCATCCGAACAGCCCTACAAACCCTGAATTACTCTTGCTTATATGCATTTCAGGTTTAAAACTGAATATTCCCAACTGAATAGACCGCTTCTATTATCTATGTGCAAGAAACAACACCCTGAATGTTCTTGTGTATAGTAAAACGATTTAAGATTCATTCAGCACGGCTATAGCGATTGTTTACGTATTTCAATTTTCATTCATAAATGTTGACGTCACAACGCCATCACGACGTCATGCAAACATCGCAATTTATAAAAACTCTCTAGGGGGGTTTTTCTGAAATAAATATAACAACGATAGTAGATAAAATTCTCAACGTGAGCAGCTTTGGCCTCACTTTCTTAATATGTTTACACGCTGCGTCAGATTATGGCCATTCACAATCGACACGCATAAGATGCAGTGCGTCAAAATATGCGACGCTTTCAAATTGAATGCGTTAAAATGAGTACGATATTTTGAATCTAGATTGTCTGCACATTCAGTGATGAAAAGTTTGCCACAATCGCAAGTACTAACAGCTATGTATATTCTTGACATTTTGAATACATGATTCATACAGGAAAGCTTGGAAATTCAGTGTTCACCTGCTGGAAATTGATGACTGCAACATGACTTTTTGTAATTTGTCTGATTCACAACTCACATTTGTGAGTTTTGTGTGAATGTTTTCAGCTGACACTAAATGTCACACAAAATAAAAAAACAATTCAAACCTATTTTGCATATAAGGACATTTATGAAAATTCCTTTATAGAATTTTAAATGAGAAAAGTTTAAGAAAATGTTGAATTCGTTCATGAGTAATTTGAAAATTATATTACGAAACCGGAACTGTTTTGCAGAATTTTATTAAAAACCAATTAGCTGTTAAACTTAAGTTTAAACTCTTCTAAGAATAATTTTTTTCTATTAAACTTGTTTTTTTTAATACTTTTAAATACTAAATACATAGAGAAGGAGCCTTTCAATGAATCCCTTCACTATCAAACCTGAATACAATGCAGGCACATCCCGCTATGAATTCGTATAATTTTTATAAGCTAATTTCAAAATGTAGTCATTTTCAGAGAAGATTAGACCAATAATATCGCAAATGTCCTCCGTTAGCCAGCTAATGGATGGAGCTTAGATTAAACATGATTTCCCATTGTACAGATGAATTTGTATAATTTGGGATGAGCTTCTATAGCAATACATTTTGTTATCCTGCGAATATTCGTACCACATGATGTATGTTACGATCTCCGCTTCGTCTCTTCATGCACCATTCACAAGCATACTCTCACTATTGTCACTAACGCATTCTCCTCACTGACCATGACAATAAGGGTGGTAAGTTATTGTGGTAAATTATAAGGTTCAATGTCGTTAGACGTGAAGATAAGTTGCATGAATAGAAGCGATGTTTTTGGTTGATGATAGTTATGGTCTGATGGTATTTGCGTTTTTATTATATACAATCGTTTTTGCATTTTTTAAAACTTTAAGTACAGTAAAATATTTTATTTTATTATAAAACAATTTTTTTTAAATTTTAATGTTGTTTTTGCTAAAATAAGATTTTAAATGCAATGCAACAACAAAATAAACAATGCTATTTCACAAGGTTTACTCATCCTGTTTGTTAAAGTTTTACTGGTCGCAAGTGGAGCTGATTTCGTACTATTTTTTGTGTAAATAACTTTGTTGATAATATAATATGATGACATAAAAAAAAAAAACATTTTATTAGATAAATAATGTAATCGTTGAATCGAATGCAACTGGCGCAACACATTTTAGTTTCATAGTTTTGGCAATTTACTTTGATGCATGATGTTACAAATTTGTAAATAATTGTAAAAATTGTGAAACTTTTCGCGATGTTATTTTTACTAATCGAATTAAGACTAAGAATGTGTTCCAGCAATCATTTTTGTAATTAGTCAATTTACGCACTTAAAATATATATGAAGATGTAAACAAATAAATGAATAAATAGACAGTTTGAGTGTGATTAATTTCCATACATACAATAAGCATTATTTCGATACTTAAACATTGATAAAAATAAACCCAATCAATCATAACATACCATATTGAAATAGTACTTTAGGGAAAATACCTCTTCTCATCTTGTAGCTAACGGAAAAGGCTTCTCATATCTAAACTCATTTAATTTGAGGCGCTTTTAATAATGTAACTCCCCGAAGCTCAGTGCGTTTTGGCCTAATTTGTTTTCACTTGACTTCAGACAACTTTATAAAAATGATATTTTTAGATTTTTTGAGAGGATTAATTTAAAAAACCAACTTTTTATTGTCTTCTTTTTCTTGTAATTCATTTATTTTTATTTAATATTTGTATTGTTGTGGCGGGGTTGTATGATGAGTAAGCTCTTTATATTGCATAAATTAATTCCCTCCAAGGCCCACACTCATTTAAATTCATTTACATTGGTGTGGATTTAATAAAATTACATTTTTATTTACATATTTCATTTACGAGATTGGATCACTTCGTTTTAACTTGCACATGTTATTGTAGCAATGAAAATCGGTATTACAAGTATTTGTATCGAAAACAGATTAATTTACAGACAGCATTTTTTAAACGTAATATTTTGTGTAGTGAGGATCTTCTACACCAGGGATAACATTGTCAAAATGAGTTTCCGCATCTTAAACTGCATATTTTCCTATTAATTTGTTATTAATGAACTGAACAATTATTATTCAACTCTATTGATATTTATAGTCTATTCCATTAAAGTTTATATCCTTTTTTGAGCATTTTATTATTTAATATCCTTATAGGTTCATGAAAATATGTTGAAAAGAATACCATTACGGTAAATGACGTCAATTCTCCTGCCGTTTATGTGTTTCTCTTATAATTTATAACTCTTGATTAATAGGATTTCCTCGATATGCGGCAGTGGGAAAGCATCTCCTATAGTTTTTTCATTTAATTTTCTGAAATCAACTACCACGCGCATTTTTCTAGTGCCGTCTAGGCCAGGTTTTTTGGGGACTACCAATAGAGGTGAGTTCCAAGGGCTTTTACTTTGTCTAATTATGTTATTTTTTAACATGTCGTTAACTTGCTCATTTATTTCCTGAGTATGCGCTCTAGGTACCTTATACTGGTGAATATTCGTTGGCGCAGCATTGATATCAGTTCTTACGCAATGTTCTATTGCATCTGTACATGTTAAGGTGTCTCCCTTGAGGAAAAATACGTCGTTAAACTCCATACATATTTGTTTAACTTCCTCTTCCCCTGGCGTATTTTCGCCGAGAATTAATTCGTCTTCCAATTGTTCCAATCTTGACCCATTCCTAATGGAAAAATTTCCCATTTGATAATTAGACATACAAAATAAATTTATACTCGAAATATTCGGTATTGGTGTTGTTGTCTTATCCGTATTTGACACATACAGTCGTACCTTACCATTTTCTGCATTTATAATGCAAGAGGGCACGTGCCCTTATTTGTAATTAGAATGAAAAATAACACCTCACACCATATTTTAATTACGTAAAATCATTGAAATTATTTTACTACTTTGTGGACGTCATGCACTAAGTGCATTTTGTGTATGCATAATTTGCACACACAACAAAATGTCTCCATGCTGAAAAGAAACCGAAAAGCCACAACCAAACTTGAATCACATTTCATGTTGTTCTTGCTTTTCTTATTATAGTATAGGCGTCCTATTCTCTACATTCTTTTCCATAGGGAATAGAAAAGCTATCATATTTCTAAGTTCTCTATACTCGGGGAGGGTTATGCAAAAATATTCACAAATATGTGTATAAGCGATTTGAATCAAAACAAAGAGCTGCATGCCAATTCGGTTCCACTTCCATTTGTCATCGTGATGGGTGAACACTGGAATGATATGTTGTCATCTGGGTTAATATGCTAGTGATGTCAGATGGCGGAAATAACAAAAACTGGAGCATTTCCTCAAAAGAAATTGTGTACGTCGCGTCACACTATGTAGTAAAATTCAAATTTGCATAAAGACGTGAGTTTTTGCATTAGCATGAGTAGATTCTTTTCATATTTACAAACATTCTGGTTTACCTAAAGGCAATGACGTATTGGGTTACAGCCTGAAGGTAATTTCGTTGTTTTTAATGGATGGATTTAATGAGTTATTAACAGCTTTTTAGTGGTGAGTTTTGTAATGATATTTTTGGTTTATAAACTCTTTAATTTACCATCAAGTTATAAAAAAATACATTCGAAATACATACTCGCATTGCATTAATTAGCAATTCCTTACAATTTAAAGTATTTTAGATTTGTTCCCTTGAACGACAAGATTCTATACCAATTTGCATTTGTAGTGCAAAATTTAAAACGAGAAATTTTGAAATCCACCTAAGGCTGTGTTACATATAAAGCTCATAATTTGTAATGTAATCTCACAAATTTATCATACATGAACGCTGGCAAATGCTCGTAATACCATGTATAAAATTATATTTTTTGAAAGTAAACAATAAATATTAAGAAGCTTTAAAGACATCGTCGTTTCACGGTCGTCTCACGCCACGTTGTGAAATTGTTAAGACTTGACATCACGTCATTCATAAAAATATGAAGATTTGGTTTAAAATAAATTGTCAACGTTAAAAATGAGTTTATTTTTAGAATTAAGCATTATGAAATCAAAATTTTCGGAGTTATTGATTACGTCGTATAAAAGGTTCGATTGACTCTTGTTGAGGGCGACTCAACATTAGGAGTAAAACCGTAAACAACAATAACACAGGCTCTACAATATTTATATGTAGTAACTAGTAGTTAAATATTATTACGACAAAACCCATATAATTCAAATGGATGGGTAAAATCCTTTTATGCTGGGTTTTTCCGCGGTGCACATCCAATTCCCAATGTCTGCCACACATAAAATGATAAAACAGATGAGTAATGCACATTGCACAGATGAGAAATGCACATGTTTGCACTCATTCCTTTTAAGAACCAATAACTAGGGCTACGCTATTAAGGATCAACACGGAAATTTGAATATCAAAGCAGCCTGGGTAAGTTTATTTTTTGTTTTATTTTTATTTTTATGTACTGAGTGATAGGAGTTGGCGATCTTAGATCACAGTTTAAATAACTAAAAAAATAAAGTTGGTACGAGTTCACCAAAAGTGCTTACCTCAGTGCAAGAATTAAGTTTTACTGACACTGACTCTGAAACAGAAGAAAATCTTACAATCGTTTCTGGTGGAGAAATAGCCAATTGTAAAATTAATATAGTGGAAGAAATGGCATTATCAGTATCAACCCTCAAACGCGATATCGGAGATTTCCGGCAATGTTCAGGATTTGAACAAGTTTTTAGATATGGCGGAACTTCTTTATGAAGGCCTGGAAACAGATGTAGACCTAAATTTTTTTACAAAAAATGTCAGAATTCTGCTTCCAGGGGAATTATATGATAAAATGCCACGCGTAATTGAAAATTTTGCGACTTTTAAAAAATCCTTGAAATCATTTTATATAAAAATTCGACCAGCATATGAGGTTATGACAGATCTTATGTCAATGAGCCAAAAAATTTCTGAGTCTGTCGATAGTTACACAGCTAGAGTCAGAAATAACGCCCGCGAATTGGAGCAGGCGGAAATAAAAAAAAATGGCGACAAAGATTTGACTGAAAGCTATCACAAAGAATTAAATAATGAAATAAGGGATGCGTATATTTCGGGTTTGTTGCCTGAAAAGATTCGAGGTCATGAGCAAAAATGTGTCCACATATGACGCAGCATACACAATGGCTACAAAAAAGGGAAAACATTATTGCAAAAAAAAAAATATTAGAAGAGGAATCGGAATTATATTGTTCATATTGTGGCAATAGTGGACACATTAGTCCAAATTGCACTCAAAAAAATTAAAATATTGTCAAAAGTCCTTGTGAAAATTGTGGCAAACTTGGGCATGCATCTTTAAGTTGTAGGATGACAAATAATGTATCACCAACTTGCGAAAGATGCGGTAAAAGGGGGCATCCAACAGTAAATTGTTTTAGAAATGTCACGTGTAATCACTGTGGCGCAAAGGTCACAATAGCCGGGTTTGCAAAAGAAAAAACGGGCCTACTGCAAACAAAATTGACATCAATTGCTTCAAGTGTGGAAATAAAGGCGATTATTCAACAGATTGTGCTCTGAACTCAGCTAAATCAAATAATACCCGTACCAGGCATTTCAATCCTTTTAGACAAAATAGTGATAACAATTTCGATGCTAGGGCAAACACTTTTAATTTACGAAAATGTCAGACATGCAGCGAAATGCACTCTGATGATATTTGCCCTTAAAGGGCTAGCTAAATTTAAAGATTTTTTATTGGAAAAAGAGAAATCGGGAAACGAGTAGGGTTTGAAAATGTCAGCTGCCCCGTTTTTAAACCATTACTTACAAAGAAGCAGAATATCTATCATGTGACACCCAACAAACAAAAATCGTTAATTTTTCTTAATTTACATTGTACACAATCTGTTGACTCCAAATTAAAACTAATGATTGATACGGGTGCTGCTAAATCCATAATTTCTCCTTCAAAATTTAAAACATCCTTACCCATTAGTGCTAGTAATTTTTCACACATTACTGGAATCACCGGACATACTACGTCTATTAAGAGTGAAGTAGAAATTTTATTCGAAGATAATATAAAATGTAAATTTTTGGTGCCAGATACCGATATTCCAATTGATGCTGATGGTATTTTAGGTAATGACTTTTTAGGCAATAATAACGCAATGATTTGTTTTGAAAAAAATATTATAACTTTAACAATTGAAAACAATCCGCTATCATACTATTTAAATTCAAATGAACCTAATCAATTAATTATTACACAAATTGTACCAGGTAGAACCGAGCAAATTGTTAAAATACAATCAGAGGTGGAAAATAGACAATATTATTGTCCAAAACAAACTGTAGGTAAAAATCTGATAATTCCTGAGTGCATTGTTAAAGTAGCTAATTCTTATTTTTTAGCAGGAGTTATTAATATTGATGTAGAAAAGCGCATAATTAATAATCCCAAACCTAAACTAGTAAGCCTTACCCAGTGGTGAATACAACGCCGAATCAACGTAGAGTTCCACGCCGAAAACTACGTAGCTTTCGGCGTAGAGCATGTCCCCTTTACTCGGCGTCATAAAGCTTTAAGTGAATAAGCTTAAAAGGAAACGTATATCCGTCTCTTTCTAATTTTAAATGTTTGTCTCGCTTTACCCTATTCCATATTCTATTTTGATTTTGTTTACTGAAATATAAAACAAACCACGAAAACAAAAAAAAAAAACAATACATCTTCAAGTACATAGGCATTTGCTGCAACATTATAAAATTTATTTGCGTTTGTTTTTAACAATTATTCATCTACATGTCGGTGTAAAACGTCTGCATTTCCGCCACATATTGTAATTTTGGTCCAGCGTCCTTATATGAATTCCAAAAAATAAATCTCACTGGTGGATGGGCAAAGACTATAATAGAATTATTTTCCTTGTACCTGCTTTTGTTAAAAAAAAATTAATATACAGTCATAGATTTATACAATTGTACTTACTTGGAACAGCTATTCCAATTAAATTTATTTTAATTGGAGCCAAGGAAAAATTTATTTACCACTTCCATTCGTATAAATTAAACGAAATAAAATAAATGAACAATGAAATGAACGTATAAATATTTCTCAAAACGTATGGTAATGTGATCAAAAACAAAATATTTTTAAAGAACACTTGCGTTTCGACGGTGAAATATGTGCATTTGTATGCATGCAGGCGTTAAAAATGCTTAAATTTATCATAGCTTTATTAAGTAGAGACAGGACATTTTTTCACCCTTAGTGGGAAAGGAAAAACTATAGAAAAAAATGTATGAGCTTTAAAGTTTAGGAGCTGGGCAGAGTCTTTCACCACTGTAGTGAATGGTAGTGAATTTAATACAGTGTCAATTAATAAAAAATCAGAAGGGCGTTTAAAACTTTTAAAAGAACAACTTGCATTGCCGAATGATAAAGAAGGCCAAATAATTTTAGACATATGTAGAGACTACAGTGAAAACTTTTACTTAGAAGGTGATAAACTTTCATTCACCGATGCAATATGTCACGAAATCCCTATGGAAGGTAATGAAGTGCCAATACATAGGAAACAATATCGACTACCACATGCACATGTTCAAGAAGTGGAAAAACAAGTCGACCAAATGCTCAATGATGAAATAATAGATCATAGCAAGAGTCCATATAATTCTCCACTCTTAGTAGTACCCAAAAAGATCGGCCCAGATGACACACAAAGAATTAGGGTAGTGGTAGATTTCCGAAAAATTAATGAAAAAACGGTGGGCGACGCATACCCACTTCCACATATTGAGGAAATACTAGAGAAATTAGGCAACGCTATGTATTTTTCCACGTTAGATCTGGCTAGTGGCTATCATCAAGTAGCTATGCATCCCAAGGATGCAGGAAAAACTGCTTTTAGCACCCAAACTGGCCATTACGAGTTCAAGAGAATGCCATTCGGTTTAAAAGGAGCGCCGGCTACATTCCGAAGAATGATGAACCACGTATTAACAAGTTTACAGGGAATAAAATGTTTTGTATATTTGGATGACATTAGAGGAACATAATAATAATCTAAAATCAGTTTTCAATAAATTAAAGCATTATAATTTAAAGCTCCAACCGGATAAATGTAATTTTTTGCGCACCGAACTTCAGTTTTTGGGTCATATCATTACACGACAAGGAGTGCAACCAGACCCATGTAATTTAAAGGCTGTAAAACATTTTCCGAAACCCATCAACCAAAAGAA
Organism: Sylvicola cinctus; assembly: GCA_963854165.1. Classification (NCBI taxonomy): domain Eukaryota; kingdom Metazoa; phylum Arthropoda; class Insecta; order Diptera; family Anisopodidae; genus Sylvicola; species Sylvicola cinctus. Next base: position 24,370,184 of record OY974083.1, on the reverse strand, counting down.
AGTAAAATCCTTTTTAGGTCTGGCTAACTATTATAGACGGTTTGTACCAGAATTTACACAAATAGCCCTTCCTTTGACTAAACTTCTAAAGAAGGATAAGAAATTCGTTTAGGATGAATTTTGTGATGAAGCATTCGATACTTATTAAGCAACCAGTATTGCAATAACCTGATTTTAATCGCAGTTTAATTTTGACGACTGATGCTAGTAATGAAGCGCTAGGTGCTGTCCTTTCTCAGGGAGTAATTGGTAATGATTTACCTATATCATTCGCAAGTAGATCTCTTAATGATGCTGAAAAAAGATACAGCACTATCGAAAAGGAACTTCTGGCAATAGTTTGGGCGACCAAACATTTTAATCATTATTTGTTAGGGAGAAAATTTACAATCGTAACAGACCACAAGCCGCTTCGTGGATTTTTAGGGTTAAAGATCCCACTTCTCGGTTATTTAAATTCAAAATTAAATTAGAAGAATATGACTATTCAATAATACACAAGGCCGGCAAATATAATGTAGTGGCAGATGCGTTAAGTAGAAATGTTCCTGAGAATAGTGGTGTAAAAGTGCATGCAGTTACTAGAGCTGAAGCCAAACGACAAGCTAATATACCGTTTAGTCATGAAATAGACTCCAAAAAACCAGAGGAACTTTCTGATGTTATAATTTTAGATAATGACAATGGTATGCCAAGTAAAATCAGCAGTATAAGCTTTTACGATTTTCAACCAATCTTGGAAAATCATATTTTAATTAATTCCAATTTGTCATACAGTATGTTAAAACATGGAAAAATAAATATATGTGTCATACTTAATGACGAGGCAGAATGCAATGCAAAATTGTTAGAAAAAATGTATAGTGATTTAATTGAATTACTTGACAAAAATAATGTATTTCAAGTGAGAATTAGGTCAACCAGGTTAAGTCAGTTTAATATAAACAAAAATAGAGTAAAAAAGTTCTTACTTAATATAAAACGACGCCTAATTGTAACATTCTACGAAAATAAGGTAAAAATTATAGAAGATAAGGAAGAAATGGAAAAAATTGTTAAAGATTACCATAGTCATGAACTAGGAGGTCATTTAGGATCCAGAACCTTAGCAAGAATACAACTTGATTTGAGTATGAAAGAGGACGTTAGGAAATTTGTTAAAAACTGTGAAAGGTGTCAGAAAGCCAAAAGTAGTCGTCAACACAAAATTCCCATGAAAATAACGACTACAGCACATACATCATTTGAACGTATAGCACTGGATATTGTAGGTCCTTTAGAAACTATCTATCAAAATAACCGGTATATACTAACTGCACAGTGCGATTTAACAAAATACTGTTTCGCAATACCAGTTCCCAATCAGGAGGCAGATACGATAGCTAGAGTTTTTGTAAATGAAATAGTATTGAAACACAGAATTCTTGACAGTATTTTAACGGATCAAGGTTCAAATTTTCTGAGCGAACTATTTAAAAAGGTTTGCCTAATCCTTAAAATTAACAAATTTCATACAACGCCATATCATCCACAATCGAATGGGGGACTTGAAAGAAGTCATCGGGTGTTAGCTGACTATTTGCGCACAACTGAAAAAAGTGGCCCCAATTGGGATGAATTGGTACCGTTTTCAATGTTCGTATACAACACTATACCACATTCTACGACTGGTTACACCCCATACGAATTAATGTTCGGTTGTAAGCCCAAGTTACCACAAACAGTAACAAAACAATATGAAACATATTATAATTATGACGATTTTTCGCAAAAATTAAAAGGCAAATTACAATTGAGCCATCAACTGGCAAGGGAAAAATTAATAACTGCCAAACAAAAATCAACAGAATATAATAATAAAAAGGCTGTTCCTTCAAATTTCAAAGCTGGACAAATGGTATTGAAAAAAGATAACACATTGTCAAAAGGAAAGTTGTCTGATAAATGGCAAGGTCCATATTTAATAGTAAGCATTGACTCCCCACAAAATACATCAATAAAAATCGGTAATAAAGTTAATAATGACCATATTAAGCTCTATCACTCAGATACATAACTAGATATGTTTTGTTTTTGTTTATTTACTTCCAGCTATGCTGTTCTAAGAAGAATAACCTCTATAAAACACATCACAGTTAGTAATCAAACGATTATAAAAATCGAGATTCCATTACCCCAGAAGGCTAAACTGACGCTAAACAAACTCTACTATGTTCCATCGTATAACAACTCCCGAACTTTTTCACACTATACGGAAAAAATGTACTCTGTCGCAAGTGAAAATGGACAACAATTCTGGGCTTTGTCTTCGACCACATTGGCGAACTGCAAGTCGATAAATATAAGAAATATTGACCTAGAAGACAAAATATGTGACGCAAAACAGTGGCCGATAGAAGACAAGGATACTTCTTGTGTCCGCGCAGCCTATTTTAAACAAGACATGTCAGCCCCTATATGCGAGTGGAGAAATATTGGAGAAATACAGGATAGGTTTGTGGTATTGCAATCACCCAATCAATGGTTAATTCTATCAGCCCGTAACCTAAATGGGTGGCTAATCTGTTCCACATACAACATCTTCATTACAATCAACCCTCCAGGTGTACTAACGTTAACGGACAACTGTATTGCAACAATCGAAGGAATTTGGTTGTATTCAAAATCTTCAACATCTTTCAAAATGGGTATGATGTCATTAAATTATCCACATTTCCCACTTCATTCACCACCAAGTCATGTGGAGATTGACGGAAGTACTCGAACACCAATTAAAATAGATGAATACGAGACCTTCCAGAAGGAACTTGAACTGAAGAACTCCGAAGTCTACCAAATGCAGAAGCAAAAAAAAATTCATTTGTGATGACCAACATAAAACCTTTCACCATCACACCCCTCATCATTATAACAGCAATAGGAATTTTTCTGGCTTATACATACATAAGCAAGAAGATTGGAACAAGGACAACTTCAACAGGCGGAACGGTAATTATACCAATGGCCAACATGCAACAGCAATCACCCGATCAAAGGCAGAACCGCAAATATTTAGGGTATGATTAGGAAAATAATTAATGTATAAAAAAAAAGAGAAGTTTAACCAGGTATAAATATTATAAAAAAAAAAAAAAATTTTGTGTCAGTAAATAATTTTTAGTTATTTTAGCAATATATTACATGTAATTAAAATTAAAATTAGTTTCATCACCCGAGATAATGATGATATACAAAATACACCTACATATACGGTAAATTATAAATATGAAAATGTTTTGATTATATTATAAATGTTACTTATAAGACTTCAATGAATCAGGAAAATTTAATTTTTACAATACATATTACGGAATATATTTTTAAAAAACTACATCGCAGGGAGAGCGACTTGTGAATTTATATACGACTGTTGCTTTACTACATTTTAATAAATCTTTTCGGAGATATGAAAAATTTGACCTTGAAATTTCTTAATTTTGACCATGATTTTTGTCCAAAATTGGTACTTTTATTGAGATTATCAATAATGTAGAACATCATAGTACCCTAAAACATATAGTATTTGAATTAAAAAATTTCATTGCAAAAATATGACCTTGAGTTTTCAAAATTTGACCTTGAAATGTTCAGCAAGTTTTCTTATTTTATTTATTCCTACAATAATGTGAAAAAAAATTTTCAAAAATAGTTAGGGTTTCTGAGATACGTGCGCCGTACGCCGTACGTCGAACCTTGAAATTTCCGATTTCGACCTTGAAATGTTCAGCAAGTTTTTTTGTCTCATTTAAGCCTACAATAATGTGAAATTTAAAAAAAAAATATTAAAGGTTTCTGAGATATAAAAAATTTGACCTTCAATTTTTCGATTTTGACCTTGAAATGTTCCGCAAATTTTCTTATCTGATTTTATCCTACAATAATCTGAAAGAATTTGTTTCATATTGTGCAAGGTGGCTGAGATAGAAAAGTGGGGTTTGTCCTTGTCCACCCTCTTTTTCGCCAGAAGGAGCATCTAGCGGGATATAGGATATATGCAGTTTTGTTTAAGATACCTTGAAGATTAATTGTTGTGGAAATGAAAAAAATCGTAGGACCCGTTTTTGAGCCCCTATACGAAAAAAAATTCTTTTGTCAATAACTTGACCTTGAAGGATCTGACCTCGAAAAATCGAAGATCCTATTCTTATATTTTTGTTTAATAGTTTACAAAAAATTTTCATACAAATCGGTCCAGTAGTTTAGAATTTTTTTTTTTCGACCATTTTTCTATAGTACGGCACACGGCGTACGGACGCACTTTTGCACATTTTTTCTAGACCACTTTTTTGGACTCAGGGGGTGTCAAAACGAGTTTCTGCATCATCAACTTTTTTTCCGAAAAAAGTCGGATTACAAATATTTCTATATGCCCTTGGGGTCGTATATAAATTAAAAAATAGGAAGATTATAAACAAATATATTGTTGTGTGGCAGTTTTTGCATCCATTAGTTGGATGTAAATACCATTGCCACCTCCCATACTATTATTTCTACTTCTTTTTGGACTTAGCCTTTTGTTATTGAAACGTCGACGATCGTTTCTTTCATCGGAATCCCTATTATTATTTCTAAAAGGGTTCTGATCATTGTATGAGTAATATAGTAGGGAGAGGGATGTTGTGTGTGCAAATTATGCACACACAAAATGCACTTAGTGCATGACGTCCACAAAGTCAAGCAGAGTCATTGTCCGGCAAACAATTACAGAACATGCAATCTATATATGCGCATGGAGTAATTGCAGTGGCGTAACTAGAAATTAAAGGCCCCCCGCAATATTTGCCTGACTCTCAGAAATTAGTTGAAATTTTTTTTAATCCTTCTACATAATAAGAATGCATATTAAAACACAATTTTTATAACAATAATATTTAATTGTATTGCAACAAAACATTTTTATTTATTTTAAGACAAAATAAATATAAATGTAAAAACGAAGGTTTCTGGTTGATATTATTATTGAAAATATAAGAAAGAAATAGTAGAAAATAATAATATTTAAAATCATTTTTGACGACAATTTTCTTAGATTTTTCAGCCTCAATTGCTAAAATTGAAAACGTAATCTATTTTGCGACATAGATTTCCTTAAATAATTTAGAATATTTTTAACTTTTTGAAATATCTTTAAGCACTAGCAGATGTTATTGGAATTGAAAAAAAAACGTATATTACTTCATTATATGATAATATAAATCTAAAATGGATGTGGCTATCGTTGCTAAATTTATGTTTGTATAATAAAATTTGTATTGGGAAAGCAAAGCTAATGACGGTATTGTACTTTTGAATTAATCTGTTAGAGTTGGTATCTAATTATTAGCTTTATTATTTAAAGGTAACAGTTTATCAGGCAATAAAAATTATAAAAACTTTGAAATTTCAGGCATGCTCCCAAATCGTCGCTGTGTTATCCTAAACCTATATCTAAAATTCTGTTAAAAACATTGACTTTAAATATTATCGTTTCATTTAATAATCGGTGATCTTTAAAAAAGTTTATCGAAGTGTCACTTCACCATTATCACTCTTTTACTTTTAAATTCAGGCGAAACTCCCAATTATTTCAATATACTTTTTGATTTATTCAAAAATTTACTGAAACTTTTCCGATATTCATCAAATTTATTTGAAATAGTCCTTTAAATATCATAGGCCCGAATTAAATTTATTTCTTTAGATTACAATATTTGTGATATTTTTTGTTTAAAACTAAATTTTAACGAAAGGGAAACAACTGCAGACCTCTAAATCAATATTCTAAACATAAATAATATAAACATATAAAATAAGGGTAGACTAAGATTACAGTCTGTTGATGAACCGATGCAATAAAGGATACTTTGTTTAACTAAATATAAGGGCCCATCTTGTTAGACGGACACATAAACAAACGAATATTACTACAATCTGCTGTGGGACCAATAAATCTTAAACATATATTTCAGTTTATGATTCTTTTGCTAAAACGAACATTTAGCACACTCGAAATAAAGATCTAAATTGTAACATAGAATATTATATTGATGCATGGGAAATGGGTTTTATGATATATCTGAATTTTTTCATAACTGATCAAAACTGAGCGATTTGGTACAAGAATTTTTTTTTGTTATTTTTATACGGGCCCCCTGATTCATTTTTTTTTAAAGGGCCCCCCCGCGATCGCGGGGCCTGCGGCACCCTAGTTACGCCACTGAGTAATTGCTTATCATACTATAAGCAATAATAAAATCGCGACGAAAAATGCATACATAAAATTGCTCACATACGATTTTTGATAAAAAAGTCAATAATCGAACAATGAGTGCTGAACGCATTTTATTCTCCAGCATAAGAAACAATAATTTTCATGCTAAATTCCGTAGTTACAATTACGCTGCAAAAATGCGGAATGCAAGTAATAAATATGCCAATGCATTACATATAAAGTAACTAGGTCATAATCATTATGGGGTTTTTAACCATTTAATATGTTGTTGCAATTACGCTGCAAAATGCGTAATGCAAGTAATAAATATGCAAATGCATTACATATAAGGTAACTAGGTCATAATCAATATGGGGTTTTTGACCATTTAATATGTTACCAAAAAAATTATTGATTTGTTATAGATTAAAAAATAAGTAATACTAAGTAACTGCCACACAACAATATTATTAATTGTAATATAATGTATACGTGTAATTGCAACAATGTACAATTACACTAGGCATAGAAGGGTAGGAGTTGTTGAGGGCGACTCAACATTAGGAGTAAAACCGTAAACAACAATAACACAGGCTCTACAATATTTATATGTAGTAACTAGTAGTTACTACATTATTACGACAAAACCCATCTAATTCAAATGGATGCGTAAAATCCTTTTATGCTGGGTTTTTCCGCGGTGCACATCCAATTCCCAATGTCTGCCACACATAAAATGATAAAACAGATGAATAATGCACATTGCACAGATGAGAAACGCACATGTTTGCACTCTTTCCTTTTAAGAACCAATAACTAGGACCAATGCATTATTTAAAGGATACATCATGTAAAAAGGACTAGCATAACAAATTAGGCCGCAATGAAACAATTAACCAAATAAGGTTATTGTGTAAAGGTCATAAAAATTTAGAATGGTTAAAGGATGCGTCGCAATGCATTAGTTTATGACCTATAGTCTGTGTAATCTGCCAAAAGCCCAAACAAAGCAAAACTCACAAAATAAAATGAAAAATGAAATTTGATAACGGCGAAATGCAAAAATATACACAAAATGGAAACCGAAGGACATAATATAATCGAATAACGAGCTAAGATTCCACTTAGCTAGTAAAATTCCAATATTAGGTCATTTGCCTGGCATATGGGCTATGGAGCTTTGCGTCGAGTCAACCATTTCCTTTATGCCATTTGATTTTGTTGCCGCTTGGTGCTGAGTGGGAATTGATTTGGGCCGAAATCAAATAACAACACCACCTAGGTATCGCAATTGATTCGACCTTATTTCAAGTTGTTTTTGTGTGTGCGGCTGTCAAAATGGGGGTGAGTGGATTTCCTTTTTTTTATTTTTTAAAGGACATGGATTGGTTTTGTTGAAATAGCCAATATGGTTGGCGTTTTGTTTAATGGTTGTAAAAAAGTAACAGCACAACTGTTACAAATTGAATTGTAATTTTTTGTAATTTACTTTTATATCATATGCATATATTTCTGTTAGTTTTTGAAACATGTTATATTTTCAATTGATGCATTAATGACGTATTTGTAGTACAATAATTTTAATTTAACTTGATGCAACATGTTATTTTTTTGTTTTAAGATTCATGAGGTTTATTTTGTTTTCAAGATCTCGTATTTAATTAAACAAAGAAGTACACAAATCGATGTTTTGTGAACGTGCTAAAAATAAAATAAATTTTAATTGAAATTCGATGCGGGCACGATTTTGTAATAAAAACTTTTGTCTCTAGTATTGTATTTTACCTAATTTCTGAAAACGTAATTTTCGTTCTTCTCCAATAAAAAAAAGTTACATATAAACTATTAATTATAGAAGAACAATGAAATTGATGTTTATAGTTACAATTGACAAATCGATTTATAAAAAAAATGCACTTTTTGTGCAATATAAATTTGTAATTCAAAATCAATTCGTTCATTGCATCATATATGATACCTCACAGTGTAATATTATAGCCCTAAGTGAACTTTTTTAATTTATATTAAGGATTATGATTCAGTAAAAGATTTTATACGAATATCAGAAAAAAATTTAAATCCAGGAAGTCTATTTTTCTTTAAGCAAAATACATAAAATGAATTTAGATTTATAAATAGTTTTACTGCCTATCTGCTATCATATTCTGCTAATCAAAATAATGAGATAGGTGAGTGCAGCTTCAACCAGCTGAAATTAAATAATTCAATGTGTACTTAAAATGCATTTATAAATTTTGTAAAATTTTCTTCACTTACAAATTGCCAGTTAAATTCATATAATCCACAAGAAGCAACAGGTACATCAAATTAAATGCTTTTAGATAGTACAAGCAACTGTAATTAATGTTACAACGTACATTAGTCACTTTATCACATGATGATAAACTATTATGCATTATATCTAACAGAGCAATTCCATTACCTGATTTATGACATCGGGTGAATCAATCTCAGGAAGAATTTTATGTATTTCGACACGAAATTGTTGTCCCTTTTTTGTTGTAATGTTAGCAAAACATTAATTTAAAAGAAATATAAATAACAAACCTCAAACGTCATGTCTGAGCTAGAGTGCACTAACAACAGTAGGTGGATCAAACTATTGATTTAAAAACCATAAAGACAGCTTAAAGTTCAATTCGCCATTCTCTGGAGTCGTTATCTCGAAACAATTGGTATACGCTTATTGCCGTAACAAGACTATTTCCAAAAATGTAAAGAATACTCAGAAATGTTGGAAAAGCGCAGCATTTTTTACAGTCTTATTTAAAATTCTAAACTACTGGACCGATTAAAGCAAGCACTGTTATTTAATTTATATACGACCCCAAGGGCATATAGAAATATTTGTAATCCGACTTTTTTCGGAAAAAAAGTTGATGATGCAGAAACTTGTTTTGACACCCCCTGAGTCCAAAAAAGTGATCTAGAAAAAATGTGCAAAAGTACGTCCGTACGCCGTACGCCGTACTATAGAAAAATGGTCGAAAAAAAAAAAACTTCTGAACTACTGGACCGATTTGTATGAAATTTTTTTGTAAAGTATTAGACAAAAATATAAGAATAGGGTGGGTCCTACGATTTTTTTCATTTCCGCAACAATTAATCTTCAAGGTATCTTAAACAAAACTGCATATATCCTATATCCCGCTAGATGCTCCTTCTGGCGAAAAAGGGGGTGGACAAGGACAAACCCCACTTTTCTATCTCAGCCACCTTGCATATTATCAAAAAAATTCTTTCAGATTATTGTAGGATAAAATAAGATAAGAAAATTTGCGGAACATTTCAAGGTCAAAATCGAAAAATTCAAGGTCAAATTTTTTGTATCTCAGAAACCTTTAATATTTTTTTTAAAAAATTTTCACATTATTGTAGGCTTAAATGAAACAAAAAAACTTGCTGAACATTTCAAGGCCGAAATCGGAAATTTCAAGGTTCGACGTACGGCGTACGGCGCACGTATCTCAGAAACCCTAAATATTTTTGAAATTTTTTTTTCACATTATTGTAGGAATAAATAAAATAAGAAAACTTGCTGAACATTTCAAGGTCAAATTTTGAAAACTCAAGGTCATATTTTTACAATGAAAATTTTTAATTCAAATACTATATGTTTTAGGGTACTATGATGTTCTACATTATTGATAATCTCAATAAAAGTACCAATTTTGGACAAAAATCATGGTCAAAATTAAGAAATTTCAAGGTCAAATTTTTCATATCTCCGAAAAGCTTTATTAAAATGTAGTAAAGCAACAGTCGTATATAAATTCACACCTCGCTCTCTCTGCGATGTAGTTTTTTTGTAGTGCACTAAGTGGATTGAGTTCAAGTTTCTTATTCGATTGATTCTGAGGTAAATTTCTAGACATTTTCCTAATGGATTGATAATTATTTAGAATTCATTACAATTATATTATTACCTGAAACAGTCCGTTACAGCACGAAACCGCACTGCAATGGCCTTTAAGTATAAAAAATAATGTGCAATGATTGTTGTCAACGGAATTATGATGTATAAAGTGGATACAGCACTTATAATCAAATTAACACATTTTAATGTCACCGTTAGAAATACTAAAATCCCAACATTAGACATTATGTTGACCAAAACGTATATCCGAATAAATCTTGCATTCTGTTTAAAGTCAATTGTTTCACCCAAATTTGTTATCATTACATTAACCTCGTGCAATGCATTTGATAATTGCACAAATTGTTTTCGAAAAATGAAGTGAAATATCACAATGACCATTAACACAAAGTATCCCATCAAAAGAATAAATTTTGCACCCGTTGACATCACCATTGATTTCAATTGGTAATATGCAGAATTGATAAATGATTGGGTACAGGTTACGTAGCACAATACCAGCAAATTGATCAAAGGCGCAGCGATATCGACGGATTTGAAATAGCAATGCTGTTTGTTGATGGTGTACGGCACAAATCCAAAACACTTTGCATTATAATAAAACGGCATAACGACATTGTAAACGGTAAATCTATTTTTGGACACTTCTAATTCTGTTGAATTCACTGGCAAAACTCGCAATTTTCGCATTTTATTCGCTCATACGTATTTTTCGAAAGGCGTGACGAGACTGCAGACTGCAGAGTCGTGCTGTAAGCGTTTTGGTAGTGTCTAGTGTATGGAATTAATTACTGCATAAGTATTTAATCAATGAAATGGTTTGGGGCTGTTATCTAATGGTTTATAAATATTTACGATATACAATTGATCGAATTACAGTGATATAGCTAGTTTTTGTATATTTGAAAAAGAGCACGTAAAGTTTATTTGATTGTCATTTCATTTTGTTGAGTACTTATGGGATTCTCCATTGTGGTTTTAAATTTATTACATTTTCGTCCCCAATGGTGCATAATACTAAAAATTTTAAAAGCAAATCCTAATAAATTTAGTTCTCGTTTTTCTGCGATGTAATTTTTATTTACTTATTTTCTATTGGTTATGGTTTATGAATTTATTGATCTGATGTTCAAAGGTATTACAATGTTTTAGAAGCGTTTTTAATTTAAAATGCGACTCTCAGGGCATACATAATTGTAGATTTATGCACTACGAAATTTTTCTGAAAAAGTTGGTGATGCAAAAACCGGTTTTGACACTCCCCGAGTCCAAAAAATTGGTTTAGGTTTAGGTTTTATTGGTCCCTATATCTCAGAAGCTGTTTGACCGATTTCTATAAACTTTTTATGTAAGATAATAAAGGAATAGAAGAGATTAAATCTTGAGTGGTATTATGGAGTCTGCTTAACTAATAATATTTTATTTGCAACATCAACGAAATAATACAGTGTATTTTTGAATGACACTCCTTGTACCGAAATTTATATTTAAAATTTTTTAATACTACATACTTATTAATCTTCGAGAATTTAACAAATTACATTATTTTAACTTCATTCGATTAAAAAAAACTACATCGCAGGGAGAGCGAGGTGTGAATTTATATACGATTGTTGCTTAACTACATTTTAATAAAGCTTTTCGGAGATATGAAAAATTTGACCTTGAAATTTCATAATTTTGACCTTGATTTTTGTCCAAAATTGGTACTTTTATTGAGATTATCAGTAATATAAAACATCACAGTACCCTAAAACACACAGTATTTGAATTACACATTTTCATTATAAAAATATGACCTTGAGTTTTCAAAATTTGACCTTGAAATGTTCAGCAAGTTTTCTTATTTTATTTATTCCTACAATAATGTGAATACAAATTTCAAAAATATTTAGGGTTTCTGAGATACGTGCGCCGTACGCCGTACGTCTAACCTTGAAATTTCCGATTTCGACCTTGAAATGTTCAACAAGTTTTTTTTGTCTCATTTAAGCCTACAATAATGTGAAATTTTTTTAAAAAAGATATTAAAGGTTTCTAAGATATAAAAAATTTGACCTTGAATTTTTCGATTTTGACCTTGAAATGTTTCGCAAATTTTCTTATCAGATTTTATCCTACAATAATCTGCAAGAATTTTTTTGATGGTGTGCAAGGTGGCTGAGATAGAAAAGTGGGGTTTGTCCTTGTCCACCCCTTTTTTCGCCAGAAGGAGCATCTAGCGGGATATAGGATATATGCAATTTTGTTTAAGATATCTTGAAGATTAATTGTTGTGGAAATAAAAAAAATCGTAGGACCCATTTTTGAGCCCCTATACGAAAAAAAATTCTTTTGTCAATAACTTGACCTTGAAGGATCTGACCTCGAAAAATCGAAGATCCTATTCTTATATTTTTGTTTAATAGTTTACAAAAAAATTTCATACAAATCGGTCCAGTAGTTTAGAAGTTTTTTTTTTTTCGACTATTTTTCCATAGTACGGCATACGGCGTACAAATATTTCTATATGCCCTTGGGGTCGTATAGAAATTTAAAAAAAACTACATCGCAGGGAGAGCGAGGTGTGAATTTATATACGACTGTTGCTTAACTACATTTTAATAAAGCTTTTCGGAGATATGAAAAATTTGACCTTGAAATTTCTTAATTTTGACCTTGATTTTTGTCCAAAATTGGTACTTTTATTGAGATTATCAATAATGTAGAACATCATAGTACCCTAAAACACATAGTATTTTAATTAAACATTTTTATTACCTTGAGTTTTCAAAATTTGACCTTGAAATGTTCAGCAAGTTTTCTTACCTTCGAACCTTGAAATTTCCGATTTCGACCTTGAAATGTTCAGCAAGTTTTTTTGTCTTATTTAAGCCTACAATAATGTGAAATTTTTTTAAAAAAAATATTAAAGGTGACTGAGATATAACAAATTTGACCTTGAATTTTTCGATTTTGACCTTGAAATGTTTCGCAAATTTTCTTATCTGATTTTATCCTACAATAATCTGAAAGAATTTTTTTGATATTGTTTAAGGTGGCTGAGATAGAAAAGTGGAGTTTGTCCTTGTCCACCCCTTTTTTCGCCAGAAGGAGCATCTAGCGGGATATAGGATATATGCAGTTTTGTTTAAGATATCTTGAAGATTAATTGTTGTGGAAATAAAAAAAATCGTAGGACCCATTTTTGAGCCCCTATACGAAAAAAAATTCTTTTGTCAATAACTTGACCTTGAAGGATCTGACCTCGAAAAATCGAAGATCCTATTCTTATATTTTTGTTTAATAGTTTACAAAAAAATTTCATACAAATCGGTCCAGTAGTTTAGAAGTTTTTTTTTTTTCGACTATTTTTCCATAGTACGGCATACGGCGTACAAATATTTCTATATGCCCTTGGGGTCGTATAGAAATTTAAAAAAAACTACATCGCAGGGAGAGCGAGGTGTGAATTTATATACGACTGTTGCTTAACTACATTTTAATAAAGCTTTTCGGAGATATGAAAAATTTGACCTTGAAATTTCTTAATTTTGACCTTGATTTTTGTCCAAAATTGGTACTTTTATTGAGATTATCAATAATGTAGAACATCATAGTACCCTAAAACACATAGTATTTTAATTAAACATTTTTATTACCTTGAGTTTTCAAAATTTGACCTTGAAATGTTCAGCAAGTTTTCTTACCTTCGAACCTTGAAATTTCCGATTTCGACCTTGAAATGTTCAGCAAGTTTTTTTGTCTTATTTAAGCCTACAATAATTTGAAATTTTTTTAAAAAAAATATTAAAGGTTTCTGAGATATAACAAATTTGACCTTGAATTTTTCGATTTTGACCTTGAAATGTTTCGCAAATTTTCTTATCTGATTTTATCCTACAATAATCTGAAAGAATTTTTTTGATATTGTTTAAGGTGGCTGAGATATAAAAGTGGGGTTTGTCCTTGTCCACCCCCTTTTTCTCCAGAAGGAGCATCTAGCGGGATATAGGATATATGCAGTTTTGTTTAAGATACCTTGAAGATTAATTGTTGTGGAAATGAAAAAAATCGTAGAACCCATTTTTGAGCCCCTATACGAAAAAAAAATTATTTTGTCAATAACTTGACCTTGAAGGATCTGACCTCGAAAAATCGAAGATCCTATTCTTATATTTTTATTTAATAGTTTACAAAAAATTTTCATACAAATCGGTCCAGTAGTTTAGAAGTTTTTTTTTTCGACCATTTTTCTATAGTACGGCGTACGGACATACTTTTGCACATTTTTTCTAGACCACTTTTTTGGACTCAGGGGGTGTCAAAACGAGTTTCTGCATCATCAACTTTTTTTCCGAAAAAAGTCGGATTCCAAATATTTCTATATGCCTTTGGGGTCGTATATAAATTAAAAAGATTGGTATCTGTCCAATGAAGATACGCTTTCGGGAAACGAGTAGGAAACCGAGATACTAGCCCAAGCTCAGTTTCACCTCCTAGCGGGCATAATAATTCTGAATTCAATGAAATAATAATAAACGTTAAGTCAAAAATAGCAGCATCTGGTTGTTTAAAACTGTTGGTAGATACTGGGCTATCAAAAGTATTATACAACCATCGAAAATTAGGAAATCCTCGATACTTGGTAAGAGCCAAATTCCTAGTATAAGTGGTGTATCGGACATTCTTATTCCAATAATTGAAGAAATCAAGGATCTTTTTGAAAATGACATAAAATGTAATTTTACTGTTCCAGAAGCAGATATAAGTATCACAGCTGATGGAATATTGGGACATGATTTCCTTAATAAATATTCTGCACGTATCTTGTACGATGAAAAGAAAATTGAACTTTCTGACAGACACCAAGTTTCAAGCTTTTCTTTTTACAACCCTAATTTATTTGTCAATCAATTTCAAGAATGTATTCCTGCGAGAACTGAAAATATTGTTCAGATTAGAACCACTGCCATCCAAAATAGGGAGAATTATGTGCCCTAAACAGAAATTTGACAATGGATTAACCATTCCGTCGTGCATTGTCAAAATTAATGAATCGAAATGTTTCATTGGGGTTTTGAATACCAGTGATTCCTTAAAAAAAATTACTGCAGAATGCAGTTTAAAATTATTAAAATTAATAGACTATAATATAGCATCATTCAAACCTGAATCTGGATGTCGGCTTCAGAAACTTGAATCTCAATTAAATTTCCCCGCTGGAGAGGAAGGAAGCAGTATTTGTCAAGTTTGTCGAGAATTTAATGATATATTCATGCTAGAAGGGGATGTGCTGACCTTTACCGATGCGATACAACATCTAATTCTGATGGAACCAAATCAAGCCCCAATAAATAGAAAACAATACCGGTTGCCAAATAGTCAAAATATAGAAGTTAGTAAACAAATGGGCCAAATGTTACACGATGGAATAGTTGTCCCCAGTAAAAGCCCATGGAACTCTCCTTTACTTGTAGTTTCTAAGAAACCCGGTCCAGATGGCGAACCCAAAATGAGAATTGTCGTTGATTTTAGGAAAATAAATGAAAAAACTATCGGAGATGCGTTTCCATTACCCAACATCGACGAAATTCTTGATAAATTGGGGAATGCAAATTATTTCTCCACACTTGATTTACCAAAAGGGTATCACCAAGTAGGGATGCACCCACTCGATGCTGAGGAAACAGCATTTAGTACACAATTAGGTCATTTCGAATTTCGAAGAATGCCATTTGGTCTAAAAGGAGCGCCTGCCACCTTTCTGAGGATGATGAATCAGGTTCTCACAGGGCTTCAAGGAGTAAAATGTTATGTCTATTTAGATGACATCATCATATTTGGACAAACAATAGAGGAATATAATGCGAATTTAAAATCTGTTCTTTTAAAATTAAGGGAATTCAAATTAAAAGCCCAACCCGAAAAATGTAATTTTTTAAGAAGGGAATTGATATATTTGGGTCATGTAATCACCGATCAGGGGGTGAAACCAAATCCCGCACTTATTAAATCGGTTAAAGAGTTTCCGACACCCCTATCACAGACCAAAGTACGATCATTTCTTGGTCTAGCTAATTACTATTGCCGTTTTGTTCCACACTTTTCCGAAATAGCCGCGCCTCCAAATAAACTGTTAAAAAAAGATAAAGATTTTTGTTGGGATGAGTTCTGTGATGAATCATTCAATAAATTAAAAGTTCTCTTAACCGAAACTCTCATTTTGCAATACCCTAACTTTAGTAAAGAGTTTGTTCTGACTACCGATGCAAGCGGTGTGGCGATTGGCGCTGTCCTTTCACAGGGTGAAATAGGGGAAGACCTTCCCATTGCATATGCAAGCCGGACCCTTAATGCGGCTGAAACTAGGTATTCCACAATAGAAAGAGAGCTTTTGGCAATAGTATGGGCAGTGAAAAATTTTAATCACTATTTATTAGGAACCACGTTCACAATAGTAACCGATCATAAACCGTTAATTTGGGTATTAAAACTAACAGATACAACGTCTAGGCTAGTTCGTTTTAGAATTAAGTTAGAAGGATACAATTTCAAAATTGTTTGCAAGCCGGGAAAATATAACGTAGTGGCGGATTTAAACGAAAGTACGCCACAAGTTCTGATTTTAACGCGATCAAAAAGTAAGATTACAAAACTTACCCGTTGATTAACCCTTGCCAGAGCTAAATAAATTAAATTCTGATGTGGCTATTTTAGAAAGTAAATCAACACTTCTAAAGAATTGTAACATTTTCAAATTAAATAATGAAGAAATTTTAGTTTCAGACATGAATTTTATAACTGACAGCATTAGTTTTGTTAATACCAATGGGAAATTCATAATATCAATTGTAGTTGATGAAAATTTTGAAGTGGAGGGACCAACATTTGAAAATTTTAAAACCAAATTTATGGAAATTATCCAAACAAATAATATAAAATGTTTGGGTATTGACAAAAGTGATTTGACATCCGTCGGTATGACACTAGATGTTTTAAAAAAATGGCTTATGGCATTGAATTGTTCCGTTGAGATAACCATTTATAAAAATAGTATTAAGGTACTTAAAGACAAGAAGGAAATTGTCGAAGTAATATCTGCACATCACTCTCATCCTTTAGGAGGACATACAGGTGTCAATAGAACACTTAGCCGACTTATGATGAATTACAGGTGGTATAGGATGAAACAATCTGTGAGGGATTATATAAAAAATTGCGAGCGTTGTCAAAAGGCAAAGATTGGAAGACTTAACAAAACACCTATGGAAATAACAACTACTTCAAAAACTCCATTTGAACGTGTAGCAATTGATATAGTTGGTCCACTCGAATGTTCCTATCGAAATAAAAAGTATATTTTAACGGCACAGTGTGATCTCACAAAATGCTGTTTTGCTGTACCGATTGAAAATCAAGAAGCGGATAGCGTAGCTAGAGCTTTTGTGTATTCAAGCGAATATGTGCATTACTTAAATTAAAAAAAATAAAGACTACTCCCAACCATCCTCAATGTAGCGGAGGTTTGGAATGAAGTCATCGAGTATTGTCAGATTTCCTAAGAACGACCGTGGTCGATGATCAAGATTGGGATGAATGGGTTCCTTACGCAATGTTTGTGTATAATTCCACACCACATTCAACTACTAGGTACACACCATATGAATTAATGTTCGGTAGTAAGCCAACCATTCCACAAGCTTTTATGCGAGATTTTCAAATATTTTATAATTATGATGATTATATTATATTATATAAATGAATGTCGTGGTCGAATGCAAAAAATATGGGCATTAGCAAGAAAGCGTTGGTAAATACAAAGGAAAAATCATCAGAGTACTATAACAGAAAGACAGTTGAAACCAATTTCGAAGTTGGACAATTCGTATTGTTACGAGATGGTATTATAGGGAAAGGGAAATTGGCAGATAAATGGATCGGGCCATATATGATAATGGAGGTGAATTCTCCAGAAAATACCACAATAAAAATTGGGGCGCACTTTAAGCGAATACATAATAACAGGCTTAAATTATTCACTGAAGAATGTGATGATGAACAATAACATTTTTATCTTATCATTTTTTTTTTATTATCTATATTAATTATATATAAATCATTAACAGTATTGTATATTTTCAGACAAAACTGGACAGCAAAAAAAAAAAATGGGGGGAAATTTAGTCATTGTTTTTGTTTTGTACTAAAATTGTATCAAATTAGATAGCTATAAAATGTTAATTTTGCTGTGTTGGGTGTTGATGGTTACCGTATCAGAAGTAGCAGCAGATGAATCATAGCAATTCCAGCCTCTGCAACAAGGGGGCATGTTATTCGAGGAAATGGGGACAGTTCACCCCTACCGTGATGTATGGACAATTGCCGTCATATGGAATCACGTGAGACTGGATAAAATGGAACAGGAAACGGAAGAAACAATCCACAATTTGCAGAAGCTTTGCGAGAGAGCCAATAGCGCTTTGAACACTCATAACTGTTTAATATTTCTGACAGAATTAAAAGTTTCGCTTATTCGGATTAGGCATCAACAGAGCGAAATTGAAGATGCCATTAGAGGATCCAATCGTAAACGAAGAGGCCTGTTAAACGTCGTTGGATCCGTATCAAAATTTCTTTTTGGTACAATGGATAGCAAAGATTCGGACAGAATTGACAAGGAGCTAACGTCAGTAGTTTCCAAATAAGTCAGAGTTTTGTAATTCCTTGCGAGGAAAAGGTTAAAAGTGATCACCCTGCGGAGTGCATCATTGTGTTGTGTAATCTATTTTTTTTAGTTATTTTATATATTTTTCTTTGTTCTGTAATTCCTTGCGAGGAACAAGTTTAGTTTAATGTTTTGTAACATTTATGTCAATTATTTTTA